>JASDFA010000003.1:15000000-17500000 GCA_035772735.1 Datura wrightii
CAGGTATGAGGATGTCCTGAAAAGGATAGTCCACGTCGGGCCACGACGTAAAATAAGGCGCTACTTGGGAGGCAACCCAAGGGTACCACAGGTACCATTTTAATTTCTTGCATTTGTGTTGATTTTATTTATTTCTCATCTTGTGTTGTTTTTGGTGGAAAGTTAAGCACAGATGGAGGGGAAGTCTGAGTACCCGTGGAGGAGGAAGCTAACAAGCATGGAAGAGAAAAAGTGTGGGGTCGATACACACTTGTGCAATGTTGAAGAAAATCATGCTATTAGCTAGACATAAAGGCATCAGGGAGTATTTCTCACCCTTTTTAAATTTTGATTTGATGCTATGAGGACATAGCATTATTTAAGTGTGGGGTGCGGGAAATTTCAAGGGAAATTTCAAAAATTTTTGTGCTTAACAAGTTTGTGGTGAATGTTGATCACGGGCAAAAATATATGCCCGAGATACTCTTTATTACTTAAATTAGTCTTGTTTATCTAAGTTATGGTATACATTTTTATGTAATTTTATATAATGTGGAGATATGTGCTAACCAACACGATTAGCCTTTGTTTTGTAGGTTTTGATGATGTTTGAGTAACTAATCCATGAGTTGGTGAAGTAGAAGCTTGGAAACGGAATTAACACGCGAACGTCGGCAAGGAAGAGCCACAAAATAGCCCACCGGTGCGTTGACAAGGTGCCACGGCAGGCAGGCCGCTCAAAACAGCCCACCTGCGCGTTGGCAACGTGCCACGGCAGGTGGACTCCGTGACCATGGGGCTACAACGCGCTGCCCAGGCAGCGTGACACGTTGCCAACGCGGCAAGGTGCTGCCTGGGCCGATTTCGGGTGATTTTCCAGAGAGCCTCCGCGTTCGTAGCGTGTCACGGAGGCCGTGCTCCGCGATGCACTCCGTGACACGTTGCTTGTTAATCCGGGAAAGATTTTTACTAATATAAATAGCACACTTAGGTTTATTTTTCATAATTAAGACTTGGTGGAGCTAGGACGTGGGTTAGCAGCAGTTGAGGGACGAAAAAGCTAAGGGTTTTTCTCTCTTTCTTTCTTCTTTCAATCAATTGTACGTATGATTTACACTCATTTGAGGATGATCAATCCACAAATGAGTGGCTAATTCTCTTCCTTGCTAAGGTTTTGAACATGTGTATTGAATTTTGATTGTGAATTATATGGTTTTTCATCTTCTTCTTTCATGTTGTTCTATTAATTCTTGTTCTTACTGCATTAGTGTGTGGCCAACATTAATGTACATCTAAAAAGTCCAATTTCACTCGAGAGAGCAAGAAATTGGAAAGTTGTGAATTAATAGGGTATTGTTCTTAACTTGATTTGGGAAAATTGGGTTTTGATGTGCTTTCCTGATAGAAATATACTTGAAAGCCGTATTAGTCAATTTAGGAACCGGAATTGTATTGCTAGGTCATAAATTGCATTTGATCACAGAAATGTAGACGAATGGTTTATGATTCTAAAGTGAGATTAAATACGAGAGTTTTAATCTCTAGGCTAATGTTCTTGGCTAGCAACATGAAGAGAAGAATAATCGAATTATGATTACTATCGAATTCATTACTTGTTCTTGACCTTGGCATGCTCTTATCCATAGTTTCAATTCAAGTAAATATTTGTTAATAGTTTTAGTATATAGTTTATAAACAAAATTATTTAACTTTTGGTTACATTGTTGTCAACATAATTAGAAGTAAACTAGAATATAGTATACTTAAGCAGTTTTACTTATCCAGAGTCTCCTTGGATCGATACTTGGCTTACTTAGCCACTTTATTACTTGTTTGACCACGTGCACTTGCGTGTTGGTTTTTAACCCCTCCCAAAGCACCGAGCAAATGTAATGCTAATGCTTGAGAAATTTGAGAAATTTGAAAATTTTGAAAATTTTTGTGAAGTAAGCATGACTTCATCACCCGTTGGTTTTTCTTTTCGGTTCTTTTCCGACGGGGGGTATTTGAACCGAAGAATAAAAAATTTCTTTTTCTTTCTTTCCTTTGTCTGTATATAGTTTTTCTAGTCATAGTTAGGGACTGTTTCCGACGATGGATGGATGACGACCGTCTTGAGGAAAAATTAGTCGGTAGGTGATGGGTTTTTGAAACCATAACTATGTGGTGCTTGATGTTCTTGTTATGTGCTATACGTGATTGTAAGATGCAAGTATGTTCGGTGTGAAGCATGCAGGTGTATAACTTTGTGTGAGACGCTTAGGCTCTTGAAATTGACTCAATATGATTGAAGCTTAATTCTGAATTCTTGTAATTAGCTGAGTAAGATCTGATGAATGTGTCTTAAATTGAGCATGTGCCATGAGTGTAAGGTTTTTGAGTATTTTGTGCCATTGTGGAATGTCTAGAACTTGCCTGGTATGTTTATAAAACGAAATGAAGGATGTGAATTGTAGGAGATGATTTAGGCATTTTTTTCGAATGAACCAATTCTTATCCCTCATTTTATCTACCTTGAAAAATTAATCCTAGTTAGCCCCATTGAGCCTTGAGCCTATTCTTTGACAGCTGCAACATCAGCTTAATCCTTTTTATTTCATTAGCCTTGAACTTGATCCAAAACTCCTAAGCGCGTGAATGGAAAAATCCGAAGGAGTAAAGGAGTGAGAAGAATGAAAAGAAAGGAAAAGTAGCAAGTTGTAGAAGTGAGAAAAGGACAAAGGTGCACATGCGTGCAAATGGTTGAGTATTAGTAAGGAGCAAGAAGACAAATTAATGAAAAATTATTTATAGAGCTCCTTACTAATAAGTTAAAAGTGCCTAAAGAAATGGGGGAACATAAGAGGAACAAGAAAGATGAAAGGAGAAAAAGGTAAAGTAAGGGAAGGGAAGTTCGTAAGGAGGGCGTAATGTATTAAAAGCGCTTAGGAAAGATAGTCACTATTACTGGCCATAATAATACCTACCTTTCCCTTAGCCTACAGTACAACCCATTAAGTCCTACTTGATCTTACATATACTCACCCTTAAATTAGTGGAATAAAACACTAAGGGCAAGCTTATGGGTCATTACATGATGCATGTGAATTCTTTGTGAGAGTGAGTGAAATTCTATTGATTCACCCACACATGTTATGATGTACAAATGATTTTTGCGTGTGATTGGATAACTCTATTTCTGTGAGGGGCACATGTTGAATGAAGGATATAATTCATGTGAGATTTCTTAATTAGTTGATTTGCACGAGTTTGCTAAGATTGAGAGTCGATTCTTGAGGTTAAGAAGTCTTAGCATTGTTGTATTTCATCTCGGTGATTAAATTGTGTATGCTCTATCTTTAGCTTGTTATCTTACGTAATCATTATAGTCGTAGCTTGAATGATCTTGCCAAATTAGTTATGTGGGAGTCTCCATAAGTATGATTTGTAAAATGTTGTTCGAGGACGAACAAGGCTTTAAGTGTGGGGTTGTGATCACGGGCAAAATAGCATGCCCGAGATACGCTTTATACCTTAATGTAATCTTGTTTATCTAAGTTATTTTACATACTTTCATGTGATTTTATATAAATGTGAATAGATGTGCTAACCAACATGATTAGTCCTTGTTTTGTAGGTTTCAAGGATTTTGAGGAACAAATTCACAAGTTGGTGAAAGCAAGGAATGGACTGGAAGCAAGTGGCGAAAGTCGGCAAGGAGCATGCCTTGGAAAGGCTGGCCGCGCCAGGCAGCGTGCCACGCTGTGCGTGTGCCGCGCCCAGCGCCGTGCCACGCCCTTGCCAAGCACACGAGAGAAGGCAGCAAACGGAAGCAGCAGGCAGTAAACTAGCGCGCCAGCGCCGTGCCACGCTAGGACAGCTGCGCAACAGCAGCATGCCAACGCGCTGAATGAGCAGCGTGCCATGTTGGCTAGCGCGGTGACCCTCGGCAGCTTGGTTTCCAGAGGTACTTTCCAGAGAGCTTTCGCGTTTCCTCCGTGTCACGGAGTCATTGCTCCGCGATACACTCCTTGACACGGAGCCGTTCCATTTCAGGCTAAATTATGCACGTTTTCCATTTACTATAAATAGGACCCTTAGCTCCTAAAATCTTTTGGTCACGATTTTATTCTGAAAAACCACCTAGGAGTGAAGGGAGAAGTGGGAGAACTCATCTAGGGTTTATCAAATTCCCTTCTCATCTACCAAATTCATGTAAGTATGTTAGTTTAGTATTAGTTAATTGTAGTTTTACGAACATGAATGGCAAGAACCCTTCCTCTAGGGTTGAAGCCATGAATTATGATTGTGCTTTTATGAAATTGTTTTGGAATTAAGTTATTGATTGTTGTTTTCGTCTTGCATTCTGGATTGTTGGTTGTTTTTATGATTGATCACCATGAAAACATATTTTTTAGCTTGAGTAATAGCTGGAGAAAGCATTACCTAGGTCAGGACATGAGAATGTAAGGAGCATGTTTGTATCTCGGGAGATATATTATGTCAGGATAGAAATATACCTCACACCGTGCTTGGTTGACACACGGGGGTTATGAAAGACTAACTTTGGATGTCACATCACCACTCGAAGAAGTAGTTGTGAGGCTAAGTTGAGTTAAATGGTTAGACGTACGAAAGTCCCTAATCGTTTCCCCGTAAACCACAACATAATTGATTGCCCGCGACTAGAAAAGTAAACTCCTCGCTCACAATGATGCAGTGAGGCTAGATTGCCGTGTTTAGAGGCTCGAAAGACCATAAACATGCAATTCTAATTATGTGAAACAACAATTGATAGTTCCATGCTTAACCCATTGCAAATCGTAGGATGGCATGATTAATTGGTTTTAACTCTATGTTGCTCCTAGAGTAATTTCATAATATCTCGTTGACCCAAACTTAGACTTAATTAATCTCAATCGAAAATGTCTATAACCAACACTTGAGGTATTTAAGACCATAATAGAAATGGATAGTTAGAGGAATGGGTCCAGTCCCTGTGGGTTCGACAATTCGGTTCTTAAAAAGAGCCACTATATTACTTGCACGACCCGTACACTTGCGGACGCGCGAATCGGGCACGTCAGTGACCACAAGTCGTGGTCACCATCCGTGATGTACACTGCCTGAGCTTCAACAAAAACCTTCCCTTATTGACCACAACTCACCCCAGGAATCGTGGGAACTGACCACGACTCATGGGGTCCTCCCGTCAAGTGCACTTCCTCCTTTCTAATCTTTTCATTCCTCACGCACCCCATGATTGACCTAAAGACTCGCTGGGTCTCACCACGAGTCGTTGTCACACTCGTGGGGTCCCTTTTTCTCTAACTTCCAACTCCTCACTGTCCTCCCCACGAGTGACGTCACGACTAGTTGGCTGCACCAATGAGTCATCCCATGACTCTTTGTATGCCTACTGCTAGTTTTTAAGCTTTTCTCTATTTCAACTCCCAGATTTCATCTATGGGCCTCCGGGATATAACATGGAGGTGCTAACTTTATAGGGATCATGTGGATATATTAAACGATCACAAGATCCTTCAGTATGTGTTTAGTCAGAAAGATCTAAATCTTCATTAGAGAAGATGGTTGGAGCTACTGAAGGACTATAACATGAGTGTGTTGTATCACTCGGGCAAAGCCAATGTTGTGGCTAATTCCATAAGAAGGATGTCTACGGGGAGCATTGTTCATGTTGAAGAGGGCAAAAAGGAACTGGCAAAGGATATTCATAGGTTAGCTCGGGTGGGAGTGCAATTGGTCAATACAAGTGATGGTGGAATAGTAGTGTAGAGTGGGTCAGATTCCTCGTTGGTAGTTGAAGTTAAGTCAAGGAAGGATGAAGATCCCATATTACTTAAGCTGAAGGAGGCGGTTCTCAGAAAAGAAGTGGAGGCTTTCTCCCAAGGGGGTGATAGTTCACTCCGTTACCAGGGTAGGTTGTGTGTACCAAATATAGATGATTTGAGATAGCAGATACTGGCTGAAGCACACAGTTCGAGATATTCCATCCACCCAAGTTCTACAAAAATGTACCATGATTTTTGGGATATTAATAGAGGAATGGCATGAAGAGAGACATCGTAGAATTCATAACTAAGTGCCTGAACTGCTAGCAAGTTAAGGTGGAACATCGAAGACCTAGAGATATTACTCTGGATATCAGCATAACCACATGGAAGTGGGAAGAAGTAAATATGGATTTTATTACGGGTCTAGCTCGTACTCATCGGCAGCACCACTCAATCTGGGTGATAGTAGACCGGATGACTAAGTCAACACACTTTCTCCCAGTTAAAACTACAGACTCAGCTGAGGATTATTCCAGACTTTATACCCAGGAGTTGGTTAGACTTCATTGGGTGCCCTTGTCTATTATTTCAAATAGAGGTACAAAATTCACCTCGCATTTCTAGAAGTCATCTCAGAACGAACTTGGTACCCAGGTCAATCTGATTATAGCTTTTCACCCGCAGACAGATGGACAGGCTGAACAGACTATATAGACTTTAGAAGATATCCTGAGAGTGTGTGTAATCGATTTCAAGGGCAGTTGGGATGATCACCTACATCTCATCTAGTTTGCATATAAAAATAACTACCACTCAAGGATCCAAATGTCCCTGTTAGAGGCATTGCATGGTAGGCGGTGTAGATCTCATATTTGGTGATTTGGGGCTAGTGAAGCTACTCTAATCAGGCTAGACTAAGTTCATGAGGCTATGCAGAAGGTACACTGTATCAGAGAAAGGTTGAAAATAGTGCAAAGCTGTCAAAAATCTTATGTTGATGTGAGGAGAAGAGAATTAGAGTTTATGGTGGATGACTGGGTTTATCTAAAAATTTCACCCATAAAAGAGGTGATGAGATTTGGGAAGAAAGGAAAACTCAGTCCGAAATGTGGGACCCTATAGAATTTTGAGGCAAATTGGTAATGTAGCCTATGAGCTAGAATTACCTTCAGAGTTATCATCTGTGCACCCAGTGTTTCATGTGTCAATATTGAAGAAGTGCATTGGTGATCCAACTTTAGTGGTGCTGATCTCGGGCAAAATAACATGCCCAAGTGATGCTTTATAATTTAGTTTTGTCTTGTTTAGAGGCTTAATTATATACATTCTCATGTATTTTATGTAAATGTGAATATATACGCTAACCAACATGATTAGTTCTTGTTTTTTTAGGTTTAAAATGAATTTGAGGAACTAATCCATGAGTTGGTGAAGTGGAGGCATGGAATCGGAAGTAAAACGCGAACGTTGGCAAGGAGGATGCACGAAACAGCCCACATGCGTGTTGGCAACGTGCCACGGTAGGCAGGCTATGCGACCATGGCGTGCCACGGCCCCTAACGTGCTGCACAAGAAGCGCGACATGCTGTCAACGTGGCAGGGGCTTCTTAGGCGACTGTTCTGTATTTCCAGAATGCCTACGCGATGCCTCCATGTCAGGGAGGCATATTGGCGCGATAACCTCCATGACACGGAGCTATTTCATGCCGGGAATAATTTTATACAATTCTCATTTACTATAAATAGGTCCCTTAGCTCCTAAAATCAAAAGTCACAATTCATTTCTGAAAAACTGCCAAGGAGTGAAGGGAGAAGTGGGAGAACTCACCTAGGGTTCGTCAATTTCATCTTCCCTTCTACCAATTCTTGGAAGTATGTTACTTTAGTTATGTTTTATTGTAATTATATGAACTTGAGTGGCTAGAACCCTTCCCTCTAGGGTTTAAACCACAAGGTATGATTGTGAATACATGATTTTGTTTTGGTTTTAAGTTATTGATTGTTGTTTAGTCTTTCATTCTTAATTATGGTTGTTTTTATGATTGATCACCATGAAAACACACACGTTAAGCTTAGGTAAATGCTTGGGAAAGAAAACCTAGGCAAGAACATAAGAATGTAGGGAGCAAGTTTATATCTTACGATATAATTCGCGGTTAGGATAAGAAATTAGACCTAATTTGCCTTGCTTGGTTGATAAAACGGGATGATAACATGAATTAACATAGAAATGTCACATCACTCGTAGAAGTAGTTGTGAAGCTAAGTTGAGTTAAATGATTAGAGGTATGAAAGCCCCTAATCAAGAGCATAAACCCCGTAAACCACATCCACGTAATTTAATTGACCACGAACTAGAATGTCACATCACCGCTCAATGATGTAGTTGTGAGGCTAGTTTGTCGTGTTTAGAGGCTCGAAAGATCATGAACATGCAATTTTAATTATGTGAGATGACAATTGATAATACCCTCCTTAAACCATTACAAGGTGTAGTATCACATGATTATCCGACATTAGCCCTAGTTGCTCCTTGAATGATTTCAGAGTATTTCGATGACCACCCCTAGACTTAATTAAACTTTATCGAAAAAGTCTATAATCAACACTTGCGGCATTTAATATCACACTTGAACTTTATAGTTTGCTGAATTGGTCCAGTCCCTGTAGGTTCGACATCCGGGTCTTAATAAGGGCCACTATATTACTTGTACGACCTGTACACTTGCGGGGCATCAAGTTTTTGGCACCGTTGCTGGGGATCCATCATGTTTTTTGCGCCGTTTTCAGGGACTCGTCGAAGTTTAGCAAATTTATCTGTTTTTGTGTGATTTTTAATTTCCTTAAGTGTTGAAATTTTTTTTTATTAGTTTTAAATTTATCTTATTTTTAGTTTTTAGTCTGATACCCTTCTTGACATGACATCATAGAACACAAATGGGTTGAATGGTAGAAACTCATATTTTGGTGAGTCTTGTCTGAATTGTGGAGGACCCCACTTATGGAGACACTGTAACACTTGCAATATTTGTGGTGGTCAAGATGGCCATTGGGATGGTTGTCTGAATGCTTCTGTTGTTTTTGATGAGTATAGGAATGATGAAAATGAGGACTTGGAACACCAAGCTCAAATAGAAAACATGTTGAAACAGGTCCTTGAGCAGACAGAAGCACTAAGGGAGCAGATGGAAGTATTAGGAATTCAAACTAAGGAAAATGGAGAGGCCTTAGAAATGATAAGCGCTAATATCACGGAGATAATGGTTGAGGCTGAAGCTTGCGATGATTTGCAAGTAACGGTTTTATGCAATACTCAAGAGGGATTACAAGGAGAAGAAAAGGGTGAGTTCTTGGAAGAAGCTCAACAATTGGAAGCTCTTGAGAGTCCCCGTGATGGTCTCACACATATGGATAATCCATTCATGGAAGAAGATATAGAGTGCCCCCCATTTGACATTAATGGAGGGATAGATGTTGATGCGCAGAAGGTGTATACAAGTAAGGAGGTCAAGCACAATGCAGTTTCAGAGTTGAGGTGTATTGGACCCCACTCGAAGCATTTTTCGACATTAAGTTTTGTTGACAACCTAGAAATAGAGTCTTCCAAGCATATAGAGAAATGTCTAGAGGAGGACCAAGCTCCTTATATTCTGAAATTTGTTGACTCAGAGAGACAAAATGACTTGGCTTACATAAGGGCCAATAAGTGCAAAAGGCGACATCTACTTCTTGGTCCTTTCATTTTTTCACCACCACCCCTGGAGTATAAGAGGAAACTAGAGAAGAAATTAGGGGTGGGATTCATATCCTCAAGGTGGAGGAAAAAGTGGTGAAACTTGATACGTCGTGCCGCGATGTAAAATAAGGCGCTGCTTGGGAGGCAACCCAAGGGCACCACAGGTACAATTTGTGATTTTTGTTTGTGTTGATTTTGTTTATTTTCATCGTGTTTGTTTTTTGGTGGAATTTAAGCACAGATGGAGGGGAAGTCTGAGTACCCGTGGAGGAGGAAGCTAACAAGTATGGAAGAGAAGAAGTGTGGGGTCAAACACCCACTTTGGAAAATTTGAAGAAAAGCATGCTGTTAGCTAGGCCTAGAGGCCTCAGGGAGTATTTCTCATCCTGTTTAATTTTAATTTGATGCTATGGGGACATAGCATGATTCAAGTGTGGGGTGAGAAAAATTTAAATTTTTTTTGTTCTTAATGATTTTGGTGAATTAGTGCTTGGGAGAAATATTGGAACAAAATTTTTGAATTAAGCATGATTTCATCACTCGTTGGTTTTTCTTTTCGGTTCTTTTCTGATGGGGGGTCTTTGAACCGAAGAATAATTTTTTTTTCTTTTGTCTATATATAGTGTTTTTAGTCATAGTTAGATACTATTTCCGATGATGGATGGATGACGACCATCTTGAGGAAAATTAGTCAATAGGTTTTGATTTTTGAAACCGTAGCTAATTGATGGCTTGATGTTCTTGTTATGTGCTATACTTGATTGTAAGATACAACTGTTGTTTGTGTTGAAGCATGTAGGAAGTGTATAACTTTGTTTGAGACACTTAAGCTCTTGAATTTGACTCGATGTGATTGAAGCTTAATTTTGAATTCTTGTGATTAGCCGAGTAAGAGTCTGTTGAAGGTGTCTTGAATTGAGCATGTGCTGTGAGTGTAAGTTTTTCGAATATTCCATGCAACTGTGGAGTGTCTAGAACTTGCCTGGTGTGTATATAAAACGAAATGAAGGATGTGTACTGTAGGAGATGATTTAGGCATTTCTTTGAATGAACCTAAATTTTATCCCTCACTTTACCTACCTTGAATGTTGAATCCTAGTGAGCCCCATTGAGCCTTAAGCCCATTATTTGATAGCTACAACATAAGCTTAATCCTTTTTCTTTCATTAGACTAGAATTTCATCCAAAACTCCTAAGCGCTTAAGTGAAATATTCCAAAGAGTGAAGGAGTGAGAAGCATGAAAAAGAAGGAAAAGTAGCAGTTGTAAAAGTTGAGAAAGGTCAAGGGTGAACTTGTGAAAAAATGCCTGAGTATTAGTAGGGAGTAAGAAATAAATGAATAAAAAAGTTGCTTAAGTACCCCTTACTAATAAGTTGAGTGTGCTTAAAGAAATGAGAACAAGAAGAGAAAATTCAGGAGTGAAAAGAATGAGGAGGAAGTAAGAAAAGAGATGTCCTTAATGAAGGTTGAAGTTAGTAGAAGCTCTTGGTGAAGATAGCCACTATTACTGGCCAAAATAGTACCTACCCGTCCCTTAGCTTACATTACAACCCGATAAGTCCTACTTTATCTTATGTTCAAACATCCTTAAATTAGTGGAATAAAACACTAAGGGCAAGCTTATGGTTCACTACATGATGCATGCGAATTCTTTGAGAGAGTGAGAAAAATTCTATTCATACACCCATACATATTGTGAGTTGAAAATTCGTGAATAAAAAATGGGTAACTCTCGTGTGGTGAGGGCACATGTTTAATGAGGGATAACATTCAGGTCGGATTTCTTGATCGGTTGATTTGCATGAGTTTACTAAGATTGAGAGTCAATTCTTGAGGTTAGGAAGTCTTAACATAGTTGAATTTCATTTCAATTATTAAATCGTGCATGCTCTATTTTTAACTTGCTATCTTAAATAATCATTATGGTCGTAGCTTGAATTCTCTTGTTAAATTAGCTATGTGTGAATCTTCATTTACATGAGATGTAAAAGGGTTGTTCGAGGACGAACAAGGCTTTAAGTGTAAGGTAGGTGATCTCGGGCAAAATAGCATGCCCAACTGATGCTTTATAACTTAGTTTTGTCTTGTTTATCGGCTTAATTATATACATTCTCATGTAATTTTATGTAAATGTGAATATATACACTAACCAACATGATTAGTTCTTGTTTTTGTAGGTTTAAAATGAATTTGAGGAACTAATCCATGAGTTGGTGAAGTGGAGGCATGGAATCGGAAGTAAAACGCGAACGTCAGCAAGGAAGGTGCGCGAAACAGCCCACCTGCACGTTGGCAACGTGCCACGGTAGGCAAGCTGCGTGACCATGGCATGCAACGGCCCCTAACGCATTGCACAAGCAGCGTGACATGCTGCCAACGCGACAGGGGCTTCTTAGCCGACTATTTTGTACTTCCAGAATGCCTACACGATGCCTCCGTGTCACAGAGGCATATTGGCGCGATAACCTCCGTGACACGGAGATATTTCATGCCGGGAATAATTTTGTACAATTCTCATTTACTATAAATAGATCCCTTAGCTCCTAAAATCAAAAGTCATGATTTATTTTTGAAAAACTGCCAACGAGTGAAGGGAGAAGTGGGAGAACTCACCTAGGGTTCATCAATTTCATCTTCTCTTCTACCAATTCTTGTAAGTATGTTACTTTAGTTATGTTTTCTTGTAATTATACAAACTTGAGTGGCTAGAACCCTTCCCTCTACGGTTTAAACCACAAGGTATGATTGTGAATACATGATTTTATTTTGGTTTTAAGTTATTGATTGTTGTTTTTTCTTACATTCTTAATTATAGTTGTTTTTATGATTGATCACCATGAAAACACACAGGTTACGTTTAGGTAAATGCTTGAGAAAGAAAACCTAGGCAAGAACATAAGAATGTAGGGAGCTAGTTTATATCTTACGATATAATTCGCTGTTAGGATAAGAAATTATACCTAATTTGCCTTGCTTGGTTGATAAAACGGGGTGGTAACATGAATTAACTTAGAAATGTCACATCACCACTCGTAGAAGTATTTGTGAAGCTAAGTTTAGTTAAATGATTATAGGTACGAAAGTCCCTAATCAAGATCATAAACCCCGTAAACCACATCCACATAATTCAATTGCCCTCGAACTAGAATGTCACATCACTGCTCAATGATGTAGTTGTGAGGCTAGTTTGTCGTGTTTAGAGGCTCGAAAGACCATGAACATGCAATTTTAATTATGTGAGACGACAATTGATAATTCCATACTTAAACCATTACAAGGTGTAGTATCGCATGATTATCCGGCATTAGCCCTAGTTGCTCGTTGAATGATTTTAGAGTATTTCGATGACCACCCCTAGACTTAATTAAACTTTATCAAAAAAGTCTATAATCAACACTTGCGGCATTAAATATCACAGTTGAACTTGATAGTGTGGGAGTGAAAGATAGTCTCTCTTACGAAGAGGTCCCAGTTCAGATCCTTAATCGTTAGGTTCGTAAGCTGAGAAACAAAGAATTAGCTTTAGTCAAAGTTTTGTCGAGGAATCAGCACATTGAGGGAGCTACATGGGAAGCCGGAGCAGGTATGATGGCTAGATACCTATATTTATTCCCTTCCGGCTCAGTTTTAGTTTAAGGTATCAATTTTGTCCCTAAAACTCTATTCAATTTCATTTTTAGTTCATGTGCCCTAGCTTCTTTCATGTCAATGTACGTAAGTGTGACTCATAAATTCAGTACAATCATGTAATTCAGTTCAGAGGAAGTCATTCCTTTAGTTTTCAACTTATATGTTCAGTATTTAAATACGGTGATTGCATTTCTCTGCTTTTCTATGTGTTTTCCAACATTCGAGGATGAGTGTTGCCAACGGTGACATATTGTAATGCATCAGAGACCCTAAGACCAGACCCGAGAGTTGAAATAGAGAAAACTGGATTTTCTGCATCATGTCACAAAATGTTTAATCTTGTGACTCGTGGGGTAGGCCACGAGTCATGGAGTGACTTATGGGGAAGGATTCAGACTTGGTTGAAAATTTGGGAATTTGAATGACCACAGGTTTTACCACGAGTCGTCACGTGAGTCGTGGCCATGGTTTGGATGAAGTTGGAAAAAATGGGCAGTGTACCTAATGGATGGGTCACCACGATCCATCGAGTACACCACGAGTCGTAGTGTCCCCCCTGGTGAGCCCCAAGTGAAGTTAGGCAGTGTACTCGATGGATTTTGACCAAGAGTCGTGGTCACTAGGCACGACTCTTCAAGTCCCTCGTGGGGACTGGCAGTCAGCTTTTTCGTGCGAGTTTGTTAAGGGCTTTTACATAATTCCGATGATCCTAAGGCTTATACTATGTCGTTTTAGCATATTTTTGATGAATTTATAGGGGTTGAACGATTTTAATCCCTCATTCATCACTTAGACTCTCAAAAGAACATTCATTGAACTCAGGTCATTCCTCTCAAGCAGAAACTAGGGAAATCGACTTCTCCTTAGATTCTCAAGGGATTTTCTTCGGATTTCTTCATCAGGTATGTGGAAATTCAACAAGGGAATAGTTCTTCTCTTGTGTCCCAAAAATCTTCACTATTTTTCCTTTATCAGTTTAGCCCTATGGATTCGAAATGTAGAATATTGTCAGACTTATATCTTTAATATTTTGAGTAGTATATCTCTCATAATTTTTAATTACTTATTATTCCCTATTTCTTGATATTTATGAGAATTATTTCTTGTGGAATGATTTAGCCCTAATTCTCCATTCAGTAGCATTTGGAATCTTGCGTGTTGGACTAGTTTTCCTGTAGCTTGATTCTAACAGATTTCAAATCCCCATATTGTTAGTGTATGTGGAAATTATAGTCAGAGATATACATAAACAGTCTCAGTTAGATTATTACACTTAGTGTTGTCTAGAAAATGTCAACTGATCAGTTTGACTACAGTTAATTATTGAGGTGTCAGTGATGCCTCCCAGTTATTAGTATTAGACTCAGTATCAGATTTCAGTGGTTCTTTGGGTGGTCATGAAACTTCTAGAAAAGCATCTCTGACCAACCTTAGGAACCCCAGTTTCATATTACAGTTTCTTCTTTAGATGGTTACGACACTTCCAGATAAGCAGCTCTAACCAGTCTTAGAACACCAGTTAAAGAATCCGGTCTGATAAGACTCTCAGGGTACTTCCCGATAGGTATTCCTAACTTAGTCATGGGCCCCAGTTTCGAGCTACCAGCTTAGTATTTAGTCTAGGACTATCCAGTGGGAGTACGACTTAGCACCGAGTGAGGACCGGGGTTCCAGCGCACCAAGGTTTCCAGAACTACCTTGCCACCGCAGGTTATATTTTATTGGCCTTATGGACCAGACATATGATCACCTAGTTCATGCCACTATACCCTGACAAGGTATATTGGGTCCTACCGGTGGGATGTATCTATCAGACTCCACATCTAGCTCACATGGTTATATGTCGGCTATAGACTCTCTCACTAGTCAGTTCAGTTCAGTCTCATATTAGCTCAATTCAAAATAGTTTCAGAATACTCAATTCAGTACAATATTTTAGATTAGTATCTCAGATTTAGGGTATGTCTTCGACCATTAGACAGGGTCATTTTGACCATCTCAATTATCACAGTTTATTCAATTTCACCATTTCGGTTGGTCATTGCATGTCTTTACAGTCCAGTCATTGTATTCTTTGTGCTATAGTTTCTCCTTCTTACTCAATACATTCAAAGTACTGACCCATACCTTTTATGTTGTATCATTTTATGATACAGCTGCAGGTTCTCAGTCTCAACACCATTAGCAAATATCGTCTAGAAGTTTATAGCTGCATTAGTGGTGAGTCCTCATCTTTCGAGGACGAGGATTATTGCTTTCCAGTTATATTTCCTTCGGTTAGATTTAGATTTAGCTAGGGGCTTGTCCTAGCAACTCATTAGATAGATGGCTTTCAGACATAGATAGAGTTTTAGATTTTTAGCTTTGTTTCAGTTGTTTTGAAACTTTATGATTTAGTTCTTCTTCATAAATATTTTATTCTATAATTCTAAAGCTTCCACTATGTTTCTACTCAAAATGCCAGTGTTATGAGAGACCATGGGTTGACTTGGGGTTACTTGTGACTCTAAGTACCATGTCTCATCCAGGGTATGGACTCGAGGCGTGATACGGAATGATGGACAAAAGGACTCCGTACAACCTGACCAACACCCAAATGTAAAGTCTAGCATAGTCCTCAGCTGAATTTGTCATCTCAACTGGCAGAAAATGTGCTGACTTATATCGAATCATGTTGTCAGCATGTACGAGGTAAACCTGTAACAAAGTCCGTATTTTTTTCTTACCACATCCAAGTAGAAATGTTGATATCATTAGTTGTACCTCCTGATCTCTAATGTTCAACCTTAACCTCCTAGAAATTTGGACACATAGATACAAATTCTATAATATCCCTCTTCATGTCATTTCACCAATAGACTTTTCGTATATCATGGTACATCACAGTAGCACCTGGGTGAATAGAATACCGAGAGTTGTGGTATTCTGTGCCTCAAACCATCTACCTCTGAAACACACAATCTGCCATAATAGTGGAGCACACCCTCTCCCCTTTTGGAGAATGATTCCATCTCTTTGTTGAGGATTGCCTCCTTCAACTTAAGAAATAATGGATTGTTATCTTTCTTTGCTTTAACATCCATCACAAGAGAAGACTCTGCACCATTCTGAACTATAACTTCACCTTTGGCTAATCAACCAGATGAAATCCCAAAAGAGCCAGCCTGTGAACATCTCTAACCAGCTCTTTCATATCATCCTTAATGTGAGCAACACTATTCATCGATAATTTGCTGAAGGTGTCGGCCACTATATTATCTTTTCCCAGATACTACAAGATTCTTATATGGTTTTCCTTTAAAAACTCAAGCCATATCCTTTGACGAAGATTTAAATCCTTCTGACTAAACACATACTACAGAGTTTTGATGTAACACCCAAAAAGTTTCTTAGACCAAACTCAGACTTGGAATAAAAAACTAGTAAAGAAACTAGAGAATCTTGCCTCAGAACGACTCAACCAACGAGTCATTTTCAGGAACAATGACCTATCGAAAGAGTACCAATGACCCATAGAAGAACTCGTTGCAAGAAGTAAGAGTCATCCTGTCGCTCATTGTAACCCAGTCCAGAAGCTTGCTAAATTCCTTCTCTATGACAACAGGCCAGATTATGAGTCGTTATTTGATATAATGACTCGTCCTATGTAGCCGTTGGGTGAGATAAAAAAATGCTTAAGTCACCCTAGCGACAACGGATGGAAATAACGACCCGTTGTATTGGATAACGGGTTGTCCTGTTCATCTGTTGCGGGATATACAAAGTTGGGTCAAAACTCTGTCTGTGATGACGAGCGGCAATAATGACCCATTTTCCCATCCAACAAGTTGTTGTTCCCAGCTATTGGTCAAGCCCGGGAATCATTCAAAATTTCTAGTAGCTAGAAATAGTAGTGAAAATGACCCATTGTTTTAACCAACGAGTCGTTGTGTCTTTCATCGTGAGAGTCCTAGAAAATGGTAAATTTCCATATACCATAGACAACGATTGGCACTAATGAGTTGTGGTCACAACTAACGACTCATTGTGAGACTTGTTACATCAAGATAGTCAGTTATTGAAACAGTTACTCATGGGTATTTTTGCCAAATCCTAACCTCCTAACACCTAAAATACGTTGTTTTGGAATATATTATCAGGGGATTAAAAGGGTTAGTCAATCTTCCTTCCTCATTTCTCACTTTTCTCTCAAGAGTAGTATGTAGAAGACTCATACAGACTTCTCAGGGCAAGGGCTAGGGTTCTGACTTCCTCTCCAGATTCCAAGAGCTTCTTTAGAGAAATTCTCTTTCAGGTATGTGGTTATTCAACAAGGGGATTCTTCCATCCTTGTGTCCCAATGATTTCCCTCAGAAACCTTTTTTGTTGTTGCACTACAAGAGTTATGAATTTGGGCTTTTCCAGAAAAATTATGAGTGTTCTTAAACTCTAGTTGTCCTGCTAATTATTATCACTCTAGCACATGATTGTTATGTAGATTTCGTAATATGATCTTCTCCATAGCTTATTATGATATTTGGGTTGATTCTTCATGATTTAAAATTTTTTCTAGAATGTTGTGTTTCTTCATGGAATGTTATTTGAGAATAAATCCTCAGCTTGTATTATTCAACTTAAACTTATTATTTTCAATCTATGAATATGCTCAGTATTTTCCAAAAATGTCAGTTGATCAGTATGACTCTTTATCATTCTTTTATTAAATTCAGTAGTATTAGTTTAGTAGCATGATTATCGTTCTTTAGACTGTCATGACACTTTCAGATAAAACATCTCTGACAAGTCTTAGAGCACAGTTTCTTTTAGGTCCTTAGACTCTCAGAACACTTTAGATATGTAGTTCTAATATAGTCCTAGGACATCAATTTCGAGCTCTCATATAGATAGACATAAGTAGGTTTCAGTGGGAGTAGTACTTAGCACTGAGCAAGCCAAGGTTCAGCGGACCCGAGTTCCCAAAATTATGTGCCAACATAGGTTTTTAGCCCAAATGTGCCCCAGACAGTGATCACACAGCTCAGCCACTATATTCTAGCATGGTACAGTGCGCTCTCATCGATGGGGTTTATACATCGAAATACACGTCTAGTTCATAGGGTTACATGTTGGTTATAGGCTCTCCCATAGTACAATTGAGACCAGTATAGTCATAGTCTCCAGTTTAGTTCAGTCTTCTAGATTTCATGATATGCTAATGACCTTCAGACAGTTATTAGCTCTACAATATTATTAGATTTTTAGTTTCTTTCGATGCTTACGATTCCATATATGGTTATTATATGTCTTGTCAGTACAATTTCATGTTCTTAATATTCTTATGTTTATCTTATATCTCATATACTCTGTACATTTAAAGTATTGATTGCATATTTCTATGTGCTAGATCATTTTATAATATAGGCTTAGGTACCTAGCTTAAGCACCACGGCTAGTTTCTCTCAATGATTCTCCAATAGCTTCCAATGGTGAGTCCTCATCTGAAGAGGGCCGGAGTTTCCTTTTCAGTTTATGGTTTTAAGTTTGGTTTCTAGATACTAGAGTTAGCTAGGGCTTTGTCCGTAATCATAAGTTCTGTTTTTAGAAGGCTTTCGGATAGTGTTTATACATTTAGTTGGGTTTTTAGTTTTGGTTTAGATTTTCGTGTTATAAATCAATATTTGCTCATTTCTTTAGTCAACTTCCGCTCATTACAATTTTCAAAAGATCAGTCTTAGTAGAGGTATTATTTACTGTGGGATTTTCTTGGGTTTACTTGTGATCCTAAGTACCGTGTCGCATCTAGGGTGTGAACTCAGGTCGTGACATTTGTGGTTAGTAAACACGCCACAGGAACACCATTGATATAGTGCCTCCAAATCATTAAGGCAAAGAGCACTGCTGCCAACTCAAGGTCATGAGTCATGTAACTCTTCTCATGAGCCTTGAGTTGTTTGGAAGCATAGGCTACCACCTTCATATGTTGTATCAGCATGCAACCAAGGTCAATTTTAGAGGCATCAAATAAATCACGAACCCATTTGAACCCTCTGGTAGAGTCAAAACTGGAACCGTATTGAGTCGAGTCTTCAACTCCTGAAAGCTCTTTACGCAAGCATCAGACTACTGAAATTTGACTTTCTTCTGAGTCAACTGGATATTGGAGAGGTGATAGAAGAAAAGGTTATAAGTTGTCTGTAATAACCGGTTAAACCCAAGAAACTCCAAATGTTTGATGGAGAGGTGGGTCTTGTCCAGTTCTTAGCTTCTTTGATCTTTTAGGATCAACCTGTATACCCTCACTAGAGATGACATGACGCAAGGAATGTTACTAATTTCAACTAGAATTCATACTTGCTGAACTTCACAAATAACTGGCGGTCCTTGAGATTCTGCAAAA
This sequence comes from Datura wrightii, assembly GCA_035772735.1. Lineage (NCBI taxonomy): Eukaryota > Viridiplantae > Streptophyta > Magnoliopsida > Solanales > Solanaceae > Datura > Datura wrightii. The sequence continues at coordinate 15,019,497 of JASDFA010000003.1, forward strand.
CAATGATGAAATGGTCTGCCAGCTTATCCTCACTCCAGGAATAGACAAGGATGTCATCTATAAAGATGATAACGAACATGTCCAAATACTGTTTCAACACCTTGTTCATCAAGTCCATAAAAGCTGCAAGAACATTCGTTAGTGTAATGCGCCGAAACTTTCCTAGACCAAACTCAAACCTTGCTAGAAAAATCCAAAAGAAACAAGAAAAAATGCCACAGAACAACCAAGACAATAAGTCATAGTTATCTCCAACAACCAGTTGTCTTAGTCATGGTCAGCCCTTCCTTGGCCCTACGAGAACCAACGGGACATGGAATGACCCATTGTGAGAAACAGCGAGTTTTTCTGTCACTCATTGGTCCCCAGCTCAGAATTTCCTTTTCCAGGACCCCACGACTCAACCAATAAGTCATCATGTAATACAATGACTCGTGGTGTGAGTTATTGGTTGGGAATCCCAGAGACCTTTAGTGACAATGATTGGCAACAACAACCTGTTATATCAGACAACGAGTCGTTATGACCACCCATGGTGACAAGTTCATCGATCTTAGGAACCTTCCAATGGAGGTAATGACTCGACACAACGACCCGTTGGTTCTACCAATGAGTCATCGTGTTGCCCGTTGTTAGGCTCCCTAGACTTTTTCTTCTAGTGGCCACAGGAGGAACCAACAACCGGTTGGTTTATCAAACGAGTCGTGGTATCTCTCATTTCCAGTTCTAGTGTGCCTAAAACCCAGGCCTCAGGACCAATTACTGGTCCCAACAAGTCATGGTCTCAACCAACGACCCATTGAGTGACCCGTTGGTCCCCGTCGGCAGTTTTTCCAAATTTTTCCCCAGGGATATTTTTATAATTTTCCACCTTTTTAATTCCTAAAATATGTCATTTTGGGTTATTTTAAAGGAATTTAGAGGGGTAATCGATGATTACTTCACCCCTCTCATTCCCTCAGAAAATTAGTTCATAAAATTTCTCTTAGAAACACTTAGAGCAGGAACTAGGGTAGCCAATTTCTTCTAAGATTCTCAAGGGACTTTCTTCAAAATTTCTTCACCTGGTATGTGGGAGTTAAATAAGTGAATGGTTCTTCCCTTGTGTCCCTAAAAAACTTCCTTAATTCTTCTATCAATTATACCCCTAAGGATTCAAAATATAGAAAGTTTATAAACATAATTTTTAAATTTCAGATGGAACATTATCCATGTTATTAGTTGTTATGTTTTTCCTAAATTCATAGAAATCATGTGGAAACTAGATTCTTGTGAAATGATTTAACCCTAACTTTTGAATGCATTATATTAGGGTCTAGCTTAATTGAGTAGTTAATAATGTTGCTTGACTCTACTAGCATTGGGATTCCTATATTGATAAAATTAGTTGAAATCTCAATTGCATGCTAGTCCAATTTCAGTCAGAATATCATTGTACTCAGTATTACTCAAAAATGTCAGCGAATCAGTTTGACTACAGTCTTTTCTTGAGGTGCCAGTGGTGCCTCCCAATTATCAATTTTTAGACTCAAATATCAGTTATCAGATTTCAGTTTGTTCTTTAGACGGTTACGACACTTCCAAATAAGCAGCTATGGCCAGTCTTAGAACGCTAATTACATAATCTGGTCCGATAAGACTCTCAGGGTACTTCTAGATAGGTATTCCTGACTTAGTCTTGGACCCTAGTTTCGAGTTATCAAATTAGTAGTCAGTCTAGGACTATCTAGTGGGAGTAGGACTTAACACTGAGTGGATCGGGGTTCTAGCGCACCCAAGTTCCCAAAACTACATTGCCACCATATGTTATTTTATTGGCCCTATGGCCCCAAACTTGTGATCACCCAGTTCATGCCTTTATACCCTGGCAAGGTATATTCGGTCCTATCGATGGGGTGTATACATTGGACTCCACTTCTTGCTCGTGTGGTTATATGTCAATTATAGCCTCTCCCACTAGTCAGCACAGTTTCAGTTTAGCTCATCTCAAAACAGTTTCAGTTTACTCGGTTCAGTTCAGTACAGTTAGCTTAGCTCAATGTCTCAGATTTAGGGCATGTTTATTGCTCAGTGATTTGGTGACTACACGCAAGTGCACGTGGTCGAACAAGTAGTAAAGTGGCTTAAGTAAAGCCAAGTATCGATCCCATAGGAACTGAACTACGGTACTGATTAACTTAAGTGTTAATGAACTGTATCTTTAAGAATGCAGACAACCAAATAAATAATATTTTGAGAGTTTGAGTTTACTAATTAATAAGAATCTAAGGCAAAATTATAAAGTGAGTCTGAACAATAGTAATGAGCAAGCTGAGGTTAAAACGAACATGCAGGGAATTAATTTATCAATACAATCCAGTTAATATTTCTTTCTAGTCAAGAATTATTGCCTATGGATTTGAACTTTGGACTCCTATCCAACTTAAGAATCATGAGTCTTAATCTACATTTCTGTGATAAAAGAATCCTGATTCCTTAATTGACTAATAAGACTTTCAGATATATTTCTATTCTGAATGTAAATCAATTCTCAATTTTCTAAACTAAGATGAGATCATATCCTACCAATTCACATCTTTCCAATTTCTTTCCTTTTCAAAATCAAAATTGAATTTTTTAGATATACATTAACATTGGCCAAACATTAATGCAGTAAAAACAAGAATTGATAGAACAACCATTGAAGAAAAGATGAAAACTGAAATGACTAACAATTACATTCCACTAAAATTGTTCTTAACCTCAGCAAGAAGTGAATTTAGCCACTCATTTGTGGATTTAACATCATCAAATAAGTAGAATTCATACAAACAATTGAGATAAAAGAGAAAGATATAGAGAAGAACCCTAGAATTTTCGTCCCCTCAACTGCCTGTAACCCACGTTCTTGCTCAACCAAGTCAGAATGTTTAAAATAAAACCTAAGTGTGCTATTTATACTATTGAGAATTTTTCCCAGAATAACAAGCAACGTGGCATGGAGTGTATCGCGGAGCACTCTCTCTGTGCCACGGAGGTATTGCGGACCCTCACTGGAAGTCGGCACCCCAGGCAATTTAACCTCAACGTGCCATGACCTGCATCGTGGAGCCTTGCCAACGTGACACGGTGCTATCGCGCACCTTCACTGGAAATTTCCAAAATTATTTCATCTGAGGCAGAGTTCCTCCGCGATGGCAACGTGACACGACTCCATCGTGGAGCCCTTGTTTTTGCTGATCTTCCATGTCCTTTTCCACTCCTTGTTTCCAAGTCCATTCCCGATTTTACCAACATGTATCTTAGCTTTCCAAAATTCCATTTTACCTGCAAAACAACACTAATCATGTTGGTTAATATAAATTCACATTTAACTACAAATCACATGAGAATGTACACAATAATGATAGACAAACAAGTCGAAATGAAGCATTTGAGTATCACTTGGGCATGAAATTCTGCCCAAGATCACTTACCCCACACTTAAAACCTTGTTCGTCCTCGAACAGTATTCTCACATCTCATGCAATTGACACTCACGCATAGCTACTTCGGCTCAACAATTCAAGCTACGGCTATACCGATTATTTAATATAGCAAATCATCAAGAAAACATGCATGGTCTCATCAATACAATGAAGTACATCACATTAAGATCTCTTAAGCTCAAGAATCAATTCTCGATCTTGGAAAACTCGTGCAAATCAACTGATCAAGACATCCGACACGAAATTAATCTCTCATCAAGCATGTGCCCTCATAACACAAGAGAAATACCCCATTTGCTATCATATGATTTCCAAAGCACTACATGTAGGGGTATATGAATACAATTTTTCTCTCTCTCCCAAAGAATTCACATGCATCATGTCATGAACCATAGGCTTGCCTCTAGTGTATTACTCCACTAATATAAGGACGAGTGATGTAAGATCACGTAGGACTTAACGGATTGTAATGTAAGCTAAGGAACTATAAAATACTGGGCTAACCAATAATAGAAACTAGCTTCCTTAAGCGCTTTTCAATACATCCCATCATCATTACGGCCATTTTTTCTTCCTTCATCGTCCCATTCTTGAAGAATTTTTTCTTTGTTTTTGTTCCCATTTCTTTAAGCACACTCAACTTACTAGCGAAGATTAGTTATACATCTTTAGTTTATTTAATTTCTGCAAGTGCACCTTTGACCTTTTATTTAACTTCCACCACTTCCGCTTTTCCTTCCTTTTCACAATTCTCATTCCTTTACTCTGTGGGAAAATTATTTTTCTTGAGCGCTTAAGAGTTTTGGATCAAATTCATGGCTAATGAAAAGAAGGGATTAAGCTCGGGTTGTACCTCTTCAAATAAAAGAAAAAATAGGCTAAAGGCTCAATGGGGATAACTAGGATGTACATTCAAGGTAGGTACGATAATGGAGAAACTTTCGGTTTAATCAAAGAAATGGCTATATCTTTTCCTACAATACACATCCATCATTTCGTTTCATACACACACCAGGCAAGTTCTAGACACTTCACAATAGCATGGAATAATCAAAACCTCACCTCACATTCAATGCACATGCTCAACTCAAGATATATTCAAAGACTCTTCAATCAACTAATTACAAGAATTCACTATTAAGCCTCGATCACACCGAATCGAACTCTATGGCCTAGGTATCTCAACATGTTCACACATTTGCATGCTTTCATAAGAATCACCTTTGCATCTTAATATCATGTACAACACGTAACAAGAATTCCGAACCATGAAGTAACGACACGTTTGGGACACAAACAAAAACAAAAGAAAGAAAAGAAAGAAAAAAACTACTCCTATCGACCACATTTCCCTTAAGACGGTCGTCATCCATCCATCATAGGGAACAGTCACTGTCTACGACTTCGGTTCAATGGGACTATCCTCGATAAAAGCACCAAAAACAAAGGACGAGCAACCCAACATAAAAGAAATTTAACAAAAAAATTTAAAAATTTTGATAATTTCGATAGAAAACAAAAATATTTACACAACAACCAACAGCTCAACACAACACATAACAGCTTAACATTCATTACAACACCACTTAATTACAGAACACATAACACAAAGTCACAGGATCACATTTTTCACAGGCACAACAACAAAACATAAACATAAACAAAAATGAAGCTAGCCCCTAACTACTACGACCCCACACTTAAACCGAACATTATCCCCATTGTTCACATAATTCAACATATCGCAAAGGTGGGTGGTGAAACTCCCTAATCAATCAAAGTATTCAACTTCTTCATCAGGTGCCGTTGCCTCGTCTCCCAAATTAGAATCGCCCCCGCTGTCCTCGTCTGACTCAACATCTGAGTCCTACGGTCGTGTCTCCTCATCGGTGGGGACGTCATCTATGGGTTCCACAAATGCGGCCCCACTATGCATAGAGCTCGTGCATTCTCGCCGAATGGGTAATCCAGCTCGAGCTGCCACAGCTCATCCTCTGTTGCAGGCCTCCCGCCAATGCGCAGCTGCAACATCTGCATCCCGTACATGCGGGCCATATACTGATCATCCCAAGCATGTCACTCAGCTAGTGTGAGCACCGACCCATGAGTAGTGTCAAGTGCCTTGGTTTTGGTGACATCTAAAGCACGCCTGTCAATCTGTGGGATGTAATCCAGGGCCTCCTCCTCGATATCCTGGCCCCTCAGGAACGTGGTAAGCAAACCACCGAATCCGTATTTGTTCCCCTGATGTAATCGGGCTCTCTTCATGGCGGAGATGATCACCGCTCCAACATTTATTTCAAGCCCCTTCACCAGGGCATACACCAAGAAGACTCGGTCCCGGGTGACATCTGTCATGTGCACCCCCGGGATCAAGCATGAGCACACAATTTTAAGCCAGATCCTGGCTTCCCTGTTCATCTGAGAGTAGGGCAGTGTCTGGTGCTAGCCCCTCTCCTTGTGCCTGCTCCACCTTGCTGTCGAATGGGTTCCACATAGAGTGCGTCTGATGTCCGCATAAGGTGGAGTGATGTTCAACTGCCGTAGTACATGGGCGTCTGTGTCCCGCGCCCCCAATATAGCATTCAAGTGATGAGGCTCAAAAGTGACAACCTGCCCTCTAATTTATACGGTAAATGACTGCGGAGGGTCGGGATCCAGTTGGCATAGAACTCCCGAATCAGATGGAGATTGCACTCCCTGGGCTCTTCGAAGATGAAGTTAAGCCCAGCGGTGTCAATCCGGTGTACGATCCGCGGTAATTCCTATGCCAGTGGCTCCCTTGATACTTGCTTCTCTGGGAAGTATTTGGTTTCTTTGTGTATTGCATAGCATTTCTTCCCTTCGTCAGTCACCTATCGGGTTCCGTATTGTCGGCGTTGGCCTCTTGGAACCGCTCGGGTTCCAGTTGGCATAAAACTCCCGAATCAGATGGGGATTGCACTCCTTGGGCTCTTCGAAGATGAAGTTAAGCCCAACAGTGTCAATCCGGTGTACGATCTACGGGAATTCCTATGCCAGCGGCTCCCTTGATATTTGCTCCTCCAGGAAGTATTTGGTTTCTTTGTGTTTTGCATACCATTTCTTCCCTTCATCAGTCACCCATCGGGTTCCGTATTGTCGGCATTGGCCTCTCGGAACCACTGATGCTGCTGGAACTGTTGTTCCCAATATTATTCTTTTTCTGCCAGCGCCCGATATGGATGCGCCCTTTCCTTTTTCTTGCCTGCCTGACATTGTTCCTGTACAATCGAACATACAATCCCAATGTTAGTCAAGTCACAATTTGCTTTAACTAAGGTTGGGTTTAATTAGGTCACCCCACACTTAGTCTTTTCATGATTTTTGTCATTCTCAACATTCAACCGGCTTAGTGCATTCATATAAATCGATGGAAAAATTACTATGTACTACTCAGACTTCGTACCGTGAATAAAGTTATCGCCATCGATTCACTTTCAACACCATAGCACTTAGCAAAATTTTTGTTCTCAACACCCTATGCAATTCACCAATTTAATTCTCCCAAAAACCCCTTGTCTACGTAGCATATTCAACATTAATCACAACATAATTCAATTCACCCAACATGCACAACCCAATTTTGTTCAACATTTCAAATAATTTTAGTCTTCTTCCTATTCAATTTCCAACTCTAGCTAACAATTTCGCAAAAAATTAATAAAGCATGCATTCATCGAGTTGATATACTCACAACGATACTATGAACATCAATCAATCATAACTTAAATGAATTAAAGCTTAATTTTCACTTAGGGCCAGTTTCAATCACTACACATGTTCAAGAATTGAAAATTCAAGAAAAAATGAGGTAAAGTTCAAGAACATACCTTTAATCGGATGAAATTGAAGAAAACTCGAAGAAAATCGGTGCCTAGGTCCGTGTCAGTTTGGGAAAGAAGGGAATTTGGGGTGTTGGTCGCGGAGGGAATGGAAAATAATGGAAGAAATGAGGGAAATCGGGGTTTTGAAGTGATATTTCGCACAGGTTACTCAGTGACCCGGTGTGACCCGTCGCCAAATAACACTTAACGTGTCACGGAGGGTAACGTGGAGCACCCCCTCCGTGACATGGAGCCATCACGCCAGTGTTCAGGATTTTTAAAAAATCCAGAACACTCTTCAATGTGTCACGGAGGGTAACGCGGAGCACCCCCTCCGTGACACAGAGCCATCGCGTAGGCTCACTGTAATGTGTCAATTTTTATTTTTCTCACCTCGATTTTTTCTTTTGCATTTCATTGCATTTTTTCCCTTCGTTCAGCCTGAAAATCACTTCACCACAAGAAATTGGTTAGAATTCATAGGTTTCAACTCAAACAAATTTTTTATTATTTTTTTCTCTTATTCTTTTTTCTATTTTTTTTCAAATATTTCTACTCATCTATTGCAACAATTTGACGGGTTGCCTCCTGTGCAGCGCTTGATTTACCGTCGCGGCTCCATGTCATTCACTGCTCAATCATCCTCTAGAGTGATAGACGTCTTCGCTCAAATAACGTCCTCACCCCAATAATGCTTACATCGCTGCCCATTTACTAAGAACGTGGCACTTCTATCTTCTTGCCACAACTCCACCACTCCGTATGGGGTCATTCTTACCACCTCAAACGGCCCTGACCATTTGGACCGCAATTTTCCTGGAAAAAGCCTCAATCTTGAATTGAATAGAAATACTTTCTGCCCCGGCTCAAAGATCCGATGCACCATATGCTTATCGTTCCACCTCTTTGTTTTCTCTTTGTAGCACTTGGCACTTTCATAGTCATGCCAATGAAACTCATCAAGTTCGCTGAGTTGCATCAGCCTCTTCTTCCCCGCTAGCTCTAGATCCATGTTCATTTCCTCACGGCCTAGAAAGCTCGGTGTTCTAGCTCCACATGCAGATGACACACCTTTCCATAGACCAATTTGTATGGAGAAGTCCCAATTGGTGTCTTGTATGCAGTTCTATAAGCCTACAACACATTGTCGAGTTTGCTTGACCAATCACTACGTTGTGCATTCACTTTCTACTGTAGAATTTGCTTTACTTCTCCGTTCGACACCTCCACTTGCCCACTAGTTTGGGGATGATATGTTGTTGCTACCTTGTGGCGCACCCCATACTTAGCTAGCAAATTCTTTAAACTTGCATTTACAAAATGAGCCCCTCCATCACTGATAATGGCTCAGGGTGTCCCGAACCTGGTGAAAATGTGCTTTTTCACAAATTTTGTTACCACCTTGTTGTCATTCCTGGGGCAAGCTGTTGCTTCAACCACTTTGATACATAATCAACGGCCACCAAGATGTAACGATTACTAAATGATGGTAGGAACGGGCCCATGAAATCTACACCCCATACATCAAAGATCTCTACTTCTAATATTTGCTGCAGCGGCATTTCTTGCCTTCTACAAATTGTGCCTGTTCTTTGACATCTATCACACATTTTTACGTATGCCATAGAGTCTCTAAACAGTGTAGGCCAAAACAAACCTGACTGTATCACCTTGTGTGCTGTCTGCTCACCTCCATGGTGCCCTCCATACAATGAAGAGTGAGAACTCCTCAACACTTTTGCAATTTGGCTCTCCGGAATGCATCTTCTCATCACCTGATCCGGTCCCTACTTAAACAAGTACGGCTCATCCCAAATATAATACCTGCAATCATGTCTCAACTTCTTTCTCTGCTGAGCCGTAGCCTCCGGTGGATAGACTTCATTCACTAGAAAATTCACAATGTCTGCATACCAAGGGATTTCAGCTTCCCTTATTACCAAGAGCTGCTCATTCAGGAACTCTTCTTTGATGCTGTCACCTTCCTTCACATGTGACCGGCTTTCCAATCGCTATAGGTGATCTGCCACTTGATTCTCGCTCCCCTTTCTGTCCCGAATCTCTAGGTCAAACTCTTGTAACAACAAGATCCATCTGATCAACCTAGGCTTTGCATCCTTATTGTTAAACAGATACCAAATCTCTATATGATCGGTATACACCGCTACTCTAGAACCCACCAAATAGGACCTGAATTTATCAAACGCGAACACCAATGCTAGCATCTCCTTTTTTGTGACTGTATAATTGACTTGGGCTGCGTCCAGTGTTTTGCTTGCATAATGAATAGAATGAAAAATTCTATTTCTCCACTGCCCCAATACAGCTCCTACCGCCACGTCGCTTGCATCACACATTAATTCAAACGGTTGTTCCCAATCCGGAGAAATGAGGATATGTGCTTCTATCAACTTCTGTTTCAACTCCTCGAATACTTTGACACAATCCTCATCAAACTCGAACTTCACCTCTTTTTCTAGCAACCTGCATATTGGTCTAGAAATTTTAGAGAAGTTCTTGATGAACCGTCTGTAGAACCCTGCATATCCGAGAAAACTGCGAACACCTTTCACTGACACAAGTGGTGGTAGCTTTTCAATAACCTCGATCTTTGCATGATCGACTTCCAACCCCTTGTAAGACACTTTATGGACAAGGACGATACCCTCCTTGACTAAGAAATGACATTTCTCCCAGTTGAGTACAAGGTTGGATTCTTCACAACGAGCTAGCACCCTGTCAAGATTCTGCAAACAAGTAGCAAACGAATTACTGAAAATAGAAAAATCATCCATAAATACCTCGATGAAATCTTCCACCATATCGTGGAACATCGCTATCATGCATCTCTGGAATGTAGCGGGTGCATTGCATAAACCAAATGGCATCCGCTGGAAAGCATATGTCCCGTAAGGACATGTGACAGTAGTCTTCTCCTGGTCCTCCGGTGCTATGGCTATCTGGTTATAGCCAGAATAGCCATCAAGGAAATATTAATATTCTTGACCGGCCAATCTGTCCAATATCTGATCAATAAATGGGATAGGATAGTGATCTTTCCTTGTGGCCTCATTGAGCTTTCTATAGTCCATGCAAATCTGCCAGCTTGTGACTGTGCGTGTAGGGATCAACTCATTTTTCTCATTGGTGACCACGGTCATCCCTCCTTTCTATGGGACACACTGAACAGGGATGACCTATTCGCTGTCTGAAATAGGATAGACCACACCTGCATCAAGCCATTTAATCACTTCCTTCCTAACCACATCCTTGATCATCGGATTCAACCTCCACTGATGTTGTACAGTTGTCTTTTCTCCTTCCTCCATGAAAATTCTGTGTGTGCAAAAAGCTGGATTGATACCCTGAATGTCTGACATTTGCCAGCCCATTGCTTTCTTCCTCCTCTTGAGAACCACCAATGCATCCTTTACCTATGCCTCCGTCAATTCTGAGGAGATGATGACTGGCAAGGTGTCATCTTCCCCCAAAAAGATGTATTTCAGATGTGGAGGCAATGACTTCAACTCCACTTTTTGTGCTTCCTCAAAAGATGGTTATGGCAATGGTTCTAGGGACCTCATCAACGGCTGAAAGTCTTGCTTCTTGAGATACCATTTTGATTCATTCAACATTTTCACCATCACATAAGTATCTCTATCTCCAAAATGATCGGAGCTCATCAATGCTCTCTCCAATGGATCTTGAGAATCAACAATCTAAAGAATTTCTTCTTGGTTTAGCACATTGATTGTTGAAAGCTCCTCATAGATGGCCGGAAGCTTCATGGCCTTATACACATCAAATACCTCTACTTTGACATGCACTCGCATGGTTAGCTGGCCTACAGCTACATCAATCAATGCTCTCCCGCTTGCCAAGGAAGGACGTCCCAAAATAAATGGGACTTCCGCATCCGGCTCAAAATCTAAGACAATAAAATCTATTGGGAAGATAAGGGAGCCCACTTGCACCAGCACTTCCTCCTCTGGCCAAAGAATGATTCACTAATTGCAAGATCACTGTAGTTGGTCTAGGACTGCCCAGCCCCAAATTCTTGAACACCGATGTCGGCATCAAGTTTATGCTCGCTCCCAAATCACATAATCCGCGAGCTCGGATACTTTGATCGATTATGATCTGAATTGTAAAGCACCCAGGGTCCTTGAGCTTTGTTGGCAGCCTGTTCTGAATCCGGGAAGTGCACTCCTCAGTAAGCACCACCGTAGCATACTCCGTCAATCTGCTTTTGTTGGCTACGATGTCCTTGATATACTTTGCATATTTAAGCACTCCCTGCAAAACATCAACCAAAGGTAAATTAATGTGTACCTGTTTAAGCACCTCCATGAACTTTTTAAAACAAGCTTCCTCCTTGTGTTTCTTTAATCTTTGAGGGAACGGGGGTGGTGGTCTTTCTGCTTCAGCTCCCTTCTCCTTCCCCCTGTCATCATCATGTTCCCTTTCTTTTTTCACTGCTTCTGATTGCTGAGGCGATCTTTCTGATTCCACCTCCTTGAGTTGTAAACCACTCCTTGTGGTCACTGTATTGACCTTCTTGGGATTCGGGTCAGTGTCACTCGGTAGTCCTCCTCTAGGCCTGGTGTTTTGAGCTTCAGCTAGTTGTCCAAACTGGTACTCCAACGCCTTTGTAGCTAACTGGTTGTTTTTTAAGTCTGCCACTAATTTCACATAATCAGCCTACATTTGAGCTTGGTTAGCTATCATTGTTTTGAACATTTCCTCAATTCTGATGGTTGGTGTAGGAGGTGCATTGTTTCCTCTGTATTGAGACTGATAATTCTGCTGCCCCCCTTGATTTCTCTACGCAACCTCATTCGAACTCTGCCCTTGATGGTTGTTACTACCCCAAGAGAAATTCGAATGATTCCTCCAATTTGAGTTGTAATTATTGCCATACTGGTAGTGATTATTTCTCTGGACGTTCCCAACAAAGTTCACTGAATCTGGATTTGCACCACAACACTCAGCTGAGTGTTCATTACTTCCGCATACTTCACACCAAACCTGCTGCACTACATTAACTGGGGCTTGTGGTTGATTCAAGCTCATAATGCTGAAGTGGGTGTTGAGTTGATTTTGCAATGCAGCTATCTGTGCAGCGATAGCTGTAAAACCATCCACCTCAAGGACTCCTACTGCTTTCCTTGTTCCTCCTCTAGAAGAGTCCGCATTCCACTCTGGATTTCCCTGTGAAATACGATTTAACAAAGTATACAGCTCCTCATAAGTGTTTTCTAATGCTTGTCCCCCAGCTGATGAGTGTAGCAAAATTTTTGTGTGGGGTTCCAAACCCTCTATGAAAGTATGCACCAGCACATCATTGGACTGGTGATGGTGAGGACAATCCCTTAGCAATGATTTGAACCTTTCCCAAGCTTGATACAGATTCTCCCCCTCTCTTTGTTTAAAACTTAGAATCTGACTTCTAAGTCTTGCTGTTTTCCTGGATGGAAAGAATTTTATCAAAACTTTTCTTGCAAGATCATCCCAAGTAGTGATAGAATTAGGTGGTTCAGCTTTCAACCACCTCTTTGCTTCCCCCAATAATGAAAATGGGAATAATGTAAGCCTCACGTAGTCGGATGATACTCCAGCGGGAATGTAAGTATCATTTATCTCCAAAAAGTTTTGGAGATGTTGTTGTGGATCTTCATGAGGGAGACCTGTGAATTGCCCGCTGGTGTGCAACAATTGCACCATGTTCTGTTTAAGCTCAAACCTCCCTCCTGGCTCTGGTCTGTCAATACTTGATGTAACATTACCAGTGTTATGATAGACCATGGGTTGGCTTTGGGTTACTTATGACTCCAAGTACCATATCTCATATAGGGTATAGACTCGGGTCATGACAGTTAGTCCAAAAGACATAACAACAAATTTGTTGTGACCATAGTGAGTTTTGAAGGCTCTTTTCATAATGTCACATTCTCTAACTCTGAGTTGATGATAGTCGGATCTGAGGTCTATCTTTGAGAAGCAGCAAGCATCCTAGAGATGATCAATCAAGTTTTCAATCCTGTGAATGGGATACTTATTCTTGAATGTGAGTAATCGATGCACATTCTGAGGGAACCGTCTTTCTTACGAATGAAAAAAATTAGAGCACCTCGTGGAGAGATGTTGGGTTCGATGAAGCCTTTCTCTAAGAGATCTTTTAGCTTATTTTCAACTCCTTAAGCTTAGCTAGAGCCATTTTGTATGGAGGAATTGAGATAGGTTGGGTATCTGGAAGAAGGTCTATTCTGATATCAATTTAAAATTCAGGAGGGACTCTGGGAAGATCTTCAAAAAACACTTTTGAAACTCATGTATGACTAAACTGAATGAAGGGTTGGGGCTTCAGAACTTGAATCCCCAACCCAAACTAGATTATAGATACATCCCTTAGAAATTATCTTCCTGGCCTTAAGGTAAGAGAAAAACCAACCCTTAGTCATTGAGGTACTACCCTTCCATTCTAGGACTGGTTCATTAGAAAAATGAAACCTAACGACTCTAGTTCTACAGTCGACTGAAGCATAAAAAGAGTGTAACTAGTCTATGCCAAGAATGAATCAAAGTCAATCATATCTAACTCTACTAGATCAACTATGGTGACTTTTTATAGAACTATAAATGAGCAATTTCTATATACCCAGCTAACTATAACTAACTCACCAATAGGAGTAGAGACTGGAAATGGTTCTAAAAATATTTCTAAACTAACATCAAATTGCACTGTAATAAAAGGAGTCACAAAAGAAAGGGTGGCTCCTGGATCTAATAATGCATCAGCAACAATCTAGAAGAGCTATAACATACCAGTGACTACGTCAAGCGAGTTCTTCTGATCTTGACAAGAAGACAAGGCATAAAAGCGATTTTGGCATTAACCACCACTTTTGCCAGAATTAGTACCTTATTGAGCTGGGCGACCTAAAGGGACTGCTGAAGTAGTGGAGTGAGTCCTTCCACAACTAGATGAAGGGAAATCTCTCAATCTATGGCCCAATTGACCACATCCATAACAACCCTTCTTGCAAAGACGTCACTCACCTGTATAGTTCTGAACACACTTAGGAGATGCTAGAAAAGTGTAGCTATTGGAAATATTTCCTCAAGTGTTTGAGCCATATTCTCTACCTTACTAATTAGCACGGGGTTTGGGAGAAGGAGCACTAGCCAAAGAAGGTGCTAGAGCTAAAGATTTATGTTGATAGTGAGCGACCCAATCGCCCGACCTCTGCTAACAGTAGTCAAAGTTACATATTCTCGCCCTCTTATTTTCCCTTTTCTTTTCCTTCAACTTCTCCTCCTCAATCTACTGGGCATGGATCATATGTCTGGATATATCTAAGTAACTGATGAGTATAATAGTCCTGCTCTCCTTAACCACCAAGTCTGAAACACCTGAAACGAACTTGCTCATCTTAGCCCTAGGTTCAGTAACCATCTTTTGAGTGTATTTGGATGACTGAGTGAACTTCTGGGCATACACCTAAACAGACATAGATTTCTACTTCATATTGATGAACTCCTTCACCTTTATTTCACTCATCTTGCGAGGAAAGAATCTATCTAGGAACACAGCCACAAACTCGTCCTAATCCACTGAGCCTGCACCAACACGCCTACCCTCTTTCCACTATTTGTACCATATCTGGGCCACTCCCTTCACCTAATATGTGGCCATTTCTACACTATCGATCAAAGTAATGCCCATGATTTGAATGATCTTCTTGATTTCATCAATTAAGTCTTGTGGATCCTCATCCACCTTAGACCCATGGAACTCTGGGGGATTCATCCGAGTAAAGCCTCGAACATAGGTAGTAGTTGCATTCCCATTGAGACTAGCATGTGCAACGTCCTACTAATTGACCTGGTTGGTCATAGCCTGAGCAAGCATTTAAACGCAGCCCTGACTTCAGCATGAGTTACTTGCTTGATTAGAGGGTCTGCTGGAGCTGGTGGGGTTTGCTGGTTCACATTTCCATTTCTCCTTCTGTTTGCTCTTCTGGGAGGCATTGTCTGTAAACACATACAATACGTGTTATAAAGATTCTTTTGAGTTTTACACTCCATCGCATGATAAGAATTATGTAAGAAAGAAAATTTTCTAGAACATTTTGTAGCCTCTTCCTCATAAGCGTGGAGCATTTCACACCTATAAAAAAGACTCTACATAATATGGCTTTCAAAAACCCAAGGACACGCCTAAACCTGATGCTCTGATACTATGTTTTTCGTTACCCCAGTCAATGTACTAGACGCGACATGATGCCTAGACCCATAACTGACTCCAAGCTAACCCATGGTATGAAATATTACTAATATTGATCTGAGATTATAAAGAGACTTAGAGGAAGCTAACTGAATTATTTAAACAAGAACTTATTATTTATGAGAAAGACTGAATTTAAACTATCAGATAAAAATTGAGTCATAAAGCTGAAAATACTACAACTTTGTATGAAAGCCTCTACTAACTGATGAGCTTCTAGGAAAAGTCCCCATGTACTCCAAATTCCAAAGCTAAACTCAGGACAAAGAAAACTAAATAAAATATTGTAACTCCAACCCTCGAAAGATGAGGACTTACCGCTGACAACTGCTAATGGGATATGGAATGAGTCTAACTGCGGTGCTGCGCCTGAGTACCTGAATCTATATCATAAAATGATATAGTACTTTAAATATACTGAGTATATGAGATGTGCAACTGAAGAATAAAACATGCTATTAAATTTTAAAGGCATAACTAAATTGATGTACAATGAACCTATCTGAAATACATAAATATTTAAAATTATATAACAAATCTAGAAATACTGAAAGTACAAGTAAAACTGATATTAGAGTCATGTACATGCACTGAACATTGAAGATGTAATTGTAAATATTAATTGTAATTGTCCTATGGGAGAGCCTTTCAATTGATATATAACCACGTGAGCTAATTATGGAGTTTGGTGTATATGCCCCATTGATAGGACCCAATAGACCTTGTTAGAATATAAAGGCATGACTAGTGTGATCACTAACAGAAACCCATTCAGGATAATAACCTACGGTGGTACGTAGTTTTAAGAACCAGGGCGCATTGTACTCCTCCTACTTGGTGCTAAGTACTACTCCCAACTGAATATATAAATAATATTCTTTGGGCTTTCAAGAGGGAGTGTAAATTAGATTAACCTAAGTATGTAACCCTATGAATGAGAGTTCCTTTCACTCTCATGCTCATGATTCTTCTTAATTCCATGGATTTCAATTCTAGATTCAAGTTTATGATCTTTTGGGGTTTATTCCTAATTTTATGAAATTCTCTATGATCAATCTATGGGTCAATTCCCTTCATGTATCAAATCATGATTTATGATCTACAGACAGATTTTATACTATTTTGATTATTAATTCATAGTTTCAAATTTTAATTAAATTATGCCCAATTATGTAAGTTACATGAAAAGTGAAGTTATGATTCCGTTTTGATATTGATCTTCTTAAGCCCTAAATTATGATTTATGATTATTGATATGATATCTCTCAACTACTCTTCATGGATTTGTGAATATCAAGTATATGTATTTTCACAAGTATGTTGTAATACCCCAGAAAGGGCTAAGAATAAGACCTGAGAGTTTAATTGGAAAAGTGCAAAAAACTGGAAAAAATATCTCAGGACAGGAGACATAACGACTCATGGTAGGATACCAAGAGTCGTCGTGTGCTGTCTTCGTGTGAGAGTTAAGGGGGCAGATGCAACAGGCGACCTGATGAATAATCAGGCCTGACAATGACTCGTCAAGTCAGTCGTTAGAGGGGAGAAGTTTATGTTTTCAAGAAATTTCCAATGTACTTATCGAAAGGGAATAACGAATCGTGGGAGCTGGTGATGAGTAGTTACGTTGGTCATCACATGAGGGGTCAATAATTTCCAGTATACCTGACGAGTGGACCTAACGAGTTGTTGGGTGGGACAACAACTCGTCAGGTCAGTTGTGGCATCAGTTCGGGCAATTTTTCAGATTTTCTCAGGGGGAGTTTGGTAAAGTCCCACACACCTAGATTTAAAGCGGTGTTGTTTTTGGTATGATTAGGGACGTTTTTAAGGGTTCTTTTATACCTAAACCCTCATTTTCTCAATCTCTTTCTTTCTCCTCTCTTCTCAAAAAATAAAAAATAAAAAATAAAAAAAATCCTACGAGTTTCGCCAAGGTGTTCTTCAAGCTTCAAGGAAGATTTTTGATTGGGATTTTTGTGCACTAGGTATGCAGGACTTCAACAAGGATATTCTTTCATCCTTGTGAACCAAAATGTTTTCAATAAGGATTCAATTTAATTTATTTAGAATATCATGATCTAGTGCTTGAATGATGGGTAATTTCTTCTTCATTCTTTTTCTTAAATGC
Source organism: Datura wrightii (assembly GCA_035772735.1). Lineage (NCBI taxonomy): Eukaryota > Viridiplantae > Streptophyta > Magnoliopsida > Solanales > Solanaceae > Datura > Datura wrightii. The sequence goes on from JASDFA010000003.1 coordinate 15,037,227, forward strand.
AAACACTTAATGCAATTATGGAATTTATTTGGGATGTTAAATTGGATGGGTTGTTTGGAATATGGATCATATGCTGGGAATCCATGAAGATAACATGTTGTTCATAAATTGGCTTGAGTAATGAATGGGTGTTGCTTAATGTTCAATTAATTTTTGTAGTCATTCATGAATATGAAGAAAGTGTAAAAATATAGGTTGAGTATGTATGGGTGTAGTATGTTCTTCCTAACCCGATTTAATTGTTGAATAGGAATTGTTCATGTCTCCTTTGATTACTGTAGAAATTAAGGATTTTGATGGAAGTGTGGAATTATTGCATAATTAACCCTAATGACTTGATTATGATATTGATGACCATGTTGGTTTACCGATTGAGTAGGAGTCGTGGACTTGAGTAATTGAAGTAAATTATGTGCCATCACCATGTTCTAGATTTAATTGATTGGGCATGAAAAGATTGCATCTCCATTATTTGAACTACGAAGCTTGGGCGGATTCTAAATTTTTTTTCCTTACTAAAATTATTTTTATAAAACTCTTCGAATCTAAAAAGCCCGTGGCAAAAGAGTTCACAAAGGAGTGATTATGACAAGTGTGTGGAATGTTGTAGACCTAAATAAATGAAGTCATGTATCTTAATATAGTATGAGTTGTATTTTATAAACCATGTATGATCTCATATTACGTGTTGAATGAGATGAAGTTGGAACTAGGAATGTAATGATATTATATGCGTAATGTGACTCTGTAGAATGCTCGTTAGTGTAAGATGCTTGAGATAGGTATTGATTGGACTCTATGATGGTGTGAATTATGATGATAACGCATGGAAATGATATTTCAACTATTGGGCTTGATGTTATTAGAAAGTAGCCCCCATCTTGTTGATGAGAACGTTGTAGGATGAAAAATCAGTAAACATCCTTGTCTCTAATTAACTATTGCAATTTATATTACCGTTAGTCAGTCGGGATTCTCGTTAGCAAGGATGATTCCCTAGTCAGTCGGGATTCTAGTTAGCAAGAATGTTTCCCTAGTAATTCGGGATTCTCGTAGGCAAGAATGTTTCCCTAGTCAGTTAGGATTCTCATTAGCAAGAATGTTTCCCTAGTCAGTCGGGATTCTCGTTAGCAAGAGTATTTCCCTAGCATGTCGGGACTCATATCCCTAGCTACTAGCCAAGCATGTTTCTCCTCCTTCAGTCGGGACTAACATCCCTAGCTAGTTAGTGACTCCCTATATCAGAGCCTCAACTCCCTTAGACAGTCTGGGACCCTTATTATATCAGTCACGGCGTTGCATCTGTATATCATTGTGATTATTACTTTTGTGCATCATTGAACTTATAATAATGCATGGCCTTGTAATCTGATTATGCCTATATGAATATGTGGATCTCATACCAGGTTTTTGTACCTCATTTCGGTTGTGCTACTAATCCTGTGATTTATGGTACCCCCTGCTTGTGTACTTATGCTTATGAGTTATTTATTTACATTCTTGCATACTTAGTACATTCCAAGTACTAGATGCACGCCTCTTTTGCTTTATCGTTTCATGATATAGATTCAGGTCTCCAGGTTCATCCGCGTGGCTAGATACGCTCCTTCATCTCCCAGTTGCTAGTGGTGATTCCTCATCTTCTGAGGATGTGACTTATATTCCTATTTTATTATGTTCCAGTTTTCAAACTTTGGGAGTTAGCTGGGGGCTTGTCCCAACAACTCATCACTTTAGTAGAAGGCTTTCGGACTTGTCTAGACAGTTTCAGCTATGTATCTAAGTTTTATTAAATTGTCTTTATAGATCATATTAGATTCTTGTTATTTTCTTTCGCTTGTTCATGATGTTAGATGTTTCTTATGTTAAGAATATGCTATGATGCCATGGGTCGACTTTGAGCCTTTTAGGGTTCCTTGTCCGTGTCTACGATCCGGGTGCACTCTCGGGTCATAACATATGCATGTTCTTCATGATTTTTTCTAAATTTATGACTATTGGCCGACTCACGGGCCCTTACTCATGGCTAATCATATATTTCCAGTACGATCAATTATGTTATGATTTTATTTGTCCATGACTTCACGAATCATTCACTATTACGATATAAGCCTCATGTGTATATTTTTAGGAGCAGTGTCTAGCAGCGACTAGACCCAGCATTCAGGTAAACCCTGTGTTCTCAGAACTACGCGCCACCATATATATATATATATATATATTAATGGATCCTTGTGATATCACCATAATGCACGTCTCTTGCCTGGCAAACCTGGGGCGGTCCTGACCACCTGGGCAAAATAGTGGGGCATCATATAAGCTCTATCATGATGGTTTCGGTTAAGACGAGTTCCCCAATTGTTCCTCATAAGTTATGCATGGTTATGTTTATTTTACTTAGGCTTAAGTGATGTTTTATAAAGTTTCTCTTATGACTATGATTATGATTGGATTATGAATCATGTGAAAACCTTGAGCCTTATGTTTATGTTATGATATTTACTTCTTGATCATGCTGTCCTACTCTTATGAACTATTATGTATTTTATTTGTCCATTTTTACTTACCTTGCATACTTTGTACATTCCAAGTACTGACAACATACTCTATGCTGTATCGTTTCATAATACTAGTCTGAGGGATCAGTCTCATCCACATCACTAGGCTTGCTTTCTCCTTAGTCCTATCTAGCCAGTGTTGGTGAGTCCTCATCCTTCGAGGACATTCAGTTACCCATTGTTACGTTCTTTCATTTACAGATTTTGTCGAGCCAGTTGGGGATGTTGTCAGATAAGCTCATCAGTTATGTTACAGGCTTTTTTAGACATTATGTAGAAATCAACTTGTCATTGTTGACTTTATTTGAGATTGATTTGTATGAAGACTTCTGTTTAAGCATTTTTTATTTTATTAGTTTTTGCTTGTTGAATGCTCTTAGCTTCTATGTTCATGCCATGGGTCGACTTGGAGTCTCTCGGGATTCCTTGTCCCGTGTCTTTATCCGGGCCTATGTTCCGGTCGTGACAAACTTGGTATTTGAGAGTTAGGTTTTGAAGGTTCCTAGACTGTCCGAAAGCTGCGTTAAGTAGAGTTTTTTTCATGGTGTGAAGGGCGCCACACTTATGACAAAGAGGCTACAAAACATTTTAGAAAATTTCCTTTTTTTCATGATCTATGTTGTGTGATGAAATGTCTCTCTATCCTTCTAACTCGTGCTATATTCATTTGTAGAATTATTCCTCCTCGCTGAGTTAACGGAAGAAGAAATGAAAATGGAAATTTCCATGAGAATGGCAATGGGGATGGGCATCAGCAGGCCCCACCACCCCCCGAGGATCTTGTGCTCGAGCAGGTTTCCCATGCAGAGTTTAGGGAAACTATTTAAATATTGGCATAGCCATTGACTTCCCAGGTCAACCATCAAGCGGTAGCACATGTTCCACAAAATGGGAATACAGCAATTGCGAGAGTCAGAGATTTTCTTAGGATGAACCCTCCGGAGTTTCTCGTATCGAAGGTGGATGAGGATCCATATGAGTTTATTGATGAGATTCAGAAAATCACCCAAATCATAGGGATGACAAGGGAGGAATGCAAAGACTTGGCCTCTTATCAACTAAAAGGGGTTGCACATATCTGGTTCGGATGATGGAAGGATAGCAGAATAGTTGGAGCGGGTCCCATTGGTTGGGATAAGTTTCTTACTGCTTTTTTGGATCGGTTCTTTCCCCGAGAGATGAGGGAAATAAAAGCATCTTAGTTTGTGAATCTGAAGCAGAATGATATGACAGTCCGAGAGTATGCCTTGGTGTTCACCTTCTTGTCCAAGTATGCACCATAGATGTTGGCTGATCAGAGAGCTCGGTTTAGAAGGTTTATGTAGGGATAGCGGACTACCTGGTCAAGGATTATAGGACCGTTGTGCTTTACCAGGACATCAATTTTCCTTGATTGGTTTTGTATGCCTAGAAGATGGAGACAGTGCACTTGAGAGAGAGAGGCCAAGAGGGCCAGGAAAGATAGCTATGGGTTCTCTAAGCAGAGATCGGGAGGCGGACATCATCAGCAGTCTCATCAGAGGTCATTAGCTTCAGCACCATCATCGGCTAGTGCTCCATCTAGACTGCGAGGTGATCAGAGTAGTAGGACATCGAGTTGGAGAGGATAGAGGAGCATGTAGGCAGAGCGTACCTTCCCAGCCTGTGGGATATGTGGAAAGAGTCATGTAGGGGAGTGCTTATTGGGATCAGATATTTTCTTTAGGTGTGGTAGATCCGGCCATATGCAGCAGGAGTGTCCGTTGGTTATACAGGGTGATGGTATAGGCCGTGTGAAGGGTACCAGTTTAGCAGCAGAACCCGCATGCCCAGCTCAACAAGGTGCGTCCACCAGTGTAGGTGGCAGCCAGCGCTAGAACATGTTTTATGCCCTTGCATCTCGCTAGGTACATGAGTTTTTACCTGATGTGGTAACTGGTGTGTTACGAGTATTCCACTTTGATGTTTATGCATTGGTAGATCCAGGGGCTTTTTTATATTTTGTGACGCCCTATGTTGTTAGTAGCTTCGGAGTCCATCTTGAAATCCTATCAGAACCCTTCTCAGTCTCTACCCCAATTGGTGATTCAATTATAGCTCAAAGGGCATATAAAAATTGCCCTGTCATAGTCCTTTAGAAAGTCACCTCATCAGATTTAGTAGAGCTAGCAATGACAGATTTTGATGTTATCTTTGGCATGGATTGGCTACATGCATGTTATGCTTAAGTAAATTGTAGAACCTGTGTGGTAGAGTTTCGATTTCTGGGTGAGCCAGTCCTAAAGTGGAAGGGTAGTTCAGCTGTACCCGTAGGTCGCTTCATTTCCTACCCTAAGGACAGAAAAATGATCTCTAAATGTTGCATGTACCATCTAGTTAGGGTTAAGGATACTACATCTGAGACCCGACTATCCAGTCAGTTTTTGTGATGTTTGAATATCCAAAAGTATTTTCAGATGATTTACTGGGAATTCCTCCCAAGTGGGAGATTGATTTTGGTATTGACCTTTTTTCCGATAGGCAGCCTATATATATTTCTCCTTATAGAATGGCTTTAGCTGAGCTGAAGGAGTTGAAGGAGTGGATGAAGGATCTTTTAGACAAGAGTTTCATCAGAACATGAAAATCCCCGTGAGGTGCACCAATCCTCTTTGTTCGAAAGAAGGATGATTTCCTTTAGATGTGCATTGATTACTGGTAGTTGAACATGGTCACCATCAAGAACAGGTATCCTCTCCCCAAAATTGATGACTTTTTTGACCAACCTCAAGGTGCCAAGTGTTTCTCAAAGATAGACCTCAGATCTAGGTATCATCAGCTTAGGGTTCGGCAGAGTGACATGTCGAAGACAGCCTTCAGGACTTGGTATGGTCAGTATGAGTTTGTAGTTATGTCTTTTTGACTAACGAATGCTCCTGCAGCTTTTATGGAATTGTTGAAAAAGATGTTCAAGTCGTATTCTGATATGTTCGTGATCGGGTTCATAGATAACATTCTCATATATTCTCGGAGCGTAGAGGAGCATGCCACTCATTTGAGGGTGGTGCTACAGAATCTTAAGGATCGCCAGTTGTATGCTAAATTCAGCAAGTGTGAGTTTTTGTTAAACTCGGTAGCATTTTTGGATCATGTTGTGTCAACTGAGGGTGTACAGATGGACTCTCAAAAGATAGAAGCTATGAAGAATTAGCCTAGACTAGTGAGTCCTTTGGATATCAGGAGTTTCTCGAGGTTATTTGGTTACTACAGGAGGTTTTTGGAAGGATTTTCATTCATTGCAACACCATTGTCTAAGTTGACCTAGATGAAAGTGAAGTTTCAATGGTCAGAGGCCTGTGAGAAGAGCATCTACGAGTTGAAGATTCGACTCACCTCAGCACCAGTGTTGACCCTACCTGAGGGTATTGATGGGTTTGGGGATTATTGTGACTCCTCAAGGATCGACCTTGGTTTTGTATTAATGCAGTATGGTAAGGTTATACCCTTTGCTTCCAGGAAGCTAAAAGTCTACGAAAAGAAGTATCCAACTCACGACCTTGAATTGGCAGCAGTAATATTTTCCTTGAAGATTTGGAGACACTATCTTTACGGGGATCCATGTGGATGTGTTTACGGACCACACAAGCCTATAATACATGTTTACCCAAAAAGATCTAAATCTACGTCAAAGAAGGTGGTTGGAGCTTCTTAAATATTATGATATGAGTGTCCTTTACCATTCGGGCAAGGCTAATGTGGTGTAAGACACTCTTAGCAGGCTTTCCATGGAAAGTGTGACCTATGTAGATGAGGAGAGTAAAAGGTTAGTGAAGGATGTGCATCGACTTGCACAACTAGGAGTTCATCTTGTTGACTCGATGGATGGTAGTGTCATTATTAGAATTGATTAGAATCTTCCTTGGTGAGCGAAGTCAAAGATAGACAAGATGAGGATCCTATTTTTGTATAGTTGAAGGAAGCCATTCAGAATCAAAAGATGGAGGTTTTCTCCCAAAGGGGAGATGGTGTACTATGATATCTTGGTCATTTGGGTGTACCGGGTGTTGAGGATTTGAGGGAACATATTTTTCATGAGGCCCATAGTTCCAAATATTCTATATAACCAAGTTTCACCAAGATGTACCGTGACCTATGGGAAGTTTATTGGTGGAATGGCATGAAGAAGGACATAGTAGAGCTTGTGGCTAAGTGTTCGAATTGTCAACATGTGAAGGTTAAGCATCAAAGATCTGGAGGTGTGCTTGTGCTTCAAGACATTATTTTCCCTACTTGGAAGTGGGAGGAAATCAATATGGACTTTATTATGGGGTTGTCTCGTACTTGTCTACAGTATGAATCTATATGGGTGGTCGTAGACATGTTGACTAAAGAAACTCATTTCCTACTGGTCAAAACTACCGATTCAGCGGAGGATTATGCTAAGTTGTATATCCGGAAGCTAGTTCGGTTGCATGGAGTTCCCTTGTCCATCATATCAGACAGAGGTACTTAGTTTACCTCCCAGTTTTGGAGATTGTTTCAAAAGGGACTTGGTACTCAGGTCAAGCTTAGCACAACTTTTCACAGGCAGACAGACGGTCAGGCTAAGCGGACCATATAGACTCTTGAGGATATGTCGAGAGCATGTGTGATTGATTTCAAAGGTGGTCGGGATGACCATTTACCTCTCATCAAGTTTGCGTATAACAACAGTTACATTCCAGTATTCAGATGGCTCCGTTTGAGGTTCTTTATGGGCAGAGGAGTAGATCACCTATTGGTTGGTTTGAGGTCGAGGAAGTTGTTTGATAGAACCAGATTCAGTTCATAAGGCCATGGAGAAAGTCTAGCTTATAAGGGAAAGGTTGAAAACAGCCCAGAGTCATCAAAAGTCCTATGCGGATGTGAGGAGGAGAGAACTTGAGTTTGAAGTTGATGATTGGGTATTTTTGAAGGTATCTCCCATGAAGGGAGTGATGATATTCAGAAAGAAGGGGAAACTCAATCCCCTCTATGTTGGACCATACAGGATTGTGAAACGTGTTGGCAAGGTGGCTTACGAGTTGTAGTTGCCCTCAGAGTTGGCTTTAGTACATCCAATTTTTCATCTGTTGCTTTTAAAGAAGTGCATGGGTGATTCGGCTTTGGTTGTCCTGGTGGAGATCATAAGTATGAAGGATAGCCTCAGATACGAAGAGGTTTTGATGGAAATACTTAATCATCAGGTTCGAAGCTAAGAAATAAGGAAGCAACTTCATTAAAGGTTTTGTGGAGAAATCAGCATGTTGAGGGAGCTATGTGGGAAGTTGAAGCAGATATGATGGCTGAATACCCGCTTCTATCCCTTCTGGCTTAGTTTCAGCTTGAGGTATCAGTTTCGTCCTTAGTAGTCTATTCAGTTAATGTTTAGATCATGTGTCCTAGTTTATTTCATGTTAACGTATGAATGTGTGATTCATGAATTCAGTTCATTTATGTATTCCAGTACGAAGTCAGTCACTTGTGTCAGTTTTAAGCTTTAGATGTCAATATTTGAGATGTCAATTTTATTTCCCCATTTTTCAGTATGTTTATTCACATTCGAGGATGATGTTTGCAAGGGGGAGATGTTGTAATACCCCAAAAGTGCCTAAGACTAGGCTCAGGATTTGGAAATGAGATCAGTAGAAAAGATAGGAAAAATATAACACAACGGTTCATGGGAAGCTCCCATGGACCGTTGGTCCGTGTCGTGGTGACAATATGGTCGGCAGGTCCAGAATCAACGAGCCATGGAACGACTCATTGGTCAGTGTAATGAGTCATGATAAGGAGTCAGTGTGAGAGTGTCCTTGTCAAGGTGACTAGCATGAGTCATGATATGACTCATTGTATGGGACAACGAGTCGTGGTATGTTTTTGTTGGGAGGACATCTAGAAGGTGAGTGGTCGTGCGCAATGGTGGCAACGAGCAAAAATGACGAGTCGTTGGGACTAGAAATGACTCATCATGTCCAGTCGTGGTTGACGACCTGAGTTTGGAATTTAGCACAGTAATAGGAGGAAGTAATGGATCATTGTGTGGAATAACGATTCATTCGAGTCGTTCTCACATGATAAAAGAAGGTAGGAAATGATGGAAGGAAGTAGCAGGTGGATACCATGAGTCATAGCATCAAAGGACGACTCATGGTATCGATCATGGTCATTGACAGTGCAAAATTTCTAGACTTTTCATCAAGGGTATTTTCATAATTCCTAAGCTATAATGTCCTAAACTTTGTCGGTTTAAGCTTAGTTAGAAGGGTTTTAAGTGTGTTAAACCTATCCTAAGCCCTACCATTCCATGTATGCATGTTTAGAGTTCTTCCTTGGAGATCAAGCTTGAAGAATTCCACAATTTTTATCCAATTTCTTTTGGGCTTTCAAGAGGGAGTCTATATCAGATTTATCTAAGTATGTAAGGCTATGAATGAGAGTTCCTTTCAATCTCATGCTGATGATTCTTCTCAATTCCATGGATTTCATTCTAGATTCAAGTTCATGATCTTATGGGGTTGATTCCTAATATAGTGAAATTCTCAATGATCTATATATGGGTCAATGCCCTTCATGTATCAAATCATGTTTTATGATCTATGGGCATATTTTATATTTATTTTGATTATTAATTCATAGTTTTAAATTTAAATTAAATTATGCCTAATTGTGTAAGTTTCATGAAAATTCAAGTTATGATTCCATTATGATCTTGATCTTCTTAAGCCCTAAATTATGATTTATGATTATTGATATGATTTCTCTCAAGTACTCATCATGAATTTATGAATATCACGTGTATGTATTTTCACAAGTGTGCATGTTCTTCATGATTTATGAATTTATGACTATTAGTCGACTCACGGGCCCTCACTCATGGATAATCATGTATTTCAAGTATGATCAAGTATGTTATGATTTTATTTGGCCATGACTTCTCGAGTGATTCACGATCATGATATGAGCTTGATGTGCATGTTTCTAGGAGCAGTGTCTAGCACTAATAGACCCGGCGTTAAAGTAAATCCTATGGTCATAGAACTACGTGCCACTGTAGGTATATACATATATTAATGGATCCCAGTGATATCACCATAATGTACGTCCCTTGCCTTGCAAGCCTAGGGCAGTCCTGAGTACTTGGACAAAATAATAGGGCATCATGTAAGCTCTATCATGATAGTGTCGGTTAAGAAGACTTCTCCCATTGTTCCTCATGAGTTGTGCATGGTTATGTTTATGTTACTTTGGCTCGAGTGATGTTTTATAAATTTTCTCTTAATTGTATGACTATGATTGGATTATGAATGGTTTGAAAGCCTTTAGCCTTATGTTTACATTATGATATTTACTTCATGTTAATGTTTTCCTGCTCTTACGAACTCTTATGTATTTTAACAGTCCGTTTTTACTAACCTTTCATACTCAGTACATTCCAAGTACTGAATGCATACTCTATGTTGTATCATTTTATTATACAGGTTCGAGGGATTAGTCTCAGCATCATTACTAGACTTGCTTTCTCCTCAGCCCTGTCTAGCCAGTATTGGTGAGTCCTCATCATTCGAGGAAATTCAGTTACCCATTGTTACGTTCTTTAGTTACAGACTTTTCGAGCTAGTTAGGGATGTTGTCCCATCAGCTCATTAGTTATGTTAGAAGCTTTTTCAGACATTATATAGAAATTAGCTTGTTACTGTTGAATCTGTATGAGACTGATATGTATGTAGACTTTTGCTTAAGCATGTCTTATTTTATCATTGTCCACTTGTTGTATTCTCTTAGCTTCTATGTTCATGACATGGGTCAACTTGGAGTCTCTCGGGGTTCTTTGTCTTGTGTCTCTACTGGGCCTATGTTCAGGTCGTGACAATAACTACTTGAAAAAGTGTGGAAAAAGTCATTTTTATTTTCTTGTGTCGTTTTTTCTCGTGGACAAGCAATGAAAAGAGTGTGGGATGTTGATGGTTGGCCTAAAATTTTAATTTTTAGATAGATTTCATCTTATGTCACTGCACATGGATTGTATTCGAGCTATAATGTTACGACTTTATGCTTATTATGTGTGTTTTATGGTTGTAGGACTTGTTTCTGACTTTTTGAGAATTTTGAGCTAAACAATTGTATTGGTAGTTTATAGTCTATATAGAGGTCCAAGAGGATTCAAGATGGATCACATTAGGGAGTCGATGATCAAGATGCATAAATAAACTAAAGAAAATATTGGCCTGGTGTGATGCGTTGCGGTGGGCATGTTGTGCCAGATTTTTAGTTTTGATTTTTAAAAAGGTATTCTGGTCTAGGATCATTTGCAAGAAGGTACAAGAGATTAAAGGACGCATGTTACTATCGGTGGAAACGAGGAGAGTAAAAGGAGTCGTAGACAACAAATTTAGATACTTTATCATTCCTTTGATTCAATACAGAAGTTTGGATCAAAAGTTGGTTGTAATGAATTCTAGATTTCCTTTTTCCTTGTCGATGTCTTTTTATTCTATTATGGAGTAGGTTCTTTAATAGGGTTGTAATGGACATGATTTATTGATTAACAATTTAAGATTTCATTCTTGTTTAATGTATTGAACTCGCCAATAGTAGTTAAATTTGAATATAAAGATATTCTGTTGCTTTAAATAGGAAGAGGAAGGTTTCTATGATTTATCTTTATATCAGTCTGACTAGGTCAAGTTGAACATTTAAATTGATTTATTGAAAGAGACTCCAAAATAATTTATCTTGGTTTATAAGTTGATGATATTCATTAAAAATCATTTGAAGATCTATTTCTATTCATAGTTTAAGCACAGTCTCGAGGCTTGCATTAGTTTCAAATTGTGGAATCTTAGTAGATAATCGGAAGAGGTTTATCAGATTTCTGAATAAATAAACAAACTTATTAAATTCGAAAGACTCAATAAAATTGTGAAGAGAATGATAAATAGAATTGGAGCTGATTGCTAAATTCTTCATTTGTCTAGTCCACTATCCTTACTTCTCACATTGATAGTAATCATTGATCATCAGTAATTTTCATTACATAAAAATGGTTAATAACTGAAATCAACTGAAATTCGAATTATGTGCATAATAGTTAATAAGTTTTTTTTAAAAATATATTATTTGAATCAATCCCTGTGGGATGATCATAATACCATACGATTCTTGACTAGCGAAGAACTTAAAATAATAGTGTTTTTTGCACTCTCCAACCACCGCATCCCAGGCCAACTCATATAAAGCTATAATACCTGTTTAACTCAGGATTTTTGTCCCACTATATTTTTGATGACTTTTTGAAAGAATAAATACCTCAAGTCTTCTTCTAAACATCTTAGGTGAGTTCCTACTCAAATTCAATTTTAGTACGAATTCTTACTCTAATAGGTATATTCTAGGAGTTCAATTTGAGATCATTGAAAGAGAATTTTTTTGGGATTATTTTGAGGTAAGTACCTATATAATTATATCTATTAGGGGGATAATTGTAATTCATGTATATTATTGAAGGACATCCTAATCATTAAATGATTCTCAAAATCGTTAGAATACGAACTTCGTCCTATAACCCTAGATTTGTCACGAAGGATTGGAAATTTGTTGAATTCGATTAAAGTTCTAAAATTTATCATCATTGTTGATTGTAGAGCTATTGTATCGAATTGTAGAACACGTATAGGACATTTTTAGTAGTATTTGAGGTATATAGTATTTCAAACATACTTTTAACTAGTGCTTTATGCGAGTACCGGACAATCTCACATCTATCATTCATACTTTGATTTCAATTAGTAATATATGTAAATAAATGAGTTTTACTCTATCAAAGGAATTTTATTGACTTGCATTTGAATTAATGACTTTCAACATGTTTTTTCTTAATGAAAGAACTAGTGATATGAAACATGATTTCAATGACTTTAAATATGGTTTTTAAGAAGAATATTACTTTGATATACCTCTATAAATGAGAGGATGATTAAAGAATGATTTGTATAATAATGCATTGATTGATATTATTTGTGTTTGAAGCTATATTGGCAGCCTTTTTACTTGTAACGATGAGTAGTCTTCGAGAGTTGAATTCATGACCTCGATAAATATTTCTCTTGAAGAGGTATTGTGTTGCGTCCAAACACACACGCAAGTGCACACGGTCTTACAAATAATATAGAATTTAAGTTTATACATCATACTTACAGGAACTCATAATTGATAAATATTACTAATAAACTATTACTACGCAGTTAACAAGTATTTTCACAAAGACGGGGTTTCGTTGATTATTTTAAGGTTAATAACTAAATATTAATTATAGCTAAGTTAATGATGGAGAGTTTGGGTTATAACAATAAAAAGGCTAACTTCAAGGTTATGAAACTTCTACACAATTATGTTATGTTTTCACTTTCGTTAATATGCAAACATTTATCGAGACGCTAATTCACATGGTTAACAATATAGCCGTGCCTCTCTAATGTCTCTAACCCTTTTCTCAAATTATTCAAATGACTATATCTCTATGACATTCTTATAATAAGAACACATTTATACTCCCGTATGTGAACTAAGTAGAGGGAACTAGGGATATCTCTATCATAGTCGCAAATCTTTTTCCTCAGTTAGGATCCTACTTTAATTAACCCTCATTCTATATCAAGTTTCCTCTCTTGAGTTCCATAAGGAATATAGGATTACCCAATAAGGTCACAAATCAACAAGATAGTAAGTACTGAATCAATTAAGAAATCTTTAATGATAAATTATGCATAATCAACTCAAGTTTATACACAAAAATTCATACTTACGTCATAACCCTCGAAAAAGAGCGTTTATACACTCAAGTTAAAATTACAAAAATGGTCACTCCTGTTCAACTCTATATAAAGAAGATAAAATGTGAAAATTAAATAACCTTAGGTTGAGAAGTTTCGCTCTTGTGCTTCTGCTATTCTAAGTATTTGATGTGTGAACTCTCTACCACGAACTCTCCATGCTTCCTTGAAAACTTACTAAGGAATCTATTTATAGAATTGAGAAAAGACCTTAAACACCCACCAAAAAAAGGTGGGACTTTAGAAAATATTTTAGTCCAACATCCATACCTCGCGATACGAGCTCCATAGAGAGAGTTCGCGTTGATCTAGGCTTCACTTTGCAAACTCTATGGCGAGGTTACCCCTTGCTTTGGACTTTGCTCGAAAGCTCCATAATGAGGTCTTCCGTTGCTTTGGACTTCGATTTGCAAGCTCCATAGCAAGCTACCACCTTGATGCATGCTTTTCTTTGTGAGCTCCATATTATTTTCCTCATCCTTAGCCATTTTCTTGGGCATTTTCCTAAAAATTCAACACAACACATCTATTAGTTCAACGGTTCAAGAATGATTAATAGTTAGACGTATTTAGCTTAATTTCTCTCAAAACAAGGCATAAACGTGGTTAAAACATTGTCAATAGATGTGTAAATATGCCTAATATTACTGATGTTAAATTTGCCTTACTTTTACCCTTCTTTTACCTTGTTTTGAGATGTTTATCCTTATGAAATACATGAATTCATGAATGTTTGTGTTAAATGAGCTAATAAGTGTTTTTAGATGATTTAGTGGGTAATTAGTGGAAAAAGACTCAAAAAATGGTCCAAGGGGTGAAGAAAGAGGAATTCGAGAAAAGTTGACCTGATGAGATAGCTGGCGGGGCACACCAGCCACCAAACATAAGAGAAAATTATACTCATGATGGTGTTATGGCTGGTGGGGCATTCTAGATCCCAAACTTCATAAGAATTTTGATCAACAACTTGGCGAACTAAGTGGCGCGGCGCGCGAGAGACCAAACTTCAGAGGAAATTCAATCCAAGTTTGGTGAGATGGGTGGAGGCTGTCTGGGATAGATTTTCTAAGTCTAAAAGCTGAAATTCTCAAGGGAAAAAGAGTCATTTCATACCTTGCTAATATATATATCATCTAGAGCATTTTCTTAGATATCTTAGAACCAAAAGATCAATTATACGCAGTTTTTGGGGGAGAGACAAGAAGTTTATTTTCTTTTAGGTTTTCTTCTTTACTTTTATCTTTAGGTATTTCAAATGATCAGTTCTTGGGCTTTACACTTCAACATGAGCGGCTGAACTCTCGTTCTGGGATTTTGGCGATGGTTGATGCTTGTAGTTTGATTATTCGTTTATGCTAGATTTTTAATTCTTCATTAAATATTGCTTATGCTTTCTTGTTTTCATTGATTATTTGTTAGACTGATTACCTAGCATATATTATATGTTGGCTCTTAGTTGAACTCGGGAGAGGGAACTAAGAGGGTTAAAGAAAGCATAAAATTAGTTTCAATGGTCTTGTTCAAATCGTTCAAGAGTTGATATCGCTGTTGAGGATAGGGATTTACCCTGCAACCCAATTTAGTTGAATACAAGTAACGTCAACCATCGTCTCATGTTTCTCCTGCAACCATAGCAATATAGGTATTAGGGTTCATGAGATAGTTCTTGCATATTTGGGAGAATAGTAAGAAATATAATTGTAACTTGCAACTAGCAATCTTAGGAGAATGTGGTCTAGTATATTCGAATCTTAAAACTCAACTTGAAAGCAAAAGTGTCCAAACCCTGGATTTCTCTCATCATTTGAATTAAAACATATCCCAAATGATTCTAATTTCTTAGTTGAATTTACATTTCCAGTTCAGTTGAATAATCCCAAAAACCATTTTATCCATTTTACTTGTGTTTATTTTAAAAGTGAAATAAAACTTTAGACTTAAGTAATTAATCTATCAAGTCTATGTGGGTATGATATCGGAACTTCACCATCCTATATTACTTGACGACCACGTGTGCTTGCGTTCACTTGGCAACATCAAGTTTTTGGCGTCGTTGTCGGGGACATAAATTGATTGATTATTTGTGGTTAGGATTTTTATTACACTATTTTGCACTTTATGTTTGTTGGTGGCTTTTGAAAGTTTTAGGTGGTATCTTTTTGATGTATGCCAGCTACTAGAAGTCAAGGACACCCCTTGCTCACTTTGATCCGGAGATCGAGAGAATCGGTTAGCGAATACAGAAAACAATGAACAAATAATGGGAAAAGACCAGGAAAGGATTCCACCGCTCAATTTTGGTCGGCCAAACTTGGAGAATGCTTCTAAAGCGATCATCAAGCTGGCCATCACTTGAAATTTTGACTTGAAGGAAAAAATGTGCAGTTGGTTCAAAAAAACACATGTCAATATCAGGGCAAGCGCATGAGGATCCCCACAGGCATTTGATGATGTTCGTGGCACTTAGTGAAAATTCTAACTATCAAAATGTGTCAAATGAGTATGTTAAGCTCACTCTGTTCCTGTTCTCATTAATTGGTGAAGCGAAAGAGTGACTTCAGAATGAGCCAGTTGGGTCCATTACTACCTGGGAAGCTCTTTCCAACAAGTTCATAAATAGGGTTTTCTCTTCAAGGAGAACAAAGGAGTTGAGAGGAAAGATCTCAAGATTTGTCTAGAAAGATGGTGAGATCTAGCTCAGGCTTGGGATAGATAAAAGGGATACTTGCGAGATTGTCCACACCATATATATCCAAAGGAGATTAATGGGCACAACTTCATAGAATGGCTGATATTACTAGATGCTACCGCATAGGGGAAAATCTTGTCCAAAAGCTACAATTAGATAGAGGCTCTGTTGAGTCTCATGTCAATTGGGAGCAAAGATTATGAGGATTCAGGCAGAATTTTTTATAACTGCCAAAGTTCCATGGAAGCTTGACGTTGATAGTGTAGGGGCTATCCAGGCAGATATTAGTTTGTTGGTTAATGTGATCAGCAAGTTAGTGACCACACTAGTTGTAAGCCAAGTTCATCATGTTCAGCAAGTTTAGACTCCACGACCATCATGTGAGGCGTATGGAGAAGATCATGCATATTCAGGTTATCCCCTAAACCCAGAGTCTATTTATTTTGTGGGTCAACAAGGTCATGGTGGAGGTTTTTCAGGATATATTTACAATTAGGGGTACAGGTCTGCAGCTAATCCCTCATAGGGAGAAAATCAAAACTTTCAAAGGCCCCTGAACAACATCCAGAGACCTCAGGGCCTACAGCATGGCAGTCTTTAATGGAGACTATAATGTTGTGGATGGTTCAACAAACTAAAGTGGTTAATAAGATGCAGAAGCCTATCCACAAGTTAGAAAGGCAAATTGGTCAATTGGCCCTTTAGCAGACAAACAGGCCGCAAGGGGAACATCCAAGCAATATTGATAAGAACCCCAAGGAGAATGTCAGCGTGATCTCTTTGCGTATTTGAAAGGAGTTGGGTGAAGTGATATCCAAAGATGACAAAGCAGAGACAAAGCAGGTTGTGAAGTCCACGAACGAGGTTGGTGAGTCAAGTAATGTACAACCAAATGTTGTAGAAGCTAGAACACCTCCTTCATTCCCACAAAGATTCAAAAAGCAGAAGGAGGATGCAACTTATAATAAGTTTCTTGATGTGTAGAAGCAGCTACATGTGAATCTACAGTTAGTAGAGTTGTTACAATAGGTTCCTAAGTATGCCTGATATCTGAAGGATATTGTGGCAAACAAAAGAAGGTTCACTGAATTTGAAACTATAGCTCTCATAGAAGAGTGCAGTTCCTAGGTTCAAAACAAGATTCTAAAGAAGCTGAAGATCCCGAGAGCTTCACTACTCCAGTGAGAATTGGAAACGAGAGGTCGGCTCAGTATTGTGTGAATTGGGTGCAAGCATCAATCTCATGCCTGCAAGCATCAAACCGAGGGCATTATTGAAGATGTGTTGATCAATGTGGGATCATTTATCCTGCCGGTGGACTTTATCATCCTTGACTATGAGGATGACGAAGCAGTTTCCATCATTTTGGGAAGAGGATTCTTAGCCACCACTGATGCAGTTATAAGGGTGAAGTCAAGGAAGATGTCATTGAATGTGGATGACTATGAGGTGGATTTTGATGTGGTTAGGGTAGCAAGGTTGACACCCCACTATGAGGAGTTTAAGATGAGCATAATGAAGGAATCGGGAAATTCTAAGTAGGTTGTTGAGCAATAGGTGTTGCGAGTTGAATCAACAAGAAGCAGGTTACTAATTATCTCACTCAATTGGAGGAGTGAGAAGTCTTGCGTCATGTCGTGACATTAAAGCAGGCGTTGAACGGGAGGCAACCCGTGAATATTGTTCCATGACTATAACTAAGGCTCTTGGCGGTAGGCAACCCATTTTTCTAACACATTTTTGTTTTATAGAGACGAACAGGGAATTTGAGGTGAAATAATTCAAATCATTCAAGAGTTGATTTTGTTGCTGAGGATAGGGATATATCCTGCAATCCTGTTTAGTTGAATACAAGTATCATCATACGTTGTCTCATGTTTCTCCTGCAACCATAGGGATATAGGTGTTAGGGTTTATGAGATAGTTCTGGCGTATTTGAGAAAATAGTTAGAATTGGAATAGTAACTTTCCGCTAGCAATATTACGAAAATGATGTCTAGCGTTTTCGGATCTAAGACTCAACATGAAAGCAAAAATGCCAAAACCCTAGATTTCTCTCATCATTTGAATTAGAAACACTTTGCAATCGATTCTAATTTCTTAGTTGAATTTGTATTTCAAGTTCAATAGAATAATCCCAAAAACCATTTTCCCATTTTACTTGTGTTTATTTGAAGAGTGAAATAAAAGTTTAAACTTAAGCAATTAATCAATCAAGTCTTTTTGGGTACGATATCGGGACTTCACGGTCCTATATTACTTAACGAGCATGTGCGCTTGCATGCACTTGGCAACATCAATTACCACCCTTATTTTAACCTTCGTTTGTCCTTGAATAAACTCATATACACCCCAAGACATATTACACACCTAACTGCTCCAATTTAAAGAGGTCTACTTGATCCTAGGTTATTAAGACAAGTTTTAAGATACTCACAACTCTCATTCAACAAGTGTGTTATCATTAACAAAACAATGAATCTTCTATCAAGATAACGTAGCCTCTAGAACTGACCCGAAAACACAATTCATGGAAACAACAATCAAGTCATAAAGTAAAGACATCAACTAGTTCACCAATTTCTCATCATTTATGTGCCATCATTGGTAATGAGAGATGCCCCATTTTAATTAATGAAACAATGCAACTACCTGGGCATACAGATAAAAAGAAATATTTTGCTCACTCTCATAAAGAAAATTCTCACTCGTACAAGACATACCATAAGCTTTCCCCTATGTCATACTTTTACTAACAAAAGTGATCAAAACATAAGATCAATTAGGACTTCACAGTGTAGTGTCGACTATGAAACGGGTAGGAATCATTTGAAAATAGTGTCTAACCTCCCTAAGAACTTTTAAGACATCACACTTAACTCAATTGATGCACTTTCTTTGTTTCTTCCACTCTTTTGAATTTATTATTGTTTTCCCTTATGTCTCCCGTTTTCTTTAAACACTTATTAACATTTTTGTACATCATTAGTAAGGAGAAATTTCCAATACTTTTTTCTTTTTTAAGTAGATGAAATTTTTTTCATTTATTTTATTTTTCTACTCCTTACTAACAACATACTCTGTCTTTTCTCTCAAGTGCACCCTCAACTCCTTATCTTCAATTTCCACCGCAACTCCCTTTATGTATCTTAGGTTATTCCTCCACTTTTCTTCCAAGTGCTTGCTTTTTAAAGTTCTTTATAAAATATGGGATCACGTTGACACGATCCAACTGGCAAGTCATGTGGGCACATATATCGACCCTAACTCGATAGGAGAACCCGTTTGTAAAACAACGAATTAAATATTTACAGTTCTCACTAACTTGCACAAATCAACATTTTCCTTGAGAAAACCCCCAAAACCCTGACCCTTAGAGGATCTAGTCTAGACAGGTTCAAGAGACACAACTTTTCCAGTGGATGAAATACGGGAGCTGATGCTGAGTATGGCCTTGTCAATCAAGAAACTTCAGACTTGCCACAACCTACACCAAAAAGGTGTATCAAGGTAGTATCAGTACAACATATGTACTGGTAGGCATCATCAGCCAACCAGGATTAGTTCATGCACCAACATATAATCAACATGCAATCTATTAATAAATTCTAACAATAATTCCGACTTATAATTATATCCTACCAAGTTCATCAACCAATTCATTAATTCACTTAACTCAACAATATTCATACCCCTTCCCCTCAAGACCTTCGTCATCAATCACAAGACTTTATTCTATTTTCTTATCTCACTGCAACAGACACTGGCTTGCTACAGTTGTCTCGCGGTAGTGGAATTTTGTTTGCTGCAGCAATGCCCTGCTTAAGTAGTAGCTCAATTTCACTTTTCATTCCCCTTTTTTGACCCACTATTTAAACCCTATGAAAACACATTATCATTCGTACACCTATTACTATTAATTTTTTTGATCCCATCATCCAAGACTCATATATTGACCCAACATAATTATCTCACCCTTTTTAATTCTTTTCCTACTTATTCCCCCGATATTATACCTATATCGGCCATCTCATAGTTAGTCACTACTTTTGTTAAATCAGTCATGTTACCTTTTACAACTCCCACTCTACATTCCTTAGTGGAACCACCCTATACCCGCACTACTAACCCATAATGAACTAAACTAATCTATTTTAGATTCTGCCCAATTGGGGTTCCTTCACAACTCACAGTGACCATATTAAACAAGCATTTAACCAAAAACATCAAATAACAAACTCAAGTACTCATCAAGAAAAACATCAAACTATACCTGTGGAGTTACATCTGCCAAAAATAAGGGTACAAAAATATACTTGCACCTCAATCATTCCACATTGTACCATTCGATACCAAAACTGCATCTTGCAGTACCACACCTATAGCGTATCATCATGTATGGTTTCATCATTGTGTCACTCACATGTTGCTCGAATCATATCGGTATATCATGTATCACATTTATATATATGTTGCCTGTCACTCACATGCATACACGTACACACATGCGAGATGGGTTTATTTCTGCACCCTTTCAGTCATGACCAGTAGGGAACTCTAGAAATTCATGCACTATATACCTAGCCGTATGAACATCTCATCGTACCCATTGGTGTACTCATATCCGTACACCAAGCCATATAAACATCAAGTCATACCTGTCTATGTACTCATTCTGTACTTCTTGCTCGGATGCTCACCTCGGGCACGAGAATAACTCCCCAAAAGTCCGTAAGATCAGACTAGAGGACTGAAGTAGAGAAAATAGGAAAACCTACATTAGGTCATAGAACAAGTCGTGGTGTGACTCATCAAGTGACCCAACAGGTCATGGTGTGACCTATTAAGTGTGCAAGTTAGTGAAAAAATGGAGTTTCAAAGAATCTAGTGACCCGTTAAGTGACACAATGAATCATCATGTGAAGCGTCAAGAGAAGATCAGAAAATTTGAGAAGAAGCTTCCAGTGACAATGGGTTAGGGAATGACCCATCAAGTCTCCCAATGGGTCATCCAGTCACTCATTGAGTCTGGGAGTGAGTATTTTCCTATCGGGTTATTAAGGGTGTTTTTGTTATTTCAAAGTTCCTAACTCATAAACTAAGTCATTTTAAGCCTTATAAAGGGGGGTTTTAACAATTTTAATAATCCTGAACTCTTATTCTACATCCCTAAGTGATGATCAAATCTCCTCAAGAGAAGCTAGGGTTCTTAATCAAATCTTGCCCTCAATTCCCTTTGGGTCTCTAATCAAGTTGAGGATTCTTCAATCCAGGTATGTAGGGTTATGAATGGGGAAATTTCTTCCACCCTCATATCCAATTTCATCCAAATATTATACTTCAAGTCTCTAAGCATGCTAAGTTAAATTCTAGGGTTTTACCCAATTTTTCATGAAATCATCCATACTATTTTATGGGTTTAATCCTCTGATATTTCAATTGATGTTTTAAGGATACTAGGGCAGATTTATCCCTCAATGTACTTCCAAATAAATAATTTCATGTTCATAAATATTATGCCCTGTTATGAATGATTTATGAATTTAAAGATTATGGGTCCATGATTTCAAGTATGATAAATTGTCAAGCATGCATGAATATTTATGAATTCTCCATTTATGATTCCATGAATTAAAAGTTATGAAGTTTTATTCAAGCATGTATTATTTTCATGAAATTCAAGTTCAAGTATCATGACTGATAACACTAAAATCACACCTCTTACTGAAGTGAGAAGCGGACGTTGTCAAAAAAGAACCCAACTAGAGGTTGGAGTCGATCCCACAGGGAATATGGAAGGATATAGAAGAACGTTAGTTCTTAAGCTTTTTAGTTAATTATTTCCTAAGAGGGGGGATTTGTAAAATTAATAAATAACAATGTTGAGAAATTGATAGTTGTTTCCAAATTAATGCGATTAACTAGGGTAAGTGTTCCCCAGGGATCCTTAACTACTTCGGGTTTTACACTAGTGATCTACACCAATACTTTACTTATAGAACTGATAACTTAGGTTCATTCAAACGACCGACCAATCACTATTCAATGACTATACTCAATTACTTGATCAAGTCTCATGAGCAATTTCCATTTAACCGTTATAA
Source organism: Datura wrightii (assembly GCA_035772735.1). Taxonomy (NCBI): domain Eukaryota; kingdom Viridiplantae; phylum Streptophyta; class Magnoliopsida; order Solanales; family Solanaceae; genus Datura; species Datura wrightii. The sequence continues at coordinate 15,059,386 of JASDFA010000003.1, forward strand.
ATTTTTGACAAATATAACTATCATACGGCCACAACTTAAGTTAATAAAATGATCATCAAGATCAAGGCTTTGTTGTAATTCTCTTTTCCTAATCACTACCTCTTCGACTAAAGCAAGTAAAGAATTCGGGCACATCCTAATGTTGCACACCGTTAAGAATCGTTAAAGATGAAGAGAATATAATATAAGTGCTTGTATTGGTTTAGAATCACTTTGTGCAACCTTAGCTTGTTAATTCACCATGGTTCCCACACCCCTAGTTGTGGTGATTTTATCATATCATGTTTTTAGGTAAACTAATATCATTAATAAATAAAAACTAAAATTTATACTTACAACAATGATTGGAAGAAACTTCACTTGATTAATGCAAAATTCGGAAGAACAACTTTACAATCGCCTCAAAATAAAACTAACTCTCAAAACTTTCTTACTTGAAGACTTTTCTAATTAAAGACTTCCTCTAAAGATTCCCTCTTTGAAGACATAGCTATTACATGAAAATAAAGGGGTATTTATAGTAGTAGATTTATGCTTTTCTTGTTCCTTGATGAATTTAACTTGGGATTTAAAGTTCATTTGCCTAGTTGAAGTAGGAAATCCAATTTTTGACCGTTTTGGGAGCCTTGCGCGTCGCCCGAGCTACTGCCGCGTTGCCAGTGCCGCGTCGCACGCCTTGTCATGTGGGGAATGAGCTGCTGCACGCCTTCCAACGTGCTGGAGATGTGTTGTGTCACGCCTGCCCACACGCAGGGGAGCTGGGCGCCTCACGCCTGGCATTGTGCCAACGTTGCTGTGCCTCGCGCATGGCATAGCGTGCATGATGCTGTCGCGCCGCGCCTACTGTTGCGCTGATGGCCTTGTGCCTCGCGCATGGTAGTGCATCCATGTGCTGAGCTTCATTCCTTGATTTATTTACTCCAACTTCTTCACATATATTACAAAAGCCTTAAATACACCCAAATCCATCATCTTAAGCCCTTAAAATATCTAATCATGTGTGTTAGTCATTTTTACAAATATATAACATTAACACACATAATTTGTTCTCAAAACATAGTAAAGTACGGGAAAAATACGTCTATGAAGTGCGTAAATACGCCCTTCATCAACACCCCACACTTAAACTATTCTTCGTCCTCGAACAATCTACTACTTCCGTTCTAACAATTAAGCACAAAATTCATCCTACGAATAGGTCTACTTACACATAGGATCATGAGACAAGTCAATGAAGCTCAAATAACTCACTCACATGCATATAGGTTCAACATTAAGATGTCAAAGTTCGAAATCACTTAACTTTTGAAACTAACTCATCCACACATATTTTAGGCCAACATGAATTATATGTAATTTAGCAATTCATATTAAACCAAAGTCCTACCATTGTGCCCCTCACAATTTGGAGAGATACCCGTTTTCACACAAGATATAGAATTAGATTAACTTGGGCATAAATAAAACAATTACCGCCACTCTCACAAAAGAACTCAAGATACATGCAAAAGACGACCCATATGCTTTCCCTTAGTGTAATACTCTGCTAACATAGAATTACGAATCAAGCATCAATTAGGACTTTAATTTGGTTATAATGTAGGCTAAGGGACGGGTAGGAACTATTTGACCAAGATAGTGAATAATCTCTCTTAGCACTTTAATACTTCACAACACTTTGAATTTTTAGCAATTTCCTCAATTTCCAAATTTTTTCCTTATACCTCCTTATTTTTCATTTTTTTCAATTTAGGTGACTAGTGGGGATTTTTCTTTCAATATTGAGCTCATTGACACATTTTTTTTCATCTTCAATTTTTTAAAACACTTTCTTCTTTTTGTTTTTCCACTAAAAATCACCCTCCTTGTTTAGCAAAATTTCACCTTTTTATTTTCTTCCAATTCACCACACTTTTTAACTTTTCCCTTAACTCTTCCAATTATACTCCTTTCCTACAAAAACAAATCATTAAAGTGCTCTAGGAGTCATTTGGATCAAATACAAGTCAATAGAACAGGCTAAGGCTATCAAAAGAATAGGCTAAGGCTCAAACAAAGCTAACTAGGATAATTACAATCAAGGTAGGTAAAATAGGATAAAAATAAGGCTATCAAAGAAATGCCTATATCACTTCCTAAATCCATCATTCATATTTCGCTTTGCACACACACTAGGCAAGTTCTAGACATCAATTTACAAGTATGGAGTATATCAAAAATAATTCGTCACACATTGGCACAAGATGGTTTGACAATGGAAATCAAGATCACATAAAAACATAAATTCATATTGCATGCATAACATAATTAAGCCCATTTTTTTCAAGTACAAGAATCAATTTCCAAAAGACTAGGTGTTTCTTCCTTTTTCATGCATTTTTGAGTGAATTTAATAAAGTCTCAATAATACCTAAGGTGAAGCACCTAGCATTCGTAAGGCTCAAGTGTTGTTCTTCCTAATGACTAATTTACCCTTAAGACGGTTGTCATTCATCCATCATCGGGCAAATTCATGACTCAATGACTAAAAAATTGAAAAAAAATAATCTAGAGTCTCTAATCGGTTCGAAGGGACTATGCACCGAAAATAAAAACTGGAGGAAACCAAAATAAAATAAAACTAAAAAAAATTACTACAAACCAACAAACATCCATGAAAAATCATAAATCCCCCAAAAAAACTAGGCCTACCATGTGCAAAATTTAGCAATTAAAGAATGCATGATAATATGAAGTTCACTTCTCCCACCCCACACTTAATTGGTTACACTATCCCTAGTGCTAAAAAAAAATAAGCATAAAAATAATAGATTGCAAGAAGAACTCCCTGGTCCTCTACTCCTTGTCTTTAATATTTAAGCTCAATCTTTATTTAATATTATGACCTATCACTTGCACACTTGAACAAACACGTAAAAACGAACAAAAAAATTTATCTTGGGTTGCCTCCCAAGTAGCGCCTGATTTAACGTCGGGGCACGACACAGGTATCTTGATTACTCAGATTTCACCAACATACCTATTGAGGCCATGGTCACATCTTGGCCGCTTGTTTTACCACTCTAACCGGTAACACGTCAGAAAATAAAGAAAAACAAAAAATAGGAAGCGTTTGTATTGGTTTAGTCTTTATTTCCTGATCTTTACCTCTTCGACCAAAGAAAGTAAAGAATTCAGGCAAATCCTAATGTTGTGCACCATTAAGAATCGTTAAAGATGAAGAGAATACAATACAAGTGTTTGTATTGGTTTAGAATCAGTTTGTGCAACCCTAGCTTGTTAATTCACCATGGTTCCCACAACCCTAGTTGTGGTGATTTTAGCCTATCATGTTTTTAAGTAAATTAATAGAATTCATAAATAAAACCAAAAATTTATACTTACAACAATGATTGGAAGAACCGTCACTTCATTAATACAAAATTCAGAAGAACAACTTTACAATCGTCTAGAAATAAAACTAACTCTCAAAACATTCTTACTTGAAGACTTTTCTAATTAAGGACTTCCTCTAAAGCTTCCCTCCTTGAATAAATAGCTATTACATGAAAATAAAGGGGTATTTATAGTAGTAGATTTATGCTTTTCTTGTTCCTTGATGAATTTAACTTGGGATTTAAAGTTCTTTTTCCTAGTTGAAGTAGGAAATCCAATTTTTCACCATTTTGGGAGCCTTGCGCGTCGCCCCAGCTACTGTCGCGCTGCCAGTGCCGCGTCGCATGCCTTGTCGCGTGGAGATGTGCTGTGTCGTGCCTGCCCACGTGCAGGGGAGATGGGTGCCTCACGCCTGGCATTGTGCCAGCGTTGCTGCGCCTCACACATGGCATAGAGCGCACCGCGCTTGCTATTGCATTGATGGCCTCGCGCATGGCAGTGCATCCATGTGCTGAGCTTCATTCCTTGATTTATTTGCTCCAACTTCTTCACATATATTCCAAAAGCCTTCAATACACCCAAATCCATCATCTTAAGTCCTAAAAATATCTAATCACTTGTGTTAGTCATTTTCACAAATATATAACATAAACACATGCAACCACACATAATTTGGTTTCAAAACATAGTAAAGTATGGGCAAAAATATGTCTATGACGTGCATAAATACACCCTTCATCAATGGCCAACTCTATGGAACCCCTTCATGAATATTCCCCACATGTCAAATAAGATTATGAGTATGATTATGATTTTATCTTTTGGCTTGCCCATGCAAGTTAAAGTATGTTTTCTCGATATTGATTATGAGCCATATGCATAATTTTAGGAGTAGTGTCTAGCACCGAGTAGGATAGAGGTTTAATCAAATCCCAAGTCATAACTACATGCCACCGTAGGCATATATTCATGTTCCAACCCTATGGAGACTCACAAGTTGTATAATGTGTTAATTGTTCCTAGCATTGGCAAGCTTGGGATGACTCTGCCCAATTGAATGACATAGTTGGGACATCATGTAAGATCTATCATGATGGTATCAATCAAGCTAAAGTCTCCCATTGTTCCTTATGTTTTCAGTTACTTATGTTCATGCCTTATGATATTATGTCTTATAGCATATTTGACTCATTGATCCGCTTATGAGTTTTCTACTTATGTTTTCAAGTATATTACGCTATATTATATCTATTTCTAAACCTTGGGTCGTTATGTTTAGCTTATGGTGAATAGCTTATGATCATATATATTTCAGAAGTATGGCTTTTAGCATGTAGCCCTTACTCTCACGATCTATCTTAATTTATATTCATTATTTCATACTATCGCTTTACTAGCATGGTTTTCTTTCTCTACATATTTAGTACATTCAAATTACTGATTGCATACTTTATGCTATATCATATCATGATATAGGTTTGGGTGATCTTTCTCAGTCCCGTCGTTAGCTCGTTCCGCTCAGCGTAGCTTTTCTCAATTTTGGTGAGTCCTCATGATCCGAGGACATCAACTTGGATTTTGTTTCCTTTGTTCATGTCTTTCAGTTTCAGACTTAGTGAGCTAGTTGAGGATGTTGGCCCTTTAGCTCATCAGATGTTTAGAGGCTTTTCAAACATATATGTATAGATGGTTCTGTGATGTTGGTTCGTGTTTACATATATGTTGTTATGTTACGCAGCCTTCTGTTGTGACATGTGTATGCTTTAATTCTGCTTAGCTATGCTCTCGAATTATGCTATGTATGTGTCATGGGTTAGCTTGAAGTAATTCATGATTCTAAGTCCTGTGTCTCGGTCCGGGGTCTCAGCTCGGGTCATGACAACAAGCCACTCATATCCAAGTATTCACACACAGCTTGATCGTACCAATCTCCTCGTCTTGATACTCACCTCGGATACGAGCCTCTTCTCTGTATAAGGATGTCTTATTTTTCTATCTCCACCTATTTCCTTATTCTCTCAATTGTTTACCACAGACTACACCCATAATTTCTTAAACAATATACCATAGTTCAATGCACTTATAAAATACATTCAACAACGAGAATTAATCAATACAAATTATAACGCGATCCTTTTTCAAGGACCATTTCACAAAATCAATTATTCATTATGTCACCCTATTCTCAGAATTATTCAGTGCACTGAGTAAACTAGCCTACTTACAGGATTAGGCCTCGCTGCAGCAGGGATATTGCCACGGCGATGGTCTCACCTACGGCGATTATAGTCCCGCTGCATCGGTACTGCATAGGCAGTACATCGACTAAGCTTTCTTCCTTAGATTTCCCTTATAGTGGTTCTTCGCAGTCAACTCTTCTACTGAACAAATGCATATTAACTAAACTCTACTATAAAACTACCATTCTTCCAATAGACCAACAATTAATTCAACACGAATTACAAACACATAGACCATTGCAAGTGAACTATTAACTCATTAACCAACATGATTGCATGGACCATCCGAATACTTAAACCCATGACCATACTCTTGTCACCTTATTTGGGAGCATACATTAGAAGTATCTCTTAAGATCTTTCCACCAAAAATGTAAATCTATAAATTAAATTCAAGAGTATTCGTACCCACATGTTTGCATAATACCATTACTCTATCTCTTCCTTCTATTTTTTCCCGATAACTTCCCTCTCCTACTAATTACTACTATAATCTGATTAGTTATGATTAGCCTGATAACTTCTATTTTACTTATCAATAGCACATCAAGCATACACACATATACGAACCGCTAATCAAAATGTAAGATGAAGATAATATATAGTCTGCCTAGGTGCCAAGCTCCCGTCAAGAAAACCACGGGCTGCATGCACCTCATGTTCTGGATTGTTATAAGGATATTTCATAGAGGATAGTGAGGTCCTTTCCCTCTCTAGCCTCCTTTCTTTCTTTTCTTGTTAGAAATCCTAACTTTATTTTTGGACATTTTTATTCACCAATCCTGCGCAGAATTACAAGGTTTTGGTCATGTCTCCCACTGTAGTAAGAAGTGTTCTGCTGCAGTGATTCCTTTACAATAGAGTCATTCTATTGCGGTAACGTCGTGCCTAGACCCACCTGATTTTAACTTACCTCACTCTGAATCTGACAATCACATCATAACTAATCCTAAGACATAAAATATACTCGCAAAAATTATATTTTCTCACGTCTATGTAGCCAAGGTGCTATAATGATTGAACGGGTCATTACGTCAAATACCAATTAAAAATTCATTCTTCCCCAAACAGCCCCATGAAATAGTCTAGGGTTTCTATTTATCCCCTATTTATATTTGCAAAGGGTCATAGGTTTGATGCTTCTAATCGACTCTGTGGTCCCACCAATATTTCTCCGAGATTTTTAGACTGATACTTCCATTAAACCTTTGCCTCAAGGTCCTAAGGCATATTAGATGGTGTATTTTATTCCATTCCATTTCCCTTGATATTATTGCTAGATGAATTTTCCGCGCTCTATCGCCCCTACTTGCTAGCCCCGACTTAGCTTGATCCTGACTGACCTTGAGTCTTCCAAATTTCTCATTTATGACTTACGCTATTTACTCATGGCTTATGCACCCCCAGGTGTCACCAATTCTAATAAAACTACCTTTAGCATGGACTTAAAATGTAGGGGACCCACGAGGAAATTTAAAACATTACTGTTTGAAGCCAGTCTGCAATAGCGATTCATTTCCCACTATAACGGTCTTGCTGCAATGTAATGATAATTAATATAAAGGCTAGAATGACAGTTTCTGGCTCATTTTCACCCTTGCATTCAAAGTTTCTTGGAAAATCCTCTCAACTCCCCAACGGTTTTTGTTCAATTCTCAGGTAATTCTCCTTCTCAAAACTTCCTTCATTTACTATTGAATGGTTGTGATTTCATGCCTATATGCACTGTTTTTGTGTGTTTATTGGGGTAGTGAGGGTAGGTTTCTTTTCTTTAAGCCATAGACTAGATTTTTTGAAGCATTCTACTTGCATTTACGTCTTCAAGTGTTCTTTATCATTCTCTGCATGTTTCTTGCTGATTTCATGTAATTGTTGGTTTGAAAATTGTGGGATTTTGGTTAGGGTGGTGATTTGCCTTCCTCGAGCCTTTCGGGCTTGGATCTGAACATTAATGGGGTGGAAATGGTTAGTAGGGCGTGGGTAAGTCTACCCCTTACTCGATCTGTGCTTAAATTGGAGAAAAGAGTGGTTGGAATCCCGACCTCCATTGTTGGGGTCGGAGGTCAGCTGTGGAAGACGAATACTTGCTACAGAGGGCCTTGACCGCTATAGCGGAACCGTCATAGCTATCCTACATGTTATTACAGACTCACTATAGTGGTCTGCTTAGGCAATGAGCTCTTCGATGTTTTCTATTTTGCTACTCCAAAGTTTCCCTCTCTTACTTGTTCGGATTACTTCCTAGTGTAGTTATTTCCTACAGGTCTTATCAATTGTCTTCTCCTAATGATTGTAGCCATACTTTTGATTATATCTGATTCGTGATTGACCAATGCCAATTCCAGCACAATGAGCGGGCATCCAAAGGTCTAAGACACGAGCGGGGTTTTATTATGCAAAACGTGGCGGAGAGGTGCAAGAATTTTATTCCCGTCTCTAGGAGTTAGGGTGGTGCCCTTTATTGAAGGAGCCTTGCAAGGTCAACAAGGCTTGGTTCAAAGAGTTCTACGCCAACCTTCCTACCATGGTCTGAAACCGCTCAGAGCCGATTGCCTATGTTTGTGGGAGGCAAATTCTATTGACTTTAGTGCCATCAATGAGGTTTTAGGTTTACCAAACACTCTGGAGGATGAGCTGAGGACCCGAGACATGGACAGAAAAAGGAAATGGTTGGTGGGCACCTTGGTGGTGGAGGAGCATAAGGCCTCCACTAACTAGGGCATCACCCGAACGAGCATTCAGGGCACTCACTTCATGGTGGAATCAAAGAGGTAGATAAATTTAATTTCCTGAAGGATCTGCCTCTCAACTAGCTTGGGGACAAAGTGGGTGGTGATTTTATCGAGGGCAACGACGAGGTCTCCAATTAACCCTAGCCGTAGTGTTTCCCCCTATCCTACTTCCCAATTTTATTAACTGATATTTGTGGGCCTTGTTTGGGGCTTGTAAGACAACTTAACTTTCACTTTCCTATTTTTGTATACTCTTTTTAATTCCTTCTTGTTGTATGGGTGCTCGTTTGGAATCTGAATGACATTGGCCCGGTTTGGCCCTTTTCTATTATATTCTATCATTGTTTTCCTGGATTTACATTGCTTGTTTGATTTTATTGTATTTGATATAGCTGTTGTTGCCTTCAAAAGTAGGAGTTTTTGAAATCTGCCTAGCAGCTGCCCACTATAGTAGTTGATCTTCTGCTGCCACAGACCCACTACAGTGATTCATTCCTTGCTGTACCAAGTCCGCTGCAGCAAGATACACCTTGCTATAGTGAAACTCGCTAAGAAGGATAACTATAAGGTTTTTGTCCTTCCAATAAACATAAGTCAATTCCACCCACAAGTGTACCTCATATCTTCTACAGTTCACATTGTTAGATACCAATTAAGCTTGCCGAGATACCCAATTTGGCTCCTTTATATACCAATTGGAATCGACCAAGGTGCTCGACACACTTGGACGCCATGATAAGAAAGAATAAGGTGAATACTTCCTAGATGCCTTATAGCTTCCCGAATATTAGATGTGGACCTCTACACACCAATCCACAGGAGTTTACTCGACATTGCTCTTGTACTTATGATGTTGGGCATATTCTTATGCCCATTTGTCATGTTTTTATCCATATATTTACCTTTTTTAAGATCCTAATCATGTATATGTGGTTCTTGTGAGATAACAAGTGTTTTTAGATGTTTTGAGTAGGAAACCAAGGAAAAATGGCTCAAAAATGACCAAGGTGTTAAGGAAGAAGAGTTCACAAAAACTGGCCGGGTGAGATAGCTGGCGTGGCGCGCCAAACCCCCAACTTTAGAGAAAATTGTTCTCAAGTTGGTGCACTGGGTGGTGTGGCACACCAGGTCCTCAACACTAGAAGAAAATTGGATCAACACCTTGGCAGGATGAATGGAGTAGCACGCCAGAAGCATTCCGGACTTAGAAAATTTTTCCAACACTTTGGTGCATTGAGTGGAGTGGTGCGCCAGGTTCAAAATTCCAAAAATTTGACTAAAAGCTTGGTGTGTCAGTTGGAGTGGCTCGCCAGAGGTCAAACTTTAGAAGAAATTCAATCCAAACTCTAGCGAAATGGTAGGGAGAGTGCGCCAGGGCCATTCCAGGACGAATTCTCAAGTTGAAAAGTTGTACTTCTCAAGGGAAAAAGAGTCATTGGAATCCTCGATTATAAATATAACATCTAGGGAATTTTTTAGATCATTCATCATATTGATCAAGTATGCAAAGTTCTTAGGGGAATAGACAAAGTTCATTTTCTAGGTTTTCTTCTTTAACATATGTTTGTTAATCGAACGATGAATGCTTTAGTTTTCTGCGTGTACATGAGTTGCTAAAATCTTCTTCTAGGGTTTTGGCCAAAGATGATGGTTGAAGTTTGAACATTTGTTTATAATAGTTCTTAATTCTTCATTAGAGGTTTTTTATGCTTTTTTGTTTTCATTGCTTATTTGTTATATTGATCACCTCATGAATATATCTATTGGCTTTTGGTTGAACTTGGGAGAGAGAACCAAAAAGGCTAAAAGAAAGTATAGAATGGGTTTCAGTGACTATTGTTCAATGAGTTCAAAATAGATTGCATTGTCGAGGATAGGAATATACCTTCAACCCTATTCAGTTTAATACAAGTAGCCACAAATTTCATTTCATATTTCTCCTACAATGATAGGGATATAAGCGTTACGATTCATGAGATAATTTTTGGATGTTCAGGAGAATGGAAAGAAATGGGATAGTAACTTGCAACTAGCAACCTTCGAAAAAGTTAGACTAGTGCATTCAAATCCTAAAACTCAACCTGAAAGCGAAAGTGCCAAGATCCTAGATTCTCATCTTCATTTGAATTACTACATTTGTGAAAAAGCGTTCAATTCATTAGTTAATTTATTTTTCAAGATTTAGTAGTATAATTTCCAAACCATTTGCCATTTTCATCTGTGTTTTCTAGAATATTGAAATAAAGTGTTAATCTTAAGAAATTAATCTGACAAGTCTCTAAGGGATCGATATCGGGACTTCGCTGTCCTATATTACATGACGACCAGATGCTCTTGCGTGGGCTTGGTGACATCAATTTTTTGGCGTTGCTGTTGGGGACTTGAAGATTAATTAACTGCTTGTAGGTTAAGATTTTTATTCTGCTTTTGCATTTTACATTTGTTTGTTGGTTGTTGAAGTTTGAAGGTGTTGTATTCAGTGTATGCCTGCTAAAAGAAGTCAGGGACCAACCATGGATCACTTTCATCTAGAGATTAAAAGGACTTTTCACAGGTTAGCTATGGAAAAAAACCTTGAGTAGGCATAGGGCAACAACCAGGAGAGGATTCCAACATTTAATTTTGCCTGACCTAACTTGGAGAACTCTTCTAAAGCGATCATCAAGATGTCCATCACTTGGAACTTCGAGTTAAAGAAAGGAACCGTGTGGCTTGTTTAGAACACTTGTCAATATCAGGGCAAGCTGCACAAGGATCCCTATAGACATCTGATGATGTTCGTAGAGCTTAGTGAGAATTTTCACTATCATAACATGTCAGACGAGTATGTTAAGCTCATGTTGTTCCCTTTTTCATTAATTGGTGAAGCCTAATGGCTTCAAAATGAGCTAGCAGGTTGTATCACTACTTGGGAGGCTCTTTCCAACAAATTCATCAATAGGTTTTTCTCATTGAGGAGAGAGACGAAGTTTAGAGGAAAGATCTCAGGTTTTGTGCAGAAAGATAGTGAGACCTTAGCTTAGGCTTGGGAATGCTAAAAGGGGTACTTGAGAGATTTCCTCGACCATATGCAACCAAAGGAGATCGTTGGGAACAACATCATAGAAGGGCTGAAGCCAGAGTAAAAAAAATTTCTCGACACTATAGCACAGGGATAGATCTTGTCCAAGAGCTATGATGAGATAGAAGCTCTATTGAATCTCATATCAGTTGTGAGTCATGATTATCAAGACTTAGGAGTGGTTTCAATACAACAAAAGTGCCAAGGAAGCTTGAGGTGGATGGTGTAGCAGATATCAGTCAGTTGGAGAATATGATTAGAAAGTTAGTGACCATGCTAGTTGTAAGTCAAGTGAACCAGGTTCAGCAAGTTTAAACTCTACCTCCATCATGTGAGGCATGTGGAAAAGGCCATGCATATTTAGGTTGTCCACTAAACCCAGAGTCTATTTATATTATGGGTCAACAAGGTCATGGTGGAGGTTTTGTAGGAAATAGCTACAATCAGGGGTATAAGAACACAGTTAATTCCTTATGAGGAGGAAACAAAAATTTTCAAAGAAACTCGAACAACTTCCAAAGACCTCAGCTAGGGTAGTTCTCTAGAGGAGACCATGAAACACTGGATGGTTCAGTAGACTCAAGTGGTCAATGAGATGCAGAAGTCCATTCATAAGTTGGAAAGGTAGATGGGGCAACTGGACCTTCAGCAAAGTAACAAACCGCAAGGAGCACTTCCATCCCATACTGAGAAAAACCCCAAAGAGAATGTGAGCGAAATATCTTTGTGCAGTGGAAAAGAGTTGGGTGAAGTGATACCAAGAAATGAAAAGCAGAGGAAAAGCAAGTTGTGAGGTTCAAGCATCAGGTTGGTGAGTCAACCACTTCATAGTTGAAAGTAGTAGAAGCCAGACCACCTCCTCCATTCCCACAAATATTAAAGAAGCAGAAGGAGGACACAACTTGTAAGAAATTTCTTGATATTTTGAAATAGGTACATGTGAATCTACCATTGGTGGAGCTTTTTCAAGAGGTTCTAAAATACACCAGGTATGTGAAGGATATCTTGGCAAACAAAAGAAGGCTCACAGAGTTTGAGACTATAGCTCTTATGGAAGAGTGTAGTTCTCCGGTGCAGAACATGATTCCAAAGAAGCTAAAAATTCCCGTGAGCTTCACTATTCTAGTGTTCCTCGAGACCGGAAAAGTTGGTTCCACACTATGTGACTTGCGGGAAAGCATTAAACTGATGCTTATGTCCTTATTCACAACTTTGGGGTTAGGTGAACCACGCCCCACCACAGTGACATTGCTGTTAGCCGACAGGTTCCTTGCTTAACCTTATGGTGTGATTGAAGATGTATTGATTAAAGTGGGACCATTCATTTTGCCGATGGACTTTATAATTTTGGACTACGAAGTTGATGAACCATGTCCCATCATTTTGTGAAGAGAATTTTAATCATCGCGAATGCAGTGATCAAGCTGAAGTCATACAAGATGTCAATGACTAATGGATGGAAAAAGGGTACTCTTTGATATGTTCAGGATGGCAAGGTTGCCACCCCATTATGAAGACCTTAAAATGCTACCAATGGTGGAGCCTCGAGGGTATAATAAGGCAGTTGAAAAACATGTGTTTAATGGGAACTCAACAAGTCAAGATACTAACAATCTCACTCGAGTAAAGGAGTGTGAAGTCTTGCGTCATGCCGAGATGTTAAATCATGCACTGCACGGGAGGCAACCTATGAATGTCGTGCCTCAAATATAACTAAGGCAATTTACTGGAGGAAACTCATCTTTCTAACATTTTTTATCTTTTATTTTTGTAAAGACGAACAGGGCATTTGAGGTGAAAGAACGGGGAAAAGAAGCAAGAATGTAATACCCCAAAAGTCCCTAACGCTAGACTCGAGATTTGAAATGTGATCAGCAGAAAAAGTGTGAAAATTTTAACAATACGACTCGTTGTACAAGTCATGGTAAGGTGTAACGAGTCATGGGACTGCTCGTGGTCAGAATCTGCCAAAAGAGAGCCTATAGCAATAAGTCAAGGTACGACCCATTGGTTGGTGTAACGGGTCATTGAATGGTGTCGTGGTTGGTTCAAGAGTGTCATGGATGGAAGTTATGAGTCATAGTATGACTCATTGTGGGAAACAATGAGTCATGGATTGCACTCATGGGAAGGGGATAGAGGAATTACAATTAGTGACAACGGATGGGTCCAACGACTCGTTGCTTGATGGTATAATTCATTGTTTGACCCGTGGGAATTTCAAGATTTAGGTGAACAGTAGCAACGATAAGAGGAACCCACAAGTCATGGTATCAAGGTACTACTCGTGGTGTGAGTCGTTACATCTGGTAGTGTCATTTTTTCTACGAAATCAATAAGGACATTTTTGTAATTTCTAAGCTCCTAAGCCCTAAACTACGTTGTTTTAAGCCCTGAAAGAAGTGTATTAAAGGAGTTTAATCTATTCCAATTCATTCAAATCCCATGCATGCAAGTTTAGAAGTTCCCCTTTGAAGATTAAGCTTGAATCCTTCAAATTCTTCCCCAATCTTTTTAGGCTTTCAAAGTCAAGTTGAGATTCAGTTTACCCATGTATGTAGGACCATAAATGAGAGTTTCCTTTCACTCTAATGCCCAAATTTCCCCTCAAGTTTATGATCTTATGAGATTTTAACCCAATTTTATGAAATTCTCTATTATTTGTTTATGGGTTAATTTCCTTCATGTTCTAAAGCATGTTTTAAGATTCATGGGCAGATTTTATATTAAAATTGATAATAAATTCATGATTTCAAGTTTTAGAAAATTATGACCATTTATGCAACTTTCATGACATGTCAAGTTTATGATTCATGATTTAAGTATGATGAGATATCTAGCATGAATGAATGTTTACAAATTACCTATATATGAATTTATGATTTTGACTTATGAAGTCTATTTCAAGTATGGGTGATTTTAAGATTTTGGGTGCGCCCACACAAGTTAAGCATGTGTTCGTGATCCAACAGTCCTATAAAAATTAGCTTTCCATATGATTTTTGAGTCTATACTCCCACTTTCAGCATATGATATGTCTTCCGCATCGTTGAATAATGCTGGTGAGCATCTTGCATGTTTTTAGGAGTAGAGTCTAACATCGAATAGGCCAGGGGTTCAGGTAAGCCCTGGGCCTCAAAACTGTGCACTAATGTAGGTTTATATATTTATATTAGGACCTCCCTTGTGAGCTTCTCGTACCCCATAGGGGTCTTCAGCTTGATATTGATATCATGGTAGCGTCCTTAGCCATGGTAAGGTTTTGGATGGCTCTGTCCACTTGAGTGTAATAGTGTAATGCCCCGGAAACTCAAAATCTAATTCCGGGACTTAAATTTAGAAATATTGAAAAGCTGCAGAAAAGCTATATAATGACCTACCTAACGAGTCGTTAAGTGACCTCACGACTCATTAGGTGAGCTGTGAGAAGGGTTTGAGGTTTTTGAGAAGGGAGGTAGTGTACCCAATGAGGGACTTCACGAGGTCAGGTCTAGGTTGAGGATATTATCAGCGGGGCAGTGTACTTCACGTGTGGTGGCAACGAGTCGTGGTCCCTAGTAACGACTCGTAATGTCCCTCGTTACTAGCCCTAGTAAGTTTTTAGCCAGTTCACCTAACGAGTGTCACAACGAGTCTTCGTCAGTGGTAACGACTTGTTAGGTGACCCGTTACCAAGCTTAGCATTTAATCTTCAGAAGTGTGATAGTGTCATCAACTACTGGTGACCATGAGTCGTGGTCAGTGACCACGACTCGTTAGGTCCCTCGTGGTGACTGTCACACCCCAAACTCGCGGAGGCATGGCTGGCACCTGCTGCCACCCCTGATATGAGCATACACGTCGCCATAAACTAAAACAAAGGCCAGAATCGATGACATTTGATAACACAACAACTATAAAATCAGAATAAGACGATAGACTATAGCGTTAGCTGGCTCACCTGACCAACCAAAAAAATAAATACAATATGCCATCAAGGCAACAAAATGGAAAACAACTATAAAACATAGATCCCCTGTCCCATAACAACATACTAAAACCACAACAATGTCTATGAGCCTCTATGAATACATTAGTAATCAAATGATCGGGACAAGGCCCTGAACTACCCATAACTCAACCTCTGGCAACTCTGAAAGAACTGGAGCATACTGACTCAGTTGGAACTCTACTCAGCAACCAAGAACCTGATATAACAACCTACCATCACCTGCAGGCATGAATGCAGCGCCCCGACTAGGGTGTCAGTACAACTGAAAGGCAGAAACAACTGGATGACAAAGATTAGAGATCAACAGATATACCAAATATCGCAGAAGGAGAACGAAACTTAAGTAAACACATAAAACCTACCTATCCCCCATAAGCTTGGCAAGTAAAAGCAAACATACAAACAGAACCTACCTGGCCCCCAGAAGCCCGGCAAGTCCAAAAAGTAAACAACAATATAATGGCTTCTAGCTAACCCAACTCACCTGTCATCGCCTCTAGACCTCTTAATGGCCTCAGCTAACACCAGCCAACATCTAGCATCCACTGCTATCAGATAACAAATAACACAAGAAACAACCACAATATAATGTCAAATAAATCACAAGTAAACACCAATTTATCTACATCATCAATCAAGAACTGCCAGACTCTCTCTCGGCTACGCAGAGTTAGCGGAGCTCAATCCATCTGGGAGAACCAAATTGCGATCCCAGGAAGGCTCAAACATGTCGGACCACTCTCGAATCATGCCCAACTCGACACTATGGAGGACATTATTCTCAACCCCATAGGTCATCCTCTCCTTGGGCTCAACCCCTTAGCCGGAAACAGTCTTGTGCGTCGGGTATCCACAAGCCACAAGGCCTATAATACAACACAACACATAATCACAACAATCACAATCAACAACAACGATGATACATGCTAACACAGCCCATAACTGGCCCTCGAACCCCACCACTCGATTATCACAACACAGTACTATTCTTTCATGTCTATCCATCCACCCACGAGCCACTAATCGAGCTAAGGGTTACCATCCCAACCATTCTATCCCCAACCATTACAAACAGCCCACAACTTGCTATATGAATCACACACCTCACATACGGCCTCTCGACATGAGCCTAATAATTTGCCATGTCTACGATTCTCCGCACTCAATCCCGAGCCACTAACCAAACAAGAACCTTATACACACATTTATCACCATATAAATAGAAGCACAAGAGTTCAATAATAACATAACACAATCCTTCACAAACAGACAACACACACGTCATCACGGACGACAACGGCTATGGGATTCGTGCCGACAAAGGGAGGGACAAGCCTAACATACCTTACCTTCAAGCCTAGCCGAAATTGAGCCTTCAACACCATGACCCTACTACCTAAAGGCAGTCCAATATTCTGACAAAATGCAGCCAATACAACTCAATAACAATAAAATGACTAACGAATCTTATACGACAAGATTCATAGGAATTCGACGGTAGAAACTCCGAGAAAACAACCTACCGGCGTTAACAAACCTATAACCAACCTTAAAAACTAAGGAGAACAAAATAAAGAAGGCTTACCAACATCTTCACCACGAAAAAGCCACCTAACAGCCTGGAAAAGACACCAAACCACGGGCTACACGCGATTCCGACTTCCCGACACAAAAATCATGTTAAACCATGGCTTCCTATCTTAGGAACACTTAGAACACTTAAGGGAGAGTACGAGAGAGGTTTCTCATGAATAAAATTGCTGGAAATGAATTTGGATGAAGAATAATCGACCAAGGGGCTATTGATAGTTCTCCACCGCCTTAAGACCTTGTGAGGTGCCTGCTTGTGCGGTTTCACGAAAATACGAATATCTCTTTACCCCAAAGTCGGATTGGAAAATGGTTTGATGAAATAGAAACTAGGCTCATAGATATTTCATTTATAGGTCGCACACCCCCTAACGCCTTATAGATTGGAAGAAAAGCCTCGAGACGTTTGACCTAATTTCAAAGAATTTCAAGAAGGAAATTTTGCGATAACTTTTTCCAAATATTGTTCTACAACTTGATCGACCTCCAATCTTAAATATGACCAAAGATTGATTCAAATAACTCATAATAATTCCTTCTTAGCCTATTAAGTACTTTTAGTCCTACCTCGAAAGCGTGATTTTAGCACTAAAATTATCCGGGGTGTTACATCCTTCCCCCCTTAGAAACATTCGTCCTCGAATGTTGGACGACACGCACGACTGCAACTCAAGTACTGACCCAGCACGACATCGCACGACGTAGCCTCACATGAATAGCCTGCCATAAACAACTCCAAACAACAAAACCTTACACCATGCCGATGCGCGACACAACTATAACCATAATCAAAATAAGAATCTTACTTGCCGCCATGTCTAGTGATTGACCGGCTATAATTCATCATGTTACAAGCATCCTTGCAAAAGTCAATAAATGTGATTCTAGACCTGACTCCTGTGACATCTGATTTCTTGCACGATTTCGATCCAGAAAGAAGGGTAACAATCCTAAATGTCCTATAGCCTCCTGTTTATAAGTACACTATGCAATGCACACATAAATAAGATTGTACTAGACATGAATCATAGACTCCCTAGGACGAACTACTCTGATTCCAAGTCTGTCACACCCCAAACCCAGGGAGGCATGACTAGCACCTGGTGCCACCCCTGATATGAGCATACATGTCGTCAAAAAATAAAACAAACAGCAGAACCGATGAGGTTCGACAACACAACAACTATAAAATCAGAATAAGACGATAGGCTATAGCGGAAGCTAGCATACCTGACCAATTAAAAAAAAGTACCATATACCGTCAAGGCCATAGAATGGAAAACAACTATAAAACATGGCCCACCTATCCTATGACAACATACTAAAACCATAGAAATGTCAATGAGCCACTATGAATACATTAGAAATAGATGATCGGGATAGGGCCCCGAACTACCCGTAACTCAATCTCTGGAAACTCCGAAAGAATTGGAGCGCACCGACTCAGTTAGAACTCTACTCCATAAACAAGAACCTGATCTAACAGCTACCATCACTTGCAGGCATGAATGCAGCGCCCCGACTAGGGCGTCAGTACAATAATGTACCAAGCATGAAAGACAGAAACAACTGGAAGACAAAGATTAGAGATCAACAGATATACCAAATATCGCAGAAGGAACTTAAGTAAACACATAAAACCTACCTAGCCGCCAAAATCATGGCAAGTAAAACCGAACATACAAACAGAACCTACCTAGATCCCATAAGCCCGGCAAGTCCAAAAAGTAAATAACAATATAACGGCTTCTAGCTGACCCAACTCACCTGTCATCGCCTCTAGACCTCTCAATGGCCTCATCTAACACCAGCCAACATCTAGCATCCATTGCTATCAGATAAAAAATAACACATGCAAAAACCATAATATAATGCCAAACAAATCACAAGTAAACAACAATTAATCAACATCATCAATCAAGTACTGCTGGACTCTCTCTTTGTTGCGCACAGTTAGCAGAGCTCAATCCATCTAGGAGAACCAAATCGCAAACCTAGGAAGGGTTAGACATGTCGGACCACTCTCAAATCATGTGTCCACTCAACACTATGGAGGACATCATTGTCAACCCCATAGGTCATTTCACTCCTTGGGCTCAACCCCTCAGCCGGAAACACTATCGTGCATCGGGAATACAAAATCCACAAGGCACCTCGGGCTCGACCCCTAGCCGAAATAACTCTCATGTGTCGGGTATCCACAAGCCACAAGGCCTCAAATACAAAACACACACAATCACAACAATCACAATCAACATAAATGATAATACATGCTAACACAACCCATAACCAGTTCTCGAACCCCACCAATCGATTATCACAACACAGTACTATTCTTTCGTGTTTATTCGTCCACCGATGAGCCACTAATCGAGTTAAGGGTTTCCATCCCAACCAGTCTATTCCCAAAGCATTACAAACAGCCCAAAACTTTCTGCAAAAACGACACACCGCACATACAACCTCTAGACATAAGCCTAATAATTTTCCATGTCTACGATTCTCTGCACTCAAGCCCGAGACACCAACCAAACCAGAACCTTATACACACATTTATCACCATATAAATAGAATCACAAGAGTTCAATAATAACATAAGACAAGCCTTCACAAACAGCCAACACACACGTCAACACGAACGACAATGACTACGGAATTCATGCTGACAAAGGGAGGGACAAGCCTAACATACCTTAGCTTCAAGCCTAGAAGAACTTGAGCCTTCAACACCAAGACCCTACTGCCTAAATGCAGTCCAATATTCTTCCTAAATGCAGCCAATACAACTCAATAATAAAAACAAGACAAACAAAGCTTACACGACAAGATTCATAGGAATTCGATGGTAGAAACCTGAGACAACAACCTATCGGCGTTAATACACCTATAACCAACCTTAAAAAATAAGGAGAAAAAAATAAAGAAGGCTTTCCAATAGCTTCACCACGAAACAACCACCTAACAGTCCGGAAAAGACACTAAACCACGGGCTACACGCCATTCCCGACTTCCCCACACAAAAATCATGTAAACCGGGGCTTCCTACCTTAGGAACACTTAGAACACTTAAGGGAGAATTATATAGAGGTTTCTCATGAAGACAGTTGCTGGAAATTAATTTGGATGAAGAACGACCGACCAAGGGGCTATTTATATTTCTCCACCGCCTTAAGACCTTGTGAGGTGCTTTCTTGCATGGTCTCGCCAAAACAGGGATATCTCTCTACTCCAAAGTCCGATTGGCAAACAGTTTGATGCACTAGAAACTAGACTCATAGATATTTGTTTTGATAGGTCGCACACCCCCTAACTCCTTATATATTGGGAGAAACATGTCGAGACATTTGACCTAAATTTCAAAGAATCTCAAGAAAGAAATTTTGCGATAACTATTTCCAAATAAGTTTCTACAATTTGATCGACATCCAATATTAAATATGACCATGGAGTGATTCAAATAACTCAAAATACTTCCTTCTTAGCCTATTTAGTACTCTTAGTCCTACCTCGAAAGCATGATTTTATCGCTCAAACTATTCGGGGTGTTACAGTGACCTACTGGGGAGCCTAGGCATTGTACCTGACGGGAGTGACCACGAGTCATTGTAAGCCACCACAACCCACTAGGTCACCCGTTAGGGTCACGTGACAGTTTTTTCCAGCGAATTTCTAAGGGCTATTTAGTAATTCCCTATT
The DNA here is from genome assembly GCA_035772735.1 of Datura wrightii. Classification (NCBI taxonomy): domain Eukaryota; kingdom Viridiplantae; phylum Streptophyta; class Magnoliopsida; order Solanales; family Solanaceae; genus Datura; species Datura wrightii. The sequence continues at coordinate 15,080,071 of JASDFA010000003.1, forward strand.
CTCTCAAACTTTAAACTACATTGTTTCAGTAATAATTTTAGACTTATTAAGGGGTTTGAATGGCTCCTCCCCTCATTCCCATGTTCATTCTCTGAAAGTTATCGAACAGCTCCTCCAGAAGACTCACAAGCAAGACTAGGGTTTCTCATCTATTACAGTAGTTCAAGCTTCTTCACCATGATATTTTAGTCAGGTATGTGGGAATTCAACAAAGGAATTGTCCTTCCCTTGTGTCCCCCAATATCCTTCCATAATTTCCCTATCAATTTAGCCATGAGATTTTCGAATAAGAAGGGATTTTCATGTTGGTTTTCGTTAATTTTAATTGGGTTATTATCCATGTTTATTACTCACATGTTCTCCATCAATTAATAAGTAAATTGTTGTTGTTATTGCCAAGGTGATTTACAGCCCTAGATTTTCATGTTAAGATTATTGCGTATTAATTTCCGTCAATTTTGTAAAGTATGTTTTGGACTGAATTTCCTAGTAATTCTTATTATATACATGTTGAGAAAATATTCCATTGTTAATGATTTTAGCCTTGTCAGATGAGATTTCTTTGATTCTTGAATATTTGCCATATTATGAAGTTCCTGTGTTGTTGGAATGAGTTGTGTTCTCTATTAGCTGCTTAGTAGTTTAGTTAAGTTAGAATGTAGAAGCTCATCAGCATTATTCAGAAAGTTTCAACTGATCAATTTGACTTCAGTCTTTTTCTGAGGTGTTAGTGGTTCCTCTCAGTTATTAGAATCAGACTCAGATTATAGTTATTTGTGGTCCATTAGGCGGTTATGACATTATGGTAATATAGCTATGACCAGCCCCAGGACCCTAGTTCATTTAAAGTTTGTTCTTAGATGGTTATGATGCTTCCAGATAAGCAGCTCTGACTGGTCTAGAACCCAGTTTCAGAATCTGGTCTGATAAGACTCTCAGGGTACTTTTAGTTATATGTCTTTGACCATCAGACAGGGTCACCTTGACCATTTTTGTTTACATCAGTAGTTCAGTTCAGCTTAACTATTGGTCATTGTGTGTCACTTCAGTTCAAACTTTATATTCAGATATGTTTTCTCCCACTTACTCAGTATATTCAAAGTACTAACGCATGCTTTTATGTTTTATCATTTCATGATACAACTATAGGTTCCCAAATTCAGCAACGTTAGCAGTCACGTTTTAGATCCGCCTCAGTTGCAGTTGAAGTTTGAGTCCTCATCATTCGAGGGCCTTATTTCATTATCTCACAGTTTTATTTAGACTTAGAGTTTGCTGGGGGCTTGTCCCAGCAACTCATTAGTTAGAAGGCTTTCAGACATAGAGTACATTCAGATTTCATATTTTGTAAAATTTATGTTTTCTCTTAGTTTCATTTTACAAAAGGCTTTATGTTGTTAATTCAATGCTTGCGCTATGCATGTTTTATTTAGGATACCAGGGTATGATAGACCAGGGGTTGACTTGGTCACTTGTGGCTTCAAGTACCGTGTTACGTGCAGGGTGTAGGCTCGGGGCGTGACAAACATGGTATCAGAGTACTAGGTTTAGAGTATTCTCAAAAAGTTTTAAATTCGCATCGAGTAGAGTCCTTTTCATGAGTGTGAAGCGCGCCACACTTATGACGAGGAGGCTACAAGATGTTATTAAGGAAACTCCCTTTTTTCATGCTCCTTATCGTGTGTTAAAGTCCTATTCTAGAAATACGGTGTTCTATTTCGTTTCAGTGAACCATGCCTCCCAGACACGGTAATTGAAGGAGGGCCGGTAATGTCAATTGAACTGACCCACTAGCCACGACAGCTCCTCAAGATGATTCGGTCTCTACTGCCGAATTCAGGGCAGCCATTCAATTGATGGCCCAAACCGTCACCAACCAGGTGAACTAGTAGGTGGTGCCGATGAACAATAATAGGTCTACAGTAGCTGTGAGTGTGTGGGACTTCACCTATATGAACCCTCCACTTTTTCAGGGATCCAAGGTAGGGGAGGATCCCTAGGAGTTCATGGATGAGATCAGGAAGATTACATGCATTATGGGTGTCAGCACCTCAGAGAGTGCTGATCTGGCTGCCTACCAGCTCAAAGGGGTAGCTCAGGTCTGGCATGAACAGTGGAAAGAGGGGTGTTTATCAAGAGCAGAACCAGTGGAGTGGGAAGAATTCAACACAACTTTCTTGGATAGATTTTTCCCTCGAGAGCTGAGGGAGGCAAAGATGGATGAGTTTATGAATTTGAGACAGGGCAACAAAACTATGGAGAAGTATACTCTAGAATTTACTAGGCTGTGTAAGTATGCTCCAAGATGATAGCCAAGCCAAGGGCTCGCATGCTGAAGTTTGTAAATGGAGTGTAAAATCTGGCCCTCAAGAAGTGCAGGACAGCGATGTTGATTAAAGACATGGACCTATCTAGCTTGATTTATGCCCAGCAGATTGAAGCTGAAAAGCTGAAGGATATGGAGAGAAAGAAAAAATGTTCAAGGAATGGCCATTCAGATTTCGTCCATCAAAAGTCTAGTGGTGGTAGCCGCCCATAGCAGCAGTAATAACAACAGTAGAAGAGAGCCCCACCACCCAGCTCAGTCAGCGCCCCAACCTTCTGGTATTGCCAGCACTGAAGGGGTGGGTCATCTGGAACTCAGCCTCAGACTTACAGTACAGGAAACAGGTATCCAGCTTGCCCTAAGTATGGTAGGAATCACCCAGGAGAATGCCTTCAGGGATGAGATGGTTGTTTTGGGTGTGGACAACTCGGACACAGGCTTAGGGAGTGCCCGTCAGTAGGGCGAGGGAGATCACAATCTATAACCTTATCAACTCCAGCAGGATGACCAGCTCAGCAGGCCAACACATGAGGTACAGATGACGGTCAACACCAAAATCGCTTCTATGCTGTAAATTCCCGTCAGGATTTGGAGAGCTCACCTGGCGTAGTCATGGGTACGTTACGTCTTTTTCATCTAGAAGTGTATGTCCTCTTAGATCCAGGAGCCACTCTTTCATTCATAACTCCCTATATAGCAGTCCAGTCGAACATCAGTCCAGAGGTCCTCTTAGAACCATTTTCAGTCTCCACCCCAGTTGGCGAGTCAGTTAGAGCCAACGGGTGTATAGAAACTGCCCAGTCTTAGTCCTGAATAAAGCTATTCTAGCTGATCTTGAAGAATTATACATGGTCGACTTTGACCTTATTCTCAGCATGGTTTGGTTACACTCCTGCTATGCCTCAATTGATTGCAGAACTAGAGTTGTCAAGTTATAGTTTCCCAATGAGCCAGTGTTAGAATTGATGGATAGCAGTTCAATGCCTAAGGGTAGGTTTATTTCCTACCTTAAAGACCAGAAACTCATCTCCAAGGTATGTATTTATCATATAGTTCGGGTAAAGGATTCCAACTCTGAGACCCCAACATCCAGTCAGTTCCAGTGGTCCGTGAGTTCCCAAATGTTTTTCCTGAGGATCTTCCTTGAGTTCCCCCTAAACAAGAAATAGACTTTGGAATAGACCTCCTTCCAAATACGCAGGCCATCTCCATCCCTCCTTACAGAATGGCTCCAGCTGAGCTTAAGGAGTTGAAGGAGCAACTAAAATATCTTCTTGACAAGGGTTTTATTATACCCAGCATCTCTCCCTAGGGTTCTTCAGTGCTATTCGTGCGTAAGAAAGACTTTACCTTCAGAATGTGCATAGATTACCGTTACCTGAACAAGGTCATAGTTAAGAACAAGTATCCTCTACCTAGAATTGATGATCTATTCGACCAACTTCGGGGAGCCAATTGTTTCTCAAAAATCGACCTCAGGTCAGGGTACCATTAGTTAAGGGTCAGAGAGTGTGACATACCGAAATAGCATTAACAAATTGGTATGGTCACTATGACTTTATGGTGATGTCCTTCGGGCTAACAAATTACCCAACAGCATTCATGTATTTGATGAATAGGGTCTTCAAGTAGTACCTAGATATGTTCGTCATTGTATTTATCAACGACATTTTAGTATACTCCATAAATGAGGAAGAGCATGCAAATCACTTGAGATTAGCATTGTAGACACTAATGGACCACCAATTGTTTGCCAAGTTCAGCAAGTGCAAATTTTGGTTAAAGTCCGTGACCTTCTTAGATCATGTGGTCTTAGGTGAAGAAATACAAGTAGATCCTCACAAGATAGCAACCGTAAAAGATTGGCTCATACCTACCTCTCCTACTAAAATTAGGAGTTTACTGGGCTTGGCGGGTTATTACCGATGGTTTGTGGAAGGTTTCTCCTCTATAGCATCTCCTCTGACTAAGATAATTCAGAAGAAAGTGATATTTCAGGAGTTGAAGACTCGACTCACTACCGCTCCAGTTTTAACATTTCCAGAAGGATCAGATGGGTTGGTTGTTCATTGACGCTTCTAGATTTGGACTCGGTTGCATTCTATGCAGCAGGGTAAAGTGATAGCCTATGGCTCCAGACAGCTCAAAGTTCATGAGAAGAATTATCCAACTCATGACTTGGAGTTAGTAGCGGTGGTATTCACACTACAAATATGGAGACATTACCTTTATGGGACTCATGTGGATATATTCACAGATCACAAGAGCCTTCAGTATGTGTTCCGCCAGAAGGACCTAAACCTACATCAGAGACAGTGGTTGGAGTTGCTAAAAGACTATGAAATGAGTGTACTGTATCACAGGGGCAAAGCCAATGTAGTGGCTGACGCCCTAAGTAGACGGTCTATCGTGAGTGTGACTTATATTGAGGATGAAAAAAAGAAGTTAGCAAGGGATGTTCATAGACTAGCCCGGTTAGGGGTGCAGTTGGTGGATTCAGCTAAAGGTGGTGTGTAATGCAAAGAGGGTCAGATTCATCCTTGGTAGTTAAAGTCAAATCTAGATAGGATGAGGATCCCATCTTACTTAAGTTTAAGGGATCAGTCCTCAGAAAAGAAATAGAATCTTTCTCCCAAGGAGGAGATGGTTTGCTCCATTACCAGGGCAGGTTGTGTGTACCAGATGTTGGTGAGTTGAGACAGTAGATACTGGCTGAGGCACACAGCTCGAGATACTCCATTCACCCTAGTGCTATAAGATGTATCGTGATTTACAGGATATTTACTGGTGGAACGACATGAAAAGAGATATCGCTAAATTTGTAGCTCAGTGCCCGAACTGCCAGCAAGTCAAGGTAGAACACCAGATACTCGGAGGCATGACTCAAGATATTAGTATACCTACATGGAAGTGGGAAGAAGTAAATATGGACTTCATTATAGGTCTACCCTGGACTCGTCAGTAGCATGACTCGATTTGGGTAGTAGTAGACCGGATGATTAAGTCAGCTCAATTTCTCCCAGTCAAAACCAAGACTCAACTGAGGACTATGCCAGAATTTACATCCGAGAGTTAGTCAAACTCCACGGAGTGCCCTTGCCTATTATTTCAGATAGAGGAACGTAGTTCACCCTACATTTCTGGAAGTCCTTTAAGAAGGGACTAGGCACTCAGGTAAAACTCAGCACTGCTTTTCACCCGCAGACAGATGGGCAAGCTGAGCGGACCATTCAGACCCTAGAAGATATGCTAAGAGCGTGCGCGATCAATTCTAAGGGTAATTGGGATGACCATCTGCCTCTTATCAAGTTTTCATACAACAACAGTTACCACTCTAGCATTCAAATGACCCTATTTGAAGCATTATATGGGAGAAGGTGTAGATCGCCTCTAGGGTGGTTCGAGGTTGGTGAAGCTACCTTGATAGGGCCAGACTCAGTACATGAGGCAATGCCAAAACTTCAGCTCATCTGAGAAAGGTTGAAAACAGCTTAGAGCCGTCAGAAATATTATGCCGATGTGTGAAGAAGAGAGTTAGAGTTTGGAGTTGATGACTGGGTATACTTGAAAATTTCTCCGATGAAAGGGTTGATGAGGTTTGGCAAGTAAGGAAAGCTCAGTCCGAGATATGTGGGACCTTATAGAATTTTGAGGCGTATCGGCAATGTAGCCTATAAGCTAGAGTTACCTTCAGAACTAGCAGTTGTGCACCCAGTATTCGATGTCACTTTTGAAGAAGTGCATCAGAGATCCAACCTCAGTTGTGCCATTAGACAACATGGGAATAAAGGATAGTCTCTCATATGAGGAGGTACCAGTCCAGATCCTTGACCGTCAGGTTAGTAAATTGAGGAATAAGGAAATAGCTTCAGTCAAGGTCCTATGGAGAAATCAGCAGGTTGAGGGAGCTACGTGGGAGGTCGAAGAAGATATGATGGCCAAATACCCACAGTTGTTCCCTACCGGCTCTAGCACAACTTCAGATATTAGTTTGACCCTAGAACTCAATTTTGTTTTCATGAAACAGTTCGGATGTTCAAGTCTCTTTTACATTTTTGAATGTATGTATGAAAAGTAATTTCAGATCAGTTATGTATTTTGAAATGGAGGTAGTCATTCCGGTAGTTTTGGAGTTAAATGAGTAGTATTTGGAAATTTTGATTACTATTTTCTGCTTCTTTTGTGTTTTCTAACATTCGAGGAAGAATGTTTACAAGGGGAAGATATTGTAATGACACGAAAACTCAAAATCTAATTTCGAGAGTGAAATTTGGAAATCTGGAAAAGCTAAAGAAAAGCTACACCTACCAAATGAGTCGTTAAGTGACCTCACGACTCATTAGGTGAGCCGTGAGAAGGAGGTTTGAGGTTTTTGAGAAGGGAGTAGTGTACCCAAGGAGCAACTTCCCAAGCTGTGGTCACTGGACACGACCTGTTGAGTCACTCGTGGTCAGGTCAGTAATGACTCTTTATGTCCCCCATTACCAGCCCTAGTTAGTTTTTAGCCAGTGCACCTAACGAGTGTCACAACGAGTCGTCATCAGTGGTAACGACTCGTTAGGTGACCCATTACCAAGCTTAGCATTTAATCTTCAGAAGTGTGACAGTGTGGTCCACGACTGGTGACCACGAGTCGTGGTCAGTGACCATGACTCGTCAAGTCCTCGTGGTGACCTACTGGGGAGCCTAGGCAGTGTACCTGACGGGAGTGACCACGAGTTGTGGTCAGTCACCACGACCAGTTAGGTCACCCATTAGAGTCACCTGGTAGTTTTTCCCAGTGAATTTCTAAGGGCTATTTAGTAATTTCCTACTCTCTCAAGCTTTAAACTACGTTGCTTCAGTAATAATTTTATACTTATTAAGGGGTTTGAATGACTCTTCCCCTTATTAATATGTTCATTCTCTGAAAGTTATCGAAGAGTTCCTCCAGAAGACTCACAAGCAAGACTAGGGCTTCTCATCTATTGCAGCAGTTGAAGCTCCTTCTCTGAGAGATTTTAGTCAGGTATGTGGTAATTCAACAACAGAATTTTCCTTCCCTTGTGTCCCCCAATATCCTTCCATAATTTCCCTATCAGTTTAGCGTTGAGATTTTCGAATAGGAAGAGATTTTCATGTTGGTTTTCGTTAATTTCAATTGGATTATTATCCATGTTTATTACTCACATGATCTTCATCAATTCATAAGTGAATTGTTGTTGTTATTGCCAAGGTGATTTACAGCCCTAGATTTTCGAGTAAAGATTATTGCGTATTAAATTCCGTCGATTTTGCAAAGTATGTTTTGGGCTGAATTTTCTAGTAATTCTTATTATATATATGTTGAGAAAATATTCCATTGATAAGAATGAGTTTAGCTTTGTTGGATGTGATTTCTTTAATTCTTGAATTTTTTCCATATTATGGAATTCCCGTGTTGTTGGAATGAGTTGTGTTCTCTACTAGTTGCTTAGTAGTTTAGTTTAGTTAGAACGTAGAACCTCTTCAGCACTATTCATAAAGTGTCAATTGATCAGTTTGACTTTAATCTTTTTCCAAGGTGTCAGTGGTGCCTCTCAGTTATCAGAATCAGACTCAGATTATAGTTATTTGGTCCATTAGGCGGTCATGGCATTCTAGTTATATTGCTCTAACCAGCCCCAAGACCCCAGTTCAGTTGCAGTTTGTTCTTAGATGATTATGACGCTCCCAAATAAGCAACTCTAACCAGTCTAGAACCCAGTTTCAGAATCTGGTCTCGTAGGACTCTCAGGGAATTTTAAGTTATATATCCCTGACTAGTCTTGGGCCCCTGATTCGAGCTATCAACAAAGTAGTTCAATATAGGTTTTCTAGTGGGAGTAGGACTTAGAACCGAGCTGGCCGAGGTTCCAGCGCCCCCAGGTTCCCAAAAGTACATTGTCAGTGTAGGTTACAGTATTACTTGGCGTGATTCTCCCTAGACTTTTTTGATCACCCAGTTCATGCTTTTATACCCTGGCAAGGTATATTGGGTCCTACCGGTGGGGTGTATACATCGAACTCCACGTCTAGCACACTTGGTTCTATGTCAGTTAAAGACTCTCCCAGTAGTCAGTTCAGTTCAGTCTCAGTTTTTGATAGTTCAGTTCAGTATGGTCTCTCAGACTCAGTATTTCAGACTATGTCTTTGACCATCGCATAGGGTCATCTTAACCATTTCAGTTTACATCAGTAGTTCAGTTCAGCTTAACTATTCGTCATTGCGTGTCACTTCAGTTCAGACTTTATATTTGGATATGTTTTCTCCCACTTACTTTGCCCATTCAAAGTACTGATGCATACTTTTATGTTGTATCATTTCATGTACAACTGTAGGTTCCCAGATTCAGTAGCATTAGCAATCACGTTTCAGATCCTCCTCAGTTGCAGTTGAAGTGTGAGTCCTCATCATTCGATGGCCTTATTTCATTATCTTACAGTTTTATTTAGACTTAGAGTTTGTTGGGGGCTTGTCCCAGCAACTCATCTGTTAGAAGGCTTTCAGACATAGAGTACATTCAGATTTTAGATTTTGTAAAATTTATGTTTTCTATTATGTTCATTTTCTGAAAGGCTGTTATATTGTTAATTCAAAGCTTCCGCTATGCATGTTTTATTTAGGATACCAGTGTATGATAGACCAGGGATTGACTTGGGGTCACTTGTGGCTTCACATACCGTGTTACATCCAGGGTGTAGGCTCGGGGCATGACAAATAGTTGGGGCATCACGTAAGCTATATCGTTATGGTGTCGGTTATGACGAGTCTTCCATTGTTTCTCATGATTTTAGTTATTCATGTTTATGACTTACGATATTATGTTTTACAACAGGTTTGACCCAATGATTAGCTTACGAGCTTTTACTTATGACTTTAACAATGACAAGTCATATGTTTTCTATGTTTGTTTTGGGTCATTCTACTCAGATATGATATTCAGCTTATGATTATACATGTTTCAGATTCATATTTCAGCATGCAGTCCTTATTCTCATGATCTTATGATTTATGTTTATATACATGATTTCAGTTAACATTTACTCAGTATATTTTACTTACCTTGCATACTCAATACATTTCAAGTACTGACCGCATACTCTATGATGTACCGTATCATGATATAGGTCCAGACAATCAGGCTCAGTTCCACCGTTAGTCCATCTTCCCATAGTTTAGCTCAGTTCTCGTCATTGGTGAGTCATCATCTTCCGAGGACCTTCGGTTTAGTGTTGATTTATGTTATGTTCAGTTTTAGATTTTAGCGAGCTAGTTGGGGATGTTATCCCATCAGCTCATTAGACATGTTATAGGCTTATCAGATAATATATAGATTTTCAGCTTTGTTGAGTGCTGACTCTGTTTTATGATAGTTATGACATTTAGACGTCCGCTCATTCATGTTTCAGTTATCATATTTCGCTTCATGTGTACTCTTTAGTTTTTATGTTCATGCCATGCATCGACTTGAAGCTATTCGTGGTTCTAGATCCCTTGTCTCAATTCGGGATCCCAGCTCGTGTCGTAAAATGGAAAATTCTATGTTTGGAGTGAAATACTTGGTGTGGGGCACCAGGTATCAAACTTAAGAGGAAAATGTTTTTCAGGTTGGAGCAATGGCTGGCGGGCTGTGCCAGGGTCAGCATGGACAAAAATATTTTGGTCCATGGTTCAAATATGACCCAATGACCCTAAACATAATTCAAAAAATCCATTTCCCACACCTTTATTTTAAATCCCCATTCATCCTCTCTCTCTAGAAAGTCAAATGTAAAAAGACAAAACTTTTCTCTCTCCCTTCTCTCTAGGCCGTAACTCTCCCTCTCCATATCCCCCATTGTGGTCTTCTCCAGAAAGCTTGGTGAAGCACACTTCCTCAAATCAAGTAAGTATTTCTTTTCTCTCTTTGTTATTTATTGTTATAAGTATGTTCCTATTACCCTTCTTCCCCAAGTTGAAGAAGTAAAATATCACCATTGTTGGTGAATATCTTGAATTTCACAATGTGTGTTTTCATAGCTTATATCTCTTTGTTCTTCCATAATGATGCTATATCCTTGTTTGGGTTGCTTGTTTTTGTTTGAATTTGTGATTATAAGTTGTGGGTGTGAAGGGGGTGATGAATAGATATCATGAAAATTGTGGTAGGAGTATTGTCTGTAGAGAGAGAAACTGCTTAGTTGATGAGATTCTTGAATTATGAAAATCTTGGTTTGTTGAAGAATTCATGTAAATTCATTGTGTAAAGTTGTAAATATGATGTTGATTGTCGATTGAATTCATTATGACTACTTCCATATATAGCTTATATGAATTATGAATTAAAAGTTAGGAATGTAAAGGGAGTGGATAAAGTGAAGCATTCTTGAAAAGAAATAAATGAGAGAGGTAGGAGGAAAATCATGAACATGACTTGTGTTGTAAAGTTAGTGAATAATTTGGGTTGATGAGATTTGATATGACAATGGGGGAAGTCTGAGTACCCTATTTGACAAATTCTCATAAGTACGCTAGCGAATTAAGTGTGGGGTCATCTTGCACCTCTTACACCTAATTAGCTAGCCTTGTTATTCGTGAACTAATTTTGCAAAGTTCTTATTGGTGTTTGGCAGGTACTAGGCATAATGAGCTGATCAAGGAAAAGAAGTGTTAGTCGCTGACAAAGGTCTCAAGCGGATCAGGAAGGGACCAAAAATTGGCCACAAAAGCACCCCCTACTAGGAGGTTCGGAGCCAAAGCCGTGGAGGAGCACGGGCTCAAATGGTTTAACACACAAAAGGAGGCCATGTATGCTTTGGAAAATTAGATTGATGAGGGACGCCTTACAATTGAGTTCCATACCATCCGTGACACTGTCCGTGAGTTGCAGTTGGGATATGTGTTCGCAGAACCTGAGGAGTGCAACCCCACTTTAGTTCTCCTATGCATACTGGGATACATCCTTCGGAGAGAGCACCAATATTAAGGTTCGAAGTCACATGGTTTGCTTAACAGCTAGGTCATTCAATGCTTTCCTAGGAATGCCTGTGGTAGACCCGTTGATGTACTTTATATTGCTAGAGAAACCCCGTATCGTGATATTTTCCACACACTATGTGGTGAGCATTCATCTACTCACTGGGTAAGGATTATAATGGCACCCATTCTACACTCTCATACTCCTACTTGACTAAGGAGGTTAGAGTATACATTAAGGTTGTCTGTGTCATACTTCTGCCTGGGACACACACCATAGAGATCACTAAAGAGAGAATTGTGTTGGTTTATATGCTAATGAGAGGGTTGCCAATCAACTTCGGTGCAATGCTCAGAGAAAACCTAAGGAGGTCCCAAGACAACTGGTGATGGAAGTACTGTTATAGCAACCTTCTTACCTAGTTCTTAAGAGAAGTTGGAATGGAAGAAGAAGAGGTTGATCTTTATCTACCCCTAGCAGGGCATTTTGCGGGAAAAATAATGGATGTCACAAAGGTGAAGGACCCAACCAACTCTTCAGTTCCACTTCTCACTTCCACCGAGCTTCAGGCTCGGGATGGTAGCTGGCGAGGCCGCATGTTTGAGATGCTAGAGTTGTATTTGAAGATTGGAGGCAGACCTGGCACTGATGAGGAGATGTTAGCACCGGAGGAGTAGTACCCACTCACTGAGAATGTGATGTTGATATGCGAAGTAGGACGGACTTTTGAGGAGCCTTTATATGACGATGAGGCCCCAATGTTGACTGATGGTGTTGATGATATCGATAATGATGAGGAGGAGGATGCTATTATAAGAGCTATGTAGGCTGATGGAGAGGATGATGATGATAATCAGGAGTATAATCGTAATGATTACGACTATGCTTAGAGGCCCAGGAAGTTCTTTTTCTTTTCCTACTTCATATATTTGTTTGTGCACTGGAGACAGTGCATTGTTTATGTGCGGGGTGGAGGAAAGAGATTTATTGTCTATTCCTTCTTTGCTAAATTTGTAGTTGGTTGTAGCATTAGTTGTCATTCTCTATGTTGGTATCTGATTTGTGATTGATAAAACCATCGTCTATAATAGCTAGTAATAGTGATGACTGTAAACACTGATCATGCCTTGTTACTTGTTATGTTATCCTCTCTACTTAGTTTTGTTTTGTTAATTAAGAGTAATTTTGTAGGTTCTTCATAGAGGTAGTGACCCTTCCCCATGATGGATGGATGATGACTGTCTTAAGAGAAAATTATTCATAATTTTTTTATTTTTTAGGTGGAGTCAAAACTACCACTTGTTTGCTCTTTAATATTCCACTTAGAAGCTAAGCTAGAGGCAATGAAGTGGTCATCTTGAATTCATAAAAAGTAATAATTCATGAGAGACACATAAGTTCTTTAATTTGACTCAAAGAAAAATAATATGTTACGCCTCGTCAGTTCCTAACGTTTAGTCAGCCTATTCGTACGTTAGTTAAGAGTTTTAGAGTGTCATACGTACGAGAAAACGTCCCGGGGAAAGGCCGAATGAGTGCAAAGTTGGGATTTCACGGGAGGAGGCCGAACCAAGTTGCCCAGAGGGGAAAAGTGGCACGGAGCAGCCCCCTACGCGTTACCCAAAGTGGCACAAAGCAGAATCACCGCGATGGGCAGAGTGCCACGTTGCCTTCTCTATCGCCTCAAGTATATAAAGGCCTCACACTTAGATATTATGTCATTATTCATATAACTTCGACCAACTGAGGTAAGAACGAAGGAAAACCTTTGGAAATCATCCGATTACGCCACTAAATGCCGTCCAAATCTAAATTTACTTCTGGTAGTGAAGTATAAGGCTGCATAGAGCATTGTTGCGGAGTTATTTTCGTAAAATACGCCCAGCAAATCGTCGTCCCGTCGAGCCTAAATTGATGGACTTGTTCCAAACTAGTGTAAATATGATCACGTGTCTAAAGTAAATATTTCGCCCTTCTAGATTCCCATGAAATTAGGAGTTTTTGATCGTCTTTTGATAAGTTGAAGTATAGTCAGTATATATATAAGTTATTGTTTTCTTCTAATATAGTAATAAAGTATCCCTATTCTTCCGTTAATATGATTGCAGTTGAGAAGGGCAGTTTAACACGAGCTAAAAGTCGCTAGTTAATCGGTAAACAACGAACGAGGTATGTTAAGGCATTTTATTTCGACAAGTTAGTTTCTTCAACATAGTAGTCCAGTATGAATCGTAGTAAGGCATGTTAGGAGTATGTTATCATGTCTAGTCGTTGTTGTCAGTTGAGGCCCTTAATTTGTATTATTTTGGGCTGGATTACACCTGTATAGCTTCCGTGACCACCCTAGGGTTAATAGCTGTGTCGCCGCCCACCAGGGGCCAGGATACGTTGCTCTACGGAGCGACATGCCGCCCACAAGGGAGGAAGATGGGGATCCAGAACCTCATATTCCGTGGTTGGCCTTATACGCACCCCCGCCGAGTGTTTACGCCCGGGGTGTAGATATCAGGAATCCTCTAGACTCAAACACAGCTATAGTCAGGGGCCGAGTGGAACCAGTTGCAGACCCAGAGGATCGATAGGATGCTTATAGCTGGTAATTCACTCAGTATGACCTGGATAGGGATATATAGATTTAGATGTACTCACTAGGGCTAATGGGGGCCTAGGTGGGTTATTCTGTGCTGATTGTACTTTCCGGCTTATGGGAGCCAGGTAAGGTTTATGTTTGCTTTAGTTACTGATAGTTAGACAGTAAGACGCCTCATTTGTCAGGTATGACCCCTACCCTCCTTATTATAGTTATGTTTAGCCCCGATTTCACTACTTCAGTCATCTTCAGCCTGTTTCCCTTGCTTCAGTCACTGTCAATTCTATTTCTTATTTTCAGTCATTTAAAGTTACAGCCTTATAAGTTCAGTACCTGTGGTACTGACGCCCTCTTCTGGGCACTGTATTACTTGCTTGCAGGTGCATATAGACGAGGAGCAGGTCCCTTGTAGTTCTAGTCAGTCGTACAGAGCCGTCAGCTCCCTTTTTCCAGAGCTTGTGTGATAGAGGTTTACTTCTTTTATTTGTACAGTATGGGTAGGTCGGGGCCCTGTCCTCACCATCTTATTACTCCTTGAGGCTTGCATATTTTGTTACCTCCCTGTGGTTAGATGATATCGGTCGTGTGGGGCCCATATGTGTTTTAGATTATGTGTGTTGGCCGTGTGGGGCCCTGTTTAGCTGTTGATTGGTGGCCTAGTCAGTCATAGTTCAGTTTAGCATCTGATTTTACTTTCCATTTATAACAATATATCATGATGGACTTTTCGGCCCGCATAGGACTCCCTATGATTGTTAGTCTCTGGTTAGATGTTTATTTTCACAGGTGGTTACAGGCCTTGTCGGCCGGGGGTTGTATTTACAACCGCTATATAGCCCGTTGTTCTCTTGATTCTAGAATTAGGGTCAACCCTTCACCAGAGGTGCTTAGGCTCAGTCAGCTCAGCTGTTCAAATCCTAGTAGGGCACCAGGTACCAGTCATGCCTCCCATAGTGGGGCGTGACAAACTTGATATCAGAGCAGGTTACATTCCAGGGAGTCTGCAAGCCGTGCAAAGTAGAGTCTTGTCTATGGTTGTGTTGTGCATCATACACTATAGGCAAGAGGCTGCAAGGCATGATAGGATGGTTACTCTTTCTTCTTATTCAGTCGTGCTATAGAGCAATACAGTAGAGGGTTGAGTCCCTAAGCTCATTATACTCTTTTGCTTACAGATAAATGTTGGACCAGCGACACCCTACAACAGGTAGGAGGCTAGATGTAGCAGCAGGAGAGGGCACCAGCAGGGTGCCTCAGCCTCGGTCAAAATCGGCCCGATCTGAGGACGATATAGAGGTATCATCTCGACCTCCCCAACAGTCTCCACCATGTCAGGAGCCACTTGGGATGGCCGGTTTGACAGCACCACCTCCAGCAATTTCTATACCCGTACCATCCGACCAGGAGGTCAGGAGTGCGGTAGTTATGCTAGCCCAGATGATGGCTGCTCAGTGCCAGCCAGTGCAACCTATAGTTGCAGAATCCTTAGGAGGGCCTGGTAGCTCGAGGATCCGAGAGTTCCTAGCACTAATTCCCCTACAATTTATAAGGACAGATCAGACCGAGGACCCTCAAGACTTCTTAGACCGGATGTAGAGGATTTTTAGGGTGATGCATGCTACACCCATAGAGTCGGTTGAGTTGGCGGTATTCTGGCTACGGGACATCGCTGTGCTGTGGTATGAGAGTTGCGAAAGGCCTCGAAAGAGAGATGTTTCCCCTATGACCTGGCTCAGCTTCTCAGAGGCTTTCTTGGATCATTACCTACCACAGGATATTTAAAAGGCCCAGGTTGATCAGTTCCTATACTTGGTGCAGGGGTCGATGAGTGTCCGGGTAAATGCCATACGGTTTGATTCCTTGGCTCGATATGCGCCAGTTTTTGTGTACACGATGCCAGCTAGGGTACACCACTTTATTATGGGGATAAACCTGAAATATGTTGAGACCTACATCACAACCACACTGCGAGAGGATATAGATATCGCCCGTGTGCAGGCTTTTGCTCAGAATATTGAGGGTATCAGACAGCGGCAATGGGAGATTAGGAGGAAAAGTCAGGAGCAGTGCCACAGGGACAGACCGGGTGAATTACCGGAGGAATCCCAGGGAGGACCTAGGCCACGGTTATCAGATAGGCCGCCTAGACCCCCACCTCCACCACAGCAGCAAAGGAGCGGTTCTAGTCGCCGAGGGCAGCCAGAGCCCGGCGAAGGTTCATGAATAGTAGGTTCACAGCAGTAGAGGGGAGTTGAGAAGAGTGGGTTTAGAATACCACTTTGCCCTATTTGCAGTCGACGCTACTCTGGAGCATGTAGGTATGGTTCCACCGTATGCTACATTTGTGGACAGTAGTGTCACCGGATGAGGAATTATCCGCTAGGGGTCAGGGTGATCGGGATCGACAGGATAGGTCCTCCGCAGGATCACGAGCTCCAGCATCCCCGGCAGGGCGTAGGCCCTTAATTTTAGTCGGTAGAGGCCAAGGCAGATCAGGGGCCTCCAATTCAGGTGCCGGCCAAGACTGTACTTATGCACTACCGGGGCGACAGGAGTTAGAGTCGTCACCAGATTTTTTGATAGGTATGCTGAACATTTTCTCTCATCCTGATTATGTGTTGATAGATCCAGGATCCACCTTGTCTACGTTACATCGGTAGTGGCTCGAAAATTTAGAATTATGCCGGAATTGCTTTGGCGATCTTTCTCAGTGTCTACAGCCTTTGATGACTCTATTATAGCCAGAAGGGTCTATCGGCAGTGTACAGTAGAGGTTGCCAGTCGTCAGACTAGGACAAACTTGATAAGTACCCACTTCCCAGGATAGACGACTTTTTTGATAAGCTACAGGGAGCGAGGTATTTTTCAAAGATTGACTTAAGGTTAGGATATAATCAGGTATGGGTTCGTGAAAGAGATATTGCAAAGACTACCTTCAGGACCAGATATGGACACTTTGAATTTCTCGTCATGTCCTTCGGACTGACAAATGCCCCAACAGTGTTCATGGATCTAATGAACAATGTTTTCAGACCATACCTGGACTTGTTTGTGATAGTATTTATCGATGATATTCTGGTGTATTCCCACTCAGAGGCAGACCACCAGTATCATCTATGGGCAGTACTCCAAATTCTCAGAGATCGCCAGCTATATGCAAAATTTTCTAAATGTGAATTTTGGTTGAATTCAGTAGCCTTCTTGGGTCATATTGTGTCAGATGCTGGTATACAGGTAGATACGCAGAAGATATAGGCAGTGAAAACATTACCTAGACCTACCACTCCGACCAACAGTACGTAGTTTCCTGGGGTTAGCCGAGTATTACAGAAGGTTCGTGGAAGGATTTTCCACTTTAGCAGCACCTTTAACCAAATTGACGCAGAAGGCAGCAAAATTCCATTGGACTGAGGTTTGTGAGCAGAGCTTTCAGGAACTTAAAGACAGATTGACATCAGCACCGGTGGTAGCGTTGCCAGAAGGAATAGAGGGTTATGCAGTCTATTTTGATGCTTCGGGTGTTGGGTTAGGATGTGTTTTGATGCAGCATGTTAAGGTAATTGTCTATGCTTCCAAGCAGCTGAGGAAGCATGAGAAAAACTACCGCACCCATGACCTGGAGTTAGCCGCAGTGATTCATTAATTGAAAATATGGAGACACAACATGTATGGCGTCCACGTAGATATTTTCATTGATAACAAAAGCCTGTAGTATATTTTCACCTAGAAAGAGTTGTATCTACGGCAGCGTCGCTAGTTTGAGCTGTTAAAGGATTATGGTGTGAATATTTTATATCACCCAAGAAGGGCTAATGTTGTAGCGGATGCCCTTAGCCGAAAATCCATGGGAAGCTTGGCATATTTACAGCCCGAGCAGTAGGAATTGGCCCGAGAATTGCATCAGCTAGCCAGTTTAGCCGTTCGTATATTAGAATTAGGAGACAGTGGAGCGGTAATCCAGAATATTGTAGCACCATCATTGGTGGTGGAAGTGAAAGAACAGCAGTATGAAGATCCTAGCCTGGTTCAGCTCAGAAATAGGGTCTAGCAAGGGGAAGTGACAAATTTCCAGGTAACTGAGGACGGATTTTTGAGATATAAGGATTGCCTCTGTGTTCCAGATGTGGCAGGGCTTTGCCAGAAAATTATGGGCGAGGTACACTATGCCCGTTACTTTCTCCATCCAGGTTCGACAAAAATGTACCATGACGTAAAAGAGATTTACTGGTGGCTGGAAATGAAAAAGGGGATAGGAGAATTTGTAGTTCAATGTCCCAATTGCCAACAGGTGAAAGCTGAACATCAGAAACTAGGAAGACTGACACAGGATATAGCGGTGCCTTTATGGAAATGGGAGGCAGTTAATATGGACTTCGTAGTAGGGTTACCTCGTACCAGGCGTAAATATGATTCTATCTGGGTAATTGTTGACAGGTTGACAAAATCAGCTCACTTTCTGCTAGTAAGGGCTACCTTTTCAGTCGAAGATTATATTGAGTTGTATATTAGAGAAATAGTCCGATTGCATGGTGTTCCGTTGTCAATTATCTCTGACCTAGGGGTGCAGTTTACAGCTCAATTTTGGCAATCTTTCCAGAGGGTCCTGGGGCCACAGGTTAACGTGAGCACAGTATTCCATCCTCAGACATATTTGTAGGCAAAACGTACAAACTAGATGCTCGAGGATATGTTACGGGCATGTGTGCTAGATTTTGGAGGCGGCTGAGATGAACATCTACCGCTTATTGAGTTTTCTTATAATAGCAGTTATCATTCAAAAATTCAGATGGCGCCTTACGAAACGTTATATGGGCGGAAGTGCAGGTCTCCAGCTGGTTGGTTTGAGGTAGGAGAATCGGCGTTGATTGGGCCAGATATTATTCACCAGTCAGAAGAGAAAGTAAAGCTTATCAGGGAACGTTGTTGTCGGTTCCTGCAAGTGTACGAGTTGTGCAAGTAATATAGTGGCTCTTTTGAAGAATCGGAATGTCGAACCCACAGGGACTGGACCCACTCCTCTAACTATCTAGTTCAAGTGTGATATTAAATACCGCAATTGTTGATTAGAGAAGCTTTCGAGGAAGGTTTAATTAAGTCTAATTTTTGTCAACGAAATATTCTGAATTCACTCCAGGAGCAACATAGAGTTAAAACCAGATAATCATGTGTTATCGCGAATTGCAATGGGTTAAGTATGAAACTATCGATTGTCATATCACATAATTAGAATTGCATTTTCATGGCCTTTCGAGCCTATAAACACGACAAACTAGCCTCGCTACATCATTGTGAGCGAGGATGCTAATTCTAGTTCGTGGGTAATTAATTACGTGGATGTGGTTTACGTGGAATTGAGTAGGGACTCTCGTGCACCTAATCATTTAACTCAACTTAGCCTCACAACTACTTCTTTGAGGGGTGATGTGATAATTCTAAGTCAGTCTCTAAATAATCCCATTTTATAAACCAAGCAAGGAATTAGGTATATCTCTATCCTAACACAAATTATATCGCGAGATACAATCATGCTCCTTACATTCTCATGTTCTGACCTAGGTAAATGCTTCCTCAAGCATATGCCCAAGCTAACATGTATGTTTTCATGGTGATCAATCATAGAAGCAACCAATAATCTAGAATGCAAGAATAAACAACAATCAATAACTTAATTCCAAAACAATTTCATAAAAACATAATCATAATTCATGGATTCAACCCTAGAGGAAGGTTTCTAGCCATTCATGTTCGTAAAACTACAAGAAACTACAACTAAATTAACATACTTACAAGAAATTAGTAGAAGAGAAGGGAATTTGACAAACCCTAGATGAGTTCTCCCACTTCTCCCTTCACTCCTAGGTAGTTTTCCAGAGTAAAATCATGACCAAGTGGTTTTAAGAGCTAAGGGACCTGTTTATAGTAAATGAGAAATGTGCACAATTTAGCTTGTCGTGGAATGGCTCTGTGTCACGGAGTGTATCGTGGAGCACTGCCTCCGTGACACGGAGGTAACATGGAGGCTCTCTGGAAATTGCCTCCGGATGCCAAAACTGTCGAGTGTCACCGCGCTACCGGCGTGACACGCTGCTCATGTAGCGCGTTGGCAATCTTCTGTCGCGTGGCTGGCCTGGCGTGGCACGGTGCTAGCGCACTGGAGCCTGCCTGCCTGCTGCCTCTTCTCGCGTGCCTGGCAAGGGCATGGCACGGCGCTGGGAGCGGCCAGCCTTGCTAAGGCATGCTTCTTGCTGACTTTCGCACATTGCTCCCAACTCCATTACTCTACTTCACCAACTTATAAATTAGTTGCTCAAATTCATTCAAACCTACAAAAAGAGAACTATCATGTTGGTTAGTACATATATTCACATTTATATAAAATTACATGAAAATGTATAAAATAAATTAGATAAACAAGACTAAAATAAGGTATAAAGCACCACTCGGGCATGCTATTTTGCCCGAGATCACAACCCCACATTAAAGCCTTGTTCGTCCTCAAACAACCTTTTTCATCTCATGCATATGGAGACTCACACATAGCTAATTTAGCAAAATAATTCAAGTTACGGATATAATGATTATTTATGATGGCAAGCTAACAATAGAGCATGCACGATTTAATCATTGAAATGAAATACAACTCCGCTAAGACTTCTTAACCTCAAGAAGCGACTCTCAATCTTATCAAACTCATGCAAATCAACTGATTAAGAAATCCCACATGAATTATATCCTTCATTCAACATGTGCCCTCACGGAATGAGAGTTACCCATTTTCACACGCAAATACTTTTTAAATCACAACATGTGTGGGTACATGAATAGAATTATGCTCACTCTCACAAAGAATTCACATGCATCATGTAATGACCCATAAGCTTGCCCTTAGTGTTTTATTCCACTAATTTGAGGATGTATGAATGTAAGATCAAGTAGGACTTTTTAGGTTGTAATGTATCTAAGGGACGGGTAGGTACTATTATGGCCTGTAATAGTGACTATCTTCCCTAAGCACTTTTAATACATCACGCCCTCATTACGAATTTCCCTTCCCTTACTTCACCTTTTTCTCCTTTCAACTTTCTTTTTCCTCTTTTGTTCCCCTTTCTTTAGGCACTTTTGGCTTATTAATAAGGAGTTCTATACGTAACTTTTCATTAATTTATTTTCTTACTCCTTATAATAATCAGCCATTTTCACACCAGTGCACCCTTGACCTTTCTCAACTTTCATTTTTCCTTCTTTTTCATTTTTTCTCACTCCTTTACTCTTTTGGATTATTCACTTAAGCGCTTAGGAGTTTTTGATTAAATTCAAGGCTAATGAAAGAAAAAGGATTAAGCTTATGTTGCAGCTATCAAAGAATAGGCTCAAGGCTCAATGGGGCTAACTAGGATTAATTATTCAGGGTAGGTAAAATGAGGGATAACATTTGGGTTCATTCAAAGAAATGCCTAAATCATCTCGTAAAATTCACATCCTTCATTTTGTTTTATAAACACACCAGGAAAGTTCTAGAAATCCACAATAGCACAGAATACTCAAAAACCTTACACGCATGGCACATGCTCAATTCAAGACACATTCAGCAGACTCTTAACCCAGCTAATCGCAGGAATTCTAACATTAAGCTTCAATCATATTGAGTCAAATTCAAGTGCCTAAGTATCTCAACCAAAGTTATACCACTTGCATTCTTCAACACTAACTATACTTGCCTCTTACAAACATTTATAGCACATACTAAGAACATCAAGCATCAATTAGCTACGGGTTCACAAATCCACAACCTATCGACTAATTTTTCCTCAAGACGGTCGTCATCCATCCATCGTCGGAAACAGTCCCTAACTATGACTAAAACATTATATACAAACAAAGAAAAGAAAAAGAAAAATTTTTATTCTTCGGTTCAAAGACCCCCCATTGGAAAAGAACCGAAAAGAAAAACCAACGGGTGCTGAATTCATGCTTGACTCATAAAAATTTTTCACATTTCTGTTAAATTCCTCACAAGCATTACATTCACCAAAAAAAAATTTCAAAAAATTTGTTTAGCACAAAAATTTTGAAATTTTTCTCACCCCACACTTAAATCATGCTATGTCCTCATAACATCAAATTAAAATTTAAAGGACGAGAAATACTCCCTGAGCCTCTATCCCAAGCTAAAAGTATGCTTTTCTTCAAGTTCTTCTAGGTGGGTATTTGACCCCACACTTCTTCTATTTCATGCTTTTTAGCTTCCTCCTTCTCGGTACTCAGACTTCCCTTCCATTTGTGCTTAACTTTCCACCAAAAACACAAACATAATGAAAACAACAAAATCAACACAAAATCAAAATTAAACATTTTGTACCTGAGGTACCCTTGGGTTGCCTCCCAAGCAGCGCCTAATTTTACGTCGCGGTATGACGTGGACTGTCCTTTTCAGGACATCCTCATCCTGGGTTCTCTTTCGAGAAGCATCTCCTTTTCTTTTGTTGTTTAGAGGAAACAACCTCCACTTTGTTCCTCTCTTCCTCCAACTTCTTCTCAATTTGAAGCCCTTTATCAGACTCTGGCTGAACACTTGTCATTGCCTTTGGCCCTGCACCTGTGGAATCCTCCACCCCACACTCATCCTCAGACAACACACTAACCTCATTAAGGTTTCTACACTGTGCGGATGGGTTCATTTCTTGGTAAACGCGAAAGAGTTCTTCTTCATCTTCAACCCTCATTTTCAGGGTCCCTTCTCTCCAACCAATCACCTCTCCTCCGGTGGCCAAGAATGGTCGTCTCAAGATTAAGGGTGCCTGGTCATCAACCTGAAAATCTAGCACAATAAAATCAGCCGGTATAATAAACTTACCTACTTTGATGAGAAGGTCCTCTATTATTCCATCGGGTGTCACTCGCAACTTGTCAGCCAGCTGCAGCATCAACCTTGTCGGCCTCGATTTTCCCAACTCCAGGGTGTTGAATAAGGTTAGGGGCATTAGGTTAACTGCTACCCCTAGATCACACAAAGCCCGTAGCACCTCAGCTTTACCAATTTGTATAGGGAGGGTAAAACTCCCTGGGTCTTTGAGCTTCTTCGGAATCTTGCTCAGTACCCGATGACTGCACTCCTCAGTCAGTGCTACAGTCTGGACGTCCACCAACCTAACGTTGTTTGCCATCACATCCTTCAAGTATTTAGCATACTTGGGCATTCCCTGCAAAACATCAATAAGAGGCAAATTTATGTGAAGTTCTTTGAATCTCTCAAAGAACTTTTTTAAGCATTCCTCCTCCTTGCTCTTTCTGAATTTCTGAGAGAATAGTGGTGGTGGTCTTTGTGCTGGCTACAATGAAGGTTGCACATTTTGTTTTCCAGCACTCTGATTATCTCCCATGTTGATGGATGGTCCTGGTCTAACCAACTCCGGTTACACCTCCTTTCTCAGCTCTTTTGGCACTGCATCAGCTAATTCCTTACCGCTTCTCAGACTGATGGCATTGATCTGCCGGGGGTTAGGATCTGTGTCACTTGGTAATCCCCCTTGCGATCTCAGGTTTTGAGCAGCTGCTATCTAACCCACTTGTTTTTCAAGATTGTAGGTGACCATTTGCTGATTCCTCAAGTTTGTTGCCCTCGTCGCCTGATTCTCTGCTAACTGAGTCTGGGTCTCCATGATTTTTTGCCATGTTTCCTCAATTCTGCTGCTCACTTGACCATCATTCTGCCTATTCTGCTGATACTGCTATTGTTGAGGTTGCTGATAACTCTGCTTTTGGTTTCCACCCCATGAAAAATTTGGGTGGCCCTGCCAATTTCTGTTGGAGTTGTTTCCAAAATTTTGATTGTTCTGCTGCACATTCCCAACAAAATTGACTGATTACGGATTGGCTCCACAAGATTCTGCATTGTGCCCATTATCACCACAAATTTCGCACCAACTTGGAGCTTGTTGAATTGCATTAACCTGGCCTTGGTGTTGGTTCATACTCAGTTTATTGAACTGAGTCATCATCTGATGCTGGAACGAAGCTAACTGTGCTGCCAAGGCATTCATTCCATGAACCTCTATCAAACCTGATCTCTTTCCTGCCCCTCTCGATGACTCACTGTGCCACTCTGGATTTGCTTGAGCAATTCTGTTCAACAAAGTGTACAACTCATCATATGTCTTCTCCAAGGCTTGCCCACCCGATGCAGAGTCTAGTAATATTTTTGTGTGGGGGTCTAGACTTTCTACAAAGGTATGGGCCAGCACTTCATTTGATTGCTGGTGACGGGGACAGTCTCTCAACAATGACTTGAATCTTTCCCAAGCCAAATATAAATTCTTATCAGGCCTCTGCTTGAAACTCAGTATGTTACTTCTTAACTTTGCAGTCTTTCCTGAAGGAAAAAATCTAATAAGGAACTTCTTAGCCAAGTCAATCCACGAAGTTATGGAGTTCGGTGGCTCAGCCTTCAACCACTTTTTTGCCTCTCCCAACAATGAAAATGGGAAGAGGGTGAGTCGGACATAATCTTTGGACACGCCGGTGGGGGCAAACGTGTCGCTAATCTCTAGAAAGTTCTGTAAGTGTTGCTGCGGGTCCTCATGTGCCATCCCAGTGAATTGACCACTAGAATGTAATAGTTGTACCATGTTCTATTTAAGCATAAAGTTCCCTCCAGGCTCCGGTTTATGGAAACTAGAGTTCACATTAGTCGCTTGTGGGATTGCAACTTCGCGAACTGGCCTAGCCGCCATTACTTTTGATGATAATTGTGCTTGTCCCGCGGGTGGTTGTTGTTGTACCTTTTCCTGAAGTCTCTTCAGCTTTTGCTCTAGAGCTACTCTCCTTCACAAATGGATTTGACATTCAGGTTCAAGCAACGGTTCCACAAGCTCTCCATTTTTAGACAGCTCGGCAGGACAACCTGTCAGCTGCAAATAATCAGACTAAGACCAAGTTTCTCAACACTTAAGGAAATTCAAAAATCACACAAAAACAGATAAATTATCAAAACTTCGCCGAGTCCCCGGCAACGGCTCCAAAAACTTGTTGTCGGTTCCTGCAAGTGTACGGGTCGTGCAAGTAATATAGTGGCTCTTTTGAAGAACCGGAATGTCAAACCCACAGGGACTGGACCCATTCCTCTAACTATCTAGTTCAAGTATGATATTAAATACCTCAAGTGTTGATTAGAGAAGTTTTCAAGCGAGGTTTAATTAAGTCTAATTTTGGTCAACGAAATATTCTGAATTCACTCCAGGAGCAACATAGAGTTAAAACCAGATAATCATGTGCTATCGCAAATTGCAATGGGTTAAGTATGAAACTATCAATTTTAATCTCACATAATTAGAATTGCATGTTCATGGCCTATCGAGCCTATAAACACGACAAACTAGCCTCGCTACATCATTGTGAGCGAGGATGCTAATTCTAGTTCGTGGGCAATTAATTACGTGGATGTGGTTTACGTGGAATTGAGTAGGGACTCTCGTGCACCTAATCATTTAACTCAACTTAGCCTCACAACTACTTATTTGAGGGGTGATGTGATAATTCTAAGTCTGTCTCTAAATAATCCCGTTTTATAAACCAAGCAAGGCATTAGGTATATCTCTATCCTAACACAGATTGTATCGCGAGATACAATCATGCTCCTTACATTCTCATGTTCTGACCTAGGTAAATGCTTCCTCAAGCATATGCCCAAGCTAACATGTATGTTTTCATGGTGATCAATCATAAAAGCAACCAAGAATCCAGAATGCAAAACAAAAAAACAATCAATAACTCAATTCCAAAACAATTTCATAAAAACACAATCATAATTCATGGCTTCAACCCTAGAGGAAGGGTTTTAGTCATTCATGTTCATAAAACTACAAGAAACTACAACTAAATTAACATACATACAAGAAATTGGTAGAAGAGAAGGGAATTTGACAAAGCCTAGATGAGTTCTCCCACTTCTCCCTTCACTCCTAGGTAGTTTTCCAGAGTAAAATCGTGACCAAGTGGTTTTAGGAGCTAACGGACCTATTTATAGTAAATGAGAAACGTGCACAATTTAGCCTGTCGTGGAATGGCTCTGTGTCACGGAGTGTATCATGGAGCACTGCCTCCGTGACACGGAGGTAACGCGGAGTCTCTCTGGAAATTGCCTCCGGATGCCAAAACTGCTGAGTGTCACTGCGCTGCCGGCGTGACACGCTGCTCATGCAGAGTGTTGGCAATCTTCTGTCGTGCGGCTGGCCTGGCGTGGCACAATGCTGGCATACTGGAGCCTGCCTGCCTACTGCCTCTTCTCGCGTGCCTGGCATGGGTGTTGCACGGCGCTAGGCACGGCTAGCCTTACCAAGGCATGCTTCTTGCCGACTTTCACACATTGCTCCCGACTCCATTCCTCTACATCACCAACTTATAAATTAGTTCCTCAAATTCATTCAAACCTACAAAACAAGAACTAATCATGTTGGTTAGTACATATATTCACATTTATATAAAATTACATGAAAATGTATAAAATAAATTAGACAAAACAGACTAAATTAAGGTATAAAGCATAACTCGGGCATGCTATTTTGCCCAAGATCAAATGTCTGCTAACTGCTCAGAGCTGCTAGAAATCTTATTCTGATATGCGGCGGAGAAACCTAGAGTTTAATGTTTGTGACTGGGTATTCCTGAAGGTTTCACCGATGAAGGGTGTGATGAGATTTGGTAAGAAAGGCAAGCCCAGCCGGAGGTTTATTGGACCTTATCAGATTCGCCGAAGGATAGACCAGGTGGCTTATGAATTAGATTTACCTCTAGAATTAGAATCCGTTCACCCAGTTTTTCATGTATCAATGCTGAGGAAGTGCATAGGAGATCCCTCCCGGATCGTCCCAGTCAAAGACATCCAAATCACTGAGGATTTAGCTCATTAAGAAGCTCTGGTAGCCTACTAGATCGGCAGATCCGCAGACTAAGAACTAAAGATGTTGCTTCCGTTAAAGTGTTATGTCGGTATAAGAACTGAGAGGAGATGACCTGGGAGGCAGAAGGCGATATGAAAACTAGATATCCTCAGTTATTTCATACTTAGTCAGATTGTGCAGCTAGAGGTATATTGTTGTTGTTGTTAATAAGTTGCATTATATACATGTATATGTAAGGTAATTAACTTCAGTCTATTGTGAAGTGAATGCTATAGTATTATGTGAAGTACCTGTATTGGACTTTTCTTATTTTCAGGGCTTTTGGATAGTCCATATTACATGGGAGACTTTGCCGAAATTTTTCTAGAATAAGTAATTGAGAGGTTAAGGTTCTTGAAAGTAGAAGTTAACATTCGAGGACAAATTTTCTTAATGGGGGGAGGATGTTTCACCCCATAAGTTTATAAAGTTTAGTCGGCCTATTCGTATGTTAGTTAAGAGTTTTAGAGTGCCATACGTATGAGGAAAGGGCCCGGGGAAAGGCCGAACGAGTGCAAAGTCGGGATTTCACAGGAGGAGGCCGAACCAAGTTGCCCAGAGGGGCAAAGTGGCATGGAGCAGCCCCCTCCACATTACCCAAAGTGTCACGGAGCAGAATCAGCGCGATGGGCAGAGTGCCACGTTGCCTTGTCTGCCGCCTCAAGTATATAAAGGCCTCACACTTAGATATTATGTGATTATTCATACAACTTTGACCAGCAGAGGTAAGAACTATGGAAAACCCTTTGGAAATCATCCGATTACGCAGCTAAACACCGTCCAAATCTAAATTAACTCTGGGTAGTGAAGTATAAGGCTGCAGAGAGCATCGTTGCAGAGTTATTTTCGTAAAATACACACAGAAAATCATTGTCCTGTCGAGCCTAAGTTGATGGAATTGTTCAAAACTAGTGTAAATATGATCACGTGCCTAAAGTAAGTAATTCTCCCTTCTAGATTCCTGAGAAATTACGAGTTTTTGATCGTCTTTCCATAAGTTGAAGTATAGTCAGTATATATATATATATATATATATATATATATATATAAGTTATTGTTTTCTTCAATTATAGTAATAAAGTATCCCTATTCTTCCTTTCATGTGATTGTAGTTGAGAAGGGCAGTTGAACACGAGCCGAAACTCACCAGTTAATCGGTAAACAGCGAAGAGGTATATTAAGGCATTTTCTTTCGGCAAGTTAGTTTCTTTAGCATAGTAGTCTAGTATATATCCTAGTAAAGCATGTTAGGAGTATGTTATCATGTCTAGTCGTTGTTGTAATTTGAGGCCCGTAATTTGTATTGTTTTGGGCTGGATTACACCTGTATAGCTTCCGTGACCACCCCAGGGTTAATAGCTGTGTCGCCGCCCGGCAGGGGCAACGATACATCGCTCTACGGAGTGGCATGCCGTCCGCAAGGGACGAAGATGGGGATCCAAAACCTCATATGTCATGGTTAGCCTTATAGACAGCCCCGCCAAGTGTTTACGCCCGGGGTGTAGATATCAGGAGTCCTGCAGACTCAGACACAACTACAGTCAGGGGCCAAGTGGGACCAGTTGCAGACCCAGCGGATCGGTAGGATGCTTATAGCTGGTAGTTGACTTAGTATGACCTGAATAGGGGTATATAGATTGAGATGTACTCACTAGGGCTAATAGGGGCCCAGGTGGGTTATTCTGTGTTGATTGTACCTTCCAGCTTATGGGAGCCAGGTAAGGTTTATGTTTGCTTTAGTTATTGATAGTTAGTTAGTAAGACGCCTCATTTGTCAGGTATGACCCCTACCCTCCTTATTATAGTTATGTTTATTCTTGATTTCACTACTTCAGTCATCCTCAGCCTGTTTCCCTTGCTTCAGTCACTGTCAGTTCTATTTCTTATTTTCAGTCATTTAAAGTTACTGCCTTATATATTCAGTACCTGTGGTACTAACACCCTCTTCTGGGGCGCTGCATTACTTGCCTGTAGGTGCAGATAGATGAGGAGCAAGTCCCTCGTAGCTCCAGTCTGCCGTACAGAGCCGTCAGCTCCCTTCTTCCGGAGCTTGTGTGATAGAGGTTTACTTCTTTTGTTTGTATAGTATGGGTAGGTCAGGGCCCTGTCCCGACCATCTTATTACTCCTAGAGGCTTGCAGATTGTGTTACCTCCCTGTGGTTAGATGATATTGGTCGTGTGGGGCCCATATGTGTTTTAGATTATGTGTGTTGGCCATGTGGGGCCCTGTTTAGCTGTTCATTGGTGGCCTTGTCGGTCGTAGTTCAGTTTAGCATCTGATTTTACTTTCCATTTATAACCAGATATCATGCTGGCCTTGTTGGCCCGCATAGGACTCCCAATGTTTGTTTGTCTCTGGTTAGCTGTTTATTTTCACAGGTGGCTACAGGCCATCTCTGTTGGGGGTTGTATTTATAGCCACTATATAGCCCGTTGTTCTCTTGATTCTAGAATTAGGATCAGCCCTTCACCAGAGGTGCTTAGGCTCAGTCAGCTCAACAGTTCAGATCCTAGTAGGGCACCAGGTGCCAGTCATGCCTCCCAAGGTAGGGCGTGACATAATCTTAGGGATTAATAATGATAGTTTCACTCAACTTGATTGTATGGATATGTAGGCATAGGAAACCGACTCATTCATTATGCCATGAGAGGTTAGCTTGATTTGTTGTGTGTTGTACATAATGTAACATGTAGAACCTGCTTAAGTGTGTATAGGATAGATAGTTTCCAATTAAGTAAGATGTTATTAAGGCGTTTCTTGGAAAACCCCATTCTGTCCATTGTTGTTATACCTTCCTTAACACTATCCCTAGTTAACCCCTTTGAGCGTCAAGCCTTAATTTTCTTCTTAGCCATAAAAGAAGCCTATCCCTTTTTGTCGTTTGACCTTCAGATTTTTTATTCAATGATAGTCTGACGCACTTTCAGAATTAGGAGTAAGGGTCCACCGTGGTAGAAAAAGTTAAGAGAAAGGAAAGAAAAAATGTGTGGATGATAAGAAGAGAAAATAGTAGAGGGGTGACCACAAAAACATGTTGTCTACTTACTGTTAGAACTTAAATGAAAAGACTTTAAATGTTGATTATTCTTGTGAACTTATAAGTAGAAACTAGCAGTCAAGTAGTATGAATAAGGGAAGGGAATTAATGAAAGATAAGGTGAGCAGTGAGACAAAGTGGTGGACATGAAAGATAAAATAATATCTTAAAGTTCTTAGGACTGGTAGCCACTACTAAAGAAAATCATTCCTACCAATCTCTTAGGAAAATTACAACAAGGAAAAGTCCTATGATCTTACTATTGTTGAAGCAACTAAGTAGTCTGAATGTACATGAGGGACAAGCTTATGGTATATTTCATGTGTATGATACATCATTTTGAGAGTGAGTGTGTCTTACTTATTATGTTTCAAGATTTTATTGATAACATGAGGGAAGGAACAACACTAAATAAGTGAGGGAATAAGATTGTCAAAGTCGGTTGTCACGACCCGAGAGTACACCCGAATTGTAGACACGGGACAAGGAGTCCAGAGAGACCCCAAGTCAACACATGGAGTGAGCATAACACTAATTTATTCATAAACAGCAGAAAACTTAACTTATCAATCATAAACTAACTGAAAATCGTATCATGAATTTTAAAGGAACGACAAATCAAAATACAATCATCACTAACAAAATACTACACATAAGTCTAAAAGCCTCTAACCATAAAAGACGAGTTGAAGGGAAAAGACCCCAACTAACCGAAATATCCTGAAAACATAAGATAAACAAGGTCTGAACATGAAGCCCTCAGATTATGAGGACTCACCACTGAAGACTGAGCGAAACTGAGTGCAAGCTAGGGACGATGCTGAACCATTGGACAAGATCCTAAAAATATGTGGTTCAGTACTCAAAAATTACTGAGTATGTAATGTATGCAAAATAATGCTTAAAAACATGAAAGTTATAGGAGTGGGACTTCATGATCATAAAACTGAAATCGAAAGTATATCGAAGCCTCAATATTTCCAAAAATACTCATAAACCTATCAAAGTCGTAAAGTGCGGGGAAAACATTTCATAAATCATAACTTAAGAAAAAAGAACATAATCATGCATATTTCAAAACCATGAGGAAAAATAAGAGATTTCTATAACCAACATACTTCACATGAGCACACATGAAGTCCGAATTGTACCCCTAGTCGGGAGGCCGTTCATACCTTTCCAAGAATATGAACCAAGAAAGGTGTAATATTACTCATGAAGGCCCCGTAGGGTATAGGGGATAGTCACTGAGGAGGTCCCAAGCATAATCCTATGGTGGCCCGTAGTTCTGAGATTCGGGGCGTTACCTAGGCCCCGAACGTACTCGGTGTTAAGTAATTCTCCCAAAACATGCAACGTGCTCATAACATTCATAACATGACATGCATGGCTAGTGAAAACATGGGAATCATGACATACTTGGGAATTTATATTACTAGCAATTAGGCCCATGAGTCGGCCAAAATCGTAGTATAATTCATAAGAGACATGTGGGCATTGCCCATAGTTTCAAACATACTTGACATGTTTAAATCATAAGAAAACGATCATGCTAGCATTGCAAATTGAAACTTGAAGACATGCTTAAAAATGTAAGGGAAACTTGTTCATGCTTTCAGAATCATCTTGACCATGAAATTCACTAAATAACTCCCCATGATTGGGCATCCATACTTTTAGAGATTTAAGTTATGAAATATAGAATAAACAACTAAAATCAATCCAATAAAATCCAAAATTTCACAAATTCGACATGCTACTATAAGCTCATTTCAAACTTTAAGAAATCATGAAACTTGATAAAGACCCATAAAGTTTTGGTAACTTTAAACATAGAATTAGGGACAAATTTGGCATGGGTAGGGACTAAACTACCCCTTCAAAACCCCACATACCTGGAAATTTTGTGATTTCCGACTCCCTTGAAGAACCCTAAGTGAAAGATTGAAGAACTTGAAGAAAATGGCTTGAAACCCTTCCTACTCCATTTCGATAACACTTGTAATTGCTAAAATGAACTTAATAGGAGTTTTCATCCCGTAGAGATCCTGTTCCGACCTCAAAATGATGTGGTTTAGGGCCCAAAAGCGTAGAAAAGTTGAAATTTCACTTACTGAAATTTCCCTGAAAAGCAGTTCTAGCCCCGTCCACCAGTCGTGCCACGAGTCGTACCATCAAGTCACGACTCGTGGTTACCTATCGTGGTCACTTCACCCTTTTTTCCAACTTTCTGAATTTGTCCACGACTGGTATACCACGACTCATACCACCATCCTATTGGTTATACTATCAATCATGGTACCATCCACCCAAGACAATATGACTTAACCACAACTCCTCACCACGACTCGTTGCTACATCCTACGAGTCGTACCATGAGCCGTGATGACTCATTCTTGGCACCACTGAGATATTCATCATGACTCCTAACCACGAGTCGTACCTTCTCACCACGGTTCATAGGACTACTCTTGACAACACCACAGGCTCTTGATTTCATCATGACTTAAGTCACGAGTTATAGGTCCTCACCATGACTCGTACCTCGAGTCATACTAGTGCAAATTCTAGGTTTTCTACAGTTTTCAACTTCAACTCCCGAGTCTATTCGTAGGCCCTTTCGGGGTGTTACAACAATGTACTATGTGTTGCATTTTTCATATTTAAACATGCTGCCTTGTTTTGAAAAGATGAGTCAGCTATAGAGGTTGTGTATTCTTTAATGTGAATACATCTGTGTGTGCTTGATATGAGTTGTTATGAATTAATGAACCACTAATGCATGTGCTCTGTGCTAGCTCCTTGAGTGAGGATTGATAGGGGTGACAAGAGGTGAGAAAAGATGTTCATGCACATAAGTAAGGATTGCTCGAGGACGAGCAATGGTTTAAGTGTGGGGTGGTGATGCTGGACATATTCTTATGCCCATTTGCCATATTTTTACCCATATTTACCTAGTTTTGATATCATAATTCTTATGAAATGCATGAACTCATATTTATGTATGTCTTGTGAACTAACAACTGCTTTTAGATATTTTGAGCAGAAAACCAAGGAAAAAGGACTCAAAAATGGCCCATAGTGTGAAGGAAGAAGAGTTTGCAAAAATTGCCCTGGTAATATAGCTGGCGTGGCGTGCCAACCCCAAACTTTGGAGAAAATTGTGCTGAAGTTGGTGTGTTGGGTGGCGTGTCACACCAGGTCCTCAAATCTATAAGAAAATTTGATCAACATCTTGGTGAGATGAAAGGAGTAACGCTCCAGAAGCATTCCAGACTAAGGAAATTTTTTCAACACTTTGGTGCATTGAGTGAAGTGGTGCACTAGGTTCAAAACTTCTAAAAATTTGACTAACACCTTGGTGTGTTGGCTAGAGTGGTGCGCCAGATGTCAAACTTCAGAAGAAATTCAAGCCAAACTCTGGTGAGATGGCAGGGGCGACGCGCCAGGGCCATTTCGGGATGGATTTTCAAGATTAAAACCTGTACTTCTCAACGGCAAAAGAGCCATTGGACACCTTGCTTATAAATATAACATCAAGGGCATTTTGTTAGAAATCTTTCATCGTATTGATCAAGTCATACGCAGTTCTTAGGGGAAGAGACAGAGTTCATGTTCTAGGTTTTCTTCTTTAACGTATGTTTGTTAATCAAATGATGAATGCTTTAGTTTTCCGCTTGAACATGAGTGGCTAAAATGTTGTTCTAGGGTTTTGGCCATAGTTGATGGTCGAAGTTTGAATGTTTGTTTATGCTAGTTCTTAATTCTTGAAAAGGGTTGTTTATGCTTTCTTGTTTTCATTGCTTATTGGTTAGATTGATCACCTCACGAATATATCTATTAGATTTTAGTTTAACTCGGAGAGAAAATCAAAAGAGTTAAAAGAAAGTATAGAATAGGTTTCAATGACTCTTGTTCAATGAGTTCAAGATAGATTTCATTGTCGAGTATAGGAATATACCCTTCAACCCTATTCAGTTGACGACAGGTTGCCACAACTGTCGCCTCATATTTCGCCTACGACCATAGGGATATAGGTATTAGGGTTCATGAGATAGTTCTTGGATGTTCGGAAGAATGGCAAGAAATGGGATAGTAACTTGCAACTAGCAACTTTAGGAAGAGTTAATATAGTATATTAAAATCCTAAAATTCAACCTGAAAGCGAAACTACCAAGACCATAGATTCTCATCATCATTTGAATTACAACATTTATGAAAAAGCGTTCAATTTATTAGTTAATTTATTTTTGAAGGTTTAGTAGTATAATCTCAAAACGTCTTTATTTCCATAAGTATTTATAAGAATAGTGAAATAAAGTGTCAACCCTAAGCAATTAATCTGACAAGTATCTAAGGGATCGATATCGGGATTTCATTGTCCATATTACTTAACTACCACGTGCGTTTGTGTGCACTTGGAGACATCAACTTGAGAGACCAGTAACCTAGATGCTCTAATACCAACTTGCCACGACCTAAATTGGCGAGTCATGCGGGAACCTACATCGCCTCTAACTCGATAGGAGAACCCCTTTGTGAAACAATGATTTAAATATTTACTATTGTAATTAACTTGCACAAATCAACATTTTTCCTTGAAAAAACCCCAAAAATCTTAACTCTCCCAAGATCTAGTCTAGACAGGTGCAAGAGCTCTATATGGAATACTAACAAATAAAAGACACAACTTTGTCGATGGATTAAATGTGAGAGTCGATGCTGAGTATCGCCTCATCAATCAAGAAACATCAAACATACCACATCCAATACCCATTAAGGTATAGAAAGATAGTATCAATACACCACACATACTAGTAGGTATCATTAACCGACTAGGCTTAGTTCATGCAAAAGTATATAATCAACATGAAATCGATTAACCAATTCTAACAACAATTCCGGCTTATAATTATATCCGACCAAGTTCATTAACCAAATGATTAATTCACTTAACTCAACAATATTCATACCCCTTCCCCTCAAGATCATAGAAATCAATTATA
This sequence comes from Datura wrightii, assembly GCA_035772735.1. Taxonomy (NCBI): domain Eukaryota; kingdom Viridiplantae; phylum Streptophyta; class Magnoliopsida; order Solanales; family Solanaceae; genus Datura; species Datura wrightii. The sequence continues at coordinate 15,114,924 of JASDFA010000003.1, forward strand.
AGCCTCTATTCTATTTTCTTATCTCGCTGCAGTGGACACTGGCCTGCTATAGTTGTGCGGTAGTGGAATTCAGTATGCTACACCGATGCCCTGCCTAAGCAGTAGCTCGATTTCACTGGTCATTCCCATTTTCAATCCACATTTCAAAGCCCATGAAAACACCTTATCACTCTTATACCCATTATTATTACTAAGTCTGTTCCGTCATCCAAGGCTCATTTATTGACCCAACATAATTATTTTCTTTTTAATTCTTTTCTTACTCATTTAACCACTCCCTGATATTATACCTATATCGGCCATCTCATAGTTAGTCACTACCATTGTTAAATCTAACATGTTACACTTTACAATTCCCACTCTACATTTCTTAGCGAAACCATTGTATACCCGCACTATTAACCCACAATTAACTCAACTAATCTATTTTAGACTCTACAAAATTAGGCGTTCCTTCACAACTCACGGTGACTACATTAAACAAGAACTTAACCACAAACACCAAATAACAAACTTGAGTACTCAATAAGGTAAAATCAGACCATATAACTAGAGTTACATCTACAAAAAATAAGGGTGTAAGCATATTCCTGCACCTTCACCATTCCACACTATCCCATTCGATACCAAAACTGCATCGTGTAATACCATGCCTGTATCATATCATCATGTTTTGGTTTATTGTTATGTCACTAATATCCTGCCTGAATCGTATCGATATATCATGTATCACATCTTTATATACGTTGTATTTCACTCACATGAATACCTATACACTCATGCTAGAGGATTTTACTTCTGCCCTTCAAATCATGACCTGCAGGGGACTCTAGAAATTCATGTACTATACTTCCAGCCATACGAAAATCTCATCATACCTATCTGTCTACTTATATTCGTACACCCAACAGTATGAACATCTCATCATACCTATCTATGAACTCATATCCATACACCCATCCATATGAACATTCAGTCATACATGTCGGTGTACTCATTCCATACTACACGCCCGGATGCTCACCTCAGGCACAAGCCACTTATATCAAAGAACTCACACACATTCTGGATTGTACCAATCTGCTCATCCGAATACTCATCTCAAACACGAGTCTCTAATCTCAGAATAAGGATGTCTCATTTTTTTATCTTAACTTGTTTCCTCATATTCTCAATTGGTTAACAAGGACTCCGCCTATAGTTTCAGGAATAGTATATCACAGTTCAAATCACGTAACAAAATACATTCAACAACGAGAACTAATCAATACAAATTATAATAGGATTTTGGTTTGAAGACTATTTCATGAAATCAATTATTCATGGCATCGCCCTATTCTCAAATTATTCAGTTTGCAGAGTAAACTGGTCTACTCGCTGGATTAGGCCTCGCTGCAATGGGGATACTTCCGCGGTGACAGTCTTTCTATGGTGGTTATAGTCCCGTTGTAGCGGTACGACATAGGCAGTACTTCGACCAAGCTTTCCCCTTAGATTTACCTTTAGTAGTTCTTCCCTGTCAACTCATCTACTAGACAAATACATATTAACCAAACTCTATTGTAAACCTACCAACCTTCCACATGCAGCAATAATCAATTCCACATGTAACACAAGAATTACAAACACATACACCATCACAACTGAACTATTAACTCATTAACCAACATGAATGCACGGACCATCCACGCTTACACCTATAACCATACTCTAGTCACCTTATTGAGGAGCATATGTTAGAAGTACCATTAAGATCTTTCAACAAAATTAGAAATCTAATTGTCTAAATTCAAGCCTATTCATACCCACGTGTTTACATAATACCTATAACGCCTCTAGGTATGTAGATAGAGCCGAGCCCAACTAATTTTTTTATGGAAACTAGGTGCTAAATCAATTCTTAAGTGTGTGAAGTGCATTGGATACGAGTTAAGGTCATAAGGAACCTCTAGCACAAAGTTGGGTTAAGAGCCTTCTTACCTGTAATACCCCAAAGTGCCTAAGACTAGACTCGAGATTTAAATATAAAATGTACTAGAAATATGGAAAATTTTCTTAGAACGGGTTGTTGTACGGGTCGTTGGTGGGACTAACGAGTTGTTGGATGTGCTCGTGATGAGATACGACAGGTATGGAGTTGGGAGTGATGGGTCTAGGAATGATCCATTGTTTAATGTAATGAGTCATTTAATGGAGTCATTGTGAGGTTGGTTCTTGATCAAGGATGAAGTAGCAAGTCGTGGTACGACCTATTGTTGGAAGCAATGGGCCGTTGTCAGCACTCATTTGAAGGAATCTCAAGTTAGGGCAGTGGTGACAACAACTGGCAACAATGAGTCGTTGAAGCTTGTAATGACTCATTCTATCTAATCGTGGTAGGGGATCTGAGACCTGGTTAAGGGATGAGACGATGAGGGGTTATAACAGACCGTGGGAGCTAGCTACGGTCTGTTGTGTCGACCATTGCCACTGGCAGAGCAGTTTTTCCAAGAAATTCATTAAGGTTATTTTCACCATTCTGAAGCCCTAGGGTCCTAAACTATGTCATGTTAAGCTCGAAATGGAGTGTTTTAAGAGGGGTTATGTCACTTGAAGCCATCCTAATTCATGCATGCAAGCTTAAGGTTTTTGAGAGGTGATCAAGTCTAGCTTTCTCGAAGTTCTTTCTCAATTCTCTTTGGACGATCAAGGAAGTGTGAGAATTACATTCCTTCAGGTATGTAAGTCTATGAATGGGTGCCATTGTGCATACCCATGCCCAATTCCCTCTCAATTCATGATGTTATAATTAATGATTCCATGGGGTTCTTACCCAATGCATGAATTCTTAAGTTTTATTCATGGGTATGATCTAAACATGTTTTAAATGATGAGTTATAATTAACGGGCAGATTTTACAATGTTTTAAATTATAAGTTATGTTTTCAAGTTTTCTAACTATCGTGCCCATCCATGAATGTTCATAAAAGTTAAGATCTATGAGAATATATGTTCAAGTTTGATGTAATATTTATGAAGAAAGTATGATTTCGATATACCCATGTTTATGCTCACATTGTCAAAGTGAATCAAGTTGATTTCAAGTATGTTAGAGTATTGGGCAAACCCATATGATCAAATATGTTTTATGATTTCATGAATCAGCTTACCACATGGTTTTGGAGTCAAGACTCCCATTATTTTCAGCTTGTGGTATGGTTTAAGCCAAGGCTCCTCATGTTATGATTTCTGATTATGCATCTATATTATTATTTCATCTTCGTCACTACATAATGGTCAGCTTCGTTGCAAAACTATGGAGAGCATGTGCATGTTTTTTGGGAGTAGTGTCTAGAACCAAGTAGGGTAAGGGTCAGTCAACCTTGTCCCTCTACGCACCAACATAGGCTTTATTTCATATTTTGGGACCTCCCTTGGAGCTTTCCCTTGCTCCCAAGGGGCCTTGAGCTTGATATAGATATCATGGTATCCTTTTTAGCTCTGGCAAGGCTTTGGACGGCTCTGCCCACTTGAGTGTGATAGTCAGGACCACATAAGTTTTATCGTGGTAATATCGATTGTATGATGAGTCTCCCATTGTTACTCATGATTTTAGTTATGCATGTACATGGGTCATCATAATATGTTTTCAAAAGATTTGACCCAATGTTCAGTTTTACTTATGATTATTAGTTTTCGTCTTTGGGTCATTTGAATCAGTTGTGATATGCAGTTATGTTTATATCATGATTTCAGAAAATAGCATGCAAGCCTTACTCTCAAAATCTTATCTTGATTATGTTTTATGAAATACAGTATTACTGATTTTACTTACTTGCGGTTTTACTTATCTTGAATACTCGGTACATTCCACGTACTGACCCCATACTCTATGTTGTATCATTTCATGATACAAGCTCTGATATCCAGACTCGTCCTCACCACTAGCCAGTTCTTGGAGTTAACATCCAGTCTAAATTGATGAATCCTCATCTCCCGAGGACCCTTCCTTTTTAGTTATCTTGTACTTTCAGTTTTCATACTCAGAGAGTTAGTTGGGTTCTTGTCCCATAAACTCATAAATAATAGAGGCTTTTAGACATAGATTGTATTCAGCTTCAGTAAGTGTGAGAATTAGATCACTTCAGGTATGAAGTCTATGAATGGGTGCCATTATGCATACCCATGCCCAATTCCCTCTCAATTCATGATGTTATAATTAATGATTCCATGGGGTTCTTACCCAATGCATGAATTCTTAAGTTTTATTCATGGGTATGATCTAAACATGTTTTAAATGATGAATTATAATTTATGGGCAGATTTTACAATGTTTTAGATTATAAGTTATGTTTTCAAGTTTTCTAACTATCGTGCCCATCCATGAATATTCAAAAAAGTTAAGATCTATGAGAATATATGTTCAAGTATGATGTAATGTTTATGAAGAAAATATGATTTCGATATACCCATGTTTATGCTCACATTGTCAAAGTGAATCAAGTTGATTTCAAGTATGTTAGAGTATTGGGCAAACCCATATGATCAAGTATGTTTTATGATTTCATGAATTAGCTTACCACATGGTTTTGGAGTCAAGACTCCCATTATTTTCAGCTTGTGGTATGGTTTGAGCCAAGGCTCCTCATGTTATGATTTTCGATTATGCATCTATATTATTATTTCGTCTTCGTCACAACATAATGGTCAGCTTCGTTGCAAAACGATGGAGAGCATGTGCATGTTTTTTGGGAGTAGTGTCTAGAACCAAGTAGGGTAAGGGTCAGTCAACCTTGTCCCTCTACGCACCAACATAGGCTTTATTTCATATTTTGGGACCTCCCTTGGAGCTTTCCCTTGCTCCCAAGGGGCCTTGAGCTTGATATAGATATCATGGTATCCTTTTTAGCTCTGGCAAGGCTTTGGACGGCTCTGCCCACTTGAGTGTGATAGTCAGGACCACATAAGTTTTATCGTGGTAATATCGATTGTATGATGAGTCTCCCATTGTTACTCATGATTTTAGTTATGCATGTACATGGGTCATCATAATATGTTTTCAAAAGATTTGACCCAATGTTCAGTTTTACTTATGATTATTAGTTTTCGTCTTTGGGTCATTTGAATCAGTTGTGATATGCAGTTATGTTTATATCATGATTTCAGAAAATAGCATGCAAGCCTTACTCTCAAAATCTTATCTTGATTATGTTTTATGAAATACAGTATTACTGATTTTACTTACTTAGCGGTTTTACTTATCTTGAATACTCGGTACATTCCACGTACTGACCCCATACTCTATGTTGTATCATTTCATGATACAAGCTCTGATATCCAGACTCGTCCTCACCACTAGCCAGTTCTTGGAGTTAACATCCAGTCTCAATTGATGAATCCTCATCTCCCGAGGACCCTTCCTTTTCAGTTATCTTGTACTTTCAGTTTTCATACTCAGAGAGTTAGTTGGGTTCTTGTCCCATAAACTCATAAATAATAGAGGCTTTTAGACATAGATTGTATTCAGCTTCAGCAAGTGTGAGAATTAGATCACTTCAGGTATGAAGTCTATGAATGGGTGCCATTATGCATACCCATGCCCAATTCCCTCTCAATTCATGATGTTATAATTAATGATTCCATGGGGTTCTTACCCAATGCATGAATTCTTAAGTTTTATTAATGGGTATGATCTAAACATGTTTTAAATGATGAATTATAATTTACGGGCAGATTTTACAATGTTTTAGATTATAAGTTATGTTTTCAAGTTTTCTAACTATCGTGCCCATCCATGAATATTCATAAAAGTTAAGATCTATGAGAATATATGTTCAAGTATGATGTAATGTTTATGAAGAAAATATGATTTCGATATACCCATGTTTATGCTCACATTGTCAAAGTGAATCAAGTTGATTTCAAGTATGTTAGAGTATTGGCCAAACCCATATGATCAAGTATGTTTTATGATTTCATGAATTAGCTTACCACATGGTTTTGGAGTCAAGACTCCCATTATTTTCAGCTTGTGGTATGGTTTGAGCCAAGGCTCCTCATGTTATGATTTTCGATTATGCATCTATATTATTATTTCATCTTCGTCACTACATAATGGTCAGCTTCATTGCAAAACGATGGAGAGCATGTGCATGTTTTTTGGGAGTAGTGTCTAGAACCAAGTAGGGTAAGGGTCAGTCAACCTTGTCCCTCTACGCACCAACATAGGCTTTATTTCATATTTTGGGACCTCCCTTGGAGCTTTCCCTTGCTCCCAAGGGGCCTTGAGCTTGATATAGATATCATGGTATCCTTTTTAGCTCTGGCAAGGCTTTGGATGGCTCTGCCCACTTGAGTGTGATAGTCAGGACCACATAAGTTTTATCGTGGTAATATCGATTGTATGATGAGTCTCCCATTGTTACTCATGATTTTAGTTATGCATGTACATGGGTCATCATAATATGTTTTCAAAAGATTTGACCCAATGTTCAGTTTTACTTATGATTATTAGTTTTCGTCTTTGGGTCATTTGAATCAGTTGTGATATGCAGTTATGTTTATATCATGATTTCAGAAAATAGCATGCAAGCCTTACTCTCAAAATCTTATCTTGATTATGTTTTATGAAATACAGTATTACTGATTTTACTTACTTAGCGGTTTTACTTATCTTGAATACTCGGTACATTCCACGTACTGACCCCATACTCTATGTTGTATCATTTCATGATACAAGCTCTGATATCCAGACTCGTCCTCACCACTAGCCAGTTCTTGGAGTTAACATCCAGTCTCAATTGATGAATCCTCATCTCCCGAGGACCCTTCCTTTTCAGTTATCTTGTACTTTCAGTTTTCATACTCAGAGAGTTAGTTGGGTTCTTGTCCCATAAACTCATAAATAATAGAGGCTTTTCAGACATAGATTGTATTCAGCTTCAGAATCGTGTTGTAAGTTCTGATGTTATGCTATGTTCAGACTTCCACTATGTTTGTTTTGATTGATCTTCCATTCTTATTGATTGAGTTAGATGTTATGTTCATGCCATGGATCGACTTAGAGCCTCTCGGGATTCCTTGTCCCGTGTCATGACCCGAATGTACACCTGGATCGTAGACACGGGACAATGAGCCCCGAGAGAGACCCCAAGTGAACCCATGGCATGAGCATACATCTAATTCAATCACATGAGCGGAAGACTTATCATAAGGAATGTCGAAACATAGCATAACATAATATATCAAACATCCGAGACACTTAGACATACAAGCTGAATACTGAACATTGTCTGAAAGCCTCTAATACATACGATAGGTTGATGGGACAACACTCCCAACTAACCCAACAAGTACTGAAATAGGAAGTATCAAAATGGCTATCAAGTAGATCATGCATATAGTTTGAAATTCATAAAATCATGATGGGTAATAAAATAAATCCATAATTTGAATCATAATTCATGTTGAGCATGTAAATATTTTCAATAGAAAAGTAGATCATAAATCGGTTTGCCATGAGTCATGCATAATTAGGCTTAATTACATAGAAATCAAAATAGGTAGCATTATAAATAATTTAAATCATAAAAGTTGATAAAAAACCCATAGATTATGATAGGATTCTTAAATCACCCAAAGCCCATTAAAAAATCAGTAGACTTTTATATAAATCATCTTCAAAACCCCATGAGTTTTTAATAGAATTTTTGTAAAAATCATAGAGGATGGGCATAGGCGTGGAAGAAATCACTCATTGATAGCCTTACAAACCTGAAAACACTTATATCTAATCTCCCTTGAAAGCCCAAGAAGGAATTGAAAGGAATTTGGGAAGACAACCTTGAATCACCCTTTGATCACTCCTTTAAACCCTTGCATGCACGAATGAAGACTTAGAAATAATTATCCCCCTAAAAACCCACCTTTCATAAGCAAAACTGACGTAGTTTAGGGTATTATAACGTGAAAAAGTCAAAAATACGCTTAATGAATCTGCCCTGAAAACTGTCCAGGTTGGACTAACGGACGGAACCAACGAGTCGTTAGGACCAACGTCGACCCGTTTTGTTTCTTGTCATTTGCACTGCTGTAACTTACCTTCGGAACTAAACAACGGACGGGCAGGAAGAGTCGTCCTCTGAACCAACGAATCGTTACATCGACCGTTATTTTCCCTTCACCAAAACTGAACCTTCATACCACGAGCCTCACTACCACTCGTGGTTGCATCCAACGAGTCATGGTATTGATCCTTCACGTACACTGGAAATATTGACACCCAAACAATGACTAGTAACCACGAGTCGTTACACCTCAGAACGAGTCATTGGAAGACCCGTTGTATGGCACCTGCTGACCCCAGTCTCTTCCAATGCCTGCTAACAATGGCTCGTTATTACCCAACAAGTCGTTAGAACCAATGACGACCTGTTCTATTGCTCGCCTTTTGAACTACTGTAACTTACCTTCGAAACTGAACTACGAACGGACAGGAAGACTCATCCTCTGAACCAACGAATTGTTACATCGTCGTTGTTTGCCCTTCACTAAAATTGAACCTTCTTACCACAAGCCTCACCATGTCTCATGGTTGCATCTAATGAGTCGTGGTCTTGATCCATCGTGTATGCTGGAAATCTTGACACCAAAACAATGACCAATAACCACGAGTCGTTACACCTCACAATGAGTCACTAGAAGACCCGTTGTATGGCACCTACTGACCCCAGCCTATTCCAATCCCTGCTAACAATGGCTCGTTGTTCCCAACAACGAGTCATCATGTCTTCCGTTGTCTCCACTACCACCAACACTTCCCTAACCAACGACCCCATACAACGACCCGTGGTTTGATACCATGAGTCATTACTTGGTCCGTTCGGTGCAAATTTTCCCAATTTCTGTAGTTTTCAACTTTTAATTTCTGGGTCTATTCTTAGGCACTTCCGGGGTATTACAATATCTCCCCCTTGGGAATATTCATCCTCAAATGTAGAAAACAAGCAGAAAATAGAGACATAAAATTATAATACTCAAATACTTATCATTTTAACCAAATTTTTTACGGAATGACTACCTCCGATTCATAACACATAGCTGAACTGATCTCATACTCCACATACACATCCATACACATAAAAGAAACTTGAACACATGAACTGAACATGAAAAATAAATAGAGCCATAGAGCAAAACTGATACCTCAAGTCAGAACATAGCCGGTAGAGAAAAAATATGGGTATTTAGCCATCATATCCGCTTCGGCTTCCCACGTATCTAGTTCAACATGCTGATTTCTCCACATAACTTTAACTGAAGATACTTCCTTGTTCCTTAGTTTTCGAACTTGACGGTCCAATATTTCCACAGGAACTTCTTCATAGCTAAGGTTGTCTTTTACACTGACGTTGTCCACAGGGACTACTAGAGCTGGATTTCCCCAACACTTCTTCAAAAGTGACACATGAAACATGAGATGTACAAAAGATAACTCTGAGGGAAAGTCAAACTCATACGCCATCTTACCAACTCTTTACATGACTTGGTAGGGACCAACATAGCAGGACTAAGTTTCCCTTTCTTTTCAAACCACATGACTCCCTTCACGGGAGATACCTTTAGAAATACCCAAGCATCTACCCTGAACTCCAAATCCCTTCTCCTTACATCAGCATATGACTTCTGACGACTCTAAAATATTTTTAATCGATCCCTTAGCAACTGAACCTTTACCATGGCCTCATGAACCAAATTGGGCCCTATCATAGCTACCTCACCAACCTCAAACCATCCAATGGGCGACTTACACCTTCGCCCATAAAGAGCCTCGAATGGTGCCATCTTGATATTAGAGTGATAGCTGTTATTATAAGAAAACTTGATCAAGGGCAAATGGTCATCCTAGCTACCTTTGAAATCCATCACACATGCTCTCAATATGTCCTCGAGAGTCTGGATTGTTCTTTCATCTTGGCCATCCATTTACGGATGGATGAAAGACTGTGCTAAGCTTAACTTGAGTCCCAAGCCCCTTCTGAAAAGACCGTCAGAAATGGGAGGTAAACTGAGTACCTCAGTCTGAAATAATAGACAAGGGCACTCCATGATGTTGAACCAACTCATGAATATACAATTTGGCATAATCATCCACTGAGTCTGTCGTTTTCACTGGTAGGAAATATGCCACCTTGGTCAACCTGTTGACCACCACCCAAATGGAGTCATATTGCCAGCAAGTACGAGGTAATCCTATTATGAAATCCATATTAATCTATTCCCACTTCCAAGTAGCAATGTTAATATCTTGAAGTACTTCTTCTGACCTTTGATGTTCAACCTTAACTTGTTGACAATTTGGACATTTGTCTACGAACTCTGCAATATCCTTCTTTATTCCATCCCACCAATAGATTTCTCACAAGTCCCGATAGACAGAAGATTTGGTACCTGTTCCTCGTGCAGTGTCCGACCCCTCAAATCATCAACATCTGGGACACATAGAAGACCCTTTTACTGAAGCACACCACATTCCCCTTGGGAGAAAACTTCCACCTTTTGACTCTGCACCACTTCCTTCAATTTTCTAAAGATCGGGTCCTCATCCTTCTTAGATTTCACATCCACCACCAAGGACGATTCTGATCCATTCTGCAAAACAACACCACCATTAGTTGAGTCGACCAACCTCACTCCCAACCTTCCAAGCTGATGGACATCCTTTGCCAACTCTTTCTTTCCTTCCTTTACGTGGGACACACTCTACATAGAGAGCCTACTAAATGTATCCGCTACCACGTTAGCCTTACCCAAATGGTAAAGAACACTCATAACATAGTCTTTGAGTAGTTCTAACCACCTCCTTTTCCATAGATTGAGGTCCTTCTATGATCCGTAAATACATCCACGTGGACTCCATACAAGTAATGCTGCCATATCTTCAATGCGAATACCACCATGGCAAATTCAAGGTCATGGGTCGGGTAATTCTTCTCATGGACCTTTAACTATCTTGAAGAATACTCTATCACCTTCCCATGCTGCATCAAAACACATCCAAGTCCAACCCATGAAGCATCATAATATACCAAAAAATCATCGGTACCCTCGGGTAGGTCAACACTGGTGCTGAAGTGAGCCGAGTCTTCAACTCTTGGAAGCTTTTCTCACAAGCCTCCGATCATTGAAACTTCACCTTTTTCTGGGTCAACCTGGTCAAGGGTGCTGCAATTGACGAAAAGTCCTCAACAAACCTCCGATAATAACCAACTATGCCCAAGAAACTCCAAACTTCTGAAGGATTCACCGGTCTGGGCCAACTCTTTACCGCTTCAATTTTTTGAGAATCTATTTTTATGCTCTCACTTGATACCACATGGCCCAGAAATGCCACCGAGTCTAACCAAAATTCACACTTGCTAAACTTTGCATACAACTAACTATCCTTGAGAGTCTGCAACACTACTCTCAAATGAGCGGCATGCTCCTCCTTGCTCTAAGAGTATATAAGAATATCATCGATGAACAAAATCATGAACATGTGTATATATTGCTTGAACAACTTGTTCATCAGGTCCATAAAAGCTGCAAGAGCATTTGTTACTCTAAAAGACATAACCACAAACTCATAATGGCCATATTGTATCTTGAAGGCTGTTTTCGGGATATCACACTCCCGAACCCTGAGTTGATGATAACCGGATTTGAGATCTATCTTCGAGAAACATCTGGCACCTTGGAGCTGGTCAAACAAATAATCAATCCTGGGTAAGAGGTACCTATTTTTGATGGTGACCTTGTTCAATTGCCGATAATCAATACACATACGAAGGGAACCATCCTTCTTCCAGACGAAGTGAACCAGTGCATCCCATGGAGACTTGCTCGGTCTAATGAAACCCTTATCTAACAAATCCTTCAATTTCTCCTTTAAATGTTTTAGCTTGGCTGGAGCTAATTTGTACGGAGGAATAGAGATAGGCTGCATATCGGTAAGAGGTCAATACCAAAATCAATTTCCCTCTCAGGAGGAACACCTTGCAAATCATCGAAAAAAAACTCTGGATACTCACACACCACCGACCGACTGTATCGTCGGGGTCTCAGACTCAACATCCTTAACCTAACTAGGTGATACATGCAGCCCTTAGAAATTAGTTTCCTTGCCTTAATATATGAAATAAACCGACTTGCTGGTACAACTGAATTACCCTTCCACTCTAAAACTGATTCACCCGGAAATTGGAATTCCACCGCAGGGGTCCTACAATTAATCAAAGCACAACTTGCGAACAACCAATCCATGCCCAAAATGATATCAAAGTCAGTCATAGCTAACTCTACTAAGTCTGCGGAGGTGACCTTATGCAATACTGTAATGGGATAGCCTCTATACAATCACTTAGCTACAACTAATTCACCGACTAGAGTAGAGACTGAGAATGGTTCTGACAGAATTTCAAGGCTAACTCCAAAACTACTAGCAACATAAGGGGTCACAAAAGATAAATTAGATCATGGATCTAACAAGGCATAAGCATCAATATGGATGACTTGCAACATACCAGTGACCACATCTAGTGAAGCCTCTTGCTCCTGACGGGGCACTAAAGCATAAAACCTATTTTGGTGTGGAACGTCTGCTGAACTAGTAGAGGCACCCTGCTGTAGGGAACGTGTTGCTGGAGCAGCAGAACTAGCTATTGTCACACAGGATCCACCAACCCCTGATTTGGATGAAGGGCAATCTCTGAGTCTGTGTCCGGGTTTGCCACACCCGAAACAAGCATCCGTGCTGACTAGGCACCTCCCGGGATGATTCTTGCCGCACTTCACACAAACTGGAAAAGTGTGCTCCACCTGTATGCTACCCTGATCCCTCGAGCCTGAAGCCCTACTTCTATGATCTCCTATGAACCTAAATGGTGTGCTGGCCGATGATGGAGCTAGAGCGATAGACCTGTGTTGTGAATGCTGACGCTATCCACCCTCTAACCTGACCTAAGAAGTCCATAATTATCAGACTTGGCCCTCTTGGCCTCCGTTTGTCTGTAGTAGACTGACTCCATCTGTTATGCATGAAACACAATACGGGAAAAGTGGATATCCTGATGTAGCATGGCGATCCGGCAATCCTTGTCCAAATAATCCGCCACACCATGCACAAAATGACTCACCCGAGCCCTCTAGTCCGCCACCAACTCCGGAGCATACTTAGATAATTTGGTGAACTCCAATGCGTACTCCTGAACAGACATATTACCCTGTTTCAAATTAACAAACTCGGCCGCGTTGAGCTCCTTCTCTCGAGGGAAGAACCGATCAGTAAATGCCGCGTGGAACTCTTCCCAACCTATCGGGCCTACACACACTGCCCTGGCATCTCTCCACTACTTAAACCATATGTGAGCCACCCCCTTTAGCTGGTAGGAGGTCATGTCAACACAGTCCCCGTTGTTCACCCCCATAACCTGAGTGATCCTCAGAATCTCCTCAATGAAATCATGTGGATCCTCGTCCACCTTTGACCCCGTGAAATCAGGAGGGATCATCCTCAAGAAATCCCTCACCTTAGCTACTGTAGCATTCCCATTCTGAGGGTAATGCGCCACTGTCTGATTTTGAACCTGGTAGTCATGGCCTATGCCAGCATTTGAATCGCTGCCCTAAACTCAGTATGAGCAGCTGGCTCTAGTGCGTGCTCCTCATGAACGGGTGGGGCTAGATGATGGTTGTTGTGCCCGCAAGTATACGGGTCGTACAAGTAATATAGTGGCCCTTTTTAAGAGCCGAATGTCGAACCCACAGGGAATGGACCAATTCATCTAACTATAGAGTTCAAGTGTGATATTAAATGCCGCAAGTGTTGATTATAGACTTTTTCAAGATATTTAATTAAGTCTAGATGTGGTCAACAAAATACTCTGAATTAATTCAAGGAGCAACTGGAGTTAAAGACAGATAATCATGCGATACTACGATTTGTAATGGTTTAAGTATGAAACTATCAATTTTCGTCTCACATAATTATAATTGCATGTTCATGGTCTTTCGAGCCTCTAAACACAAAAAACTAGACTCACAACTACATCGTTGAGCGGGGATGTGACAATCTAGTTCGTCAGCAATTCATTTACATGGATGTGGTTTACGGGGTTTATGCTCTTGATTAGGGACTTTCATACCTCTAATCATTTAACTCAACTTAGCCTCACAACTATTTCTTGGAGTGGTGATGTGATAATTCTAAGTTGGTGTCTAGCTTATCCTATTTTATCAACCAAGCAAGGTATTAGGTATATTTCTATCCTAACAAAAATCATATCATGAGATACAATCTTGCTCCCTACATTCTCTTGTTCTTGCCTAGGTTATCTTTCTCAAGCATGTACCTAAGCTTAACCCCACTTGTTTTCATGGTGATCAGTCATAAAAACAACCATAATTCAGAATGCAAGACAAAACAACAATCAATAACTTAAAACCAAAACAAAATCGCAAAATCACAATCATATCTTGTGGCTTCAACCCTAGAGGAAGGGTTCTAGCCACTCATGTTCGTATAATTACAAGAAAACATAATTTAAGTAACATACTTACAAGAATTGGTAGAAGAGAAGATGAAATTGATGAACCCTAGGTGAGTTCTCCCACTTCTCCCTCACTCCTTAGCAGTTTTTCAGAAATAAATCATGACCTCATTTTTTTAGGAGCTAAGGGACCTATTTATAGTAGATGAGAAATTTGCAAAATTATGCTTATCATGGAATGGCTCCGTGGCACGGAGTGTATCGCGGAGCACTGCCTCCGTGACACGGAGTGTATCACGGAGCACTGCCTCCGTGACACGGAGTGTATCGCGGAAGCCCTCTAGAAATCACCCAATTTATTCCAACTTTGGTGTTTCGCTCCCGATATCATTCCTCCACTTCACCAAATCATATATTGGGTCCTCCAATGCATTATTTCCTTCAAAAACAAAGACTAATCATGTTGGTTAATATATCTTCTCATTTTTATAAAAAGGCATGAAAATGTACATAATTAAATACATAAACAAGGCAAAACTAAGTTATAAAGTATCACTTGGGCATGTAATTAAGCCCAAGATCAATGCTCACCTTAATTTGCACCCTCATGATCATTGTTGTTACCACTTCTTCTGGCGTTTACTCGACGTGGAGGCACGATTCTGCAAAAGTGAATAGCACAAATTAGAATAGTAAAGGTCTCTCATCGCACAACATAGATCATGAAAGTAGGGAACATTTCCTAAAAGTCTAGGAGCCTCTTCATCATAAGTATGGCGCGCTTAACACCCATGAAAAAGACTCTACTTAACGCGGCTTTCAGACACCCTAAGATACTTCAAAACCTATAGCTCTAATACCAAGTTTGTCATGACCTAAACGTACACCCGGATCGTAGACACGGGACAAGGAGCCCCGAGAGAGACCCCAAGTCAACCCACGGCATAAGAATACATCTAATTCAATTACATGAGCGGAAGAATTATCATAAGGAATGTCAGAAACATAGCATAACATAATATATCAAACATCCAAAACACTTAGACATACAAGCTGAATACTGAAAATTGTCTGAAAGCCTCTAATACATACGATGGGTTGATGGGACAACACCCCCAACTAACTCGAACAAGTACTAAAATAGGAAGTATCAACATGTCTATCGAATAGCCCTCGGAACATGAGGATTCAACAACTACATTGAAAGCAACTCCGAGACAATCTATGGATGAGGATGAGCCTGAGAGCTGGGGCCTGTATCATGATACGATACAACATAGAAAGTATACGGTCAATACGTGGAATGTACTAAGTATGCAAGGTAAGTAAAATGGACATTTATAACATATAAACCTCACAAATGATCATAATAGTAGGACATCGTGCTCATATCATAGACACCATAACATAACATAAGGCTCAAGGTTTTAAAAACATTCGTAATTCTAACATGATCATAATCATAAGAGAAGAGCTTCACTTACATGACATGATCCAAAATACATAATTATAACATGCATAAATCATGAGAAACAGTGGGAGATTCTCTTAAATGATATACCCCATATGAGCATACATGAAGCCCGACTGATAACCCTAGTCGGGAGGGTGTCCGTACCTTGCCAATGGTAGAACCATGAAAGTGTGATATCACCATGAAAAAAGTCCATTTTCGCCAGGGACAGTCATGAAAGGGTCCCAACATACTTACGGTGGCACGTAGTTTAAGATATCCAAGGCTTAACCTGAGTCCCGAACCTACTCGGTGTTCGATACTACTCCGAAAACATATATATATTGCTCATAGTATAACATGCATGAATTCATGGTCTAGATAAATTATGATAATCATAGACATGCTTGTACATACGTGAACTAGCCATGAAACAAGGCCCGTTAGTCATCCAAAACATAATTCATGATTCATAAGGTTTACATACTTGTAGATCATGCATATAGTTTGAAATTCATAAAATCATGATGGGTAATAAAATAAATCCATAATTTGAATCATAATTCATGCTGGGCATGTAAATATTTTCAATAGAAAAGTAGATCATAAATCGATTCATCATGGGTCATGCATAATTAGGACTAATTACATAGAAAGCAAAATCTATACCATTATAAATAATTTAAATTGTAAAAGCAGATCAAAAACCCATATATTTTAATAGGATTCAAAAATCACAAAATCCTTTAACAAATCATTAGACTTTTATATAAATCATCTTCAAAACTCCTTGAGTTTTCTCTATGCGATCGAATATTTCTTACACACATGAGTTTTATACAAGGTATCGAACTTATGAATCTATTTTCTTTGTGATTTTGTGGTTATTCTTTGAATCTAGAAAGAGTACAGAAATAGGCTAAGAATTCACTTCGAATGAAGAAATTAAGAATATTGTTTCCTGATATCTCAACTGGTGTCAAATTTGAAATCAAGTGTCTCCTTTCGATGAATGATCGAAAGAACCACTTTAAGTAATGAATATTATTCATATTTTGAGACGAAAGAACTCCTTTGCTATCAAAATATCCAAAATAGAATAATTGAGGGAAAGATATTACGATGATAAAAAAATGACTGGCAAAGGACAAATTGGCGAGGTCTCATTATTTAATTAAGAAATTCAATTGTTGGTCATTCAAAAATACAGAAGAAAGAATTTTGAATTTACAAGATACGATCTATCTGGATCTAAAATCTCAATTCCAACAAATATTGAAGTCAAAAAAATTTCTTGATTTCGAAATGATTTGCCATCTAAGATGAATCTATTATTTCGATTTTTTATTTGTTATTGAATTGCGTGGGTTTGCATACGCATAAAGACCATAAAAAGAGTTTCGTCTTATGTTTATATACGTTTTCTTTAATTAAATGAATGTTCTGATTCTCAATTTCTCAAAATACTTCAATTGGTACATGTAAGAAATAGGCTAATTGAGCAGCTTTTTGATCAATTTCTCGTGGAGTCAAATTCTCATCAGTACGGGTCAAGAGAATGGACCCATCAAAGAGGATGGGATGGGTGTGGAAGAATTCTCCCATTGATAGCCTTACACACCTGAAAACACTAATTTCTAATCTCCCTTGAAAGCCCAAGAAGGAATTGAAAGGAATTGGGGAAGACAACCTTGAATCAACCTTTGATCACTCCTCTAAACCCTTTCATGCATGAATGAAGACTTATAAATATTATCCCTCTAAAAACCCACCATTAATATGCTAAAATGACGTAGTTTAGGGACTTATAGCTTGAAAAAATAAAAAATACCCTTAATAAATCTGCCCTGAAAACTGTCCAAGTTGGACTAACGGACGGAGCCAATGGGTCGTTAGAACCAACGACGACCTGTTGGGTTGCTCACATTTGCACTCCTATAACTTACCTTCGGAACTGAACAATGGATGGACAGGATGACTCTTCCTCTGAATCAAAGGATCGTTACATTGACCGTTGTTTGCCCTTCCACAAAACTGAACCTTCTTACCATGAGCCTCACCACGACTTGTGGTTGCATCCAACGAGTCGTGGTCTTGATCTGTCACATACACTGGAAATCCTGACACCCAAACAATGACCAGTAACTATGAGTCGTTATACCTCACAATGATTCGTTGGAAGACCCATTGTGTGGCACTTGCTGGCCCCAGCCTCTTCCAACGCCTGCTAACAACGGCTCGTTGTTCCTAACAACGAGTCGTTGTGTGGTCTGTTGTCTCCACTGCCACCAAGATTTCCCTAACCAATGACTCTATACAACGACCCATGGTTTGACACCATGAGTCGTTACTTGGTCTGTTCTATTCAAATTTTCCTAATTTCAGAATTTTTCAACTTTTAACTTCCGTCTTTATTCTTAGGAACTTCCAGGGTATTACATCCCGTGTCTCGGTCCAGGCCTATATTCAGGCCGTGACAAACTTGGTATCAGAGAAATAGGTTTTGATGTGTCCTAAGGTGTCTGAAATCCGCTTTAGGTAGAGTCTTTTTCATGAGTGTGAAGCACGCCACACTTATGATGACGAGGCTACGAGACGTTTAAGAAATGTTCCCTTCTTTCATGATCTATGTCGTGCGATGAAATGTCTCTCTATCCTTCTAACTCGTGATATAGGTGTTTGCAGAATCATGCCTCCCTACAGAGTTAATGGAAGGAGAAATGGAAATGGAATTATCCATGAGGATGGAAATGGAGACGGTACCAATAGGCCCCACCAGCCCATGCAGAGCACGTAGCCGAGCCGATTGCCCACGCGGAGTTCAAGGAAGTCATCCAGATGCTAGCAAAGTCCTTGACCGCCTAGGTCAATCAGTAGGCAGAGGCACATGTCCCTCAAAATGGGAATGCGGTGACGGCAAGAGTTAGAGACTTTCTTAGGATGAACCCTCTCGAGTTCCTTGGACCAAAGATGGACGAGGATCCATATGAGTTCATCGAGGAGATTCTGAAGATCACCAATAATATGGGGGTGACTGGGGATGACTGTGCCGATTTGGACTCATATTAGTTAAAGGGGGCCGCGCGCATCTGGTTCAAACAGTGGAAGGATAGAAGGGTAGTCAGAGCAGGCCCTATAAGTTGGGATGAGTTTCATGTCGCTTTTCTAGATCAGTTCTTCCCTCATGAGATAAGGGAGCTGAAGACGTCCGAGTTCATGAATCCAAAGCAGGGAAAGATGACGGTTTAGGAGTATTCCTTGGAGTTAACACGTCAGTCCAACTACGCACAAGAGTTGATCAGAGAGCTCGAGTGAGCAGGTTTGTACACAGAGTGGCAAACAACTTGGACAAGAATTGCAGGACTTCCATGCTTCATCAGGATATGGATTTTCCTCGGATAGTTTGTACACCCAGTAGATGGAGGCGGTTAATCAGAGAGAGAGGCCAAGAAGGCCAGGACAGACATCTATGGGTTCTCTCAGCAGAGACCATGTGGTAGGCACCAGCAGTAGGTCCGCTAGAAATCTTCAGCCCATGAGCCGCAGGCTATGAGTGTGCCATCCCAATCTAGGCGTGACCATAGGGGGCAAGCATAGAGCACATAGAGTCCAGCATCCCAGAGTGTAGCAGATGAGGCCATAGGCACATAGGTCATTGTTTTGCAAGTATAGGTGCTTACTTCGGGTGTGGGAAGCCCGGACATATGCTCAGAGATTGCCCAGCAAAGAGATAGGGCAATAATAAGGGTCGAGGCCCAGCTTCTAGTTCAACATATCTACCAACACTCCTAGCTCAATAGGGGGCATCTACTATTACAGGTGGCGGTTAGCGTCAAAACAAATTTTATGCCCTAGAATCCCGCCAGGAGTAGGAGGTCTCGCCGGATGTATTCACTGGTATGTTACGAGTATTCCATCTTGATGTATATGCATTGTTAGATCCAGGGGCTACTTTGTCTATTGTGACGCCTTATGTTGCCAATATCTTCATAGTTAGTCCCGAAGTCCTATCAGAACCCTTCTCAGTCTCTATTCCAGTCGGTGATTCAATTATAGCTCGATGCGTGTGTAGAAATTGTCCTATCACAGTGTTTCAGAAAATCACCTCAGTAGATTTTTGTAGAGTTATCCATGACCAATTTTGATGTTATTCTCATCATGGATTGGTTTTTGCATGCTATGCCTCAGTCAATTATAGAACCCCAGCAGTAGAGTTCAAATTTTCAGGTGAGCCAGTCTTAGAGTGGAAGGGTAGTTTAACTGTGCCTATAGGTCGTTTCATTCCTACCTTAAGGCCGGAAAGATGCTCTCTAAGGATGATCTCTAAGGTTTGCGTGTACCATCTAGTTAGGGTAAGGATGCAACATCCAAGACCCCGACTATCCAATCAGATCCAGTAGTATGTGAGTATCCAGAAGTCTTCCCAGATAATTTACCGGGAATCCCTCCAGAGAGGAAAATTGATTTTGGTATTGACCTTCTTCTTGATACGCAGCCTATATCTATTCCTCCTTAAAGAATGGTCTCAGCCAAGTTAAAGGAGTTGAAGGAGAAGTTGAAGGACCTTTTAGACAAGGGTTTCATCAGACTGAGAAAATCTCCATGGGGTGAACCAGTTCTCTTTGTCCGAAAGAAAGATGGTTCTTTTTGTATGTATATTGATTATCGGCAATTGAATAAGGTCACCATCAAGAACAGGTATCCTCTCCCCAGAATTGATGATTTGTTTGACCAGCTTTAGGGAGCTAAATGCTTTTCGAAGATAGACCTCAGATTCGAATTCCATCAACTCAAGGTTCGGGTGAGTGACATCCCGAAGATAGCCTTCAGGACTCAGTATGGTCATTATGAGTTTGTAGTTATGTCTTTTGGACTAATAAATGCTTTTCAAGACCCGAACAGAGGCTCAGATCGTAACATGGGACAAGGAGCCCCAAGAGACCCCAAGTCAACCCATGGCATAAGCATACGTCTAATCTTAATCAAGAAGATGGATAATCAATAAAATACTCATAGCAGAAGTCTAAGTCGAACATAACATCAGAATACGAAATCCGAAGCCGAATACATACATATGTCTGAAAAGCCTCTGGACATGACGAGTTGATGGAAGAAGACCCCAAGTAACTCAACAAAAGTGAAATTGAAATACATAAAGGAAAGTTGTATAGTCTAGTCCTCGGGAAATGAGGACTCACCCACAATAAGAGTGCTAACTCTGATAAGTTGACTACGAGCAGGGCTGAATTCTAGAGTTGGGTCCTATATCATGAAACAATATAGCATAGAGTATGCGGTCAGTACGTGGAATGTACCGAATATGCAAGGTAAGTAAAACCGCTAAAGCAAATAAAATCATTTAAAGACAATGCATAATGTAAACATAAACATAAGAATCTGAGAGTAGGGCTTGCATGCCTTCTTTCTGAAATCATGATCTCTTCATAACATAACATAACATAACTTCATAACATCATAACTGAATCAATTGACTCAAAGCTGAATTCTGACATTTATAAGTAAAGCTTAACATTAAGTCAAATCTGCTTTAGAACATGCATTAACATAAATCTCATGAGTAATGAAACATGCATATCTAAAATCATGAGGAACAATGGGAGACTCATCTTTTAACCAACATACCACGATAGAGCTTACGTGGTCCCAACTATCACACTCAAGTGGGTGGAGCCATCCAAAGCCTTGCCAGGTCTAGGGACGATATCATATTATCGATATCAAGCTAAAGGCCCAACCAGGTAGGGGAAACTCACAAGGGAGGTCCCAAAGTCATAATGTATAAACCTATGTTGGCGCGTAGTTCTGAGGCACAGTGTGATCGACCCTTTGCCTACTCAATGCTAGACATTACTCCCAAAACATGCATATGCTCTACATCATTTTATAATGAATCTCAACATCATCTATTGATGAAGCTCAATGATCAAATACATATCAATTATGGAATCATGCATATGAGAAGCTTTATCCCGAAACATACCAGAAGCTGAAAACATAATTGGGAGCCTTCACTCCAAAACCATGTGGTAAGCTATACATATGAAAACTTGAACTCAAAACATAGGACAAGCTGAAATTATAATTGGGAGTCTTTGCTCCAAAACAATGTGGTAAGCTTAATTCGGGAAGAATCATCATTCATACTTTACATGTGAGCATTTCCCAAAGCTTTATCATACTTAAAAATACTCAATTCTCATCAAAATAATAATTGCAATTGTGGGTAGCTTTAACATATGCTTTTCATGAGAATATCTCCTCATTATCATATATTTATATAAAATCTCATCTTCCATAAACATCTCAATAATGCGCTTTTAATTCAATAAACTAGAAACATGATTTTTAATTGAAAACATTATAAAAATTGCCCATGCTTCATAATTTAATAGTAGAATCATAATCAAACCATACCCATGTATATAGATAGAAGATTAATGCCTTTGGGTTAGAATCCCATATATTTGACATAGGAATTTCATACTTTAGATAGGGATTGGGCATAGGTGTGAAAGAAATCACCCATTCATTACCCTACATACCTGTTGGTGGATAATTCTAACACTTCATTAGATGCCCAATAGGAAATTGAAAAGAAATTGATGAATGCTAAGTTTGATCACCCTCTCAAGTCTTCTACCTTGCATGCATGAATGAAGGAGGCCTAAAATGAACTTAACCCCTTTAAAAGTCACTATTCATAACCCAAAATGTCATAGTTTAGGCCTTAGTAACTTAGGAATTACGGAAAAGCCCTTACTAAATTCACAGAAAAATAATTGCCAGGTGGTCCCAATGGAGGACCTAACGACTCATTGCTTAGGGTCACGACTTGTGGAGTCGTCCGTGAAGTGCACTGCTTCACCTAATCTTCTAGCCTCATCACCGCCGGCCTAACGACTCGTTACTGGTGATCACGACTCGTGGTCACCATCCGTGATGTACACTGCCTTCATGAAAAATATTTTTTTAAATAGCTAACCACGACCTACACACGAATTGTGGGGACTGACTATGACTAGTTGGGTCCCTCCCGTCAAGTCCACTGCCCCTTTCCCTTTTCTTTTCTTAATCCCCCTCCCCACAACTGACCCAACAAATCGTGGAGACTAGCCACAAGTCATGGTCATGCCCGTGGGGGTCTCCTCTTCTCAAGATTTAAATTTCATCCCCTGGCCTTCCCCACGAGTCACATCACGACTCGTGGGTTGATCTTACGAGTCTCCTCATGACTCATTCTGAGTCTGCTACAAAATTTTCACTTTTTCTCCATATCAAGTCCCGGGTCTGATCTTTGGGCTTTCGGGGTATAACAATATCTCCCCCTTGGGAGCATTCGTCCTCGAATGTTAGAAAACACACAGAAAAGCAGAGAAAATGCAATCATCATATTCAAATACTGATTATTTAAACTGAAAACTGACGGAATGACTACCTCCGATTCGAATCACATAACTGAACTGATTTCATGAATCATACACATATCCATATACATAAAAGAAACTTTCGCACATGAATTGAACATGAAACTAAATAAATTCTGAGTGCAAAACTGATACCTCAAGCTGAAACTGAGCCGGTAGAGAGCAAATGTGGGTATCTATCCATTATATCTGCTTCGGCTTCGCATGTAGCTCCTTCAACATACTGATTCCTCCATAACACTTTAACAGAAGCTACTTCCTTGTTCCTTAGCCTTCTAACCTGACGATCCAATATTTCCACCGGAACCTCTTCATAGCTAAGGCTGTCTCTTACACCAACACTGTCCACCGGGACAACTAAAGTTGGATCACCCAAACACTTCTTTCAAAGAGATACATGAAACACAAGATGCATAGAAGCTAATTCTGAAGGAAACTCCAACTCATAAGCCATCTTTCCAACACGTCTCATTATCTGATACGGGCCGAAATAGTGGGGACTAAGTTTCCCTTTCTTTCAAAACTGCATCACTCCCATCATGGGAGACACCCTGAGAAATACCCAGTCATCGACTTCAAATTCTAATTCTCTTCTTCTCACGTCCGCATAAGACTTTTGGTGACTCTGGGCAGTTTTCAACTTGTCTCTTATCAATTGAACCTTCTCCATAGCTTTATGAATTGAATCTGGCCCTTTCATTGCCGCCTCACCAACCTCAAACCATCCGATGAGCGACCTACATCTCCACCTGTAGTGACCTCGAACGACACCATCTGAATACTAGAGTGATAGCTATTATTGTAGGCAAACTCGATAAGTGGCAAATGCTCGTCCCAACTACCTTTGAAGTCCATTACATATGCTCCTCAACATGTCTTCGAGAGTCTGGATTATCCACTCTGCTTGATCATCCTTTTGTGGGTGAAATGTTTTGCTGAGCTTAATCTGTGTACCTAATCCTTTTTTAAACGACTTCCAAGACTAAGAGGTAAATTGAGTACCTTAATCTGAAATGATGGATAAGGGCACTCCATGCAATCAGACCAACTCCCGAATATATAGTTTGGCATAATCCTGTGCCGAATCCGTTGTTTAGACCGATAGGAAAAGAGCATCCTTGGTCAACCTATCTACCACAACCCACATGGAGTCATATTGTCAATGTGTACGAGGCAGACCTGTGATAAAATCCATATTAATTTCTTCCCACTTCCTAGTAGAAATGCTGATATCCAGAAGCACACCTCTCGGTCTCTGATGCTTAACCTTTACTTACTGACAGTTCGAACACTTGGCTATAAATTCTACAATATCCTTCTTCATGGCATTCTACCAATAGAATTCCCTTAAGTAATGGTACATCTTGGTGGTACCTGGATGGATAGAATACCTGGATCCATTAGCCTCATGCAACATCCAACTCCATAAATCATCAACATTTGGAACACATAAGCAACCCTGGCACCGAAGCACACCATCTCCCCCTTAGGAGAAGACTTCTACCTTCAAATTTTGAATGGCTTCCTTAAACTTTACGAAAATCGGGTCCTCATCTTGTGTAGCTTTCACATCATTCACCAAGGACGAATTTTCATTTGTTTGAAACCACCACATCTCTATCGGTTGAGTCAACCAACCTAACTCCCAACATTGAAATTCGATGAACATCCCTCACCAACTCCTTTTTCTCTTCATCCACATGGGACACACTCTCCATAGAGAGTCTACTAAGTGTGTCCGCTACCACATTAGCCTTACTCGAATGCTAAAGGACACTCATATCGTAGTATTTGAGTAGTTCCAACCACCTCCTTTGTCAAAGATTGAGATCTTTCTGCATGAAACACATACTGTAAGCTCTTATGGTCGGCAAACACATCCACGTGGACTCCATACAAATAATGTCGCCATATGTTCAATGTGAACACCCCCACAGCTAATTCAAGATCGTGGGTTGGGTAATTTATCTCATGGACTTTCAACTGTCTAGAGGAAAATGCTATAACTTTTCCACGATGCATCAATACACACCCGAGTCCGATTCTCGAAGCATCACAATACACCACAAAACCATCAGTACCCTCTGGCAGAGTCAACACCGGTGCTGAAGTAAGTAAAGTCTTCAACTTTTGGAGGCTTTTCTCACAAGCCTCCGACCATTGGAACTTCACCTTCTTCTGGGTTAATTTGGTCAAAGGTGCTGCAATAGATGAAAAACCCTCAACAAGTATCCGATAGTAGCCAGCTAATCCCAAGAAACTCCGAATGTCTCACGATTCACCAATCAAGGCCAATATTTCATCGCCTCGATTTTCTGAGAATCTACCTTTATGTTCACTTAATACCACATGCCCCAAAGATGCTACGAAGCTCAACCAGAACTCGCACTTGCTGAATTTGGAATATAATTGACGATCCTTGAGGGTTTGAAGCACTACTCTCAAATGAGCAGCATGCTCCTCCTCCCTCCGAGAGTATATAAGGATATCATCAGTGAACACGATCACAAACATGTCCAGGAATGGCTTGAATACCCTGTTCATCAAATCCATAAAAGCTGAAGGAGTATTCGTTAGTCCAAAAGACATAACTACAAACTTATAATGACCATACCACGTCTTGAAGGTTGTTTTTGGGATGTCACTCTCCCGAACTCTAAGCTGATGATTCTCGGTTCTGAGATCTATCTTTGAGAAACACTTTGCACCCTAAAGCTTGTCAAACAAATCATCGATCCTGGGTAAAGGATACTTGTTCATGACAGTGACTTTGTTCAATTGCTGATAATCAATGCACATTCGAAGGGAACCATCCTTCTTTCAGACAAATAAGACTGGTGCACCCCATGGAGACTTGCTCGGTTTAATGAAACCTTTATCTAACAAGTCCTTCAACTGCTCTTTCACCTCCTTTAGCTCGGTTAGAGCTATTTTGCAAGGGGGAATGGATATAGGCTGCATTTCAGTAAGAAGGTCAATACCAAAGTCAATCTCCCATTCGGGAGGGACACTTGGCAAATCATCAGGAATGACCTCGAGATACTGACATACTACTTGAACTGACTAGAGAGTCGGGGTCTTAAACTCAACATCCTTAACCCTAACTAGATGGTACACACAAACCTTAAAGATCATCTTCCTGGCCTTAAGGTATGAAATGAAACGACCTAGAGGTACAGTTGAACTACCCTTCCATTCTAACACTGGCTCACCCCAAAATTTCAACTCTACTGACCAGGTTCTACAATTAACTAAAGCATAGCATGCAAATAGCAAATCCATGTTGAGAATAACATCAAAATCTGTCATGACTAACTCTATCAAATCTGCAAAGCTGACCTTCTGAAGGATCGACTTGGAAATGGGAGGAGATCAATATGGACTTCATTATAGGGTTTCCTTGCACTCGTCGACAGTATGACTCCATTTGGGTGGTTGTGGACAGGTTGGCCAAAGCAGCTCATTTTCTACCAGTCAAAACTACTGTTCAATGGAGGATTATGACAAACTATACATTTGAGAGCTAGTTTGGTTGCATGGAAAGACCTTGTCCATCATATCGAACAAAGGTACTCAGTTTACCTCCCATTTTTAGAGTTCATTTCAAAAGGGACTAGGTACTCAAGTCAAACTCAGTACAACATTTCACCCACAAACAGATGGTCAGGTGGAGCAGACCTTTTAGACTCTTGAGGACATGTTTAGAGCATGCGTGATTGACTTCAAGGGTAGTTAAGATGATTATTTTTCTCTCATTGAGTTTACGTATAATAACAACTATCATTCCAACATTTAGATGGCTCCATTTGAGGCTCTCTATGGGCGGAGGTGTAGATCGCCTATTGGTTTGTTTGAAGTCGATGAAGCTACAATGATAGGGCTAGATTCAGTCCATGAGGCCATGGAGAACGTTCAGCTCATAAGAGACAAGTTGAAAACAACTCAAAGTCACCAAAAGTCCTATTCGGATGTGAGAAGGAGAGAACTTGAGTTTGAAGTTTGTTTCTAAAGGTGTCTCCCATGAATAGAGTGATGATGTTTGGAAAGAAAGGAAAACTCAGTCCCCGTTATGTTGTCCCATATTGAATTGTGAAACGGGTTGGAAAGGTAGCATATGAGTTGTAGTTTCCATCAGAACTAGCCTTAGTCCATCCAATTTTCCATGTATCGCTCTTAAAGAAGTGCTAGGGTGATCCAGCTCTAGTTGTTTCGATGGACAATGTCGGTGTAAAGACAACCTTAGTTATCAAGAGGTACCGGTGGATATATTGTATCAGTACATTCGTAAGGTAAGGAATAAATGAGTAGCTTCAATCAAGGTCATATGGATGAATTAGTATGTTGAGGGAGCTACATGGGAAGCCGAAGCAGATATGATGGCTAAATACCCACATTTATTCCCTACTAACTCAGTTTCAGCTTGGGGTATCAGTTTTCTTCTTAATACTCTATTCAGTTTCATGTTCATCTCTTGTATCCTAGTTTTCTTCATGTAAATGGATGTTTATGTGATTCAAGAATTCAATTTAGTAATTTAGTTCAATTCAAAGCCAGTCACTCCGTTAGTTTTCAGCATGTATGTTCAGTATTTGAATATGGTGATTGCATTTCTCTATTTTCTATATGTTCACCCACATTCGAGGACCAATTTTCCCAAGGGGGAGATATTGTAATACCACAGAAGTGCCTAAGACTAGACCCAAGAATTAAAAATTAAAAGTAGCATAAATCTAGAAAATTTTCTCAGAACAGGTCATTGGTGGGACTAATGACTCGTTGGATGTGCCAGTGATGAGATACTACAGGTTTGGAGTTAGGAGTAATGGGTCTAGGAACGACCTCCTGTTTGTTGTAACGATTCGTTTAATGGAGTCATTGTGAGGTTGGTTCATGATCAAGGAAGATGTAACGAGTCGTGGTATGACCAGTGGTGACAACGACTGGCAGCAATAAGTCATTGAAGCTTGTAATGACTTGTCCTGTCCAGTCGTGGTAGGGGATCTGAAACCTGATTCAGGGATGAGATGACAAGGGGTTTTAACAGACCGTGGGAGCTAGCCACGGTCATGTTTTATTCATGGGTATGATCTGAACATGTTTTAAATGATGAATTATTATTAATGGGTATATTTTATAATATTTTAAATTATAAATTATGTTCTCAAGTTTTCTAAATGATGACCATCCATGAGTGTTTATAAATGTTGAGATCTATGAGATATATGCTCAAGTATAATGTAATGTTTATGAAGAAAGTATTATTTTGATATACCCATGTTTATGTTCATGTTTCCAAAGTGAATCAAGTTGATTTCAAGTATGTTAAAGTATTGGGCAAGCCCA
Source organism: Datura wrightii (assembly GCA_035772735.1). NCBI lineage: Eukaryota > Viridiplantae > Streptophyta > Magnoliopsida > Solanales > Solanaceae > Datura > Datura wrightii. The sequence continues at coordinate 15,143,672 of JASDFA010000003.1, forward strand.
TATGATCAAGTATGTTTTATGATTTCATGTATTAACTTACCACATGGTTTTGGAGTCAAGACTCCCATTACTTTCAGCTTGTGGTATGGTTTGAGCCAAGGCTCCTCATGTTATGATTTTCAATTATGCATGTATATTACTATTTAAGCTTCTTCACTAGATGAATGGTCAGCTTCGTTTAAAAAAGATGGAGAGAATATGCATGTTATTTGGGATTAATGTCTAGCACCGAGTAGGCTAAAGGTCAGTCAACCCTATGCCTCCAAACTATGTGCCAATGTAGGTTTTCTATTATATTCTGGTACCTCCCTTGGAGCTTTCCCCTGCCTCCAAGGGGCCTTGAGCTTGATATCAATATCATGGTATTGTCCTTAGCCATGGCAAGGCTTTGGACGGCTCTGCCCACTTGAGTGTGATTGTCGGGACCACGTAAGCTCTATCGTGGTAATGTAGGTTATATGATAAGTCTCCCATTTTTCCTCATGATTTCAGCTACGCATGTACATCGGTCATGGTAATTCATTTTCAGCAGGTTTGACTCAATATTCAATTTTACTTATGATTATCAGTTTTCAGCTTTTGGGTCATTTTAATTAGTTATGATGTGTAGTTATGTTCAAATCATGATTTCAAAAAATAGCATGCAAGCATTACTCTCAAAATCTTATCTTGATTATGTTTTATGAAACGCGTTATTACTGATTTTAATTACATAGTAGTTTTAATAGTCGGCACATTCGATGTACTAACCGCATACTCTATTCTATATCATTTCATTATACAGGCTTCGATATCCAGACTCGGCCCCGTCACAAGCCAGTTTTCGGAGTTAGCATCTAGTCTCAGTTGGTGAGTCTCAGCTTTCGAGGACCCTTTCTTTTCAGTTATCTTGTACTTTCAGTTTTCTGACTTAGAGAGTTAGTTGGGGTCTTGTCCCATCAGCTCATTAGTAATAGAGGCCTTTCAGACATAGATTGTATTCAGCTTCAGACTTGTGTTGTATGTTCTGATGTTAGGCTATGTTCAGACTTCTGTTATGTTTATTTTGATTGATCTTCCGTTCTTATTGATTGAGTTAGATGTTATTTTCATGCCACGGGTTGACTTGGAGCCTCTCGTGGTGCCTTTTCCCGTGTCTCTATCTGGGCCTATGTTTGAGTCATGACATTACTGATTGAGTTTTCGTATAAGTTCTTACAAGGGTGTTGATATGTTATGTGTTTAAAGCACTTTCAAGGCTTAAAACTGAGAAAATATGCATGGTCTTAGGTGTGTTTATACAGATATGATGCACTTTTGCTTTATTTTTAGGGAAATCAGGTGTTGGGGTTGAAATCTATAAACGAAGGGAAAATGAGTGCAAAAAATGGGCTAAGTACAGGCCTCAGTATGACTCGTACATTGATCCGTGGAAAATTTCAGAAGGCCTTCTCAAGACCAAGGCAAAGTACGACTCTTGGTACGAGCCATCCCATCATGGTACGATCCGTACTAGAGCAGTCGTGGAAAATTACAGAAGGTCCTGCACTTGACTAGTCTCCTGGTATAGGTAGAAATCACGATTCGTGATGACTACCTACGACCTGTGGCAAGGAGCCGTGTTGAACTTCAGAAAGAATGTCGAAAGGCAGATTCCATGGCATAAGAGTCAACCATGAGTCCTTAGAGCAAGGTATAAAGTATTACTAAGACACTCATGTAAATATTTAGAGTATGCCAAAAAATCATAGGTTTAGACCACGACAAAGATTTACGACTCATAGGAGCATTGTATGAGTCATACCAACTCTCAGAACTTAAAAAAAACCAGGGTTACTGAGCATTGTACAAGTGAAAGCTATGACACATAGATTAATGGTACGAGTCATAGGATTTGGCAGTGACAGCTATTACAATTTCTCTGTTAATTTAGGAAATGTTTCTGCTTATTTGTATAAATACTTTTGTAGGTTATTTTTGTTATAAAAGCTATTTAGTCAAACTTTTGACACTACGGAGAAAAATACTTTGTAGATTATTCTTGAGTTTTCTTAATATTATTAGAGATTCTTTCATTTTTCTTGGATTGATCATTCTTGAATTGTGCAATTAATCTAATGGGTTTATTTCATTCTTATTGTAAATTTTCAATTATGCTTTTGTCTATGAATTCTAATTCTTCTCTTATAATCATGAGAGGATAAAACCTGGACAATTAGGGTTATCAGAACCATGGTGAATTAACAAACTAGAGTTTGCATAACATGATTCTAAATCAATATGAATGTTTGTATTATCTTCTCTTCATATTAAACGCTTGTTAGCGGAGCACAATGTTTGGACTTGCTTGAATTCTTTATTTTCTTGAACCTAAGGAGGTGAGATTAGGAAAAAAGAAGAACAACAAAGACTTGAACTTTATGGTTCATTGTATAACTTGAGTTTCGGTCGCAGGATAGTTAATTTGGAATATGTTGATTACGATTGAAGTGAAATCACTCAGGAGACCTAATCCAGTAATTGAGTATAGTCATCCAATAGGGACGAACCAGTCATTTGGATGAACCTATGTTATCAGTTCTACTAGCTAAGTATTGGAATAAATCACAAGTATAATACCCGAAGTAGTTATGAGCCCGTAGGTAAAACCCCCCTAGTTTATTGCATAAACATGACAACAACGTCAATTTACAATACTCACTTAATTCTTTCATTGAAACCCTCCATTAGGAAATAATCATACTAAAAGCATAAATGCTAGCATTATTCTACATCCTGACCATATTTCATGTAGTATAGACCCCATCCTTTGTTAGGTTATTTATTGACAACATCCGCATAAAACTTTTACAGGGGTGTGAATTAAGCATTATCAAAAGTGGCGTCGTTGACAGGGAATACGACTTAGGATTAGATCAACTACTTGTGTTTAAATTTTAGTCGTCATTTCCTTATTTACATTTTTCTTTTGTTTTTGACGCCCACAGGCTGCCACTTGGTGAATGTAAAGTCCTAGGTGAAGAGGAAACCCCTTGATCCCACTCTATCTAGAGCTTGAAAGGACACTGTGAAATATAGAGCATAACGAAACCCCAGAACAGATGCAAGTGAGACTCGCCACTGAGGCTCGTCAGGTAGAGTTACCATGTCAAGCTGCTCTTCAGGGAGTAGATAATCCCCAGGGAGTGGTGAACAATGTTGACCGACACAAATAGGGTAACAGAGGTCATAGAAATGCTCTGTAGTTTGATGATGATGAGGACCTGAATATTGATGAGGCCGGGTCAACAGGAGCCATTGTACCTCTACCTTTTCCTGTTGGGGCAAAGTTTGATATCACTAGCACCATAATCCAGTTGCTCAACATGAAAGGGGTGTTTAGTGTTCATGTAGCTAATGATGCAAATCTGTACCTAATGAACTTTGTGGGGATTTTCAAGGCATACAGGTTGCCAGGTGTGAGCCATGATGCTATCAAGATGAAACTCTTCCTATTCTCTCTATCTTGAGAGGCCACTTTATGGTTTTCAGAGTTTCCCAATAAATCCATAACGAACTGTAGTTTCACGACTCGAACATAGGCCCGGATTAAGACACAGGACAAAGAACCCAATAGGCTCCAAGTTAACCCATGGCATGAACATGATATCTAAAATCAACATAATCAAGTAGAAATCTAACATGTATAATAAAGCGGAAGTCTGAAAATGTCATAACATCTGAATACATAACACAAGGCTGAAAATGAATGCATGCTATGTCTGAAAAGCCTCTACTACTAACGAGTTGATGGGACAAGACCTCAACTAACTCACTATAGTTTGAAACTGAAAATACTCAATACAACTGATAAAGGGCGCTCGGAAGAGGAGGACTCACCAACTAAGACTGAAAGATGCTAATATTGAGAGTCTAGCTACTGGCGGGACTGAGCTTGAATATCTGAGCTTGTATCATGAAAAAATATAGCACAGTGTATGCGGCCAGTATGTGGAATGTACTGAGTATTAAAGGTAATTAAAACCGCTAAGTAAGTAAAAATCATAAATCATGCATATCATAAAAACATGACCAAGTTAAGATTCTGAGAGTAAGCATTTCATGTCATTTTCTGAAATTATGATCTGAACGTAACTGCATATCATAACTGAATCAAATGACCTAAAGCTGAAAAACTGATAATCATAAGTAAAATAGAATAATGAGTCAAACCTATTGAAAACGTAATATCATGACTAATGAACATGCATAACTGAAATCATGAGGAATCATAGGAGAGTCGTCATATTACTGACATTACCACGATAGATCTTATGTGGTCCTGACTATCACACTCAAGTGGGCAGAGACATCTAAAGCCTTGTCAGGGCTAAGGACGCTGCCATGATATTGATATCAAGCTGAAGTTCCCTTGGGAGCAGGGGAAGCTCACAAGGGAGTTACCAAATAATCTGAACATACCTACGTTGGCATGTAGATCTAAGGCATAGGGTTGACTGACACTTAGACTACTCGGTGCTAGACACTACTCCTAAAAACGTGCATATGCTCTCCATCATTTTTCAACAATGCTGAACCATCGTCTAGTGATGAAGCTGACTCATATCATACATGCATTAATTTGTAATCATAACACGAGGAGCCTTGGGCTCAATCCATACCACAAGCTAAAAATATTGGGAGTCTAGACTCCAAAATCCATGTGGTAAGCTAATACCATGAACTTTAGATAAATCATGAATCATACTTGATCATATGGACTTCCTCAATACTTAAACATGCTTGACATAGACTTGATCATTCGAAAACATGAACATGGACATGGGTAATTCGAAATCATACTTTCATCATACACATCTCATCAAGCTTGAATACATTTTATCATAGATCTCAACTTTCATGAACATCTATGGATGGGCATTTTAATTTGTAAAACTTGAAAACGTAATTTTTAATTGAAAACATTGTAAAATATGCCCATTAATCATAATTCAACATTAAAAACATGCTTAGTTCATACCCATGATTGATACTTATAGAATTCACATGTTGGGTTAAAACCTCATAGATTCATCAATGAGAATTTCATTAGTCGAAGAGGGATTTGGCATGGGTGTCGATGAATACACCCATTTATAACCCTACATACCTGGGTAAATCAGATTTACACTTCCTCTTGAAAGCCCAAGGGAATTTGGAAATAGATTGGAGAAATTCTTCAAGCTTGATCTCCAAGGAAAGGTTCTAAGTTGCATGCATGGAGTGGGAAATGCTTAGAATAGGTTTATCACCCTTAAAACCCTTCTAACTAAGCTTAAAAGGATGTAGTTATGACCTTAGAGCTTAGTAATTATGAAAATACCGTTAATGAATAAACCTGAAAAAACTGCACTGCCAGTTACGACAAGTGGTACCACGAGTCATACCTTACTACCACGACTCGTGGTGATTGCTCATTACTTCATTCCCTTTTTTTCAGTTCTTAGATTCTGATGCCACGACTCAGCAACACAAATCGTTAAAATGAATAATGATCTATTGTATCCTCTCGTTACTGCCTCTGATGAAACTGCATTTGCACTTTCCACGAGTCACACCCCGACTCTACGAGTCGTGGGTTCCATCCATTACTTGACTTGGAAATTTTCCCTGCCCTTCCCACGAGCACTCACAAGGACTCGTTGTTCCTCACAAGGAGTTGTAGCATGACTCGTACTGTCCATCCCTGACTATTCCAGAACCAAGCCATGATTACTGCCTATGAGTCATACATTCTTCTAATGGGTCATTACCAGGACTGTTGTTACAGAACCACTCACTGCCTAACCCCAACCATGGGTGCTTCCAATGGACCGTCTAACCTCATAACAACTTGTACCACGACTTGTTCTAAGTGAAATCTTAGATTTTCTGCCTCTTTTCCTTCCACATCTTGATTCTAGTCTTACACACTTTCGGGGTATTACAATAAGTCCTCCTTCTGAACATTCGTCCTCAAATGTGGGTTAACATACTGAAAAGTTGAGAAATGCAACGACCATGCCAAATACTGAACATTTAAGCTAAAAACTAATAGAGTGACTAAATCCGAACTAGATTACATGACTGAACTAAATTCATGAATCACACACACAATCATTAACACAAAACAATCTAGGGAAGTTAAACTGAACTTGAAACTAAACAGAGTACTAAGGAGAAAACTGGTACCTCAAGTTGGAGTTGAGCCGAAAGGGAAAAGATGTGGGTATTTATCCATCATATCTACTTCGGCTTCTCACGTAGCTCCTTCAACATGATTCCTCAACAAAACCTTGACTGAGGCTACTTCTTTGTTTCTTAGCTTCTGAACCTGATGATTAAGTATTTCCACTATAACCTCCTTATAACTAAGGTTATCTTTCACACCTACAATATCCACCGGGACAACTAGAGCTGGATCACCCAAGCACTTCTTAAAAAAGATACATGGAAAACTAGATGAATTGAAGCTAATTATGAGGGCAACTCCAACTCATAGGCCACCTTGCCAACACGTCTCACAATCTGATACGTGCCAACATAATGGGGATTGAGTTTCCCTTTATTTCCAAATGTCATCACTCCCTTCATCGGAAATACCTTCAGAAACACCCAATCATCAAATTCAAACTCCAACTCCCTTCTTCTCACATCAGCATAGGACTTTTGGCGACTCTAAGCTGTTTTGAACCTGTACCTTATAAGCTGAAGTTTCTCCATAGCCTCATGGACTGAATCTGGACCTATCAATATAGCTTCACCGACTTCAAACCAACGAATAGGCAATCTACATCTTCGCCCATAGAGAGCCTCAAACGAAGCCACATGTATGCTGGAATGGTAGCTGTTGTTATATGCAAACTCAATGAGAGGAAAATGATCATCCCAACTACCCTTGAAATCAATCACACACACTCTCAACATATCCTCAAGAGTCTGAATGGTCCTCTTGGCCTGACCATCTGTTTGTGGGTGAAATGATGTGCTAAGCTTGACCCGAGTACCAAGTCCCTTATGAAACGCTCTCCAAAACTGGGTGGTAAACTAATTACCTCTATCTGATATGATGGATGAGCGCACTCCATGAAACTTAACAAACTCTCGAATGTACAATTTGGCATAATCCTCTATTGAATCGGTAGTTTTAACTGGTAGAAAATTAGCTGCCTTAGTCAACCTATCCACAACATCCTAAATAGAGTCATACTGTCGACGAGTACGAGGAAACCCTGTAATGAAGTCCATATTGATTTACTCCCATTTCCAAGTAGGTATGTTAATGCCTTTGAGCACACCTCCAGGTCTTTGATGCTCAACCTTCACCTGTTGATAATTCAAATACTTTGTCATAATCATTGCTATGTCCTTCTTCACGTTATTCCACCAATAGACTTCCCTTAGGTAATGGAAAATCTTGGTGGCACCTGGATGTATAGAATATTTGGAACCATTAGCTTCATGCAACATTCGCTCCCTCAAGTCACAAGCATCCGGTACACACAAATGACCCTAATATTGGAGCAACGTCTCCCTTTTAGGAGAAGACCTTGACCTTCTAATTCGAACTTCTTCCTTCAACTTTACCAAAATAGGATCCTCTTCTTTCATAGCCTTAACATCGATCACCTAAACTGATTCTAATACATTCTGAACAATGACACCACCATCTATTGAGTTAACCAGACGAACTCCTAGTTGTGCAAGTCGGTGCACGTCCTTCACTAAGTCTTTCCTCTCCTCATCTACATGAGATACACTCTCCATGGAAATCCTGCTAAGAGCGTCTATCACCACATTTTCTTTGCCCGGATGAGAAAGGACACTTATATCATAATCTTTAAGAAGCTCCAACCACCTTCTCTGACGTAGATTTAGATCCTTCTAGGTGAACACGTACTGTAAGATTTTGTGGTCCGTAAACACATCCACATGGACCTCGTATAGATAGTTTCTCCAAATCTTCAAGGCAAATACGACCGCCGCCAACTCAAGGTCGTGAGTTGGATAGTTTTCTTCATGGACTTTCAGTTTCCTAGAAGCATAGGCTATAACTTTACCGTGTTGCATGAGTACACAACAATGGCCGATCCTTGAGGCATCACAGTATACCACAAACCCATCGGTACCCTCAAGTAGGGTCAACACCGGTGATGAGGTGAGTCGAGTCTTCAAATCTTGGAAATTCTTCTCACAAGCCTCCGACCGTTGAAACTTCACTTTTTTCTAGGTCTATTTAGTCAACGGTTCTACAATGGATGAAAACCCTTCAACAAACCTTCGATAGTAACCAGTTAAGCCTAAGCAACTCCTGATATCTGAAGGACTAACTGGTCTAGGCAAATTCTTCACCACTTCTATCTTTTTGAGAGTCCACCTGTACACCCTCACTTGACACAACATGACCCAAAAATGCCATCTAGTTCAACTAAAACTCATATTTACTCAATTTAGCATACAACTGGCGATCCTTAAGAGTCTGTAGCACCACCCTCAAATGAGCGGTATGCTCCTTCTTGCTCTGAGAGTATATAAGGATGTCATATATGAACACGATCATGAACATATCCAAGTATGGATTGAACACCATGTTCATCAAATCCATAAAAGATGTAGGGGAATTTGTTAGTCCAAAATACAACGTCATATGACCATACCGAGTCCTGAAGGCTCTCTTCGAAATGTCATTCTCCCCAACCCTTAGTTGATGGTATTCGAATCTGAGGTCTATCTTTGAAAAGAACTTAGTGCCCTGAAGCTGGTCAAACAAATCATCAATCCTGGGGAGAGGATACTTGTTCTTGATTGTAACGTTGTTCAATTGTCGATAATCAATGCAAATTCAAAGGGAACCATCTTTATTTTGAAAAAAGAGAACTAGTGCGCCCCACGGGGATTTGCTTGGTCTAATGAAATCTTTGTATAAGAGATTCTTAAACTGCTCCTTCAACACTTTTAACCCAGCTGGGGCCATTCCGTAAGGAGAAATTAATATAGGCTACGTATCGGGAAGTAGGTTAATACAAAAATTGATCTCTCGCTTGGGAGGAATTCCAGGTAAATCATCTAGAAACACTTCTGGGTACTCACACACTACAAAAATTGACTAGATAGTCGGCGTTTCGGTCGTAGCATCCTTAACCCTAACTAGATGGTACACGTTGTTCGGCGGATTGGCGACTACACACAAGTGCACGTGGTCGAACAAGTAGTAAAATGGCCTAAGTAAGCCAAGTATCGACCCCACAGGGACTAAACTAAGGTAATAATCAACTTAAGTGTTAATGAACTCTAACTTTAAAAATGCAAACAACAATTTAAATAGGATTTTGAGAGTGTAGTTTCCAAATTTTTACGAATCTAAGACAAAATTATAAAGTGAGTCTGAACTATAGTAATGAGTATGTTGAGGCTAAAACAAACATGCAGGGAAGTAATTTGTCGATACAATTCAGTTAATCTTTCCTTCGGTTGCTAGTCAAGAATTATTGCCTATGGATTGAAACTTTCGTATCCTACCCAACTTAAGAATCATCAACCTTCAACCTACGTTTCTGTGATATAAGAATTTCATGTTTTAGCCATACAAAACCGATTCCTTAATTGACTAATACGACTTTCAAATATATTTCTATTCTGAATGTAAATCAATTCTCAATTTTCCCAAACTAAGAAGAGATCATATCCTACCAATTCACAACTTTCCAATTTCTTTCCTTTTCAAAATCAAAATTGGATTTTTTAGATATACATTAACATTGGCCAAACATTAATGCAGTAAGAACAAGAATTGATAGAACAACCATTGAAGAAAAGATGAAAACTAAAATGATCAACAATTACATTCCACTACAATTGTTCTTAACCTCGGCAAGAAGTGAATTTAGCCACTCATTTGTGGATTAAACATCATCAAATGAGTATAAATCATACAAACAATTGAGATAAAAGAGAAAGAGATAGAGAAGAACCCTAGAATTTTTGTCCCCTCAACTGCCTGTAACCCACGTTCTTGCTCAACCCAGTCAGAATAATTAAAAATAAACCTAAGTGTGCTATTTATACTGGTGGGAATTTTTCCCGGAATAACAAGCGACGTGGCACGGAGTGTATCGCGAAGCACTCCCTCCGTGCGACGGTGCAAACGCGGACCCTCACTGGAAATTGATGTTCCAGGTAAATATAGGCAATATGCCACGACTTGTATCGCGTGGCATTGCCTCCATATCACGGAGGCAATGCGGACCTTCACTGGAATTTGCCAAAATAGATCACCCTAGGTAGAATGCCTCCGCGATGGCAGTGTGACACGGCTCCATCGCGGAGCCCTTATTTTTGCTGCTCTTCCTTGACCTTTTCCACTGCTCACTTCCAAGTCTATTCCCGATCTTTACCAACATGTATCTTAGCTTCCTAAAATTACATTTTACCTGCAAAACAACACTAATCATGTTGGTTAGTATAAATTCACATTTTAACTACAAATCACATGAGAATGCACACATAACGATGGATAAACAAGACGAAATAGAGCATTTGAGCATCACTTGGGCATATAATTCTGGACAAGATCACACGCAACCTTTAGAAATCATCTTTATGGACTTACGGTAGGAAATGAAATAACCTATAGGAATAGCTAAACTACCCTTCCACTCTTGGATTGGCTCACCCAAAAATTTAAACTCTACTACATGGGTTCAACAATTGACTAAGGCATAAAATGCATGTAACTAATCCATGCCGAAGATAACATTAAAATCGGTCATGGATAGCTCTACTAAATCTACCGAGGTGATCTTCTGAAGGAGTGTGATGGGGAAATTTCTATATACCCGTTGAGCTATAACTGAATCACTGACTAGTGTAGAGATTGAGAAGGTTTTTGATAAGAGTTTGGGGCTGACTATGAAACTACTAGCAACATAGGGCATCGCAAAAGATAAACTACACACTAGGTCTAACAATGCATATACATCAAGGTGGAATACTCGTAACATACCAATGACTACATCTGGGGAGACCTCCTACTCCTGACGAGATACTAGGGCATAGAATCTGTTTTAGCGCTGACCACCACCCATACTAGTAGATGCCCCCTACTGAGCTGTGCGTGTTGGTGGAGCTGCTGAACTGGAGGCTGGGCCTTGGCCCCTATCATGGACCTATCTAGCTGTCGAGTAATCTCTGAGCATATGTCCAGGCTTCCCACACCCAAAACAAGCCCCTGAACCTACCAAACACTAACCAGCGTGTCTCCAACCACACCTGCCACACTCTGGAATGCTGGACTCTGCGGGTCTGCTACCTCGACCTCTAAAGCATGATGCCCGTCCCCTCTGGTCGCTCCTAGATCTTGATGGAACACTTATAGTTGACAGTGCTGGGGCTAAAAATCTCTAGTGGGACTGCTGGCAGTGCCCACTAGGTCATTACTGGGAGAGTTTGAAGCTATCAGTCCTGGCCCTCTTGGCCTCTCTCTCCTACTTACTCACCTATACCGCCTACATCAACTAGGCGTACTGAACTATTTGAGGAAAGTCAATGTCCTAATGAAGCATCGCGGTCTAGATGATCCTTAACTAAATAGTCTGCTATACCATGCATGAACCGACTCACTCGAGCTCTCTAGTCTGTCACCATCTCAGCTGCATACTTTGACAGGTGAGTGAACTCCAAGGCATACTCTAAACTGTCATCTTCCCTTGCTTCAGGTTCATAAACTCAGCTGCTTTAATCTCCCTCATCTCATGAGGGAAGAACTGGTCTATAAAAGTGGCATGAAACTCATCCCAACCAATAGGTCCTGCTCCAACTGCCTGCAACCCCTTTCAATTGATACGAGGCTAGATCGGCACACTCCTCTCCTATCACCCTCATGATTTGGGTGATCTTTAGAACCTCATCAATAAATTGATGTGGATCCTCGTCCACCTTTGACCCAAGAAACTCTAGAGGGTTCATCCTCAGAAAATTTCTAACTTTTGCCGCCGCCATATTCCCATTTTGAGGGACATGCACTACCGCCTGTTGGTTGACTTGGGCAGTCGAATCCTAAGCTAGCATCTGAACGGTGTCCCTAAACTCTACGTAGGCCACCTGCTTAGGTACATAGTCCTCATAGGCTGGTGGGCCTGCTGGTGCCCATCCCCGTTGCCATTCTCATGGACATTTCCATTCCCGTTTCTTATTCCATTAACCTAGAGAGGAGGCATGATTCTTCAAACACGTATAGCACGAGTTAAAAGAATAGAGACATTTCATCGCATGACTTAGATCATGAAAGAAGGGAACATTTCCTAAGCATCTCATAGCCTCTTCATCATAAGTTTGGCGCTCTTTACAGCCATGAAAAATACTCTACTTAACAAGGCATTCAAACACCCTAGGACATTTAAAAAAATCTAATGCGCTGATACCAAGTTTGTCACCACTCAAACATAGGTCCGGATCAAGACACGGGACAAAGAACCCCCAGAGGCTCAAGGTCAACCATGGCGTGAACATGATATCTAAAGTCAACATAATAAAGAAGAAATCTAACATAATAAAGTGGAAGTCTAATGTAATACCCCAAAAGTGCCTAAGAATAGACCCGAAAGTTAAAAGTTGAAAACTACTCAAATTGGGAAAAATTGCACAGAACGGACCAAGGAACGACTCATGGTATCGAACCACGGGTCATTGTATATAGTCATTGGGATGAGCAGAATTGGTGGCAGTGGAAACAACGAGTGATGTGATGACCCGTTGTGGGATGCAAAGGGTCATACTTTGCAGTCGTGGTAAGATATGGACTTCAACAGATGGCATACAACGAGTGTTCCAATGACTCGTTGTGAGGTGTAATGACTTGTAGTTACTTGTCGTTGGTTGGGTTTCAAGATTTCCAGTGTATGTGATGAATCATTACCACGACCTGTTAGAGGCAACGATGGGTCGTGGTGAGGCTCGTGGTAAGAAAGTTTATTTTTTGGTGAATGGAAAACAACGATCGATGTAACAATCCATTGATTCAGAGGACGAGTCGTCCTGTCCATTTATTATTCAGTTCCAAAGGTAAGTTATAGTAGTGCTAATGACGACCAACAGAATGGGTCAACGTTCCTTCCAACGACTGGTTGGTTTCGTCCGTTAGTCCAACCTGGACAGTTTTCAGGGCAGATTCATTAAGGGTATTTTTGACCTTTTCATGATATAAGGCCATAAACTACGTCATTTTAGCTTATGAAAGGTGGGTTTTTATGGGGATAATTATTTCTAAGTCTTTATTCATGCATGCAAGAGTTTAGAAGAGTGATCAAAGGGTGATTCAAGATTTTCTCCACCAATTCCTTTCAATTCCTTCTTGGGCTTTCAAGGGAGGTTAAGAATAAGTGTTTTCAGGTATGTAAGACTATCAATGGGTTATTTCTTCCACACCCATGCACATCCTCACGATTTTACAAAAATTCTATTAAAAACTCGTGGAGTTTTCAAGTTGAGTTATATGAAAGTGTAATGATTTGATAATGGGTTTTGTGATTTTAGAATCTTATCATAATCTTGGGTTTTGATCAGTTTTTATTATTTAAATTATTTATAATTTTATCGATTTGGATTTCTATGAAATTAAGCCTAATTACGCATGACCCATGATAAATTGACTTGTGATCTGCTATTTCCATTGATGATATTTACAAGCCTAGCATGAATTATGTTTCAAACTATGGATTTATGATATTACCCATCACGATTTTATGAATTTCAAGCTATATGTATGATCTACAAGTATGTATGAAACTTATGAATCATGAATTATGTTTTGGTCGACTCACGGGCCTTGTTCGTGGCCAGTTCATGTATGTACAAGCTTGTTTATGATTATAATCATTTAACTATCCCATGAATTCATGCATGATATACTATGAGCAATATATATACGTTTTGGGAGTAGTATCGAACACTGAGTCGGTTCGGAGCACAAGTTAATCCCTAGATCTCATAAACTACATGCCTCCATAGGTATGTTGGAACCTCTTTCATGACTGTCCCCATCCCAAACGGCCTTTCTTTTTATGGTAATATCATACTTTCATTGTTATACCCTTGGCAAGGTATGGACACCCTCCCGACTAGGGTTACAAGTTGGGCTTCATGTGTTCTCATATGGGGTATGTCGATTAAGAGAATTTCCCGCTATTCCTCATGATTTATGCATGTTATGATTACGTATTTTGGCTCAGGTCATGTAATTAAAGCTCTTCTCTTTTGATTATGATTATGTTAGCATTAAGAATTTTTTGAAAACCTTAAGCCTTATGTTATGTTACGATGTTTACGATATGAGCATGATGTCCTTCTCTTATGATCATTTATGAGTTCTATAGGTTTTAAATGTCCGTTTTACATACCTTGCATACTCAGTACATTTCACGTACTGACCGCATACTTTCTATGTTGTATCGTTTCATGATACTAGCCCAATCTCTCAATCTCACCCTCACCCATAGATTTTCTCAGAGTTGCTTTCAGCAAAGTTGGTGAGTCCTCATGTTCCGAGGGCTATTTGATAGACATGTTGATACTTCCTGTTTCAGTACTTGTTTAGGTTAGTTGGGGGTGTTGTCCCATCAACCCATCGTATGTATTAGAGGCTTTCAGAGAATGTTCGTACTCAGTTTGCGTATCTAAGTGTTTCGAATGTTTTGATGCATTATGTTATGTTATGCTATGTTTCCGACATGCCTTATGCTCAGTCTTCAGCTCATGTGATTAGATTTGATATATGCCTATGCCATGGGTTGACTTGGGGTTTCTCGGGGCTCCTTGTCCCATGTCTACGATCTGGGTGTACGTTCGGGTCATGACAAACTTGGTATTAGAGCCATAGGTTTTGATATCATTTTTGGCATGGATTGATTGTTTGCATGTTATGCTTTGATTAATTGTAGGACCCGTGCGGTGGAATTCTTATTTTTGAGTGAGTCAATTTTGGAGTGGAAGGGTAATTCAGTTGTACTAGCCAAACAGTTTATTTCATAGCTTAAAGCCAGGAAAATGATCTCTAAGGGCTGCATGTATCATCTTGTTAGGGTTAAGGATGTTGAGTCCCAGACTCCGACTATCCAGTTAGTTCCGGTGGTGCGTGAGTATTCGGAGAATTTTTTCTATGATTTTCCAGGTGTTCCTCTTGAGAGGGAAATTGATTTCGCCATTGATCTCTTACCTGATAAACAGCCTATATCTAACCCTCCCTACAGAATGTCTCCAGCCAAGCCAAAAGAGTTAAATGAGAAATTGAAGGACTTGTTGGATAAGGCTTTCATTAGACCGAGAAAGTCTCCATGGGGTGCACCAGTTTTATTCGTCGGTAAGAAGGATGGTTCCCTTCGTATATGTAATAACTATTGGAAATTGAACAAGGTCACCGTCAAGAATAGGTACCTCTTACCCAAGATTGATGATTTTTTTTAGCAGCTCCAGGATGCCAGATGTTTCTCGAAGATAGACCTCAGGTCCGGGTATCATCAGCTCAGGGTTCACAAGTGTGACATCCCAAAGACAGCCTTTAGGAAACAGTATGGCCATTATGAGTTTGTGGTTATGTCATTTGGACTAACAAATGCTTATGCAGCTTTTATGGACCTGATGAACAGGGTGCTTAAGCAAAATCTAGGCATGTTTGTGATTGTGATCATCGATGATATTCTTATATACTCTCGAAGCGAGGAGGAGCATGCCGCTCATTTGAGAGTAGTGTTGCAGACTCTCAAGGATCGTTAGTTGTATGCAAAGTTCAACAAGTATGAATATTGGTTAGACTCGGTGGCATTTTCTGGGCCATGTGGTATCAAGTGAGGGCATAAATGTAGATTCTCATAAAATTGAAGCGGTGAAGAATTGGCCCAAATCGGTGAATCCTTCAGAAATTCGGAGTTTCTTGGGCATAGCGGGTTATTACCGGAGGTTTGTTGAGGGCTTTTCATCAATTGCAGCACCCTTGACTAGGTTGACTCGGAAAAAGGTGAAGTTTCAATGGTCGGAGACTTGTGAGAAAAGCTTCCAAGAGTTGAACACTCGGTTCACTTCAGCACTAGTATTGACCCTACCCGAGGGTATTGATGGTTTTGTAGTATATTGTGATGCTTCACAGGTTGTACTTGGATATGTTCTGATGCAGCTGGGAAAGTGATAGCGTATGCTTCAAGACAGTAAAAGGTCCATGAGAAGAATTACCCGACCCATGACCTATAGTTGGTCGCGGTGCTTTTCGCATTGAAGATATGGCGGCATTACTTGTATGGAGTCCGTGTGTATTTACGGATCACAAGAGTCTACAATATGTGTTCATGCAGAAGGACCTCAATCTACGGCAAAGGAGGTGGTTAGAACTACTCAAAGACTATGATATGAGTGTTTTTTACCATCCGGGTAAGGCTAACGTGGTAGAGGACGCACTTAGTAGGCTCTCTATGGAGAGTGGGTCCCAAGAGAAGGAAGGAAAGAAAGATTTGGGAAAGGATGTCCATCGGCTTGCAAGGTTGGAGTGAGGTTGGTCGACTCAAACGACGGTGGTGTTGTTATGCAGAATGGATCATAATCGTCCTTGGTGGTGGATGTAAAATCTAGGCAAGACGAGGACTCGATCTTATGAAGATTGAAGGAAGCGGTGCGGAGTCAAAATGTGGAGGTCTTCTCCCAAGGAGGAAATGGTGTGCTTCGATACCAAGGTCGTCTGTGTGTCCCAGGCGTCGATGATTTGAGGACCCGGATATAGCATGAGGCACATGGTACAAAATATTCTATCCATCTGGAATCCACAAAGATGTATTGGGACTTGCGAGATGGAATGAAGACAGATATTGCAGAGTTCTTAGACAAATGTCCAAAATATCAACAAGTCAAGGTTGAACATCAAAGGCCGGGAGGACTACTTCAAGGTATTAGCATTCCTACTTGGAAGTGGGAAGAGAATAACATGGATTTGATAACATGACAACCCCGTAGTCGCCGACAGTATGACTCCATTTGGGTGGTGGTCGACAGGTTGACCAAGGCGGCACATTTCCTAACAGTGAAAACCACAGACTCAGCGGATAATTATGCCAAATTGAATATTAGGGAGTTGGTTCGACTTCATGGAGTGCCCTTGTCTGTTATTTTAGACCGAGGTACTAAGCTTACCTCCCAGTTCTGGTGGTCTTTTCAGAAGGGGCTTGGGACTAAAGTTAAGCTCAGCACAGCCTTTCATCCGCGAACAGATGGCCAAGCCGAACGAACAATCCAGACTCTCGAGGACATGTTGAGAGGGATATCAAAGGTAGATGGGATGATCATTTGCCCTTAATTGAGTTTTCTTATAATAACAGCTATCACTCTAGTATCCAGATGGCACCGTTCGAGGCTCTTTATGGGCGAAGGTGTAGATCGCCCATTGGAAGGTTTGAGGTTGGTGAGGCAGCTATGATATGGCCTGATTCGGTTCATGAGGCCATGGTAAAGGTTCAGTTGATAAAGGATCGATTAAAAACCACTTAGAGTCATCAGAAATCATATGCTGATGTAAGAAGAAGGGATCTGGAGTTCGAGGTAGATGATTGGGTATTTCTAAAGGTATCTCCCATGAAGGGACTCATGAGGTTCGAAAAGAAAGGGAAACTTAGTTCCCGCTATGTTTGTCCCAACCGGGTTATAAGAAGAGTTGGTAAGGTGGAGTATGAGTTGGACTTGCCCTCAGAGTTATCTTTTGTACATCCCGTGTTTCATGTGTCGCTTTTGAGGAAGTGTTTGGGAGATCCAGCTTTAGTAGTCCTAGTGGACAGCGTCGGTGTAAAAGACAACCTCAGCTATGAAGAAGTTCCTGTGGAAATATTGGACCGTCAAGTTCGTAAGGTATGGAACAAGGAAGTAGCATCAGTTAAAGTCCTATGGAGAAATCAACATGTTGAAAGAGCTACGTGGGAAGTTGAGGCGGATATGATGGCTAAATACCCACATTTATTCTCTACCGGCTCAGTTCCTACTTGAGGTATTAGTTTTTGCTCTATGGCTCTATTTAGTTTACATGTTCAGTTCCTGTGTTCAAGTTTCTTTTATGTGTATGGGTGTGTATGTGAAGTATGTGATCAGTTCAGCTATGTGATATGAATCGGAAGTAGTCATTCCATAAAATTTCGATTGAAATGATCAGTATTTGAGTATGATAATTGCATGTTTCTATTTTCTTATTATTTCCTACATTTGAGGAAGAGTGTTCCCAAGGGGGAGATATTGTAATACCCTGAAAGTGCCTAAGAATAGACCCAGAAGTTAAATGTTGAAAACTACTGATATTGGGGAAAATTGCACAGCACGGACCAAGGAACGACACATGGTATTGAACCACGGGTTGTTGTATGCAGTTGTTGGGTTGAGAAATATTGGAAGAAGTGGAAACAATGAGTGATGTGACGACCCGTTGTAGGATACAACGGGTCGTCCTTTGCAGTCGTGGTAAGATATGGACTTCCACAGATGGCATACATCGGGTCTTCCAATGACTCGTTGTGAGGTGTAACTAATCGTAGTTACTGGTCATTGGTTGGGTGTTAAGATTTCCACTGTATGTGACGAATCATGATCACGACTCGTTAGAGGCAACGACAGGTCATGGTGAGGCTCATGGTAAGAAAGTCCAATTTTTGGTGAAGGGAAAATAATGGTTGATGTAACGATCCGTTGGTTCAGAGGATGAGTCATCCTGTCCGTCCGTTGTTCAGTTTCGAAGGTAAGTTACAGTAGTGCAAACGACGAGCAACAGAATGCATCGTCGTTGCTTCCAACGACCCATTGGTTCCGCTCATTAGTCCAAGCTGGACAGTTTTCAAGGCAAATACATTAAGGGTATTTTCGACCTTTTCACGCTATAAGGCCCTAAACTACGTCGTCTAAGCTTATGAAAGGTGTGTTTTTAGGGGGATAATTATTTCTAAGCCTTCATTCATGCATGCAAGAGTTTAGAAGAGTGATCAAATGGTGATTCAAGATTTTCTCCCCCAATTCCTTTCAATTCCTTCTTCGGCTTTCAAGGGAGGTTAAGAATCAGTGTTTTCAGGTATGTCAGGCTATCAGCGGGTGATTTCTTCCACACCCATGCCCATCCTCTATGATTTTATGAAAATTCTATTAAAAACTCTTGGGGTTTTTAAGTTGAGTTATTTGAAAGTTTAATGATATAATAATGGGTTTTTTTATTTTAGAGTCTTATCATAACTATGGGTTTTGATCAGTTTATATTATATAATTATTTATAATTTTATCGATTTGGATTTTTATGAAATTAAGCCTAATTATGCATGACCCATGATAAATCGATTTATGATCTACTATTTCCATTGATTATATTTACAAGCCTAGCATGAATTATGATTCAAACTATGGATTTATGATATTACCCATCATGATTTTATGAATTTCAAGCTATATGCATGATCTACAAGTATGTATGAACCTTATGAATCATGAATTATGTTTTGGCTGACTCATGGACCTTGTTTCATGACTAGTTCACATATGTACAAGCATGTTTATGATTATCATGAGTTAAGTAGCTCATGAGTTCGTGCATGTTATACTATAAGAACTATATTTATGTTTTGGGAGTAGTTTCGAACACCAAGTAGGTTCGGGGCTCAGGTTAAGCCCCGGATCTCATAAACTGTGTGTCACAATAGGTATGTTGGGACCCCTTTCATGACCGTCCCCAACCCAAATGGCCTTTCTTTTCATGGTGATATCACACTTTCATGGTCCTACCCTTGGCAAGGTACGTACACCCCCCCCTCCCCGACTAGGGTTATAAGTCGAGCTTCATGTATGCTCATATGGGGTATGCCGGTTAAGAGAATCTCCCATTGTTCCTCATGATTTATGCATGTTATGATTATGTATTTTTGCTCAAGTCATGTAAGTAAAGCTCTTCTCTTATGATTATGATTATGTTAGCATTACGAATGTTTTGAAAACGTTGAGCCTTATGTTATGTTATGATGTTTACGATATGAGCATGACGTCCATCTCTTAGGATCAGTTATGAGTTCTATATGTTTTAAATGTCCATTTTACTTACCTTGCGTACTCAGTACATTCCACGTACTGACCGCACACTTTCTATGATGTATCGTTTCATGATACAAGCCCAGCTCTCAAGCTCACCCTCACCCATAGATTTTCTCGGAGTTTCTTTCAGCTCAGTTGGTGAGTCCTCATGTTTTGAGGGCTATTTGATAGACTTGTTGATACTTCCTATTTCAGTACTTGTTTGGGTTAGTTGGGGGTGTTGTCCCATCAACCCATCGTATGTATTAGAGGCTTGCAGACAATGTTCAGTACTCAGTTTTTATGTCTAAGTGTTTTGGATGTTTTGATCCATTATTTTGTGTTATGTTATGTTTTTGACATGCTTTATGCTCATTCTTCCTCTAATGTGATTTGATTTTATATATGCCCTTGCCACGGGATGACTTGGGGTCTCTCGGGGCTCCTTGTCCCGTGTGTACGATCCAGGTATAAGTTTGGATGATAAGAAACTTAATATCAGAGCCATAGGTTTTGAAGTTTCCAAGGGTGTTCGAAAGCCACGTTAAATAGAGTCTTTTTCATGTTTGTGAAGCGTGCCACACTTATGATGAAGAGGCTACTAGACGTTTAGGAAATGTTCCCTTCTTTCTTGGTCTATGTTGTGCGATAAGAGTCCTTTACTCTTCTAATTCATGCTATTCACGTTTGCAGAATCATGCCTCCAAATTGAGTAAACGCCAGAAGAAATGATAATGGAAATGATCATGAGAGTGCAAAATATGGTGAGCATTAGCCAGCCCCACCCGTTCATGAGGAGCTCGCACCAGAGCCAGCTACCCACGCTGATTTTAGGGAACCGATTCAGATATTGGCACAGGCCATGATTGCCCAGGTTCAAAATTAGATAGAGGTGCATTACCCTAAGATTGGGAAGGTGGCGACAGCTAGGGTGAGGGATTTCTTAAGGATGATCCCTCCTGTGATCACGGGGTCGAAGGTGGACTAGGATCCACATGATTTCATTGAGGAGATTTTGAAGATCACCCAAATTATGGGGGTTAACAATGGAGAGTATGTTGAGTTTACCTCCTATCAGCTAAAGGGGGTGGCTCACGTATGGTTTGAGCAGTGTAGAGATGTCAGGGCAGTGGGTACAGAGGGCCCTGGTGAGACATCTTGTGCATGGGGTGGAAGATTATTTGGACAAGGATTGCAGGATCGCCATGCTACATCGGGATATCGACTTTCCCCACATTGTGTTGCATGAAAACTAGATGGAGTCGGTCTACTGTAGACAAAAGGAGGCCAAGAGGGCAAAGACCGATAGTTATGGGACTTCTCAAGTCAGTTTAGGGGGTGGACAGCGTCAGTTGTCCCAGCACAGGTCTGTCACTCCAGCTCCATCATCGGCCAGCATGCCATCTAGGTTTAGAGGAGATCAGACGAGCAGTGCTTCAGGCTCGCTGGATTAGGGTAGCATGCTGGTGGAGTGCACTTTTCCAGTTTGTGCGAAGTGCATCAAGAATCATCCCGGTAGGTGCCTAGTTGGTGCAGATGCTTGTTTCGGGTGTGGAAAAACCGGACACACACTCAGAGATTGCCATTCATCCAGATTAGGGTTCGGTGGAGCCCGTTTGATAGCAGCTAGTTCTGCCGCTCCAGCAGCACGTCCCCCTCAGCAGAGTGCCTCTACTAGTTCAGCAGGTGGTCAGCGCCAAAACAAGTTTTATGCTTTAGTGCCTAGTCAGGAGTAGGAGGCTTCACCGATGTGGTCACTGGTATATTGCAAGTCTTCCATATTGATGCTTATTCCTTGTTAGATCCTGGATCTACCTTATTTTTTGTGACCCCTTATAGTGCTAGTAGTTTTGGAGTTATCCCTGAAATTCTATCAGAGCCATTCTCAATCTCTACTCCGATAGGTGAATTAGTTGTAGCTAAGCGAGTGTATAGAGGTTTCCCCATTATAGTATTGCATAAGGTCACCTCCACAGACTTAGTAATATTAGCCATGACTGACTTTGATGTCACTTTGGGCATGGATTGGCTGTTTGCATGTTGTGCTTCGATTAATTGCAGGACCCGTGTGGTGGAATTTCGATTTTTGGGTGAGTCAGTTTTGGAGTGGAAAGGTAATTTAGTTGTACCAGTCGTACGGTTTATTTCATATCTTAAGGCTAGGAAAATGAACTCTAAGGGTTGGATGTATCACCTAGATAGGGTTAAGGATGTTGAGTCCGAGACCCCGACTAGCCAGTTAGTTTCGGTGGTGTTGAATTTGAAGGTGTTGGAGTTTCTAGCAAGAGGAAGAAATTGGCTTAAAAGACGCAACGAAGTGAGCTATGTAAAGGCATCCCTATTCTTATTTTCCAAGCACGAAATCTTGTTGTTAATCGGGACAATGTTCCTATGTTTTGTGTTCCTATTGAGGCATACATGATTCTGCCCAAAGTATTAGAAATACTTCATAGAAGGCTTGAAGAGTTAAATATGCTTGAAGTGAACAAATGTAAAGTGAAAGGCGTATTGTTTCCGATTTTTATTGTTGTAGTTGTAAATCGAGTCTGATGTCCCCTCAATGTGGGTACCGTGAGCTGGTCCTTTATATTATTTCATGCATTTGATATCAAATGTGTGCAAAATTCTAGTTGCTATGTGAAATTGGTAAAAAGGAATTAAGACGATACGCGAACGAACTTAACGCTAGAATACAATTTTAAGCTAAATAAGGGTAAATGAGAACAATGAAATGAAAATGCCTTACAATAGTTATCCACCCTCTTATGAACGTGCTCTAAGGTATATATGGCCAAGAGGAGATTCCTTGATTTCTCTCCCTTTATCTAACTGACTAGTTAACGAGTTTTTGAACCAACCAATACGTTGAACTTGAAAGATAGAACTCGAATGTGTAAATTAATGATTTTCTATGAAACCATATTTATGGGCAGGTTATACATAATATTTTAATGTATATATTTATATATTTACGAAAATAAGTATATATTTACGAAAATACGAAAATAAGTATATATTTACGCTTATGCTTACGTTCAAGTTACACGCTAGGGCAACAAAATTTGTCTTTAAAATGTCACCGTAAATTTACTGTAGCTCTTGTGCTATCTGAACCTCCTGAGATTCGCCAAGGCATTAATTTAAATAAGTGATATAAATATATTATGTGGTAATGATATAATGAATATTAGGTGACGACCTTCTATAAATCAGCTAGAGTTGAACGTTTGTTAGTAACTTAAGTTAAAAAGAAGCTCTCTGCTATACCCCTAAACTTTTATGTTAAGTTATCGATTCTAAGTGTTCAAATTGTATTCCATGACCGAAAAGGGTGATCCGAGGAGCTTCTAATCCACTTATAATTATGTAAGCTTTATTGAGCTCCTCGGTTAATTACAAAGTAATGAAAGTCAATCCAGCGGCGTCCGAATTATGGTTATAAGTGTTTATTTGACTATAAGGCTGCACTTGGAGAGTTGATTATGAATTCCCAAGTTGAAAAAATCCAAATCTCAAATTCTTAAGTAATGTTTTCCAGTCCCTAAGTTAAGTTGAAGTGTGTTATGCTAAAAAGTTTTCAAGAGATCATATTTCGAGAATCATGCTAATGTCTCAATCAAGTATTTGAAGTTGCGTACCAGCCTAAGAACTTAAGTCTTTATATTTCTTTCAAGTAAGAAGTCTTAATGTATATGATTTTCATATTATAACATACGGTTGAATTCTTTCAGTTATATTCAGGTCATGCGTCTATATGTTTAGCATTTGTTGAGTTATCATTTGAATTTCCTAAATTCAGCGGAGAGATTCTCCCATGTACCAATATTCCTAATGTCTAAGTAAGTATAAGCACAAGCTATGAAAATGATCAGTTAATCTTAGAACTTCTAATCCTAGGAAGTCACTTGGAGGTCACTCAACTAACTAAATATGAGTTTATACGTTATACAGGAGTCTCATACGTTGTATGTTTGTAATTAAACTCTTAGCTCTATGTATATGTTAAGTGTTATGACAAATAACTCCAAGCTCCAAGTTATAAGTCCCATGTTTTCCTGCAAAATAAGGCAAATGAATTGAGAACTGCATGTGCTCATCGACGTGATAAGTTTGGAAATGAAATTCCAATGTATAGTAGTCAATACATGTAAAGGAATCACCCTGTGGGCAGTCTACATATGTAGTTCCCAGATGGCAAAGGATTGTATAGAAATGGTAATCTATGTGCTTCTACTCAAGCGATACGTTAAATTGGTAAGACTATCTATAGGACATTTTTTGTAAGCCTACTAGAATTCTTATGTTGGCTAAACCTCCTGAAGGTCCGTCGAGTCATTGAGTTGACATGTTTGTATATAATTTGACAGTTTTACGTGATATATGTGCATATTTGCTAATTTTTTATGGTATATGTGATCACTTGCATTTATATGTTACGAAAGAGCCCTATTATGGCCACAGATTAAGCATTTATCATTTCAATGCTACATGTGTTAAATTGATTCAGTATAAGCTTTATCAGTTTCTTTCATGATTATGATTGAGAATATTTTTATTTTTACCTTGGTATGGCACACCGGCTGGAGATGTTTTTATTTTACCCCGGTATGGGACACCGGCTAGAGATATTTTTATTTTTACCCTGCTATGGTACACTAGATGGAGATATTTTTATTTTTACTCTGGTATGGTACATAGGCTGGAGATATTTTATTTTACCCCGGTATGGAAAATCGGCTGGAGATATTTTTATTTTTACCCCGGTATGGTACATCAGGTAGAGATATTTTTATTTTTACCCCGATATGGTACACCGGCCTGAGATATTTTATTTTACCCTGGTATGGTACACCAGCTGGAGGCATTTTTATATGGTTTTTATGGTTGATTGGCGACCAACATTACAGTTATAGTTTTTCTTGTGCATTACTTGGTTGCATTTGCACTTCAGTACTGACTTATTGTTAAGTTTCAGTTTCCAGGACTCCAGGTAGTTATTATTTCTTATTTCTGGCTCAGTTATCATTGCTATCTTACATGTTTACAGTTTTCTGCCTTACATACCAGTACATTTTATTCGTACTGATGTCCCTTTGCCTGGGGACCTGCGTTCGTGCCGCAGGTGCAGGTAGAGGTCGGGATTGCCAATTGCAGTAGCAATTTGTGAGATTAGCGGATGTGTTGGTATGCTCTTTTCTTTCTGGAGCTAAGACTGGTTTTTTTCAGTTAGATTTTGAGATGCAGTTATGGGTAGATCGGAGCCCTGTTCTGACCATCATTCAGTTTACTCTTTAGAGGCTTTGTGGAATTAGTGTGTACAATGGTATTTAATTTGTGGCCTTGTCAGCTTTTTGTTATTTAGTTTAGAATACTCATAGCCTTATTTGCATTTCATTTGTTTACCCTGTATTGTTGAGACATTATATGTCCAGTTTGTGCTCCAGTTGATTGTGACAGATGGCTTGGACGGCCTAGGTGTTACAGTTACAGATGTCATATAGCCGGCGTCCCAGTCAGTCAGGTATGGGGAGCTAGTCGCACCATCCCCCCAATTATGGGGCGTGAAAGACTTGGTATTAGGGCGAAGTTGTATCCTAGGGAGTCCACAAGCCGTGTCTAGTAAAGTCTGTCTTATGGGTATGTTGTGCACCATACTTATAATCAGGAGGCTACAGGGCATTTAGTAGTTGTTTCACTTTGTTCATTAGTAGAGCATGCTATAGAGAAAAGATGTAAGAGGTGTGTTAAATCTAAATCGTGCTTATGTTTTAAAATTCGCCTGGAGTAAGGTAAATTGCTATGAGATTTATCGGCACTAATGTTTGAAAGGGTCCCAATCACCCTCCTGCCGATCCGAGAAATAGATTAGAGTCTTGAAGCGAGTTTCCCATTCCTCGTACCATAGTTCCTCCAAGTTCCCGTCGGAATTACTATGGGAAGGGATTCAACCCCTCCTGTTGTTTCAGATTCGGTAGAGCTAAGAGAATGTAGAGTTATTGATCCTTCAATAGCTGTTGTACCTTCAGGTATATCAAAGGTACAAGATTTTGAGAAAGAATTTCAGATGTTAGCCCGAGTAGTGATGTTTCAAAATAAATAGTTAAAATTAATGGTAGGGTCCAGGGGGACTTTTGAGAGCTCTAGTTCCCATAGGTTTTGAGCCTAAATCCCCTATCCTTTGCGAATCAGTACTTACCACGAGAACTTCGATGGGTTCGAGCTAACAAGTTTTTGTACCTAGAGCAGGGCAGCATGAGTATTCGCAAATATAGTCTCAGATATAATTCTTTTTCCCAATATGTTTCAGATAGAGTGCGGAATACGAGGGATAGAGTATATCGATTGTATTAGGTTTGGGACCCCATTTGGTCCGAGAGTGTTTGGGAATGTCCACCCTGACAAAAATAACTACTGTTTGGATGCTAGTATTTTCTCAAAAGACAGACGATCTGATTCACATTCTCCCAAGTAATGACAAGGTAGTGGAACAGAGTAAGAAAACTAGGTCGATAAGACTATTTAAGGACCCTCGTAGTTCTTGGAGACCACGACCAGCCAGACATTCAGTTTCTCCTTGAGATTAAGTCTCTACTTTAACCCTAGATTAGACTACAATTTCTTTTAGCCCCTGTTTCCAATATAGGCAATGATAGGTCATGGTAAAAGCAAAGGTAAGAGCAACTTCAGGTTTGACACTGTTTCTATATGTTAAGTGGTTAAGTTGTGATTTTCACTTTTTTTTCTATCATATTTCCTAATGGTATGAATGGAAAGGCGGTATTGGAGTAAATCATAACTCCCATGGTAGTGTATTAATTTGCTTAGGGTTAGAAAAGTTACCGATTTTATGGTACTAAAACATGCCTATCATACGTCAGACAAATAGATGAGTTGAGTAAGTACGGTTTGATAAGAAGCGGCAATAGAAAGAGGATGTGATTATGAAAAATGGAATGTATGTTTATGACACAAGGAAAGGAAAAGTTAAAGATGTTATGGTAAAGTTACGGCTACTGAGGTATAACCCTCATTCGAGGACAGATGATTTTAAAGGGAGAAGGATGTTACACCCCAAAAATCTTATTTATTTATTTATTTTGATGATTATTTGATGTTTATATGGCATATTAAGGGAATTATTGGTTTTAGGTTGTCCATAGGTGAGGAGGAAAACATGTGCAAAGGCAAAAAGCGAAGAGTATGTGAAGTTTGTAAATAAGGGTCGACTTTAAATGGACATATCTCCAAATATGTAATGATTTAGAAGTCCTATAGCCTATCAAATGAGTCTAGTTTACAGTGAAAAAAACTTCTCATCAAGTGGAGTTCGGAGTAAAAAGTTATGCTAGTTTGAAGACAGCACTATCGGCTGGAAAAGCGCCCATACGCACTGGCACCGAGACAGGAAGGCAGTAGGCGTGCGCCCATGCGAGGGCATGTCGCACGGGCGCCGCACGCGGGCACCACCCATCCTTCCTATATGAAGTAATTTTGAGCTAAAAAGCTCATTTCTGCTCTATTTTACCTCTTTTTTTTCAAAATTCACAGAATTAAGAGCTCTATCCAATGGTGTAAACAAATCCCAGGTAAGAAATTGTATGGATAGGCAAAATTTCCTTATAGTCTAATCTTGGAAAGGGTTTCTTATGTTGTGAGCTTCTAATCGTTGAGTTGTTGCGTTTTAGGAAAGTAGGGAGGTGAAGTTCTACCTCCATGTTGGTGAGAGTTCAGTACAAAAGGAGGTAGGTCTTTTTACTCTTTAAATTATCATGAATTAACAAGTTATGTTGGAAGTGAAGTTGGAACTTATGTGTTGCATAGGTGTGTGTTGTTGCTGCGGTTTGGCAGCATGGTTGCTACATTTTTTGAACAGTATTTGACTGAAGAGGAACTCCATATTTACAGGGGTTATACACATGTGATATATAAGTATTCCTACTTGGTTTATCCGCTCAAAGTCCCAAGCTAAAGTAAGGAAATGAAATAAAGTCAATATGTGTTTTATGTGATATTTGGCTGAGGTTTCTGCCCGTCTTTGGGAGGTTGTTACAACTATATAGATGCTGGAATTTATCCAAAATATGGAAGGAATACTCCACACCTTTGGGGGAGGTTAAACACCAAAAGCACGTAACCGAAACTCTCTTGAATTGCCTCAAGTTTAAGACGCCTAAGGTATGTAAGTTTGCTGAAAATTATATTATGATGTGGCTGTTTGGTTGGACGTTTTGGGACATGAATTGTGACTGGGAACTTGGCATAAACCAGTCCTCATTCCATGTAGTATAAGTAAGGAAGTTGAAGGTGTCAGAGTTTATAGCAAGCAGAAGAAATTGGCTAAAAAGACACGATGAAGTGAGGTATGTAAAGGCGTCCCTATTCTTATTTTCCAAGCACAAAATCTTGTTGTTGATCAGGCAAATGTTCCTATGTTTTGTGTTCCTATTAAGGAATACATGATTCTGCCCAAAGTATTAGAAATACTTCATAGAAGGCTTGAAGAGTTAAATATGCTTGAAGAGAACAAATGTGAAGTGAAAGGCGTATTGTTTACGATTTTTATTGTCGTAGTTGTAAATCGAGTCTGAAGTCCCCTCAACGTGGGAACCGTGAGCTGGTCCTTTATATTATTTCATGAATGTGATATCGAATGTGTTCAAAATTCTAGTTGCAATGTGAAATTGGTAAAAAGGCAACAAGACGACACGTGAACGAACTTAACGCTAGAAAATAATTTTAATCGAAATAAGGGTAAATGAGAACAACGAAATGAAAACTCCTTACAATAGTTATCCACCCTCTTATGAATGTGTTCTAAGGTATATATGGCTAAGAGGAGATTTCTTCATTTCTCTCCCTTTATCTAACTGACTAATTAACGAGTTTTCGTACCAACCGATATGTTGAACTTGAAAGATAGAACTCGAATGTGTAAATTATTGATATTTCTATGAAACCATCATTATGGGCAGGTTATACACAATATTTTAATTTTAGTAGGTTATACAAAAATAAGTATATACTTACGCTTATGATTACGTTCAAGTTACACGCTAGGGCATCAAAATTTGTCTTTAGAATGTCACCGTAAATTTACTGTAGCTCTTGCGCTATCTGAACCTCCTGAGAGTCGCCAAGGCATTAATTTAAACAAGTGACATAAATTATGTGGAAATGATATAATGAATATTAGGTGACAACCTTCTATAAATCAGCTAGAGTTGAACGTTTGTTAGTTACTTAAGTTAAAGAGAAGCTCTCTGATATACCCCTAAACGTTTATGTTATGTTATCGATTCTAAGTGTTGAAATTGTCTTCCATAAATGAAAAGGGTGATCCGAGAAGCTTCTAATCCATTTATAATGATGTAAGATTTCTTGAGCTCCTCGGTTAATTACAAAGTTGTGAAAGTCAATCCAGCAGCGTCCGAATTATGGTTATAAGTGTTTATTTTCCTATAAGGCTGAACTTGGAGAGTTGATTATGAATTCCCAAGTTGAAAAAATCCAAATCTCAAATTCTTAAGTAATGTTTTCCAGTCCCTAAGTTATGTTGAAGTGTGTTATGCTAAAAAGTTTTCAAGAGATCATATTCCGAGAATCATGCTAATGTCTCAATCAAGTATTTGAAGTTGCGTACCAGCCTAAGAACTTAAGTCTTTATATTTCTTTCCAGTAAGAAGTCTTAATGTATATGATTTTCATATTATAACATACGGTTGAATTCTTTCAGTTATATTCAGGTCATGCGTCTATATGTTTAGCATTTGTTGAGTTATCATTTGAATTTCCTAAATTCAGCGGAGAGATTCTCCCATGTACCAATATTCCTAATGTCTAAGTAAGTATAAGCACAAGCTATGAAAATGATCAGTTAATCTTAGAACTTCTAATCCTAGGAAGTCACCTGGAGGTCACTCAACTAACTAAATATGAGTTTATACGTTATACAGGAGTCTCATACGTTGTATGTTTGTAATTCAACTCTTAGCTCTACGTATATGTTAGGCGTTATGACAAATAACTCCAAGCTCCAAGTTATAAGTCCCATGTTTTCCTGCAAATAAGGCAAATGAATTGAGAATTGTATGTGCTCATCGACGTGATAAGTTTGGCAATGAAATTCCAATGTATAGTTGTCAATACATGTAAAGGAATCACCCTGTGGGCAGTCTACATATGTAGTTCGCAGATGGCAAAGGATTGTATAGAAATGGGAATCTATGTGCTTCTACTCAAGCGAAACGTTAAATTGGTAAGACTATCTATAGGACATTTTTTGAAAGCCTACTATAATTCTTATGTTGGCTAAACCTCCTGAAGGTCCGTCGAGTCATTGAGTTGACATGTTTGTATATAATTTGAAAGTTTTACGTGATATACGTGCATATTTGCTAATTTTTTGTGGTATATGTGATCACTTGCATTTATATGTTACGAAAGAGCCCTATTATGGCCACAGATTAAGCATTTGTCATTTCAATGCTACATGTGTTAAATTAACTTAGTATAAGCTTTATCGATTCCATTCATGATTATGATTGAAAATATTTTTTTTTACTCCGGTATGGCACACTGGCTGGAGATGTTTTTATTTTACCCCGGTATGGCGCACCGGTTGGAGATATTTTTATTTTTACCCAGTATGGTACACTGGCTGGAGATATTTTTATTTTTACCCCGATATGGTACAGCGGCTGGAGATATTTTATTTTACCACGGTATGGCACACCGACTGGAGATATTTTTATTTTTACCCTGGTATTGTACTCCGGCAAGAGATATTTTTATTTTTACCCCGGTATGGTACACCGGTTGGAGATATTTTTATATGGTTTTTATGGTCGGTTGGCCACCAACATTACAGTTATAGTTTTTCTTGTGCATTACTTGGTTGCATTTGCACTTCAGTACTGACTTATTGTCAGGTTTCCGTTTACAGGATTCCAGTTGTTACTATTCCTTATTTCTGGCTCAGTTATCATTGCTATCTTACATGTTTACAGTTTTCTGCCTTACATACCAGTAGATTTCATTCGTACTGATGTCCCTTCTCTTGGGGACCTGCGTTCGTGCCGCAGGTGCAGGTAGAGGTCGGGATTGCTAGTTGCAGTAGCAGTTCATGATATTAGAGGATATGTTGGTATGTTCCTTTCTTTCTGGAGCTAATACTGGTTTTGTTTCAGTTAGAGCTTTGAGATGCAGGTATGGGTAGGTTGGAGCCCTATGCTTACCATCAGTCAGTTTACTCTTTGGAGGCTTTGTGGACTTTGTGTGTACAATGGTATTCAATTTGTGGCCTTGTCGGCTTTTTGTTGTTTAGTTTAGCATACTCATAGCCTTGTCTGCATTTCATTTGTTTACCCTATATTGTTGAGACATTATGCGTCCAATTTGTGCTCCAGTTGATTGTGATAGGTGGCCTGGACGGCCTAAGTGTTATAGTTACAGATGTCATATAGCCAGCTTCCCAGTCAGTCAGGTATGGGGAGCCAGTTGCGCCCTCCCCCCAGTTATAGGGCATGACAATTTAAACATGTTCGTGATTATGATCATCGATGATATTCTTATATACTCTCGGAGTGAGGAGGAGCCTGCCGCTCAATTGAGTGTAGTGTCGTAGACTTTCAAGGATCGTCAATTGTATGCTATGTTCAGCAAGTGTGAATTTTGGTTAGACTCAGTGGCATTTTTGGGCCATATGGTATCAAGTGAGGGAATCTGATGCCATGACTTAACAGGACAAATCGTTACAATGAACAACGATCCTTTGTATCCTCTCATTACTATCTCTAATGAAACTGCATCTGCACTTTCCACGAGTCACACCATGACTCATACCATCCCTTACCACGGGCACTCACAATGACTCATTATTCCTGATAATGAGTCGTAGCATGACTAGTATTGTCCATCCCTAACAATTCCAGAACCAATCCACGATACTACGTACGACTTGTACCTTCTTCTAACGGGTCGTTACCAGGTCCGTTATCACAGAACCACTCACTGCCTAACCCCAACCACAGGTGGTTCCAACGGACCTTCTAACCTCACAATGATTCGCACCATGAGTCGTTCTGAGTAAAATCTCAGATTTTCTGCCTCTTTTCCTTCCACATTCCGAGTCTAGTCTTATGCACTTCCGGAGTATTACATGGAGGGAACTAAAGCAAGCCTTCTTAGAAGGGTTCTTCCTACCTTTCAGGATGCTGCATCTAAAGAATGAGATCTATAATTTTACGCAGTTGAAGACTGAGGCACTACATGAGACTTGGCTGAGATTCAAAAAGAAGCTCACAAAGTGCTCGAATCACAAAATTCCTTATGATAGTTTGTTGGAAATATTTTACAAGTCTTTCAACAACAATACCAAGGTTGTAGTAGACACTGTGGCAGGAGAAGCACTAATGAGTCACTTATGGGAGCAACTGACTATCATACTTGACCGAGTGACCAAAACAAACAGGGTCTAGCACATAAGGGAAGCTGAGATAGTTATAGGTACATATTCCATAGGGATGACTAGGGACCAATATAGAAACAAGGAGGAACGTGATCAGGAGTTGGATCACATGAAGACATCTCTAGACCTGCTCATGAAGCATATTATGGCCTTTGGAGCTAAAAAGGTAAATGCAGTGGGAGCTCAGGGTAAGGAACCAGAGTATGAGCAATCAGATTCCGAAGAGGAGGAAAACTTTTTAGACAACTAGGTGACGGTTTTTTGAGTGAATGCCCATTGATCCGGATAGGATACTTGGCACCAAGGTTTCAAAAATAAAGGTTGGAACCTATAAAGAGACAATTGCAACAGGAACGGGTATAAGGATACGAGTAGAGGTCGTGAGTGAGAGGATGACTGGAGAAAGAATGACGACTACCACAACAACCGAACAGGTTTATATGTTCCTCTTATGGCTCATGAGAGTAATGTTGGACCATCAAATTTGGATAGCATGATGGCTAAGCTGCTAAAGAAGGAAAATTGCACAGATGATCAGCTGAAGGACATTCGAGGAGACATATCTAGCATGAGCCAGAAAGTTGAATCGCATGCCATAGTGATCAAGCAGATTTTGCAACAACTAGGGCAGATGTCTGCATCTCTAAGCTAGAGAGAGAAGGGCACTCTTCCTAGCAACACAATTCAAAATCTGATATGACAGTCACTGCATGGCTATGATGACTAGAAGTGGAAAGACCATCATCGACCCCCCCCCCCTGCCAGTTGTAGTTGAGATGGAGAGACAGAAGGAGATTGAGCTGAATGAGGAAGACGAGATTGTTGAACAAGGTCTTACATGTGAGGTTGAATTTACCAAGGCTCTAGGTGATGCAAAGGAATCTAGAGTTGTTAAAGGGAAGGAAAAAGAGGAAACTCAGATTTATAAGCCTATCCCTCGACCACCACCACCATTACCTCAGAGGACATAGAAGAAGGTGGAAGATGGTAAGTTCTATAAGTTCTTGTCAATGCTGAAACAGTTGTCTACGAACATCTCATTGGTCTAGGCATTGGAATAGATGCTCGAGTATGCCAAGTTTTTGAAGGACCTGGTAACTACGAAGAGGTCTGTGAGCTATGAGACGATGGGTAACTTGCATCATTGCAGTGCCATAGCCTCACGGGTCCTTGCGAAGAAAAAGGATTTTCCTGGTGCCTTCACCATTCCGTGCAAAATTGGTGATTTTGAGTTTGCAAAGGCATTATATGACCAAGGTGCTACCATTTACTTGATGCCATTAGCTATGTTCAACGACTCGTAGTACGGTCATGACGGGCTGAATAAATAAAATAACTTATGTGACCTGACTAGACCCGGATTGCTTTATTCCGCCTGTGACCTATTTGAAATCAAAATTTTCGAACTTCAACTCCCACACAAACTCAATCAAAATCCACAGTCACCTCATATCAAGCTTCAATCACCCGTAACTCACACATAAGTTGTTTGAGCCCAAATCTTTGCAAATAAACTTACACTAGCTACATGAATTCCCAATCCAAAACTGAAGCAGGTAGGAACTTAAATTGCAAGTAACTGATCACTTTTGAATAGAAATTTCTTGCTAAATGATAGTGGTATGTGAAATGTGATTCCTCAACTTGTGAAAATAAGGAAGAAGAACGTGATCAGAAGCTACATATGCGTGTGTGTAGACGATGTTAGGAATTAAAATGCTCAAACACATAAATTGAGGATGGGTGAAGAGTTACAGGGTATGAAGCATGTTAGGGCTTGAGTGGGTATGTGAAAATAATGTAGTTTGCATCAATGGTGCGGGGAATTCTGAGTACCCATCTCAAAATGTATTTACTTGCATAACTGAACATGCTTAAGGTGAGGACAGGCATCATGAGCCTTTCTATGACTCATAGTCTTGCACTTCGACTCTTTGAAGGGTTAGTTAGAATTGTCCCGAGTTGGTTTAACTGGAAACTCATGGTATGGACCCTAGCACGACACATGGTATCTCACTACGAGTCGTACCTGGTGATCATACCATAATCTGAAAGGGTCAGGTTTAAAAGAAATAGTATAACCCTTAGTATGACTCATAGATCCAACTATGATCCTTAACATGAGTTATACAAAAATACTGAGAGTCAAAATTTTCAAAATTCTTCCTACAACCATTAGTGGAACCGTACCAACCTGGTATGAGTTGTACCAATGAGACATGACAGAGTCAAAAGGTACTACAAGTCTTAGTACGAATCATATCGCCTAGGTACAAATCGTACTAATGACTTGTGGTAAAATATTAAATATGTTTCTGTTGCTTCTTTTTTTCGCAGATCACACGTACTCACATTTTCTCCACATGTATAATGACACTCAAGAATAGAGCAACCAACAAGGCCCAAGATAAGGAGGCCAGAGCCCTCCGACTCTGAATAGGAAAAGAACACCCCTAGTGGTTCAATGGAGGAATACCAAATTGATATAACTGACACTGATGAGCCACAGACTACTAGGGCACAGGCCAAGGCTTAGGCCGAAGTTACATCTATTGCTCCAGAAAATGCTCCCCAATTTGAGGAAGGAGTAGGTGAATAGTCTCGAGAGTCAAGGCACGACTCGAATATTGAGGAAAGGTCTAAGGAGGCCTAGTTCAGAGATAATGCAGATGAGTCGGGGTCAAAGAAAGAAGCCACTGAGGATGAAGACGATCAGACTCTACCTCCAGAAAGTCTAACTATGAGGTGACATATGCTCGGTGCTTAGGAAATCTATAATCAGGGTCTCACTCTCACCTCCCAGCGGAGTACTGACAGGAACTGCGGATCCTGACCAGTGCACTGAATGAGGTCGAGGAGATGAAGTGGATTTTCAGCTTCTATGGGTTTGAATGGATCGTAGAACCCCTAAAATCTACAGTTCTGTATTAGTTACTACAGTCCTATATTAGTTAGGGACTTCTATTCCCAACTACTTGGTGAAAATCGAGCAGAAAGCAAAGGCCATGTAGAAATTAAAGGAGCATCCCAAGCTTAATAGTGTGATGGTCCGAGGACGAGCAGTTGATGTCTCTGAGAGGACCATTGCCCAAATGTTTTATGGGCCACAGTTTAGAGCTCCAGATGCCACAGCCAAGTATGATTATAGAGTGGATGCCCTAAAAGGGTTAACCAGCTGAGCCTTGAGGTTAGGCAGAGCCAAGTGAAATGGTTAGTAGGGGTAATAGCAGAGGATAAGGAGGAGGTTCATTGGGTGACTAGTGGATGGAAGGTCACAAAGGCTTCTCTTAACTTCATCGTGAAGGCCTAATAAGCAGTGGTCCAACACAGGCTAGCATCGATTGTTAATGACAACACATTGAGTACTGGTAGAGCAGTATTCGGTGACTTGTATCATGTCTCGATACCCCATGAACATTCCGCGAGTGATAGTTGATGAGATTTGGGATCATGCTCTGGGCCTAAGAACCACTATCCCATTCCAGGTCTCACCCACAGAATTTGCAGAGATGCCAGGGTGACAAGGGAGATTGATAATGAGTAAGAAGGCCACAAGATTACAGATATAGGGCTGATATGGGATGATATGAACCTGGTGAGTCGGGTTAGATTACTAGCAGCAGTTTTGCCTCAACATCTAGAAGGGTCAATCAGATAGATGCCTCTACCTCATAGGAGCAAATAGAGCTACCAGATATAGAGATCGACCACACAGCAGCAGCTCCGAGTACATCCTCCACTCCTCCAGTGGGCATATCTATCTAGGTTCCAACTGGTCACATCTTGGTTCCTTAGTATTTCCTCCAGAAGATGGCAAATATATTGACATTGACCGAAAAAAAGGTCAATTGATGATGGAGAATGTCAAGCCTTGGATAAAGGCTGAGATAGAGGAGGCTTCTAGAGGACTGCACAGTGGTTAGATAGCCTTGAGCTCTGTTTAAATGAGTGACTAGCTGAGCAATCCAACATAAGGAGCTTGAGAGAGGAGTTGGGTGCATTGCGAAGTCAAGTAGCTAAGCTGGCATCTAGATAGCCGGCCATATTAGCGGCCCACACCATCACAGAGTTAGATGCTGAGCTTGATAAGGAGCTCGATCTTGGGGCATTTCAGGTTCTTGAAGCAGCTGATGGAGAAAAGGTAAAGAAGAGGGCTTTGTAGGTAGTAAATACAATCACTTAAACGAAAAGGAAGAGGAGGGAGAAAAAAGAGCGCAAGCGGGCAGCAGCAGAGAGCCTGCACTCTCATGACGAGCACATGTGTAAGCTATAGGAGAAACCCAGAGGAGCAGGGAGCTCCACAATCACCCCTAGAGAACTTGTGTGAAATAAGGACCCTTCGGGTGAGCCACAGTCAGCCCGCGTAGATCATGAGGTCGCAGATGACTATTGGGGGGTTGACCACTGCCTCAGTTTCCATATCACAGAGTGCACCGGCCACCACTGCCGCTATGACTATAGGGGAAAGAGTGTGCTTATGCACCCGCCTCAGCAGGATGATAGGAGCGCTTATAGTGCCACATGTATGTCCGTCTCATATTTCTTACATTTTTACTGCTTTCGAGACAAAGCATGTTTTTACAAAGAGGGGTGTACGTGTTTTTGGTTTTTGACTTCATTCGAGGGTTTTTATTGTCGTGTCTTTTTTTCCTTGGACATGCTATATAGTAGAACTAGCATGTTTATGATTTCGTTTTTAATATAACTAGAAGTAGCATTGGAGTACTTTACAACCAATAAATGCACTTGTTTTTGAAGTTGTTGAAAAATGACCCTTTTTAAAATTTTTGGTGTTAAGCTATGTATGTTGACTGCAAATTATGACTACCGTGGATCTTTTTATGGAATTTGATATATTAGCATGTGTAGTTGTAGCTTATCTATGCATGAACCAAATAGGTAGAATAAATGCAAAACCTGTACCATGTGTGAGTGAGGAATCTTACCTAGTTCAATATTGTGTAGAAGATCTAGAACTTACTCGGTTGGTCTTCACATGGTTGTAGGATAGTTGGTCAGGAAATGATCGTAGGCCTTTTTAGATTTATCCCACTTTTAGCTTTAAGTACCCTACCAAATAAAAACGAATTCTTTGATCCCATGTTTGAGCCTAAAGTTAACCTTTTTATTGATTAACCCACTCACCTTCCCTATTTTATTTTTAATAAACTTGTTTTGGCCCTGGTCCCTCCAAGATATTATGAACCTCAACTCAGGCAAAATGCCTAAGTTGAGGGTGGCTATTATAGGGGTGCATATATGAGATGGGGAGAAAAATATAAAAGGCCGAATAATAAAGAGGTTGGGTGTGGTGAAGAAAAAGAAAAGAAAAAAAAGAAGAAATAAATTTGAAAAAGAAAAGAGAAATGTCACCACACCAACAAATGACAGCTGAATGGAGAAAAAGGGAGGAAAAAAGTAAAAAAGTAAAAAAGGGATAAAAAAAGGGTAAAAGTTGAAGCTAAAGTGTGTAGTGCCAAGGAATGTTAATCACCATTTCCATATCTACTATACCCAACCCGAAGCCTTCATTACAAGTCGATAGAAGTGCTATAGTGATCCTACTTTAACTATCTGAAAAGACAAAGTAGAGAAAATAAGGGCAAACCTATGGTATCTGATGTGTAGTATTTGGAATTTCTTTCTGAGAGTGAGAGTCTACTTGACTAGTCCCAGGAATCATTTATACATATCTGTGAGTGTTGGGGACTTCATTTGCTATGAGGGTACATGGTTTGTGTTCCATTCTGCCAGTTGTCAATGTAAATAGCATTGGTGATAACTTATTTCTCTACTAATAGTTGGATGCCATATCTAATTCCCTGTATGTCATGATCTTTAGTTGTATGTATGCATAGATTACTAGGTTTTGAATGTAAAAAGGGGTCAATATCTATAATGGCGGAAGGTCTTCTACTTTACTTTCTAGTTAAGCATTCTTTATAGTTTTATTTTGTTTTCCTGAGGACATGTAAAGGTCTCAAGTTGAGAGTGTTGACGTATTTTGGGTTTACAACACATTCGACGCTTAAAATTGAGAAAATATGCATGGTATTAGGTGTGTTTATACAGATATAATGCACTTTTGCTTTGTTTTCAGGGAAATGAGGAATTGGAGTTGAAATCTGTAAAACAAGAGAAAAAGAGTGCAAAATATGGGCTAAGTATAGGCCTCTGTATGAGTCATACCTTGATGGTACGAGCCGTACATTAATCTGTGAAAAATTACAGAAGGCCTCCTCAAGACCAAAGTAAAGTACGACTGTAGGTAGGAGCTGTACCAGAGCAGTCGTGGAAAATGACAGAAGGTCCTGACTTGGCTAGTCTCCTAGTACGGGTAGAAACCACAATTCATGATGAGTACCTATGACCCGTACCAAGGAGCCGTGGTGAACTTCAAAAAGAATGTTGGAAGGTAGATTCCATGGTACAAGAGGCAACCATGAGTTATAAGAGCAAGGTAAGAGTCGTAACAAGACACTCTTGGAAATATTCAGAGGATGCCAGAAATCATAGGTTCAGCCCGTGCCAGAGATGTAGGACTCGTAGGAGCATTGTACAAGTTGTAGCAAATCCAAATACTTAAAAAAAAGCAGGGCTACTTAGCATTGTACAAGTGAAAGCTATGACTCGTAGGTTCATGATACGAGTCGTAGGATCTGACAGCGACAGTTACTACAGTTTCCCTGTTAATTTAGGAAAGGTTTTTAATTATTTTTATAAATACTTTTCTAGGTTATTTTTGTTAGAAAAGCTGTTTAGTCAAACTTTTGACACTTTGGAGAAAAAAACTTTGGATAATTTCTTGAGATTTCTAATATTATTGGAGATTCATTCATTGTTCTTGGATTGATCATTGTTGAATTATGCAATTAATCAAGTTGATTTATTTCAATTAGATTGTAAGTTTTTAATTATGTTTTTATTTATGAATTCTAATCTTCTCTTACAACCATGAGAGGCAAAAACCTCCACAACTAGGGTTGTGAGAACTATGGTGAATTAATCAACTTGGGTTTGCAAACGTGATTCTAAACCATTATGAATGCTTGTATTATCTTTTATTGATATTAAACATTTCTTAATGGGGCGCAACTTTAGGACTTGACTGAATTCTCTATTTGTTTCAACCTTGAGAGGTAGAGCTTAGGAAAAGAGAAGAACAATATAGGCTTGAACTTTATGGTTCATTGTATAACATGAGTTCAGGTCGCAGAATAGTTAATTTGGAATAAATTGAAATTGGTTAAAGTGAAATCACTCAAGAGACCTAATCCTTCAATTGAATAAAGTCATCAAATAAGGGTGAATCTAGCATTTGGATGAACCTATGTTTTCATTTCTACAAGCTAAGTATTGGAATAGATCACAAGTGTAAAACCTAAAGTAGTTGTGAACCCATGGGGATCACCTCCCTAGTTAATTGCATAAACTTGAAAACAACATCAATTTACAATAGTCTCACTTAATTCTTTCATTGAAACCCCACGTTAGGGGGTAATCATACTAAAAGCATAAATACTCACTTTATTCTACATCCTGACAATATTCCATGTGGGATCAACACCAACCTTTGTTGGGTTCTTTATTGACAACGTCCGCGTCATACTTTTATAGGGGTGTGATTTGAGAATTATTAGATTAACTTAAAATGACCATAATTCCTAGTTTATGAAGTGATTTTGGGTGATTCAACATGTCAAACTAATTTCCAATGCATCCAATCGTTCGTCAATCGGAGTTTGAAGTAAAATGTTATGGGTATTTTACTAAGGCAATACCAAGGTAGATGCATTAAGAGGCATACCGCTCCCGACCCTAAACATTAGAGAATTTTTTTTATTATGTTTGGTGCATTAGGAGGCATACCAAGCCCGGGACCAAACTTCAGACTAAAAAAATTCATCAGAGTGGCGTGACGACAGGTGCGGCGCGCCAGGGGCCGAATTCAAGAAGAGTCAGGCTGGTGCTATAGCTGGTGCAACACACCACTTCTATATATATATATATATATATATATATATATAATGCTTTTAGTTTGAAATCATTTGTAACATTACCCATACGATAGACAAACATCAAGACCTTATATTCTCCCTAAATTTCACAATTTCTAGAGGAATTAAACTCTCCAAACATCTCCAAACATAAGTTCTTCTAGGTTATTCTTCTCCTTCTTTCCCAAGGTTAAAATAATTATTTACTAGGTTCTAATGCAATTCTTGATGCAAAACTATAGGAATCATTGAGAAAATTCCACCTCTCGAGCTCAAGAACAACCTTTGAGTTCCAAGACTTGAAATCTTGAGCACCCCTCCTTCCTCCAAGGTAAGTAACTCTCCTAAAATCTATGAGTATTTTTTTTTACTCCTTAGGGATTTCCTAATGTCAGGACTCATCAGACGGTGCTAGGAAGCCATGAATTCATATATGACCTAGGATTAGGGTTTATGGGACTATTTTTTTGTTGAGGATGAATGTGGTTGTTTTGGTTGGACTTGTAATCATTATGTTTTTTTGTTAAGACACTGTAGAATGTGGTGGGTGTTAGGACACCCCATTCATAAGTAGCTTGGTTCCTATGCCCTCTGGTGTTCGATGAAATGCTCTATGACTTGGATTTCGTTGCTAAGCTATTGATTGTAGTTCCTATCTATATATTTGTTGCGGATTGAAGTTATAAAAGGATTTTGGCTTCTTGTTGATAGTTGGGAGGACAAGGATCAGGTATGTGGGACTTCAACAAGGGTTTCCTTCCATCCTTGTGTTCCAAGAATTTCATAAATCCTAGCAAGTTAAATTCTCTAGAAACCATGTCTTAGGGTTTTCATTCTATGATGGATTTCTCTAATGTCTTCCATGTTTCAAGACTTTTATGATCAATAGCATATATATTTCATGATTTATCCTTAATTGCATGATGTATTCTCACAGTTTGATGCTTGTATGATTTCTAAGGTTTAGGCACGATTTAGCACTTTTTTCAAAAATATGGTTTGTTTTGGATATATTGTTCTACCATGATCTCAATATTCATGATTTTCAATATGAATTAACCATATGATTTTCCTCATGATTTCGGTATGATCAACTTGTTCATTATTCTTTACACTATCATGGCACTTTAAGATAAAGCAGCTCTGACAAGTCTAGAACACCAGTATTTTTAGTTATCAGGACCTTTAGACTCTCAGACATTTCTAGATAAGTAGTTCTAACTTAGTTTGAGGACATAACTTTTGAGGTATCAATACATCCTTAGTTTATTAGACTCTCAGGATACTTTCAGATATAGTGGTATTGACTAGTCTTAGAACATCAGATTTCAGATTCATTAGAGTGTGTGTGTGTATGTGTGTGTGTGTGTGTATATATATGTGTGTATGTGAATGTGTTTCAATTGGGAGTAGTAGTTAGCGCTAAGTGGGTCGGCGTTCAGCGCACCCAGGTTCCCAGAACTAGGTGCCACCGTAGGTTGATGGCCCAAATTGGGCTCAGTTTAGTGATCACACAGCCATGCCTTTATAATTTGGAAAGGTATATTGGTTCCTATCGATAAGGCGTATATATC
Organism: Datura wrightii; assembly: GCA_035772735.1. Classification (NCBI taxonomy): domain Eukaryota; kingdom Viridiplantae; phylum Streptophyta; class Magnoliopsida; order Solanales; family Solanaceae; genus Datura; species Datura wrightii. The sequence continues at coordinate 15,185,764 of JASDFA010000003.1, forward strand.
GAACTCCACGTCTAGCTCACATAGTTATATATCGGTTAATAGGCTCTCCCACAATATGGTTCAAATTTAGTACAGTTCTTATAAGTTACAGTTACCTCTTTAATTTTCAATGCATGTACATGACCCTTAATTTAGTTTTACTTGTATTTTTATTAAATGTTTTCAAACTATCACATCATGTCAGTATTTATGCACTGCAAATAGGTTCATTGTACTTAACTTCAGCTTATGCATTCAGCTATATATTTAGTATAGTTTTTCTCAAATTACTAGCATGTTTTAAATGTCAGTTTCATATTCCATATACTCAGTACATTCTACGTACTGATCGCATACTCTATACACTATATCATTTTATGATATAGATTCAAGTATTCAGACTCAGCCTCGTGGATAGAGACGTTTGTGAACTTGATCAGCTATTATTGGAAAGTCCTCATCAATCGAGGGTTGTAGATGTTTTCTTTTCAGTTGTTTTATTCTCTTTAGGTTTTCAGTTTCAGATTTGTAGAGCTAGCTGGGGACTTGTCTTAGCAGCTCATCAGTTAGTAGAGGCTTTTAGATGGAGTAGTAGTATGTTTGGTGTAGGACTCATTATTTATCCATCCTTTAAAACCTTAGTTTATCTTATTATTTATAAAATGTTTTATGACTCAGTTAGCTTTTTCTCATAGATTTCCATATATTTCAGATCATGTTAGAAATATGCAATGCTATACATTATCTTGAGTCACTTGTGTCTCTAAGCAGCATGTCACTCCAGGGTATAGACTCGGGTTGTGAAAAACTGCTATCAGAGCATCAGGTTTAGAGTGTCCTAGGGTGTCTAAAAGCAGCATTAAGTAGAGTCATTTTTATGGGTGTGAAGTGCACTACACTTATGAGGAAGAGGCTAGCAATGTTTTAGGAAATTTTCCTTTTTTCATGTTCGTTATCATGCAATAGAGTTGTGCCATAAAATATTTCTATAGATTGATGCATTGTTCCAATTTCATTGACTATGCCTCATCTTTTAGGTGATAGAAACAACAAAGCTCAGATTCCTATCAGTGAGATGCTCTGGGATAGAGCCAGCAAAAAGTTAAGGGACTACACGAGGGCTTAAGAGGAGCCCATTATTGCAGTTAAGTATAATTTATCACAAGAATGCACTCTTGTTCTCATGAATCGTGCATTGAGCCTACAGTAAGAAGTTCTCACTAAACCTCCCTTCTGAAATTTTGATGCAAATGACACCTTAGTGCGAGAGTGTGTCTGTAAGTGCTTGGGTAGTATTGCCACCCTTGAGATAGTGTGATTTGGATTATGTGAGCCATGAGTAGTAACATGAGCCTAAATCCAAAAATATGAATTTAGAAGTGTGGAAGCCGAAAAGTTAAATAGTGATTCAGGGAAGTATGTATCCATAGTCATGTAACTATAGGATAAGCAACATGATCATAAGTCTCTTTGTGTTGACCGAATAGTATTATGTTTTGTCTCCATGGTAGTATTGAGAAGAAGAGTTTTTGGTAAAGATGACTTAGAGCATATTTGAACTAGAGTAGAAGATCATGAGGGCATGTCAATGTGTTAGAACAAAAAAGAATAAGCAGAAGTGATTGGAGGCTAAGTCATTAGGTGAAATAGAGCCTTGAATGTCAGAAAGAAAGATGTGCACCAGGGAAGAAGGTAGTTACATTATATTTTAAGCTCCTAAAGCGCTATGTGTTCCTAGTTTATTAGTCTTGAGTTGATGAGTGTGAACAATAAGGACTATGTACTATATGGTGTCCCAAATAGCTAAATCTAGAGAATTTTAAATAAGGTATATGATTTTAAGCACCTTAGTATAAGCTTTATCTCATGTATTGAGAGGTTAGGGAATTGGATTTATGAGGTTGATAAGGCAGGAAGGGTATGAAACCCTCAGTGATAGCTTTAAAGTCTAAAAAGAGGTTAGGGGTTACCTAAGAAAGAAATCATAGCATAAGTTTTAGTACTTACAGGTGGAGTTAGCAAGAAAGAGTTTGGCATCTAATGTATGGTAAGAATTCAACCCCACAGGAGTTAGTTATTATAGCCTATCCTAGAGAAGAGGTCTAAAGTCTTAGAATGATGAAATTGAGCTAAAGGGGAGATGATAAGGTGAAGGACTAAGTCAAGTCTTGAGTTTCCAACTATGAATAGTTACAGAGCAGTAACTAGGGGAAGCCGATCCATTCTTATTCAGGTGTTTCCCTTGTACTTCAGTCAATATGACACTCTACTCATGTAGTACGTAATCATGCCATGACCACGTCTAAGGTCCAAGTACTTTATGCCATGCCCATACTCAGATTTCTAGAATGAGAAGCAACCGCTTCAGTCAGTGATCCCAATCTTACTCCATGATTCTATAAATCTCAGCTTCATGTCATGAAACTCATTATGTGTGTAAACTCATGTCTCACAGTATGCTCAGCTTTATGAACTCAGTCCTCAAGTTTCACCTTAACAGCTAATAAGATCATGCTACATGATGTATATTCTTAGATCAGGTTTCTTGAATGATCCATGCTTACAATTTCCTTTCTCTAAGCCCTGTGTAGGTTCACCTATGATAGAAATGATGGTTACAATGTGTACATTCGTAATAAATCTTTATTCACGCATTATGTGCCTAGTATGTAGAAGTTCATGAAGTGTAGTTATTAGCCAAGCTAGGTACAAAAGAAAATTCTTGATAGTGTAAGTTGTAGAGGAGGCATAAGATGGTTATAGTGATAGTCTTGAATGATGTGAGGATGTATAGGTGAATCACTGTGTTGTGTGACTAGATACTCCTTGATTAGAGCATAAGGTTGGGTGATTTTCATGATTTACAATAAAAGAAAAAGAGAAGTTGTATATTTGAGTGACAAACAGGCTATTCAGTGAAAGCCTTTTTGGATGAGTCAACTTGTAGAGGGGGCTACATGGGGAGACAAAAAAGATATGACCAATGCCCTCACCTCTTCCCTTCTAGCTCAGTTCTAGCATGAGTTTATAGTTTCCTCCTTCGTATTCCACTCAGTTTCATGTCCCTCAGTTAGTATCATGCCTTAGTATGCATGCATATTTTATGAAATCAATTCAGCGTATGTATCTCAGTCCGGTGTCAGTCACTCCATCAGTATTCAGTGTTTAGCATTCTATATTGGGGTTGTATATCTTTCCCTATCTTTTTGGCTTTCTTAGTCTTCATTAGAGGAAGAATTAGCCCAAGGGGGAGATAATGTAATGCCTCGGACTCTCGGGCTAAGTTTGAAACCATCTAGTTATGCTGATAGACCCGAACCCAACTAAATTGTATGGAAACTAGGTTTTAATATCAATTCATAAGTGTGAAAAGTGATATGGATGCGAGTTAAGGTAATAACGAACCTCTAGCACAAAGTTGAGTTGAGAGCATTCATACCGATTGAGTTTTCGTACAATTTCTTACAACGGTCAGCTTCAAATGATCATAACTCCTAATTACGGAGTGCTTTTTGGTGATTTAACACAACAAACTGAAACCTTTGAGTCTTCTTTCGAACGAATCCAACCGTTTGTCAATCGGAGTTCGAAGTAATATGTTATGGGCATTTTACTAAGGCACTATCAAGCTAGGTGCATTAAGAGGCGCACCGCGCCCGACCCTAAACTTAAAAGAAAATCTTCATCAGGTTTGGTGCATTGGGAGTCGCATTGCACCCAGGACCAAACTTCAGATAAAATAATTCATTGAAGTGGTGCGATGACAGGCACGATGCGCCAGGGGCCAAATTCCAAAAGAGTAAGGCTGGTGCTATAGCTGGCGCGATGCGCCAGGCCTTATTCTAACTCCACTTCTATATGTATCTTAAGTTTTAAGTTGAAAATCATTCCTTATATTACCCATACGATAGCCAAATGGAAAAACCTTATATTATCCCTAAGTTTCACAATTTTGAAGAGGAATTAAACTCTCCAAACATCTCCAATCACAAGTTCCTCCAAGGTAGGTCTTCTCCTTCATTTCAAAGGTTAAATTAACGATTTCCTAGGTTCTAATGGGATACTCTATGCAAAATCCTAATATTCGCAATGATTCCTAGGTTTTAATGTGATTCTCGATGCAAACCCTTAGGAATCATTGAGAACATTCCGCCTCTCAAGCTCAAGAACAACCTTTGAGTTTTAAGACTTGAAATCTTGACCACCCCTCCTTCCTCCAAGGAAAGTAACTCCCTAAATCCTTACATGAGTATTGATTTCTACTTCTTAGGGATTTTCTAAGGTTAGGACTCATGGGACGGTGCTAGGAAGCCGTGAGTTCATATGATGACCTAGGGGTAGGGTTTATGGACTGTTTTGGTGTTAAGGATAGGCGTGGTTGTTTTTGTTAGACTTTTAATTGTTATAATTGTTGTTAATGGGATGTAGAAAGAGGTGGGTGTTAGGAAACCCCACTAATAAGAGGCTTAATACCTATGCCCTCCAGGTGTTCGATGAAATGCCTCCATGACTTGGATTTCTAAGTTATTGATTGTAGTTCCTATCCATATAACTGTTGCAGATTGAAGTTATAAACGGATTATGGCTTCTTGTTTATAGTTGTGATAATAAGGATCAGGTATGTGGGATTTCAACAAGGGCTTTCTTCCACCCTTGTGTTCCAAGAATTTTTCAGAAATCCTAGCAAGTTAAATTATCTAGAAAACATGTTTTAGGGTTCTCGTTCTATGAAGGATTTCTCTAATGTCTTCCTTGTTTCAAGACTTTTATGATTGGTAGTGTATATTGTTCATGATTTCATCCTCAATTGCATGATGTCTTCCCACTGTTTGATGCTAGTATGATTTTTAAGGTTCAGACACGATTTATCACTTCTTTTGAAAATATGGTTTGTTTTGGATATATTATTCTACCATGATCCTAGTGTTCTTGATTTTTAATATGAATTAAACATATGATTTTCCTCATGATTTCAATATGATCAACTTGTTCATTGTTCTTTAGACTATCATGGTACTTTAAGATAAAGAAGCTCTGACAAGTTTTAGAACACCAGTATTTTTAGTTATCAGGACCTTTAGACTCTCAGACATTTCTAGATAAGTAGTTCTGACTTAGTCTTAGGACATCAATTTTGAGGTACTGATATGTTCTTAGTTCCTCAGATTCTCAAGACACTTTCAGATAAATTAATACTAACTAGTATTAGAACATAAGATTTTATATTCATCAGTACACACACACACACACACATACATATATATGTATATACATATACATGTATGTTTGCACGTGTTTCAGTTGGGAGTAGTACTTAGCACCGAGTGGGCCGGGGTTCAGCACACCCAAGTTCTCAGAACTATGTGCAACCATAGGTTAAAAGCTCGATTGGGCCTCAGTTTAGTGATCACACCGACATGCCTTTATATCCTGGCAAGGTATATTGGGTCATATCGATGGGGAATATACATCAAACTATATATCTAGCTTACGTGGTTACATGTCAGTTAATCGGATCTTCCACAATATGGTTGTCATGACCCGAGAGGAGGCCCAGATCATAGACACGGGACAAGGGACCCCGAGAGACCCTAAGTCAACCCACTATATAAGCATTTAACTAACTCATCAATAAACATGAAGAAACACAACCATAAACTCAGTGGAAGTCTAATAACAACAGAATGAACATCTGAAGCTGAATACATGTCTAAGTCTGATAAGCTTCTAATCTGGATGATCTGATGGGAAAACACCCCCAACTAGCTCAACAATATTGAAACCGAGAACACATCCAAGGTATCTGAAAGTCTAGTCCTCAAAAGTTGAGGACTCACCAATCTAGCAGGTGCTAACTCTAATAGCAGCTACGAATGGGGCTGAACATGTTATAGGGATCCTGCATCATGAAACGATGCAGCATAGAAGGTATGTTGTCAGTACGTGGAGTATACCGAGTATGCAAGCTAAGTAAAATTGCTTGGGTAACATAAATCATTTAAAACCATTCATGCATATCATAAGCTCTCAAGAATGAGTGGAAAACTACATGCATTCATTCTAAAATGGTACTCTTATCATAACGTGTTCATACATGGCTTTAGAACCTCATAACTAACTCGAATGACTAAAAGCTAAAACATAACATTCATATCAAAAGCTGAACAATGAGTCAAACCTTGCTTTTTTAACATGCATGCATAAGATAGTTATCATGAGTAATGGATATGCAAATTTGAATAATATAGACAGTGGGAGACTCGTCACTTAACCGACATACCACGATAGAGCATACGTGGTCCCGACTATTACACTGAAGTGGACAGAGCCATCCAAAACCTTGCCAGGGCTAAGGATTCTACCATGATATCTATATCAAGTTGAGGGGCCAATCGGGTTGGGGATAGCTCACAAGGGAGGTCCCAATAATATAATAGTATCAAACTACGTTGGCGCGTACTTATGGGGCATAGGGTAGTCGATCCTTAGCCTGCTCGGTGCTAGACTCTTCTCCCAAAACATACAATGCTCTACTTCAGATAAATAGGAAGCTCAACATCATTTAGTGACGAAGCTCAACATGAAATCATGCATACACTCAACATCATAAGAAACGAAGCTAAACATTGTCTATTGACAAAGCTCATTATGAAATCATGCTTAAACTAGATATCATTTAAATTTGAATCTCAACAATGTCATTTCGACAAAGCTTTAAATGAAATCATAATTAGACTCAACATCATGTGAAATGAAGCTTAACATTGTCCTTGAAAAAGCTCGACAATAATATACATATCAATTAAGGATTTATGCATACAGAAGGCCTTACTTTGAAACATACCACAAGCTAGAATTCATAATAAGGGTTAAAGGAAAAGTTCATCTCAATCATTTGGTAAGCCATGTCGAGGAAAACTACAACTTGAAAACATCATTTGGGCATCACCCAAAGCTCTACCATACATGGGTCTATTCAATCTTCATTGAAAACATCATCAAAATCATGGGTAAGGTTGAAAACATGCCTTTTATCATCTATTCCATCATTATCACATTCTTCCACAATTACTTCTATTATGAACTATCCACACATGGACGTTTTAGATTCAATTTTTAGAAAAACAATTTTGTAACAGAAATTATGTTAGAATCTATCTAAGCTTTGTAAATCATCAATATCAACTCAATTTAATCATACCCATGAATAGAGATGTAAAAATCATGAAATTGAATGAAACCCCATACTAGATCATTACAAACCAATGACAATTTGATAGGGAATGGGCATGGGTGTGGAAGGAAGCACCCACTCATAGCCATACATACCTGGGATTGAAGAATTCTAACTCATCCTAATTATTGTTTAACTAAAAAAAACTCATCCTTATTGCCTAGATGAGATTCCCTAAAACCTTGAGAATCCACCTTGATTCATCCCTTCAAGCCTCAAACCTTTCATGCATGAGAGAAATGGCCAAAGATAGGTTTTTCTCTGCTATAAACCCTCTAATACGAGCTTAAAACGACGTAGTATAGGCCCTTAGAACTTTGGAATTACGGAAAAGACCTTACTGAATTCGCTGAAAATAATTGTCAGGTGATCCTAATGGACAACCTGATGACTCGTCACCTAGGCTCACGATCTGTTGTTTCTCTTGCCAAGTTCACTAGATAATTGATCCATTGGGCTCCTAACGAGCGACATGACGACTCGTCCCCAGAGACCACGACTTGTGGTCACCTTCCATCAAGTACACTGGATCAATTTCATAATCTCTCTCTAGAACCACCCCACAACTGATCTGACGACTCGTGGTGGCTGACCACGAGTCCTTACATCACCTGTGGGGACCTCGAGTCCCTCATCCTCCCAGGCCTTCCCATGAGTCACTTAACAACTCGTGGGGTCGCCTGACGAGTCGTCCAATGACTCTTCCTGCACTGCTGCAATATTTTTTCTAATTTTTCTCCATTTCAACTTTCGGGTCCGATTCTTGAATTCTCGGGGTATAACAATGGTTCAGATTTAGTACAGTTCTTATCAAATATTGTTTTTAGTTATAGTTACCGCTTTAATTTTTAGTGCATGTACATGACCCTTAATATAGTTTACTTGTATTTTTATTAACTATTTTTAAATTATCACATCATGTCGTATTTATGCATCTCAGATAGGGTCATTGTACTTAACTTTAGTTTAAGCATTCTGCATGTATTTAGTATAGTTTTTATCAAAATACTAGTATGTTTTAAACTTCAGTTGCATATCCCATGTACTCGATACATTTAAAGTACTAATCATATACTTTTTATGTTATATCATTTTATGAGATAGATTCAGGTATTCAGACTCAACCTCGTAGATAAGCATGTTCCTGAACATGATCAGCTATTAAGCCTAAGTCCTCATCATTCGAGGACTGGAGATGTGTTATTTTTAGTTGCTTTATTCTCTTTAGACTTTCAGTCTCAGATTTGTAGAGCTAGTTGTGGACTTGTCTCAGCAGCTCATCAGTTAGTAGAGGCTTTTAGATAGAGTAGTAGTGTGTTCAGCGTATGACTCGGTATTTATCCATCCTTTAAAAACATTTTATCTCATTATTTATAAAATGTGTTATTACTCAGTTAGCTTCCGCTCAGATTTCCATATATTTAAGATCATGTTAGTAATATGCTATGTCATGGGTTAGTTTGGGGGCACTTATGGCTCTAGGCACCACGTCACATTCAAGTTATAGACTCAGGTCGTGACAATACCATAACTCAATCTCTTCCTTCTATCTTTTCCCAATTACTTCCCTCTCCTTCTAATTACTATTATAATCTGATTAGTTTCGATTAGCCAGATAACTTCTATTTTACATATCAACAACATGTTAATCATACACACATATATGAATCACTAGTCAAAGTCTAACATGAAGATAAGCCATAGCCTACCTGGTGCCAAGTTGCCGCCAAGAGAACCACGGGTTGCATGCTTGCCTCGATTTCTTGATTCTTACAGGGAATTATCATAGCGGATGGTCAGGTCCTTGCCCTCTCTAGCCTCCTTGCTTTCTTTTCTTGTTAGAAATATTAACTTTTGTTTTTGGGCAATTTTATTCACCATAACTTATGGAAATAGGTCTTTAAATCCAAACTTGGGCAAAATTAGGGGGTTCTGGTCCATGTTGCCCGCTTCAGGGAGGAGTCTTCTGTTGTAGCAGTCCCGTTATAGCAGTATCAGTTTGCCGTCGCGGCCCCGCTCTTGGACCGACCTAATTTTAACGTAGCCCATGTTCGCGCTCTGCTGCTCGGTATATATTATACACCGACACGCAAGTGTACGTGGTCAAACAAGTAATAAAGTGGCTAAGTAGCCAAGTATCGATCCAAGGAGGCTGCTCTAGATATGGAAAACTGCCTAGTTTACTATACCTCTATTCTATTTCTAACTATGTTAACAACAATCCAATCAAGATTTGAGTAAGTTTTGTTTCTAAACTAATTATCTACTAAAATTAATAACTACTATTTACGTTGAGTTTAGACAATGGATATGCACATGCCAAGGTTAAGAACGAGTAATGAACTTGATAATCATGATAATTTGGTCATCTTCTTCTTCATATTGCTAGCCAAGAACGTTTGCCTAGAAATTAAAACTTCCGTATTCAATTTCACTTTAGCTTCATAAACCATTCGTCTACATTTCTGTGATCAAATGCAATTTATGACCTAACACTACAATTTCGGTTCCTAAATTGACTAATACGGCTTTCAAGTATATTTCTATCAGGAAAGCACATCAAAACCCAATTTTCCCAAATCAAGTTAAGAACAATACCCTATCAATTTACAACTTTCCAATTTCATGCTCTCTCGAGTGAAATTGGACTTTTTAGATGTACATTAATGGTGGCCAATCAAGAATGTAATAAGCACAAGAATTAATAGAACAACATGCAAGAAGAAGAAGAAACCATATCAATTATTACCAACATTCATTTCACAAGTTCAAAACCTCAGCAAGAGAGGAATTAGCCACTCATTCTTGGATTAATCATCCTAGAATGAGTGTGAATCATGCATACAATTGAAGGAAAGAAGAAGGGAAGAGAAGAAAACTCTTATCTTTTCTATTCTTCAACTGCCACAAAACCACGTTCCTGCTCCCACTTCTGAACTCAGGCTAAAAAACTAAAACTAAAAAAACTCCCCCTAAAAATAACCTAAGTGTGCTATTTATACTAGTGGGAAATTTTTCCCGGAATAACAAGCAACGTGTCACGGAGGCCAACGCGGAGCACTGCCTCCGTGACACGGCGTGGACGCGGACCCTCTCTGGAAATTGCATGGTCCGGATAATTAGCCTCAACGTGGCACAGAGGCCATCGCGGAGGCCTGTCTCCGTGCCACGGAGCTGTCGCGCAGGCACACTGGAAATTGCCACTTTTATTTCTGCCCAGGCAGTGTGCTACCGCGATGGCAGCGTGGCACGGCACCATCGCGGAGCCACTGCAAAATATGCCATCCGAGGTCTTTTCCACGCTCGCATCCAAGTCCAACTCCGACATAGTTCCAACATGCATTTTAGCTCTTAAAAATCACATTATCCTGCAAAACAAATGCTAATCATGTTGGTTAGTATAAATTCGCATTTTATTACCAAATACATGATATTATATACACATTGCACAACAAACAAGGTAAAAATGATACGTTTGAGTATCACTTGGGCATATAAATCTGCCCCAGATCACTTACCCCACACTTAAATCCTTGTTCGTCCTCGAACAACACATACACAAATCATGCACATCACATCTCAACCTTTGTCACTATGGTGCAACCATTTACGTTACGGTCATACCGATTATTCGATTTTTGCAAATCATCAAGAAAACATGCTTGGTCGTACAAGACAATGACCTTAATACATCGAGGCTTCCTAGACTTTTAAGAATTGATTCTTGATATCGGCAAACTCATGCAAATCAACTAATCAAGAAATCCGACACGAAAATCAATCTTTCATCAAGCATGTACCCTCACAACTCGAGAGAAACTTCCCCTTTTATGCTCGTGCAGCACACAAACATGCACGTAGGGGCATATAGAAATTAATTTCACTCTCTCTCCCAAAAGAATTCACATGCATCATGTCATGACCCATAGGCTTGCCCTTAGTGTATTACTCCACTAATCTAAAGAAATGCAGTGTAGGATCAAATAGGACTTTTAATGGGTTGTAACTGGGCTATGGATCTAGTATATATATATTGGATTAGCCAATAATAGTTGCTAGCATCCTTAAGCGCCTTTTCAACTCATTCCCATCGACTCATGGTCATTGTTTCTCTCTTTTCTCTTTTTCTCCCATTCATGCTGGTTTACTTTCATACAGCCCATTTCATCAGGCACACTTGACCCCAAACGGAAGGTTTTCATGTACCCTCAATTTCATTTAATTACAACTAGTGCCTCTTCAACACCATCTTTTCTTTCCTCACTTTGCTTTTCTTTTCTTTTCACTCTTTTCACTCTTTAACACTTTGGGAAACAATTTTTTTTTCTTTGTAAGCGCTTAAGAGCTTCTTATAGACTTTAAGGCTAATGAAAAGAAGGAATAAAGCTTAGTTCATACAATTCTGGACAAAAGAAAGAAATCGGCTAAAGGCTCAACGGGCTGACTAGGGTGTACAACATATAAAAAGGTAGAACTTGACAAGAAAAAATGGAAACTAACGGTTAAAACAAAGAAATGCCTACATCCTTTCCGACACTACACCTCCTTCATTTCGCTTTGTATACACGCCAGGCAAGTTCTAGACAATTCACAATGACATGGAATAGCAAAACCTCACTCACACTTCATGCACATGCTCGAATCAAGATGCATTCACAGACTCTTTAATTAGTCAAGTACATGAATTCAAGATTAAGCCTCAATCATAATGAACCAAATTCTATAGCATAGGTAACTCAACATATTTACACAATTACATGCTTTCAAACGAAGCACTTTCGCATTTCGAACATCAATTACACACGCAACAAAATTTTAGCAACCATAAGCAACTACAGTTTATTGATGCAATCCACCAAAGAAACTAAAAACAAATCATCTACTCCTATCGACTAAATTTTCCTTAAGACGGTCATCATCCATCCATCATAGGGAATGTTCACTAACTATGACATCGGTTCAATGGGACTATTCTCGGTAAAGGAACCGAAAACAAACTCTGAGAAACCCAAAAATAAAACTTCAAAATTTTTGCAACACATCGATCATTTCGATGAAAAAAATATTTACAAAATATGTTGATAAATGCAACATCCTTTCGCAAAAATTTTGAAAAATATCGATCATATCGATAGAGAAAAAAAATATTTACAAAATTTACAAAATATTTACAAAGGCAACCATAACTTTTTAAAGACACACATCATTAGCCACAAACAAATATATACACATCATTCACAAATCAATTCACAACAACAGGGAAAGCACAGACATACACAAATGTCAAGGAAGAATATACAGCAGATTTAGAGCCTATGACCCAGCACCTAACTACTCCCCACCCCACACTTAAATCGAACACTGTCCTCAGTGTTCACAAAAATACAAAGCACACAATTTTGGGTGGTGAAACTCCCTGCTCAGTCGAAGTATTCGACTTCCTCATCCGGTGCTGCGGCCTCGTCGCCCATATCTAAATCAGCTCCCTCGCCGTCATCGGACTCCACATCAGAGTCCTCACGACGTGTCTCCTCATCAGTAGGGACGTCGTCGTCATTCGGCTCCACAAAGGCTGGCCCCACCTTGCATAAAGCTCTGGCGTTCTCGCCAAAAGGGTAGTCCAGCTCCAGCTGCCATAATTCATCTTCGGTGGCTGGTCTCCCACCTATCCGTAGCTGCAGCATCTGCATACCGAACATACGGGCCATATACTGGTCGTCACGAGCATGTCGCTCGCCCAGAGTCAGCACAGGTCCGTGTGTAGTGTCGGGGGCCTTGGTCTTTGTCACATCAAGGGCCCGCCGGTCTAACTGCGGAATGTAATCCAAGGCTTCTTCCTCAACGTCGAGGCCTCGGAGGAAGGTGGTGATGAGTCTGCCAAACCCGTATCTGTGGCCCTGGTGTAGTCTGGCTCTCTTCATGGCGGATATTATAACCGCCCCCACATTAATCTCAAGCCCTTTCATAAGGGCATACACCAGGCAGACACGGTCCTGGGTCACGTCTGTCATATGTACTCCCGGGATCAAACACGAACATACAATATTTAGCCAGATTCTGGCCTCCCTGTTCATCTGCGAATAAGGCAGAGTCTGGTGGTAACCCCTCTCTTTGTGTCTACTCCATCGGGCTGTGGATCGAGCCCCACACAACGTATGTCTGATGTCGGCGTACGGTGGGGTGATGTTGAGCTGGCGGAGAACGTGGGCGTCTGTGTCCCGCGCTCCAACGATGGCATTCAGCTGCTGGGGTTCCAGAGTGACAATCTGCCCTCTGATTTTAATAGTGTGGCTTCTGATGGCCGGGTTCCAGTTGGCATAAAATTCCCGGACCAAGTGAAGGTTGCACTCCGTGGGCTCCTGAAAATTAAAGCTGAGCCCAGCTGCTTCAATCCTCTGTACGATGCGAGGGAACTCCTGTGCAAGTGGTTCCCTTGCAATATGTTCCTCCGGGAAGTACTTGTTCTCCTTATGCTTTGCGTACCACTTCTTCCCTTCATCGATAACCCATCGTGTTCCGTATCGGCGGTGTTGACCGCGTGGAACAGCAGGTGCAGCTGGGACAGCAGTGCCCAGTCTCATTCTCTTTCTGCCGGTGCCTGAGGTTGAAGCACCCTTGCCTTTATCTTGTCGGCTGGCCATTGTACCTGTCAATTGACACAGACAAGCACAACGTTAAGCTAAAAACTTGTTAGTTTTGGCTAAGGTCGGGTTAAGCAAAATTTACCCCACACTTAGTCTTTAACAATATTTACAACATGTTAGCAAGGATAGATCTATTTACACCCCAAACACAATCACTATAAACATATTGCTTAGTGCGTTCACAAAAATTCGACAGCATAACGGCTAGCGAACTACTCAGACTTCATACAGCTAACCCAATCCTACCATCGACAGCTATTCACCCATGGCACTTAGCAACAATAACAACAACAAAATAGAAACAACAATACAAACATTTTATATACACTAATCTAAACAATTTAACCAATTCACATATTACGCAATGTCCCACTAAAAATCGAGAATTAGTCGTCTTTCACCAATTATACAATATTTACCACGACTTATCTCAAATAATAAACAGACCCCGGCATCAATTTCGTCAAACTATCAAGTTACCCAAGTTAAAATTCAACAACCCCAAGCCCTAGAACTCAATTCGACAATCAACAATGAATTATTCAATCAATCGATAAGTTCACCCGTCAACTACAACAATCTGAACACAATCAATCGCAAAATAATTCACGTCATGTTTAATTTCTACCTAGGGTGATATATCTCACCTCACATGCTCAAAATTGACAAAAATCGCCAAAAATTTGAGATAGACGATGAAAACATACCTTGGAATTGAAGAATCGATAAAGACTTGACGTTTTCCTTGCCTCCTAACGTGGCACGGAGCTTGGGGGTAGGGGAATGGGTGTTTGGTCGCGGAGGGAAGAGGGAATGGGGAAAATAGGGGTGAAATCGGGGGTTTTTATTAAGAAAACACGCGGGTCACCCGGAAACCCGGTGTGACCCGGCACTGGGATAAGGGCAACGTGTCACGGAGGGTAACGCGGAGGCCCTCCTCCGTGACACGGAGCCAACGCGTTGGCTTACTGGAATTTTAAAAAATTCCAGATTTGCATTCAACGTGTCACGGAGGCCAACGCGGAGCATTGCCTCCGTGACACGGCGCCAACGCGCCAGTGCTCTGTTTCACTATCAAATTTTATTTTTCATACCTCGCCTCGTTTTCTCGATTCCACGTATTTTTCCTCCGGTATACCTGAAAATCACCTCACTAAACAAAAATTGGTTAAATGACTAGATTCCCTACTAAAAGAATAAAAATTACTAATTAAAATGCACATTTAAACCTAATCAAGAAAAAGAAGAGAAAATAAAATAAAAGAAAAACTTTACACTAAGGAAAAAGAAAGAAAAATATTTTTCACGGGTTGCCTCCCGTGCAGCGCCTGGTTTAACGTCGCGGCTCGACAGCCTTTACGCTCAATTTTCTACTAGGGAGATGGACGATTTGACCCGATCATGGTCATCTCCCCAGTAGTTCTCAACCTTGTCTGGTGGCCTACCTAGTAACTCTCGGGAATCACTCAATCCATTTGCATTCCCATGATCAATCACGTTGATCACCGAGAGTTCCTTATAGACAGTGCGGAAGCTTAGGTGCCTTGTACACGTCGAACACCTCAACCTTGTCATATGCTCGCATCGTGAGTTGACCCGCAGCTACATCGATCAATGCCTTTCCGGTTGCCAAAAATGGTCGTCCCAAAATAAATGGGACTTCTGCATCTGGCTCAAAATCCAGAATAATGAAATCTACCGGAAAAATGAGGGAGCCTACCTGCACTAGCACATCCTCCACAATGCCATCCGGCTTAGCTAAAGACCTGTCTGCTAGCTGCAAGATCACTGTTGTAGGTCTAGGACTCCGTAGACCTAACTTTCTGAATACCGAAGATGGCATCAGATTTATACTTGCCCCCAAGTCGCATAACCCACGAGCTCGGATACTTTGCCCAATCGTCAGCTGGATAGTAAAACTTCCAGGATCCTTCAGTTTAGTGGGCAACCTGTTCTGAATATGGGATGTGCATTCCTCCGTTAAAGCCACCGTGGCATACTCGGTCAAGCGACTTTTGTTGGCCACGATGTCTTTGATATACTTTGCATATTTTGGCACACCCTGCAAGACATCAACAAGAGGTAAGTTAACATGTACCTGTTTAAGTACCTCCATGAATTTCTGGAAACACGCCTCCTCCTTGTGTTTCTTAAGTCGTTGAGGGAACGGGGGTGGAGGCCTTGTTGGTTCAGCTTCTTTGGTCTTCCCCGTATCTGAGGTTTGTTCTCCCTCAACATCTGCTGCTTCTGACTTCTGAGGCGGTCTTTCCGGTTCCACCTCCTTTAATTGTAAACCACTCCTCGTGGTCACTGCATTTACCTGCTTAGGATTGGGATCCGTGTCGCTAGGTAGTCCTCCCCTTGGTCTAGTATTTTGGGCACTGGCAAATTGCCCAAACTGATATTCAAGAGCCTTGGTTGCCAATTGATTGTTCTTTACTTCGGCCGCCAGTTTGACATAGTCAGCCTGCAATTGTGCCTGGTTGGCAATCATGGTCTTGAACATTTCCTCAATAGTCGGTGATGGTGGTGGAGGAGGGGCATTGTGATTTCTAAACTGATTCTAATAGCCTTGTTGCCCTCCTTGGTTTCTGTGCATACCCTGCCCTGAACCCTGGCCTTGTTGATTGTTGCTACCCCACGAAAAATTTGGATGATTCCTCCAATTCGAGTTGTAGCCACCACCAAACTGCTGTTGATTCCTCTGTGCATTGCCCACAAAGTTGACAGAATCAGGATTTGCACCACAGCATTCAGCTGAATGCTCACTACTACCACACACTTCACACCACATCTGTTGGACTGCATTAACTGAGGCCGACGGCTGGTTCAAATTCATATTGCTGAAGTGAGTGTTTAACTGATTTTGTAAAGCAGCTATCTGTGCAGTGATAGCTGTGAATCCATCCACTTCAAGCACTCCCACTGCTTTCCTTGCTCCACCTCTTGAAGAATCTGCATTCCATTCCGGATTGCCTTGTGAAATTCGGTTGAGCAAAGTGTACAGCTCCTCATAAGTCTTCTCCAGCGCTTGCCCTCCAGCTGCTGAGTCTAACAAAATTTTAGTGTGGGGTTCCAAACCCTCAATAAAAGTGTGGACCAACACCTCATTTGACTGATGATGATGAGGACAGTCCCGCAACATGGACTTGAATATTTCCCAGGCTTGATAAAGATTTTCTCCTTCCCTCTGTTTAAAACTTAGAATCTGACTTCTAAGTTTAGCTGTTTTACCTGAAGGGAAAAATCTGATCAAGAACTTCTTTGCAAGATCATCCCACGTTGATATAGAGTTGGGTGGTTCAGCTTTTAACCACCTCTTGGCTTCACCAAGTAAGGAAAATGGAAATAAGGTGAGCCAAACATAATCAGGTGACACTCCAGCAGGGATGTAAGTGTCACTTATCTCCAAAAAGTTCTAGAGATGTTGTTGCGGATCTTCATGAGGGAGACCGGTAAACTACCCGCTAGTGTGCAAAAGTTGCACCATATTTTGCTTTAACTCAAATCTCCCCCCAGGCTCTGGTTTGCGGATGCTGGAATGTACATTATTAGCGTGTGGGATTGCCACCTCGCGAACCGGCCTGGCTGCTACTTCCTTGGGCACTAACACTGCCCGCACAACTGGTGGATTGGGTTGCTCCATCATAGACTGTTTGAGCAACTGCAACTTCTTCCGAAGAGCTTCTCTACGTTGACTATGCAATTCACGTTCTGGCTCTAAGTAAGATTCCACCAGCTCCTTGTCCCTTGCCAGTGTTCACATAAAAAAAAATCTGCAAAATACAGGCTAAGACCAAGTTGTTAACACTTAAGAAGATAAAAATACAAATACAGTAAATTTACACTAAACAAAATTTTACAAATCGCCTAGCCTCCCCGGCAATGGCGCCAAAAACTTGTTCGCGCTCTGCTGCTCGGTATATATTATACACCGACACGCAAGTGTACGTGGTCAAACAAGTAATAAAGTGGCTAAGTAGCCAAGTATCGATCCAAGGAGGCTGCTCTAGATATGCAAAACTGCCTAGTTTACTATACCTCTATTCTATTTCTAACTATGTTAACAACAATCCAATCAAGATTTGAGTAAGTTTTGTTTCTAAACTAATTATCTACTAAAATTAATAACTACTATTTACGTTGAGTTTATACAATGGATATGCACATGCCAAGGTTAAGAACGAGTAATGAACTTGATAATCATGATAATTTGGTCATCTTCTTCTTCATATTGCTAGCCAAGAACGTTTGCCTAGAAATTAAAACTTCCGTATTCAATTTCACTTTAGCTTCATAAACCATTCGTCTACATTTCTGTGATCAAATGCAATTTATGACTTAACACTACAATTCCGGTTCCTAAATTGACTAATACGGCTTTCAAGTATATTTCTATCAGGAAAGCACATCAAAACCCAATTTTCCCAAATCAAGTTAAGAACAATACCCTATTAATTCACAACTTTCCAATTTCATTCTCTCTCGAGTGAAATTGGACTTTTTAGATGTACATTAATGGTGGCCAATCAAGAATGTAATAAGCACAAGAATTAATAGAACAACATGCAAGAAGAAGAAGAAACCATATCAATTATTACCAACATTCATTTCACAAGTTCAAAACCTCAGCAAGAGAGGAATTAGCCACTCATTCTTGGATTAATCATCCTAGAATGAGTGTGAATCATGCATACAATTGAAGGAAAGAAGAAGGGAATAGAAGAAAACTCTTATCTTTTCTATTCTTCAACTGCCACAAAACCACGTTCCTGCTCCCACTTCTGAACTCAGGCTAAAAAACTAAAACTAAAAAAACTCCCCCTAAAAATAACCTAAGTGTGCTATTTATACTAGTGGAAAATTTTTCCCGGAATAACAAGCAACGTGTCACGGAGGCCAACGCGGAGCACTGCCTCCGTGACACGGTGTGGACGCGGACCCTCTCTGGAAATTGCATGGTCCGGATAATTAGCCTCAACGTGGCACGGAGGCCATCGTGGAGGCCTGTCTCCGTGCCACGGAGCTGTCGCGCAGGCACACTGGAAATTGCCACTTTTATTTCTGCCCAGGCAGTGTGCTACCGCGATGGCAGCTGGCACGGCACCATCGCGGAGCCACTGCAAAATATGCCATCTGAGGTCTTTTCCACGCTCGCATCCAAGTCCAACTCCGACATAGTTCCAACACGCATTTTAGCTCTTAAAAATCACATTATCCTGCAAAACAAATGCTAATCATGTTGGTTAGTATAAATTTGCATTTTATTACCAAATACATGATATTATATACACATTGCACAACAAACAAGGTAAAAATGATACGTTTGAGTATCACTTGGGCATATAAATCTGCCCAAGATCCGCCCACTCTAAATTTTCCAATCTTAAATCCCAGGTCAAACCTTAGGCACTTCCAGGTAATACCATATCTCTAGGAACATTTATCCTCGAATGTTGGAAACATATAGAAAACAAAGACATGCAATCATTTTACCCAAATCTTGATAATTCAAAACCGAAACTAAATGAATGACTACCTCCAATTCAAACCACATAGCTAAACTGATTTCATGATTCACATACACATCCACATACATAAAATAAACTTTATCACATGAACGGAATATGGAAAATAAATAGAATTTTTAGGGAAAAACTGATACCTCAAGTTGGAACTGAGCCGGTAGAGTAAATGTGGGTATCTAGCCATCATATCCGCTTTGTCTTCCCACGTAACTCCTTCAACATGCTAATTCCTCTATAACACTTTAACTGAAGCTACTTCCTTGTTCCCTAGACTTCGAACCTAACTATCCAATATTTCCACCGAAACGACCTCATAGCTAAGGTTGTCTTTCACACCAACATGTCCACCGGGACAATTTGAGCCAGATCACTCAAACACTTCTTCAAAAGCAATACATGAAGCACAGGATGCACGGAAGAGAACTCAGGAGGGCACTCCAATTCATACGCCACCTTACCAACTCTTCTCACATTTCGGGAGGGGCCAACATAGCGGGGACTAAATTTCCCTTTCTTTACAAACCGCATCACTCCCTTCATGGGAGATACCTTCAGAAACACCCAATCATCCAGCTTGAATTCTAATTCCCTCCTTCTTATATTGGCATAGGACTTTTGGCGACTCTGAGCGGTTTTTAGCTTGTCCCTTAGAACCTTCTTCATAGCCTCATGAACTGAATCTGGCCCTATCATTGCTGCCTCACTAATCTCAAACCATCCGATGGGCGATTTACATCTCCGCCCATAGAGAGCCTCGAATGGCGCTATCTGGATAGAATAATAACTGTTATTGTAAGAAAACTCGATCAGGGGCAAGTGATCATCCCAATAACCTTTCAATTCAATCATGCATGTCGTAAACATGTCCTCGAGGGTCTGAAATGTTCGCTCCACTTGACTATCCATTTGCAGGTGGAATGTTGTGCTGAGATTAACCTGTGTACCAAGTCCTTTTTAAAATGACTCCAAAACTAAGAGGTAAATTGAGTATCTTTGTCTGAAATGATGGATAAGGGCACTCCATGCAATTGAACTAACTCCTGGATATATAGTTTGGCATAGTCCTCCGCCGAATCCGTGGTCTTAACTGGTAGAAAATGTAAAACCTTGGTCAATCTATCTACCACAACCCATATGGAGTGATATTGTCGAAGAATATAAAGTAGACCTATGATGAAATCCATATTAATTTTTTCCCACTTCCAAGTGGGAATGCTAATATCCTGAAGTACACCTCCCAGTCTCTTATGCTCAACCTTTACTTGCTGACAGTTCGGACACTTGGCCACGAATTCTGCAAGATCCCTCTTCATGTCATTCCACTAATAGATTTCTCGTAAGTCACAGTACATCTTGGTGGCACCCGGATGGATAGAATACCTAGATCCATGACCCTCGTGCAACATCTGGATCCTCAAATCCGGAGCACTTAAGCAACCTTGGTACCAAAGCACACTATCTCCACCTTGGGAGAAGACCTCCACCTTCTAACTTAGAATGGCTTCCTTCAACTTTACTAAAACCAGGTCCTCATCTTGTCTAGCTTTCACGTCAATCACCAAGGACGATTTTTATCCATTTTGCACAACAACACCGGCATTGGTTGAGTCGACCAACCTAACTCCCAACCTTGCGAGGCGATGTACATCTTGTACCAGCTCCTTCTTCCCCTCATCCACATGGGACACACTCTCCATAGAGATTCTACTAAGTGTGTCTTCCATCATATTAGGCTTACTCCGATGGTAAAGGACACTCATATCATAGTCCTTTAGTAGCTCCAACCACCTCCTTTGTTGAAGATTGAGGTCTTTCTGCGTGAACGTTGCGCCCAGCACACACGCAAGTGCACGCAGTCGTACAAGTAATATAATGGCCCTTTTTAAGAGCTGAAATATCGAACCCACAGGGACTGGTTCAGCAAATTATCAAGTTCAAGTGTTAGTTAAGAGGTTGATTTTAAAAGGTTTCGATAATTTGTACTTAAATGTTGAGGGTGACACAAAATAATCCGGAAGGAATACAAAACAAAACTAGAGTTAAAGCCGAATAATCATGCAATGCTACAACTCATAATGGGTTAAGTATGAAATTATCAATTGTTGTCTCACATAATTGGAATTGCATGTTCATGGTCTTCCAAACCTCTAAACACGACAAACTAGCCTCACTACTACATCGTTGAGCGAGGATGTCATTTCTAGTTCGTGGGCAATTCACTACATGGATGTGGTTTATGGGGTTTATGCCCTTGATTGGGGACTTCCGTACCTCCAACTATTTAACCAAACATAGCTTCACAACTACTCCTTCGAGTGGTGGAGCGAAATTCTAAGTTGGTGTCTTTCTATCTTCCCATTTTATCAACCAAGCAAGGTAAATTAGGTATATTCCTATCCTAACCACAACTCTTATCAAAAGACAAGAACTTGCTTCCTACAATCTTATGTTCTTGCCTAGGTTTGCTCTTCCAAGCTTCCACCTAAGCTTAACCCACTTGTTTTCATGGTGATCAAGCATAAAAATAAAAATAATAAATATTGTAAGACAAAACAACAACTAACAACTCAACCCAAAATGAATCTAAGCAAATACAATCATATCCATGGCCTCAACACTAGATGGAGGGTTCTAGCCACTCATGTTTGTACAAATACTCAAAAACATGTTTAGAGTAATATACTTCCAAGAATAGATGAAAAAAAACCAAGAAAAGATGAACCCAATAGGAGTTCTTCAAGTCTCCTTCACGCCTCCTTCGCAGTTTCACGGAAAATCCCGTGTTAAATGATTTTAGAAGCTAAGGGTTCAATTTATACTATCCTGAAAAAATGCAAAATTTTGCCTGTGGTGGAACAGCTCCGTGTCACGGAGCTAAACGCCCTAATTGACCTTTGTGACACGGACGTAACGCATACCCTCACTGGAATGTGCCAAAAAATGTAATTTTCGGCCAAGTGTTGCCGCGTTGGCAACGTGCCACGTCCCCTATCGCGCAGGGTGCCAGTTATTGCATATTTTCTTGTTGACTTTCACGTTTTGCTCTTGATTCCATTCCTCCACTTCACAAAATCATGCATTAGTTCCTTAAATGCATTATTAATCTTCAAAAACAAGGACTAATCATGTTGGTTAGTATATATTCTCATTTACATAAAATCACATAAGAATGTATATAAATAAGTAGATAAACAAGACTAAATTGAGTTATAAAGTAGCACTTGGGCATGCAATTATGCCCAAGATCAGTGAACACATATTGTAAGCTCTTATGGTCCGTAAATACATCCACGTGAACCCCGTACCAATAGGGTCTCCATATCTTCAATGCGAACACCATCACAGCTAATTCAAGATCATGGGTTGGGTAATTTTCTCATGGACGTTCAACTATCTAGAGGCATATGCTATCACTTTCCCACGCTGCATCAATACACACCCGAGTTTGATTCTTGAAGAATCAAAACATACCATGAACCCATCTGTATCTTTGGGTAGGGTCAACACCGGTGCTGAGGTAAGTCGAGTCTTCAACTCTTGGAATCTCTTCTCACAAGCCTCCAACCATTGAAATTCCACCTTCTTCTGAGTCAATTTGGTCAAAGGTGTTGCAATAGATGAAAAACACTCAATAAATATGTGATAGTAGCCAGCTAAACCCAAGAAACTCTGAATATCTGAAGGATTCACCAGTCTAGGCCAATTCTTCACCGCCTCGATCTTCTGAGAATCTACCCTTATGCCCTCACTTGATACCACATGGCCCAAAAATTCTACAAAGTTCAACCAAAACTCACACTTACTAAATTTGGCATATAATTGACAATCCTTGAGAGTCTGAAGCACTACTCTCAAATGAGCGGCATGCTCTTCGTCACTTTGAGAGTATATAAGGATGTCATCAATGAATACAATCACAAACATGTCTAGGTATGGCTTGAACACCCTGTTCATCAGGTCCATAAAAGCTACAGGAGCATTCGTTAGCCCAAAAGACATAACTACAAACTCATAATGACCATACCGCATCCTGAAGGCTATCTTTGGTACGTCACTCTCCCGAACCCTGAGCTAGTGATACTCGGACCTGAGATCTATATTTGAGAAACACTTGGCACCTGAAGCTAGTCAAATAAATCATCAATCCTGGGTAAAGGATACCTATTCTTGATGATGACTTTGTTCAATTATCGGTAATCAATACACATGTGAAAAGAACCATCCTTCTTTCGAACAAATAAGACGGTGCACCCCATGGGGACTTGCTCGGTTTAATGAAACCCTTATTTAATAAGTCCTTCAACTGATCCTTCAACTTTTTTAGCTCGGCTGGAGCCATTTTATAAGGAGGGATAGATATAGGTTGCGTTTTGGGAAGAAGGTCAATACCAAAATCCATCTCCCTCTCGGGAGGAACACCTGGCAAATCATCAAGGAATACCTCTAGGTACTCACGCACCACGGGAACTGATTGGATAGTCAGGGTCTCGGACTCAACATCTTTCACCCTAACTAGATGATACATACAACCCGTGGCAATCATCTTCCTGGCCTTAAGATAGGAAATAGAATGACCTACAGGCATGGTTGAACTACACTTCCACTCGGAGACTAACTCACCCGGAAAGCGGAACTCCACCACACGAGTTCTACAATTAACAAAAGCATAACACAAATACAACCAATCCATGCCAAGAATAATATCAAAGTCAGTCATGGCTAACTCTACTAGGTCTGTGGAGGGGACTTTATAAAATATAGTGATCGAGCATCTTCTATACAAACGCCTAGCTATAATCAAATCACCAATAGGAGTAGAAACTGAAAATGATTCTGACAGAGTCTCGGTAATAGCTCCAAAGCTACTAGAAATATAAGGTGTCACAAAAGACAAGCTAGCCCTTGGATCTGACAAAGCATAGGCATAAAGATGAAACACTCGTAACATACCAGTAACCGCATCCAGTGAAGTCTCTTGCTCCTGACGTGTCACGAGGGCATAGAACCTGTTCTGGCATTGTCTGCTAACTGAACTAGTCAAGGCACCCTACTAAGGGGAACGTACTGCTAGAGCGGTTGAACTAGTGGCTGGCATACGGGCTCCGCTGCCCCCTGATCTGGATGAAGGGTAATCCCTGAGTCTGTGTCTGAGTTTCCCACACCCAAAAAAAGCATCTAAGCTAACTAGGAACCTCTTAGAGTAATTCTTGCCACACCTAGCACAAGCTGGAAAGTGCGCTCTAGCTGCATGCTATCCTATCCTCTCGAATCTGAAGCCTTCCTCCTCTGATCCCCTCGTGATCTAAATGGTGTACTGGCTAATGATGGTGCTAGATCAAAAGACCTGTGCTTAGACCGTTGGCACTGTCTACCCGCCGAAATCCCATAATTGTCTGTCCTGGCCCTCTTGGCCTCTCTTTTCCTCCGATACACTGACTCCATCTGCTGCGCATGCAACACTATAGGGGGGAAATCTATATCCTGATGCAGCATGGAGATTCTACAATCCTTATCCAGGTAGTCCACCACTCCATGCAAAAATCGACTCACCCGAGCCCTCTGGTATGCCACTAACTCTATTGCATACTTGGATAAGCGGGTGAACTCCAGAGCATACTCCTGAACCGACATATCACCCTGCTTCAGATTTACAAACTTGGACTCCTTCAGTTGCCTCGTCTCACGAGGGAAGAACTGATCTAGAAAGGCTGCATGAAACTCTTCCCAACCTATAGGGCCTGCCCCCACTGCCCTACCATCTCTCCATTACTTGAACCATACATGCGCCAACCCTTTCAGTTGATAGGAGGCCAAATCAACGCACTCTCCATTTATAACCCCTATGACCTGGGTGATCTTCAGAATCTCATCGATGAATTCATGCAGGTCCTCATCTACCTTGGACCTAGGGAACTCTGGTCGGTTCATTCTCAAAAAGTCTTTGACTCGAGCTACCGCTGCATTGCCATTTTGCAAAACATGTGCAACAGCCTGCTGATTGACCTGAGAAGTCAAAGCCTTCCCAAGCATCTGGATAGCTGCCCTAAACTCAGCACGGGCAACTAGCTCTGGTGTCTGGTGCTCCTAAACTGGTGGGGTCTGCTAGTGCCTATTACTGTTGCCATCCTCATGTCCTTTACCAATCCCATTTTTGCAACCATTCATTCTTCGAGGAGCCATAATTCTGCAATCGCGAATAGCATGAATTAGAAGGATAGAAGGACTTTTCATCGCACGACATAAATCATGAATGAAGGGACATTTCTTAAACGTCTCGTAGCCTCTTCTTCATAAGTGTGGCGCGTTTTACACCCATGAAAAGACTCTACTCAACGTGGGTTTTAGACACCCTAGGACACTTCAAACCGATGGCTCTTATACCATGATTGTCAGGATCCGAATGTAGACCCGGATCATAACACGGGACAAGAAGCCCTGAGAGAATCCAAGTCGACCCATGGCATGAACATTCACCTAACTTCATATCACTTAGAGCGGAATATTGAACATACGACATAGCGGATAAATGAATGTAACATAACATAGCATTACAAGAGGAACATACTAAAAATACATAACAGTTGAGTGCTACAATTAGTCTGAAAGTCTCTATCATATCAGATGGGTTGATGGGACAACATCCCTAACAAACCCAGCAAAACTAAAACAAAAGGAACATCACGTCTGAACATATGGCCCTCGAAAAATGAGGACTCACCAAAAAAGGCTGGTAACTAAACTCTGAAATGGTCTACTGACAAGGCTGAGCCTGAAAGTCGGGTCTTGTATCATGAATCGATACAACATAGAAAGTATGCGATCAGTACGTGAAACGTACCGAGTATGTAAGGTAAGTAAAATGGAAATTTAAAACATATAAAAGCTCATAAATGATCATAAGAGTAGGATAACATGCTCATAACATAAATAGCACTTGATAACATAAGGCCCAAGGTTTTTAAAACATTCATAATTTAGTCGTAATCATAATCATAAGAGAAAAGCTTTATTGAACATGACTTTAGCCAATATACATAATCATAAACATGCATAAATCATGAGGAATAGTGGGAGATTCTTATAACAGACATACCCCATATGAGCACACGTGGAGCCCGACCTGTAACACTAGTCGAGAGGATAGTACCTTGACAAGGGTAGAACCATGAAGGGCATGATATCACACACGAAAGGACCCATTTGGGCAAGGGAACAGTCACAGGGGAGGTCCCATCATGTCCTACGGTGGCATGACGTTTTGAGATTTGAGGGAGAACCTAGGCCCTGAACCTACTCGGTGTTAAATACTACTCCCAAAACATACATAGTGCTCATTGTATAATATGCATGAGATTCATGGGCTAGTTAAATTATGATAATAATAAACATGCTTGTAAATACATGAACTAGCCATAAGGGTAAGGCCCGTGAGTTGGCCAAAAACATAATTAGTAAATCATGGGATTCATGCATAATTATAAATCATATATATATGATTTTTCAAATCATCAATTCATAATGGGTATTTGAATGAATCCATATTTCAAATCATAAATCATGATGGGTTTATGAATAGCAATTATTGAAATAAAGATCATAACTCGATTCATTATAGGACCTGCATAATTAGGCTTAATTTAGCAGAAGTTGAAATCAATAAATTTATAATTAAAATAATTGTAGAATCTAATCATAATTAAGAAAATATGATATGAATCATGAAAGATAATAACCCATTAATAAGATCGTTAGAATTCCACAAGATTTAAGTCAAAGTTCTAGAAGATTTTTTTACCAAACATCATGAATTAGGAGAGATTGGGCATGGGTGTGAAAGAAACACCCATTCATAGCCCTACATACCTGGGGAAAATCAATTCTCGCCACTCCTTAAAAGCCCAAAGGAAATTGATAAAGAAACCTTGAAGACTAGCTTGATCACCTCTAGATTTTTCTAACTTTTGCATGCATGAGAATGAATAGGCTAGAAGGGCTTAACCTATCTTAATACACTCAGCAAATAACTTAAAAAATGATGTAGTTTAGGACCTTAGAGTGTAGGAACAATGAGAATGCCCTTAATGAAAAACCCTAAAAATTTGCACTGAGCGAACCAACTGCCGGACTAACGGATCATTGGAGGACACCACGACTCATGGTATCCACCCGTTGTCTGCACTGCACAAAACTCTTCATCTCAGGTTCGAACCACTACTAGACAAGAAGAGTCGTCCTTCCATCCAATGGGTCGTCACATCGTCTATTGTTTGCCCCCTTCAGATCCTGCACTAGTCCTTCCAACGATCCTCACCACATCCCATTACTTCATCGAA
This sequence comes from Datura wrightii, assembly GCA_035772735.1. NCBI lineage: Eukaryota > Viridiplantae > Streptophyta > Magnoliopsida > Solanales > Solanaceae > Datura > Datura wrightii. Next base: position 15,213,482 of record JASDFA010000003.1, read on the forward strand.
CGAGTCGTGGTTGCCTTCCATTAGGTCCATTGGAAAATATAACTATGCCCCTACAATGACTTGTGACCACGACTCGTTACCTCTCACGATGGGTCTTTACTTCACCTGTTGTTATTTACTGACAGTAGACCAACACCTCCCACGACTGCTTCCAAGGGGTCGTTGGTTGGACCAACGATCCGTTGGGTCGTTCGTCCTGCAACATTTTTCCCAGTTTCATCAAACTTCCAATTTTAAACCTCGGGTCTAACCTTAGGCACTTCCGGGGTATTACAATTTTTCAATCACATCATCACTTAATTTGAGGATATAACTCAAACTCACAATAATTTAATTTTTCCCACGTCTATTTCGCCAAGGTGCTACATCAATCGGATGGGTCACTGCACAAGTATTACCAGGCTCATACAAAAGGTAATAATTAACTATGTGGTTATGAAAGAAATATAGTCTATAGGATCAAAAGGGATAACTATGGATAGTGTAAAGGTAGGATAATGTACAGTCAAAATCATAGCTTATTAAGGAAATGCCTATGTTAACTCCTATGCTTACTCACTTTATTTCAGTTTGTAGATGCACCGGGCAAGTTCTAGATATCTATATAATGCATGAAATACAACTAAACCTCACCACTCATGGCACACAAATGATTCAAAACCACTCCTTATTGACTCTCTACTTAACAACATAATCATTTTTGGTGAAGATCATTTCTAAAACCACTTTAATCTGAGTCAAATGGAAGAGCATACGCGACTCAAAAAAATTAATCTACATTCTTTGCACAAGTTATCGAGAGTTACCCAATGTTGTAGATACTATACTAAGGTTGAGTACCTAGCATTTGAATGGCATTTAGGGCTCCCCTTATTATTCTTCTAACTTTTTTTCCATCCATCATCTGGAACAGTCTCTACCTATGGATAAAATAATAAAAAGTTTATGGTTCATAGATTCCCCTAGAAAAGAACTAAAGATAAAAACCAAGGGATGCTCTATTATCTAGCACATCACACTAGTTCAACACACTAGTATGTTTATTTCTAATAACTATTATAGACCATCAATAAATTTATTTTCTAGAAAACATGAAAAAAATAAATAAGGCCAAGTGATAAAATTAAAAGTGAAGATAACATTCATATAAACAAATAACTAGAACAAGTTTACTTCTATGGATAGCAATTGGGATAGGGCGGGGTAGGGTAGGGGCAGGGCAGGGTGATGCTTAAACAGGGAAGGGGGGTAGGTCAAAGCTTTTCTTTTTAAAAATTAAACAGGGCAGGGCATGTGGTAGGTAATCAAAGCTTAAGCTTCTTTAGTTTTTTGATATTTCCATAATCAAGATTTTATATTCTTAAAAAAATTTCTATACTTAAATATTTGAAAATAAGATGATTGAGCAGTATAATTTTATATCACCTTAAAATATGAGATAAGATTAAATAAAAACAGGTATTTTATAAAATAATCCATGTGAAAATAATTACAAAATCACAATACTAAATGTATTCTTCAGCCTACCAAGCCAATGTCGATTACAAAACTTATTGCAATTACGAACGTGTGATGAGTTGGTAATTTACCAACTCATTTGGCTTTTAAGAATGAGTTATTGCCTTGTTTGTAGGAATGTTTTATGCGCTTTCTCTTCTTTTGTGATGGAATTTGACTTAGACAAAGAAATGGAAGAATTGAACTGAAAGCAATCTGCGGGGAGAAAAAGGGACCTGCGTTCCGCATATGGGCACCTGCGAAATGTAGGTGCCACACAGATGAAGCTAGAAGTTTTATGAAATAGAACTTGCGAACCGCAGATTGGCATCTATGGAACACAGGTGCCACCGCAGATGGCTTGCACAGAATACTACCTTAGCTTGCTAAAGGAACTGTGACCCGCAGATGGGCACCTGTGAAATGTAGGTGCCGCACAAGTGACCTGTACTGCTGTCAAGGGAAATAACATCTATCTTTGGCATAAATGTACATGAAAAGCTTCCAAGGGCAATATTGGAAAGTTTTACACAAAAGAATCTGCAGATTTTTACCCCAATTATACATTCACACATCATGTCATATTGATTTTTTTGTACAGAGAAGTTCATAGAGATAGAAAGGAGAGTACAATTACTTCTTCTTCTTCTTCAATTTCCATTGGGAAAGAACTCCTTTGTTGTAGACCTTAAGCTTGAAATTAATTACATAATACGATGAATGTGGAGAAATTCTTTATGGGATAATTTCACTCTCTTTACTTATGAGTAATTAAATTTCTTGCTAGGGATGTGTGTACATGATGGGTGTGTAATACCTGAAAGTCCCTAAGATCAGACCCAAGGGTTGAAATGCAGAAAACAGGAAAATCTACACCAGGTCACAAAACAACTCGCTGGGTGACTCATTAAGTCACTTGACAGATCATCCAGTGGCTCGTTGAGTGGGTGTTGAGTTAGAGAAAGGAATGTGTTTTGGGGTTTTACGGGTGGGGCGACAAGTTATTGTGTCACCCCACGAGTTGTGTTGTCTCCCGTGAAGTGTATGGGGGTGAAAAAAGGAGGAATTGGTAGTATGGGCAACGGATGGAGGTGCGTCGTGCCCCTAACAACTCATCAAGTTGTTTGTCGAATAGGGAACTCCAATGAATGAGGATTTTCCAGCGGTGATAACAAGTCAAGACCACGAGTCGTGTGATAACGCAATGGCTCGTTTGGTCGCTCTTGGTGCCTGGCAGGGTCATTTTTCTAGACGAATTAGTAAGGGAATTTTCATAATTCCTATGCTCCTAAGTCCTAAACTACATCATTTTAAGCCCTAAAAGAAGTGTATTAAGGGATTTTAACCTATTCTAATTCATTCAACTCCCATGCATGCATGTTTAGAGGTTTTCTATTGAAGATAAAGCTCAAATCCTTTAATTTCTTCTCCAAATCTCTTAGGTTTAAAAAGACAGGTGTACATTCAGCTCACCTGGGTATGTAGGGCTACAAATGAGAGTTCCTTTCACTCTCATGCTCTGAAATTCTCCTTAATTCTATGAATTAAAGTTCTAAATCAAGTTCATGATCTTATGGGATTTTAACCCAATTTTATGAAATTCTCCCTAAATTGATTATGGTTCAATTCCCTCAATATTTCAAAGCATGTTTTAAGATCTATGGGCAGATTTTTTTATACCAATTTTGATTATAAATTCATGATTTCAAGTTTTAGAAAATTATGCCCAATTATGCAAGTTTCATGAAAAGACAAGTTTATCATTCATGAATTCAAGTATCATGAGATATCTGGCATGAATGAATGTTTATGAATTACCCATGTATGAATGTATGATTTGACTTATGAAGTCTATTTCAAATATGCACGATTTTAAGATTTTGAGCAAGCCCACACAAGTAAAGTATATTTTCATGATTTAGCCAAGGCTAATAAGATCAGCTTATGATATGTTTTGGAGTCAAGACTCCCCATGTTTAGATTTCATACTATGCATGTGATTAGGATTTCAACATCATTGAAAAACAATGGGAGTACTATGCATGTTTTTGGGAGTAGTATCTAGCACCGAGTGGGCTTGGGTTTCCAAGGTTCCCCGATCTCAGAATCATACGCCAATGTAGGTATATTCAGTTTGGGACCTCTCAAGAGAATTTTCACCGCCTATCAGAGGGCCTTATGCTTAATATATATATATCATGGTAGTGTACTTAGCCTGGCAAGCCTTTGGACGGCTCTACCCACTTGAGTATGATAAATGGGGCATCACATAAGCTTTATCGTGATGGTGTCAGTTGTGACGAGTGTCCCATTGTTCCTCATGATTTCAGTTATATATGTTTATGACTGATGATATTATGTTTCCAGCAGGTTTGACCCAATGATCACTTTATAAGTTTTTCTCTTATGATTTCAGCTATGGCAAGCCATGTGATTCTATTTTCAACATTGGGTCATTCTATTCAAATATGAAATTCAGTTTATTACTATACATGTTTTTAGATATCGGCATGCAGTCTTTACTCTCATGATCTTATGATTTATGTTTATATGCATGATTTCAATTTATACTTACTCAACATGAATTACTTACCTTGCATACTCAGTACATTCCAAGTACTGACCGCATACTCTATGTTGTATTTGTTCAGATGATTAGATTTAGTTTCGTCGCTAGTCCAACCCCCAATGCTTAGTTTAGTTTCTCTCATTGGTGAATCCTCATCATTTGAGGAACTTCAGTTTGATGTTATTTCAATTCTAAGACTTTAGAGAGCTAGTTAGGGGTGTTGTCCCATCAGCTCTTCAGACATGTTAGAGGCTTATTAGACAATATGTAGATTTTCAGCTTTGTCGGTGTTGACTCACTTATGATCGAATATGTATTCATACTTCCTCTTAGTCATGTTTCAGCTATCAGCTTTCACTTGATGTATATTCTTTAGTTATCATATTCATGTCATAGGTCGACTTAGAGACATTCGTGATTCTAGGTTCTGTGTCTCGATCCAGACCAATGTTCAGGTCGTGACAAACTTGGTATCAAAGAAAATTTTTAGAATGTCCTAGGGAATTTGAAAGTCGCATTAAGTAGAGTCTTTTCCACAGGTGTGAAGCATGCCACACTCACAAGGGAGAGGCTACAGGAAGTTTTAGGAAATTTCTCTTCTTTCATGATCTATGTCGTGCAATGAAGTATCTCTCTATCCTTCTAACTCGTACTATACGCATTTGTGAATCATGCCTCTCCACCAAGTAAATGATTGAATAAATGGAAATGGAAATTACCATGAAAATGGCAATAGAGATGGGAACCAGCAGGTCCTTTGCTCAGCAGGTCTTTTATGTGGAGTTTAGAGAGGCTTTTTAGAAGTTGGAATAGGCTATGACCGCTCAGGTCAACCAGCAGGTGGTGGCCCATGGTCCTCAGAATGGGAACGCAGCAGCAGCTCGTGTTTCGGACTTTCTCAGGATGAATCCACCTGAGTTCCTTGGGTCAAAAGTGGATGAGGATCTGCATGAGTTTCTTAAGGAGATATGAAGATCACCAAGATTATGGGAGTGACGAGATAAGAGAATGCAGATTTAGCTTCCTATCAGCTGAAGGAGGTTGCTTACATTTGGTACCGTCAGTGGTAGGACAGTAGAGCAGTGGACACTATTCCCATGAGTTGAGATGAGTTTATGACAACCTTCTTGGAAAAATTCTTCCCTAGGGAGTTGAGGGAGGCAAAAGTGGTGGAGTTCATCAACTTGAGGCAGAACCATATTATTGTCCAAGAGTACGCCTTGGAGTTCACTCCACTGTCCAAGTATGCACCAGAGATGGTTGCGGATCAGAGAGCTCGTATGGACAAATTTGTGCATGGAGTATCAGATTCACTAGTTAAGGAGTGTAGGAACGCAATGCTTAATAGTGATCTAGACTTTTCTCATTAGTTAAATATGCCCAGTAGATAGAGGCATATCAGATAAAGGAAAGGGAGAGAGAGGCCAAGACGACTAGGATAGAAAGCTTTGGGTTTTCCCAGTAGAGGTTCAGTGGCGGGCATCGTCAATAGTCCCACCAGTGACTATTAGCCCTAGTGTCATTATCAGCTAGTATGCCATCTAGATCTAGGTGTGATCAAAGGGGAAGGACATTAGGCTCTCAAGGTCAGAGGAGAATATCAGTAGCCCAGCATCTCGGTTTGTGGCATGTTTGGTAGGAGGCATTCTAGGGAGTGCCTAGCAGGTTTAGGTACATCTTTTAGGTGTTGGAAGCCCGGACACGTGCTCAAAGATTTCCCTTCAGCCAGATAGGGCTATGGTAGAGGTCGTGACCCAGCCACCAGTTCAGTAGTTCCACCAGCACACTCAGCTCAGCGGTGTGCATCCACTAGTGCAGGTGGTTGTCAACATCAGAACAGATTTTATGCCCTTTTATCTCACTAGGAGCAGGAGGTCTCTCCAGAAGTGGTCACTGGTATTTTGTGAGTATTTCATCTTGATGTGTATGCACTGTTAGATCTAGGGGATACCTTATATTTTGTGACTCCTTATGTTTTTGTTAGTCTTAGAGTCGGTCCTGAAATCCTATCAAAACCCTTCTTAGTCTCTACTCTATTTGGTGGCTCAGTTATAGCTCGACGAGTATACAAAAATTGCCCTGTCATAGTCCTTCAGAAAGTCACCTCAGCTAATGTAGTAGAGTTAGACATGATTGATATTGATCTTATCTTTGGTATGGACTGGTTGCATGCATTTTATGCCTCAGTAAATTGTAGAACCCGTACGGTAGAGTTCCAATTTCCAGGTGAGCCAATTCTAGAATGGAAGGGTAGTTCAGTCGTTCCAATAGGTCATTTTGTTTCCTACCTTAAGGCCAGAAAGATGATTTCCAACGGTTGCATATACTATATAGTTTAGGTTAAGGATGCTACATCCGAGACCCCGACTCTTCAGTCTGTCCCTATTGTATGTGAGTATCCGAAGGTTTTCCCAGATGATATACCAGGCGTCCCTTCCGAGTGCGAGAGGTATTGACCTTCTTCCTGATACGCAGATTATATCAATTCCTCCCTACAGAATGGCTTTATCAGAGCTGAAGGAGTTGAAAGAGCAGTTGAATGATCTTCTAGATAAGGGCTTCATCAGACCTAGAAAATCCCCGTTGCGGGCACCAGTTCTCTTTATTCGAAAGAAGAATGGGTCTCTTCATATGTTCATTGACTATCGGTAGTTGAACAAAGTCGAATTGATGACTTGTTTGACCAACTTCAAGTTTCTATGTGCTTCCCAAAGATAGACCTCAAATCCTATTACCATCAGCTCAGAGTTAAGGACAGTGACATTCTGAAGACAGCCTTCCGGACTCGGTATGGTCAGTGTGAGTTTGTAGTTATGTCTTTGCACTAATGAATGCTCCTTCAGCTTTTATGGATCTGATGAACAGTATGTTAAAGCCGTATTTGGATATGTTCATAATTGTCTTCATAGACGATATTCTCATATATTCTTGGAGCGAGGAGGAACATGCCTCTCGTTTGAGGATCGTGCTAAAGACTCTCAAGATTGTCAATTATTTTCTAAATTCAGGAAGTGTGAGTTTTGGCTGGACTCAGTAGTATTTTTGGGCCATGGGTGTGGAGGTGGACTCTCAAAGATAGAGGCAATAAAGAATTGGCTTAGACTAGTTAATCCTTCAGAGATAAGGTGCTTCTTGGATTTAGATGGCTTTTATAGGAGGTTTTTTGAAGTATTTTCACCCATTGGAGCACCATTGACTAAGTTGACCCAGAGGAAAGTCAAATTTAAGTGGTTGGAGGCTTGTGAGAAGAGTTTTCAGGAGTTAAAAACTCGACTCACTTCAGCCCCAGTATTGACCTTACCAGAGGGCACGGATGGATTCGTTATGTATTGTGATGCCTCTAAGGTTGGTCTTGGCTATGTGTTGATGTAGTATGGTAAGGTAATTGAGTATGCCTCTAGACAACATAAGACTCATGAGAAGAATTATCCGACGCATGACCTAGAGTTGGCAGCAATGGTGTTCGCATTGAAGATTTGGAGGCACTACTTTTATGGGGTGCATGTGGATGTGTTCACAGATCACAAGAGCCTAGAGTATGTATTCACTCAGACGGACTTAAATTTGTGACCAAGGAAATGGCTAGAGCTTCTCAAGGACTATGAAATGAGTGTCCTTTATCATTCGAGCAAGACCAATGTAGTGGAGGATGCCCTTAGTAGATTGTCTATGGAGAGTGTGTTCCATGTTGAGTATGGGAGGATAGAGTTGGTGAAGGATGTGCGTCGGTTTGCATGGTTAGGGGTCTGGTTGACTTAAGAGATGGTGGCTTTATTATTCAGAACATGTCTGAATCTTCCTTGGTGATCGAGGTCGAAGCTAGGCAAGACGAGGATCCTATATAAGAAAAGCTAAAGGGAGTGGTTCAAAATTATAAGGTGGAGGTCTTCTCCTAAGGGGAAGATAGTGTGCTTCAAAATCACGATAATTTATGTGTTCTAGGTATTGATGATTCGAGATAATGGATGTTTCATCAGGCTTATGATTCCCGATATTCTATACATGCAGGTACCATGAAGATGTACCATGACCTACTAAAAGTCTATTGTTGGAATGGAATGAAGAAGGACAAAGTGGAGTTTGTGGTGAAGTATCCGAATTGTCAACAAGTGAAAGTTGAGCATCAAAGACTTGGAGGTGAGCTACAATATTTCAGTATCCCCATTTGGAAGTAGGAAGATACTAATATGGACTTTATCATAGGGTTGTCTCGCACTCACTGATAGTATGAATCTTTACGGGGGTGGTAGACAGGTTGACTAAAGCAGCTCATTTTTTACCAGTCAAAACTACTGATTCAAATGAGGACGATGCTAAATTATACATTTGAGAGTTGGTTCAGTTGCAAGGTATTCCTTTATCCATCATTTAAGATAGAATTATTCAGTTTACCTTATAGTTTTGTAGATCGTTCCGAAAGGAACTTGGTACTTAGGTCAAGCTTCGCATAGCTTTTCACCCGCAAATGAATGGTCAGGCTGAGTGTACCATTCAGACTCTTGAGGATATGTTGAAAGCATGTGTGATTAACTTCAAGGGTAGTTAGGAAGATAATTTACCTCTTATTGAGTTTTCTTACAACAATAGTTTCAACTCTAGAATCCACATGGCTCTATTTGAGGCCTTATATGAGTGGAGGTATAGAGCGCTTATTGGTTGGTTCGAAGTAGGTGAAGCTACGTTGACAGAGCTAATGTCAGCTCATGAGTCCATGGAGAAAGTTTAGCTTATTAGGGAAAGGCTGAAAATAGCTCAGAGTCACCAGAAGTCATATGCGGGTGTTGGGCGAAGAGAACATGAGTTTGACGTTGATGACTGGGTGTTCTTGAAGGTGTCTCCCATGAAGGGAATGATGAGATTCAGAAATAAAAAGAAGTTTAGTCCCCGATGTGTTGGCCCATGTAGGATTGTGAGACGTGTTGTTAAGGTGTCCTATGAGTTGGAGCTACCAATGGAGTTAGCGTCAATGCATCAAGTTTTCCATGTATCATTATTGAAGAAGTGCATTGGTGACCCAGCTTTGGTTGTTCTGGTGAGAGCAAAGTGTGAAGGATAGCCTTACCTATAAGGAGGTACCCGTTGAGATCCTTGATCGCCATGTTTGGATGTTGAGGAACAAGAAGGTAGCTTCAGTAAAATTTTTGGAGGAATTAGCTTGTTGAGGGAGCACGTGAGATGTCAAAGCAGATATGATGGCTAAATACGTGCATCTTTTCCCTTCTGGCGGAGTTTTAGTGTGAGGCATCAGTTTCCTCTCTAATACTCAATTCAGTTTCATATCAAGTTCATGTCTCCCAATTCCTTTCACGTTCTAGCATGAATGTATGAATCATGAATTCAGTTTAGTTATATATTTCAATACGGAGTCTGTCACTCCATCAGTTTCAGCTTCAGATGTTCAATATTTAGGATTGCAATTCCTTTTCGCAGCATTTCAGTATGTTTAACCCATATTGAAGGATTAATGTTCCCAAGGGGGAGATATTATAATATCCAAAAGTCCCTAAGATTAGACCCGAGGGTTGAAAGGGAGAAAACAAGAAAATATGCACTAGGTGACAGAATGACTCGTCAGGTGACCTATTAGGTCACATGATGGATCGTCCAGTGATCCGTTGAGTGGGTGCTGAGTTGGACAAAGGAATGTCTTCTGGGGTTTTAATGGGTGGAGCTATGAGTCGTTGTGTCACCCTACGAGTTGTGTTGTATCCCGTTAAGTATGTGGGGGTGAAGAAAGGAGGAATTGGTAGTATGGGCAACGGATGGAGGGGAAAAGTCATCGTGCCCCTAACGACTAGTCAAATTGTCCGTAGGGTAAGGAAGTCTAGTGAATAAGGATTTTCTAGTGGTGGTAATGAGTCAGGACCATGAGTGATCTTGTAATCCAACGACTTATTTGGTCGCTCATGGTGACTAGCAGGGTCATTTTTCTAGACGAATCAGTAAGGGAATTTTTGTAATTCCTAAGCTCCTAACGTCGTTTTCAGCCCTAAAAGAAGTGTATTAAAGAATTTTAACCAATTCTAATTCATTCAACTCCCATGCATGCAAGTTTAGAGGTTTTCTATTGAAGATCAAACTCAAATCCTTCAATTTCTTCTCCAAATCTCTTTGGCATTCAAAGACAAGTGTAGATTCAGCTCACCCAGGTATGTACGGCTACTAATGCGAGTTCCTTTCACTCTCATGCTCCAAAATTCTCCTCAATTCTATGAACTCATGTTCTAGATCAAGTTCATGATCTTGTGGGGTTTTAACCCTATTTTATTAAACTACCTAAATTGTTTATAGGTCAATTTCCTCTATGTTTCAAAGTATTTTTAAGATCTATGGGCAAATTTTTTTAATACCTATTTTGATTATAAATTCAGGATTTCCACATTTAGAAAATCATGCCCAATTATGCAAATTTCATGAAAAATCAAGTTTATGATTCATGATATCAAGTATGATGAGATACCTAACCTGAATGAATGTTTAGAAATTACCCATGCATGAATGTATGACTTTGACCTATGAAGTCGATTTCAAGTATGCATGATTTTAAGATTTTGGGCAAGCCCACACAAGTAAAGTATGTTTTCATGATTTAGCCAAGGATAATAAGATCAGCTTATGATGTGTTTTGGAGACAAGACTCCCCATGTTCAGATTTCAGAATATGCATGTGATTATGATTTCACCTTCATTGAAAAACAATGGGAGCACTATGCATGTTTTTGGGAGTAGTGTTTAGCATTGAGTAGGCTTGTGGTCCCAAGGTTCCCCGATCTCAAAACTACGTGCCAACATAGGTAAATTTAGTTAAGACCTCTCAAGAGAGTTTTCCCCGCCTGTCAGAGGGCCTTTAGCTTGATATCGATATCATGGTAGGGTCTTTAGCCCTAGCAAGGCTTTGGATGGCTCTGCCCACTTGAATGTGATAGTTGGGGCATCATGTAAGCTCTATCGTGATGGGGTTGGTTGTGAAAAATCTTCCATTGTTTCTCTTAATTTCAGTTATGCATGTTTATGACTTATCATATTATGTTTCCCGCGAGTTTGACCAAATGATTAGTTTATAAGCTTTTATCTTATGATTTCAGCTATGGCAAGCCATATGATTCTATTTTCAGCTTTGGGTCATTCTATTCAGATATGAAATGTAGTTTATGACTATACATGTTTTCATATATCAGCATGTAGTCCTTACTCTCATGATCTTATGATTTATGTTTATATGAATGATTTCAGTTTATACTTACTCAGTATGTTTTACTTATCTTGCATAATAAGTACATTCCAAGAATTAACTACTTGTTCTGTGTTGTATCGTTTCTTGATTTACGTTTAGACGATCAGATTCAGTTCCATCATTAGTCTAGTCCCCACAGCTTAGTTTAGTTTCTCTCATTGGTAAGTTCTCACCATTCGAGGACCTTTAGTTTGATGTTGAGTTATGTTAATTTAGTTCTCAGACTTTAATGAGCTAGTTGGGGGTAATGTCCCATCAGCTCTTCAGACATGTTAGAGGCTTATCAGACAATATGTAGAATTTCAGCTTTATCAGTGTTGACTCTATTATGATCGATATGTATTCAGACTTCCTCTTAATCATGTTTCAGCTGTCAGCTTTCTATTGATGCATGTGCTTTAGTGATCATGTTAATTCCATGGGTCGACATGGAGTAATTCATGGTTCTAGGTATTGTATCTTGGTCGGGATCTATGTTTAGGTCATGACATGTTTTCCAGATTTGATTGGGTATTGATGAATTGTTCTTAGATTTGAGTAGTACACATGGATCTATTGTTTCCTCCAAGTTTTATTTCAATAATTGATGGTGGCAAACATTGGTTTAGCTTTCTTATCTTTCTTTTGCTTGGAAAAGAGAAGTGAGGTTTGGGTGAGGATTCAATAGTGAAGAATTGGGTGTGTGATGCTTGGGCTTGAGCTAGAGATAGTCAAGACCCGTATTCATACTTCATTAAAGTGTTAAGTCTAGAGATAGCTTAACCCTTCCTCAAGCTTTGTTGATTCGTTTTTTAATTGGCTTTGGGGTTTGAGAAAACCCAAGGTAAAACATCCTTTTGGTTGAGAAACATAGGGTGTCACCATAAGCTATGGTATCCGTGCTCTAATCAAATCTAAGGCACTTCAACCCCTATCAAGTAGAAGCCCCATCAAATGCACACCCCTAGTGATGCTCCTTGATTGTAACTAGCTTGCCCCTGCTTCATTTTATAATTTGAAATTAATATTTTCTTTCTTTTCCCCCAATATTTACATTATGTTGTTAAGAAATGACGCTAGCTAGTTTGAGTTTATTTATGATTTTTGGATTCTATGTTCTCAATCTCTGTGTGATTTGACACTGAAACTCTTTGGGAATTTATTTTTTGACAGCGACCACATCCACCTCCTTAAAAGAAGAGTTGTATTGAGTGTTATCAAAACAAATGGTGCTATTGCTGAGGATTGAGATGTGATTGCCATTTGTTGATTATCGATTCAAATTTATTTTGTGTCTTGTGTTGCTTTTTTATTTTGTGTCTTGTGTTGCTTTTACTTTATTTTTTGTTTTTGTTGATTACTTGGCAGTGCAAAGATGAGCCACACTAGTGATGCTGGTAGCGTGGATGGGTTCATGGATGTAGAAGATGTGCCCATGGCTCAGAATGTAGCTGGTGTCATTCGCCTACCGCCAATGATAGGGAATCCCATATTCCATGTGACAAGCACCATGTTACATCTATTGCAAATGAAAGGACTGTTTGGTGGAGTAGTGATAACGTCCAAATTCACTCCTCTTGATGAGAGAGTGTAAATAGTCATTGACAAAACAAAAATACCCAATAGGTGTTGAGGTAGAATCCCACAGGGAATGTGAGTCGATCAAAAACGTTGTCTATTAAATTGAAGTAATTGGCATTAATATTTCAAAATTGATGAAGTAAAAATTAGGGCCAAATGCAATTCATTAATTAAAAGAGGAATTCTATCACTAAAACAGAACTAAAACATATAAAACACCAAAGGAGAAACGACTAGGGGTGTGATATTAATAGGGGAATCATTGAATTGGGATAGCTAAAAGCTACTAGCATTACTCAATAGCATAATTAGCAGTAGTCAAGGTAGCATCCTAAGTTTCTCAACCAATTAGATGCATTAACCTCGGGTTTTTTCAAGCTCCAAAGTTCTTTTCACAACAACCACATCAACTAGGGTGAGAATTAACTATTTCTAGCTTAGATTCTCAATGGGTATGTGATAATGGGTTATTGTTATATCTAGCTCATCCCCACATGATCAACACCCAATTACCCATTAGTATTTCCTCACCCATACTTTGAGTTCATTTTTTAAGCAAAATTAAAGTAAGTAAAGTCAATCCACATTTGCAACTATGAGTATTAAGATTAAAACTCAAAGGAAATACTAAAATTACTAATAGAGTAAATCAAATATTAAATACACAATACCCAATTTAAATCAACCACAATCATTCACGCATCCCTAGCAAGAAATTTAGCTACTCATGGAAGTAGAAAGGAACATTGCATTCAATAAAAATTCAATATTTATTCACAACATGAGTAAGAAAATTTCAGCAAGAGTTGAGTTCTAATGGAGTTTCTACCTTGTAGAAGAAGAAGACTATTTCTCTCTTTACCTCTCTATACTTCAATACAATGCTAATAGAATAATGAAAATCTGATATAGAATAACGGAATGTTCAATTCCTTTTTGAGATGTACAAAAAGAGGGTAAAGATCTGCTCCTCCTTTTACATTATAGACATTTTTACCCCTTTCTGGTAGGTGTCACTTGCAATTCACCGGTGGTTGCCGGTGCTGATTCGCGAGCCACCGGTCTGTCGCATCTAAGGACAGTGAGATCTTGATCACTTTGGCATTGGTACCAGCAGTTCACTGGTGCTGATCCATAGTCTACCAGTCTCCATCCTTCCTCAACACAATAGACAACTGCGATCAACCAGTGTTTTCACCGGTGTCCTCCGGTGGAGCGTCAGTCCTCAACTCTATTTTCATGCCTTTTGCTCAATTTCATGCTTTTCTCCATTCAAGTTAAGTACCTGCAAAAATTAAGAAGAAAGGGCATAAAATCCATCTAAATGACCTAAAAACTAAGCAAAAACTCATATTTAAGCGTCTAGTGAGTTGGTAAATTACCAACTCATCAAACCCCCAAACTTGAACCATTGCTTGTCCTCAAGTAATGCAATTCTTTTCATTTGATAAAATGGACAACACGTGTAATATGAATCTATGCACCAAGGACCAATGAGCCTAAGACAACCCAAAAACACTCACCAACTCAAGGAAAAAGAGAAATGACTCTCCCCCACCTCCAAATGTGAGAAAGTTTCAAGAGGTAACCACAATGAATAGGCATGATTCAAAACTGCTTTCATTTTTCAAAACAAGGGCATGGTTTATCACCACAAGCACACATAGCATCTCAAATATTTACAAATTCACATTCAAAGATTTCCTTGAAGCTCACAACACTAATGTCCCAATCACTTCTTTGTACAATGCAAGTATGTTCTCAAAGGAGGTGATGCCACTCACAAGAAGAGATAATCCCATTTTTTTATGATCAAACAATGCACACACAAAGGATTATGGAATAAGACAATAACACTCACTCTCCCAAAGAAATTCTCTATGCACACACTCGACCCATAAACTTTCCCTTCGTGTGACTCGCCACTAATGTAAAGTTGCTATACTCAGAATCAATTAGGACTTGGGGGTCATAATGAAGGCTAAGGGTACAGATAGGACAATTATTTAGCTCTAGTGAAAAGGACCTACCTAATGGCCTTTATTGAACACTTTTAACATCCCATCATACTCTTTAGATCACTCCCCCTTATCTTTTCTTTTTCATCATCTTCATCTTTTGTTAATCAAGAATCACCCTTTATAACTCCTATGGTTTTCACATTTAGCCTCCTTTAAGAAAGGGGTAACACTTTTCACTATTCTTTCTCTTTTGATGATTCTAAATTTCTCAACCCATCATTCCATTCATTTTGATCACAATTTTATGCTACCTCCCATTGATGCTCATCACATTTCTCCCCTTCTTGCAAACCCCCAAACTTAGGCTTTTTGCCTCGTTTCCATTGATTTCCTTATCTCTCCCCATTTCTTGGGCTTTAGGCCTTCTTTTTCATTCATTCATCACAAAAAGAAGAAATTAGGGAGGATGGGTGCCAAACGATAGGATTACATGGTGACATTGGCTTGTAATGTGGTTTCCAATAAAAAAAAGTCAAAGGCTCAATATTGTCTAATAAGGGAAGATGTTTAGGGAGGTCATTTTGGGTGAAGTGACTAGCAATAGAAAGCCTAAAATCATGCTCTAAGTGCAACTACCTCTAGGATTTCGCATTGAATCATACTTAGGGCAAGTTCTAGACAAACGTATATACATGGGAATCATTCAATCATCCTCACCACACAAGAAATCACACTCCAAGGAGTTCACACAATACATCGCCACAACTAGATTATGATTTTACGACCATTAAGCATATGAATCAACAAGCCAAATAAAGAATGTGCAATATACAATGAGAGAGTGCTATATTTTTCATTTCGAATGCCCAATTTCTTCAAAACTCATTTTTCATGCTTCAAAAAAATTTTTGATGGTACCCTTCAAAAACAATTTCACAAGACTCAAAGACATGGCATTTTCCCCTAAGAAAGTTTCCTTACAGTCTATCATTGGGAAATTTCACCCGGTTCAACAATAGAAAAGAAAGGAAAAAGAGATTGCTCCTTTGGAAAAGAACTGTGGAATAAAGAAATTCCTTGGAGTTTATTCACTACCTAGTATTTACAAAGGCGACAATCAGACTTGCAGTAACAATTCACAGACAATTTTTTTTCATTTTATTTCGTCCATTTAAAGCTCGACAAGGGCTCAATAAGCATTCAACATATATTAACCAAAAACAAAAGCCCGACAAGGGCATCCCGAGCCCGATAAAGGCTCACCAATTATCACAACTTAAAAATAAAAGCCCGGCAAGGGCAACATCAGTTATCAATAAAAAAAATTACCACCACAAAAGAAGCACTCATCCCACCCCCAACTTAAACAATCCATTGATCCTAATGTATGCATACAAAACAAAGAGGGTGAGAACTCCCTGAAGTGGTCACTCGTCACCATCCTCATTATCTTCATCTTCAGCTCCCCCATCATGGCCTTCGTCTCCCAGGTCCTCTTCATCAACTCCCAATCCATCGAACAAGTCATCAATGGGGCCTCAGACTATGGAAAGGGCAGCCATAACTGTATTAGGTACGCTCATATCAGGCACCGCCATTGATGTTCGACCTTTTCACTCGTTTAACTCAACTCAGAGAGAGGTGACAACCCCATCCATGGCATGCACATGAAAGCATAGCCTGGTCAAGCTATCATATATTGACTTCATCTCCTTTTTCACCATCAAAGGCAGGGAGACTCTTAGCCAATTTCTAAAGCTACTCTCATGGGAGTGTGTCATCTCTACCAGTTTGTGGAGGCTACTTGGCTGAGATGATGTGGGAGGAGATGAGGCTCCCCTAGTCAGTGCTTCTCCTGAGGCCTGGCTCGATGCCTCTGGATGTGGCATGTTGAGATCGGGGGCCATTGGGGCCTGCTCAAACCCATGAGAGAGGGACTCCTCGAGGATGTCCAATGCCTGCAACCTATTTCTCTTGCTCTTGGGAGCATCTGCATCCCTTTTTTGTCCACTATAATCACATCGATAGCGCAGCTAAGGGCTTCATCGGGGAAGAGTGACACTCTGGCTTGAAGGCATAGCTGAGATATAAGAACAGCGTACGACATTGAAGTGCCAACTTGCCTTGCTTTTCTCTTTATCTGAATGGTCACTATTTTCCCAAAATTTATGGGACCCCTATCATGATGCATGTGATGAGGATGGCCACTTCCAAACTTACCCTCTGCTCATTCTTTGAAGGCATAATTCGGCCACAAATGAAATCTATCCACAGCTTGGCTTCAAACTTAAGATCATGCCGGGAGATCTCACCACCCATCGAGGCCCAAAAAGGAGTGTCTACGGCAATGACGGGAGCTATCCACCTGAATTGGTTCTCTATGTCAGCAATTTTAGTCGCATACATAGAGCCGGTGTCAATCTCATCCTCTCAAAATAAGGAATTGATGGCTGCTGGGGTTATGTCAACTTCTATACCCCTCACAATAGAAGGAAGGTAGGGAAATTCATCAACCTTGCCTCTGTGTTGCTTGCTCTCTTGTCTCGCCTGGTCTGAGGCATAAAATTCGGGCACTAGGCTGTAGTATAAGTCCAATAGAGGATTGGAAAAGACAAGCCATTGGCGGCCTGTGAATTGTGTTGTGTTGTTGGGGAAATAACCCCACAGCCCCGCAATTCAGAGTGCTTTTCTACCGTGATGGAGAGCGCTTTGCAAATGGCGTAGTTCCCCTCCATGTAGGGCATGCAGAATATAATAGCCTCTCAGGTGTTAGGGGTTGGGGTCGCCCTTGCCTTCCCTTTTTGTTTTCCTTTTAAGGAGGTTGGAGTCTTGCCCTTTCTTGATTTCCTGGATGAAGACATACTCTGCAAAACCATGTTAGTGCCATACAATATTATATTCTTTTTGTATTTTTGTTTAACAAAAATAAAAACTGACATCTATTTTAAACTAAGGCAATGAATATTAACAATTGGATGGCAAACAAGTAGAAGAGTTTAGCGTCAAGCACTGGTAGCACCAGCAGGACACCGGCAAAATGCAGGTGGAGACTTGCGAACCGCCAGTTAGCTGTCGGACATTAACAGAATATTAGGGACACAGGGATCATCTGGAAGCACACTGGTGCTTCATCGATCTTAACTCGTAGAACGCTAGCGTAAGCAGGTCTGGGGCAGTGGTCAGAAGCCCTAAACCCCAACATTAGGCAGTTCGCCGGTGAAACCCCGTCAATGAAATTCATCCCAAACTAAGTCAAATCATAAAACTTTCAAATTCAAGACTCACTCACTCAATACAACAACAGCCAAATAAGTAAAAAAGGCAATTTACCCTTAAGAAAGATGTTACTCCATCTATCATCAGGCAAATTGTGCATTTTAAGCACACATGGGGCTACTTAGATTGCAACCCTAACTAAAACCAAACACAATAAGAAGCAAGCATTTTGCCACAGATAAGACCCGTATTTATCATTCAACATTATATCACCCCCGACATACCGACAATATGAATAATACAAAAGTAATAACAAGTATAATCATGGGAGGTAACGGAGATACATGAGTGTGGAAACTTTGATTTGAACATGTTCAAGATAACCCAACTCTTCGAGCAATAACCAAAAGCAGAGTAAGAGTCACATACCAAATGGATTTGAGAACAAAGAGAGCAGAAAGATCAAAGCATGAATAATGGAGTTCCACCAAAATTTTCTTATTTTAGTGTAGTGAATAAATGAGTGAGTCGTGATGAAATGAGAGGCGTGAAGTGTTGGATTTATAGGAGAGAAGAAATGCAATGGATCGGTAGTTGAAAAGGTGGATTTAATGGTGGGAAGATAGAAAGGTAGTGTATGGGAAAGTTTAAAAGGTATAATGGGAAAATAGGAAGGTGGAAGAAAGGGTTTATAGGGGTTTGGAGAGGGTTTGACTGATATTTAAAATATCCGAGTCGGTTTTGTCCATGGAGAAGTCAACATTTTAAAAGACTTACTTACCTAGACCCGCGCTTGACCGACGATGGGGGATAGGTACCGACTTTTTGCCGCCTTAATGCAGGTGACCAAAATTCTGCTCAGTTCACTGTTTCATGGCCGACAGTTGTTTGGAGGTTCGCAGGTTGTCACCGGCGTTACCCCGATTTGGTCACCGAGTATACCACAACTCTCAGGTGTACTGGTTTGAGCCGGCGCAGGACTAGTGGTTGCGAATTGGCATCGACATTCTGATGGTTGATCGCCAGTTTTCTCTCATTCCCCACTTTTCTACTTTGCACATGTGATAGGGCGGTGCCTCACATTTTTGCACCGGTGTTTCACCGGTCTAGTTCCATGTCTACGCTCTTTTTATCTTTCTTGTCTTGCTTTCAATTCTTCCCACAAGGATCAAAAACAATAAAAATATCACAATGCTCAAAATAAAATTGCTTGGATTTTCTCCCAAAAAGTGTCTTGTTTAACATCGTGGCACGACTTATACCATCTCAAGCTTCATTCTCCAGAGGGTCATCCTCTAATTCAACTTCATCATGAAAAGGTTCATACTATTCCATTTCACCATCAATCACTTCCAAAACCTTGCACTCATCTGAGGGCTTAATTGGCTGACATACATTGAAGGTAACCTTGTCCCCACCTACTTGGAACTTAAGCTCCCCAAGCTCCACATCAATCAAAGCTCTTCCCATTACTAGTAATGGGCGCCCCAAGATAATTGGTACCTCGATGTCCATCTCACAATCTAGCACAACAAAATCATCTAGGAGTATGAACTTGTCCACCCTCACGAGGACAACAACTAGCACTTGAACTGGTCGTTTAATCAACCTATCCACCATCAACTGCCTTATGGATGTAGGTTTGGGATTCCCCAACTCGAGTTTCTTGAAGATCATTAGGGGCATTAAATTGATACTAGCACCGAGATCGCAAAGAGTTTTATTGAACATGCACAAGCCAATTGTGCAAGGAATGGTAAATGGCCTTGGATCCTCATGTTTTGGAGCAAGATTGCTAGTGATTACAGCACTACAATGATGGGTCACCTCACTGGTGCCCATATCCACCACCTTCTTTTTCTTCAAGAGCTCCTTCATTAATTTTGCATAGCCTGGCATTTGAATCAAAGCATCCACAAGTGGTATATTGATGGATAATTTGTTGAACATCTCTATAAACTTACGAAATTGATTATCCTCCTTCTTCATGGGTAACCGCTGTGGATATGGGGGGAAACTATTGTTATGATCTTTGACATTGGGGGCCTTCTTGCCCTCATATACATTCATCATTCAAGGGAGTCAAATCAGCTTCTCCCTCATCCTTCCCTTCATCATTATCGCAAACACTTGGTGCTTTTGGCACCTCTTCCATCACATCATCATCAATTTCCCTAGGGGCAACAACAGCAATAGGATTCACACCTACATCCTTCAACATCTTACCACTCCTAATCACTATCACCATACAATGGCCATCTTCATTCAGATTTAGGACAGTGTAACTTGGGAGTTCACCCTTCATGTGGGGGTTCATTTGCGAAGATAGATGGCTCATTTTTTCTTCAAGGTGTTTGATTGAAGCCGAGTGGAAGTAAACCCATTGTTAGTAGATTCTACCTTCTTCAACACCCGAAACAACATATATTCAATTTTTGGGTTACCCACATCACTCACTCCTGGCTGGCCTTGAGATGCTTCTACATTTGGAGGAGGCAGATGGGGGTTAGAACTTCAATGATATCGCACTCCTTCGTGATTTTGATCTCTATTACCCCATCAATAAATTCTCTCCCCCCATCCTGGATTATCACGACTTCTCCAACCCTGATTCTCCTCCCTTGGGCGCCAAGGGCCTTGATTGGCACCTTGATACCCAATGAGAGAACCTGCCAATTAGCCGGCCATGTATTGACACTCCTTCCGATATCTCGGGGGTGAAGTGTCATCATCAAATTGAGGATGGCTTTAGGAACCTACCCATTCATACCCTTTACACCAACTCCCATCACATGTTTCGTCATCAACTCTAGTTGGTTCATCATCTTAACAAGAGTTTCATCTCTAGCCTCATCCCTTTTTCTCATCTCACCAGTCACAAGGTTGGGAGCAACACCAGTAGAAGATACTTCCGCTTCTCTAGTATGCCATGCTCTATTGGTCTTAGTCATTCTGTCAAGAAGTGCCTTGGCTATTCCATAGAGATGATACATGATGGAACCCCCATCCAAAATATTTTCCACAGACTTATTTATCGAGTCCAATGAATGATAGAAGCTCTAAAGTAAGATCCCATTTGGTAAGCCATGGTTTGGGCAAATGGCTACTTTTTTCTTGAACCTCAACCATGCTTCATGGAGTTGTTTCCCCCGGTAGTTGTCGGAAATTAGTAATCCCTTAGCTTCAACATCCTTGAGGGAGGAAAGAACCTATCCAAAAAAGCTTTTATATGTTCATTTCAAGAGGTAATAGACCGGGGAGGTAATTCCTCCAGCCACGCAGTTGCTTCCCCTATGAGTGGGAATGGAAAGAGTTTTAATCTGATTGACTCTTGAGTTATATTTGTGATATTAAAAGGCTGAAAAATCTCTAATAAGCTACGGAGATGTCTGTTAGCATCCTCACTTGGCATCCCTCTAAAAATCCCCATCATTTGAAGTAGGTGCAGCATTATACTCGTCATATGGAAAATTGCATTCCCTATCGTAGGAGGTAGGCGAATTGCACCTGCTATGTTGGGAATCACGGGATCCTCATCCTCATGATCCATATGCCCATCCACTGAGCTTTCCCCTTCTAATAAATGTTTGCTCATATCAAGATTAACCTAGAGGGAACAAATCATAACATTAAAGTCAAACCAACCACAATGCAAAATCAATTCAAAATAACAAACAACTAAAGGCTATCAAACTATATTCCTCGGCAACGACTCCATTTTTTATAATATCCAAATTCACTCCTCTTGATGTGAGAGTAAATGGTCGTTCATAAAACAAATATACCCAACAGATGTCGGGGTCGAATCACATAGGGTATGAGAGCGATCATACAAGAGTTTTCTATTAAATTGAAGTAATTCTCATCAATGTTTCAAAATCAATGAGGTAAAGAATAGGGGAAATGCAATTTGTTAATTAAAAAGGAATTCTATCATGAAAATAGAGGCAAAGCATAGAAAACACCAAAAGGAGAAATGACTAGGGGTGTGATATTAATAGGGGCATCATTTAATTGGGATTGCTACAAGCTCCTAGCATTACTCAATCGCACAATTAGCAGTAGTCAGGTAGCATCCTGAGTTTCTCAACCAATTAGATGCATTAACCTCGGGTTTTTCCAAACCACAAAGTTCTTTTCACAACAACCACATCAACTTGGGTGAGAATTAACTATTTCTAGCTTAGATTCTTAATGGGTATGTGATAACGGGTTTTGGCTATGTCTAGCCCAATCCCACATGATCAACCCAATTACCCATCAGTATTTCATCACCCATACTTAAAATTCCTTTTTCAAGCAAAATTAAAGTAAGTAAAGTCAACCCATATTTGCAATTATAAGTATTAAGATTGAAACACAGAAGAAATACTAAAATTATACTAATTGAGTAAATCTACGATCAAATACACAATACCCAATTCAAATCAACCCCAATCATTCACACAACCCAAGCAAGGAATTTAGCTACTTATGGAAGGAGAAAGAGACATTGCATTCAATAAAAATTCAATATCTATTCACAAATTGAGTAAGAAAATTTCAGCAAGAGTTGAGCTCCAATGGAATTTCTACCTTGTAGAAGAAGAAGATTATTTCTCTCTCTACCTCTCTGTACTTCAATACAATGCTAATAGAATCGTGAAAATCTTATATGGAATAATGGAATGTTGAGTTCCTTTTTGAGATGTACAAAAATAGGGTACAAATCTGCTCTTCTTTTTCCGTTCTTGACATTTTTACCCCTTTCTAGCGAGCAGCACTTGCGATTCACCAGCAGTTCACTGGTGCTTATCCATGGGATGCTAGTCTGTAATAGCTTAAGGACAGTGAGATCTTGATCACTTCGGTGTTGGCACTAGTGGATCGCTGGTGCTGATTCGTGGTCCGCCTGTCTCCATTCCTCAACACAGTAGACAACCGCGATCAACGTCGCCAGTGTCCTTCGGTGGAGCACCAGTACTCAACTCTATTTTCATGCTTTTTTGCTCAATTTCATGCTCTTCTCCATTCAAGTTAAGTACCTATAAAGATCAAGGAGAAAGGGCATAAAATCTACCTAAATGACCTGAAAACTAAGCAAAAACTCATGTTTAACAGCCTTGAGAGTTGGTAAATTACCAACTAATCAATTAGTTAGTGAGGATGCTAATTGGCATCTTTGGAACTTCATTGATGTTTTTCAACCATTAAACATATCTAACATCAGCCAAGAGTCAATCCGCTTGAGGTTATTCTCATTCTCATTTACGGGAGAGGCTACGGCATGATTGGAGGAGCTACCTCCTGAGTCCATTACATCTTTGAATGAGTTGACTGAAGCATTCCTTTCTTTCCACCCTCTTGGATGCTTCAACTACATGATAAGATCACGAACTTCCAACAACTCCAAGGAGAACTCATTCATGATTTGTGGCTAAGATTTAAAAAGAAAGTTGCAGTTTGCCCAAATCATGGATTATCAGATGGAGTATTTCTTCAAAGTTCTTATCAGTCCCTTGATTCAATCAACAAGTCTGTGTTTGGATGGTGGTTCAATCATAGACCATACCTACCGACTTGCTACGGCACTTTTGGATCAAATGACTAAAACCTACTGGGCATGGCACACCAGGGAGATAGAGGTGTCGCCAAATGCATCTTCCAACCATATGACATCTAAAATGCGGAGAAGAGATGAAGAAAGAGATGAAACATTGGCCAAAATAATTAGTCAAGCAGAGTTTCTTGCAAAACATGTTATGAGGTCCGAAACCAAAAGTGTTAACTCTATTAGGGCCCAAGGACGCAACTCATTTGAGGAGGTTTTCTCTCAAGAAAGATATGATGAGAAATGCCAATTCATGATGGGTCAAATGGTGGGCTCTCGTCAAGTATAACAAGGTTCCAATCGAGGCCCTTTGCATCCTCGTGATGGAAACCAAGGTTGGACAGAGCGAGAAGACCAAGGCTGGAGAGAAAGCGATAACCGACGGAGAAACTGTGAGTTCAAAAGAGAAAGGGATATATACAACCACCAGAGTTCAAATTCATACATTCCTCCCCCTAAAGCTGATGTAGCCCCTATACACACAAGTGTGAGTAATGTAGGGAATTCAAAGATTGAAGAGATGCTGGCTAGGGTGTTAAAGAAAGTGGAGTCAACAGACAGTGGAGGGAAAGAATTAAAAGGAGAGGTGTCCAACCATTCCCAAATAGTGAGCTTCCACTTAGCTTCAATAAAAAACTTGGAAGATCAAATGAACCATTTATCCACACAAAGAATCCTAAAATGTAGGACACACTTCCAAGTGACACTATGGCAAATCTGAAGAAAGATAGCCACTACATGGCAATAGTCTAGAGGAGTGGGAAGATAGTTATAAATGTGGGTGATAAACCCAGGGTGAATTTTTGTTCAAATCCAATTGATGAAAAGTTGAATGATGGGGTGCCAAGTGCACCTATTGTTATTTATGATGATAAGTTGGTAATAGAGGAAGAGGTTTATACTCCTCCTCAAGGTGTGAATATTGATGAATCGGGTGAGGAGGCCCCAAATTCTAAAGGCCAAGTTCCAAAGGGTCCACTTCCTTACCCTCAGCGGTTGATCAAGAAAAAAGAGGACAATCAATTCAAAAAATTCATTGACATGTTTAGAAAGTTTTCCACAAATATTTTGTTGGTCAATGCTTTGGTTTAAATGCTTGGTTATGCCAAATTTATGAAGGAGCTTTTGAAAAAGAAGAGTATTGTTGATGTGGGCACAGTGGAGGTGTCACATCATTATAGTGCGGTCATGGCTAGCAACCTCGTTCCAAAAAGTGACGATCCCAGAGCATTCACAATTCTTTGCACCATTGGGGTGCACTTAATTAATAAGGCTCTATGCGACCTGGGAGCAAGAATCAACTTGATGCCCCTTGTGATTTTTAAAAAGTTAGGATTGGGAAATCTCAAGCCTACCACCATGAGGTTGTTCACGGGAGATCGATCTATTAAGCGCCCTGTAGGGGTACTTGTTGATGTGTTGGTTAAACTGGAAAGGTTCATTCTTCCAACAGACTTCATTGTGTTAGATTGTGATGTAGGAAACAACGAGTTATGGTGACGCCTGTGGTTGGAGAACCAGAGAACCAGAAATTTTAACCGACAAGAAATGGAAGGAAACCATGAGTCATTTTTTGGTGGTACAACTCGTGGTACCCAGCAGTCAGCTTTTAAATTACATGTTCTCGGGAATATTTTTATAAATTCCTAAGTTTCTAACCCTTAAATTACATCATTACCTAGCCTAATTCATTATGCTCTCATAACTACAATAGATTTGAAATCCTCTCTTAAGATCAAGGCTAGGGTTCCTCATAAATTTCTCTCCCAATCTTCTTGGATGTTCAAGACAAGCTTAGAAATCATTCAACCCAAGTATGTAGGACTGTGAATAGGGGTTTTCTTCCATCCTAATTCCCTTTCCAAATTGGAAATCCTGATTTTCACTTTCCATGCCCAAGTTTTTGAATTCTAGTGCTTTATGCAATGGTGGTTGAGTTTTCTCATGTTCCTCTATGAAATCAGTCCTCTCATGATTTAATTTACGTTCCTATGATTATGATTGTATGTCTCTTATCAATTCCCTCATGAATCTAGATTTTTCAAGTATCAAGTATGATTTTATGAACTTCTAGGGTTTTATTCAAAATGCATGAAATTCTATGATCCTCTTATGATTTCAAGTCTCTTAAGGATTCAAGTTATGAATTATGATTATGATGCATTTTTTCTACTAGAATTCCTCATGAGCCTATGATTTACAAGTTATGGTGATTTTACCCCATTATGCATGATTTCCACAAAAGTCTATGTATCATGGCTTATCCTCTGCACTATTTTCATGGCTAGCTCACGTATGTTGACATTTTATGAATTTCATGATATAAAATAGACATGTAAAACCATGTTTCATGATTATGATATGATCACTATATATGTTTTGGGAATAGTATTTAACATCGAGTAGATCGAGGTTCCAATGAACCCTGGTCTCAGAACAATGTGCCAACATAACCATGATGGGGTCCTCCACGAGAGTGTCTACCATGCTCGAATGGTCCACCCATGAGTGATATCACACCTTTTCATGGTCCCACTCTTTTCAAGTTATGGAAACCCTCTCGACTAGGGTTTCACAAGTCGGGCTCCATGTATGCTCACGTGGGGTATGTCGGTTATAAGAATCTCCTATTGTTTCTTAATTTCTATATATTATTATTTTCATGGCTTATGATGACATGACTTATGGTATTTTGGATCAAAACATGCTTTACGAGTTTTTACTTTTGAAAACCATCACATTCAGCTTTATGCTACAATTTTGGAAGCTTGAGCCCTCATGTTCGATTTATGAACAACATATTATATTTTATACTATTTTAGTCTCATGATCTCTTTTGTACTATTTCACTAGAATGTTTTAATTACCTTACATACTCAGTACATTCAAAGTACTGACTGTATACTCTATGCTATATCGTCTCATGATATAAGTTCAGGTAATCCTTTTCAGTCCGGTTGTTAGCTTTCCCTTGCTCAGACTAGTTCATTTTTCAGTTTTGGTGAGTTCTCATCTTTAGAGGACATTTATCAGTTACATTTATCATTTATGTCTATGTCTTGTAGATTCAGATTTAGTGAGCTAGTTAGGGGTATTGTCCCATCAGCTCATCTTACGTATAGAGGCTTTCAGACAGCTATGTACTAGATGGTTCAGTGTTGTGACTTGTCATTTTTGTTCATGCTTTATATCATTTAGACATCTGTTTATCCATGTTTATGATTCAATTACTCTTTAGTTATGCTCTTAATCATGCTATGTATGTTACATGGGTTATCTTGGAGCCATTCATAATTCTAGGTCCTGTGTCTCGATCCAGGGTCCCATCTAAGGTTGTGACATAAGCTCAAATGTGCTCCTTAGCTTCAACTTTGGGTGGTCAGACTTGCTTTACTTTGCACAACACAAATAATACAGAAATGTGACACTATAAAATAAAAGTAAGAAGTTACACTATTACAACTTGGATTGCCTCCCAATAAATATTTTAGTTAAGGTCATGGCATAATATTTTTTGTATTTTTTTTTTAAATTGCTCGGGTTGCCTCCCGATCGGCGCTTGATTTAATGTCTCAAAAAGATACCATCATGTTTTTTCACCACCTCAAACTTATAAATAACACCCCAACTTTTCTTCATGTTTGTGGCTAAGCTCCAGGGGTAAAGGTACAAATATAGTTAGACCAAGTAACTAATTAACTCTCCTACATTTTTTGGCCTTGAGGTAAGGTATTTAATTTCTTCTCTATGGCATGACAACTTCAAGAATGTAAGCACCTTGTTCTTTATTCACTAACTCCTCCATAAGTTGGGTGGTTTAATTTTTATAACACCATCCAACATATATCAAGAAATGAATGGAGTGAGTTCCTATGCTGTCACACCCCATACCCAGGAAGGTGTGACCGGCATTGGATGCTGCACTTAACTGAGCAAACCCTGCAGCAGTCTAACTATAATAGGCCAGAATCAACGAGGTCGACATCACAACAGCTATTAAAATAGAGTGAACAACATATAATAATTGAAGCTGGCTCATAGACCAACCAATAGATAAGTAATAGGCCTATGAGGCCACATAATAGGATAACAAACTGAACAATAAGGCCTTCTAGGCCTACAATACAACTCTACAGCCACAATAACATCTATGAGCATCTAGAAATACAACAGTATTCAAATGATCAGGAAAAGGCTTGACTACACATTAAAAAAACACTGGCACCTCCAAAAGACTTAGAGCTTACCGACTCAACTGGAACATCCGGTCAAGAACTCAATTTACCTACCAATCAGCACCTGCAGGTATGAATGCAGCGCCCCAACTAGGGTGTCAGTGTGGAGATATACTTAGTATGTAAGGCAGAAACAAAAATGAGATTCATATTTCAAATCAATAGGTGTGCAGGATAATAATAGAAGATCCAAAAGTCATCAACAAAAACAAATTCAGGAATTCCAATAAGACAACAAAACAATCAATCATCATAGAGCCGATATAACTTACATGTTCCATACGTGATTCATCTAACAGTTTTACCTGACTCAACTCTAGGCTCTCTAACAATCACGGCCACCACCAAGTTGCACCTAGCCTCCACGGCTATCTAAAACTCAAGAAAAAAACACAACATAATGCAACACAAGATACATATCAATTCTCAATCAAGCCTCATCGGAACAACTCCCAAATAAAAAGCTATGCACATTTGTAAAAGCTCAATCATATTGGGGGATACTCATGCAGCACCAAGAAGGCTCTTCCATGTTAGAACAGCTCTCACACATGCTCCAACTCGACCCTACTAGAGGAAGCACTCAGAACATCAAAGGTCAGCTTCAATCCCTAGGATTAACTCGTAGTTGCAACAACTCTTGTGCTTTGGGCAATCGATAAGCCCAAGGTACAAAGTTAGCACAATCAGTTTACACAAAGGCATCACACAATTCACGTAAATGGCAACCAATTATTACACACCAATAAGAAGTTCAACAACTCACAACTAGCCACCTATGAACTAACATATATACACCTTCAACATCGTCCGAACCAAGATCCACAACCAAGCCACCTCTAATTTACCATGACCATCACAATTCCGATCAATAAGGCCAGCACGACAGTCACCTTAACTATAATAAAAAATCATCGCAACTATAGATCCTAGTCACCACTAAGCCACTAATCACATATTGACACTTAATCCTAACTACAATACTAGTTAACAATATCCCGACTTCAACAAATTTCACAACTCATCAATAAGATGATTACCACTTACCAACACAAATCAAGCAGCGAGACCATTACACCGCAAACTCTGAACCTAGGCCAACCAACCAAATACCTACACCCACATCTCCAATCACACAACTATGACACATCCTAAATACTAGGACAATGAAAACAACCACAACAACTTAACCATACAATCATCAACATAAATCTAACAACTAACCATGACCACGCCGACACTCAATCCAGACTAACAATCAACCAAACTATTGCTCAAATTCAAGGCCTCAACATGTGAGGGAAATACTACAAACCCACAGTCCCTAAATTATAATACAAAATCAACATATCATTAAGATACAAAGCAGTAGACTCACACAATAATGACAAGGGCTAGATTATGATGAAATCATGCCAAAAAAGAGGAAATGGGAGCCTTAATATACCTCAATGTCGATGAATCAAACTTATCCGGAACCTAATCTCCCGACACTATGAATATATTGCCTAGGAGTAGTCCAAACTACTGCCAGAAATGCAGCCAACAAGGATTCAAAAAGGCCACAAATACCGACGAAATTTAATCGGTAAGATTCCTATGCATTTAATAGTAGAAATTCTGAAACAACAACCTACTAATATTTGTGAACTCAAATCCAAGATGAAAAACTAAAAGTAAAAGGGGAAAAAGTCTTACCAAAGAAGATGACTTTAAACAGTTGCCAAATTTCTCTGAAAATTCAGTCCCTAGCTAGCTATGATGAATTATGCTAGAATATAGCTCTGGATCCTTAATTAATCTTCAAATTTTGCTAATAGCATAGAGGATCCTTAGGAGAGAATTTTCCACCACTTTGGAGAACTTTAGTATATGTTTCTAAAATGAATTAGTCGACCAACCCTCACCTAGTTATATAGGGTTTCCTGGAGGACCTAGTTTGCATGGCACAGGCCAAGGCAAAGGGACCTAGCCTGCGACGTGCAAGACATGGCAGGGGACCTAGTTTGCATCGCGCAGGCACCCTGTCTTGACCTGACCTACTTCATGGCCCCACTCGATAGCTCATTTATGTACTCATCCTTCGGACTTCCCTTAACATATAATACATAGCCACCAAACTAGGATCATACATCTAATACTTATCAACGAGCCGCTTTAAGCACATGGGGTGTTATATATGCATTCCAAATGTGAAATCAATTAACTATTTAAATTACTATGGTCCACTCTTTCAATGATGGGTCCTCAGTAAGATTTCATAAATTGGTTAGGACATATCTTGCTTCTCCATAAGTTGGTCATTATCCACAATAGTTTCTAGGTAGGCATCAGACACCTTAGCCCTCAGGTCATGTATATTCAAGCTGAATTGCTCAATCTCTTGTCTAATCTTTGGTCCCCCTTCCATCGGTTGCTAAGCCATGTTGGTAAGACCATTATTGGAAAACCAAAGAACTTTTATTTGTTAACCTTGTATGAACCATCACAGGGAAACCCAAGAACTTTTATTTGTTAATATTGTTCCTCAAGTTAAGATTGGCTCTGTATCTTTACATCTTCATAATTTTCTTCTTGCATGAACTCATTCTCTCTTCTGTGTGAGGTCCATCTAGGGTGCTAGCTAAGACTTTCACTTGTAATTCATTACATGTTCCAGCCTCATCCTACATCCCTATGATCTTGACACGTATCCTTTCTGTGGTTTTCCCTTGCTCGACATACTGCTCCTTTATGACTTTCATTTTCTCTCCCTTTATTTTCAACTGCTCAAGCACCAGTTTTATCATATCACTTATCCAAGTGTGATGTTCTGCATCCTCCTCTTTATTATTTCTACCATTATCACAACTAATAGAAAAATCATAATAGAGGATCGGGGATGGAGAATAAGAGTTAGGATAACCATTTTAATTGATGTCTTGACCACTACATATACTACAAATGCTCCATTCAAATGCTTGGATAGGTGTGCACAACTTGTTCTTGGAAATATAATAGCAGTTTTTCCACATGTGGGATCCTTCACAACTCATACGAGGATCATCAAAAGATGGATACCTATCAATTGACCAATTTCTATCCCAAGATGCCATGTCAATAAGATTAGAAAAATACTACACTTATATACATATATGTATATACCAAATTTACATAAAAATTGAAAACAACTTGAATAACAAAAGTAGTAATATCTAAATCTAAATACAAGTCAATTTCTAAGTCCCTCGCAACAATACCAAAAACTTGTTGCGTCCAAATGCATACACAAGTACGCGTTGTTGTATAAGTAATATATGATTTAAGTCCATATATCACACCCATAGGGACTTATAGTTGACAAGTATTACAAATGACTATTACTATGCAATTAATAAGTTTTTTTTATAGAGAAAGGGTTTTGTTAATTATTCTAGGTTAATAACTAAAGATTAATTATAGTTAACGATGGAGAGTTTGGGTTACAACAGCAAAAAGATGATTCCAGGATTATGGAACTTCTACATCATGCTATGTTTTCACTTTTGTTAATATGCAAATATTTATCAGGATGCTAATACACAGGGTTAATAGTACAACCACAACTTTCTCTAGTTAGTAACCGTCTGCTCAAATTATTCACATGACTATATCTCTATGACATTCTTATAATAAGAATGCATTTGAACTCCTATATATGAGCTAAGTAGGGTGAACTAGGTATATTCCTATCCTAGCCACAAATTCTTTCCCTCGGGAAGGAACCTACTTTAATTAACCCCTATATGAACTTTTCTCTTTTGAGTTATGTAGAGAATAGTTTACCCCACTAGTCGTGAATAAACAAGAGAGTAAGTTCACAATCAATTAAATAATCTCTAATGAAAGTATGCATAATCAACTCAATTTTATGCAAAAAATATCATACTTAGGCCATAACATCATAATAAGGGAGTTTAACCACTCATGTTCAAATTACAAAAATATTGACTCATGTTCAACTCTATAACAAGAAGATAAAAGGAGAAAATAAAGTAACTCTAGATTGAGAAGCGCCTCTCTTGTGCTTCTGCTATTCCAAATACTAATGTATGAACTCTCTACCGAAATCTCTCTATGCTTCCTTGAAAACTAATTATGTCTTATTTATAATATTGAAAAAAGACCTAAAATGGGTGGGAATTTAGAAAATATTTTAGTCCGACATCCATATCTCGCAGGGCGAGCTCAATAGCAAGAGATGGTCTCGCTATGGTCTTCACTTTGCGAGATCCATGCTGAGGTCCCCTCTCGCTCTGCGCTTCACTTTGCAAGCTCCATGGCAAGGTACTCCCTTGCTCTGGGCCTTGCTTTGCGAGCTCCATAGCAAGCAGCTGTCTTGCTCTCGGATTTTCTTCGCAAGCTCTATAGGAAGCTACCACCTTGCTCTGGGCTTTGCTTTGCAAGGTCTATACTCTTTTCCTCATCCTTAGCTATTTTCTTAGGCATTACCCTACAAATTCAACACAACGCATTCGTTAGCTCAATAATGCAAGAATAAATAATAGTTAAGCATATTTATCTTAATTTCTCTCAAAAAAAGGTATAAGCATAGTAAAACATGATCAACAGATGTGTAAATACGCCTAACATCACCTTGCTATTAGGAAGGAAGAATAGTCTTCGAGGGATGGCATCCTAGGATAAATTTCTCTTCGAGCTATTGATTCGCCTTAAAGTTGGCATGATGGATTTGATTCGCCCATGAGTTGGAATGAACTTCCATAATGTTTCTTTCCTTAAGATTAAGTAGGATAATAAGATGATTTACTTGACTTTTGGATTGTATTTGGCTTACACGAACATTTACCATAATTAATTGGAATTAATTATTTCTTCTTTGATGATTGTTTGAGCTTTCATAATTTCACTCTATATTTTAAAATTCAACAATTTAATTATAACTGATTTACTTTACTTATTACTATTTTTATCATTATTGTTATGATAACTCTTACTCAAAAATACTCACTAAGTATCCAATACTCAGAAACACTATTATTGTTTTTTATAGTGTGTTATGTATTGCACAGGAGCAAGTTCCAGAGGATTGTACCGCTTAGGAGGGACTTGCTTTATCATCCAGATGTTTGGTGAGTCCACATTCCCGCTCATAGGGCTCTGTCATCAATATTTATTGCTTGAGTAGATTTTTGAGCTATGTTTCGAGTTAGTTATTCTTTCATATATGTTACATATATAGATTGATATTGTATCATAAGTACTATGTAAAGCCGTTGTTTGGCTTATTAGGGAACAATGCTATAATTAGTTATTGTACAACTTATCATATTATTCATACTATTCCTTATTTCATTAATTAAATTATCCCAATATATGTGTATAATTGAATTAATAAATAATAATGGGGCAACCGTATGAATTGTCATATATATAAGGTGCTTTTGACGTTGTTTCATAGCATTGTATGCATATTGTGCCAGGATCGGGTTTAGGCCATGAAAATATCTAGTTCGATTAAGTCAATAGTAGTCTCTTTCCCTCTAACAACAACTACACAGTTTTTATAAACTTTAGAAGCAATAACACGAATACTGACATGGGTAGCCATAAAAAAAGGATAATAACAATTGTTCGGGCTCCATTCCAAAGTCAAGCGCGAAATATTGTGTCACATATGAGAAAAATGACCTATAGATATTCAAAAATAAGAAGCATAAGTCTAAAATGTAAGAATAGTTGTGACCACAATATTTGAGGCTTTAGCTACCTCTCTACGAGCTACCCCAAAGAGTCGAGCTTAACCCTCATTACCAGTATTAGTAGTAGGATTACCTCTTCCATTATCACGAGTATTCTGAGTGGCATTAGAATTACCAACAGGCTGGTCCTTTGTAACAGAAAGGGCTGTAGAATTATTCCTCTGACTAGAAAAATTAGCCATCTTTCTTTGCAGCCTCATGTAATCCCTCCTAATAATCCCCTTGATACAATAATGGTGGAAAACTGGGGTATCATGGTGAGTAATGGATGGATAAGACGTCTTATGAGCATTATGAAAAAGGTCTATCCTGATTGTTATTAATCTAGCCTTGCCTACAAGATGGAACATTAGCATTAGAATGTGCCGGCACAGAAGAACTTCAAAGTTGTTTCCCATTGTAGGAACCACTGAAACCTTCCACGAACTTGGCCTTCTAATTATTTTCTCTCTCCAACCTACTTTTTTCTTTTAATCCTCTTGTTGCTCAGCAAAACCAACAAAAGACACAAAAATGCAAGTAAAAGACATAGTTGCAACAATAGACACTTTTTTAACATGTGGACTTAAACCATGCACCGACCTCTTCATCTTCTGCTTCTCAGTAGGAATCATGTACACAACATATCTGGCCAAATAGGAGAACTTCAAAATGCAATCATGAATAGTCATGGTGCCCTACTCTATTTTCTCAAACTTAGTGTTACGACCCAAGTCTACACCCTAGACGTGATATGGTATTTGGAGCCACAAGTGACCCCAAGCTAAACCATGGCTTAACATCACACTAGTATACTAAATTAACTAGAAGCAGAAGTTGATGAAACATCATAACTTAATAATACTTTTCTAAAAAGAAGAATTATCTTATTAGATACTAAAATTTATGCGACAACTGCAAAACATACTGAAACAATACTTCGTCTGAAAGCCATCTAAGAACTAACGAGTTGCTGGGACAAGCCCCCAACTAACTCTAAAGATCAACTCAAAATAAAACTAAACTAAAAAGATACTCTCATCATCGGAAGATGAGGACTCACAAACTTTACTACTTCTGAAATCGTCGGTAGGGAACTACTGTCGATGCTGAGACTAAAGACCTACGCCTGTATCATAATACAATACAGCATGGAAAATATGCATCAGTACTTTGAATGTATTGAGTATGTGTGATATAAGTAAAACAGTATTGATGCGCCATTGAACTGATAACCATTGAATATAACTATAATAGTGTAAAACAGGTACTGACTGAGAATCATAGCTATATCCTGTAATCTGAATAAACTGAACTGAACTGAAACTGAGACTATACTAAACTGAACTATACTGACAAGTGGGAGAGTCTATAACCAACATGTAACCATGTGAGCTAGACGTGGAGTTCGATGTATACACCCCATCGGTGAGAGCCCAATATACCTTGCCAGGGTAGTGGTTGAGCTAGGAGATCACTATTTAAGGCCCGTTTGGGATAATGACCTATGGGGGTAACATAATTCTAGGAACTGAGGTGTGCTAAACCCCGACTCACTTAGTGCTAAGTCCTACTCCCACTGGAAATACTAACTATGACTGCTAGGCTGATATCTCGAACCTGATGTCCTAAGATTAAGTCAGGAATACTTATCTGGAAGTACCTTGAGAGTCTAAAGGACCTGATAACTGAAGGCTAAGTGTTCTAAGACTAGCGAGAGCTGCTTTATCTGAAAGAGTCAACCATCTAAAGAAAAACATGATGACTGATCACTAAGACCATGGAGTTTTATCGAACTCCTCAAGAGACTGAATATAGTCAAACTGATCAAATGACATTTTTGTAAGGCACTAAGAGAGGTAAGTATTGAATGAGATTGAACAAGCAATAAGCTAGCTATTGTTTACCTAATTGTACTATCATATTGATTAAAATAACTATCATAATCAAGCAACATTCATATCTGGAAAATTATGCAAAACTCTTTAAATTACATTTAAAGATTAGGGATAAAATGCATATTTCATGAAAAAGATATCAACGTGAATCATAGCTAGTAATAACCTTCAAGATTTCATAAGAATCATAACGAAGGAAGATTCATAATCTAAGTGAAGAACAACCCTAGCTTTCATCTTTAGAGAACTAAAATTGATTGGGTTTTGGTAAGAGTTTTGGGGAACAAGGGAAGAGAAATCGCCTTGTTGAAATCCCACATACCTAGGATAGAAATTCTCTTGAGAAATTTCCTGGAAAGTTTGAGAAGATTAAAAGCCCTAACCTTGCTCTGGGAGCTGGTTTTAAGAATGAGTCATTGCCCTTCTCCGACCTTGACTGCCCAACCTGAGAATTGACAGCTAATGTGTTCCCCTTATTGAACAGGGTTCTATTGTCATTCCATGACCCCTGGATGCCCAAGGCGTCCTTGGGGTGATCTCGTAGTTCCTACGGGGCGGAGATGATGGGGTCAGTCCATGGATTTTCCTTCCTTTTCTTTTGCCGCGTTTCTCTCCTGTCTTATCTCAATTAAGAGGGTTCATGGAAAGAACAGGTTCAAAGTCACGATCAATTCCTTTTTCAAATCCTGCTGCAGCTGCACGAGCCCTTCCTGCGTGCCACAAATGACCTATGAAGAAGAAGAATCCTAGAACAAAATGAGAGGTAGCTAACCAACTTCTAGGAGAGACATAATTCACTGCATTGATCTCGGTAGCTACACCACCTATGAAATTTAAAGAACCTAAAGGAGCATGAGTCATATATTCCGCGGTTTGGAAAGAATGAGGGAAAAGGTCGAATAATCCTCTAAAATCCCTCCTAAATAATCCTAATATTACATAGTTTAGGAGTTAAGATGATAGGATCTTAGAAAATGCCGTTGGAACCTTCAATAAAAAAAATTTCCTGTCAGGTGGTACGACTCAACCTACAAGTCGTGCCAAGATATTATGATTCATACCACCACCCATGGTTAGGGACCATGCTCCAAGCCATTTCTATGAAATTTTCCACGGATGCATAGTACGACTCGTACCAGCATCCTATGACTTGTGTTATATCTGTAGTTCAGTCTTGAGTTTCTCTTTGTTCTCTCTCACAAGTCATCCTACGAGTCGTACCATGACTCGTGGTTAGCCTGAATTTTCCTTACCATATTTCTAAATTATTCCATGACTTGTCAATACAATCCATACTAGGATAGTACAAGTCCTACCCTGAAATCATGGTTCCTCCAACTTCATTTACTATTCTTCTCCATCCTCCATTTACGAGTCTAGGTACGATTTATACCTCCATTGAATGAGTTGTACTGTGATCTCTTTCTCAATTTTCTGCATGATCAAGCTTTAAATCTAAATTCTAGTCCTAGGGAGTTCTAGGGTGGTACAATATCTCTCCCTTAGGAACATTTTTCGAAGAATAACTAAGTTGAAAGGATAGGGAAAAAGTTTCAATCCCAAGATTGGAAACCAAAAACAGATTACTGGGGGAGTGACTGACTCCAAACTAAGGTAACCACACTAATTGAACCTGTGCAACAAGGATGCACATTTAAACATGGAAAGAACTGAAGGGTACTGAACTGAATGGAATACTGAAGAGAATTTTATACCTGATACTGAAACTGAGTTGGAAGGAAATAAGTGAGGATATCTAGCCATCATGCCCATTTCTTCTTCCCACGTAACTCCCTCAACTAGCTGGATCCTCTATAAAATCTTTGCTGAGGTGATCTCCTTGTTTCTCCACTTACAAACCTGTCAGTGTAGGATCTGGACCAAAACTTCTTTGTAAGAGAGACTATCCTTCACATACACACTATCTAGTGGTACCACCGAGGTCAAATCACTAATGCACTTCTTCAGTAATGACACATGGTAGATTGGATGCACCGATGCTAACTCTGTAAGTAACTCTAACTCATAGGCTATACTGCCAATGCATCTTAGAATTTTGTAAGGTCCTACATATCTCAGACTGAGTTTTCCTTTCTTTCCAAACATCATCACCCCTTTCATAAGTGAAATCTTTAAATAAAACCAATTATCCAATGCAAACTCTAGCTCTCTTCTCCTGACATCTGCATAAATTTTTTGTTGGCTCTGTGTTGTTTTCAACCTTTTTCTGAAAAACTTTCTACATAGCCTTATGAATTGAGTCTAGTCCTGTCATGGTATCTTCGCCATCTTCGAACCATCCTATAGGAGATCTACACCTCCTACCATACAATGCCTCAAATAAGGCCATTTGGATACTGGAGTGGTAGCTATTGTTGTATGCAAACTCAATGAGAGGTAGGTGATAATCCCAACTGCCTTTGAAATCAATCACACAAGCCCTCAGCATGTCTTCCTGTAATGCCCCGAAAACTCAAAATCTAATTTCGGGACTTAACTCAGAAAATCTAGAAAACTACAGAAATATTGTAGGATGGCCCACCTGACAAGTCGTTAAGTAACCTCGCAACTCATTAGGTGAGCCACGAGGAGAAGGCTGGATAATGTAAATGAGGGAGGCAGTGTACTTATCGAGGGACGTCACGAGTCGTGGTCACTGACCATGACCTGTTAAGTCACCCATGGTCAGGTCTGAGTTTAGAGTATATTTAGTTGATCAGTGTACTTGACGAGTGGCTGCAACGGGTCGTCATTTGTACCGACGACTCGTTAAGTGGCTCGTTACTGGACTTAGCATTAAATCTACAGAATGAGACAGTATGGTCCACGACTGGTGACCACGAGTCGTGGTCATAGACCACGACTCGTTAGGTCCCTCGTGGTGACATCCCAGGTAGTGTACCTGATGTGAGTGACCATGAGTCGTGGTCAATCACCACGACCCTTTAAGGACACCTGACAGTTTTTCCCAGCGAATCTCTAAGGGCTATTTAGTAATTTCCTATTCTCCTAAGCTCTAAACTACAATGTTTGGGACGTGAAATCAAACTTATTAGAGGGTTTGGACAGTTCCTCCCCTCATTCTCAAGTTTATTCTCAGGAAACTTATCGAAAATCCTCTCAAGAAACTCTCAAGCAAGCTTAGGGTTCTCATCTATTGCAGCAGTTCAAGTCCCCTTCTTTGGGTGAATTTTAGTCAGGTATGTGGGAATTCAACAAGGGAATTGTTCTTCCCTTGTTGTCCCCCAATATTCTCCCATAATTTCCTTATCCGTTTTAGCCCTGAGGTTTCGAATACAAATGAATTCCATGCTATTTTTTGTTAATTTCTATTGAAATAATATCCATGTTGGTTTTTCATATTATCACCATCAGTTCCTAATTAAATCGTCAATGTTAAAAAAAAGTGAATTTAATCCCTAACTTTCGAGTAATGGCTTTTGCTTGTTAAATTCCATCTAGTGAATGAAGAATGTTATGGGCAGAATTTCCTAGAAATTCTTACTATATATATGTATTGAGTAATTACTCCATTGATAAGAATGGTTTTAGCTTTGTCGGATGAGATTTCTTTAATTCTTGAATTTTTGCCATAATATGAAATTCCCGTGTTGTTGGAATGAGTTGAGTTCTCTATTAGCTGCTTAGTAGTTCAATTCAGTTAGAACATAGAATCTTTTCAAACTCTTTCAGAAAAGTGTCAACTGATCAGTTTGACTTTAGTCTTATTTCGAGGTGTCAGTGGTGCCTCTCAGTTATCAGAATCAGACTCAGATTATAGGTTTTGGTTCATTAGGCGGTCATGAAATTCTAGCATATAGCTTTGAACAGCCCCAGGACCCCAGTTTAGTTACAACTTGTTCTTAGATGGTTACGACGCTTCCAAACAAGTAACTCTGACCAGTCTAGAACCTAGTTTCAGAATCTGGTCCAATAAGACTCTCAGGGTACATGCAGTTATACGTTCCTAATTAGTCTTGGACCCCAGTTTCAAGCTATCAGCTTAGTAGTTCAGTTTAGGTTTTCCAGTGGGAGTAGAACTTAGCACCGAGCAGGCCGGGGTTCCAGATCACCCAGGTTCCCAGAACTACATTGCCAGCGTAGGTTATAGTATTACTTGGCTTGATTGGCCCCAGATTTTTGTGATCACCCAGTTCATGCCTTTATACCCTGGAAAGGTAAATTGGGTCCTACCAGTGGGGTGTATACATTGGACTCCACGTCTAGATCACGTGGTTATATGTCGGTTACAGACTCTCCCACTAGTCAATCCAGTCTAGTTTCAGAATAAGCAGCATAGTTCAATTCTAGTACTCAATTTAACTTAGTTCAGCACAGTATCTCAGACTCAGTGTTTCAGACTTAGGGCATGTCCTTGACCATCAGACAGGGTCATCTTGACCATTTCAAATTACATCAGTTGTTCAGTTCAGCTTACCTGTTGGTCATTGTGTGTCATTTCAGTTCAGACTTTATATCCAGTTATGTTTCTCCCACTTACTCAGTACATTCAAAGTACTGACGCATACTTTTATGCTGTATCGTTTCATGATACAGCGGTAGGTTCTTAGACTCAGCACCGCTAGACGCCGCAGTTCAGATTCTCCATCTCAGCAGTTGAAGTGTGAGTCCTTATTGT
Organism: Datura wrightii; assembly: GCA_035772735.1. Lineage (NCBI taxonomy): Eukaryota > Viridiplantae > Streptophyta > Magnoliopsida > Solanales > Solanaceae > Datura > Datura wrightii. The sequence continues at coordinate 15,253,601 of JASDFA010000003.1, forward strand.
TATACCCCGTAGAATTCCCGGCACCTAAATGACCTATTCACACGTTGGTCAAGCATATTTGAAGGCCATACGTGCTGGAGAAAGGCCCGGGAAAAGATCGGACGAGAAACCTGTCGAACCATCGCGGAAGGAGCCGAGGTAGAGCCCCTCTGTGATGGCAGCATGTCACGGAGGAGGGGCCTCCGCGTTGGCTCCGTGACACGTTGGCCTTGTCCAGGCCCAAGTATATAAAGCCCCACTTCAGTTTTAAATGATAAAAACATTTTAAATTTCCAGAGAACAGAGGGCAAACGCAGAGGGAGAAAAAGGAACAAAGAAATTATATAATTTTCGTCCGATTACGCTGCTAAACGTTGTCTAAATTCAAATTAACTCCAGATACTGAGGTACTTAGCAGCAGAGAGCATTCCTACGGATTCAGTTTCGTAAAATACGGCCGACGAATCGTCGAGCCACCGAGCTAAGGTAAGTGGAATTGCTCTAAATTAGTGTCTATGTGTCCCTAGCTGTGAAGTGAATATTTCTCCCTTCTGGACCTCTGAAAAATAGCGAATTTTCGACCGTCTTTCGATAAGCCTAAGTTTAGGCTATAAACTATATCGAAAGTGACGTTGCTCTTTACAATAAAGCTGTATTTAGTATTAATTGACATATTTATAAATGCTGTTGGGAGGAAATAGTTGAAGCACCGGCCGAGTCTCGTTCGACGGACGAATAGTTCAAGGATAAGGTATGTAAAGCCAGTTCCCTCGGCAAGTTAAGTAATATCGGTACAGTATAATAATTTACAGGCCAGTAGAATGTTCAAAAATCTAGTGTTACGTTTATTGTGAATGTTGATACGGTACTAGAAGCATCAAGTTGTAACTTGCGTAAAACTTACTAGTATGACATAGATCCTAACACAAGTGTTAGAAACTGTCCAGCATGTTCAGTATGTGATGTAATACGAAATGTTAAGATATTATTTTATTCAGTTGGAACCCCGTAAAGCGATGCAATATCTGTAAAGCACCTCAGAAATAGAATGGCAGGCTAAAATAAAGTTTAGAACGCATGTTAAGAATAGTAAATCATGTTAATACAGAAACTCAGTATATAGCATAGGTTCAGCAGAAAATACTATATCATGTTCAGTATTAGACTCAGTACAGGATGGCAGGAGATTATATCTACATATATATACTATTATCAGTCTCAGCATGTATTAAATACGTACATATCGCTATCATCAGTTCAGCATGCAGTATGTACAGACACTTTATTATCATTAGCTTCAGTATGTGGTATATGCAGATAGTATTACTAGTGAGACTGTTGTATTGTTTGGTGTTGGACTACCTAGCATCCATGACCACCCCAGGGTTGATAGCTGTATCGACTCGTCCGCCAGAGGATGAGGATACGTCGCTCTACGGAGTGGCATGCCATCGCACAGGGAACGAAGATGGGATGCCAGTTTTCCCCATATTATGCCTTGGTCGGCTTTGATACACCCTTGTCAAGTGGATACGCCCGGGTGTTGATTTAGGAGTCCTTCGGACTCAGGTACAGTTATAGTCAGGGGCTCAGCGAGCCCAAGTGCATACCCAGTGGACCGGCAGGATGCTTACAGGGGTTATAGGAGATGGGATGACCGGGGTAGGGGTGTAGATTCCGTGCTGGTTGTACCTCCCGGCTTATGGGGGCCGGGTAAGGTTTGTGTGTGCCATGTTATGTTACGTACGTTATGCCATGTTACGTTAGATGCGAGTAGATCAGTAGTAGAACGATACGTCTCCAGGTCGACTCCTACTCCTTCCAGTATATATATGAGAGAAGGTATGACTTACATTATTAGACAGTTAATCTATTTCTTCCTACTTCAGCTTCATCAGTTACATTGTTGTTTTCAGATTTCGCTTTCAGTTATTGCTTTACATACTCAGTACCAGCGGTACTGGCACCCAGTGGGGCGCTGCATTACTTGCCTGCAGGTACTCATAGACGAGCAGGCGATACTACGTGATTCCTGTCAGCGATCGAGTATTCATCTCCTGTAATCCGGAGACTGAATTCTAGAGGTGTATTTCATTTTCTTTTGTTATATAGTACGGGTAGGTCGGGGCCCTGTCCCGATCATTTCTATTGCTATTCCTAGAGGCTTGCGGTCTGTATATATCTCCCTGTGGTCAGATGAGCCGGTCGTGTGAGGCCGTGCAGTTGTATAGCTGTTAGTACTCTTTCTTTCTTTTATGATGGCCATGTGGGGCCATAGTTTGCCAGTAGTGGTGACCTTGTCTGTCACATAGCTTTTTAGTACTTCATGATTGAGTTATAGATAACTAGACAGCATGGTGGCCTTGTCGGCCCGCATAGGTTTCCCTGAATTGATATGTTTCTGGTCAGCTGTTAGTACAGGTACATGAGGCTATAGGCCAATGGGCCGGGGGCTGTGTTTACAGCCGTTATAAAGCCCTTTGCTCCCAGAAATATGAGTTAGAGCCAGCCAGGCACCAGATGTGCCCAGGCTTAGCAGTCCAGCAGTTCAGGTCCTAATAGGGCACCAGGTGCCAGTCATACCCCTCAAGGCGGGGTGTGACAAACTTGGTATCAGAGTCAGGTCGTATCCCAGGGAGTCTGCAAGCTGTGCTAAGTAGAGTCCTGTCCATGGATGTGTTGTGCACCACATACTATGGGTAGGAGGCTGCAAGGCATGATAGGATGGTTGTCTTTTATTCTTATTCAGTCGTGCTGTAGAGCGGTACAATATAGGGTTGAGTCCCTAAAAGCTTACTATATTCTTTGGTTACAGATAATGTCAGACCAGCAATATCCTATCACAGGTCGGAGCTTAGATATTGCAGCAGGAGAAGGCACCAGCAGGATGCCTCCCCCTCGTTTAGAAACAGCCCGATCAGAGGGAACTACAGAGGCATCGTCCCAGCCTCCTCAGCAGTCTCCACCACGTCAGGAGCCACTTGGGGCGACATTACCTTCAGCAGTCCCTATACCGACACCTTCCGACCAGGAGGTTAGGAGTGTTGTAGTTATGTTAGCACAGATGATGGCTGCTCAGCGTCAGCCAATGCCGTCTACAGTTGCGGAGTCATCAGGAGGGCCCGGTAGTTCGGGGGTCCGAGAGTTCTTAGCTTTGAATCCCCCACAGTTTACAGGTACGGACCGGACAGAGGACCCTCAGGATTTTCTGGATCAAATGCAGAGAATCTTCAGGGTTATGCATGCCACGCCTATCGAATCAGTTGAATTGGCAGCATTCCGGTTACGGGATATCGCTGTGCTATGGTATGAAAGCTGGGAAAGGTCTCGAGGGAGAGATGTTTCCCCTCCCACCTGGTCCAGCTTTTCAGGGGCTTTTCTGGATCACTATCTGCCGCGGGAGATTCGACAGGCTCAGGTAGATCAGTTCCTACATCTAGAGCAGGGGGCCATGAGCGTTCGGGAATATTCCTTGCGGTTTGATTCCTTAGCCCGGTATGCACCGGCCTTTGTTGATACCATGGCATCCAGAGTACACCGTTTCATCATGGGGTTGAATCCAGAATATGTTGAGACTTGTATTACAGCCACACTGCGAGAGGACATGGACATTGCTCGAGTTCAGGCGTTTGCCCAAAATATTGAGGGCATCAGACAGCGACAACGGGAGGTCAGAAGGGTCAGTTAGGAACAGCGTCGCCGGGACAGGCCAGTTGAGTTACAGAGGGAGGCCCGGGGAGGACCCAGGCCACGATTGTTAGATAGGTTGCCCAGGCCCCCGCCTCCGCCGCAGTCGTAGGGGGGTAGATTCAGTCGCAGGGGGCAGTCAGAGACTGGTAGAGGCTCGCAGATGGCAGATTCACCATTACAGAGGAGGGCGGAGCAGAGTAGGTATACCCTACCACTTTGCCCTATATGCAGTCGATGCCATCCTGGAGCATGCAGATATGGCTCCACCGCATGTTATATTTGTGGCCAAGAAGGCCATTTAATGAAAGATTGCCCAGCCAGAGGTCAAGAGGACCGGGATAGACAGGATAGGGCATTAGCAGGATCACGAGCCACAGCATCCTCGACTGGGCGCAGGCCCTCAGTTTCAGCAGGCAGGGGTCGGGGCAGATCAGGGGCCTCCAGTACATGTGCGGGTCCAAGCCACACATATGCTTTACGAGGGAGGCAAGATTCAGAAGTGTCGCCTGATGTTGTGACAGGTATGTTAACCATCTGCTCACACCCTGCCTATGTGTTGATTGATCCAGGGTCTACTTTGTCCTACATTACTCCATTTGTGGCACGAAAGTTTAGTATTGTACCCGAGTCATTGCAGCAGCCCTTCTTAGTATCCACGCCCGTCGGTGACTCTATCACAGCTAGCCGAATCTACCGCGGGTGTACAGTAGAGGTTGCTGACCGTCCGACCACAGTAGATTTGGTCGAGTTAGAAATGATAGACTTCGATGCCATAATGGGTATGGATTGGTTAGTACCGTGTTTTGCTAACGTTGAATGTTGGACCAAACGGTCCGATTCCACTTCCCAGGAGAAGCAGTGCGGGAGTGGAAGGGCAGCACCGCTACGCCAAAAGGTAGGTTTATTTCCTACCTTCAGGCGAGAAAGTTAATATCTAAGGGATGTATTTACCATCTGGTCAGAGTTCAGGATGTCCAAGCAGAATCTCCGACACTCCAGTCTGTTCCAGTGGTGAATGAATTCCCTGACGTGTTTCCTGATGAGTTACCTGGTATTCCCCCAGAAAGGGAAATAGACTTTGCTATCGACTTGTTACCAGGCACTCAGCCAATATCAATACCTCCCTATCGTATGGCTCCTGCAGAACTCAGAGAATTAAAGGAGCAGTTGAAAGATTTATTGGATAAAGGTTTTATCAGGCCGAGTACTTCACCGTGGGGTGCGCCAGTCTTGTTTGTGAGGAAGAAAGATGGCTCGCTCCAAATGTTCATAGATTATCGGCAGCTAAACAAAGTTACAGTAAAGAACAAGTACCCACTCTCCAGAATTGACGACTTATTTGATCAGTTGCAGGGAGCCAGATACTTTTCTAAGATTGACTTGCGGTCCGGATATCACCAGGTCCGAGTACGTGAGAGAGATATTCCTAAGACAGCGTTCAGGACCCGATATGGACATTTTGAATTTCTAGTTATGACCTTCGGGTTAACGAATGCCCCAGCAGTCTTTATGGACCTGATGAACAGTTTTTTCAGACCTTTCCTGGACTTGTTCGTAATAGTATTCATTGATGACATTCTGGTGTATTCTCGCTCTGAGGCAGATCACCGGACTCACTTGCGAACAGTGCTCCAGATTCTCAGGGACCGTCAGCTGTATGCTAAATTTTCTAAGTGTGAATTTTGGCTTAACTTAGTGGCCTTCTTAGGGCATATCGTCTCAGACACTGGTATACAGGTAGATAAACAGAAAATAGAAGCAGTTAAGTCATGGCCTAGGCCTACCACTCCGACCGAAGTTCGTAGCTTTCTGGGGTTGGCAGGATATTACAGAAGGTTCGTTGAAGGGTTCTCGACCATTGCGGCACCTCTGACCAAATTAACACAGAAAGCAGCAAAGTTTCAATGGACAGAGGCATGCGAGCAGAGCTTCTAGGAACTGAAAGACAGATTAACCTCCGCTCCAGTGTTAGCATTACCGGAAGGCACAGAAGGTTATTCAGTCTATTGCGATGCGTCAGGTGTTGGGTTAGGTTGTGTGTTGATGCAACATGGTAGAGTAATTGCATATGCTTCCAGACAGCTGAGGAAACATGAAAAGAATTATCCCACCCACGACCTGGAATTGGCCGCAGTAATCCACGCCTTAAAGATGTGGAGGCATTAACTGTACGACGTCCATGTTGATATTTACACAGATCATAAGAGCTTACAGTACATTTTCACTCAGAGGGAGTTGAATCTACGGCAACGCCGCTGGTTGGAGCTGTTAAAAGATTATGATGTGAATATTCTATACCACCCCGGAAAAGCTAATGTCCTAGCAGATGCCCTGAGCCGTAAGTCAATGGGAAGTTTGGCGTATTTGCGACCTGAGAAGCGGAAGTTAGCCAAAGAAATTCATCAGTTAGCTGGTTTAGCCATTCGAGTAATGGAAACAGAAAGTAATAGAGCAGTAATTCAGAATTCTGTTGTGTCATCATTAGTTACAGAGGTAAAAGAACGACAGTACGAGGATTCTGATTTAGTCCAACTCAGAAATAGAATTCAGAGAGGTAAGGAGTCAGATTTTCAGATAACCGAGGATGATGTGCTATGCTGTAAGGGACGCCTCTGTGTCCCGAATGTTTCAAGGCTTCGCGGGCGGATCATGCATGAGGTACATTACGCTCGCTATTCCCTTTCATCCAGGAGCGACCAAAATGTACCACGACATCAGAGACATCTACTGGTGGCCAGGTATGAAAGCTGAGATAGCTGAATTTGTATCCAGATGTTCTAATTGTCAGCAGGTGAAAGCAGAGCACCAGAAACCGAGCGGTTTGACACAAGAGATAACAGTGCCTATGTGGAAATGGGAAATGATAAATATGGATTTTGTAACAGGGTTACCCCGTACTAGACGAAGAAATGATTCCATTTGGGTAATAGTTGACAGGCTGACAAAATCAGCTCATTTCCTGCTAGTGAGGGCTACCTTCTCAGCTGAGGATTATGCCGAATTATATATCAGAGAAATAGTTAGATTGCATGGAGTGCCAGTATCCATCATTTCAGATAGAGGAGCACAATTCACAGCTAGATTCTGGCAGTCGTTTCAGAAGGGTTTGGGAACACAGATTAACTTGAGCACAGCATTCCATCCGCAAACAGATGGGCAGGCTAAACGTAGAATTCAGACGCTCGAAGATATGCTACGAGCGTGTGTGTTAGATTTTGGGGGTAGCTGGGATGAGCATCTCTCGTTAATTGAATTTGCTTATAATAACAGTTATCATTCAGCTATCCAGATGGCGCCTTTCGAGGCATTATACGGGCGAAAATGTAGATCGCTGGTGGGCTGGTTTGAAATAGGAGAATCAGCATTGGTTGGCCCAGACATTGTTCGGCAGTCAGAGGAAAAGATAAAGCTTATCCGAGAACGTTTACTGATTGCTCAGTGCCGCCAGAAGTCTTATGCAGATATGCGGCGCAGAAATCTAGAATTTGTGGTAAATGACTGGGTATATCTGAAAGTGTCCCCGATGAAAGGGGTAATGAGATTTGGCAAGAAAGGCAAGCTTAGCCCGAGATTCATTGGGCCATATCAGATTCGGCGAAGAATAGGCCGAGTTGCATACGAATTGAACTTGCCTCCAGAGTTAGCATCTGTTTACCCAGTATTCCATGTCTCTATGTTAAGGAAGTTCGTAGGGGACCCTTCTACAGTAGTTCCAGTTCAGGATGTCCAGGTCACAGAAGAATTAGCATATGAAGAGGTTCCCGTAGCTATCTTAGACAGACAGATTCGCAGATTGAGGACTAAAGATGTTGCATCTGTCAAAGTATTGTGGCGTAATAGGAATCGTGAGGAAATGACGTGGGAAGCTGAAGAAGATATGAAAGCCAGATACCCTCACCTATTTCAGGCCTAGTCAGGCGACAGGTATGTCCGTATTATTACTTATGCAGTACCTTATAGTTATATGTGTGTGAATGAGAAAGATTGATACTTAGTTATCTAGTGGATCTTAGAATATTATGTGCAGTGCCTGTGTTGGACTTTTCTGCATTTCAGGTTTTTGGCTATAGTCCATATACAGGGGAAACTCTGCCGAAATTTTTCTAAAAAGTAAAGTAAGTAGTCCTCTAGATCACAGAGTACATTCGAGGACGAATGTTCTTAAGGGGGGGAGAATGTTATACCCTGTAGAATTCCCGGCACCTAAATGACCTATTTGCACGTTGATCAAGCATATTTGAAGGCCATACATGCTGGAGAAAGGCCCGGGAAAATATCGGACGAGAAACCTATCGAACCATCACGGAAGGAGCCAAGGCAGAGCCCCTCCGCGATGGCAGCGTGTCACGGAGGAGGGGCCTCCGCGTTGGCTCTGTGACACGTTGGCCTTGTCCAGGCCCAAGTATATAAAGCCCCACTTCAGTTTTAAATGATAAAAACATTTTAAATTTCCAGAGAACAGAGGGCAAACGCAGAGGGAGAAAAAGGAACAAAGAAATTATATAATTTTCATCCGATTACGCTGCTAAACGTTGTTTTAATTCAAATTAACTCCAGATACTGAGGTACTTAGCAGCAGAGAGCATTTCTACGGATTCAGTTTCGTAAAATACGGCCGACGAATCGTCGAGCCACCGAGCTAAGGTAAGTGGAATTGCTCTAAATTAGTGCCTATGTGTCCCTAGCTGTGAAGTGAATATTTCTCCCTTCTGGACCTCTGAAAAATAGTGAGTTTTCGACCGTCTTTCGATAAGCCTAAGTTTAGGCTATAAACTATATCGAAAGTGACGTTGCTCTTTACAATAAAGCTGTATGTAGTATTAATTGACATATTTTTGAATGAAGTTGGGAGGAAATAGTTGAAGCACCGGCCGAGTCTCGTCCGACGGACGAATAGTTCAAGGATAAGGTATGTAAAGCCAGTTCCCTCAGCAAGTTAAGTAATATCGGTACAGTATAATAATTTACAGGCCAGTAGAATATTCAGAAATCAAGTGTTACGTTTATTGTGAATGTTGATACTGTACTAGAAGCATCAAGTTGTAACTTGCGTAAAACTTACTAGTATGACATAGATCCTAACACAAGTGTTAGAAACTGTCCAGCATGTTCAGTATGTGATGTAATACGAAATGTTAAGATATTATTTTATTCAGTTGAAACCCCGTAAAGCGATGCAATATCTGTAAAGCACCTCAGAAATAGAATGACAGGCTAAAATAAAGTTTAGAACGCATGTTAAGAATAGTAAATCACGTTAATACAGAAACTCAATATACAGCATAGGTTCAGCAGAAATACTATATCATGTTCAGTATTAGACTTAGTACAGGATGGCAGGAGATTATATCTACATATATATACTATTATCAGTCTCAGCATGTATTAAATACGTACATATCGCTATCACCAGTTCAGCATGCAGTATGTACAGACACTTTATTATCATTAGCTTCAGTATGTGGTATATGCAGATAGTATTACTAGTTAGACTGTTGTATTGTTTGGGGTTGGACTACCTAGCATCCATGACCGCCCCAGGGTTGATAGCTGTATCGACTCGTCCGCCAAAGGACGAGGATACGTCGCTCTACGGAGTGGCATGCCGTCCCACAGGGGACGAAGATGGGTTGCCAGTTTTCCCCATATTATGCCTTGGTCGGCTTTGATACACCCCTGTCGAGCGGATACGCCCGGGTGTTGATTCAGAAGTCCTTCGGACTCAAGTACAGTTATAGTCAGGGGCTCAGCGAGCCCAAGTGCATACCCAGGGGACCGGCAGGATGCTTACAGGGGTTATAGGAGATGGAATGACCGAGGTAGGGGTGTAGATTCCGTGCTGGTTGTACCTCCCGGCTTATGGGGGCCGGGTAAGGTTTGTGTGTGCCATGTTATGTTACGTATGTTATGCCATGTTACGTTAGATGCGAGTAGATTAACAGTAGAACGATACGTCTCCAGGTACGACTCCTACTCCTTCCAGTATATATATGAGAGAAGGTATGACTTACGTTATTAGACAGTTAATCTATTTCTTCCTACTTCAGCTTCATCAGTTACATTGTTGTTTTCAGATTTCGCTTTCAGTTATTGCTTTACATACTCAGTACCAGCGGTACTGACGCCCGGTGGGCCGTTGCATTACTTGCCTGCAGGTACTCATAGACGAGCAGGCGATACTACGTGATTCCTGTCAGCGATCAAGTATTCAGCTCCTGTAATCCGGAGACTGAATTCTATAGGTGTATTTCATTTTCTTTTGTTATATAGTACGGGTAGGTCGGGGCCCTGTCCCGATCATTTCTATTGCTATTCCTAGAGGCTTGCGGTCTGTATATATCTCCCTATGATCAGATGAGCCGGTCGTGTGAGGCCGTGCAGTTGTATAGCTGTTAGTACTCTTTCTTTCTTTTATGATGGCTGTGTGGGGCCATAGTTTGCCAGTAGTGGTGACCTTGCTGGTCACGTAGCTTTTTAGTACTTCATGATTGAGTTATAGATAACTAGACAGCATGGTGGCCTTGTTGGCCCGCATAGGTTTCCCTGAATTGATATGTTTCTAGTCAGTTGTTAGTACAGGTACAGGAGGCTATAGGCCAATGGGCCGGGGGCTGTGTTTACAGCCGTTATAAAGCCCTTTGCTCCCAGAAATATGAGTTAGAGCCAGCCAGGCACCAGATGTGCCCAGGCTTAGCAGTCCAGCAGTTCAGGTCCTAATAGGGCACCAGATGCCAATCATACCCCCCAAGGCGGGGTGTGGCACTTATCATCCAAGGTCATTATTCATTCTTTTTGTCAATTATTAGTTTCAGTTAGACTTAGAGTTAGTTGAGGGCTTGTCCCAGCAACTCCTCAGTTAGATGGCTTTCAGATAGACATGATTTTCAGATTTATCAGTATTATTCAAATGTTTGAACTTTATGTTTGCAAACATGCCTTTCATAAATGCTTTAGGATATTGTTTCAAAGTTCCCTTGTGCATTTTTACTCAGACTGCTAGTGAATGATAGACCAAGGGTTGACTTGGGGTCACTTGTGGCTTCAAGTATCGTGTTACATACAGGGTGTAGACTCGGGGCGTGAAAAACTTGGTATAAGAGCCGTGGGTTTAGAGTATCCTCAGAATGTCTGAAAGCCACATCGAGTAGAGTCCTTTTAATGGGTGTGAAATGCGCCACACTTATGACGAGAAGGCTACAAGATGTTATTAGGAAAACTTCCTTTTGTTCATACTCTTTATCATGCGTTAACGTTCAATTCCAGAAATGTCCTTCTAATTTGTGCTCTGTTTCATTTTAGTGAACTATGCCTCCCAGGCGTGGTAATGGAAGAAGGGCCGGTAATGTCAACAGATCTGCTCCACTAGCCCCGACAGCTCCTCAAGATGATTCGGTGTCTACCGCCGAATTCAGGACGACCATTCAACTGCTGGTCCAAACAGTCACCAACCAGGTGAACCAGCAAGTGGTGCCAATGAACACCAACGGGTCTGCAGAAGCTGTGAGGGTGCGGGACTTCACTCGGATGAACCCTACAAATTTTCACGGAACAAAGGTGGGAGAGGACCCACAAGGGTTTATAGATGAGATTAGGAAGATTACCCATATTATGGGTGTCAGCTCCTCCGAGAGTGCCGACCTGGCTGCCTACCAGCTTAAAGGGGTAGCCCAGGTTTGGTATGAGCAGTGGAAGGAGGGGCATCCATAGAAACAAGACCGGTGGAGTGGGAGGATTTCCACACAGCTTTCCTGGATAGGTTTTTCCCTCGAGAGCTGAAGGAGGCAAAGATGGAAGAGTTTATGAACTTGCAAAAGGGCAACAGGCTACTGGAGGAGTACGCTCTAGAGTTTACCAAGTTATCAAAGTACACTCCAGAGATGGTAGCCGAGCCAAGGGCTCGCATGCTGAAGTTTGTTAATGGAGTATCTAATCTGGTCCTCAAGGAGTGTAGGACTGCAATGCTGATTAAGGACATGGACCTTTCTAGCTTGATTGTCTATGCCCAATAGTTTGAGAATGAAAAACATAAGGATACGGAGCGTAAGAACAAAAGAGAAAGGATTGGCCAGTCAGATTTCAACCATCAAAGATCTAGCGGTGGTAGCCCCCACAGCAACAGCAGCAGAGAGCCCCAACACCCAGTTTAGCTAGTGCCCCAACCTTTCCATCTCGCCAAGATCGGAGGGTTGGGTCATCTAGCACTCAGTCTTAGGCTCAAAGTACCGAGAACAAGTATCCAGCTTGTCCCAAGTGTGGTAGGAATCACCCAAGAGAAGGCCTTCAAGGATGAGAGGGCTGTTTTGGGTGTGGACAGCTTGGACACAGGCTTAGGGAGTGCCCGTCAGTAGGGCGAGGGAGATCATAATCTACCACATTATCAGCGACAGTAGGTCGACCAGCCTAGTAGGCTAACACATCAGGTATGGATGACAATCAGCGTCAATATCGTTTTTATGCACTGTCTTCCCGTCAGGATCAAGAGAGCTCACCTGACGTAGTCACGGGTATGTTACGTCTCTTTCATCTAGACGTGTATGCTCTCCTAGATCTAGAGCCACTCTTTCATTCATGACTCCCTACATAGCAGTCTAGTTCAATATCAGTCTAGAGGTCCTCTTAGAACCATTCTCAGTTTTTCACCCCAGTTGGCGAGTTAGTTAAAGCCAGTCGGGTGCATAGAAATTTCCCAGTCTCAGTCCTGAATAAAGTCATCCCAGCTGATCTCATAGAGTTAGACACGGTCGATTTTGACCTTATCCTTGGCATGGATTGGTTACACTCCTATTATGCCTCAGTCAAATATAGAACTAGAGTTGTCAAGTTCCAGTTTCCTAATGAGCCAGTATTAGAATGGACGGGCATAGTTCGGCGCCTAAGGGAAGGTTTATTTCCCACCTTAAGGCCCAGAAACTCATTTCCATAGGATTTCTATATCATCTGGTTCGGGTAAAGGATTCCAACTCTAAGACCCCAACCATTCAGTCAGTTCCAGTTGTCAGCGATTTCCCAGATGTATTTCCTGAGGATCTTCCCGAAGCTCCCCCTAAACGGGAAATAAACTTCAGATAGATCTCCTCCCAGATACTCAGCCCATCTCAATTCCTCCTTACAGAATGGCTTCCACTGAGCTTAAAGAGTTGAAGGAGCAGCTAAAAGATCTTCTTGACAAGGGTTTTATCAAACCCAACATCTCTCCCTGGGGTGCTCTAGTGCTATTCGTGCATAAGAAAGATGGTACCCTCAGAATGTGCATAGATTACCGTCAGCTGAACAAAGTCACAGTGAAGAATAGATATCCCCTACCTAGAATTGATGACTTATTCGACCAACATCAGGGAGTCAATTTTTTCTCCAAGATCGATCCCAGGTCAGGATACCATGAGTTAAGGGTCAGAGAGTGTGACATACCAAAAATAGCATTCAGAACTCGTTATGGTCACTACGAGTTTGGGGTGATGCCCTTTGGACTCACAAACACCCCCTGCAGCCTTTATGGATCTGATGAACAGAATCTTCAAGCAGTATCTGGATATGTTTTTTATTGCATTTATAGATGACATTCTGGTATACTCCTGAAATGAGAAAGAGCGTGCAGGTCACTTGAGGATAGTGCTTCAAACACTCACAGATGGCCAATTGTTTGCTAAATTCAATAAGTGCGAATTTTAGTTGAAGTCCATGACTTTCTTGGGTCACGTGGTGTCAGGTGAAAGAATACAGGTACATCCTCATAAAATAGTTGCAGTGAAGGATTGGCCCGGACCTACTTCTCTTACTAAAATCAGGAGATTCTTGGGCTTAGCGGGTTATTACTGATGGTTTGTGGAAGGTTTCTCGTCCATAGCATCTTTCCTGACCAAGTTAACCCAGAAGAAGGTGAAATTTCAGTGGTCGGACGAGTGTGAGAAGAGTTTTTAGGAGTTGAAGACTCGACTCACCACTGCTCCAGTGTTAACCTTTCCGGAAGGATCAGATGAGTTAGTTGTTTATTGTGACGCTTCCAGAGTTGGACTCTGTTGCATTCTGATGTATTGGGGCAAAGTGATAGCCTATGCCTCCAGACAACTCAAAGTTCATGAGAAGAATTACCCAACGCATGACTTGGAGTTGGCAGCGGTGGTATTCGCGTTAAAAATTTGGAGAAACTACTTGTACGGGGCTCACGTGGATGTATTCACGGATCACAAGAGCCTTCAGTATGTGTTCAGCCAGAAGGACCTTAACCTGCGTCAGAGATGATGATTGGAGCTACTAAAGGATTATGACATGAGTGTGTTGAATCACCCGGGTAGGGACAATGTGGTGGCTGGCGCCCTAAGCAGACGATCTATGGGGAGTGTAACTCACATTGAGGAAGACAAGAGGGAGCTAGCGAAAGAAGTTCACAGGCTAGCTCGGTTAAGGGTGCGATTGGTGGATTCAGCCGAAGATGGAGTGGTAATGCAAAAAGCAGGTCAGATTCATCCTTGGTAGTAGAAGTTAAGTCCAGACAAGATGAAGATCCAGTTCTACTTAAACTTAAAGAAGTAGTTCTCAGAAAGGAGGTTGAGGCTTTCTCCCAAGGGGGAGATGGGGTGCTTTGTTACTAGGGCAGGTTGTGTGTACCAGATGTTGATGAGTTGAGACAGTAGATACTGGCTGAGGCACACAGCTTGAGATACACCATTCACCCCGGTGCTTCCAAAATGTACCGCGATTTGTGGGATATTTACTGGTGGAACGGCATGAAAAGAGACATTGTTGAATATGTAGCTAAGTGCCTGAACTGACAGCAAGTCAAGGTAGAGACCAGGAGGTATGACTCAGGATATCAGCATACCCACATAGAAGTGGGAAGAAGTGAATATGGACTTCATTACGGGTCTACGCTGTACTTGCCGATCGCAAGACCCAATCCGGGTGGTAGTAGATCGAATGACTAAGTAAGCTCAGTTCCTCCCAGTCAAAACCACAGACTAAGCTGAGGACTATGCCAAACTTTACATCCAAGAGTTAGTCAAACTCCATAGGGTTCACTTGGCAATCATTTCAGACAGGGGAACTCAATTTACCTCGCACTTTTGGAAGTCCTTCCAGAAGGGACTAGGCACTCAGGTCAAACTCAGTGTTGCTTTTCATCACAGACCGATGGGCAAGCTGAGTAGACCATTCAGACCCTAGAAGATATGCTAAGAGCATGCATGATTGATTTTAAGGGTAATTGGGATGACCATTTACCTCTTATCGAGTTTGCGTACAACAACAGCTACCATTCTAGCATCCAGATGGCCCTATTTGAAGCATTGTATGGTAGAAGGTGCAGATCTCCTATAGGGTGGTTCGAAGTTAGGGAAGCTACCTTGATAGGGACAGACTTGGTTCACGAGGCAATGCAGAAAGTTTAGCTCATCTGAAAAAGGTTGAAAACAACTCAAAGCCGTCAGAAATCTTATGCCGATGTGTCAAGAAGAGAGTTGGAGTTTGCAGTTGATGACTGGGTATACCTGAAAATTTTGCCCATGAAAGGGGTTATGAGGTTTGGAAAGAAAGGGAAGCTTAGTTTGAGGTATGTGGGACCTTATAGAATTTTGAGGTGTATCGGTAATGTAGCCTATGAGCTAGAGTTACCTTCAGAACTAGTTGTTGTGCACCCAGTTTTCCATGTGTCGCTTTTGAAGAAGTGCATCGGAGATCTAACCTCAGTTGTACCATTGCATAGTGTAGAAATAAAAGATAGTCTCTCATATGAGGAAGTACCAGTTCAGATCCTTGACCATCAGGTGCGTAAGCTGAGGAACAAGGAAATAGCTTCAGTCAAAGTCTTATGGAGAAATCAGTAGGTTGGGGGAGCTACGTGGGAGGCCGAAGAAGATATGATGGCCACATACCCACACTTGTTCCCTACCGGCTCCAATACAGCTTGAGATATTAGCTATAACCCTAGAACTCAGTTTAGTTTTCATGACTCAGCTCAGATGTTTGAGTCTCTTTTATGTTTTTGAATGTATGTGTGAAAATTAAATTCAGTTCAGCTATGTATTTTTTAAACGGAGGTAGTCATTCTGGAAGTTTTGGAGTTAAATGAGCAGTATTTGGAAATTTTGATTTGCTATTTTTTTGCTTCCTGTGTGTTTTCTAACATTCAAGTACAAATGATTACAAGGGGGAGATATTGTAATGCCCTGGAAACTCAAAATCTAATTCTGGGACTTAAATCAGAAAATCTAAAAAATTACACAAATATTGTAGGGCGACCCACCTGACGAGTCGTTAAGTAACCTCACGACTCATTAGGTGAGCCGTAAGGAGAAAGCTGGATAATGTAAAGGAGGGAGGCAGTGTACCTAATGAGGGACGTCATGAGTCGTGGTCACTGACCACGACCCGTTAAATCACCCGTGGTCAGGTTTGAATTGAGAGTATATTTAGTTGACCAGTGTACTTGACGGGTGGCTGCAACGGGTCATTATCTGTGCCGAAGACTCATTAAGTGACTCATTATTAGACATAGCATTAAATCTACAAAATGAAATAGTATGGTCCACGACTGGTGACCTACAAAGGATCCCAGCAGTGTACCTAACGGGAGTGACCACGAGTCATGGTCAATCACCACAACCCGTTAGGTCACCTGTTAGGGACACCTGACAGTTCTTCCCAGTGAATTTCTAAGGGCTATTTAGTTGAAGACCCGATTTACTTTAGCACTGGTGTTAACTCTACCGAAGGGTACTGATGGATTCGTGGTTTATTGTGAAGCTTCAAGGATCGGTCTCGGGTACGTATTGATGCAGCACGGAAAGGTTATAGCATATGCCTCTAGACAGCTGAATGTTCATGAAAAAAATTACCCGACCCATGATCTTGAATTGGCCGTGGTGGTATTTACGTTGAAGATATGGAGACATTATTTGTACGGGGTTCACGTGGATGTGTTTATGGACCATAAGAGTTTACAATATGTATTTACACAGAAGGATCTCAATCTTTGGCAAAAGAGGTGGTTGGAGCTACTCAAAGATTACGATATGAGTGTGCTTTACCATCCGAGTAAGGCCAATGTAGTGGAGAACGCACTTAGTATACTCTCTATAGGGAGTGTGTCCCATGTGGATGAGAGAAATAAGTAGTTGGTGAAAGATGTGCATTGATTCTCAAGGTTGGGAGTTAGGTTGGTTGACTCTACCGATGGTGGTGTTGTTGTTCAGAATGGATCAGAATCGTCATTGGTGACTGATGTAAAGTCTAGACAAGATGAGGACCTGATTTTAGTAAAGTTAAAGGAAGTCGTTTAGAATAAGAAGGTAGAGGTCTTCTCCAAAGGGGGAGATGGTGTGCTTCGGTGCCAAGGTCGTCTATGTTTTCTTGATATTGATGATTTAAGGAGCCAAATGTTGCACCAGGCTCATGGATCCAGGTATTCTATCCATCCAGGTGCCACCAAGATGTACCGTGACTTACGAAAAGTCTAGTGGTGGAACGGCATGAAGAAGGACATAGCAGAATTTCTAGCTCAGTGTTCAAACTATCAGCAAGTGAAAGTTGAACACCAGAGATCGGGAGTTGTGCTTCAGGATATCGGTATTCCTACTTGGAAGTGGGGGGAAATTAATATGGACTTTATCACAGGTTTACCTCATACTCATCGACAATATGACTCAATTTGGGTTATGGAAGGCAGGTTGACCAATGCCACTCATTTTCTACCTGTCAAAACCATAGATTCAACGAAGAACTATGCCAAATTATATATTTGGGAGCTATTTCCATTGCACGGAGTGCCCTTGTCCATCATATCAGACAGAGGTACCAGATTTACCTCTAAGTTTTAGAAGTCATTTCAGAAAGGACTTGATACTCAGGTTAAGCTCAGCACTGCGTTTCACCCTCAGATGGATGGTCAAGCGGAGAAAATAATTCAAACTCTCAAGGACATGTTGAGAGCATGCATGATTGACTTCAAGAGTAGTTGGGATGATCTTTTGCCTCTTATCGAGTTTGCATACAATAATAGCTATCATTCCAGTATTCAGATGGTGCCGTTTGAGGCTCTCTATGGGCGGAGATGTAGATCACCTATTGGTTGGTTCGAGGTTGGTGAAACGGTAATGACAGGACCAGATTCAGTTCATGAGGCTATAGAGAAGGTTCAATTGATAAGGGACAGGTTGAGGACTGCTCAGAGTCGCCAAAAGTCCTATGCCGATATGAGAAGGAGAGAATTAGAATTTAAAGTTGATGATTGGGTATTTCTGAAGGTATCTCCCATGAAGGGAATGATGAGGTTCGGAAATATGGGGAAACTTAGTCCCCGCTATGTTGCCTCGTACAGGATAGTGAGACGTGTTGGCAAGGTGGCTTATGAATTGGAGTTGCCCTCAGAATTAGCTTTCGTGCACCCTATTTTCCATGTATCGCTCTTAAAGAAGTGTTTGGATGATCTAGCTCTAATTGTCCCGATGGACAGTGTTGGTGTGAAGGACAGCCTCAGTTATGAGGAGGTTCCGATAGAAATACTGGATCGCCAGGTTCGAAGGCTAAGGAACAAGGAAGTAGCTTCAGTTAAAGTGTTATGGAGGAATCAGCATGTTGAGGGAGTTGTGTGGGAAGCCGAAGCAGATATGATGGCTAGATACCCACATTTATTCTCTATCGGCTCAATTCCATCTTGAGGTATCAGTTTTGACCTAAAACCCCACTTAGTTTTCATGTTCAATTCATGTTTCCAAGTTTCTTTAATGTATGTGGATGTATGTATGATTCATGAATTCAGTTTAGCTACGTAGTTTGAAATAGTCATTCCATCAGTTTTCGACTTAAATAATCCGTATTTGAATATGAAGATTGCATTTCTCTGTTTTTCTGTGTGTTTTCCAACATTCGAGGATGAATGTTCCCAAGGGGGAGATATTGTTATACCTTGGGAGCCCAAAGATCAGACCCGTGAGTTGTGTTCGGCTGGTTCGGTATATGTAAAACCGACACGAAAGTGCATGTGGTCAAACAAGTAATAAAGTGGCTAAGTAAGCCAAGTATCGATCCAAGGAGACTCAGGATAAGTAAAATTGCCTAAGTACACTATATTCTTATCTTACTTCTAATTATGCTAACAACAGCGTAACCAACAGTTAAATAAGTTTTTGTTTATAAAATATATATATATACTAAAACTATTAACAATTATTTACTGTGAATTTAAACTATGGATATGAGCATGCCAAGGTTAAGAACAAGTAATGAATTCGATTATAATAATAATTTGGTTAATCTCTTCTTCATGTTGCTAGCCAAGAACATTAGCCTAGAAATTAAAACTCTCGTATTTAATTTCACTTTAGAATCATAAACCATCCGTCTACATTTCTGTGATCAAATGCAATTTATAAACTAGCAATACAATTCCGGTTCCTAAACTGACTAATACGGCTTTCAAGTATATTTCTATCAAGAAAGCACATCAAAACCCAATTTTCCCAAATCAAGTTAAGAACAATACCCTATAAATTCACAACTTTCCAATTTCTTGCTCTCTCGAGTGAAATTGGACTTTTTAGATGTACATTAATGTCGGCCACACACTAATGCAGTAAAAACAAGAATTAATAGAACAACATGAAAGAAGAAGAAGAAAACCATATCATTAACAATCAAAATTCATCACCATTGTTCAAAACCTTAGCAAGGAAGAGAATTAGCCACTCATTTGTGGATTGATCATCCTAAAACAAGTGTAAATCATGCATACAATTGATAGAAAGAAGAAAGGAAGAGAAGAAATCTCTTAGCTTTTTCGTCCCTCAACTGCTCCTAACCCACGTCCTAGCTCCACCAAGTCTGAATTAATTAAAATAAACTTAAGTGTGCTATTTATACTAGTGGGAAATTTTTCCCGGAATAACAAGCAACGTGTCACGGAGGTCAATGCAGAGCACTGCCTCCGTGACACGGCGTGGACGCGGACCTTCACTGGAAATCCAGGGTCCGGTAAAATAGCCTCAACGTGGCACGGAGGCCAACGCGGAGGCCTATCTCCGTGCCACGGAGCTGTCGCGAGGCCACACTGGAATTTGCCATTTAATTTCCTCTCCAGGCAGTGTGCCTCCGCGATGGTAGCGTGGCACGGCTCCATCGCGGAGCCCCTATGCTTTGTGCATTCCAATGTCTTTTCCACGCTCGCATCCAAGTCCAACTCCGATATAGTTCCGACATGCATTTTAGCTCCTAAAAATCATATTTTCCTGCAAAACAAATGCTAATCATGTTGGTTAAATTCGCATTTTATTACCAACTACATGAGAATATATACACATTGCACAACAAACAAGGCAAAAATGATACGTTTGAGTATCACTTGGGCATATAAATCTGCCCAAGATCACTTACCCCACACTTAAATCCTTGTTCATCCTCGAACAACACATACACAGCTCATGCAAATTACATCGCAACCTTTGTCACTATGATGCGACAATTTACGCTACGGTCATACCGATTATTCAATTTTTTGCAAATCATCAAGAAAACATGCATGGTCTTACAATGCAATGACCTTTCATACATCAAGACTTCCTAGACTTTAAGAATTTAATCTCGAGATCGGCAAACTCATGCACATTAGCTAATCAAGAAATCCGACACGAAAATCAATCTTTCATCAAGCATGTGCCCTCACAACTCAAGAGAATCTTCCCCTTTCATGTTCATGCAACACACAAACCTTCAAGTAGGGGCATATAAAAATTAATTTCACTCTCTCTCCCAAAAGAATTCACATGCATCATTTCATGACCCATAGGCTTGCCCTTAGTGTATTACTCCACTAATATAAAGAAATGCAATGTAGGATCACGTAGGACTTTAATGGGTTGTAACGGGGCTATGGAACTAGTATATATATTGGATTAGCCAATAATAGTCGCTAGAATCCTTAAGCGCCTTTTCACACATTCCCATCGACTCATGGATAACTTTTCTTCTTTTTTCTCTTTTCCTCTCATTCATGTTGTTTTACTTTCGTACAGCCCATTTCATCAAACACACTTGACACCAAACAAAGGGTTTTCATGTACCCTCCTCATCATTTCATTATAACAAGTGCCTCTTCAACCTCATCTTTTCTTTCCTCACTCTGCTTTTCTTTTTCTTTTCACTCTTCTCACTCTTTGACACTTTGGGAAAAATTCTCTTTTCTTCGTAAGCGCTTAAAAGTTTTGTATAGACTTTTACAGCTAATGAAAAGAAGGAATAAAGCTTAGTTTATACATTTTTGGACAAAAGAAAGAAAGAAACGGCTAAAGGCTCAACGGGTTGACTAGGGTATACAATCACATAAAAAGGTAAAGTATGACAAGAAATAAAAAAATAGAAACTCTCGGTTAAAACAAAGAAATGCCTACATCCTTTCCAACACTACACCTCCTTCATTTCATTTCGTATACACACCAGGCAAGTTCTAGACACTTCACAATAGCATGGAATAACAATACCTCACTTTACACAACATGCACATGCTCGAATCAAGATGTATTCACAGACTCTTGAATTAGCCAATTACATGAATTCAAGAATTAAGCCTCACTCATATCGAATCAAATTCTATAGCCTAGGTAACTCAACATATTTACAAAATTGCATGCTTTCAAACGAATCACTTTCACATTCTGAACATCAGTTACAACACGCAACGAAATTTTGCAACCATAAAGCAACTACAGGTTCATTGATGCAATCCACCAAAGAAAAACTAAAAACAAATTAAAATCCTACTCCTATCGACTACATTTCCCTTAAGACGGTCGTCATCCATCCATCATAGGGAACGGTCACTAACTATGACATCGGTTCAATGGGACTATTCTCGGTAAAAGAACCGAAAACAAACTCCGAGAAACCCAAAAAAAATAAAAACTGAAAAATTCTGCAACACATATAGAAAAATATTTACAACATATTTTGATAAGTGCAAAATATTTTCGCAAAAATTTTGAAAAAAAATATCGATCATTTCGATAAGAAAGAAATATTTACAAACTATTTACAGCATTCACAAAATATTTACCTTCGCAACCACAGCTTTGCATAACACACATCAGTAACCACAAAAATATGTACAGATACAACACAAATCAGTTCACAACAGGGAAAGCACAAACATACATACAAACCAAGGAAAAAGCATACAGCAGATTAGAGCCTACGTCCCAGCACCTATCTACTCCCCACCCCACACTTAAATCGAACACTGTCCCCAGTGTTCACAAAAAATACAAAGCACAAAATTTCGGGTGGTGGCACTCCCTGCTCAGTCGAAATATTCGACTTCTTCATCTGGTGCTGCTGCCTCGTCGCCCATGTCTGAGTCCGCTCCATCGTCGTCATCGGACTCCACATCGGAGTCCTCCCGACGTGTCTCCTCATCAGTAGGGACATCGTCATCAGTAGGCTCCACGAAGGCTGGTCCCACTCGGCATAAAGCTCTAGCGTTCTCGCCAAATGGGTAATCCAGCTCCAACTGCCATAATTCTTCCTCGGTGGCTGGTCTCCCACCAATCCGTAGCTGAAGCATCTACATGCCGAACATACGTGCCATGTACTGATCGTCACGAGCATGTCGCTCGCCCAAAGTCAGCACTGGCCCGTGTGTGGTGTCGGGGGCCTTAGTTTTGGTCACATCGAGGGCCCTCCGCTCCAGCTGCGGGATGTAATCCATGGCTTCTTCCTCGACATCGAGGCCTCGGAGGAAGGTGGTGATGAGTCTACCGAACCCGTATCTGTGGCCCTGGTGTAGTCTGGCTCTCTTCATGGCGGATATAATTACCGCCCCAACGTTAATCTCAAGCCCTTTCATAAGGGCATACACCAAGCAGACACGGTTCCGAGTCACATCCGTCATGTGAACTCCCGGGATTAAGCACGAACATACAATCTTCAGCCATATTCTGGCCTCCCTGTTCATCTGCGAATAAGGCAGAGTCTGGTGGTAACCCCTCTCCTTATGTCTACTCCATCGGGCTGTGGATCGAGCCCTACACAACGTACGTCTGATGTCGGTGTACGGTGGGGTGATGTTTAGCTGGCGGAGAACGTGAGCGTCTGTGTCCCGCGCTCCAACGATGGCATTAAATTGCTGGGGTTCCAGAGTAACAATCTGCCCTCTGATTTTTATTGTGTGGCTTCTGATGGCCGGGTTCCAATTTGCGTAGAACTCCCGGACCAAATGTAGGTTGCACTCCTTGGGCTCCTGAAATATAAAGCTGAGCCCAGCTGCTTCAATCCTCTGCACAATACGAGGGAACTCTTGTGCTAGTGGTTCCCGTGCAATATGTTCTTCCGGGAAGTACTTGCTCTCCTTATGCTTAGCATACCATTTCTTTCCTTCCTCGGTTACCCATCTTGTTCCGTATTGGCGGCGTTGGCCGCGCGGAACAGCTGGTGCAGCTGGGACTGCGGTGCCCCAGTCTCATTCGCTTTCTACCGGTGCCTGAGGTAGAAGCACCTTTGCCCTTATCCTGCCTACTAGCCATTGTACCTGTCAATATACACAAACAAGCACAACGTTAAGCTAAATACATGTTAACTTCGGCTAAGGTCGGGTTACACAACGTTTACCCCACACTTAGTCCTTAGCTACTTTTACAAAATTACGGCAAGGATAACTCTACTTACACCAAAGACAACAACTATACAATTTATGCTTAGTGCGTTCACAAAAATTTCGACAGCATAACGCTTAGAGTACTACTCAGACTTCATACAGCTAATTCCAATCCTACTATCGCTAACAATTCAACCATCGCACAAGCAATAAAAACAAAAAAAATAAAAACAACGACAAAAACATTCTATATACAAACGAATCCAAATAATCAAACCAATTTTCACAATTTTCGCACTTTCCCAAAAATTCGAGAATTCATCGTCTTAACATTCATACAATATTTACAATGACTTATCTCAATTTACAAACACCCCCCGGCATCTAATTTACCGAATTATCAAGTCACCCAAGTCAAATTCAACAACCCATGCCCTAGAATACAATTCTACAATCAAATTAGAATTATTTACGTAATCGATAAGTTCAAACGCTAATTAGAACAATCCGAACATTTATCCATCATAAATAACTCAACATCATGTTAAATTTCTACTTAGGGTGATATATCTCACCTCGCATGCCCAAAGTCGACTACAATCGCCAAAAATTTGAGAGAAACGAGGAAAACATACCTTCGAATTGAAGAACCGAAGAAACTTGACGAATTCCTTGCCTAGTAACGTGGCACGGTGCTTGGGGAGGGGGAAATGGTGTTTTGGTCGCGGAAGGGAGAGGGAATGGGGAGATTTGAGCGAAAATCAGGGGTTTATTTAAAGAAAACACGCGGGTCACCCGGCGACCCGGTGTGACCCGGCACCAATTGTAAGGCAACGTGTCACGGAGGGTAACGCGGAGCCCCTCCTCCGTGACACGGAGCCAACGCGTTGGCTTACTGGAAATTTTAAAAAATCCGGATTTTGCCTTCAACGTGTCACGGAGGGTAACGCGGAGCCCCTCATCCGTGACACGGAGCCAACGCGCCAGTGCACTGTTTCTTCCATTAAATTATTTTTTCATACCTTGCCTTATTCTTCCCAATTCCATGCATATTTCTCTCCGTTAGACCTGAAAATCACCTCACTAAACAAAATTGGTTAGATTAATAGATTTCCCTAACTAAAATGAAAAATATTAACTAAAACAAGAATCTAAACCTAATCAAGAAAAGAAAAATAAAAATAAAAATTATTTACACTATAAAAAAAAAAAATTATTTTTCACGGGTTGCCTCCCGTGCAGCGCCTGGTTTACTGTCGCGGCTCGACGTCCTTTATGCTCAATTATCTACTAGGGTTATGGACGATTTGTCACAATCGTTGTCCTCCCCCCAGTAGTTCTCAACCTTATCAGGTGGCCTTCCTATTAACTCTCGTGAATCATTTATTCGATTAGCGTTCCCATGATCAATCACATTGATCACCGAGAGTTCTTCATTCACCGTCGGGAGCTTAGATGCTTTGTAAACATCGAACACTTCGACCTTGTCATGTGCTCGCATTGTAAGTTGACCCGCAGCTACGTCAATTAATGCTTTTTCGGTTGCCAAAAAGGGTCGTCCCAAAATAAATGGGACTTCAGCATCTGGTTCAAAGTCCAGAACAATAAAATCGACCGGAAAAATGAGGGACCCCACTTGCACAAGCACATCCTCAACAATGCCATCCGGCCTAGCTAAGGATCTG
Source organism: Datura wrightii (assembly GCA_035772735.1). Classification (NCBI taxonomy): domain Eukaryota; kingdom Viridiplantae; phylum Streptophyta; class Magnoliopsida; order Solanales; family Solanaceae; genus Datura; species Datura wrightii. The sequence goes on from JASDFA010000003.1 coordinate 15,278,528, forward strand.
TCTGCTAGCTGCAAGATTACGGTTGTAGGTCTAGGACTCCCCAGACCTAACTTTCTGAATACCGAAGATGGCATCAGATTTATGCTCGCCCCCAAGTCACATAATCCACGAGCTCGGATACTCTGCCCAATAGTCAGTTGGATAGTAAAACTTCCAGGGTCTTTCAGTTTCGTGGGCAGTTTGTTTTGAATCCGGGAAGTGCATTCCTCCGTCAAAGCTACCGTGGCATACTCAGTCAAGCGACTTTTGTTAGCCACGATGTCTTTAATATATTTTGCATATTTGGGCACTCCCTACAAGACATCAACAAGAGGTAAATTAACATGTACCTGTTTAAGCACCTCCATAAATTTCTTGAAACACGCCTCCTCCTTGTGTTTCTTAAGTCGTTGAGGGAACGGGGGTGGAGGTCTTTCTGCTTCTGCTTCTTTGGTCTTCCCCCTATCAGAACTTTGTTCCTCCTCAACTTCTGCTGCTCCTGACTTTTGAGGCGGTCTTTCCGGTTCCACCTCCTTCAACTGTAAACCACTCCTCGTGGTCACTGCATTTACCTGCTTCGGATTAGGATCCCTGTCGCTAGGCAGTCCTCCTTTGGGTCTTGTGTTTTGGGCACTAGCAAATTGCCCAAACGGATATTCAAGAGCCTTGGTCGCCAACTGATTATTCTTCACTTCGGCTGCCAATTTGACATAGTCAGCCTGCAATTGTGCCTGATTAGCGATCATGGTTTTGAACATCTCCTCAATGGTCGGTGATGGTGGTGGAGGAGGGGCATTGTGATTTCTGAATTGAGCTTGATAGTTTTGTTGCCCTCCTTGATTTCTCTGCATACCCTGACCAGAACCTTGGCTTTGTTGGTTGTTGCTACCCCACGAAAAATTTGGATGGTTCCTCCAATTTGAGTTGTAGCCACTACCAAATTGCTGCTGATTTCTCTGTGCATTGCCCACAAAGTTAACAGAATCAGGATTTGCACCACAGCACTCAGCTGAATGCTCACTACTACCACACACTTCACACCACATCTGCTGGACTGCATTGACTGAAACTGAATGCTGGTTCAAATTCATATTGCTGAAGTGATTGTTTAACTGATTTTGCAAGGCAGCTATCTGTGCAGCGATAGCTGTGAATCCATCCACTTCAAGCACTCCCGCTGCTTTCCTTGCTCCACCTCTTGATGAATCGGCATTCCATTCTGGATTGCCCTGTGAAATTCGGTTAAGCAAAGTGTACAGCTCCTCATAGGTCTTTTCCAGCGCTTTCCCTCCAGCTGCTGAGTCTAACAGAATTTTAGTATGGGGTTGCAAACCCTCAATAAATGTGTGTACCAACACCTCATTGGACTGATGATGATGAGGACAGTCCCGCAACATGGATTTAAATCTTTCCCAGGCTTGATATAGATTTTCTCCCTCCCTCTGTTTAAAACTTAGAATTTGACTTCTAAGTCTGGCTGTTTTATCAGAAGGGAAAAATCTAATCAAAAACTTCCGTGCAAGATCATCCCACGTTGATATAGAATTTGGTGGTTCAGCTTTTAACCACCTCTTGGCTTCACCGAGTAAGGAAAACGGAAATAAGGTGAGCCGAACATAATCGGGTGACACTACAGCGGGTATATAAGTGTCACTTATCTCCAAAAAATTCTGGAGATGTTGTTGTGGGTCTTCATAAGGGAGACCGGTAAATTGCCCGCTTGTGTGCAAAAGTTGCACCATATTCTGCTTTAATTCAAACCTCCCTCCAGGCTCTGGTTTGCGAATACTAGAATGTACATTGTTGGCGTGTGGGATTGCCACTTCGCGAACCGGCCTTGCTGCTGCTTCATCGGGCACTAACACTGCCCGCACAACTGGTGGATGTTGCTGCTCCATAATAGATTGTCGGAACAACTGCAGCTTCTTTTGTAGAGCTTCTCTACGTTGACTATGAAATTCACGTTCAGGCTCTAAGTAAGATTCCACCAGCTCTTTGTCCCTTGCCAGTGTTCACAGAAATCAAATCTGCAAAATACAGGCTAAGACCAAGTTGTTAACACTTAAGAAAATAAAACAAAAATACAGTAAATTTACACTTAACACAATTTCACCAATTGCCTAGTCTCCCCGGCAACGGCGCCAAAAACTTGTTCGGCTGGTTCGGTATATGTAAAACCGACACGCAAGTGCACGTGGTCAAACAAGTAATAAAGTGGCTAAGTAAGCCAAGTATCGATCCAAGGAGACTCAGGATAAGTAAAATTGCCTAAGTACACTATATTCTTATCTTACTTCTAATTATGCTAACAACAGCGTAACCAATAGTTAAATAAGTTTTTGTTTATAAAATATATATATATACTAAAACTATTAACAATTATTTACTGTGAATTTAAACTATGGATATGAGCATGCCAAGGTTAAGAACAAGTAATGAATTCGATTATAATAATAATTTGGTTAATCTCTTCTTCATGTTGCTAGCCAAGAACATTAGCCTAGAAATTAAAACTCTCGTATTTGATTTCACTTTAGAATCATAAACCATCCGTCTACATTTCTGTGATCAAATGCAATTTATAAACTAGCAATACAATTCCGGTTCCTAAACTGACTAATACGGCTTTCAAGTATATTTCTATCAAGAAAGCACATCAAAACCCAATTTTCCCAAATCAAGTTAAGAACAATACCCTATTAATTCACAACTTTCCAATTTCTTGCTCTCTCGAGTGAAATTGGACTTTTTAGATGTACATTAATGTCGGCCACACACTAATGCAGTAAAAACAAGAATTAATAGAACAACATGAAAGAAGAAGAAGAAAACCATATCATTAACAATCAAAATTCATCACCATTGTTCAAAACCTTAGCAAGGAAGAGAATTAGCCACTCATTTGTGGATTGATCATCCTAAAACAAGTGTAAATCATGCATACAATTGATAGAAAGAAGAAAGGAAGAGAAGAAATCTCTTAGCTTTTTCGTCCCTCAACTGCTCCTAACCCACGTCCTAGCTCCACCAAGTCTGAATTAATTAAAATAAACCTAAGTGTGCTATTTATACTAGTGGGAAATTTTTCCCGGAATAACAAGCAACGTGTCACAGAGGTCAACACGGAGCACTGCCTCCGTGACACGGCGTGGACGCGGACCTTCACTGAAAATCCAGGGTCCGGTAAAATAGCCTCAACGTGGCACGGAGGCCAACGCGGAGACTTATCTCCGTGCCACGGAGCTGTCGTGAGGCCACACTGGAATTTGCCATTTAATTTCCTCTCCAGGCAGTGTGCCTCCGCGATGGTAGCGTGGCACGGCTCCATCGCAGAGCCCCTATACTTTGTGCATTCCAATGTCTTTTCCACGCTCGCATCCAAGTCCAACTCCGATATAGTTACGAAATGCATTTTAGCTCCTGAAAATCATATTTTCCTGCAAAACAAATGCTAATCATGTTGGTTAGTATAAATTCACATTTTATTACCAACTACATGAGAATATATACACATTGCACAACAAACAAGGCGAAAATGATACGTTTGAGTATCACTTGGGCATATAAATCTGTCCAAGATCAAGTTGAAATAGAGAAAAATTAAAATTTGGCATCAGGTCACAGAACGGGTCGTGAGGTGACTCATTGGAGCAGCCCACGAGTCGTGATGTGACTCGTGGCGAGGCTCGGGTGAATAGTTTAAAATTTGGGAATTTGACTCCCCAAGGACATTACCACGATTCATGTTCATCACCCACGACTCGTTAGGTCAGTCGTGGGGAGTGGTGATTGAGAAAAGAGGAAAAGGGAAATAGTGTACCGAACGGAAGGACCCCACGAGTTGTGGTTAGTCCCCAAGATTTGTAGGATGGTCGTGACCAAGAAGGGTAAAGTTTTATTGAGAATGAGGTAGTGCACATGATGGGTGGTGACCATGAGTCGTGGTCACCAGTAACGGATTGTGATATCATCCATGACGAGCCTAGGAGACCTGACAAGAAGTGTACCTGACGGACGACTCCACGTGTCGTGTCCCTTGATGACGAGTCGTTCGGTCCCTCATTGGTACTAACTGGCAGTTATTTTTTGCGAATTTAGTAAGGACTTTTCCGTAATTCCTAATATCCTAAGACCTAAACTACGCCATTTGAGTTATGAATGATGACTTTTAAAGGTTTAAGTTCATTTTAGGCCATATTCATTCATACATGCAAGGTAGAAGGTGAGAGAGGGTGATCAAGCTTAGTGTTCTTCAATTTCTCTACAATACCTCTTGGGCAATCAAAGATGTGTAAGAATCAGTCTCAATCAGGTGTGTAGGGTTATGAATGGGTGATTCCTCTCACACCCATGCCCAATTCCTCTCTAAATCATCTATTTCCTATGTCCAATCTATGGGGTTTTAACCCAATGCATGAAATTCCTAAATTCTGTACATGGGTACGATTTAATTATGTTTCTACTATTGAATTATGAATAATGGGAAAGTTTTATTATGTTTTCAATCAAAATCATGTTTCTAGGTTTATGAATTAAAAAGCCCATTGATGAGAAGTTTATGAAAGATGATATTTGTGATGAATGTATGGTGATGAGGAAATATTATGACGAAAAGCATGTTTTCAAGCTACCCATGTTTATAATCATGTTTTCGATGTGAATTGAGGTATTCTCAAGCATGATAAAGCTTTGGTAAATGCCCACATGTTTAAGTATGATTTATGATTTCTCGAATTAAGCTTACCACATGGTTTTGGAGTGAAGACTCTTAATTATCTTTCAGCTTGTGGTATGGTGTGAGTTAAAGCTTCTAATATGCGTGATTTCATATTTGAGATGTATTTGATTTATGAGCTTCGTCAATAGACGATGTTGAGCTTCTTTGAAAAATTATGTAGAGCATATGCATTTTTTTGGGAGTAGTGTCTAGCAACAAGTAGGCTAAGGGTCGATCACCCTATGCCTCAGATCTACGCGCCAACGTAGGTATGTACTTATATATATTGCTTCAGGATCTCCCTTGTGAGCTATCCCCCGCCCTATTGGCCTACGAGCTTGATATCGATATCATGGTATCATCCCTAGCCCTGGCATGGATTTGGACGGCTCTACCCACTTGAGTGTGATAGTTGGGACCACGTAAGCTCTATCATCGTATGACGGTTAAATGAAGAGTCTCCCATTTTTCCACATGATTTCAATTATGCATGTTTATTATTTATGAGATTTCTACATCTATATATGTTCTAAAGCAGGTTTGACTCAATGTTTAGTTTTACTCACTACTATCAGATTTCAGCTTTGAGTCAATCGATGCAGTTATGATGTTATGATTAAGTTATGGTGAGATCATGATTTAAGAAAGAATGCATGCAAGCCCTACCCTCATATCCTTATTATTTATGTTTTAAATTATGCATGTTCTTAAATGATTCTACTTACTTAAGCGGTTTTACTTACTCGGTACATTCCACGTGTTGACCGCATACTCTATGATGTATCGTTTCATGATACAGGACCCAGCTCTCAGGTTCAGCCCCGTTCATAGTCAGTCTTCAGAGTTAGCATCTTATGATGTTGGTGAGTCCTCATCTCCCAAGGACTACACTTGTTCGGATCTCCTTTATGTATTTTTAGTTTCAGCTTAATTGAGTTAGTTGGAGTCTTGTCCCATCAACTCGTCATGTTTAGAGGCTTTTCAGACAAAGGATGTATTCAGCTTCGAATTGTGTATTCTGATGTTATGATTAATTTAGACTTCTTCTATGATTACCTTGTTTATTCTTTAGTTTTATCGGTTGAGTTAGATGTATGTTCATCTCATGGGTTGACTTAGAGTCTCTCGGGACTCCTTGTCCCATGCTGCGATCCGGGCGTCTGTTCGGGTCGTGACAGAATATCCTTTGCTAGCTCTTTTCTGCCCTCTTCAACATGAGCAATGCTCCCCATGGACATCCTGCTTAGGGAATCATCCACCATATTGGCCTTGCCTAGGTGATATAGCACACTCATGTCATAATCTTCAGTAACTCCAACCACCTTCTCTGACAAAGGTTCAGATCCTTCTGACTGAACATGCATCGAAGACTCTTATGGTCGGTGAAAACATCCACGTGAATCCCATAAGGGTAATGACTCAATATCTTCAAAGAAAACACCACTGCTACCAATTAAAGATCATGAGTCAGATAGTTCTTCTCATGAACCTTGAGTTGCCTGGAGGCATAAGCTATTACCTACCCTACTACATCAGAACGCAATAGAGCCCAACTTTGGAAGCATCACAATAGACTACGAACCCATCTGTTCCATCAAGTAAAGTCACAACTGGAGTTGTAGTGAGTAGAGTCTTCAACTCTTGGAAACTCTTCTCACATACATCTGACCACTGAAACTTCACCTTTTTTCTGAGTTAGCTTAGTTAGAGGAGACGCAATAGAAGAAAACCCCTATAGAAACAGTCGATAATAACTGACTAGACCCAGAAAACTTCTGATATCTGTTGGAGAAGTAGGTCTTGGCCAGTCTTTCACCGCTGCTATCTTTTGAGGATCTACCTGAATACCCTCACCTGAGACCACATGACCAAGGAAGGCCACATACTTCAGCCAAAATTCACATTTGCTGAATTTAGCGAACAGTTGGCAATCTCCGAGAGTCTGCAACACTATCCCCAGATGGTTAGCATGCTCCTCATTTCTGGAGTATACCAAAATGTCATCTATGAATACAATAACGAACATGTCTAGATATTGTTTGAATACCCTGTTCATCAGGTCCATAAAAGCTGACGGGGCATTAGTTAGTCCAAAGGACATAACCACAAATTCATAGTGACCATACCGAGTTCTGAAGGCTAATTTTGGTATGTCACATTCCCTGACCCTAAGCTGATGATATCCCGACCTAAGATCTACTTTGGAAAAACAACTGGCTCCCTGAAGCTGATCGAAAAAGTCATCAATCCTGGGTAGGGGATACCTGTTCTTAACTATAACTTTGTTAAGTTGACGGTAGTCAATACACATTCTGAGAGTACTGTCTTTCTTCCGCACGAACAATACTGGAGCACCCCATGGAGAGATACTGGGCCATATGAAATCCTTATCAAGAAGGTCCTTCATCTATTCCTTCAACTCCCTAAGAGCAGCTAGAGCCATTATGTAAGGAGGAATAGAGATTGGCTGAGTGTCTGGAAGAAGGTCTATGCCGAAGTCTATTTCCCGATCAAGAGGGACTCCGGGAAGATCTTTGGGAAACATGTTAAGGAATTCACTAATGATTGGAACCAACTGAATAATTAGGGTCTTAGAGATAGAATCTTTGACCCAAACTAGGCGATAGATACACCCTTCCAAAATGAGCTTCCTTTCCTTAAGGTAGGAAATAAACCGACCCTTAGGTGCTGAAACACTACCCATCCATTCTAAGACTGGCTCATTGGGAAACTGAAGTCTGACGACTCTAGTTCTGCAGTCAACTGAGGCATAACCGGAATGTAACCAATCCATGCCAAGATTGAGGTCAAAATCGACCATGTCTAGCACTACTAGATCAACTGGAATAACTTTACTCAATATAGAGACTGGGCAGTTTCTATATACCCGGCTGGTTCTAACTGACTCACCAACTGAGGCGGGGACTAAGAATGGTTCTAAGAGGAATTCTAGACTGATTTCGAACAGAACAGCTACATAAGGAGTCACGAGTGATAGTATGGCTCCTGGATCTAGTAGGAAATATACATCTAGGTGGAAAAGATGTAACATAATCGTAACCACGTCAGGTGAGCTCTTCTAATCCTTACAAGAGGATAAAGCATAAAAATGATTTTGGCGTTGACCGTCATCTATACCTGAAGTATTACCCAGTTGAGCTGGACAGCCTGCCGGGGTTGCTGAAGTGGTAGACTGAGTTTTTCCCTGTCCTGCTGACAGACACTCCTTTAGCCTGTGACCCAACAACTCACATCCAAAGCAACCCTTTTTTCCCATGCAGCATTGACCTGGATGGTTCTTGCCACACTTAAGGAAAGTTGGGTAATAGTTGCTGGCACTGTAAGTCTAGGACTGGAAGCCAGATGCTCCAACCTTCCGATCTTTTCTCATGACCCGAACGTACACCCAGGTCGTAAACACGAGACAAGGAGCCTCGAGAGACGCCAAGTTGACCCATGGCATGATCATACATATAATTCATTCACATAAGCGGAATACTTAACATAAGAGAACGAAATCATGACATAATAATGGAGAAAATACAATACATGATCCATACATGATGGCTGAATACAACTTATAGTCTGAAAAGCCTCTAATCATGAAAGATGGGTTGATGGGACAATACCCCAACTAGCCCTACAATATTAAAACTGAAAAGAATAATAGAGTCTGAACATATGGCCCTCGAAACATGAGGACTCACCAAATAAGCTGATAGCGAACTCTGAAGAGCTACTGAGGAGGGTGAGCCTGAGAGTCGAGTCCTGTATCATGAAATGATAAAGCATAGAAAGTATGCGGTCAGTACGTGGAATGTATCAAGTATGCAAGGTAAGTGAAACAGACATTTAAAATATATAGAACTCATAAATGATTTATAGAGTAGGACATCATGCTCATATCGTAAACATCGTAACATTACATAAGGCTCAAGGTTTTCAAAACATTCGTAATACATCGTAATCTTAAATATAGGAGAAAATCTTTACTTAACATAACTTGAGCAGAAATACATAATCATAACATGCATAAATCATGAGGAATAGTAGGAGATTCTCTTAAACGACATACCCCATATGAGCACACAAGAAGTCCGACTTGTAAACCTAGTTGGAAGGTCGTTCGTACCTTGCCAAGAGTAGAACCATGAAGGGCATGATATCACCATGAAAAGGGCCATTTGGGATGGGGACAGTCACAAAGGAGGTACCAACATACCTACGGTGGCACGTAGTTTATGAGATTCGGGGCTTAACCTGAACCCTGAACCTACTCGATGTTCGATACTACTCCCAAAACATATATAGTGCTCATAGTATAACATGCATGAATTCATGGGCTAGTTAAATCGTGATACACATAAACATAATTGTACATACGTGAACTAGCCATGAAACTAGGACCGTGAGTCGGCCAAACATAATTCATGAATCATAAAGTTCATACATACTTGTAGATCATGCATATAACTTGAAATCCATAAAATCATGATGGGTAATTGATTAAATCCATATTTTTAAATCGTAATTCATGTTGGGCTTGTAAATATCATCAGTTAAAGAGAAGATCATAAATCGATTCATCATGGGTCATGCATAATTAGGCTTAATTTCAAGAGAATTCAATAATCAATAACATTATAAATAAATTAAATTACCAAATCTGATCAAAACCCCATAGAATAGATAAGGTTTGAAAATCACAAAGCCCATTATCATTAGATTTTTATATAAATCTACTTCAAACCCAATAAAGTTTTGATAGGATTTTCATGAAATCGTAGAGAATGGGCATGGGCGTGAAAGGAAACACCCATTGATAGCCTTACATACCTGAAAACAACTGATTCTTAACCTCCCTTGAATGCCCAAGAAGGAATTGGAAAGATGTGAAGAGGAAAGCCTTGAATCACCTTTGATCACATCTCTATACTCTTGCATTCATGAATGAGGACTTAGAATAAATTATCCCTCTAAAACCCCACTTTCATAAGCTAAAACGATGTAGTTTAAGCCTTAGGAAATTTAGAATTTATGAAAAATCCCTTACTAATTCGTAGAAAATAACTGTCAGGTGGTTCTAACGGACGATCTAACGACTCATCACTGGGGAAGACGACTCGTCATGCTTCTCATCAAGTACACTGTCTAACCTTGCCTCCTGCCTTGTGATGTGTGATGCGTTTCCCCGCAAGCGTACGGGTCGTGCAAGTAATATAGTGGCTCTTTTTAAGAACTGGAATGTCGAACCCACAGGGACTGGACCAATTCAGCTAACTATCAAGTTCAAGTGTGATACTAAATACCAAAAATATTGATTATAGAAGTTTTCGAGAAGATTTAATTAAGTCTAATTTTGGTCAACGAAATATTCTGAATTCACTCTAGGAGCAATATAGAGTTAAAACCAGATAATCATGCGCTGTTACGATTTGCAATGGTTTAAGTATGAAACTATTAATTGTCATCTCACATAATTATAATTGCATTTTCATGGCCTTTCTAGCCTCTAAACACGACAAGCTAGCCTTACTGCAATATTGTGAGCGAGGATGCTAATTCTAGTTCGTGGGCAATTAATTAGGCGGATGTGGTTTACGTGGAAATGATTAGTGACTCTCGTACACCTAATCATTCGACTCAACTTAGCTTCACAACTACTTCTTCGAGTGGTGATGTGATAATTCTAAGTTGGTGCCTAGCTCATCCCGTTTTATCAACCAAGCAAGGTGTTAGGTATATTTCTATCCTAACACAAATTATATCGTGAGATACAACCATGCTCCCTACATTCTCATGTTCTGACCTAGGTCAATGCTTTCTCAAGCATATGCCTAAGTTAACGTGTATGTTTTCATGGTGATCAATCATAAAAACAACCATAATACAGAATGCAAGACAAAACAACAATCAATAACTTAATTCCAACACAAATTCGTAAAAACACAATCATAATTCATGGCTTCAACCCTAGAGGAAGGGTTCTAGCCATTCATGTTTGTAAAATTACAAGAAAACATTAATAAACTAAAATACTTACAAGAATTCGTAGAAGAGAAGGGAATTTGACAAACCCTAGATGAGTTCTCCCACTTCTCCCTTCACTCCTAGGTGGTTTTCCAGAATAAAATTGTGACAAAATGATTTTAGGATCTAAGGGACCTATTTATAGTAAATGAGAATTTTGCAAAATTTAGCCTGTCGTGGAATGGCTCCGTGTCATGGAGTGTATCGCGGAGCACTACCTCTGTGACACGGAGGTGACGTGGAGGCACACTGGAAATTGCCTCTGGATGCCAATCTGCCGAGGGTCGTCGCGCTGGCCGGCGTGACACGCTGCTCATGCAGCGCGATGGCATGCTGCTGGCGTGGCACGGTGTTGGCGCGCAGCTCGCCAGCCTACATGCTGCCTTCTCTCGTGCGCCTGGCATGGGCGTGGTATGGCGCTGGGCGCGGCACACGCACAGCGTGGCACGCTGCCTGGCGTGGCCAGCCTTGCCAAGGCATGCTCCTTGCCGACTTTTGCCAATTACTCCTGACTCTGTTCCTCTACTTCACCAACTTATGAATTAGTTCCTCAAATTCATCCAAACCTACAAAACAAGAACTAATCATGTTGGTTAGTACATATATTCTCATTTATATAAAATCACATGAAAACATATATAATTAATTAGCTAAACAAGACTAAATTAAGTTATAGAGCCTCACTCGGGCATGCTATTTTGCCCGAGATCACAACCCCACACTTAAAGTCTTGTTCGTCCTCGAACAAACCTTTTACATCTCATGCATATGAAGACTCACACATAGCTAATTTAGCAAGATAATTTAGGCTACGGCTATAATGATTATTTAAGATAACCAGCTAAAAATAGAGCATGCACGATTTGATCATTGAAATGAAATACAACCCTGCTAAGACTTCTTAACCTCAAGAATCAACTCTCAATCTTAGAAAACTCATGCAAATCAACTGATCAAGAAATTCAACATGAATTATATCCTTCATTCAACATGTGCCCTCACGGCAAGAGAGTTACCCATTTGCACACGCAAAAAAATTGTAAATCACAACATGTGTGGGTATATGAATAGAATTACGCTCACTCTCACAAATAATTCATATGCATCATGTAATGACCCATAAGCTTGCCCTTAGTGTTCTACTCCACTAATTTAAGGATGTATGAATGTAAGATCAAGTAGGACTTTTTAGGTTGTAATGTAGCTAAGGGACAGGTAGGTACTATTATGGCCAGTAATATTGACTAACTTCCCTAAGCGCTTTTAATACATCACGCCCTCATTACGAACTTCCCTTCTCTTACTTCTCCTTTATTTCTTTTCAGCTTTCCTTTCCCTCTTGTGTTCCCCCATTTCTTAAGGCACTCTTGGCTTATTGGTAAGGAGTTCTATAAGTAACTTTTCATTAATTTATTTTCTTACTCCCTACTAATACTTAACTGTATTCAAACAAGTGCACCCTTGACCTTTCTCAACTTTTACAACTGCCACTTTTCTTTTCTTTTTCATTCTCCTCACTCCTTTACTCTTTCGGATTTTTCCTTTAAGCGCTTAGGAGTTTTGGTTCAAATTCAAGGCTAATGAACGAAAAAGGATTAAGCTTATGTTGTAGCTATCAAAGAACAGGCTCAAGGCTCAATGGGGCTAACTAGGATTAAATATTCAAGGTAGATAAAATGAGGGATAACATTTAGGTTCCTTCAAAGAAATGCCTAAATCATCTCCTACAATTCACATCCTTCATTTCGTATTATATACACACCAGGCAAGTTCTAGACACTCCACAATAGCACAGAATACTCAAAAACCTTACACTCATGGCACATGCTCAATTCAAGACACATTCAGCAGACTCTTACTCAGCTAATCACAAGAATTCAGAATTAAGCTTCAATCATATTGAGTCAAATTCAAGAACCTAAGTGTCTCACACAAAGTTATACACTTCTTACATGCTTAAACACTAACCACACTTGCATCTTACAATCATGTATAGAACATAACAAGAACATCTAGCCATCAGTCAGCTACGGGTTCAAAACCCAAAACCTATTGACTAATTTTCCTCAAGATGGTTGTCATCCATCCATCGTCGGAAATAGTCTCTAACTATGACTAAAAACATTATATACAGACAAAGAAAAATTTTTATTCTTCGGTTCAAAGACCCCCCATCGGAAAAGAACTGAAAAGAAAAACCAACGGGTGATGAAGTCATGCTTGACTCACAAAAATCACAAAAATATTTTCAATTATTTCGTACAAGCATTACATTCACCAAATATCGTTAAGCAAAAATTTTTTGAAATTTTCCTCACCCCACACTTAAATCCTGCTATGTCCTCATAGCATCAAATTAAAATTAAAGGGATGAGAAATACTCCCTGAGCCTCTATGCCTAGCTAACAGCATGCTTTTCTTCAAGTTTTCATAAGTGGGTGTTTGACCCCACACTTCTACCATTCCATGCTTTTTAGCTTCCTCCTCAATGGGTACTCAGACTTCCGTCCATCTGTGCTTAACTTTTCACCAAAGACACAAACATAATGAAAATAACAAAATCAATACCAACAAAAATCATAAATTGTACCTGTAGTACCATTGGGTTGCCTCCCAAGCAGCGCCTTATTTTTCATCGTGGCACGACGTGGACTGTCCATATCAGGACATCCTCATACCTGGGTTCCCGTTCGAGAACCATCTCCTTCTCTTTTTATTTTTAGAGGAAACAACCTCCACTGTGTTCCTCTCTTCCTCCAACTTCTTCACAATTTGAAGCCCTTTATCAGACTCGGGTTGAACACTTGTCATTACCTTTAGCCATGCACCTGTGGAATCCTCCACCCCACACTCATCCTCTGACAACACACTAACCTGACAAAGGTTTCTGTAGTGTGTGGATGGGTTCATTTCTTGGTATACGCGGAAGAGTTCTTATTCATCCTCAACCCTCATTTTCAGGGTCCCTTCTCTCAAATCAATCACCGCTCCTCTGGTGGCCAAGAATGGTCGTCCCAAGATTAAGGGTACCTGGTCATGAACCTGAAAATCTAAGACAATAAAATTAGCAGGTATAATAAACTTACCTACTTTGATGAGAAGGTCTTCTATTATTCCATCAGGTGTCACTCGTGACTTATCAGGCAGCTGCAACATCAACCTCGTTGGCCTCAGTTTTCCCAACCCCAGAGTGTTAAATAAAGACAGGGGCATTAGGTTAACTGCTTCCCCTAAATCACACAAAGCTCGTAGCGCCTCAGCTATACCAATTTGTATGGGGAGGGTAAAACTACCTGGGTCTTTGAGCTTCTTTGGAATCTTGCTCAGTACCCTGTGACTACACTTCTCAGTCAGTGCTACCGTCTGAACATCCACCAATCTGACTTTGTTTACCATCACGTCTTTTAAGTATTTATCATACTTGGGCATTCCCTACAAAACATCAATAGGAGGCAAATTTATGTGAAGTTCTTTGAAACTCTCAAAGAACTTTTTGAAGCATTCCTCCTCCTTGCTCTTTCTGAATTTCTGAGGGAATGGTGGTGGTGGTCTTTCTTCTGTCTGCAAAGAAGATTGTACATTTTGTTGCCCAACACTCTTATTATCTCCCGTGTTGGCGGATGGTCCTGGTCTAACCAATTCCGGCTGCACCTCCTTTCTCAGCTCTTTTGGCACTGCATCAGCTAATTGCTTGCCGCTTCTCAGACTGATGGCATTGACCTGCCGGGGATTAGGATCCGTGTCGCTTGGTAATCCCCCCTGCGATCTCATGTTTTGAGCAGCTGCTATCTGACCCACTTGTTTTTCAAGATTGCGGGTGGCCACTTGCTGATTCTTTAAGTTTGTTGCCATCCTCGCCTAATTTTCCGCTAACTGAGTCTAGGTCTCCATCATTTTCTGCAATGTTTCCTCAATGCTGCTGCTCAATTGACAATCATTCTACCTACTCTGCTGATACTGCTATTATTGAGGTTGCATATAACTCTGTTTTTGGTTTCCACCCTAGGAAACATTCAGGTGGCCCTGCCAATTTCTGTTGTAACTGGTTCCAAAATTCTGATTGTTTCGCTGCACATTACCAACAAAATTGACTGATTCCGGATTGGCTCCACAAGATTTTGCATTGTGCCCATTGTTACCACAAATTTCACACCAACTTGGAGCTTGCTGAACTGCATTAACCTGGCCCTGTTGTTGGTTCATACTCAGTTTATTTAACTGAGTCATCATCTGATGCTGGAACGAAGCTAACTGCGCTGCCAAGGCATTCATTCCATCTGCCTCTATCAACCCTGCTCTCTTTCCTGCCCCTCTCGATGACTCGCTGTGACACTCTGGATTTCCTTGAGCAATTCTGTTCAACAAAGTGTACAACTCATCATAAGTCTTCTCTAAGGCTTGCCCACCCGATGCAGAGTTTAGTAAAATTTTCGTGTGTGGGTCTAGACTTTCTACAAAGGTATGAGCCAGCACTTCATTTGATTACTGGTGATGGGGACAGTCTCTCAATAATGACTTGAATCTTTCCCAAGCCAAATATAAGTTCTCATCAGGTTTCTGCTTGAAACTTAGTATTTCACTTCTCAACTTTGCAGTTTTGCCTGAAGGAAAAAATCTGATAAGGAACTTCTTAGCCAAGTCATTCCACGAAGTTATGGATTTCGGTGGCTCAGCCTTCAACCACTTTTTTGCCTCTCCAAACAACGAAAATGGGAAGAGGGTAAGTCGGACATGATCTGTGGACACGCCGGTGGGGACAAACATGTCACTAATCTCTAGAAAGTTTTGTAAGTGCTGCTGCGGGTCCTCATGTGCCATCCCAGTTAATTGACCACTAGAATGTAATAGCTACACCATGTTCTGCTTAAGCTCAAAGTTCCCTCCAGCCTCCAGTTTTTGGATACTAGAGTTCACATTAGTCACTTGTGGATTGTTACTTCTCGAACTGGTCTAGCTGCCATTGCTTTCTATGACAATTGTGCTTGTCCCGCGGGTGGTTGTTGTTGTACCTTTTATTGAAGTCTCTTCAGATTTTGCTCTAGATCTACTCTCCTTTGCAAATGGATTTGACGTTCAGGTTCAAGCAACGGTTCCACAAGCTCTCTACTGTTAGCCAGCTCGGCAGGACAACCTATCACCTGCAAATGATCAGACTAAGACCAAGTTTCTCAACACTTAAGGAAATTTGAAAATCACACAAAAATAGATAAATTATCAAAACTTCGCTGATTCCCCGGCAACAGCGCCAAAAACTTGATGCGTTTCCCCGCAAGCGTACGGGTCGTGCAAGTAATATAGTGGCTCTTTTTAAGAACCAGAATGTCGAACCCGCAGGGACTGGACCAATTCAGCTAACTATCAAGTTCAAGTGTGATACTAAATACCAAAAATGTTGATTATAGAAGTTTTCGAGAAGGTTTAATTAAGTCTAATTTTGGTCAATGAAATATTCTGAATTCACTCTACGAGCAACATAGAGTTAAAACCAGATAATCATGCGTTGTTATGATTTGCAATGGTTTAAGTATGAAATTATTAATTTTCGTCTCATATAATTAGAATTGCATGTTCATGGCCATTCGAGCATCTAAAAACGACAAACTAGCCTCACTGCAACATTGTGAGCGAAGATGCTAATTCTAGTTCGTGGGCAATTAATTACGTGGATGTGGTTTACGTGGAAATGATTAGGGACTCTCGTACACCTAATCATTCGACTCAACTTAGCTTCACAACAAATTCTTCGAGTGGTGATATGATAATTCTAAGTTGGTGCCTAGCTCATCCCGTTTTATCAACCAAGAAAGGTGTTAGGTATATTTCTATCCTAACACAAATTATATCGTGAGATACAACCATGCTCCCTACATTCTCATATTCTGACCTAGGTAAATGCTTTCTCAAGCATATGCCTAGGTTAACGTGTATGTTTTCATGGTGATCAATTATAAAAACAACCATAATATAGAATGCAAGAAAAAACAACAATCAATAACTTAATTCCAACACAAATTCGTAAAAACACAATCATAACTCATGGCTTCAACCCTAGAGGAAGGGTTCTAGCCATTCATGTTCGTAAAATTACAAGAAAATATTAATAAACTAACATACTTACAAGAATTGGTAGAAGAGAAGGGAATTTGACAAACCCTAGATGAGTTCTCCCACTTCTCCCTTCACTCCTAGGTGGTTTTCCAGAATAAAATCATGACAAAATGATTTTAGGAGCTAAGGGACCTATTTATAGTAAATGAGAATTTTGCAAAATTTAGCCTGCCGTGGAACGGCTCCGTGTCACGGAGTGTATCGCGGAGCACTGCCTCCGTGACACGGAGGTAACGCGGAGGCACACTGGAAATTGCCTCTGGATACCAATCTGCCGAGGGTCACCGCGCTAGCCGGCGTGACACGCTGCTCATGCAGCGCGATAGCATGCTGCTGGCGCGCAGCTGGCCTGGCGTGGCACGACGCTGGCGCGCAGCTCGCCTGCCTGCATGCTGCCTTCTCTCGTGCGCCTGGCATGGGCGTGGCACAGCGCTGGGTGCGGCACACGCACAGCGTGGCACGCTGCCTGGCGCGGCCATCCTTGCCAAGGCATGCTTCTTTCCGACTTTTGCCAATTGCTCCCGACTCCATTCCTCTACTTCACCAACTTATGAATTAGTTCCTCAAATTCATTCAAACCTACAAAAAAAGAACTAATCATGTTGGTTAGTACATATATTTTCATTTATATAAAATCACATGAAAATGTATATAATTAATTAGCTAAACAAGACTAAATTAAGTTATAAAGCCTCACTCGGGCATGTTATTTTGCTCGAGATCAATGGGTCACCCCACGATTCGTCAGGAGTGACCACGAATCGGGGTCACTAATCATTGGGTACACTGCCAACCCAATTTCCTTTAATTACTCCCCTTGACCACAGCTGACCTCACGAGTCGTGAGGACTGACCATGACTTTTGGAAAACAAGAAGAAAATAGAAACATGCAATTCATCATATTCAAATACTCATCATTCAAACTGAAACTTAACATAATGACTACCTCCAATTCATAACACATAGCTGAGCTGATCTCATACTTCACATACGCATCCATACACATAAGAGAAACTTGAAAACATGAAGTAAAGGTGAAAACTAAATAGAGTCATAGGGAAAAACTGATACCTCAAGCTGACTTGAGCCGGTAGAGAATAAGTGTGGGTATTTAGCCATCATATCCGCTTCAGCTTCCCACATAGCTCCTTCAACATGCTGATTTCTCCATAAGACTTTAACTGAAGTTGCTTCTTTGTTCCTTATCCTCCGAACTTGACGATCCAATATTTCCACAGGAACTTCTTCATAGCTGAGGCTATCTTTTACACCGACACTGTCCACCGGAGCTACTAGAGAGCTAGATCTCCCAAATATTTCTTCAAAAGAGATACATGAAACACAAGATGCGTAGAAGCTAACTTCGAGGGCAATTCCAACTCATACGCTACCTTACCAACTCTTCTCATAATCCGGTAGGGACCAACATAACCGGGACTGAGTTTTCCTTCTTCCCAAACAACATGACTCCCTTCATGGGAGATACCTTCAGAAATACCCAATCGTCTATTTCGAACTCCAAGTCTCTTCTCCTTACATCAACATATGACTTTTGACGGCTCTGAGCAGTTTTCAGCCTATCCCTTATCAACTGAACCTTCACCATAGCCTCGTGAATTGAATCAGGCCCTATCATAGCTGCCTCACCAACCTCGAACCATCCGATGGGCGATCTACACCTCCGCCCATAAAGTGCCTCGAACAGTGCCATCTGGATGCTAGAGTGATAGTTATTGTCGTAAGCAAACTCAATCAAGAGAAAATGATCATCCCAACCACCTTTGAAGTCCATCAGACATGCTCTCAACATGTCATCGAGAGTCTAGATTGTTCTTTCTGTTTTGGCCATCCGTTTGCGGATGGAAGGTGGTACTGAGCTTAACTTAAGTCCCAAGCTCCTTCTAAAAAGATCGCCCAAACTGGGAGGTAAACTAAGTACCTCAGTCCAAAATAATAGACAAGGGCACTCCATGTAACCAAACCAACTCCCAAATATACAAGTTGGCATAATCATCCGCTGAATCTATGGTTTTGACTAGTAGAAAGTGTGCGGCCTTGGTCAACCTGTCTACCACCACCCATATAGAATCATACTGTCGGCTAGTACGAGGTAGGCCTGTGATGAAATCCATATTAATCTCTTCCCACTTCCAAGTGGGAATGCTAATACCCCGAAGTATGCCTCCTGGCCTTTGATGCTCAACCTTCTGCTGACAGTTCGGGCATTTGGCTACGAATTCTACAATATCCCTTTTCATGTCATTCAACCAATATATTTCTCGCAAGTCATGATACATCTTGGTTGCACCTAGATTGATAGAATACCTAGTTCCGTGTGACTCATACAGTATCCGTCTCCTTAAATCATCCACATCTGGAACACACAAATGACCCTAGTACCGCAGCACACCATCTCCCCCTTGGGAGAAGACTTCCACCTTCTAACTTTGAACGGCTTCCTTCAGCTTCACCAAAATCGGATCCTCATCTTGCCTAGCTTTCACATCAGTCACCAAGGATGATTCTAATCCGTTTTGCACAACAACACCGCCATCAATTGAGTCGACCAACCTAACTCCCAATCTTGCAAGTCGATGGACATCTTTTGCCAGCTCTTTCTTTCCTTCCTCCATATGGGACACACTCTCCATAGAGAGACTACTATATGCGTCTGCTACCACGTTAGCCTTTCTCGGATAGTAAAGAACACTCATATTATAGTCCTTGAGTATCTCTAACCACCTCCTTTTCTGTAGATTGAGGTCTTTCTGTGTGAACACATATTGTAAGCTCTTGTGGTCTGTAAACACATCCACATGGACCCCATACAAGTAATGTCACCATATCTTTAATGCAAACACTATTGTGGCCAACTCAAGATCATGGGTCGAGTAATTCCTCTCATGGACTTTAAACTGTCTCGAGGCGTATTCTATTATCTTCCCCCGCAGCGTCAATACACATCGAGCCTGATTCTCAAAGGATCACAATACTCAACAAAACCATCCATACCCTCAGGTAGTGTCAACACAGGGGCGGTAGTGAGCCGGGTCTTCAATTCTTGGAAGATCTTTTTACAAGCCTCTGAACAATGGAACTTTATCTTTTTCTGAGTCAACTTCGTCAAAGGTGGTACAATGGATGAGAAACCTTCCACAAACCTCCGATAGTAGCCGGCTAAACCAAAGAAACTCCAAATATCCGAAGGATTCACCGGTCTAGGCCAATTCTTCACCGCTTTAATTTTATGAGAATATACTTTATGTCGTCTCCTGATACTACATGGACCAAAAATGCTTCTGAGTTCAACCAGAACTTGCTCTTGTTGAACATGGCATACAACTGACGATCCTTAAGGGTCTGAAGCACTACTCTCAAGTGAGCAGCATGCTCCTCCTCGCTCCAAGAGTATATAAGGATGTCGTTGATGAACACGATCACGAACAAATACAAATATGGCTTGAACACCTTGTTCATCAAGTCCATAAAAGCTGCAGGAGCATTTGTTAGTCCAAAAGACATAACTACAAACTCATAATAGCCATACCACATCTTGAAGGCTGTCTTCGGGATATCACTCTTCCAAACTCTGAGCTGATGATACCCGGACCTGAAATCTATCTTGGAGAAAAACTAGGCACCCTGAAGCTGGTCAAACAAATCATTGATCCTGGGA
Organism: Datura wrightii; assembly: GCA_035772735.1. NCBI lineage: Eukaryota > Viridiplantae > Streptophyta > Magnoliopsida > Solanales > Solanaceae > Datura > Datura wrightii. The sequence goes on from JASDFA010000003.1 coordinate 15,299,039, forward strand.
AAAGGATACCTGTTCTTGATGGTGACCTTGTTCAATTACTTATAGTCAATGCACATCCGAAGTGATCCATCCTTCTTCCGAACAAATAAAACTAGTGCACCCCATGGAGACTTGCTCAGTCTAATGAAGCCCTTATCTAGTAGGTCCTTCAATTGATCCTTCAATTCCTTTAGCTTAGCTAGAGCCATCCTATACGAAGGAATAGAGATAGGTTGCGTATCGGGTAAGAGGTCAATACAAAAATCAATTTCTCTCTCAGGAAAAATGTTATACCCCGTAAGATTTCCAACACCTAGATGGCCTATTCGCACGGTGGTTAGGCATATTTGAAAGCCATACATGCTAGAGAAAGGCCCGGGAAAGGATCGGACAGATAACCTGTCGAACCATCGCGGAAGGAGCCGAGGCAGAGCCCCTCCGCGATCGCAACGTGTCACAGAGGTGGAGCCTCCGCGTTGGCTCCGTGACACGTTTGCCCTATCCAGGCCCAAGTATATAAAGCCCCGCTTTGGTTTTAATTCATTTAAAACATTTGAAATTTCCAGAAAACGCAGCAAAGTAGAGGAAGACGAAGAGGGTAAATATATTATCGCTCGATTACGCTGCCAAACGTTGTCCAAACTCAAATTAACCTCAGATACCGAGGTATTTAGCAGCAGAGAGCATTCCTACGGATTTAGTTTCGCGAAATACGGCTGACGAATTGTCGAGCTACCGGACTAAGGTAAGTGGAATTACTCCAGACTAGTGTTTATGTGTTCCTAGCTGTGAAGTGAATACTTCTCCCTTCTGGACTTTTGGAAAATAGCGAGTTTTTGACCGTCTTTCGATAAGCCTAAATTTAGGCTATAATTATATCGAAAGTGATGTCGTCCTTCAGAATAAAGTTGTATTTAGTACTGATTGATATATATATATGAATGCAGTTGGGAGGAATAGCTGAAATACTGACCAAGCTACACCGGTTAGTCGGGAAATCAGAAGTGAAGGTATGTAAAGCTAGTTTCCTCGGCAAGTTAGTAGTCTCGGTATAGTAAAGTAGTTTAAAGGCCAGTAGAATGTTCAGAAGTCTTGTGTTATGTTTATTACGAATATTGGTACGATATTGGAAGCATCATGTTATGTATAGCATGAAACTTGCTAGCACGATATAAATTCTAACTCGAGTGTTAGGAACTGTACAACATGCCCAGTATGTGATTTAGTAAAGAATGTTAGGATATTATCGTACTCAGCTGAAACCTAGTAAAGCAATGTAAATACCTGTAAGGTATCTCAGAAGTAGAATGATAGGTTAAAATGAAGTTTAGAAAGCATGTTAGAAATAGTAAATCATGTTACTATAGAAACTCAGTTATACAGCATGGTTTCCAGCAGAAAAACTACATCTTGTTCAACATTAGACTCAGTACAGTATGGCAGAAGATTATATTTATATATATACTATTATCAATCTCAGCATGTATTAAATACGTACATATCACTATCACTAGTTCAGCACACAGTATGTACAAATACTTTATTATCATTAGCTTCAGTATGTGGTATATGCAGATAGTATTACTAGTTGAGACCACTGTATTGTCTTGGGGTTGGATTACCTAGCATCCATGACCACCCCAGGGTTAATAGCTGTATCGACTCATCCGCTAGAGGACGAGTATACGTCGCTCTACAGAGTGGCATGCCATCCCACAGGGGGCGAAGATGGGATGCCAGTTTTCCCCATATTGTGCCTTGGTCGGCCCTTATACACCCCCGTCGAGCGGATACGCCCGGGGTGTTGATTCAGGAGTCCTCCGGATTCAGGTACAGTTATAGTCAGGGGCTCATCGAGCCCAAGTGCATACCCAGGGGGGCGGCAGGATGCTTATAGTTATTATAGGAGATGGGACGATCGGGTAGGGGTATAGATTGCGTGTTGGTTTTACCTCCCGGCTTATGAGGGCCGGGTAAGGTTTGTGTGTGCTATGTTATGTTATGTTATGTTATGCCATGTTACACGAGATACGAGTAGATTGACAGTAGAACGATACATCACCAGGTATGACTCCTACTCCTTCCAGTATAGATAAGAGTAGGCATAGCTTTACATTTTCAGTCAGTTAGTCTATTCCTTGTTATTTCAGTTCCATCAGTTGTGTTGTTGTTTACAGATATTTCTTTCAGTTATTGTTTTACCTACTCAGTACCAGTGGTACTGACGCCCCTTGGGGGTGCTGCATTACTTGCCTGCAGGTACTCATAGACGAGGGGTCGATACCTCGTGATTCTAGCCAGCTCATAGGGTCATCAGCTCCAGTCATCCGGAGCTAGATAGCTAAAGGTTTATCCCTTTTCTTTTGTTGTACAGCATAGGTAGGTCGGGGCCCTGTCCCGACCATCTTATCAGTATTCTTAGAGGCTTGCAGTCTGTATATATTTCCCTGTGGTCAGATGAGCCAGTCGTGTGAGGTCGTGCAGTTGTATAGCTGTTAGTACTTCTGTTTCTTTTATGTTGGTCGTGTGGGGCCATAGCTTGACAGTAGTGGTGACCTTGCCGGTCACGTAGCTTTCCAATATTTCATTGTTGAGTTATAGATAACTAGACAGCATGGTGGCCTTGTCGGCTCGCATAGGCTCCCCTATATTGATATGTTTCTGGTTAGCTGTTAGTACAAGTACAGGTGGCTATAGGCCTAGTCGGCGGAGGCTGTATTTACAGCCGTTATATAGCCCGTTGTTTCCCTGAATCTGAGTTAGATCCAGCAAGGCACCAGATGTGCTCAGGCTCAGTAGTCTAGCAGTTCAGGTCCTAGTAGGGCACCAGGTGCCAGTCATACCCCCCAAAGCGGGGTGTGACAAACTTGGTATCAGAGCAGGTCGTATCCTAGGGAGTCTGCAAGTCGTGCTAAATAGAGTCCTGCCTATGGATATGTTGTGCACCACATACTATGGGTAGGGGGCTTCAAGGCATGATAGAACGGTTGTCTTTTATTCTTATTCAGTCGTGTTGTAGAGCGGTACAATATAGGGTTGAGTCCCTAAAGCTTACTGTATTCTTTGGTTACAGATAATGTCAGACCAGCGACATCCTATCACAGGTCGGAGCTTAGATATTGCCGCAGGGGAAGGCACCAGCAGGATGCCTCACCCTCGCTTAGAAACAGCCCGATTAGAGGGCACTACAGAGGCATCGTCCCAGCCTTCTCAGCAGTCTCCACCACATCATGAGCCACTTGGGGCGACACTACCTCCAGTAGTCCCCATACCGATACCTTTCGACCAGGAGGTTAGGAGTGCGGTAGTCATGTTAGCACAGATGATGGCTGCTCAGCGTCAGCCGATGCCGTCTACAGTTGCGAAGTCGTCAGGAGGGCCCGGTAGTTCGAGGGTCCGAGAGTTCTTGGCTCTGAATCCCCCACACTTTACAGGTACGAACCGGACAGAGGACCCTCAGGATTTTCTGGATCAAATGCAGAGAATTTTCACGGTTATGCATGCCACCCCTACAGAATCAGTTGAGTTGGCAGTATTCCGTTTATGGGACATCGCCGTATTATGGTATGAAAGCTGGGAAAGGTCCCGAGGGAGAGATGTTTCCCCTCCGACCTGGTCCAGCTTCTCAGGAGCTTTTCTGGATCACTATTTGCCATGGGAGATTCGACAGGCCCGGGTAGACCAGTTCCTACATCTAGAGCAGGGGGCCATGAGTGTTCGGGAATATGCCTTGCGGTTTGATTCTTTGGCCCGGTACGCACCGGCCTTTGTTGATACCATGGCATCCAGAGTACACCGCTTTATCATGGGGTTGAATTCAGAATATGTTGAGACTTGTATTACGGCCACACTGCGAGAGGACATGGATATTTCCCGAGTTCAGGCATTTGCCCAGAATATTGAGGGCATCAGGCAGCGGCATCGGGAGATCAGGAGGACCAATCAGGAACAGCGCCGCCGGGACAGGCCAGTTGAGTTATAGAGGGAGGCTCTGGGAGGACCTAGGCCATGATTGTTAGATAGGCCGCCTAGGCCCCCGCCTCCACCACAGTTGCAGAGGGGTAGATTTAGCCGCAGGGGGCAGTCAGAGACCGGCAGAGGCTCGCAGATGGCAGATTCACCATTACAGAGGAGGGCGGAGCAAAGTAGGTATACCCTACCACTTTACCCTATATGCAGCCGACGCCATCCTGGAGCATGCAGGTATGGCTCCACCGGATGTTATATTTGTGGCCAAGAAGGCCATTTGATGAAAGATTGCCCAGCCAAAGGTCAAGAGGATCGGGATAGACTGGACAGGGCATCTACAGGGTCACGAGCCACAGCATCCTCGGCAGGGCGCAGGCCCTCAGTTTCAGCAGGCAGGGGTCGGGGCAGATCAGAGGCCTCCAGTGCAGGTGCGGGTCCAAGCCGCACATATGCCTTACCAGGGAGACAAGATTCAGAAGCGTCACCTGATGTTGTGATAGGTATGCTAACTATCTGCTCACACCTTGCTTATGTATTGATTGATCCAGGGTCTACTTTGTCCTAGATTACTCCATTTGTGGCACGAAAGTTCAATATTGCACCAGAATTATTGCAGTAGCCCTTTTTAGTATCCACGCCCGTCGGTGACTCTATCGTAGCTAGCAGAATTTACCGAGGGTGTACAATAGAGGTTGCTGACCGTCAGACCACAGTAGATCTGGTCGAGTTAGAAATGATAGACTTCGATGCCATAATGGGTATGGATTGGCTAGTGCCGTGCTTTGCCAATGTTGAATGTTGGACCAAGATGGTCCGATTCCACTTTCCAAGAGAAGCAGTGCGGGAGTGGAAGGGCAGCACCGCTACGCCAAAAGGTAGGTTTATTTCCTACCTTCAGGCAAGGAAATTGATATCTAAGGGATGTATTTACCATCTGGTCAGAGTTCAGGATGTCCGAGCAGAATCTCCGACACTCCAGTCCGTTCCGGTGGTGAATGAGTTCCCTGATGTGTTTCCCGATGAGTTACCTGGTATTCCCCCAGAAAGGGAAATAGATTTTGTTATTGACTTGTTACCAGGCACTCAGCCGATATCAATTCCTCCCTATCGTATGGCTCCTGCAGAACTCAGAGAATTAAAGGAGCAGTTGAAAGACTTGTTGGATAAAGGTTTTATTAGACCGAGTACTTCACCATGGGCTGCGCCAGTTCTGTTTATGAGAAAGAAAGATGGCTCACTCCGTATGTGCATAGATTATCGGCAATTGAACAAAGTTATAGTGAAGAACAAGTACCCGCTTCCCAGAATTTATGACTTATTTGATCAGTTGCAAGGAGCCAGATACTTTTCTAAGATTGACTTGCGGTCCGGATATCACCAGGTTCGAGTACGTGAAAGAGATATTCCTAACACAGCGTTCAGGACCCGATATGGACATTTTGAATTTCTAGTCATGTCCTTCGGGTTAACGAATGCCCCGGAAATCTTCATGGACCTGATGAATAGTATTTTCAGACCCTTCCTGGATTTGTTCGTAATAGTATTCATTGATGACATTCTGGTGTATTCTCGCTCTGAAGCAGATCACCGGACTCATTTGCGGACAGTGCTCCAGATCCTCAGGGACCGCCAGTTATATGCTAAATTTTCTAAGTGTGAATTCTGGCTTAATTCAGTAGCCGCTTTAGGGCATATTGTGTTGGATGCTGGTATACAAGTTGACAAGCAGAAAATAGAAGCAGTTAAATCATGGCCTAGGCCTACCACTCCGACTGAAGTCCATAGCTTTCTGGGATTAGCAGGATATTATAGGAGGTTCGTTGAAGGGTTCTCAACTATTGCGGCACCTCTGACTAAACTGACACAGAAAGCAGCAAAGTTTCAGTGGACAGAGGCATGCGAGCAGAGCTTCTAGGAACGGAAAGACAGATTAACCTCCGCCCCAGTGTTAGCATTGCCGGAAGGTACAGAAGGTTATTCGGTGTATTGCGACACATCAGGCGTCGGGTTAGGTTGTGTGTTGATGCAGCATGGTAAAGTGATTGCATATGCTTCCAGACAGATGAGGAAACACGAAAAGAATTACCCTACCCACGACCTGGAATTAGCCGCAGTGATCCACGCCTTGAAGATGTGGAGGCATTACCTGTATGGCGTCCATGTTGATATTTTCACAGATCACAAGAGCCTACAGTACATCTTCACTCAGAGGGAGTTGAATCTGCGGCAATGTCACTGGTTGGAGCTGTTAAAGGATTATGATGTGAATATTCTATACCACCCAAGAAAAGCCAATGTTGTAGCAGATGCTCTCAGTCGTAAGTCCATGGGGAGTTTGGCATATTTGCAGCCCGAGCAGCGGGAATTGGCCAGGGAGATACATCTGTTAGCTAGCCTAGCCATTCATGTAGCAGAAACAGAGGACGGTAGTGCAGTAATACGAAACACCGTCGTGTCATCATTAGTTGTGGAAGTGAAAGAACGGCAATGTAAGGATCCTGACCTGATCCAGCTCAAAGACAGAATCCAGCAGGGTAAAGCGCCAGATTTTCAGGTAACTGAGGGAGAAGTGTTGTTATGTAAAGGTCGCCTATGTGTTCTAGATGTTTCAATGCTACGCCAGTAGATTATGAACGAGGTACATTACGCCCATTATTCTCTTCACCCCGGTGCGACAAAAATGTACCATGATATCAAGGAAAACTACTGGTGGCCAGGTATGAAAAGAGAAATTGCTGAATTTGTAGCCCAGTGTCCTAACTACCAACAGGTGAAAGCAGAACATCAGAAACCAGGCGGTTTGACTCAGGATATAGCTGTACCTCTCTGGAAATGGGAAGCAGTGAATATGGATTTTGTAGCAGGATTACCCCGTACTAAGCACAGATATGACTCTTTATGGGTGATAGTTGACAGGTTGACAAAATCAGCTCATTTCCTGCCAGTAAGAGCTACTTTCTCGGCCGAAGATTATGCTGAGTTATATATCCGAGAGATAGTCAGATTGCACGGAGTGACAGTATCCATTATTTCAGACAGAGGAGCACAGTTTACGGCTAGATTTTGGCGGTCGTTTCAGAGAGGTCTGGGAACGCAGATTAATTTAAGCACAGCATTCCATCCTCAGACAGATGGACAGGCTGAACGCAGAATTCAGACGCTCGAAGATATGTTGCGAGCGTGTGTGCTAGATTTCGGTGGTAGCTGGGATGAGCATTTGCCGTTAATTGAATTTGCCTACAATAACAACTATCACTCAGTCATCCAAATGGCGCCTTTTGAGGCTTTATACGGGCGAAAATGCAGATCGCTGGTTGGCTGGTTTGAAATAGGAGAATCAGCATTAGTTGGGCCAGACATTGTTCAGCAGTCAGAGGAAAAGGTAAAGCTTATCCGAGAACGCTTACTGACTGCACAGAGCTGCCAGAAATCATATGCAGATGTGCGACGCAGAGACTTGGAATTTGATGTAAATGACTAGGTATTTCTGAAAGTATCTCCGATGAAAGGGGTAATGAGATTCGGCAAGAAAGGTAAGCTCAGCCCGAGGTTTGTTTGGCCTTATCAGATTCATCGAATGATAGGCCGAGTAGCATATGAGTTGAACTTGCCTCCAGAATTAGAATCCGTTCATCCGGTCTTTCATGTATCTATGCTGAGGAAATGCATAGGAGACCTGCCCAGAGCAGTCCCAGTCCAGGATATCTAGGTTACAGAAAAGCTGGCCTATGAAGAGGTTCCAGTAGCTATCCTAGACAGACAGATTCGCAAGTTGAGGACTAAAGATATTGCGTCTGTCAAGGTATTGTGGCATACTAGGAACCGAGAGGAGATGACTTGGGAAGCGGGGGAAGATATGAAGACCAGATATCCTCACTTATTCCAGGCCTAGTCAGGCGACAGGTATGTTCATATTACTACTTATGCAATACCTTATAGTTGTGTATGAATAAATGAGAAAGATTGATGCTTAGCTATCCAGTGAATCCTAAGGTATTGTGTGCAGTACCTGTATTGGACTTTTCTGCGTTTCAGGTTTTTGGTATAGTCCATATTACAGTGGAGACTCTGCCGAAAATTTTCTAAATAAGTAAATTAAGAAGTCCTCTAGATAGCAGTTTCCATTCGAGGACGAATGTTCTTAAGGGGGGGAGAATGTTATACCCCGTAAGATTTTCGACAGCTAGATGGCCTATTCGCACGGTGGTTAGGCATATTTGAAAGCCATATGTGCTAGAGAAAGGCCCGGGAAAGGATCGGACAGATAACCTATCGAACCATCGCGGAAGGAGCCAAAGCAGAGCCCCTCCGCGATGGCAACGTGTCACGGAGGTGGAGCCTCCGCGTTGGCTCCGTGACACGTTGGCCCTGTCCAGGCCCAAGTATATAAAGCCCCACTTCGGTTTTAATTCATTTAAAACATTTGAAATTTCCAGAAAACGCAGCAAAGCAGAGGAAGACGAAGAGGGTAAATATATTATCGCTCGATTACGCTGCCAAATGTTGTCCAAACTCAAATTAACCTCAGATACCGAGGTATTTAGCAGCAGAGAGCATTCCTACGGATTTAGTTTCGCGAAATACGGCCGACGAATCATCGAGCTACCGGACTAAGGTAAGTGGAATTGCTCCAAACTAGTGTTTATGTGTTCCTAGCTGTGAAGTGAATACTTCTCCCTTTTGGACTTTTGGAAAATAGCGAGTTTTCGACCGTCTTTCGATAAGCCTAAGTTTAGGCTATAATTATATCGAAAGTGATGTCGTCCTTCAGAATAAAGTTGTATTTAGTACTGATTGATATATATATATATGAATGCAGTTGGGAGGAATAGCTGAAATACTGACTAAGCTATGTCGGTTGGTCGGGAAATCAGAAGTGAAGGTATGTAAAGCTAGTTTCCTCGGCAAGTTAGTAGTCTCGGTATAGTAAAGTAGTTTAAAGGCCAGTAGAATGTTCAGAAGTCGTGTTTTATGTTTATTATGAATGTTGGTATGATGTTGGAAGCATCATTTTATCTATAGCGTGAAACTTGCTAGCACGATATAAATTCTAACACGAGTGTTAGGAACTGTACAACATGCCCAGTATGTGATTTAGTAAAGAATGTTAGGATATTATCGTACTCAGCTGAAACCTAGTAAAGCAATGTAAATACCTGTAAGGTATCTCAGAAGTAGAATGATAGGTTAAAATGAAGTTTAGAAAGCATGTTAGAAATAGTAGATCATGTTACTATAGAAACTCAGTTATACAGCATGGTTTCCAGCAGAAAAACTACATCTTGTTCAACATTAGACTCAGTACAGTATGGCAGAAGATTATATTTATATATATACTATTATCAGTCTCAGAATGTATTAAATACGTACATATCACTATCACTAGTTCAGCACACAGTATGTACAAATACTTTATTATCATTAGCTTCAGTATGTGGTATATGCAGATAGTATTACTAGTTGAGACCACTGTATTGTCTTGGGGTTGGATTACCTAGCATCCATGACCGCCCCAGGGTTAATACCTATGGAGTGGCATGCCGTCCCACAGGGGAGGAAGATGGGATGCCAGTTTTCCCCATATTGTGCCTTGGTCGGCCCTTATACACCCCCGTCGAGCGGATACGCCTGGGGTGTTGATTCGGGAGTCCTCCGGACTCAGGTACAGTTATAGTCAGGGGCTCAGCGAGCCCAAGTGCATACCCAGGGGGCCGGCAGGATGCTTATAGTTATTATAGGAGATGGGACGACCGGGGTAGGGGTATAGATTGCGTGTTGGTTGTACCTCCTGGCTTATGGGGGCCGGGTAAGGTTTGTGTGTGCTATGTTATGTTATGTTATGTTATGCCATGTTACACGAGATACGAGTAGATTGACAGTAGAACGATACATCTCCAGGTATGACTCCTACTCCTTCCAGTATAGTTAAGAGTAGGCATAGCTTTACATTTTCAGTCAGTTAGTCTATTCCTTCTTATTTAAGTTCCATCAGTTGTGTTGTTGTTTTCAGATATTTCTTTCAGTTATTGTTTTATCTACTCAGTACCAGTGGTACTGACGCCCCTTGGGGGCGCTGCATTACTTGCCTGTAGGTACTCATAAACGAGGGGCCGATACCTCGTGATTCCAGCCAGCTCACAGGGTCATCAGCTCTAGTCATCCGAAGCTAGATAGCTAGAGGTTTATCCCTTTTCTTTTGTTGTACAGCATGGGTAGGCCGGGGCCCTGTCCCGACCATCTTATCAGCATTCTTAGAGGCTTGCAGTCTTTATATATTTCCCTGTGGTCAGATGAGCCGGTCATGTGAGGCCGTGCAGTTGTATAGCTATTAGTACTTCTGTTTCTTTTATGTTGGCCGTGTGGGGCCATAGCTTGACAGTAGTGGTGACCTTGCCGGTCACGTAGGTTTCCAATATTTCATTGTTGAGTTACAGATAACTAGACAGCATGGTGGCCTTGTCGGCCCGCATAGGCTCCCCTATATTGATATGTTTCTGGTTAGCTGTTAGTACAGGTACAGGTGGCCATAGGCCTAGTCGGCGGAGGCTGTATTTATAGCCGTTATATAGCCCGTTGTTTCTCTGAATCTGAGTTAGAGCCAGCCAGGCACCAGATGTGCTCAGGCTCAGTAGTCTAGCAGTTCAGGTCCTAGTAGGGCACCAGGTGCCAGTCATACCCCCCAAAGCGGGGTGTGACAAAGAACACCTGGCAAATCATCGGGAAAGACCTCCAGATACTCACACACCATCGGAACTGACTAGATAGTCGGGGTCTCGGACTCAACATCCTTAACCTTAACTAAGTGGTACATTCATCCCTTAGAAATCATTTTTCTGGCCTTAAGATATGAAATAAATCGACCTGCTGGTACCGCTGAACTACCCTTCCACTCCAAGACTGGTTCCCTTGGAAAGCGGAATTCCACCACACGGTTCTACAAATTATACAAGCATAACACACAAACAACCAATCCATTCCCAGAATGATGTCAAAGTCAGTCATAGCTAACTCTACTAAGTCTGCGGAGGTGAACTTATGCAATACGGTAATGGGGCAACCTTTATACACCCGCCTAGCTATACTTGAATCGCCGACTAGAGTAGAGATCGAGAACGGTTTTGATAGGATTTCAGGGCTAACTCCAAAACTACTAGAAATATAAGGGGTCACAAAAGACAAAGTAGCTCTTGGATCTAACAATGCATAAGCATCAATATAGAAGCTTGCAACATACCAATGACAACACATAGTGAAGCCTCCTGCTCTTGGGGGGGTACTAAAGCATAAAACTTGTTTTGGCGCCGATCGCCTGCTGAACTAGTAGAGGCACCCTACTGAGAGGGGCGTGCTGCTGGAGTGACAAAACTAGCCGCTGTCACACGGGCTCCACCGACCCCTAATCTGACTGAGGGGTAATCCTTAAGTCTGTGTCCAGGTTTGCCACACCTAAAGCAAGCATCCAAGCCAACTAAGCACCTCCCGAGGTGATTCCTGCTGCAGCCCGCACAAACTCGAAAAAAGCACTCCACCTGCATGCTATCCTGGCCTCTCGACTCTAAAGCTCTACTCCTCGGATCTCCTCTGAATCTAGATGGTGTGTTGGCCGATGATGGAACTGGAGCGATAAACTTGTGTTGGGACTGCTGATGTTGTCCACCCCCTAACCTGACCTGAGAAGTCCCACAGTTGTCGGTCTTGGCCCTCCTGGCCTCCCTATGCCTCGGGTAGACCAACTCCATCTGTTGTGCATGTAACACAATGTGGGAAAAGTCGATATCCCAATGTAGCATGGCGATCCTGAAATTCTTATCCAAATAATCTGCCACCCCATGAACAAAATGACTCACCCGAGCCCTCTAATCAGCCACCAATTCTGGACCATACTTGGATAATCGGGTGAAATCCAATCTGTACTCCTGAACGGACATGTCACCTTGTTTCAAATTAACAAACTCGGTCGCCTTGAGCCCTCTCATCTCTTGAGGGAAGAACCGATCCAAAAATGCCGCGTGGAACTCTCCCCAACCTATCGGGCCTGCACCCATCACCCTCGCATCTCTCCACTGCTTGAACCATATGTGAGCCACCCCCTTTAGCTGATAGGAGGTCAAGTCAACACACTCCCCATTTTTCACCCCCATAACCTGGGTGATCTTCAGAATCTCCTCAACGAAATCGTCTGGATCCTCGTCCACCTTCGACCCCATGAACTTAGGAGGGCTTATTTTCAAGAAATCCCTCACCCTAGATGCTGCATCATTTCTATTATGAGGGTAATGCACCACTATCTGATTATGAACCTGCGCAGCCATGGCTTGTGCCCTAAACTCAGCATAGGCAGATGGTTTCTGGTGCATGCTCCCCGTGAACAGGTGGGGCTGACTGATGTTTGTCACTATTGGCACCCTCATGATCATTATCGTTACCATTTCTTCTGGCGCTCACTCGGCGTGGATTCATGATTCTGCAAATGCGAATAGCACGAATTTGAAGGGTAAGGACTTTCATCGCATGACATAGATCACAAAGAAGGGAACATTTCCTAAACGTTTTGTAGCCTCTTCGTCATAAGTGTGGAACGCTTCACACCCATGAAAAAGACTCTACTTAACGCATCTTTTAAACACCCTGGGACACTTCAAACCTATGACTTTGATACCAAGTGTGTCACGATCCGAATGTATATCCGGGTCGTTAACACGGAACAAAGAGCCCCGAGAGACCCCAAGTCGACCCATGGTGTCTAATTCATTCACATAAGTGGAAGACTTAACATAAGGGAACAAAATCATGACATAATAACGGAAAAAATACAATACATGATACATACATGACGGTTGAATACAACTTATAGTCTGAAAAGCCTTTAATCATGAAAGACGGGTTGATAGGACAATACCCCAACTAACCATACAATACTGAAACTGAAGAGAACAATAGAGTCTGAACATATGGCCCTCGGAACATGAGGACTCACCAAATAAGCTGATAGCGAACTCTAAAGAGCTACTGAGAAGGGTGAGCCTGATAGCCGAGTCCTGTATCATGAAATGATATAGCATAGAAAGTATGTGGTCAGTACGTGGAATGTACCAAGTATGCAAGGTAAGTGAAACAGACATTTAAAATATATAGAACTCATAAATGATTTAAAGAGTAGGACATCATGCTCATATCGTAAACATCGTAACATTACATAAGGCTCAAGGTTTTCAAAACATTTGTAATACATCATAATCATAAACATAGGAGAAAAGCTTTACTTAACATGACTTGAGCCAAAATACATAATCATAACATGCATAAATCATGAGGAACAATGGGAGATTCTCTTAACCGACATAGCCATACGAGCACACATGAAGTCCGACTTGTAAACATAGTTGGGAGGTCGTTCGTACTGTTACACCCCATAAATTCTTGAAATTTAGATGGCCTATTCGTATGTTGGTTAAGAGTTTTAGAATATCATACATGCTTGAAAAAGGCCCGGGGGAAGACCAGACAAGCACCGCATCGAACCATCGCAAGAGGAGGCCCGGCAGACCCCCTCTGCGATGGCAACGTGCCATGGAGGAAGCCCCTCCGCGATGGCCAATGTGCCATGTAGGGGGGTGTCCAGGCCCAACTATATAAAGCCCCACTTCGTTTTAAAATTCATTTCCTCCACTTTTAAATTTCCAGAACGAACAGAAACAGTAAGGGACGAAGGGATTTGATAAATATTCATCTGATTACACTATCAAACGCAGTCCAAACTCAAATTAACTCCGGATACCGAAGTATGAAGCTGCAGAGAACATTCCTGCGGAGTTAGTTTCGCAAGAATCGTCCGGCGAAGCGACGACTCGCTAAGTCAAGGTAAGTGGAATTACTCCAAACTAGTGTCAATATACTCCCAACATTAAAGTGAATATTTCTCTCTTCTAGACTTTCGAGAAATAGCGAGTTTTCGGCTGTTTTTCGATAAGTCAAGTTTGGGCTATATATATATTCAAAGTAGCGTTTTCTTCCGGAATATTGATGAATTTAGTATTAATTGCTATAATATGAACGCAGTTAGAAGAAATAGCTGGATATTGGCCGAGTTACACCAGTTAGTCAAGAAGTCAGTAACTGAGGTATGTAAAGCCAGTTTCTTCGGCAAGTTAGTAATTCTAGTATAGTAAAATAGAATAAATTCAAGAAGAAAGTCCAAAAGTCGAGTATTAAGCTCAGTGTGAATTCAGTAAATATGTTTTGTATTATTATGTAGTATTCACAATAAAAGTCAGTAAATTAGTATCAAACAGTGAGATATTATTTCAGACTCAGTATCAGATTCAGTGTAATTCAGCCAAAGATTCAGAATAGAATATCAGAACATGAATGGTATTATCAGATTTATCATACATGTTATATGTGATTATTGTTGTTTGTAGAGACCTGATTGTTTTATGTGGGCACCCCTAGAGCTTTCTTGCCATCCCAGGGTTAATAGCTGTGTTGACTTGCCCGCCAGAGGGTGAGGATACGTCACTCCAAGGAGTGGCATGCCGTCCGCAGTAGGATGAAGATGGGATGCAGCATTCCCCATAGCAGGATGATCAGCATTATAGCATACCCTGTCGAGCGCTTGCGCCCAGGGCACAGATTACAGATTACAAATACAGATCTCATATTACAGTTATAGGAGCCCTCTGGACTCAGATACAGCTATAGTCAGGGGCCTAGGGAGCCCAAGCTGCATACCTAGGGGGCCGACGGGGTGCTCGTAGTCATTAGGTGAGTGGAGTGAATTCATTTTTGGATGGCGACTCGGGTAGGGGTATATAGATTGCATGTTGATTGGCACCTTCCGGCTTATGGGGGCTGGTATAGGTTCTTGTATGCTATATATATATATATATATATATATATATATATATATATATATATGTTACTTATTAAATTGATAAATAGCAGGACGCCACATCAACAGGTATGATTCTTATCTTCTTTCCAGTACAGTTAAGCTTAGTACAGATTCTGCTATTCCAGACAGTCTTAGCTATCCTCTATCATTTCAGTAACTATCAGTATTACTGTTTATCTTCAGATATGTTTGGTTTTTGCTTTGCATACTCGGTACCAGTGGTACTGACGCCCGTTTGGGGGCGCTGCATTACTTGCCTGCAGGTACTCATAGACGAGGAGCCGATCCCTTGTAATTCCAGCCAGCACACAGAGTCATCAGCTCCTATCATCTGGAGCTAGACAGCTAGAGGTTTATTCCTTTTCTTCTGTTGTACAGTATGGGTAGGCTGGGGCCCTGTCTCGACCATCTTATCAGTATTCTTAGAGGCTTGCAGATCGTATATTCCCTATGGTTAGCTGTACAGAAGGTCGTTTGTATGTTCTAGTTTGTTATGATGGTGGTGTGGGGCCTTATTCAGTTGGTAGTGGTGATCTTGTTGGTCACGTAGCAGTTTAGCACTTGTTTTCTTGATTCAGAAATAACTAACTAGCATGGTGGCCTTGTCGGCCCGCATAGGTTCCTTATTGATTCAGTTGTTCTGGGTAGATTTTGTTTTCTTACAGATGGCTATAGGCCTAGTCGGCCGGAGGCTATATTTACAGACGTTATATAGCCCGTCGTTTTCTTGAATCCAGAGTTAAAGCCAGTCTGGCACCAGAAGTGCTTAGGCTTAACTAGTCCAACAGTCCAGGTCCTAGTAGGGCACCAGGTGCCAGTCATGCCTCCCAAGGCGGGGCGTGACACGTACCTTGCCAAAGGCAAAACCATGAAGGGCGTGATATCACCATGAAAAGGGCCATTTGGGCCGGGGACAGTCACAAATGAGGTCCCAACATACCTATGGTGGCACGTAGTTTATGAGATCTAGGGCTTAACCTAAGTCTTGAACCTACTCGGTGTTCAATACTCCCAAAACATATATAGTGTTCATAGTATAACATGCATGAATCCATGGGCTAGTTAAATCATGATACTCATAAATATACTTGTACATACGTGAACTAGCCGTGAAACAAGGACCGTGAGTCGGCCAAAACATAATTCCTGAATCATAAAGTTCATACATACTTATAGATCATGCATATAACTTGAAATCCATAAAATCGTGATGGGTAATTAATTAAATTCATATTTTCAAATCGCAATTCATGTTGGCTTGTAAATATCATCAATTAAAGAGAAGATCATAAATTGATTCATCATGGGTCATGCATAATTAGGCTTAATTTCAAGAGAATTCAATAATCTATAACATTATAAATAAATTAAATTACAAAATCTGATCAACACCCCATAAAATATGATAAGGTGTGAAAATCACAAAGCCCATTAACAATCATTGGATTTTTATATAAATATACTTCAAACCCAACAAAGTTTTTATAGGATTTTCATGAAATCATAGAGAATGGGCATGGGTGTAAAAGGAAACACTCATTGATAGCCTTACATACCTGAAAACAACTAATTCTTAACCTCCCTTGAATGCCCAAGAAGGAACTGGAAGGATTTGAAGAGGAAAGCCTTGAATCACCTTTGATCACCTCTCTATACTCTTGCATGCATGAATGAGGACTTAGAATAAATTATCCCTCTAAAAACCCACCTTTCATAAGCTAAAATGATGTAGTTTAGGCCTTGGGACATTTAGAACTTATGAAAAGGCCCTTACTAATTCATAGAAAATAACTGTCAGGTGGTCCTAACTGACAACCTACTGACTCATCACTGGGGAAGATGACTCATCATGTTGCTCGTCAAGTAAACTGTCTAACATTGCCTTCTTCCTCGTGATGGGTCACCCCACGATTCGTCAGGAGTGACCACGACTCGTGGTCACTAATCGTTGGGTACACTACCAACCCAATTTCCTTTAATTACTCCCCTTGACCAGGGCTGACCTCATGAGTCATGAGGACTGACCATGACTCGTGGTCAGACTAGTGGGGACTTAGATCTCCAGTTCTTCACTAAACACTCTGCCCTTCCCCCACGAGTCACATAACAACTCGTGGGCTATCCTGACGAGTGTCCCCATGACTCGTCATGTGCCTGGTGCCAAATTTTCAACTCTCCTCCACTTTAACTCCCCGATTGGATCTTTGGTTTCCCAGGGTATAACATCTTTGTGGGACCAGAAAGAAGGGGCGCTGGCTGAAGTGGGCATTGGTGTTCTCTGCTACTGCTGTTGTGGGGACTACTGCCGTTGGACCTTTAATGGCCATGATCTGGCTAACCTGTTCTAGCCCTCTTGTTTTCTTGCTCCATATCCTTCAATTTCTCTGCCTCAATCTACTGGGCATGAATGATGAGGCCGAGAGGTCAATGTCTTTAATGAGCATAGCGGTTCTACACTCCCTAAGTACAAAGTCTGACACTCCATTGACGAATTTGAGCATGCGAGCTCTTGGCTCAGCAACCATCTCTGGAGCATACCTCGACAACCGAGTGAACTCCAATGCATACTCTTCCACTGTCCTGTTACCCTGTCTCAGATTCATGAACTCCGCGACCTCAGCCTCCCTTAATTCCTGAGGAAAGAATCGGTCTAGAAATGTTGTACTAAATTCATCCCACTCTACTGATCCTGCTTTTGCTGGCCTCCCTTCCTTCCACTAATTGTACCAAATCTGAGCCACCCCTTTCAACTGGTAGGCAGCCAGATCAGCACTCTCCACGTAACTAACACCCATGATTCGCGTGATCTTCCGCACCTCATCTACAAACTCCTGCAGGTCCTCTCCCACCTTAGATCCATGAAAAGATAAAGGATTCATTCGGGTGAAATCCCAAACCCTAGCATCTTCTGCAAACCTGTTTGCATTTATTAGAACCACCTGTTGGTTCACTTGGTTGGTCACATCTGAGCCAACAGTTGAATCGCCACTCAAAATTCTGTTGAGGACACTTGATCATCCTGAAGGGCTACTGGAGCTAGTGGGACAGGTCAGTTGGCATTGCCAACCCTCCTTCCATTTCCTCGTTTTGGAGGCATATTTTCACTAAAATGAATAGAGCATGAGTTAGGAGGATATTTTAGGATTTAACTCCAATACACGATAAGGAGTATGAACAAAAATGAAGTTTTCCTGATAACATCTTGTAGCCTCCTCATCATAAGTGTGGCATGCTTCACATCCATGAAAAGGACTCTACTGACGCGGCTGTTAGACATCCTAGGATACTCTAAACCTAGTGCTCTGATAGCAAGTTTGTCACTACCCGAGTCTACACCCTGGAGGAGACACGGTACTTGGTTCCATAAGTGACCCCAAGCTAACCCATGGCCTAAAATTGCACTAGTAAACTAAGTAAACATAAGTGGAAGCTTTATAAAAATAATTACCCAAGAAATACTGATTTGAAAAGAGTAAACATATTTTGAAAGATTACTGAACAACTGTGTCTGAAAGCCAACTACTAAAACTGATGAGTTATTGGGACAGCTAACTCTAAAATCTGTTTAAATAAGAACTAACTGAAAAGCAAATATCATCCTCGGAAGTGAGGACTCACCAAAAGACTGCTGCTGCTGAAATCATCGAAGGGAACTACTGACGATGCTGAGACTGAGAACCTGCACTTGTATCATAATACGATATAGCATAGAAGGTATGCGTCAGTAGATTAAATGCATTGAGTAAGTCAGATATACAATAAGCATGGAAAAATAAGCACTAAACTAAAATAACATGAAATGGCCAACTGATACTGAATACTGATAAAAGCTAAGTTATAACTGATATGGTGAATAATGACCTTGACTGACGGTCATAAACATTCCTGGAACTGAGTGACTGAACTGAACTGAACTGAAACTACACTGAAGAGTGGGAGAGTCTATAACCGATGTATAACCATGTGAGCTAAATGTGGAGTCCGATGTATACACCCCATCAGTGAGAGCCCATTGTACCTTGCCAGGGTATAGTGGATGAGCTGGGTGATCACAAATATGGGGCTCGATGATCCAACAACCTACGGTGGCTACGTAGTTCTGGGAACCTGGATGCGCTGGAACTCCGGTCCGCTCGGTGCTAAGTTCTACTCCTACTGGATAGTCCTAACCTGACTACTAAGCTGATAGCTTGAAGCTAGGGTCCTAGACTAAGCCAGGAATACTTATCTGGAAGTGACCTGAGAGTTTGTAGGACCGGATAACTGAGAACTGGCATTCTAAGACTAGCCAGATCTGTTTATCTGGAAGCATTGTAACCATCTAAAGAACTAACTGATAACTTACACTGATGGTTCTAAGACTGGTTAGAGCTGCTTATCTGGAAGCGTCATAACCTTCTAGAGAACTAACTGATAACTGAAACTAGGGAGTATTACTGAACTAAACTCCTCAAGAAGTAAGTGTCGTCAAACAGATCAGCTGACTTACTGTAAGATACTAACAAAGGCTAATTGCTAACTGAGATAAAACTAGCGTTCAAACTGACTGCGAATCCACAAAATGGTAATAACATGAAAATTCAAGAACTAATAGAGTCAAGCAGTATTTGTATCTAGACAATTATGCAAGACCTGGTTTACTATATTCGCAGAACTAGGGCTAAACAATATTTCATGAAGGGAATACAACATGTTTGATGAATAATGAAAACATTGCAAGAGTTCACAAGGATTTCAAATTCACAAGAATATTCATAATCTGACTAAAGATAACCCTATTTATGATATTCAAGGCTAAGATTGACAAGAAATTACAGAAGGATTTTAGGGCACAAGGGAAGAACAATTCCCTTGTTGAATTCCCACACACCTGGTGTATAAATCTCGGAGAAATATTGTTGAGAAATTTGAGAAGAAAATTGAAACCCTTTATCCTGCTCTGTGCTTCCTGACTGAGTTTTCTATGTTCTAACTTTGAGAGAATAAGAGGAATGGGAGAAAACTATCAACTAACTCCCTAAATCCTCTGAAAATGACCCCAAACGATATAGTTTAGGAGTTAAAAAGATGAAAAGTTACAAAAATGTCCCCAATATAAAGGACTGAAAAACTGCCCGTCGGCCAACAAAGGGTCAACAACGAGTCATTGGTCTAACCCAAGCTCGTTGGAGACCGTTGTTAGTTTTGGGTCTGGGGTGTGACCTTACTGGAACTAACCAACGGGAGGGGACAATGACTCATTGGATGAAACAACGAGTCGTTGGTTCCTCTCGTAGTCACTGGAGGGACTTTTGAACCTGGGCTTGAACTCCTACCAACGAGCGACACAACGACTCGTTGGTCTGATCCACAGGTCATTGTCACCACCCGTCCTAGCCGCTGGAATTTTCAGTACTTGCCTCACAGATGGAAACGACAACTTGCTATGTGGAACAACGGGTCATTGTTGCCCTTCGTTGCCACTGGACTGAATTTCTTCCTTCTCAGACTTCTACCAACGGTTGAACAGTATCGGTCATTGGTCTCTTCCAAGATCCGTTACTAGGCTCGTTGGTTCAGGAAGGACTCCTTGCAGTGCTGATGACGACTCAGACAATGGCTTTTTATAGCTGACAATGACTCATTGTCTGGGTTGTTTTGAGAAATTTTTTTCTAGTTCTTCTGGGTTAATCATGCAAAGTCTGAGTAATTTTTTTCCAGTTCTTCTAGATTATTCATGCAAAGTCTGAGTTTTATCTAGAAAATTTTTTTGATGTTACATTTCAACTATAAATCCATGATTATACCACTTTTAATAGGCTACACAAACCTTAAATTGTTGTTCTAATTTTTTCAAATAAGCAAGGCACTTACCTCTAGAAGAATCCCCAATACTTCCTCTATCAATGATCTCAAATTGATTTCTTGAAATCTAGGGATTAGAATGCTGATTTTAGTGCAATACTCATTAATGTTAAATAATTGAATCATATGATGGTAAATAACTCACTTCGAGTGTATTAGTATCAGTCTAGGCCAGAATAGCTTTCAAAAAACTCATCCAAAATGAAATAGAGTTCAAAATTTCCAAAGTCCCATATTTATAGTTTTTACAGTAAAATTCCACATACATCCCCCACATATAGTATGCATGTTAGTCTGTATGTGGCCTCCCAAACCAAAAAAAATTGGAAAAATCACTGTGTCTATCTACGGTTCGCATAACCAACATGTGGTCTCCATCTACTGTTCGCATATGTTGGTTCATATGTCAACCCTGTAGATTTCCAAAAACACTTCTCTGGATCTTCCATATACGGTTGACATACGGCTCGCATGTCCCACATATCGTCCATACATTGACTCCATATACCAACAACTAAAGACTCAAAATTCCCAACTCACCAGATTTCACTTACCTGCCATATATGACCTGTATGTCAATTATACGACCATATGTGGATTTCTTCTACTGACATCCAAATTTTCCAAAAATGTAAACTCATAATACTTTAAGATACAATAAAAATGCAGATTGTATGTCGAGATTTGTATGTTATTTCACATTTTCCTTCAAAACTTTAAAAAATTCTAATTGTCAATACTTTCATATACGCGTGACATGCAGTTCATATTTCACATATACAATCCATATGTGGCTTCCACATATCAACATCTGTAGCTTTAAAATCTAACTTTACTAGACCTCACATGTTATGGATATGCAACATGGATGTTACTTATGTGTCCCATATATTCACTGAATCTTTATATAGTTCTCACAATTAAGTTATATTCAATTCCTTTCAGCCCTGATATTTTACACACTTAGTACATTCTTCAATATCAACTCTAACACACATTCACACATTACTTAGTATGGTTAAAATAGAACTTCATATTAACAGTTTAAATCTATCTCGAATTACAGAGTATACAAGTTTCTATCTCTTCAAGAACCCAATGCTTCCACTATGAAGACTATAAACATAGAAAAAAGATATGCAGGGTCAGAATGCAGTCCATTCAAAGAAATAAGCTTAGTGCTAATAAAAGAGAATGAAAAGAATTTGGTTCCTCACAACAATCAAGTTAAGCAACAAGGAATCATTTTTCTCATGTAAAAGAATCCAATAATAATTCTAGGTTCCTATAACTTCTCTAAGTGTTGAAAAGAAAAGCTGAAGTAGGAGAAAACTAGATCATGTGAGGAGGTCTTAACACATGGGAAAGGAAAAAAAGAAGAATTTTTTCTACTGAAAAACTGTCAATAAGGAGTTTGTGTTACATCATAAATATCCAAAATTTTACACTCATGTGATGAAGAGAAAAAAGACAAGTTGAACAAGAGTGTCATAGGTATATAAAGGAAGAAACAAGTTTTAAAGTGCTGAAGAACGAAAGAACCTAGTTCTTTGATGAATTGGGTACAAATGTAAAGATACAACAGACATCATTGTTCCTTTGAAAAATCTGCCATTAAGCCTTTTGAGTTCCCAAACAGGAATAGAAATTATGAATCAATTTACTAAAATACAAGGACTTCTAGGTTCTAAATTATGAAATGAGGTTCTATGAAGACAAGAAACAATAATGAAAGTGATCTTAAACAAATCTAAGTAATTAAGGTGAAGAAGCTGGAAATAGAATGTCGATGAAAGGGAAATAGTCCATATATAGATGTACGGGAAAAAATACAACCCAAAAGTTCTATATTGAGGTAAAGATAGGAGGAAACATACAAAGAACTTGGTTTTTTAAAAGTTGTGCATGGAGAACACATTGACAAGGGGAACTGTCCACGACAACAAAGACAAGCATGGAACAATTTCCCTTATTAGATGATCAACAAGAATGCATACAACAACTTTGAATTTGATTTGGATAAAGGTAACATCAAATACTCTTGGAGTTTCCTCAATAATTGGCTAATACTAGTCATAGTGTTTGTGGTTGAAGTTGAGAAAAATAACTAGCGTAGTCTTATAGCTTTACTGATATGCATTCTTGACATGATCAAAGAGGATGTCATCCTATTGTCATAAATACTCAACTAGACTGAAGAGAACAAAGTCAAAGAACCTAATTAATATGAAAAACTAGGTATACATATCCTTTACTAAATAGTTAGTTGCATAAGCTTGTCTATACTACTAAGTCATATGTTGATATTATCCTACCAAAATTACATCATCATTAACCTTAAAGGGAATCACCAAAATATTTGACCACATCTTATACTTACAAAGATTAACCCTTCAAAACTCTTTCTTACTTTATTCAAGTAAAACCTGAGATTCTCCTACTTTAAAATCTCAAAATATCCACTAGACAAAATTTCAAAATCAAAATATTAACAAACAAAGGAGGTAGTGATTCAAAGGGAAAATCAAAAAAGATATGGACTATGAAATAGAAGATAGCTCAGGATTACAAGAAAATGATATTTATCAAAATTAAGAAAGTTAATCATTGTGAGAATTATATGTGAAAATCAAAAGGGAACAGTTGGTGTTCACAAAATTCAATCATCAATATTGATAAAGAGTTGAATAGATAAAGAGACTAATGAAAAGATTGATTCCTTGGGTACCAGTCCATCAAATGGATGTGAATAGATCAAGCAAGAAGTGTGACAATAAGAACCCTGCCATTTGTATTTTTTTGGAATGAGGTTCAAGTAGCAAATATATGATTATCCATATGATCAGAAACTAAAGAAGGTAAGGAGAAAATTTTGAAGAATGTCATTGCTTCCCTCGATAAATTACTTGGGCATTCACTTATAAATTTTTTTTAAGTAAATGAACCTATTTTTCGATCACCATTTAAAAATCAAAACCAAATAATATCTTATTTCATGGAAGTAATGTAAGCTTATGAGATTATCTATTTGGTTCGATCCCTATGAATTAAAATAATGCTTTAAAATATATTCTACATGGATTTTATGAGTTCTTGAGATGAGTAGTATTATTATTCTAGTATTATGTTTAGGTTAGTGTAGTTCAAGTGACCATGAATTTATATTGATTACTCACTTTTACTATACAATATTGTTTTTTGATGATGTCTGAAGAGAAAAAATTAAGTTGTATTTGATTTAAGAATCGCAATACTATGTAACTCTGATTATCATTGATGAAGAAGAACATGGTTATTAACTACTAACGCTAAAGCAGTTTGCTGAAATAAATCTATTCCTGAAGCGAGATTATGAGTAAAGCCGGGTTCTTGTGAAAATATGATATGAATCTAACCAAGTTCAAAGTACCTATCCACCTACTGAATTGCGATGAGTGGAAGATTAATCCCATGAAAGACTTATCTAAAGGCTCAGATCTTACAAAGTCATGATGATAAATATGAAGTTAGTTTATAGGGGGAAGAATTGCATTTGAATGCACATGCTACTAAAATAAAATTTTATATTTTTGTTATGAGTTGTCATAGGTTTGTCATCATCAAAAAAAATTATTGAGTTGAGAGTTTCATGATTTATATACCTACATGTGTTGGGGGAGAGCAATGTGAGAAAGAGACCTATGAGCTAAGGCTTATAATGTGGAGTTTTGATGATTAACAAACGAGTAGCAAAACATAATAGGCATGTGCAAGAATAAGATCCTTCACAAGTCTCAACAAAGAATTGCTCGTAACAAGATACTATAAGGAACCAGTTCCTTTCTAGGTCTACAACAATCAAGCGTACATCATATGTAGTGAAGAAGTATTTAAGGAATCAAGTCCTTCATAGTAGACTGGAAGAGACTGTTGATCATGCCAAAGAAAATTAAAAGTGTGTAGAAGTATGTATTTAGGAATTGGGATTATGAAAAATCCAATGAAACAAGGAGCAAAAAATATGAAAATATTATCGTTTTTAACAAGAAGGAAGGAGATATGGAAAATAGGAGAAATCACGGGCAAATGTGTGAAGGAAAACCAAGTAAAATAAAGATTAGAATCTTGAGTTCTTGATCTAATTTGAGATGAATTGAGAAGACAAGAATCAACTTCCTACTCCTATATAAAGTATCTCATATCAAAATTAAACTCAAAGTTCAATTTATTATATTTCAAGGTTAAATTTTTGTCTAAGTTTCAAGATTCAATTATACTTCAAGGTTCGAGTGAAGGTTCAAAGTTCAACAATAACAATGTAGTTAATCAAGGTTCAAAACTAACAATGTAATTAATCAATTCATATCAATTCAAAAATCAACACTTAAAATATAACAAATCTAGCAAAAAAGTATAATCTAAGAAAAAAATTAAACACTAATATTGAATAAGATTCATATGCAATAAAATTAATTAAGCTAAAAATATAAAAAGCAATTTGATGAAGCAAAACAAAAAGAGATAGACAGAGAAACAGAAAAAAATCTTGGAATAGGGCTTAAGGGCCACAAAAATTATTGATCGTGGCATTATGACGGATGGCCGGATGCCGGGGACGGTAGGAACGATAAGCACAAATAGCGGCGGGACTGAGGTAGTAGTCGGCGTTCAAGAAAGGGGAGAGTGAAGGGCTAAGGAGAGGGACAGAAGGGAGAGAGAGAAAAAAATGAGAAATGGGGAAAAGAGGAACCAAATATGGTTCTCTAAGAAAATTCACTATTCATCAACCTCCGTCAGTCGGTATTTTTAAAAAAAAATTGACAGAAGTTTGATTAGAATACCTACCGACGGAGGTCGGTTTTCCAAAATTTTTTAATAATATCGATCATGCTCAGTCAATATTTTTTAATAAAATTTGTGTAATATTAAACCGACAAAACTTCATTTGGTTTTACACTTTCCAAATGTTAAAAATTCTGATCGTGCTCAGTCATTGTTACTTAACAAATTTTAAAAAAATAAATAGAAAAAAATGGATCAACCTTGGTCAATTTTTTAATCGATTTTGAGGGTCGGTTTTCACTCTTTTTAGTAGTGAGTAATATTGATTTTAATATTGACTTGGTACTATGTACGCAATCTATTTCTATCTGGGCGTACAACAAGACTCATATTAGTTGAAAGAGATAAAAAAGTAGTTACAAAACTTATTGAGAAAGAGGTTCATTAGACTGAGTGCCTTGCATTGAAGTGCTCCTATTTGTTCATGGAGAAGAAAGATGAGAGAATGCACATGTGTGTTAAATATAGATAGTAGAAGACGCTCACCATAAAAAAAGTATCGTTGGCCTCACATGATGACTTGTTTGACTAATTCGAGGGTGCATGATTATTTTAAGATAGATTTAAGATTGGGATATCACTAATTAAAGATTAAAGCTTCATAAATAATAAAGATGACTTTTAGGACTCGTTATAGGCATTACAATTCATATCATTTGAGTTAACAAATGGCCCGATAGCTTTCATGGATTTTATGAATCAAGTGTTGACATTGTATCTTGATTCATTTGTTATTATATCGACTAATCTTAGATGCTCATGACTAGTATCACCTATTTCTGGGATGCATTTGGATTTCTTCCATACTCTTATCTATCAGACACATTATCATATAATTTTATTTTAAACTTGATTATTGATCATTGGGAATAGGGGTGACAATGGGGCGGGTGCTATACAGTTGTGGGGCGAACCCGCATAAACCCGCAAAGACTTCAATCTGCAGCCCTTCCTGCCTCGCCTCACATTACACCACCCCACATAAATTTGCACCGCATAATTTACTTTTTTAAAAAATAATAAAAAACTTTTTTGATGTATATTGTCAAACATTACCTTCACCTCATGGCTATAGAAATACCACTACCACCCATGGACTTTACTTCATTGGGTAATGATTCAATGTGACATTGATCTTGATCACGTCCCACCAAGGCTCTCTCCAAGGGATCTTGTGAGTCAATAATCTAAAGGGTCGACTCCCGATTCAAAACACTGATTGCTGATAACTCTTCATAGATGGCCGGTAGCTTCATGGCCTTGTAGACATCAAAGACCTCTACCTTATCATGAGCTCTCATGGTTAGCTGCCCAGCAGCTACATCAATTAA
This sequence comes from Datura wrightii, assembly GCA_035772735.1. Lineage (NCBI taxonomy): Eukaryota > Viridiplantae > Streptophyta > Magnoliopsida > Solanales > Solanaceae > Datura > Datura wrightii. The sequence goes on from JASDFA010000003.1 coordinate 15,325,877, forward strand.
GGCTCGCCCAGTTGCCAAAAAGGACGTCCCAAAATAAATGGGACTTCTGCATATAGCTCAAAATCAAGAATTATAAAATCCACCGGGAAAATGAGGGAGCCTACTTGCACTAGCACATCCTCCACAATTCCATCAGGTCTGGCCAATGAACGGTCAGCTAGCTGCAAAATAACAGTAGTGGGTCTAGGACTGCCTAGCCCCAGCTTCTTGAATACTGATGCTGGCAGCAAATTTATACTTGCTCCCAAATCGCACAAACCACGAGCTCGAATAGACTTCCCAATTGTAATCTGAATAGTGAAGCTCCCAGGATCCTTGAGCTTTGTCGGCAATCGATTCTGAATATGGGAGGTGCACTCCTCAGTAAGTGCAACTGTAGCATACTCTGTCAGTTTGCTCTTGTTTGCTACAATGTCTTTGATGTACTTGGCATATTTTGGCACTCCCTGCAACACATCAACTAAAGGAAGATTAATATGTACCTGCTTCAACACTTCCATGAACTTCTTGAAGCATGCTTCCTCCTTGTGCTTTTTCAATCTTTGAGGAAACGGGGGTGGTGGTATTTCCACTTCTGCTGCCTTTTCTTTCCCCCTCACATCATCGTTTCTTTCATCCTTTTCTGCTGCTCCGGAATTCTGAGGTGGCCTTTCGGGTTCCACCTCCCTGAGTTTCTTTCCACTCCGGGTAGACACTGCATTCACCTGCTTAGGATTTGGGTCTGTATCACTTGGAAATCCTCCCCTCAGTCTAGTATTTTGGGCTCCAACTAACTGTCCCAACAGATACTCTAATGCCTTTGTAGCTAACTGCTGATTTTTCATATCAGCTGTCAATTTTACCTGATCAGCCTGCATCTGCGCCTAGTTAGCTATTATAGTTTTAAGCATATCCTCGATGTTGCTAGACTGAGGTGGTGCATTATTTCCTCTGAATTGCAGCTGAAAATTTTGATGACCCCCTTGATTTCTGTGCACGCCCTGATTTCAACTTTGTCCCTGATGACTATTACTCCCCCATGAAAAATTCGGATGATTCCTCCAATTTGGGTTGTAACTGTTGCCATCCTGCTGATTACTGCTCCTCTGGGCATTTCCAACAAAATTTACCAAATCTGGGTTGGCTCCACAACACTCAGCTGACTGTTCACTACTTTCACAGACTTCACACCACACCTAATGAACTGCATTGACTGGGGCCTGTGCCTGGCTCAAGCTCATGCTGCTGAAATGAGTGGTAAGTTGATTTTGCAAAGCAGCTATCTGTGCAGCGATAGCTGAAATCCATCCACCTCAAAGACCCCGGCAGCTTTCTTTGCTCCCCCTCGAGTTGTATCCGCATTCCATTCTGGATTACCTTGTGAAATACGGTTCAACAAGGTGTAAAGCTCTTCGTAGGTCTTTTCCAATGCCTGCCCCCCCGGCTGCTGAATCTAACAAAATCTTCGTATGCGGTTCCAAGCCCTCAATGAATGTATGCACCAACACATCATTAGACTGGTGATGGTGAGGACAATCTCTTAGCATTGACTTGAACCTCTCCCAAGCCTGATACAAATTCTCGCCATCTCTCTGTTTGAAGCTTAGAATCTGACTTCTAAGCCTGGCTGTCTTCCCTGATGGAAAAACTTGTATCAAAAACTTCCTTGCTAGGTCATCCCAAGTAGTAATAGAATTTAGCGGTTCAGCCTTTAACCATCTCTTGGCTTCCCCCAGCAGTGAAAACGGGAATAGTGTAAGCCTCACATAATCAGATCATACTCCAGCGGGTATATATGTGTCACTTATCTCCAAGAAGTTTTGGAGATGCTGTTGTGGATCTTCATGAGGGAGACCTGTAAATTGCCCGCTAGTGTGCAATAACTGCACCATATTCTGCTTAAGTTCAAACCTCCCTCCTGGTTCCGGCCTGCCAATATTGGATGTTACATTGTTTGCATGTGGGATTTCCACCTCACGGACCGGTCTTACTGCCATCTCTTTGGGCACTAAAACTGCCCTTACAATCGGTGGTTGTTGTTGTTGCTCCAGAATTTCCCTCCTTAATAACCGCAACATCTTTTCTAGAGCTTCCCTCTTCTGTAGATGAAATTGTCTATCCGACTCTAAAAACGAATCCACCAAGTCCTTAGCTCTTGCCAGTGTTCAGAAACAACTTAGTACCTGCAAGAGAAATGCTAAGATCAAGTTGTCAATGCTTGTATCGAACTTGTAAACTAACACTAAGAAAATTAAGTCACCAATTGCCAGTCCCCGGCAACGGTGCCAAAAACTTGTTCACTCCCAATTACACGCAAGTGCACGTGATCGTACAAGTAATAATGTGGCTTTGTTTCAATCCAGGTATCGAACCCACAGGTACTGTAATGTGGCAGTAATTTTTCTTTAAGGCTTTAGTATACGCACTTCTTTATACAAGCAGACAAACAGAACAAATAGTGATTTTTCAACAATACTAGTTAATGTAACTTTAAGTAAAAAGATTGTAAATTATAATCTGAACAACAACACAAACAAGCTAAGGTTAAGGCAAAACATGCAGATATGTAATTTACTGATTTAAATTCAGTCAACACTTCTCTTCGGTTGTTAGTCAGGAATTATTAACCAATGGATTGGGTCTTTCGAACTCCTCTCCAATTAAAGAATCATGAGACTTACATTACACATTTCTGTGATGCAAAAACCTCATATTCTAGCAATACACAACAAATTCCATAGATGACCAAATATGACATTACAGATATATTTCTATTCTGAACGTTAATCTTCTCTTAATTTCTCAACCAAGACAAGAACATATCCTACCAATTCACATCTATCCAATTAATCTTCCTTTCGGAATTAAAACTGGAATTCTAGGATATACATTAACAATGGGCAAGCATTAATATAGTGAAAACAAGAATTAGTAGAACAACCGTTGTAGAGAAGATAAAAACTGAAATAACATCAATTAAATACTACTACAATCATCCTCAACCTCAGCCAAAGGTGAATTAGCCACTCATTTGATGATTAAACATCTTCAAACAAGTAGAAATCATATAAACAATTGAAATTTAAAAGAAAAAGGAAGATAATTAACCCTAGAACTTCTTCATCTCAACTTCTTGATACCCACGTTCTAGCTTGAAATGTCAGATATCTTAAAATAAAACCTAAGTGTGCTATTTATACAAGTGAGAAATTTCCTGGATTAAACTGGCAACGTGGCACGGAGGGTATCGCGGAGCATCATCTCCATGCCACGGCCCTGTCGCGGAGCCTCACTGGAAGTTGGATGCCGGATTATTATACTCAGCGTGGCACGGAGGCTATCGCGGAGCCTCAGCTCCGTGCCACGGACGTACCGCGCACCTTCACTAGAATCCAGGTGTGCAACAAAGTCTTCCCACCGTGTCACTGAAGTGAACGCGGAGCATAGGCTCCGTGACACGGTGCCATCGCGCACCTTCACTAGAATTCAGGACCAATTTTGCTCTAGGCAGAATGCCTCCGCGATTGTGGCGTGACACGGCCTCGATCGCGGAGCATCAATTTTTTAGTATTTTCTTGCCGACTTCCGAGTTTTGCTTTCGAGTCCATCCCTCCACTTCACCAACTTGTAGATTAGTTTCCAAAATTTATTCTAACTGCAAAAACAATAACTAATCATGTTGGTTAGTATAAATCCACATTTACATAAAAATCACATGAGAATGTACACATAAAAGTAGATAAACAAGTCCAAATTAAGTAATAAAGTATCACTTGGACATGCAATTATGCCCAAGATCACCTACCCCACACTTAAAGCCTTGTTCGTCCTCGAACAACCCTTTCACATCTCATGTAATTGAAGACTCACGCATAGCTAATTTAGCAAGACAATTCAAGCAATGGCTATAAGGATTATTTAAGATAGAAGTTAAAAATAAGGCATGCATGATTTAATCATTGAAAGGAATTACAACTATGTTAAGACTTCCTAATCTCAAGAATCGACTCTCAATCTTAGCAAACTCATGCAAATCAACCGATCAAGAAATCCACATGAATGTTATCTCTTATTAAACATGTGCCCTCACAACACAGCAGAGTTACCCCATGTTTACTTCAAAAGAATTTTCAAAGCACAACAGGTATGGGCAAATGAATAAAATTACGCTCACTCTCTCAAAGAATTCACATGCATCATGTGGTGAGCCATAAGCTTGCCCTTAGTGTTTACTCCACTAACTTAAGGATGTATGAATGTAAGATCAAGTAGGACTTAATGGGATGTAATGTAAGCTATGGGACGGGTAGGTACTATTCTGGCCAGTAATAGTGACTATCTTCCCCCAAGCGCTTTTAATACATCCACATTCATTAAAGACATCTCCTCTATACTTCCTCCTCACTCTTCTCAGTCTTGAATATTCTCTTTTTGTTCCTATTTCTTTAAGCACACTCAGCTTACTAGTAAAGCGTATTTAAGCAAATTTTTCATTTACTTCTTACTCTCTACTAATAATCAATCATTTTCAAACAAGTGCACCTTTGTCCTTTTCTCAACTTTCACAGCTTCTACTTTTCCTTCTGTTTCACACTTCTCACTCCTTCACTCTTTGGAATTTTTCACTTAAGCGCTTAGGAGTTTTGGATCAAATTTATGGCTAATGAAAGAAAAGGATTAAGCTTATGTTGCAACTATCAAAGAATAGGCTTAAGGCTCAATGGGGCTAACTAGGATTTAACATTCAAGGTAGGTAAGATAAGGGATAAATTTAGGTTCATTCAAAGAAATGCCTACTTCCTCTCCTACAATCCACATCCTTCATTTCATTTTATATACACACCAGGCAAGTTCTAGACACTCACAGTAGCATGGAATATTAGAAAAACTCACACTCACAGCACATGCTCAATTTAAGACATATTCACAGACTCTTAACTCAGTTAATTACAAGAATTCAAAATTAAGCTTTAATCACATCGAGTCGAATTCTAGAGCCTAGGTATCTCAACATGTTTAAAACACTTGCATGCTTCCATCCTAATCACACTTGCATCTTACAGTATAGCACATAACAAAAATGTCGAACCATTAATTAGCTATGTGTTCAAAAAAAACAAATCTAAACCTACTGACTAAATTTCCCTTAAGACGGTCGTCATCCATCCATCATAGGGAGCAGTCTCTATCTAAGACTTCGGTTCAAAGGGACTATTCTCGAAAAAAGCACCGAAAATAAAAACCGAGAAACCCAAATCAATAAAATAGAAACAAAATAAAAATAAAAATAGAAATAATAAAAATAGAAAATAACTTACACAAATAACTACTTAACAATTTATTATAATTACATCACCAGCACCAACACACAAAATCATCAACAACATAACATGAAACACAATGTCACACATTAAACATCCACAGAAACACAAGCACAGCACAGTCTTACTACAGCAGCACCTAACTACTCCCACCCCATACTTAGTTGGAACACTGTCCCCAGTGTTCGCATATCTGCAATTAAAAACAAAGTTTGGGTGGTGTAACTCCCTGATCAATCAAAATGTTCAATCTCTTCATCAGGTGCTTGTTCCTCATCTCCAAGATCAGAATCTTCTTCACCGTCCTCCTCAGACTCAATGTCTGAGTTATCCCGGCGCGTTTCCTTATCAGTAGACGTCGTCATCAACTGGTTCTACAAATGCAGGCCCAACTCTGCATAATGCTTGGGCATGCTCATTAAATGGATAATCCATGTCGAGCTGCCACAATTCATCCTTCGTAGCAGGCCTTCCACCAATCCGCAGTTGCAGCATCTGCATCCCATAAATTCGGGACATGTATTGGTCGTCCCGCGCATGTCGCTCAGCGAGTGTAAGCACAGGCCCAAATGTGGTATCAGGTGCTTTGGTCTTAGTGACATCCAAAGCACGCCGATCAAGTTGAGGAATATAGTCCAGGGCCTCCTCTTCAATACCATGGCCCCTGAGGAAAGCTGTTAGAAGACCACCGAAACTATACCGATGCCCTTGATGAAGTCTGGCTTTCTTCATTGCTGAAATAATCACCGCTGCATCATTTATCTCTAGTCCTTTCATCAATGCATATACCAAACAAACTATGTCCCGGGTGACATCAGTCATGTGCACCCCTGGGATCAGGCAAGTACACACTATCTTCAAGCAGATCCTCGCTTCTCTATTCATCTGGGAGTATGGCAATGTCTAGTGATATCCTCTTTCCTTGTGACGACTCCACCTCGCTGTTCATCGTGCTCCACATAATGTGCGTCTGATATCTGCATATGGTGAAGTGATATTCAGCTGGCGGAGGACATGCGCGTCTGTGTCCCGCGTCCCCAAGATGGCATTAAGATGCTGTGGTTCAAAAGTAACCACCTGTCCTCTGATCTTGACTATGTGGATGCACACAGTGGGGTTCCAATTAGCATATAATTCCCTTATGAGATGGAGATTGCACTCTTTGGGTTCTTCAAAGATGAAGTTTAACCCAACAGTGTTTATCCTGTATAGGATTCTCGGGAATTCTTGAGCTAGTGGTTCCCGTGCTATTTGTTATTCTGGGAAATACTTGGTTTCCTTGTGTTTGGCGTACCATTTCTTTCCCTCATCTGTAACCCATCGTGTTCCATATGTCTACATTGCCCCCTTGGAACAGGTGGTGCTGCTAGCACTGCTGCCCTAATTCTCAGTCTTTTTCTGCTGGCGCCGGATGTGGATGCGCCTTTCCCCTTGTCTTGTCTTCCAGACATTTGTCCTTTCCATCAAAAGCATATATTTCAAATTTCATTCATGGTATATTTGGCTACTACTAAGGCTGGGTTTAAATGGATCACCCCCCACTTAGCCGTTAGCCGTAATCAATACAATTCGACAAGAACAACCGCATAATTTCATCTCTTATTTCCCAAAAGGTTCAGTGCATTCATAAAAGTGGATGGGATGGTGTCATTGTACTACTCAGAATTCATACAATGCATTATTAAAGTTCATCCATCGACTCATTTATAAAATCATGAGCAATTCGCAATTTGTGCACAACAACCTATGGGATTTTCCTACTTTCATTCTCCAAAAATCAATCTTCAACCTAACACATTCCAAGTTTAAGCACAAAAATTTTTCAACTCCAACAACACGCACAACCCAAAATATCTGTATTTCTACCCTTTTCTTCTTCTTCCCAACTAAATTTCTCATCTCTAGTTATCAACAATGTAAGATTTTCAATACAAATCATGTAATTATTGAGTTCATAACACAACATTAGCACAAAATCAACATTCATCCATGACCCAATCAATTACCATCTTATTAATAACTTAGGGCAGAATTTCATCAAAGAAAACATGTTCAAGAATCGAAATATGCAGCAAGAATGACAAAATTTTTGAGAACATACCTTTACTTGAAGAGTTTGAAGAAGACTTGAAGAAATTTCTTAAGTTAGAGCCATGGCACGTTGAGGAAGAAGGGGAAATGGGAGTTTTGTCACGGAGGGTTTCAGCCAAATGGGGGAAAATCATGTTTTGGGGGTTAAAAAGAGTGATTTCGCACGGGTCAACCCACTGCCCCAAACTGACCCAAAGCAAAATTGGCCTCAACGTGTCACGGAGGCCAACGCGCAGGGTAAGCTCCGTGACACGGAGCCAACATGGCAGCTTACTGGAAACCTTAACAAACCTGGGTTAGCCTCAACGTGTCACGGAGGGTAACGCGGAGGTCAGCCTCCGTGACACGGAGCCAACGCGTAGGTTCACTGTTTCTTGCCCCAATTTTCACTTTTTACCTTTATTTTTCCACTTGCGATTTTTGTATTTTTGCCCTCCATATTTCCTGAAAATCATCAAACAACAACAATTTGTTAGAAAATCATGGGTTGCCTCCCACCTAGTGCCAACCTCCTTTTTTTTTTGAATTGTTCCTAACTAGTCTAGTACATTACATCCACGGGTTGCCTCCCGTGCAGCACCTGGTTTACCGTCGCAGCTCGACGCTTGACATCCTCATTCATCTACTAAGGTGATAGATGTATTCTCTCGATTAACGTCTTCACCCCAGTAGTGCTTACACCTTTGTCCATTCACCAAAAATGTGGCACTTTTATCCTCTTGCCACAATTCAACTGCCCCATGTGGAGTCATCCTTGCTACTTCAAACGGCCCTGACCACTTGGAGCGCAATCTCCCTGGGAAGAGTTTCAACCTAGAGTTGAATAGCAACACCTTTTGGCCCGGCTCAAAGATTCGATATCGTGCTACCTTTTCATTTTTTCCTTGTAGCATTTTGCACTTTCATATGCGTGCCATCAAAACTCATCCAACTCACTCAGCTGCATCAATCTCCTCTTTCCTGCAAGCTCAGGATCCATGTTCAGCTTCCGCACAGCCCAATAAGCCCGATGTTCCATCTCTACGGGTAAATGACATGCCTTCTCGTAAACCAATCTGTACGGTTAATTCCCAATGGGTGTCTTATATGCCATTCGATAAGCCCACAACACATCATCCAGTTTGCTTGCCCAATCCAAGCGTTGTGCGTTCACCATTTTCTGCAAAATCTGTTTAATTTCCCTGTTTGACACCTCTACTTGCCCGCTAGTTTGGGGTTGATATGTTGTAGCCACTTTATGCCGAACCCCATATTTCGCTAGCAAATTCCTGAACCCTGTATTCACAAAATGTGCCCCTCCATCACTGAAAATTGCTCGTGGCATACCAAACCTGGTGAAAATCTGCTTCTTCACAAATCTAGTCACCACCTTATTGTCGTTCCTGGGAAAAGCTACTACTTCAACCCACTTAGACACATAGTCCACTGCCACCAAGATGTATCGATTGCCAAACGATGGTGGAAACGGGCCCATAAAATCTATTCCCCACACATCGAACACCTCAACTTCCAATATGTGATGCAATGGCATTTCCTGTCTTCTGCCGATTGTTCCTATTCTTTGACATCTATCACATACTTTGACATAAGCTGCAGCATCTTTGAACAGTGTGGGCCAAAAGAACCCAGATTGCAGCACTTTGTGAGCAGTACGCTCATCTCCATGATGACCTCTATACGGCGATGAATGACAACTCCTCAGTACCTCTGCCGTCTGACTTTCTGGAATGCATCGCCTCATCACTTTATCTGGTCCTTGCTTGAATAGATACGGCTCATCCCACATGTAGTACCGGGACTCATACCTCAGCTTCTTCCTTTGTTGAGTCGTTGCCTCAGGTGGGTATACTCCACCTACTAACAAGTTCACAATATCTACATACCAAGGGAGTTCAGCTTCCTTTATTGCCAAGAGTTGTTCATCGGGGAACTCTTCTCTGATGCTATCACCTTCCTTCATATGTGAACGATTCTCTAGCCGCGATAGGTGATCTGCAACCTGATTTTCACTTCCCTTCCTATCTCGACTCTCCAGATCAAACGCTTGCAGCAATAATATCCACCTGATTAGCCTAGGCTTCGCATCTTTCTTGCCAAATAAGTATCGAATTGCCGCATGATCAGTGTCTACCACCACTTTCGAACCCACCAGATAGGATCTAAACTTGTCAAACGCAAACACTAGAGCCAGCATCTCCTTCTCAGTGACTGTATAATTAACTAGTGCAGCATCAAGTATTTTTCTTGCATAATAGATGGAATGAAAAATCTTATTCCTTCGCTGCCCCAATACCGCTCCTACAACCACATCACTTGCATCACACATTAACTCAAAAGGATATTCCCAATCAGGAGCAATGAGAATAGGAGCTTCCACCAGCTTCTTTTTCAGCTCCACAAATGCTTCTACACATTCCTTTTCAAATTCAAACTTCACCTCTTTTTCTAGCAACTGGCATAACGGTCTAGAAATTTTAGAGAAGTCTTGAATAAACCGTCTATAAAATCCAGCATGTCCTAGAAAGCTGCGGACACCCTTAACTGATACTGGCGGTGGTAGCTTTTAAATCACCTCTATCTTTGCACGATCGACTTCCAACCCTCTGGATGACACCTTATGGCCAAGAACAATACCCTCCTTGACTAAAAAGTGACACTTTTCCCAGTTGAGCACCAGGTTTGAGTCTTCACATCTAGCTAACACCCTGTCAAGATTTTGCAAACACATAGCAAACGAGTTACCAAAAATAGAAAATTCATCCATAAATACCTCGACATAGTCTTCCACCATATCGTGGAATATCACCATCATGCATCGCTGGAATGTGGCTGGTGCATTGCATAGACCAAAGGGCATCCGCCTGAAAGCATATGTCCCATAAGGACATGTAAACGTTGTCTTCTCCTGATCTTCTGGTGCTATGATTATTTGATTATAGCCAGAGTAACCATCCAAAAAGCAATAATATTCCTACCCTGCAAGCCTGTCCAACATCTGATCAATGAATGGAATAGGATAATGATCTTTCCGAGTGGCCTCATTGAGCTTCCTATAATACATGCAAATTCGTCAGCCCATGACTGTGCGTGTGGGAATCAACTCATTCTTCTCATTTGTAACCACTTTCATTCCCCCTTTCTTGAGAACGCATTGAATTGGGCAAACCCATTCACTGTCTGAGATGGGATATACCACTCTTGCATCCAGCCACTTGATCACTTCCTTTCTGACTACATCCTTCATCACCGGATTCAATCTCCGCTGATGTTGCACGGTTGGCTTGGATCCCTCTTCCATAAATATTCTGTGCATGCAGAAAGCTGGACTAATCCCCTTAATGTCCAACAATTGCCATCCCATTGCTCTCTTTCACCTCTTAAGGACCACCAATGCATCTTTCACTTGTGCATCTGTCAGTTCTGCTGAAATGATGACTGGTAAGGTGTCATCTTCACCCAAAAATACATACTCCAGATGTGGAGGCAATGTCTTTAACTCAAATTTAGGTGCCTCCTCTATTGATGTCTTTGAGGATGGTTCCAAAGACCTATTCAACGGTTCAAAATCTTGCTTCCTGAAGAACCATTTTGGCTCATTCAAAGTCTGCACCATCTCATATGTCGCACTGTCCCCAAAATGATCACGTCCCACCAAGGCTCTCTCCAAGGGATCCTGTGAGTCAATAATCTGAAGGGTCGACTCCTGATTCAAAACACTGATTGCTGATAACTCTTCATAGATGGCCGGTAGCTTCATGGCCTTGTAGACATCAAAGACCTCTACCTTATCATGAGCTCTCATGGTTAGCTGCCGAGCAGCTACATCAATTAAGGCTCGCCAAGTTGCCAAAAAGGACGTCCCAAAATAAATGGGACTTCTGCATATAGCTCAAAATCAAGAATTATAAAATCCACCAGGAAAATGAGGGAGCCTACTTGCACTAGCACATCCTCTACAATTTCATCAGGTTTGGCCAATGAACGGTCAGCTAGCTGCAAAAATAACAGTAGTGGGTCTAGGACTGCCCAGCCCCAGCTTCTTGAATACTGATGCTGGCAGCAAATTTATACTTGCTCCCAAATCGCACAAACCACGAGCTCGAATAGACTTCCCAATTGTAATCTGAATAGTGAAGCTCCCAGGATCCTTGAGCTTTGTCGGCAATCGATTCTGAATATGGGAGGTGCACTCCTCAGTAAGTGCAACTGTAGCGTACTCTGTCAGTCTGCTCTTGTTTGCTACAATGTCTTTGATGTACTTGGCATATTTTGGCACTCCCAACAACACATCAACTAAAGGAAGATTAATATGTACCTGCTTCAACACTTCCATGAACTTCTTGAACCATGATTCCTCCTTGTTCTTTTTCAATCTTTGAGGAAACGGGGGTGGTGGTATTTCCATTTCTGCTGCCTTTTCTTTCCCCCTCACATCATCGTTTCCATCATCCTTTTCTGCTGCTCCAGAATTCTGAGGTGGCCTTTCGGGTTCCACCTCCCTGAGTTGCTTTCCACTCTGGGGAGACACTGCATTCACCTGCTTAGGATTTGGGTCTGTATCACTTGGTAATCCTCCCCTCAGTCTAGTATTTTGGGCTCCAACTAACTGTCCCAACTGATACTCCAATGCCTTTGTAGCTAACTGCTGATTTTTCATATCAGCTGTCAATTTTACCTGATCAGCCTGCATCTGCGCCTAGTTAGCTATTATAGTTTTAAGCATATCCTCGATGTTGCTGGACTGAGGTGGTGCATTATTTCCTCTGAATTGCGACTGAAAATTTTGATGACCCCCTTTATTTCTGTGCACGCCTTGATTTCAACTTTGTCCCTGATGACTATTATTCCCCCATGAAAAATTCGGATGATTCCTCCAATTTGGGTTGTAACTGTCGCCATACTGCTGATTACTGCTTCTCTAGGAATTTCCAACAAATTTTACCAAATCTGGGTTGGCACCACAACACTCAGCTGACTGTTCACTACTTCCACAGACTTCACACCACACCTAATGAACTGCATTGACTGGGGCTTGTGCCTGGCTCAAGCTCATGCTGCTGAAATGAGTGGTAAGTTGATTTTGCAAAGCAGCTATCTGTGCAGCGATAGCTGTGAATCCATCCACCTCAAAGACCCCTGCGGCTTTCTTTGCTCCCCCTCGAGTTGTATCCGTATTCCATTCAGGATTACCTTGTGAAATATGGTTCAACAAGGTGTAAAGCTCTTCGTAGGTCTTTTCCAATGCCTGCCCCCCCGGCTGTTGAATCTAACAAAATCTTCGTATGCGGTTCCAAGCCCTCAATGAATGTATGCACCAACACATCATTAGACTGGTGATGGTGAGGACAATCTCTTAGCATTGACTTGAACCTCTCCCAAGCCTGATACAAATTCTCGCTATCTCTCTATTTGAAGCTTAGAATCTGACTTCTAAGCCTGGCTGTCTTCCCTGATGGAAAAAATCGTATCAAAAACTTCCTTGCTAGGTCATCCCAAGTAGTAATAGAATTTAGCGGTTCAGCCTTTAACCATCTCTTGGCTTCCCCCAGCAGTGAAAACGGAGAATAGTGTAAGCCTCACATAATCAGATGATACTCCAGCGGGTATATATGTGTCACTTATCTCCAAGAAGTTTTGGAGATGCTGTTGTGGATCTTCATGAGGGAGACCTGTAAATTGCCCGCTGGTGTGCAATAACTGCACCATATTCTGCTTAAGTTCAAACCTCCCTCCTGGTTCCGACCTGCCAATATTGGATGTTACATTGTTCGCATGTGGGATTTCCACCTCATAGACCGATCTTACTGCCATCTCTTCGGGCACTAAAACTGCCCTTACAATCGGTGGTTGTTGTTTCTCCAGAATTTCCCTCCTTAATAACTGCAACTTCTTTTCTAGAGTTTCCCTCTTCTGTAGATGAAATTGTCTCTTCGGCTCTAAAAACGAATCCACCAACTCCTTATCTCTTGCCAGTATTCAGAAACAACTTAGTAGCTGCAAGAGAAATGCTAAGATCAAGTTTCAACACTTGTATCGAACTTGTAAACTAACACTAAGAAAATTAAGTCACCAATTGCCAGTCCCCGACAACGGCACCAAAAACTTGTTCACTCCTAATTACACGCAAGTGCATGTGGTCGTACAAGTAATAAAGTGGCTTTGTTTCAAGCCAGGTATCGAACCCACAGGGACTGTAATGTGGCAGTAATTTTTCTTTAAGTGTTTAGTATACGCACTTCTTTATACAAGCAGACAAACAGAACAAATGGTGATTTTTCAAGAATACTAGTTAATGTAACTTTAAGTAAAAAGATTGTAAATTATAATCTGAACAATAGCACGAACAAGCTAAGGTTAAGGCAAAACATGCAGATATGTAATTTACTGATTTAAATTTAGTCAACACTTCTCTTCGGTTGTTAGTCAGGAATTATTAACCAATGGATTGGGTCTTTCGAACTCCTCTCCAATTAAAGAATCATGAGACTTACATTACACATTTATGTGATGCAAAAACCTCATATTCTAGCAATACACAACAAATTCCATAGATGACCAAATATGACATTACAGATATATTTCTATTATGAACGTTAATCTTCTCTTAATTTCTCAACCAAGACAAGAACATATCCTACCAATTCACATCTATCCAATTAATCTTCCTTTCGGAATTAAAACTGGAATTCTAGGATATACATTAACAATGGGCAAGCATTAATATAGTGAAAACAAGAATTAGTAGAACAACCATTGTAGAGAAGATAAAAACTGAAATAACATCAATTACATACTACTGCAATCATCCTCAACCTCAGCCAAAGGTGAATTAGCCACTCATTTGATGATTAAACATCTTCAAACAAGTAGAAATCATATAAACAATTGAAATTTAAAAGAAAAAAGAAAGAGAATTAACCCTAGAACTTCTTCATCTCAACTTCTTGATACCCACGTTCTAGCTTGCACTCTGTCGGAAGCATTTCATCGGAAATTTTCTGGGATTCTGCAGTACGTCGAAAAGGGTTTCATCGTATCTTTGACTTCTGCACTTCGTCGGCAATTTTTGGGACTTATGCACTTCATCGAAAGGGTTTCACCAGAAATTTCTAGGACTTCTATACTTCTTCACTTATCTGGTAGAAATTTCTATGAAATTGTTGTTTTATCAAAAGATAAATAAAGCTTTAAACATTATCAGTCATGTTCTATATCTCTCTGCAAATAACACTAGTTTATAAGATTTTTCTTGAGTAATTGAAAAAAATACTCAACCAGCTAAAATTAAACTGAAGGACTATTTTATTTAATTAATATCCATTTGATACGATTTTGTGTTCGTTTATTGGTGGAGTTGAATATTTGGCTTGTCTATTTTGATTTTCTTGTGTTGTTGATACAATTTATGTTGATTTTTTCTTGTTTTGGTGATGTCTTGAACATTTGGTTTGTGGATTTTGATTTTCTTGGATTAGAGTTCCAACTTATTTTTGGGTTTTTCTTTTTCTTGAGTGATGTGATTGATATTGGCATTTTAGCTCCCCTTTTCTTTAATTAGTTCTGTTTTTTGTTAAGATGGTTTAATTTGTTGGTTTTTGATTTTATTGTATTGTTGATTCTTTTGTTGTTGGTTTTTGTTTGCTTATTGGTGGGTTGAAATTTTGGCTTATGGTTAAAATCAAAACAATGTAAGTAGCTCATTGTTGAACCGCTATATGTTATAAAGTCTTCTCATTATGATTCAAACAAGAAATGCAAGAATAATATAATAGCTATAGCTCAGAGAGCCCAGGCCCCTCCTCCCAACAAACAATCACTCCACAATCAATACAAGGAAAAAGGACAACCAGTTATGCAAGGGATGGCAGTAAATAAGAAAACAGAGATCTTGGATCTTCCAGAGTGATGCAATATGTCAACCAAACTATCTTCTATAAATCATATAGAGGACAAATTAATGGCAGTAACATTAGGTACATGTGTTAAAATAATAAGATGGCAGAAAGAAAAATATTGATGGTTCTACATTGCAGCTAGCTCCAATTAAATATAGGGAAGAGGTTGTCTTAAGACTCTCCTAATCTCTCTTTTTTCTTTCTTTGCTAAAATTGGGGAAAACATTTTGGAGAGTACATGGATACATATAATTCCAAAAATATAGCAACTAAATAAAAGCCTCTTATCAGTTATAAATGATGTTGTAACTTATATTTGGTTATTCATCATAAACTTTATGCTCAATTAGAAGGACAACCTTGATTGAGGATAATCATTTCATTCCACAAGTGAGGATGACCATCATAGACAGCACCATTTGTTTTCAACTCTAATCAAACATGTCACAACAGCAAAAAGGTATTTCTGGATGTATAGAATTTTCTTCCTTGTATATGCTTCTCAATAACTCAATGGAAAAGTAGAGGAAAAAAATCAGAACAAACTTGGAAGTACCCAGCTAATGCCCACATAAGAAAGCTTCAACAATTATACCTTTCTTTGTTCAATTTTCATTAATAGCATTTCTTGAACAAAGCTCTAATAAAAAGTCATTGTTTTATAATCTTATATACTTCAACACAGAATAAGACTGAACGGGGCAGGTGATCTTGGGCAAAATAGCATGCCCAAGTGATACTTTATAACTTAGTTTTTGTCTTGTTTATCGACTTAATTATATGCATTCTCATGTAATTTTATGTAAATGTGAATATATATACTAACCAACATTATTAGTTCTTGTTTTTGTAGGTTTAAAATGAATTTGAGGAACTAATCCATGAGTTGGTGAAGTGGAGGCATGGAATCGGAAGTAAAATGCGAACATCGGCAAGGAGGATGCGCGAAACAGCCCACCTGCGTGTTGGCAACGTGCCACGGCAGGCAGACTGCGCGACCAAGGGCGTGTCACGGCCCCCTAACGCGCTGCACAAGCAGCGTGCCATGCTGCCAACGCGACAAGGGGCTGCCTGGCATGTATTTTATCCGAATTCCAGATTGCCTACGCGATGCCTCCGTGTCACGGAGGTAAATTGGCGCGATAACCTCCGTGACACGGAGCTATTTCATGTCGAGAATAATTTTATACACCTCTCATTTACTATAAATTGGTCTCTTAGCTCCTAAAAATATTTTGTCACGATTTATTTCTGAAAAACTACCAAGGAGTGAAGGGAGAAGTGGGAGAACTCACCTAGGGTTCATCAATTTCACCTTCTCTTCTACCAATTCTTGTAAGTATGTTACTTTAATTATGTTTTCTTGTAATTATACGAACTTGAGTGGCTAGAACCCTTCCTCTAGGGTTGAAACCACATGGTATGACTGTGAATACATGAATTTGTTTTGGTTTTAAGTTATTAATTGTTGTTTTGTCTTACATTCTTAATTATGGTTGTTTTTATGATTGATCACCATGAAAACACACACGTTACACCTAGGTTAAAGATTGAGAAAGTAAACCTAGGCAAAAAAAAAAGAATGTAGGGAGCAAGTTTGTATCTTACGATATAATTCGCGGTTAGGATAAGAAATTATACCTAATTTGCCTTGCTTGGTTACTAAAATGGGATGAGTTAGACACCAACTTAGAATTATCACATCACCACTCGAAGAAGTAGTTGTGAACCTAAGTTTAGTTAAATGATTAGAGGTATGAAAGTCCCTAATCAAGAGCATAAACCCTGTAAACCACATCCACGTAATTGAATTGCCCACGAACTAGAATGTCACATCCCCGCTCAACGATGTAGTTGTGAGGCTAGTTTGTCGTGTTTAGAGGCTCGAAAGACCATGAACATGCAATTGTAATTATGTGAGACGACAATTGATAATTCCATACTTAAACCATTACAAAGTGTAGTATCGCATGATTATCCGGCGTTAGCCCTAGTTGCTTCTTGAATGTTTTTAGAATATTTCTGTAACCACCCCTAGACTTAATTAAACTTTATCGAAAAAGTCTAAATCAACACTTGTGAAAGTTAATATCACACTTGAACTTGATAATTAGCTGAATTGGTCCAGTCCTTGTGGGTTCGACATCCGGCTCTTAAAAAGGGCCATTGTATTACTTGTAAGACCATGTACAGTTGTGTGTGCACTCGGGCAGTCGTCAACAAGTTTTGGCGCCGCTGCTGCGCAAGCTCAACAAGTTTTTGGCGCCATTGTCGGGAATTGGGCGAAGTTTAGTAAATTTTTCTATTTTTGTGTGATTTTTAATTTCCTTAAGTGTTGAGAAACTTGGTCTTAGTCTGACTTATTGCAGGTGACAGGTTGTCTTGCCGAGCTGGCTAGGAATAGAGAGCTTGTGGAACCGTTGCTTGAACCAGAACGTCAAATTCATTTGCAAAGGAGAGTAGCTCTTGAGAAAAAGTTGAAAAGACTTCAAGAAAAGGTACAACAACAACCACCCACAGGACAAGCACAATTGTCACCGAAAGCAATGGCAGCCAGACAAGTTCGCGAAGTGGCAATCCTACAAGCGACGGATGTGAACTCTAGTATCCGTAAATTGGAACTTAGAGGGAACTTTGAATTGAAACATAACATGGTGCAACTGATACATTCTAGTGGTCAATTCACTGGGATGGCACATGAGGACTTACATCAGCACTTACAGAACCTTCTTGAGATTAGTGACACTTCCGTCCCCACCGGAGTGCCCACAAACTATGTCCGACTTACCCTCTTCCCATTTTCATTGTTGGGAGAGGCAAAAAGGTGGTTGAAAGCTGAGCCACCAAACTCCATAACTTCTTGGGATGATTTGGCGAAGAAGTTCTTGATCAGATTCTTTCCTTCAGGCAAGACTGCAAAATTGAGAAGTGAAATATTGAGTTTCAAGCAGAGGCCTTATGAGAATTTATATTTGGCTTGGGAGAGATTCAAGTCATTACTTAGAGACTGTCCCCATCACCAGCAATCCAATGAAGTGCTGGCCCATACCTTTGTAGAAAGTCTAGACCCAAATACAAAAATTTTACTAGACTCTGCATCGGGTGGGCAAGCTTTATAGAAGACGTATGATGAGTTGTACACGCTATTGAATAGAATTTCTCAAGGAAATCTTGATAGCACAGCGAGTCATCGAGAGGGGCAGGAAAGAGAGTAGGGTTGATAGAGGTAGATGGTATGAATGCCTTGGCGGCACAGTTAGCTTCATTCCAACATCAAATTATGACTCAGTTCAATAAACTGAGTATGAACCAATAGCAGGGTCAGGTTAATGTAGTTCAGCAAGCTCCGAGTTGGTGTGAAATTTGCGGAAACAATGGGCACAATGCAGAATCTTGTGGAGCCAATCCGGAATTAGTCAATTTTGTTGGGAATGTGCAAAGGAACACTCAGAATTTTGGAAACAACTACAACAGAAATTGGCAGAGCCACCCAAATTTTTCTTGGGGTGAAAATCAAAAGCAAAGTTATCAGCAACCTTAACAGCAGCAGTATCAGCAAAATAGGCAGAATGATGGCCAGTTGAGTAGAAACATTGAGGAAACATTGCAGAAAATCAAGGAGACCCAGACTCAGTTAGCAGAAAATCAAGAGAGGATGGCATCAGACTTGAAGAATCAGCAATTGGCCACCCGCAATCTAGAAAAGCAGATGGGTCAGATAGCAGTTGCTCAAAATATGAGACCACAGGGAGGACTACCAAGTGACACAGATCCTAACCCCCGCCAGGTCAACGCCATCAGTCTTTGGAGCAGCAAACAAGTAGCTGATGCAGTGCCAACGAGAAGAGAAATGAGGTGCAGCCAGAGTTGGTGAGACAAGGATCATCCACTGACAAGGGAGAGAATCAGAGTGCTATGCAACAAAATGCACAATCTTCATCGCAGCCAGCACAAAGACCACCACCACCATTCCCTCAGAGATTCAGAAAGAGCAAGGAGCAGGAATGCTTCAAAAAGTTTTTTGAGATTTTCAAAGAACTTCATATAAATTTGCCTCTTATTGATGTTTTGCAGGGAATGCCCAAGTATGCTAAATACTTGAAGGATGTGATGGCCAATAAAGTCAGATTGGTGGATGTCCAGACAGTAGCACTGACGGAGGAGTGCAGTCATAGGGTATTGAGCAAAATTCCAAAAAAGCTCAAAGACCTAGGGAGTTTTATCCTCCCCATACAAATTGGTAAAGCTGAAGTGCTACGAGCCCTATGTGATTTAGGGGAAGCAGTTAATCTAATGCCCCTATCTTTATTTAACACCCTGGGGTTGGGAAAACTGAGGCCAACAAGGTTGATGCTGCAGCTGGCAGATAAGTCGTGAGTGGCACCGGATGGAATCATAGATGACCTTCTCATCAAAGTGGGTAAGTTTATTATACCTGCTGATTTTATTATCTTAGATTTTCATGTTGATTACCAGGTACCCTTAATCTTGGGACGGCCATTCTTGGCCACCGGAGGAGCGGTAATTGACTTAAGAGTAGGGACCCTGAAAATTAGGGTCGAGGATGAAAAAGAACTCTTCCGAGTATACCAAGAAATGAACCCACCCACACACTACAGAAACCTTTATGAGGTTAGTGTGTTGTCAGAGGATAAGTGTGGGGTGGTAGATTTCATAGGTCCACGGCCAAAGGTAATGATAAGTGTTCAGCCCGAGTCTGATAAAGGGCATCAGTTTGATAAGAAGTTGGAGGAAGTGAGAAACAGAGTGGAGGCTGTTTCCTCTAAAACTCAAAAGAGAAGAAGATGGTTCTTGAAAGGGAACCCAGGTATGAGGATGTCCTGAAAAGGATATTTCACGTCGTGCCGCGACGTAAAATAAGGCGCTGCTTGGGAGGCAACCCAAGGGTACCACAGGTACAATTTGTGATTTTTGTTTATGTGATTTTGGTTATTTTCATCCTGTTTGTGTTTTTAGTGGAGAGTTAGGCACAGATGGAGGGGAAGTCTGAGTACCCGTGGAGAAGGAAGCTAACAGGCATGGAAGAGAAAAAGTATGGGGTCAAACACCCACTTGTGCAAATTTGAAGAAAAGCATGCTGTTAGCTAGGCATAGAGGCCCAGGGAGTACTTCTCACCCTTTGGAACATTAATTAGATGCTTTGAGGACATAGCATGATTCAAGTATGGGGTGAGGGAAATTTCAAAAATTTTTGTGTTTAATGATTTTGGTGAATTTAGTGCTTGGGAGAAATATTGGAATAAAATTTTTGAGTTGAGCATGACTTCACCAACCATTGATTTTTCTTTTCGGTTCTTTTCTGACGGGGGGTCTTTGAACTGAAGAATAAAAATTTTCTTTGTCTGTATATAGTGTTTTAAGTCATAGTTAGGGACTATTTCCGATGATGGATGGATGACGACCGTCTTGAGGAAAAATTAGTCAATAGGTTTGGTTTTTGAACCCGTAGCTAATTAATGGCTTGATGTTCTTGTTATGTGCTATGCATGATTGTAAGATACAAGTGTGGTTAGGGTTGAAGCATGTAAGAAGTGTATAACTTTGTTTGAGACACTTAGGCTCTTGAATTTTACTCGATGTGGTTGAAGCTTAATTCTCAATTTCTGTAATTAGTTGAGTTAAGAGTCTGTTGAATGTGTCTTGAATTGAGCATGTGCTGTGAGTGAAAGGTTTTCGAATATTCCGTGCTATTTTGGAATATCTAGAACTTGTCTGGTGTGTATATAAAACAAAATAAAGGATGTGGACTGTAGGAGATGATTTGGGCATTTCTTTGAATGAACCTAATTTTTATCCCTCACTTTACCTACCTTGAATGTTGAATCCTAGTGAGCCCCATTGAGTCTTAAGCCTATTCTTTGATAGCTACAACATCAGCTTAATCCTTTTTCTTTCATTAGCCTTGAATTTGATCCAAAACTCCTAAGCACTTAAGGGAGTAAACCGAAAGAGTGAAGGAGTGAGAAGAATGAAAAAGAAGAAAAAGTAGCAGTTGTAAAAGTTGAGAAAGGTCAAGGGTGCACTTGTTTGAAAATGCTTGATTATTGGTAGGGAGTAAGAAAATAAATGAATGAAAAAGTTGCTTAAGTACCCCTTACTAATAAGCTAAGTGTGCTTAAAGAAATGGGAACAATAAGAGGAAATTCAAGAGTGTAAAGAATGAGGAGGAAGTAAGAAAAGAGATGTCCTTAATGAAGGTTGAAGTTATTAAAAGCGCTTGGGGAAGATAGTCACTGTTATTATCGATAATATTACCTACCCGTCCCTTGGCTTACATTACAACGCATTAAGTCCTACTTGATCTTACGTTCATACATCCTTAAATTAGTGGAGTAAAACACTAAGGTCAAGATTATGGTTCACTACATGATGCATGTGAATTCTTTGAGAGAGTGAGCGTAATTCTATTCATATACCCATACATGTTGTGTTTTTTTAAAAAAAACTTGTGAGTAAAAATGGGTAACTCTCTTGTTGTGAGGGCACATTTTTAATGAGAGATAACATTCATGACGGATTTCTTGACCGGTTGATTTGCATGAGTTTGCTAAGATTGAGAGTCGATTCTCGAGGTTAGGAAGTCTTAACATAGTTGTAGTTCATTTCAATGACTACATCGTGCATGCTCTATTTGTAACTTGCTATCTTAAACAATAATTGTAGCCATAGCTTGAATTGTCTTGCTAAATTAGTTATGTGTGAGTCTTCACTTACATGAGATGTAAAAGGGTTGTTCGAGGACGAACAAGGCTTTAAGTGTGGGGTAGGTGATCTTGGGCAAAATAGCATGCCCAAGTGATACTTTATAACTTAGTTTTTTTCTTGTTTATCGACTTAATTATATGCATTCTCATGTAATTTTATGTAAATGTGAATATATATACTAACCAACATGATTAGTTCTTGTTTTTGTAGGTTTAAAATGAATTTGAGGAACTAATCCATGAGTTAGTGAAGTGGAGGCATGGAATCGGAAGTAAAACGCGAACGTCGGCAAGGAGGATGCGCGAAACAGCCCACCTGCGTGTTGGCAACGTGCCACAGCAGGCAGGCTACGCGACCAAGGGCGTGTCATGGCCCCAAACGCGCTGCACAAGTAGCGTGCCACGCTGCCAACACGGAAAGGGCTGCCTGGCATGTATTTTATGAGAATTCCAGATTGCCTACACGATGCCTCCGTGTCACGGAGGTAAATTGGCGCTATAACCTCCGTGACACGGAGATATTTCATGTCGAGCATAATTTTATACACCTCTCATTTACTATAAATAGGTCCCTTAGCTCCTAAAATATTTTTTCACGATTTATTTCTGAAAAACTGCCAGGGAGTGAAAGGAGAAGTGGGAGAACTCACCTAGGGTTCATCAATTTCACCTTCTCTTCTACCAATTCTTTTAAGTATGTTACTTTAATTATGTTTTCTTGTAATTATACGAACTTGAGTGTCTAGAACCCTTCCTCTAGGGTTGAAGCCACAAGGTATGATTGTGACTATGTGAATTTGTTTTGGTTTTAAGGTATTAATTGTTGTTTTGTCTTACGTTCTTAATTATGGTTGTTTTTATGATTGATCACCATGAAAACACACACGTTACACCTAGCTTAAAGCTTGAGAAAGTAAACCTAGGAAAGAACAAAAGAAAGTAGGGAGCAAGTTTGTATCTTACGATATAATTCGCGGTTAGGATAAGAAATTATACCTAATTTGCCTTGCTTGGTTACTAAAATGGGATGAGTTAGACACCAACTTAGAATTATCACATCACCACTCAAAGAAGTAGTTGTGAACCTAAGTTGAGTTAAATGATTAGAGGTACGAAAGTCCCTAATCAAGAGCATAAACCCCGTAAACCACATCCACATAATTGAATTGCCCACGAACTAGAATGTCACATCCCCGCTCAATGATGTAGTTGTGAGGCTAGTTTGTCGTGTTTAGAGGCTCGAAAGACCATGAACATGCAATTGTAATTATGTGAGACGACAATTGATAATTTCATACTTAAACCATGACAAAGCGTAGTATCGCGTGATTATCTGGCTTTAGCTCTAGTTGCTCCTTGAATGATTTCAGAGTATTTCTGTGACCACCCCTACACTTAATTAAACTTTATCAAAAAAGTCTATAATGAACACTTGTGAAAGTTAATATCACACTTGAACTTGATAATTAGCTGAATTGGTCCAGTCCCTGTGGGTTTGACATCCGGCTCTTAAAAAGGGCCATTGTATTACTTGTAATACCACGTACACTTGCGTGTGCGCTCGGGCAGTTGTCAACAAGTTTTGGCGCCGCTGCTGCGCAGTACCAACGACAGGTTCTTTTTCCTTTCCATCTTTTTCCCCTTTGTTTATCCTTTCAAGGATAATTGTCCAATGTATCTAGATGTATTTTTCACAGAAAAACTTTGCCACATTTATGAATTTTGACCTACCATAGTATTATGTGTTTATTTAGCAAAGGAAATATTCTTGCAAGATGTTTCCAAGTCTAACAAAGTCTAATTTACTGCACAATTGTAGGCTAAAATACATATGTAACAGAGAAAGAGTGAAGACAAGATCCATTTGCTCTTACTATTCTAGCAGAGTATACCAGTGAATGTTATTCCTTCAGTTTGGTTGAAGAGATACTTAGTAAATTTAAATTTCTATGATGATATGTGGTGTAGTCATCTGAAACTAAAATTATTTGAGAAGTGAACTTGAAATTTTAGTAGTTTACGAACTGTTAATAAAATTTTTCAATTGCTTTGTCACCAGAAATCTATCAAAAGGAACAATTCAAGTCATGTATCTTTTGTTATAATTGATATATATTTAGTTTAATGCATGCAAAAATAACGCGTATAAAGTACTAGAACTAAGCATTTTTCTTACTGATTGTCCGGTCACTTAAGCATTTTTACCTGACTATTGCCCGGTCATTGGAACTGCAAATATTGCGTAGCTATGGCAAGATAAAGTATGATTGTTATTAGGACCAAATTGAAATGATCATTCTAGGCTGCAATTCCTTTGAAAACAAAAAAAAAATTTAGTACCTGATGCATGATAAATTCTTGCAAATGGAGAGGCTTCCAAAAAGACTATTGAAATGATGTATACACTTGTTTGCTCACGTATGCGATGCAAATACCTGCATACACTATCTTCAATTTACCTACTTGAGCCAACCTTTTTGGGGTTGTATTCAGGGATTAAATATATATTTTTAATTTAATTAGTTTGAAAAAGTTTAGTGGAAAAGATAGTGATTTTTAAAAGAGGCAGAATCACTCACATTAGTAGTTCTCTCAGCAGTATTACCACTTCCTCTATTTTTACACTTGATAAAGTAAGGAGTAAATATATAATTTAAACCTATCAGCCAATGTGGCTTGGTATGAAGGGTCTGAAGAAACCAATCCAAAATTTTCTGGAAAAATGGTTATGGTGGTTTGTTTATAAGTAAAATAAATAATGGGTGGAGGAACTTAAGTCTGTCTTCCTTCTTTTAGGATGGCTACTATGTCAAGTGATTTCTGGATTGGTAATTTTTTTAGGAGATATTTCCTGTATAATTTTTATTTGTTGAGAATAGTGCCTCGATCTACAGTTACATCCAACTATAATGAAGGGTGATCGCAGATATCACTAGTAGAACATTAATGTTTGTAATCCACATAAATTTTGCTCGATCACAATTTGATATAAGCTCCAGTTAGATGGGAGTGAAAACAAAATTTTTTTGGTAAAGACAATGGAAAGGGAGTCTCTTAAGTGTGTCTTTTTTCTCTTATAAATGGTGTAAAGGACCTCTCTTTTGTTTTTATATTTTTTGAAATTCAGTGGGTGATACCACCCTTATGAGATGATTTATTTGATGGGCGTTGATAAAATAAAGGTTAGGGGATACTGTTTCTTGTCATATTCTATGATAGAATTCTTAGGTGCTTTGAAAATGTGAAGATACCAAAGGCATGCTAACACCAAATGCTTAAACCTTTTTGATATATGGAAGAATGTGCAGTAAGATTGAAGAGATTTTGCAATTTTTAGCACACCTTAGTTTCTATCATTTGTTGTTTACTCCTTCTTTGCCTTTGTTACATTGTTGTACTTTTTGTATGCATCATCTTGTTCTCTCTCTATAGATGACATTCTTTACTGATCATATCATAAAAATACATTGTTTCTCTCAAGGGGGAAATGATATAGATTGCAAAAAGAAATTGTATTAGTGACAAGTCTTCTTATTGGATCTTTATTCAGCTACTGTAATTGTTTATTTATCAAAATTCCTGTATTGTTCCTTATTTTTTCTTCTTTGATTGTTACATATTATTAAGTATGTTTTTCTATTAATTAGAGACTTCAACTTGATTTTTAAAATTAATTTTTTCAAACTGTGGCATAAGATCGCGCCTGAACACCCTTCAGTTTCTTAACAAGAAGATGGATTTAATATGATATGAATTTATAATTACTACGCATTTCTTTCTTTGGTATTAGTTCGATAGAGAAAAAAGGTTAAGAACTCAGCGAAAACCATACTATTATGATTTGTAAGATCATCTTGCTTGCAACTTGCTTTCCATCAAGGATGAGGTTAAAAATTGCCTCTATCCCCCCCCCCTAACTCACACTATATGAACAATATGTAACATCCGCTAACTGTCTAGTCTTAATTTGTTTTTTTTTTACTAATCCAACCCTTCACTTATCATGAAATAGAATTACAAATGCCAGAATTTCTTGACACTTATTTTCAATAATGTCGATGGGTCTATATCAATAACTTTTTTCTAAATATATAATAAGATGGAAGTGCAATTTATAGACTGGATCTTAAAGTATCTTCTTGCTGACCAACTCTTTTTACTTACATGTCACAACGGTGCATGTGTTCTTGATGCTTGTAATGTTAATTTACTTTAATTGTTGAGGTTCAATTTTAAAAAATCTTTGTGATATGCGTCTTGACTATCCTTTTGGCTTTGTGGACTAGAGGCTCATGTTTTGAGGGCCATGAGCGTATTAGATATTCTTGAGATTAGTTGTTGCAACTGAGGGAGGTAATAGTCAGATATTTTATGTTTTGACTGATGTAATGCGTGTCATTTGGTGTTTGGTTTTGCTATCTAGTTTTTGGCTGTACTGATGTGAAATATTTCTGAATTTTCACAGTGAATCTAGCTAAACTATGAATGTATATAGTATATGACTATAAATGGGCAATATATTTACATGATTTATACTTCTATGGATCTTTATTTTCTACTAATTATTCTTCGATACAAGTCTTGCTCAATCAATCATCATCATAAATAGGCATTGAATTCTTTGAATGCAAAATACAACATTGAAACCATTTTAAGTCCCTAAAATTTTTAGAATATGGTCTCTGTTATTGCTCGTCAACTGTTGGCCTCTTTGATGCCTTTTCAGAAATAAAATAGAGCACCAACTCCTCAAAATCTTTCAAAAACACCCTTTGGAAAGCTTTTCTGCTGGGTTGGTTCAATGCTTATTTTCAAATGATTTGAACCTTCTATCACTTGAAGTTCTTCTGATCGAATATGATGCATCAAATATATTTTGTTGATACTTCGAACAATTTTCATCCTCAACCTATTGCATCCCTTTAGATTGTCGGTCCTCTCTTTTTCTTTTAAAATTATCCTGATTACTAGGATACTTGATTGTCTGATTGGCATCAATAGAGTTGGTCAAATTAGCAAATCGCGTTCATGTCCTGAACATTGAGTCTTATTCCATAATTGAGTCTATCTCTTTCTGATAATTCATCATTTATATATATTGATAGTTCAATAGGATCTAGCTTTCTTAAGGTGGAAAAGGTATATGTTTTATTTAGTTATAAGTATGTTCAGTGAACTATCTATTTGATCCTTTGTTTTAATTTCTGGTTATTTCCTACTAAAGTTGTTAAGGTTTTACTCTTGTATTTATTTTTCTTGAATCTGTCCTTTTTCCTGTTTGATCACCCCTTTTCGGTATTTTCTTATATTTAATTGAGTAATTTGTTAACTTCTGCCAATTATTTTTATTACTATCTCCTATTAATTTTACTTATTTCTATTAAAATAACAATCAACATTCAAAAAGATATGTGGAAGATTTAAACTTCAGTTTAGCATAGCAAAAGTATCATGACTAGGTAAGAAATTCTTATCATCTAATAATATGTGATTCTGATAACTTACTCATGACTTTTAGGATTTATTTGTAAAGTAGTTAATGCTTTTGTATATTGGAAGATCTAATATTAATATTGAGTTTTTAGGAATTTAAATGTTCCATCCAAGATTCAGATGGATTTAGCGAGGTGTAGCAAAGAGTATATTGATGATGTTAAATCTTTCTTAGATTTTGCATACTCTTGTGGAGATCCTCAAGGAGAAGAAATTCAGTGCCCATGTGCAGAGTGCTACAATATTTGTTATACTGTATAATCATCTAATAAACAAAGGATTTATTGAAGGTTATAAAAGATGGATCAATCACAGAAAATAAGACATCCAGTTGAATGTTGACGATCATATGGATGACTCGTACATTGACATTGAGAAGTTGTTGAATAATCAATTTAGAGATGTTGCACAAGTTGAAACAGTTTATGAAGGTTCAAATGAAGATTCCAAGAAATTCTATAACTTAGTTGAAGAGGCAAGCCAAGAACTATATCCTAGTTGTAAAGGTTTCTCTAGATTATCATTCATAATCCGTTTATATTTGTTGAAGTGTCTACATGGATGGAGCAATGAATCATTCACTTCTCTTTTAGAGTTACTAAATAAGGTGATGCCCAAGTTGAACATTCCTCCATCCTACAATAAAGTCAAGTCTATGGTTAAGGATCTCAGTCTTGATTATGAGAAAATTGATGCATGTCCTAATTATTGCATGTTGTTTAGGAATGACCATAAAGATGTTGAATTTTGTTATGTTTGCGGAGCTTCTCGATATATTAAATATCCAGAAGTTGATAGTGAGTTTGAGCCTTTTAAAAAACCTCATCATATTTCAGCAAAAACTTTGAGACACTTTCCATTAATTTCTAAACTCAAAGAGCTATTTATGTGCTCAAAGACAGCAGATTCACTGAGGTGGAATGAGGAGGAGCATTCTAAAGATGGAAAGTTAAGGCATCCGGCTGATGATAAAGCATGGAAAGACTTTGATAGCTTGCGTCCAGATTTCACATAAGATTCTCGTAATTTGAGACTTGACTTGGCAAGTGATTGGTTAAATCCACTTCGACCATGAGTATATCTCATAGCACATGACCAGTTATTTTGATGGTGTATAATTTGCCGCCTTGGATGTGTATGAAACCAGAATATTATATGCTTTTTTTACTTATACCTGGGCCTCGATCTCTTGGAAATGACATTGATATTTGTTTATAGTCATTCATAGATGAGTTAAAATTATTATGGGATTCGGGGTTGAAACATATAATGCTTCAAGAAATCAAACCTTTCAAATGTGAGCAACTCTTATGTGGATAATCAATGACTTCCCTGCATATGCTATGTTATCTGGTTGGAGTACAAAAGGATGTTGAGTTTCCCTTGTTGTAATTTGGCACTAATTTTTGCAATCTTAAACATAGTAGAAAGATGTTATGGATCTTTGTATTTTTCTAACCATGAATCATCCATGGAGATCTAACAAAAGATCTTTCAATGAAAAAACTGAAATTAGGCCTCATCCACCTTTGTTAAAGAGAACTCATGTACTTAATAGCATACATAATATTAACAATGCATTTAGGAAGAAGAGAAAGAGATCAAAGATGGCCCGTGAAAAAAAAAGGTCAATTTTTTTTTAATTACCTTATTGGCAGCTCAACCAATTATGCTACAACCTTGATGTAATCCTCATAAAGAAGAACATAGTTGATAACATAATTGGTACTCTTTTGTATATGTCTGACAAAACAAAGGATTATGCAAAAGCTCATTATGATTTCAGAGAGATGAAAATTAGAAAGAACCTTCATCCAAAATATACAATGGATGGGAAGAGAACAAAGTTTGCAAACACATGCTTCTCGATAATTAATGGAGAGAAATTAGTTCTTTGTGGTGTTTTAAACACAACAAAGCTACCTGATAGTAGTACCTCCAACATATCTAAGTGTGTGCAACTAGATGAAAGAAAATTATCTGGTTGTAAGATCCATGATGCTCATTTCATGTTACATTACTTGCTGCCAATACCAATTAAAAGCATCCTTCCTTATCATGTTATTATTGCCTTGATTTGTCTAAGTTTCTTCATCCGTTATTTATGTCAAAAAGTTATCATACTGGAGAAACTAGATTGCTTAGAAGTGGAGATTAGAGAAATAATAAATTAGTGGGAGCAAATTTTTCCTCCTACATTTTTAATATAATAATTCATTTGCCTATTCATTTGGCGAATGAGGTGAAATTAGGAGGTCCAGTTCAGAATCGATGGATGTATCCCCCTGAACGCAAAAGAAATCGTCTAGAAGAATCTACTTATTCGCTCTAATTTCATTTGCATGCATTCGTTCTAATTTCACTTGTATTAGAAAGAAGTTTCGAATGTGTAAACTTTTTCCTTATTTGCTATTAAATATAAAGTGTGGCTACAAATAGTAATTATTTTTATAATGTAAACATTCAAATCATATGTTTGCAACAGAAATCGTCCAGTAGGATCTATTTATTCGCTCTAATTTTATTTGCATTCATTCGCACTAATATTACTTGTATTCATTTACTCTTATATCACTTGTATCAACCAAAAAGTTTCGGAGATATAACCTTTTTTCTTATTTGCTATTAAATATAAAGTGTGACTATAAATAATAATTATTTTTAAAATATAAATTTAAATATTAATTATTTTAAATATTAACCACTAATAATAAATACATAACATAAATTTATTGTAACGTATGATTAAACCATAAATCATGTAATCGGCTTTTACTAGCTTGAAATCAAAGAATAATAATTATTCTGTTTCCAACATTTACTCAATATCATCTCACGTTAATTAATCTAGTCTCAGTTAGATGATCCTTCCATCCTCGAATAAATTCAGAGAACACAAGTACACACCACACAAAGAATTATATAATATCTATTTATTATAGTACTTATCAGACAGGTGAAGTTAAAATTTTAACTTTACGAGGTAATTTATTTTATGGGACGAAGAAATTATATTATCTAAATAGATGAAATCTGTAAATGTATAAATAGATGAAGAATGTCAGTTATGAATAACACAAATTTTAAATCACATAATATCAATATAAGACGCAATTAAATGAGATAACATAGTATCAATAAATATAAATAACTTGATCTAGCATATCAATTATTATTGTCTTTTTCAAAACCACAACATCAAAAAATATTCACAATATGAGGGGAAAAAAGAAGAAGGAGAAGAAAAAGAAGATATATTAACACGAAAATATACAAGGTTGGAGATTGAACCAATGACATTGATGTAGAAGAGTTGATGAGTTAAATTATGCAATTATAAATTCTTTTATAGAAGTGGATGAATTTATAAATTTAAAAAATATAAAAGTTTAAAAATATTAGAACAGTACTATAAAAAAAAAAGAGAAAAAAAACTATCAAAAAAAAGAAAAAACCTTTTTGTTACTATGAGAAAGAAAAAAAATTATCACAAAAAAAAACATCTATAAAATTTCATACCATTAAAAAGGGAAAAAGAACTTTTCCAAATCAAAAAGGAGAAAAATATATTGGTTTTAAAGATTTACACTATAAATAGAGTTATATCACAAGTAGAAAACCTGATATAATAAAATAAGGTAGAAAAAATTTGTGACTATTAAAAAAAAAAAAAACTCGATGGAATTTTTAAATTTTTTAGCTTTGCATCGCGCCAGAAATAAAAAATTTAATATGATACAATAAAATAAAAAAATAATTAAAAATAATAATTTTAAATAATAATTATGTAAAAATAGTAAATACTAATTTTATCTGTCGATTAGAACAAGTTACATATATAACTTACTTATAGGTTGAGCAAGTAATATGTTGTAATATGCTCCTCTCATTAATTAGGAGATGAGATACAAAGCAAAATATAGTAAATTATTACATCTTGGATGATATTGCTTAGTTTGAAATTTTTTTTCGTACACACTTGATAGGAATGAGCCAACAAAACTACGATATATCCTTGCATTATGCCAATCAGTATGTTACAACATTTAATGTTATAAAGAATTTTTGAAAAGTTCATTCTGATATTTTTTGCATGTCTTCTCTATATAACATATTTTCATTATTATATATCTTTTACCCCTCATTCAGAAAATACTTTAATATTGAAGAGAAAAAAATTATAAACAAAAGGTTAAGATAAAATCGAGGAGTTTTATGTCAAAATAAATAATAAATACTAATTACACATATTTTAGATTGTAATATTTATTAAAAGTAAAAAACAGGTTTTATAAGAAAAAAATTGGATAAAAGGACTTCTCTGTTTAGATTTCAAACTTAGTAAAAATTACAATTTAAAATATATTATGATATTTATTGATATAATAAATGAAATAAATTGCAGGCACGTTGACTTTAGACTTTCGTGACGTGGGTAGTGTGTACCCCATCGAAGTAACAGGGATAAACAATTTTATTTTATTTTATTTTTTAAAATAAAATAAATAGGAAATAAATAAAAACTTAAAATTGAAAAAATTAAAAAATTAAAAAAAAAAAAAAATAAACATCCGGCGTCTATATAAACCACATACCACATTTAATTTGCCACACTTGCAAGATCCTTCTTCTTCCTTCATTACTCTCTCCATTTAATTAATTAATTCTCCAAATCATGGCTTCCGCCGTGACCTGCTCAGCTGCAGACCTCCTCCCTCATCTCGGCAGCTCAGCCAATGCCACAGCGGCGGCAGAATTCATCTGCGGACGCTTCACGGCGGTCTCGGAGTACCTCTCGAATACCACCTACGCGGTGAACAACACGTACCTCCTCTTCTCAGCATACCTCGTCTTCGCCATGCAGTTAGGCTTTGCCATGTTGTGCGCGGGCTCTGTTCGCGCCAAAAACACCATGAATATAATGCTTACGAATGTGCTTGATGCCGCTGCTGGTGGCTTGTCTTATTACCTATTTGGTTTTGCATTTGCTTTTGGAGCTCCATCCAATGGCTTCATTGGCAAACATTTTTTTGGACTGAAGGAGTTTCCTTCACAATCTTTTGATTACAGCTACTTTCTTTATCAATGGGCGTTCGCCATAGCTGCTGCAGGTATATTAATTTTCATGTTAGCTAACCTAGGGAAAGGGAAAAAAGCAATTAATAGAGAAAAAATGTCTATGCCTAGTAACTGATAGATTTTAAATTTAGTTTGGACAAATTATACTAATAGTCAATTTTTATTTGTTCACTGTATTAAAAATAAATATCAATTTTTATTTATCTAATTTAAAAAATAAAGACATAATTTATCACTTAGTTTCTAAGTTATTCTTATTATTAACTATATATATAACCTTTTCATAATATATTTTTCAAACAATTGAATTTATTTTATTCAAAGAATGATATAATAAATTTTTCATTTCTTATTTATTGTGTGCGACAAGTCAATATTGTATGAGTAAAGATGAATGGACAGAGTATGGAAGATAGTATCTCAACAAAATGATTGGTCAATTTTATGTAAACTGTCTAGTAGACGTCTTCCGTTCTTTGGCCTATTTAATTCAATCTATATCTTCATTTCAAAGTTTATATTCACATCTTAACCTTTGTTTTTAACTTATCGGAGAATGACCCAATTGAAAATTGGAACAAAAAGAAACGTGTTAACATATGCCTGTATTCTTTTTTCTTTCCGTCATGTAATTTTGTCGAGGTAAAAGGAGAAATTTAAGAATAAAGAAGAATCAGATCACATGTAAACATTCAATAGATTTTTACAGCAAATGAAGTAATCTTAACGGTTAAAATAGAAATAAATATTCTTTAACCATGATTATATGACAAATACGTACCGACTACCGATGGAGTGAGGTAAACTTTCACTCAGATTACATTACAAGAGGAAATAGACAAACAAATGGAGTCCATGCAAATAGGAAGAACGCATTAGCCTTAAAAATTGCCTTGGACTTATTCGCATGCATTACTTTGGGTGTGCTAGAAAAATCCAAAGAAAAGCCTTAGGAATTAATCAACTTTTATGAATTTCACAAATATAATATATCACTGTTACTCTTATAACATTCTTTCTTCTTTCCCATCCACTTGTTCCCCTCTGACCTAAGCCTAAACTTATTTATTTATTTTTTCAAATTTATTTGTAGGTATCACGAGTGGGTCTATAGCTGAAAGGACACAATTTGTGGCGTACCTCATTTACTCGTCTTTTTTGACCGGTTTTGTGTACCCTATTGTTTCACACTGGTTCTGGTCCGGTGACGGTTGGGCCAGTGCATCCAAAACCGACGGCAACTTATTATTCGGTTCAGGGGTTATTGACTTCGCCGGTTCAGGTGTTGTTCATATGGTTGGCGGCATTGCCGGTCTATGGGGAGCTTTCATTGAGGGACCGAGAATCGGCCGGTTCGACCGGAGCGGCCGGTCTGTTGCATTAAGAGGTCACAGTGCTTCACTAGTTGTATTGGGTACTTTCTTGCTTTGGTTTGGTTGGTACGGGTTTAACCCCGGTTCATTTTTAACCATACTCAAACCATATGATACTAGTACAAGGGGTACTTACTATGGTCAGTGGAGTGCAATTGGGAGGACAGCTGTCACAACAACATTGGCCGGTTGCACAGCTGCACTCACAACATTATTTGGTAAGAGACTTTTAGTGGGACATTGGAATGTGGTTGATGTTTGCAATGGTTTATTAGGGGGATTTGCAGCAATTACTTCAGGTTGTGCGGTTGTTGAGCCATGGGCTGCTATCGTTTGTGGATTTGTAGCAGCTTGGGTTCTAATTGGTTTCAATAAATTGGCAGTGAAATTAAAATATGACGATCCGCTAGAAGCAGCACAACTCCATGGCGGATGTGGTTCATGGGGCATAATATTCACGGGATTATTCGCGAAAAAAGAGTACGTTAACGAAGTATATCCAGGATTTCCTGATAGGCCATATGGGTTGTTCATGGGAGGTGGTGGGAAATTATTAGGTGCCCAAATTATTCAGATTCTTGTGATAATTGGATGGGTGAGTGTGACAATGGGACCATTGTTTTTTATGTTACATAAGTTGAAGTTGTTGAGAATATCTCGTGAAGATGAAACAGCGGGAATGGATTTAACAAGACATGGGGGATTTGCATATATATATCATGATGAAGATGAAGGTTCTTCTATGCCTGGATTCAAGATGACAAGAATTGAACCAACTAATACTCCTACACCTGATCATCATCACAACAGATCTATCGTTGTGTAACCAAAAAACAAATAAATGAGAATAACATATTCGCAAGTTAATTCAATTACAATATATAGTGTTCAGTATAGGATGCTCGCCCCATAACTAAGGAAATGTCAAATCTCAAAGTGTTAGTTGCCTGGTTTGCTTTAATAATGGGATATTAATGGGCTTTCTTGTAAAGATATGGCTTTCGGGCAAATACCTCCTAAAATCACTTAATTATGAAAATTTATAAAATAAAATTATTTAATTTTATTTTATATTAATAAAATTATTTAATTTTAAAATTTTTCTCATAAAATTATTTAATTAGATTTATTAGTTTAAAATTAATTTGACATGGCAAAATAAGTTAAATTTTTATATCATGTAGATGTGGACCTCATAAATACAACAAAATTAAAGATATCCAATCCACCGAAAATTTCATTATTGTAAACATTATAAGCCTAGAAATTTACGAGACTTTATAATATTCTTCAAATTTATTATTTTTGGCAGTAAAAATCGACCTCCGAATATCGATTTTATTAAACATAATTACAAGTATGTACCTATGTATAGAAAATTGATTTTTTAAAAATAAAAGATTAAATATATTATATTTTTTTATAAATATCAAATGCTATATAAAGAAAGTAAATATATAAAAGAAAAAAGGAAAAATAAAAAAGTGAGTAATGGAACGCTTTTTCATTTATTTATT
Source organism: Datura wrightii (assembly GCA_035772735.1). Taxonomy (NCBI): domain Eukaryota; kingdom Viridiplantae; phylum Streptophyta; class Magnoliopsida; order Solanales; family Solanaceae; genus Datura; species Datura wrightii. The sequence goes on from JASDFA010000003.1 coordinate 15,361,350, forward strand.
TCATGTTGAGTTTTCCTCTTCGATTTTTTTATTTTATTGATTTTTCTTTTTTATTTCTCTTCCATTATCTATTTTCAATCCCCAAAATAAATTATAATTTTGAAAATGCATTGCTTCCCCTAAAATTTCAATCTTTTATATATATGTATATATATGCTTTTCTTGTTTCCTTTCTTTCTTTCTTTTTTTTTTTTTTTTTTGCGATTACTCCAAAATAAAAGAAGAGAATTTACAGTTATGAGTTAGTGTTCATATGCAAGATGTATATATGTGTGTGTTTTTCTTCCTTTTTTGTCGATTATTCCCAAAGAAAAAAAACAAAAGAATTTGCAGTTATGAGTTAGTGTTCGTATGTAAGATATAAGATTTTTTAGTTTTGATTTATTTATGACCTCATGTCTATATGTCATAAAAAATTAATTTTATGTCATGTTAAGCTGAGTGATTTTATAAGAGAAGAGTCCAAAGTTGAATTATTTTATTGATACAAAATAAAGTTGAATGATTTTACTACATCATTTCTCATAATTGAATGATCTTTTAAGATATTTACTCTGACTTTATTGTAATAGACTATATAACATATGACAAATTCCCCAATAGTTTTGACAAAAAGTTTGTACTTATTTATGTTAAAATCTTTTATGGGCTTGCACATATATTGTAGTAAAAATAATTATGTGTTGGTTGGTATTGTTAAAAGTTTGATCCAAATTAATAGTTATCGTATAAGATTTAAAGTTAATGGATCTAAGAGATACCTCATAAAGTATGGAGTCTTATGTACGGGTGTTCATGGTTAAGTTTGGGTCGGTTTTTGATTAAAACTATAATCAAATCAATTTAGTCGGTTTTTAAATTTCTAAAACCAAACCATACTAAATAAAATAAATAACCATCGGTTTGGTTCTTGTTGGTTTGGTTCGGTTTGATTCGGTTTTTTGGTTTATAACTAGCTGATAATAAATTAATAATAGTAAAACAACATAAACATGAGATAGTTATTTCAAGTAAACATTAGGAATCAATAAAATTCTCTCTACTATCACGAGATGAATGTATCTGAATCTTCTATTATTTTTCAACACTATTCAAAAGTTTTAGCATGTTTAAATTGCATAGATGTAGAGGCTTTTCCACTTCACATGTCTAATATCCACAAAGAAATAATATACAACTTTATATAGAATGGTCAACCTTTCAAAAATCAAAGAGGCAAACGATTGAAGAGTAGATGGATGTCTTAGCAAAAGAAAATAAAAAAATCGACAATATGTCACACCACATATAAACAATTAAACTTAGAGTATTGGGTTTGAACATATTTTTAAAGTAATAGAATTTAAAAGTGTTGTAATGCATGTGAAATAAAGTATACTAAAACCAAATTAATGTTTAAAAGATATAAAATATTTATAATTATTTATAAAAAAACTACTAACATATATTCAAATAATTATAAAATTTACGTATAAAATTTATCGGTTCGGTTTGGTTATTTTTTCTTTTTTTTTTTAGTAAAACCAAAACCAAACCAAATATCACTGGTTTTTAAAATTTAAAACCAAACCAAACCAATCCAAACCAAATGTCGGTTTTTTTAATCAGTTTGGTTTGGTTTTTCACCAAACCGCGAATACCCCTAGTCTTATGTATAGATATGTGCAGAGGCGGACCCACATGTAATGATGGGGGTGCACGTTTAATCAGTTTGGTTTGGTTTGCGGCTTGGTTTGGTTTTTCACCAAACCGTGAATACCCCTAGTCTTATGTATAGATATGTGTAGAGGCGGTTTAATCAGTTTGATTTGGTTTTTCACCAAACCGTGAATACCCCTAGTCTTATGTATAGATATGTGCAAAGGCGGACCCACATGTAATGATGGGGGTGCACGTGCATCCATTAACTTCAAAAAAACTTATGTATATATATGTATATGTACCTATAAAAGGATTATATATTATTTTGTGCACCCTCAAACATAAAAGTCAACTTGGTTCATTGGTTTGGCATGTGTTTGTGAAGTGTTTGCTTGAGTTTGAATTCCTATGTCCACATTTTTCTTGATTTTTTTTCCACAAAAATACAAATAAAATAAACTTACAGCAGATTTTGGATCATGAACCTCAAGGTGTTAATTGAGTTGCATAACCATCAAGCCATACATCGAATTATGTTATTTAATTTTATTCACTTTATATTTATTAATAGCACATTAAATTTTATGTGTGTTTAACAATATTTTTTGATGAAGCGATCTCGATACCATATGGCATCTGTTCACTAATATGCATCCCCTTTGGTGGTGCCCCATTATTTCAAATCTTGGGTTCACCTCTGAATATGTGACTGTAATATCTAGTTTAATGATAGGCTAAATTTAAATTACATAAACTTTGTGTCTATTATAAATATAAGGTTGTGATGTCAAATCGAAAACGACAAAATTTGATTAGGAAGATTGATAACCACAAGATTACAATAATTGTTGAGAAAAAATAATGTTTTTCGTCTTTAAAATACCAGGTTAAATTATTAAGCTATCTTCTTAATATTGGTGAAGAACTTCAAGTTTAATGTCGTTCTATAGCACAAGACTGCTGCCAGAAAAGGCTTCGGTATATATATATATATTCTTTAGGTTAAAATTTGATAAATAAATAAAATATAAAGAGGGATTGTTTCTTAGTAACGGCTGCTTCTGTCGAAAGAACTGTGAGAACCACCACTTTGGAAAAGTATCTCTGTATGTTATTGGGAAACCCCAATATGAAACTTTGCAATTCTTTTGGTTAATTTGTGTTCAGCTTGTTGGTAATGATGGTTAACAAGATTTAAGTGGAATTGTCATTACTCTCTGTTAATATTTTATAGTGTTGGTTTGAATTTTTTTTTTTTTTTAAATTTTGGAAAAAAAAATAGTCATCTTCATTAATTAGATACAGGCAGCGAATATTTTTCCGATTAAGGACAAATATGAAACCATCATTAAGTATTTTAGTTTTGGATATTAAGTATCTTTTGCGGTATATGAATGCTGCCATGAACCGTTATTATGATAGCTCTTTAGATAATTTTCTTTCCTACTAATTCAGTAATTAAACATACATTTAACAGCATTTTTGGCATAAATTTCAGGCTCACTTTTGGTTTGGAAATTTATATGTTTCTTTTATGGTAAATTTAAATTTGATGATGGTAATGTACATATATGTACATGTATTTTGTGGTAATAAATGTGTGATAAATAATTGATTTTACGTGCGAATAAATAATTTCGCACAAAAAAAAAAATTATTCCGTGTGTTCTTTTATCATTGGTGTTTGATTACTACGCCAAGATACCACTTACAAGTTAATATTTTATCCAAAGATAAATTATCAATGGAGTGCCCGATATTTTGAGATGGGATTTACCTTCAACTGAAATTGCTCTTGCAAGTATTACTGTCAATCATCAATTCAATTCCTATGTTAAATGACACTAATTCGAGTCATGGCAAGAGAACCTCAACATAGTTCTAGGAGTCATGAATCTCGACCTTGGCTAAGCGTTGATTTCCACCATCTCTTGCAGATAAGGGACCTGTGATGAAAAGAGGGAGATGAAAAGTTGGAAGAGATCAAAATGCATGTGTATGATGATCATGAAGAAGGTCATTTCAGAGACATTTATGCGCATTATGTCCAACAAAGTTAAGATGACCAAGGAATTCATTGCTGCAATTGAAAAGGTATTTGTCAAGAGTAAAAAAGCTGAGTATAACGATCCCTCTAGTCGTTATGGGATGACTAGGGCCTTAGAACACTTTAGAGTCCCCATAGTAGAAGTGAGTTAGTAAAAACTCCAAAATGGGGTAGTTTAAAAACTGAAATGTGATTAGTGTCGATTGAAATCTTTATGTGTAGTATTTCGTTTGGAGGTGACCTAGTGAACTAGACCTCTGTAGAAAATTTTGAGATTATGAGTGAATTCGAAGTGTCATTTTATAGATAGGTGCACAATTGAAAAGTGCTAGAAAGTCTGGATGAAAGACCTTTGTATTTTGGGATGAAAATATGTGCAGTGTTACCAAGCTACTATTTAAAAGGGACCGCTGCAGCGGTAGTAGTTCCACTGCAGCAATACCACCATAGTTGTCGGAGGTCCATCACAGCGGTTAGTAGAGAATTCATCAGGTTCAATACAGGATCCGCTGCAATAGACGATGCGATATGAAATGCTTATTTAAGTCAGATTTTCAGGGTTTTCATCTCATTATTCGAAGGCACGAAGCTTGTGAGCTTAAGGGCAATTTTTCAGGGCAAAGTGGTTTCTTCTTCCCAAGGTAAAATTTGCTGGTTAACCTTTCCATCCTTTGATCCTCTAACGCCCTAGAATCAATGAGTGATCTTTAATAATGAAATTCTATCTAAGAATCCTAGAACTATGAAAGTTAGGGTAAGTTATTGGGGTGTTGATAGTTCTTGATTCCCTAGGCTTTGAAGTGAATAACTAACACTCCTAGGATAGAATTGATTATTATAGTTCATAATGGTGTTACTATGAGACCTAGACGATCATTAAGTTTGGTCCTTAAAACTACTTGAAAAGGGTTTTAGAAGCAAAAACTCCATGGACTAGGTTGGAACGATCATTTTGGAGGTAGAGAGTGATAAATTACTTTGTGGGAAACGAATTGAATTGTGATGATGGGTAGAATCAAGTGGGGTTTATTTCCCAAGACTATTATTTGAAAAGTAGATAATAAAGTACTCTTGTTGTTTGTTTTAGATTTCTAGTGTTTCAAGGCTTGGAGAAAAGAGAAAGCTTCCATGGAATAGCATGCATATTCATATTCTTCGGTTCAGGTAGGTTACGATTTTATATGGAGTTAGACTATGTTTAATGCCTTGTATGTATTGTGGCTTGATGAGCTTTTGTAGTTGGTCTTCAAATATTAATATGATAGAGACTGTTGTGACTTAGCTGTGCTATTTGAACGAGTCTTGAATTTGTCTAAGTTCGTGAATAATACTCATGATTTTAAAGTACAAATGTGATAAGTAAAATGTATTTGTGATTTGTCTTTTTGGATGACTGGTTTGAAAACATATTGATATATGCTGGTAATTTTTAGGTAATACACCATTATCTAGTAATTAGAGGCTCATGTCCGAGGGGAGTACTCGGGCGAGCAGTTATGTTTTGATTCGGTAATGTATCCTTATTCTGAGATGTGTGGCTCGTGCACGAGGTGAGCATCCGGGCGAGTGATTGAGATATGAGTGGCTCGTGTCTGAAAAGAGCATCTGAAACAGCAGATGAGTGGGTGCGGGTACCACGCCAGTATAGTATATAGATTTCTAGAGTCCTCTGAAAGTCATGATTAGAAGGGCAAGTATAAGAACCTCTGACATGTGTGCACAGATATGAGACTGATGAGTGGCTAATGCAAGACCAGATTTGGTACAGATATGAATTAATAAATTCATAGCTAAATGGATGTATGATCAGTATGGGCATGATTCTATTGCATTTATTATGGATTGCTTACATCATAAAATTGTGATATTTGATGTTTGAATTTAAGTATTGTGTGTGTGTGTGTGTATATATATATTCCTGTTGGTCGATTTGGGAGTTGGAAGATTTTTGTGTCTGATTGTCGGTGTTTCCTGCTTGCTGGTTGAGTTTTATTATGTACTCATTATTATTCGAGATTAGCCTATGATGCTTGCCAATACATAGTGTTTGTACTAATGCTACTCCTTTACTTTTTTTACTGAGTACAGACTATGATTCAGGGAATTCTTCGAGACCTCATCTTTAAAGATATCACCGATTGATCTGAGGGTGAGCTGACTTTCTCCAGGCTACTGCAGATCTTCTTGGTGATGTCTATTCACTCAGACACTGATTATGCTTTTTCTTTCATTATTCTTAGACATTTTAGCTAGAGTCTTGTACAATGGCTTTTAGATCTTTGGGATTGTAATAACTAGCTTCCGCATAGTTTTAATTAAAATGAAATGTATAAATGGATGGGTTAGTTGGGAATAATGGTTCGTCACAGGAAGGTAAGTGTAGGTGTCAATCACGACCATTTAGGTCGTGACATTAAGAATGGTACACTTTTGAAAAGTCTGAGTTCAATGAGGTATCAAGGAAACTGCAATATCAGGGAGTACTTTATACAAATGTCTCATCTTGCTTATAAGTTGAAAGAACTTAAGTCGGACCTCTTTGAGGACTTGCTAGTGCATTTGGTTTTGATATCCTTCTATCATAGTTAGCCAGTTTAAGGTGAGCTACAACTATCGGAAAGAGATTTGGTCTCTGAATGACACTGTGTTCAGGAAAAGAATAAATTCAAGCGAGAAAAGATAGAAAACACTCACTTAGTTGTTGTACCAAAGAGCAAAAGGAAGGATAAGAAGAGAACAAATATTTTATGCTCATATAAAGAAAGTCAGAAAAGTTAAAGTAAATTAGGTATTCAAATACTGACTTTTTTAGATGCCAATAAAGTATAACACATACTTGGTTGATGAGCTATATCAGGAAGAGTGCCAAAAAAACACTCTTAACTCTTTTCATCATGACAATTGAGTTTATAGCATATTATGTGGCATTTGATTATGAAAAATGAGTGCAAAATTTTATCACTGGTTGCGAATTTTATGGATAAAGTTCATACAATACTTAAGTTATTTTATTACAACGAATTAGCAGTCTTGTATTTTAATAACAACATAAATTCGATAAAGTCAAAGCACATTTACATAAAGTTCCTGATTACTAAAAAAGAGTTCATAATGGTTAATGTGTAGAACATATAATTACAAACTCCATGGTTGTGGATCCACTTACTAAGAGACTGCCACCTAAGGTCTTTCATAGGCACGTTGCTCATATAAGTGTCATGTCATTTCAGGATATTCAGTTTTAGTGGGAGTTTGTAACCTTTTTGAATATTCTTTATATAGACACAATTTAATTTTCATTTTAATATTTAGGTTTATTATTTCCGGTTAAAAATATTTTTTAAAGTTTATTTCTACAAAACTAAAGTATTTAGTTTTTTTTATACTTTGACTTGATTTCCAATCGGACCGATTGAAAATAGACTTTCTAGATCATATTGGATGTAATCTTCAAGATACACATCCATACTTGATCTATGTCATTAGGTTATATTGGTATTCATGATTAGGGAAGGTTTAGTTGTGATAAATATAATAAAAGGGTGGCATTGATGTAATATTGGTATGACTAATGAACAAGATTTTTTGAGGTACCTCAGATTATAAGTATTTTAAGCTCATAAGGTGACATACATTTATAAAGTTATACATACTATACATACATACATACATACATACATACATACATGTATGTATGTATATATAGTCCACATGGGAGATCGTTAGACTTTCTATGGACTTACACATATATTGTATTACGAATAATTATATGTTGGTGTATATATGTATGTAGGTATAGTCCACATGGGAGATCATTAGACTTTCTATGGACTTATACATATATTGTATTAAGAATAATTATATGTTGGTTGTTATCATTAAAAGATTGAATAAAATTAATAGCGATCTTCTAAGATTTAGAGTTAATGAATCTAAGAGATAGCTCATAAATATGGGGTCTTATGTGTAGATACCCGGATATAATTTCTAGTTTAAGACGAGCTAATAAATTCTATAAATTTGTGCCTATTATAAATATAGGGTTATAGTCCCAAATCAAATGTAGAATATTCTTTCTAGCATCCCATCACTGAAAAGGACAAAATGATTTACCTCTTGGTTTAAAAGACTAACAACCACAAGACGTAGAATTACAATGGCATTGATGAATTAAATACAATTTTGCATCTAAATGTGACATTCTTGATGATTTGACATGATAGTTTTTGAGAAAAGATAATGGTGTTCGTCTTTAAAGTTTGGTCTCAAAAATTTGAGCTTCACTTTGTTATATGGTGTGTTCTTGTTTGTTTGCAGAGAGTGATCTCTATTATTCTAAAAATATAAATAAATAGTTATGTTTAGTTGTGTAAATAGATAGTCAAATACCTTCATTCAATTTTTTGTGAAGGTATTTGACTAGGCACAAAATTTTAAAACAAAAAGAGATTTTTGAAATTTATGATCTTAAACAAGACACATATTTATATGATTATAAATTATCTTGTTATTCGGCAAAAAATGCATGCATTTATCCGATATTTAGTCCTCATATATGTTCTTTTATTGTCATTTAATCACAATTATAATCGTTTCATGTTTAGTACATGTGTTTCTTTGTGCAAGACTGATGTTGACCTAATGAGCATGTTTGAAGCTAAAATGACTGTTTTGGAACTTTGAAGTCTGAGTAGAAGTTCAATAAAAGCAATCAAGATAATTTCAGATTTCAAGGACCAATTGAACAACTAAAAAGGAAATAAAATTGAGAATGTGCGACAACAAAGCGTGCGTGATGCGACCATGCTACGCAGCTCGCGCGATGCTGACTTTGGAATGAAGGAAGATGACTAAAGAAATTGGGTTACTAAAAATCTATTTGTGTGTCACGTGACCACACTAAGAGGCCTGCGAACCACCAAGTTAAATTTGGCAAATTTCGGATCTTATCTATTGTAAGGGTATTCGCTAAGAATGCAATTAATTGAACGAGACTGACTCTAAATCCATTCTTTAAGGTCCTAGGAACGTTCTCTTTCACATGGACCAAACTCAAGGCTCTATTTGCTTCTCTATTTTGCCATCCCTTACCATCTTGAGCATCATCGGAAAAGTTTTGGGTTAAACTCGACTTATCTCGTGGTCGTTATGAAGAGAATCCACTATTTATAGGTTTTGAATCCGATTCTCATACTTTGATCATTCTATTATGGGACTTGCAACAGTTATCCTCTATTCAAATTTTTTACTCGTACCAATTATGTACATCAAAACCAAGTTGTAGACTTGAACTCGCCAAGCTTTCCTTTAGCTTTAGAAAGGTTACTGAACTCTCAGGGTTCAATCTCTTTGTAAAAATTTCGGCGGCCCAATCATCTGAAACCATTGACAGCTCTTGTGAAGAAGTCCCAAAGTAGCTTAGAATCATCCTGCTCTATCATAAAGATGTCCTCCCTTCTAGGTTTCACCTTCTTAGCCTCAGTGTGTGCCTTGACAAAGTCATCTACAAATATATTAAAAGAGTCAATAAAATTTTCAGGTAATAAAGAGTACTGCAAGAGCACTCCTTCCGTCGAAGTTTTTCCAAACTTTCTAACTGTAACCAATTCGACCTTGTCTTTAGTCATGTCATTCCCTTTGATGAATACGGTAGAAACAAGCTATGTTCATGTGGGTCCCTTGTTCTATCATATTCCAGAATATCTGGCATTTAAAAGAATTTTGAAATGGGCCTTGATACCACACTAACTTTGTAAGGGAATTGAGCATAACTCTCCGAGTCCAGTCCTTTAAATACAAAAGGTGCTCCAAGTACATGGTCTCGATATGCAACTTTGTAAATCTCAACTTGAGCTCCTTTTTGTGCAACTTTGCAATTGAGGTGACAACTGTTACACCCCGTAAAATTCCCAACACATAGATGGCCTATTCGCGTGTTGGTTAAGAGTATTTGAAAGCCATGCATGCTAGAAAAAGGCCCGGGAAAAGACCGGACGAGGAACCTATCGAACCATCGCGGAAGGAGCCGGGGCAGAGCCCCTCCGCGATGGCAATGTGTCACGGAGGTGGAGCCTCCGTGTTAGCTCCGTGACACGTTGGCCCTGTCCAGGCCCAAGTATATAAGCCTCCAACTTCGGTTTTTAACTTCATTTTCATCATTTAATTTCCAGAACACGAAGAGAAACAGAGGGTGCGAAGGTTTCATGATAATTTCTTTCCGATTACGCCGTCAAACACGGTCCAAACTCAAATTAACTCCAGATATCAAGGTATTAAGCAGTGAGGAGCATTCCTACGGATTTAGTTTCATGAAATTCGGTCGGCGAATCGTCGTGCTACCGAACTAAGGAAAGTGGAATTGCTCCAAACTAGTGCAATATACTCCTAGCCCTAAAGTGAGTATTTCTCCCTTCTGGACTTTTGAGAAATGGCGAGTTTTCGATTGTTTTTCGATAAGCCAAAGTTTAGGCTATAAATATATCAAAAGTGACGTTTTCTTTCAGGATATTGGTGTATTTAGTTCTAATTGACATATATGTAAATGCAGTTGGGAGAAATAGATGGAGTACTGACCGAGCTTCATCCATTAGTCGGATAAATCGAGGTTAAGGTATGTTAAGCCAGTTTCTTCGGCAAGTTAGCAGTTTTAGCCTTGTATAGCACAGTAAACTCCGTAGTAAAATTCCCGGAGTTGAATATTGAGTATTGTGCAAGTTCAGTAAATCTGGTTTGCGTTGTTATATCGTACTCAGTCCGAAAGTTAGTAAAGCATGCGCCAAAATGGCAAGTTAGCATTCCAGACTCAGTATAGCCCAGTATGTGATTAACAAGCATGTTTCTAGAATAATATGACAGATATTCAGAATAAGAGTTAGTAAAGAAAAATCAGACAGTCAGATAGTATCTTTGCTACAGATTAGCCATATAGACCGATGATATCTTGGCTACAGTATAGCCATACAGTTAGATAGTATCTTGGCTACAGATTAGCCATACAGTTAGATAAAGATCACAGATTCAGTATAAAGTAGTATGAGAATCAGTATAATACAGAAAGAGATCAGAATAAGAAATCAGAACTCAGATAGTATTTTTCAGTTTAAACATGCTTGCTATATATATGTGCTTATTGTTTGTTGAGACTTGGTTGTGTCGTGAGGGCACCCTTTTGAGCGTCCTCGCCGCCCCTGGGTTGGTAAATGTGTCACCCACTGAGCGGGTGGGTTTACGTTACTCCAAGGAGTGGCATGCCGTCCCCAGTTTGGACGAAGATGGGATGAAGCTTTCCCCATATCAAGCTGATCAGCATTACAGTACAGATAGCCCTGTTGTGCGCAAGCGCCCAGGGAACAGATTCAAATACAGTTACAGTTACAAATACAGTATAGGAGTCCTCCGGACTCAGACACGGTTATTTATATCGGAGACTATGGCCCGAGCCGGAGACCTAGGGGGCCGACAGAGGTGCTCGTAGTTAGCAGATGAGTGGAGTGACTTATTTTTGGCTGGTTTTGACCCGAGTAGGGGTATATAGATTGTTTGCTTGCTTGGCGCCATCTGGCTTATGGGGGTTGGTATTGGATCTTGTTTTCTATATATATATATATATATATATATATATGTATGTATGTATTTATGTGATATATATTAGTTAATAGACAGCAGGCCGCCGCGTCAACAGGTACGCTCCTGCCCTATCACAGCACAAAAAGTCTAATTCGGTTCATATCAGTTCTTACAGATTCAGTTATCTCCTTCTATTCATAATTGCTAGTTATGTTATTGTATTCAGTTGTATCCAGTTGCTTTGCATACTCAGTACTAGTGGTACTGACGCCCATTTGGGGTGCTGCATTACTTGCCTGCAGGTACTCATAGACGAAGAGGCGATCCCCCGTGATTCTAGCCAGCTTATAGAGTCATCAGCTTCTGTCATCCGGAGCTTGATATTCAGAGGTGTAGTTCATTTTCTTTTATTGTAAAACATGGGTAGGCCGGGGCCCTGTCCCGACCATTTCATCAGTACTCATAGAGGCTTGTAAATTGTATATATTCATCTCTCTGTGGTTAGTTATGCCGGTCGTGTGAGGTCATGCGTTTTGTTTAGCTGTTTAGCATTGTTGATTATGTTGGCCGTGTGGGGCCATAGTCTCATAGTAGTGGTGACCTTGCCGGTCACGTAGTTATTCAGTATTCTATTATTGAGTTATAGATAACTAGACAGCATGGTGGCCTTGTCGGCCCGCATAGGTTTCCTCCTTTGTAAGTATGTTTCTGGTTAGCTGAAGTTTTATACAGGTGGCTATAGGCCCAGTCGGCCGGAGGTTGTGTTTACAGCAGTTATATAGCCCGTTGTTTCCAGAAATCTGAGTTAGAGCTAGCCAGGCACCAGATGTGCTTAGGCTCACCAGTTAGCAGTCTAGGTCCTACTAGGGCACCAGGTGCCAGTCATACCCTCCAAGGCGGGGCGTGACAAACTTGGTATCGACTTTAGTGACTGATGTGAAATCTAGACCAGATGAGGACCCAATTTTGATAAAGTTGAAAGAAGCCGTTCGAAGTTAGAAGGTAGAGTTCTTCTCACAAGGGGGAGATGGTGTGCTTCGGTACCAAGGTCGCCTATGTGTTCCAGATGTGGATGATTTGAGGAGCCGAATATTGCATGAGGTGCATGGAACCAGGTATTCTATCCATCCGAGTTCCACAAAGATGTATCATGATTTACGAGAAATCTATTGGTGGGACAGCATGAAGAAGGATGTTGAAGAATTCATAGCCAAGTGCCCGAACTATCAGCAAGTAAAGGTTGAACATCAGAGGCCGGGAGGAGTACTTTAGGATATCAGCATTCCTACGTGGAAGTGGGAAGTGATTAACATGGACTTCATAATAGGATTACCTCGTACTCGCCGACACTAAGATTCCATTTGGGTTGTGGTAGATAGATTAACCAAGGCTGTACATTTCCTACCGGTGAAAACCATAGATTCAGCGGATGACTATGCCAAACTGCATATTCGAGAGTTGGTCCAATTGCATGGAGTGCCCTTGTCTATTATTTCAGACCAAGGTACTTAATTTACCTCACGGTTTTGGCGGTCTTTCTAGAAAGGGCTCGGGACTCAAGTTAAGCTCAGCACAACCTTTTATCTGCAAACAGATGGACAAGAGGAACGAACAATCCAGACTCTCGAGGACATGCTGAAAGCATGTGAGATGGACTTCAGGGGTAGCTGGGATGATCACTTGCCCCTGATCGAGTTTGCTTACAATAACAGCCATCACTCCAGCATCCAGATGGCACCATTTGAGGTTCTTTATGGGCGAAGGTGTAGATCTCCCATCGGATGGTTTGAGGTTGGTGAGGCCGCTATGATAGGGGCATATTCGGTTCAGGAGGCTATGGTGAAGGTTCAGTTGATAAGGGACATGCTGAAAATCGCCCAGAGTCATCAAAAGTCCTATACGGATGTGAGGAGCAGAGAGTTAGAGTTCGAGGTGGATGAATGGGTGTTCCTGAAGGTATCTCCCATGAAGGGAGTAATGCGGTTTGGGAAGAAAGGGAAACTTAGTCTCCGCTATGTTGGCCCCTACCAGATTATAAGAAGAGTTGGCAAGGTGGCGTATGAGTTGGAGTTGCCCTCAGAGTTATCTTCCATGCATCCTGTGTTTTATGTATTACTTTTGAAGAAGTGTTTGGGTGACCTAGCTCTAGTTATTCCGGTGGGCAGTGTTGGTGTGAGAAACAGCCTTAGCTATGAGGAGGTTCTGGTGGAAATATTGGATCGATAGGTTCAGAGGCTAAGGAACAAGAAAGTAGCTTCAGTTAAAGTGTTATGGAGGAATCAACATGTTGAAGGAGCTAAGTGGGAGGCTGAAGCGGATATGATGGGTAGATACCCACATTTATTCTCTACCGGCTCAGTTCCAGCTTGAGGTATCAGTCTTTGCACTCAGACTCTATTTAGTTTTCATGTTCCTTTCATGTGTTCAAGTTCCCTTTATGTATATGGATGTGTATGTGAACCATGAAATCAGATCTGCTATTTGGTTTGAATCAGAGGTAGTCATTTCATTAGTTTTCGGTGTAAATGATCAGTAATTGGATATGATAATTGCATGTTTCTATTTTTTGCTTTTTTCCTACATTCGAGGACGAATTCTCCCAAGGAGAAGATATTGTAATACCCCAAAAGTGTCTAAGAGTAGACCTAGGAGTTAAAAGAAAACTGCTGAAACATGGAAAATGTTGCAGAAAAGGTGACCCTACGGATCGTTGGTCTAACCAACGACCCGTTGGGACGAGTCATGGAAAGCATCTGGTCTGGGGACAGTGGAAGCAATGACCGATGTGACGATTCATTGTGGGAAACACTGAGTCATCGTTTGTAGTCGTGGTAGGAGATGAAATTTAGCATCTGGGAAGCAACGGGTCATCCCACGGCCCGTTGTGAGTTACCACGGACCGTAGTTAGAAGTCGTCATTTGAGTGGTAAAATTTCTAGTGGTTTCGATTGAAGGAGACCACGACTTATTTGTGGATGTAACGAGTCGTGGTGAGGCTCGTTGTAGAATGAGGTTCCAAGTCTGCTAGAGGAAACAACGGTCGACAGAGTGACCCATTTTTTAGTATGACGACCTGTCGTTTTAAGTCGTGGGCTGAGCTAAGACCTAAGCCTGGACAGTGTACAACACGAATCTTCACCACAAGTCGTGGTATCCTCCAATGACTCGTTGGAGTGTCCGTTGGTTCATCTAGTGAAGAATTTTTTGCGTAATCATTAAGGGAATTTTCGTCATTCCTGCATCCTAAGGCCCTATACTACGTCTTTTAAGGCCGTAATGGTCGGATTTAGGATTGGAAACCTATCCTAAGTCATGTAGAGCATGTGCATGTTTTCGGGAGAAGAGTCTAGCATCGAGCGGGATAAGGGTTGTCACCCTAGGCCCTAGAACTATGCGGCAACATAGATTTACACTATTATCTATATACTATTTTAGGACCTCCATTATGAGCTATCCCCTGCCCTATTAGGCCACGAGCTTGACATTGATATCATGATATCGTCCTTAGCCCTGCCAAGGCTTTAGGCGGCTCTACTCACTTGAGTGTGATAGTTGGGACAACGTAAGCTCTATTGTGGTATGTCGGTTAACTGACGAGTCTCCTAGTGCTCCTTATGATTCAGTTATGCATATTTATTACTCATGATTACCATATACACATGCATGTTCTAAACATAAGGTTTGACTCAATGTTCATCTTTTCTATAAATGTCATATTTCAGTTTTGAGTCATTTGGGTCATTTTGATGTTATAAAGCTATGTATTGTCATGTTATGAAAATATCATAATTTTAGAAAGAATGCATGCAAGCCCTCCCCTCAGATTCTTAAAGCTTATGTCATGCTATGAAAGGTTTTAAATGATTTCCTCTACTTAAGCGGTTTTTACTTACCATGCATACTCGGTACGTTCCACGTACTGACCACATACTTCTATGTTTTATCTTCTTATGATAGAGGACTCGGCTCGCAAACTCATCCTCATAGTTAGATCATCTCATAGTTTGCCTTCACCTGATTGGTGAGTCCTCATATTCCGAGGGCCGTTTGACAGACATTTTGCTACTTTATGCTTTAGTATTTATCCGGGTTAGTTGGGGGTGTTGTCCCATCAACCCATCGTATGTAGTAGTGGCTTTTAGACAGTATGCAGTACTCAACTTGTGTATGTCTAAGTGACTTTGCTTGTTATGATAGGTCATGTTATGTTTGCGTTTCCGCTATGCCTTATGTTCAGTTTTTCGCTTAAAGTGAATGAAGTTAGCTTATGCCTATGCCATGGGCGACTTGGGGCCTCTCGGGGTTTCTTGTCCCTTGTCGCGATCCGGGCCTCCGTTCGGGTCGTGACAGAGATGGTTGTTATCCATATATCGTAGAAAAATGTCATTACTCTATGACTACAATGACTCAAACAAAATAAAAAAATTTACTCGGTTCAAAGGGCTCCTCTTCGAAAAAGAACCGAGGCTATAAGGAAAATGGAAGGGTGGATGAGACATGCTATTTTCAAAAATTTTAACCTAAACTTGATGGAAAGTTCATCCTTAACCTCAAAATTTAGGGGGATATCCCCTCACCCCCCACTTAAAGTTGCGCTCTGTCCTTGGAGAAACTAAAATTCAAAATCAGATAAGAGTGAGAATTTACTCCAGGAGGTCCTTTAGGACCTAGCTAGCAGCAGGTTTTTTGTATTCACGAATTTTACAACCCCACACTTAAGCTCAGACCATGCTCCTTAGCTTGATTTCGGGTACTCAAACTTCCTCTTCTCTGCAAAAGAAAAAATGAAAAACAAAAGTGACACTATATAAAATGAAGATAAACTACACTATTACAAATTAGGTTTCCTCCCAACAAGCGTCTTAGTTATATTCGTGGCATGACGTCATTAAGTTTCACCACTTTTTCTTCCACTTTGAGCGTATAAAATTCACCCCTAGTTTCTTTTCCAATTTTCTGTTATGCTCAAAGGGCGGTGGTGTAAACATAAAGGGACCAGGTAATAAATGTTGCATCTTATAGTTCTTGACCCTTGAATGAGGGATGTCGTAATATGTCTTTGGCATAATAAATTTTAGAATATAGGAGTGTTTTTCCTTATCAACACATTTCTCCATAGGCTTGGATGGCTCTATGTCTAGGTTGCCACCCAAACACAATGTCGAGAAGTGTTTAGAATGAGGACCAATACCCCCTAACTCCAAGCTTACATTATGCTTGACATCGTCACTTTTATCCACCTCCTCAACATCGACATCCACCAACAAAGAATCATCTAATAGCTGGGATTCTTCTTCTTGTTCCATGCATTGGCTAGTATCCACCACACTTTGTAGTTGGGCTTCAGACGCCTCAACTTTTTCATTCAAAAGACCCTGCAGGTCATGGATACTTGAGCAAAATTGGCTAATCTCTTGTCTGAGCTTCTCTTCTTCCCCTTGAGTTTCCTCTTGAGTATTGGCTAAGACTGTGACTTGCAAATCATTACAAGTTGTAGTCTCAGCCATCATCTCTGTTAACTTGGCACTCATCCTTTTTAAGGCTCCTCTCTGTTCAATACGCTGCTCCCTCATTACTTCCATATGCTCCAGGATCATCTTTTCCATATCGCTCATTTGAGCATAATGTTCCTCCTTTTCATTATTCTTGTAAGCGTAAAAAACAACAAGAGGATCGTAATAGAGGCTTGGGGAAGGGGAATAAAAATTTGGGCAACCATTCCAATGACCATCTAGACCACCACATACACCATAAGTATGATAGTGTTCCCACAAATGGGGTCCTCCACAATTCAGACAAGGATCACTAAAATATGAATACCCATCATTCGACCCATTTACATTCCAAGATGTCATGTTAAGAAGAGTGGTCAAATATTTAAAACAATACAGAAAGATAAAAATTTATAGAATATATACAAAATAGCAGAATAAAATCTTAACCTACAAATGATTAAACAATATTCAAGTCCCCGACAATGACGCCAAAAACATATAATGGTAAGTATTCCCACCTGTCACACAGGTGACCGAGTTCGATCCCTGGAAACAGCATCAAAAACATGATATTGCCCAAGCGCATGCAAGAGCACGTGGTCATCAAGTAATATAGGATTTTAAAGTCCAAATATCGTACCTGTCACGCCCCGCCTTGGGGGGTGTGACTGGCACCTGGTGCCCTAGTAGGACCTAGACTGCTACTGGTGAGCCTAAGAACATCTGGTGTCTGGCTAGCTCTAACTCAGAATTCTGGAAACAACGGGCTATATAATGGCTGTAAACACAGCCTCCGGCTGACTGGGCCTATAGCCACATATATAAACTTCAGCTAACCAGAAACATACTAACAAAGGGGGAAACCTATGCGGACCGACAAGGCACCATGCTGTCTAGTTATTTGTAACTCAACAATAGAATACTGAATAAATATGTGACCAGCAAGGTCACCACTACCATTAGACTATGGCCCCACACGGCCAACATAATCAAAAATGCTAAACAGCTAAACAAAACGCACGACCTCACACGACCGACACAACTAACCACAGGGAAGTATATACAGACTGCAAGCCTCTAGGAATACTGATAAGATGGTCGGGACAGGGCCCCGACCTACCCGTACTATACAACAAAAGAAAATGAAATACACCTCTGAATATCAAGCTCCGAATGAAAGGAGCTGATGACTCTATAAGCTGGCTGGAATCACGAGGGATCGCCTCCTCGTCTATGAGTACATGCAGGAAAGTAATGCAGCACCCCAAATGGGCGTCAGTACCACTGGTACTGAGTATGCAAAGCAACTCGATACAATTAAATACAAATAACATAACTAGCAATTCTGAATAGCAGGAGATAACTGAATCTGTAAGAACTGATATGAATTGAATCAGACTTTCTGTGCTGTGATAGGGCAGGAGCGTACCTGTAGAAGCGGCGGCCTGCTGTCTATTAACTAATATATAGCACATAAATACATATATATATATATAGCAAACAAGAGCCAATACCAACCCCCATAAGCCGGATGGCGCCAAGCAAGCAAACAATCTATATACCCCTACCCAGGTCAAAACCAGCCAAAAATAAGTCACTCCACTCATCTACTAACTACGAGCACCTCTGCCGGCCCCCTGGGTCTCCGGCTCGGGCCATAGCCTCTGATATAAATAACCGTGTCTGAGTCCGGAGGACTCCTATACTGTATCTACAACTATAAGTGTATCTGAATCTGTTCCCTAGGTGCTTGCGCACAACAGGGCTATATATACTATAATGCTGATCAGCCTGATATGGGGAAAGCTTCATCCCATCTTCGTCCAAATTGGGGACGGGATGCCACTCCTTGGAGTGACGTAAGCCCACCCGCTCAGTGGGCGACACAGTTACCAACCCAGGGGCAGCGAGGACGCTCAAAAGGGTGCCCTCATGACATAACCAAGTCTCAACAAACAATAAGCACGTATATAGCAAGCATGTTTAAACTAAAAAATACTATCTGAATTCTGATTTCTTATTCTGATCTCTTTCTGTATTATACATATTCTCATACTGCTTTATACTGAATCTGTGATCTTTATCTAACTGCGTGGCTAATCTGTAGCCAAGATACTATCTGACTGTCTGATTTTACTTTACTAACTCTTATTCTGAATATGTGTCATATTATTCTAGAAACATGCTTTCTAATCACATACTGGGCTATACTGAGTATGGAATGCTAACTTGCCATTTTGGCGCATGCTTTACTAGCTTTCAGACTGAGTACGATATAACAATGCAAACCATATTTACTGAACTTGCACAATACTTAATATTCAACTCTGGAAATTCTACTATGGAGTTTACTGTGCTATACAAGGCTAAAACTACTAACTTTCCGAAGAACTGGCTTTACATACCTTAACCTCGGTTTATCCGACTAACGGACGAAGTTTGGTCAGTACTCCAGCTATTTCTCCCAACTGCATTTACATATATGTCAATTAGAACTAAATACACCAATATTCTGAAAGAAAACGTCACTTTCGATATATTTATAGCCTAAACTTTGGCTTATCGAAAGACGGTCAAAAACTTGCTATTTCTCGAAAGTCCAGAAGGGAGAAATACTCACTTTAGAGATAGGAGTATATCGACACTAGTTTGGAGCAATTCCACTTACCTTAGCCCGGTAGCACGATGATTTGTCGGCCGAATTTTGTGAAACTAAATCTGTAGGAATGCTCCTTACTTCTTAATACCTCGGTATCTGGAGTTAATTTGAGTTTGGGCTACGTTTGACGGTGTAATCGAATGAATATTATAAGAGATTCTCGTTCCTCCCTGTTTTCCCTCGGTTTCTCTGGAAATTGTACGAGTTATATCATTAAAAATCGAAGTGAGGGGTTTATATAGTTGGGGATGGACAGGGCCAACGTGTCACGGAGCCAACACGGAGGCTCCACCTCCGTGACAAGTTGCCATCGCGGAGGGGCTCTGCCCCGACTCCTTCCGCGATGATTCGACAGGTTTCTCGTTCGATCTTTTCCCGGGAGATTTTCTAGCATGTATGGCTTTCAAATACTCTTAACCAACACGCGAATAGGCCATCTATGTGTTGGGAATTTTACGGGGTGTAACAGTACCCAAGGGACTTGTCAATTTAATCATTATAAGTTTTTACTTTGATTTCAACCACCTTTTTGCCTATCCCAATAATGAAAATGGGAAGAGGGTAAGTCGGACATGGTCTTTGGACACTCCGGTGGGGACGAAAATGTCACTAATCTCTAAAAAGTTATGTAGGTGATGCTGCGGGTCCTCATATGCCATCCCAGTGAATTGACCACTAGAATGTAGCAGGTGCACCATGTTCTATTTCAATTCAAAGTTCCCTCCAGGTTCCGGTTTACGGATACTAGAGTTCACATTCGTCGCTTGTGGGATTGCCACTTCGCGAACTGGTCTGGCAGCCATTGCTTTCGGTAACACTTGTGCTTGTCTTGTGGGTGGTTGTTGTTGTACCTTTTCTTGAAGTCTTTTAAGCTTTTGCTCAAGAGCTACTCCCCTTCGCAAATGAATTTGACGTTCTGGTTCAAGAAACGGTTCCACAAGCTCTCTATTCCTAGCCAGCTCGGCAAGACAACCTGTCACCTGCAATAAGTCATACTAAGACCAAGTTTATCAACACTTAAGGAAATTAAAAATCACACAAAAACAGACAAATTTACTAAACTTCGCCGAGTCCCCAGCAACGGCGCCAAAAACTTGTTGACGACTGCGCCCAAGCGCACACACAAGTGTACGTGGTCTTACAAGTAATACAGTGGCCCTTTTTAAGAGCCGGATGTCGAACCCACAGGGACTGGACCAATTTAGCTAATTATCAAGTTCAAGTGTGATATTTACTTTCGCAAGTGTTCATATAGACTTTTTCGATAAAGTTTAATTATGTCTAGGGGTGGTTACAAAAATACTCCGAAGTAATTCAAGGAGCAACTAGAGCTAAGGCCAGATAATCATGCGATACTACGCTTAGTAATAGTTTAAGTATGGAATTATCAATTATCATCTCACATAATTACAATTGCATGTTCATGGTCTTTCGAGCCTCTAAACACGACAAACTAGCCTCACAACTACATCATTGAGCGGGGATGTGACATTCTAGTTCGTGGGCAATTCAATTATGGGAATGTGGTTTACGAGGCTTATGCTCTTGATTAGGGACTTTTGTACCTCTAATCATTTGACCGAACTTCGCTTCACAACTACTTCTACGAGTGGTGATGTGATAATTCTAAGTTGGTGTCTAGCTCATCCCGTTTTAGTAACCAATCAAGGCAAATTAGGTATAATTTCTTATCCTAACCGCGAATTATATCGTAAGATACAAACTTTCTCCCTACTTTCTTTTGTTCTTGCCTAGGTTTACTTTCTCAAGCTTTAATCTAGGTGTAACGTGTGTGTTTTCATGGTGATCAATCATAAAAACAACCATAATGAAGAACGTAAGACAAAACAACAATTAATACCTTAAAACCAAAACAAATTCACATAGTCACAATCATACCTTGTGGCTTCAACCCTAGAGGAAGGGTTCTAGACACTCAAGTTTGTATAATTACAAGAAAACATAATTAAAGTAACACAGTTACAAGAATTGGTAGAAGAGAAGATGAAATTTAAGAACCCTAGGTGAGTTCTCCAACTTCTCCCTTCACTCCTTGGTAGTTTTTCAGAAATATTACGTGACAAAATGATTTTTGGAGCTAAGGGACCTATTTATAGTAAATGAGAGGTGTATAAATTAATACCCGGCATGGAATAGCTCCGTGGCACGGAGGTGGTCGCGCCAATCTACCTCCGTGGCACGGAGGAATCGCGGAAGCAATCTGGAATTTGCATAAAATACACGCCAGGCAGCCCCTTGCCGCGATGGCAGCGTGGCACGCTGCTTGTGCAGCGCATTAGGGGCCGTGACACGCCCTTGTAGCGCAGCCTGGCTTGCCGTGGCACGTTGCTATCGCACAGGTGGGCTGTTTCACGTGTCCTCCTTGCCGACTTTCGCATTTTTCTTCCAATTCCATTCCCCCACTTCACCAAATCATAGATTAGTTCCTCAAATTCATTTTAAACCTACAAAAATAAGAACTAATCATGTTGGTTAGTATATATATTCACATTTACGTAAAATTACATGAGAATGTATATAAATAAGTAGATAAACAAGACGAAAACTAAGTTATAAAGTATCACTTGGGCATGCCATTTTTCCCAAGATAAACCACCCCACACTTAAATCCTTGTTCGTCGTCGAACAAACCTTTTACATCTCATGTAAATGAAGACACACACATAACTAATTTAGAAAGACAATTCATGCTACGGCTACAATGATTGTTTGAGATAGCAAGTTAAAAATAGAGCATGCACGATTTAATCATTGAAATGATATACAACTACGTTAAGACTTCCTAACCTCAAGAATCGACTCTCAATCTTAGCAAACTCATTCAAATCAACCGATCAAGAAATCTGACCTGAATGTTATCTTTCATTAAACATGTGCCCTCACAACAAGAGAGTTACCCATTCTTACTCGCAAGTTTTTAAAACACAACATGTATGGGTATATGAATAGAATTACGCTCGCTCTCTCAAGGAATTCACATGCATCATGTAGTGACCCATAAGCTTGCCCTTAGTGTTTTACTCCACTAATTTAAGAATGTATGAATGTAAGATCAAGTAGGACTTAATGGGTTGTAATGTAAGCCAAGGTACGGGTAGGTAATATTATGGATAATAACAGTGGCTATCTTCCCCAAGCGCTTCTAATAACTTCAACCTTCATTAAGGACATCTCTTTTCTTACTTCCTCCTCATTCTTTTCACTCATGAATTTTCTCTTCTTGTTTCCATTTCTTTAAGCACACTCAGCTTATTAGTAAGGGGTACTTAAGCAACTTTTTCATTCATTTATTTCTTACTCCCTACCAATACTCAGACATTTTCAAACAAGTGCACCCTTGACCTTTCTCAACTTTTGCAACTGCTACTTTTCCTTCTTTTTCATGCTTCTCACTCCTTCACTCTTTCGGATTTTTTCCTTAAGCGCTTAGGAGTTTTGGATCAAATTCAAGGCTAATGAAAGAAAAAGGATTAAGCTTATGTTGTAGCTATCAAAGAATAGGCTTAAGGCTCAATGGGGCTCACAAGGATTCAACATTCAAGGTAGGTAAAGTGAGGGATAAAAATTAGGTTCATTCAAAGAAATGCCTAAATCATCTCCTACAGTCCACATCCTTCATTTCGTTTTATATACACACCAAGAAAGTTCTAGACATTCCACAATAGCATGGAATATTCGAAAAACTTACACTCACAGCACATGCTCAATTCAAGACACATTCAGCAAACTCTTACTCAGCTAATCACAAGAATTTAGAATTAAGCTTTAATCACATCGAGTCAAATTCAAGAGCCTAAGTGTCTCAAACAAAGTTATACACTTCTTACATGCTTCAACACTAACCACACTTGTATCTTACAATCATGTATAACACATAACAAGAACATCAAGCCATCAATTAGCTACAGGTTCTAAAACCAAAACCTATTGACTACTTTTCCTCATGACGGTCGTCATCCATCCATCGTCGGAAATAGTCTCTAATTATGACTAAAAACACTATATACAGACAAAGAAAATTTTTATTCTTCGTTTCAAAGACTCCCCGTCGGAAAAGAACCGAAAAAAAAAACCAACGGGTGATGAGGTCATGCTTAATTTAAAATTTTTGTTCCAATATTTCTCCCAAGCACTAATTCACCAAAAATCATTAAGAACAAAAATTTTTTAAATTTTCCTCACCCCACATTTGAATCATGCTATTACCCTATAGCATCAAATTAAAATTAAAAAAGGGTAAGAAATACTCCCTGAGGCCTCTAGGCCTAGCTACAGCATGGTTTTCTTCAAATTTTGCACAAGTGGGTGTTTGACCCCACACTTTTTCTCTTCCATGCTTTTTAGCTTCCTCCTCGACGGGTACTCAGACTTTCCCTCTTTCTGTGCCTTACTTTCCACCAAAAACAACACAAATTAAAAATAAACAAAACACATAAACAAAAATCACAAATTGTACCTGTAGTACCCTTGGGTTGCCTCCCAAGCAGCGCCTTATTTTACATCGTGGCATGACATGGACTATCCTTTTCAGGACATCCTCATACCTGGGTTCCCTTTCAAGAACCATCTTCTTTTCTTTTGATTTTTAGAGGAAACAGCCTCCACTCTGTTCCTCTCTTCCTCCAACTTCTTATCCAACTGAAGCCCTTTATCAGACTCGGGCTGAACACTTATCATTGCCTTTGGCCTTGGACCTGTGGAATCACCAACCCCACACTTATCCTCTGACAACACACTAACCTTACAAAGGTTTCTGTAGTGTGTGGGTCGGTTAATCTCTTGGTATACTCGGAAGAGTTCTTCTTCATCCTCGACTCTCATTTTCTGGGTCCCTGCTCTTAAGTCAATTACCGCTCCTCCGGTGACCAAGAATGGCCGTCCCAAGATTAAGGGTACCTGGTCATCAACATGAAAATCTAAGATAATAAAATCAGCAGGTATAATAAACTTACCCACTTTGATGAGAAGGTCCTCTATGATTCCATCCGGTGCCACTCGCAACTTATCCACCTGTTGCAGCGTCAACCTTGTTGGCCTCGATTTTCCCAACCCCAGGGTGTCAAATAAATATAAGGGCATTAGATTGACTGTTGCCCCCAAATCACATAGGGCTCGTAGCACTTCAGCTTTACCAATTTGCATGGGGAGGGTAAAACTCCCTGGGTCTTTGAGCTTCTTCATAATTTTGCTCAATACCCTGTGACTGCTCTCCTCCGTCAGTGCTACTGTCTGGACATCCAGCAATCTCACTTTGTTAGCCATCACATCCTTCAAGTATTTAGCATACTTGGGCATTCCCTACAAAACATCAAGCAAAGGCAAATTTATGTGAAGTTCTTTGAAAATCTCAAAGAACTTTTTGAAGCATTCCTCCTCCTTGCTCTATCTGAATCTCTGAGGGAATGGTGGTGGTGGTCTCTGTGCTGGCTGCAATGATGATTGTGCATTTTTTTGCACAACACTCTGATTCTCTCCCTGGTCAGTGGATGATCCTTGTCTAACTAACTCCGGCTGCACCTCATTTCTCTTCTCTTTAGGTACCACATCAGCTACTTGTTTGCCGCTCCTCAGACTGATGGCGTTGACCTGACGAGGGTTAAGGTTTGTGTCACTTGGTAGTCTTCCCTGCGGTCTCATGTTTTGAGTAGCTACTATCTGACCCATATGCTTTTCTAGATTGCGAGTTGCCAATTGCTGATTCTTCAAGTCTGATGCCATCCTCGCCTTGTTTTCTTCTAATTGGGTCTAGGTCTCCATGATTTTCTGCAATATTTCCTCAATGTTGCTACTCAACTGGCCATCATTCTGCCTATTCTGCTGATACTGCTGCTGTTGAGGTTGCTGATAACTTTGCTTTTGATTTCCACCCCAAGAAATATTTGGGTGGCTTTGCCAATTCTTGTTGTAGTTGTTCCCAAAATTCTGATTGTTCCTTTGAACATTCCCAACAAAATTGACTGATTCCAGATTGGCTCCACAAGATTCTGCATAGTGCCTATTATTACCGCAACTTTCACACCAACTCAGAGCTTTCTGAACTGCATTAACTTGGCCTTGTTGTTGGTTCATACTTAGTTTATTGAACTGAGTCATCATTTGATGTTGGAACGAAGCTAACTGTGCCACCAAGGCATTCATACCATCTACTTCTATCAGCCCTGCTCTTTTTCCTATCCCTCTCGATGACTCTCTATGCCACTCTGGATTTCCCTAAGCAATTCTATTCAACAAAGGGTACAGCTCATCATACGTCTTCTCTAAAGCTTACCCACTCGATGTAGAGTCTAGCAAAATTTTTGTATGTGGGTCTAGACTTTCTAAAAAGGTATAAGCCAGCACGTCATTGGATTGCTGGTGATGGGGAAAGTCTCTCAGTAATGACTTGAATGTCTCCCAAGCCAAATATAAGTTCTCATCAGGCCTCTGCTTGAAACTCAGTATTTCACTTCTCAATTTTGCAGTCTTGCTCGAAGGAAAGAATCTGATCAAAAACTTCTTCGCCAAATCATCCCAAGAAGTTATGGAGTTTGGTGGCTCAGCTTTCAACCACCTTTTTGCCTCTCCCAACAATGAAAACTGGAAGAGGGTAAGTCGGACATAGTCTGTGGACACTCCGGTGGGGACGAAAGTGTCACTAATCTCTAAAAAGTTATGTAGATGCTGCTGCGGGTCCTCATGTGCCATCCCAGTGAATTGAACACTAGAATGTAGCAGCTGCACCATGTT
Organism: Datura wrightii; assembly: GCA_035772735.1. NCBI lineage: Eukaryota > Viridiplantae > Streptophyta > Magnoliopsida > Solanales > Solanaceae > Datura > Datura wrightii. The sequence continues at coordinate 15,387,505 of JASDFA010000003.1, forward strand.
CTGTTTCAATTCAAAGTTCCCTCCAGGTTCCAGTTTACGGATACTAGAGTTCACATTCGTCGCTTGTGGGATTGCCACTTCGTGAACCGGTCTGGCTGCCATTGCTTTTGGTGACACTTGTGCTTGTCTTGCGGGTGGTTGTTGTTGTACCTTTTCTTGAAGTCTTTTCAGCTTTTTCTCAAGAGGTACTCTCCTTCGCAAATGAATTTGACGTTCTGGTTCAAGCAACGGTTCCACAAGCTCTCTATTCCTAGCCAGCTCGACAAGACAACCTGTCACCTACAATAAGTCAGACTAAGACCAAGTTTCTAAACATTTAAGGAAATTAAAAATCACACAAAAATAGACAAATTTACTAAACTTGCCGAGTCCCCAGCAACGGCGCCAAAAACTTGTTGACGACTGCGCCCAAGCGCACACGCAAGTGTACGTGGTCTTACAAGTAATACAGTGGCCCTTTTTAAGAGTCAGATGTCGAACCCACAGGGACTGGACCAATTTAGCTAATTATCAAGTTCAAGTGTGATATTTACTTTCGCAAGTGTTGATATAGACTTTTTCGATAAAGTTTAATTAAGTCTAGGGGTGGTCACAGAAATACTCTGAAGTAATTCAAGGAGCAACTAGAGCTAAGGACAGATAATCATGCGATACTATGCTTTGTAATAGTTTAAGTATGGAATTATCAATTATCGTCTCACATAATTACAATTGTATGTTCATGGTCTTTCGAGCCTCTAAACACGACAAACTAGCCTCACAACTACATCATTGAGCGGGGATGTGACATTCTAGTTCGTGGGCAATTCAATTATGGGAATGTGGTTTATGGGGCTTATGCTCTTGATTAGGGACTTTCGTACCTCTAATCATTTAACCGAACTTCGCTTCACAACTACTTATACGAGTGGTGATGTGTTAATTCTAAGTTGGTGTCTAGCTCATCCAGTTTTAGTAACCAATCAAGGCAAATTAGGTATAATTTCTTATCCTAACCGCGAATTATATCGTAAGATACAAACTTGCTCCCTACTTTCTTTTGTTCTTGCCTAGGTTTACTTTCTCAAGCTTTAATCTAGGTGTAACGTGTGTGTTTTCATGGTGGTCAATCATAAAAACAACCATAATTAAGAACGTAAGACAAAACAACAATTAATACCTTAAAACCAAAACAAATTCACATAGTCACAATCATACCTTGTGGCTTCAACCCTAGAGGAAGGGTTCTAGCCACTCAAGTTCATATAATTACAAGAAAACATAATTAAAGTAACATACTTACAAGAATTGGTAGAAGAGAAGATGAAATTTAAGAACCCTAGGTGAGTTCTCCCACTTCTCCCTTTACTCCTCAGTAGTTTTTCAGAAATATTACGTGACAAAATGATTTTAGGAGCTAAGGGACCTATTTATAGTAAATGAGAGGTGTATAAAATTATGCCCGACAAGGAATAGCTCCGTGGAACGGAGGTGGTCGCGCCAATCTACCTCCGTGACACGGAGGAATTGCGAAAGCATTATTGAATTTTCATAAAATACACGCCAGGCAGCCCCTTGCCGAGATGGCAGCATGGCACGCTGCTTGTGCAGCGCGTTAGGGGCCATGACACGCCCTTGTCACACAGCCTGGCCTGCCGTGGCACGTTGCTGTCACGCAGGTGGGCTACTTCGCGTGTCCTCCTTGCTGACTTTCGCATTTTGCTTCCGATTCCATTCCTCCACTTCACCAAATCATAGATTAGTTCCTCAAATTCATTTTAAACCTACAAAAACAAGAACTAATCATCTTGGTTAGTATATATATTCACATTTACATAAAATTACATGAGAATGTACATAAATAAGTAGATAAACAAGACGAAAACTAAGTTATAAAGTATCACTTGGACAAGCCATTTTGCCCAAGATCAATTACTTACAAGGTGATGTCACACCCCAACTTGGGAGGCATGACTGACACCCAATGCCCTAGTGGAATCTAGGCTAACCTAATTGGGCACAGGCACCTTTGGTGCCTATCTATGACTCAAACTCAACTCAAGAAAAAAAACTGCTATACCTCGGCTGTAACCGCAGCCTCAGGCCGACAAGGCCACATGTAAAAGAAACTAGCTAACAAAAAAAAATGTAATGAAGGGATCGTATGAGGGCCGACAAGACCACCATGCTGTCTAGTTATGACAGAAATAGAAATAGTAGCTAAACTAGGCCCCACATGGCCAACATGTAAAATAAAACATACATAGGCCCCACACGGTCAACAACAATCAACTAACTGACGACTGTAGTCTGCAAGCCTCTAAGAATACAAATAGTGGTCGGGATAGGGCCCAGCCTACCCAAATACTATATAAATAAAAGGTGATAATCTTCTATAACATGGAAACGCCGAATGAATGGAGCTGGACAATGTACTGACTCTGAATGGCTCCCTAGAGATCTCACAACCTGTCTGTCTAAACCTGCAGGGAAGTAATGCAGCGCCCCAGAGTTGGGCCTTAGTACAATATGTACCAAATATGTAAGACGGTAAATAAGTTGATTGAAAGCTGTTAAAGACTGATAGTAAGTAGAAGGAAGGGTAGAAATTAACCTGGAAGTTTGCTTATTCATAACCTGCATCTAGTAAAATACTACACGTATAATGAGCTACGACTGTACAATCATATATTCATAAGGTATAACTAGTAGACAAGAACACAAACAGGAACCTAACTTGGCCCCTATAAGCCTAGAAGGTACAATCAACATAGAATAACTCGCTTGGGTCCCCCATAATCCTTGACAAGCACACTTTAATCTATATACACCTAACAAGGTTTCTATGACTTTACTAGTGCTATGGCCAACCTACATGTCCCCTGGGTATGCAACTGAACCCGCTTGGCTCCTGATCTGTAGCTGTGTTTGAGTCTGGTGGACTCCTAATAACTGCACCCTGGGCACTAGGCTCGACGAGAGTGTGATGTTGATATGGCATAAAGATAATAGTCCAACCCTGGAATGGACTGCAATAAGGCCCTTGGGCCTCTGCATCATCCCTTGGGATGACATATCACTCCTTAGAGAAATGTCATATAGCCTCTTTAGGCGACGACACAGCTAGTAACCCTGGGGTGACCACAGAAGGCTCCTAGGTAAGGGCAACCCCAACTGATGTGCTATACTAAAGTCTCAGTCTAGTCACTCGAAAGGCGTATCTAGTCTTCTGGGTCTAACGCGACCGTTGCTCACCCCTGGATTAATCTGTATAGCTGCTAGCTGGCACACCCCGTGTACTTGTATCTGATCAGAGGATCCTGATAGTGATCATAATATCTAATTGTCTAGACCGGATAGGGCAAGATCTGGAGTGGTCTAACAATACCTCTAAATGTCTTTCTCGGACAACTATAACTCATAAGCAACTGTAGGGTCACAGATGACCAATTACTTAGTTCCTTTGCTTAGAACGACTATAGGGCTGCAACTAACCAAACATGCTTTTGAGCGGTCGACCCCTAATCCTCAACAGGTAGTCTACTAATATTCTTAGCCTAAGGGTAATACTGTTCTAGCATGGTTCTATCCCTCTAGACCTTAACTTGGTCTGCTCAGATTTTATATGACTCCTTTGGATGATTCCTAACCTTGTAGGTAAGTTTACATGGACTTAGCCACTCACGGCAATCTGTACTTGAGCATCTTATAGGAGCATGTTAGGGCATTGGCCCCGCCTCTAACTACTAATAAGATCTCCTTCCTTAGGTTATAGACGTGTCTATCTAACCTGAACGACTGGGATGGCTTCCTGAGCGACCTACATGATGAATACTAAGGCAACTGGAATTGACAGTCACTGGTAGTAGCTAACTAGATGGTAGGATGTCACTCAGTTCACTAGACAACCCTAGTGCCGCTGACTCTAAAGTATGGCCATCCTATATAAACTTCTGGCCCTAGGGCGTGAGGGTATGCCAAAGGCCTCTAGGCGTGCTCCACTGACAATATAGGCGCCAAACTGGTAGTTATATCGCCTAGCTGTGCCTATGCTGTTCAACTTACTAACTCAGGCGCAATAAAAATCCACGAGCTTCTAAAGTCTAGGCCTGACAATAAAGCATCCAATTCTACTAACACAATGGACTAAAGAACAGAGGAGTTCCTACGAAGCTTCTAGCATGTGTTGCACTTAACATGTTCTTCCCGACAAGGGATACTGCAATATAATCTTTATACGTTTTCTAGCAACTAACCACAACATATGTAACCGTAATCTACAGATAATAGCTAATCACGACATACTTGACCCTTATATACTAGCAGTAGCTAATTACAACATATAAGATCATTATCTATGTTTAAAACATAGGTTGTATCACAATACAATGAGAATAACTTACCGAAGGAATAAGCCTTAACATACCTTGAATGCCGACTTTCGTTCAGCTGGCGAGTTTCAACTTGCAATCGGTAGTTCTTTCCAATTATAACCTTTATGCCGAGAGAATAGAACTAATTTTAATACTAAACTCGGCAAAAATCAATAACTTTCGATAATAGAATTAACTATAATCCAACTTTGAAAATCTCGGCCGAAGATCTATAATTTTCTGAGAGTTCAAAAGGGAGAAATGCTTCGCTAATGTCTGTGACCGAGTAGAAATCAATTTGGAGCAATTCGGAAAATTTTTACTCTATGGAGTTCTAATTTTTCAAGCGAATTTTTGAGAAATAACTACGTAGTAATTCTTCCCATAGGCCTAAAACTTGTTACCCTAAGTGAATTTGCATTTGGACGGCATTTGGTAGCGTAATCAGATGAAAACTCAACGAGATTTGCATGCCCTTTTTATTTCTGGCCAAGGGAGCTACATACAAATGAAATTAAATGAACCAAGGGCTTTATATATAGCTAAAGGCGGTGGCAGGGGGCACCCCGCGCTGCCCAAAGTGCCAAACTGCCCTCCGCGCCGCCCAAAGCACCAAACTGCCCTCGCGCCGCATCTCTCATGGTGGCAGTGGCTTGGTGCGCCGCGCTGGCCAAAGCATTATAGTTTGGCGCATCGCGCTGGCCCCCCCACGGCCTAGCCTTGCCCGACCCAACTTCTAATGGTTTTTTCAACACGCGTCAAACTCTTCTTACTCATCATAAATCCATGCGTACGCTTACTAATCGTTAACCTTTACAAATTGTAACATCCTCCCTCCCCCTTAGTAACATTTGTCCTTGAATTTTATCTTCAGTCTTAAAGGAGTTAACTCTTTTAGTGAACACTTTAAAAAAATTTCGGCAGAGTCTTTTCTGTATTATGGACTATCCAAAAACTTGAAATGCAGAAAAATCCAACATGGGCGTCTCACAAGATGCTATAAATAGCTATTTCATCATATAGAGATAACCAACCAGGCGTTACTAGTAATATAAGCAGTAAAATGACAACTGAACAATGACCTGACCTTAACTGCATAATCTGAGTCAATCCTGGAATGAATGAGGATATCTATACCTCGTGTCATCCTCAGCTTCCCAGGTCATCTCTTCTTCATTCCTATTTCTCTATAGTACGTTAACAGAGACCACATTTGTAGTCCTTAACCTGCGAACCCACCGATCTAGTATAGCAACTAGAACCTTTTCGTAGGCTGACTCCTCAGTAACGTGAACGTCCTCAATTCGAACAACTCGAGATGGGTCCCCTATTCTCTTTCGCAAAATGGATAAATGAAAGACTGGATGGATAGATCCCTGCTTTGGAGGCAATTTTTACTCACCTGCCACTTTTCCTGTCTTCCAGAGGATACGATTCGGGCCAATGATCCTAAGGCTAAGCTTGCCTTTTTTACCAAATCTTGTAATGCCCTTCATTGGCAAAGTTTTTTAGGAGTACCCAGCCACTGCTTCTATACTTAATTGCCTACGCCGTATGTTAGAACAAAACTCCCCACGACCCTGGGCTGTCGGTACCCCTTCCTTATTTTTGTAAGTTTTAACTTTTCTCATCTGACTGATGTAGTATGCCCCGGTCCAACTTCCCTATTTACCTGCTTTAGATCATTATGTAGGGGACCTAAATTTCTACCCGTACCAGGTCTCCGGGTATTTGAACTGTGTGTTTTGCTTGGCTATTTGTTTAGTGAAGAGAAGTCGTACTAAGATTAACGTATGCTCCAATCTGTTCTAACAGCTTCCAAGAACCTAGCAGTGCGTTATGCCTCTCTGTTAGGATTTATTAGATACTTGGGTTGTACACAACCAGACTACTTCATAAACATTTAACTTGGCATAACCCTTAGTTGAAATATAATTCCATCTGGCGAGACATGAGTTGATCTCGTTAGCCTTCCTATACAAACTCAATTTAGGTCAATTCACATCTGGTATGAGGTATCCCTACAACTGCACTCGTGCTGACTATTCCCCACTCCCCTTGCAGGCATGACCAACTCCTGAATTGGCCGGCTCGGTTCTTGCTGTCCAGCTTTCCCTGGATGGTCTTTAGAGCTCCGTGCCATAACTCAACAGTATCGTTCTTTTTCCCATGCCATCAGTAGGTTTCTTTTATAACCTGATGCATTTTCATCAACCGCTGGGTGGAGGGAATAACCAAAAAAGTGCACCTTGGCTGTAGTCTACGAACAAAGTCCTACCACCTTTGGAACGCAAAGTTGATGTGTTGTGATTTTACGGCACTTTCGACGCTTAAAACCAAGAAACCATGCACATTCTAGGTATGTTTATGTAGATATGATGCGTTTGTGTTGAATGTTGCAGGAAAACAGGTTCGGAAAGGAAAATAGGAAAAGTAAGGCAAAAATGGAGAAATTGTAAGCTGATACCCAGGCCACGAGTCGTCATCCCAGTGAACGACTCGTGCCTGGAGTCGTGGGAAGAAATCGAAGCTTGATGAAGAAGATCCAGTGTACTCAATGAGTTGAAGGCACGACTTGTTACATCTGGTAACGAGTGGTTATGACAGTCGTGGAGACTTGGAGGAGAATTTCTGAAGGAGTGTCCAGTGAAGATAACAAGTGACATAACCAGTCGTCGGGTAAAGTGACGACTCGTCATTAGACATTGTGGGCATCTATCGTGTGCACTGGAAGATTTGGTGAGCCAGGGCCACGAGAAACCTAACGACTCGTGCCCAGTCCTAATGAGTCATTAGGTGACCCGTCACCAAGATTGGACAAATTGTTGAGAACGAGTCAAGATCATTGTCCATGACTCCTTGGGAGACCCGATGAGTCATTACTTGGCCCGTTACCCCTGCCGATGTGGAATCCAATTTTAGTTAGGATAAGATTTGTTTGAAACTATAAATACAATATTTAGGTTTATTTCCCGTGTAAAGTTTATTTTACTATCTTTCACGTAAATTTTGGTGTTGTTAATGATCTTTCTTAGTTCAAGAAACAAAGTTTGTGATTTGTTCTTGATTTTCGGAATCAAACGACATAGAAGTTTTGTTCATCAGTTTTGGAGTTTTATTCAATGCACGTGGTTTTCTTCTACGAATTTTTGTAAGTTACAATTATGATTTATTCTATATTTTGTCATTTTGATTATTCAAGCATGAGTAGCTAAACCCATAACTAGGGTTGTGGGAACCATGATGAATTAACACATATAGGTAAAACACTTAGTAATTTTTGAACGGGGTTTAATGCATGTATTATTTTTCCCTTCGTTTTAATTATTTCTTAACAGTTGCAAATTTTGAAACTTGCCTTATTCTTATTTACCAGATCAAGGGGGTAGTGAATGGGAAAAGGGATAAACAACGAAGATTTGAGGCTATCAACCCTCATCTAATAGCTTGAACTTGTCCGGGGATAGCTAATCCAATATTAAGGGTAAGGGTTAATTAAGCATACACCCATATATGGACCAAGTTGCGTGGTGATAATCATCTAGATAGGAGACCAACCATTTAGGTGAACCTAACTTACCAATATTGCATGCTAAACACCGACATAGATCACTAGTGTAAAAGCCTTGTGGTTATGAAGTCACGGGGAACACAATCCTAGTCAACTTGTTGATTGAATACTACCAAATTGATTTAAGCATTTACTAGTCTTTACTCTTGTTTATTACTTTATTTTTCAATTCTTTTCCCCCTAGGAAATAAGTAATCTTATAGTAATAGCTAATAACATTAACTCAAGTTCCTTCTATATTCCCTATAGGATCGACCTCAACCTTTGTTGGGTTCTATATTTGACATCGACTGCTTTATATCTTAATTGTGAGGTGTAATTTGGGCGACATCAAATTTTGGCACCATTGCCGAGGACTACGGCTAAGACTTTTGTTAATTGTGTTTGCTGTACTATTGGTTCTTATTTCCTTTTTATTTTTTATTTTGTTGTTTTTAATCTTAACAGGTTTTTGGTTCGTACATGCCCAGTACTAGGAGCCAAGGAAAATCCCTGGTTTCAAATCGATCACGAACATGAAAAAACAATGAGAAATCTGAGAAGAATGGCCACCCTACAAGAGCAAGAGACAGTGAACCAAGCAACAGCGAAAATGTTGGCTAAGGAACAAGCTCGGGCAAGAGATAGAGAGTTAGCAAGGGTTACTGAAGAGCAACGCCTAGCTACTAAAGCAGAGCAAGCTAGAAGAAACAGAGGTCCAGATCAGCAGAGGCAGCGGTATTTCGATGAGGATGATGATGTTGATATTGACGAAGCCGGTTCCACTGGAGCTATTGTCCCTCCTCCTTTGCCTGTTGGGGAAAAGTTTGATATTACCAGTGCTATGATCCAACTGCTCAACATGAAGGGGATATTTGCGAGTCATGCAACTGATTGACTAATTTCGTGGGTATTTTCAAAGCATGTAAGCAACCGGGAGTGAGTCAGGATGCGATAAGACTGGGGTTATTTCCCTTTTCATTAGGGAGTGAGGCAACGCTCTGGTTGGCAAAACTATCCAACGATTCTATCACTAAATGGAGGGAATTGAAAAGAGCTTTTCTTGAAAGATTTTTCCCACCTTCCGGAGCTTTGCAACTAAAAGATGAGATATACAACTTTAGGCAGTTAAGTTTTGAGGCACTTCATGAGACATGGCTGAGGTTTAACAAGAAGCTCAAAAGGGTGCCGATCCCTGATGATACATCGCTGGAAATTTTCTATAGGTCTTTAAATGCTAACACCAAGGCGGTGGCTGACACTGTTTCTGGAGGAACATTTATGAGTCACACTTATGTTGAAGCTGCTAAGCTACTAGAAAAAATCACTAAACCAACCGCGCATGGCACACAAGAGAGTCGGAGACTCCAGCTGGTACTTATGTGGTAGGTATATCTGCGGAGCAGAGAAAGAACGATGAAGAGCAAGATCAGGATATTGTTGAAATAAAGACCACATTGGGGCTGCTTGCTAAGCATTTGATTGGAGCCGGGGCTAAAAAGGTAAATTCTGTGGGTTCTCAAGGTAAGGCCCCAAGAAATGATGGAGGGGAATCAGAATATGAGGAGGAAGTTAATTATCTGAATGATCAAGGGGCGAGTTTCCGGACTAAAACTCAAGGGTCTAACCAAGACTCTTGGTGTCAAAGTCAGGGGAACCAAGGTCAGAACTACTACAGGGATAACAATTACAACCGAGGTCAATACAGAGACAATGGAAACTGGAAGAAGTGTGACGAGTACAAGAATAATAGAAGCGAGTCTATATGTTCCTCCAAGGAATCATGAGCCAGAGTCCAGTGGTTCAAGGGTGGAAGACATGTTGTCCAAGGTACTTAAGAAGATGGAGGCAACAGATGGCCATTTCAAGGAGCTCCGCGCTGATGTTTTTGGTATGAATCAAAAGGTAGAATCACATGCGATGGAAATTAAGCAAATTGAGCAACAACTGAGTTAGATGTCTATTGCATTGAACCAAAGGCAGAAAGGCACACTTCCCAGCAATACAGTGCAGAATCTAGAAAATGACAGTCATTGCATGGTGGTCACTACTAGGAGTAGGAAGGCGACGGTTGATCATCCAATGCCGATTGTGATTGATGAGACAGTAGAGCCCGTATTGATTGATGATGATAGGAGGCTAGATACTGAGGATCGAACTTTGGTTGATGATTCAGTGATGAAGCCTGCTCCTAGTAATGCAAAGGAGCATGGATCTAGAAATGGAAGGAAAAGGAGGCACCACCAAAGATTACACCTATTCCTAGACCTCCTCCCCCTTTTCCACAGCGGTTAAAGAAAAAGTTCGAAGATGGGAAGTATCACAAATTCATCTCCATATTGAAACAATTATCTGTGAACATCCCATTAGTCGAGGCACTTGAGCAGATGCCTAGTTATGCTAAATTCATGAAGAACCTTGTCACTAGAAAGAGAACTGTCTTCGAACCTGCAGATAATTTGCACCACTGTAGTGCAATAGCATCCCATTCTCTTGTTCAGAAAAAGGAATACCCTGGAGCATTCACCATACCGTGCACTACCAGAGCCTTTAATTTTGCTAAGGCACTATGTGATCTGAGTTCTAGCGTTAATTTGATGTCGCTAGAAGTGTTCAGACAGTTGGGCTTAGGAGCCCCCAAACCGACAACAATGCGGCTTTTGATGGAAGATCGTACGGTGAAGAATTCGGTGGGAATTCTCTATGATGTTCTAGTGAAGGTGGAGTCCTTTATATTTCCGGCCGATTTTGTCATCTTGGGCTGTGCAGTTGATTTTGAGGTTCCCATTATCTTGGGGCGACCATTCCTCGCTACCGGACGTGCTCTTGTGGATATGGAAATCAGACAGCTGAAATTCCTGTTGAATAATGAGGAGGTAACATTCAATGTATGCCGATCCATGAAGCAGCCAAATGACATGAGAGTTGTCTCAGTAATTGATGTTGTGGAACCTAAGTTTCCAATTATTCCTATAGAGGAGTTATTGATTCTTGATGAATTAGCAATAGTTTTGATGAATGTTGGTGCTGAGGAGATCTATGGGGGTGAGGAGATAGTTAATGCACTTGCTGGTATAGGGTCATACACTTATGGCGACGTGGGTGGGATTAGCAGTTTTCTCTATTTTCTTCAATGGTAGGAAATAGGCATCAGCGGGGGTATATGGGAGGAAACCAGTCTGCAGTAATTCAAATTGCTCCTTTGGATCACTCCAAAGAAGTTTGATCTTGACCTCACAAATCGAGTGACCCCACTAGCCAAGCCATCTATTGAAGAGCCTCCGATATTAAGCTCAAATCACTCCCGTCTCACTTGCCGTATGTATTTCTGGGAAACGATAACACTTTACCGGCCATTGTTGCAACTAACCTGGAGGAATGGCAAGTGGAGGCTTTGGTCTCCATTTTGAAGAGGTATAAAAAAGCCATCGGCTGGACCATTGCAGACATTATTGGAATCCCAGCCGGTATTTGCACTCATAAGATCCAGCTAGAGCCAGATTGTATTCCGAGCATTGAGCATCAACGTAGGTTGAATCCACCTATGCAAGAAGTGGTCAGGAAGGAGATCATCAAGTGGTTGGATGTCGGTGTGGTTTACCTATTGCTGACAGCAAATGGGTGAGCCCAGTTCAGTGCGTACCGAAGAAGGGAGGAGTCACGGTGGTCCCAAATGATAACAATGAGCTCATTCCTCTAAGGCCAGTCACCGGTTGGAGAGTATGCATGGATTACAGGAAGTTGAACCGTTGGACTCAGAAAGATCACTTTCCTATGCCATTCATGGACCAAATGCTAGACCGACTTGCAGGCAGAGGATGGTACTATTTTCTTGATGGTTATTTGGGGTACAATCAGATTTCTATAACCCCCAAAGACCAAAAGAAGACAACTTTCACCTGTCCTTATGGTACATTTGCATTCAAGAAGATGTCATTCGGGTTATGTAATACACCCTCCACTTTTCAGCATTGCATGATGTCCATATTTTATGACATGGTGGAGGACATTATTGAAGTCTTTATGGATGACTTTTCGGTGGTGGATGATTCATTCAAAGATTGTTTGGCTTATTTGAGCAAAGTGCTGCAGCGATGTGAAGAGACCAACTTGGTGCTTAACTAGGAAAAGTGCCATTTCATGGTGAAAGAAGGTATAGTGCTAGGGAACAAGATTTATGGTAAGGGTATTGAGGTGGACAGGGCCAAGATCGAAGTAATTGCTAGTCTACCACCTCCAATTTCTATGAAAGGTGTTCGAAGCTTTTTGGGTCATGCAGGGTTTTACAGGAGATTCATCAAGAACTTCTCAAAGATTGTACATCCTTTGTGTAAACTGCTTGAGAAAGAGGTGAAGTTTTTTTTGATGAGGCATGTTTGAAGGTGATCACGGGCAAAAATAGCATGCCCGAGATACGCTTTATGACTTAAATTAGTCTTGTTTATCTAAGTTATTGTATACATTTTCATGTAATTTTATATGAAGTGAAGATATGTGCTAACCAACATGATTAGCCTTTGTTTTGTAGGTTTTGATGACTTCTGAGTAACTAATCCATGAGTTGGTGAAGTAGAGGCTTGGAAACGGAATTAACACGTGAACGTCGGCAAAGAGGAGGCACAAAACAGCCCACCTGCGCGTCGGCAACGTGCCACGGCAGGCAGGCTGATCACAACAGCCCACCTGCGCGTTGGCAACGTGCCACGGCAGGTTGGCTGCGCGACCAAGAGGTACCAACGCGCTGCCCAAGCGTGACACGCTGCCAACGCGGCAGGGTGCTGCCAGGGCCAAATTCGGGTGATTTCCAGAGAGCTTCCGCGTCCATAGCGTGTCACGGAGGCAGTGCTCTGCGATGCACTCTGTGACTTGTTGCTTGTTATTCCGGGAAAAAGTCCCACTACTATAAATAGCACACTTAGGTTTATTTTTCATAATTCTGACTTGGTGGAGCAAGGACGTGGGTTACAGGCAGTTGAGGGACGAAAAGTTCAGGGTTTTTTCTCTCTCTCTTTCTTCTTTAATTCAATTGCTTGTATGATTAACACTCATTTTATGATGATTAATCCACAAATGAGTGGCTAATTCCCCTCCTTGCTGAGGTTATGAACAATTGTGATGAAATTTGATTATTGATTCTGTGGTTTTTCATCTTTTCTTCCATGTTGTTCTAGTAATTCTTGTTTTTACTGCATTGGTGTGTGGCCTACATTAATGTACATCTAAAAAGTCCGGTTTCACTCGAGAGAGCACGAAATTGGAAAGTTGTGAATTAATAGGATATGCTCTTTACTTGGTTTGGGAAAATTGAGTCTTGATTTGCTTTTAGGATAGAAATATACCTGAAAGTCATATTAGTCAATTTAGGAACCGAAATTGTATAGTTAGGACATGAATTGCATTTGATCACAGAAATGTAGACGGATGGTTCATGATTCTTAAGTGAGGTTAAATACGAGAGTTTTAATCTCTTGGAAAATGTTCTTGGCTAGCAACTGGAAGAAAAGATTAACCAAAGTATGATGATAATTAATTTCATTACATGTTCGTTTAACCTCAGCATGCTTTCATTCATAGTTCAGATTCAAAGTAGATAATTGTTCTTAGTTTTAGTATAAAATTCATAAAACAAACTATCAACTTTTTGGTTACATTGTTGTCTGCATTTTTAGAAATAAAATATAGTACACTTGAGCAATTTGCACTTCATCCAAGTCTCTGTGGGATCGATACTTGGCTTGCTAAAGCCACTTACTACTTGTTCGACCACGTGCACTTGCGTGTCGGTTTATAACCCCAACAAACACCCGAACAATTTTTTTTGGCGTCGTTGCCGGGGACTTGGCAATTGGTGAATTTGTTTTTAAGTGTTAATTTACTATATTTTTTTTCTTAAGTGCTGACAACTTGGTCTTACTGTTTGTTTTAATTCTTTTTCATTTTATTTTTCTCTTTTTCGGATAGCCTTATTGACATGACATCGTGGAATACAAATGGTTTAAATGGTGGATACTCATATTTTAGCGAATCTTGTCTGAATTGCGGAGGACACCACTCGTGGCAACACTGTAACATGTGCAATATATGTGGTGGTCAAGATGGCCATTGGGATGGCTGTCCGAATGCATATTCACCTGCCCCAAGCCCCTACTATGATCCTTCTGTTGTTTTTGCTGAATATAGGCATGCTGAAAATGAGGACTTGGGATGCCAAGCTCGAGTAGAAGACATGCTGAAACAACTCCTGGAGCAAGCAGAAGCAATGAAGGAGGCGATGGCAGTATTGAGAATTCAGCAAGAAGAGAATGCAGAGGCTCTAGAAAGGATGAGCATCAAATTCACAGAGATGATTGCTGAGGCTGAAGCTTGTGATAAATTGCAGGTGACAGTTTTAGCCGATATTCAAGAGGAACTACAAGAGGAAGACAATGGTGAATTTTTGGATGAAGCCCAACAATTAGAATCTCTTGAGTATCCCTGTGATGGGCTCACACTTATGGAAAATCCATTCATGGTAGAAGAGATAGAGTATCCCCTAGTTGACATTAATGGTGAGATAGATGTCGATGCTGAGAAGGTGTATACAAGTAAGGAGGTCAAGCACAATGCATTTTCAGACTTGAGGTGTATTGGACCACACTCGACGCATTTTTCGACATTAAGTTTGGTTGACAACATAGAAATAGAGGCTTCCAAGCTTATAGATAAATGTCTAGAAGAGGACCAAGCCCCGTATATTTTGAAATTTGCTAACTCGGAGAGACAAAATGACTTCGCTTACTTAAGGACCAATAAGTGCAAAAGGCAACATCTACTGCTTGGTCCTTATAATTTTTCACCGCCACCCCTGGAGCATAAGAGGAAATTAGAGAAGAAATTAGGGGTGAGATTCATATCCTCAAGGTGGAGGAAAGAGTGGTGAAACTTGTTACGTCGTGCCGCGACGTAAAATCAGGCGCTGCTTGGGAGGCAACCCAACGGTACAATGGGTACCATTTTAATTTCTTGCTTTTAAGTTGATTTTATTTATTTTTCATCTTGTTTTGTTTTGGTGGAAAGTTAAGCACAGATGGAGGGGAAGTCTGAGTACCCGTGGAGAAGGAAGATAACAAGCATGGAAGAGAAAAAGTGTGGGGTCGAACACCCACTTGTGCAAAGTTGAAGGAAGGCACGCTAGTAGCTAGGCCTAAAGGCCTCAGGGAGTATTTCTCACCCTTTTTAAATTTTAATTTGATGCTATGAGGACATAGCATGATTTAAGTGTGGGGTGAGGGAAATTTCAAGGGAAATTTCAAATTTTTGTGCTTAACGATTTTTGGTTAATGTAATGCTTGTGAGAAAATTGAAATTTTTTCTTATGTGAGTTAAGCATGAATTCATCGCCCGTTGGTTTTTATTTTCGGTTCTTTTCCGACCGGGGGTCTTTGAACCGAAGAATAAAATTTTCTTTTTCTTTCTTTCCTTTGTCTGTATATAGTGTTTTTAGTCATAGTTAGGGACTGTTTCCGACGATGGATGGATGACGACCGTCTTGAGGAAAAATTAGTTGGTAGGTGTTGGGTTTTTGAAACCATAACCAATTGGTGCTTGATGTTCTTTTTATGTGCTAAACGTGATTGTAAGAGGCAAGTATGTTTAGTGTGAAGCATGCAAGTGTATAACTTTGTTTGAGACACTTAGGCTCTTGAATTTGACTCAATATGATGGAAGCTTAATTCTGAATTCTTGTGATTAGCTGAGTAAGAGTCTACTGATTGTGTCTTGATTTGAGCATGTGCCATGAGTGTAAGGTTTTTGAGTATTCTGTGCTATTGTGGAATGTCTAGAACTTGCCTGGTGTATATATAAAATGAAATGAAGGATGTGAATTGTAGGAGATGATTTAGGCATTTCTTTGAATGAACCAAACTTTTATCCCTCATTATACCTACCTTGAAAAATTAATCCTAGTTAACCCCATTGAGCCTTGAGCCTATTCTTGGACAGCTGCAACATAAGCTTAATCTTTTTCTTTCATTAGCCTTGAAATTGAACCAAAACTCCTAAGCGCTTAAAGGAAAAATCCGAAAGAGTAAAGGAGTGAGAAGAATGAATAAGAAGGGGAAGTAGCAATTGTAAAAGTTGAGAAAGGGCGAGGGTGCACTTGTTTGAATGTGGGTGAGTATTAGTAGGGAGTAAGAAAATAAATAAATGAAAAGTTACTTATAGAACTCCTTACTAATAAGCTAAAAGTGCCTAAAGAAAGGGGGGAACAAAAGAGGATAAAGAAATATGAAAAGAGAAGAAGGTGAAGTGAAGGAAGGGAAGTTTGTAATGAAGGCGTGATGTATTAAAAGCGCTTAGGAAAAAGAGTCACTATTACTGGCAATAATAGTACTTACCAGCACTTGAGTTACATTACAACCTAAAAAGTCCTACTTGATCTTACATTCATACATCCTTAAATTAGTGGAATAAAACACTAAGGGCAAGCTTATGGGTCATTACATGATGCATGTGAATTCTTTGTGAGAGAGTGTAATTCTATGCATGTACCCACACATGTTGGGATATAAAAATTATTTTTGCGTGTGAAATTGGGTAACTCTCTTTCCGTGAGGGGCACATGTTGAATGAAGGATATAATTCGTGTGAGATTTCTTAATAAGTTGATTTGCATGAGTTTGCTAAGATTGAGAGTCGATTCTTGAGGTTAAGAAGTCTTAACATAGTTGTACTTCATTTCAATGATCAAATCAGGCATGCTCTATTTTTAGCTTGTATCTTACGTAATCATTATAGCCGTAACTTGAATTATCTTGCTAAATTAGTTATGTGGGAGTCTCCATATGCATGATATGTAAAAGGTTGTTCGAGGACGAACAAGGCTTTAAGTGTGGGGTTGTGATCACGGGCAAAAATAGCATGCCCGAGATACGCTTTATGACTTAAATTAGTCTTGTTTATCTAAGTTATTGTATACATTTTCATGTAATTTTATATGAAGTGAAGATATGTGCTAACCAACATGATTAGCCTTTGTTTTGTAGGTTTTGATGACTTTTGAGTAACTAATCCATGAGTTGGTGAAGTAGAGGCTTGGAAACGGAATTAACATGCGAACGTCGGCAAAGAGGAGGCACAAAACAGCCCACCTGCGCGTCGGCAACGTGCCACGGCAGGCAGGCTGATCACAACAGCCCACCTGCACATTGGCAACATGCCACGACAGGTTGGTTGCGCGACCAAGAGGTGCCAACGCGCTGCCCAAGCAGCGTGACACACTGCCAACGTGGCAGGGTGCTGCCAGGGCCAAATTCGGGTGATTTCCAGAGAGCTTCCGCATTCGTAGCGTGTCACGGAGGCAGTGCTCCGCGATGCACTCCGTGACACGTTGCTTGTTATTCTGGGAAAAAGTCCCACTACTATAAATAGCACACTTAGGTTTATTTTTCATAATTCTGACTTGGTGGAGCAAGGACGTGGGTTACAGGCAGTTGAGGGACGAAAAGTTCAGGGTTTTTTCTCTCTTTCTTTCTTCTTTAATTCAATTGCTTGTATGATTAACACTCATTTTATGATGATTAATCCACAAATGAGTGGCTAATTCCCCTCCTTGCTGAGGTTATGAACAATTGTGATGAAATTTAATTATTGATTCTATGGTTTTCCATCTTTTCTTCCATGTTGTTCTATTAATTCTTATTTTTACTGCATTGGTGTGTGGCCTACATTAATGTACATCTAAAAAGTCCGGTTTCACTCGAGAGAGCACGAAATTGGAAAGTTGTGAATTAATAGGATATGTTCTTTACTTGGTTTGGGAAAATTGAGTCTTGATTTGCTTTCAGGATAGAAATATACCTGAAAGTCGTATTAGTCAATTTAGGAACCGAAATTGTATAGTTAGGACATGAATTGCATTTGATCACAGAAATGTAGACGGATGGTTCATGATTCTTAAGTGAGGTTAAATACGAGAGTTTTAATCTCTTGACAAATGTTCTTGGCTAGCAACTGGAAGAAAATATTAACCAAAGTATGATGATAATTAATTTCATTACATGTTCGTTTAGCCTCAGCATGCTTTCATTCATAGTTCAGATTCAAAGTAGATAATTGTTCTTAGTTTTAGTATAAAATTCATAAAACAAACTATCAACTTTTTGGTTACACTGTTGTCTGCATTTTTAGAAATAAAATATAGTACACTTGAGCAATTTGCACTTCATCCAAGTCTCTGTGGGATCGATACTTGGCTTGCTAAAGCCACTTACTACTTGTTTGACCACGTGCACTTGCGTGTTGGTTTATAACCCCAACAAACACCCGAACAGAAGGCGTTTGAATGCCTAAAAGAGAGATTGACCACTGCCCTGATTATAGTGGCACCTGACTAATCTTTACCATTCGAGGTTATGTGTGATGCTAGCGGAGTGGCCCTGGGAGCTGTGTTAGGCCAAAGGCATAAAAAAAATTTCCATCCTATTTATTACGCTAGCAAGGCCCTTAATGCAGCTCAGAAAATTTACACCGTGACAAAACATAAGTTGTTGGCTGTAGTTTTTGCATTCGAGAAGTTTCGGGCGTACTTAATTGGAACTAAGGTGATAGTACATACAGACCATGCAGCTTTAAGATATCTGATGGCAAAGAAGGATGCCAAGCCATGGTTGATTTGATGGGTACTGCTGCTGTAAAAGTTCGAGTTCGAGGCAAAGGATCGGAAGGGGACCGGAAACAAGGTGGCGGATCACTTATCAAGATTGGAACCTGATGCAACACTTCGAGATGAGCGTGACATAGATGATGCATTCCCCGATGAGAAGGTTTTAGCGGCCTCACAGGATCTCATCCCATAGTTTACAGACTTCACTAATTATCTGGTGAGTGATGTTGTATCGGAGAACTTATCTTTTCACCCGCAGAAGAAGTTCATGTCTGATGTACGGAAGTTTTCTGGGATGAACACTACTTATTTCGCATATATGCTGATGGGGTTATTCGAAGATGCGTGCACAAGGTGGAGATGTTGAGCATACTGGAGGCCTGCCACTCATCCCCTGTTGGGGGTCACCACAACGGGATGCACACAACCTACAAGATTCTGCAATATGGATACTATTGGCCAACCATTCACCAGGATGCACATGATTTTCAAAGGCTTGTGATGCATGCCAAAGGAAAGGAGACATATCACGGAGGCATGAGCTTCCCCTCACTCCCATCCTTGTCATTGAGCTATTTGATGTGTGAGGAATTGATTTCATGGGCCCATTTGTGAGCTCAAATGGGATGAAATACATACTTGTTGCTGTTGACTATGTTTCGAAATGGATGGAGGCAGTTGCGCTTCCAAATAATGAAGGGAAGAGTGTCACAACATTCTTGAAGCGGAATATATTTTCTAGATTTGGGACTCCCAGAGCAATCATTAGTGATGGGGGTTCGCACTTCTGTAACCAGTTGTTTCGTACTTTATTGGAAAAATATGGGGTGAAACACAGGGTGGCAACACCCTATCATCCACAGTCTAGTGGGCAGGTTGAAGTCACAAACCATGAGATAAAGATCATCTTGGTGAAGACTGTGAATGCTAACCGAACATATTAGGCTAGGAAGCTAGATGATGCTTTATGGGCTTATTGGACCACATTCAAGACTCCTATAGGTATGTCTCTATATCAGCTTGTCTATGGAAAAGCATGTCATCTTCCAGTTGAACTTGAACACAAAGCTATGTGGGCGCTCAAGAAGCTGAATTTGAACTGGAGCGAAGCTGCTAACTTGAGGCTTGATCAGTTGAATGAGCTAGATGAATTTCATTTTGAAAGCCTATGAGAGTTCTTAAATTTATAAACTAAGAATGAAAATTCTGCATGACCGGAAGATTGAAAAAAGAGAGTTCAGCCAGGGTGATATAGTATTACTATTCAATTCTAGGCTTCGCTTGTTTCCTGCCAAGTTGAAGTCCAAATGGTTGGGGCCTTTTCGAGTGGTTCAAGTATTCTCCCATGGGGAAATTGAACTGGAAAACCATGAAGGAAAGTGCTTTAAAGTCAATGGTCAATATGTGAAAGCATATCCAGGGAGAAGCTGATCTTGGGCAGATTTATATGCCTAAGTGATACTCAAACGTATCATTTTCGTCTTGTTTGTTGTGCAATGTGTATATATTCTCATGTAATTGGTAATAAAATGTGAATTTATACTAACCAACATGATTAGCATTTGTTTTGCAGGTAAATATGATTTTTAGGAGCTAAAATGCGTGTTGGAACAATATCGGAGTTGGACTCGGATGCGAGCGTGGAAAAGACATTGGAATGCACAAAGTATAGGGGCTCCGCGATGGAGCCGTGCCACGCTACCATCGCGGAGGCACACTGCCTGGAGAGGAAATTAAATGGCAAATTCCAGTGTGGCCTCGCGACAGCTCCGTGGCACGGAGATAGGCCTCCGCGTTGGCCTCCGTGCCACGTTGAGGCTAATTTACCGAACCCTGGATTTCTAGTGAAGGTCGGCGTCCACGCCGTGTCACGGAGGCAGTGCTCCGCGATGGCCTCCGTGACACGTTGCTTGTTATTCCGGGAAAAATTTCCCACTAGTATAAATAGCACACTTAGGTTTATTTTAATCAGTTCAGACTTGGTGGAGCTAGGACGTGGGTTAGGAGCAGTTGAGGGACGAAAAAGCTAAGGGATTTCTTCTCTTCCTTTCTTCTTTCTTTCAATTGTATGCATGATTTACACTTGTTTTAGGATGATCAATCCACAAATGAGTGGCTAATTCTCTTCCTGGCTGAGGTTATGAACATTTGTGATGAATTTTGATTATTAATTTTATGATTTTCTTCTTCTTCTTCTATGTTGTTCTATTAATTCTTGTTTCTACTGCATTAGTGTGTGGCCGACATTAATGTACATATAAAAAGTCCAATTTCACTCGAGAGAGCAAGAAATTGGAAAGTTGTGAATTAATAGGGTATTGTTCTTAACTTGATTTGGGAAAATTGGGTTTTGATGTGCTTTCCTGATAGAAATATACTTGAAAGACGTATTAGTCAGTTTAGGAACCGGAATTGTATTGCTAGGTCATAAATTGCATTTGATCACAGAAATGTAGACGGATGGTTTATGATTCTAAAGTGAAATTAAATACGAGAGTTTTAATTTCTAGGCTACTGTTCTTGGCTAGCAACATGAAGAAGAGATTAACCAAATTATTATTATAATCGAATTCATTACTTGTTCTTAACCTTGGCATGCTCATATCCATAGTTCAAATTCACAGTAAATAATTGTTAATAGTTTTAGTATATATATATTTTATAAACAAAAACTTATTTAACTGTTGGTTATGCTGTTGTTAGCATAATTAGAAGTAAGATAAGAATATAGTGTACTTAGGCAATTTTACTTATCCTGAGTTTCCTTGGATCGATACTTGGCTTACTTAGCCACTTTATTACTTGTTTGACCACGTGCACTTGCGTGTCGGTTTTACATATATCGAACCAGCCGAACAAGTTTTTGGCGCCGTTGCCGGGGAGACTAGGCAATTGGTGAAATTGTGTTAAGTGTAAATTTACTGTATTTTTGTTTTATTTTCTTAAGTGTTAACAACTTGGTCTTAGCCTGTATTTTGCAGACTTGATTTCTGTGAACACTGGCAAGGGACAAAGAGCTGGTGGAATCTTACTTAGAGCCTGAACGTGAATTTCATAGTCAACGTAGAGAAGCTCTACAAAAGAAGCTGTAGTTGCGCAGACAGTCTATTATGGAGCAACAAAATCCACCAGTTGTGCGGGCAGTGTTAGTGCCCGATGAAGCAGCAGCAAGGCCGGTTCGCGAGGTGGCAATCCCACACGCCAACAATGTACATTCTAGTATCCGCAAACCAGAGCCTGGAGGGAGGTTTGAATTAAAGCAGAACATGGTGCAACTTTTGCACACAAGCGGGCAATTTACCGGTCTCCCTCATGAAGACCCACAACAACATCTCCAAAACTTTTTGGAGATAAGTGACACTTATATACCCGCTGGAATGTCACCTGATTATGTTCGGCTCACCTTATTTCCGTTTTCCTTACTTGGTGAAGCCAAGAGGTGGTTAAAAGCTGAACCACCCAATTCTATATCAACGTGGGATGATCTTGCACGAAAGTTTTTGATTAGATTTTTCCCTTCTGGTAAAACAGCCAGACTTAGAAGTCAAATTCTAAGTTTTAAACAGAGGGAGGGGGAAAATCTATATCAAGCCTGGGAAAGATTTAAATCCATGTTGCGGGACTGTCCTCATCATCATCAGTCCAACAAGGTGTTGGTACACACATTTATTGAGGGTTTGGAACCCCATACTAAAATTCTGTTAGACTCAGCAGCTGGAGGGCAAGCGCTGGAAAAGACCTATGAGGAGCTGTACACTTTGCTCAACCGAATTTCACAGGGCAATCCAGAATGGAATGCAGATTCATCAATAGGTGGAGCAAGGAAAGCAGCAGGAGTGCTTGAAGTGGATGGATTTACAGCTATCGCTGCACAGATAGCTACCTTGCAAAATCAGTTAAATAATCACTTCAGCAATTTGAACTTGAACCAGCCTTCAGCTTCAGTCAATGCGGTCCAACAGATGTGGTGTGAAGTGTGTGGTAGTAGTGAGCATTCAGCTGAGTGCTGTGGTGCAAATCCTGATTCTGTTAACTTTGTGGGCAATGCACAGAGAAATCAGCAGCAGTTTGGTAGTGGCTACAACTCAAATTGGAGGAACCATCCAAATTTTTCGTGGGGTAGCAACAACCAACAAGACCAAGGTTCTGGTCAGGGTATGCAGAGAAATCAAGGAGGGCAACAAAACTATCAAGCTCAATTCAGAAATCACAATGCCCCTCCTCCACCACCATCACCTACCATTGAGGAGATGTTCAAAACCATGATCGCTAATCAGGCACAATTGCAGGCTGATTATGTCAAATTGGCAGCCGAAGTGAAGAATAATCTGTTGGCGACCAAGGCTCTTGAATATCAGTTTGGGCAATTTGCTAGTGCCCAAAACACAAGACCCAGAGGAGGACTGCCTAGCGACACGGATCCTAATCCGAAGCAGGTGAATACGGTGACCACGAGGAGTGGTTTACAGTTGAAGGAGGTGGAACCGGAAAGACCGCCTCAAAAGTCAGGAGCAGCAGATGTTGAGGAGGAACAAAGTTCTGATAGGAGGAAGACCAAAGAAGCAGAAGCAGAAAGACCTCCACCCCCGTTCCCTCAACGACTCAAGAAACACAAGGAGGAGGCGTGTTTCAAGAAATTTATGGAGGTGCTTAAACAGGTACATGTTAATTTACCTCTTGTTGATGTCTTGCAGGGAGTGCCCAAATATGCAAAATATATTAAAGACATCGTGGCTAACAAAAGTCGCTTGACTGAGTATGCCACGGTAGCTTTGACGGAGGAATGCACTTCCCGGATTCAGAATAGACTGCCCACGAAACTGAAAGACCCTGGAAGTTTTACTATCCAGCTGACTATTGGGCAGAGTATTCGAGCTCGTGGATTATGTGACTTGGGGGCGAGCATAAATCTGATGCCATCTTCGGTATTCAGAAAGTTAGGTCTGGGGAGTCCTAGACCTACAACCGTAATCTTGCAGCTAGCAGACAGATCCTTAGCTAAGCCGGATGGCATTGTTGAGGATGTGCTTGTGCAAGTGGGGTCCCTCATTTTTCCGGTCGATTTTATTGTTCTGGACTTTGAACCAGATGCTGAAGTCCCATTTATTTTGGGACGACCCTTTTTGGCAACTGGAAAGGCATTAATTGACGTAGCTGCGGGTCAACTTACAATGCGAGCGCATGACAAGGTCGAAGTGTTTGATGTGTACAAAGCACCTAAGCTCCCGATGGTAAATGAGAAACTCTCGGTGATCAATGTGATTGATCATGGGAACGCTAATCGAATAATTGATTCCCGAGAGTTAATAGGAAGGCCACCTGATAAGGTTGAGAACTACTGGGGGGAGGACAACGATCGTGACAAATCGTCCATAACCCTAGTAGATAATTGAGCATAAAGGACGTCGAGCCGCGACGGTAAACCAGGCGCTGCACGGGAGGCAACCCGTGAAAAATATTTTTTTCTTTCTTTCTTTTTTAGTGTAAATAATTTTTATTTTTATTTTTTCTTTTCTTGATTTGGTATAAATTTTTGTTTTAGTTAATATTTTTCATTTTAGTTAGGGAAATCTATTAATCTAACCAATTTTGGTTAGTGAGGTGATTTTCAGGTCTAACGGAGAAAAATATACATGGAATCGGGAAGGAAAAGGCAAGGTATGAAAAAATAATTTAATTGAAGAAACAGTGCACTGGCGCGTTGGCTCCGTGTCACGGAGGAAGGGCTCCGCGTTACCCTCCGTGACACGTTGAAGGCAAAATCCGAATTTTTAAAAAATTCCAGTAAGCCAACGCGTTGGCTCCGTGTCACGGAGGAGGGGCTCCGCGTTACCCTCCGTGACACGTTGCCTTATATTTGGTGCCGGGTCACACCGGGTTGCCGGGTGACCCGCGTGTTTTTCTTTAAATTAACCCCGATTTTTGCCCCTTTCTCCACATTTCTTTTCCTCTCCGTGACCAAACACCCAAATCCCCCTCCCCAACCAACGTGCCATGCTACTAGGCAAAGAAATCGTCAAGTTTCTTCGGTTCTTCAACTCAAAGGTATGTTTTCCTTGTTTCTCTCAAATTTTTTTGGCGATTTTAGTCGAATTTGGGCATGTGAGGTGAGATATATCACCCTAAGTAGAAATTTAACATGATGTTGAGTTATTTGTGATTGATATATGTTCGGATTGTTGTAATTAGCATTTGAACTTGTAGATTATCTAAATAATTCGAATTTGATTGTAAAATTGTATTCTAGGGCATGGGTTGTTGAAATTGAAATGGGTTATTTGATAAGTTGATGAATTAGATGCCGGGGTGTGGTTGTAAATTGAGATAAGTCGTGTAAATATTGTGTGAATGTAAAAGACGACGAATTCTCGAATTGTTGGGGAAAATGCGAAAATTGTGCAAATTGGTTTGATTATTTGGATTCGATTGTATATAGAATGTTTTGTCTTTGTTTTTTTTTATTTGTCGTTTTTGTTGCTAAGTGCGATGGTTGAATTGTTAGCGATAGTAGGATTGAGATTAGCTGTATGAAGTCTGAGTAGTACGCTAACCGTTATGCTGTCGAAATTTTTTTGAACGCACTAAGCATAAATTGTATAGTTGATTGTTTTGGTGTAAATTGAGTTATCCTTGCCATAGTTTGTAAAAGTAGCTAAGGACTAAGTGTGGGGTAAACGTTGTGTAACCCGACCTTAGCCGAAGTTAACATGTTTATAGCTTGACATTATGCTTGTTCATGTATATTGACAGGTACAATGGCGAGTAGGCAGGATAAGGGCAAAGGTGCTTCTACTTCTGGCACCGGGAGGAAAAGAATGAGAATGGGCACCACAGTCCCAGCTGCACCAGTTGTTCCGCGCGGCCAACGCCGCCAATACAGAACAAGGTGGGTAACCGAGGAAGGGAAGAAGTGGTATGCTAAGCATAAGGAAAGCAAGTACTTCCCGGAGGAACATATTGCACGGGAACCACTAGCACAGGAGTTCCCTCGTATTGTGCAGAGGATTGAAGCAGCTGGGCTCAGCTTTATATTCCAGGAGCCCAAGGAGTGCAACCTACATTTAGTCCGGGAGTTCTACGCAAATTGGAACCCGGCCATCAGAAGCCACACAATAAAAATCAGAGGGCAGATTGTCACTCTGGAACCCTAGCAATTTAATGCCATTGTTGGAGCGCGGGACACAGACGCCCACGTTCTCTGCCAGCTAAACATCACACCACCGTACGCCGACATCAAACGTACGTTGTGTGGGGCTCGATCCACAGCCCGATGGAGTAGACATAAGGAGAGGGGTTACCACCAGACTCTGCCTTATTCGCAGATGAACAGGGAGGCCAGAATATGGCTGAAAATTGTATGTTCTTGTTTGATCCCGGGAGTTCACATGACGGATGTGACTCGGGACCGTGTCTGCTTGGTGTATTCCCTTATGAAAGGGATTGAGATTAATGTTGGGGCGGTCATTATATCCACCATGAAGAGAGCCAGACTACACCAGGGCCACAGATACGGGTTTGGTTGACTCATCACCACCTTCCTCCGAGGCCTCAATGTCGAGGAAGAGGCTTTGGATTACATCCCGCAGTTGGAGCGGAGGGCCCTCGATGTGACAAAAACTAAGGCCCCCGACACCACACACGGGCCAGTGCTGACTTTGGGCGAGCGACATGCTCGTGACGATCAGTACATGGCACGTATGTTCGGCATGCAGATGCTTCAGCTACGGATTGGTGGGAGACCAGCCACCGAGGAAGAATTATGGCAGCTGGAGCTGGATTACCCATTTGGCGAGAACGCCAGAGCCTTATGCCGAGTGGGACCAGCCTTCGTTGAGCCTACTGATGACGATGTCCCTACTGACGAGGAGACACATCGGGAGGACTCTGATGTGGAGTCCGATGACGACGATGGAGCTGACTCAGACATGGGCGACGAGGCAGCAGCACCGGATGAAGAAGTCGAATATTTCGACTGAGCAGGGAGTTCCACCACCCAAAATTTTGTGCTTTGTATTTTTGTGAACACTGGGGGCAGTGTTCGATTTAAGTGTGGGGTGGGGAGTAGATAGGTGCTGGGACTTAGGCTCTAATCTGCTGTATGCTTTTTCCTTGGTTTGTATGTATGTTTGTGTATCCCTGTTGTGAACTGATTTGTGTTGTAGCTGTATATTTTTTTGTGGTTAATGATGTGTGTTGTGAAAAGTTGTGGTTGCCAAGGTAAATATTTTGTGAATGCTGTAAATAGTTTGTAAATATTTCTGTATATCGAAATGATCGATATTTTTTTCAAAATTTTTTGCGAAAATATTTTGCACTTATCAAAATCTTTTGTAAATATTTTTCTATCGAAATGATCGATGTGTTGCAAAATTTTTCGGTTTTTATTTTGGGTTTCTCGGAGTTTGTTTTCGGTTCTTTTACCGAGAATAGTCCCATTGAACCGATGTCATAGTTAGTGACCGTTCCCTATGATGGATGGATGACGACCGTCTTAAGGGAAATGTAGTCGGTAGGAGTAGGATTTTAATTTGTTTTCAGTTTTTTTCTTTGGTGGATTGCATCAATGAACCTGTAGTTGCTTTATGGTTGCAAAATTTCGTTGCGTGTTGTAACTGATGTTCAAAATGTGAAAGTGATTCGTTTGAAAGCATGCAATTTTGTAAATACGTTGAGTTACCTAGGCTGTAGAATTTGATTCGGTATGATTGAGGCTTAATTTTTGAATTCATGTAATTGGCTAATTAAAGAGTCTGTGAATGCATCTTGATTCGAGCATGTGCATGAAGTGTGTGAAGTGAGGTATTGTTATTCCATGCTATTGTGAAGTGTCTAGAACTTGCCTGGTGTGTGTACAAAACGAAATGAAGGAGGTGTAGTGTTGGAAAGGATGTAGGCATTTCTTTGTTTTAACCGAGAATTTCTATTTTTTTCTTGTCAATCTCTACCTTCTTATATGTTTGTATACCCTAGTCAGCCCGTTGAGCCTTTAGCCGATTTGTTCTTTCTTTTGTCCAAAATTGTATAAACTAAGCTTTATTCCTTCTTTTCATTAGCCGTAAAGTCTATACAAAACTCTTAAGCGCTTAAGAAGAAAAGAAAAATTTTCCCGAAGTGTCAAAGAGTGAGAAGAGTGGAAAGAAAAGAAAAGCAGAGTGAAGAAAGAAAAGAAGAGGTTGAAGAGGCACTTGGTATAATGAAGTGATAATAAAGGTGCATGAAAACCCTTTGTTGTTGTGTCAAGTGTGTTTGAGGAAATGGGCCATACAAAAGGAAACCAGCATGAAAAAGAGAAAAAGAAAAAAACAATATCCATGAGTCGATAGGAATGTGTTGAAAAAGGCGCTTAAGGATACTAGTGACTATTATTGGCTAATCCAATATACATACTAGTTCCATAGCCTCCGTTACAACCCATTAAAGTCCTACGTGATCTTACATTGCATTTCTTTATATTAGTGGAGTAATACACTAAGGGCAAGCCTATGGGTCATGACATGATGCATGTGAATTCTTTTGGGAGAGAGAGTGAAATTAATTTTTATATGCCCCTACTTAAATGTTTGTGTGTTGCATGAACATAAAGGGGAAGACTCTCTTGAGTTGTGAGGGCACATGTTTGATGAAAGATTGATTTTCGTGTCGGATATCTTGATTAGCTGATTTGCATGAGTTTGCCAATATCGAGAGTCGATTCTTAAAGTCTAGGAAGTCTTGATGTATGAAAGGTCATTGCATTGTAAGACCATGCATGTTTTCTTGATGATTTGCAAAAATTGAATAATCGGTATGACCGTAGTGTGAATTGTCGCACCATAGTGACAAAGGTTGGGATGTAATTTGCATGAGTTGTGTATGTGTTGTTCGAGGACGAACAAGGATTTAAGTGTGGGGTAAGTGATCTTGGGCAGATTTATATGCCCAAGTGATACTCAAACGTATCATTTTCGTCTTGTTTGTTGTGCAATGTGTATATATTCTCATGTAATTGGTAATAAAATGTGAATTTATACTAACCAACATGATTAGCATTTGTTTTGCAGGTAAATATAATTTTTAGGAGCTAAAATGCATGTTGGAACAATATCGGAGTTGGACTCGGATGCGAGCGTGGAAAAGACATTGGAATGCACAAAGTATAGGGGCTCCGCGATGGAGCCGTGCCACGCTACCATCGCGGAGGCACACTGCCTGGAGAGGAAATTAAAGGGCAAATTCCAGTGTGGCCTCGCGACAGCTCCGTGGCACGGAGATAGGCCTCCGCGTTGGCCTCCGTGCCACGTTGAGGCTAATTTACCGGTCCCTGGATTTCCAGTGAAGGTCCGCGTCCACGCCGTGTTACGGAGGTAGTGCTCCGCTATGGCCTCCGTGACACGTTGCTTGTTATTCCGGGAAAAATTTCCCACTAGTATAAATAGCACACTTAGGTTTATTTTAATCAGTTCAGACTTGGTGGAGCTAGGACGTGGGTTAGGAGAAGTTGAGGGACGAAAAAGCTAAGGGATTTCTTCTCTTCCTTTCTTCTTTCTTTCAATTGTATGCATGATTTACACTTGTTTTAGGATGATCAATCCACAAATGAGTGGCTAATTCTCTTCCTGGCTGAGGTTATGAACATTTGTGATGAATTTTGATTATTAATTTTATGATTTTCTTCTTCTTCTTCTATGTTGTTCTATTAATTCTTGTTTCTACTGCATTAGTGTGTGGCCGACATTAATGTACATCTAAAAAGTCCAATTTCACTCGAGAGAGCAAGAAATTGGAAAGTTGTGAATTAATAGGGTATTGTTCTTAACTTGATTTGGGAAAATTGGGTTTTGATGTGCTTTCCTGATAGAAATATACTTGAAAGCCGTATTAGTCAGTTTAGGAACCGGAATTGTATTGCTAGGTCATAAATTGCATTTGATCACAGAAATGTAGACGGATGGTTTATGATTCTAAAGTGAAATTAAATACGAGAGTTTTAATTTCTAGGCTACTGTTCTTGGCTAGCAACATGAAGAAGAGATTAACCAAATTATTATTATAATCGAATTCATTACTTGTTCTTAACCTTGGCATGCTCATATCCATAGTTTAAATTCACAGTAAATAATTGTTAATAGTTTTAGTATATATATATTTTATAAATAAAAACTTATTTAACTGTTGGTTATGCTGTTGTTAGCATAATTAGAAGTAAGATAAGAATATAGTGTACTTAGGCAATTTTACTTATCCTGAGTCTCCTTGGATCAATACTTGGCTTACTTAGCCACTTTATTACTTGTTTGACCACGTGCACTTGCGTGTCGGTTTTACATATACCGAACCAGCCGAACAGAAGCGAAGAAATAAAACTGGTGGATCTTCGAGCTCTTGGTGAAATCTGAGTAACCCGGGGACTTGCGTTATGACGAAACGTTAAATCAGGTGTTGCATGGGAGGCAACCCATGGAGGTGTTTTGGTGAATTCTGAGTAGTCAAAATACCTGTGTCGTGCCGCGATGTTAAATCAAGCGCTTCTTGGGAGGCAACCCAAGTTGTAATTATAAGAAAAATATAGTGTTTATGTGTGTGATGTGTGCAGGTGATTAAGATGGGAAATTTGAAGCTAAATCAAAAAAAATCTGAACTTGAGTTACTGGTGCTAAAAGCATAGAACAAGTCGTCATCAGATCAAACGACTCGTTAAGAGGATCTTCGTCACTGCTACATAAAACAGTGTAGACAATGGTTGACCAAATGAGTCGTTGCAAGTGACAACGAATCGTGGGGTCTTTCATCAAGTCTACTAGATAAAAGTTGGAATTAAACTGAAAAAGGTTCCAACGAATGACTTAACAAATCGTTGGGAGACCCAACGATTTGTCAAGTGGCCCGTCAGGAAGCTACTACAGTTCACGGCCTACGACTCAGGCCACGACTCGTTGGATAACACCACGAGTCGTTGCACGAGTCATTAGGTCCCAGGTAAGACTCGACACCCAGTCAATTGAATAAACAACCAAATGAGTCGTTTCTCTTCTTAACGAATCGTTATGTGGGTCATGGTATGTTTTTAATGAACTTACACCTGACCCGAACCACGTGCAAATTAGGGTAAAAAAATTTTTAAGGGCATATAAACCACCTGGTTTTGCCTCCAATACTCTCACCTAAAATTAAATTGAATTCCTAACTCATAATTTCCCACCTTCATCATCCCACGATCACTTCTCACTCGCAAAGCACCCACACACACATGATCACACTCAGTTCTGCTCAAGCGCCACATTCTATCGAAATTTCAAGTTAAAATCTCTCTTCTGCTAAATCGAAATTTCTATGAGTATTCAATTATTTGTGCTTTACTCGACTTGTTTTCTTGCGTAATACCATGAGTTTTTATGGAACCCTAGTGGTATGACATTATATGTGAATTTGAACACGGGACCCTTAATGAATCTGATGATCTGTGCTTGTGAAAATTTTAACTTAGTTGAGACGGAACATGGATAATGTTATTTTTCATAGACTCTTGAGCACGAGCCACATAACGAGACGTGGTATCACCCAACGACTTATTGTGTAGCTCATCCTGAGTGGTGAATTGGGCTAAGTAACTAGTGTACTTCACGACTGGTCTAACGAGTCGTTGCCTCAAGTAATGACTCGTTGTGACCAATCGTTAAGTCCACTGGTCCAACAAAGAAAAACACAACCTGGAGACAATGATTGACCTCACGAGTCGTGGCCAGTGGCAACGACTCGTTATCCTGTCTGCAGAGACGCAATTAAAAGTTGATTTTGTTTCATCTCATTTTGCATACGAATCTCTATTCCACAGGTACAATGGCTCTGAAGGGTACACCAAAGAAAGGTTCGGCTAAGAAACAGGTGCCGGAGAGGAGTCGGCCATCATATTGCAAAGTTAGGGATGCGCCCTCCTCCTCCGAAGAGTCGAGTAGCTCGGAGGAGGAATACAAAGTTACAAAAGAGTATCTTGTGAGGAGATCCACCAGGTCTAGTACCCAACGACCTACAAATCCTACAGCCCTGGTTGATGCTCCTACTCCACTTTTAAGAGACCCACCAAGACAAGCAGAAGAGAATGTTGGGGCCACAATCCCGATTGCTCCTGAGGGCACCAAAGTTGTAGCAAATGTAGAGGGTGCGGATGAGTCACGTGCCCAATAGGGAAGTACAGATGATGAGTTAACAGAGACATCCAATACATCTAATTATCAACCACGACAAGTGCGGCGATGGCGTGTTCGTGGTATGAGGGTCATTTACAATAGGGACGCGATGGTGTGTTCGTAGTATGAGGGTCATTTACAATAGGGACATTGCTCCGAATGAAAAAGGCCATCCAAAGAGGAGCATCTACGAGGAGCGTAGACTGGTCACCACGGGGCTCAAGGACCTCCTTGAGCTGCAGGTTTTTTTAATAGATACAGGTTCGGGTGGTTAACTGAGCCATTGGGCAGCTACAACCCTTGCCTAGTCAGAGAGTTCTATGCAGCGTACGCAGCCACGTTACATCGTCTGTCATTGGGAGGCCAAGAATGGAAGAAGAGACCCACATTGACATAGGTGTTGGTTCAGGAGACGCTTGTAGATATCTCAGAGAGGACCATCTCCAGATTGATCTATGGTCCAGACTATAATGCCCTAATGAATACAACTGAGTTCGATCACAGATTGTCAGAGCTCAAGAAAGTCAAAAACAAGAAGCTGAATAGTGTAGAATGAATCAGGTAGTACACTTAGCTATCACAAGTCATTGCCACAAGGGGTCTGCTGGTTACGTTGTTGCATGGGGCCAAGTCCTAAATAAAAAAGGCCACATAGAACTTCCAAGATAAATTCTAGTGGACCTTGGTTCGACACAGGCTGGTATCGACCAACAATGATAATGTCCTTTCACCTAACAGAGTTGTACTGGTAGCTAATGGGTATGCCATAAACTTTTCGCGGTATATTGTTGAAGAGATTCGAGAGTGGGCGATAAATGATAGCACCACCATTCCCTTTCCATGCCTCGTTGATAGACTCTGTCAGGAGTCAAAGGTGCCAGAGTTGCCGTCAGTTGATCAGCGAGTGGTGGTCCATAAGATCACCACTATCGGGTTGATAACAGATGAAACAAACCCAGTATTGAGAGCGAGGAGTCGGTCTGCCGCATCCGCTGGAGCAACTATATTGGCAGAGGCATTGAGCAGCGGTATGTAGAATAAGGCTGCTTTATTTACTAAGATGGCGGCAGAGCCCACAGAGGCTAGAGAGATGGGTAGCCAGCCTGAGGCTACATATGCAGCTGACATTCCTGCACCTACTGAGGTTTTAGAGTCCTCATCCTCAGCAGAAGCACCTCGACCACCTGTTGCACCCTCACGTGCTCCTTCAGCTGGTCTAGTCACAATTTACCAAGAATTCTTGATCGACATGGCTAAATGGCTGGGGAAAGTCGAAAAACAGCAGGCACACATGGCTCTTCAAGTTAAAGTACTAATGGAGCAAGTTAAGCCATGGGTAACAAAGGAGTTAGAGGCGCTCTCTAGCTCAGTGCATGGCCGGTCAGATGCCTTAGAGAGGCGTATAGATGAGCACCTTGCACATTTATAGGCGCTCAAGCTGGCAAGGTGGTATGTAGAGGTAGCAGCACTCCGAGCGGAGGTGCCAGAGTTGTTTGCGCGATAGGTAGCTGCGATCCCTCCACCAATACTTCCAGTGATTGAGGATGAGAGCGAAGAAGACTTACCACCTATTTTTGACTTCATCACTGAGGAGCCAGTGGCGTAGGATAAGGGCAAGAGGCCTCGTGAGGAGGCAAGCTTTGAGGAGGATGATTCTCTGCTCCGTAAGCAAAAGCGAGAGCGGAGAAAGATGGAGAGAGCGCTGTAGTTATCCAGAGAGGAGGCTTGACAGAGGGCCACAGTTGAGGCAGCGAGAGCTCGTGGAGAGGGTACAAGCTTAGTAGGTTCTGAAAACACACTGAGTCAAGCCGGTGGTACAGGATATGACACTGGAGGAGTATCTACACCCTCCATTGACCAGGTCGCAAATGCCTAGGTCGCATAGGTATGTTCCCTATTTCCATGATTTTGTGTTTTATAAATATGTGTCGAGGACGACATATGCTTTTCTTTATGGGGTTGGGGAGGGATACCTGTGTATTTTTGCTGAACGTAACCCGAGGTTTTTTCTTTCTGGATATATTTTCCCTCTGGTGTTCCTTATATATAGAACCAACATATTTAGGTTTTTATGTGTTTGTGTTTGTTTGTGTTAGTTGAAAGAAAATTAGGTGAACTTAAGGCAGTCAAGAGCATGAATTTTTGAATTTTGTTGAACTGCTAATGTGATACCCCTCCTAAAATTTTTTATGTGCGTGTTAAAATCGACAAGTATTACCTTTGTAAATCTTTGCATGGCATTAAAAACTATGAATATGTTTACCATTGTATGGATGTACCTGAACTAGTAGTTAGTAGAAGTGATGATGTTGATATGTGCTATGTGTGAGCGAGATTTAATAGTTAAATTCTGCTGTGTGTGTCAATCTAGAACTTACCTGGTCAGTCATACCGAGATAAAGGATGGGAAACTAGGAAAGGATCATAGGTCATTTTTGATTAATGTGCCCACTTTAGCCTTAAAAGACCTACCAAAAGAAAATAAATATCCCTTGATCCAAATTTTTGAGCATAAATTGACC
This sequence comes from Datura wrightii, assembly GCA_035772735.1. Classification (NCBI taxonomy): domain Eukaryota; kingdom Viridiplantae; phylum Streptophyta; class Magnoliopsida; order Solanales; family Solanaceae; genus Datura; species Datura wrightii. The sequence goes on from JASDFA010000003.1 coordinate 15,421,737, forward strand.
TTTCTTTTTTATTACACCAATTCACCTTCCCGCTTTGATTAAAATGAACCTGTTTTGGCCATGGTCCCTCCTTGGAAACTGTGAACCTCAACTTAGGTAAATCGCCTAAGTTGGGGGTGGCTATCAAAAGGGCGATCAAGAAGAGTAGGGTGGAGTGAAATTGAGTAATGAACATGAAAGAACGGGTGGCGTGCGCAATGAAAGAAAAGAAAAAAAGTAAAAATGTTGTTAAAGAGAAAAAGAACAAGAAAAGGACAAAAAAAGAAATGTGAATGAAGGTAATGAATACTGAAAGAATAAACACCACACTCGCTGTTGCAAACGAAAATAAAAGAAGAAGAAAGTAAAGGAAAAGGGGAGAAAATATGAAAAGAAGGGTAAAAGTGGAGTTAAGGTGTGTGTAGTGCCAAGGAGGGTTAAGCTACTAGTCCCATATGTACCATACCCGAACCCGAGCCTACGTTACAAGCTTAAAAGGTCCTATAGTGATCTTAGTTACCCGTCTGAAAGTCGAGGTATTGAAAGTAAAGGCAAGCCTATGGTATTGTATGCACACAGTTAGAAATTCTTTGTGAGAGCGAGTGTGATCAAACCTAGTCCCAAGATAAATACATTGATATGATCATATACACGAGTGAGTGTGGGACTTCTTTGAGGTGAGAGCATTTGGTCAACAAAATCGTCAGCAAACTATCTAGGTCAGTGTTATAGATTTATGTGCATGGTTGCAAGTGATAGTATTTTTCCATGTTTTGATTCCTCTGTGTCATGATTGAAAACTTTACATATGCATTATGATTTGAGTTTGTATGATAAAGGAGGGGTTAGAAAATTTCACTTGATGAAGAGTTGTGACTGTCGTAAGTTTCCTAAAGTTCTTTTGATTGAAGCATCGGGAGCAGTTTATTTTATTTTATTTTGCCTGAGGACATGCAAAAGTTCTAAGTTAAGGGAGTTGATATATCGTGATTTTACGACACTTAAAACCAAGAAACTATACACATTTCAGATATGTTTATGTAGATATGATGTTTTTGTGTTGAATGTTGCAGGAAAATAGGTTCGGAACTGGAAATAGGCAAAGTAAGGCAAAAATGGAAAAATCTATCAGTTGATATCCAAGCCACGAGTAGTCATCCCAATGAATGACTCGTGCCTGGAGTCATGGGAAGAAATCGAAGCTTGATAAAGAAGATCCAGTATACTTAACGAGTTGAAGGCACGACTCGTTACATCTGGTAACGAGTGGTTATGATAGTCGTTGAGACTGGGAGGAGAAATTCTGAAGGAGTGTCCAGTGAAGATAACAAGTGACATAACCAGTCGTCAGTTGAAGTGACGACTCATCTTCAGACACTGTGGGCATCCGTCATGTGCACTAGAAGATTTGGTGAGCCAGGGCCACGAGAAACCTAACGACTCGTGCCCAGTCCTAACGAGTCGTTAGGTGACCTGTCACCAAGATTGGGCAAATTGCTGAGAACGAGTCAAGATCATTGTCCACGACTCGTTGGGAGACCCGACGAGTCGTTACTTGGCCCGTTACCCCTGCCGACTTGGAATCCAATTTTAGTTAGGATAAGATTTGTTTGAAACTATAAATATAATATTTAGGTTTATTTCGTGGTACAGTTTATTTTACTATCTTTCACGTAAATTTTTGTTTTGTTAATGAACTTTCTTAGTTCAGGAAACAAAGTTTGTAATTTTGTTCTTGATTTTTGGAATCAAACGACATTGAAGTTTTGTTCATCAGTTTTGGAGTTTTATTCAATTCACGTGGTTTTCTTCTACGAATTTTTGTAAGTTACAATTATGATTTATTCTATATTTTGTGATTGTGATTATTCAAGCATGAGTAGCTAAACTCATAACTAGGGTTATGGGAACTATGATGAATTAACACACATAGGTAAAACACTTAGTGATTCTTGAATGGAGTTTAATGCATGTATTATTTTTTCCTTCGTTTTAATTATTTCTTAACGGTTTCAAACATTGGAACTTGCCTTATTATTACTTACCGGACCAAGGGGTAGTGAATGAAAAAAGGGATTAACAACAGAGATCTGAGGCTATCAACCCTCATCTAATAGCTTGAATTTGTCCCGTAATAGTTAATCCGATATTAAGGGTAAGGGTTAATTAAGCATACACCTGTATATGTACCAAGTGGTGATAATCATCTAGATAGGGGACCAACTATTTAGGTGAACCAAACTTACCAATATCGCATGCTAAACACCGGAATAGATCACTAGTGTAAAAGCCTTGTGGTTATGAACTCATGGGGAACACAATCCTCGTCAAGTTGTTGGTTGAATACAACCAAAATTGATTTAAGCATTTACTAGTTTTTACTCTTGTTTATTATTTTATTTTTCAATTCTTTCCCCCCAGGAAATAAGTAATCTGATAGTAATAGCTAATCACATTAACTCAAGTTCATTCCATATTCCCTGTGGGATTGACATCAACCTTTGTTGGGTTCTATATTTGACATAGACCGCTTTATATCTCAATTGCGAGGTGTAATTTGGGAGACATCAAGAGTTGACCTCTAGGTCTCATGGTTCCGCCCCTTGTTATCTTAAGGGCCAATAACTTCCTACTGGGCCTTGTCTCTAGGTTGTAATAGGTTAAAATCTCTGTGTCGCCACTCCCTTACCTTCACAACTAGTAGTGATATTGCAGCATTCTAGGTTACAGTTTAACTATTGGTCCAATGCTTATTCCTTAACATTTAGCGGTGATTCCATGCTTTGTCAACCTATCACCGCCTGTAGGTGATTCTGTTATCCTCCAGAGTTAGATACTTGTGCCTTTCCCCTTGCTCTCATAGACTAAGCTTTGGGGTTCATGCTTTCTGCCTCATACTGTCGAAGATATTACTAACCAAGTCTACCGACCCATATCCTTCTGACCTGCACTCGGGCCTATTTCGTTCATATGATCTCTCTATCCTTTTGACACAATAAACTAGGGCCATAGCCATTATCTTGCGGATATGCCCCACCATCATTAGCATAATGCGGTGGAATTGGCCCTTGTCTGACTTGATCTTTACTGTTGTTGGGGGTTTATCATTGATAGACTCTTTCACACGCACTCGAGTGCTACTGACAGTCTTGTCCACCCTCTTGATTTACTACTGTGAGGGTCTATGTAACTTTGGAAACACTAGGGGTCTTAACCACTGTCTAACCCTTCTCGAAATCAACAATTCTAGCTCTCCTCTACTTCTTATTTTGGGAAACATGGCATTGCTACCTACGCTTTCTGTTGTACTTAAAGAATAAACTGAGAGGTGGGAAGTAACCCTATTATTCTATACCAGGTCTAGGGCATAAATTTCAATAACTCTAAAGGCGGGAGGTATAAACTTCACATAGTCCTTCATGTATTCTAGGTAATCTAACGCTAGCTGTCGTCCCTGTCCAATTCTAGACATCTACTAAGAGAGCCATCTCATATATATGTACTATACTTCCTGACCTCGCACTCCGAGGCTACAGAAGGAGCTAGGGATAATGCTGGCATATCTATCACCTTATGAAGTCCTAGTGCCCCGGGGGGTGACCGGAGAAATTTAAAAGTCGTTTGTTGCCCTTAGGCTGACCGTCCCCCAACCGTGGAACCTCGCTAGCACTTTCTCCTACTGCTATAGCCATGTTGCGGCTGGCTGGAGACTGTCTTACATCACATATTATTCTAGACAGACATCACAATGAAAGCTTAGAGACTCAACCCTATACAACTCAACTCTATAGCACGATCTAAGAAGAAGGAGAGGTAACCAAATTATCATGCCTTATATCCTCCTGCTTATAGAATGTGGTGCACAACATATTTATAAACAAGACTCTAATAGACACGGCTTGCAAACTCCCTAGGATACAACCTGCTCTGGTACCAAATTTGTCACGCCCCACCTTGGGAGGCATGACTGGCACCTAATCCCATACTGAAATCTGGGCTGACCTGGCTGGGAACAGGCACCTATGGTGCCTATCCATGATTCAAACTCAACTCAAGAAAACAAACGCTATACCTCAGTTGTAACCACAGCCTTAGGTCGACAAAGCCACTTGTAAAAGAAACCAACTAATCAACAACAAGGTAATGAAGGGATCCTATGCGGGCCGATAAGACCACTATGTTGTCTAGTTATAACAGAAATAGAAACAGGTAGCTACACTGTGCCCCACACGACCAACACATAAAATAAGACATAGATAGGCCCCACACGGCCAACAACAACCAATTAACTGATGACTGTAGTCCGCAAGACTCTAAGAATACAAATAGTGGTCGGGACAAGGCCCCGACCTACCCAAATACTATATAAATAAAAGGTGGTAATCATTTAAAACCTGGCAACTCTGAATGAAAGGAGCTGGCCAATGTACTGACTGTGAATAGCTCCCTAGAGATCTCACAACCTATCTGTCTAAACCTGCAGGCAAGTAATGAAGTGCCAAAGAGTTGGGTATCAGTACAATATGTACCAAATATGTAAGGCAGTAAATAAGCTGAATGAAAGCTATTAAAGACTGAAAGTAAGTAGAAGGAAGGGGCATAAATTAACCAGGAAGTCTGCTTATTCATAACCTGCATCTAGTAAAACACTACACGTATAATGAGCTATGACTGTACAATCATATATTCATAAGCTATAGCTAGCAGACAAGAATACAAACAAGGACCTAACCTGGCCGCCATAAACCTGAAAGGTACAATCAACACAAAATAACTCGCTTGGGGCCCCCATAAGCCTTGGCGAGCACACTTCAATATATATACCCTTAATAAGGTTCCTATGACTCTACTGGTGCTACAGCCAACCTACACGTTCCGTGGGTCTGCAACTGAACTCGCTTGGCTCCTGATATGTAACTATGACTGAGACCGATGGACTCCTGATAACTGCACCCTGGGCACCAGGCTCAATGAGGATGTGATGTCGATACAACATAAAGATAATAGTCCAACCATGGAATGGACTGCAATAAGTCCCTTGGGCCTCTGCATCGTCCCTTGGGACGACATATCTCTCCTTGGAGCAACATCATATAGCCTCTATAGGCGATGACACAACTAGTAATCCTGGGGTGGTCACGGAAGGCTCCTAGGTGAGGGAAACCCCAACCGATATGCTATACTAAAGTCTTAGTCTAGTCACTCAAAAGGCGTGTCTTGCCTTCTGAGCCTAACGCGACCGCTGCTCACCCTTAGAATCATCTGTATAGCTGCTAGCAGGCACACCCCGTGTACCTGTATTTGATCAGAGGATCTTGATAGTGATCATAATCTTTGATGGTCTAGATCAGATAGGGCAAGGTCTGGAGTGGCCTAACAATACTCTGAATGTCCTATTCAGACAACTATAATTCATAAGCAACTGTAGGGTCGCAGATGACTAATTACTTAGTTCCTCTTCTTAGAACGACTATAGGGCTTCTACTAACCGAACATGCTTTTGAGCGGTAGGCCCCTCATCCTCAACAGGTAGTCTAGTGAAATTCTTAGCCTGAGGGTAACACTATGCTAACATGGTTCTAGCCCTCTAGACCTTAACTTGGTCTTCTCAAATCTTATATGACTCTTCTGGACAATTCCTAACCTTCTAGGTAAGTTTATATGGACTTATCCACTCACGAAAACCTATACCTGAGCATCTTATAGGAGCAGGCTGGGGGTGTTAGCCCTGCCTCTAACTGCTAATAAGGTCCCTTTCCTTAGGGTACCCACGAGTCTATTTCACCTGAACGATAGGGATGGCTTCCTAAGCAACCTGCATGATGAATACTAAAGAAACTGGAACTAACAGTCACTAGTAGTAGCTAACTAGATGGCAGGATATCACTCAGTTCACTAGACAACCCTAGTGTCGATGACTCTAAAGTATGGCCATCCTATCTAAGCGTCTGGCCCTGGGGCATGAGGGTACGCCAAAGGCCTCTGGGCGTGCTTCACTGACAATACAGGCGCCAAACTGGTAGTTACATTGCCTAGCTGTGCCTATGCTGTTCAACTTACTAACTCAGGCCCAATAACTATCCACGAGCTTCTAAAGTCTAGGCCTGACAATAAAGCATCCAATTCTACTAACACAATGGACTGAAGAACAGAGGAGTTCCTAAGATGCTTCTAGCGTGTGTCACACTAAACATGTTCTTTCCCAACAAGGGATACTGCGATATAATCTTTATACATTTTCTAGCAACTAACCACAACATATGTAATCGTAATCTACTGATAGCAGCTAATCACGACATACCTAACCCTTATATACTAGCAGTAGCTAATTACAACATATAGGATCATTATCTACATTTAAAACATAGGTCGTTTCACAATACGACAAGAATAACTTGTCAAAGGAATAAGCCTTAACATACCTCGAATGCCTACTTTTGTTCAACTGGTGGGTTTAACTTGCAATTGGCAGTTCTTTCCAATTGTAACCTCTATGCTGAGAGAATAGAACTAATTTCAATACTAAACTTGGCAAATATCGATAATTTTTTATCATAGAATTAACTATAATCCAACTTTGAAAAACTCAGCCGAAAATCTATAATTTTCTGAGAGTTCATAAGGGAGAAATGCTTACCCAATGCCTCTGACCGAGTAAGAATCAATTTGGAGCAATTCTGACAACTTTTACTCGGCGGAGTTCCGATTCACCGAGTGAATTTTCGAGAAATAACTCCGTAGTAATGCTTCCCATAGGCCTAAAACTTGTTACACGAAGTTAATTTGCGTTTGAACTATATTTGGTAACGTAATCGGACAAAAACTCAACGAGATTTATGTGCCCTTTTTATTACTAGCCGAGGGAGCTATGTACAAATGAAATGAAATGAACCAAGGGCTTTATATATAGCTAAGGGCGGTGGCAGGGGGGCGCCCCACGATGCCCAAAGAGCCAAACTGCCCTCCGCGCCGCGCCTCCCATAGCGATAGTGGCCTAACGCGCCGTGCTAGCCAAGGCACTGCAGGCTGGCACATCGCGCTGGGACCCCACGACCTAGCCTTGCCTGACCCCACTTCCGAGGATTTTTTTGACACGCGTCAAGCTCTTCTTACTCGTCAAAATTCCATGCGTACGCTTACTAATCGTTAATCTTTACGGGGTGTAACAGGTGATAAATCTCATAAATAATAAATTAAGACAAATAAATATAAACAATCGTAAAAGAAGAATCAAAACCAACTTTAATTAGTCTTTCAAACAATCAACTATTCACCATGATCACAACCCCAAAATATGAGTTTAGCCACTCATAGACAAGCGGAAAAATAAATAATTATTCATCATCATACAAAAATATGAAGTAAAGAAGAGAAAACTTAGTTGTAGAACTTTGTCTTCTTTTCAAACGGCTTACAAGATTTCATAAACGAACTACGAAATAAAAAATGAGTAAAGACTTCTCCAAGAAGTCCAAAACTTCTTAACAATCAACCTAAGGCCTCTATTTATAGATGAGCCTTCAAATGACGCTTCTGCCCTTCAAGACTTGGTTTTTAAATCAGCGTTTTCACCCCGGAATGACCCTGGCGCGCCACCCCACCTATCTCTCCACATACTTAGTCAAATTTCTAGCAATTTCAGCTCTGAATAAGGTATGGCGCGCTGCTCCCTCTATCTCGCCAAGATGTTCGTCAAATTTCTCTAAATTTGGACATCTCTGGCGCAGGGCGCTATCATCTCGTCAAATTTGTGATGTGCAATTTATTTGAAGTTTGAGGGCTGGCGCGCATAGCACCAGACTAAAGTTCTTGTTCTCTGATGTTTAGGACTTGGTAGGGGGTGCCAGCCATAGTACGGAACCCTTCAGCTCCTCAAATCTTCATTTCTTGCATCATTTTGAGCCCATTTTCCTTAATTTCCTACTCAAATGAACTCAAATCATTTGTTAGCGTATAAAACACACACATACATGAGTTGAAGCATAAATTATGGATTATGAACTCAAAATATGATCCAATATGGGTAAAAACATGACAAATGGACATAAAAATATGCCCAACATTACCTGCCGCATATATCCTTTTGTCCTTTTGGTACCTCATAGGGCCACAAGTCCTTATTTGTATTTGGACCAAAAGTTTTTACCTTTTTTTCGATGACGATCATTTTATAATTATAGAAATAATCCACGGTCTATCTTACCGAATATACCTTTGAGTCGAGTAATTTTTTTCGAGCACCCTCTATTTATCTTTAAGTGTCACATGTTCACTCAACATCCTGCTACGTTCATAAATTGTTCTTTAACCAATATACTACAATTAACAGATCGAACAAATTATCATGTTCATTTATAAGGCAAAAAAATTGTCTAACAAGCATATCATGGATATAAATAAATACACACACACACAAAAAAAAAATGTTCTTGGACACGCGCATTGCTCGTGTATTCCTTGCTAATAAGTATAATTTTTTGATAATAATGTAAATAATTTTAGAATAAGCAATGACTTACATGAAATTCTGAAGGAAAAAATGAAATCTAAACTAATGAAAGGTGAGTCTATTCAATTGATATTTTATTACTTTTACGAAGATCAATCTTATTGAAAAATTACGCTATGACATGAAGTTGAAATGACATTCTTAACTTTTAGGAAAAAAAAAGAAGTCATTCTTTAATAGTATTATTTTCTGCTTCAACATTATTAGAAGTTTATGTAAATTTGATAAAAGAATATTAAGAGCGAGTAATTATTTATGATACAGACACTTAATAGTTATCGACAAAACCCAATTGATGTTTATATATCATAGTTACACATACAAATTGCTATCAAATGAATTTCAAAAGTAATATTCAAATAGTTTCAATTAAGCAATTCTTAAAATATATCAAGTATTCAACTTGATAAAAATTTCTTTTTTAATATATCACAACACACACGCGCACACACACATACACACACACATATTTTAAATACCACCAAGGTCGGTGTAAACTTTATTAATAATAAAAAAGAAATTAAAACAACAATACAACATAAAGAAATGTTCGACAAAAAATTGACAAGACATAATATACATGTCGGTTATAGTTACAAAATATTTCATATTTTAAAATTTTTGCCATCTTTCTAAGAAAATGTAGTCTCCACCTTTTTACAGTCACATACATTTCAAAAAATTATTGTCAAATAAGAGTAGTGTCTTATAAAAGTTGTATAGAAATTCGATCAACATATGACTTCCTTAGGATGCCAAAGAGATCATTGTCAATTTCACAATCTATATCTACACAAGAATAGTTATTATTAGTGATAGAAACAAAAATTGCTAAAATATTAATTGATGTATATAAATCATAATTACATGTATGTATATCATTTGTCTCATTTGCCTGATTATTAGTTCTTTTATCCGCGATTTGACAAAAATTAGTTGAACTATATACATATAATTGTATTATGAAATTTAGCACAATCATTTATGACATATTTTAGTACTTCGTGAAAAATATAACACTTTATTATATCAGAAAATCACATGAAAAAGATTAAAAAGCGTCAAAGAAAGATTAACAATATTTTTCTTTGCACTGAATAGTAATCAATATCCACTCTTATGCAACTTAATATAACTATGGCTAAAGAATATCAATCAATAAATTATTTTTAGAAAAATAGACATCCACACATAATCAAGAGTAACAAAGTTGTCTATTTTTATAGATTCACAAAAGAATGTAAAAAGATTGTACAATAATTTTATTATTAATATGGTAAATGAAAGAAATGAAGAATAAAGATAATCATGAAAAATACTATTAATAGGGGAAGACGAAAAAAATAAAGAATAAAGAAAGAAATAGTTATGGATAATAATTAAGTAAATTTACATCTGCAGTAACTATGACATAACTATAAAAGAATTCTCCACATTTAAGTTCAATATATTTAAGAATAATTATTTAATGAAATATACTTTTTTTTTTTTTTAAGAATAAGATGTTCAATCAACTTATTAGGAACATTTTAGTAATTCAATTTGTCACTTCGGGGTTGTTTTGTAGGGAAAAAATAATGAGGAATAAGAAATAAATAGTCCCGAAATTAATTTTTGGATGATTTATCTCACGTTTGGTTGGGATAAAATTTTCGGATAAATTATTTCGAGATTATAATATTATTTTATCTACCCTCAATGTGGGATAACTAATCTCGGGATAAGTTATCCTAGGACTATTTATTTCTTATTCCTTATTGAACATAGGATAACAATCTGGGATTAATTTGTTTCCCTACCAAACGACCCTAAGTAAAAAATGGAATTACTTATTTTTCGGGACTATTTAATCCTTAAACCCGAGAGTATTTGTTTCCCTACCAAACGACCCCTTAGGGTCTTCCCACTTTTAGTGTATATATATATATATATACACACACACACACACACATACATACTCTATGAGTTCAATAATATTTAGCATTGAACTTATTTAATTTTTATTGTGGATTTAGATGAAGTATTTGTTGCAATTTTAATAAATTTTTATATCTAAATTTATGTTAATTATCGAATATTGAGTTCAAATAAATCCGATGATATAATGCTATATCGATGTCTGTTATCCATTCACCTGTGATTTGTTAAAGTTAATGTGTAAGGAATTAAAATACGTATCCTAGACATGTGGTCCGATCCCATTTAAAATAATGTTTCCAACATCCATTGTTACTTGCCCCTCAGTATCACAATGAGAATGGATTAACCTTTTTGAGGTTTTATGAAACATTTAAAACTCGTTAATTAATTAGGGAAAACAGAATTCTGCGCGCGGTATAAATCACTTGAAGTTACGTTATGTGGAGCGATAAATGTAACTTAGCTTGAGGTAAAATAAAGTTATCCTTCGGCCATACATCATGAATTGTACTTCCAAAGTTATTATTGTTCAAAATGAAAATTAATCCAATTGTCAGTCATGATTATATTATTATTAATTATACTACAGAAACGACAATAACTTGCATAATGAGGAATAAACTATATATAGTGGTGTGTATGTCCTTTTTCTAGAAATCTAGGAAAGCATGTCACCACTAATACATATGTAGCTATCGTAAAGAATATTATAACTTGCAAAATGCTTTATAAGTCGAGAGAATTGAATACTTATCCTTAAGGAATGCATATCATTCATCATCGAAAATGTTACATGCTGGAATTGATTCTTAACGATCTTTTAGCAAGTTTATTTGCTAGAGGAATAAGTGTACATCAAGTCATGTTTGGATATATTTATAAACTCATGATTGATTTATAATTTACCCCTTCTGTTCTCTCTATCTTTTTTGTGCATATTTAATATGTAAGACGAGACAACTTAATTCCTTCCACACAACTTTTATCTTGGTAGTTCAAGACTATTTTTATAGCTTACTAATTTGCAATAATTTATTTTTAGATATCCAATATATATATATATATATATATATATATATATATATTTAAAGAGTTTTGTTCACTTTTCAAAATCTACGGATTTTCCCATCACATCTGAATTATATTTTTCGGTGTATTTGTAAATTGCTGGATTCAAAATTTCCTTTAAGCCGCAGGTTTGATTCAGGAGTGGCATCTTAACATTAAAGGGTGTGTTTGGTACGATGGAAAATGTATTTTTTTGAAAAATACTTTTTAGAAAATTAAATGGGTTTCTTACTTAGTCCATTTTTTAAAATATTTGTTAGGTAAGTAAAAAATATCATTCTAAAAGTATTTGTACATAATTTAGACAAATACTATGGGAGGTAGGGGTGAGAGGTAGGGGTATGGGATGGTGAAGATGAGGGCTATGGGGGGTTGGGGGTGAAGATGAGGTGTATTGGAGGGTGAAGAGGACACAATTTATATGGAATGTCATTAATGCAACTTATTTTCCCTATTTTTATTAGGGAAGTGCTTTTTTTTTTTTTAAATAATTTTTTAGGAGCTTATTTTTCTTAAAAGAATATATTTTTAAAATATTTGACCAATCAAATAAACATGAAAATATTAAAAAAATACCAAACACATCCTAAATTATTTTTAATAACTTTGTTAGAATTCTTGACTTAATTTTTGATTGGATAATGAATGTCCTCTTTCTTGTCAAATCATATGCTTTAGTGGTGCGTTAGATACATCCCTAAAGTAGAAAATTTCAAATTAAAAATGAGTCATACAATATTTGTGTGTGTGTGTGTATATATATATATATATATGCATCCATGCGACATTCTGTTTTGCCATCTTTCAAAGATAGGGAAATCACGTCAGACCGGTATGGCCATTCGAGACATTGTTAGATAATCGTCCATAAGATTCTCTTCTTTAGTCATCACAGTGACGATTCCTTTTTTTTTGCCACATTTTCTACAACACATGGACTATTGGGAGTCCTCCTGTTCTTCTTGCTTCTCACTCTTCCAAAGGTGATCAATTTTTACTTTTGCATATTTATAATGACTTTGTCTTCATATTCATATTTCTACAAAAATTTTAAAAAAATTACAAATATATCACAATAGAAAAACAAAATAAAGCCATAAAATTGAATTGCCTTCCGAAAAGCGCTTGATTTGATGTTGTTGCACGACGGCATAACTATCACCACTTTTTTCTTCCACTTTGAGAATATGAATTCCCCCTCAGTTTTGCATAAGAATTTCTGCTGTGCTTCTGGGGCAGTGATGTGAAAATAAAAGAACCAAATAATAGATATTGCAATCTTGTACTTCTTAGCCCTTCACTGAGGTATGTCATTTTGTCTCTTGGTGATACAAATTTTAGGATGTAGGGACTTAGTTCTTCATCTATGCATCTCTCACTATAAAAAACTGTCCAAAATATGAGGGCCAAAACCGACGGAAAGAGTCGACTAATTGAGCAAAATCAACGCCAAACTGACACACTTACTACCGTAGGAATTTGGCTAGTCGAAATTGTAAAACCGACGGACAGGGTCGGTTAAACCCGAGGGGTAACCGACCCAGTCCACCGGTTTTAATAAATTAAAAATTATTTAAAAAAAATTTAACAAAATCGAGGGACAGGGTCGGTTTTTAAAAAAATATATAAAAATGTAGCTACTTCGATTCGAACCCGAGTATTTACTATGACATTACATAATCTTACCACTCAACTATACATGCTTTTTGATTAAATCTTTCCTTTATTTTTATTTATTCTCTTCAACTGCAATTTTGAACTTCAAAAACCGACGATGTCCCTCGATTTTAATTAAAGAATAACTAAAAAACTGAGGGATAGTGTCGATTTTTTTAAAAAAATATTTATCTAAAAAATAATTTTTGCTTAAAAAAAATTGATGGACAACCAACCCTATCTGTCGGTTTCTTTTAAAAAATAATTTAAAAATAAAAATAAAAATAAGAATCAACGGACTAGATCGGTTTCCCCTAGAATTTTTACACCGACTCCGTCTATCGATTTTTGTTCCCTCGATTGTAGCAATATTTTTAATAGTGTCTATAGGTTCAGATAGTGTCAAAATCGAGGTACGAAACCGACGGAAAACCTTCACTTTTTAAGAAAACCCGACACCAAAACGACTAACTAGACATTGTAGGTTTAACTCAAGTCAGTTTCATGTAATCGAAGGATTAGGTCGGTCATCATCTGAATCATAGGAAGAAGAATGGTGCACACCATGTACACCACTTGCAATCAAGTTATTCATATGTGCCTTGAGCAACTCGACAGTCTCACATATGACCTTATTTTCGGTAACTCGGCTTGCTTCGGCCTTTTTTAATGCACGAGGAAGATGTTCAATCTGCTGCGACATGGTCGTGATATGACCACTGTCACGCCCCGCCTTGGGGGGTATGACTGGCACCTGGTGCCCTATTAGGACCTGAACTGCTAGACTACTGAGCCTAAGCACATCTGGTGCCTGGCTGGCTCTAACTCAGATTCAAGGAATCAATGGGCTATATAACGGCTATAAATATAGCCTCCGGCCGACTGGGCCTATAGCCACCTGTACTGTATTATCAGCTAACCAGAATCATTCTCATATAGGAAAACCTATGCGGGCCGACAAGGCCACCAAGTTGTCTAGTTATCTGTAACTCAACAATAGAATACTGAATAACTACGTGACCGGCAAGGTCACCACTACTATCAGACTATGGCCCCACACGGCCAACATAATCAACAATGCTAAACAGCTAAACAAAACGCACGGCCTCACACGACCGACACAACTAACCACAGGGAGATGAATATATACAATCTGCAAGCCTCTATGAGTACTGATGAAATGGTCGGGACAGGGCCCCGGCCTACCCATGCTGTACAATAAAAGAAAATGAACTACACCTCTGAATATCAAGCTCCGGATGACAGGAGCTGATGACTCTATAAGCTGGCTAGAATCACGAGGGATCGCCTCCTCGTCTATAAGCTGGCTGGAATCACGAGGGATCGCCTCCTCGTCTAGATTCCTTGAATCTGAGTTAGAGCCAGCCAGACACCAGATGTGCTTAGCCTCAGTAGTCTAGCAGTTCAGGTCCTAATAGGGCACCAGGTGCCAGTCATACCCCCCAAGGCGGGGCGTGACAACCACCACCCACTATCTCGCTTGGTGTGAAGACCCTACACCTTACAGTTCAATCTGGATGCGATGACAGGTGTTCTTTGGTCCTAGACCGTACACTCTACTCTTTTGTTTTTCCCCGACATTGTCAATCCACATATTTATAGCCACATTTGGGGGAGGCTAGGTTGGATCATCCTAGTCATTAACTTGCCGAGTTTGATTGTACTTGTGCAATTACTTTTGATATTGAGTTTGTAAATTTAAAAGTAAAAGTTAGTATATACAGAAGGCCATATTGTTACTTTTTAATTAATTTTAACTCACATTGACTTGCTAATCCCTTGGCTTTACCCATTGATCTGGATCCAACTCGTTCTTCTTATTTTTATGTGGGTTTGCCCATAAAAACTCATCTTGAGATTTTTTTAAAGCAAACCAAATAAAATCAAACTATTTAATTACTAATTGGATCTTAGATCTTAATTAGAAGAATAATATTACTTACCTATTCCCTAATTATCGTTCATTGGCTCCTAGCACCCGTATGTGCAATGAGTCACCTTTTTTAGACTTTTGGGCTTTTTTTTGTCTGCTAACCTTTGTTTTAAACTTGAGTTTTTCAATATTCATTAAGATCGACCCATAGATGAGGTAGAGACTCTTATTTTTCTTTCGAGCATCTCCAAGCTAATCAGACAAACCTCGAATTCCCCTTTCCCTTAAAGGTCGTAGCAGCTTTCTTGTTGTGTATAGAAAGTCATTTACACAATGTCTGCAAATCAAATAATGATATATGACTAAATGTAAAATTTTAAAAAGTAACAATTAAGTTGTATACCTTAAACTGATTAAATACATCCTGTCATAGGTGGAATGGAATTTCACCCCATATAGGATATAGTTGATCATAAAGCCTCTGAATGCTTTCTAGGAGAACTTCTATTATATTCTTTCTTGGATAGAACCTGCAATAACCATAATAAAAATGTCAGCTCTAAATGATTAAGATGATAAAAAATTAAATATAATCTTTCCCAACTCCCTCGGGCTCGATCATCAGCCTACCCATATGATTTCTCTGTCCCGACTCTAGCACATCAGATGCAGGGAAAAGTTTTAGTTCAGGTGCCGGTGCAAGCCCTGGTGTAGGATATCTATAAGGCTCACTAATGATGGTGTGGATAGTTGTGAGTCTGTCTCAGAGTTTCTATCTCTAAGGTGCAAAGTAGATAGGTTGGGATATGAACCACGTGGAGAAAACATCGATGATATAGACGAAGAGTAGCCTCGTTTGGATAAATGGTCGTAGGCATAAAATTGGAATGAATTTGAATTGTGAATAGAGGCACATGAAATGGATCTTGGCAGTAGAAATGGTCGGACGGGGGATGAAAAGTGTCAAATGTAGCCGTACCAAGTAAAACATAAAGAGATGGAGAAGAGTACATATACAGAGTAGAAGGAAGGGACTTCTCAACACTATTAGTATGATCTATAGGCCTCCTAGCTGCTTTCTTATAAAGTAGAAAATATTTATATTTTGTGATTTAGTTGTACTATCTTCAAGATGAACTTTATCACTACCACCTCGACCTCAACCTGGATCAGTATCACCCGATGATATCTGCATACAAGTTTAAATTAATATAAAAAATTAACAAGTATAGAATATCATTCTTAAAATAAATTAAATAATATATGCTTGTTATAATTTTCTCTTCACTTTTCTCATTTTCATCAGTCAATTCTTCCTTCTCGCTTGTTCCCTTTCATCAGCCGAAATTTCCTCATTGCTTGTTTCATTTTCATTAACCGATTCTTCCTCAACATTTTCTATGGAAGTTTTTTCATCATTGTCAAATTTTTCCAATGTGTTTACAATACTTCAGACTATTTTCAAATTCAGTGTTCACAGTTTGATGAACAATTGCTACATTATTTTGGTATGCCACATCTAAACATTATCAACCTCTATACTATCCACCGGCTTAGTCTTTATAATCATTCACCAATCAAACTTATCTCTAGGCAAAAGATATGGGACATAATACACTGCTTAGCATTTTGTATAATTATAAAAGGATCATAGCGATCATATTATCTTGTGTACTTAAATTTCAATCATGTTATATTTTTTATTCATCTTTGTACCTCTATGTGATGAATTAAGCCACTTACACTGAAATAGTACTATATTTTTCTCATCCATCCAAGATACTTAAGTTCTAAGATCTCCTATACCATGTCATAATAATTAACAGTTTCACCATGATCATCAACATTACTTTTAGTGCACATTTCACTATTATTGTTTTTTTTATATTTAGAAGTTTCTTCTATTTGAAACTTAAAATCATTCACACAATACTTTGTTCGTCCACAAGACTTGATTTCTAGGACCACAGACAGGATCTTTCATCAATTGGTCATGAAAATAGTATTATTTCTTAGCATGAATATATATTGTGTTAAATAAAAATAATAAATTAGAGAATATGTATATTTTCTGATTTAGTTGAGCTATCTTCACAATGAACTTTCGCACTTACATAGTTTTTCGACCAATGAAAAACTCTTGTGTGTATGATATCATTTTCCCACATGCTTACGAAGTAACTGTTCGACACATTGAATATTTTCATTAGTTTCACCTTTAGTATTTATATTCACGTAATTCGATAACGTAATTAATTCGATACTTAAGATATAGTTGAATTTCAGGTCAATTAAGCAACACACATGTCGCAGCTAATTGCATCTTCATACAACTCAAGGTTTGTCCTGTACATTTTTTTAGCATCTCGACCTAACTGATTGAAAATGGAAATCAGTGGGTGTTGGAAGATTACTTTCACTGTCATTATTGTGATTGGGTCTATTTCTCATACATGAAACATGCTCCCCCAAGTAATAAGAATAAAATTAAGAGTTTTCGCTTGCAAAACATCTGTTTAGCAAATCTTTGTACTTGACAATAGTCCTATATGCATCACATTAATTAGTAATAAGTTAAAGAAATAATTTAAGGAATGAGATATAGTAAGTTGGCATCAGTACCTCTCGAATGGATACATCTGCTTGAATTGAATCGGACCTTTAGAAAGTGCCTCATGTATGAGATGAATTAAAAGATATTCCATCACATCAAAGAAGCCACATGAAATGAACTTCTCCAACTTAATGATAATGACAAGAATATTTTGATCCATTCTTACTAGGTTACTCTTCTTCAAAGTGTTAAAATACAATTCTTTGAAGAACAAATTTATCTATATAATTAGTTTTCATATTCTATCAAGTATGCAACTAAATGCATTAGGAGTCAAAGTTTTCATGAAAATATGACACTTATGACTTTTCATACCACACAACTTTTATTCATTCATGTCTTCATGTTTCCCCAAATTTGAAGCATAGTCCTTGTGTATCCTCAAATTCTTAACCCACTCACAAATCAATCACTTCTCATATAAAGTTACTTAAATAGCTCGCCTTCAGTTTGAACACTTTATTATTTTGTTATTACTTCAACCACAATTTTTTCTCCTACAATATTATTTAAAGTCCATTTTAGTTTTTGAATTATCTTTTCTCTTGCCCTTAACATCCATCACTGTATCAAATAAATTATCAAAATATTTTTTCAGTATGCATCACATGAATATTATATCACAAAAATTATCTTTTCAATACGGTAACTCTCAAAATATTCTTTGTTTAGTCCAACTATGTCCAACACCATATCTTGAAAGTATAGAAGGTGTATCTTCTATAACCTTAGGCAGGTGATAAACTCTCTCCCAAATTACCTCTCCTAACAATGCTAGAGGTGATAGATCATTTCAACTTTATTCTTTTTGGATGTTTGTTTCATTTTTCTAAACTCATGATTCATTTACAAGAACTGACAATGATAATTAAACCTTGAACTTAAACAGTCATGTCTTAAAGTGAATGCTTTAATATTTCCTATGCAATACGAACAAGCTAATTTTTCAACATTCATCAATTAGACAACATGTAATACCTCAGAAGTGCCTAAGACTAGACTTGGGAGTTGAAAGGGTGTTCAGCAGAAAAATTAGAAAGATTATCACAGGACGATTTGTAGTACATGTCGCAGGAGTGGCCAATGGATCATAGGGTCCCTCATGGGTAGCATTTTGCTAAGGAAATATTAGTAGAAACAAGTCCAGTAAAGACTCATGGGATGAAGGAATGAGTCGTGGAAGGGAGTCGTCATTTGGTTCTAGACTATCAGGATAAAAGGTATGAGTCATGACACAATTCATGGTGAGGAACCATAGATCGTGGTAAAGACTCGTTGGTTAGATCTGGGGCAATTGAGTTGGAAGCTACGGGTCAAGGTACGACCCGTTGTGAGAAACAACAAGTCATTACTCACACCCGTAGGAAGGATCCAAAAATTATCTCAGTGGTGGTAACGGATGGGTCCAACGATTGTGAGATGATGGTACGAGTCATTGTGTGACCCGTGGGAAACTCCAGAAACTCAAGGTTGAGGCAGTGGCAATGACGGAAAGAACCGACGAGTCGTGGGATAGAGGTATGCCTCGTGGTGTGAGCTGTAACACCTGACAGTGTAGAAATTTCTGTCAAGTTAGTAAGGGCAATTTTGTATTTCCTAAGCTCCTAGTCCTAAACTACATCGATTTAAGCCTTGAAAGAAGTGTATTAGGAAGTTAAACCCATTCTAACCTATTCCCTCCCCATGCATGCAAACTTAGAGGATTCCATTGAAGACCAAGCCTAGAAATCCTCCAACTCTCCTCCAAAACTCTTGGGCTTTCAAAATCAAGCTAAGAATCAGTTTACACAGGTGTGTACGGTTATGAATGGGAGTTTATCTTCACTCTCATGTCCAAATCCTATCTCAAGTTCCTGAAATCAAGTGTATGATCCTAAAACCCAAAGTATGAATTCTCTATGTCTTAATCATGGGTCAATTCCCTTTATGTTTTAAATAATATTTTAAGATTCATGGGCATATTTTATACTTATTTTGAATTGTAATTCATGATTTCAAGTTTTGAAAGTATTAGGCCCAATTATGCAAGTTTCATGAAAAGTTAAGATTTGATCTATGTTTTCAAGCATGATGAGATATTTTGCATGAAAAAATATTTATGAATTACCCATGTATGAATCCATCATTTCTGACTAGAAAGTCTATTCCAAGCATGCTAAAGTTTTGGCAAACGCACAGGATCTAAATATATTTTCATGATTTAGTTCAATTTTATGATGTTAGCTTACCACATGATTTTTGTAATACCCCGAAAGTGCCTAAGAGTAGACCCGGGAGTTAAAAGCTGAAAACTGCTGAAACTGGGAAAAACACCACAAGACGAGAGGTGTAATGACTCGTGGTTGGAAACCACGAGCCGTTGTTACCAGTCATGGTTTTAGGAGTCTGGGTGGCAGTGGAAGCAACGACCGATGCAATGACTCGTTGTGGGAAACAATGAGTCATCATTTGTAGTCATGGTGAGAGGTGTACTTTAGCATTTGGGGAAGAAATTGGTCATTCAATGACCCATCATAAGTTACAGCGACCCGTTGTCAGCAATCGTTGTCTATATGATCATATTTCCAGTGCACTCAATGGATCAA
The DNA here is from genome assembly GCA_035772735.1 of Datura wrightii. Lineage (NCBI taxonomy): Eukaryota > Viridiplantae > Streptophyta > Magnoliopsida > Solanales > Solanaceae > Datura > Datura wrightii. The sequence goes on from JASDFA010000003.1 coordinate 15,441,962, forward strand.
CACCACTTATCGTTGGAAGCAACCATGAGTCGTGGTTAGGCTCGTGGTAAGGGATGTTCAGGTTTGGTAGGGAGTTGACAATGACCGACTCAACGACCCATTGTTTGGACCAACGATTCGTCTTGTCGAGTCATGGGAAGGATCTGAAGGTATTAATGATATAGTGGATCCAATGAATAGATAGCATGAGTCGTGGTTTCACACAACGACTTGTGGAATTAGTCGCTGGTTCGTCCAGGGCAGTTTTTCATGGACTTTTCATTAAGGGTATTTTCAACCTTTTCATGCTATAAGGCCCTAAACTACATCGTTTCATGTATTTTTCGAGCATCTTAAGATAGGTTAAGTCCCTATTGCATAAATCATTCTCATGCATGCATACTAAGAGACTTCTAGAGAGATCAAGCATAGACTCAATCTTTTCCCTATTAATTCCTCCTTGGGCATTCAAGAACTTTAGAATTTGATCTTACCCAGGTATATAGGGTTACGAATGGTTGATTTCGTTTACACCCATTCCCATTCTCTATTAATTTATGAAAATCTACCAAAAAGCTCATGAGGTTTCAGTTCTATTTTTGTGAATTTCTAATGATTTACTAATGGGCTTTTATGATTTATGATCTACACTATATTTTATGGATTTTGATTAGATTTTACATTTATTTCACTTACAAAATTATTAATTTCAATTTCTACCAAATTAATCCTAATTATGCATGATCTATGATGAATCGATTTGTGATCTACTTTTCAATTGTTGATATTTACAAACCCAACATGATTTATGATTTGAAATATGGATTTATTCAATTACCCATCATGATTGGATAATCTACAAGTATGCATGAACCTTATGATTTATGAATTATGTTTTGGCCGACTCACGTGCCTTGGTTCATGGCTAGTTCACATACTTACAAGCATGTTTATGATTATCATGATTTATCTAGCCCATGAATTCATCAATGTGATGCCATGAGCACTATATATATTTTGAGAGTAGTATTGAATACTGAGTAGGTTCGGGGCCTAGGTTCTGCCATGGATCTCATGAACTACGTGCCATCGTAGGTATGTTGGGACCTCCTTTGTGACTGTCCCTAGCCCAATTGGCCCTTCTCATGGTGATATCACACTTTCATGGTTCTACCCTTGACAAGGTATGAACAACCTCCCGACTAGGTTTACAAGTTGGGCTCTATGTGTGCTCATATGAGGTATGTCGGTTAAGAAAATCTCCCACTGTTCCTCATGATTTATGCATATTTATGATTATTTATGTGGGCTCAAGTAATGTTTATTATGGCTTTTCTCTTATGATTATGATTACGATTGTATTATGAATGCTTTGAAAACCTTGAGCCTTATGATATGTTATGTTACGATATTTATGATATGAGCATGATGTCCTAATCTTATGCCGTTTTATGAGCTTTTACATATTTTAAATGTCCATTTTACTTACCTTGCATACTTGGTACATTCCATGTAGTGACTGCATACTTTCTATGCTATATCGTCTTATGATACAGGTTCCAGCTGTCAGGCTCATCCTCATATCTAGATCATCTTAGAGTGTACTTTCAGCTTATTGGTGAATCCTCATGTTTCGAGGGCCGTTCGATAGACATTCATGCTATTTTATGTTTCAGTACTTGTCCGGGTTAGATGGGGGTGTTGTCCCATCAACTCATCATATGTAGTAGAGGCTTTTAGACAGTGTGTAGTACTCGACTGGTGTATGTCTAAATGATTCCGTTTGTTAAGATATGTCATGATTATGCTTATGTTTTCGCTATGCCTTATGATTATTTTTCCGCAAAAAGTGAATAAAGTTAGATGTATGCTTATGCCATGGGTCGACTTGGGGCCTCTCGGGGTTCCTTGTCCCGTGTTACGATCTGGGTCTACGTTTGGGTCATGAAAGCCTTGGTATCAGAGCGATAGGTTTTGAAGTGTCCTAGGGTGTCTAAAAGCCGCATTAAGTAGAGTCTTTTTCATGAATGTGAAGCGCGCCACACTTATGAAGAAGAGGCTACGAGACGTTTAGGAATGTTCCCTTCTTTCATGATCTATGTCATGCAATGAAAAGTCTTTCTGCCCTTCGAATTTGTGCTATTCGCAATTATAGAATCATGGCTCCTAGAAGAATGAATGGAAGAAGAAATGGAAATGGTGAAGGCCACGAGGATGGAAATGGTCATGGGCATCAGCAAGCCCCACTTGTTCAGGAGCCCTAGGCACTAGAGCCAGTTGCCATGTTGAGTTTTGGGCGGCTATCCAGATGTTGGCGTTGGTCTTGACCACTCAGGTCAACCAGTAGGCTATTGCGCATATTCCACAAAATGGTAATGCAGCAGCAGCCCGGATTAGAGATTTCTTAAGGATGAACCCTCCAGAGTTCTTTGGGACCAAGGTTGATGAGATCCACACGATTTCATCGAGGAGATTCTAAAGATCACCTAGGTTATGGGGGTGACCAATGGAGAGTGTGTTGACTTGGCCTTCTATCAGCTAAAGGGCGTGGCTCACATATGGTTCAAGCAATGGAGGGATGCTAGGGAAGTGGGTGCAGGCCCTATAGGTTGGGAAGAGTTCCACGCAACATTCTTGGATTAGTTTTTCCCTCGAGAGATGAGGGAGCTTAAGGCGGATGAGTTTTTCAACTTGAAGCAGGGTGACATGTTCGTTCAAGAGTATGCATTGGAGTTCACCCGTCTATCCAAGTATGCACAAAAGGTGGTGGCAGACTAGCGGGCTCGGTTGAGCCATTTTGTACATAGAGTGGTAAATTATCTGGATAAGAACTGCAGGATCACCATGTTGCATCAGGATATAGACTTTCCCCGCATTGTGTTGCATGCTCAACAAATGGAGTCGGTATATCAGAGGAAGTGAGAGGCCAAGAGGGCCAGAACTGATAGTTACGGGACTTTTCAGGTCAGGTCAGGGGGTGGACAACGTCAGCAGTCAAAGAACAGGTCTATTGCTCCATCCCCATCATTGGCCAGCACGCCATCTAGATTTAGAGGGGATCGGAGGAGTAGAGCTCCAGATTCGAGAGGCCAGGCTAACATGAAAGTGGAGCGCACTTTCCCAGTTTGTGCGGGGTGCGGCAAGAATCACCTTCGAAGGTGCCTTGTTGGCTCAGATGCTTGTTTTGGGTGTGGCAAACCCGAACATAGACTCAGGGATTGCCCTTCAGCCAGATCAAGGGTCGGTGGAGCCCGTACGCCAGCAACCAGTTCTTCCGCTCCAGCAACATGCTCCCCTCAGCAGGGTGCCTCGACCAGTTCAGCTGGCGGTTGCACCAAAATGGGTTTTATGCTTTAGCACCCCGCCAGGAATAGGAGGTTTCCCCAGATGTGGTCACTAGTATGTTGTGTTTTTTTCATATTGATGTTTATGCTTTGCTAAATTCGGGAGCTACCTTGTCTTTTGTGACTCCTTACATTGCTAGTAGCTTTGGAGTTAGTCCCAAGACTCTGTCAAAACCATTTTCGGTTTCTACTCTTGTTGGTGATTCAGTTGTAGCTAGGAGGGTGTACAGAGGATGTTCGATCACTATATTCCATAAAGTCACCTCCACAGGCCTTGTAGAGTTATCCATGACTTACTTTGACATTATTCTTGGCATGGATTGGTTGTATGCGTGATATGCTTCTGTAAATTGTAGAACCCGTGCGGTGGAATTTCATTTTTTGGGTTAATCGATTTTGGAGTGGAAGAGTAGTTCGGCTATACCAGCAGGTCAATTTATTTCATATCTTAAGTCTAGGAAGATTATTTTTAAGGGTTGCATGTATCATCTAGTTAGGGTTAAGGATGTTAAGTCTGAAACCCCGACTATTCAGTCAGTTCCGATGGTGCTTGAGTACCTAGAAGTATTTCTGAATGATTTACCAGGTGTTCCTTCTGAGAGAGAAATTGATTTTTGTATTGACCTTTAACCCGATACGCAGCCTATCTCCATTCCTCCTTATAGGATGACTCCAGTCGAGCTAAAGGAATTGAAGGACCAATTGAGGGACCTGCTAGAAGGGTTTCATTAGACTAAGCAAGTCCCCATGGGATGCACCTGTCTTATTTGTTCGGAAGAAGGATGGTTCACTTCGGGTGTGCATTGACTATCGACAATTGAACAAGGTCACCGTTAAGAATAGGTACCCTCTTCCTAGGATTGATGATTTGTTTTACCAGCTTCAGGGTGCTAAGTGTTTCTCAAAGATAGATCTCAGGTCGGGGTATCATCAGCTCAGGGTTCGGGAGTGTGATGTCTCGAAGACAACCTTTAGGATGCGGTATGGTCATTATGAGTTTGTAGTTATGTCTTTTGAACTAACAAATTTCCCTGCAGCTTTTATGGACCTGATGAACAAGGTGGTCAAGCTGTATCTAGACATGTTTATGATTGTGCTTATTGATGACATCCTTATATACTCTCAGAGCGAGGAGGAACATGCCGCTCATTTGAGAGTAGTGCTTCAGATCCTAAAGGATCATCAGTTATATGCCAAGTTTGACAAGTGCGAGTTTTGGTTGAACTCGGTAGCATTTTTGGGCCATGTGGTATCAAGCGAGGGCATAAAAGTAGATTCTCAGAAAATCGAGGCGGTGAAAAATTGGCCTAGATTGGTGAATCCTTCATATATTAGGAGTTTCTTGGGTTTAGCTGGCTACTATCGAAGGTTTGTTGAGGATTTCTCATCTATTGCAGCACCTTTGACCAAGTTAACTAAGAAGAAGGTGAAGTTTCAATAGTCGGAGGCTTGTGAGAAGAGCTTCCAAGAGTTGAAGACTCGACTTACTACCGCACCGGTGTTGACTCTACCCGAGAGTACGGATGATTTTGTGGTGTATTATGATGCTTCGAGAATCGGGATCGATGTGTATTGATACAATGGGGAAAAGTAATAGCATACGTGTCACAACCCGAGCGTAGACCCGGATCGTAGACACGCGACAAGGGACCCCGAGAGACCCCAAGTCGACCCATGGAATAAGCGTACAACTAACTCATTCAATAACTGAAGAAAACATAATTATAACTCAGTGGAAGTCTCATACAACAGCACATTAGAATAATATCTGAAGCTATATATACATAAGTCTAAAAGCCTTTATTCTAGAGGAGTTGATGGGACAAGACCCCAACTAACTCCACCAAAACCTGAAACTGAATCACGACATGAAGTTGAAAGTCTAGTCCTTGAAAGATGAGGACTCACCAATCAAGCAGGTGCTAAATCTGATAAGCAACTAAGAGCGGGGCTGGACCTAAGAACTGGATCCTTCATCATGAAACAATGAATTATAGAAAGTATGCAGTCAGTACATAGAATGTACCTAGTATGCAAGGTAAGTAGAACCGATTAAGCAAAGTAAATCTTTTAATACATTCATATTATATCATAAGCTTTCAAGTATAAGTAGAAGGGCTACATGCATTCACTCTAAAATCGAAATGTTATCATGACATGACCATGCTTAGCTTTACAACATCATGACTGACTCGAATGACTCAAAGCTGAACATAACATTTATATCAAAAACTGAACAATGAGTCAAACCTACCTTTAGAACATGCATGCATAAGGTAATCATCATGAGTAATGAAAATGCAAATATGGAAGATATAGATAGTGGGAGACTCGTCACTTAACCGACATACCACGATAGAGCTTACGTGGTCCAAACTATTACACTCAAGTGTGTAAATTGTCCATAACCTTGCCAGGGTGACGGACGATACCATGATATCAATATCAAGCTGAAAGCCAATCGGGTCGGGGGTAGCTCACAAGGGAGGTCCCAATAATATAATAGTAACAACCTACGTTGGCGCGTAGTTCTGGAGCATAGGGTAATGGACCCTTAACCCGCTCGGTGCTAGACTCTTCTCCCTAAAACATGCAATGCTTTACATCGTATGTAACGAAGCTCAAAATCATCTATTGAAGAAGCTCAACATCGTCTAATGACGAAGCGCAATATGAAATCATGCATAACTAAACATTGTATGAAACGAAGCTCAACATTGTCTATTGACAAAGCTCAATAATGACATACATCTCAATTATGAATTCATGCATATGGGAAGCTTTATTTTGATACATACCATAAGCTCAATCATAGGTGGGAGCATCTACTCCAAATCATGTGGTAAGCTACATGGGGAAATATATAACTCAACATACCAGAAGCTAGAATTTATGAAAAATTGGGAAAACTTCACCTCAAATAATGTGGTAAGCTTATGTCGGGAAAATAATCACTTTAAATCAACATGTGGGAATTGCCCAAAGTTTTATCATTCTAGGTTCTACTCATTTCATCTTGAAGACAACATTATATTCATGGGTGGCTTTAGAAACATGCTTGCTTTTCATAATTAAATCTCAACATCATCATGCATTCATCATCATTCACTACTTTTATGAACTTCTCATCCATGGGCATTTTAGATTCAAGATTTTGAAAATGATTTTTGTATTGGAAACAATTTTAGAATCTACCCAAACTTACAATTCATCAATATAAATGCAATCTAATCATACCCATGTATAGAAATTGTAGAATTTTACAATCGGGTAAAACCCCATACTTGATCATAGACATTTCATCATATTTTGCTAGAGATTGGGCATGGGTGTGGAAGGAAGACCCCCATTTAAAACCCTACATACTTGGAAGGGATGATTCTACCACCTCACTGATTGCCCAAAGAGAAACTGGAAGAAAACCCTTTAGAAAATCTCTTGATCACCTCCTAAATTTTATAAACTTGCATGCATGGAAGGAATGCACTTATAATAGGTTTTCCCTACTAAAATCCTCCAAAACGAGCCTTAAACGATGTAGTATAGGCCCTTAGAACTTAGGAAATGACAGAAATAACCTTACTAAATTCGTAGAAAATTGGTCACTGGGCCAAACAACGGATGACCCAACGGGTCGTTGGAGGACACCACGACCTGTGGTATCTATCCGTGCTAAGCACTGACCCAGCCTTCTCTCAGACTCATACCACGAGTAGACAGGATGAGTCGTCCTCAAATACCACGAGTCATTACTTCGATCGTTGTCTCCTCTTCTAAAATTTCTAAATTCCTTCTCAATGAGCCTCACCAGGACTCGTTGTATCCTACAATGGGTCATGGTTTCCATCCGTCATTTCTACTAGAGATCTGGTTTCCCTTACCATGAATCTTCACAACGGGTCATTGCAAGCCATGACGGGTCATTGGATGACTCGTTATACTCCCCAACTGCTAAGTCCATCTCTTACCCCAACCACTAACGATGATTTGTTGTTTCTTAGAATGAGTAGTTACATCAATCGTTGTTTCCACTGCCACCCGAACACCTGAACCCAGGACTGCCAACAACGGCTCATGGTTGCCTACCATGAGTCATTGTACCTCTCGTTCTGCAACTTTTCCCCAACTTTCTGCAGTTTTGCATTTTATCTTCCCGGGTCTACTCCTAGGCACTTCCGAGGTATTATAAATATCTCCCCCTTGGGAACATTCATCCTCGAATGTTGAAAACATGCAGAAAATAGAAACATACAATTTATCATATTCAAAACTGATCACTTTTAACTGAAAACTGACGGAATGACTACCTCCGATTCAAAACACATAGCTAAACTGAATTCACCAATCATACACACATCCACATACATAAAAGAAACTTGTACACATAGTTCAAACATGGAGACTAAATAGAGTCTGAGTGCAAAACTGATACCTCAAGATGAAATTGAGCGGGTAGAAGACAAATGTGGGTATCTAGCCATCATATCCGCTTTGGCTTCCCACATAGCTCCTTTAACATGTTAAGAACAACATAGAGGGGAATGAGTTTCCCTTTCTTTCCTAACCGCATGATTCCCTTCATGGGATATACCTTTAGAAATACCTAATCGTCCACCTCAAACTCCAAATCTCTTCTCCTCCCATCAGCGTATGATTTCTGACGACTCTAAGCGGTCTTCATCCTGTCCCTTATCAACTGAACCTTTACCATGGCCTCATGAACCAACTCAGGTCCTATCATGGCTGCCTCACCAACCTCAAACCATCCGATGGGCGATCTACACCTCCGCACGTAAAGAGCCTCGAACGGTGCCATTTGGATACTATAGTGATAACTGTTATTGTAAGCAAACTCGATTAAAGGCAAGTGATCATCCCAACTACCTTTAAAGTCCATCGCACAAGCTCTTAACATGTCCTCGAGAGTTTGAATTGTCCGCTCCACCTGACCATCCGTTTTACGAGATGAAATGTTGTGCTGAGTTTAACCTTAGTCCCAAGCCCTTTTTGGAAAGACCGCCATAACTGAGAGCTAAACTGAGTACCTTGGTTAGAGATAATAGACATGGGCACCCCGTGAAGTCAAACCAACTCCCGAATATACAATTTGTCATAATCATCAGTTGAATCTGTGGTTTTGACTGGCAAAAAATGTGCAGCCTTGGTTAACCTATCAACCACCACCCAAATGGAACCGTAGTGTTGTCGAGTACGAGGTAGGCCTGTAATGAAATCCATATTAATCTCTTCCCACTTCTAAGTAGGAATTTTAATATCCTGAAGTACGCCTCCCAGCCTTTGATGTTCGACCTTCACTTGCTAACAGTTTGGACATTTGGCTACGAACTCTGCAATATCCTTCTTCATACCATCCCACCAATAGATTTCTTGCAAGTCCCGATACATCTTCCTGGATCCCAGATGGATAGAATATCTGGTACCATGTGCCTCATGCAATATCTCAAGTCTCAATCATCAACATCTGGGACACATAGACGACCCTAATACCGAAGCACACCATCTCCCCCTTGGGAGAAGATCTCCACCTTTTGACTCCGTACTGCCTCCTTCAATTTCCTCAAAATTGGATCCTCATCTTTCCAAGATTTGACATCAACCACCAAGGATGATTCTGATCCATTTTGCATGACAACACCGCCATCGGTTGAGTCGACCAATCTAACTCCCAACCTTGCGAGTCAACGGACCTCCTTCATCAACTCCTTCTTTCCCTCATCCATGTGGGACACACTCTCCATAGAGAGCCTACTAAGTGCATCCGCAACCACGTTAGCCTTGCCCAGGTGGTAAAGTACACTCATGTTGTAGTCCTTTAGTAACTCCAATCACCTCCTTTACCGAAGATTGAGATCTTTCTGTATGAACACATATTGCAAGCTCTTGTGATTCGTGAATACATCCATGTAGACCCCATACAAGTAATTCCTCCATATCTTCAATGCAAACACCACCATGGCCAATTCAAGATCATGGGTCGGGTAGTTCTTTTCATGAACTTTCAACTGTCTCGAGGAATATGCTATCACCTTCCCATGTTGCATCAACAAACACCCGAGTCCAACTTGCGAAGTATCACAATACACTACAAAGCCATCTGTACCCTCGGGTAGAGTCAACATTGGTGCTAAAGTGAGTCGGGTCTTCAACTCTTGGAAGCTTTTCTCACAAGCGTTCGACCATTGAGACTTCACCTTCTTTTGAGTCAACTTAGTCAATGGTGCGGAAATAGATGAAAAAGCTTCCACAAATCTCCTATAGTAACCCGCTAAGCCCAAAAAGCTTCTAAAATCTGATGGGCTCACTGGTCTAGGCCAATTCTTTACCGCCTCAATCTTCTGAGAGTCTACTTTTATGCCCTCACCTAATACCACATGGCCTAGAAATGCCACCGAGTCCAACCAAAACTCACATTTGCTAAACTTTGCATACAACTGACAATCCTTGAGGGTCTGAAGCACTATTCTCAAGTGAGTGGCATGCTCCTCCTCGTTCTGAGGGTATATAAGGATGTCATCAATGAACACAATCACGAACATGTCCAAATATTCCTTGAACACCCTATTCATTAGATCCATAAAAGATGCAGGGGATTGGTTAGTCCAAAAGACATAACAACAAATTCGTAGTGACCATACCGAGTCTTAAAAGCGGTTTTCGGGATGTCACTCTCCCGAACCCTGAGCTGGTGATACCCGGATCTGAGATCAATCTTAGAGAAACACTTGGCACCCTGAAGCTGGTCAAAAAAATCATCGATCCTGGGTAAAGGATACCTGTTCTTGATGGTGACCTTATTCAACTGCCTATAGTCAATGCACATCCGAAGCGAACCATCCTTCTTCCGGACAAATAACACTGGTGCACCTTATGGAGACTTACTCGACCTAATAAAGCCCTTATCTAACAGGTCCTTCAACTGATCCTTCAACTCTTTTATCTCGGCTGGAGCCATTCTATAAGGTGGAATATATATAGGCTGCATGTCGTGAAGAAGATCTATACCGAAATCAATCTCCCGCTCGGGAGGGACACCTGGCAAATCATCAGGGAAGACCTCTGAATACTCACGTAGCACTGGTATGGATTGGATAGTCGGGGTCTCGGACTCCACGTCCTTAACCCCAACTAGATGGTACAAACAACCCTTAGAAATCATCTTCCTGGCCTTAATATAGGAAATAAATCGACATACAGGCACAACTGAACTACCCTCCCATTCTAAGACAGGGTCACCCGAAAATCTGAACTCTACTGACCAGGTCCTACAATTAACTAAAGCATAGCATGCAAATAGCCAATCCATGCCGAGAATAACATCAAAATCGATCATGGCTAACTCTATCAAGTCTACCGAGGTGACCTTATGAAGAACTGAGACCGGGCAATCTCTATACATCAGTATATCTATAACTGAATCATCTACTGGAGTTGAAACTGAGAAGGGCTCTGATAAGACATCGAGATTGACTCCGAAGCTACTGGCCACATAAGGTGTCACAAAAGACAAGGTAACCCCCGAATCTAACAAAGCATAAACATCAACATAAAAGACTCTTAATATACCGGTGAATACATCTAGTGAGGCCTCCTGCTCCTGACGAGTGGCTAAGGAATAGAATATGTTCTGGCGCTGTCCGCCAGCTTTGCTAATAGAAGCCCCCTGATATGCTGTGTGTAGGGGAGGGGCTGCTGAATTAGAAGCTGGGCCTTGGCCGCTAACCTGATCCTGTCTCGCAGCAGGACAATCTCTAAGCATATGTCCAGGCTGCCCACATCCAAAACAAGCTCCTGACCCTGCGAAACACTGACCTGTGTGTCCTCGGCCGCACATGAGACAAACTGGAATGCTGGAATATGCGGGTCTACTGCTATGACCCCTCGAGCGTGACGTTCACCCTCTATGATCATGTCTGGGCCGAGTTGGCACACTCAGCACTGAAGATGCTTGGGATGATGATCTATGGTGGGTCTACTGTCGGTGCCCACTACCGGACCTCTGCTAAGAGAATCTATGGTCCTCAGTCTTGGCCCTCTTGGCCTCCCTCTCCCTTGAATGTGCCACCTCCACCTACTGAGTGTACAACAAAATGTGAGGGAAGTCCACATCTTGATGGAGCATAGTTGTCGCGCAGTCCTTGTCCAAATATCCTACTATACCATGCACAAATCTGCTCACCTGCGCCCGCTGGTCGGCCACTAACTCCGAGGCATACTTAGATAGGCGGGTGAACTCAAGGGCGTACTCCTGAATAGTCATCCTTCCTTGCTTTAGATTCACGAACTCAGTCGACTTCAAGTCCCTCATCTCTCGAGGGAAGAACTGATCTAGGAATGCAACCTGAAACTCCTCCCATGTGATCGGACCTACTCCTGCGACCCTGCTGTCGTTCCACTGTCAGAACCAAATATGCACAACCCTATTCAACTGGTAGTAGGCCAACTCTGCGCACTCAATACTACTCACCCCTATAACCTGGGTGATCTTGACAATCTCATCAATGAAATCATGCGGGTCCTCATCTACCTTGGACCCCAGAAACTCCAGCGGGTTCATCCTCAAGAAGTCCCTGACTTGAGCCCCCACCTCATTGCCATTTTTTGGAACATGCGCAACGACTTGTTGATTGACTTGAGCGGTCAAGGCCTGCACAAGCATCTAAATAGCAGCTCGGAACTCAACATGAGCGGCTGACTCTGGTGCCTGAGGCTCCTGAACTGGCGGGGCTGGCTGATGCTCATGACCGTTTCCATGCTCGTGTCTCTAACCACCTCCATTCCTCCTCCCATTCATCCTTCGAGGATCCATGATTTTGCAATCATGAATAGCATGAATTAGAAGGATAGAAAGACTTTTCACTGCACGACATAGATCATGAAAGAAGGGAACATTTCCTAAAACGTCTAGTAGCTCTTCGTCATAAGTGTGGTGTGCTTCACACCCATGAAAAAGAACTTACCTAACGCGTCTTTCAAACTCCCTAGGACACATCAAATCTACGGATCTAATACCAAGCTTGTCACGACCCGAGCATAGACCCGGATCATAGACACGGGACAAGGGACCCCGAGAAACCCCAAGTCGATCCATGGCATAAGTGTACAACTAACTCATTCCATAACTAAAGAAAACATACTTATAACTTAGTAGAAGTCTCATACAACAGCACATCAGAATAATATCAGAAGCTATACATACATAAGTCTGAAAGCCTCTAGTCTAGACGAGTTGATGGGATAAGAACCCAACTAACTCCACCAAAACCTGAAACTAAAACACGACATGAAGCTGAAAGTCTAGTCCTCGAAAGATGAGGACTCACCAATCAAGTAGGTGCTAACTCTGATAAGCGACTACGAGCGATGCTGGACCTGAGAATCGGATCCTGCATCATGAAACAATGCAACATAAAAAGTATATAGTCAGTACGTGGAATATACCGAGTATGAAAAGTAAGTAGAACCTCTTAAGCAAAGTAAATCTTTTAAAACATTCATATCATATCATAAGCTTTCAAGTATAAGTAGAAGCGATACATGCATTCATTCTGAAATCAAAATCTTATCATGACATGACCATGCTTAGCTTTATAACGTCAAGACTGAATCGAATGACTCAAAGCTGAACATAACATTTATACCAAAAGCTGAACAATGAGTCAAACCTTACCTTTAGAACATGCATGTAGGTAATCATCAAGAGTAATGAAAATGCAAATCTGGAAGATATAGATAGTGGGAGACTCATCACTTAATCGACATACCACGATAGAGCTTACGTGGTCTCAACTATCACACTCAAGTGGGTAGATCTGTCCATAATCTTACAAGGGGGATGGACGATACTATGATATCGATATCAAGATTAAGGGACAATCCGGCCATGGATAGCTCACAAGGGAGGTCCCAATAATATAATAATATCAACTTACATTGGCACGTAGGGCATAAGGTGATCGACCCTTAACCCGCTCGGTGCTAGACTCTTCTTCCAAAAACATGTAATTCTCTACATCGTATGTAACGAAGCTCAACATCATCTAATGATGAAGCTTAATATGAAATCATGCATAACTCAACAACGTATGAAATGAAGCTCAACATTGTCTATTGAAAAATCTCAATAATGACATACATCTCAATTATGAATTCATGCATATGAGAAGCTTTATTTCGAGACATACCACAAGCTCAATCATAGGTGGGAGAATCTACTCCAAATCATGTGGTAAGATACATGTGGAAAAATTCAACTCAACATACCAGAAGCTAGAATTTATGAAAAATTGGGAAAACTTCACTTAAAACAATGTGGTAAGCTTACGTAGGGAAAATGATCACTTGTAATCAACATGTGGGCATTGCCCAATGCTTTATCATTCTAGGCTCTAATCATTTTATTTTGAAAACAACCTCATATTCATGGGTGGATTTTAGAAACATGCTTTTCATAATTAAATCTCAACATCATCATGCATTCATCATCATTCACTACTTTTATGAACTTCTCATCCATGGGCATTTTAGATTCAAGATTTGAAAAATGATTTTTATATTGAAAACAATTTTAGAATCTGTCGAAGCTTACGATACATCAATATAAATGCAATCTAATCATACCCTTGTATAGAAATTTTAAAATTTTACAATCGGGTAAAACCCCATACTTGATCATAGATATTTCATCATATTTTGATAGAGATTGGGCATGGGTGTGGAAGGAAGACACCCATTTAAAACCCTACATACCTGGAAGGGATGATTCTACCACCTTACTGATTGCCCAAAGAGAAATTGGAAGAAAACCTTTAGAAAAGCTCTTGATCACCTCCTAAATTTTATAAACTTGCATGCATGGAAGGAATACACTTAGAATAGGGTTTCCCTACTTAAATCATCCAAAACGAGCCTTAAACAACGTAGTATAGGCCCCTAGAACTTAGAAAATGACAAAAATAACCTTAATGAATTCGCAGAAAATTAGTCACTGGGCTAAACAACGGACGACCCAATGGGTCATTGGAGGATACCACGACCCGTGGTATCTGTCCGTGCTAAGCACTAACCCAGCCTTCTCTTGGATTTATATCACGAGTAGACAAGACGACTCGTACTTAGATACCTCGAGTCATTCCTTCGATCGTTGTCTCCTATTCTACAATTTTTGTATTCCTTTTCAAAGAGCATCACCATGACTCGTTGTATCCTACAACGGGTCGTGGTTTTCATCCGTCGTTTCCACTGGTGATCTGGGTTCCCTTACCACGACTCTTCATAACGGCTTGTTGCAAGCCACGATGAGTCACTGGATGACCCGTTATACTCCCCAACTGCTAAATCTATCTCCTACCACAATCACTAATGATGACTCGTTATTTGTTACAATGAGTCATTACATCAACCGTTGCTTCCACTGCCACCTGAACACCTGAACCCACGACAGCTAAAATTGGCTCGTGGTTACCTACTACAAGTCATTGTACCTCTCGTTCTATAACTTTTCCCCAACTTTCTACTATTTTTCATTTTAGCTTCCCGGGTCTACTCCTACGCACTTCCGGGGTATTATAATACGCCTCAAGATAGTTGAAATTCCATGAGAGGAATTACTCGACCCATGATCTTGAGTTGGCTGCAGTGGTGTTCGCATTGAATATATGGTGACATTACTTGTATGGGGTCCATGTGGATGTGTTTATGGACCACAAGAGCTTACGATATATGTTCACGCAGAAAGACCTCAATCTACGACAAAGGTGGTGGTTATAGCTACTCAAAAACTATGATATGAGTGTTCTTTATCATTCGGAAAAGGCTAATATGGTGGCGGACGCACTTAGTAGGCTCTTTATGGAGAGTGTGTCCCATGTGGAGGAAGGAAAGAGAAAGATGGTGAAGGATGTTCATCGTCTTGCAAGGTTAGGAGTGAGGTTGGTTGACTCTACAGATGGCGGTGCGGATCCGAATCGTCCTTGGTGACTGATGTGAAATCTATTCAAGATGAGGATCTAACTTTGATAAAGTTGAAAGAAGTCGTTTGAAGTCAGAAGGTAGAGGTTTTCTCTCAAGGGGGAGATGGTGTGCTTCGGTACCAGGGTCGCCTATGTGTCCCAGATATTGATGATTTAAGGAGCCGGATATTGCATGAGGCCCATGGATCCAGGAATTCGATCCCTTTGGGTGCCACCAAGATGTATCATGATTTATGAGAAATCTATTGGTGGGATGGCATGAAAAAGGATATTGCAGAATTCGTAGCTAGATGCCCGAACTGTCAGCAAGTAAAGGTTGAACATCAAAGGCCGGGAGGAATACTTTAGGATATTATCATTCCTACTTGGAAGTGGAAAGAAATTAATATGGATTTTATAACAAGATCACCTCATACTCACTGACAATATGATTCCATTTGGGTGGTGGTAGACAGGTTTACTAAGGCTGCACATTTCCTACCGATGAAAACCACAGATTCAATGGATGATTATCCAAATTGTATATTCGGGAGTTGGTCAATTACATGGAGTGCTCTTGTCCATTATTTTAGACCGTGGTACTCAATTTACCTCTCAGTTTTGACCGTCTTTCCAGAAAGGGCTTGGGACTCAAGTTAAGGTTAGCATAGCGTTTCATCCGCAAATGAATGGTCAAGTGGAGCGGACACTTCAAACTCTCGAAGACATGTTGAAAGCTTGCGTGATGGACTTTAAAGGTAGTTGGAAATGATCACTTGCCCTTGATCGAGTTTTCTTACAATAACATCTGTTACCCCAATATCCAAATGGCACCGTTCGAGGCTCTCTATGGGCGGAGATATAGGTCGCCCATCAGATGGTTCGAGGTTGTTGATGAAGCTACGATAGGGCTAGATTCGGTTCATGAGGCTATGGTGAAGGTTCAATTGATAAGGGACAGGCTGAAAACTGCTCAGAGTTGTCAAAAGTCAAATGCTGATGTGAGGAAGAGAGAGTTAGAGTTCGAGGTGGACGATTGGGTATTTCTGAAGGTATCTCCCATGAAGGGAGTCATGCTATTTGGGAAGAAAGGAAAACTCAGTCCCCATTATGTTGGTCCCTACCGGATTATAAGAAGAGTTGGTAAGGTAGCGTATGAGTTGGACATACCCTCAAAGTTATCTTCCGTGCATCCTGTGTTTCATGTATCGCTTTTGAAGAAATGTTTGGCATATCCAGCTCTAGTAGTCCCGGTGGACAGTGTTGGTGTAAAAGATATCCTTAGCTATGAGGATGTTCCTGTGGAAATATTGGATCATAAGTTTCGGAGGCTAAGGAACAAGGAAGTAGCTTCAGTTAAAGTATTATGGAGGAATCATCATGTTGAAAGAGCTAGATGGAATGTAGAAGCGGATATGATGGCTAAATATCCACACTTATTCTCTACTGCCTCAATT
Source organism: Datura wrightii (assembly GCA_035772735.1). NCBI lineage: Eukaryota > Viridiplantae > Streptophyta > Magnoliopsida > Solanales > Solanaceae > Datura > Datura wrightii. The sequence goes on from JASDFA010000003.1 coordinate 15,458,711, forward strand.
CCGACTTAAGGTACCAGTTTTGCCCTATAACTCTATTTAGTTTTCAAGTTCAAATCATGTGTTCAATTTTCTTTTATGTATGTGGATGTGGATGTGAAGCATGAAATCAGTTCAGCTATGTGATATGATTTGGAGGTAGTCATTCTGTTAATTTTTGATTTAAATGATCAGTATTTGAATATGATAATTGCATGTTTCTTTAATCTACTTGTTTCCTACATTCCAGGACGAATATTCCCAAGGGGGAGATATTGTAATACCCCAGAAGTGCCTAAGAGTAGACCAAGGAGTTAAAAGTTGAAAACTGCTGAAACTGGGGAAAACATCACAAGACGAGAGGTGTAACGACTCGTGGTTGGAAACCACAAGCTGTTGTAACCAGTCGTGGTTTCAGGAGTCCGAGTTGTAGTGGAAGCAACGAACGATGTAACGACTCATTGTGGGAAGTAACGAGTTGTCATTTACAGTTTTGGTTAGTGGTCGACTTTAGCATTTGGGGAAGTAACGGGTCATTCAATGACCCGTCATGACTTACAATGACCTGTTGTCAGCAATCGTTGTCTACTTGATTAGATTTCCAATGCACTCAACGAATCAAGACCACAAATCGTTAGAAGCAACCAGGAGTCATGGTGAGGCTCGTGGTAAGGGATCTTCAGGTTTGGCAGGGAGTTGACAATGACTGACTAAACGACCCGTTGTTTGGACCAACGACTCGTCCTGTCAAGTCCTGGGAAGGATCTGAAGGTATTGATGAGATAGTGGATCCAATGACTGGATACCACGAGTCATGGTTTCACACAACGACTCGTGTGATCAGCCGTTAGTTCGTGTAGGGAAGTTTTTCAGGGACTTTTCATTAAGGGTATTTTTAAACTTTCCATGATATAAGGTCCTAAACTACGCGTTTCATGTATTTTTTTGGGCATCTTAAGATAGGTTAAGTCCCTATTGCATAGCTCATTCCCATGCATGCATACTAAGATACTTCTAGAGAGATCAAGCATAGAATCAAGCTTTTCCCTATCAATTTCTCCTCGAGCATTCAAGAACTTTAGAATCTGATTCTACCCAGGTATATAGGGTTACAAATGGGTGATTACATTCACACCCATGGCCATTCTCTATTAATTTATGAAAATCTACCAAAAATATCATGGGGTTTTAATTCTATTTTTGTGAATTTCTAATGATTTGCTAATAGGCTTTTATGATTTATGATCTACACCATATTTTATGGATTTGATCAGATTTTACATTTATTTAACTTATAAAATTATTGATTTTGATTTCTACCAAATTAATCCTAATTATGCATGATCTATGATGAATCGAATTATGATCTACTCTTCAATTGTTGATATTTACAAACACAACATGATTTATGATTTCAAATATGGATTTATTCAATTACCCATCATGATTTGATGATCTACAAGTATGGATGAACCTTATGATTTATGAATTATGTTTTGGATGAATCACGAGCCTTGATTCATGGCTAGTTCACGTACTTACAAGCATGTTTATGATTATCATGATTTACCTAGCCCATGAATTCATGCATGTTATGCATGAGAACTATATATGTTTTGGGAGTAGTATTGAACACCGAGTAGGTTCGAGACCTAGGTTCTGCCTCGGATCTTATAAACAACGTGCCACCGTAGGTATGTTGGGACCTCCTTTGTGACTGTCCCTGATCCAATTGGCCCTTCTCATGGTGATATCACACTTTTATGGTTCTACCCTTGACAAGGTATGAACGGCCTCCCGACTATGTTTATAAGCCGGGCTCCATGTGTGCTCATATGGGGTATGTCAGTTAAAAGAATCTCCCACTGTTCCTCATGATTTATGCATGATTATGATTATGTATGTTTGCTCAAGTAAAGTTTTTTATGGCTTTTATCTTATGATTATGATTACGACTGTATTATGAATGCTTTGAAAACCTTGAGCCTTATTATATGTTATGTTACGATATTCATGATATGAGCATGATGTCCTACTCTTATGCTATTTTATGAGCTTTTAAATATTTTAAATGTCCGTTTTACTTACCTTGCATACTTGGTACATTCCACGTACTGACTGCATACTTTCTATAGAAATGTTGTATCGTCTTATGATATAGGTTCCGGCTCTCAGGCTCATCCTCATATCTAGATCATCTCAGAGTGTACTTGGTGAGTCCTCATGTTCCGAGTGCTGTTCGACAGACATTCATGCTATATTATGTTTCATTACTTATCCTAGTTAGATGGGGGTGTTGTCCCATCAACCCATCGTATGTAATAGAGGCTTTCAGACAGTGTGTAGTACTCAGTTGGTGTATGTCTAAGTGATTCCATTTGTTATGATATGTCATGATTATGCTTACATTTCCGCTATGCCTTATGATTAGTTTTACGCATAAAGTGAATGAATTTAGATATATACTTATGCCATGGGTCGACTTAGGGTCTCTCGAGGTTCTATGATCTGGGTCTATGTTCGGGTCATGACAAGTTTGGAGCCTCGACTCCCACTATCAACTTGTGGTATATTTTGAGCCAAGGCTCCTCATATTCAGATTTCAGACTATGTATGTAATTTCATAATCAGCCTCGTTGAAAAATAATGGTTCAGCTTCATTGAAGAATGATGGAGAGCATATGCATGTTTATGGGAATAGTGTCTAGTACCGAGTAGGCTAGGGGTTCAGGTATACCCCGAGCCTTAGAACTATGTGCCAACGTAGGTTTATTAAGATTCATTGGGACCTCCCTTGTGAGCTTTCCTTGCCCCCAAGGGGCCTTCAACGTGGTATCAATATCATGGTAGCGCCCTTAGCCTTGGAAAGGCTTTGGACTGCTCTGCCAACTAGAGTGTAATAGTTGGGATCATGTAAGCTCTATCGTGATTATGTTGGTTATATGACGAGTCTTCCATAGTTCCTTATGAATTCAGTTATGCATGTTCATCAGTTATGAAGATATGTTTTCAACAGGTTTTGCCCAATGATCAGTTTATCAGTTTTACTTATGAATATTAGTTCTAGCTCTGGGTCATTCCATTATTTATGAAGTATAGTTTATATCTAATCATGTTTTCAGATATCAACATGCAGTCCTTACTCTCAGAATCTTACAATGACGTGATTTATGTTATGCATGTTTTTAGTTTATACTTACTTAGATTGTTTTACTTACCTTGCATACTCAGTATCTTTCAAGTACTCACCGCATACTCTACTCAGATGTCAGATTCAATCTCACCGCTGGTCAGTTTCCAGAGTTTCACCGGATAACTTATTGGTGAGTCCTCATCCTTCGAGGACCTTTAGATGGCTAAGTTATCATCATTTCAGTTTCATATGTATAGTGAGCTAGTTAGGGGTGTTGTCCCATCAGCTCGTCCGCATGTTAGAGGCTTATTAGACATAGTTGTATTTCTAGCTTTAGATTCTGTGTTTGACTTTTCAGTTGTTTAAATGCTTTACTATACAAACCTACACTATTTCAGAATTTAGTCTTCCACTTTATTTATGTTGAGCTTCAGCTTTTATGTTCATGCCATGGGTTGACTTGTAGCCATTTATGGTTCTAGGTTCTATATCTAGATCTGGGTCTATGTTCAGGTCGTGACAAACATGGTATCAGATCAAGGGTTTAGTATGTTCTAAGGTGTCTGAAAGCCGCATTAAGTAAAGTCTTTTTCATGGGTGTGAAGTGCGCCACACTTATTGTTATACCTCGTAGAATTCCCGGCACCTAGATAACCTATTCGCACGTTGGTTAAGCATATTTGAAGGCCATACATGCTGGAGAAAGGCCCGGGAAAAGATCGGACTAGAAACCTGTTGAACCATCACGGAAGGAGCCGAGGTAGAACCCCTCCGCGATGGCAGCGTGTCACGGAGGAGGAGCCTCCGCGTTGGCTCCGTGACACGTTGGCCTTGTCCAAGCCCAAGTATATAAAGCCCCACTTCGGTTTTAATTCATTATTAACTTACAAAATTTCCAGAAAACAGAGCATACACGCAGGAAAGGAAAAAGGAACGAAGGAGGGATTATAATTTTCGACCGGTTACGCTGCTAAACGCTGCCCAAACTCAAATTAACTCCAGATACGGGAGTATTTAGCAACATAGAGCATTCCTATCCAGTATACAACATAGGTTGCAGCAGAAACACTATCTTGTATAGCATGTGCCCCAGTACAGCCTGACAGGAGACTATATTTATATATACATATTTACCAGTCTCAGTACGTATTAATTACGTACAGATTACTATCATCAGTTCAGCATGTAATAAATATGATACTTTACCTTATTAGCCTCAGTATGTGAGATATACAAACAGTATTACTAGTTTAGACCGTTGTATTGTTTGGGGTTGGACTACCTAGCATTCATGACCGCCCCAGGGTTGATAGGTGTATCGACTCGTCCGCCAAAGGACGAGGATACGTCGCTCTACGGAGTGGCATGCCGTCCCACAGGGGACGAAGATGGGATGCCAGTTTCCCCATATTTTGCCTTGGTCGGCTTTTATACACCCCCGTCGAGCGGGTACGCCCGGGGTGTTGATTCAGGAGTCCTCCGGACTCAGATGCAGTTATAGTCAGGGGCTCAGCGAGCCCAAGTGCATACCCAGGGAACCGGCAGGATGCTTACGGGGTTTATAGGAGATGGGATGACCGGGGTAGGGGTATAGATTCTATGCTGGTTGTACCTCCCGGCTTATGGGGGCCGGGTAAGGTTTGTGTGTGCTATGTTATGTTATGATGTGTTATACCCTGTTACAATAGATACGAGTAGATCGACAGTAGCACGATAAATTCTCAGGTACGATTCCTACTCCTTCCAGTATAATTAAGAAAAGGTATGGCTTACATTATCAGACAGTTAATTCATTCCTTTCTATTTTAGTTTCATCAGTTATATCATTGTTTCTCAGATATTTCTTTCAGTTGTTGCTTTACATACTCAGTACCAGCGGTACTGACTCCCGGTGGGGCGCTGCATTACTTGCCTGCAGGTACTCGTAGACGAGCAGGCGATACCACGTGATTCCTGTCAGCGATCGAGTATTCAGCTCCTGTCATTCGGAGACTGAATTCCAGAGGTTTATTTCAGTTTCTTTTGTTGTACAGTACGGGTAGGTCGGGGCCCTGTCCCGATCATTTCTATTGCTATTCGTAGAGGCTTGCAGTCTGTATATGCTTTCCCTGTGGTCAGATGAGCCGGTCGTGTGAGGCCGTGCAGTTGTTAGCTATTAGTATTTTTGTTTTTTCATGTTGGCCGTGTGGGGCCATAAGTTTGACAGTAGTGGTGACCTTGTCGGTCACGTAGCCTTCTAGTATTTTATTGCTGAGTTGCTGATAACTAGACAGCATGGTGGCCTTGTCGGCCCGCATAGGTTTCCCTATAGTTGCATGTCCTGGTCAGCTGTTAGTACAGGTACAGGAGGCTATAGGCCAATGGGCCGGGGCTGTATTTACAACCGTTATATAGCCCTTTGTTTCCAGAAATATGAGTTAGAGCCAGCCAGGCACTAGATGTGCCCAGGCTTAGCAGTTCAGCAGTTCAGGTCCCAGTAGGGCACCAGGTGCCGGTCATGCCCCCCAAGGCGGGGTGTGACAAACTTGGTATCAGAGCAGGTCGTGTCCCAGGGAGTCTGCAAGCCGTGCTAAGTAGAGTCTTGTCTATGGATGTGTTGTGCACCACATACTATAGGCAGGAGGCTGCGAGGCATGATATGATGGTTACCCTTCCTTCTCAGTCAGTCGTGCTTTAGAGCGGTACAGTATAGGGTTGAGTCCCTAAGAACTTACCGTATTCTTTGATTACAGATACAAAGGCAGATCAACATTACCCTATCACAGGCAGAAGATCAGAGATAGCAACGGACGAGAACATCAGCCAGTTACATGATAACTACAGCAGCAGGAGGGGGTATCAGAGACCTCCCAACGTGATACCTTTATTGGCATTATTCCCAGTATATGTTGATAACGTCAGAATAGGAAGTCAGAAGTATAATGTACATATGAGTTGATTTACTTATTAGTTATATAAGATCTGATTAAGATTATAGACAAAGTCAGATCACCAGGTAAGTATGAAAAAGAGAGGGAAATGCAGGAATCCCAAATACATCTTTTCGAATATGGTACAGGTAAATGCTTTTACTTGTTGCAATAAGAAAAGGGCTATTCCCACCTCTTGGTTTTGATGCCGGTATAGTAAAGGGGCATAAGACTTGAGATGGGGTTGCCAAATCAAGCAGTAAGTAAAGGTGGGCTGATTGATCCTAATAAGTATTAGAAAGTATAAAGAGCCCTTATGATTACGTAAGCTGTGCAGACCCTTATGACAACAAGCCAGTAAAGAAAGTAAGACTGTTAGCTTACCCGAAGTAGGGGTAAAAGACCTGCTAGTGATGAATGCCTAATAATAGTCAGGTTTGAGTCAGAAAAAGGCCAAGTTCGCCATATATGCTAACAGATAGCAAGACATACCTGTAAGATTATAGTTATGATTTAGTTGTGATATCGAAAGGGTAAGAGGCCACGTGAATCAGGTAGGTATGATTGTAAGCCAGGGAAATTATGAACTGATACTTCACCAGTAATCTTATTAATAATGAAGAGCAGGTACCTTGAACCCCAGAGTTCAGCTTAAGCAAGATGAGAGGTAGAAGCAGGAATGTCAGATCTTTTGGGGAAGTTAGAATTTATCCCCGGAGTGATGCAATATCGTATTAAGGATTAAGCCTCGGGATGACAGTAAGATTGCGGTCCAGAATACTGCAGCATGTTCGCTTATGGGGAAGTTGAGAAATTGCCGATATAGCGAATTTACTCTAGTGTGGCCTAGAGATAAGGTCCAGCAGACAGTTATGGGCTCTTAATATAAGCCAAGTAAGGCCATAAGATTCGAACGTTGACCCCACATCGCAAGAGTGGCGAATTTCAAACAGCAGATGATAACTAAGATGTCTATGTTTGTTACTTTCAGAATGGGGTGACAATGCAATGAAAAGATAAGTCAGGGCAGGAGATATTATTAGGCCGTAAGAAGCAATGTACCATGTACGATATGAGATTCAGCAGAGCATGTCAGAGATTATGTATTATCGCAGAACTCAGTACATATTGTACGTAGCTATTGATATATATACATATACAGATAATAGGTATGCTGTGAGTAGCTGCCTAAGGGGTATAATCACCGAAACTGATTAGTAATAGAAAGCATATACAAATTGCATTGCAGGACACCCCCCCCCTGCCAAAAAAAAAGGGAGGAAAGAGGGAGAAGAAAGAAAGAAAAGAAGAAGAGAAAGGGCGCAGTTAGACGGTCTACCGACCGGCTAGCGCCTGCATTAGCAGGGAGGCGTCCCTGAAGATCGGTAACAGTAGTGCATGTGCTAGAACCAGGATTAGAGGCCGAATAGGCAAATTTCAGAGATTAGCAATACCAAATTGTTCTAGTATGTTAAGTGGTCGTACGTCATTTTCTCCAGCTTTGTAGGTGAGAGTTGGGCTTAACCAACCTAGCAGTTATTATGTGGAACACCCCATAAGTCAGCCGGCCGTCCCAGTCAGAATACCAATGGGTACCCCAAGGAAGGGTCCACATCAGTAGTCAGTGACAGATTAGTACTTCAGCTGGGTTTCGTAAGATATTCAGATACAGAGCCCTAGCAGAAGGCCAGTATTTACCGAATAGTTATAAGGCCGAGAATTCCCCAGAATAGCAGTATAAATTTGAGTGCATACACACAAGGCGTAGGAAATTGGTAGTACCCTGCTAGCACAGTGTTTATTAAGACTAGGGGATCAGTAGACTCCCCGTGAAGATCCAGAGATCAATCACCTGAGAGTAAGTTTGATTAAGCTCAGCCTTACAGTGGTTCAAGCAAATAACAAAGAAATTAGATGCCCACAAGTCTGCAGTTATGCATGAACTATAAGTACTCAAGTAGAATTGATTAGAGCATTGTTAGGCTACTGCCACATTCGGGTCATTCAACTCGACTATTCAGTTTATTTAAGGTTATGCAGCCAGATCATTAGAGGTCATGGGCAGTATTAGGACCCTCTGATCAGATAAAGGCACAAGGTGCATAGACAGTCGTTCAGGTTATCCCAGCAACAAGTAGCCTTAGCATACGGCCAGAAGGCGAGATAAGTTCTAGCTATACCGGTAGATTACTTGTCAGATTCTCTGGCATAATAAACCAGTATGACCATTAGTTATATGTCAATTCCTTGTAAATGTGAATCTTAGCTAAGTTTAGTAGTCTTTTTGGTCACATTGTGTCGGGAGCTGGTGTACAGATAGATATACAGAAAAATCGAAATAGTGAAGATATAGCCTAGACCTACCACTCCGATCGAAGTATGCAATCCCTGCGGTTAGCCGTGTATTACAGAGGGTTTGTGGAAGGATTTTCCACCTTAGCAGTACCTCTGACTAAATTGACACAGAAGGCCGTAAAGTTCCAGTAGGCTGAGGTGTGTGAGCAGAACTTCCAAGAGTTAAAAGTCAGGTTAACATTAGCTCTAGTGTTAGTATCGCCAGAAGATACAGAGGGTTGATGCAACATGGTAAAGTAATAGCTTATGCTTTCAGGCAGTTGAAGAAACGTGAAAAAGAATTATCTTACCCATGACCTGGAGTTAGCTGCAAGTAGTTTATGCCTTAAAGAATGAAAATTTTGTATCACCCAGGAAAGGCTAATGTGGTAGCAGATGCCCTTAGCCGTAAATCTATGGGGAGTTGGCATACTTGTAGTCTGAACAGCGAGAATAGATCCGAGAATTACACTAGTTAGCCGGTTTAGCCGGTCACATAGCAGAAATAAAAAAAATAACAGAGCGATAATACAGAATGTCGCAGTGTTGTCGTTAGTGGTGGAAGTAAAGGAACGACAGTATAGAAACCCTAGCCAGGTTCAATTTGAACATAAGGTTCAGTAAGGAGAGGTGACATATTTTCAGATAACCGGGGATAAAGTGTTGCGATATAAAGGCCGCATTTGTGTTCCAGATATTTTGGGGCATCGCCAGCAGCTTATGAGCGAGGCGCATTACGCCCACTATTCTCTCCACCCAGACGCGACAAAAATGTGCCATGATATCAAAGAAAACTATTGGTGGCCAGGTATGAAAAGAGAAATTGCCGAATTTGTAGCCCAATGTCCTAACTGCCAGCAGGTAAAAGCAGAACATCAGAAACCAGGCGGTTTGACCCAGGACATAGCTGTACCTCTCCGAAAATGAGAAGCGATTGATGATGATGATGATGATAATGACAGAATCATCAGTTCATTTCTTGCCAGTAAGAACTACTTTCTCGGCCGAAGATTATGCTGAGTTGTATATCAGAAAGATAGTCAGATTACATGGAATACCAGTATCCATTGTTTCAGACAGAGGAGCACAGTTTACAGCCAGATTCTGGCAGTCGTTCCAGAAAAGGTTGGGAACGCAGATTAATTTGAGCACAACATTCCATCCTCAGACAGATAGGCAAGCCGAGCACACAATTCAGGTGCTCGAAGACATGTTGCGAGCCTATCCAGATGGCGCCTTTCGAGGCATTACATGAGCGAGAATGTAGATCGCCGGTGGGCTGGTTGGAATTAGGAGAATCAGCATTGGTTGGCCCAGACATTGTTCGGCAGTCAGAGGAAAAGATAAAGCTTATCCGAGAACGTCTACTAACTGCTCAAAGCCGCCAGAAGTCCTATGCAGATATGCGGCGCAGAAATCTAGAATTTGTGGTAAATGACTGGGTATATCTGAAACTGTCCCCGATGAAAGGAGTAATGAGGTTTGGAAAGAAAGGAAAGCTTAGCCCAAGATTCATTGGGCCATATCAGATTCAGCGAAGAATAGGCCGAGTTGCATACGAGTCGAACTTGCCTCCAGAGTTAGCATCTGTTCACCCAGTATTCCATGTTTCTATGTTAAGGAAGTTCGTAGGAGACCCTTCTACGGTAGTTCCAGTTCAAGATGTCCAGGTCACAGAAGAGTTAACATATGAAGAGGTTCCCGTAGCTATCTTAGACAGACAGATTCGCAGGTTGAGGACTAAAGATGTTGCATCTGTCAAAGTATTGTGGCGTAACAGGAATCGTGAGGAAATGACGTGGGAAGCTGAAGAAGATATGAAAGTCAGATACCCTCACCTATTTCAGGCCTAGTCAGGCGACAGGTATGTCCGTATTATTACTTATGCAGTACCTTATGGTTGTATGTCGGTGAATGAGAACGGTTGATATTTAGTTATCCAGTGGATCCTAGAATATTATGTGCAGTGCCTGTGTTGGACTTTTCTGCATTTCAGGTTTTTGCTATAGTCCATATTATAGGGGAAACTCTGCCGAAATTTTTCTAGAAAGTAAAGTAAGTAGTCCTCTAGATAACAGTGTACATTCGAGGATGAATGTTCTTAAGGGGGGAGAATGTTATACCCCGTAGAATTCCCGGCACCTAGATAACCTATTCGCACATTGGTTAAGCATATTTGAAGGCCATACGTGCTGGAGAAAGGCCCGGGAAAAGATCGGACGAGAAACCTGTCAAACCATCGCGGAAGGAGCCGAGGCAGAACCCCTCCGCGATGGCAGCGTGTCACGGAGGAGGAGCCTCCGCGTTGGCTCCGTGACACGTTGGCCTTGTTCAGGCCCAAGTATATAAAGCCCCACTTTGGTTTTAATTCATTATTAACTTACAATATTTCCAGAAAATAGAGCATACCCGTAGGAAAGGAAAAAGGAACGAAGGAGGGATTATAATTTTCGACCGGTTACGCTGCTAAACGCTGCCCAAACTCAAATTAACTCCAGATACGGGAGTATTTAGCAACAGAGAGCATTCCTACGGATTCAGTTTCGTGAAATACGGCCGACGAATCGTCGAGCCACCGAGCTAAGGTAAGTGGAATTGCTCTAAATTAGTGTCTACGTGTTCCTAGCTGAGAAGTGAATATTTCTCCCTTCTGGACCGCTGAAAAATAGCGAGTTTTCGACCGTCTTTCGATAAGCCTAAGTTTAGGCTATAAACTATATCGAAAGTAGCGTTGTTCTTTATAATAAAGCTGTATTTAGTATGAATTGACGTATTTATGAATGCAGTTGGGAGAAAATAGTTGAAGTACCGGCCGAGCCTCGTCCGACGGACGAATAGTTCAAGAATAAGGTATGTAAAGCTAGTTTCCTCGGCAAGTTAGTAATCTTGATACAGTACAGTAATTTAAAGGCCAGTAGACTATTCAGAAGCCATGTATGATGTTTACTATGAATGATGGTACGATACTAGAAACGTTATGTTATGATCAGTGTGAGATTTGCTAACACGATATAGATTCTAATATAAGTGTTAAGAACTGCACAGCATGCTCAGTAGGTGATGTGACACAGAATGTTAGGACATTATTGTATTCAGTTGAAACCCCGTAAAGCGATGCAATATCTGTAAAGCACCTTAGAAATAGAATGGCAGGCCAAAATAAAGTTTAGGACGCATGTTAGGAATAGTAAATCATGTTAATACAGAAACTCAGTATACAACATAGGTTGCAGCAGAAACACTATCTTGTATAACATGTGCCCCAGTACAGCCTGACAGGAGACTATATTTATATATACATATTTACCAGTCTCAGTACGTATTAATTACGTACAGATTATTATCATCAGTTCAGCATGTAATATATATGATACTTTACCTTATTAGCCTCAGTATGTGAGATATACAGAAAATATTACTAGTTGAGACCGTTGTATTGTTTGGGGTTGGACTACCTAGCATTCATGACCGCCCCAGGGTTGATAGCTGTATCGACTCGTCCGCCAGAGGACGAGGATACGTCGCTCTACGGAGTGGCATGCCGTCCCACAGGGGACGAAGATGGGATGCCAGTTTCCCCATATTTTGCCTTGGTCGGCTTTTATACACCCCCGTCGAGCGGGTACGCCCGGGGTGTTGATTCAGGAGTCCTCCGGACTCAGATGCAGTTATAGTCAGGGGCTCAGCGAGCCCAAGTGCATACCCTGGGAACTGGCAGGATGCTTACGCAGTTTATAGGAGATGGGATGACCGGGGTAGGGGTATAGATTCTGTGCTGGTTGTACCTCCCGGCTTATGGGGGCCGGGTAAGGTTTGTGTGTGCTATGTTATGTTATGATGTGTTATACCCTGTTACAATAGATACGAGTAGATCGACAGTAGCACGATAAATTCTCAGGTACGATTCCTACTCCTTCCAGTATAATTAAGAAAAGGTATGGCTTACATTATCAGACAGTTAATTCATTCCTTTCTATTTTAGTTTCATCAGTTATATCATTGTTTCTCAGATATTTCTTTCAGTTGTTGCTTTACATACTCAGTACCAGTGGTACTGACGCCCGGTGGGGCGCTGCATTACTTGCCTGCAGGTACTCGTAGACGAGCAGGCGATACCACGTGATTCCTGTCAGCGATCGAGTATTCAGCTCCTGTCATTCGGAGACTGAATTCCAGAGGTGTATTTTAGTTTCTTTTGTGGTACAGTACGGGTAGGTCGGGGCCCTGTCCCGATCATTTCTATTGCTATTCGTAGAGGCTTGCAGTCTGTATATGCTTTCCTTGTGGTCAGATGAGCCGGTCGTGTGAGGCCGTGCAGTTGTTAGCTATTAGTATTTTTGTTTCTTTCATGTTGGCCGTGTGGGGCCATAAGTTTGACAGTAGTGGTGACCTTGCCGGTCACGTAGCCTTCTAGTATTTTATTGCTGAGTTGCAGATAACTAGACAGCATGGTGGCCTTGTCGGCCCGCATAGGTTTCCCTATAGTTGCATGTTCTGGTCAGCTGTTAGTACAGGTACAGGAGGCTATAGGCCAATGGGCCGGGGGCTGTATTTACTGCCGTTATATAGCCCTTTGTTTCCAGAAATATGAGTTAGAGCCAGCCAGGCACTAGATGTGCCCAGGCTTAGCAGTTCAGCAGTTCAGGTCCCAGTAGGGCACCAGGTGCCGGTCATGCCCCCCAAGGCGGGGTGTGACACTTATGAAGAAGAGGCTAAGAAATGTTTTAGGAAATTTCCCTTCTTTCATGATCTATGTCATGCGATGAAGTATTTCTATATCCTCCTAACTCATGCTATACGCGTTTGCAGAGTCGTGCCTCCATGCTGAATTAACGAAATAAGGAACAGAAATGGGTATGGCCACGAGGATTACAATGGAGATGAGCACCATCAAGCCCCACCAGCCCCAATGGATCACGTGCTTGAGCAGGATGCCCATGATGAGTTTAGAGCTGCTATCTAGATGTTGGCGTAGACGTTGATTGCTCAGGTCAACCAGTAGGCAGTAGCTCATGTTCTCTAGAATGGGAACACAACGGCGGCTAGAGTCGAGGACTTCCTCATGATGAATCCCCCTAAGTTCCTTGGGTCGAGAGTGGATGAGGACCCACATGAGTTCATCGAGGAGATTCAGAAGATCACCTAGATTATGGGGGTGATGGAGGAAAAGTGTGCAGACCTAGTCTCATATCAATTGAAGGGGGTTGCTCACATTTGGTATAAACAGTGGAAGGATGGTCGGGAAGTCGGAGCGGGTCCCATTGGTTGGGATGAGTTTTTCATCACATTCTTGTACCGATTCTTTCCTCGAGAGATGAGGGAGACCAAGGCAGCAGAGTTCGTGAATCTGAGACAGCAAAATATGACCGTCTAGTAGTATGCTCTAGAGTTCACCTGCTTTTCTAAGTATACCCAGAGATGGTGGCCGATCAGAGGGCTCAAGTGAGCAGGTTTGTGAATGGGGTGGCGGATTACTTGGTCAAGGATTGCAGGACCACTATGCTACATCAGGACATCGACTTATCCCGATTGGTTTTGTATGCCCAGTATATGGAGGTAGTGCAGATGAGGAAGAGGGAAAGAGAGGCCAAGAGGGCCAGGACAGATAGTTTCGGGTTCTCCCAGCAGAGGTCGGGTGGTTGACATCGTCAACAGTCCCACCAGAGATTATCAACCCTAGTACCATCAGCATCAAATGTGCTATCTAGATCTAGGTGTGATTAGAGGAGATAGGCGTCAGGCTCTCGAGGTTAAGGGAGCAGGTCAGTGGAGTCGAGCATTCAATGTTGTGACAGGTGTGGTCGGAGGCACACTAGTCAGTGCTTAGCGAGAACAGGTGCATGTTTCGGGTGTGGGAAGCTCGATCATAGCTCAGAGATTGCCCAGCAGCCAGACAGGGCCAGGGTAGAGGTCGATACCCAGCCACCAGTTCAGCAGCTCCACCAGCATGTTCAGCTCATCAGGATGCATCCACAAATATAGGTGGTGGTCAGCGTCAGAACAGGTTTTATGCTCTCTCGCCTCACCAGGAGTAGGAGGGCTCTGCAGATGTAGTCACAGATATGTTATGAGTATTCCATATTGATGCATATACGTTATTGATAATGCTTAAACTTACACTCTTGATAAACTATAAAGCAGACGCTGTCAATAAAAAACACAACAAAGGTTGGGGTCGAACCCACATGGAATATGGTAAGAACTAGACTAATGCAGGTATTTAAGATTTTAGGTATGTTTGGGGTTTATAGAAAACAATAGTAAACAAGAGTGAAAATCAATTGTTGTTTATCCAAATTTGCAATTAACTAGGGTAAGTGATCCTCATGGGTTCATAACTACTTCGGGCTTACACTCGTGATCTATCCCAACGCTTACTTGTAGAACTGATAACTAGGGTTCATCCAAATGAATTGTTCGTCCCTATTGGATGACTATACTCAATCACCAGGTTAGGTCTCATGAGCAATTTCAATTTAACCGTTATCAATTTATTCCAAATAAACTATCTTGCGACTGCAACTCAATTTATATAATGATCATAAAAATCAAGGTTTTATTGTAATTCTTTTTTCCTAATCTCTACTTCTCTAGGTTCAAGAAAGTAAAGAATTTGGGAAAGTCCTAACATTGCAGTTTGTTAAAAATTATTAAAGATGAAGAGAATACAATACAAGCGTTTAACATTGGTTTCAAATCACTTTGTGTAACCCTAGTTTTTTTACTCCACCGTGGTTCCCACAATCCTAGTTGTGGAGATTTTATCCTCTCATGATTATAAGATTATGTTTAGTATTCATAGACAAACACATAATTAAATACTTAAAACGATGATCGAAAGAAAACTTGCTTTGAATATTGCAAGAAAAGATGATGAACAAATTAGAGAACAATTTGTGAAAATCAAAGTTATGATCTCAAGAATTGCTCTCCAATGTTGTCAAAAAATGATATGGACTGATGATAATCTTATAATGAACGTCCTTTCAGCGACTCTGAACTAAAATAAACCTAAAAAGTATTTATATAGATAATAAAATCCTTTTCCTAAGTTAACAAGGAAATATCCAAAATATGGCACTGACTTCATATGACTCCTTATACGACCCGTAACAGGATTGTATGGGTCGTGCCTTGTCTCGTACATCCCTTGGCTTCTGTAGAATTTTCTAAGTGTTGGCCTCTGGTACGACTTGTAACATGATCTCACGAGTTGTACGATCAATTCATGGTTTGATACTGAGAACTCAGGCATCTTCTAAAGATTTCTACGAATGTCTTGGTATGCCTCATACCTTTATCCTACGACTCGTAACAGCTTGTCGTAACATGAGATCTGCCAAGTCCCAAAAATCTCTTGAAGTTTTCTACGGTTCCTGTTATAGGCTTTAGGTAGATGTTATGATTCGTAATTGCTACCCGTACCAGGAAACTTCAACTGTGCAAGTTTTCTCTAAAGTTTTCTACAACTCAAGATACGGCTCGTACCAGGACGATACGGCTCGTACTGCGAGTCAGACTTTGCCTTTGACTTATACCAATCTTCTGGGCTTTTCCACGGGTCTCAGTACAGCTCATACAATCTTGGTACAACTCGTACTAAGATCCGTACTTGGCCCAAAATCTACAACTTTATGCATCTTTTGCATATTTTGACTCCAACACCTATTTTTTCTGAAAACAAAGTAAAAGAACCTCATATCCATATAAACAAACCTAAGTTCATGTTATTTTCCTAGTTTTAAGCATTGAAAGTGTTGTAATCTCGCAACAGATCAATTGTTAGCTCTAGGGGCTACTTTATCTTTTGTTACACTCTATGTTGCTAGTAGTTTCAGAGTCAGTTTTGAAATCCTATCAGAACTCTTTTTAGTCTCTACTCTAGTCGGTGACTCAATTATAGCTTAATGGATATACAGAAATTGCCCTATCACAGTCCTTCAGAAAGTCACCTCAGTAGGTCTAGTAGAGTTAGACATGACAGATTTTGACATTATCTTTGGGATGGATTGGTTACATGCATGTTATGCCTCCGTGAATTGTAGAACTTGTACGGTAGAGTTTCGATTTCCAAGTGACCCAGACCTAGAGTGGAAGGGTAGTTCAGCTGTGTACATCACTTTATTTCCTACCTTAAAGCCAGAAAGATGATTTCTAAGGGTTGTGTCTACCATCTAGTTCGGGTTAAGGATGCTACGTTTGAGACCAACTTTCCAGCCAGTTCCTATAGTGTGTGAATATCCAGAAGTGTTCCCAGATGATCTACCCGGAGTCCCTCACAAGCGGGAGATTGACATTGGCATTAACCTTCTTCCCGATACACAACCTACATCTATCCCTCCTTACAGAATGGCTCCAGCTGAACTAAAGAAGTTGAAAGAGCAGTTGAAGGATCTCTTATACAAGGGTTTCATCAGACCTAGCAAATGCCCATAGGGTGCACCAATTCTCTTTGTTCGAAAGAAGGATGGTTCTCTTCATATGTGCATTGACTATCGATAATTGAACAAGGTCACAATCAAGAACAAGTATCCTTTCCCCAAAATTGATGATTTGTTTGACCAACTTTAGGGTCCTAAGTTCTTGTCAAAGATAGATCTCAGGTGCGGTTATCACCATCTTAGAGTTAGAGAAAGTGACATCCTGAAGACAACCTTCAAGACTCGGTATAGTCACTATGAGTTTATAGTTATGTATTTTGGACAAATGAATGCTCCTACAACTTTTATGAATTTGATGAATAGGGTATTCAAGCCATATTTGGACATATTCATGATTGTGTTCATAGATGATATTCTCATATACTCTCGGAGCGAGGAGGAGCATGCCGCTCATTTGAGGATTGTACTGCAGATTCTTAAGGATTACCAACTGTTTGCTAAAATCAGTAGCAGTTTTGGGCCATGTGGTGTCGAGTGAGGGTGTACAAGTGGACTCCCAAAAGATAGAAGCTGTAAAGAATTGTCCTAGACCGGTTAATCCTTCTGATATCAAGAGTTTCTTGGGTTTAGCTAGTTACTACAGAAGGTTTTTTGACGGATTTTCATCCATTGTAACATCGTTGACTAAGTTGATCCAGAAGAAAGTCAAATTTTAGTGGCCAGATGCCTGTGAGAAGAGTATTTAAGAGTTAAAGACTCAACTCACGTCAGCCCCAGTATTGACCCTACCTAAGGTATAGATGGATTTATGGTGTATTTTGATGCCTCTAGGGTTGGTCTTGGTTGTGTATTGATGCAGCATGGTAGGGTCATTGCATATGCTTCTAGATAGCTCAAGACTCATGAGAAGAATTACCTGACGTATGACCTAGAATTAGCTATAGTGGTGTTCGCAATGAAGATTTGGAGGCACTATTTGTATGGAGTGCATGTGGATGTGTTCACAGACCACAAGAGTCTTCAGTATGTGTTTACTCAGAAGGACCTGAATTTGCGACAAAGGAGGTGGTTAGAGCTTCTCAAGGATTATGACATGAGTGTTCTTTATCATTCAAGAAATGCCAATGTTGTGGTGGATGCTCTTAGCATCCACAGAAAGTGTTTCTCATGTGGAAGATGGAAGGAAAGAGTTGGTGAAGGATGTGCACCGGATTAGTTGATTAGGAGTTCATCTTGTTAATTCAACGGATGGCAGTGTCGTTGTTTAGAATGGCTCAGAATCCTCTTTGGTGACTGAGGTCAAGGCTAGGTAAGATGAGGATTCTATCTTGGTAAAGTTGAAAGAAGCGGTTCAGAATCAAAAGGTAGAGGTCTTCTCCCAAGGGGGAGATGGTATACTTCGATAGCAGGGTCATTTATGTGTTCCAAATGTTATGACTAGAGAGAACGGATGTTGCACGAGGCTTATAGTTCTCCATATTCTATACATCCAAGTCCCACCAAGATATACCGTGACCTACGGGAAGTCTATTGGTGGAATGGTATGAAGAAGGACATAGCAGAGAATATGGCTAAGTGTATGAACAACCAACAAGTGAAAGTGGAGCATCAAAGACCTGGAGGTGTTCTACAGGTCATTAGTATCCCTACGTGAAAGTAGGAAGAAATAAATATGGACTTAAATACAGGGTTGCCTCATACTCACCGATAGTATAACTCTATTTGGGTGGTGGTAGACAGGTTGACTAAGACAATTCATTTTCTACCGGTCAAAATTATCGATTCAGCTGAGGACTATGCTAAGTTGTATATTAAAGAATTAGTTCGATTGTACTCAGTTCACTTTGCAGTTTCGAAAGTCATTTCAGAAGGGACTTGGTACTCAGGTCAAGCTTAGTACAGTTTTTCACGCGCAGACGGATGGTCTGGCCAAGTGAAGCATTAAGATTCTTGAGGATATGTTGAGAGCATATGTGATTGACTTCAAAGGTAGTCGGGATGACCATTTACCTCTTGTCGAGTTTGCTTACAAAAACAGTTACCAATCCAGTATTCAAATGGCCCCATTTGAGGCTCTTTATGGGAGGAGATGTAGATCGCCTATTGGTTGGTTTGAATTAGGTGAGGCCATGTTGATAGGGCCAGATTTAGTCTATGAGGCTATGGAGAAAGTTCAGCTTATAAGGGAAAGGTTGAAAATAGCTTAGAGTCATCAAAAGTCCTATGCGGATGGGAGGAGAAGATAACTTGAATATGAAGTTGATGATTGGGTGTTCTTGAAGGTATCTCCCATGAAGGGAGTGATGAGATTCAAAAAGAAAGGAAATTTTAGTCCCCGATATGTTGGCCCGTACAGGGTGTTGAGACGTGTTGGCAAGATAGCCTATGAGTTGGAGTTACCCTCAAAATTAGCTTCCGTACATCCAGTCTTCCATGTATCGCTCTTGAAGAAGTGCATTGGTAATCCTACATTTATTGTTCCAATAGAGAACAGTAGTGTGGACGATAGCCTTAGCTATGAAGAGGTTCCGGTTGAAATCCTTGATCGTCAGGTTCGGAAGTTGAGGAACAAAGAAGTAGCTTCAATAAAAGTTTTATTCAAAAATAAGTTTGCTGAGGGAACTATGTGGGAAGCTAAAGCATATATGATGGCTAAATACCCGAATCTTTTCCCTATCGGCTCAGTTCCAGCTTGAGGTACCAATTTCCTCCTTAGTACTATATTCAACTTCATGTCTAGTTTATGTCTCTCAGTTTTATATATGTCAGTGCATGTATGCGTGATTCATCAATTTAGTTTAGTCATGTATTTCAGTCCAGAGTCAGTTACTCCATCAGCTCTCAGCTTCAAATATTCAATATGTGTTATGGCAGTTCCTTTCCCTAGTTTTTTAGTATGTTACCCAACATTCGAGGACTACTGTTCCCAAGGGGGAGATATTGTAATACCCCGGAAGTGCTTAAGACTAGACTCGGGAGTTGAAAGGGTGTTTAGTAGAAAAATTAGAAAAATCGTCATAGGACGACTCATGGTACAAGTTGTAGAAGTGGCCAACAGATCGTAGGGTCACTCGTGGGTAGCAATTTGTGGAGGAGATATTGGTAGCAACGAGTCCAGTAACGAATCATGGGATGATGAAACGAGTCATGGAAGGGAGTCGTCGTTTGGTTCTGGATTGTCAAGATGGAAGGTACGAGTCATGACATGATTCATGATGAGGAACCACAGATCATGGTAAAGACTCATTAGTTGGATCTAGGGCGATTGAGTTGGAAGCTACTAGTCAAGGTACGACCTGTTGTGAGGAACAGTGAGTCGTTACTCACACCTGTAAGAAGGATCCCGAAATTATCTCAGTGGTGGTAATAGATGGGTCCAACATCTCATGGGATGATGGTACTAGTCATTTTGTGATCCGTGGAAAACTCCAGAAACTCAAGGTTGAGGTAGTGGCAAGGACGGAAGGAACCCACGAGTCGTGGGATGGAGGTACGACTTGTGGTGTGAGTCGTGGCACCTGACAGTGTAGAAATTTCTGTGAAGGGCAATTTTGTAATTTTTAAGATCCTAAGTCCTAAACTACGTCATTTTAAGACTTGAAAGAAGTGTATTAGGAGGGTTAAACCTATTCTAACCTATTCCCTCCCCATGCATGCAAGCTTAGAGGATTCCATTGAAGACCAAGCCTAGAAATCCTCTAATTCTCCTCCAAAACTCTTGGGCTTTTAAAATCAAGTTAAGAATCAGTTTACCCAGGTATGTAGGGTTATGAACGGAAGTTTCTCTTCACTTTTATGTCCAAATCCTATCTCAAGTTCATGAAATCAAGTGTATGATCCTATGGGGTTTTAATCAAAAGTATGAATTTTGTATGTCGTAATCATGGGTCAATTCCCTTCATGTTTTAAACGATATTTAAAATTCATGGGCATGTTTTATACTTATTTTTAATTGCAATTCATGATTTCTAGTTTTAAAAGTATTATGCCCAATTATGAAAGTTTCATGAAAAGTTAAGATTATGATCTATGTTTTCAAGCATGACGAGATGTTTAGCATGAAAGAATGTTTATGAATTACCCATGTGAATCCATGATTTTTGACTTGAAAGTCTATTTCAAGCATGTCAAAGTTTGGGCAAGCCCACATGATCTAAGTATTATGATTTACTTTAATTTTATGATGTTAGCTTACCACATGGTTTTGGAGCCTAAAATCCCACTATTAGCTTTTGGTATGTTTTGAGCCAAGGCTCCTCATATTTAGATTTCAGACTATATATGTAATTTTATGATCAGCTTCATTGAAAAATGATGGTTCAGTTTTGTTGGAAAATGATAGAGAGCATATGCATGTTTTTGGGAGTAGTGTATAACACCGAGTAGGCTAGGGGTTCAGGTAAACCCTGGACCTTAGAACTATGTGCCAACGTAGATTTATTCAAATCCATTGGGACCTCCCTTGTGAGATTTCTCTGTCCCCAAGGGGCCTTTAGCTTGATATCGATATCATGGTAGCGCCCTTAGCCCTGACAAGGCTTTGTACGGCTCTGCCCACTTGAGTGTAATAGTTGGGATCACGTAAGCTCTATATGATTATGTTGGTTATATGATGAGTCTTCCATTGTTCCTCATGATTTCAATTATGTATGTTCATCAGTTATGATAATATGTTTTTAGCAAGTTTGTCCCCATGATCAATTTATCATTTTTACGTATGAATATTGTTTTAGCTTTGGATCATTCAGTTCAGTTATGAATTTCAATTTATATCTAATCATGTTTTCAGATATTAGCATGCAGTCCTTACTCTCAGAATCTTATAATGACGTGATTTATGTTATGCATGTTTTTAGCTTATACTTAGTTTAACACACTGAAACTTTCCTAGACCAAACTCATACTTTGCAAGAAAAATCTAGAAGAAACCAGAAAAAAAAGCCTTAGAACGACTGAGACAACGAGTCATTGTCAGCCTTGCTTGGTCCTTTGGGAACCCACGGGACATGAAAAAACCTGTTGTGAGAAACAACGAGTCGTCTTGTCACCCGTTGGTTCCCCAGCTCAAAACACCTTTTCCTGGACCCGATGACTCAACTAACGAGTCATCATTTGATAAAATGACTCATGGTGTGAGTCGTTGGTTGAGTGTCTCAGAAACCCTCCTCAGTGACAACGAGTGGCAGCAATGACCCATTGTACCACACAATGAGTCATTGTGACCACTCGTCGTATCAAGTCAGAGATTTTTATAAATTGTTCCAGTGAAGATAACGACTAGACACAATGACCCATTGGGTCCACCAACGAGTCATTGTGTTGCCCATTCCAAGCCTCCCAGTTTTTCCATCCAGTGACCATAGGAGGAACCAATGACCAGTTGGTTCATCAACCGAGTCGTGGTATCTCCCGTTTCCAAATTCAGTGAGCCTAGAACCTAGGCAGTAGGACTAATGACTGGTCCTGATGAGTTGTGGTCTCAACCAATGACTCGTTGAGTGACCCGTTGGTCCCCTGTTGGGTAGTTTTCCAGATTTTATTTCAGGGTTATTTTCGTACTTTCTAGCCTTTTATCTTAAAACCCTATCGAACACTTTTAGATAAATAGCTCTGACCAGTATTAGAACCCCCGGCTTCAGTTTCAGTTTGTTCTTTAAACAGTTACGACGCTTCCAGATAAGTAGATTTGGTCAGTCTTAGAACATCAATTACAGATAATGACCTGATAAGACTCTCAGGGTACTTCCAGATAAGTATCCCTGACTTAGTCTTGGACCAAAGTTTCGAGCTATCATCTTAGTAGAAAGTCCAGGACTATTCAGTGGGAGTAGGACTTAGCACCGAGCGGATCGGGGTTCCAGTGCACTCGGGTTCCCAGAACTTCGTTGCCACCATATGTTATTTTATTGGCCTTATGGCCCCAGACCTATGATCACCCACTTCATGCCTTTATACCCTGGCAAGGTATATTGGGTCCTATCAATGGGGTGTATACATCGGACTCCACATCTAGTTCACGTGGTTATATGTCGGTTATAGACTCTCCCATTAGTCAGTACAATCTTAGTTTAGTTCAGCTCAGAATAGTTCAGTTACTCAGTTCAGATCAGTTTAGTATAGTTAGTTCAGATTCAGTATCTCAGATTAAGGGCATGTCTTTGACCATCAGACAGAGTCATTTTTACCATTTCAGTATATTTCAGTTTATTCAGTTTCAACATTTCAATTGGTCATTGCATGTCATTACAGTTCAACTATTTATTCTCTGTGCTATGTTTTCTCCTACTTACTTAGTACATTCAAAGTACTAACGCATACCTTTTAATTTCATTAGATGTTCGTTTAACCTCAGCATGCTCTCATTCATAGTTCAGACTCACATTAGATAGTTATTTTAGATTTAGCATAAAAATTATAAAACAAAATATCAAACTTTTGGTTACACTGTTGTTTGCATTTTTAGAATCGAAATATAGTACACTTGAACAAATTGCACTTCATCCCAGTCCCTGTGGGATCGATACTTGGCTTACTTAAGCCACTTTACTACTTGTTCAACCATATGCACTTGCGTGTAGTTATATACCCATATAACGCAGACTGAACAAGTTTTTGGCGCCGTTGCCGGGGACTTGGCAATTGATGAATTTGTTTTAAGTGTTAATTTACTGTATTTTTATTTTCTTAGTGTTGACAACTTGGTCTTAGCCTGTATTTTGCAAACTTAATTTTTGTTGAACACTGGCAAGAGACAAGGAGCTGGTGGAATCGTATATAGAGCCAGAAAGGATATTTCACAGTAAACGGAGAGAAGCTCTACAAAGAAAGATGCAGTTGCTCAGACAGACGATCATGGAGCAACAACAGAATCCACCGGTAGTACGGGCAGTTTTAGTGCCTGAAGAAGTAGCAGCTCGGCCGGTTCGCGAGGTGGCAATCCCACATGCTAATAATGTCACATCTAGCATCCGCAAACCTGAGCCAGGAGGGAGGTTTGAACTTAAGCAGAATATGGTGCAATTGCTGCACACTAGCGGGCAGTTTACCGGTTTCCCTCATGAAGATCCACAGCAGCATCTCCAAATTTTTTTTGAGATAAGTGACACTTATATCCCCGCTGGAGTGTCATCAGATTATGTCCGGCTTACATTGTTCCCATTCTCACTATTGGGAGAAGCCAAGAGGTGGTTGAAAGTTGAGCCATCGAATTCTATTTCTACGTGGGATGATCTTGCAAGGAAATTCTTGATACGGTTTTTTCCCTCCGGTAAAACAGCAAGACGTAGAAGTCAAATTCTATGTTTCAAACAGAGAGAGGGAGAGAATTTATATCAGGCCTGGGAGAGATTCAAGTCCATGTTGCGGGATTGTCCTCATCATCATCAGTCCAATGATGTGCTGGTGCACACTTTTATAGAGGGTTTGGAACCCCACACCAAAATATTCCTAGACTCGGCAGCTGGAGGTCAAGCACTGGAGAAAACTTATGAGGAGCTGTATACCTTGTTGAACCGTATTTCGCAGGGCAATCCGGAATGGAATGCTGATACATCAAGAGGTAGGACAAGGAAAGCAGCAGGAGTGCTAGAAGTGGATGGGTTTACAGCTATTGCTGCACAGATAGCTGCATTGCAAAATCAACTTAACACCCACTTCAGCAACATGACAATGAACCAGCCTCAAGCCCTAGTGAATGCTGTGCAGCAGATGTGGTGTGAAGTGTGTGGAAGCAGTGAGCACTCAGCTGAGTGTTGTGGAGCCAATCCTGACTCGGTAAACTTTGTGGGAAATGTACAAAGGAACCACCAACAGTATTGTAATAGCTACAATTCCAATTGGAGGAATCACCCTAGTTTCTCATGGGGTAGCAACGACCATCAAGGGCAAAGTTCGGGTCAGGGTGTGCAAAGGAACCAAGGAGGGCAGCAGAATATCAAGCACAATTCAGAAACAACAATGCACCTCCTCCACCACCATCACCCAGCATTGAGGAGATGTTTAAGACCATGATAGCTAACCAAGCTCAATTGCAGGCTGACTATGTGAAATTGGCAGCCGAAGTGAAAAACAACCAGTTAGCTACCAAGGCACTTGAATATCAATTTGGGCAATTTGCTGGAGCCCAAAACACAAAGCCTAGAGGAGGACTGCCGAGCGACACGGATCCCAATCCCAAGCAGGTAAATGCAATGACCACAAGGAGTGGTTTGCAGCTGAAAGAGGAGGAACCAGAAAGACCACCTCAACAATCAGGAGCAGCAGAAGTTGAGAGGGAGCAAAGTACTGAAAGGGGGAAGACTAAGGAAGCTGGACCAGAAAGACCTCCACCCCCGTTCCCTCAACGATTAAAGAAACACAAGGAGGAGGCGTGTTTCATGAAATTCATGGAGGTGCTGAAACAGGTACATATTAACTTACCTCTTGTTGATGTTTTGCAGGGAGTGCCGAAATATGCTAAGTATATAAAGGACATCGTGGCAAACAAAAGTCGGTTGACTGA
Source organism: Datura wrightii (assembly GCA_035772735.1). Lineage (NCBI taxonomy): Eukaryota > Viridiplantae > Streptophyta > Magnoliopsida > Solanales > Solanaceae > Datura > Datura wrightii. The sequence goes on from JASDFA010000003.1 coordinate 15,483,944, forward strand.
GTATGCTACAGTGGCTCTAACAGAGGAGTGCACCTCCTGGATTCAAAATAGAGTGCCCACAAAGCTCAAAGACCCTGGGAGCTTTACTATCCAGATTACTATTGGGCAGAGCATTCGAGCTCGTGGATTGTGTGATTTGGGAGCGAGCATAAATTTGATGCCTTTATCGGTATTCAGAAAGTTGCCTAGACCCACAACAATAATCTTGCAATTGGCAGATCGATCCTTAGCCAGACCTGATGGCATTGTGGAGGACGTTCTGGTGCAAGTTGGCTCCCTAATTTTCCCGGTAGATTTTGTCGTGCTGGATTTTGAACCAGACACGGAAGTCCCATTTATTTTGGGACGTCCCTTCTTGGCAACCGGGAAAGCACTAATTGACGTAGCTGCGGGGCAGCTAACAATGTGAGCACACGACAAGGTGGAGGTGTTCGATGTGTACAAGGCACCGAAGCTCCCGATGGTGCACGAAGAACTCTCGGTGATCAATGTGATTGATCAAGGTGATGATGAGCAGATTAAGGATTCACGGGAGTTAATGGGAATACCACCGGATCGGTGTAAGCACTACTGGGGGGAGGTCGGTGATCGAGAGAAATCATCCATCACCCTAGAGACAACTGAGCTTAACGACATCGAGCCGTGACGGTAAACCAGGCGCTGCACGGGAGGCAACCCGTGAAAAGATTTTTCTTTCTTTTTGTAAAGTGTAAATAGATTTTTCTTTTTCTTTTTCTTGATTTACTACAAAATTTTTCATTTTAGTTTTTGTTTTATTTGTATTTAGAGTGAAACCTATAATTCTAACCAATTTTGTATAGTGAGATGAATTTCCGGTCAAACGGAGGAAAATATGCACGGAATCGCAAAGGAAAAGTCGAGGTATGAAAATTAACAAAAAGTGGCAAAACAGTGAGCTGGGGCGATAGCTCCGTGTCATGGAGGTGGACCTCCGCGTTACCTCCGTGACATGTTGAGGTATAATCTGGATTTTTTTAAAAAATTTCCAGAACAGGCTCGCGATAGCTCCGTGTCACGGAGGCAGTGCACCGCGATGCACTCCGTGACACGTTGCCGTGTATATCGCGACGGGTCACACCGGGTCGCCGGGTGACCCGCACGATTTCCCTACTTTTTAACCCCGAAAAACCCCTTCCTTTCCTTATTTTTCAATTACTCCGCGACCAAAACCCCCCAAAACCCATCCCCCTTCAACGTGACATGGAGGAGGCTTAGAAAATCATCAAATTTGCGTAAAATCTTCAACTTCAAGGTATGTTCTTCGATTCCACCTCAATTTCTTGTCGATTTTCTTTGATATTGAGCATGTGAGGTGAGCTAAATTGCCCTAAGTAGAAATTAATCATGTATTCAATTTAATTGTTGTTGATGAATGTTCGGAATGTCGTTATGATTGCTTGAACTCATCAATTGCATAAATTAATCAAATTTGCTTGATAATATCATTTCTAGGGCGTGTTTTTGAATTTGAAGTTGAAAATGTAGTGAACTTGTGAATTTCATACCGGGATGTACATGTTGAATGAGATGAGTCGATGTACTAATTGTTAGGATGTTAATAGAACGATGGATTCTCGGGTTAAGGGAATGTTGAAATTTGTAAGAATTTGGTTGGTTGTATAGGTTCGTGTAGATAATTTTTTGTTGTTGTTTTCGTTTCTTTGTTTTTCCTTGCTAAGTGCGATGGGTAAAATGTTAGCGATGGTAGTGATTGCGATTAGCTGTACGAAGTCTGAGTAGTACACATAAGATATACCATCGAATTCTTCGAACGCACTAAGCATGATTATATAGTGGGTTATTGTGTGTAAATAAGTATAATCTTGCCGTATTGTTGTAACTGTAGCTAAGGACTAAGTTTGGGGTAACCTAGCTTAACCCGACCTTAGCCGAAGTTAATATCCGTTAGCTTAACATTGATCTTGTCCACTTGGGTTGACAGTTAAAATGGTAAGCAGGCAAGAGAAAGGGAAAGGCGCATCAACTTCGGGAGCCGGAAGGAAGCGAATTAGACTGGGCACAGCAGTCCCAACAGCACCAGCAGTTCCACACGGCCAACGCCTCCAATACGGAACAAGATGGGTGACTGATGAGGGGAAAAATTGGTACGCAAAGCACAAAGAAAACAAATATTTCCCTGAGGAGCATATAGCACGGGAACCATTGGCACAGGAGTTCCCTAGGATGGCCCACCGGATCGAGGCAGCTGGGCTCAATTTCATCTTTGAAGAGCCCAAGGAATGTAACTTACACCTGGTTTGGGAATTCTATGCCAACTGGAACCCGACGATCAGAAGTCACACCATCAAAATCAGAGGGCAAATAGTCACTTTGGAGCCCCACCACCTCAATGCCATCATAGGAGCACGGGACACAGACGCCCACGTACTCCGACAGCTGAACATTACCCCACTGTATGCGGACATCAGACGCACATTGTGTGGGACTCAATCGACAGCTAGATGGAGCAGACACAAAGAGAGGGGCTACCACCAGACTTTGCCCTATTCACAGATGAATAGGGAAGCCAGAATATGGCTGAAGATTGTGTGTTCCTTCCTTATCCCGGGGGTACATATGACAGATGTAACCCGGGATCATGTATGCCTGGTGTACGCCTTGATGAAAGGGCTGGAGATCAACGTGAGGGCGGTGATTATCTCCGCCATGAAGAGAGCCCGGTTGCATCAGGGGCACAGGTATGGCTTTGGTGGACTACTCACCACCTTCCTCAGGGGCCTAGATGTTGAGGAGGAGGCCCTTGACTATATCCCGCAGATGGAGCGGCGGGCTTTAGATTTTACTAAAACTAAGGCTCTCGACACCATCCACGGGCCAATGCTTACACTTGGCGAGCGACATGCTCGTGATGATCAGTATATGGCTCGAATGTATGGGATGCAGAGGCTCCAGCTGAGGATAGGCGGGAGGCCGGCGACAGAGGAGGAGCTATGGCAGCTCGAGCTAGACTACCCCTTCGACGAGAACGCCAGGGCTCTATGCCGAGTGGGACCAGCATTTGTAGAGCCCACGGATGATGACATCCCCACAGATGAGGAGACACGTCGGGAGGACTCCGATGTGGAGTCCGATGAAGACAACGGGGGCGATTCAGACATGGGAGAAGAAGCAGCAGCACCCGATGAAGAAGTGGAGTACTTTGATTGATCAGGGAGTTCCACCACCTGATTTTGTGCTATTTTAATTTTTGTGAACACTGGGGACAGTGTTCGAGCTAAGTGTGGGGTGGGAGTAGTTAGGTGCTGGGCTATGTTGTTTTGTATGTATGATCTAAACTGTTGTCGTGCATGTGAAATTTTGATGTTCCCTGTGAGTTGTGAATTGTTAAGTTGTTGTTCTGTATTTGTAAATTTATGTGAAATTGATGTGTGTTGCTGAATGTTGCTAGCTGATTCTGTACATATTTTTGCTATCGAAATGATCGATATTTTTAAAATTTAAAATATTTTGTACATAATTTTTCTATCGAAATGATCGATATTTTCAACATTTTTTTTACTTCTTGGGTTTCTCGGCGTTTGTTTTTGGTTCTTTTACAGAGAATGGTCCCATTGAACCGAAGTCATAGTAGTGACCGTTCCCTATGATGGATGGATGACGACCGTCTTAAGGGAAATGTAGTCGTTAGGAGTAGTTTTTTTCTCTCAATTATTTTTCAATTTTTTTCTTTGGTGGGTTGCATCCCAAAACCTATAGTTACTATATGGTTGCGAAATTCGAGTTGCATGTTGTACATGATATTTAAAATGCAAAGGTGATTCGTATGAAAGCATGCAACTTTGTAAATATGTTGAGATACCTAGGCCATAGAGTTCGATTCAGTGTGATTGAGGCTTAATGTTTGAATTCCTGTAATTAGCTGATTGAAGAGTCTGTGAATACATCTTGAATTGAGCATGTGCAAAAAGTGTGAAGTGAGGTGTTGTTATTCCATGCTATTGTGAAGTGTCTAGAACTTGCCTGGTGTGTGTGCAAAACGAAATGAAGGAGGTGTAATGTAGGAAAGGATGTAGGCATTTCTTTGTTTTAACCGAGAGTTTCTATTTTTCCTTGTCGTACCCACCTTGATTGTATACCCTAGTCGGCCCGTTGAGCCTTTAGCCTATTATTTTTTTTCTTTTTGTCAAAAAGTGTAAACCGAGCTTAATCCCTTCTTTTCATTAGCCGTAAAGTTTATACAAAACTCTTAAGCGCTTAAGAAGAGAAAATCATTTTCCCGAAGTGTCAAAGAGTGAGAATGGTGAAAAGAAAAAGAAAAGCAGAGTGATAGAAGAAAATAAAAGGTTGAAGGAGCACTTGCTATAAATAAACTTTAATGAAGGTGCATGAATAATCTTTGTTGTTGTGTCAAGTGTGCTTAATACGATGGGCCATACTAAAGAAAAACATCAAGAATGGGATGATGAAAAAAAAGAAACAATGTCCATGAGTTGATGGGATGTGTTGAAAAGGCGATTAAGGATGCTAGTGGCTGTTATTGGCTAACCCAATATTTACTAGTTCCGTAACTTCCATTACAACCAGTTAAAGTCCTACGTGATCTTACATCGCACTTCTTTATACTAGTGGAGTAATACACTAAGGGCAAGCTTATGGGTCATGACATGATGCATGTGAATTCTTTTGGGAGAGAGAGCGAAATTGTGTTTACATGCCCCTGCTTGAATTTTTGTGAGTTCATATGAGCAAAAAAGGGGGAGACTCTCTTGTGTTGTGAGGGCACATGCTTGATGAGAGATTAATTTTTGTGTCGGATATCTTGATCAGCTGATTTGCATGAGTTTGCCAATATCGAGAGTCGATTCTTAAAGTCTAGGAGGTCTTGATGTATTGAAGGTCATTGCATTGATAGGACCATGCATGTTTTCTTGATGATTTGCTGTATTAAATAATCGGTATGATCGTAGCCTAAATTGTCGAACCAAAGTAGCGAGGTTGGGATGTAAATTGCATGAAGTGTTGGATTGTTGTTCGAGGACGAACAAGGATTTAAGTGTGGGGTAAGTGATCTTGGGCAAATTTATATGCCCAAGTGATACTCAAAAGTATCATTTTCGCCTTGTTCATCTATCAATGTGTATACATTCTCATGTAATTGGTAATAAAATGTAAATTTATACTAACCAACATGATTAGCATTGTTTTGCAGGTAAAATGTAATTTCGGGAAGCTAAAATGCATGTTGGAGGATATCGAGGTTGGACTTGGATGCGAGCAAGGGACAAGACATTGGACAGCATGAATTAGAGGAGCTCCGCGATAGAGCCGTGTCACGCTGCCATCGCGGAGGCCTTCTGCCTGGATAGGGAAATTTCGCCCAAATTCCAGAGAGGGTACGCGATAGGTCCGTGGCACGGTGGCTTGGCTCCGCATTGCACGCTGTGCCACGTTGGGCTTTAATTCCTGGACCCCCAGTTCCAGTTAAGGTCCGCGTCCGTAGCGTGTCACAGAGGCAGTGCTCCGCAATGCACTCCGTGACACGTTGCTCGTTATTCCGGGAAAAATTCCCACCAGTATAAATAGAACACTTAGGTTCATTTTTCAATATTCTGACTTGGTGGAGCAAGAACGTGGGTTACAAGCAGTTGAGGGGACGAAATTCTCAGGGTTTTTCTCTCTTTCCTTCTTCTTTAATTCAATTGCTTGTATGTTTAACACTCATTTAATGATGTTTAATCCACAAATGAGTGGCTAAATCCTCTTCTTGCTGAGGTTATGAACAATTGTAATGAAATGTGATCATTGATTCTTTGGTTTTTCATCTTTTCTTCCATGTTGTTCTATTAATTCTTGTTCTTACTGCATTAATGTGTGGCCTACGTTAATGTATATCTAAAAAGTCCGGTTTCACTCGAGAGAGCAAGAAATTGGAAAGTTGTGAATTAATAGGATATGATCTTTTCTTGGTTTGGGAAAATTGGGAATTGATTTACTTTCAGGATAGGAATATACCTGAAAGTCGTATTAGTCAATTTAGGAACCGGGTTTGTATGGCTAGAACATGAATTGCATTTAATCACAGAAATGTAGGTGGATGGTTCATGATTCTTAAGTGAGGTTAAATACGAGAGTTTTAATCTCTTGGCAATAGTTCTTGGCTAGCAACTGGAGGAAATGACTAACCAAATTATATCGATAATTAATTTCATTACATGTTCGTTTAACCTCAACATGCTCTCATTCATAGTTCAGACTCACATTAGATAGTTATTTTAGATTTAGCATAAAAATTATAAAACAAAATATCAAACTTTTGGTTACACTGTTGTTTGCATTTTTAGAATCAAAATATAGTACACTTGAACAGATTGCACTTCATCCCAGTCCCTGTGGGATCGATACTTGGCTTACTTAAGCCACTTTACTACTTGTTCGACCACGTGCACTTGCGTGTAGTTATATACCCATATAACGCAGACTGAACAGGTACATCTCTGCCTTGAGACCTCTCCTAATTCTCGTACCACAACACCGCTATGTCCCGTAATCGAAACATTGTCAACTTGATTGACTCTACAGCCATAACATGCATCACCCTAAATATCCTTTGCAATTGATCCTGAAAGTCCTGAGGATCCTCTTCGCATTCTGTCCCTGTAAACTGTAGAGGACTCAGGGCTAGAAACTCTTGGACCCCTGAACTTTCGGGCCCTCCAGTAGATTCGGCGACAACTTGTTCCACTGGCTGGCGCTGCGCGGCCATCATCTGAGCCAGCATATAAAGAGCACTCTTAACATCCTGATTCGATGGTATAGGGATTACTGGGGGTTGTACTAACATATATGCTGCCGTGGGGGGCTCCTGATGTGACAGAGAACACCGGGGAGATCAAGATGATGTCTCTCTCTCACCCTAAGATTGGGCCAGCTTTGACGATGGCACTCTGCTAGTGCCCTCTCCTGCAGCGGTATCCAAATCCCGACCAGCCGTAGTCTGTCGTGTGTCGGACATTTTCTCTGTAGATAAGTAGAATAATGTAAACTTAGGAACTCAACCCTATTCAACATAGCTCTCTAGTACGACTGGAGAAGGAAGGAAGGTAACCACACTATCACGCTTCATAGCTTCCTGCCTATAGTATTTGGTAACATATCCATATACAAGACTCTAGTAGACACGACTTGTATACTCCCTAAGATATGATGTTGCTCTGATAACAAGTTTGTCATGCACCAACTTGGGGGACATGATTGGCACCTAATACCACACTAGGACCTGGGCTGACTTGGCTGGGTATAAGCACCGCTGGTGCCTGCCAGCCACTCAAAATCAAAGAAACAAGGCCAACATGGCCAAGCAGCAAACCTGTAAAGGGAAACAACTAACCCAGCAACATAACAATAAATGGATCCTATACGGGATGACAAGACCACTATGCTGTCATGTCATAACAAATGGAAAACAGGCAGTCATGTTTGAACCATAGCCAACAAGGCTGCTAACTAACTAGCTAAGCTAGGCCCTACACGACCAACAAGCAAAATATAACATACATAGGCCCCACACAACCAACAACAACCAACAATTGGAACCTATAGTTTGCAAGCCTGTAAGAGTGGAATAGTGGTCGGGACAGAGTCCCAACCTATTCGAAAGTTTTACAACAAAAAAAGCAAGCCTTTATAACAATTAACTCTAGAGAAAAAGAGCTAACTGAACTGCTAACCCTGACTGATAGCTAAGAAGGTCCTAAACTATGTCTATCCGCACCTACTGTCTAGTCATAACAGAAGGAAAACAAGCAGTCATATCTGAACCATAACCAACAAGGTTGTTAACTAACTAGCTAAACTAGGTCCCACAAAGACAACACACAAAATACAACATACATAGGTCCCACACTTCAAAAAACTGAAACATGTAGTCCGCAAGCCTCTAAGAGTTGAATAGTCATCGGGACAGGGCCCCGACCTACTCGTAAGTTGTACAACAAAAAGAGCAAACCTTTCTTACTATCAACTCCGGAGAAAAGGATTAGACTGAACTGCTAACCCTGGCTAACAACTAAGAAGGTCCTGAACCACATCTATCCACACCTGCAAGCAAGTATGCAGAGCCCCATAGATGGGCCTCAGTACATATGTACCGAATATGTAAGGCAATATTGAAAATTACTGAATAGAACTAATAAAAGAACTGAAAGTAATGAATAAGAAGGATAAGAGTTATATCCTGAATAGCCTCAAAACCTAAAGTATAGCTAAAAAGTAAGAACACAAACAAGAACCTTACCTAGCCCCCATAATCCTGGAAAGTATAATCAGCACAGAATAACCTATCTGAGCCCCTATAAATCCTGACAAGTAAAATTTAATATATATACCCCTAGTATGGTCAATAAGATTCAACGGGTAACTATTGCCAACCTACCTGGCCTCTGGGTCCGCAACGGAGCTCACTAGGCTCCTATAGCTATGTCTAATCCCTATGGGCTCCTGTTACTACAGCCTGGGCACACAAGTCTCGATGGAGGGTCAATGATGCCAATACGACATAAGAAGAAGTCCGTTCATGGATGGACTGTAGACATTGACAAAGCTAGTCTTATCAGACATCATATAGCTCCTCTGAGTGATTGTAGCCCTATAGACATTGACACAGCTAGCAACCTTGAGATTGGTCGGTGGAAGGCTATATTAGGTGGGGTCTGTCCTAGCCGAAATAGTAAACTTTAATCTCAAAACTATCAGTAGTAGCTAATCATAATATACATGCCTTTGACTTTATTAAAAGCACATAGTTCGTATTACTATACGACATGAATAATTTGTCTAAGAGGTTAGCCTTAACATGCCTTGAGTGTCGATTTTCGTTCACCCAAATAGTTCCAATTTGTAGCCGATAATTCCACTCAATTGCAGCTTTTATTCTAAGAGAATAAGGTTGTTTAAATGGTAGGAATCATCAAATAACAATAACCTTTTAAGCATAGAATCTACAATTCAAACTCTATCAATTTTAGCCGAAAACTATCAAATTCCTAAGATTTTAGAAGGTAGACATGCTTACCTATCACTTGTAGACGCTTACGACTCAATTAGAAGTGATTTATACAACTTTTACTTGGCAGTGTTTTGGTACTTTTTTTATACCCGAAAGCTCAAAGATCAGACTCTGGAGTTGAAACGGGAAAAAGTTTTTAAACAGGCACCAAGTATTGAACGAGTTGTGAGGTGACCCGTTGGTGCAACCCACAATCCATGATGTGACTCATGGGAAGGCCATGTGAGGAGTTGGAAATTTGAGGAAAAGGGTCCCCATGGGCATGACAACGACTCGTGCTCAGGCCCCACGAGTCGTTAGGTCAGTCATGGGTTGGGTTGGTAAGAAGAGAGAAGGAAGGCAGGCAGTGTACCTCACGGGTCAAGCCACGAGTCGTGGTCACAAGGGATGAGTCATTAGTGACTTCAGTGTTTTCCAAGCAGTGTAGTACATGAGTTTGACCACGAGTCGGGGTCACTGACCACCACCTGTTAGGTCACTCGTGGGGAGCTCAGTTATTTCCTTGCAAATTTTCAAGGGTCTTTTAGTAATTTCCTACCTTCTTAAACTTTAAAATACATAGTTTTATTCATGATTTCAGACTTAATAGTGGGGTTAAATGGTTCCCCCCCAGTCCCACTCATCTTCAGAAAATATACCGTAACCCTTCCTCTTCAGAAGCTCTCAAGAAAGAGTAGGGTTTCCTCCATTGCAACAGTGAAAACTTCCTTCTTAAGGGAATTCTTTTTCATGTATGTGGGAATTCAACAAGGGAATAGTTCTTCCCTTGTGTCCCCAAAAACCCTTCTCTAGTTTTATGTAAAATCCTAGCCCTGAGTTTTCGGATGTGAAAGGAATAAATGTTAATTTTCTATGTAAAATCCTAGCCCTGAGTTTTCAGATGTGAAAGGAATAAATGTTAATTTTCTTTGAATTCATATAGAATGATATCCATGATTATTTTATACATGATTTACATCAGCTCATGGTTAAATTGATGTTATTCCCACAAAAGTGAATTCTAGCCCTGCAGATTTTCGACTGTTGAGAAATTATTTATAATGTCTTGTTTAATCCACGTGGAATCATCATCTATATTAATTATGGATATTTTCCACCAGCTAATGATAGTATTGATGCTTGTCCCTGTGCATTGACTTTAGCCCTGGTTCTTGAGGGTAGAACATACTAGAAATTTTGCTGAAATGATAAACCTTGAAATTTTCTTGATTATACCAGTGTAGTGAATTCCCATGTTACCTTATATGCTAAATTCTTAGTCAGGTACATGGTTTTCTAGATTAAGTGAAAATGTGAAATACTCAGTGTCATGCAGAAATGTCAGCTGATCAGTTTGACTACAGAATTTCCTAAGGTGTCAGTATTACCTCTCAATTATCAGAATCAGATTCAGAATTCAATTATTGGTAAACTAGGCGGTCATGAAACTTTTAATATATAGCTCTTACTAGCCTTAGGACCCCAGTTTAGATTACAGTTTATTCTTAGATGGTTACAAAGCTTCTAGATAAGCAACTTTGACCAGTCTAGAACCCAGTTTCAGAATCAGGTCCGATAAGAATCTCAAGGTACTTTCAGATCTATATCCCTGACTAGTCTTGGGCCCTAGTTTCGAGCTATCAGCTTAGTATTCAGTTAAGTTATCTAGTGGGAATAGAACTTCACACCAAACAAACTAGGGTTCCAACGCACCTAAGTTCCAAGAACTACGTTGCCAGCGTATATTTCAAAGTATATTGGCCTGATTGGCACTAGACTTTTGTGATCACTAGTTCATGCCTTTATACCCTGGCAAGGTATATTGGGTCCTACCGGTGGGGTGTATACATCGGACTCCATGTCTAGCTCACGTGGTTACATGTCGGTTATAGACTCTGCCACTAATCAGTTCTGTCTAGTCTTAGTCCAGTTCAATTCAAATCAGTATTCCAGACTTAGAACATGCTTTGACCATCAGACAGGGTGTTCTCGACCACCTCAGTATTTCAGTAATTTAGTTCAGTGGCTTTAGTTGGTCATTGCATGTCTTTCAGTTCAGCATTTCTTTTGCTATTTATTTTATTGTGTTATGTTCCTCTCACTTACTCAGTACATTCAAAGTACTAATGCATACTTTTATTCTATATCATTTTATAATACAGCTACAGGATCACAGTCTCAACCCTGTTAGCGGACCGCTCACTGAAGATCTCATCCATCCCAGTTGGTGAATCCTCATCCTCCGAGGACGGAGATTATTTGCTTTAGTTATGATTTCATTTCTTTTATTTATATTAGGAGTTAGCTGGGGGTTTGTCCCAGCAGCTCATCAGACCTAGTGGCTTTCAGAAGTAGAGTTGTTTTCAGACTCAGATTTATTTTATTAAATATGTAACCTTGTTCAAGTATTGTTATTTTTTCTTTAAATTTCCGCTGCATGTGTTTTTATGTTACTTAGGACGCCAGTGTAAGATAGACCAGGGGTTAACTTGGGGTCACTTGTGGCTTCAAGCGCGCGCCCACACACACACACACACACACACACACACACACACACACATAAGGGAGGTGGAAAGGGAGGCGCAATGCGTTGCCAGGGGCATGACATGCCGGCTATGGCATCGGGCTAGCAGCGCCGATGTGACACCTAGTGCACTCGACTCTAGCACCGCCTCCTGCTCGCTCGATGCCCTGCTCGTATACTCATCCCCCAAGCCCTTTTTTGTATGTGTCATATCCCAAAACTCTCAACATACGTACACACGCATCGGTTAAAGTGATAGAAACTTACGGAGTGTAACAAAATATGGCTGGGAGAGAATTTTAACTACACATATCATTCATAGAAAATGAGAAAACTAAAAAACACTATTTTATAAAGAAAATCAAATTAAAGATATTCGTGGAGGATATTTTCATACATTAAATAGAGAGTGAAGGGTCTTCGGAGAGAAGAGGTTGATGGAGTGCAGTAATGGTAAATTATCGGAGAGGAGAGAAGAAGAGAGAGGGGAGAAAATGTTTTTATCCCAAGTATAAAATTAAAAGAAAATCAAGGGAATATATCAGATTACCTATCGATTTTTTAATAAAATAAGTTGACCAGGTCTTTACCAAAAAGTTAAAGGCCTACCTGATTTACGCCCTTAGTTTTTTCAATTAAATGTAAAAATAAATGAATTTTATATTTTATTTATTTTTCAAAAAAATAAATTTAATTGACCTTGTCCCTCAATTTTGGTGAAATAATTTTAATTATTTTTTATAAAAGTCGACCCTGCCATCAATTTATCTAATTTTACCTCGGCACATATAATCCGTGCAAAAATGCGCGATAAAATCCAAGGGAACTACGTCAATTTTATATGATATTTTTTAAAAAAAATGAGGGAGTAAATCGGTTTCACCTCGATTTCTTGGACCGATATAGTCCATCAAATTTTTTTGGTTAGTTTTCACTTGTCACAATCCAAAAATAATGTAGAAAAATATTTAAAATGAGGTCCAATACACTCCAATCCAAACTTGCATTATCGTTGACATCTTTTCTTTTGTATACTCTCTCAACCCCGACATCATTAACAATATTTAGTTTAACTAGTTGGAATTCCTCTTTCTTCTCCATACACTAGCCATTATCAACAATAATTGATAATTGGGCATTAGATGCCTAAATATTTTTATTAAATTGAACCTACAACTCATGAATATCTGAACCAAATTGGTTGATCTCCTGTCTGAGCTTAGTTCTTCCTTCTATTAGTTGTGACACCGTGTATGTAAGACCATCACTGAGAAACTCTTGAAATTTGATCAGTCGAGTTTGTTTTGTTAGTCAATATTGGCTCACTATCTCTGCTTCTTTAAATGTATCTTCTTGGGGGAACTCGATCACTCTCTTTTTCTATTAGAGGTTCGTCTTGGGTATTAGCTAAACTTATAACTTGAAGATCGTTACAAGTCTCGGGTCTAGTCCCCATCTCCATGATCTAGGCACTAAATCTTCCTATGACTTTCCTTTGTTCCACTTCCTGCTCTAGTATTAATGTGTTCTACTCCAGTATCTATTTTACCATACCACTAAGCTAAGCAATGCGTTTTGCATCCTCCATTTCATCACTCCTATCAATATTACAAATAATAAAAGAATCATGATAGGTGCTCAGAAATGGAGACTAAGAGTTGGGACAACTATTTCAGTATTCTCTTTGATCACCACATATACTACAAATATTTCACTCAAAGGAATGGGGAGGTGCACACAACTCGTTTCTAAAAATATTATGACATTGTAGCCATAAATTTGATCCTTCATAAATCATAGAAGAATCATCAAAATAAGGGCAACCAATATTTGACTAATCATCATTCCAAGATTTCATGTCAAGAAGAATAATAAAATGTTAAACTAAAAATAAAACATGAATATACAAAAAGCAAAATTTCAATCAAAATAAATAGTTAATTATTTATGTTTTCGACAACGACGCTGATACACCCAAATTACACCTGTTAAATAGGTATAAAGTGGTCATTGTATCAAATATAGAACCGAACAAGGTTGGGGTTGAATCCCATAGGAAATAAGGTGCAAACTTTATCAAAAGAGAATATTCAAAATCATTTAGTCAATATTTCAAAGGGGGAAAATAAAATCACACTGATAGTTAAAGATTTTGTAGTGACAATTAAAGAGAATATTTGACTTGATTCAATAATTTAACTAAACTAGGGTTATGATTCCCAAGACCTCTTAACTACGACAGTTTATATTGTACTCAAATATAGATTAAAATTACACATACAGAACATACAATTCTATAAAATTCTCTAAAGTCTTTTGACCCAGTTAGAGAATTATCACCCTCAATCCTTTCGATCTTTGGGTGATTTTTATTTCAAAACTTATCCAAAGTTCCGGGTTTGACTACTCTTAGTCATTAGATGAGAGTTGAAAGCCTCAAATAACCGCTGTCAATTCTCAATCCTAATCATGAAATCTTTAATCAAGCAACACATGTGTATTGCTAACCTATATATTTACATTTATAAACCCATATTGATGTTAATAGATCAAGGTTCACACAACCCTAGGTATTAAACATAGCTACTCATCACATCGATCACACACATCTTGAAAAGAGAAAATACAAGAAAGGTATACTCACAATGATAACACAAAGATGTTTGATTCAATACTGATTATCGAAATTCTCCAACAAAACTCAAAGAAAACCTTACTTTCTTTTCCCTCTCTAGTTTTTTCAAATGTAGCAATCGTCGATAATAATTTTTCTCTCCTAGAGTTTTCTTTAAAACCCTCTAAAAATTCCAAAAAAGGAAATAACTAATGTACTAGTAATTAAAAAAAGATGCCACCGCTACAACATTCGCTATGGACTCACGGCCACGGTTAGCCATCTGTGGTCCGCGCTTCGACTGAGTTCCAGGTGACAAAAAATGGCTAAGCCTCTTGGGCGTGCTCCACTTGGTGTGTCAAAAGTTGAAGGTTGTTCCTCAGCCTCTTGGGCGTGCTCCACGTGAGAGTCGATCCCTAAATCAGTCTCAAAAACATGAGCAACCACTGGCTCTCTTTTCCTCTTCTTCAGCTTTAGATTCATCTCATCATAAATCTTTGTGATGTCCAAAACCTGATTTTCCCAAATCTACTGTCATGACCAGAACGTAGGCTTGGATCGATACACAGGACAAGGAACCCCAAGAGGCTCCAAGTTGACCCATGGCATGAATATCGCGGCTAAGAGCATGCATCAAATGAAAACTGACAAAACATGCTTAAGCGGAAGTCTACATAATATCAATCTAAAACAGAGTCAACACTGACAAGCTAATATTCTACATATTGTCTGAAAAATGTCTAATATAACTGATGAGCTGATGGGATAACATCCCTAACTAGCTCGACAAAAGTCTGTTACGGAAATAACATAACAATGAATAAACTGAATGTCCTCGAAGGATGAGGACTCACCAACACTGGCTAAACAGGACTGAGGGGAAAGAAATACTAACGATGTGGCTGAGTCTAATCCCTCGGATCTGTATCATGAAATGATACAACATAGAGTATACAGTCAGTAATTAAAATGTAACGAGTATTCAAGGTAAGTAAAAACAGACAGTTAAAATATATAAGAGTTCATAAGAGTAGGACAGTCTAATCATGAGTGAATATTATAAATATAACATGAGGGCTCAAGGTTTTTAAACCATTCATAATCTAGTCATAGTCATAATCATAAGAGAACCTTATAAAAACATAATTTGAGCCAAAGTAACATAAACAACATATAAATCATGAGGAACAATGGGAGAACTCGTCTTAACCGACACCATTATGATAGAGCTTACATGACGCCCCAACTACCTCGCTCAAGTGGGCAAAGCCGTCCCAAGCTTGCTAGGCAAGGGACATGCATGACATGATATCACAAAGGGGTCCATGAATACATATACCTATAGTGGCATGTAGTTTTGAGACCATGGGGTTTACCTGAACGCTGGGTCTACTCAGTGCTAGACACTACTCCCAAAAACATGCACATGAGGGCTCATATAGTAATCTTGGAATCATTCATGAAGTTCATGGCCAATAAATCATAACATGTTTTATAATACCTGAAATACATGATTAGCCATGAATAAGGGCTTGTGAGTTAGCCAAAAGATATAAATTCATAAATCATGAAGAACATGCATATTTGTGAAAATTCATATACTTGACATTCATAAATCCATGAAGAGTACTTTAAGAGAAATGATATCATAAATCATATATTATAATTTGGGCTTAGGTAGATCAAAATCATAATAGAATCATAACTTGACCTTTAATGAAGCTTTGCATAATTGGGCATAGATTGACCAAGATTTGAAATCATAAAATTATAATCAATTTGAAGTATAAAATCTTCCCATAAGTCTTAAAACAACATTTACAACATAAAGAGAATTGACCCATAATCATATCTAAGGGAATCCCATGAAATTGAAGGTTAAACCCCATAAGATCATCAAATTTACTAAAATACTTAAATTCATGAACATGGAGGAAAATTGGGGCATGAGAGTGAAGAGGGACTCTCAATCACAACCCTACATACCTGGGTAATCTAATCTTACACTCTCCCTTGAAAGCCCAAAGGAATTGGAGAGTCCTAGGCTTGATTTTCAAAGAGAGACGTCTACTCTTGCATGCATAGGAGTTGAATGAATTAGGATAGGTTAAAAACTTGTAAAGTCCTCCTAACAAAGCTTAAAATGACGTAGTTTAGGACCTTAAAGCTTAGGATTTACGAAAATACCCAATGAAAAATTTGGAAATTGAACACTGCCAAGGACCACGACTCATACCACGAGTCGTACCTCCATACAATGACTCGTTGTTACCATTTGTTACTTCCTTGCAAAATTTTCTCAGTTCTAGCCTTCAAACGATGACTCAATAGGATGAGTCATTACTCAACACAGCGACACGTTGTGTCCTCTCGTTGTCACCACTGACTCTACAGGTAAATCGTATGGAACTTCTACCACGAGTCAAGGAAATGAATCATACCACCAAACCACAGGTCGTTGGACCCATCCGTTGTCTCTGCGCCAACTTTCCCTGCACCTTCTCAGGGGTACTTACCATGACTTGTTGTTCCTTACAACGAGTCATACCACGACTTGGACCATCAAACCCTAGTACCTCAGAGACAATCAATGACTTCAAACCATGAACCGTTACATCACCCAATAGGTTGTTCCTGGACTTGTTACTACTGAGCCTCCTGTTGTAGATTCTAACAAAGAATGGTACCACGACTTGTACTACAAGTCATTTTAAGTCATGTTTTAAGCATTTTCTGCTGATCAAATTTTCAAATTCTGAGTCTTGTCTTAGGCACTTCCGGGGTATTACAATATCTCCCCCCTGGGAACATTCCTCCTTGAATGTGGGTTAAACATATTGAATCACTGGGGAAAAACCTGTCATCCCAAATATTTAATATCTAGAGCTAAAAATTGACGGAGTGACCGACTCCGGACTGAAATACATGACTGAACTGAATTCATGAATCACACATACATGCATTGACATGAAAGAAACTAGGACACATAGACTAAAAATGAAACTAAATAGAGTACTAAGGACGAAACTGATACCTCAATATGGAATTGAACAGGAAGGGAATAGATGCAGGTATTTAGCCATCTTATCTGCTTCGGCTTCCCTCGTAGCTCCCACAACATGCTGATTTCTCCAAAACACCTTTACTGAGGCTACTTCTTTGTTTCTTAGTTTCCGAACCTAGCGATCAAGTATTTCAACCAAAACCTCTTCGTAGCTAAGTCTATCCTTCACATCTACGCTCTCTACCAGAACAACCAAAGTCGGATCACCTATGCACTTTCTTAAAGGCGACACACAGAAACCTAGATGTACCGAAGCCAATTCTGAGGGAAACTCCAACTCATAAGCCACCTTGCCCACACGTCTCACAATCCTGTACGGGACAACATAACGGGGACTAAGTTTTCCCTTCTTTACAAATCTCATCACTCCCTTCATAGGAGACACCTTCAAAAAACACTCAATCATCAACGTCAAACTCAAGGTCTTTCCTCATCACATCCGCATTGGACTTTTGGAGACTCTTAAGATGTTTTCAACCTTTCCCTTATAAGATGAACTTTCTCCATAGCGTCATGAACGGAATCTGGTCCTATCAACGTGGCTTCACCGACTTCAAACCAACCAATAGGCGATCTACACCTCTGCCCATAAAGAGCCTCAAACATAGCCATTTGAATGCTGGAATGGTAACTATTGTTATATGCAAACTCGATGAGAGGTAAATGATCATCTCAACTACCCTTAAAGTCAATCAAACAAGAACTCAACATGTCCTCAAGAGTTTGAATGGTATGTTCAGCCTGACTGTCTATTTACAGGTAAAAAGTTGTACTAAGCTTGACCTGAGTACCGAGTCCCTTCTGAAACGATCTCCAAAACTAGGAGGTAAACTGAGTACCTCTGTCAGATATGATGGACAAGGGCACTCCATGAAACTGAAATAACTCTCGAATATACAATCTAGCATAATCCTTCGCTGTATCGGTGGTTTTGACCGATAAAAAATAAGCTGCTTTAGTCAACCTGTCCACAACAAACCGAATAGAGTCATAATGTTGACGAGTTCGAGGCAACCCTGTAATGAAGTCCATATTGATTTCCTCCCACTTACACATAGGGATACTAATGTCTTGAAGCACACCTCCAGGTCTTTGATGCTTAACTATCACTTGTTGACAATTTAGACGCTTAGCCACAAATTCTGCTATGTCCTTCTTCAATCCATTCCACTAATAGACTTCTAGAAGGTCAGGGTACATCTTCATGGAACCTGAATGTATAGAACATCTGGAACCATGAGCCTTATACAACATCCGATCTCTCAAATCATCAACACCCTGAACACACAAATGACCCTGATATCATAGTATAGTACACCCTTCCCTCTTGGGAGAAAAACTCCACCTTTTGATTCTGAACTTCCTTCTTCAGCCTTACCAAAATAGGATCCTTGTCTTGCCTAGCCTTGACTTTTTTCACCAATGAAGACTCTGATCCATTCTGAACAATGACACCACTATCTACTGAGTCAACAAAATGAACTTCTAGTCGTGCTAGCCGATGCACATCCTTCACTTACTCTTTACTCTCCTCATCTACATAGGACACACTCTCAATAGAAATCCTGCTAAGAGCGTCTATCACCACATTAGCCTTTCCTAAATTATAAAGGAAATTCATATTATAATTCTTAAGAAGCTCCAACCACATTCTTTGATGTAGATTTAGATCCTTCTAGGTAGACATGTACTGTAGGCCTTTTGGTTCGTAAACACATCCACATGGACTCCGTACAAATAGTTTCTCTAAATCTTCAAGGCAAATACTATTGCTGCCAACTTGAGGTCATGAATCAGATAGTTCTTTCCGTGGACCTTAAGCTGCCTGGAAGCATAGGCTATAACCTTACTGTGCTGCATTAATACACAGCCAAGTATGATCCCCGAGGCGTCATAATATACCACAAACCCATCGATACCCTCAGGTAGAGTCAACACTATTGCTGAGGTGAGTCGAGTCTTCAATTGTTGGAAGCTTTTCTCGCAAGCCTCTGACCATTGAAACTTCTCTTTCTTCTAAGTCAACTTAGTCAACGGTGCTGTAATGGATGAAAACCCTTCAAAAAACCTCCAATAGTAACTAGCTAAGCCCAAGAAACTCCTGATATCTGAAGGACTAATTGGCATGAGCAAATTCTTTTCAGTTGCTATCTTTTGTGAGTCCACCTACACATCCTCACTTGACACCACATGACCCAAAAATGCTACTGAGTTCAGCAAAAACTCACACTTGCTGAATTTAGCATACAACTGTCGACCCTTAATTGTCTATAACACCACCCTCAAATGACTAGCATGCTCCTCCTTGCTCTGAGAGTATATATGAATGTAATCTATAAACACAATCATGAACATGTCCAAATATGTCTTAAACACCCCATCCATCAAATATATAAAAGATGCAGGAGCATTCGTTAGTCCAAAAGACATAACAACAAACTCATATTGACTATACCGAGTCTTGAAGGCTGTCTTCAAGATGTCACTCTCTCTAACTTTGAGCTGATGATATCCGAATTTGAGGTCTATCTTTGAAAAACATTTGGCACCTTGAAGTTGGTCAAACAAGTAATCAATTTTGGGAAGGGGATACCTGTTCTTGATGGTGACCTTGTTTAATTACCGATAGTCAAAGCACATCTGGAGGGAACCATCCTTCTTCCGGACAAAGAGTACTGGTGCACCCCACGGGGATTTGCTAGGTCTGATGAAACCCTTGTCTTAGAGATCCTTCAACAACAAATGCATATTACTTTCGTACCAGGCTTAGTACCCTATTACAGAATTTTGTGCATTCTTTAGAAAGTACTAAACATTCCTTCTCATTAGAAAATTGTATTGTATTGTATTGAATAGTTTTTAATTTCCTAGAGGGAGAAAGAATAGAGTTAGCTTTTCTTCATCATCATCTTCTTCTTCCTCAAGGTAAAAACCTCCATTGAATACAAATGTTAGCTTGCAAGCTACTCTTAATGATGAATTCTATGAATTTAATTAGCAATATGATTTTATATTTTTCATCCGAGTGGCTAAATATTTTTCTAGGGGTGTGTGCATGATTGAGGCTAAATTAGATTGGGTATTTCTAGATTGATCTTATAATTAATCATTTAGTCTAAGTTTGTTGTTTAGTCCAAATTATAATTGAATTATCCGTAATTGCAAATGTGGGTTATGTTTACTTATTCTATTTTTATTTGAAAAAGGGGAATAAAATATGGGTGAGAAAATAATGGTGGATATTTGGGTCTTTATTATGTGGGGTTGGGCTAAAGATAGCCAAAATCCATTTTCATACACCCATTAAAGGGTTGAGGCTAGAGATAGTTCAATTCTTATCCAAGCCGTAGTAGATGATTTAATTAAAATCTTGGGGTTTGAGAAAACCAGAGGAAAAAGACACCCAAGTGGTTGAAAAAAATCAGGTGCCACCTTGTCCATGGTTATTTATGCTTGTGTTTAATATTTTCATTTCCTAGTTAATTCAAACCCAATAGATGCCCCATCAATAGCATACCCCTGACCCTTGCTCATATTTGTTCATTCAATTTGGTTGCCTTGTTTTTGATTGGTAGTTGATTTAAATTCAAATTGTGATTTTACTTTCCCTCAACATTTATTTTTCATTTTTAATGCAATGACGCAATTTAGTTCAATTCAATACAAATCTTTTGTGCCATCAAATCTCTATTCCCTTTGGATTTGATCTCGACTCATGAGTTGGGTAATTATATTGCAACAACCATCTACACTTTCTCCTTGTGAGGAGTAGATTTGGACGCCATCAATTTTGGCGCCGTTGTTGGGGAATAGGATTAGATAGCCCCTCGTTTATTGTTGATTTGAATTAATTAAGCATCTTTGTGTTTTATTTTTATAATTATTGTCGTTTTTGGTGTATTTTTAGGCTGACTATTATGAGCCAAAACTCCCAAGAAGGTTCTGTGGAAGGTCACATGGAACACGAGGATGATGATCCAATGATGCCAGAGTTCGTGGGTGTCAGTCGCCTACCAGCTGCAGTGGGGAATGTAGTGTTTCATGTGACCTGCACGATGTTAGACCTGCTACAAATGAAAGGACTCTTTGGAGGTCAACTGATTGAGGATGTAATCAACATCTTCGCAATTTTCTTGAGATATGCCAACTTTTCAACATCACTAATATATGTCAATAGTCGATTAGACTAAGGCTCTTCCCGTTTTCCTTGACTGGAGAAGCTTCCATGTGGCTAGAGGAGCTACCTTTGGGGTGTATCACTTCATGGAAAGAATTGACTAAAGCTTTCTTAGATAGGTTCTTCCATTCAACGAGGATGTTGCAGCTGAGAGATGACATTACCAACTTTAGGCTTGTATCAGGATTGTATGACTCGTACCAAGAGTCATACTTTAACTCCTTGGTTCAGCACATCTTCTAGACTTTTCCACGATTCTCAGTACGACTCGTACTAGGATAGTACGACCCGTATTGTGATATGTACTTGGCCCTTTTTCTACATTTTTTCACTACTTTTGCACATTTCAACTCCAACACCTAATTTCCCTGAAAATAAAGTAAAAGTGCATCATATATTTATAAACATACCTAAGTCCATGCTTATTTCCTCAGTTTTAAGTGTCGACAGTGCTGTAAATCCACAACACATCAACACCCTCAACTTAAGAGTTTTGCATATCCTCAAGCAAACAAAGAAAAACTATAAAATAGTGCTTAACTAGAAAATAAACTAGAAGACCTACAACCACCACAACAAAAATATGCATAGAAACCACAATCAGCTTTTGACCCTTTTTTCATTAAAACCCAAGTCAGCTATGCACCGATGCAACTACAACTCATGATATACAGGGATCAAGGTATGACATATAATTATCAGAAGAGAATCAAGCTATCACTAATTCTACTCACACAGACAATTAGCAGAATATAATACAAACCAACTACCATCATAGCAAATGAAGTCCCCCAAAAAATCTCACATATATATAAAAATATGAAACTTGAGACTAAGAAAGTAATAATCTCACACTCACAAAGAAGTTTCAAATACTGCACATCGAATACTATAGGCTTGCCCTTATTTTCTCTACTTCAGCTTTCCGGACAGTTAGGCTAGGATAACTATAGGACTTTTTTTGGCTTATCATGTAGGCTTTGGGATGGGTATGGTAAATATAGAATTTAGTGACTAAACCCTCCTTGGCACTATATACTTGGCTTCACTTTCACGTATTACCCTTTTTTTTTCACTTTTTCCACTTTTTCCACTTTTCCTCCCATTTTCCCCTTTTCAAATGCAATGTGTGAGTGTGGTGTATTTTTCACATTTTTTTCATTTTTTTCTTTTCATTTTATCTTTTCTTTTATTCATTTTTGTTTTCACACCACATTGCACTTTTTATTTTATTTTATTTTATTCTTTTTCACCTCCTCAGAGTTTACGCACCCCCTACTATAGCCACCATTAACTTAGACATTTTGCCTGAGTCAAGGTTCACAATGTCCAAGGAGGAACCAGGGCCAAATAGGTTCATTATAAACAATGGGAAAGGTGAATGGGCAATCAAAGAAAAATGGTCAATTTTAAGCTCAAAGTAAGGATCAAGAGATTCATTTTTATTTGGTTGGGTCATTTAAGCTAAAATGGCTAAAATAAAAAACAATCTATGATTCTTTGCTAACAAAGTATTATACAACCTATGTAAAGACCAACCGGAAAAGTTCTAGATCCTCAACATAGTAATGAACTTAATATAACTCCTCACTCACTCACGGTACAAGTTTGAATTAATTCTATCTATCTAGTTCATGCACAACTAAGCTATAATTACACATACTAATAGACTAAATGCCATACAAAGATTGTAATACCCTGGAAGTACCTAAGACTAGACTCAGGAATTTGAAATGAGAAGCTACAAAAAAATCTAAGGTTTTACTCAAAACGACTAGTGGTATGATTCGTTGGAGGTTCTAAAGACCTGTGGGAGCCATATAGTCAGATTCTTCAAAAGGAGACTAAGAGGTAACGGGTCCATGGTATGACCTGTAGGACAACGTAATGAGTCGTAGGTTGGGGTCATTGGATGTAACCAGGGTACTAGGGTTGGATGGTACAAGTCGTAGTACGACTCGTTGTGAGGAAAAACTAGTCATGGTAAGTGCCCATGGGAAGGAGAAGGAAATTTTCCAAGTCATAGTACGACTCGTTGTGAGGAACAACTAGTCATGGTAAGTGCCCGTGGGAAGGAAAAGGAAATTTTCCCAGTCGAGGTAACAGATGGAACCCACAACTCATTGGATGAAGGTATGAGTCGTGGTGTGACTCGTGGGAAGTCCAGATGCAGGTTTCATCAGAGGCAGTAACAGATGGATACCACGAGTCATGGTATCAAAGGACGACTCGTGGTATCAATCCTGGTCACTAACAACGAAAATTCCCTAACTTTAATTAAGGGTATTTCATAATTTCTAAGCTTTAAGGTCTTAAACTACGTCGTTTTAAGATCAGTTAGAAGGGTTTTAATATTGTTAAACCTATCCTAAGACTTACCATTCCATTCATACAAGTTTAGAGTTCTTTCTTGGAGATCAAGCTTTAGGAATTCTCTAATTTTTCTCCAATTCCCTTTGGGCTTTCAAG
Organism: Datura wrightii; assembly: GCA_035772735.1. NCBI lineage: Eukaryota > Viridiplantae > Streptophyta > Magnoliopsida > Solanales > Solanaceae > Datura > Datura wrightii. Next base: position 15,507,817 of record JASDFA010000003.1, read on the forward strand.
AGGGAGTGTAAATCAGATTTATCCAGGTATGTAAGGCTATGAATGATAGTTCCTTGCACTCTCATGCTCATACTTCCTCTCCATTTTATGGTTTTCAAATTCTAGACTTAAGTTCATGATCCTACGGGGTTTATTCCAAATTTGGTGAAATTCTCTATGAGCAATCTATGCGTCAATTCCCTTCATATATCAAATCATGATTTATGATCTATGGGCAGAATTTATATCTATTTTGATTATTCATTCATAGTTTCAAAATTTTAATTAAATTATGCCCAATTACATAAGTTTCATGAAAACTCAAGTTATGATTCTATTATGATCTTGATCTTCTTAAACCCTAAATTATGATTTATGATTAATGAAATGATTTCTTCAAGTACTCATCATGGATTTATGAATATCAAGTATATGTATTTTCACATGTATGCATGTTCTTCTTGATTTTTGAATTTATGACTATTGGCCGACTCATGGGCCCTTACTCATGGCTAATCATGTATTTCAAGTATGATCAAGTATGTTACGATTTATTTGTCATGACTTTATGAATGATTCACAATTATGATATTTGCCTCATGTGCATGTTTTTGGGATCAATGTTAAGCACTAAGTAAACCCAACGTTCAGGTAAACCCTGTGGTCTCAGAACTACGTGCCACCTCAGGTATATACATATATTATTTGATCCCTGTGATATCACCATAATGCACATCCCTTTCCTGACAAGCCTGGGACAGTCCTGACCACGTGAGTGAAATATTGAGGGATCATCTAAGCTCTATCATGATGGTTTTGGTTAAGATGAGTTCTCCCATTGTTCCTTATAATTTATGTACGGTTATTTTTATGTTAATTTGGCTCAAGTTATATTTTATAAAGTTTCTCTTATAACTATGATATGATTGGATTATGAAAGGGTTTGAAATCTTTGAGCTTTATGTTTACATTATGATGTTTACTTCTAAATTCATGATGTCCTACTCTTACGATCTCTTATATATTTTAACTTTCTATTTTTAATTACCTTGAATACTCAGTAAATTCCAAGTACTGACAGCATACTCCATGTTGTATTGTTTCATGATACAGGTCTGAGGGATCAGTCTCAGTGGCATCACTAGTCTTGCTTTCTCCTCAGGCTTGTCTAGCCAGTGTTGGTGAGTCCTCATCCTTCAAGGACATTCAATTATCCATTGTTATGCTCTTTTAGTTACATACTTTTTCGATCTAGTTGGGTATGTTGTCCCTCAGCTCATCAGTTATGTTAGAGGCTTTCCAGACAATATGTAGAAATCAGCTTGTCATTGTTGACTCTATTTTAGATTGGTATGTATGCAGACTTCCACTTAAGCATGTTTTATTTTATCATTTTCTGCTTGTTCTATGCTCTTAGCTTCTATGTTCATGCCATGGGTTGACTTGGAGTCTCTCGGGGTTCCTTTTCCCGTATCTGTATCCGAGCCTATGTTCAGGTTGTGACAAAGTTGAAATTAGAGCATTAGGTTTTGAAGTGTCCTAGGGTGTATCAGAGCCGCGTTAAGTAGTCTTTTTCATGGGCGTGAAGCGCGCCACACATATGACAAAGAGGCTATGAAACATTTAAGGAAATGTCCCTTTTTTCATGATCTATCTCGTGCAATGAAATATCTCTCTATCCTTCTAACTCATGCTATATGCGTTTGCAGAATCATGCCTCCTCACCAAGTTAATGGAATAAGAAACAGAGATAGAAATGGCCATGAGAATGGTAACGGGGTTGGGCACCAGCGGGCCCCACCAGCCTCCGAGGATCATGTGCCCGAGCAGGCTGCCCATGCAAAGTTTAGTGCCGCAATTAAAATGTTGGCACAAGCATTGACCGCCCAGATAAACTAGCAGGCGGTAGCACACATTCCCCAAAATCGGAATGTAACAACGGAGATAATTTAGAGATTATTTTCTTAGGATGAACCCTTCGAAGTTCCTTAGATCGAAGGTGGATGAGGATCCACATGAGTTTATTGATGAGATATGGAAGATCACCCAAATTATGGAGGTGACAGGGGAGGAGTTTGCGGACCTAGCCTCTTATCAGTTGAAAGGGGTTTCCCACATATGGTTCAGGAAATAGAAGGATAGCAGGACAGTTGGAGCAGGTCCCATTGGTTGGGATGAGTTTCTTACCGCTTTCTTGGGCCGGTTTTGTCACGCCCCACCTTGGGAGGCATGACTGTCACCTAGTTCCATACTGGGATTTGACTGACCTGGCTGGGCTTATGCATATCTGGTGCATGCCTGCAACTCAATTCAAGAAAACAACGAGTTATATCTCGATTGTGAACATAGCCTCTGACTGACAAGGCCGTATAGCCACCTATAAATAAAACAGCTAACCAACAACAGGCAACAAAAGGGATCCTATGTGGGCCGACAAGACCACCATGCTATCTAGTTATAACAGAATGAGAACAAACTACTATATTAGGCCCCACACGGCCAACATCCAAAACATAACTAATTTTGGCCCTACACGGCCAACAACTAACTAACTAACTAACGACTGTGGTTTGCAAGCCTCTAAGAATACAAATAGTGGTCGGGATAGGGCCCTGGCCTACCCTAAATGCTATACAGCTGAAAAACTATAACCTCTAGAACCTGGCAACCCCAAACGAAGGGAGCTCGCCAAACTGCTAATTCTGAACATCTGCTACTGGAGAGCCTGAACTCGTGTCTGTCTAAACTTGCAGGCAAGTAATGTAGTGCCCAAGGATGGGCGTCATTAAAATATGTATTGAATATGTAAGGCAATAAGTAATCAATTAAAGACTGAAAGTAAGTAGAGAGAAGGGGAAGAAAGATTAACCTGTTAGCTGACTTATTCGTAATCTGCATCTAGCATAACACTACACTTATATGAGCTATGACTGTACAATCACATATTCATAAGCTATAGCTAGCAGACAGGAATATAAACAAGAACCTAACCTGGCCCCCATAAGCTTGGAAGGTACAAGAAACACGGAAATAACCTACCGGGACTCCTATAAGCCCTAGCAAGTACACCTCAATCTATATACCCCTATCCAGGTTACTATGACTCTACTGATGCTATAGCCAACCTACCTGTCTCCCTGGGTCAGCAACTGAGCCTGCTTGGCTCTTGATCTGTAGCTATGTCTGAGTCCGTTGGACTCCTAATAACTGCACCCCGAGCACCAGGCTCAATGGAGGTGTACTGTCGATACGGCATAGAAATAATAGTCCAACCATGGAATGGACTGTCTAAGATCCTCGGACCTTATCTTCGCCCCTCGTTGATAGCATATCGCTCCTTGGAGTGTCGTAATATAGCCTCTCATGAGCGACGACACAGCTAGTAACCCTGGGGTGGTCACGGAAGGCTCTTGAGTGAGCAACCCCAACCGAGGTGCTATACTAAAATCTTGATCTAGCCACTCAAAGGGCATATCTGTCCTTCTAAGCCAAACGCTGCCGCTGCTCACCCCCTAGAATAGTCTGTAAGGCTGCTAGCAGGCACACCCAGTGCACCTGTATCTGATCGGAGGATCATGGTAGAGCTCATGATCTCTAATGGTATAGACTGGATAGGGAGAGACTTGGAGTGACCTAACAATACTCTGAATCTCCTGCTCGGGCAACTATAACTCACAAACAACTGTAGGGTCACAGATGATCAATTACCTAGTGCGTTTACTTAGAATGATGGCAGGGCTGCTACTGATCGAACATGCTTTTTAGCGGTCGGTCCCTCTTCCTCCACAGGCAGCTTACTGACATCCTTAGCCTGAGCGTAATACCATGCTAACATGGTTCTAGTCCTCTAGATCTTAACTTGGTATGCTCAGATCTTATATGACATTCTTGGGCGATTCCAAACCTTATAGATACGTTTACATAGAATTAGCCACTCACGACAGTTTGTACCTAAATATCTTAAAGGAATAGGCTGGGGAAAACTGCTAATAAGGTCCCCTTCCTTAGGGTACCACAGGTCTATATGACTTGAGCGACTATGCTGGCTTTCTGGTGACCTATATGATAAATACTAAGTTAATTGGAACTGAAAATCACTGGTAGTATCTAACTAAATGGTGGGCTGTCACTTAGCTCACTAGACACCCCTAGTGCTGCTGACTCTAAAGTATGGCCGTCCAATCTAAATTTCTGTCCCTGGGGCGTAAGGATATGCCAATGGACTCTGGGCAAGCTTTACTAACAAAACAGGCGCCCGACTGGTAGTTATATCGCCTAGCTGCGCCTATGCGGTTCGGCTTACTAACTCAGATCAAATAGCTATAGCTTCTAGGGTCTACGCCTGACAATAAAACATAAAATTCTACTAATACAATAAACCAGAGAGCAAAAGAGTTTCTATGATGCTTCTAGCGCGTATCACACTTAATGTGTTCCTTCCCAACAAGGTACACAGTGGTATAATCTATATACGTTTCCTAATAGATAACCACACCATATATCTTCATAGTCTACTAATAACAGCCGACCACAACATATCTAATCACGATCTACTGCTAGCAATTATTTGCAACATATGGGACCGTTATTCCCAGTCAAAAACATAAGTCGTAGCACTGTACGATGAGAATAACTTGCCGAGAGATAACCTTACATACCATGATTGTCGATTCCAGATTAATTGGCGAGCCTCAGCTTGCAATCAATGCTTCTCTCCAACTGTAACCTTTATGCTGAGAGAATAGGACTAATTTCAATATTAATTTCGATAAAAAGCGATAACTTTTGTTAACAATAGTAACAATAATTCAACTCCATATAACTCGGCTGAAAACCTATAATTTTCTGAGGGTTCAAAAGGGAGAAATGCTTACTTGATGCCTGTGATCATTTACGAATCAGTTTGGAGCAATTTTGACAACTTTTTCTCGGTGGGGTTACGATTTGTCAGGTGAATTTCAAGATAATAACTTCGTAGTAATGCTCCCTGTAGGCTCAGAACTCGATACCTGAAGTTAATTTGAATCTGTACGGCATTTGGCAGCATAATCAGAAGAAAATTGTATAAAAGTTGCGTTGCTACTCTTTCTCTGGACGAGGACTACGTTGGAAATGACTTACAATTGAACTAGAAGAGTATTTATATACTTACGGATGGTGTACTGGGGGTGCCCTGTGCTGCCCAACGTGATGAAGTACCCTCACGTCACGCCTCTCAAGGCGCCAACAAGCCTAGCACGCCGCGCTGGTCCTGTCCGTGCCCACTACCGAGGCTTTTCTCACATGCAACAAGATCTTCTTACTCACCACCACTCACATGCACACCTACTAAATGTTAACATTTTTACAGGGTGTAACATCCTCCCCCCTTAGGAACATTCATCCTCGAATGTTATTCTGAGGCTTACAAGGAGTTAACTCTCTTAACTAGTATTTGGGAAAAATTTCGACAGAGTCTCCCCTGTTATATGGACTATCCAGAAACCTAAAACACAGAAAAGTCCAACACAGGCATCTCACAGGATGCTATTTTCAACTAAAACATAGCTCTGTCACATATAACATACTCAACTGATAATAATAGCAACAAACTCAACTGTATAACGTTTGAAACTATCTTGCCATAACTTAAATCATCTGGTTCTGTATACTATCATCGCGGAGCCCAAAATAACTGAAACTGTCCAGACTTTGCATCAGTTGTAGCTTTTCAATCAACTTTTTTTATATTTCCATTCACCTATGGTACTTTAATGGGCTACAACTCTGGTTCTCAAGACGGTTCCCCAAACTATTGGAGTCTCTCATAGAACAATGCCCTTGTACTTTAGGTGTTCCAGTTGGATTAATCTGAGACAGGGTCTCCTACACACTTGTGTAGTGTTTCTAAACGGATTGCGGCTCCGAAGGAAACTTCATCTTGTAGGCTACTTGGCTGATCTTTCAGAGGGTTCGGTAAGGCTTGATGAATCTAAAGCGGAGCTTTCCCTTCTTGTTAGATTTCATAATGCCCTTCATTGCCGATGTTTTTAGGAATTCCCAATTGCTGCTTCAATTCTTAACTCCTTACACATACGTCAGAGTGGGACTTTTTATAATCCTGTACTTCCGATACATCCTTCTAGATAAGCCTAACTTTCTTCATTTGGCTGACGTATTAGTATGTCGGCTCAACTACCTTTAATTTATATGCTTCAAGTTATTATGTAGGGGGCCCACATTTCCTTCCATAATAGATCTCCGGGTGTTTTAATTGTGTACTCTACTCGGCTATTTGTTTAGGTGAGAGGCCGTACTTAAGTTAACATGTGTCCCAATCTGCTCTAATGCTTTTCCTAAAACTTAGTTGTAAATTGCGCCTTTCTATCATAGCTTATCAAACACTGGGGCTCCACGTAGCCCAACTACTTCTTAAAATATTTAACTCAGCATAGGGTTTGGCTAAAACATGAATCCCTTCGGCGAGTCATGAGCTGATCTCATTAGTCTTTCTACACTAACTTAAATAAGGTCAATTTACACCTGGTACAAGGTAACCTTCTAGCTATAATCATATTGTCTATTCTACACTTCCTTTGCAGGCATGACCATCTCCTGAATTGGCCTGCTCGATTCCTGCTATCCAGCCACCCCTAGTTGGTCATTAGGGTTTTATACGACTACTCAACAATACCTTCCCTCTTCCCATGCCATTCATTGGTCTTTCTTTAAAAACTAATACATTTTCATTAAATTCTGGGTGGAGGGGATAATGAACTTAGTGCGCCTTGGCCATAGTTTGCTAATGAAGTTCTGCCACCTTTGAAACACAAAGTCAACCTTTGGGTCTTATAACTCTGTCCCTTATTTCCTAAAAGGCCAATAACTTCCTACTAGGCCTAGTATCTAGGTTGTACTAGGTTAGACTCTCTCTGTTGGCACTCCTTTGCATCCTCAACTGGCAGGGATACTGCAACATTCTAGGTTGCAACATCACTATCCTTTAACTGTCAGCCCGATGCTTATTTCTCAACATTCAATAGTGGTCCCATGTTCTTGTCAATTTACTTCTACCTGGAGGTGATCCTATTTCCCTCTAAAGTTAGATACTCGTGCCTTTCCCTTAGCTCCCCTAAGCTAAGACCTAGAGTTCGTGCCTTTTGCCCCATACTATCGAGGATACTACTGACCAAGTCTATCGACTTGTATAATTCTAACCCGTTGTCAGGCCAATTTCATTTGTATGACCTCCCTGTCCTTTGACATGACAAACTAGGGCCATAGCCATTACCTTGCGGATATGCCCTACTGCCCTTAGTATATAGTGGTGGAATCAGCCACTTTCTGACCGATGCTTTACCATTGTTGGGGGTTTATCACTGGTGGACTTTCTCTCACGCACTCGAGTGCTACTGGTAATTTGGTCCGCCCTCATGGTTTACTACCGTGAGGGTCCAGGTAACTTTATAAATACTAGGGGTTTTAATCTCTTTCTAACTTCTCTCGAAGTCAACAATTCTCTCCCTCCTTTACTCTTTATTCTAGGCGACATGGTAGTACTACCCACGATTTCTGTTGTACTGAAAGAATAAGCTGGGAGGTGGGAAGTAATCCTATCATTCTATCCTAGGGCTAAGGCGCGAATTTCAACAACTTTAAAGGCTAGAGGTGCAAACCTTGCACGATCCTTTATATGTTTCAGGTGGTCCAACCTTAACTCTTGCTCCTATCTAGTTCTACATATCTAATAGGTAAGCCAAATCATATGTATACTATTTTGAGGTACTATTTCAAAGCTGAAGAAGGAATCGGGGATGACGTTGACATATCTAATGTCTTAGGAAGTTCCCGGTGCCTTGGGAGGATGATGGAGAAATGCAAAAGACGTCTGCTTCCGTCCTTACGCTAACCATCTCCCAATTGTGGCACTTCACTGGTACCTTCTCCTGCTGCTATAGTAATCCTGTGGATGGTTGGAGTCTGTCTTATATCGAATGTTATTCTAGACAGACATAACAATGAAAGCTTAGGGACTCAACCCTGTACAACTCGGCTCTATAGCACGATCTGATAAGAAGAAAGGGTAACCATACTATCATGCCTCGTAGCCTCCTGCTTATGGAATGTGGTGCACAACACATTTATAAGCAAGACTCTACTACACATGGCTTGCAGACTCCCTAGGATACGAACTGCTCTGATAACAAATTTGTCACGCCCCACCTTGGGAGGCATGACTCGCACCTAGTGCCATACTGGGATCTGACTGACTTGGCTGGGATTATGCATGTCTGGTGTATTCCTTCAACACAATTCAAGAAAACAACTAGCTATATCTCGACTATAAACTTAGCCTCCGGCCGTATAGACACCTATAAATAAAACAGCTAACCAACAACAGGAAACAAAGGGATCATATGCGGGCCGACAAGACCACCATGCTATCTAGTTATAAAAGAATGAGAACAAGCTACTATATAAGGCCCCACATGGCCAACACCCAAAACATAACTAATTTAGGCCCCACACGGCCAACAACAACTAACTAATTGGCGACTGTAGTCTGTAAGCCTCTAAGAATGCAGATAGTGGTCGGCACAAGGCCCCGGCCTACCCCAAATGCTATACAGCTGAAAGACTATAACCTCTACAACCTGGAAACCCCGAACGAAGGGAGCTGGCCAAACTGCTGACTCTGAACAGCTGCTACTTGAGAGCCTGAACTCTTGTGTATCTAAACCTGCAGATAAGTAATTCAGTGCCCAGGGATGGGCGTCAGTACAATATGTATTGAATATGTAAGGCAGTAAGTAAGCTGTTAAACACTGAAAGTAAGTAGGGAGAAGGGGCAGAAAGATTAACCTTGGCTTATTCATAATTTGCATCTAGAAAAACACTACACGTACATGATCTATGACTGTACAATCACATATTCATAAACTATAGCTAGCAGATAGGAATACAAAAAAGAACCTAACCTGGGCCCCATAAGCCTGGAAGGTACAAGCAATACGGAAATAACCTACCGGGACTCCCATAAGCCCTAGCAAGTACACCTCAATCTATATACCCCTATATAGGTTTCTATGACTCTACTGGCGCAATAGCAAACCTACCTGTCCCCTTAGGTCAGCAACTAAGCTCGCTTGGCTCCTGATCTGTAGTTGTGTCTGAGTCCGTTGGACTCCTGATAACTGCACCCCGGGCACTAGGCTCGACGGGGGTGTACTATCGATACGATGTAGCAATAATATTCCATCCATGGAATGGACCGTATATGGTCCTCAGACCTCATCTTCTTCCCTCGCGGACGGCATACCGCTCCTTGGAGTGACATCATATAACCTCCTTATGGGCGACGACACAGCTAGTAACCTGGGGTGGTCACGGAAGGCTCCTGAGTGAGGGCAACCCCAACCGAGGTGCTATACTGAAATCTCGATCTAGGGCGTATTTGTCCTTCTAGGCCTAATGCTGTCGCTGCTCCCCCCCTCCCCCAGAATAGTCTATAAGGTTGCTAATAGGCACTCCCGTGCACCTGTATTTGATTAGAGGATCCTGTTAGCGATCATGATCTCTAATGGTATAGACTGGATAGGGTGAGACTTTGAGTGGCCTAACAATACTCTGAATCTCCTGCTCATGCACCTATAATGGATAAACAACTGTAGGGTTGCAGACGACCAAATACCTAGTGCATTTTCTTAGAACGACGGTAGGGCTGCTACTGACCGAACATGCTTTTGAGCGGTCGGTCCCTTTTTCCTACACAAGCAGCTTATTGACATCCTTAGCTTGAGGGTAATACCATGCTAACATGGTTCTAGTCCTCTAGACCTTAACTTGGTCTGCTCAGATTTACACGACTTTTCTGGGTGATTCCTAACCTTATAAATACGGTTACATAGACTTAGCCACTCACGACAGTCTGCACCTAAATATCATATAGGAACAGGCTAGGGCGATGGCCCTGCCTCTAACTGCTTATAAGATGCCTTTCCTCAGGGTACCCACGGGTCAATTTGACCTGAGCGACTAGACTGGCTCTCTCACGACTTATATGACGAACACTAAGTCAACTGAAACTGACAATCACTGGTAATAGCTAACTAAATGGAGGGCTGTCACTTAGCTCACTAGACAACCCTAGTGCCGCTGACTCTAAAGCATGGTCGTCCGATCTAAATTTCTGGCCCTGGGATGTAAGGGTACACTAATGGCCTTTGGGCGTGCTTTACTAACAAAACAGGCGCTCGACTGGTAACTATATTGCCTAGCTGCGCCTATGCGATTCGACTTACTAACTCAGATTCAATAGCTATCCATAAGCTTCTAAGGTCTATGCCTGACAATAAAACATATAATTCTACTAATACAATGAACTGGAGAGCAGAAGAGTTTCTATGACGCTTCTAGCGCATATCACACTTAACGTGTTCCTTCCTAACAAGGGACACTACGGTATAGTCTGTATACGTCTCCTAGCAGCTAACCAAAACATATATCTTCATAGTCTACTAACAACAACCGACCACAACATATCTAATCATGATCTACTGATAGAAATTACTTGCAACATATGGGACCATTATTCCCATTCAAGAACATAAGTCATAGAACTGTACGATGAGAATAACTTGCCGAGAGATAATCTTACATACCTTAATCGTCGATTATCAATTAACTGGCGAGCCTCAGCTTGCAATCGGCTCTTCTCTCCAGCTATAACCTTTCTGCTGAGAGAATAGGACTAATTTTTTGAAACTAATTTCGCTAAAAAGTGATAAATTTTGTTAACAATAGTAACTATAATTCAACTCCGTATAACTCAGCTGAAAACCTATAATTTTTTTAGGGTTCAAAAGGGATAAATGCTTACTTGATGCCTGTGATCATTTAGGAATCAATTTGTATCAAATCTGACAACTTTGCTCGGCAGGGTTACGATTTGCTGGGAAACTTTCAAGAAAATAACTCCGTAGTAATGCTCCCTGTAGGCTTAGAACTCGATATCGAAAGTTAATTTGAATTTTCACGTTGTTTGGTAGCATAATCGGAAGAAAATTGTATTAAAGTTGCGTGTTGCTTTCTCTGGACGAGGCCTACGTTGGAAATGACTTACAATTGAACTAGAAGAGTATTTATATACTTAAGGGTGGTGGATTAGGGGCGCCCCACACCGCCTAACTCACTGAAGTAACCCCGCATCGCGCCTCTGCTTGCGCTAGGGGCTTGGCGCTCCACACCTCTCAAGGCACCAGCAGGCCTGGCACGCTGTGCTGGCCAGTGCAATACTGGCTGGAGCGTCGTGCTAGCTCTGTACATGATGGTCCTATTTGTGCCCACTTCTGAGGCTTTTCCACATGCAACAAGCTCTTCTTACTCACTACCACTTACACGCACGCCTACCAAATGTTAACATTTTTACGGGGTAACAGGTTCTTTCCCCGAGAGATGAGGGAAATCAAAGAAGATGAGTTTGTGAACCTAAAGAAGAATGATATGATTGTCCAGGAATATGCCTTGGAGTTCACCTGCTTGTCCAAGTATGCACCAGAGATGGTGGCTGATTAAAGAGCTCGGGTGAGTAGGTGTGCACGGGATATTGGACTACCTGGTCAAGTATTGTAGGGCCACTATGCTTCACCAGGACACAATTTTCCTTGATTGGTTTTGTATACCTAGCAGAAGGAGGCAGTGCACTTGTGAGAGAGAGAGGCCAAGAGGGCCAGGACAGATAGCTATGTGTTCTCCCATCAGGGATTAGGAGGCGGACATCGCCAATAGGCTCATCAGAGGTCATTAGCTCTAACACTATCATCGGCCAGTGCTCCATCTAGACCGTGAGGTGATCATAGGAGCAAAACATCAGGTTCGAGGGGAAGAGGAGCATGTAGGAAAAGCCTACCTTCACAGCCTAGGGGAAGTGTGGAACGAGTAATGTAGGGGAGTGCTTGTTGGGATGAGATATCTGCTTTGGGTGTGGTAGATCTGGCCATAGGCACCGGGAGTATCTGTTGATTAGAAAGTGTGATAGTAGAGGTCGTGCTCAGGCTACCAGTTTACCAACAGCACCAGCATGCCCAACTCAGTAGGGTGCGTCCACTAGTGCTGGTGATGGCCAGCACCAAAACAGGTTTTATGCCCTTGCATCTCGTCAGGAGCAGGAGACTTCACCGGATGTGGTCACCGGCAGTTACGAGTATTCCACTTTGATGTATATGCATTGATAGATCTAGGGGATACTTTATCTTTTGTGATGCCCTATGTTTCTAGTAGTTTCGGAGTCTTTCCCGAGATCCTATCAAAACCCTTCTCAGTCTCTACTCCAGTTGGTGATTTAATTATAGCTTGGTGGGTATATAGGAACTGCCTTGTCACAGTCCTTCAGAAAGTCACCACAGCAGATTTAGTAGAGCTAGCCATGACAGATTTTGATGTTATCTTTGGCATGGATTGGCTACATGAATGTTATGCCTCATTAAATTGTAGAACCCATGCAGTGGAGTTTCGATTTTCAGGTGAGCCAGTCCTAGAATGGAAGGGTAGTTCAGTTGTGCCTGTAGGTCATTTCATTTCCTACCTTAAAGCTAGAAAGATGATTTCTAAGGGTTGCGTGTACCATCTAGTTAGGGTTAATGATGCTCCATCCGAAACCCCGACCATCCAGTCAGTTCCTGTTGTGTGTAAATATCCATAAGTTTTTCCAGTTTATTTACTGGGAATTCCTCCTGAGTGGAAGATCGACTTTTGTATTGACCTTCTTCCCGATATGCAGCCTATATGTATTCCTCCTTACATATTGGCTCCAGCTGAGTTAAAGGAGTTGAAGAAGCAGTTGAAGGATCTTTTAGATAAAGGTTTCATCAGACCAAGAAAATCCCCATAGGGTGCACCAATTCTCTTTGTTCAGAAGAAAGATGGTTCCCTTCGGATGTGCATTGATTACTAGTAGGTGAACAAGGTCACCATCAAGAATAGGTATCCCCTCCCAAGAATTGATGACTTGTTTGACCAGCTTCAAGGTGCCAAGTGTTTCTCAAAGATAGACCTCAGATCCGGGTATCAACAGCTCAGGGTTTGGGAGAGTGACATTCCGAAGACAGCCTTCAGGACTCGGTATGGTCACTATGAGTTTGTAGTTATTTATTTTGGACTAACGAATGCTCCTGTAGCTTTTATGGATTTGATGAACAGGGTGTTCAAGTCATATTTAGATATGTTCATGATCGTGTTCATACATGAAGTTCTCATATATTCTCAAAACGAAGGAGAGCATACCACTCATTTGAGGGTGGCAGTACAAACTCTTAAAAATCGTCAGCTATATGCTAAGTTCAGAAAGTGTGAGTTTTGGTTAAACCTGGTAGCATTTTGGGTCATGTGGTGTGAAGTGAGGGTTTACAGGTGGACTCTCAAAAGATATAAGTTGTGAAGAATTGGCCTAGACCAGTGAGTCCTTCAGATATCAGAAGTTTCATGGGCTTAGTTGGTTACAACTGGAGGTTTGTGGATGGATTTTCATCTATTGTAGCACCGTTGACTAAGTTGACCTAGAAGAAAGTGAAGTTTCAATGGTCAGAGGCCTGTGAGTAGAGCTTCCAAGAGTTGAAGACTCAACTCACCTCAGCGCCAGTGTTGACTTTACTTGAGGGTACCGATGGGTTTGTGGTATACTGTGACACCTCAAGGATTGACCTCGGTTGTATGTTAATGCAGCACGGTAAGGTTATATCCTATGCTTCCAAGCAGCTGAAAGTCCATGAAAGGAATTATCCGACTCACGACCTCGAGTTAGCAGTGGTAGTATTTTCCTTGAATATTTGGATACACTATCTATACAGGGTCTATGTGGATGTGTTTACGAAACACAAAAGCCTACAATACGTGTTTACCCATAAGGATCTAAATCTACATCAAAGAAGGTGGTTGGAGCTTATTAAAGATTATGATATGAGTGTCCTTTATGATCCAGGCAAGGCTAATGTGGTGGCAGACGCTCTTAGAAGGATTTTTATGAAGAATGTGACCCATGTAGATGAGGAGAGGAAAGAGTTAGTGAAGGATGTGAATCAACTTGCACAGCTAGGAGTTCATCTTATTGACTTGACCGATGGTGGTGTCATTATTCAAAACGGATCAGAATCTTCCTTGGTGACCATAGTCAAAGCTAGAAAAGAAGAGGATCCTATTTTAGTAAAGTTGAAGGAATTCATTCAGAATCAAAAGGTGGAGGGTTTCTCCCAAGGGGGAGATGGTGCACTACGATATCAGGGTCGTTTGTGTGTACCGGATGTTGATTACTTGAGGGAGTGGGTGCTGCATGAGGCTCATGTTTCCAGATATTCTATATATCTAGGTGCCACCAAAATGTACCGTGACCTACGGGAAGTTTATTAGTGGAATGGCATGAAGAAGGACATGGCAGAGTTTGTGGTAAAGTGCCCGAATTGTCAACAGGTGAAGGTTAAGCATCAAAGACTCGGAGGTGTGCTTCAAGACATTAGTATCCCTACTTGGAAGTGGGAGGAAATCAATATGGACTTCGTTACAGGGTTGTATCGTACTCGGCGATAGTATGATTCTATTTAGGTTGTCATAGACAGGTTGACTAAAGCAGCTCATTTTCTACCAGTCGAAACTACTGATTCGGTGGAGGATTAAGCTAAGTTGTATATTTCGGAGTTAGTTCGATTCCACGGAGTTCTCTTGTCCATCATATTAGATAGAGGTACTCAGTTTACCTCTCAATTTTGGAGATCATTTCAGAAAGGACTTGGTACTCAGGTCAAGCTTAACACATCATTTCACCCACAAATAGAAGGCCAGGCTGAGCGAACAATTCAGACTCTTGAGGATATGTTGAGAGCATATGTGATTGATTTCAAAGGTGTATGGAATGAACATTTACCTCTCATAGAGATTGCGTATAACAACAGTTACCATTCCAGTATTCAGGTGGCTCCGTTTGAGGCTCTTTATGGACAAAGGTGTAGATCACCTATTGTTTGGTTTGAGGTGGGGGAAGCTATTTTGATAGGACCAGATTCGGTTCACGAGGCCATGGAGAAGGTCCAACTTATAAGGGAAAGTTTGAAAATATCCAAGAGTCGTTAGAAGTCCTATGCAGATGTGAGGAGGAGAGAACATGAGTTTGAAGTTGATGATTGGGTGTTTCTAAAGGCATCTCCCGTGAAGGGAGTGATAAGATTCGGAAAGAAGGGGAAACTCAGTCCCCGCTATGCTGGCCCATAAAAGATTGTGAAACGTGTTGGCAAGGTGGCTTATGAGTTGGAGTTTCCCTCAGAACTGGCTTCAGTACATCAAGGTTTCCATGTATCCCTTTTGAAGAAGTGTATGGGTAAGCCATCTTTGGTTGTCTCAGTGGAGAGAGTAGGTATGAAAGATAGCCTCAGATACGAAGAGGTTCCAGTGGAAATACTTGATCGTCAGGTTCGGAAGCTAAGGAATAAGGAATAACTTCAGTTAAGGTTTTGTTGCAGAGTTAGCATATTGAGGGAGCTACTAGGAAGGTAAAGCGGATATGATGGATAAATACCTGTATCTATTCCCTTCCAGTTCAGCTCCAGCTTGACGTATCAATTTCTTCCCTAGTACTATATTCAGTTCATGTCCCCCACTTTCTTTCATGTCAATGCATGTATGTGTGATTCATGAATTCAGTTCAGTCATGCATTTCAGTTTGGAGACAGTCACTCTACCAGTTTTCAGCTTTAAATGTTCAGTATTTGGTACGATAGCTGCATTACTCAGCTTGTCAATATGTTTATCCATATTCGAGGACGAATGTTCCCAAGGGGGTATATTGTAACCCGGAAGTGCCTAAGACTAGAATCGGGAATTTGAAATGAGAATCCACAGAAAATTTGAGATTTTGCTCAAAACGACTCATGGTATGAGTCGTTGGAGGGTCTAACGACCCGTGGGAGCCATCCATAGTCAGATTCTGGAGAAGGGGACTCAGAGGTAATGGGTCCATGGTACGACCCATAGGATGACGTAACGAGTCATAGGTTAGGGTCATTGGTTGTCACCATGGTACCAAGGTTGGATGGTACGAGTCGTAGTACGACTCGTTGTGAGGAACAAGGAGTCGTGGTAAGTTCCCATGGGAAGGAGCAGGAAATTTTCCCAGTCGAGGTAATATATGGAAGCCATGACTCATTAGAGGAAGGTACAAGTCATGTTGTGACTCGTGGGAAGCCTAAATGTAGGTTTCCTCAGAGGCAGTAACGAGTGGATACCACGAGTGATGGTATCAAAGGATGACTTGTGGTATCGATCGTGGTTACTGACAGTGCAAAATTCCTAGACTTTTAATTAAGGGTATTTTAGTAATTCCTAAGCTCTAATGTCCTGAACTACATCGTCTTAAGCTCAGTTAGAAGGATTTTAAGAGTATTAAACCTATCCTAAGCCTTACCATTCCATGCTTGCAAGTTTAGAGTTCTTCCTTGGATAGCAAGCTTGAGGAATTCCCCAATTGTTCTCCAATTACCTTTGGGATTTCAAGAGGGAGTGTAAATTAGATTTACCCAGGTATGTAAGGCTATGAATGAGAGTCCTTTCACTCTCATGCTCATGATTCCTCTCAATTCTGTGGATTTAAAATTCTAGACTCAAGTTTGTAATCCTATGGGGTTTATTCCCAATTTGGTGAAATTCTCTATGATCAATCTATGGGTCAATTCCCTTCATGTATCAAATCATGTTTTATGATATATGGGAAAACTTTATATATTATTTTGATTATTAATTTATGGTTTCAAATTCTAATTAAATTATGCCGAATTATTTAAGTTTCATGAAAAGTCAAGTTATGATTCCATTATGATCTTGATCTTCTTAAGCCCTGAATTATGATTCATGATTAATGAAATGATTTCTCTCAAGTACTCATCATGGATTTATGAATATCAAGTATATGTATTTTCACATGTATGCATGTTCTTCTTGATTTTTGAATTTATGACTATTGGTCGACTCATGGGCCCTTACTCATGGCTAATCATGTATTTCAAGTATGATCAAGTATGTTAAGATTTATTTGTCATGACTTCATGAATGATTCAAAATTAAGATATGAGCCTCATGTGCATGTTTTTGGGAGCGGTGTCTAGCACCGAGTAGACCGGCGACTAGGAAAACCACATGGTGTCAAAACCACGTGTCACCGTAGGTATATACATATATTATTGGATCCTTGTGATATCACCATAATGCACGTCCCTTGCCTTCCATTCCTGGGACGGTCCTGACCACTTGAGCAGAATAGTGGGGCATCATGTAAGCTCTATCATGATGGTGTCGGTTAATACGAGTTCTCCCATTGTTCCTCATGATTTATGTATGGTTATATTTATGTTACTTTGGCTCAAGTTATGTTTTATGAAATTTATCTTATAACTGTGATTATGATTGGATTATGAAATGGTTTGAAATCTTTGAGCCTTATGTTTATATTATGATGTTTACTTCATGTTCATGTTGTCCTACTCTTACGATCTCTTATGTATTTTAAATGTCCGTTTTCAGTTACCTTGTATACTCAGTATATTTCAAGTACTGACCGCATACTCTATGTTATGTCATTTCATGATACAGGTTCGGGGTATCAGTCTCAGCTGCATCACTAGTCTTGCTTTCTCCTCAGGCTTGTCTAGCCAGTGTTGGTGAGTCCTCATCCTTTGAGTACATTCACTTATCCATCGTTACACTCTTTCAGATTTAGACTTTGTCAAGCTAGTTCTTGATGTTGTCTCATCAACTCATCGGTTATGTTAGTGGCTTTTTAGACATTATGTAGAAATCAGCTTATCATTGTTGACTCTGTTTTAGATTGATATGTATGCAGACTTCCGCTTAAGCATATTTTATTTTATCATTTTCCGTTTGCTACATGCTATTTGCTTCTATGTTCATCCCATGGGTTGACTTGGAGTCTTTCGAGATTCCTTATCGCGTGTCTAAATTTGAGCTTAAGGGTCGTGACAAAGATCCATACAAATCATGAATTGCAGTCAACATACACATCTAGACAACTAAAAAATTATAGATAAGGTGCTTTTTTACAACATTTCGAAACATGTGTGCATTTATTTGTTGTAAAGTACTCCTAACTACTTCTAGCTAAACAAAACACAAAATAAAATCCTAAACATGTTGGGTCTACTAGATAGCATATCTGAGGAAGAAAAAACGGCAACAAAAACACCTGAACGAAAGTCAAAACCCTAAAAAGTACAAGTACACCCCCCTTTATTAAAAGCATGCTTCATCCCCTAAGCATAAAATGTAAGAACAAGGAAAAAGGACATAACTATGGCGCTCTAAGCACTCTTGTCATCCTGTAGAGTCGGGTGTGCAAGCACACTTCCGTCCGCTCCAACCGTGGTGCTATAGATGGCCGGCACACTCAATGGAACATCACTTCAGGGATTGGTTACCCCCTCAGCAACCTCAGTAGCATCTCAGGATGTATGTGGCTCACTCGAAGGGTCCTTGCCACTCGCAAGCTCCCCAAAGGCAGTGGTCGAGCTCCTCGCTCCTCTGTGTCGCTCATGCAACTCTGACACATGCTTGTCGTGAGTCTGCATATAGTCCACTCTCGCCTGCTTACTCTCCTTTTTCTCCTTTCTTTCTCTCTTCTTTCTTGAGGACTCATATTCAACCTACTCAGAGACCCTCTTCTTCCCTTTTCCTTGATCGGCCACTGTCGGGATCCAGTATGCCTCCAAGTCTAGCTCTTTGTCAAGCTCAACATCTAACTTCGGGATGGTGGGGGCTGATAATATTACCGGCTATCTAGACGACAACTCGGCTACCTGGCTCCGTAAAGCCCCCAACTCCTCTCTAAGACTACCCGTAACTTTCTGCTCAGCCAAATGCTCATTAAGGCATTGCTCAAAACTATCCAACCATCCATGCAACAATCTCTCCGCCTCATCAATCTTGGCCTTTATCCACGACCTGACATTTTCCATTATTAAGTTGACCTTCTTCTTAGTCACTATTACCCTCTTGGCCATTTTCTAGAGGAACTCGTATGGGAGCAAATGTAAACAGCTGGGGTATGGCATGTATACTCAATAGCAGTGCGGAGGAAGTACTAGGAGCTGCATCTGTGTGTTCGACCTCTGTAGCCGGCATCTCTCCCTACTCAACTGAAGTGGGGGCATCAATATGCTTTCCCTCTTATTCCCATGGTAGTGGGACTGTAGAAGGAAGTCTAACCTGGGTAACCGAGTTCATGTCATCCCGTATAAGGCCTATATCTGCAGTCTTCTGGCCTATGATCAAATGATCTACCTCTGGTTTCACCTTAAGACCCGCCTCCATGCATAACCTGTACATAAGACTTGGGAATGGGATGGTAGTGCTCAATCCCATAGCCCGGTCTCGGATCTCCTCTACTATGACCCTCGAAATATTAATGGCATATCTCGACATGATACATGCCACCAGAGCTGCTCTGTCAATGCTGAGGGTGTTGTCACTGATTGTCGGTGCCAACCTGTGGTAGACTAGTGTCTAGAAGGCCTTTGCTATGAAGTTCAGCGAGGCTTTAGTGACTTGCTTTCCACTAGCCACCCAATCAACTTCCTCCTTTCCCTTGGCTAGAACCCCAGCTAGCCATTTCACTTGGCTCTGCCTCTCCTCGAAAGCCAGCTATTTTACCTTTTTTAGAGCTTCTACTTGGTACTCGAACTCAGTCGTGGTCTCTGGAGCTCTAAACTGAGGCCTATATAATATCCGTGCAATGGTTCGCTCAGAGATGTCAACTACTTTTCCCCGAACTATCACACTCTCAATCTTGGGTTGTTCTTTCAATTTTTTCCCACCTTTGCCTTCTGCTCCATTGTGGCTAAATAATTTGCATAGAACTCTTGCACCATCTCGACACTGTATTTCTCGGGAGTTCTATCCATCTAGTTGAATCAATAAAAGCTAAAAGTCCCTTTCATTTCCTCAACCTCATTCAAAGAACTGGTGAGGATCCGTGGTTCTTCCTATATACTCCGCCTTGGATGATTCTTTGAGGTGAGAGAGAGACCCGCTCATAAATATTTTGAGCACCAGGCACTCTCCACCTAATAGTACAGTTCTCTCAGGGCGGTGTTTGATCACCTTCCTCCTTAGCAGCTTCTTCCTTAGACCCGACCTCATCATTACCATCTCTGGACTGGGCCTTCTCAAACCCTTCTTCCTAATTAGATCCACTCTTGAACTCTTAGGTCTGATCACCTACTCTCTCCTTAGACTAAGGAGCAGCTGTTGGAACATCAGATGTGGCTTCGGCCTGAGCCTTGTCCTGTTCCCTAGTGGTACGTGGCTCATTAGTGTCAGTTGTATCTAATTGATGTTCCTCCCTCTAACCACTAGGGTGTTGCCTGCTTGATCAGAGTCTGAGGGCTCAATTCTTAATGCCCTTCGAGAAGCTATTTCAGCTCTACCCTGCTTGTCTTGGGGCTTCTTCCTTGATATCCTTTTGAACGTCATTGTACCTATAGTGAAAAAGGTTAGTATGTATGATCTGAGAAAAACAAAGCAAAGAAAATTTCCTCTAAAATTTTCCTTGAGTCTACAGTACGGATCGTACCTAGGTGGTACGATTCATACTGAGACTTGTAACATTTAGTGCTTCTGGTATGACTCCTTCGTATGATGCGTACCAGGTTGGTACAGTTCATACTATAAGTGGTATGAGGATTTCCCAAGAATTTTGATGTTCTGTATTTTTGTATGACTCAAGTTACGGATTGTGATTAGATTCTACGAGTCGTACTGTTACTTTTGATGTTTGACCCTTGAAAATTCATGGCACGATCACCCGGTACGACTCATACTAGTATACCATAGGTTGTACTAGGTTCTATACAAGGATTTTTCACTTTCAATGTCTTAGGACTGTCCCAACGAGCCATCACACGAGTCGTAGTACTAGACTACGAGTCGTAGGATAACTCGTGAAGCCTATCCTCACCTTATTTTTGTTCAGTTGTTCAGGTAAACATATTTTTCAATGGGTACTCAGAATTCTCCATCCCAGGTATGCAATTTTGTCAATTTTTGCCTACCCAGATAACCCCCAACATGCTTCACACCCCTTAACTCATTATCATCAATTAAATTTTACTGTTTGAGCATTTTGAATTCCTGCCCATTCAATACATTAGCACGACAAGCTACTGATCCTCTTCCTCTTCCTCATTTTCATGGGTTTTTATCACAGTATTCTTTCGGTTTATACATAGCAAGATTTTTGAAATTTAACACTTTCACTTACTTGATTTTTTTCAAGTTCTTGCTCGACTTCAAGCTTGCTTCAATATTGGGCTGCGAATTCAAAATGCTCCTGCAAATTCACTTGCACTAATTCGAGCTTGAGCAGTTTTAGCTTGAGTTACGGGTGTGAGGATTTTGGGTGATAATAATAGGTTGAGTGTAATGTTTGCATGGGAATGGTGGTCTGAATGAATTTTATTTAAATAGGTTACGACAGATTTTTGCAAATCTGGGTCATCGGAACAACTTTAGTAATTTAGACGAGTCGTAGGTTTGACCTACGGCTCGTCCCTTGGACTCGTAGCAGAAGACTTTAGGAACTTACCTGGGGAGCTACGAGTACATGGTACGAGTCGTACTATGTCTCGTAGGTCATTACTTTTTGCACTTCCAAACTTTGCATGGTTCACCATTACAGTGGGTACTACGACTCGTACAATGTAGGTACGATTCGTAATGACCAACTGTAACATGAATTCATGTTTCTGCTTTTCACCAGGGACGGTATTATGAGTCGTACAATCCTTTTACTAGTAATACTGAGGCTCATAATACAGGTATGTTCTGTGATTTTTCACCCACCACTTTTGTTTCACCTACACACTAAACACACATAAATTAAGATACTTGGGTTGCCTCTCAAGAAGCACCTGATTTAACATCGTGGCACGACGCAGGTGGTTTGGTTACTCAGACTTCACCAAACCAGCTCATGGGTTGCCTCCCAAGAAGTGCATGATTTAACATCGCAGCACGATGCAAGTCCCCTGACTACTCATAATTCATCAAGAGACTCAAAATCATCCTCTATTATTGATACAACCCTAAACTCATTGGGTTGCTTCATTGACTGGCAAACATTAAAGGTGATCTCCTCCTTATTCATCCTGAACTTCAACTAGCCAGCCTTAATATCTACCAGAGCTCTCCTTGTGGCGAGGAATAGTCCCCACAAAATAATGGGTACCTCAAAATCAACCTCGCAATCCAAGATCAAGAAGTCTTCTAGGAAGATAAATCGATCCACCTTCATTAACATATCAACAAGGATCCCCACTGGCTTTTTAACTATATGGTCAACAATCAATAGCCGCATTAGCATCGGTGTGGGGGCTCCCAAGCCCAATTGCTTGAACATAACTAACAACATCAAGTTGATGCTAGCTCCTAAGTCACATAGTGCCTTTTGCAAACTCAAAGTCACTGACCTTACAAGGAATGGTGAAGGCACCTGGATCTTTCTTCTTCTGGGCAACGACCCGTAAAGCTATGGCACTTCAATGATGCAAATTACCAACTGGCTTATATCTCATGGATCTCTTCCTAGTCATAAGGTCCTTCATGAATTAGGCATATCGGGGAATCTTCTCCAATACCTCGACCAATGGTATGTTCACAGACAACTGTTTTAGCATAAAGAGAAATTTTTGAAACTTACGATCTTCTACCTCTTCTTCATCCTCTGCGGGCATGGTGGCGGTGGTCTAGGTATAGCCCTATACACCTGCATGGCCCCTTGTTCGTTCCCTTTATCAGCTCTAGACTCCTTTTCACCAACTGGAGTCTTGGTCAACTCAGCCTCACCTGCAAGCTATGGGTCAACAAGCTCATCATCCTCATTAAGCTCGATCTCCTTCTGTCTTTCCATTCCAACCACAACCGGTAAGGGAGGGTCAATAGTAGTCTTTCCGTTCCTAGTCATCACACCATACATTGACTGTCATTCTTTGGATTTTAGATGGTGTTTCTTGGAAGTATTTCCTTTTTCCTCTAGTTTAGGGATGTGATATCTTACTAAGCTATTGCTCAATTTGCTTTATTGTTGTAGCGTGGGATTCAACCTTCTGGCACATCTAGATATGTCACCCCTAATATCCTTCAGCTTCTCGTTAGTTGATTTGGCCTTTTGTAGCAGCTCAGCCATTATACTCTCTAACTCCGAGGGTCTAGCATCACCCTCACGGGCACTGGAAGGAACATAAACACTAGCGGGGTTATTGCAGTAACCATCATTCTTTATCCAGTCACCTTCCTGCTCATGACCTCTACTCCTATCCCTATACCAATTCCTATTTATTTTTCTCTATATTGGGTCGGATCTTATTTTTCGGAGCCTTGGCGCCAAGTGTCCTACCCGGACCCTTGGGCGTTCCCAAAAACCTGCCACTTAGTTGTCCGAGAAGTTTGCCTCCTCCTCAGAATTTGTCTGCTCAAACCCCTACTACTGACCCTAAGCTCCAACTGCATTCACCTTTTGAGCGTCAGAGCTCATAATGTGCTTCATGAGTAGGTACAAGGATGTCCTCATATGAGCTAGCTCCTGATCACGCTCCTCCTCATTTCTACGTTGTTCCACAGTCATACCAATAGCATATGTATCCACAGCTGTCTCTGCTTCCCTGGTGTTCTAGGACCTGTTCGTCTTAGTCACTCAATCAAGTATAACATTTGCTTGCTCCCACGACTGACTCATTAATGCTCCTCCTGCCACTGTATCTGTTACAACCTCAGTACTGTTGTTCAAAGACCTATAAAAAGTTTCTAGAAAACTGTCACTAGGAATTTTATGGTTCGGGCAGTTAGTCAGCTTCTTCTTAAATCTTAACCATGTCTCATGCAGTGCCTCAGTCTTTAACTATCAGAAATTATAGATCTCGTCTTTTAGTTGCAGTATCTTGGAGGGTGGGAAGAACCTTTTTAGGAAGGCACATTTAAGCTCCCTCAAGTTGGTAATGGAGTCATTGGGAAACTCCAATAACCATAATGTGG
This sequence comes from Datura wrightii, assembly GCA_035772735.1. Lineage (NCBI taxonomy): Eukaryota > Viridiplantae > Streptophyta > Magnoliopsida > Solanales > Solanaceae > Datura > Datura wrightii. The sequence goes on from JASDFA010000003.1 coordinate 15,531,850, forward strand.
CCTCTATAGATAGAGAGAATGGGAAGAGTCTCAACCTTATAGTATCCTCACTTACACCAGGTAACTTGTACACCTTGCATATCCCAATAAAATTCATCAAGTGCAGGTTAGCATCGCCAGCTGCGTGGCCACTAAACACCCCTTTCATATTCAGCAACTGGATCATAGTGCTAGTGATATCAAACTTTTCCCTAGCAGTCAAAGGTGGAGGTACAATAGCTCTAGTTGACCCGGCCTCATCATCATCTGGATCATCATCATCATAGAACTGAGGAGGATATCTTTGGCCTCTATTTCCCCTTCCATGGCAACCAACATTTACTACCTCGTCACGAGCATCCTCGGCTTGCTGAAGTGCAGCTTGCCAAGCTTTTTCAGCCATATGGTCTCTCTTGCTCAGCATTTTCCATCCTGCACTGTGTTCACTGATCACGGGCAAAAATAGCATGCCCGAGATACGCTTTACACCTTAATTTAGTCTTGTTTATCTAAGTTATTTTATACATTTTCATGCAATTTTATATAAATGTGAATATATACTAACCAACATGATTAGTCCTTGTTTTTGAAGGTTAATAATGCATTTGAGGAACTAATTCATGATTTGGTGAAGTGGAGGAATGGAATCAAGAGAAAAACGTGAAAGTCAACAAGAAAACATGCAATAACTGGCACCCTGCGCGATAGGGGCCGTGGCACGCTACCAACGCGGCAACACTTGGCCAAAAATTGCATTTTTTGGCACATTCCAATGAGGGTACGCGTTACCAACGTGTCACGGAGGTCAAGTAGGGCGTTCAGCTCCGTGACACGTTGCTGTTCCACCACAGGCCAAATTTTGCAATTTTTCAGCATAGTATAAATTGAACCCTTAGCTCCTAAAATCATTTGGTCACGATTTTATTCTGAAAAACCACCTAGGAGTGAAGGGAGAAGTGGGAGAACTCATCTAGGGTTTATCAAATTCCCTTCTCATCTACCAAATTCATGTAAGTATGATAGTTTAGTATTAGTTAATTGTAGTTTTACGAACATGAATGGCAAGAACCCTTCCTCTACGGTTGAAGCCATGAATTATGATTGTGCTTTTATGAATTTGTTTTGGAATTAAGTTATTGATTGTTGTTTTCATCTTGCATTCTGGATTGTTGGTTGTTTTTATGATTGATCACCATGAAAGAATATTTGTTAGCTTGAGTAATAGCTTGAGAATGCATTACCTAGGTCAGGACATGAGAATGTAAGGAGCATGTTTGTATCTCGGGAGAGATTTTTGTGTCAGGACAGAAATATACCTAACACCGTGCTTGGTTGACACACGGGGGTTATGAAAGACCAACTTGGGATGTCACATCACCACTCGAAGAAGTAGTTGTGAGGCTAAGTTGAGTTAAATGGTTAGACGCACGAAAGTCCCTAATCGTTTCCCCATAAACCACAACATAATTGATTGCCCGCTACTAGAAAATTAAACTCCTGGCTCACAATGATGCAGTGAGGCTAGATTGCCGTGTTTAGAGGCTCGAAAGACCATAAACATGCAATTCTAATTATGTGAAATAACAATTGATAGTTCCATGCTTAACCCATTGCAAATCGTAGGATCGCATGATTAATTGGTTTTAACTCTATGTTGCTCCTAGAGTGATTTCAGAATATTTCATTGACCCAAACTTAGACTTAATTAATCTCAATCGAAAATGTCTATAACCAACACTTGAGGTATTTAAGATCACAATAGAAATGGATAGTTAGAGGAATGGGTCCAGTCCCTGTGGGTTCGACAATCCGGTTCTTAAAAAGAGCCACTATATTACTTGCACGACCTGTACACTTGCGGGCGCGCGAATCGGGCACGTCAAGTTTTTGGCGCCGTTGCTGGGGACTTGGCGAAGTTTTGATAATTTATCTATTTTTGTGTGATTTTTAAATTCTCTTAAGTGTTGAGAAACTTGGTCTTAGTTTGATTATTGCAGGTGACAGGTTGTCCTGCCGAGATGGCTAGAAATAGAGAGCTTGTGGAACCGTTGCGTGATCCTGAATGTCAAATCCATTTGCGAAGGAGAATAGCTCTAGAGCATAAGCTGAAGAGACTTCAAGAAAAGGTACAACAACAACCACCCGCGGGACAAGTACAATTGTCATCCGAAGCAATGGTAGCAAGACCAGTTCGCGAAGTGGCAATCCCACTAGCGACAAATGTGACCTCAAGCATTCGTAAACCGGAGCCTGGAGGGCACTTTGAGCTTAAACAGAACATGGTGCAGCTGTGACATTCTAGTGGTCAATTCACTGGGATGGCACATGAGGACCCGCAACAGCACCTACAGAGCTTTTTAGAGATTAGTGACACGTTTGTCCCCACCAGCGTGTCCACAGATTATGTCCGAATGACCCTCTTCCCATTTTCACTATTGGGAGAGGCAAAAAAGTGGCTGAAGGATGAGCCACCGAACTCCATAACTTCATGGAATGACTTGGCTAAGAAGTTCCTTATCAGATTCTTCCCCTCAGGCAAAACTGCAAGGTTGAGAAGTGAAATACTCAGTTTCAAGCAGAGGCGTGATGAGAACTTATATATGGCTTGGGAAAGATTCAAGTCATTGTTAAGAGATTGCCCCCATCACCAACAATCAAATGAAGTGCTGGCTCATACCTTTGTAGAAAGTCTAGACCCACACACAAAAATATTACTAGACTCTGCATTGGGTGGGCAAGCCTTGGATAAGACATATGATGAGTTGTACACTTTGTTGAACAGAATTGCACAAGGAAATCCAGAGTGGCACAGCGAGTCATCAAGAGGGGAAGGAAACAGATCGGGGTTGATAGAAGTAGATGGTTTGAATGCCTTGGCAGCACAGTTAGCTTCGTTCCAGCATCAAATGATGACTCAATTCAATAAACTGAGTATGAACCAACACCAGGGCCAGGTTAATGCAGATCAGGAAGCTCCGAGTTGGTGTGGAATTTGTGGTAATAATGGGCACTATGCAGAATCTTGTGGAGCCAATCCGGAGTCAGTCAATTTTGTTAGTAATGTGCAGCGCAACAATCAAAATTTTGAAACCAGTTACAACAGAAATTGGCAGGGCCACCCGAATTTTTCTTGGGGTGGAAACCAAAAGAAGAATTATATGCAACCTCAACAACAACAGTATCAGCAGAATAGGCAGAATGATGGGCAATTGAGTAGCAGCATTGAGGAAACACTGCAGAAAATTATGGAGACCCAGAAGCAGTTAGCGGAAAATCAGGAGAGGATGGCAACAGACTTAATGAATCAGCAAGTAGCCACCCGAAATCTTGAAAAACAAGTGGGTCAGATAGCAGCTGCTCAAAACATGAGATCGCAGGGGGGATTACCAAGCGACACAGATCCTAACCCCCGGCAGATCAATGCCATCAGTCTGAGAAGCGGTAAGCAATTATCTGATGTAGTGCCAAAAGAGCAAAGAAAGGGGGTGCAGCTGGAGTTGGTTAGACCAGGACCATCCATCAACATGGGAGATAATCAGAGTGCTGGGCAACAAAATGCACAACTTCCATTGCAGCCAGCACAAAGACCACCACCACCATTCCCTTAGAAATTCAGAAAGAGCAAGGAAGAGGAATGCTTCAAAAAGTTCTTTGAGAGCTTCAAAGAACTTCACATAAATTTGCCTCTTATTGATGTCTTGCAGGGAATGCCCAAGTATGTTAAATACTTGAAGGAAGTGATGGCGAACAAAGTGAGATTGGTGGACGTCCAGACTGTAGCACTGACTGAGGAGTGCAGTCACAGGGTATTGAGCAAAATGCCAAAGAAGCTCAAAGACCCAGGGAGTTTTACCCTCCCCATACAAATTGGTAAAGCTGAGGTGCTACGAGCTTTATGTGACTTGGGGGCGGCAGTTAATCTAATGCCCCTATCCTTATTCAACACCCTGGGGTTGGGAAAACCGAGGCCAACAAGGTTGATGCTGCAGCTGGCTGACAAGTCGCGAGTGACACCTGATGGAATAATAGAGGACCTTCTCATCAAAGTAGGTAAGTTCATTATACCTGCTGATTTTATTGTCTTGGATTTTCAGGTTGATGACCAGGTACCCCTGATCTTGGGACGACCATTCTTGGCCACTGGAGGAGCGGTGATTGATTTGAAAGCAGGGACCCTGAAAATGAGGGTTGAGGATGAAGAAGAAATATTCTGCATTTACCAAGAAATGAACCCATCTGCACACTACAGAAACCTTTGCTAGGTTAGTGTGTTGGCAGAGGATAAGTGTGGGGTGGAGGATTCCACAGGTGCAGGGCCAAAGGCAATTACAAGTGTTCAGCCCGAGTCTGATAAAGGGCTTCAAATTGAGAAGAAGTTGGAGAAAGAGAGGAACAGAGTGGAGGCTGTTTCCTCTAAACAGCAAAAGAAAAGGAGATGGTTCTCGAAAGAGAACCCAGGTATGAGGATGTCCTGAAAAGGATAGTCCACGTCGGGCCACGACGTAAAATAAGGCGCTACTTGGGAGGCAACCCAAGGGTACCACAGGTACCATTTTAATTTCTTGCATTTGTGTTGATTTTATTTATTTGTCATCTTGTGTTGTTTTTGGTGGAAAGTTAAGCACAGATGGAGGGGAAGTTTGAGTACCCGTGGAGGAGGAAGCTAAAAAGCATGGACGATAAAAAGTGTGGGGTCGACACACACTTGTGCAAAGTTCAAGAAAATCATGCTATTAGCTAGGCCTAAAGGCCTCAGGGAGTATTTCTCACCCTTTTTAAATTTTAATTTGATGCTATGAGTAGCATTATTTAAGTGTGGGGTGAGGGAAATTTCAAGGGAAATTTTAAAAAAAAAAAAAAATTGTGCTTAACAAGTTTGTGGTGAATGTAATGCTAATGCTTGAGAAATTTGAAAAATTTGAAAAATTTGAAAAGTTTTGTGAAGTAAGCATGACTTCATCACCCGTTGGTTTTTCTTTTCGGTTCTTTACCGACGGGGGGGTCTTTGAACCGAAGAATAAATTTTTTTTATTTCCTTTGTTTGTAGATAGTGTTTTAGTCATAGTTAGGGACTGTTTCCGACGATGGATGGATGACGACCATCTTGAGGAAAAATTAGTCGGTAGGTGATTGGTTTTTGAAACCATAACTAAGTGGTGCTTGATGCTCTTGTTATGTGCTATACGTGATTGTAAGATGCAAGTATGTTCGGTGTGAAGCATGCAGGTGTATAACTTTGTGTGAGACGCTTAGGCTTTTGAATTTGACTCAATATGATTGAAGCTTAATTCTGAATTCTTGTGATTAGCTGAGTAAGAGTCTGATGAATGTGTCTTGAATTGAGCATGTGCCATGAGTGTAAGGTTTTTGAGTATTCTGTGCTATTGTGGATTGTCTAGAACTTACCTGGTGTGTTTATAAAACGAAATGAAGGATGTGAATTGTAGGAGATGATTTAGGCATTTCTTTGAATGAACCAAATTTTTATCCCTCATTTTACCTACCTTGAAAAATTAATCCTAGTTAGCCCCATTGAGCCTTGAGAGCCTATTCTTTGACTGCTGCAACATAAGCTTAATCCTTTTTCTTTCATTAGCCTTGAACTTGATCCAAAACTCCTAAGCGCTTGAGTGAAAAAATCCGAAGGAGTAAAGGAGTGAGAAGAATGAAAAGAAAGCAAAAGTAGCAAGTTGTAGAAGTGAGAAAAGGACAAAGGTGCACTTGTGTGAAAATGGTTGATTATTAGTAAGGAGCAAGAAAACAAATTAATGAAAAATTATTTATAGAACTCCTTACTAATAAGTTAAAAGTGCCTAAAGAAATGGGGGAACATAAGAGGAACAAGAAAGATGAAAAGAGAAAAAGGTAAAGTAAGGGAAGGGAAGTTCGTAAGGAGGGCGTAATGTATTAAAAGCGTTTAGGAAAGATAGTCACTATTACTGGCCATAATAGTACCTACCTGTCCCTTAGCCTACATTACAACCCATTAAGTCCTACTTGATCTTACATTCACACATCCTTAAATTAGTGGAATAAAACACTAAGGGCAAGCTTATGGGTCATTACATGATGCATGTGAATTCTTTGTGAGAGTGAGCGCAATTCTATTCATGTACCCACACATGTTGTGATTTAAAAATTATTTTTGCGTGTGATTGGGTAACTCTCTTTCTGTGAGGGGCACATGTTGAATGAAGGATATAATTCATGTGGAATTTCTTAATTAGTTGATTTGCACGAGTTTGCTAAGATTGAGAGTCGATTCTTGAGGTTAAGAAGTTTTAACAAGGTTGTACTTCATTTCAATGATCAAAATTGTGCATGCTCTATTTGTAGCTTGTTATCTTACGTAATCATGATAGCCGTAGCGTGAATAATCTTGCTAAATTAGTTATGTGGGAGTCTCCTTATGCATGATATGTAAAATGTTGTTCGAGGACGAACAAGGCTTTAAGTGTGGGGTTGTGATCACGGGCAAAAATAGCATGCCCGAGATACGCTTTACACCTTAATTTAGTCTTGTTTATCTAGTTATTTTATACATTTTCATGCAATTTTATATAAATGTGAATATATACTAACCAACATGATTAGTCCTTGTTTTTGAAGGTTAATAATGCATTTGAGGAACTAATTCATGATTTGGTGAAGTGGAGGAATGAAATCAAGAGCAAAACGTGAAAGTCAACAAGAAAACATGCAATAACTGGCACCCTGCGCGATAGGGGCCGTGGCACGCTGCCAACGCGGCAACACTTGGCCAAAAATTGCATATTTTGGGACATTCCAGTGAGGGTACGCGTTACCAACGTGTCACGGAGGTCAAGTAGGGCGTTCAGCTCCGTGACACGTTGTTGTTCCACCACAGGCCAAATTTTGCAATTTTTCAGCATAGTATAAATTGAACCCTTAGCTCCTAAAATCATTTGGTCATGATTTTATTCTGAAAAACCACCTAGGAGTGAAGGGAGAAGTGGGAGAACTCATCTAGGGATTATCAAATTTCCTTCTCATCTACCAAATTCATGTAAGTATGTTAGTTTAGTATTAGTTAATTGTAGTTTTATGAACATGAATGGCAAGAACCCTTCCTCTAGGGTTGAAGCCATGAATTATGATTGTGCTTTTATGAATTTGTTTTGGAATTAAGTTATTGATTGTTGTTTTCATCTTGCATTCTGGATTGTTGGTTGTTTTTATGATTGATCACCATGAAAGCATATTTGTTAGCTTGAGTAATAGCTTGAGAAAGCATTACCTAGGTCAGGACATGAGAATGTAAGGAGCATGTTTGTATCTCGGGAGAGATTTTTGTGTCAGGATAGAAATATACCTAACACCGTGCTTGGTTGACACACGGGGGTTATGAAAGACCAACTTGGGATGTCACATCACCACTCGAAGAAGTAGTTGTGAGGCTAAGTTGAGTTAAATGGTTAGACGCACGAAAGTCCCTAATCGTTTCCCCGTAAACCACAACATAATTGATTGCCCGCGACTAGAAAATTAAACTCCTGGCTCACAATGATGCAGTGAGGCTAGATTGCCGTGTTTAGAGGCTCGAAAGACCATAAACATGCAATTCTAATTATGTGAAATAACAATTGATAGTTCCATGCTTAACCCATTGCAAATCGTAGGATCGCATGATTAATTGGTTTTAATTCTATGTTGCTCCTAGAGTGATTTCAGAATATTTCATTGACCCAAACTTAGACTTAATTAATCTCAATCGAAAATGTCTATAACCAACACTTGAGGTATTTAAGATCACAATAGAAATGGATAGTTAGAGGAATGGGTCCAGTCCCTGTGGGTTCGACAATCCGGTTCTTAAAAAGAGCCACTATATTACTTGCACGACCCATACACTTGCGGATGCGCGAATCGGGCACGTCATTCACTCTAACTCAAGAACCAATGGAATCAGGGGATTTCTGCTTCATTGAGTACTTGGCATCCACCAAGTGTCAACCCGTGAGTGTAAAAAACAAAAGAAAATGTAAATGAGAGAAAATAAAGACTAAAAGTCAAACACACGCAATTACTCTAATCTTAATCCATATTGCCCAGCAACGGCGCTACTTTTTAATAACGCTCAAACTCACACTCCTTTAGAATTATGACGCAGACGTTGTTAATAAAGAACCCAACTAGGTTGGAGTCGATCCCGTAGGAAATAAGGTTAAGATATAGAATAATGCTAGTATTTAAGCTTTTAAGTCTGTTATTTCCAAAAGGGGGGTTTTATAAAAGCAGATATGTAACAATGTTGAGATTTGGTTGTTATTAATCAAACTTATGCAAATAACTAGGAAAGTGTTTCCTATGGGTTCATAACTACTTCAGGTTTTACACTCATGATCTTTTCCAATGCTTACTTATAGAATTGATAACTAGGGTTTATCCAAACGACTGGTTTGTCCCTATTTGATACCTATGCTCAATCACCGGATTAGGTCTCATGAGTGATTTCACTTCAACTGTTATCAATTTGTTCCAAATTAACTATCCTCTGACCGCAACTCAAATCATATAATGATCCATAAAGATTAAGGCTTTATTGTAATTTTCTTTTTCTAATCTCTACATCTGTAGGTTCAAGAAAGTAAAGAATTCGGGCAAGTCCTAACATTGTGCTTCGTTAAGAAACATTAAAGATGGAGAGAATACGATACAAGCATTAGCATTGGTTAGAATCACTTTGTGCAAACCCTAATTTGTTAATTTACCATGGTTCCCACAACCCTATTGTGGAGATTTTAGCCTCTTATGATTGTAAAAGAATTATTAGCATTCATGGACAAAAACATAATTTAGAACTTATAAATATGTTTGGTAGAATACTCACTTGATTATTGCAAAAATTGATGAAGAATAATTCAAGACCAACGGAAGAATCAAACAAAGAATTCTCCCAAAAGTTTCTCTAATCCCAAAAGTCAAAAACCTCTCTCAACAACCGTATTCTATTCTCCTCTAACAAAAATAACCTATAAAAGTAGTTATACAAATAATTAGAAACTTTTTCTAAATTGACAAGGAAACTGCTTAAACTGCTGCTGACTTCACATACGACCCGTACCATGATTGTACAGGTCGTACCTTCAGTCGTCAGTGGCTAGCTCTTCTGATTTTGACTAGGTGTTGGAAACTGGTATGACTTTTACCATAAAATAATGAGTCATATTTTTTTGTCATGGTTTGAACCTGAAACTTCTGGCATCCTCTAATTATTTTAAGGAATGACTTATTACGGCTCGTACCTTCATCCTACAACTCGTGACTTCTTGTTGTACCCTTAGTTCTGCCTTTCTTCAATTCTTCTAAAGTTCACCATGGCTCCTTGGTGTGGATTGTAGGTGGATAACACGACTCGCAGTTGCTAATTGTACCAGGAGACTGACTTAGTGCAATGCCTTTTGAACTTTACCACGACTACCTTGGTACAACTTGTACTGGGATGGTATAGCCCGTGCCAAGAGTCATACTTTAACTCCTTGGTTCAGCACATCTTATGGACTTTTCCACGATTCTCAGTTCGGCTCGTATTGTGATTCGTACTTGGCCTTTTTTCTGCATTTTTTCACTGCTTTTGCTCATTTCAACTCCAACACCTAATTTCCCTGAAAATAAAGTAAAAGTGCATCATATTTGTATAAATATACCTAATTCCATGCTTATTTCCTCAGACTCCCAAAAATATTGAGGCGGTGAAGAACTGACCTAAACCTATCACTCCCATAGACATTAGAAGTTTTTTTGGTTTAGCTTGTTATTATAGGAGGTCTATAGAGGGGTTTTTGTCTATTGCTTCTCCTTTGACTAGATTGACTCAGTAAAAGGTTAAATTTCAGTGGTTCAATGCTTGTGAGAGAACCTTTCATGAGTTAAAGACTCGACTCATTTTTCCTCCAATCTTAACACTGCCAGAGGGCATGGATGGCTTCTTATTGTGATGCGTCAAAAGTTAGCCTCAGGTGTATGCTGGTGCAGCATGTTAAGGTCATCGCTTATGCTTTGAGCAGCTTAAGACCCATAAGGAGAATTACCCGACACACGATCCTGAGTTAGCGACAGTGGTGTTTACCTTGAAGATTTGGAGGAACTATTTGTGTGGGTGCATGTTGATGTGTTCACGAACCATAAGATCCTTCAGTATGTATAGTCAAAAGGACCTAAATCTGTGACAAACAATATGGCTTGAGCTTCTAAAGGACTATGATATGAGTATTCTTTATCATCCGGATAAGGCCAATGTGGTGGCTGATGCTCTTAGTAGGTTGTCCATGAAGAGTGTAGCTCATGTGAAGGATGGAAAGAAAGAGTTTGTTAAAGATGTCCATAGTCTTGCACATTTAGGGGTTCGACTTATGGATTCGGAAGATGATGGTGTCACGATTCGTAATGGTTTGGAATCATCATTGTTGACAGATTTTAAGGAGAAATAAGATGAGGATCCTATCTTGGTTAAGTTGAAGGAAGCAATCCAAAAATCAGAAAATGGAGGTTTCCTCTAAGGCGAAGATGGTGTACTATGCTATTAGGGCTGATTGTGTATTCCAGATGTGGATGGATTAAGATATCAGATGTTGAGAGAGACTCACAACTCTCGATATTATATCCATCCAGGAGCCACCAAGATGTATTGTGATCTACGAAAAGTCAATTGGTGGAATGATAAGAAGAAGGATATCAACGAATTTGTGGCTAATTGTCAAAATTATCAATAGGTTAAGGTTGAGCACCAAAGATAGAGAGGTATGACTTAGGATAATAGCATTACTACTGGGAAGTGGGATGCGACAAACATGGACTTCATTACAGGTTTACCTTGTACACACCAACAATATGATTCGGTATGGATGATTATAGACTTGATCACTAGGTTAGCACATTTTCTGCCAGTTAAGATTACAGATTCAACCAAGGATTATGGTAGACTTTACATTCGGGAGTTAGTCAGTTCACCTCAGTGATTTGAAAGTCATTCCAGAAAGGTCTTGGTACTCAAGTCAAGATTAGCACAACTTTTCACCCACAAAGAGATGGTTAGGCCGAGCAAATTGTTTAGAGTCTAGACGACATGTTGAGAGCGTGCATGTTTGACTTGAAGGGTAATTGGGATACTCACTTCCCTCTCATTAAGTTTGCTTACAATAACAATTACCATTCTAGTATTCATATAGCCCTATTTGAGGCTCTGTATAGGCGGACGTATAGATCACCTATTGTATGGTTTGAGGTAGGCAAGGCTACGTTGATAGGGCCAAATTCAATTTATGAGCCTATTGAGAAAGTTCAGCATATTAGAAAAAGGCTAAAAATAGCTCAGAGTCGTCATAAATCCTATTGATGAGTTCGTAATTTACCAACACATTAGGCTTATAAACATGAGTTTTTGTTTAGTTTTTAAGTTAATTAGGTGGATTTTATGCCTTTTTTCCTTGTTCTTTGTACGTACATAACTTAAATGGAGAAAAACATGAAATTGAGCAAAAAGCATAAAAATTGAGTTGAGGATCAGCACTCAACCGGAGCACACCAATATAACGCTAGTCCGCAGTAGTTGTCTACTGTGTTGAGGAAGAATGGAGACTGACGGATGGCAGATCAGCACTAGCGAACTGCCCGGTGTTAGCGCTAAAATAATCAAGAACTTTCTGTCCATCAGCTGTGGCTGACCGACGTTCCGTGAATTAGCACCGGCAAACTACCAATGCCTATGCCGAAGTAACCCATAGCTCACTATCCTTCAGCTGTAACTGACTAGCGGCCTGCGAACAAGCACCAGTGAACTGCTAGTGAATCGCAAGTGACACCCGGCAACAATGGGTAAAAATGTTAAGAACGAAAAAAAGGAGTAGATCTGTATCCTATTTTTGTACATCTTAAAAAAGTAAATGAACATTCCATTCGAGAGAGGAATTGATTATTCTATTGCATTGGCTGGTAGTAAAGTAGAGAGAGAAAGAGTCATCTTCTTCATTGAGAAGGTACAAAACTCCATTGGAGCTCAAACATTGCCTGAATTTTTCTTTCTCAATTTGTTAATGGATATTGAATTATTGTTGAATGCAATTTCTTACTTTACTTACATGAGTAGTTAAATTCTTTGCTAGGGGTGTGTGAATGATTGGGGTTGATTTGGATTGGATATTTTGTATTTGACCTTAGATTTACTCAATGGGTATAATTTTAGTGTTTCCTTTGAGTTTTAAGTTGAATACTCATAGTTGCAAACATGAACTGCATTCTCTTACTTTAGTTTTGCTTGAAAAAGGAATATAAAGTATGGTTGAGGAAATACTAATGAGTAATTCGGTGGTAATTATGTGGGGGTTGGGCTAGATATAGCCAAAACCCACTATTATACACCCATTAAGAATCAAAGCTTGAGATAGTAGATTCATACCCAAGTTGATGTGGTTGTTGTGAAAAGGAACCTTGCAGTTTGAGAAAACCCAAGGTATAAGGTATCTAATTGGTTGAGAAACATAAGATGCCACCTATCCTGCAGCTAATTATACTATTGAGTAAAGCTAGGAGCTATTAGCAAATCCAATCCAATGACGTCCATATCAATATCACACCCCTAGTAGCCTCTCTTTTGGTCTTTTTTATACTTTGCCCCTGTTTTTAGTGTGCAAATTCATATTATATTTTATAAATCATGATTCCCCCAATATTTCCTTATTCTTCTTGCAACATTGATGCGAATTAGTTTAATTTAATAGACGACTATTGTGTGATCACCTGACATTCCTTGTGAGATTCCACCCTGGCACTCGTGGCATTTATTCATTTTGACAATGACCGTGTATATTCTTTCGTAAAGAAGAGTGTATTTTGGACATTATCAAAAATGACACCGTTGCTTGGGAATGTAGTTTGATAGACTTTAGTTGTTTGTTACTTTGAGTTGATTTTGCATATTTGCAATTGAGTTGAAGCCATTTAGCATTTTGTGCTTCATTTTCCCATTGTTGAGTTATTGATGATATGCTAATGAGCCCATTTTAAAGGCTACTGAGAGATCCCGAAAGGGCATGTTATGTTGAAACCCTCCAATTGATGGATGCGATATGGAGGATAGAAGAGAGAAAAGACGCAGTGTTGATGGTAGTGATGAAGCAAATAGAGCTGCTAGCAAATTGTATGGTGGGTTTTCTTATAAGGTATCAACAAGTCAATCAGGGGTATGGTTATCCTTATTATGAAAATCAAGGTGAAGACTCTGTCTGTTATACCGAGACGAGTAGCCAAGGAAGTGATGAGTCCCTCTCATGTCGCATTGAAAGCATGCTTGAGGTGGTGCTTGAGCGAGTGGTTTAGACTGATTCAGGAATTCAGGTGTTGCAAAATGATCTATTGATACTCACTAAAATAGTGATAGATCATGAGATGTCCATATGACAGTTAGAGGATAAAATGAACTTGTTAGCATCTCAAATGGCAACTCAACAGGTAACAAAGGAAACAAAGGATCCACCACCCCAACCAACGTGGATAAAGAAACCGTGGGATGGGAGGTTGAAGAAGAAATGTTAAAAGAAACATTTGTTAGATTCTCTTAAATAGTGAAGGATTATAAGAGGTGTGTCACATGAGCAAAGGGTTGGGAACCTACACCTTTCAACCGAAGAAACTTGACCTTAACCTCAAAAATCGGACACCACCACCACTAGAACCATCCATCATTGTACCACCGGTCTTGGAACTCAGACCATTACCTACTCATTTGAGATATGCATATTTTGGGGCAAATGAAATTTATAACTTCCGACAACTAAAAACTAAGGCACTTCATGAAACATGGTAGAGGTTCAAGAAGAAGTTGACAAAGTCCCCGGACCATAAGATTCCAGATGACAGTTTGTTGGAAATCCTTTACAGCTCCTTAAGCAATAATACTAAAGCCGTAGCAGAAATAGTGGCAGGAGAAGCACTGATGAGTCACAACTAGGAGCAAGTTGCTACCATTCTTGACAGGGTGACAAAAACAACTAGGGCATGGCACACATGAGAGGTAGACGCAACATATGGTACATATGTTGTTGGTTTTACGTAGACCAATGTAGGAATGAAGAAGAGCGTGACCAGGAGTTGGCTCATACGCATACATCATTGGATTTTCTTACTAAGAACATCATGGGAGCTAGAGTCAGAAAGGTGAATGCAGTTAGGACACAAGGACATGAGCCAGGGCCAGACCACTTAGATTCTGAGGAGGAGGCAAACTTCTTGGACTACCAGGTGGCGGGTTTCAGAGCCAACACCAAAGAGTCTGGACAAGATACTTGGCGCCAAGGTTCTAGAATCCAAGGTCGGAACCAATATAGAGACAACTATAACCGGAATGGGTATAATGACGGAAGTCGAGGTCATGTGCACAAAGGAGATTGGAGAAGAAATGATGGCTACCACAATGATCGAACTGGAGTGTACATGCCTCCCAATGCACGTGAGGGGGAGGATGGACGGTCAAAGTTAGAGATCATGATGGATGAGATGCTGAAAAAGGTGAGGTGCACTGATGATCAATTGAAGGAAATCTGTTATATCAAGCATGGGTCAGAGAGTGGAGTCACATGCGAAGGTTATCAAGAAGATTGAATAGAAGCTAGGGCAACTATCAGCATCTAAGAACCCTAGGCAAAAGGGTACACTACCTAGCAACACGGTCCAAAATCCAAAAAATAATGGTCACTATATGTCTATGATGACTAGGTGTGGAAAGACTACTATTGACCCCCCTCTACAGATTATAGATGAAAGGAAGAAAGAGAGCGTGATGGAAGATGACGACGATGTCGCTGAGAAGAAATGTAATGAGGATGCTGAGTTGCCTGAGGTCGTAGTTGGTGAAAAAGGGCCTGAAGTTGAATAAGGAGCAACAAAAATTTACAAGGCTATCCCGTGACCACTGCCACCATTTCCCCGAAGAATGAAGAAGAATGATAAGTTTCAGAATTTCTTGTCAATGCTCAAACAATTATCTATGAACATACCATTGGTCGAGGCATTGGAACAAATGTCGGGATATGCTAAGTTCATGAAGGACCTTGTGACGAAGAAGAGGTCCGTGAGTTATGAGCTCGTCGATAATGTACACCATTATAGTACCATAGCTTCATGGGTCCTGGCCCAGAAAAAGGAAGACCGAGGTGCTTTTACCATTCAATGAACAATTGGTGATGTTGAGTTTGCAAGGGCACTATGTGATCTGGGAGAAAGCATAAATCTAATGCCACTGGCTGTGTTTAAGCAGTTGGGCTTGGGAGCCCCTACACTGACTACCATTCGGATGTTGATGGCCGACAAAACTGTGAAGAAGCCTATGGGAATCCTATTCGATGTACTTGTCAAAGTTGATTGATTTATATTCCCAGTAGACTTCACGATCCTTGATTGTGAGGTCCCCATCATTTTGGGGTGACCATTCTTTTCTACATGGAGGGCCTTAATAGATCTGGATGCCGGCCAGTTGAAGTTAAGACTAAATAAGAAGAGGTCACCTTCAACATTTGTCGGTCAATGAAGCAACTGAAGGAATATAGAGTGGTCTCAGCGATAGAAGATGAATTTGAGTTCCTTGACAAAGTCTGAGTAGTTAAGAGACTAGCATCGTGCTGCGCCGTTATATGGGTATATAACTACACGCAAGTGCACGTGGTAGAACAAGTAGTAAAGTGGCTTAAATAAGCCAAGTATCGATCCCACAGGGACTGGGATGAAGTGCATTCTGCTCAAGTGTGCTATATTTCAATTCTAAAAATGCAGACAACAGTGTAACCAAGAGTTTGATATTTTGTTTTATAATTTTTATGCTAAAGCTAAAACAATTATCTAATGTGAGTCTGAACTATGAATGAGAGCATGCTGAGGCTAAACGAACATGTAATGAAATTAATTATCGACATAATTTGGTTAGTCTTTTCCTCCGGTTGCTAGTCAAGAACTATTGCCAAGGGATTAAAACTCTCGTATTTAACCCCACTTAAGACTCATGAACCATCCACCTACATCTCTGTGATTAAATGCAATTCATGTTCTAGCCATACAAACCCGGTTCCTAAATTGACTAATACGACTTTTAGGTATATTTCTATCCTGAAAGTAAATCAATTCCCAATTTTTCCAAACCAAGAAAAGATCATATCCTATTAATTCACACTTTCCAATTTCTTGCTCTCTCGAGTGAAACCGGACTTTTTAGATATACATTAACGTAGGCCACACATTAATGCAGTAAGAACAAGAATTAACAGAACAACCATGGAAGAAAAGATGAAAAACCAAAGAATCAATGATCACATTTCATTACAATTGTTCATAACCTCAGCAAGAAGATGAATTAGCCACTCATTTGTGGATTAAACATCGTTAAATGAGTGTTAATGATACAAGCAATTGAATACAAGGAGAAGGAAAGAGAGAAAAACCCTGATAATTTCATCCCCTCAACTGCCTGTAACCCACGTTCTTGCTCCACCAAGTCAGAATATTAAAAATGAACCTAAGTGTTATATTTATACTGGTGGGAATTTTTCCCGGAATAACAAGCAACGTGTCACGGAGTGTATCGCGGAGCACTGCCTCCGTGACACGTTGTGTATCGCGGAGCACTGCCTCCGTGACATGTTGTGTATCGCGGAGCACTGCCTCCATGACACGTTGTGTATCGCGGAGCACTGCCTCCGTGACACGGTGTGTATCGCGGAGCACTGCCTCCATGACACGTTCCTGTTCCACCACAGGCCAAATTTTGCATTTTTTCCTTGTTGACATCCGAGTCCAACCCCAATCTCTCCCAACACGCATTTTAGCTTCCCAAAATTATATTTCACCTGCAAAACAACACTAATCATGTTGGTTAGTATAAATTCACATTTTATTATCCATCACATGAGAATGTATAAACATTGATAGATAAATAAGGCTAAAATGACACCTTTGAGTATCACTTGGGCATATAAATTTGCCCAAGATCACTTACCCCACACTTAAAGTCTTGTTCATCCTCAAACAAACCTTTTACATCTCATGCACATGAAGACTTACACATAGCTAATTTTAGCAAGACAATTCAAGCTACAGCTACAATGACTGTTTAAGATAGCAAGCTAAAAATAGAGCATGCACGATTTAATCATTGAAATGGAATACAATTATGTTAAGACTTCCTAACCTCAAGAATTGACTCTCTATCTTAGCAAACTCATGCAAATCAACTGATCAAGAAATCCAACATGAATTATATCCTTCATTAAACATGTGCCCTCACAACAAGAGAGTTACCCATTTTCACACGCAAATTTTTAAATCACAACATGTATGGGTAAATGAATAGAATTACGCTCACTCTCACAAAGAATTCACATGCATCATGTAATGACCCATAAGCTTGCCCTTAGTATTTTACTCCACTAATTTAAGGATGTTTGAATGTAAGATCAAGTAGGACTTAATGGGTTGTAATGTAAGCTAAGGGACGGGTAGGTACTATTCTGGCCAGTAATAGTGACTATCTTCCCCCAAGCACTTTTAATAACTTCAACCTTCATTAAGGATATCTCTTCCCTTACTTCACCCTCATTCTTTTCAATCCTGAATTTTCTCTTCTTGTTCCCATTTCTTTAAGCACACTCAGCTTATTAGTAAGGAGTACTTAAGCAATTTTTTTTTCATTCATTTATTTTCTTACTCCCTACTAATAATCAACCATTTTTAAACAAGTGCGCCTTTATCCTTTTCTCAACTTTCACAACTTCTACTTTTCCTTCTTTTTCACGCTTCTCACTCCCTCATTCTTTGGAATTTTTTCACTTAAGCGCTTAGGAGTTTTGGATCAAATTCAAGGCTAATGAAAGAAAAAGGATTAAGCTTATGATGTAGCTATCAAAGAATAGGCTCAAGGCTCAATGGGGCTAACTAGGATTAAATATTCAAGGTAGGTAAAGTGAGGGATAACATTTATGTTCATTCAAAGAAATGTCTAAATCATCTCCTACAATTCACATCCTTCATTTCGTTTTATATACACACCAGGAAAGTTCTAGACATTCCACAATAGCACGGAATATTCAAAAAACTTACACTCACAACACATGCTCAATTCAAGACACATTCCGCAAACTCTTAACTCAGCTAATCACAAGAATTCAAAATTAAGCTTCAATCATATCAAGTCAAATTCAAGAGCCTAGGTGTCTCAAACATAGGTATACCGCTTGCATGCTTCAACGCTAAACATACTTGCATCTTACAATCATTTATAGCACATAACAAGAATATCAAGCCATCAATTAGCTACGGGTTCAAAAACCAACCTACTGACTAATTTTCCTCAAGAAGGTCGTCATCCATCCATCGTTGGAAACAGTATCTAACTATGACTAAAAACATTATATACAGACAAAGAAAAATTTTTATTCTTCGGTTCAAAGACCCCCCGTCAGAAAAGTACCGAAAAGAAAAACCAACGGGTGATGAAGTCATGCTTGACTCACAAAAAAAAAAAATTTTTTTTTCAAATATTTCTAACAAGCATTACATTCACCAAAAATCGTTAAGCACAAAAATTTTAAAATTTTCCTCACCCCACACTTGAATAATGCTATGTCCCCATAGCATCAACTTAATATTTAAAGAGGGTGAGAAATACTCCCTAAGGCCTTTAGGCTTAGCTAACAGTATGCCTTTCTTCAACTTTGCACAAGTGGGTGCTCGACCCCACACTTTTTCTCTTCCATGATTGTTAGTTTCCTCCTCCACGGGTACTCAGACTTCCCCTCCATCTGTGCTTAACTTTCCACCAAAACAACACAAGATGAAAAATAAATAAAATCAACTTAAATGCAAGAAATTAAAATGGTACCCATGGTAACCTTGGGTTGCCTCCCAAGCAGCGCCTAATTTTTCATCGCGGCACGACGTATCAAGTTTCACCGCTTTTTCCTCCACCTTGAGGATATGAATCTCACCCCTAATTTCTTCTCTAATTTCCTCTTATGCTCCAGGGATGGTGGTGAAAAATTGTAAGGACCAAGCAGTAGATGTTTCCTTTTGAACTTATTGGCCCTTAAGTAAGCGAAGTCATTTTGTCTCTCCGAGTTAGCAAATTTCAAAATATACGGGGCTTGGTCCTCCTCTAGACATTTCTCTATAAGCTTGGAAGACTCTATTTCTATGTTTTCAACCAAACTTAATGTCGAAAAATGCTTCGAGTGTGGTCCAATAAACCTCAACTCTGAAAATGCATTGTGCTTGACCTCCTTACTTGTATACACCTTCTCAGCATCGACATCTATCTCTCCATTAATGTCAACTGGGGGATACTCTATCTCTTCATCCATGAATGGATTTTCCATAAGTGTGAGCCCATCACAGGGACACTCAAGAGATTCTAATTGTTGGGCTTCATCCAAAAATTCACCCTTATCTTCCTCTTGTAGTTCCTCTTGAATATCGGTTAAAATTGTTACCTGCAATTTATCACAAGTTTCAGCCTCAGCAATCATCTCCGTGAATTTGACGCTCATCCTTTCTAGAGCCTCTGCATTCTCTTCTTGCTGAATTCTCAATATTGCCATCGCCTCCTTCATTGCTTCTGATTGCTCCAGGAGTTGTTTCGCATGTCTTCTATTTGAGCTTGGCGTCCCAAGTCCTCATTTTCAGCATGCCTATTTTCAGTAAAAACAACAGAAGGATCATAGTAAGGGCTTGGGGGAGGGGAATATGCATTCGGACAGCCATCCCAATGGCCATCTTGACCACCACATATATTGCACGTGTTACAGTGTTGCCACAAGTGGGGTCCTCCGCAATTCAGACAAGATTCGCCAAAATATGAGTATCAGCCATTTAAACTATTTGTATTCCATGATGTCATGTCAATAAGGGTATTCGAAAAAGAAGAAAAATAATAATAATAATAATAATAATAATAATAAATTAAAATTAAAACAAACACTAAGACCAAGTTGTCAGCACTTATATAGAATTTGTAAACTAACACTTAAGAAAATAATTTTACCAATTGCCAGTCCCCGGCAACGGCGCCAAAAACTTGTTCGGTCTGCATTATATGGGTACATAACTACACGCAAGTGCACGTGGTCGAACAAGAAGTAAAGTGGCTTAAATAAGCCAAGTTCGATCCCACAGGGACAGGATGAAGTGCAATCTGCTCAAGTGTGCTATATTTCAATTCTAAAAATGCAGACAACAGTGTAACCAAGAGTTTGATATTTTGTTTTATAATTTTTATGCTAAAGCTAAAACAATTATCTAATGTGATTCTGAACTATGAATGAGAGCATGTTGAGACAAAACGAACATGTAATGAAATTAATTATCGACATAATTTGGTTAGTCTTTTCCTCTGGTTGCTAGTCAAGAACTATTGCCAAGGGATTAAAACTCTCGTATTTAACCCCACTTAAGAATCATGAACCATCCACCTACATCTCTATGATTAAATGCAATTCATGTTCTAGCCATACAAACCTGGTTCCTAAATTGACTAATACGACTTTCAGGTATATTTCTATCCTGAAAGTAAATCAATTCCCAATTTTTCCAAACCAAGAAAATATCATATCCTATTAATTCACACTTTCCAATTTCTTGCTCTCTCGAGTGAAACCGGACTTTTTAGATATACATTAACGTAGGCCACACATTAATGCAGTAAGAACAAGAATTAATAGAACATCCATGGAAGAAAAGATGAAAAACCAAAGAATCAATGATCACATTTTATTACAATTGTTCATAACCTCAGCAAGAAGATGAATTAGCCACTCATTTGTGGATTAAACATCGTTAAATGAGTGTTAAACATACAAGCAATTGAATACAAGGAGAAGGAAAGAGAGAAAAACCCTGATAATTTCGTCCCCTCAACTTTCTATAACCCACGTTCTTGCTCCACCAAGTCAGAATATTAAAAATGAACCTAAGTGCTCTATTTATACTGGTGGGAATTTTTCTCGGAATAACAAGCAACGTGTCACGGAGTGTATCGCGGAGCACTGCCTCCGTGACACGTTATGTTTCGCGGAGCACTGCCTCCGTGACATGTTGTGTATAGCGAAGAACTGCCTCCGTGACACGGTGTGTATCGCGGAGCACTGCCTCCGTGACACGTTGCTGTTCCACCACAGGCCAAATTTTACATTTTTTCCTTGTTGACATCCGAGTCCAACCCCTATCTCTCCCAACACGCATTTTAGCTTCCCAAAATTATATTTCACCTGCAAAACTACGCTAATCATGTTGGTTAGTATAAATTCACATTTTATTATCCATCACATGAGAATGTATAAACATTGATAGATAAACAAGGCTAAAATGACACCTTTGAGTATCACTTGGGCATATAAATTTGCCCAAGATCATGAAGCACAAAGTATCCACCTCTTATCATCCACAGACAAGTGGCCAAGCAGAAGTTTTCAATTGGGAAATCAAATCTATCTTGACTAAACAGTCAATATGAACAGAACAGTTTGGGCTCGTAAGCTAGATGATGCCTTATGGGTGTATCAGACTACATACAAGACACCAATTGGAATGTTGCCATACCAGTTTGTTTTTGCAAAGCTTGCCACCTCACTGTTGAGCTAGAACATAAAGCCTTGTGGGCACTGAAGAGCTTGAACCTTGATTGGGGGAAAGACGTCTAAGAAAGAGTAGAAAATCTGCACGAGTTAGATAAATTTAGAATGCGGGCATACAAGAATGCAACTATTTATAAGGCTTGTTTTGTCTGCTTCGCAACTACTCGCAAGTGCACATGGTCGAATAAGTAATAAAGTGGCTAATGTAAGCCAAGTATCGATCCCACAGGGACTGAACCAAGGTAGTAATCGAATTAAGTGTTACCGAACTCTAACTCTAAAAAATGCAGACAACAATTTAAAGAAGATTTTGAGAGTTGGTTTACTAATTTATACTAATCTAAAACAAAATTATAAAGTTAGTCTGAACTATAGTAATGAGCAAGCTGAGGCCAAACAAATATGCAGGGAAGTAATTTATCGATACAATTCGGTTAATCTTTCCTTCGGTTGCTAGTCAAGAATTATTGCCTATGGAGAGAAACTTTCGTATTCTACCCAACTTAAGAATCATGAACCTTCAACCTACATTTCTATGATAAAAGAATTTCATGTTCTAGCCATACGAAACTGATTCCTTAATTGACTAACACGACTTTCAGATATATTTCTATTCTGAAGGTAAATCAATTCTCAATTTTCCCAAACTAAGAAGAGATCATATCCTACCAATTCACAACTTTCCAATTTCTTTCCTTTTCAAGATAAAATTGGATTTTTTAGATATACATTTACATTGGCCAGACATTAATGAAGTAAGAACAAGAATTGCTAGAACAACCATGGAAGAAAAGATGAAAAACCAAAATGATCAACAATTACATTCCACTACAAATGTTCTTAACCTCAGCAAGAAGTGAATTTAGCCACTCATTTGTGGATTAATTATCATCAAATGAGTATAAATCATACAAACAATTGAAATAAAGGAGAAAGAGTTAGAGAAGAACCCTAAGATTTTCGTCTCCTCAACTGCCTGTAACCCACGTTCTTGCTCAACTCAGTCAAAATCGTAAAAATAAACCTAAGTGTGCTATTTATACTAGTGGGAATTTTTCCCGAAATAACAAGCAACGTGTCACGGAGTGCATCGTGGAGCACTGCCTCCGTGACACGGTGCAAACGCGAACCCTCACTGGAATTTTATGTTCCAGGTAAATATAGGCAACGTGCCACGGCATGTAACTCGGGGCTTGGCCAACGTGACATGGCGCCATCACAAACCCTTACTGGAATTTGACAAAATAACTCATCCGAGGCAGACTGCCTCCGCGATGGCAGCGTGACATGGCTCTATCACGGAGCCCCTTTATTTACTGCTTTTCCTTGACCTTGTCCGCTGCCCGCTTCCGAGTCCATTCCCGATTTTCACGAACATGCAACTTAGCTTCCTAAAATTACATTTTTCCTGCAAAACAACACTAATCATGTTGGTTAGTATAAATTCACCTTTTAACCACAAATCACATGAGAATGTACAAATAACAATAGATAAACAAGACGAAATAAAGCATTTGAGCATCACTTGGGCATATAATTCTTCCCAAGATCACTTAACCCACACTTAAAACCTTGTTCTTCCACGAACAATACTCTCACATCTCATGCAATTGACACCCACGTATAGCTACTTTGGCTTAATAATTCAAGCTACGGATATACCGATTATATAATATAGCAAAACATCAAGAAAACATGCATAGTATAATCACTACAACGACATTCACCACATTAAGACCTCCTAGACTCAAGAATCAACTCTTGATCTCGGCAAACTCATGCAAATCAGCTGATCAAGACATCCGACATGAAATTCGATCTCTCGTCAAGCATGTGCCCTCACAACACAAGAGTATTTCCCCTTTTTCAATCATATGATTTCCAAAGCATTACATGTAGGGGCATACGAACACGATTTCGCTCTCTCTCCCAAAGGATTCACATGCATCATGTCATGAACCATAAGCTTGCCTCTAGTGTGTTACTCCACTAATATAAGGACGCATGATGTAAGATCATGTAGGACTTAACGGGTTGTAATGTAAGCTAAGGAACTAGTAAATACTGGGATAACCAATAATATCATCTAGCCTCCTTAAGCTCGTTTCAATACATCCCACCATAATTATGGGCATTGTTTCTTCCTTCATCCTCCCATTCTTGAAGTCTTTCTTTATTGTTTTTCTTCCCATTTCTTTAAGCACACTCGACTTAATGACAAAGATTAGTTATACATCTTCATTTTATTTATATTCAGCAAGTGCACCTTTGACCTTATCTTTACTTTCACCACTTCCGCTTTTCCTTTCTTTTCACACTTTTCACTCCTTGACACTGTGGGAAAATTATTTTTCTTGAGCGCTTAAGAGTTTTGGATCAAATTCACGGCTAATGAAAAGAAGGGATTAAGCTCAGTTTCTACCTCTTCAACGAAAGATAAAAATAGGCTAAAGGCTCAATGGGGCTAACTAGGATGTACATTATTGGTAGGTATGATAAGAAAAAAAAAACTTTCAGTTAAATCAAAAAAATGTCTACATCCTTTCCTACACTACACATCCTTCATTTCGTTTCGTACACATACCAGGCAAGTTCTAGACACTTCACAATAGCATGGAAGAATCGAAACCTCACCTCACACTCATTGCACATGCTTAACTCAAGACATATTCATAGGCTTTTCAATCAGCTAATTACAAGAATTCAATATTAAGCCTCAATCACACCGAATCGAACTCTATGGCCTAGGTATCTCAACATGTTTCACATTTGCATGCTTTCATACGAATCATCTTTGCATCTCAGTATCATGTACAACACGCAACAAGAATTCCGAACCATGAAGTAGCGACACATTTGGGAGCCAAACAAAAGAAAGAAAATACAAGAAAAGGAAAAAAACTACTCCTATCAACTATATTTCCCTTAAGACGGTCATCATCCATCCATCATAGGGAACGGTCACTATTTACGACTTCGGTTCAATGGGACTATTCTCGATAAAAGCATCGAAAACAAAGGCCGAGAAACCCAATCATAAAAAATTCAACAAAATTTTTGAACATATCGATAATTTCGATAGAAAACAAAAATATTTACATAACCAGCTAACAACAACTCAACAAAGCACACAACAACTTAACACTCATTACAACACCGGATTACAATACAAAACATATGCACAAAATCACAGGGTCACAATTTTTTCACAGGCACAACAACACAAAGCATAAAAAACAAAAACCACAACGAAACATACAATACCTAACTACTCCCACCCCACACTTAAACCGAACACTGTCCCCAGTGTTCACAAAATTCAATTTATCACAAAGGTGGGTGGTGAAACTCCCTGATCAATTGAAGTAGTCAACTTCTTCATCAGGTGCCGTTGCCTCATCTCCCATATCTGAATCGCCCCCGCTGTCCTCATCTGACTCAACATATGAGTCATCGCGGCGTGTCTCCTCATCAATGGGGACATCATCATCTACAGGCTCCACAAAAGCTGGCCCCACTCGGCATAGAGCCTGGGCATTTTCACCAAAGGGGTAATCTAGCTCGAGCTGCCATAACTCATCTTCTTTTGCTGGCCTCCTGCCTATTCGCAACTGCAGCATCTACATCCCGTACATGCGGGCCATATACTGATTATCCCGAGCATGTCGCTCAGCTAGTGTGAGAACTGGCCCGTGAGTGGTGTCGGGTGCCTTGGTTTTGGTGACGTCCAAGGCATGCCTATCCATTTGCGGGATGTAGTCTAGGGCCTCCTCCTCGATATCAAGGCCCCTAAAAAATGTGGTCAGCAAACCACCAAACCCGTACCTATGCCCTTGATGCTAATGGGCTCTCTTCATGGCGGAGATGATCACAACCCCAACATTAATCTCCAGCCCTTTCATTAGGGCATAAACCAAGAACACACAATCCTGGGTGACATCTGTCATGTGCACCCCCGGGATCAGGCAAGAACATATGAGTTTGAGCCAAATCCTGGCTTCGCTGTTCATTTGAGAGTAGGGAAGCGTCTGATGATAGCCCCTCTCCTTGTGCCTGCTCCACCGTTCTGTCGAACGGGCTCCACACAGAGTGCGTCTGATATCCTCATAGGGTGGAGTTATGTTCAGCTGCCGCAGTACATGGGCGTCTGTGTCTTGCACCCGCAATATGGCATTCAGGTGATGGGGCTCAATGGTGACAACCTGCCCCCTTATCTTGACGGTGTGACTGCGGAGTGTTGGGTTCTAGTTTGCGTAGAACTCCCGAATCAAATGGAGATTGCACTCCTTGGGCTCTTGGAAGATGAAGTTCATCCCGACAGTGTCAATCCGGTGTACGATTCTGGGGAATTCCTGTGCAAGTGGCTCCCTTGCAATGTGCTCCTCAGGGAAGTATTTGGTCTCCTTGTGCTTTGCATACCATTTCTTCCCTTCAGCCGTCACCCATCGGGTTCCGTATTGACGACGTTGGCAGCGTGGAACCGTTGGTGCTGCTGGAACTGCCGTTCCCAGTCTAATCCTTTTTCTCCCGACGCCTGATGTAGATGCGCCCTTTCCTTTGTCTTGCCTGCTTGACATCATTCCTGTCAAATCAAACAGACAGTCCCAATGTTATTCAAGTCAAAAATTTGCTTCGATTAAGGTTGGGTAGAGTTAGGCCACCCCACACTTAATCTTTAGCCACAATGAAAACAATTCGGCAAGACAATCCTTCTTTTCCAATTTATATCAATCAACATGCCTCGTGCATTCAGATAAGTAGATGGAATAATTACTATGTACTATTCAGACTTCGTACAACTAACCACAACATCACCATCGATTCCATTACATCACATAACACTTAGCCAAAAATTTTCTCAACAACAACCTATGCAATTCACCAATTTCATTTTCCCAAAAATTCCCTTGTTTATTTAGTGTATTCATCCATATTCACAACATCATTTACATCACCAAACATGCACAACCCAATTATTTTCACATTTTCAAACAAATTTAGTTTCTTCCTATTCAAAGTCCAACCCTAGCTACCAATTTCGCAAAAATTCAATCAAACATGTATTTATCGAGTTCATATAATCATAACGATACTACGAACATCAATCAACAATAACTTAAATGAATTCAAGCTCAATTTACACTTAGGGCAAGCTTTAATCACCTCACATGCTCAAAAATAAACAATTTCGGCAAAGTTAGAGGTTAAGTTCAAGAACATACCTTTAATTCAATGAACTTGAAGAAAAGTTGAAGAAAATTCGATCCTAGGTCCATGTCACATTGGGGAAGGAGGGATTTTAGGGGTTTTGTCACGGAGGGGAGTGAGACATAGTGCTAATAAAAGGAACCCAGGGCCCATATTCTTCTCCAATTTGAGTTTTACTCACATCTCGAATGAATTCAAGAATCGAATCTAGGAAAAATGAGGTGTTTTTGGGGTTAAAAAGAGGATTTTTCGCGTGGGTCACCCGGCAACCCGGTGTGACCCGTCGCGAATAACACCTCAATGTGTCACGGAGGGTAACGCGGAGCACCCCTTTCGTGACACGGAGCCATTGCGTAGGTGTTCTGGAATTTGTGAAAATTCCAAAATACCTTCAACGTGTCACGGAGGGTTACACGGAGGCCCTCCTCCGTGACACGGAGCCATCGCGCAGGCTCACTATTTTGCCACTTTTAAATTTTTTCTCACCTCAATTTTTTCCTTTGCGATCCTTTGTATTTTTGCCCTCCGTTCCACCTGAAAATCATCTCACAACAAGAAATTGGTTAGAATTTATAGGTTTCAAACACGAACACAATTTTTTTTAATTTTGATTTTAATTTTTATTTTCTTTTTCTTTTTCTTTTCTTTTTCTTTTTAACTAATTCTACTCATCTATTACAACAATTTCACGGGTTGCCTCCCGTGCAGCGCCTGGTTTACCGTCGCGACTCGACATCATTAAAGCTCAATCATCCTCTAGAGTGACGGACGTTTTCTCTCGAATAGCGTCCTCACCCCAATAATGCTTACACCGCTGCCCATTAACCAAGAACGTGGCACTTCGATCTTCTTGCCACAACTCCAGTTTTGGGGTGTCCGCAATCGGTGGTTTTCCCACTGGATCTCGAGAATCAACAATCTGAACAATATCTGCTTGATCAAGCACATTGATTTCTGAAAGCTCCTCATATATGGCCGAAAGCTTCGTGGCCTTGTACACGTCAAATACCTCCACCTTGTCATGCGCCCGCATGGTTAGCTGCCCTGCAGCTACATCAATCAAATCTTTCCCGGTTGCCAAGAAAGGACGTCACAAAATAAATGGGACTTTCGCATCCGGCTCAAAATCCAGCACAACAAAATCTACCGGGAAGATAAGGGAGCCCACTTGCACCAGCACGTCCTCCACCATGCCATCTGGTCTGGCCAAAGAATGATCCGCTAACTGCAAGATCACTGTAGTTGGTCTAGGACTGCCCATCCCCAACTTCTTGAACACTGATGTCGGCATCAAGTTAATACTCTCTCCCAGATCGCATAGTCCACGAGCTCGGATACTTTGCCCAATTTTGATTTGAATTGTACAGCTCCCAGGGTCCTTGAGCTTTGTTGGCAACCTGTTCTGTATTCGGGAAGTGCACTCCTCAGTAAGTGCCACCGTAGCATACTCCGTCAATCTGCTTTTTTTTGCCACGATGTCCTTGATATATTTTGCATACTTCGGCACTCCCTGCAACACATCAACAAGAGGTAAATTAATGTGAACCTGTTTAAGAACCTCCATGAACTTTTTGAAACACGCTTCCTCCTTGTGTTTCTTTAATCTTTGAGGGAATGGGGGTGGTGGTCTTTCTGCTTCAGTTGCCTTCTCCTTCCCCCTCTCATCATTCTGTTCCCTTTTTTTCTTCCCTGACTGCTGAGGTGGTCTTTCTGGTTCCACCTCCTTGAGTTGTAAACCACTCCTTGTGGTCACTGCATTTACTTGCTTGGGATTCGGGTCAGTGTCACTCGGTAGTCCTCCTCTTGGCCTGGTGTTTTGAGCTCCAGCTAGTTGCCCAAACTGGTACTCCAACGCCTTTGTAGCTAACTGATTGTTCTTTACATCTGCCGCTAATTTCACATAGTCAACCTGCAATTGAGCTTGGTTAGCTCTCATTATTTTAAACATTTCCTCAATGCTGGGTGGTGGTGGAGGAGGAGGTGCATTGTTGCTTCTGTATTGAGTCTGATAGTTCTGCTTCCCTCCTTGATTTCTCTGTGCACCCTGATTCGAACTCTTCCCTTGATGGCTGTTACTACCCCAGGAGCAATGCGGATGATTCCTCCAATTAGAGTTGTAGTTGTTGCCATACTATTGGTGATTATTTCTCTATACATTACCAACAAAGTTCACTGAATCTGGATTTGCACCACAACACTCAGCTGAGTGTTCATTACTACCGCATACTTCACACCAAATCTGCTGCACTACATTAACTAGGACTTGAGATTGATTTAAGCTCATATTGCTGAAGTGGGTGTTAAGTTGATTCTATAACGCAGCTATCTATGCAGCGATAGCTATAAAACCATCCACTTCCAAGACTCGTGCCGCTTTCCTTGTTCCTCCTCTAAAAGAGTCCGCATTCTACTCTAGATTTCCCTGTGAAATACGATTTAACAAAGTATACAACTCCTCATAAGTCTTTTCTAATGCTTGTCCCCCAGCTGCTGAGTCTAGCAATATTTTTGTGTGGGGTTCCAAACCCTCTATGAAAGTATGCACCAGCACATCATTGGACTGGTGATGTTGAGGACAATCCCGTAACATGGATTTGAATCTTTCCCAAGCTTGATACAGATTCCCCCCCCCTCTTTGTTTAAAACATAGAATCTGACTTCTAAGTCTTTCTGTTTTCCTAGATGGAAAGAACCGTATCAAAAATTTCCTTGCAAGATTAACCCAAGTGGTGATGGAATTAGGTGGCACAACTTTCAACCACCTTTTTGCTTCTCCCAGTAGTGAAAATGGGAACAATGTAAGCTTTACGTAATCAGATGATACTCCAGCAGGGATGTAAGTGTCATTTATCTCCAAAAAGTTTTGGAGATGTTGTTGTGGATCCTCATGAGGGAGACCTGTGAATTGCCCGCTGGTGTGCAGCAATTGCACCATATTCTGTTTCAGCTCAAACCTCCCTCCTGACTCAGGTTTGCGAATGCTTGATGTAACATTGTTAGCATGTGGGATTGCCACTTCGCAAACCGGCCTAGCTGCCATTTCCTCGGGCACTAACACTGCCCTTACAAGTGGTGGATTCTGTTGTTGCTCCAGGATTGTTTGTCTGAGCAACTGCAGCTTCTTTTCTAGAGCTTCTATTCTTTGGTGATGAAATTGTCTTTCCGACTCTAAGTATGAGTCCACAAGCTCCTTGTCTCTTGCCAATGTTCAATAGAATTCAATATCTGCAAAAGACAGGTTAGTGTCAAGTTGTCAGCACTAATAAGAAATCGTAGACTAACACTTAAGAAAACAATTTTACCAATTGCTAGTCCCCGGCAACTGCGCCAAAAACTTGTTCAGTCTGCTTCGCAAATACACGCAAGTGCACGTGGTCGAACAAGTAGTAAAGTGGCTAAAGTAAGCCAAGTATTGATCCCACAGGGACTGAACCAAGGTAGTAATTGAATTAAGTGTTACTAAACTCTAACTCTAAAAATGCAGACAACAATTTAAAGAAGATTTTGAGAGTTGGTTTCCTAATTTATACTAATCTAAAACAAAATTATAAAGTGAGTCTGAACTATAGTAATGAGCAAGCTGAGGCCAAACGAACATGCAGGGAAGTAGTTTAGCGATACAATTCGGTTAATCTTTCCTTCGGTTGCTAGTCAAGAATTATTGCCTATGGGGAGAAACTTTCATATTCTACCCAACTTAAGAATCATGAACCATCAACCTACATTTCTGTGATAAAAGAATTTCATGTTCTAGTCATACGAAACTGATTCCTTAATTGACTAATACGACTTTCAGATATATTTCTATTCTGAAGGTAAATCAATTCTCAATTTTCCCAAACTAAGAAGAGATCATATCCTACCAATTCACAACTTTCCAATTTCTTTCTTTTTCCAGATAAAATTGGATTTTTTAGATATACATTAACATTGGCCAGACATTAATGCAGTAAGAACAAGAATTGATAGAAAAACCATGGAAGAAAAGATGAAAAACCAAAATGATCAACAATTACATTCCACTACAAATGTTCTTAACCTCAGCAAGAAGTGAATTTAGCCACTCATTTATGGATTAAATATCATCAAAAGAGTATAAATCATACAAACAATTGAAATAAAGGAGAAAGAGTTGGAGAAGAACCCTAAGATTTTCGTCTCCTCAATTGCCTGTAACCCACGTTCCTGCTCAACTCAGTCAGAATTTTAAAAGTAAACCTAAGTGTGCTATTTATACTAGTGGGAATTTTTCCCGGAATAAAAAGCAACGTGTCGCGGAGTGCATCGCGGAGCACTGCCTCCGTGACAGGGTTCAAACGCGGACCCTCACTGGAATTTTGTGTTCCAGGTAGATATAGGCAATGTGCCATGTCATGTAACGCGGGGCTTGGCCAACGTGCCACGGCGCCGTCGCGAACCCTTACTGGAATTTGAAAAAATAACTCATCCGAGGAAGACTGCCTCCGCGATGGCAGCGTGACAAGGCTCCATCACGGAGCCCCTTTATTTACTGCTTTTCCTTGACCTTGTCCACTGCTCGCTTCCGAGTCCATTCCCGATTTTCACCAACATGCAACTTAGCTTCCTAAAATACATTTTTCCTGCAAAACAACACTAATCATGTCGGTTAGTATAAATTCACCTTTTAACCACAAATCACATGAGAATGTACAAATAACATAGATAAACAAAAATAAATAAAGCATTTGAGCATCACTTGGGCATATAATTCTACCCAAGATCAAGGCCCACATGAAGCATTACCATAACCAGACAATCTTGCACCGAATTTCATTCCGGGAGAGTTGGTATTGTTGTTCAATTCAAGACTAAGGTTATTCCCAGGAAATCTTAAATCTAAATATTCAGGGTCATTTAAGGTGTCCCGTGTTTATGGAAACGATTCCATTGAACTTGAAAGAGAAGATGGGTCAAAATTCAAGGTTAATGGCCAAAGGGTAAAGATGTATATAGGAGTGTTGGAGGAGGTTGATCAAATAGAGGTCAGGTATCTGGATGGGACATAGCATATAAGCAGCCTCAGTCGTGCCACGATGTTAACTAAGATGCTTCTTGGTAGGCAACCTAAGCATTTTTACCTTGAGAATTTTGATGTTTATTTGTTTTTTAATTTTGTAGGTAATTGGATGGACAAAAAAGGAGAAGAAGAATAGGGCAGGCACAGCGTTAGACTGGCTAAATGTCGGTATGCATACGCAAAGCACTGCCCTGCCACTGGTGTGTAGCAGAATGGTAGGGAACACGAGAGGTAGCTGGCAATCCACTAGCGGAAACACCATTGACTATCTGCGAGCCGCCGAATGACCGTCGACTTCGAGCAGTACACCTAGGATTTATGGTAACATAGGTGAACCAACTGGCGAAACATCGGTGCCAACCCGCAAGCCACCGGACAATCATCAGCTGTAAACTAGAGAAATGAAAAGGTGATGATCACTGGCACTCAAACCGGCGAATCGCTGGTATGCACTAGTTATCATCAATTAAGCACATATCCAAGTATACACTTCCATTAAAAATGTTGACCACCCATTGACCAACCGACCAATGAATCTGAAAACCTGGTCCAACTCCCCAAAGCAACCCTTATTTCATCAAATCCTTCTCACTTTTCCATATTCCCACACTTTTCACTTTTCCAACACCTCTTAAATTTCCAACAAACCACCTTCCCAGCATAAACTCCATTGTCACCTATCTTCTTCTTGCCCAATCACCTTCTCTCTCTTACCCTTTAAATACCTCTCATTTATCACCCATCTCACCTCACCTAAATTCCAATGACTTTGAAGAAACCATAATTGAGAAAGTCACAAGGCTTTCATCTCCCTACTAATTCTCACTTCTCAACTTGGTATGTGTCTCCTAGCTTTACTGTACTTAAATTGAAAATATAAATTTAAACTCAAGCATCCTAGAATAGATATTGGTCCAACTCATGTTCACCATTCTCTGCTTTTACTTGATTGAATATTGTTCATATAACGGGTATGTTTGCGGTGATATCTTGGGGTACACATGTTAAATGTGGGTGTCTTATTTTCTTTGTGTGCTTCATGATTTGTGCGGTGGAGTTTCTAACTTGGGGGTGAAGTCTGAGTAGCCTCGTGTGCTTCGCATGTATGATTTGCCCAATGATAGATAGGGTGACGTCTTTCTTACGGGAAAATTGTCATTATCAGTTTGATTGTACTTGATCGGATAAGTGATAATGAGGGTTACTGAGTGGAGGAACAGGTCCAGTCACAAGGTTACAGGACATTACCACAAACCCGCATTTCACCGATGCTTCGTGGTTCGAGATCAGCTTGTCGCGTCGATGTAGGATGTCTCTATCCAATTTTCTGCCTAATGACGGCAGCTCATCGGTGCTTCGTAGATCACCACCTATACTTCACTGATGTTCCGCCGATGTTACTAGCTTTAACGTTTCTTCACTTCTATTTGGATATCATAAAGTTTTTTTTTAATTTTTGTCCATCAATTCTTCTTAGTTGTTGTTTACCTTTCAAATCTTTGTATGGTACTAACATTATCCTACAACATCATGTCCATCTCTAGACAGAATAACACATGGAAAGCCCTAATAACCAATACCAACACGCAAGACTTAAATTTTGAGGTGGCATAGCGTATTTCGCAACATCGCTTGGGCTGGATAAAATAGAAGCTTACTATTTGTCCTTCAAGGGGAATAGGTCGATCACTATAGAAGCTCAATTTGAGGTGGAATCCTTTAAGGATGATTGCCTAAATATCAACAATCAGATCGACATTCGGGATTGGGGTCCATTCACTATACCCGTAGGCCCGTACTTCCTTGAGTTGGTGTGGGAGTTCTTTGCCTCTTATAGGGAGCGACAAAGCACCTTTAAGCACAAAGTATGAGTAGACACAATGCCCTGCCTTCCATCTGTGAGGGTGCATGAAAAGAAGTGAACATCACCCTAGAAGCAATCAATTCCATCTATTGGGCTAACCCAATCCGGCCAAGTGTAGAGTTCCGAAGGAAGGTGGAATATAAATAAAATCAGTTTCAACAAGTAGCTAGAATAATTGCAAGAGATCAACCACAGTGGGGTACTTCAAAAGGAATGATTCCCCACCATGATCTAAAATTTAAAGCTCGCATGTGGTTTGATTTGTTATATGCTCGGATTATCCCTTCAAAGGATACAATGCAGGTCCCCATTGAGGTCACAATTCTTGTAGCTTGCATCATGGATCAGACACACATCAACGTGGGGTAAATCATTGTAGATCAATTCAAAGGAAGGCCAAACAGCAAGCAAGGTCGTTGCCTTATCCCAGCCTCGTGAGTATGTCGTGCCTGTGAGCCGCATACCCTCTGTTCTGGCTACTGGATAGAACTGTGAGGGCTGATGGAATTATTACACTAGCCACCAAAACTGATAAAGGTGCCCCACCTTCAAAGCGGCCCAAAGGGATGATGGATGGAATTAACCCGCCACCTTCTATGCTCTCTAACACAACCCTAGGGTGTTCCCAAGCAGCCACATCACCTCCTCTCTGCTAACCGACCTATTGAAGATACCACAAATGGCCCAAGCTTATGATAGCCAGTTCGAAAAATTGGCCAAAGCAATACCTTCCATGATCTAGCAAGCCATTAAGAAGGCCATGCAACCTGTAAAAGAAAAGTTGATATTCCTATGTGCTAAAGTTGAGGTCTTAGAGAATGAAGTGATTACCTTGAGGGGTGACGTGGAGAGGCATAATAATTCTCTATCCTCCAGCAATTTAACCTCCATAAACCCGCAACTGCGACTACCTAGTCGAAAGGGCCCAGGAGCCCACTGGATGATTGGTGTGTAGGCTTTGATGGTCCTTCAAAAATTGTGTCTGATGAAGAGATATATCATAGTCGACCATCACCCAATCGAATGCTCACTATGAAAGAAATAGATCCATCATGGAAACCCAGTGGGGCGGGTACCACTTCATATCATAAGCTCAGAACGCTACCAGACTAGTGGGTGGTTCCCGAACCAGGGAAACTGCTGGAACTCCCAGCTGATCTGTTGATGTCATCTGCAACTAAAACTGCTTCACGGAATTTTGATGAGGCCACATACTCATGGATCCCTCTCCCCAATCACTAAATCCTTCAAGGAGTCTCTTCAACTTGTTGTTCTTCCCTTTTTACGTTGGGGGCAATGTGTCATTTTAAGTTGGGGGAAGTCTCTTATCTTTGAGGTTGTTAAGCTTTTGTCGAGCTCTGGAGTAATGAAATGATTTCTTATTTCCAAAAGATCGTGATCAAAGTTTCATTCTCACCTTTTTGAATAGTAGATAATGAATAAACTCCAAGGGTTTTCTCTATACCATCGTTCTTTTCCAAAGAGCAATTTCTTTTTCGTTTCTTTTTGTTGTCAAATCGGAAGACATTTCCCAATGATAGATTGTGAGGTGACATTCTTAAGGAAAAATACCATATTTTTTTGAGTCTTTTGTGAAACTCGTTTTGAGAGGTACTACCAATTTTTTTTTGGTGTGGCATGAAAAATCAATTTGAAAGAAATGGGCATTTGAAATGGGAAATGTAGCACTCTATTGTCATACATTGCATATTCCCTATTTGGCTTGTGGATTCGCATGGTCTATTGTCTTGAATCATAATCTTGTGATGATAATGAATTGTGTGAACTCTTTTGGTGTGATGCCTTATGTGGTAAGGTTGTTTGAATGAGTCTCATGTATCTCTTCTTATCTAGAACTTTCCCAAAGTGTGACTCAAGGTGAAATTCTTGATATAGCTACATTTAAAACATGATTTTATGCTTTCTATTTATTAGTCACTTCACCCAAAATGACCTCTGAAAACATCTTCCTTTGTTAGCAAACATTGAGCCTTTGGACTATTTATTTTTAGAAACCACATTACAAGCCCAATGTCCCTTTGTAATCCTCTTCTTTGGCACCCATCCTCCCTAGTGATGGATGAATAAAAATAATGGGGGCTTGATGCCCAAGACATAGGGAGAGATAAGGAAATAAAGGGAAAGAGGCAAAAAGCCTAAATTCAGGGGTTTACAAGAAGGGGAGAAATGTGATGAGCTTAAATATGAGGTAGCACTGAATAGTAATCAAAATGAATGAAATGATAGGTTGTGAAACCTTGAATCATCAAAAGAGAAAAAGAATAGTGAAATGGTGTTACCTCTTTCTTAGATGAGACTTAATGTGAGAGCCAAAGGAGTTACAAGGAGGGCTCTTGAGAATTAAAAGATGAAGATGATAAAAAAGGAGAAAGAAGGCGGAATGATCTAAAGAGTTTGATGGGAGTTTAAAAGTGTTTATAAAAAGGCATTATGAAGGTTCTACTCACTAGAGCTAAACATTTGTCCTACCCTTGCCCCTAGCCTTCATCATGACCCGCAAGTCCTAATTGATTTTGAGTGTAGTTTCTCTACATTAGTGGTGAGTTACACGAAGGGAAAACCTACAGGTCAAGTTGTGTGCATGGAGAATTCTTTTGTCAGAGTGAGTGTGATCATCTTATTCTATAATCCCTTGTGTGTGCATTGTTTTATGATAAAGAAAGGGAATTCTCTCTTATAGTGAGTGGCATCACACCCTTTGAGGACATGTTTGCCTTGATGTAAAGATGTGATTAGGGCATGAGCAGTGTGAGCTTCAAGGCAAGCTTTGAATGTGAAATGATTATGATTTTAGATGCTATGTGTGTTTGATTGGATAAACCATGCCCTTGTTTTGACAAATGAAAGCAGTTGTGAAGCATGCCTATTCATTGTGGTTACCTCTTGAAACTTTCTCACATTTTAGGGGGAGTCATTTCTGTTTTTCCTTGAGTAGGTGAGCCTTTTTTGGGTTGTCTTAGGCTCATTGGTCCTTGATGCATAGATTCATATTTGACATGCTATTCATTTTCTCAAATGAAAAGAATTGCATTACTTGAGGACAAGCAATGATTCAAGTTTGGGGATTTGATGAGTTGGTCATTTACCAACTCATTAGCCTTGTAAATATGAGTTATTGCTTAGTTTTCAAATTAATTAGGTGGATTTTATGCCTTTTTTCCTTGATCTTTGCTGGTACTTAACTTGAATGGAGAAAAACATGAAATTGAGCAAAAAGCATAAAAATTGAGTTGAGGATCGGTGCTCCACCGGAGGACATCAGCGAAATGTCGATCAACCGTAGTTGTCTACTGTGCTGAGGAAGGATGCAGACCGACGGACCGCAGATTAGCCACCGAAGTAATCAAGAACTTTATGGCCATCAGTTGTGGCCGACTGGCGGTCTACGGATTAGCACCGGCTATGCCAAAGTAACTAAGAGCTCACTATCCTTCAGCTGTAACTGACCGTCAGCCCACGAAGAAGCACTATCAAACTACTAATGAATCACAAGTGATGCCCATCAGCAAGGGGTAAAATCATCAAGCACAGAAAAAGAGGATCAGATCTATACCCTATTTTTGTACATCTCAAAAAGTAACTTAACATTCCATTCGAGAGAGGAATCAATTATTCTATTGCATTAGCTAGTAGTAAAGTAGAGAGAAGTAGAGAGTGAAAGAGTCATGTTCTTCATTGAGAAGGTAGAAAACTCCATTGGAGCTTAGACCTTTCTTGAATTTTTCTTACTCAATCTGTGAATGGATATTAAATTGTCGTTGAATGCGATGTATTACTTTACTTCCATGAGTAGTTAAATTCTTTGCTAGGGGTGTGTGAGTGATTGGGGTTGATTTGTATTGGGTATTATGTATTTGATCTTAGATATACTCAATGGGTATAATTTTAGTGTTTCCTCTTAGTTTTAAGTTGAATACTCATAGTTGCGAATGTAGGTCTCATTTTCTTACTTTAATTTTTCTTGACAAAGGAATTTAAAGTATGGGTGAGGAAATACTAATGGGTAATTCGATGGTAATTATATATGGCTTGGGATAGACATAGCCAAAACCCATTATTATACCCATTAAGGATCAAAGCTTGAAATAGTAGATTCGTACCCAAGTTGATATGGTTGTTTTGAAAATGAACCTTGGGATTTGAGAAAACCCGAGGTATAAGACATCTAATTGGTTGAGAAACATTAGATGCCACCTAATCTGCAGCTAATTATACTCTGGAGTAAAGCTAGGAGCTATTAGCAAACTCAATCCAATGATGCCCCTATGTATATCACACCCCTAGTAGTCTCTCCTTTGGTCTTTTCTATACTTTGCCCCTATTTTTAGTGTGCAAATCCATATTTTATTTTATAAATCATGATTCCCCCAATTTTTCCTTATTCATCTTGCAGAATTGATGTGAATTAGTTCAATTTAATTGATGACTATTGCGTGATCAGCTGACATTCCTTGTGGGATTCGACCTTGAGACACATCAGGTTTATTTCTTTGACAATGACCGTGTACATTCTTTCATAAAGAAGAGTGTATTGTAGATGTTATCACATATGTTAATATAAGGAGGAGAAAGTTTGAGTTTGTAATTGATGATTGGGTGTTTCTAAAGGTGTTAACCATGAAGGGGATGATAAGGTTTGGCAAGAAAGGAAAGCTCAGTCCCCGAGTATGTTTGTCCTTATAGTATGTTGAGGCACATCGGCAACGTGGCCTTTGAGTTAGAGTTGCCAGCAGAGTTAGCATTAGTGCAGCCAGATTTGCATGTGTCCTTGTTGAAAAAGTGCATTGGCGATCCGACTCTAGTTGTACCTGTAGAGAGTATTGGTATGAATGATAGTCTCTCTTATGAAGAGGTTCCATATGAGATTCTTGACCGTCAGGTTCGTAAGCTGGGGAATAAGAAATTCACTTTAGTGAAAGTCCTTTGGAGGAATTAGCATATAGAGGAAGCTAATTGGGAAGCCAAAAAAAATATGATGGCCAAGTACCCTCACCTTTTCCCTTCCAGCCCAATACTAGCATGAGGTATTAAATTCTTCCTTAGTACTCTAATTAGTTTCATGTCATTCAGTTCCTCTCATGTCTTAATATGCATGCATATTTCATGAATTCAGTTCAGCGTATGTATCTCAATTCGGAGTCAGTCACTCCATTAGTATTCAATCCATAGCATTCAGTTTTGGGATTACAACTCTTTTCCTACCTTTTCAGCCCTATTAGTCTTCATTCGAGGACGAATGCTTCCAAGGGGAATATAATGTCACACCCTAAAATTTCATAAGATTAGTCCCCAGACTTGAAGTAGAAAGTAGTAAGGAAAACATACACTTTTCCATAAAATGACTCGAGTGACGAGTCATGGTATGTCCCGATGACTTGTCAAGGGAGTCGTGGTAAGACATCAGTAGTTTCCTCCCCTAGACCACAAGTCCATATCACAACTTATGGTAAGATGGTATGACTCGTGGTAATGAGTCATCATTCCCAAGTTAGCCAAGGTCTCGATTTAAAGAGTCATAAGACAACTCGTTGGACCAAGTGACAAATCGTTATGATGAACGTTAGGATGAAGTTCAGAGAATTGGCTTAAGTGTTTCAGTAGTAATGAGTGGTCATCAAGAACCATGATGGAAAGTAACAAATCATTATGATGAGCCATGATTAGGAGTCCAGAAACTAGCCAAGGTGATTCAGAAGTCCACAAGTCGTGGTGACTATCACGACCTGAGCATGGACCCTGGATTGTAACACGGGAGCTAGAACCATGAATGACTCTAAGCTAACCCATGGAACATGCATAACTTACTTTAGGACACAAACAAAGCGGAACATTCATAAAGCATAACATAAGGCATGAGCGAAAGTCTATGGTATCATAAATTATATAGAAAGGGACAACAACTCAAAACCGCTGATACATCTAACATCAAGTCTGAAAGCTTCTAGTCAGATGATGAGCTGATGAGAAAACACCCCCAACTAACTCCACTAAAGCTTGAAAATAAATTACATAAGAGAACATGTATCAAACTGCATCCTCAGATGATGAGGACTCACCAAAACTGCTGAAGCTAAAGCCAGATAGAATCTAGCGGCGCGACTTAGACTGATCACTAAACCTATATCATGAGACCATATAGCTAAAAGTATGCAATCAATACTTTGAATTTACTGAGTATGTAAGATAAGTAAAACATGAGAGTAAGGAGAACATGCTAAAATCATGATCGTGAGACAGTCATAAACATAAGTTAAATCATCATAAGCTAAAGCATAATGACCCAAGGTTTTGAAAGTAAAATCATATGGTTTAACATGTTTGAAATTGTAAGTAAAAGCTCAAAAACTGATCAATGGGTCAATTATACTATAAAACATGATATCATAAATCCTGAACATGAACATCTTAAAACATAAGGAACAATGAGAGATTCTCATAACTGACACCATCATGAATGAGCACATGATGCCCAACTATCTCACTCAAGTTGGCAGAGCCGTCCTAAGCCTTGCTAAGCCAAAGGATGATAAAGGCGTGATATCACTAATGAGCCCATTTGGGCGAGAACACTCAATGGCGAGGCCCCAATCATAAATATACCTATGATGGCACGTAGTTCTGAGACGTGGGTACGCTTAACCCCGTCCTACTCGGTGCTAAATACTACTAAAATATGCATATTTCTCATAGTCATAATCATGAAACATACTTGGTTTTGCATGGCTGGAAAACATGAAATTCGTAAACATACTTGACATACGTGAATTGGCCATGAAAATAGTGCCACTGATTCGGCCATGATACCTTGAGATTTATCAAATTCATGCATAATTGAGTAAACAATCATAACTTGAGAAGCATAGGTTCATACGATATTCTTGTATAAGATATAATAGTCATAATCATGAAACATAGGATGAATCATAACAGAATTGAATTCATAGAAGGTCATGAGAAATTTAATCAAAATTGGGTCTAACCTTAGAATTTCCTTAAAACATGATTGCATACTTGAATTCATGAAATTGAGTTAAAAAATTATGCATGAAAGTGGAAAGAATACCCCATTCATAATCCTACATAACTGAGCTTGAACAGATCTTGCAAAGGTTTTTTCACGACCCGAGCATAGACCTCAGACCGCGACATGCAATCTAGAACCATGAGTGGCTCCAAAATAACCCATGGAAAATACATAGCATAATCGAAAGAATAACTAATTGGAACAAAGACAAATAACATAGCATGAGTGGGAGATTGAATATAACAAAACATAAGCATAGACAACAAGTCAACAACGCTTAACCATCCAATACATAACTATTTGAAAAGCCTCTATTCATAGACGTGCTAATGAGACAACACCCCCAACTAGCTCTGATGTCACCCTAGCACATGTGGTCGTCAAGTAATATAGGACTGGAAGTCCCGATTATCAATCCCTCAGAGACTTGTCAGATTAATCATATTAAGGTTGATTCTTTATTTCGCAATTCTAACAAAACAGATAAAATTAGGGAATGGATTAGAGAATTAAATTAATAAAGACTTGAAATGTAAAATTAACTAAGACTAAGATTGTAGCAGACTTGTTTGTACTTCAAATGATGATGAAAATCTAGGGAATTGGCATTTTCATATTAGGTTGAGTTCTCAAGATGTGATTATGCAAAATTAATTCTTCCTAAGGTTGCTAGTTGCAAGTTACTGTTCCATTTTATTTTTCCACTCTCTCAAGCATCCAAGAACTATCTCATGAACCCTAAGGCCTATATCCCTATAGTCGCAGGAGAAACATGAAATGAAGATTATGCCTATTTGTATTTCAACTTAACAGGGTTGAAGGGTGTATCTCTATCCTCAACAACAACTTCTAACCTCCAACCAATGGGCCAAAAGATTTTCGAATTCCTATTTTACATTTACCTTTAACCCTTTTTGTTCCCTTTCCCAAGTTCAACTGAAAGACAACAGATCTACTCACAAGGTGATCAATCTAGTAAATAAGTAATTAAAACAAGTAAACATAAACAACCTTTATTAAGAATCAAAACTAGCAGTCAACAGTCTTTCAAACTTCAACCATCAATTATGACCAAAACCCAAGAATGGGCATTTAGCCACTCATAGACAAGCGGAAAAATAAAGATAACATCATCATTCTAAGTAAAACAAGAAAGAAAAGAAGAAAACTAAGTAGAACTTGTCTCTCCTCCAAAAGTTGCATTTACAACCTTCAAAATGATGAACGATATATTCCACTCCTCTTAAAAAACGCCCTAGATGTTATATATATATAGGTGATCCTTCAAATGACGCTTTTTCCCTCAAGTACTTGACTTAAATATCAACAAAATCCTATCTAGCAGGGTCTAGCACACCACCCCAACCATAGCCCTATGGAGTTAGTCAAATTTCCTCTGAATAATGGCTTCGGGCGCCCCATTCCTGCCATAGCACCAAGGACTTAGCCAAATTTATGCACTTCTGAGACAACTAGCGCCCCACTTCATCCTTAGCACCAGAGTGTTAGTTAAATTATTAAGCGTTAGGACCCTTCTGGCACCCCACTTCGACAATAGCACCACAATGTTGGGAAAATTTCCTAAGTCTGCAATGCTTCTAGGCTCTATGTCATCCATCTCACCGAGGTGTTAGTCAAATTCTCATCTTCGGAGCTAAGATACCT
Organism: Datura wrightii; assembly: GCA_035772735.1. Lineage (NCBI taxonomy): Eukaryota > Viridiplantae > Streptophyta > Magnoliopsida > Solanales > Solanaceae > Datura > Datura wrightii. The sequence continues at coordinate 15,574,275 of JASDFA010000003.1, forward strand.
ACCGCCCCACGGCATCCATAGCACAAACTTTGGTGCATTTTTCTCACAAGTGTTAGGTGCGCCGCGCTAGCCATAGCCCCAGGCCCACTTTCGCAAACTCTTTTTCTTCACACCTTGAGTCATTTTTGGGTCTTTTTACCTTGGCTTCCTACTCAAAACATCTAAAAATATTCATTAGCTCACAAGACACACGAAAACATGAATTCATACATTATATAAGGATTATGAACTCAAAACAAGGCAAAAACTCATATTTTATCTTCGTTCCACCCTTAAACCATATTTTATCTTCGTCCTACTCATATTTTAGCTCACCACCCCACACTTAAACAATTATTCGTCCTCAAACAATCCTTAACTCCATGCACAAACTCATATTTTATCTTCACTTATCATTTTTATCAATTCACACTCAAACAACTAGTAGAGAGCATACGAATAAGTGGTTCATCAACTTCTAGCAATTCACATTAAACACATGCAGAGTTATCACATTAAAGACTAAACAACTTCTATAATCGACTCATTCTTTCAAAACAAGACCAACATGATTAAATACAAACATACAACATATAGTACACCGTCTTCGAACCTTATGCCCCTCAGTTTTAGTGATGTTCCTCTGTCAAATTGTCAATGCAAAGCATGGAACATAATAAGTAAAGCACACTCACATTCTGAAATGAATGTATCATACATATGCAACATATCATAAGCTTGCCCTTCATATAAACTTAGACTAATTAGCTATTTCAATAGATAAAGATTGTTACACCCTATAAGTTTCTAATGTTCAGACGGCCTATTCGTACGTTGATTATGAGTTTTAGAGTGCAATGCGTACGGGAAAGGGACTGGGGAAAGGTCGAACGAGCGCAGAATTAAGATCGCGCGGGAGGAGGTCGGAACAGGTTGCGACAGGGGAGGCGTGTTACGGACCCCCTTCCTCCGCATTGGGCTCCATGGCACACCCGTAATTTGATGTGACAGGATCCATGCCACGGACCCCTGTCCACCGCCTCAAGTATATATATGTTCCATCCTTTGATTCCATTTCATTTCATATATTATATATGGCCAGACTTGAGAAAGTACGAGCAAATCAAATAAATTTCATCTGTTTACGTTGTAGAACGCTGCCTGAATTCAAATTAACTTTGGGTATTGAAGTTTAAGGTTGCAGGGAGCATGCTACGAAGTTATTTTAACGAAATACGCTCAGCAAATCGTAACCCCGCCGAGCTAAAGTTGTTGGAATTGCTCCAAACTAGTGTCAATACGATCATTGGCTTAAAGTAAGAGTTTCTTCCTTCTGGACTTCCAAGAAATTACGCGTTTTCAACCGTGTTCCGTTAAGTTGAAATATAGTTTATATTTATATATAAAGTTATCATTTTTATTGAATTTAGTACTGAAACTAGTCATTTTCCCCCACTAATATGATTGCAGTTGAGAAGAGCAGTTGAATACGAACTGAAACTCGCTATTTAATCATTAATCGGCGAACGAGGTATGTAAAGGTAGTTTCCTTCGGCAAGTTAGTTTCTTTAGCATGATAGCTCAATTTGAATCTCAAAAGCATGTCTATTACGATTAGTTGTTGTTATTAGCTGAAATCTGTATTCCATGTTAGTTTGGGATGGATTATGCCTGTATAGCCTTCATGACCGACCCCAAGGTTATTAGCTATGTCGACGCCCGCTAGGGGCAAGATTATGTTGCTCTACGGAGTGGTATACCATCCACCAGGGACGAAGATGGAGTCCTGGTCCTCATATGTCGTGGTTTTCTTTATACACCCATGTCGAGCCTGGTGCCCAAGGTGCAGATATCAAGAGTCCACTGGACTCAGACACAACTACAGTCAAGGTCCGAGCAGGCTCAGTTGCAGACCCAAGGGGCCGGTAGGACAGCTATAGCTATTAGTTGACCTAGTGCGACCTTGATAGGGGTATATAGACTAAAGTGTACTCACCAGGGTTTATGGGGGGGCCCAAGTGGGTTATTCTATGCTGATTGTACCTTCCGGCTTATAGGGGCCAGGTAAGGTTTTTGTTTTCTTTAGTTATTAATAAATTAGATAGTAAGAAGTTCTATTACTCAGGTATGATCTCTATCCCGTCATTTCAGTTATTCTCAGTTCTAACTGTTTATTGTAGTCATTACCGTTACCTCCTTACATATTCAGTACATATTGTACTAACGCCCTTTCTAGGGCGCTGCATTACTTGCCCGCAGGTATGGATAGATGAGGAGCAGGTCCCTCATAGCTTTCAGCCAACATCACTAGAGCAGTTAGCTACTTTATTCCAAAGCTTGTGGATAGAAGGTTTACTTTTTTTTATTGTACAGTTTATGGGTAGGTCAGGGCCCTATCTTGACCATCATATTTCTCTTAGAGGCTTGCTGATCGTTTCTATTTTCCTGTGATTAGCTATTATTAGTCGTGTGGGGCCTTGTTTAGCTGACAGATTAGCGGCCTTGTCGTCCATAGTTTAGCTTAACACTGGTTTTACTTTACAGTTGTAACTAGATATCATGGTGGTCTTGTCGGCCCGCATAAGATTCCCTATTGTTGTCTTCTCTGGCTTAGCTGGTTTTCTTTTACAGGTGGATATAAGGCCTTGTCAGCTGGAGATTGTATTTATAGCCGAGATATATCCCATTGTTTTCTTGAATTGACAAGTAAGCCTACACCAGGAGTGCACAGCTTAGCTTAGTCATTTCAGATCCTAGTAGGGCACCAGGTGCCAGTCGTGCCTCCCAGGTGGGACGTGACAAACTTGGTATCAGAGCTGGTCATATCCTAGGGAGTCTACAAGCCATGCTAAGTAGAGTCTTGTCTATGGATGTGTTGTGCACCATATTCTATAGGCAGGAGGAAGGCATGATAGGATGGTTATTCTTTCTTCTTATCTAGTCGTGCTATAGAGTTGTACAGTATAGGGTTGTCCCTAAGCTTACCATATTCTTTTATCTACAGAGAAATGGCAGACCCGCGGTGTGAAACGGTAGGAGATTGGATGTTGCAGCAGGGGAGGGCACTAGCAGGGTGCCTTAGTCAGAGTCATCCCAATCTGAGGGCGACAGGGAAACTTCATCTCAGTCTCCCCAGCACTCTCCACTATGTCTGGAGCCGCTCAGAGCGGCAAATTTGATGGCACCGCTTCTAATAGTATCTATACCGGTACCATTGGATCAGGAGGTTAGGAGTGTTGTTGTTATGTTAGCTCAGATGATGGCTGCGCAGCATCAACCAGTGGTACCCGTGATCGCACAGTCTTCAGGAGGACTTGGTAGTTCGAGGGTCCGAGAGTTTCCCGCATTTAGTCCCTCAAAATTTATCGGGACAGACCGAGAGGAGGACCCTCAGGATTCAGATGCAGCAGATTTTCAGGGTGATGCATGCTACACCTGTAGAGTCGGTGGAGTTAGCGGTATTCCGGCTGTGGGACATCACAGTATTGTGGTACGAGAGTTGGGAGAGGTCCCGAGGGAGAGGTGTTTCCCCTCCGATTTGGCCCAGCACTTCAGAAGCTTTTCTAGATCACTACCTACCTGGGGAAATTCGACAAGCCCGGGTTGACCAGTTCCTACATCTAGAGCAGGGGTTGATGAGTGTTCGGGAGTATGCTATGAGGTTCCACTCCTTGGCCTAATATGCACTAGCTTTTGTAGATACCATGCCGGCTAGGGTGCATCGTTTTATTATGGGGATGAATCCAGAATATGTGGAAACCTATATTACGGTCACTCTACGAGAGGACATGGATATTGCCCGCGTTCAGGCTTTTTCTCAGAATATTAAAGGGATCAGACAACGGCAACGGGAGATAAAAAGGGAAAATCAGGAGCAGCGTCGCCAGGCCAGACCTAGTGATATGCAGGTGGAGTCCTAGGGTGGACCCACGCCACAATTTTTAGGCAGACCACCCATACCTCCATCCCCACAATAGTAGTAGGGGAGTGGATCTGGTCGTCGAGGGCAGTTAGGACCCCGCGAGAGTTCATGATCAGTAGGTTCACAACAACAGAGAGGACTGGAGCAGAGTAGATTCACCGTGTCGTTTTGCCTTGTATGCAGTCAAAGTCACTCTGGCGCATGCAGGTATGATTCTACAGCATGTTATACTTGTGGACAGGAGGGTCATCAGATGAGAGATTGTCCAGCCAGGGGTCAGAGTGATCGGGACTGACAGGAGTAGATCTTCAGTAGGGTCACGTGCCCCATCATCTCCAGCAGGGCATAGGCCCTTAGCTCCAGTCAATAGAGGCTGAGGCAGACTAGGGGGATCTAGCCCAGGTACTGGTCCAGATTGCACTTATACTTTACCGGGACGACAAGAGTCAGAGTCGTCACCGAATGTGGTGACAGGTATGCTAGACATTTGCTCTCATTCTATTTATGTATTGATAGATCCAGGATCCACCTTGTCTTATGTTACACCACTAGTGGCTCGGAAGTTCAATATCACACCAGAATTACTTCGGAGACCTTTTTCAGTGTCTATACCCGTCGGTGATTCCATTATAGCTAAGAGGGTATACCGAGGGTGCACAGTAGAAGTTTCTGGTCTTCAGACTTTAGTAGATTTTATAGAACTAAAAATGATTAATTTTGATGCAATTATGGGTATGGATTGGCTGGCACTATGCCAATGTTGAATGTTGGAACAAGACTGTACGATTCCACTTTCCAAGGGAGGTTGTACGGGAGTGGAAAGGTAGTATAGCCACACCAAAAGGTAGGTTTATTTCCTATCTTCGGGAGAGAAAATTGATAGCGAAAGGATGCATTTATCATATTGTTAGGGTTAAGGATGTCCAAGCAGAATCTCCAACTCACCAGACCATTCCAATAGTCAATGAATTCCCAAATGTGTTCCCAAATAAATTTCCTGGTATTCCCCAGAACGGGAGATCGATTTTGCAGTTGATTTATTAGCAGGTACTCAACCTATATCTATTCCTCTATACCAAATGGCTCCTGTTGAGCTCAGAGAAGTCAAGGAGCAGTTAAAAAATCTGTTAGATATGGGTTTTATCAAGCCGAGTACTTCACCATGGGGTGCGCCAGTCCTATTTTTGAGAAAGAAAGATGGCTCCCTCCGCATGTGTATATATTATCGACAGCTGAATAAAGTCACTATCAAGAGCAAGTACCCGCTTCCCAAAATAGATGACTTGTTTGATCAGTTACAGGGGGAGAAATATTTCTCCAAGATTTATTTAAGGTTTGGGTACCATCAGGTTGGGGTTCGTGAGAGGGATATTTCAAAAATTGCTTTTAGGACCAGGTAATACCACTTCGAATTTTTAATCATCTCCTTCAAGTTGACGAATGCTCTAGTGGTGTTCATGGACTTGATGAACAACATCTTTATACTGTATCTGGACCTGTTTGTGATAGTATTTATTGATGATATTCTAGTATATTCCCACTCAGAGGCAGATCACCTAGATCACCTACGAGCAGTGCTCCAAACTCTCAGGAATCGCCAGCTGTATGTGAAGTTTTCTAAATGTAAATTTTTGCTGAGTTCAGTGGCCTTTTTGGGACACATTATGTCAGATGCTGGTATACAGGTAGATTCGCAAAATATCAAGGCTGTAAAAACATGGCCTAGACCTACCAATCCGATCGAGGTACGTAATTTCCTGGGGTTAGCCATGTATTACGAAAGGTTCGTGGAAGAATTTTCCACCTTAGCAGTGCCTTTAACCATGTTAACTCAGAAAGTAGCTAAATGTCACTGGACTGAAGCATATGAGCAAAGTTTTCAGGAATTGAAAAACAGGTTGACATAGCACCAGTATCAGCCTTGCCAGAAGGATCAGAGGGTTATGCAGTATACTACGATGCTTCGGGCATTGTGTTAGGATGTGTTCTGATGCAGCATGGTATAATAATTGCTTACGCTTCTACGCAGCTAAGGAAGCATGAAAAGAACTACCCCACCCATGACCTGGAATTAGTTGCTGTGATTCATTCCTTGAAAATATGGAGGCATTATCTGTATGGCATTCATGTAGATATTTTCATCGATTATAAGAGGCTCCAGTAGATTTTCACACAGAAAGAGTTGAATCTGTGGCAGTGCCGCTGGTTAGAGCTGTTGAAAGACTATGATGTGAATATTTTGTATCATCCAAGGAGAGCCAATGTTGTAGCAGATGCCCTCAGCCGTAAATCCATGGGGAGTTTAGTACACCTGAAGACAGGACAACGGGAACTGGCTCAAGAACTACATCAGTTAGCCAGTTTAGCCATCCGTATAGTAGATTTAGGAGACAGTAGGAGGCAATTAATATGGATTTTGTGACAGGGTTACCTCGTACCAGGCGTAAACTTGATTCCATCTGGGTGATTGTTGACAGGTTGACGAATTCAACTCATTTTCTACCAGTAAGGGCTACTTTCTCAGCTGAGGATTATGTAGAGCTTTATATCATGTAGATAGTCAGATTACATGGTGTCCCAGAATCTATCATTTCTGACAGGGAAGCACAATTCACAGCTAGGTTCTGGCAGTCTTTCCAGAGAGGTTTGGGGACGCAGGTTAATTTTAGTACGACATTTCATCCTCAGACAGATGGGCAGGAAGAGTGTACAATTCAGACTCTCGAGGATATGTTACGAGCATGCGTGATAGACTTCGGAGGCAGCTAGGAGGAACATTTACCCCTTATTGAGTTTTCTTACAATAACAGTGATCATTCAGCAATTCAGATGGAACCTTACTAGGCCTTATATAGGCGGAAATGCACATCCCCGGTTGGTTGGTTCGAGGTTGTCAAATCAGGGTTAATTGGGCTAGATATAATTCATCAGTCAGAAGAGAAAGTAAATCTTATCAGAGAACGTCTGCTTACTGCTCAGAGCCGCTAGAAATCTTACGCTGATGTACGGTGTAGGAACATGGAGTTCAATGTAAACGACTGGGTGTTTCTGAAAGTCTCACAAATGAAGGGCGTAATGAGGTCTGACAAAAAAGGTAAGCTCAGCCCGAGGTTTATTGGGCCGTATCGAATCCTCCGGAGAATAGGCTAGGTGGCATATGAGTTAGATCTACCTTTAGAATTGGAATCCATTCATCCGGTCTTTCATGTGTCGATGTCGGTCGAGGATGTCCAAGTCACTGAGGAGTTAGCCTATGAAGAGGTTCCAGTAGCTATATTGGATCGATAAGTTTGTAGGTTGAAGACTAAGGATGTTGTCTCTGTTAAGTACTATGGAGAAACAAGAATAGACAAGAAATAACTTGGGAAGCTGAAGACGATATGAAATCAGACACCCTCATTTCCAGATTTATCCAGGCAATGCAGTTAAGGTACATTTGCGATTCAGTTTTTTTGATTATATGTGTTACATATATTGCTCAGCTAGATACAACGTTGTTGAGAAACAATTGCTATAGTGTTATGTGAAATGCCTGTATTAGACTTTTCTGTGTTTCAAGATTTTCAGATAGTCCATACTACAGGGGAGACTCTGTTGAAATTTTTTCAAAATAAGTAGTTGCAAGAGTTAAGGTATCTGTAAGCTGAAGTTAACTTTCGAGGACGAATGTTTTTAAGGGGGGAGGATGTTACACCCTTAAGTTTCTAATGTTTAGATGGACTATTCATACATTGGTTAAGAGTTTTGGAGTGCAATACGTATGGGAAAGGGACCGGGGAAAGGTCGAACGAGCGCAAAATCAAGATCGCGCGGGAGGAGGCCGGAACAAAGCGTGATAGGGGCAGCGTGTCACGGACCCCCTTCCTCGGCGTTGGGCTCCGTGGCACACCCATAAATTGGTGCAACAAGGTCCGTGACACAGACCCCTATCCACCTCCTAAAATATATATATGTTCCATCCTTTGATTCCATTTAATTTCATATATTATACACGGCCAGACTTGAGAGAGTACGAGGAAATCAAATAAATTTCATCCGTTTACGCTGTAGAACGCTTCCTGAATTCAAATTAACTTCAGGTATTGAAGTTTAAGGCTACAGGGAGTATTGCTACGGAGTTATTTTCATGAAATTTACTCGGAAAATCGTAACCCCGCCGAGCTAAAGTTGTTGGAATTGCTCCAAACTAGTGTCAATACGATCATAGGCTTAAAGTAAGAGTTTCTTCATTCTGGACTTCTGAGAAATGATGAGTATTCAACCGTGTTCCGTTAAGTTAAAATATTGTTAATATTTATATGTATAGCGTTTGGGTAGGCCAGGGCCCTGTCTCGACAAATTTTTTTCACTCTTAGAGGCTTGCAGGCTACAGTCTTCAGTTAGTTGTTTGTTGTTGGCCATGTATGTATGTCTTATTTTAAGTGTTGACTGTGGGGCCTAGTTTAGCTAGTTACTTAGCATCCTTGTTTGTACTAGTACGAATATGACTGTGTGTTTCCTTTCTATTATAACTAGACCACATGATGGTCTTGTCGACCCGCATAGAATCCCTTTATTGTTATGTTGGCTGGGTTAGCTGTTTTCTTTTATAGGTGTTGCATGGCCTTGTCGGCCTGAGGCTGTGTTTACAGCCGAGATATAACAATTTGTTTTCTTGATTTTGAGTCACTGGTTGGCACCAGAGGTGCGTATGCCCAGTCAGGTCAGCCCAGATCCCAATATGGCATTAGGTGTCAATCATGCCTCCCAAGGTGATGCGTGACAAGACACTACTCCCAAAATATGTAATATGCTCATATAATCATATTCTCAAAACGTCGCTTGAATTTGAACATTGGGGAGTCTTGACTCCAATACATATATATATATATATATATACATATATATATATATATATATATATATATATATATATATCATAACTGATCTTGTTAGCCTTGGCTAAATCATGAAACATACTTGACTTGTGTGGGCTTGCCCAAATCTCAAAATCATGCATACTTGAAATAAACTTCATAAGGAAAATCATGGGTTCACACATAACTAATTTGTAAACACTCAATCATACTTGAAATCATAAATCAATAAATTTGACTTTTCATGAAACTTGCATAATTAGGCATAATTTTCTAAATCTTAAAATTATGAGTTTATAATGCAAAATAGGTATAAAATCTGCCCATAAATCTTAAAACATAATTTGAAACATAAAGGGAATTGACCCATAAAAAAATCATAGAGAATTTCATAAGATTGGGTTAAAACCCCATAAGATTATCAACTTGAACTCATGAACTTGATGAGAAATTTGGGCATCAGAGTGAAAGAAAACTCTCATTCATAGACCTACATACTTGGGTAAGCTGAATCTAAACTTGACTCTGAATGTCCAAGAGATTTGGGGAAGAATTGAGGACCTTCAAGCTTGATATTCAAGGGAAAACCTCTAAACTTGCATGGAAGTGCCCCTTGTGGTCTGTTTATCTACTACAGGGCCAGTTGCCCCATCTGTCTTTCTAGCTCATGGATGGACTTCTGCATCTCATTAACCACCTGAGTTTGCTACACCATATATTGCTTCATTGTTTCCTCAAGTGAACTGCTAGGGTGTTGGCCATGAGGCCTTGGATAATTGTTTTTGGGGTCTTTGAAAATTTTGGTTCCCTCCCCATGAGGGATTGACTATGTTCCTGTACTCTGGTTATAGTTGTTACATACAAAACCTCCACCGTGACCTTGTTGTCTGATCTTGGGCATAATTGCATGCCCAAGTGCTACTTTATAACTCAATTTAGTTGTGTTTATCTACTTATTTATATACATTCTCATGTGATTTTATGTAAATGTGAATATTGATCTTGGGCAGATTTATATGCCCAAGTGATACTCAAACGTATCATTTTTACCTTGTTTGTTGTGCAATGTGTATATAATATCATGTAATTAGTAATAAAATGCGAATTTATACTAACCAACATGATTAGCATTTGTTTTGCAGGTAAATGTGATTTTTAGGAGCTAAAATGCATGTTGGAACTATGTCGGAGTTGGACTTGGATGCGAGCGTGGAAAAGACCTTGGAATGCATATTTTATAGGGGCTCCGCGATGGAGCCGTGCCACGCTACCATCGCGGTAGCACAATGCCTGAGCAGGGATTAAAATGGCAATTTCCAGTGTGCCTTCACGTCAGCTCCGTGGCACGGAGAGAGGCCTCCGCGATGGCCTCCATGCCACGTTGAGGCTAATTTACTGGACCCTGGAAATTCCAGTAAAGGTCCGCGTCCACGCCGTGTCACGGAGGCAGTGCTCCGTGTTGGCCTCCGTGACACGTTGCTTGTTATTCCGGGAAAAATTTCCCACTAGTATAAATAGCACACTTAGGTTTATTTTAATTAGTTTTTAGTTTTTAGACTGAGTTCAGAAGTGGAGAGCAGGAACGTGGGTTAGTAGCAGTTGAAGAACGAAAAAGCTAAGGGATTTCTTCTCTTCCTTTCTTCTTTCTATGAATTGTACGTATGATTTACACTCATTTTAGGATGATCAATCCAAGAATGAGTGGCTAATTCTCTTCCTTGCTGAGGTTTTGAACATGTGTAATGATTTTGATTGTAAATGATATGGTTTTATTCTTCTTCGTTAATGTTGTTCTATTAATTCTTGTTCTTACTGCATTAGTGCTTGGCCAACATTAATGTACATCTAAAAAGTCCAATTTCACTCGAAAGAGCAAGAAATTGGAAAGTTGTGAATTAATAGGGTATTGTTCTTAACTTGATTTGGGAAAATTGGGTTTTGATGTGCTTTCCTGATAGAAATATACTTGAAAGCCGTATTAGTCAATTTAGGAACCGGAATTGTAGTGCTAGGTCATAAATTGCATTTGATCACAGAAATGTAGACGGATGGTTTATGATTCTAAAGTGAAATTAAATACGAGAGTTTTAATTTCTAGGCTAATGTTCTTGGCTAGCAACATGAAGAAGAGATTAACCAAATTATCATGATTATCAAGTTCATTACTTGTTCTTAACCTTGGCATGTTCATATCCATTGTCTAAATTCACAAGTAAATAGTTGTTATTAGTTGTAGTATATATAGTTTAGAAACAAAAACTCAAGTAACTCTTGGTTACATTGTTGTTAGCATATTTAGAAGTGAAATAGGAATATAGTAAACTAGGCAATTTTACGTATCTTGAGCCTCCTTGGATCGATACTTGGCTACTTAGCCACTTTATTACTTGTTTGACCACGTGCACTTGCGTGTCGGTTTATAATATAAATTACCACGAGCAGAGCAAGCCGAACAAGTTTTTGGCGCCGTTGCCGGGGAGGCTAGGCGATTTGTAAAATTGTGTTTAGTGTAAATTTACTGTATTTGTATTTTTATTTTCTTAAGTGTTAACAACTTGGTCTTAGCCTGTATTTTGCAGATTTTGTTTCTGTGAACACTGGCAAGGTACAAAGAGCTGGTGGAATCTTACTTAGAGCCTGAACGTGAATTTCATAGTCAACGTAGAGAAGCTCTTCGAAAGAAGCTGCAGTTGCTTAAACAGTCTATGATGGAGCAACAAAATCCACCAGTTGTGCGGGCAGTTTTAGTGCCCGATGAAGGAGCAGCAAGGCCGGTTCGCGAGGTGGCAATCCCACACGCCAACAATGTACATTCTAGTATCCGCAAACCAGAGCCTGGAGGGAGGTTTGAATTAAAGCAGAATATGGTGCACCTTTTGCACACAAGCGGGCAATTTACCGGTCTCCCTCATGAAGATCCACAACAACATCTCCAAAACTTTTTGGAGATAAGTGACACTTATATACCCGCTGGAGTGTCACCTGATTATGTTCGGCTCATCTTATTTCCATTTTCCTTACTTGGTGAAGCCAAGAGGTGGTTAAAAGCTGAACCACCCAATTCTATATCAACGTAGGATGATCTTGCACGAAAGTTTCTTATCAGATTTTTCCCTTCTGGTAAAACAGCCAGACTTAGGAGTCAAATCCTAAGTTTTAAACAAAGGGAGGGAGAAAATCTTTATCAAGCGTGGGAAAGATTTAAATCCATGTTGCGGGACTGTCCTCACCATCATCAGTCCAATGAGGTGTTGGTACACACATTTATTGAGGGTTTGGAACCCCACACTAAAATTCTGTTAGATTCAGCAGCTGGAGGGCAAGCGCTGGAAAAGACCTATGAGGAGCTGTACAGTTTGCTCAACCAAATTTCACAAGGCAATCCAGAATGGAATGCAGATTCTTCAAGAGGTGGAGCAAGGAAAGCAGCGGGAGTGCTTGAAGTGGATGGATTCACAGCTATCGCTGCACAGATAGCTGCTTTGCAAAATCAGTTAAACACTCACTTCAGCAATATAAATTTGAACCAGCCTTCAGCTTCAGTCAATGCAGTTCAACAGATGTGGTGTGAAGTGTGTGGTAGTACTGAGCATTCAGCCGAATGTTGTGGTGCAAATCCTGATTCTGTTAATTTTGTGGGCAATGCACAGAGAAATCAACAGCAGTTGGTAGTGGCTACAACTCAAATTGGAGGAACCATCCGAATTTTTCGTGGGGTAGCAACAATCAACAAGGCCAAAGTTCAGGGCAGGGTATGCACAGAAACCAAGGAGGGCAACAAAATTATCAAGCTCAATTCAGAAATCACAATGCCCCTCCTCCACCACCATCACCGACTATTGAGGAGATGTTCAAAACCATGATCGCTAATCAAGCACAATTGCAGGCTGACTATGTCAAATTGGCAGCCGAAGTGAAGAACAATCAATTGGCGACCAAGGCTCTTGAATATCAGTTTGGGCAGTTTGCTAGTGCCCAAAATACTAGACCCAGAGGAGGACTACCTAGCGACACGGATCCTAATCCAAAGCAGGTAAATGCAGTGACCACGAGGAGTGGTTTACAATTGAAGGAGGTGGAACCGCAAAGATCGCCTCAAAAGTCAGGAGCAGCAGATGTTGAGGGAGAGCAAATTTCAGATAAGGGGAAGACTAAAGAAGCTGAACCAGAAAGGCCTCCACCCCCGTTCCCTCAACGACTTAAGAAACACAAAGAGGAGGCGTGTTTCCAGAAATTCATGGAGCTACTCAAACAGGTACATGTTAACTTACCTCTTGTTGATGTCTTGCAGGGAGTGCCAAAATATGCGAAATATATTAAAGACATCGTGGCTAACAAAAGTCGTTTGACTGAGTATGCCACGGTAGCTTTAACGGAGGAATGCACTTCCCGTATTCAGAATAGGTTGCCCACAAAACTGAAAGACCCTGGAAGTTTCACTATCCAGCTTACTATTGGGCAAAGTATCCGAGCTCGTGGATTATGCGACTTGGGGGCAAGCATAAATCTGATGCCATCTTCGGTATTCAGAAAGTTAGGTCTAGGGAGTCCTAGACCTACAACGGTAATCTTGCAGCTAGCAGACAGGTCTTTAGCTAAGCCGGATGGCATTGTTGAGGATGTGTTAGTGCAAGTAGGCTCCCTCATTTTTCCGGTCGATTTTATTGTTCTGGATTTTGAACCAGATGCTGAAGTCCCATTTATTTTGGGACGACCCTTTTTAGCAATCGGAAAGGCACTAATTGATGTAGCTGCGGGTCAACTCACGATGCGAGCACATGACAAGGTCGAAGTGTTCGATGTGTACAAGGTACCTAAGCTCCCGACTGTTTATAAGGATCTCTCGATGATCAACGTGATTGATCATGGGAATGCTAATGGATTGAGTGATTCCCGAGAGTTACTAGGTAGGCCACCGGATAAGGTTGAGAACTATTGGGGGGACAACCATGATCGGGACAAATCGTCCATCTCCCTAGTAGACAAGTGAGCTTAAAGGACATCGAGCCACGACGGTAAACCAGGCGCTGCACGGGAGGCAATCCGTGAGAAAAATATTTTTTTTTCTTTTTTTTGCACAGTGTAGTTAATTTTTATCTTTATTTTTGTTTTTATTTTCTATTTCCAAGTTTTATTTTTCTTTTCCTTTTCTTGATTAGGTTTAGATTTTCATTCTAGTTAGTATTTTTTATTTTTAGTTAGGGAAATCTATTAATTTAACCAATTTTTGTTTAGTGAGGTGATTTTCAGGTATAACGGAGGAAATATACATGGAATCGAGAAAATGAGGCGAGGTATGAAAAATTAAATTTATTGGAGAAACAGAGCACTGGCGCGTTGGCGCCGTGTCACGGAGGCAGTGCTCCGCGTTGGCCTCCGTGACACGTTGAAGGCAAAATCCGGATTTTTCAAAAATCCAGTAAGCCAACGCGTTGGCTCCGTGTCATGGAGGAGGGGCTCCGCGTTACACTCCGTGACACGTTGCCCCTTATTCAGTGCCGGGTCACACCGGGTTTCCGGGTGACCCGCGTGTTTTCTATAAATTAACCCCCGATTTTCGCCCAATTTTCCCCATTTCCCTCTTCCCTCCGCGACCAAACACCCATTTCCCCCTCCCCAAGCAACGTGCCACGTTCCAAGGCAAGGAAAAACATCAATTTTCTTCGGTTCTTCAATTCTAAGGTATGTTTTCATCGTCTATCTCAATTTTTTGGCGATTTTTGTCAAATTTGGGCATGTAAGGTGAGATATATCACCCTAGGCAGAAATTAAACATGATGTTGAATTATTTTGTGATTGATTATGTTCGGATTGTTGTAGTTAGCGTTTGAACTTATCGATTATGTAAATAATTCGAAATTGATTGTCGAATTGTATTCTAGGGCTTGGGTTGTTGAATTTGACTTGGGCACTTGATAATTTGATGAAATCGATGCCGGGGTGTGTTTATTATTTGAGATAAGTCGTGGTAAATATTGTGTAAATGTTCCAAGACGACTAATTCTCGAATTTTTGTGGGAAAATGCATAAAGTGTGAATTGGTTAGATTGTTTAGATTAGCTTGTATATAAAATGTTTTGATTGTTGTTTTTATTTTGTTGTTGTTTTGTTGCGAAGTGCAATGGTTGAATTGTTAGCGATAGTAGGATTGGGATTAGCTGTATGAAGTCTGAGTAGTACGCTAACCGTTATGCTGTCGAAATTTTATTGTGAACGCACTAAGCATGAAGTATAGAGTGTTGTCTGTGGTGTACTTAGAGTTATCCTTGCTGTAATTTTGTAAATATTGTTAAGGACTAAGTGTGGGGTAAATTTTGTGTAACCCGACCTTAGCCGAAGCTAACAAGTTGTTAGCTTAACGTTGTGCTTGTTTGTGTAAATTGAAAGGTACAATGGCTAGCAGACAAGATAAAGGCAAGGGTGCTTCTACCTCAGGCACCGGACGGAAAAGGATGAGATTGGGCACCGCAGTCCCAGCTGCACCCGCTGTTCCGTGCGGCCAACGCCGCCAATACGGAACAAGATGGGTCACCGATGAAGGGAAGAAATGGTATGCGAAACACAAAGAAAACAAGTACTTCTCGGAGGAACATATTGCAAGGGAACCACTCGCACAGGAGTTCCCTCGCATTGTACAGAGAATTGAGGCAGCTGGGCTCAGCGTTATTTTTCAGGATCCCAAGGAGTGCAACCTTCACTTGGTCCGGGAATTTTATGCAAACTGGAACCCGGCCATCAGAAGCCACACTATAAAAATCAGAGGGCAGATTGTCACTCTGGAACCCCAGCAACTGAATGCCATCGTTGGAGCGCAGGACACAGACGTCCACGTTCTCCGCCAGCTAAACATCACCCCACCGTACGCCGACATCAGACCTACGTTGTGTGGGGCTCGATCCACAGCCCGATAGAGTAGACACAAGGAGAGGGGTTACCACCAGACTCTGCCCTATTCGCAGATGAACAGGGAGGCCAGAATCTGGCTGAAGATTGTATGTTCGTGTTTGATCCCGGGAGTCCATATGACAGATGTGACCCGGGACCGTGTCTGCTTGGTGTATGCCCTTATGAAAGGGCTTGAGATGAATGTGGGGGCGGTCATAATATCCGCCATGAAGAGAGCCAGACTGCACCAGGGCCACAAATACGGGTTTGGCGGACTCATCACCACCTTCCTCCGAGGCCTCGACATTGAGGAAGAAGCTTTGGATTATATTCCGCAGTTGGAGCGGAGGGCCCTCGACGTGACAAAGATGAAGGCCCCCGACACTACACATGGACCTGTGCTGACTTTGGGTGAGCGACATGTTCGTGACGATCAGTACATGGCCTATATGTTCGACATGCAGATGCTGCAGCTACGGATAGGTGGGAGACCAGCCACCGAGGAAGAATTATGGCAGCTGGAGCTGGACTACCCCTTTGGCGAGAACGCCAAAGCCTTATGTAAGGTGGGGCCAGCCTTTGTGGAGCCTACAGATGACGATGTCCCTACTGATGAGGAGACACGTCGTGAGGACTCTGATGTGGAGTCCGATGACGACGATGGAGCTGATTCAGATATGGGCGATGAGGCCGCAGCACCGGATGAGGAAGTCGATTATTTCGACTGAGCAGGGAGTTCCACCACCCAAAATTTTGTGTTTTGTAATTTTTGTGAACACTGGGGACAGTGTTCGATTTAAGTGTGGGGTGGGGAGTAGTTAGGTGCTGGGACATAGGCTCTAAATTGCTGTATATTTTTCCTTGATGTTTATGAATGTTTGCGCTTTCCCTGTTGTGAACTGATTTGTGATGTATGTGTATATATTTGTTTTGTGGCTGATGATGTGTGTTTTTGAAAGTTATGGTTGCCATTGTAAATATTTTGTAAATTTTGTAAATATTTTCTTTCTATCGAAATGATCGATGTGTTGCAAATTTTTTTTTTCGATTTTTATTTTTGGGTTTCTCGGAGTTTATTTTCTATTCTTTTACCGAGAATAGTCCCATTGAACCGATGTCATAGTTAGTGACCATTCCCAATGATGGATGGATGACGACCGTCTTAAGGGAAATGGAGTCGGTAGGAGTAGGATTTTTATTTGTTTTTAGTTTTTCTTTGGTGGATTGCATCAATTAACTGTAGTTGCTTATGGTTGCTAAAAGTTCGTTGCGTGTTGTAATTGATGTTCAAAATGTGAAAGTGATTTGTTTGAAATCATGCAATTCTGTAAATATGTTGAGTTACCTAGGATATAGAATTTGGTTCAGTATGATTGAGGCTTAATCTTGAATTCATGTAATTGACTAATTAAAGAGTCTGTGAATGCATCTTGATTCGAGCATGTGCATGAAGTGTGAAGTGAGGTTTTGCTATTCCATGTCATTGTGAATTGTCTAGAACTTGCCTGGTGTGTATACAAAACGAAATGAAGGAGGTGTAGTGTTGGAAAGGATGTAGGCATTTCTTTGTTTTAACCGATAGTTTCCATTTTTTTCTTGTCAAATTCTACCTTTTTATATGTTGTATACCCTAGTCAGCCCGTTGAGCCTTTAGCCGATTTCTTCCTTTTGTCCAAAATTGTATGAACTAAGCTTTATTCCTTCTTTTCATTAGCCTTAAAGTCTATAAGAAGCTCTTAAGCGCTTGCAAAGAAAAGAAAAATGTTTCCCAAAGTGTTAAAGAGTGAAAAGAGTGAAAAGAAAAAGAAAAGCAAAGTGGAGAAAGAAAAGATGATGTTGAAAAGGCACTTGTTGTAATTAATTGATAGTGGGGGTACATGAAAACCCTTTGTTTTGTGTCAAGTGTGGTCGATGAAATGGGCTGTATGAAAGTAAACCAACATGAATGGGAGAAAAAGAGAAAAGATAGGAACAATGTCCATGAGTCGATGGAAATGAGTTGAAAAGGCGCTTAAGGATGCTAGCGACTATTATTGGCTAATCCAATATATATATACTAGATCCATAGCCCCGTTACAACCCATTAAAGTCCTACGTGATCCTATATTGCATTTCTTTATATTAGTGGAGTAATACACTAAGGGCAAGCCTATGGGTCATGACATGATGCATGTGAATTCTTTTGGGAGAGAGAGTGAAATTAATTTTTATATGCCCCTACTTGCATGTTTGTGTGCTGCATGAACATAAAGGGGAAGTTTCTCTCGAGTTGTGAGGGCACATGCTTGATGAAAGATTGATTTTCGTGTCGGATTTCTTGATTAGCTGATTTGCATGAGTTTGCCGATATCAAGAATCAATTCTTAAAAGTATAGGAAGCCTTGATGTATTAAAGGTCATTGTATTGTACGACCAAGCATGTTTTCTTGATGATTTGCAAAAATTGAATAATCGGTATGACCATAGCGTAAATTGTTGCACCATAGTGACGAAGGTTGGGATGTAATTTGCATGATTTGTGTATATGTTGTTCGAGGACGAACAAGGATTTAAGTGTGGGGTAAGTGATCTTGGGCAGATTTATATGCCCAAGTGATACTCAAACGTAGCATTTTTACCTTGTTTGTTGTGCAATGTGTATATAATATCATGTAATTAGTAATAAAATGCGAATTTATACTAACCAACATGATTAGCATTTGTTTTGCAGGTAAATGTGATTTTTAGGAGCTAAAATGCATGTTGGAACTATGTCGGAGTTGGACTTGGATGCGAGCGTGGAAAAGACCTTGGAATGCATATTTTATAGGGGCTCCGCGATGGAGCCGTGCCACGCTACCATCGCGGTAGCACACTGCCTGAGCAGGGATTAAAATGGCAATTTCCAGTGTGCCTTCGCGTCAGCTCCGTGGCACGGACAGAGGCCTCCGCGATGGCCTCCGTGCCACGTTGAGGCTAATTTACCGGACCCTGGAAATTCCAGTAAAGGTCCGCGTCCACGCCGTGTCACGGAGGCAGTGCTTCGCGTTGGCCTCCGTGACACGTTGCTTGTTATTCCGGGAAAAATTTCCCACTAGTATAAATAGCACACTTAGGTTTATTTTAATTAGTTTCTAGTTTTTAGACTGAGTTCAGAAGTGGAGAGCAGGAACGTGGGTTAGTAGCAGTTGAAGAACGAAAAAGCTAAGGGATTTCTTCTCTTCCTTTCTTCTTTCTATCAATTGTACGTATGATTTACACTCATTTTAGGATGATCAATCCAAGAATGAGTGGCTAATTCTCTTCCTTGCTGAGGTTTTGAACATGTGTAATGAATTTTGATTGTAAATGATATGGTTTTATTCTTCTTCTTTAATGTTGTTCTATTAATTCTTGTTCTTACTGCATTAGTGCTTGGCCAACATTAATGTACATCTAAAAAGTCCAATTTCACTCGAAAGAGCAAGAAATTGGAAAGTTGTGAATTAATAGGGTATTGTTCTTAACTTGATTTGGGAAAATTGGGTTTTGATGTGATTTCCTGATAGAAATATACTTGAAAGCCGTATTAGTCAATTTAGGAACCGGAATTGTAGTGCTAGGTCATAAATTGCATTTGATCACAGAAATGTAGACGGATGGTTTATGATTCTAAAGTGAAATTAAATACGAGAGTTTTAATTTCTAGGCTAATGTTCTTGGCTAGCAACATGAAGAAGAGATTAACCAAATTATCATGATTATCAAGTTCATTACTTGTTCTTAACCTTGGCATGTTTATATCCATTGTCTAAATTCACAAGTAAATAGTTGTTATTAGTTGTAGTATATATACTTCAGAAACAAAAACTCAAGTAACTCTTGGTTACATTGTTGTTAGCATAATTAGAAGTGAAATAGGAATATAGTAAACTAGGCAATTTTACGTATCTTGAGCCTCCTTGGATCGATAATTGGCTACTTAGCCACTTTATTACTTGTTTGACCACGTGCACTTGCGTGTCGGTTTATAATATAAATTACCACGAGTAGAGCAAGCCGAACAAATATATACTAACCAACATGATTAATCCTTGTTTTTTGAAGGTTAATAATGCATTTGAGGATCTAATTCATGATTTTTTGAAGTGGAGTAATGGAATCAAGAGCAAACCGTGAAAGTCAACAAGAAAACATGCAATAACTGGCACCCTGCGCGATAGGGGCCGTGGCACGCTGCCAACGCGGCAACACTTGGCCGAAAATTGCATTTTTTGGCACATTCCAGTGAGGGTACGTATTACCTCCATGTCACGGAGGCAAGGCTCCGCGTTCACCTCCGTGACACATTGCCATTCCACCACAGGCAAAAAAATCTGCAGATTCTCATTTACTATAAATAGGAACCTTTCCCCAATATTAGGGCACACGCGGTTTTCTGGAAAAACCGAAGGGAGGCGCGAAGGAGACTTGGAGAACTCCTCTTGGGTTCATCTTTTATTCATTTCTTTTCATCTATGCTTGTAAACTACTATAAACATGGTTTTGAGTATTTGTACAAACATGGGTGGCTAGAAACCTCCATCTAGGGTTGAGGCCATGGATATGATTGTATTTGCTTAGATTCATTTTGGGTTGAGTTGTTAGTTGTTGTTTTGTCTTACAATCTTTATTATTGTTGTTTTATGCTTGATCACCATGAAAAGAAGTGGGTTCAGCTTGGGTGGAAGCTTGGAAGAGTAAACCTAGGCAAGAACATAAGAATGTAGGAAGTAAGTTCTTGTCTTTTGATAAGATTTGCGGTTAGGATAGGAATATACCTAATTTACCTTGCTTGGTAGATAAAATGGGAAGATAGAAAGACACCAACTTAGAATTGTATTCCACCACTTGTAGGAGTAGTTGTGAATCTAAGTTTGGTTAAATGGTTGGAGGTACGGAAGTCCCCATTCAAGGGTCCCCATAAACCACATCCACGTAGTGAATTGCCCACAAATTAGAAATGAAATCCTCGCTCAATGATGTAGTAGTGAGGCTAGTTTGTCGTGTTTAGAGGTTCGAAAGACCATGAACATGCAATTCCAATTATGTGAGGCAACTTTTGATAATTTCATACTTAACCCATTATGAATTGTAGTATTGCATGATTATCCGGCCTTAATTCTAGTTTTGTTTTGTATTGCTTCCAGATTATTTCGTGTCACCACTAAGATTTAATTATAATTTATCGAAAACTTCTAAAACCGACTTCTTAACTAACACTTGAACTTGATAATTTGCTGAACCATTCCCTGTGGGTTCGACATCCGGCTCTTAAAAAGGGCCACTGTATTAATTGTACGACCCGTACACTTGCGGGCCCATCAAGTTTTTGGCGTCGTTGTCGGGGACTGGCGTATTTAGTGAATTAAAAATATTTTCTTGTGTTAGTTTACATTCTTATAAAAAAATAATAAAATTTTTTTTTCTTATTTTATGTTAGTATCTATATATTTTTTTTAATGTAAAAACAAAAATTTCTATTTGTTTTAAATTTATTTTAACTTTTTGTTTTTAATTTGATACCCTTCTTAACGTGAAATCATGGAATACAAATGGGTTAAATGGTGGATACTCTTATTTTGGTTAGTGTTGTCTGAATTGTGGAGGACCTCACTTGTGGCAACTTTGTAATACTTGCAATATATGTGGTGGTCAAAATGGCCATTGGGATGGTTGCCCAAATGCATACTCTTGCAATATATGTGGTGGTCAAGATGGCCATTGGGATGGTTGTCCAAATGCATACTCCCCTCCCCCAAGCCCCTACTATGATCCTTCTATTGTTTTTGATGAATATAGGAATGATGAAAGTGAGTACTTCGAACGCCAAGCTCGGATATAAAACATGATAAAACAAGTCCTTGAGCAAACAGAAGCAATGAAGGAGGAGATGGAAGCAGTGAGAATTCAGCAAGAGGAAAATGGAGAGGCCCTAGAAATGATGAGCATCAAAATCATGGAGATGATGGTTGAGGATGAAGCTTGTGGTAATTTGCAAGTAAAGGTCTTATGCAATACTCAAGAGGAACCACAAGAATAAGAAAAGAGTGAGTTCTTGGAAGAAGCCCAACAATTAGAAGCTCTTGAGAGTCCCCGTGATGGTTTCACACATATGGCCAATCCATTCATGGAAGAAGAGATAGAGTACAACCCATTTGACAGAATTAGATGTTGATGTAGAGAAGGTGTACACAAGTAGGGAAGTCAAGCACAATGCAGTTTTAGAGTTGAGGTGTATTGTACCACACTCGAAGCATTTCTCGACATTAAGCTTGGTTGAAAACCTAGAAATAGAGTCTTCCAAGATTGTAGAGAAAGAGCTAGAGGAGGAACAAGCCCCATATATTCTGAAATTTACTGATTCTGAGAGCAAAAATGACTTCACTTACGTAAGGGCTAATAAATGCAAGAGGAAACATTTACTTCTTGGTCCTTTAAAATTTTCACCACCACCCCGGGAGCATAAGAGAAAATTAGAGAAGAAATTAGGGGTGAGATTCATATCCTCAAAGTGGAGGGAAAAGTGGTGAAACTTGATACGTCGTGCCGCGACGTAAAATTAGGCGCTGCTTGGGAGGCAACCCAAGGGTACCATTTTAATTTCTTGAATTTGTGTTGATTTTATTTATTTTTCATCTTGTATTGTTTTGGTGGAAAGTTAAGCACAGATGGAGGGGAAGTCTGAGTACCCATGGACGAGAAAGCTAACAAGCATGGACGATAAAAAGTGTGGGGTCAAATACCCACTTGTTCAAAGGAGAAAGCATGCTATTAGCTAGGCCTAGAGGCCTCAGGAAGTATTTCTTATCCTGTCTAATTTTAATTTGATGTTATGGGGACATAGCATGATTCAAGTGTGGGGTGAGGGAAATTTCAAAAATTTTGTGCTTAATGATTTTGGTGAATGTAGTGCTTGATACATATTGGAAATTTTTTTTTTGAATTAAGCATGACTTCATCACTCTTTGATTTTTCTTTTCAGTTCTTTTTCGACGGGGGGTCTTTGAACCGAATAATAAAAAAAATTTCTTTTTATGTATATAGTGTTTTTAGTCATAGTTAGAGACTATTTTTGACGATGGATGGATGACAACCGTCTTGAGGAAAATTAGTCATAGGTTTTGGTTTTTGAACCCGTAGCTAATTGATGGCTTGATGTTCTTGTTATGTGCTATACATGATTATAAGATACAAGTGTGGTTAGTGTTGAAGCATGTAAGAAGTGTATAACTTTGTTTGAGACACTTAGGCTCTTTAATTTGACTCAATGTGATTGAAGCTTAATTTTGAATTCTTGTGATTAGCTGAGTTAAGAGCCTGCGGAATGTGTCTTGAATTGAGCATGTGCTGTGAGTGTAAGTTTTTCGAATATTCCGTGCTATTGTGGAATGTCTAGAACTTGCCTGGTGTGTATATAAAACGAAATGAAGGATGTGGACTGTAGGAGATGATTTAGGCATTTCTTTGCATGAACCTAATTTTTTATCCCTCACTTTACCTACCTTGAATGTTGAATCCTAGTGAGCCTCATTGAGCCTTAAGCCCATTCTTTTATAGCTACAACATAAGATTAATCCTTTTCTTTCATGAGCCTTGTATTTGATCCAAAACTCCTAATCGCTTAAGTGAAAACTCCAAAAGAGTGAAGGAGTGAGAAGTGGGAAAAAGAAGGAAAAATAGCAGTTGTGGAAGTTAAGGAAAAACTTAGAGGTGCACTTGGTTGCAATTGCCTAATTATTGGTAGGGAGTAAAAAACAAATGAATGAAAAAGTGCTTAGGTACTCCTTACCAATAGGCCAAGTGTGCTTAAAGAAATGGGAACAAGAAGAGGAAAAGTGAAAATAAGGAGGGTGAAGTAAGAGAAGAAATATTCCTAATGAAGGTGTGATGTATTAAAAGCGCTTGGGAAAGAATGACATGATTATTAAAGAATACCTACCTAGCCTTATCCTACATTACAGCCTAAAAATTCCTACATGATCTTACGTTCACACATCCTTAAATTAGTGGAGTAAAACACTAAGGGAAAGCTTATGGGTCATTACATGATGCATGTGAAATTCTTTGTGAGAGTGAGCGTAATTCTATTCATTTACCCATACTTGTTGTGATTTAAAAATTTGCATGTGAAAATGGGTAACTCTCTTGTTGTGAGGGCACATGTTTAATGAAGGATATAATTCATGTTGAATTTCTTGATCAGTTGATTTGCATGAGTTTGCTAAGATTGAGAGTCAAGTCTTGAGGTTAGGAAGTCTTAACATAGTTAAAATTGATTTTAATGGTTAAATCTTGCATGGTCTATTTTTAGCTTGCTATCTTAAACTGTCATTGTAGTCGTAGCTTGAATTGTCTTGCTAAATTAGCTATGTGTGAGTCTTCATGTTTATGAGATGTAAAAGGTTTGTTCGATGACGAACAAGGCTTTAAGTGTGGGGTTGTGATTTGGGCATAATTGCATGCCCAAGTGCTACTTTATAACTCAATTTAGTATTGTTTATCTACTTATTTATATACATTCTCATGTGATTTTATGTAAATGTGAATATATACTAACCAACATGATTAGTCCTTGTTTTAGAAAGTTAATAATGCATTTGAGGAACTAATTCATGATTTTGTGAAGTGGAGGAATGGAATCAAGAGAAAAACGTGAAAGTCAACAAGAAAACATGCAATAACTGGCACCCTACATGATAGGGGCCGTGGCACGCTGCCAACACGACAACACTTGGCGGAAAATTGCATTTTTGGCACATTCCAATGAGGGTACGCATTACCTCCGTGTCACGGAGGCAAGTCTCCGCGTTCACCTCCGTGACACGTTGTTATTCCACCAAAGGAAAAAAAATCTGCAGATTCTCATTTACTATAAATAGGAACCTTGCCCCAAAATTAGGGCACACGCGATTTTCTGGAAAAAACCTGAAGGGAGGCGCGAAGGAGACTTGGAGAACTCCTCTTGGGTTCATATTTTCTTCATTTCTTTTCATCTACACTTGTAAGTAAACTACTATAAACATGGTTTTGAGTATTTGTACAAACATGGGTGGCTAGAACCCTCCATCTAGGGTTGAGGCCATGGATATGATTGTATTTGCTTAGATTCGTTTTGGGTTGAGTTGTTAGTTGTGTTTTCGTCTTACAATCTTTATTATTGTTGTTTTTATGGTTGATCACCATGAAAACAAGTGGGTTAATCTTGGGTGGAAGCTTGGAAGAGCAAACCTAGGCAAGAACATAAGAATGTAGGAAGCAAGTTCTTGTCTTTTGATAATATTTGTGGTTAGGATAGGAATATACCTAATTTACCATGCTTGGTTGATAAAATGGCAAGATAGAAAGACACCAACTTAGAATTGTACTCCACCACTTGTAGGAGTAGTTGTGAAGCTAAGTTTTGTTAAATGGTTGGAGGTATGGAAATCCCCAATCAAGGGCATAAACCTCATAAACCACATCCACGTACTGAATTCCCCACGAACTAGAAATGACATCCTCGCTCAACGATGTAGTAGTGAGGCTAGTTTGTCGTGTTTAGAGGTTCGGAAGACCATGAACATGAAATTCCAATTATGTGAGACAACAATTGATAATTTCATACTCAACCCATTATGAATTGTAGCATTGCATGATTATCCGGCCTTAACTCTAGTTTTATTTTGTATTGCTTCAAGATTATTTCGTGTCACCACTAAGATTTAATTATAATTTATCGAAAACTTCTAAAATAGACTTCTTAACTAACACTTGAACTTGATAATTAGCTGAATCAGTCCCTGTGGGTTCGACATCCGGCTCTTCAAAAGGGCCATTGTATTACTTGTACGACCCGTACACTTGTCGGCCCATCATTGTCCCACAAAAAATACAAATTCAGGGTGAAGTGGACAACCTGAGTAAGCGTGGGCTTCTCCACACACCTCATATGATGGTAGTGTAGTCTGGACTTGATAGACCTGCTGAACCTGACTTCCTGCAGGTGTGCTCAAGAGCTTGCTAATTACATTCACCAGCTGACTTATATCTGCTCTAATTGTAACCACACCATCTACCTCGAGCTTTCCTGGCACCTTGGTTGCTATGAATCCTCTACTCGAGTCATGATAGTCTTGACTCCCTATTGACATGAGATTCAAAAGTGCCTCAATTTCATCATAGCTCTTGGACAAAATTTATCCTTGTGTAGTAGCATCAAGCAAGATTTTGGACTCTAGCTACAGCTCTTCTATACAGTTATGCGTGATAATCTCCTTCGGCTACATATGGTGTAGGCAATCTTTCAAATAGCCCTTTTATCATACCCATGCCTAGGCCAAGGTCTCACCATCCCTCTGCACAAAACCAGATATCTTCCCTCTCAACTCTTTTGTTCTCCTAGAAGAGAAGAACCTATTGATGAACTTGTTGGAAAGAACCTCCTACATGGTGATGGATCGTACTGGCTCATTTTGAAGCCACTCCTTAGTCTCACCTATCAATGAGAATGGAAACAATGTGAGCTTTACATACTTATTTTACACGTTCTGATAGTGAAAATTCTCACTCAGCTCGACAAATGCCATCAGATGCCTGTGAGGATCCTTGTGTGGCCTGCCCTAATATTGGCAAGTGTTTCGGACCAACCGCACGGTCCCTTCCTTCAACTCAAAGTTCCCAGTGATTGCCGGCTTGATGATCATGTTATGCCCCACCTTGGGATGCGTGACTAGCCTTGGTGCCCTACTAGAACCTGAACTGCTGAGCTGTCTGAGCCTAAGAACCTCTGGTGCAAGGCTGGCTCTAACTCTAGAAATCAAGAAAACAACGGGCTATATAGAGGCCGTAAATACAACCCCCGGCCGACAAGGACTATAGCCACCTGTGAAAATAAACAGCTAAACAAGGCCCCACACGGCCAACACACATAGTCCACATCACATACGACCCCACACGACCGACACATCTAACCACAGGGAATGATACAATCTGCAAGCCTCTAGGAATAATAAAATGGCTGGGGCAGGGGCCCCGGCCTACCCATACTGTACAAACAAAAGAAGTAAACCTCTATCACACAAGCTTCAGAAGAAGGGAGATGATGGCTCTGTGCGGCTGACTGAAACTACAAGGGATCTACTCCTCGTCTAGGTGTACCTGCAGGCAAGTAATGCAGCGCCCCAAAAGAGGGCGTCAGTACCACAGGTACTGAGTATGTAAAGCAATAGCTGTAAATGACTGAAAGTAAGAAATTAAGTTGACCATAACTGAAGTAAAGGAAACGGACTGAAGCTGATGGAAGTAGTGGAATCAGGACTAAATATAACTATAATAAGAAGGGTAGGGGTCATACCTGACAAACAAAACATCTTACTGTCTAACTAACAGTAACTAAAGCAACATAACATAAACGTAAACCTTACCAGGCTCCCATAAGTCAAAAGGTACAATAAACATAAAACAACCCACACTGTCCCCCATCAGCCCTAGTGAGTACACCTCAATCTATTTACCCCTATCCAGGTCATATTGAGTCGACTACCAGCTAAAAGCATCCTACTGATCCCCTGGGTATCAACTTGGGCCTGCTGGGCCCTTGATTATAGCTGTGCCTAAGTCCGGAGGACTCCTGATATCTACACCTCGGGTGCAAGCACTTGGTGGGGGTGTGTATAGGCTGACCACAACAAAATATGAGGAGCTGGCTCCCCATCTTTTTCCCTTGCAGACGGCATGCCGCTCCATAAAGTGACGTATCCTCGCCCTCTGGCGGACGAATTGACACAGCTATTAACAATGGGGCGATCACAGAAGCTATACAGGTAATCCAGCCCAAAACAATAGAATTACAAGTCTCAACTGATAACAATGACTGCACATAATAACACACTCCTGACATGCTTTACTGGGATTCATACTGGATTACTACACTAGAGAAACTAACTAATCAATCTCTCTGTATAATGAGAGCATATTTGGCCTTCTGGTCCTCATGCTAATGCTACTTGCTTCTGGGATAATATGTATGGCTGTCCGCAGGCATGCCATGCGCCCGTATATGACCAGAGGATCCTGATAGTGATCATGATGTCTAATAGTCTGGGCTGAATAGAGCGAGGTCTGAGGTGGCCTAACAATACTCTGAATGTCCCATTCAGACCTCTATAACTCATGACTAACTGTGGGATTACGGATAGCAAACTACTTTATTCCTCTAAGTAAACAACTATAGGGTTGCGCTTGATCAAACTTGCTTCTACGCGATCGGCATCGCGGTCCTTCAAAGGGAGCTTACCGATCTCCTTATCTTGTGGTTAACACTGTACTAGCAGAGTACTACTGAATCCTTAGGCCTTGTCTGAATCCACTCGGATCTATATTACTGTTCTGGGCAATTCTCAATGTTATAGGAAATTCTATATAGACTGGCCCTCCTAGCACTCTGTACCTGAATACCTCACAAGAACCGGCTAGGGTGCTGGCCTGTCACTGACTACTGATGTGAACCCCTCCTTGGGGTACCCACGGGTTTATCTGACTCGAACGACTGGGCTGGCTTGCTGGCATCCTACATGATAATTGTTAGATCGACTAAGACTGACAATCACTGATAAGGCTAAAGGGATGGCGGGCGATCACTCAATATACTGGAGAATCCTGATGTCGCTAACTCTAGAATACCCCTAGTCGGTCTCTATTTCTAGTTCTGGGATGTGTGATAACGCCAATGACCTCTAAGGATGCTTTCCTGCTACTACAGGCGTCAACTGGTTGTCAGACCGCCTAACTGCGCCCATAATATTTAACCAACTGATTCAGGCTACTAACTCTTACGAGCCTATGAAGTCTAGGCCTGACAACAAACATATTAGTCTACCATCACAATAAACTGAGAATTAAAAGAGTTTATATAGCGTTCATAACGTGTATCACACTTAACCTGCTTCATTTTAACCAGGAGTCCTGCAGTACAATCTGTACATGTGTTCTAACAGCTAACCAAAATTTATGTAACTGTAATCCCTGTTTGCAGCTAATCACAACATATCTGATATTTATATATGTATGTCAATAGCAGCTAATTACAACATATCAAATTACAATCTAATGGTAACAACTATCTGCAGCATCTGAGATCGTTATTTTTATTTGAGAACATAAGTCGTGACACTATACGACTAGGATACTTGCCAAGGGTTAAGCCTTACATACCTGATTCACCAATTTCTGACTAACTGATGAGTATCAACTCGTATTCAACTTCCCTTCTCAACTGTAATCATATTAATAGAAGAATAGGGCCAACTTCTTTACTGAATTCAAAGAAAACAATAACTTTATATATATATATTGACTATACTTCAGCTTATTGAAAGACGATCAAGAACTCGTGATTTCTCAGAGATCTAGAAGGGAGAAATACTTACTTTAAGTCTGTGATCGTATTGGCACTAATTTGGAGAAATTCCAGTAGCTTTGGCTAGGCAAGACGACGATTCGCCAAGCGAATTTCACGAAACTAACTTCGAAAATGCTCCCTACAGCCTTATACTTCGATACCCGAAGTTAATTTGAATTTGGATGGTGTTTAGTGGCGTAATCAGATGAAAATTATTTATTCCCTTCGTCTCTATCTTCACTGGTCATGATGTATATGAAAATAAACAAGAATCCTAAGGGTGAGGCCTATATATACTTGAAGCAGAATACATGGCAATGAGGCATGTTGGCCATCGCGCCGTTTCAGCTCCGTGCCACGTTAGGTAACGCGCTTATTCTGCTCCATGCCACTTTTCCCCTCTGGGCAGCTAGGTTCGGCCTCCTCTCACAAAATCCCAACTTGGCACTCGTTCGGCCTTTCCCCGGGCCCTTTCCTCGCACCTGGGACACTCTAAAACTCTCAACCAACATGCAAATAGGCCAACTAAACGCTAGAAACTTACGGGGTGTAACATCCTTCCCCCCCCCCCTTAAGAACATTCATCCTCAAATGTTAACTTCTGCTTGCAAGAACATTAACTTGCAATTACTTATTCTGGAAAAATTTCGGCAAAGTGTCCCCGGTAATATAGACTATCCAAAAATCCTAAAACGCAGAAAAGTCCAATATAGGTACTCCACACAATACTATGGCATTCATTTCACAATAGACTGAAATCAATTACCTCAGATAAACATGTATATAATGCAACTTATAACACAACAACGACAACATAACTCTAGCTGCACAATCCAACTAAGTCTGAAATAACTAAGGATATCTAGTTTTCATATCATCTTCTGCCTCCCAGTTCATCTCCTCTCGGTTCTTATTTCGCCATAAAACTTTAATAGAAGCAACATCTTTAGTTCTTAATCTGTGGATCTACCGATCTAGTATGGCTACTGGAGCTTCTTCATAAGCTAACTACTCAGTGATTTGAACGTCTCGGACCGAAAGAATCTAGAAGGGATGTCCTATACACTTCCTCAGTATTGATATGTAAAAAACTGGGTGAACGGGTTCTAATTCTGGAGGTAAATCCAATTCATAAGTCACCTGGCTTATCCTTCAGCGAATTTAATAAGGCCCAATAAACCTTACGCTGAGCTTGCCTCTCTTACCAAATCTCGCCACACCCTTCATTGGTGAAACCTTCAGGAATACCTAGTCACCCAAACTAAACTCTAGGTTTCTCTGCCGCACATCAGCATAAGATTTCTAGCGGCTCTGAGCAGTCAGCAGACGTTCTCTGATACCTTGTCCATTTTAACATGTCCAGGTTCACTCTACTTGCCTGAAGTTATCCTCTAGAAGGCTTCCACTTTCATCTATGGTGGGCCTCGAGAGTCTGAGTTGTATATCCTACTTAGCCACCAATTAGGGTACGAGGAACCGTGCTTCAGTTGACCTCATTGGTCTAACATCCTTTCTTAAAATTTAGTCACAGATTGCGCCCCTCTATCGAAGTTTATCAAACACTGAGGCTCCACACATTCCATCTACTTCTGAGGTATTTAACCTGACATAAGTCTTAATGGTGACATAATTTCATCTGGCGAGGCACGAATTGACCTCATTGGTCTTATTATACTGACTCAAATAAGGTCAGGCTACACCTAGTGTGAGATAACCCTATGACTTTATTCATATTACTTACTCTCCACTCCCTTGCAGACACTACCATCTCTTATATTAGATAACTCGGTTCCTACTATTACACTTTTTTTGGCCTGTCACTGGGGCTCTGCTTCCATGATTTAATGATATCTCCTGTCCTCTCGTACCATCTCATTGCCTTTTTGTTAAATTCTAGGTGCAACGAACACATGCACCTTAGCTATGGTCTGCTATTTGAAGTTCCGCCACCCTTGGAACGTGGGGTCGACATCCAGACCTTGTGACCTTGCTTGTTGTTATATTGAAGGCCCGTAACTGTCTGTTGGGCCTTGTTTCAAGGCTT
Organism: Datura wrightii; assembly: GCA_035772735.1. Classification (NCBI taxonomy): domain Eukaryota; kingdom Viridiplantae; phylum Streptophyta; class Magnoliopsida; order Solanales; family Solanaceae; genus Datura; species Datura wrightii. Next base: position 15,605,339 of record JASDFA010000003.1, read on the forward strand.
CACTAGAGTAGAGTCTCCATGTCGGCACTCTCTTATCTTCCCCTTAGGCTGACGTACCGCAACATTCTAGGCTATAACCTTACTGTCTCTTAACTGTTAGCCCGAGACTTAGTCCTCAACATACGATGTTCTATCAACATGGAGGTTATTCTAATTTCCTCCAAAGTCTGGTTTTCGTGCTTTTCCCCTTACCTTCTTTAGACTGAGCTCTGGGGGTCATGGTACCCACCTTACATTGTCAATAAAGTTACCGGCCAGGTTTTGTCCTATACTTATTCTGGCTTGCAGTCAGACCCATTTTATTCATATGACCTCCCTGTCTTTTGATATCACAACTAAGATCATAACAATTATCTTGCAGGCATATCCTGCCGTCATTAGTATGCTACGGCGGATTCAGCCTTTTTCTGACTTGAACTTGACTATTACTAGGAGTTTATCGCTGATGGATTTCTTACACACACTTCAAGTAAGCTGGTAGTCTTATTCTCTCTTCTGATTTATTACCACGAAGGTCTGGACAACTTACATAAACATTGGGGCTCCCTACTCTTTCCGAACACTTTCTGGAGTCAACAAATCCAACCTTCGCTTACTATTTACTCCGGGCAACATCGCCTCAATTCTTATGCCCTCTGCTATACTGGAAACAAAGCTAAGGGGTAGGAATAATCTTTTCTTATTGCAATGAAACAGAAATATGGAACTGTACAACATTCGAAAGGATGGAGGTGGGAATCCTGTATTTCCCTCTCTTTCTCACATCCATTAGGTAATCTAACATTAACTGCCATCTTGATCAAATCTTGTATATCCAATAGATAGGTTAACTCATAAATACGCTATAGTCCAGAATTTCTACTCTGAGGTGATAAAAATGAACTGGGGACGGTGCTGATAGATGCATCACAGTGTGAGGTTCCTAGTACCTCGGGAGAGTATTAAGGAGATCAAGGACGTCCACTCCCGTCCTTAGGCTGACTATGTCCCGACTGTGGCATCTTAATGATACCTCCTCCTGTCGCTGTAGTTATCTTGCAACTGGATGGTGTCTGTCTTATATTAAATATTACCCAAGACAGACATAACAAGGAAAATTTAGGGACTTAACCCTATACAACCTTGCTCTATAGCACGATCTAAGAAGAAGAAAGAGTAACCATCCTATCATGCCTTGCAGCCTCCCGCCTATAGGATATAGTGCACAACACATCCATAGAAAAGACTCTACTTAGCACGTTTTGCAGACTCCCTGGGATACGACCTGCTCTGATACCAAGTTTGTTTTGCCCTGCCTTGGGAAGCGTGACTGGCACCTGGTGCCCTACTAGAACATGAACTGCTGAGCTGTCTGAGCCTAAGCACCTCTGGTGCAAGGCTGGCTCTAACTCTAGAAATCAAGAAAACAACGGGATATATAGAGGTTGTAAATACAACCCCCGGCCGACAAGGCCTATAGCCACCTGTGAAAATAAACAGCTAAACAAGGCCCCACACAGCCAACACACGTACTCCACATCACATAGGACCCCACACGACTGATACATCTAACCATAGGGAATAATGAAATTTGAAAGCCTCTAGGAATAATAAAATGGTCGGGACAGGGCCCCGGCCTACCCATACTGTACAAACAAAAGAAGTAAACCTCTATCACACAAGCTCCAGAAGAAGGGAGCTGATGGCTCTGTGCAGCTGACTGGAACTACAAGGGATCTGCTCCTCGTCTAGGTGTACCTACAAGCAAGTAATGCAGCGCCCCAAAAGAGGGCGTCAGTACCACAGGTATTGAGTATGTAAAGCAATAGTTGTAAATGACTGAAAGTAAGAAATTAAGCTGACTATAGCTGAAGTAAAGGAAAAGGACTGAAGCTAACGGAAGAGTGGAATCAGGACTAAACATAACTGTAATAAGAAGGGTAGGGGTCATACCTGACAAACGAAATGTCTTACTGTCTAACTATTAATAACTAAAGCAACATAACATAAACATAAACCTTACATGGCTCCCATAAGCCGGAAGGTACAATCAACATAAAGCGACCCATACGGTCCCTCATTAGCCCTAGTGAGTAAACCTCAATCTATTTACCCCTATCCAGGTCATACTGAGTCAACTACCAGCTAAAAGCGTCCTGCCGATCCCCTGGGTTTGCAACTTGGGCCCGTTGGGCCCCTGACTATAGTTGTGCCTGAGTCCGGAGGACTCCTGATATCTACACCCCGGGTGCAAACGCTCAGCGGGGGTGTGTATAGGCTAACCACGGCCAAATATGAGGAGCTAGCTCCCCATCTATGCCCCTTACGGACGGCATGCCGCTCCGTAGAGCGACGTATCCTCGCCCTCTAGCGGACGAGTCGACACAGTTACTAACCCTGGGGTGGTCACGGAAGCTATACAGGTAATCCAGGTCAAAACAATACAATTACAAGTCTCAACTGATAATAATGACTGCACATAATAACATACTCCTGACATGATCTACTAGGATTCATACTGGATTACTACACTAAAAAAACTGACTAATCAATCTAGCTATATAATGAGAGCATATCTGGCCTTCTTGTCCTCATGCTAATGCTACTCGCTTTTGGGATAATATGTATGGTTGTCCGCAGGTGTGTCATGCGCCCGTAAGTGATTAGATAATCCTTATAGTGATCACGATCTCTAATAGTCTGGACTAAATAGAGCAAGGTCTGAGGTGGCCTAACAATACTCTGAATGTCCCACTTGGACCTCTATAACTCATGACTAACTTTGGGATTACGGATATCTAACTATTTTATTCCTCTAATTAAACAACAATAGGGTTGGGCTTGATCGAACATGCTTCTACACGATCGACACCCTAGTCCTTCATAGGGAGCTTACCGATCTCCTTAACTTGTGGTTAACACTGTACTAGCAGAGTACTACTGACTCCTTAGTCCTTCTTTGAATCCACTCGGATCTATATTACTGTTCTGGGCAATTCTCAATCTTATAGGCAATTTAATATAGACTGGCCCTCTCCTGGCACTCTGTACCTGAATACCTTACAAGAACCGGCTAGGGTGTTGGCCCGTCACTGACTACTGATGTGGACCCCTCCTTGGGGTACCCACGGGTTTATCTGACTCGGACGACTGGACTGGCTTGTTGGCGTCCTACATGAAAACTGTTAGATCGACTAAGACTGACAATCACTGATAAGGCTAAAGGGATGGTGGGCGATCACTGAATATACTGGAGAATCCTGGTGTCGCTAACTCTAGAATACACCTATTCTGTCTTTATTTCTGGTTCTAGGATGTTAGATAACGCCAATGACCTCTAAGGATGCTTTCCTTCTAATACATGCGTCAACTGGTCGTCAGACCGCCAAACTGCGCCCATACTGTTTAACCAACTGATTCAGGCTGCTAACTCTTATGAGCCTCTGAAGTCTAGGCCTGGCAACAAACATATAAGTCTACCATCACAATAAACTAAGAATTAAAAGAGTTTATATAGCGTTCACAACGTGTGTCACACTTAACCTGCTTCCTTTTAACCAGGAGTCCTGCATTACAATCTGTACATGTGTTCTAACAGTTAACCAGAATTTATGTAACTGTAATCCTTGTTAGCAGCTAATCGCAACATATCTGATATTTATATATGTATGTCAATAGCAGCTAATTACAACATATCAAATTACAATCTAATGGTAACAACTATCTGCAGCATCTGAGATTGTTATTTTTATTTGAGAACATAAGTCGTAACACTGTACGACTAGGATACTTGCCGAGGGTTAAGCCTATCATACCTCGTTCGCCAATTTCTGACTAACTGATGAGTATCAACTCGTATTCAACTGCCCTTCTAAACTGTAATCATATTAATAGAAGAATAGGGCCAACTTCATTACTGAATTCAAAGGAAACAATAACATTATATATATATATATATTGACTATACTTCAACTTATCGAAAGACGATCAAGAACTCGTGATTTCTCAGAGACCTAGAAGGGAGAAATACTTACTTTATGTCTGTGATCGTATTGACACTAGTCTGGAGCAATTCCAACAGCTTTGGCTCAGTGGGACGACGATTCGCCAGGCGAATTTCACGAAACTAACTCCGTAGAAATGCTCCCTACAGCCTTATACTTTGATACCCGAAGTTAATTTGAATTTGGATGGAGTTTAGCGGTGTAATTGGATGAAAATTATTTATTCCCTTCGTCTCTATCTCCATTGGTCGTGAGGTATATGAAAATAAACAAGAATCCTAAGGGTGAGGCCTATATATAATTGAAGCAGAATACATGGCAACGTGGCACTTTGGCCATCGCGCCGTTTCAGCTCCGTGTCACGTTGGCTTACGCGCTGATTCTGCTCTGTGCCACTTTTCCCCTCTGGGCAGCTTGGTTCGGCCTCCTCTCGCGAAATCCCAACTTGGCACTTGTTCGACCTTTCTCCAGGCCCTTTCCTTGCATGTGGGGCACTCTAAAACTCTCAACCAACATGCGAATAGACCAACTAAATGCTAGAAACTTACGGGGTGCAACAGATCGCTTTAGAAGTGTTCTCCAAGTTTGGCCCAGCAAAATTCAACACTGGAACTCTTTCCTGGTTGTTGCCTTCTGCCTACTCATTATTCTCCATGGTTAACCTTCAAAAGGTTCTCCCTATTTCAAGATCATAAGAAGCCCAAAGTGGTTCTTAACTTCTCGTATTTGGCATAAACTAAGCATACAACACCTGTTGACTTTAGAAATAAACAAACAAAAATGTAAAATACAGAATAGTGTAATAAAAATCCTAACCTACAAACAACCAACCAATCTTCAAGTCACTGGCAATGGCGTAAAAACTTAATGTTTCCCAAGCGCACGAAAGTGCACGTGGTCGTCAAGTAATATAGGACTAGAAACATCGATTATCAATCCCTCAGAGACTTGTCAGATTAATCATTTTAAGATTGGTTCTTTATTTCACTATTCTAACAAAACAGATAAATTTGGGGAATGTTTTGGAGAATTAAACTAAAAAAGACATGAAATGTAAAATTAACTAAGACTAAGATTGTTGTAGACTTGTTTGTACTTCAAATGATGATGAAAATCTAAGGAATTGACACTTTTGTATCAGGGTGAGTTCTCAAGACATGATTATGTTAGATTAGTTCATCATAAGGTTTCTAGTTTCAAGTTACCATCCCATATCTTGCCACTCTCCCGGGCATCCAAGAACAATATCATGAACTCTAACTCCTATATCCCTATGGTCGCGAGAGAAACTTGAAACGATGATTATGCTTACTTGTATTTTAACTAAATAGGGTTGAAGGGCGTATCCTTATCCTCAACAATAACTTTAACCTCCAACCAATGGACCAAAGGATTTTAGAATTCCTATTTTATATTTACCTTTAACCCTTTTGTTCCCTTTTCCATGTTCAATCAAAAGCCAACAGATTTACTTATCAGGTGATCAGCCTAGTGAATAAGAAATTAAAACAAGTAAATATAAACAACCTTTATTAAGAATCAAAACTAGTAATCAACAGTCTTTCAAATTTCAACCATCAACTAAGGCCAAAACCCTAGAATGGGTGTTTAGCCACTCATAGACAAGCGTAAAAACAAAGACAACTTTATCATTTTTAGTAAAACAAGAAAGAAAAGAAGCAACCTAAGTATAACTTGTCTCTCCTCCAAAAGTTGTGTTTACAACCTTCAAAATGATGAACATATATTCCACTCCTCCTAAAAAATGCCCTAGATATTATATAGATAGGTGAGCCTTCAAGTGATGATTTTTACCTCAAGTACTTGACTTAAAAATCAGCAAAATCCCATCTAGCAAGGTCTGGCCTGCCACCCCATGGATAGACCCAAGGAGTTAGTCAAATTTCATCTAAAGAATGGCTTCGGGCGCCGCACTCCCGCCATAACACCAAGGACTTAGCCAAATTTATGCATTTCTGAAACATCTGGTGGCCCCACTTCATCTGTAGCACCTGAGTGTTAGTCAAATTCTTGAGCTTTAAAACCTTTCTGGTACCCCACTTTATCCATAGCACGAGAATCTTGGGAAAATTTTCTATGTCTGGAATTCTTCTGGGGCTCCACGTCCTACATCTCCTAAGGTGTTAGTAAAATTCTCATCTCCATAGCTAAGATACCTGGCACCCCACGCCATCCATAGCACCAACTTTGGTGCATTTTTCACATAAGTGTTGGACACGCCACGCCAGCCATAGACCCAGGCTGACTTTTGCAAACTCTTCTTCTTCTTCAAACCTTGAGTCATTTTTGGCTCATTTTTCCTTGGTTTCCTACTCAAAACATCTTGAAACATTCATTAGCTCACAAAACACACAAAAACATGACTTCATATATTTCATAAGGCTTGTAAACTCAAAAAAGGCAAAATATGGGTTAAAACATTGCAAATGGACATAAGAATATGCTGATCATCAAGCTCTACCAAAATCTGAAAACTGAAATATATAAACAAAGAAAAAGTATCAAAACTGTCATCCTCGGATCATCAGGTCTCACCAAAACAAGGGCTGAACTTTATTGATACTGGAGCTTAGCTAATGGCGGAGCTGAGACTGACCACCCTAGTCTATATAATGAGATGATATTACATAGAAGTACGTGGTCAGTACATTTAATGTATTGAGTTTGTAGGTTATGCTAGTAAAACGATACTCTAAAATAATGAGTATAAAGTAAACATTCATCATGAGAGTAAGGATAACATGATAAAATCATGATCGTGAGATAATCATAAACATGAGTTATTCATCATAAGCTAAAGTATAATGACTGAAGGTTCTAACAATAACATCATATGGTTTAACATGCTGAAAAAATAAGTAAAAGCTCATAATCTGATCAATGGGTCAATCATACTATAAAACATGATATCATAGATCCTGTACATGCTGAACTTAAAAAATGAGGAATAACAGGAGGCTTCACCAAAACTGACACCATCATGAATGAGCACATGATGCCCCAACTATCTCCCTCAAGTGGGCAGAGCCATCCTAAGCCTTGACAGGGAAAAGAATGATGAAAGCATGATATCACTCGTAACCATAAGCCCAATAGCATAAGGGAGATACTCTATACTAGTGAGGACTCCTTAGGCTAGGGGCAAGGGAGACACTCTCTACTGGCGAGGACCCCTTATCCTATGGTTGCACATAATTCTGAGACCTGGGTGCGCTGAACCCCGGCCTACTCGGTGCTAGATACTGCTCCCAAAATATGCATATTGCTCTTAATCATAATCATAAACATACTTGTTTTTACATAGGCTAGTTAGAAAATGTGAGAATCATAATCATACTTGTCATACGTGAACCAACCATGAAAACAATGTTGCTACTTCAGTAATAATACATAAGCTTGAGATTCATGAAATTCATGCATACTTGAATAAATTTTCATAACTTGAAATCATGAGTTCAGAAGCTTGAAATTCATAGGATCATACATAGTTGAGTAAAATCATCATAAACTTGAAAATATGGATTCATGAGAGATCATAGTAGAAAACATGTAATCATAATTATAAATCATGAATTGAATCATAAGAGACTTGAATTCATAAGAGATCAGAAGAGATTTCACGGAAATTGGGTCTAACCCTAGAATTTTAATAAATCATACTCAGAGACTTGAAATCATAAGATAGAGATGAGATTGGGAATAAGGGTGGAAGGTTTCCAACGTTCATGATCCTACAAACCTGGGCTTTGTGATTCTCTAACTTGGAATTGAGATCCAAGAGAATTTGAGACGTACAACCCTAACTTTGCCTTGAAGGGATTTAATCTTCACTTTGAGGTGTTAGTAATAGAGTGAGGGTTAGTAATGAATAAAACCCTAGAATATACCCTTTTAGGAGCTTAAAATGACTTAGTTTAGGAGGTAAAAACATAGGAAGTACGGAAATACTCTTTACGACTCGACTTCAAAAATCATCCCAGCAGACTTAATGGGTCACTTAACGACCCGTTAGTGGACTCGACATGTCGTCAAGTGCCACTCATTACCACTAGAAAGAAATTCCCACTTTTTATCTTTTCTTGACACGTCTACTTAATGATTCGTCATGACACTTAACAAATCATTTCAGCAATCATCAAGACTATCTAAAACTCAACTTTTATGCAACTTTTGGCACCTAACGGATCACCTACTATGTCACAACCTGTGTCTATACCCTGGACGAGACATGGTACTTAGAGTCACCAATAACCCCAATTCAACCCATGGTCTGTCATAACACTGGTAAACTGAGTAAACATAAGCAAAAGCTTTAAATAAATAAAATCATTTAAGAAAACTGATTTGGCAAAAGTCAATACATCTTAAATACAATACTGAAAATATGTGTCTATGTCTGAAAGCCATCTACTCAATGATGAGTTGCTGGGACAAACCCCCAATTAACTCTAAAATCTAACTAAAAGTACCTAACTGAAAATAAATATCGTCCTCGAAAGATGAGGACTCACTAAATGCTACTGCTGATATCATCTGAGGAAAACTACTAATAATGTTGGGACTTAGAACATGCATATGTATCATGATACGATACATCATAGAAGGTATGTGTCAGTACTTTGAATGTACTGAGTAAGTGAGAGGTACAATAAGCATAAAAGAACATGTAATTGAACTGAAATGACATGAAATGACATGAAATGACAAGCTAAAATACTAAAAATTGATATAACTAAAAAATAACTGATATGGTCAATAATGACCCTAGTTGATGGTCACAAAAATGTCCTGGATCTGAGATACTGAGTAGAGCTAAACTGAACTGAACTGAGACTGTACTGACTTGTGGGAGAGTTTATAATTGACATATAACAACATGAGCTAAACGTGGAGTTCGATGTATACGCCCGATCAATAGGATCCAATATACTTTTCCAGGATATAAAGGCATGAAGTGGGTGATCACAAATCTGGGCTCATTAGGGAAAAAATAGCCTATGGTTGCAACGTAGTTCTGGGAATCTGGGTGCGCTGAACTCCAATCTGCTCGGTGCTAAGTACTACTCCCACTAGATAAACCCAATTTGTCAAATAAGCTGATAGCTCGAAGATAGGGCCCAAGACTAAGTCAGGTACACTTATCTGGAAATACCTTGAGAGTCTTGTCGGACCGAATACTGTAATTGGTGTTCTAAGATTGGTCAGAGCTACTTATCTAGAACTATCGTAGCCGTCTGTAGAACTACCCAATAACTAGTATTGATTCTGATAACTGATATCTAGGAGGCATTACTGACACCTCAAGGAAAGACTATAGTTAAACTGATATTGATTCTGATAACTGATATTTTGGAGGCATTACTGACACCTTAAAAAAAATATAGTCAAACTAATCATCTGACATTTCTGAAAATATTGAAAATGCTAACTTTTTACTGAAACTGGACTAGCACGCAACTGACTGAGAATTCAACTGATATTAATAATATGGGAATTCTGATACTGATAGAATCAAGAAACATAAATAACTAATTAATTGTGCAAGACTCTGATTACTGTATTCAAGAGCCAGGGCTAAAACCCATTTACAGGAAGCAGGTATCAACATGATCTCTAAGTAATGGAAGTATATTAGATAACAACATGAACAACATTCCACATGAATTTAATCAAATTCTGACTTAAATCTTTCTAAATTTTGAAACCTCGGGGCTAGGACTGATAAGACAATTTAAATGGGTTTTGAGCACAAGGGAAGGGCAATTTCCTTGATAATTCTCACATACCTAGTGATGAAAACCCCATAGAAAACCGTTGAGAAGATTTGAGAAGAAAGTCAAACCCTTGCTCCTGCTCTGTGCTTTCTGACTAAGTTCTACGTTTTGACATTTGGGGGAATGAGGGGAATGAGAGGAATGAAGCGTGAACATCGATTACCCCTCTAAAACCCCTTAATATAACACAAACGACATAGTATAGGGATTGAAAAGGTTGTAAGTTACACAAATAACCCTGGAAGAAAAATGTGAAAACTACCTGACAAGGACCAACAAGTCACACAACTAGTCCTTGGTTGATACCATGACTCATTGGGACCAAACATTAGTCCTAGGCCTAGAATTAAGGCTCACTGGGATTTGGAAAAGGGTAGGAACCACGACTGGTTGGACGAACCAACGGGTCATTGGTACCTCTCATTGTCACTGGCAGGATTTTTAACAAAAACTTAGGAACCCCACTAACAGACGACACAATGACTCGTTGGTAACCAATGGGTCATCGTGTATGCTCATGGTCAACACTGCCTGGTCTTAAAATCTGGTGATAGGTGGAGATGATGACTCGTTATAGGTGATAACGAGTTGTCAGTCCCACTCGTTGCTTCTAGGAGATGCCTGGTGGATTTCTGAACTTGGGATTCGACAGACAATATGACGGCTCGTTACTCCTTCCAACAAGTCATCCTTTGCCTCGTTGTATCCCAGAGGAAAATTCTATAGAGCTAAAAACATCTCAGACAACATCCCATTAGAGGTGACAACGATCCATTGTCTGGGTTGTTTTGTGATAAAATTTTTTTGGTTTTTCTTGCAAGGTCTAAGTTTGGTCTAGGAAAGTTTTAGGGTGTGACAATATCTCCCCCTTGGTATCATTTGTCCTCGAATGAAGGCTAAAACTACTGGAAAACTAGGAAAAGAGCTGCAATTCCCAGACTCGGACAATGAACTGATTTCTGAAGGAATGACTGAATCCAAACTGATTTAACCATGCTAACAGAGTTGATGTAACTAGGATGCATATTGAGAATCTTAATAGAGATTTAAGTGCAGAATGGAATAGAGTATTGAGGAGGAATTTAATACCTGATGCTGAAACTAAACTGGAAGGGAATATATTAGGGTATTTAGCCATCATGTCTGCTTCTTCCTTCCATGTGGATCCCTCAACTAACTGGTTCCTCCACAAGACTTTCACTAAAGTGACTTCCTCATTTCTCATCTTACGAACTTGACGGTCTAGGATCTGAACTGGGACCTCTTCGTAAGAGAGACTATCCTTCACCCCCACACTTCTAGTGGCACAACTGAGGTCGGATCATTGAAGCACTCTGAAGACTAGGTGCATAGATGCTAATTCTGATGGTAATTCTAACTTATAGGCCATATTACCAATTCACGTCAGAATCCTGTAGGGTCCTACATACCTCGGACTGAGTTTTTCTTTCTTTCCAAACCTCATCACCCCTTTCATGGGTGAAATTTTTTGATAAACCCAATCATCCACAGTAAATTCTAACTCTCTCCTTCTCACATCTCCATATGATTTCTATCGGCTCTGAGCTATTTTCAACCCTTCTTTGATAATTCGCACTTTCAGCATAGCTTTATGAACTTAGTCTGGTCCTATCAATGTAGCTTCACCAACATCAAACCACCCTATAGGAGACCTATACCTCCTACCGTATAATACCTCAAACGGGGCCATCTGAATATTGGAGTGGTAGCTATTGTTATACGCGAACTCGATGAGAGGTAGGTGATCATCCCAACTACCCTTGAATTCGATCACACAAGCTCTCAACATATCATCTATGGTCAGAATAGTCTGCTCAGCTTGTCCATCGGTCTGAGGGTGAAAAATTGTGCTGAGTTTGACCTGAGTACTGAGTTCTTTCTGAAATGATTTCCAAAATGCGAGGTGAACTGGGTACCTCTATCTGAAATAATGGACAAGGGCACCCCATGCATTCTGACTAACTCCCAGATGTACAGCCTAGCATAATGCTCAACTGAGTTTGTAGTTTTAACCGGGAGGAAATGTGCTGACTTGGTCATTCGATCCACTATCACCCAAATTGAGTCATGCTTCTATTGAGTATGAGGTAGACCTATAATAAAGTACATATTCACTTCTTCCCACTTCCATGTGGGTACACTAATATCCTGAGTCATGCCTCCAGGTCTCTGTTGTTCCACCTTAACCTGCCGGTAGTTCGGGCACTTAGCCACAAATTCTGCAATGTCTCTTTTCATGTTGTTCCACCTGTAGATATCTTGTAGGTCACGGTGGGTGGATAGAATATCTAGAGTTGTGTGCTTCCACCAGTATTTGTTGTCTTAAGTCTCCTATATCAGGTACATAAAGTCTGCCCGGTAACAAAGCACACCATCTCCCTCTTCGAAGAAAGCCTCCACTTCTTTTCTAAGAACTGCTTCTTTTAGCTTAAGCAGTATGGGATCTTCATCCTTCTTTGACTTAACTTCAACAACTAATGAAGATTCTGCCCTACTTTGAAGTACTACTCCACCTTCAACTAAGTCAATCAACTGAACTGCCAACTGAGCTAACCTGTGAATGTCTTTATCCAGTTCTCTTTTGCTCTCTTCAGCATAAGCAACGCTCCCCGTGGACATTCTACTTAGGGCATCAGCCACTACATTGGCCTTGCTCGGGTGGTATAACACGCTCATGTCATAATCCTTTAGTAACTCCAACCACCTCCTCTGACGAAGGTTCAAATCCTTCTGACTGAACATGTACTGAAGGCTCTTTTGATCGATGAAAACATCCATATGAACCACACAAAGATAATGTCTCTATATCTTCAAAGCGAACACCACGCCTGCCAATTCAAGTTCATGAGTTGGGCAGTTCTTTTCATGAACCTTGAGCTGTCTGGAGGCGTAAGCTATCACCTTACCCCACTGCATCAGAATGCAATCGAGTCCAACTCTGGAAGTCTCACAATATACTATGAACGTATATGTGCCTTCTAGTAAGGTTAAAACTGGAGCAGTAGTGAGTCGAGTCTTCAACTATTGGAAACTCTTCTCACACGCATTTGACCACTGAATCTCCACCTTTCTGAGTTTGTTTAGTTATAGAAGATGCAATAAAGGAAAATCCTTCTAAAAATCATCGGCAATAACCGGCTAGACCTAGGAAAGTTCTGATATCTATTTGGGAAGTAGGTTTCGGCCAGTCTTTCACCATTGCTATCTTTTGAGGATCTACCTGAATACCCTCACCTAAGACCATGTGACCAAGGAAAGACACACACTTCAGCTAGAATTCGCATTTGCTAAAATTAGCGAAGAACTGGCGGTCTCTAAGAACACTATCCTCAGATGGTTAGCATGCTCTTCCTCATTTCTAGAGTATACCAAAATGTCATCAATGAATACAATGACGAACATGTCTAGATACTTCTTGAAAACCCTGTTCATCAGGTCCATGAAAGTTGTTGGTGCATTAGTTAGTCCAAAGGACATAACCACTAATTAATAGTGACCATAACCAAGTTCTGAAGGTTGTTTTTGGTTTGTCGCATTCTCTGACTCTAAGCTGATGATATCTCGACCTGAGATCTACCTTGGAAAAACAATTGGCTCCTTGAAGCTGCTCGAACAAGTCATCAATCCTGGGTAGGGGATATCTGTTCTTAACTATAACTTTGTTCAATTGATAGTAGTTGATACACATTCTAAGAGTACCGTCTTTCTTTCGCAGGAACAACACTGGAGCACCCCATGGAGAGAAGCTGGACCTGATGAAACCCTTATCAAGTAGGTCTTTTAGCTGATCCTTCAATTCCTTAAGCTCAGTTGGAGCAATTCTATAAGGAGGAATGGAGATGTGCTGAGTTTCTAGAAGAAGGTCTATGCCAAAGACTATTTCCCGCTCGAGAGAGACTCCGGGAAGATCTTTGGGAAACACGTCAGGGAACTCGCTGACAACTGGAACTGACTGAATAGTTGGGTTCTTGGAATTGGAAAGTTTATCCAAACTAGGTGATAGATGCACCCTCTCGAAATGAGCTTCCTTTCCTTGAGGTAGGAATTAAATCGGCCCTTAGGCGCTGAAACACTACCGGTTCATTCTAAGACTGGCTCATTTGGAAATTGAAATTTGACGACTCTAGTTCTGCCGTCGACTGAGGCATAACCGGAATGTAGCCAATCCATGCTAAGAATGAGGTCAAAATCGACCATGCCTTACTCTACTAGATTAGCTGGATTGACTTTACTCAATACTGAGACTGGGCAGTTTCTATACAACCGGCTGGCTCTAAATGACTCACCAACTGGGGTAGAAACTGAGAATGGTTCTAAGAGGACTTCTAGTATGATTTCAAATTGGACAGGTACATAGGCAGTCATGAATGATAGTGTAGCTCCTGGATCTAGCAGGGCACACACATCTAGATGGAAGAAACATAACATACCTGTGACCACATTAGGTGAGCCCTCCTGATCCTGACGAGAGGACAAAGCATAAAAGCAGTTTTGGCGCTGACCACCATCCTTACTTGACGTGTTACCCTGCTGAGCTCGACTGCCTGCTGGGGCTGCTAAAGTGGTATACTGTGATCTCCCCCGTCCTACTGGTGGACATTCCTTTAGCTTGTGACCTAGTTGTCCGCATCTAAAGCAACCTCTTTGCCTAGAAGGCATTCACTTGGATAGTTCTTACCACACTTAGGAAAAGCTGAGTAGTGGTTGTTGGCACTGTGACTCTAGGATTGAGAGATAGATGCTCCACTCTTCTGGTCCTTGTGGGACCGGAAAGAAGGGGCACTGGCTGATGTGTGTGCTGGAGTCCTCTATTGCAGCTGCTATAGGCGGCTACTGCCGTCGGACCTCTAGTGGCCATAATCTAATTGACCAGTTCTAGCCCACTTGTTCTCCCACTCCATATCTTTCAACTTTTCTGCCTCAATTTGTTGGGCATGAACGATGAGGCTGGAGACGTCAATATCCTTTATAAGCATCACAGTCCTGCACTTCTTAAGTACCAGGTGTGATACCATGTTGGTGAATTTAAGCATGCGCGCCCTTGGCTCAGCTACCATCTATAGAGCATACCTTGACAACCGTGTGAACTCCAATGCATATTCCTCCACGGTCTTGTTACCCTGTTTTAAGTTCATGCACTCTGCGACCTTAGCCTCTCTCAACTCCCAAGGGAAGAGTCTGTCTAGGAATGCTGTGGTGAACTCTTCCCACTCTACCAGTTCTGCTTCTGCTAGTCTCCCTTCCTTCTACTGATCATACCAAATCTGTGCCACTCCTTTCAACTGGTAGGCAGACAGATCAGCACTGCACCTTCTCTACAAACTCCGGTGGGTACTCTCCCATCTTGGATCCATGAAAAGCTGGAGGGTTCATTCGGGTGAAGTCCCAAACCCTAGCAGCTGCTGTGGACCCGTTTGTATTCACCAGAACCATATGCTAGCTCACTTGATTAGTCATTTTCTAAGCCAGCAGCTGGATTGCCGCTCTGAATTTTGCTGAGGACACTTGATCATCCTGAGGGGCTGCTGGAGCTGCTGGGGCAGGTTGGTTAGCGTTGCTAGCCCTTCTTCTATTTTCTCATTTTGGAGGCATAGTTTCACTGAAATGAAATAAATCATGAGTTTTGAGGACGTTTCTAGAAATGAAGTTCGATGCACGATAAGGAGTATGAACAAAAGGGAGTTTTCCTAATAATGTCTTGTAGCCTCCCCGTCATAATTGGTGCCACGCTTCACACCCACGAAAAGGACACTACTTGACGTGGCTTTCTAACATCCTAGGACACACTAAACCTTGCTCTGATACCAAGTTTTTCATGACCCGAGTCTGTACCCTAGATGAGACACAGTACTTGGAGTCACCAGTAACCCTAATCCAACCCTTGGTCTATGATAACACTGGTAAACTGAGTAAACATAAGCGGAAGCTTTAAATAAATAAAATCATTTAAGAAAACAGATTTGACAAGAGTTAATACATCTAAAATACAATACTGAAAATCTGTATCTATGTCTGAAATTCATCTACACAATGATGAGTTGCTGGGGCAAGCCCCTAGTTAACTCTAAAATCTAACTGAAAGTAACTAACTGAAAATAAATACCTTCCTAGAAAGATGAAGGACTCACCAAATGTTTTTGCTGATATCGTCTTAGGGAAACTACTAATAATGTTGGGACTGAGAACCTGTGTCTGTATCATGATACGATAAAGCATAAAAGATATGCTTCAAAATTTTAAATGTACTAAGTAAGTGAGAGGTATAATAAGCATGAAAGAACAAGTAACTGAACTGAAATGACATGTAACGACCAGCTGAAATAGTAAAAACTGATACAACTGAAATATAACTAATATGGTCAATAATGACCCTAGTTGATGGTCATACACATGTCCTAGATATGAGATACTGAACTGAGCTAAACTAAACTGAAATGATACTGTACTGACTAGTGGGAGAGTTTATGACCGAAATATAACCATGTGAACTAAACGTGGAGTTCGATGTATATGCCCCATTGATAGGACCTAATATACCTTGCCAGGATATAAATGCATGAATTGAGTGACCACAACTCTGGGCTCATTAGGGAAAAATAAACTATGGTGGCAACGTAGTTCTGGGAACCTGGGTGTGCTGAACCCCGATCCACTCGGTATAAGTACTACATATACTAGATAAACCTAATTTATTTACTAAGCTGATAACTCGAAGCTGGGCCCAAGACTATGTCAGAGACACTTATCTGGAAGTACCCTGAGAGTCTTATCGAACCAAATATTGTAACTGGTGTTCTAAGACTGGTCAGAGCTTCTTATCTGAAAGTGTCGTAATCGTCTGTAGAACTAACTAATAACTGATACTGATTCTGATAACTGATATCTGGGAGGCATTATTGATACCTCAAGGAAAGACTATAGTCAAACTGATACTGATTTTGATAACTGATATTTGGGAAGCATTACTGACACCTCAAGGAAAGACTATAGTCAAACTAATCAGTTGACATTTTTGAAAATACTGAAAATGCTAACATTTTGACTGAAACTGAACTAGCATGCAATTGATTCAGAATTCAACTGATATTAATAATATGGGAATTTTGATACTAATAAAATCAAGCAATATGAATAACTAATCAATTGCTAAAGACTCTAATTACTATATTCAAGAGTTAGGGATAAAACCCATTTACAGGAAGCAGGTATCAACATGATCTCTAAGTAATGGTAATACAGTAGCTAACAACATGAACAACATTCCACATGAACTTAATCAAGATCTGACTGAAAGATTTTTAAATATCAAAACCTCAGGGCTAAGACTGATAAGAAAATTTAAATGGGTTTTGCGGTACACGGGAAGGACAATTCCCTTGCTAAATTCTCACATACCTGGTGATGAAAATCTCAAAAAAAACCGTTGAGAGATTTGAGACAAAAGTCAAACCCTTGTTCCTGCTCTGTGCTTTCTAACTGAGTTCTACGTTTTGACCTTTGAGGGAATGAGAGGAACGAAGAGAGAACGTCGATTACCCCTCTAAGAACCCTGAGTATAACCCAAATGATGTAGTGTAGGGTTAAAAAGGTGGGAATTTACACAAATAACCCTAGAAGAAAATTCTAGAAACTACCCGACAGGGACCAATGGGTCACATGAGTCATTGGTTGATACCACAACTCGTTGGAAACCGTCGTTAGTCCTAGGCATGGAATTAGGTTAACTAGAATTTGGCAACGAGTAGGGACCACGACTCATTGGACGAACCAATGGGTCGTTGATACCTCTCATTGCTAGTAATATTTTTAACAAAAACATGGGAACCCCACTAATGGACGAAACAACGACTCCTTGGTAGAACCAATAGGTCGTCGTGTATGCTCGTGGTCAACCTAATCTTGAAATTTGGCAACGGGTGGAAACGACGACTTGTTAGAGGTGATAACGAGTCGTCAGTCCCACTTGTTGCTTCTGAGACATGCCTGGTGGATTTATGAACTTGGGATGCAACGGATGATAGGATGACTTATTACGCCTTCCAAAAAATCATCCTATGCCTCGTTGGTTATCGGAGGGAAATTCTGCAGAGCCGACAACGGCTCAGACAATAACCCGTTAGAGGTGACAACGATTCGTTGTCTGGGTCATTCTGTGATAAAAATTTTGGTTCCTCCTGGTTTTTCTTGCAAGGTCTGATTTTGGTCTAGGAAAGTTTTGGAGTGTTACATAATGAGTACTTAGGTGACTTGATGACTCACTTGATGATTTATTCTGTGATGTGGTGCAATTTCAGCTATTCTCTCCATTTTATTCCTCGGGTTTGATCTTAGGGACTTTTGGGGTGTTACATTATCTCTCCCTTAGGAACATTCATCCTTGAATGTAGACTAACTGAGATGGAAGGATAGGGAAGGAATATCAATCCCATAACCAAGTAACTATAGCTGAAAACTGACGGAATGACTAACTTCAAATTGAGATACATGATTGAGCTAATTTCATGAAACATACATATATGAGAAGAAAAGGAACTGAGAGACATGAACTTGACATGAAGCTAACTACAATAATGAGGAAACTGGTACCTCATGTTGGAACTAATCTAGAAGGAAAAAGATGTGGGTATCTAGCGATCATATCTACTTCGGCTTCCCAAATAGCTCCCTCAACAAGTTGATTTTTCCACAAAACCTTCATTGAAGCTACCTCCTTGTTCCTTAACTTGTGAACCTGACGATCAAGTATCTCAACTGGAACCTCCTCATATGTAAGACTATCCTTCACACTAATGCTCTCTACCAGAACAACTAGAGTTGTATCTCCAATACACTTTTCACCATAGATATATGGAAAAGTAGATGTACTGAAGCTAACTCCGCTGGTAGCTCCAACTCATAAGCTACTTTGCTAACTAGCCTTAGAATCCTATAGGGACCAGCATATCGGGGACTGAGCTTCCCTTTCTTACTAAACCTCAACACTCCCTTCATGGGAGATACCTTCAAAAACACTCAATCATCAACGGCAACTCAAGCTCTCCTCCTAACATCTGCATATGATTTTTGATGATTCTAAGTTGTTTTCAGCCCTTCTCTAATAAGTTGAACTTTCTCCATAGCCTCGTGAAATAAATCTAGCCCTATCAACGTAGCCTCACCTACCTCTAACCATCTATTATGTGACCTATATCTCTGACCATAAAGAACCTTAAATAGAGCCATCTGAATGCTGGAGTGGTAGCTATTACTGTAGGCAAACTCGATCAGAGGAAAGTAATCATCCTAACTACCCTCGCAATCAATCACACACACTCTCAACATGTTCTGAAGAGTTTGAATGGTCCGCTCAGGCTGATCATCTGTCTGCGGGTGGAAAGTTGTGCTAAGTTTCACCTGTGTACCAAGGCCTTTCTAAAATAATCTCCAAAACTAAGAGGTGAACTGAGTACCCCTATCTGAGATGATATATAATGGGACTCCATGCAACCAAACTAACTGCTGAATGTAAAGTCTAGCATAATCCTCGGCTTAATCTGTAGTTTTAATTGATAAAAAATGTGTTGATTTGGTCAACTTGTCTACGATCACCCATATAGAGTCATACCATTGGTACATATAAGCAACCCTATAATGACATCCATGTTGATCTCTTCCCACTTTTAAGTAGGAATAGTGATGTCTTGAAGCATACCTCCAGGTCTCTA
This sequence comes from Datura wrightii, assembly GCA_035772735.1. Taxonomy (NCBI): domain Eukaryota; kingdom Viridiplantae; phylum Streptophyta; class Magnoliopsida; order Solanales; family Solanaceae; genus Datura; species Datura wrightii. Next base: position 15,624,842 of record JASDFA010000003.1, read on the forward strand.
ATGCTCAACCTTCACATTGTTGCAATTCGGACACTTAGCCACAAATTCTGTTATGTCATCTGTCATGTCGTTCCACCAATAGACTTTCCATAGATCATGGTACATCTTGGTGGAACCTGGATGGATAGAGTACCAAGAGCCATGAGCCTCTCCCAACATCCTCTCTCTCAAGTTATCTAAAGTCGAAACACATAATCAGCCTTGCTATAGAAGTACACCATCTCCCCCTTGGGAGAAAACCTCTACTTTCTGATTCTGAACCACTTCGTTCAACTTCACAAGATAGGATTTTAATCTTTCCTTGATTTAACACCCGATACCGTAACACCTCAAAAGGCCCTGCGATCAAGCCCTAGACATGTAAGTAGATTCAGTATAATCTAGCATTTTCTCTCAGGATGACTCATGGTATGAGTCATTGTACCATGCTAGGGGTCGTAGGTTAACTCTTGATGAGCTACTGGTTGTCAGATCTTGGATCAACAAGTCAAGGTAAGACTCGTTATTTGGTTTGACAAGTCGTGGTCAGGAGTCGTCGTTAACAATAGAGTCTTCTGGCCCAATGACTATGGCTCATGGTACGAGTTGTATGAGGCTGTAACGGATCAAGGTACCACTCTTTGTACTAAACAACGAGCCATGGAATGCAGTATTTTTTTGGAACTGCTGAGCAGAGAAATGATGTAACAAGTCGAGTTACGACTCATTATAGGAAACAACGAGCCGTGTTAGGCATATGTGGTAAGAATCAATGTTATACGCCGTAAGCCAAAGATCAGACCCTAGAGTTGGAATGGAGAAAAAATGAAAATTTGGCATCAGACTCAAAATGAGTTGTGAGAAGACTCGCGAGGGCAGCCCCCGAGTCGTGAGGTGACTCATGGGGGAGGCCTAGGGATTTAATAAGAAGAATTGGAGAAGTGAGACCCCACGGGCATGACCACGACTTGTGGTCAGGCGCCACGAGTCGTTGGGTCATCCATGGGAAGAAAAGAAAAGACAAAGGGCAGTGGACTTGATAGAAGGTCCCCACGAGTCGTGGGGTGAGTCATGATCACGCATGGAATAGATTTTGTCGAGGAAAGGCAGTGTACATCACGGATGGTGACCACGAGTCGTGGTCACAAGTAACGAGTCGTTAGGCTTCCCGTGACGAGCCCAGAGGATCAGATGAACCAGTGTACTTAACGGACGACTCCATGAATCATGACCCTCAGCAATGAGTCGTTAGGAACACCTGGCAGTTATTTTCTACAAATTTAGTAAGGGTTTTTCCATAATTCCTAAGTTCCTAAGTCCTAAACTACGACGCTTTGAGTTATGAATGGCGATTTTTAAAGGGATTAAGATCATTTTAGGCCTCATTCATTTATCCATGGAAGATAGAAGACTTGAGAGGGTGATCAAGCTTAGCATTCATCAATTTCTTTTCAATTTCCTATTGGGCATCAAAAGAAGTGTTAGAATCCCTCTCTAAAGTAGGGTTATGAATGGGTGATTTCTTCACACCCATGTCCAATCGCTCTCTAAAGTATGAAATTCTATGTCTAATCTATGGGGTTTTAACCCAAAATGCATGAATCTTCTATTTCTTTACATGGGTATGATTTGATTATGATTCTATTATTGAATTATGAAGCATGGGAAAATTTTATATTGTTTTCAATATAAAATCATGATTTTAGTTTTATGAATTAAAAGCCCATTTTTGATATGTTCATGAAAGATGATGTCACGACCCAAGCATACACCCGGATCATAGACACGGGACAAGGATCCCTGAGAGACCCCAAGTCGATCCATGGCATGAGTATACTTCTAATTCAACCACATGAGCAGAAGACTTAACATAGAGAATGTAATCATAACATAACATAAGGAAAAAACAGTACAATACTTATACAATATGGCAGAATACTGCTTTTAGTCTGATAAGCCTCTAAACATGAAAGGCGGATTGATGGAAAAACTCCCCAACTAATCCGACATCCAGAAATTGAAGGAATATCATAGAGTGTGAACATGTATCCCTCGGAACATGAGGACTCACCAAGTGCGCTGAGAGCAAGTCCAAATCTATCTATGGGTAAGGATGAGCCTAAGAATCGGGACCTGTATTATTAGACGAACAACATAGAAAGTATGCAGTCAGTACATGTACATGAAATGTACTGAGTATGCAAGATAAGTAAAGAGGACATTTAAAACATGTATGAAACTCATAAATGATCATAAGAATAGGACAGCATGCTCGTATCATAAATCGTTATAACATATCCTAGAGCTCAAGGTTTTCAAAACATCCTTAACATAAACATAGTCATAATCATTATAGAAGAGCTTTTCTTAACATAACTTAAGCCAACATACATAATCATAAATGCGTAAATCATGAGGAACAGTGGGAGATTCTCTTAACCGACATACCTCATATGAGCACACATGAAGCCCGACTTGTAACCCTAGTCGGGAGGGTGTTCGTACCTTGCCAAGGGTAGGAACCATGAAGGGCGTGATCACACATCAAAAGGGCCATTTGGGGTAGGGACAAACATGAAAAGGGTCCCAACATACCTACGGTGGCATGTAGTTCATGAGATCTAGGGCTTAACCCGAACAGTAAACCTACTCGGTGTTCGATACTACTCCCAAAATATATATAGTGCTCATATTAATACATACATGAGTTCATGGGCTAGTTAAATTATGATAATCGTAAACATGCTTGAGCATAAGTGATCTAGCCATTACATGAGGCCCGTGAGTTGGCCAAAAACATAATTCATGATTAATAGGATTCATACATACTTATAAATCATGCATATAGCTTGAATTTCATAAAATCATAATGGGCAACATAATAAATTCATAATTCAAAACATAATTCATGTTGGGCTCATAAAGAACATCGATGAAATAATAGATCATAAATCAATTAATCATGGGGCATGCATAATTAATCCTAATTATTTAAGAAATCAAAAATCAACAATATTATAATCAATTTAAATCTCAAAAGATGATCAAAAATCCATAGGTTATGATAATATTTCAAAATAACAAAACCCATAATTAAATCATTAGTTTTTATATAAATCAAAATACAAAATCATATGAGTTTTTGACAAATTTTATGTAAAATCATAGAGTAGGAGCAGGGTTGTGGAAGAATTCACCCCATTGATGACCTTACATACCTGGAATTATCAAATTCTAACCCTTCTTAGAAGCACAAGAATGAGATTGAAAGAACTGAGGTGAAAAGCTTGAAATCTCCCTTAGATCACCTATCAAAATCCGTGCATGCATGAATGAGAGTTTAGAATAGGTCATTCTCTTAAAAACCCAGCTTTCCCAAGACAAAACAACGTAGTTTAGGGCTTTATATCGTGAAAAAGTCAAAAATACCCTTAATGAACCTGCCCTAAAAACTAGTCGAATAGAACCCATGAGTGGTACCAATGGGTCGTGGGAACCACCAGCGACTCGTCATGTCCCTCGTTGAATGGACTGCTTAATGTCTTCTCTAGGAACTAACCAACAGACGGATGGGACGACTCGTCCTCTAAAACCACGATCTGTTACACCGTCCATTGTTTGCTCATCATAAAATCTGAACCCACTCACCACGAGCCTCAGCACTACACGTGGTTCCTTCCAATGAGTCATGGTCTTAACATGTCACCTACACTGGAAATTCTTAACCTCAAACAATGACCAAAACCAATGACTCGTGGCTTCTCCTAACGGGTCGTTGGGTCGGCAGTTGTTTGTCTCCTGAAGAACCTAACTCCTTCCCATGACTACTAAAGATGAATTGTTGTTTCCCACAATGAGTCATCATGTCTCCCATGGTTTACACTACTACCCATCCTGATCCTAACCACGACTGCATACAATGACTTGTGGTTTGATACCACGAGTCGTCCCATGGCCCGTCCTGCAACTTTTTCCCAATTTCTGCAGTTTTCAACTTTTAACCTCCCAGGTCTATTCTTACGCACTTCCGGGGTATTACAATATCTACTCCTTGGGAACATTCGTCCTCGAAAGTAGGAAACAAGCAGAAAACAAACACATGCAATTATCAGACGCAAATACTGACCATTTAATCGAAACCTTACGGAATGACTATCTCCAATTCATAACACATAGCTGAACTGATCTCATGCTTCACATACACACTCATACACATAAAAGAAACTTGAACACATGAACTGAGCATGAAAACTAAATGGAATCATAGATAAGAACTGATACCTCAAGTCGGAACCGAGCCAATAGAGAATAAATGTGGGTATTTAGCCATCAATCTGCTTTGGCTTCCCACATAGCTCCCTCAACATGCTGATTTCTCCATAAAACTTTAACTGAGGCTACTTCCTTGTTCCTTAGCTTCCGGACTTGACGATCTAATATTTCCACAGGTACTTCTTCATAACTGAGGCTGTCTTTTACACCAACGCTGTCCAGTAGGACTACTAACACTGGATCACCCAAACACTTTTTCAAAAGTGACACATGAAACACAGGATGAACTGAAGATAACTTCGAGGGAAAGTCCAACTCATACGCCATCTTACCAACTCTCCTCACAATCTGGTAGGGCCCAACATAGCGGGGACTGAGTTTCCCTTTCTTTCCGAACAACATGACTCCATTCATGGGAGATACCTTTAGAAATTCCCAATCGTCCACCTCAAACTCCAAATCTCTCCTCCTCACATCGGCATATGATTTCTGATGACTCTGAGCAGTTTTCAACCAGTCCCTTATCAACTGAACCTTCACCATCGCCTCGTAAACCGAATCTGGCACTATCATAGCTACCTCACCAACCTCAAACCATCTGATGGGAGCTCTACACCTCCGCCAGTAAAGAACCTCAAACGGTGCCATTTGGATACTGGAGTGATAACTGTTATTGTAAGAAAACTCGATTAAAGGAAAATGATCATCCCAACTACCTTTAAAATCCATGACACATGCCCTCAACATGTCCTCGAGAGATGAATTATCTGCTCGGCCTGGCCATCCGTTTGCGGATGAAATACTGTGCTGAGCTTAACTTGACTCCCAAGCACTTTTTGGAATGACCGCCAAAACTAAGAGGTAAAATGAGTGCCTCGGTCTGAAATAATGGACAAGGGCACTCCATGAAGCCGGACCAACTCCTGAATATACAATTAGGCATAATCATCCGCTGAATTCGCGGTCTTGATCAGTAGAAATTGAGCAGCCATTGTGGAATCATAGTGTCATCGAGTATGAGGTAGGCCTATAATGAAATTCATGTCAATCTCTTCCCACTTCCATGTGGGAATGCTAATACCCTGAAGTACGCCTCCCGACCTTTGATGCTCGACTCACTGGCTGACAGTTTGGACATTTGGCTACGAACTCTGCAATATCCTTCTTCATACCATCCCACCAACAGATTTCTCGCAAGTCCCGATACATCTTCGTGGATCCTGGATGGATAGAATATTTGGTACCATGTGCCTTGCAAAATCCGAATTCTCAATTCATCAATGTCTAAGACACATAGGTGACCCTGGTATCGTAGTACACCATCTCCCCCTTGGGAGAAAACCTCCACCTTTTGACTCTACACCGCTTCCTTCAGCTTCCTCAAGATCGAATCCTCATCTTTCTTAGATTTGAGATCAACCACCAAGGATGATTCTGACTCATTCTGGACAACAACGCCACCATCGGTCGACTCGATCAATCTAACCCCCAACCTTGCAAGTCGGTGGACATCTCTCACCAACTCCTTATTTCCCTCATCCACGTGGGACACACTCTCCATAGAGAGCCTACTAAGTGCATCTGCAACCACATTAGCCTTACCTGGGTGGTAAAGAACACTCATGTCGTAGTCCTTTAATAACTCTAACCACCTCCTTTGCCGAAGATTAAGGTCTTTCTGTGTGAACACATATTGCAAGCTCTTGTGATCTATGAATACAGCAATGTGGACCCCATACAAGTAATGCCTCCATATCTTTAATGCGAACACCACTGCGGCCAACTCAAGGTCATGGGTTGGGTAATTCTTTTCGTTAACTTTTAGCTATCGAGAGGCATATGCTATTACTTTTCCATGTTGCATCAACACACATCCCAGTCTGACTCTCGAAGCATCACAATATACAACAAATCCATCTGTAGACTTGGGTAAAGTCAACACTGGAGCTGAAGTGAGTCGGGTCTTCAATTCCTGGAAGCTTCTCTCACAAGCCTCCGACCACTGGAACTTTATCTTTTTCTAAGTCAACCTGGTCAATGGGGCTACAAGATGAAAAACCCTTAACAAATCTTCGGTAATAGCCTACTATGCCCAAGAAACTCCAAATTTCTAAAGGATTCACCGGTCTAGGCCAATTCTTCACCGCTTCGATTTACTGAGAATCCACCCTTATTCCCTCACTCAACACCACATGGCTCAAAAATGCCACCGAGTCTAGCCAAAATTCACACTTGCTAAACGTTGCATACGACTAATGATCATTTAAAGTCTAAAGCACTACTCTCAAATGAGCGGCATGTTCCTCCTCACTCCGAGAGTATATAAGAATGTCATCAATGAACACATTCATGAACATGTCCAAATATTCCTTGAACACCCTGTTCATTAAATCCATAAAAGCTCAGGAGCATTGGTTAGTCCAAAGGACACAACTACAAACTCATAATGGTCATATCGGGTCCTGAAGGCTGTCTTTGGAATATTACATTCCCAAACTCTGAGCTGGTGATATCCAGACTTGAGATCTATCTTTGAGAAACACCTGGCACCCTGGAGCTGGTCAAATAAATCGTCAATCCTGGGAAAGGGGTACCTGTTCTTAATGATGACCTTATTAAGCTGTCGATAATCAATACACATTCGAAGGGATCCATCCTTCTTTAGAAAAAAGAGAACTGGCGCACCCCATGGAGACTTGCTCGGCCTAATGAAACCCTTATCCAACAAGTCCTTTAACTGTTCTTTTAACTCCTTTAGCTAGGTTGGAGCCATTCTCTAAGGAGGAATAGATATAGGCTGCGTGTCGGGAAGAAGATCTATATCGAAATCAATCTCCCACTCGATAGGGACACCTGGCAAATCATTGGGGAAAACCTCCGGATACTCACACACCACTGGGGCTAACAGAATAGTCGGGGTCTCAGACTCTACGTCCTTAACCCTACCTAAGTGGTACATGAAACCCTTAGAGATCATTTTCCTGGCCTTAAGGTATGAAATAAACCGACCGGTTGATACAGCGGAATTACCCTTCCATTCCAAAACTGACTCACCCGAAAATCAAAATTCTACTACACGGGTCCTACAATTAATCGAAGCATAACATGCAAACAACCAATCCATACCCAAGATCATATCAAAGTCCATTATGGCCAAATCTACTAGGTCCACGGAGGAAACCTTATGCAACAATGTAATGGGGCAACCTCTATACACCCCCCTAACTACTGATTCACCAACTGGGGTAGATACAGAGAACAGCTCTGACAGAGTTTCAGGACTAAATCCAAAACTACTAGAAATATAAGGAGTCACAAAAGACAAAGTATCTCCTGGATATAACAAGGAATAAGCATCAATATGGAAGACTTGCAACATACGGTGACCACATCTGGCAAAGCCTCCTGCTCCTGGCGAGGCACTAGGGCATAAAACCTGTTTTTGCATGAACCACCTGTTGAACTTATGGAAGCACCCTGCTGAGGGGTTGTGTTGTTGGAGTGGTAGAACTGGCTGCAGGGCAATCTCTGATCTTGTGCCCGGGTTTGCCACACTCGAAACAAGCCTCCACAACAACCAGGCACCTCCCCGAATGATTTTTGTCGCGTTACACACAAGCTGGGAAAGTGCGCTCCACTTGCATGCTACCATGATCCCTAGAGCCTGTATCCCTGCTCCTCTGGTCTCCCCTAAACCTAGATGGCATGTTGGCCAATGATGGAGCTGGAGCAATGGACCTGTGCTGGGACTGCTGATGTGATCCCTCCCTGACCTGGCTTAAGAAACCCCGTAGCTATCAGTTTTGGCCCTCTTGGCCTCTCTCTGCCTCTTATAGACCAACTCCATATGCTGCATATGAAATACAATATGGAGAAAGACAATGCCCAGAGAAGCATGGCGATCCGGCAATCTTTGTCCAAGTAATCTGCTACTCTATGCACAAAGCGGTTCACCCGAGCCCGCTGATCTGCCACCAACTCCGAAGCATATTTAGATAACCGGGTGAACTCCAATGCATAATCTTGGACATACATTCTACCTTGCTTCATATTAACAAACTCGGCCTCCTTGAGCTCCCTTATCTCCCGAGGGAAGAACAGATCCATGAATGTAGTGTGAAACTCATCCCAACCAATTGGCCCTGCACTCGCCCCCCTAGCATCTATCCATTGCTTAAACAATATACGTGCTACCCCCTTTATCTGGTAGGAGGTCAAGTCAACACATTCCCCATTCTTCACCCCCATAACCTGAGTGATTTTTAGAATCTCCTCTATAAAATCGTGTGGATCCTCATCCACCTTTGACCCTGTGAACTCCGGAGGGCTCATCCTCAAGAAATCCCTCACCTTAGCTGCCACTGCATTCCCATTTTGAGGGAAATATTCCACCACCTGATTCTAGACCTGGCAGTCATGGCCTGTGCCAGCATCTGAATCGCCGCCCTAAACACAGCATAGGCAGCTCGCCCTGGTACGTGCTCCTCATGAACAGGTGGAGCTGGTTGATGCTATCCATCATGGGCACCCTTATGATCATTACCATTTTCGTTTATCCTGGCATTTACTCGATGTGGAGGCATGACTCTGCAAACGCCAATAGCATGAATTAGAGGAGTAAAGGACATTCATCGCACGACATAGATCATTAAAGAAGGGAACATTTCCCAAATGTCTAGTAGCCTCTTCGTCATGAGTGTGGTGCGCTTAACACCCATGAAAAAGACTTTACTTAACATAGCTTTCAGACTCCCTAGGACACATAAACCTTGGCTCTAATATCAAGTTTGTTATGATCCAAGCATACACCTAGATCGTTGATATGGGACAAGGAGCCCCGAGAGACCCCAAGTCGACCCATGGAATGAGCATACTTCTAATTCAATAACTTGAGCGGAAGGCTTAACATAGAGAACGTAGTCATAACATAGCATAAGGGAAAACTAGTACAATACTTATACAATACGGTGGAATATAACTTTTAGTCTGATAAGCCTCTAAACATGAAAGGCGGATTGATGGGACAACCCCCCAACTAATCCAATATCCAGAAATTGAAAGAATATCATAGAGTGTGAACATGTAGCCCTCGGTACATGAGGACTCACCAAGTGCACTGAGAGGAAGTCCGAATCAATCTACAGGTAAGGATGAGCCTAAGAACTGGGACCTGTATCATTAGAAGACACAGCATAGAAAGTATGCGGTCAATACGTGGAATGTACTAAGTATGAAAGGTAAGTAAAGAGGAAATTTAAAAAATGTATGAAACTCATAAATGATCACAAGAATAGGTGTAATACCCCAGAAGGGACTAAGAATAGATATGGGAAGTATAATTTGGAAAAGTGCAGAAAAACTGGCAAAAAAAAAATCTTAGGATGGGAGACTTAACGACTCGTGGTGGGATACCACGAGTCGTCGTGTGCAGTGGTGGGGCGGAGGTTAGGAGGCAGTGGCGACGAATGACCTGACGAGTCTTTAGGAGTGCAACGACTTGTCTAGTCAGCCGTTAGGAGGGAGAAGCTTTGGTTCTAAAGAAATTTCCAATAAACTTAATGAAAGGGCAGGATGAATCATTTGGTATGGTGATGAGTTGTGATGTTGGTCGTGACCTGAAGGTTGAGAAACTCTAGTAGACCTAACGAATGGACCTAACGAGTCATTGGGTGGGAGAACGACTCGTCAGGTGAGTCGTGGCATCAGTTCGGGAAATTTTTCAGATTTTCTCAAGGGAAGGTTGGTAAAATCCCACGCTCCTAGATTTAAAGTGATGTCCTTTTGGGAATGTTTGGGGACATTTTTAAGGGTTTTCCTAAGCCTAAACCCTCGTTCTTTCAATCTCCTTCTTCCTCCTCGCTTCTCCAAAGATTTTAGGAAATTCCCAAGGTGTTCTTCAAGCTTCAAGGAAGATAATCAAGAGGGGTTTTCGTCTACTAGGTATGTGGGACTTCAACAGGTATATATTTTCATCCTTGTTTCCCAAAATATTTTTAATAAGAACCCGATTTAAATTATTTAGTGTATCATGATATAGAGTTTTGATTAATGGGTAATTTCTTCCTTATCCTTTTCTTAAATGCTAATACTTACTGCACTTATGGAATTCATTTCAAATGTTGACATGATGGGTTGTTTGGGGTGTGGATTATACGTTGGAAATGCATGAGGATAGCATGTTGATCGTAAATTAGCTTGAAGTGATGAATGGATGTTTCTTATTGTTCGATTATTTTGGGTATTCACGTATGAGAATGATGAAATGGTGGAAATATGGGATGAGTATGTATATGTGTAGTATGTTCTTCCTAAGTTGATTTGAGTATTGAATGGGAGTTGGTTATGTCTTCCTTAATTATCATAGAAATTTGGCCATGATGAAAGTGTGGGAATGTTGCTTAATTAACCCTAATGATGTGATTATGATATAGATGACCATGCTAAATTGAGTAAGAGTTATGGGCTTGAGTAATTGAAGTACGCTATGAGCCATCACCATGTTTTAGATTAAATCTATTGGGTATGAATAAATTGCATCTCCATTGCTGAACTATGAAGCTTGGGCGGATTCTACATTGTTTCCTTATTAAAATTGTTTGTTTTATAAAATCCTAGAATCTAAAACACTCGTGGCTAGAGATTTCATAAATGGAGTGATTGTGACAAGTGTGTGAAATGGTTATGACCTAATTACATGAAGTTACGCATCCTCGATAGATTTTGAGTGGAGTTCTATAAATCATGTTTGATCTTATATTGCCTATTGAATGAGGTGAATACGATATCAAGATGTCATGATAGAATACTGCTAGTACGAATTGATAGCATGCTAATAATGTGATGTTAAAGCTAATGAGGAAGTTGGTTTTGTAATAATGTGAATAATGATGATTGAGCTTGCTATTAACATGTCAATTTGTGAATCCATGCTTCTTTAAGAGATAGCATTAATAAACAATAGTGGAGAATGTCCTACATAGACGCTAGTGGAGAATGTCTTACATAGACGATAGTGGAGAATGTGTTACCTAGACGATAGTGGAGAATGCCTTCATGTAGTCAGTTGGGACTCACATCCCTAGTCAGTTGAGCATTTTATTTCCCTGTGTTATTCGGGATCTTCTTTTAGTCAGTGACTCTCTGTATCAGAGCTTTTTCTCTCCCTCTGACAGTCAGGGATCCTCTCTAGTTGAGAATGTTTCCCCTTTGATAGTCCGGGATGCTCCCTTCGACTGTTAGGGACTCCCCCTTAGACGTCAGGGACCCTCTTGATATTAGTCACGGCATTACACTCTGTATTATTCCCGATTATTACTTTTGTACATCAGCAGTTGCTACAGTAATGCATGTCTTTATTATATGGTTATGTTAATTGAATATGTGAACCTCGTGTAAGATAGTAGTACTTCAATTCTATTACATTGCTATTAATATGTTTTATATTACTTCTTTCTTGCTAATATTATGAGTTACTTTACATACGCTTCCTGCATACTCAGTACATTCTAAGTACTGACCGCATGCCTCTTGTGCTATATCATTTTATGATATAGATTCAGGTCTCCAGGCTCCACCGCGTGGTTACATACGCTAACCCATTCTCCTAGCTATCAGTGGTGAGTCCTCATTTTCCAAGGACGTGAGTATCATTTTTGTTTTATTTTGTTATAGTTTTCAATCTTTTGGAGTTAGCTGGGGGCTTGTCCCAGCAACTCATAAGTTTAGTAGAAGGCTTTCAGACTTGTTATACAAATTCAGCATTGTATTTAAATGTTATTAAAGTGTCGTTATGGTTTATATTAGTTTCTTGTCATTTCTTCCGCTTGTTCCTGATGCTAGTTATTTCTTACATTAAGTGTAGCTATGATTAAGCCAAGGGTGGACTTGGAGCCTTTTGGGGTTCCTTGTCCCGTGTCTATGATCCGGGTCTACTCTCGGGTCGTGACAATAAGACAACATGCTCGTATCATAAATTGTTATAACATATCATATGACTCAAGGTTTTCAAAACATTCGTAACATAAACATAGTCATAATCATAATAGAAGAGCTTTTCTTAACATAACTTGAGCCAACATACACACATAACATGCGTAAATCATGAGGAACAGTGGGAGATTCTCTTAACCAACATACCCCATATGTGCACGCATGAAGCCTAACTTGTAACCCTAGTCGGGAGGGTGTTCGTACCTTGACAAAGATAGGAACCATGAAGGGCGTGATCACACATGAAAAGGGCCATTTGGGGCAGGGACAAATATGAAAGGGGTCCCAACATACCTACAGTGGCAAGTAGTTCATGAGATCCGGGGCTTAACCTGAGCCTCAAACCTAATCGATGTTCGATACTACTCCCAAAACCTATATAGTGCTCATAACAATACATATATGGGTTCATGGTCTAGTTAAATCATGATAAACGTAAACATGCTTGAGCATAAGTGATCTAGCCATGACATGAGGCCCGTGAGTCTGCCAAAAACATAATTCATGATTAATAGGATTCATACATCCTTATATATCATGCATATTGCTTGAAATTCATAAAATCATAATGGGTAATATAATAAATTCATAATTCAAAACATAATTCATCTTGGGCTCGTAAAGAACATCGATGGAATAATAGATCATAAATCGATTCATCATGGGGCGTGCATAATTAAGCCTAATTGTTTATGAAATCAAAAATCAACAATATTATAATTAATTTAAATCTCAAAAGATGATAAAAAATCTATAGGTTATGATAATATTTCAAAATCACAAAACCCATAATTAAATCATTAGTTTTTATATAAATCAAAATATAAAACCACATGAGTTTTTGATAATTTTAAGTAAAATCATAGAGTAGGAGCATGGATGTGGAAGAATTCACCCGATGACCTTACATAACTGGAATTATCAAATTCTAACCCTTCTTAGAAGCCCAAGAATGAGATTGAAAGAAGTGAGGTGAAAAGCTTGAAATCTCCCTTAGATCACCTATCAAAATCCTTGCATGCATGAATGAGAGTTTAGAATAGGTCATTCTCTTAAAAACCCAGCTTTTCCAAGCCAAAACGACGTAGTTTAGGGACTTATATCGTGAAAAAGTTAAAAATACCCTTAATGAACCTGTCCTGAAAACTGGCCGGATGGAACTCATGAGTGGTACCAACGGGTTGTGGGAACCACCAACGACTCATCATGTCCCTCAATTAATGGACTGCGGAATGTCTTCTCTTGGAACTAACCAACGGACAGACAGGAAGACTCGTCCTCTGAAACCACGATCCGTTACACCGTCCGTTATTTGCTCATCATAAAATCTCCTATGGTTTACACTGCCACCCAGCCTGATCCAAACCATGACTGCATACAACGACTCATGGTTTGATACCATGAGTCGTCCCATGGCCCATCCTACAATTTTTCCCAATTCCTACAATTTTAAACTTTCAACCTCCCGGGTCTATTCTTACGCACTTTTGGGGTATTACAGATGAGATTTGTGATGAATATATGATGATGATGAGATATTATGGTGAAAAGCATGATTTGAAGCTACCCATGTTTACAATTATGTTTCCGATAAGAATTGAGTATTCCTAAGTATGATAAAGTTTTAGGCAATGCCCATATATAAGGTATGAATGATGGTTTTCCCGAATTAAGCTTACCATATTATTTTGGATAAAAGACTTCCGACTATATTTTCAGCTTGTGGTATGTTTTGAGCTAAAGCTTCTTATATGCATCATTTTATGTTTTAGATGTATTTGATTATTGAGCTTCGTCAATAGACGATGTAGAGCATATGCATGTTTTGGGAGTAATTTCTAGCACCGAGTAGGTGAAGGGTTGATCACCCAATGCCTCTGTAAAACCCCAAAATTTCCAAGAGTTAGAAACCGGAGTTTGAAAATGTGCCCAACAGAAAATTTTAGTAGTGCCTTAGAATGACTCGTACAACTAGTCGTTGGTTTCTCTAGCGAGTATTGGAGGTAGTCATTGGATGGGATTTAGGAAGGAAGCTGTGTGTTTGATACCACAGAAGGAAGGAATGAGTCGTTGTGGTGAACAATGACCCGTTGGAGATGGTCGTTGGTTGGTAGTAAGGATTCCAAGTTAGTCACACGTATAGAGACAACGAGCCATTGGAAGAAATAACAGTCCTTTGTATGGATCATTGAAAGAGGCATGGGGGTCTCCAGGTGGTAGCAATGGACGGAGACAACGAGTCTTTGGAAGGAAGAACGACCCATTATATTGATTGTTGGAAGGAAGGTGAATGAGGGACTAGTGGTGGCAACGGAAGGAACAACGATTTGCTGGTTCTAGCAACGACTCATTGTGTCAATCATTGTTAGGCCACCAATCAAGAACCAGTGCAACCAATGGAAGGTTATGACGGGTCGTTGGAGGTAACAACGGCCCGTCCTGTCAATCATTGTTAGATAAGCTAAAACTTCAAGGGATTCCAATGCTTCTAACAGGTGCGGAAAATGAGTCGTTAGAAGTAACAATGACTCGTCCTGAGGGTCGTTGGTTCTAGTACGGGAAATTTCCAGGTTTTTCTTAGGAGCAGTTTGGTAAAATCTCATGCTTCCAGCTTTAAAGTGACATCATTTTGGGTATTATTTGGAACGTTTTAAGGGTTTTCTAAGCCAAATCCCTTATTCCCTCAAGATATTCTCTGAAACCCTTCTTCCTACTCTCTTACAAGTTTCAAGGATTCTTCAAGAGTTTTCTTCAAGGGCTTCAAGGTGCAATTTCGAGTGGGAATTTTTCTACCAGGTATGTGGGACTTCAACAAGGATATTCTTCCATCCTTGTGCCCCAAAATTTTTTCATTAAAAACCCTATTTCAATTTTATCTAGAAAAGCATGACCTAGGGTTTGTGTGATGATGATGGAAATGCATGAGTGTGGAATGTTCTTCATAAATTGGCTTGGGTATTAAATGGGACTTGTTATTGTTCACTTAATTATTGCAGCAATTCATGAACATGATTAAATTGTGTGAATAATGTATGATTATCCCTAATAACCTTATTATGTCGTTGATATCTATGTTGAGATGAGTTGGAGTTATGGGCTTGAACAATTGAAAGTAAATTATGTATTATCACTATGTTTTTGATTAAATTGATTGGGTATGAGGTGAATCGATGATAATGACCTAATAATCGCATCCTTCTCATGATTTAGAGTAAATTATGAAATGGGCCTTATTAAATGAAAATGAATGCTTCTCCCATGGTTTTGTTTTAATGACGAGGTATGAGTTGAATGTACAAGTTGTTCGTAAATCTAAATAGATGAAGCCATGCATCTTTGACAAAGTATGAATTGAACCTATAAATCATGCATAGCTCTATGCTACATTTTGGATGAGATGAATTAAGAATTGGAATGTTGTGATAGTATAGCGCATAATGTGAATCTATAGCATGCCCGTTAGTGTATGATGTCTAGAGCAAATATTGAATTGGTTCTGTGATGATGTGAACAATGATGATAAAGCATCTGACTAATATGTCAACCTGTTGAGCCCTGTGTCTATTAGAAGATAGATCTAATCCTTTCAAAATGAATATTGCATGATGAGAGTGGTAAATGTTCTTGTCTCTGATTAGCTGTAGTAATTTAGCTAGCTCTAGCCTGCTGGGACTTACATCCCTAGTCGCCAGTTGAGTATGTTTTCCTTTAGTCGGTCGGGACTCACATCTCTAGTCGCCAGTTGAGTATGTTTTCCTTTAGTCGGTCGGTACTCATATCCCTAGTCTCCAATTGAGTATGTTTTCCCTTAGTCGGTCGGGACTCACATCCCTAGTCGCCAGTTGAGTATGTTTTCCATTAGTCGGTTGGGACTCACATCCCTAGTCGGCAGTTGATCAAGTTTTCCATTACTTGGTTGGGACTCACATCCTTAGTCAGTCAGTGACTCTCTATATCAGAGCATTCTCTCCCTTTGACTGTCAGGGATTCTCTCTAGCCGAGAATCTTTCCCTTTTTATAGTGAGGGATGCTCCCTTTGACAGTCAGGGACTTCCCCTTTGATAGTCAGGGACTCTCTTGATATCAGTCACGGCATCGTACCTCTGTATTGTTACTGTTTATTACTTTTGCGCATTAATTGATCTTATAATAATTCTTGTCCTTATAATGTGGTTATATTGATATGAATATGTAAATCTCATATTAGGTTGTCGTATCTCATTTTAGTTACATTACCATTAATATGTTTTTACATTACTTCCTTCTTGTATATATTTATGAGTTAGTTTATTTACGCTTCCCGCATACTCAGTACGTTTCAAGTACTGAATGCATGCCTCTTGTGCTATATCATTTCATGATATAGATTCAGGTCTCCAGGCTCAGCCGCGTGGTTAGATACACTTCGCTCTCTCTATCAGCTGCTAGTGGTGAGTCCTCATCTTCCGAGGACGTTATTTATGTTCATATTTTCTTATGTTTCAGTGTTCAGACTTCAGGAGTTAGTTGGGGGCTTGTCCCAGCAACTCATCCGTTTAGTAGAAGGCTTTTAGACTTGTCTGGACAGGTTCAACATTGTATCTAAGTGTTATTAAATTTTTCTTATGGTTTCTATAGAATTCTTGTTATTAGTTTCTGCTTATTCATGTTGATGGTCATTTCTAATGTTAAGTGTTGTGCTATGATTTTGTCATGGGTCCACTTGGAGACTCTCGAGGTTCCTTGTCCCGTGTTACGGCTACGGTGTGAACTCGGGTTGTGACAAACTTGATATCAGAGCAAAGGTTTAGAGTGTCCTAGGGTGTTTGAAAGTCGCATTAAGTAGAGTCTTCATCATGGGTGTGAAGCGCGCCACATTTTTGATGAAGAGGCTATGAGACATTTTAGGAATGTTCCCTTTTCTTCATGATTCTTATCGTGCTTAGAGTATGAAACTCTAAATAGTTCTTTATCTTGACTCGTGCTTTACACGCTCGTAGATAATGCCTGCTAGACGAGGGAACAGAAGAAGACGTGTTAATGGCCACTAGCAGGTACCACCAACCCAGGTAGACCCAATAGGTGACCATGTTACTCATGTCGAGTTCCGAGAAACCTTTCACATGTTGGTGCAGACTGTGACCGCCGAAATTAACCAGCAGGCGATGGCTCGTGTTCCTCGGAATGGAAATGAAGCAGTGGAAAGGATAAGAGATTTTCTCCAGATGAACCTACCCAAATTCTTAGGGTCAAAGGTGGATGAGGACCCGTATGAGTTCTTGGAAGAGATTCGGAAGATCACTCATATCATGGGAGTGACATGGAATGAGAGCGCAGACTTAGCCTCCTACCTGTTAAAGGGAGTTTCTTATATCTGGTATTGTTAGTGGAGAGACAGTTGGGGAGTTGGAGCAGGTCTTGTAGGTTAGGATGAATTTATGACAGCATTCTTGGATAGGTTTTTCCCTCGGGAGTTGAGGGAGGCAAAGGCAGTACAGTTCATTAATTTAAAGCAGAATGACATGACTATACAAGAGTACGCATTGGAATTTACTCGGTTATCCAAGTATTCATTGGAAATGGTAGCCGACCAGCGGGCCCAAGTGAGCAAGTTCGTGAACGGAGTGTCAGACTCCTTGGTTAAAGAGTGCAGGATCACCATGCTACACTGGGACATAGACTTCCCACGATTGGTGATATTTTCTCAACAGATGGAAGCAGAACAGGTGAAAGGAAGAGAGAGGGAGGCCAAGAGGTCTAGGACTGGAGATCTAGAGTCCTTCCAGCAGAGGTCGAGTGGCGAACGTTGCTCATATTTCTAGTAGAAATCATCGGCCCCAGCACCTTCGACAGCTAGAGTTCCGTATAAGCCTAGAGTAAGGTAGATTACGTATCTGTTGTGTATGAGTTGTGGGAACCACCATTTGGGAGTAGGTGTGGTCGGCTCAGATGTTTGTTTTTGGTGTGGCAAGGTAGGAAATAAGCACTGAGATTGCATAGAGGCTAAGCGAGGCGAGAGTAGATTCACGGCTACCTCTTTAGCACCTACAATAGCCCGCCCGTTTTAGCAGGGTGCATCCTCTTACCCTGGAGGCGAACATCATCAAAATCGCTCCTATGTCGTAGCAGCACATCAATATAAAGGCAAGGCACCGGTAGTGGCCCCAGGTATATGTGAATCTGGTGTTACCCTTAAATGTTGCCAATCTCTATATTGAATAAGAAGCTATATTGTGATTATTGGGAAGAAATTGTCGATGTGTGATGTCAATAGCTGCTAGTTTGAGGCTTATAGTGAAGGTTAGCGGTGGAAGAGAAGCTAGGAGCTTGTAAATTGGCCTGACCTTAAGGAAGATTTAAAAGCCTTAGAATGATGAATTTAAGCTGAGGGAGAGATGGTGAGTATGTGGAGTAAGTCGGACCTTGAGAAGGCTCACAAAGAAGTTTCAGCCTTAGCAGTTGCAGTATGTCGATCTCTTCAAGGTTCAGATAATATCCCTTGTAATCCAGTTGAAGTTAAAATGGTGTCCATTCCTATGTGCAAATACCCGAGGTTTAGAGATAACTACTTCAGACAGTGATGCCAGTCTTGCTCTATGAGTCCTTTATGCTCATTTTCATGTTATGAATCAGTTGTATGTGTTAATTCATGTTTTCCACTATA
The DNA here is from genome assembly GCA_035772735.1 of Datura wrightii. Classification (NCBI taxonomy): domain Eukaryota; kingdom Viridiplantae; phylum Streptophyta; class Magnoliopsida; order Solanales; family Solanaceae; genus Datura; species Datura wrightii. The sequence continues at coordinate 15,643,725 of JASDFA010000003.1, forward strand.
GTCAGCTCGAACTCTGTCTATAGGAGTTGCTTAATAGTTCAGCAGAACCAGGCTATGTCATATATGTGCTCAGTTTTAGATACTATGAATGACTCGTTCTCATGAATTCCTTACCCTTAGTTAGATTAGATATCGTGAATGCTAGCTTGTTATCAAGAAGCGAATCGAGAACAAAGGATCAATCCATATCAATTCAGTGCCAGATAAAAGGGGGAAGAATTCTTTTCGGTGTTCTGTCTAGTTCTATGTTGGTTTCATGTTCTTCGGTTTCCCTTGTGCCATGGTATGCATGTTAGATGTAGATGTTCAACCTTGGTGTATAACGTTGGTCCGGAGTCAGACACTCCGTTGATGTTAGCTAAGATTGATTTATTTTAGATCTCGGTTTTGCTCTTATCTTTATAGTGTGTTCAGCCAACATTTGAGGAAGAATGTTCCAAAGGGGGAGACATTGTAACACCCCAAAAGTTTCCAAGAGTTAGAAATCATAGTTTGAAAATGAGCCTAGCAGAAAATTTTAGCAGTTCCTCAAAATGACTCGTACAACGAGTCGTTGGAGGCAGTCATTAGATGGGATTCTGGAAGGAAGCTGTGTGTTTGATACCACGCGAGGAAGGAATGAGTTGTTGTGGTGAATGATGACTGATCTTGGGCATAATTGCATCTCCAAGTGATACTTTATTACTTAATTTTGACTTGTTTATCTACTTATATGTGTACATTCTCATGTGGTTTTTATGTAAATGTGGATTTATACTAACCAACATGATTAGTTATTGTTTTTTTTTTGTAGTTAGAATGAATTTTGGAAACTAATCTACAAGTTGGTGAAGTGCAGGAATGGACTCGGAAGCAAAACTCGGAAGTCGGCAAGAAAATGTTAAAAAACTGATGCTCCGCGACAGGGCCGTGTCACGCCACCATCGCGGAGGCATTCTGCCTAGAGTGGAATTTGGGTGGACCTCCAGTAAAGGTGCACGATGGCACCATGTCACGGAGCCCACGCTCTGCGTTCACTTCAGTGACACGGTGGGAAGGTTTAGCCGCACACCTGGAATCCAGTGAAGGTGCGCGTTGCATCCGTGGCACGGAGCTGAGGCTCCGCGATACCCTCCGTGCCGCACTGAAGATAATAATCCAGCACCCCAAGTCCCAGTGAAGGTCCACGTCAAGGCCGTGGCACGGAGCTGATGCTCCGCGATACACTCCGTGCCACGTTGCCAGTTTATTCCGAAAATTTCCCACTTGTATAAATAGCACACTTAGGTTTTATTTTAATATATCTGACATTTCAAGCTAGAACATGGGTATCAGGCAGTTGAGCTGAAGAAGTTCTTGGGTTAATTTTCTTCCTTTTTCTCTTCAATTTCAATTGCTTGTATGATTTCTACTTATTTGAAGATGTTTAATCATCAAATGAGTGGCTAAATCACCTTTGGTTGAGGTTGAGGATGATTGTAGTAGTATGTAATTGATGTTATTTCAGTTTTTATCTTCTCTACAACGGTTGTTCTACTAATTCTTTTTTTCACTACATTAATGCTTGGCCATTGTTAATGTAAATCCTAGAATTCCAGTTTTATTTCTGAAAGGAAGATTAATTGGATAGATGTGAATTGGTAGGATATGTTCTTGTCTTGGTTGAGAAATTAAGAGAAGATTCACATTCAGAATAGAAATATATCTGTAATGTCATATTTGGTCATCTATGGAATTTGTTGTGTATTGCTAGAATATGAAGTGTTTGCATCACAGAAATGTGTAACGTAAGTCTCATGATTCTTTAATTGGAGAGGAGTTCGAAAGACCCAATCCATTGGTTAATAATTCCTGACCAACAACCGAAGAGAAGTGATGATTGAAATTCAATCAGTAAATTACATATCTGCATGTTTTGCCTTAACCTTAGCTTGTTTGTATTATTGTTCAAATTATAATTTACAATCTTTTTACTTAAATTTACATTAACTAATATTCTTGAAAACTCACCATTTGTTCTGTTTGTCTGCTTGCATAAAATTGTGTATACTAAACACTTGAAGAAAAATTACTGACACATTACAATCCCTGTGAGTTCGATTCCTGGCTTGAAATAAAGCCACTTTATTACTTGTACGACCACGTGCACTTGCGTGTAGTTGGGAATGAACAAATTTTTGGCGTCGTTGTCGGGGACTGGCAATTGGTTATTTAATTTTCTTAGTGTTAGTTTACAAGTTCGATACAAGTGTTGACGATTTGATCTTAGCCTTTCTCTTGCAGGTACTAAATTGTTTCTGAATGCTGGCAAGGGATAAGGAGTTGTTGGAAACGCCCAGAGGAGTAGTAATCAGCAGTATGGAAACAATTACAACCCAAATTGGAGGAATCATCTGAATTTTTCATGGGGGAGTAATAGTCATTAGGGACAGAGTTCAAATCAGGGAGTGCACAGAAATCAAGGGGGTCATCACAATTTTCAGCCACAGTTCAGAGGAAATAATGCACCTCCTCAGTCCAGCAATATCGAGGATATGCTCAAAACCATAATAGCTAACTAGGCGTAGATGCAGGCTGATTAGGTAAAATTGACAGCTGATATAAAAAATCAGCAGTTAGCTACAAAGGCATTGGAGTATCAGTTGGGACAGTTAGCTGGAGCCCAAAATACTAGACCGAGGGGAGGATTACCTAGTGATGCAGACCCAAATCCTAAGCAGGTGAATGCAATTACTATCTAGAGTGGAAAGAAACTCGAGGAGGTGGAACCCGAAAGGCCACCTCAGAAATCTGGAGCAACAGAAAAGGATGAAGGAAACGATGATGTGAGGGGGAATGAAAAGGCAGCAGAGATGGAAAGACCACCGCCCTCGTTTCCTCAAAAATTGAAAAAGCACAAGGAGGAAGCATGCTTCAAGAAGTTCATGGAAGTGCTGAAGCAGGTACATATTAATCTTCCTTTAGTTGATGTGTTGCAGGGAGTGCCAAAATATGCCAAGTACATCAAAGAAATGGTAGCAAACACGAGCAGACTGACAGAGTATGCTGCAGTTGCACTTATTGAGGAGTGCACCTCCCGTATTTAGAATCGATTGCCGACAAAGCTCAAAGATCCTGGGAGCTTTACTATTCAAATTACAAGAGGGCAGTCCATTCGAGCTCGTGGTTTGTCTGATTTGGGATCAAGTATAAATTTGATGCCAACATCAGTATTCAAGAAGCTGGGGTTGGGCAGTTCTAGACCCACTACTGTGATCTTGTAGCTAGCTGACCGTTCATTGGCCAGACCTGATGGAATTGTGGAGGATGTGCTAGTGCAAGTAGGCTCCCTCATTTTCCCGGTGGTTATAATTCTTGATTTTGAGCCAGATGCGGAGGTCCCATTTATTTTGGGACGTCCCTTTTTGGCAACTGGGCGAGCCTTAATTGATGTAGTTTTTGGGCAGCTAACCGTGAGAGCTCATGATAAGGTAGAGGTCTTTGATACAAGGCCATGAAGCTACCGGCCATATATGAAAAGTTATCAGCAATCAGTGTGTTGAATCAGGAGTCAACCTTTCAGATTATTGACTCACAGGACCCCTTGGAGATAGCCTTGGTGGGATGTGATCATTTTCGGGACAGTGCGACATATGAGATGGTGCAGACTTTGAATGAACCAAAATGGTTTTTCAGGAAACAAGATTTTAAACCATTGCATAGGTCTTTGGAACCATCCTCGAAGCCATCAATAGAGGAGACACCTAAATTGGAGTTAAAGACATTGCCTCCACATCTGTAGTATGTATTCTTGGGTGAAGATGACACCTTACCAGTAATCATTTCAGCAGAACTAACAGATGCACAAGTGAAAGATGCATTGGTGGTCCTTAAGAGGAGAAAGAGAGCAATGGGATGGCAGATGTCGAACATTAAGGGGATTAGTCCAGCTTTCTGCATGCACAGGATATTATGGAAGAAGGATCCAAGCCAACCGTGCAACATCAACGGAGATTGAATCCGGTGATGAAGGATGTAGTCAGAAAGGAAGTGATCAAGTGGCTTGATGTAGGAGTGGTATATCCCATCTCAGACAGTGAATGGGTTAGTCCAGTTCAATGCGTTCCCAAGAAAGGGGGAATGATAGTGGTTACAAATGAGAAGAATGAGTTGATTCCCACACGCACAGTCATTGGCTGGCGAATTTGCATGGATTATAGGAAGCTCAATGAGGCCACTTGGAAAGATCATTATCCTATTCCATTCATTGATCAGATGTTGGACAGGCTGGCAGGGCAGGAATATTATTGTTTTCTGGATGGATACTCTGGCTATAATCAAATAGCCATAGCACTAGAAGATCAGGAGAATACCACGTTTACATGTCCTTATGGGACATATGCTTTCAAGCGGATGCCTTTTGGTCTATGCAATGCACCAGCCACATTTCAGCGATGCATGATGGTGATATTCCATGATATAGTGGAAGACTATGTCGAGGTATTTATGGATGACTTTTTTGTTTTTGGTAACTCGTTTGCTATGTGTTTGCAGAATCTTGACAGGGTGTTAGCTAGATGTGAAGACTCAAACCTGGTGCTCAACTGGGAAAAGTGTCACTTTTTAGTCAAGGAGGGTATTGTCCTTGGCCATAAGGTGTCATGCAGTTTGGAGGTCGATCGTGCAAAGATAGATGTGATTGAAAAGCTACCACCACCAGTATCAGTTAAGGGTGTCCGCAGCTTCTTAGGACATGCTGGGTTTTACAGACGGTTTATTCAAGACTTCTCTAAAATTTTGAGACCGTTATGCTGGTTGCTAGAAAAAGAGGTGAAGTTTGAATTTGGCAAGGAATGTGTAGAAGCATTTGAGGAGTTGAAAAAGAAGCTGGTGGAAGCTCCTATTCTCATTGCTCCCGATTGGGAATATCCTTTTGAGTTAATGTATGATGCAAGTGATGTGGATGTAGGAGCGGTATTGGGGCAGCGAAGGAATAAGATTTTTCATTCCATCTACTATGCAAGCAAAACACTTGATGCTGCACAAGTTAATTATACAGTCACTGAAAAGGAGATGCTGGCTCTAGTATTTGCATTTGACAAGTTCAGATCCTATCTGATGGGGTCGAAAGTGGTGGTACACACTGATCATGCGGCAATTCGGTAACTATTTGGAAAGAAGGATGCGAAGCCCAATATAATCAGGTGGATACTATTGTTGTAACAGTTTGATCTGGAGATCCGAGACAGGAAGGGAAGTGAAAATCAGGTTGCAGATCACCTTCGCGGTTATAGAATCGTTCACATGTGAAGGAAGGTGAGAGCATCAGAGAAGAGTTCCCCGATGAACAACTCTTGGCAATAAAGGAAGCTGAACTCCCGTGGTATGCAGATATTGTGAATTTGTTGGTAAGTGGAGTATACCCACCTTAGGCAACGACTCAATAAAGGAAGAAGCTGAGGCATGATTCCTGGTACTACATGTGGGATGAGCCCTATCTATTTAAGCAAGGACCAGATCAAGTGATGAGGTGATGCATTCCAGAAAGTCAAACGGCGGAGGTACTGAGGAGTTGTCATTCATCGTTGTATGGAGGTCATCATGAAGGAGAGCGTACTGCTCACAAAGTGCTGCAATCTGGGTTCTTTTGGCCCACACTGTTCAAAGATGCTGCAGCTTATGTCAAAGTATGTGATAGATGTCAAAGAACAGGAACAATCGGCAGAAGACAGGAAATACCATTGCATCACGTATTGGAAGTTGAGGTGTTTGATGTGTGGGGGATAGATTTCATGGTCCCGTTTCCACCATCGTTTGGAAATCGATACATCTTGGTGGCGGTGGACTACGTGTCCAAGTGGGTTGAGGCCGTAGCGTGTCCCCGGAACGACAATAAGGTGGTGACTAAATTTGTGAAGAAGCAGATTTTCACAAGGTTTGGTATGCCACGAGAAATTATCAGTGATGGAGGGGCACATTTTGTAAATGCAGGGTTCAGGAATTTGCTAGTGAAATATACGGTTCGACATAAAGTGGCGACAGCATATCATCCCCAAACTAGCGGGCAAGTGGAGGTGTCAAACAGGGAAATTAAACAGATTTTGCAGAAAAAGGTGAACGCACAACGCTTAGATTGGTCAAGCAAACTGGATAATGCGTTATGGGCATATCGAACTGCATATAAGACACCCATTGGGACTTCACCGTACAAATTGGTTTATGGGAAGGCATGTCATCTACCCGTTGAGCTGGAACATCAAGCTTTTTGGGCTGTGCAGAAGCTGAACATGGATCCTGAGCTTGTAGGAAAGAAGAGATTGATGTAGCTGAGTGAGTTGGATGAGTTTCGATGGCACGCATATGAAAGTGCCAAATGCTACAAAGAAAAAACTAAAAGGTGGCATGACAAGCACATGGTACATCGAATCTTTGAGCCTGGTCAAAAGGTGTTGCTATTCAACTCAAGGTTGAAACTCTTCCCAGGGAAATTGTGCTCCAAGTGGTCAGGGTCGTTTGAAGTAGCAAGGATGACCCCACACGGGGCGGTTGAATTGTCGCAAAAGGATAAAAGTGCCACATTTTTGGTGAACGGGTAGAGGTGTAAGCACTACTGGGTGAAGACGTTAATCGAGAGAAGACGTCTATCACCTTAGTAGATGAATAAGGATGTCAAGAGTCGAGCCGCAACGGTAAACCAGGCACTGCACGGGAGGCAACCCGTGGATGTAATGTACTAGACTAGTTTTAAAAAAAAAAGAAAAAGAAAAAAATGGCACTAGGTGGGAGGCAACCTACAATTTTCTAACAAATTGTTGTTGTTTGATGATTTGCAGGAAATATGAAGGGAAAACATACTAAAAAATCACAAGTGGGAAAATAAAGGTAAAAAGTGAAAATTGGGGCAAGAAACAGTGAGGGTCCGCGTTACCCTCCGTGACACGTTGAGGCTATTTTTGCGACGGGTCAGTTCGGGGAAACGGGTTGACCCACGCGAAAATCACTCTTTTTAACCCCAAATTCCTTATTTTTCCCACATTTTGTTGAACCCTCTGTGACCAAACCCCAAAACCCCTTCTCCCTCAACGTTCCACGGCCCTAGCTAGGAAATTTCTTCGATTCTTCTTGAAATTCTTCAAGTAAAGGTATGTTCTCGAATTTTTTCTCATTATTGCTGAATATTTCGATTCTTGAACATGTTTTCTTCGATGAAATTCTGCCCTAAGTGATTAATAAGTGTTGTAATCAATTGGGTTATGGATGAATTTTGTTTGTATGATCATTTTGATTGGATGAATTCATTGATTACATGATCTTTGTTAAAAATCTTACAATGTTGATAACTAGGGTTGAGAATTTAATTAGGAAGAAGAAGAAATGGGAAAACATGGAGATATTTGGGATGTGCATGTTGTTTCAGTTGAAACATGTTGTGATTGAAGTTGGATTATGTTATGGTAGAAGATGGATTTTTGGTGATGAAAGTAGGAAATTCCCATAGGTTGTTGTGCACAAATTGCAAAGTGCTCATGATTATATAAATGAATCGATGGATGAACTTTCATAATGCATTGGATGAAGTCTGAGTAGTACAATGAAATTGTTCCATAGACTTTTATGAATGCACTAAACATTTTGGGAAATAAGAACTGAAAATATGTGATTATTCTTGTCGAATTGTATTGACTGCAGCTAATTACTAAGTGTGGGGTGATCAATTTAAGCCCAGCCTTAGTAGTAGCCAACTATACCATGAATGACATTTGAAATTTATGCTTTTGATGGACAGGAAAAATGTCTGGAAGACAAGACAAAGGGAAAGGCGCATCCACATCTGGCGCCAGCAGAAAAAGATTGAGAATTGGGGCAGCAGTGCCAGCAGCACCACCGGTTCCAAGGGGGCAACGTAGACAATATGGAACACGATGGGTTACAGATGAGGGAAAGAAATCGTACGCCAAACACAAGGAAACCAAGTATTTCCCAGAGGAACAAATAGCACAGGAACCACTAGCTCAAGAATTCCCGAGAATCCTACACAGGATAGACAATGTTGGGATAAACTTCATCTTTGAAGAACCCAAAGAGTGCAATCTCCATCTTATAAGGGAATTCTACGCTAACTGGAACCCCACCGTATGCAGCCACACAGTCAAGATCATAGGACAGGTGGTTACTTTTGAACCACAACATCTAAATGCCATCTTGGGGACGCGGGACACAGAAGCACATGATCACTCCACCATATGCAGAAATCAGACACACTTTATGTGGAGCACGATCAACAGCTAGGTGGACTCGTCACAAGGAAAGAGGATATCACCAGACATTGACATACTCCCAAATGAACAGAGAAGCGAGTATCTGGTTGAAGATAGTATGTACTTGCCTGATCCCAAGGGTGCACATGACTGATGTCACCCGGGACAGAGTTTGTTTGGTGTATGCATTGATGAAAGGACTAGAGATGAATGTTGGAGCGGTGATTATTTCCGCCATTAAGAAAGCCAGACTTCATCACGGGCATCAGTATGATTTCGGTGGTCTTCTCACAGCTTTCCTCAGGGGCCATGGTATTGAAGAAGAGGCCCTGGGCTACATTCCTCAACTTGACCGGCGTGCTTTGGATGTCACTAAGATCAAAGCACTTGATACCACATTTGGGCCTATGCTTGCACTCGCTGACCGACATGCTCGGGACGACCAATACATGGCCTGAATGTATGGGATGCATATGCTGCAACTGCGGATAGGTGGAAGGCCTGCTACGGAGGATGAATGGTGGCAACTCGACATGGATTATCCATTCAATGGGCATGCCCGAGCATTATGCAAAGTTGGGCCCACATTTGTAGAACCAGTTGATGATGACATCCCTACTGATGAGGAAATGCGTCGGGATGATTCATACATTGATTCAGAGGACGAAGGCGAAGAAGATTCTGATCTTGGTGATGAGGCACTAGCACCTGAGGAAGAGATTGAACATTTTGATTGATTGGGGAGTTTCACAACCCAAAACTTTGTTTTTAATTGCAGATATGCGAACACTGGGGATGGTGTTCCAACTAAGTGTGGGGTAGGAGTAGTTAGGTGCTGGTGTAGTAAGGCTATGATATGTCTATGCTTTTGTGGTTGTTTGATGTGTGACATTGTGTTTGTGTTATGTTGTTGATGCTTTTTGTGTGTTGGTGCTGGTGATGTAATTTTAATAAATTGTTGAGTAGTTATTTGTGTAATTATTTATGTAAGTTATTTTCTAGTTTTATTTTTTACTTTATTTTTTCTGCTTTTTTGATTTGGGTTTCTCAGTTTTTATTTTCGGTGCTTTTTTCGAGAATAGTCCTTTTGAACCGATGTCTTAGATAGATACTGTTCCCTATGATGGATGGATGACCACCGTCTTAAGGGAAATTTAGTTAGTAGGTTTAGATTTTTTTGAACACATAGCAAATTAATGGTTTGACATTCTTGTTATGTGCTATATTGTAAGATGTAAGTGTGATTCGTATGGAAGCATGCAAGTGTGTTAAACATATTGAGACACCTTGGCTCTAGAATTCGACTCGATGTGATTAAAGCTTAATTTTGAATTCTTGTAATTAACTGAGTTAAGAGTCTGCGAATATGTCTTGAATTGAGCATGTGCATGTGCAGTGAGTGTGAGTTTTTCTAATATTCCATGCTACTGTGAAGTGTTTAGAACTTTCCTGGTGTGTATATAAAACAAAATGAAGGATGTGCAATGTAAGAGAGGATGTAGGCATTTCTTTGAATAAACCTAAATTTTATCCCTTATCTTACCTACCTTGAAAATTAAATCCTAGATAGCCCCATTGAGCCTTAAGCCTATTCTTTGATAGTTACAACATAAGCTTAATCCTTTTCTTTCATTAGCCGTGAATTTGATCCAAAACTCCTAAGTGTTTAAGTGAAAAATTCCAAAGAGTGAAGGAGTGAGAAGCGTGAAACAAAAGGAAAAGTGGAAGTTGTGAAAGTTGAGAAAAGGACAAAGGTGCACTTGTTTGAAAATGATTGATTATTAGTAGAGAGTACGAAAGTAAATGAAAAATTTGCTTAAATACGCTTTACTAGTAAGCTGAGTGTGCTTAAAGAAATGGGAACAAAAAGAGAATATTCAAGAGTGAGAAGAGTGAGGAAGAAGTATAGAGGAGATGTCTTTAATGAATGTGGATGTATTAAAAGTGCTTGGGGGAAGATAGTCACTATTACTGGCCAGAATAATACCCACCCGTCCCTTAGCCTACATTACAACCCATTAAGTCCTACTTGATCTTACGTTCATACATCCTTAAATTAGTGGAGTAAACACTAAGGGCAAGCTTATGGTTCACTACATGATGCATGTGAATTCTTTGAGACTGTGAGCGGAATTTGATTCATATACCCATACCTTTTGTGATTTGAAATTCTTTTGAATTAAAAATGGGGTAACTCTCTTTTGTTGTGAGGGCACATGTTTAATGAAAGATAAAATTCATGTGGAATTCTTGATCGGTTGATTTGCATGAGTTTGCTAAAATTGAGAGTCGATTCTTGAGGTTAGGAAGTCTTAACATAGTTGTAATTCATTTTAATGATGAAATCATGAATGCCTTATTTTTAACTTGCTATCTTAAATAATCATTATAGTTGTAGCTTGAATTGTCGTGCAAAATTAGCTATGTGTGAGTCTTCAATTACATGAGATGTGAGAGGGTTGTTCGAGGACGAAGAAGGCTTTAAGTGTGGGGTAGGTGATCTTGGGCATAATTGCATGCCCAAGTGATACTTTATTACTTAATTTTTACTTGTTTATCTACATATATGTGTACATTCTCATGCGGTTTTTATGTAAATGTGGATTTATACTAACCAACATGATTAGTTATTGTTTATTCTTTGCAGTTAGAATGAATTTTGGAAACTAATCTACAAGTTGGTGAAGTGGAGGAATGGACTCGGAAGCAAAACTCAGAAGTTGGCAAGAAAATGCTAAAAAACTTATGCTCCGCGACAAGGCCGTGTCACGCCACCACCGCGGAGGCATTCTGCCTAGAGTGGAATTTGGGTGGAGTTCCAGTGAAGGTGCATGATGGCACCATGTCACGGAGCCCATGCTCCGCGTTCACTTCAGTGACACGGTGGGAAGGCTTAGCCACACACCTAGATTCCAGTGAAGGTGTGCATTGCGTCCGTGGAACGGAGCTGAGGCTCCGCGATACCCTCCGTGCCACGCTGAAGATAATAATCCGGCACCACAAGTTCCAGTGAAGGTCTGCATCAAGGCCGTGGCACGGAGCTGATGCTCTACGATACCCTCCGTGCCACGTTGGTAGTTTATTCCGGAAAATTTCCCACTTGTAATAATAGCATACTTAGGTTTTATTTTAATATATCTGACATTTCAAGCTAGAACGTGGGTATCAGGCAGTTGAGCTGAAGAAGTTCTTGGGTTAATTTTCTTTCTTTTTCTCTTCAATTTCAATTGCTTGTATGATTTCTACTTATTTGAAGATGTTTAATCATCAAATGAGTGGCTAAATCACCTTTGGTTGAGGTTGAGGATGATTGTAGTAGTATGTAATTGATGTTATTTCAGTTTTTATCTTCTCTACAACGGTTGTTCTACTAATTCTTTTTTTCACTACATTAATGCTTGGCCATTGTTAATGTAAATCCTAGAATTCCAGTTTTATTTCTGAAAGGAAGATTAATTGGATAGATGTGAATTGGTAGGATATGTTCTTGTCTTGGTTGAGAAATTAAGAGAAGATTCACATTCAGAATAGAAATATATCTGTAATGTCATATTTGGTCATCTATGGAATTTGTTGTGTATTGCTAGAATATGAAGTGTTTGCATCACAGAAATGTGTAACGTAAGTCTCATGATTCTTTAATTGGAGAGGAGTTCGAAAGACCCAATCCATTGGTTAATAATTCCTGACCAACAACCGAAGAGAAGTATTGACTGAAATTCAATCAGTAAATTACATATCTGCATGTTTTGCCTTAACCTTAGCTTGTTTGTATTATTGTTCAGATTATAATTTACAATCTTTTTACTTAAAGTTACATTAACTAATATTCTTGAAAACTCACCATTTGTTCTATTTCTCTACTTGTATAAAATTGTGTATACTAAACACTTGAAGAAAAATTACTGAGACAACGAGCCGTTGGAAGAAATAACGGTCCACACTGATAGTTGGTTGGTAGTCAGGATTCCGGGTTAGTCACACGTATAGAGACAACGAGCCATTGGAAGAAATAACAGTCCGTTGTATGGATCGTTGAAAGAGGCATAGGGGTCTCCAGGTGGTAGCAACGGACGGAGACAACGAGTCGTTGGAAGGAAGAACGACCCATTGTATTGATCGTTGGAAGGAAGGTGAAGGAGGGACTAGTGGTGGCAAAGGAAGGATCAACGAGTTGTTGGTTCTAGCAATGACTCGTCGTGTTAGTCATTGTTGGGCCACCAATAAATAACCAGTGCAACCAACAGAAAGTTATGAAAGGTCGTTGGAGGTAACAACAGCCCGTCTCGTTGATCATTGTTGGAGAAGCTGAAACTTCGAGGGATTCCACTACTTCTAACGGGTGCGGACAACGCGTCGTTGGAAGTAACAATGACTTGTCCTGAGGGTCTTTGGTTCCAATTCGGGAAATATCCAGGTTTTTCTCAAGGGCAGTTTGGTAAAATCCCATGCTTCCAGCTTTAAAGTGACATCGTTTTGGGTATTATTTGGGACGTTTTTAAGGGTTATATAAGACAAATCCCTTATTCCCTCAAGATATTCTCTCAAACCCTTCTTCCTACTCTCTTACAAGATTCAAGGATTCTTCAAGAGTTTTCTTCAAGGGATTCAAGGTGCAATTTCAAGTGGGAATTCTGTACCAGGTATGCGGGACTTCAACAAGGATATTCTTCCATCCTTTTTCCCTAAAATATTTTCATTAAAAAGCCGATTTCAAATTTATATAGAAAATCATGACCTAGGGTTTGTGTGATGGGTAAATTCTTCTTTATTTTTCTTAAACATTAAAATCTACTACGATTATGAATTTCATAGGAATATAAATTAATGGGTTGCCTTAAGTTGTGGACTAGATAATGCAAATGCATGAGTGTGGAATGTTCTTCATAAATTGGCTTGGGTATTGAATGGGACTTGTTATTGTTGACTTAGTTATCATAGTAATTCATGAACTTGATTAAATTGTGTGAATAATGTATGATTATCCCTAATAACCCGATTATGCCATTGATATCTGTGTTGAGATGAGTTGGAGTTATGGGCTTGAACAATTGAAAGTAAATTATGTATTATCACTATGTTTTCGATTAAATTGATTGGGTATGAGGTGAATCTATGATAATGACCTAATTATCGCATCCTTCTCATGATTTAGAGTAAATTATGAAATAGACCTTATGAAATGAAAATGAATGCTTCTCCCATGGTTTTGTTATAATGATGAGGTATGAGTTGAATGTACAATTTATTCGTAAATATAAATAGATGAAGCCATGCATATTTGTTAAAGTATGAATTGAACCTATAAATCAATCATTACTCTATGCCACATGTTGGATGAGATGAATTTGGAATTGGAATGTTGTGATAGTATAGCGCATAATGTGAATCTATAGCATGCCCGTTAGTGTATGATGTCTAGAGCAAATATTGAATTGGTTCTGTGATTATGTGAACCATGATGATAAAGCATGTGACTAATATGTCAACCTGTTGAGCCTTTGTCTATTAGAAGATAGCTCTAATCCTTTCAAAATGAATATTGCATGACGAGAGTGGTGAATGTTCTTGTCTCTGATTAGTTGTAGTAATTTAGGCTGGTTCTAGCCTGTCGAGACCCACATCTCTAGTCACCAGTTGAGTATGTTTAACTTTAGTCGGTCACGACTCACATCCCTAGTCGCCATTTGAGTATGTTTTCCTTTAGTCGGTCGGGACTCACATCCCTAGTCGCCAGTTAAGTATGTTTTCCCTTAGTCGGTCGGGACTCACATCCCTAGTCTCCAGTTGAGTATGTTTTCCCTTAGTCAGTCCGGACTCACATCCCTAGTCGCCAGTTGAGCATGTTTTTCCTTAGTTGGTTGGGACTCACATCCCTAGCCAGTCAGTGAGTCTCTATATCAGAGCATTCTCTCCCTTTGACATTCAGGGATTCTCTCTAGCCGAGAATGTTTTCCTTTGATAGTCAGGGACTCTCTATGATATCAGTCACGGCATCGTACCTCTGTATTGTTCCCTTTTATTACTTTTGCGCATCAGTTGATCTTATAATAATGCATGTCCTTATAAAGTGGTTATGTCAATATGAATATGTGAATCTCATATAAGGTTTTCGTATCTCATTTCAGTTACATTACCATTAATGTGTTTTTACATTACTTCCTTCTTGTATATATTTTTGAGTTATTTTATTTACATTTCCTGCATACTCAGTACATTCCAAGTACTGACCGCACACCTCTTGTGCTATACCATTTCATGATATAGAATCAGGTCTCCAGGCTCAGCCGCGTGGTTTGATACACTTTTCTCTCTCTCTCAGCTGCTAGTGGTGAGTCTTCGTCTTCCGAGTACGTGATTTATTTCATATTTTCTTATGTTTCAGTTTCTATACGTTAAGAGTTAGCTGGGGGGCTTGTCCCAGCAACTCATCAGTTTAGTAGAAGGCTTTCAGACTTGTCTAGACAGGTTAAGTGTTATTAAATTGTTCTTATGGTTTCTATAGAATTCCTGTTATTAGTTTACACTTATTCATGTTGATGGTCATTTCTAATGTTAAGTGTTGTGCTATGATTATGCCATGGGTTGACTTGGAGCCTCTCGGACTTCCTTGTCCCATGTTACAGCTAGGGTATGAACTAGGGTAGTGACAGCCTCAGAACTATGCGCCAATTTAGGTTTACACTATTATATATATTACTTTGGGACCTCCCTTGTGAGCTATCCCCTTCCCGAATGGGCCTTCATCTTGATACCAATATTATGGTATCGTCCCTAGCCTTGGCAAGGCTTTGGACGGCTCTACCCACTTGAGTGTGATAGTTGGAACCACGTAAGCTCTAGTATGGTATGTCGGTTAAAAGACGAGTCTCCCATTGTCCCTCGTGATTTCAGATATGCATATTAATTACTGATGAGATTTATATATATATATATATATATATATGCATGTACTAAAGCAAGTTTGAATCAATATTCAGCTTTACTTATAAATGTCAGAATTCAGCTATGAGTCAATCGATTCAGTTATGATGTTATGAAGTTATGTTATGTTATGGAGAGATCATGATTTCAGAAAACGTATGCAAGCCTTACTCTCAGACTCTTATTGTTTATGTTATATTATGCATTGGTTTTAAATGATTTTATTTATTAAAGCAGTTTTTACTTACCCTGCATACTCGGTACATTTCACATACTGACCGCATACTCTATGTTGTATCGTTTCATGATACAGGACCCGTCTCTTAGATTCAGCCCCGCCTGTAGTTAGCTCATCAGAGTTAGCGTTTGCATTGTTGGTGAGTCCTCATCTCTCGGGGACTAGTCTATTCATATTTCTTACGTGTATTTCAGTTTCGGTTTTTTTGAGTTAGTTGGGGTCTTGTCCCATCAACTCGTCATGTTTAGAGGCTTTTCAAACATATGTATATATTCAGCTTCAGATTTCGTATTCTGATGTTATGCTCAAGTTAGACTTCCACTATGAGTAGTTTATTGATTATTCAGTTTGTTGATTGAGATTAGATGTAGGCTTATGTCATGGGTCGACTTGAGGTCTCTCGGGGCTCCTTGTCCCGTGTTACGATTCGGGCCTCCATTAGGGGCGTGACAAACATGGTATCAAAGCCATAGGTTTGAAGTGTCCTAGGGTGTCTGAAAGCCGCATTAAGTTGAGTCTTTTTTCATGGGTGTGAAGCGCGCCACACTTATGAAGAAGAGGCTACGAGACGTTTACGAAATGTTCTCTTCTTTCATGATCTATGTCGTGCGATGAAAAGTATTTCTATCCTTCTAATTCATGCTATTAGGGATTGCAGAATCATGGCTCCTCGAGGAATGAACGGAAGAAGGAATAGGAATGGTGAAGGCCACGAGGATGGAAATGGTAATGGGTACCAGCAAGCCCCACCAGTTCAGGAGCACCAGGCACCAGAGCCAATTGCTCACGCTGAGTTCTGGGCCGCTATTCAGATGCTTGCACAGGCCTTGACCGCTCAGGTCAATCAGCAGGCTGTTGTGCATGTTCCGCAAGATGGCAATATAGCGGCGGCTTGAGTCAGAGACTTCTTTAGGATGAACCCGCTGGAGTTCCTTGGGTCCAAGGTATATAAGAACCCGCATAAGTTCATAGATGAGATTGTCAAGATCACCCAAGTCATGGGGGTAAATGGGGTTGAGCACACAGAGTTGGCCTTTTAACAATTGAAAGGGGCTGCCCATATCTGGTTTTGCCAATGGAAGGATAGAAGGGTCGCTGGAGTAGGTCCTGTCACTTCGAAACAATTCCATGTTGCATTTCTAGACAAGTTCTTCCCTCGTGAGATGAGGGAGCTGAAGACAGCTGATGTCATGACCAGAACGTAGGCCTGAATCGTAACACAGGACAAGGAACCCCAAGAGACCCCAAGTCGACCCATGGCATAAGTGTACATCTAAATTCATATCACTTAAGGCGGAATACTGAACATACGATATAGCGGAAACATAAATGTAACATAACATAGCATGGTCAGCAGAATGTATTAGAAATACATATCGGCTGAGTACTACAAACTATCTAAAAGCCTCTATCATATTAGATGGGTTGTTGCGACAACATCCCAAACTAACCCAGCAAACTAAAACAAAAGAACATCATCAATGTCTAGACATATGGCCCTCAGAGCATGAGGACTCACAAACAAGGCTGATAGCTAAATCTGAGATGGACTAATGATGGAGGTGAGCCTTAAAGCCGGGTCCTATATCATAAAATGATACAGCATAGAAAGTATGTGGTCAGTACGTGGATTGTACCGGGTATGAAAGGTAAGTAAAACGGACATTTAAAATATATAAAACTCGTAAATGAACATAAGAGTAGGACAACATGTTCATAACATAGATATCGTAATATAACATATGGCTCAAGTTTTTCAAAATATTCGTAATAAAATCGTAATCATAATCATATAAGAAAAGCTTTATTTAACAAGACTTGATCCAATATACATAATCACAAACATGCATAAATCATGAGGAACAGTGGGAGATTCTCTTAACCGAAATACCCTATATGAGCACTCATGGAGTCCAGCTTGTAAACCTAGTCGGGAGGCCATTCGTACCTTTTCTAGGGGTAGAACCATGAAGGGCGAGATATCACTATGAAAAAGGGCCATTTGGGCCAGGGAAAGTCATAAGGGAGGTCCCAACATATCCAACGGTGGCACGTAGTTTATGAGATCCGGGGCTGAACCTAGGCCCCGAACCTACTCGGTGTTAATACTACTCCCAAAATATATATAGTGCTCATAGTATAATATGCATGAATTTATGGGCTAGTTAAATCATGATAATCATAAACATACTTGTACATACGTGAACTATCCATGACATAAGGCCCGTGAATTGGCCATAACATAATTCATAAATCATAGGTTTCATGCATACTTGTAGGTCATACATATACCTTGCAAATCATCAAATCATAATTGGTATTCGAATAAATCTATATTTCAAATCATAAATCATGCTAGGTTTGTAAATATCAACAATTGAAGTAAAGATCATACTCGATTCATCATAGATCATACACAATTGGGCTTAATTTAGTAGAAATCGAAATTAATAATTTTATAATAAAAATAGTTGTAAAATCTGATCAAAATTCATAAAATATGATGAGATTTTCAAAATATTAAAACCCATTAGTAAATCATTAGAATTCCTCAAAATTCAAGTTGGAACCCCATAAGCTTTTTGATCAATTTTCATAAATAATGAGAGATTGGGTATGGATGTGAATGGAAACACCCATTCATAACCCTATATACCTGTTTTGATGATTCCTTGACCTGTCTTAAAGATCAAAGAGGAATTGAAAAGTTGGAGGTGATGAACCCTAGCTCCTTCTTGGGAGTAAATCTAATCTAAGCATGTTGAAGAGAGTAAGGATTTAGGCTAGGTTAATCCCTTTAATATGACCTTAAGGAAGCGCAAAACGTCGTCATTTAGGAGTTAGAATCATAGGAGTTTACCAAAATGCCCCAAAACTAACGAAATAAAACCTGTAATAGGCAGTTATCACGACCAACAATACAGGTCGTAGGTTGCTTGTACGACTCGTACTGAGAGTCATACCATGCCTGCTGCAGCTTCACTAAATCACTCATAACTTTTTACTCCGAACTCCGATTTATGCAAGGTCAGATGCATTGGAAAGAATAATCAAAGATATTCAATTTTATATGATGAATTACCCAAAAACATTTTGTAACATGGGAGATATGATCGGTTGAAGTTGAACGTTATACGAACCAATATGAAAAACCCAATCGGCAAGAAGGCTCTCAACTCAATTTCATGCTAGAGGTTCCTTAAGACCTTAATTTGCATTCAATGCAATTCTTACACTTTGGAATTAATCCTAACACCTTGTTTCCATAAATTCTTTGGGTGTGGATCTATCCACATACCTAGAAGGATTCCTAACTTAGCCCGAAAGTCCGAGGCATTATAATATATCAACTCACGACTAAACCAACGATTCACACCATCATATTATGACTCGTACGATGAGTCGTACCACCAACCTACGGTTTCCTCCAGTGACTAAGAGTTCATTTTTCCCCAAATCTTTGAATATTTCCAAGACTAGTACCACGACCCATAACACCATCCTACAAGTCATATTATTACCCGTATAATCATTCACATGATAACTCTAAAGACTTGCTACGACTTCTGGCCACGGGTTGTACCCACATACTATGGCCCGTAGTGAGGACTCGTGGTTGGGAAAAAACTTATCTGATCTGGCCCATGGGTCTTCCTACGACTCATAGGTTGAGTCGTACTGAGGTAAAAAAAAAAACTTTCCAACTTTTCCTGCTGATCACAGTTCAAATCTCAAGCCTTGTCTTAGGAACTTTTGGGGTATTACAATTTCTCCCCCTTGGGAACATTCATCCTTGAATGTGGGTTAAGCATACTGAAGAACTGGGAAAAGAACTGACATCCCAAATACTGAACATCTGAAGCTGAAAATTGACGGAGTGATTGACTCCAAGTTGATACACATGATTGAACTGAATTAAAGAAACATACATACATGCTAAGACATGAATGGAACTGTTATGCTCAACTTGACATAAAACTGAATAGAGTTATAAGGATGAAATTTATACCTCCACCTGGAACTGAGTTGGTAGGAAAAGATACCAGTATTTGGCCATCATTTCTGCTTTGACTTCCCACATAGCTCTGTCAACAAGCTTATTCATCCAGAAGACTTTCATCGAGGCTACTTCCTTGTTCCTCAACTTACTAACCTGATGATCAAGGATCTCAACTGGTACCTCTTCATAGGTAAGGTTGTCCTTCACCCTAACTTCCTCTACCAGAACCACTAAAGATAGATCTTCGATGCATTTCTTCAGCAATGATACATGAAACACCGGATGCACTGAAACTAACTTTGCTAGTAGCACCAACTCATTATACACCTTGTAAATACGTCTCACAACCCTATATGGCCCAACATAATGGGGACTAAGCTTCCGCTTCCTTTCGAACCCTCAAAGAATCAAGAAACCTCTAGTTGCCTCAAAATGAAGCTCAAGCATCAAATTATTAATTTGCCCGTCCATAACCATTTCGAATGATCAAAATTTGGTCCAATACGTATTCTACATAAGAAAATAAAATCATGGACACCCATATTGATATACTTCTATCTCGGGCCCAAAAAGCCAACCCAAAAGTCAATCCCCAGTCTGCAAGGGCAAAATTGAAATTTTATTTGAAAATCATATTACCCATAAGGTAAAGAACTTGAATATGAAATTTCACCCAAAACGGAGCTCAAATAGACTTTGAATTCATCAAGATACGGTCCCTTAACTCTAGACCCAAAATCCTCAATCTTCCTCCAATAAATTTACAGATAAAAATGAAAACCAACTGAAGGAATCATGGAGAAATACCAAAATAAGGATTATATATTTACCCCCTTACATAATAGAGAAGAATGCCGCACAAATCACTCAATTCCGATCTCTAGAACTCCAAATATACTCAAAATACCAAATAAACACAGTCTGTGCAAAAATACACTGTTCAGGCATTTATATAGGGCTGCACCAGCACTGCACCAGCAACTTTAATTTATACTAAAATGACCACAGCTTCATCATACGAACTCGAAATGCGATGATTCTTTTTCCTATAGTTCCCAAATAATGATAAGGACCTACTCGTTCAATCAAAACTCCATTTGGTGCTCGTTTGCCCAGTCAGACATCATTTTTGCTTGTTCAAGAATTATTTCATCTTTTGTAATAAAACCCGATCTCGACTTATCGAAATTGAAGCAAACTTTTCAGATAACTCCTATAATTCATGCTAAGAATTTTGAAAGTCTCGAAATAATTTTTTGATCTCAAAAATAAAAAATGAACCTCTGAGTTTTCACATTTTATGCTTAAAATCATGCTAAACACACCAAAACGTTCAAATCCACTCGAAACTCATCTGAAATCCTCTGGTCACAAACCAAATATGCAATTCAATCATAAAACACATTTCAGACCTGTTGGAATCATCAAATAACTAATGTGAGGTCGTTTTGATCGAAAGTTGACCGTGGTCGAATTTAGCTTCCTTAAAGCTCATAAATCCAACCAAAGGTTCAATTCACTCTCGAACACCTCAGGATCCATGAAAACTACCCAACTAAGTCATAAATAACCATACGAAACTAACAGAACTTTCAGAACCCAAATTCGAGCTCCTTAACCTAAAATGTTGACTTTGGCCAAACCTCTCAAACTTCAAACCTTTCAAAAATAGAAAATCTTATCCAATCTTCATTGGATCATATTGGAAATTGTGTCATCCATCTCCGCAAGTCATAAGTAAAAAAATGAGAATAAGGAAAGGTTCAACCAAGGGAAATGGATCCACAATCACAAAATAACCATGTGGGTTGTTACACTTCCAGGCTTGGCTAATAACTGCGCTTCCTGAACTTTTACATACCCGACATCTGTGGCAGGGACAGGGAGTTATCCTGAACGTACACATTTTAACCATCATTTCCATCATGGGGGTACATTCATAGGGCTTAGAGTGATGAAATTATGAGCACGAATCATTCAACAAATCTAAGTTGGGCATATACTTTATATAACACGATCTTATGAGCCGATACGATAAATTTTAAGGACTGAGTCCATAGGGCTGAGCATGCTGAGAGACATGAGTTTATCTACATAATGAGGGACATGACATGAAGATGAGATTTATGGAATCATGGAAGAAGACCGAAATCACCATCTGAAGTAGTTACTTCTCATTCTATGAATCTGAGTATGAATATACATAAGGAGTACTTCGAACTTAGACATGGGCATAACGTGTTCACATACGACATGAGTTGAGTATCACATAGACTGATGTATGGAAGGACACTTGCATGGATCGATCTCCTATAATTATTGATCTTGGACCTTCACACTTGAAACTCAAGGCATGACCTAGTCCTTCACCTTATAATCTCCCCCTTAGCTTAAAGGTCATCGTTTTGAGGATTGGTCCCCTTCTTAAGGCTAGGAAGAAATCACTATCTCTTGACTTCCCATTTGACTCTAAGGCTATTGCAGAACGCTTCATACTTCTCCAGTCGTACTCCCCCACTCTTTTGGTTCCTTACTTCAAGTTCACAAATTCTTCTGCCTTAGCTTTTCTTAACTCCTGCAGGGAGAAATGACTCAAGAGCGCCTCTTATTCCACTGACTGGCATTATTCTTTGGAGTGTGAATACACGACTTAGAAGGATATAAAGATAGTTCATCGTACGACATAGATCATGAAAGAAGGAAAATTTCCTAAAACTTTTTGTAGACCCTTTGTAATAAGTGTGGCGCGCTTCACACCCATGAAAAAGGCTCTACTTAACGCGGCTTTTAGACACCCTAGGACACTTCAAACCTATTGCTCTTATACCAAATTTGTCACGAACCAAACATAGGCCTAGATTGTAACACGGGACAAGAAACCCCGAGAGGCCCCAAGTCGACCCATGGCATAAGCATACATCTAACTTCATATCACTTAAGGAGGAATGCTGAACATACAATATAGAGGAAACATAAATGTAACATAACATAGCATGGTGAGCGGAAAGTACTAGAAATACATATTAGCTGAGTACTACAAACTATCTGAAAGCCTCTATCATATTAGATGGGTTGATGGGACAACACCCCCAACTAACCCGGCAAACTGAAACAAAAGAACATCATCAATGTCTAGACATATGGACCTAGGAGCATGAGGACTCACCAACAAGGCTGATAGCTAAATTTAAGATGGACTAATGATGGAGGTGATCCTGAGAGTCGGGTCCTGTAGTTTGTCACGACCCGAATGTAGGCCTGGATCGTAACACAGGACAAGGAACCCCGAGAGGCCCCAAGTCAACACATGGCATAAGCATACATCTAACTTCATATCACTTTAGGCGGAATACTAAACATACAATATATAAGAAACATAAATGTAACATAACATAGCATGGTGAGTGGAAAGTACTAGAAATACATATCAGTTGAGTACTACAAACTGTTTGAAAGCCTCTATCATATTATATGGGTTGATGGGACAACACCCCCAACTAACCCAACAAATTGAAATAAAAGAATATCATCAATGTCAAGACATATGGCCCTCGGAGCATGAGGATTCACCAACAAGGCTGATAGCTAATCTAAGATGGACTAATGATGGAGGTGAACCTGAGAGCCAGGTCCTGTATCATGAAACAATACAGTATAGAAAGTATGCGGTCAGTACGTGGAATGTACCGAGTATACAAGGTAAGTAAACAGACATTTAAAATATATAAAACTCATAAATGAACATAAGATTAGGACAACATGCTCATAACATAAATATAGTAACATAACATAAGGCTCAAGGTTTTCAAAACATTCGTAATACAATAGTAATCATAATCATATGAGAAAAGCTTTATTTGACATTACTTGAGCCAATATACATAATCACAAACATGCATAAATCATGAGGAACAGTGGGAGATTCTCTTAATCGACATACCCCATATGAGCACTCATGGAGTCTGACTTGTAAACCTAGTTGTGAGGCCGTTCCTACCTTTGTCAGGGGTAGAACCATAAAGGGTGTGATATCACCATGAAAAGGGGCCATTTGGGACGGGTACATTATCCTACGGTGGCACGTACTTTATGAGATCCAGGGAAGAACCTAGGACCCAAACCTACTCGGTGTTCAATACTACTCCCAAAATATATATAGTGCTCATAGTATAATATGCATGAATTCATGGTCTAGTTAAATCATGATAATCATAAACATACTTGTACATACGTGAACTAGCCATGACATAAGGCCCGTGAGTCGGCCATAACATAATTCATAAATCATAGGTTTGACGCATACTTGTAGGTCATACATATACCTTTCAAATTATCAGATCATAATGGTGTCACGCCCCGCCTTGGGAGGCATGACTGGCACCTGGTGCCCTACTAGGACCTAAACTGCTAAGCTGACTGAGCCTAACCACCTCTGGTGCAGGGCTGACTCTAACTCTAGAATCAAGAAAAAAATGAGCTATATAGCGACTGTAAATACAACCCCCAGCCAGCAAGGGCTATAGCCACCTGTGAAAATAAATAGCTAACCCGAGAAAAAAAATCATAGGTTGTCCTATGCGGGCCGACAAGGCCACCATGATATCTAGTTATAACTGGAAGGTACAATCAGATGCTAAACTGAGCTATGACCGATAAGGCCGCCAATCAACAGCTAAACAAGGCCCCACTTTGGCCAACACACATAATCTAAAACATATATGGGCCCCACACGATCGATATTATCTAACCACAGGAAAGTAACACAATCTGCAAGCCTCTAGGAGTAATAAGATGGTCGGGACAGGGCCCTGACCTACCCATACTGTACAAACAAAAGAAGTAAACCTCTATCACACAAGCTTTGAAAGAAGGGAGTTGATGGCTCTGTACGGCTGACTGGAACTATGAGGGACCTGCTCCTCGTCTATCTGCACCTGCAGGCAAGTAATGTAGTGCCCCAAAAGAGTGCATAAGTACCACAGGTACTGAATATGTAAGGTAGTAACTTTAAATAACTGAAAGTAAGGAAATAGAACTGACAATAACTGAAGTAAAGAAAACGGACTGAAGATGACTGAAGTAGTGAAATCAAGGCTAAACATAACTGTAACAAGAAGGGTAGGTTTCATACCTGACAAACGAGGCGTCTTACTATCTAACTATCAGTAACTAAAGCAAACATAAACCTTACCTGGCCCCCGTACGCCAGAAGGTACAATCAACATAGAACAACCCACCTGGGCCCCCATTAGCCCTAGTGAGTACACCTCAATCTATATACCCCTATCCAGGTCATACTGAGTCAACTACCAGCTATAAGCGTCCTGCCGATCTCCTGGGTCTGCAACTAGGCCCACTCAGCCCCTGACTATAGCTGTGTCTAAGTCCGGAGGATTACTGATATCTACACCCCTGGTGTAAACTCTCGGCGGGGGTGTGTATAAGGCCAACCACGACATATGAGGATCTGGATTCCCATCATCGTCCCTTGCGGATGGCATGCCATTCCGTAGAGCGATGTATCCTCGCCCCTGGCAGGCAGCGATACAACTATTAATCTTGGGGTGGTCACGGAAGCTATACAGGTGTAATCTAGCCCAAAACAATATAAATTACGAACCTCAACTGACAACAACAACTAGAAATGATGACATACTCCTAACATGCTTTACTAGGATTCATACTGGACTACTATGCTGAAGAAACTAACTTGCCGAAAGAAAATGCCTTAACATACCTCGTTCGTTGTTTACCAATTAACTGGCGAGTTTTGGCTCGTGTGCAACTGCCCTTCTCAACTGTAATCATATTAATGGAAGAATAGGGATACTTTATTACTATATTCGAAGAAAAAAATAACTTATATATATATATACTGACTATATTCAACTTATCGAAAGACGATCAAAAACTCATAATTTCTCAGGAATCTAGAAGGGAGAAATACTTACTTTAGGCATGTGATCGTATTGAAACTAGTTTGAAATGATTCCACCAACTTAGGCTCAGGGGGACGACGATTCGCCGGGCATATTTTATGAAAATAACTCTGCAGCGATGCTCTCTGTAGCCTTATACTTCACTACCATGAGTTAATTTAGATTTGGACGGTGTTTAGCGACGTAATCAGATGATTTTCAATAGTTTCCCTTCGTTCTTACCTTTGCTAGCTGAGGATATATGAATAATGAAATAACATCTAAGTGTGAGGCCTTTATATACTTGAGGCGGAAGACAAGGCAACGTGGCACTCTACCAGTCGCGCCAATTCTTCTCTGTGCCAGTTTGGGTAACGCGGAGGAGGCTGCTCTGTGCCACTTTGCCCCTCTGGGCAACTTGGTTCGGCCTTCTCCTGTGAAATCCTGACTTTGCACTCATTCGGCCTTTCCCTGGGCCCTTTCCTCATACGTATGAAACTCTAAAACTCTCAACCAACACACAAATAGGCCGACTAAACATTAGAATCTTATGGGGTGTAACAAATCGGTATTTGAATAAATTCATATTTCAAATCATAAATCATGTTGGGTTTGTAAATATCAACAATTGAAGTAAATATCATAACCCGATTCATCATAGATCATACATAATTGGGTAATAATTTTACAATTGAAATAGTATTAAAATCTGATCAAAATTCATAAAATATGATGAGATTTTCGAAATATAAAAACCCATTAGTAAATCATTAGAATTACTCAAAATTCAAGTTGAAACCCCATAAGATTTTTGATCAATTTTCATAAATTATGAGAGATTGGGTATGGGTGTGAATGGAAACACCCATTCATAACCCTACATACCTGGTTTGATGATTCCTTGACATGTCTTGTAGATCCAAGAGGAATTGAGAAGTTGGAAGTGATGAACCCTAGCTCCTTCTTGGGAGTAAATCTAATCTAAGCATATTGAAGATAGTAAGGATTTAGGCTAGGTCAATACCTTTAATCTGACCTTAAGGAAGACCAAAACATCGTCATTTAGGAGTTAGAAGCATAGGAGTTTACCAAAATGTCCCAAAACTAACTGAATAAAATTTGTAACTAGCAGCTACCAGGACCAACAATACGGGTAGTAGGTTGCTTTTTCAACTCGTACTAAGAGTCGTACCATGCCTTCTACAGTTTTGCTAAATCACTCATATCTTTTTAGTCCAAACTATGATTGATGTAAGGTCGGATGCATTGGAAAGAACAATCAAAGGGCTTCAATTTGATGTGCTCAATCACCCAAAAACATTTTGTAACATGGGTGCTATGATCGGGTGAAGTTGACCCTTATATGAATCAATACGAAAAACCCAATCGGCTAGAAGGCTCTCAACTCAACTTCATGCTAGAGGTTTCTTAAGACCTTAATTTGAATCCAATGCAATTCTTACACTTTGGAATTAATCTTAACACCTTGTTTCCATAAATTCATTGGGTGTGGGTCTATTCACATACCTAGAAGGGTTCTTAACTTAGCCCGAAAGTTTGAGGAATTATAATATATCAACTCAGGACTGAAGCAACGATTCACACAATCATATTATGACTCGTACCATGAGTCATACCACCAACCTACGGTTTCCTCCAGTGACTAATGAATCTATTTTTCCCCAACTCTCTGAATATTTTCATGACTTGTACCACAACCCGTAACACCATCCTCGAGTAATACTATTACCCATACAATCATTCACATGATACTCCAAAGACTTTCTAGGACTTCTGGCCATGAGTTGTACCCACATACCGGACTCGTGGTTGGGAAACAACTTATCCGATTTGGCCTATGGGTCTTCCCACAACCCGTACTACCAACCTACGACTCGTAGGTTGAATCATACTGAGGTAAAAAAAATGTTTTTCCAACTTTTCCTATTGATCACACTTTAAATCTCAAGTTTAGTCTTAGGAACTTTTGGGGTACTGTAGCTGAGTTCGTGAATTTGAAGCAAGGGAGAATGACTGTACAAGAGTATGCCCTTGAGTTCACTCGCCTATTGAAATATGCTCCAGAGTTGGTAGTAGATTAGAGGGCGCGGGTGAGTAGATTCGTCCATGGAGTAGCGGCATATTTGGACAAGGAATGTAGGATCGCTATGCTCCATCAGGATATGGATTTCCCATGGATAGTGTTGTATGCCCAGTAGATGGAGGTGGCACATTTGAGAGAGAGGGAGGCCAAGAGGGCCAGGATCGATGACCACAGATTCTCCCAACCTAGATCAGGTGGTGGGCATCGGCAGCAGACTCACTAGAGATCATCAGCTCCAGCATCTTCGGAATTGAGTGTGCCATCCAAGCCTAGACATGATCAAAGAGTGTGAGCATCAGGCTCGAGGGGTCTGAGCAGTAGACCCGCAGATTCTAGCATCCCAGCTTGTTGCAGATGTGGTCAGGGGCACACCGGCCAGTTCTTGGCAGGTTCAGGTGCTTGTTTTGGGTTTGAGAATCCAGGACACATGCTTATAGATTTCCCAACATCGGGTCAGGATCATATTGGGGGTCGATGCCCAGCTTCTAGTTCAACATCACCTCACGCACGCTCAGCACATCAGGGGGCATCTACTAGCACAGCTGGCGGTCAGCGCCAGAATAGATTCTATGCCTTAGCATCCCGTTAGGAGCAGGAGGTCTCCCCGAACATGGTCACTGGTATGTTGCGAGTTTTCCATATTGATGTTTATTCTCTATTAGACCCGGGGGCTACCTTGTCTTTTGTGACACTTATGTGGCTAGTAGCTTCGGAGTTAGTCCCGAAGTCTTGTCAAAACCCTTCTCAATTTCTACCCTAGTAGGTGACTCAATTATAGCTAGACGGTGTATAGAGGTTTCCCAGTCTTAGTCACCACAACATATTTGATAGAGTTAGCCATGACCTATTTTGATGTTATTCTAGGCATGGATTGGCTATTTGCATGCTATGCTTCAGTTAATTGTAGAACCCGAGAAATAGAGTTCAGATTTTCGGGTGAGCCAATCTTAGAATGGAAGGGTAGTTCAGTTGTGCCTATAGGTCATTTCATTTCCTACCTTAAGGCCAAAAAGATGATTTTTAAGGGTTGTGTCATATAGTTAGGGTTAAGGATGTTGATTCCGAGGCGCCAACTATCCAGTCAGTTCCAGTAGTACGTGAGTATTCAAAGATCTTTTCAGATGATTTATCAGGAATCCCTCCCGAGCGGGAGACCGATTTTGGTATTGACCTTCTTCCCAACACGCAGCCTATATCTATCCCTCCTTATAGGATGGCTCCAGCCGAGCTAAAGGAGTTGAAGGATCAGTTGAAGGATCTGTTAAATAAGGATTTCATTAGACAAAGCAAGTCTCCATGGGGTGCACCAGTCTTATTTGTCCGCAAGAAGGATGGTTCCCTTTGAATGTGCATTGACTATCAACAATTGAACAAATTTACCGTTAAGAACAGGTATCCTCTACCTAGGATTGATAATTTATTTGACCAGCTTCAGGGTGTCAAGTGTTTCTCGAAGATAGATCTCAGATTCGAGTACCATCAGCTCAGAGTTCGGGAGAGTGACATCCCGAAGACAGATTTCAGGATGCGGTATGGTCATTATGAGTTTTTAGTTATATATTTTGGACTAACAAATGCTCCTGTAGCTTTTTTGGACCTGATGAATAAGGTGTTCAAGCCATATCTGTACATGTTCGTGATCGTGTTCATTAATGATATCCTTATATACTCTCGGTGAGAGGAGGAACATGCTGCTCATTTAAGAATAGTGCTTCAGACTCTTGAGGATATCCAATTGTGTGCAAAGTTTAGCAAGTGCAAGTTCTAGTTGAAATCCATAGAATGTTTGGGCCATGTGGTATCAAGTGAGGGCATAAAGGTAGATTCTCAT
Source organism: Datura wrightii (assembly GCA_035772735.1). Classification (NCBI taxonomy): domain Eukaryota; kingdom Viridiplantae; phylum Streptophyta; class Magnoliopsida; order Solanales; family Solanaceae; genus Datura; species Datura wrightii. Next base: position 15,672,956 of record JASDFA010000003.1, read on the forward strand.
AAAATAGAGGCGGTGAAGAATTGGCCAAGACCGGTGAATCCTTCAGATATTGAAAGTTTCTTGGGTTTAGCTGGCTACTGTTGAAGATTTATTGAGGGTTTCTCATCTATTGCAGCACCTTAGACCAAATTGACCCAGAAAAAGGTGAAATTCCAATGGTCGGAGGCTTGTGAGAAGAGCTTCCAAGAGTTGAAGACTCGACTTACCTCAACACCGGTGTTAACTCTTCCGAAGGGTACTGATGGGTTCATGGTGTATTATGATTCTTCAAGAATCAGACTCAGGTGTGTATTGATGCAACGTGGAAGAGTGATAGCATATGCCTCTAGACAGTTGAAATTCCATGAGAAGAATTATCCGACCCATGATCTTGAATTGGCTGCGGTGGTGTTCGCATTGAAGATATGGAGACATTATTCTTATGGGGTCCACGTGGATGTGTTTATGGGCCATAAGAGCTTACAATATGTGTTCACTCAGAAGGATCTCAATCTTCAACAAATATGGTGGTTGGAACTACTCAAGGACTACGATATGAATGTCCTTTACCATCTGAGTAAGGCAAATGTAGTAGCGGACGCACTTAGTAGACTCTTTATGGAGAGTGTGTCCCATGTGGATGAGGAGAAGAGGGAGCTGGTGAAAGATGTGCATCGACTTGAAAGGTTTAGAGTTAGGTTGGTCGACTCGATCGATGGCAGTGCTGTTGTGCAGAACGGATCAAAATCGTCCTTGGTGAACGTTGTGAAATTTAGACAAGATGAGGAACCGATTTTGGTAAAGTTGAAGGAATTCGTTCAAAGTTAGAAGGTGGATGTCTTCTCCTAAGGTGGAGATGGTGTGCTTCGGAACCAGGGTCGCCTATGTGTTCCAGATGTTGATGATTTGAGGAGTCGGATGTTGCATAAGGCTCATGGATCCAGGTATTCTATCCATCCGGGTTCCACCAAGATGTATCGTGACCTACAGGAAATCTATTGGTGGAATGGTATGAAAAGGAATATTGCAGAATTCGTAGCCAAGTTTCTGAAATGTCAGCAAGTACAGGTTGAGCATCAGAGACTAGGAGGTGTATCAGGATATCAGCATTCCTACTTGGAAGTGCGAAGAAATTATTATGTATTTCATCACATGTTTACCTCCTACTCACCGACAATATGACTCCATTTGGGTTGTGGTAGAAAGGTTGACCAAGGCTACATATTTTCTACCGGTTAAGACCACGGATATGTAAATTATATATCTGGGAGTTAGCTTGATTGCATGGAGTGCCCTTATCCATCATTTCAGATTGAGGTACTCAATTCACCTCTCAATTTTAGAAGTCATTTCAAAAAGGGCTTGGTACACGGGTTAGGCTCAGCACAACATTTCATTCGCAAATGGATGGTCAAGCGGAGCGGACAATTCAGACCCTCGAGGACAATTCAGACCCTCGAGGACATGTTGAGAGCATGCGTGATTGACTTCAAAGGTGGTTGGGATGATCACTTGCCCCTAATCGAGTTTGCCTACAATAAAAGCTACCACTCTAGTATCCAGATGGCGCCATTCGAGGTTCTCTATAGGAAGAGATGTAGATCAGCCATCGAATGGTTTGAGGTTGGTGAGGCGGCAATGATAGGGCCAAATTCGGCTCATGAGGCAATGGAGAAGGTTCAGTTGATAAGAGACAGGTTGAAAGCTGCCCAGAGTCGCCAAAAGTCTTATACGAACGTGAGAAGAAGAGAATTAGAATTTGAAGTCGATGACTAGGTCTTTCTGAGGGTGTCTCCCATGAAGGGAGTGATGCGGTCTGGAACGAAAGGGAAACTTAGTCCCCGCTATGTCGGCCCGTACCGGATAGTGAGACATGTTGGTAAGATGGCTTATGAGTTGGAGTTGCCCTCAGAGTTATCTTCTGTTGATTCTGTGTTTCACATATCGCTTTTGAAGAAGTGTTTGGGTGATCCAGCCTTAGTTCTCCCAGTGGACAGTGTTGGTGTAAAAGACAGCCTTATTTATGAGGAGGTCCCGGTGGAAATTTTGGATCGATAGGTTCGAAGGCTAAGGAACAAGGAAGTAGATTCAGTGAAACTATTATGGAGGAATCATCATGTTGAAGGAGCTACGTGAGAGGTCGAAGTAGATATGATGGCTAGATACCCACATTTATTTTCTACCGGCTCAGTTTTAGCTTGAGGTATCAGTTTTGCACTCAAACTCTATTTAGTTTTCATATTTAGTTCATGGGAGAAAGTTTCTTTTATGTATGTGAATGTATGTATGATTCGTGAATTCAGTTCTGATGTGTAGTTTGAATCGGAGGTAGTCATTTTGTTAGTTTTCAGTTTAAATGATCAGTATTTGAATATGATAATTGCATTTTCTCTGCTTTTCTGTATGTTTTCCAACATTTGAGGACGAATGTTCCCAAGGGGGAGATATTGTAATACTCTGGAAGCTAAAGATCATACCCAGGAGTTGCAGTGGAGAAAAAGTGAAAATTTAGAATCAGACTCAGAACGAGCCATGAGAAGACTCGTGAGGGCAGCCCACAAGTCGTGAGGTGACTCGTGGGGGAAGTCCATGGATTTAATGAGAAGAACTGGAGAAGTGAGACCCCAAAGGTATGACCACGACTTGTGGTCAGGCCCCACGAGTCATTGGGTCAGCCATGGGGAGGGTGAATAAGAAAATAAAAGAAAAAGGAGCAGTGGACTTGACGGAATGTCCCCACAAGTCGTGGTCAGCCCCCACGATTCGTGGGGTGAGTCGTGATCATGCATGGAATAGATTTTGTCGAGGCAAGGCAGTGTACATCATGGATGGTGACCACAAGTCGTGGTCCCCAATAACGAGTCATTAGGATGTCGGTGACGAGCCTAGAAGATCAAATGAAGTAGTGTACTTAACGAACGACTCCACGAGTCGTGACCCTCAGCAACGAGTCATTAGGTCCTCCATTAGGACGACCTGGTAGTTGTTCTCTGCGAATTTAGTAAGGTTTTTTTAATAATTCCTAAGTCCCTAAGACCTAAATTGTGACGCTTTAAGTTATGAATAGTGACTTTTAAAGGGATTAAGTTCATTTAGGCCTCATTCATTCATGCATGCAAGGTAAAAGACTTGAGAAGGTGATCAAGTTTAGCATTCATCAATTGCTTTTCAATTTCCTATTGGGCATCAAAAGAAGTGTTAGAATCAACTACCAAAAGGTATGTAGGATTATGAATGGGTGATTTCTTTCACACCCATGTCCAATCCCTCTCTAAAGTATGAAATTCTATGTCTAATCTATGGGGTTTTAACCCAAATGCACGAATCTTCTATTTCTATACATGGGTATGATTTGGTTATGATTATACTATTGAATTATGAAGCATGGAAAAATTTTATAATGTTTTCAATTTAAAATCATGATTTTAGTTTTATGAATTAAAAGCCCATAGATGAGATGTTCATGAAAGATGAGATTTGTGATGAATATATGATGATGATGAGATATTATGATGAAAAGCATGATTTGAAGCTACCCATGTTTAAAATTATGTTTTTGATAAGAATTTAGTATTCCTAAGTATGATAAAGCTTTAAGCAATGACCACATGTTAAGTATGAATGATGGTTTTCCCGAATTAAGATTACCACATTATTTTAGAGCAAAGCCTTCCGATTATATTTTCATCTTGTGGTATGTTTTGCAATAAAGCTTCTCATATGCATGATTTCATATTCGAGATGTATTTGATTATTGAGCTTCATCAATAGACGATGTTGAGTTTCGTTATAAAACGATTTAGAGCATATGCATGTTTTGGGAGTAATGTCTAGCACCGAGTAGGCTAAGGGTCGATCAACCTATGCCTCAAAACTACACGCTAACATAGGTTTACACTACTATATATATTACTTTGGGACCTCCCTTGTGAGCTATCCCCTTTCCGAATGGGACTTCCGCTTGATATCGATATCATCGTATCGTCCCTAGCCCTGGAACCTTGGATGGCTCTACCCACTTGAGTGTGATAGTTAGGACCACGTAAGCTCTATCGTGGTATGTAGGTTAAAAGACGAGTCTCCCATTGTCCCTTAGGATTTCAGATATGCATATTTATTACTCATGAGATTTATATATATATATATATATATATATATATGCATGTACTAAAGCAGGTTTGACTCAATGTTCAGCTTTACTTATAAATGTTAGAATTCATCTTTTAGTTAATCGATTCAGTTATGATGTCATGAAGTTATGTTATGTTATGGAGAGATCATGATTTCAGAAAGAACGCATGCAAGCTCTATTCTCAGACTCTTATTTTTTATGTTATATTATGCATTGGTTTTAAATGATTTTATTTACTCAAGCAGTTTTACTTACCCTGCATATTTGGTACATTCCACATACAGACCGCATACTCTATGCTATATTGTTTCATGATACAGGACACGGCTCTCAGGTTCAGCCCTGCTCGTAGTTAGCTTATCAGAGTTAGCGCTTGCATTGTTGGTGAGTCCTCATCTCTCGAGGACTAGTCTATTCAAATTTCTTACATGTATTTCAGTTTCAGTTTTGTTGAGTTAGTTGGGATCTTGTCCCATCAACTTGTCATGTTTAGAGGCTTTTCAGACATATGTATGTATTTAGCTTCAGATTTCGTATTCTGATGTTGTGTTCAGGTTAGACTTCCACTATGAGTATTTTATTGATTATTCAGTTTCTTGATTAAGATTAGATATAGGCTTATTCCATGGGTCGACTTGGGGTCTCTCGGGGCTCCTTGTCCTATGGTACGATCCGGGCCTCCGTTCAAGTCATGACAATCAAAAAGTTTGAAATCTAGACCGGCTAACAACGGAAGGAAACCACGAGTCGTGGTTTGGTTGTAAAAGTCATGGTACGACTCGTGGTGATTGGCAGTGTGTTTTTCCCTATCGAATCTTTAAGGGAATTTTTGTAATTCCTAAGCCCCTAACATCCTAATGACGTCATTTTAAGCCCTGAAATGAGTGTTTTGAAAAGGTTTAACCTATCCTAAGTCATTAGGATCCCATGGATGCATTGAATTGAGATTCCCTTCCTAGATCAAACTAGAATTCTCCTCAATTTCTTCTCCAATTCTCTTGGGATTTCAAGGCTAGTTTGGAAATCAGATTACCCAAGAATGTGGGGCTATGAATGGGGGATTTTTTCCACCCTCCTTCCTAAGCTTCTTCTCAAATTCATGAATTCAAGTTCTTAATCAAGTGTATTGATTTCTAGGGTTTAAACCCAATTTTATGAAACTACCTATGCTAAGTTTATGGGTCTAATCCCCTCATTTTCTAAAGTATTTTTTAAGTCTAATGGGAAGATTTTATCCTCAATTTGATTGTAAATTCATGATTTTTAGTTATTATAAATTATGCCATGTTATGCATATTTTATGAAATTCAAACTTATGATCCATGATGAGATATCTAGTATACATGAATGTTTATGAGCTCTCAATTTATGATTCCATCATTTTGACATATGAAGTCAAATATGCATGATCTTATGACTTGGGCAAGCCCATTCAAGTTAAGTATGTTATTTATGATTTATCCAAGGCTAATAAGATCAGTTTACGATATGATTTGGAGCCAAGACTCCCAATGTAACTTATGATATGATATAGATTGAAGACTCCCAATGTTAAAATTTAAGCTATGTTTTGAGAATATGATATCAACTTTATTGAAAAACAATGTGAGCTATATGCATGTTTTGGGAGTAGTGTCTAGCACCAAGCAGGCTCGGGGTTCCGAGGTTCCCCAGTTTCATAACTATGTGAAAATATAGGTATATATCTTTGGGACCTCTTAAGAGAGTTTTCCCCTACCCAAGAGGCTCATCTTGATATCAATATCATGGTGTAGCATCCTTTTCCCTGGCAAGGTTTTGGACGGCTCTGCCCACCTGAGTGTGATAGTTGGGGCATCACATAAGATTTATTATTATGGTGCCTGTTATGACGAGTCTCCCATTGTTTCTCATGATTTCAGTTACTCATGTTCATGACTTATGATATTATGTTTTATAGCAAATTTGACCCAATGATCAGTTTATGAGCTTTTACTTATGATTTAAGCTATGACAAGTTATATAATTTCTATTTCTAAATCTTAGATCACTTTGTTCAGTTATGATAACCAGCTTATGATCATATATATCTCAGATACAGTTTTTAGCATGCATTCCTTACTCTCATGATCTTTTGATTTATATGCATGATTTCAACTAATGTTTTATTAAGAATGTTTTACTTAGTTTACATAATCAGTACATTTCAAGTACTGACCACGTACTCTATGCTATATCATCTCATGATATAGGTTCAGGTGATCCAGCTTAGTCTTGCAAATAGCTGATTCCCATCTCAGTCCGGTCCTTGCTTTGTGTGAGTGCTTATTTTTTTGGGGACAGTTAGTAGTTATGTTTTGCATGTTATTTTAGTTTTCATACTCTAGCGAGCTAGTTGGGGGTGTTGTCCCATCAACTCATTAGATATTTAAAAGGCTTCTCAGACATTATATAGATGATTCAGCTTGTCGAGTTTTGACTCCATTTATGGCCTCTGTTATATTTCAGACTTTCTCTTATTCATGTTGCCTTTAATTTCCACGTTAGCTATGCCCTTGAATTGCTATGCATGTGTCATGGTTTAGCTTAGAGTCAATCATTGTTTTAGGTCCCGCTTCTCGATTCGGTCCTATGCTCGGATCATGACATACTTATTATCAGAGCAAAGGTTTAGGTGTATCCAAGGGTTTCTAAAAGCCACATTATATAGAGTCTTTTCCATGGGTGTCAAGTGCACCACACTTATGGGAGAGTGATAATGCTCAGACTCACACTTCCTGACAAAGTATGAAGCGGACGTTGTCAATAAAGAAATCATTAGTAATTGCGACTTATCTCCAAATTAAGGGGTTTATAGAAATCTATAGTAAAACAATATTGCAATTGTGGTTGTTTTCAAGAATTGCAAATAACTAGGGTAAGTGTTCCCCATGGGTTAATAACTACTTCGGGTATACATGCGTCATCAATCCCAATGCTTACTTATATAATTGATAACAAAGGTTCATCCAAACGACTGGATCGTACCTATTGGATAACTTTAATACTACAAAAGTTCCTAAGACTACACCTGAGATTTGAAGTGCGATCAATAGAAAAAGTTGGAAAAAAATTTCTTCAGTACGACTCAACCTACGAGTCGTTGGTTGGTAGTACGGGTCGTAGGAAGACCCAAGTCCAGATCAGATAAGTTGTTTCCCAACCACGAGTCCCCACAATGAGCTGTAGTATGTGGGTATGACCCATGGCTAGGAGTCGTAGCAAGTCTTTGGATTTATCAGGTGAATGATTACACGGGTAATAATACGACTTGTAGTATGAAGTTACGGGTCATGGAATTATTCAGAGAGTTGGGAAAAATGGACTCATTAGTCACTGGAGGAAACCATGAGTCATGGGTTGGTGGTATGGCTCATGGTACGAGTCGTAATATGATGGTGCAAATCATCGGTTCAGTCGTGAGTTAATATTTTATAATGCCTTTCACTTTTAGGATAAGTTAGGAACCCTTCTAGGTATGTGGATAAACCTTAACCCGATGAAGTTATGGTAACAAGGTGTTAAGATTAATTCCAAAGTGTAAGAAGTTCATTGAATGCAAATTAAGGTCATAAGGAACCTCTGGCATGAAGTTGAGTTGAGGGCCTTCTTACCGATTGGATTTTTCGTATTAGTTTGTATAAGGGTCAACTTCAATCGATAATAGCTCCCATGTTACAAAATGTTTTTGGGTGATTCTTCTCAGCTCCTATGTTACAAAATGTTTTTGGGTGATTCTTCTCATCAAATTGAATCTCTTTGAGTCTTATTTCCAAGTATCCGACCTTGCGCCAATCGGAGTTCGAAGTAAAAAGTTATGAACGATTTAGTGAAGCTGCAATAGGCATTGTACGACTCTCAGTATAAGTCGTACAATCAACTTATGACCCCATACTATTGGTCGTAGTGACTGCCAGTTGCAGGTTTTATTTCGATAGTTTGGGGTATTTTAGTAAACTCCTATTCTTCTAACTACTAAATGATGTCGTTTTGGGCTTCCTAAAGGTCAGATTAAAGGGATAACTTAGCCTAAATACTCACCCTCTTCAAACATCCATAGATTGAATCTTTCTCTCAAGAAGAAGCTAGGGTTCATAACCTCCAACTTGTCAATTCCTCTTAGATCTTCAAATCAAGTCAACGGATCATCAACCCAGGTATGTAGAACTTTGAGTGAGGGGTTTCTTCCACCCTCACGCCTTTCTCAAGTTGTATTCATGATTCTCACTTCCCATGCTCTAATTTTGGAGTTTTAGGATTAAGTTTCTTATGGGTGAATTCTTTCATGTTCGTTCATGAAAGCAGTTTCCTCATGATTCAATTTATGTCCCTATGATTATGAATGCTTGTCCCTTATCAAAGCTCTCATGAATCTATGAATTCCAAGTTTCAAGTATGATTTTAAGAACTTCTTGGGTTTTAACCCAATTTCATGAAATTCTCTATATGTCTATGGGTCCAATTCCCTCATGTTCCAAAGCATGTTTTAAGATTAATGGGCAGATTTCATCCACAATTTTATTACAAATTCATGTTTCCAAGCTATTAGAAAAGTATGCCCTATTATGCATGTTTTATAGAAATTCAAGCTTATGATCCATGATTTCATGTATGATGAGATATTTAGCATGCATAAATATTTATGAACTCTCAACTTATGATTCCATAATTTTGACTTATGAGTCTATTTCAATAATGCATGATTTTAAGTTTTGGTCAAGTTCACGCAAGTTAAGTACGTTTTTATGATCCAGCTCAGTTCTATAAAATCAGCTTACCATATGGTTTTGGAGTCTATACTCCCACTTTCAGCTTATGGTATGATTTCAGCTTCATTGAAAAATAATGGTGAGCACCTTGCATGTTTTGGGAGTAGTGTCTAATACCGAGTTGGCTAGGGGTTTATATAAAACCCAGGTCTCAGAACTACGCGCCAACATAGGTTTACATATATACTTTGGGACCTCCCTTGTGAGCTTTCCCTTGCCCTGAATAGGCCTTCAGCTCGATATTGATATCATGGTTGCGCCCTTAGCCCTGGCAAGGCTTTGGGCGGATCTGCCCACTTGAGTGTAATAGTCGGGACCACGTAAGCTCTATCGTGGTAATGTCGGTTATATGACGATCCTCCCATTATTCCTCATAATTTCAGTTATGCATGTTCATCAGTCATGATATTAAGTTTTTAGCAGGTTTGATCCAATGTTCAGTTTTACTTATGATTATCAGTTTCAGCTTTGGGTCATTCGGTTCAGTTAATGAGATTTAGTTATGTTTAAATGATATTTTCAGATAATATCATGCAAGCTTACTCTTGGAATCTTATGATGAAATGTTTTATGATATGCATGATTTTAGTTTACTTACTCAGCAGTTTTACTTACCTTGCATACTTGGTACATTCCAAGTACTGACTGCTTACTCTATGTTGTATTGTTTCAAGATACAGGCTCGGACGTTCAGGTTAAGTCCCACCACTAGACAGATCCTCAGAGTTAGTATATCCATCCTGTTGGTGAGTCCTCATCCTTCGAGGACCTTTTTATCAACTTGTATTCAGTGTCTTTAGTTTCAGTCTTTAGTGAGTTAGTTGGGGTATTGTCCCATCAACTCGTCAGTATGTAGAGGCTTATCAGACATAGCATGTATTCAGCTTCGGATTAGTGTTATGTAATCCATTGTTTAGATGTTATTAGATATTCATACTTCTGTTATATCATATGTTAGTTTTTTGTATTAATTATGTTGAGCTTTAGTTAACATGTTTATGCCATGTATCGACTTGGATCCATTTATGGTTCTAGGTTCCATGTCTAGATCTGGGCCTATGCTCGGGTCGTGACAATAACTATACTCAATCACCAGGTCAGGTCTCATGAGTGATTTCAAATTAGCCATTATCAATATGTTCCAAATTAACTTTCCTGTGATTGCAGCTCAAGTCATACAATGATCATAAAAATCAAGGCTTTGTTGCAATTCTCTTTTCCTAATCTCTACTTCTCTAGGTTCAAGAAAGTAAGGAATTCAGGCAAGTCCTAACGTTGCGCACTGTTAAGAAATGTTTAAATATGAAGAGAATACAATACAAGCATTTAGCATTGGTTTTGAATCACTTTGTGTAACCCTAGTTCGTTAATCCACCATAGTTTCCATAACCCTAGTAGTGGAGGTTTTAGCCTCACATGATTGTAAGATTGTGTTTACTATTCATAGACAAACACATAATTAAATACTTACAAGGACAATTGAAAGAAAACCTGCTTTGAATATTGATAAACAAAATCAAGAACAATTGAGAAAACCAAGTTTTGATCTCAAGAATTGCTCTCCAATATTGTTTACAAACTTGATAATAATTAACCAACAATTAATTATGAACCTTCTTTTAATGTATTTTGACGTTCTCTTACTAAAAGAAACACAAAAGGTATTTATACAGACAATAGAAACCTTTTCCTAAGCTAACAGGGAAAAATCCAAATTGAATACTTACAACAATAATTGGAAGAAAACCTGCTTTGAATATTGATAAACAAAATCAAGAACAATTGAGAAAATCAAGTTTTGATCTCAAGAATTGCTCCCCAATATTGTTTACAAACTTGATAATAATTCACCAACAATTAGTTATGAACCTTCTTTAAATGTATTCTGACGTTCTCTTACTGAAAGAAACACAAAAGGTATTTATACAGACAATAGAAACCTTTTCCTAAGATAACAGGAAAATATCCAAATCTGGCGCCGACACGTCCTACGACTCGTCATACGACCCGTAAATGGATTATATGGGTCGTGCCTTGCTCTCGTACATTCCTTGGCTTCTGCAGAATTAGCTAAGTGTTGGCAGCTAGTATGACTCATACCATGATCCTACGAGTCATACAATCCATTTGTGGCTATGCTCTGATAACTTTGGCATCTTCTGAAGTTTTCTACGAGTTTTGTGGTACACCTCGTACCTTGCTCCTACCACTCATGACTTCTTGTTACATCTGGAGTTCTGCCAAGTCCTTTAGAATCTATGAAGCTCCCCACAGCTCCTAGTACGGGTCATAGATAGATGTTATGATCCATAGGTGCCACTCGTAGGAGACATCAATTGTGAAAATTTTCTCTGAAGTATTCCACGACTCCAGTTACGGCTTGTACCATCTTGGTACGGCTCATACCGAGAGTTGTACTTTTCCTTTGCAGTGTTCCACCTTCTGAGTTTTTTCATGAGTCTCAGTACGACTCATACAATCTAGGTACGACTCGTATTGAGATCAGTACTTGGATGATTTTTTGCACTTTTCTGCATCTTTTGCACCTATTTTCCCTAAAAACAAAGTAAAAACACCTCATATCCATATATACACACCTAAGTCCATGCTATTTTGTCACTCCCCGAGCCTACACTCCGGATGCAACACGGTACTTGAAGTCACAAGTGACCCCAAGTCAACCCCTAGTCTATCATACACTGCTATTCTGAGTAATCATGCACAACGGAAATATGAAATAATACATAATAGCATTTATAAGAATTAAAAAATGAATATAGAAATTTAAAATATCTGAGAATCTAAAATCAAGTCTGGAAAAACCATCAAACTGAGGAGTTGCTGGGACAAGCCCCCAGCTAACTTTAATTCTAACTAAAAATAATAACTCAACTGAAAGAAAGTAAAGCAAGGCCCTAGGATGATGAGGACTCACACTTCGGCTGCAGCAGAGGAGGATCTGAATCGCGATGACTAACGATGTTGAGTCTGGGAACCTGCAGCTGTATCATGAAATGATACAGCATAAAAGTATGCATCAATACTTTGAATGTACTGAGTAAGTGGGAGAAAACATATCTGAATATAAAGTCTGAATTGAAATGACACGCAATGACCAACAGGTAAGCTAAACTAAACTACTAAAGTAAACTGAAATGGTCAAGATGACCCTGTCTAATGATCAAAGATATGCCCTAAGTTCGAAATACTGAGTCTGAGAGACGACACTAAACTATTGATCTTGGGCAGATTTATATGCCCAAGTGATACTCAAACGTATCATTTTCGCCTTGTTTATCTAGCAATATGTATACATTTTCATGTAATTGGTAATAAAATGTGAATTTATACTAACCAACATGATTAGCATTGTTTTGTAGGTAAAATGTGATTTTGAGGAGCTAAAATGCATGTTGGAACAATATCGGAGTTGGACTTGGATTCGAGCACGAAAAAGGCATTGGACTGCACCAATTAAAGGGGCTCCGCGATGGAGCCGTGGCACGCTGCCATCGCGGAGGCACTCTGCCTGGAGGGTGAAATATTAGTCAAATTCCAGTGGAGCCTTGCGTCAGCTCCGTGGCACGGAGGCAAGCCTCCGCGTTGCATGTCGTGCCACGTTGAAGCTTTATTCCTGGACCCCAAAGTTCCAGAGAGGGTCCGCGTCCACGCCGTGTCACGGAGGCAGTGCTCCGCAATGCACTCCGTGACACGTTGCTTGTTATTCCGGGAAAAATTCCCACTAGTATAAATAGAACACTTAGGCTTATTTTTAATTAATTCAGACTTGGTGGAGCAAGGACGTGGGTTACAGGCAGTTGAGGGACGAAAAGTTCAGGGTTTTTTCTCTCCTTCTTTCTTCTTTCAATCAATTGTTTGTATGATTAACACTTGTTTTAGGATGATTAATCCACAAATGAGTGGCTAATTCCCTTCCTTGCTGAGGTTATGAACATTTGGGATGAATTTTGATTATTGAATTGTATGGTTTTTCATCTTCTTCTTACATGTTGTTCTATTAATTCTTGTTTCTACTGCATTGGTGTGTGGCCGACATTAATGTACATCTAAAAAGTCCGATTTCACTCGAGAGAGCACGAAATTGGAAAGTTGTGAATTAATAGGGTATTGTTCTTAACTTGATTTGGGAAAATTGGGTTTTGATGTGCTTTCCTGATAGAAATATACTTGAAAGCCGTATTAGTCAATTTAGGAACCGGAATTGTATTGCTAGGTCATGAATTGCATTTGATCACAGAAATGTAGACGGATGGTTTATGATTCTTAAGTGAGATTAAATACGAGAGTTTTAATCTCTTTTCTAATGTTCTTGGCTAGCAACTGGAAGAGAAAGATTAACCAACTTATGATTATAATCAAGTTCATTACATGTTCTTAACCTTGGCATGCTCATTACCATAGTTTAAATTCAAAGTAACTAATTGTTAGTAGTTTTAGTATATAATTTATAAAACAAACTTTTCAATTGTTGGTTACGTTGTTGTTAGCATCTTTAGAAGTGAGATAGAATATAGTATACTTAAGCAATTTTTACTTATCCAGAGTCTCCTTGGATCGATACTTGGCTTACTTAAGCCACTTACTACTTGTTTGACCACGTGCACTTACGTGTCGGTTTTTAACACCCAACAAACGCACCGAACAAGTTTTTGGCGCCGTTGCCGGGGAGACTAGGCAATTGGTGAAATTGTATTAAGTGTAAATTTCTGTATTTTTATTTTATTTTCTTAAGTGTTGACAACTTGGTCTTAGCCTATATTTTGCAGACTTGATTTCTGTGAACACTGGCAAGAGACAAAGAGCTGGTGGAATCTTATATAGAGCCTGAACGTATATTTCATAGTAAACGCAGAGAAGCTCTACAAAAGAAGCTGCAGTTGCTCAGACTGACTATTATGGAGCAACAAAATCCACCGGTTGTAAGGGCAGTGTTAGTGCCCGAAGAAGCAACATCAAGGCCGGTTCGTGAGGTGGCAATCCCACATGCCAATAATGTAACATCAAGTATCCGCAAACTAGAGCCTGGAGGGAGATTTGAACTCAAGCAAAATATGGTGCAACTGTTGCACACAAGTGGGCAATTTACCGGTCTCCCTCATGAAGACCCACAACAACATCTCCAAAACTTTTTGGAGATAAGTGACACTTATATACCCGCTGGAGTGTCACCTGATTATGTTCGGTTTACACTATTTCCATTCTCATTACTTGGTGAAGCCAAGAGGTGGTTAAAAGCTGAGCCACCAAATTCTATTTCAACGTGGGATGATCTTGCACGAAAGTTCTTGATAAGATTTTTTCCCTCTAGTAAAATAGCCAGACTTAGAAGTCAAATTCTAAGTTTCAAACAGAGGGAGGGGGAAAATTTGTATCAAGCCTGGGAAAGATTTAAATCCATGTTGCGGGACTGTCCTCATCATCATCAGTCCAATGAGGTGTTGGTACACACATTTATTGAGGGTTTGGAACCCCATACTAAAATTTTGCTAGATTCAGCAGCTGGAGGGCAAGCGCTGGAAAAGACTTATGAGGAGCTGTACACTTTGCTAAACCGGATTTCACAGGGCAATCCAGAATGGAATGCTGATTCATCACGAGGTGGAGCAAGGAAAGCAGCAGGAGTGCTTGAAGTGGATGGATTTACAGCTATCGCTGCACAGATAGCTGCCTTGCAGAATTAGTTGAACAACCACTTCAGCAACATGAATTTGAACCAGCCTTCAGCTTCAGTCAATGCGGTCCAGCAAATGTGGTGTGAAGTGTGTGGTAGAAGTGAGCACTCAGCTGAGTGCTGTCGAGCAAACCCAGATTCGGTTAACTTTGTGGGCAATGCACAAAGAAATCAGCAGCAGTTTGGTAGCGGCTACAACTCAAATTGGAAGAACCATCCAAATTTTTCATGGGGTAGCAACAACCAACAAGGCCAAAGTTCGGGTCAGGGTATGCAAAGAAATCAAGGAGGGCAACAGAACTACCAATCTTAATTCAGAAATCACAATGCCCCTCCTCCACCACCATCACCTACCATTGAGGAAATGTTCAAGACCATGATCGCTAATCAAGCGCAATTGCAGGCTGACTATGTTAAATTGGCAGCCGAAGTGAAAAGTAATCAGTTAGCGACCAAGGCTCTTGAGTATCAATTTGGGCAATTTGCTAGTGCCCAAAATACAAGGCCCAGAGGAGGACTGCCTAGCGACACGGATCCTAATCCGAAGCAGGTAAATGCAGTGACCACAAGGAGTGGTTTGCAGCTGAAGGAGGTGGAACTAGAGAGACCACCTCAAAAGTCAGGGGCAGCAGAAGTTGAGGGGGAGCAAAGTGTGGAAAGGGGGAAGACCAAAGAAGCTGAAACAGAAAGACCTCCACCCCCGTTCCCTCAACGACTAAAGAAACACAAGGAGGAGGCATGTTTCAAGAAATTCATGGAGGTGCTTAAACAGGTACATGTTAACTTACCTCTTGTTGATGTCTTGCAGGGAGTGCCTAAATATGCCAAATACATTAAAGACATTGTGGCCAACAAAAGTCATTTGACCGAGTATGCCATGGTAGCTTTGACAGAGGAGTGCACTTCCCGGATCCAAAATAGACTGCCCACGAAGCTAAAAGACCCTGGAAGTTTTACTATCCAGCTTACTATTGGGCAGAGTATCCGAGCTCGTTGATTGTGTGACCTGGGAGCGAGCATAAATCTGATGCCATCTTCGGTATTCAGAAAGTTGGGTCTAGGGAGTCCTAGACCTACAACTGTAATCTTGCAGTTGGCGGATCGATCCTTAGCTAGGCCGGATGGCATTGTTGAGGATGTTCTAGTGCAAGTGGGCTCCCTAATTTTTCCGGTAGATTTTATTGTTCTGGATTTTGAACAAGACGCGGAAGTCCCATTTATTTTGGGATGACCCTTCTTGGCAACCGGGAAAGCATTAATCGACGTAGCTGCGGGTCAACTTACAATGCGAGCACATGACAAGGTAGAGGTGTTCGATGTGTACAAAGCACCCTAGCTCCCGATGGTGAATGAAGAACTCTCGGTGATCAATGTAATTGATCATGGGAATGCTAAACAAATGGATGATTCCTGAGAGTTGATGGGAAGACCACCGGATAGGTGTGAGCACTACTGGGGGGAGGACAATGATCGTAAGAAATCATCCATCACCCTAGCGGACAATTGAGCGTAAAGGACGTCGAGCCGCGACGGTAAACCAGGCACTGCACGGGAGGCAACCCGTGAATAATTTTTTTCTTTCATTTTGTAAAGTGTAAATAGATTTTATTTTATTTTTTTTTTCTTGATTTAGTACAAAATTTTTGTGTTTTAGTTAGTATTATTATTATTTTTTAGTTAGGGGAAACCTATTAATCTAACCAATTTTATTTAGTGAGATGATTTTCAGGTGAAACGGAGAAAAATGTGCATGGAATCGTGAAGGAAAAGGCAAGGTATGAAAAAATTAATAAAATGCAGAGACAGTGAGCTGGGGCGATAGCTCCGTGTCACGGAGGAGGACCTTCGCGTTACCCTTCGTGACACGTTGAGGTGTAATCTGGAATTTTCAAAAATTCTAGTAAGCTATCGCGATGGCTCCGTGTCACGAAGGCAGTGCACCGTGATGCACTCCGTGACACGTTGCCATATAAATTGTGACGGGTCACACCGGGTTGCCGGGTGACCCGCGTGTTTGCTTCATTTTAAACCCCCGATTTTGCCCCTTTTTCCCTCATTTTTACATTTCTCCATGACCAAACACCCAAAATTCCCTTGCCCATAAACGTGCCACGGTATAAAGCAAAGAATTATCAAGTTTTCTTCGGTTCTTCAACTACGAGGTATGTTTTCCGATTATCTCTCAAGTTTTTGTCGATTTCATTCGAATTTAAGCATGGGAGGTGAACTAAATTAACCCAAGTCGAAATTTAGCATGAATTTGAGTTATTCCTTGATTGATAAATGTTCGGAATGTTGTAATGAGCGTTTGAACTTGTCGATTGCGTGAATGATTCGAATTTGATTGCGAAATTCAATTCTAGGGCTTGGTGGTTGGAATCGAAATGGGTAACTTGTTAAATTTGTGAATTATATATCGGGTTGTATGTATTGAATGAGATAAGTCGTTGTAGAATATTGTTTGAATGTAATAGACGACGAATTCTCAGGTTTTTGGGAAAATGTTGAAAATTGTTCAAATTGGGTTGGTTGTATAGGTTTATGTATATAGAATTTTTGTTGTTGTTTTTGTTTGTTGTTTGTCTTTGCTAAGTGCGATGGTTGAATTGCTAGCGACGGTAGTGATTGGGATTAGCTGTATGAAGTCTGAGTAGTACACTAAAGTTATACCATCGAATTTTTCTTTGCAAACGTACTAAGCATGAATTGCCATCATCGGAGCGCAGGACACAGACGCCCACGTTCTCCGCCAGCTGAACATCACCCCACCATATGCCGATATCAGACGCACATTGTGTGGGGCTCGATCCACAGCCAGATCGAGCAGACATAAGGAAAGGGGTTACCACCAAACTCTGTCGTATTCTCAAATGAACAGGGAGGCCAGAATATGGCTGAAGATAGTCTGCTCGTGCCTAATCCCGGGGGTGCACATGATTGATGTGACCCGGGACCAGGTTTGCCTGGTGTATGCCCTGATGATAGGGCTGGAGATTAATGTTGGGGCAGTCATCATATCCGCCATGAAGAGAGCCCGACTACACCAGGGCCACAAGTATGGGTTCGGGGGACTAATCACCACCTTTCTTCGAGGCCTCGACGTCGAGGAAGAGGCTTTGGACTACATCCCGCAGTTGGAGCGGAGGGCCCTTGACGTGACCAAAACTAAGGCCCCCGACACCACACACGGGCCAGTGCTGACGCTTGGCGAGTGGCATGCTCGTGACGACCAGTACATGGCACCGATGTTTGGAATGCAAATGCTCCAGCTTCGGATCGGTGGGAGACCAGCCACGGAGGAGGAGCTATGGCAGCTCGAGCTGGATTACCCGTTTGGCGAAAACGCCAGGGCTCTATGACGAGTGGGGGCAGCCTTTGTAGAGTCCACTGACGATGACGTCCCCACGGACGAGGAGACAAGTCGGGAGGACTCCGATGTGGAGTCCGATGATGAAGATGGAGGTGACTCGGACATGGGCAATGAGGCAGCAGCACCTGATGAAGAAGTTGAATACTTTGACTGATCAGGGAGTTCCACCACCCAAATTTTGTGATTTTTAATTTTTATGAACACTGGGGAGAGTGTTCGATTTAAGTGTGGGGTGGGGAGTAGTTAGATGTTGGGGCTGGGTTGGTTTGCTTGTATGCTTTCCTCTGTTTTGTATGTATGTTTCCCTGTGTTTGTGAATTGCAAACTGTTCTGTATCTGTACATATTTGTGGTATTGATGTGTGTTGTGGAATGTTGTTGTTGCCAGCTAAGTCTGTAAATCTGTAAAAAATTTTGTAAATATTTTCTTATTTCTTATGTTTTTTTTCTCTATCGAAATGATCGATATTTTTAAAATTTTGCGAAAATATTTTGTTTATATTTAAAATATTTTGTAAATAATTTTTCCATCGAAATGATCGATGTTTTGCAAAATTTTTCGATTTTTATTTTTGGGTTTCTCGGAGTTTGTTTTCGGTTCTTTTACCGAGAATAGTCCCATTGAACCGACGTCATAGTTAGTGACCGTTCCCTATGATGGATGGATGACGACCGTCTTAAGGGAAATATAGTCGGTAGGAGTAGTGATTGTAATTTATTTTCAGTTTTTTTCTTTGGTGGATTGCATCACGGAACCTGTAGTTACTATATGGTTGTGAAATGTTGGTTGCGTGTTGTACTTGATATTCAAAATGCAAAGGTGATTCGTATGAAAGCATGCAGTTTTGTAAATATGTTGAGATACCTAGGCTGTAGAGTTCGATTCGGTGTGGTTGAGGCTTAATTTTTGAATTCATGTAATTAGCTAATTAAAGAGTCTGTGAATGCATCTTGAGTCGAGCATGTGCATGAAGTGTGAAGTGAGGTATTGTTATTCCATGCTATTGTGAAGTGTCTAGAACTTGCCTGGTGTGTGTACAAAACGAAATGAAGGAGGTGTAGTGTTGGAAAGGATGTAGGCATTTCTTTGTTTTAACCGAGAGTTTCTATTTTTTTTCTTGTCATACTCCCCTTTTTATGTGATTGTATACCCTAGCTAGCCCGTTGAGCCTTTAGCCTATTATTTCTTTCTTTTGTCCAAAAAGCTTAAACTGAGCTTAATTCTTTCTTTTCATTAGCCGTAAAGTCTATACAAAACTCTTAAGCGCTTAAGAAAAGAAAATAATTTTCCCAAAGTGTCAAAGAGTGAGAAGGGTGAAAAGAAAAAGAAAAGCAGAGTGAGGAAAGAAAAGAAAAGGTTGAAGGTGCACTTGCTATAACTAAATGATAATGAAGGTGCATGAAAAACCTTTGTTTTTGTGTCAAGTGTGCTTGATGAAATGGGCCATACGAAAGTAAACTATCATGAATGGGATGATGAAAAAAAAAGAAAAGAGAGAAACAATGTCCATACGTTGATGGGAAAGTGTTGAAAAGGCGCTTAATGATGCTATTGGCTATTATTGGCTAATCCAATATGTACTAGTCTCATAGCTTCCATTACAACCCATTAAAGTCCTACGTTATCTTACATTGCATTTCTTTATATTAGTGGAGTAATACACTAAGGGCAAGCTTATGGGTCTTGACATGATGCATGTGAATTCTTTTGGGAGAGAGAGTGAAATTAATTTTTACATGCCCCTACTTGAATGTTTGTGTGTCACATGAGCATAAAGGGGAAGATTCTCTTGAGTTGTGAGGGCACATGCTTGATGAAAGATTGATTTTCGTGTCGGATATCTTGATTAGCTGATTTGCATGAGTTTGCCGATATCGAGAGTCGATTCTTAAAGTCTAGGAAGTCTTGATGTATTAAAGGTCATTGCATTGTTAAGACCATGCATGTTTTCTTGATGATTTGCAATATTGAATGATCGGTATGACCGTAGCTCAAATTGTCGCACCATAGTGGCTAAGGTTGGGATGTAATTTGCATGAATTATGTGTTTGTTGTTCGAGGACGAACAAGGATTTAAGTGTGGGGTAAGTGATCTTGGGCATATTTATATGCCCAAGTGATACTCAAACGTATCATTTTCGCCTTGTTTATCTAGCAATATGTATACATTTTCATGTAATTGGTAATAAAATGTGAATTTATACTAACCAACATGATTAGCATTGTTTTGTAGGTAAAATGTGATTTTGAGGAGCTAAAATGCATGTTGGAACAATATCGGAGTTGGACTTGGATTCGAGCACGAAAAAGGCATTGGACTGCACCAATTAAAGGGGCTCCGCGATGGAGCCGTGGCATGCTGCCATCACGGAGGCACTCTGCCTGGAGGGTGAAATATTAGTCAAATTCCAGTGGAGCCTCGCGACAGCTCCGTGGCACGGAGGCAAGCCTCCGCGTTGCATGTCGTGCCACGTTGAAGCTTTATTCCCGGACCCCAAATTTCCAGAGAGGGTCCGCGTCCACGCCGTGTCACGGAGGCAGTGCTCCGCGATGCACTCCGTGACATGTTGCTTGTTATTCCAGGAAAAATTCCCACTAGTATAAATAGAACACTTAGGCTTATTTTTAATTAATTCAGACTTGGTGGAGCAAGGACGTGGGTTACAAGCAGTTGAGGGACGAAAAGTTCAGGGTTTTTTCTCTCCTTCTTTCTTCTTTCAATCAATTGTTTGTATGATTAACACTTGTTTTAGGATGATTAATCCACAAATGAGTGGCTAATTCCCTTCCTTGCTGAGGTTATGAACATTTGGGATGAATTTTGATTATTGAATTGTATGGTTTTTCATCTTCTTCTTCCATGTTGTTCTATTAATTCTTGTTTCTACTGCATTGGTGTGTGGCCGACATTAATGTACATCTAAAAAGTCCGATTTCACTCGAGAGAGCACAAAATTGGAAAGTTGTGAATTAATAGGGTATTGTTCTTAACTTGATTTGGGAAAATTGGGTTTTGATGTGCTTTCCTGATAGAAATATACTTGAAAGCCGTATTAGTCAATTTAGGAACCGGAATTGTATTGCTAGGTCATGAATTGCATTTGATCACAGAAATGTAGACGGATGGTTTATGATTCTTAAGTGAGATTAAATACGAGAGTTTTAATCTCTTGGCTAATGTTCTTGGCTAGCAACTGGAAGAGAAAGATTAACCAACTTATGATTATAATCAAGTTCATTACATGTTCTTAACCTTGGCATGCTCATTACCATAGTTTAAATTCAAAGTAACTAATTGTTAGTAGTTTTAGTATATAATTTATAAAACTAACTTTTCAATTGTTGGTTACGTTGTTGTTAGCATCTTTAGAAGTGAGATAGAATATAGTATACTTAAGCAATTTTTACTTATCCAGAGTCTCCTTGGATCGATACTTGGCTTACTTAAGCCACTTACTACTTGTTTGACCACGTGCACTTGCGTGTCGGTTTTTAACACCCAACAAACGCACCGAACAACTATCAATAACTGAGACTGAATTGAACTGACTAGTGGGAGAGTCTCTAACTGACATATAACTACATGAGCTAAACGTGGATTCTGATGTATATACCCCACCGGTAGGACCCAAAATACCTTGCCAGGGTACAAAGGCATGAACTGGGTGATCACAAAAGTCTGGGGCCAATCAGGCCAAGTAATAATGTAACCTACGTTGGCAACGTAGTTCCGGGAAACTAGGTGCGCTGGAACCCCAGTCTGCTTGGTGCTAAGTTCTACTCCTGCTGTAAAACATAAACTAAACTACTAGGTTGATAGATCAAAATGAAGGTCCAAGATAGTCAGGGACATATAACTGAAAGTACCCTGAGAGTCTTATCGGACCAGATTCTAAAACTGGGTTCTAGACTGGTCAGAGTTGCTTATCTAGAAGCGTCATAACCGTCTAAGAACAATCTGTAACTAAACTAGGGTCCTGGGGCTGGTCAAAGCAATATAACTAGAATTTCATGAGCGCCAAATGGACCAAATAACTATAATCTGAGTCTAATTCTGATAACTAAGAGGCACCACTGACACCTCGGGAAAAAAGTCTTAGAGTCAAACTGATCAGTTGACAATTTTCTGAATGATTCTTAAGAGATTCTACATTCTAACTGGACTGAACTACTAAGTAGCTAATATAGAACTCAACTCATTCTAACAACAGAGGAATTTCATAATATGACGAAATTTTCTAGAATTTAAAGGGGTTTCATCCAACAAGTGTAGAATCATTCTCCGCAATGGAATAATTGCTCACATATATATATATAATAAGAATTTCTAGGATATTCATCCCAAAACATACTTTGCAAAATAGATGGAATTAATACGCAATAATCTTTACTCGAAAACTAGGGCTATAAATCATCTTGGCAATAGCAACAACTATTTACTTATGAATTGATGAAAGTCATATGAGTAATAAACATGGATAATAACCCAATTGAAATTAACGAGAATCAACACTAAAATCTCTACATATTCAAAAATCTCAGGGCTAAACTGATAGGGAAATCATGGGACGATATTGGGGGACACAAGGGAAGGAAAATTCCCTTGTTGAATTCCCACATACGTGACTAAAATTCTCCCGAAGAAGAGGACCTGAATTTCTGCAATGGAGGACAACCTTAAGTTTGCTAATAGTTTCTTGAGAGAACTTTCAATAAGTTTCCTGAGAATAAATGTGAGAATGAGGTGAGGAACCGTCCAAACCCTCTAATAAGTTAGATTTTATGTCCAAAACGACGTGATTTAAAGCTTAGGAGAATAGGAAATTACTAAATAGCCCTTAGAAAATTGCTGGGAAAAACTACCAAGTGACCCTAACGGGTGACCTGTCGTGGACCTCACTACCTCAATTTTGAAGTACTATACTAGTCTTGACAACGAGTCACCTAACGAGTCGTTGCCACTGATGAAGACTCGTGGTGACACTCGTTAGATGCACTGCCTAACAACTGACTAGGGCTAACAACGGGGGACATGATGAGTCATTGTAGGTGACTACGACTCGTGGTCACCATCCGTCAAGAACACTGCTTCCACTTCACACTTCCAATTCCTCATTCTCACGACCGACCTAACAAGTCGTTAGGTCTCACAACGACTCGTCAGGTGGGTCGTCCTGAGACATTTTCTATTGATTTTCTGGATTTTTTATTTAAGTCCCGAATTTAGATTTTGAGTTTCCAGGGAATTACATATTTTCTTAGTTTTAAGCATCGAAAGTGTTGTAACCTCACATCACATCAATACCCTCAACTTAAGACTTTTGCATGTCCTTAAGCAAAGAAAACAAAAACTAAAAACGATGCTTAACTAGAAAATAAACCTAGGGTACTACAGCCAATGCCAATCAAAACTTGCACTATAAACTCAAACAGCTTTTGACGCTTTTCCCAGTAAACCAAATTAGCATATGCACATCAAGTAACCACAGACCGTGATAAATAGGGATCAAGATATGTCATTTAGTTATTAGTAGAGAATCAAGTCATCACTAATGTTTTTCACACAGACAACTGGCAGAATAAAACACAAACCATGTGCCCTCACAGCAAATGAATAGATATATGAAAATATGAAACGTGGTACTGAACAAGTAAGACTCTCACTCTCACGAGAAAGCTCCAAATGCTGCACATCAGATATCATAGGCTTGCCCTTATTTTCTATACTTCGGCTCTTCAAAAGGTCAAGCTAGGATAACTATAGGACTTTAAGGCTCTTCAAAAGGTCAAGTAAGGTTAATCAGTTAATCAAAGAAAAATGATTCATTTAAGGCTCAAAATCATAATCAAGGAAATCATATTATTCTAGTAGGGTAATTTAAGCTAAAATTAGCTAAGCAAAATAGCCTATGATCCTTTCCTAACCAACCATCCTAAAACCTATGTAAAGACCAACTGGGCAAGTTCTAGATCCTCTGCGAAGTATTGAACAAGATATATACCTCACTCACTCATGGTACATGTTTTATAATCATTCTACCTGTCCGGTTCATACATGGCTAACTATAACTACTCATGCTAATACACTAAATGACACAAAAAGATCCACATAAATCATGTTTTGCAATCAACAAGTACACATCTCACCATCAAAAAAATTTTAAACAGGGTCAATTTTTTTCAAAACATCAAAACTAGTGTGTTCTATTGGTTGAGTAATCCCAAGCTACTTTCTAATTAAACAAAAACATCCTAAACATGCTGATTTTAATAGATAGCATGCTCGAGGTATATAAACACGGCAATAAAAATTCTCGGACGAATCCAAAAATCCAAAAAATATACAAGTACACCCCCTCCCCTTTTGAAAAGCATGCTTCATCCCCGAAGCATAGAATATAAAACATAAGGAAGGGAACATACCTGTGGCTACTCAGACTTCACCTTCCATGGGTTGCCTCCCGTATAGTGCCTAATTTAACATTGCGGTGCGATGTTACTTTCATGATTCTTCAGGCATCATCAAGGTATCGCCTCAATTCCTCTTATTTCCTCAGTGTCTCCCATATATAGCTTTATCCTTTTCCTGTTCACCTTGAACCTTTTTCCATCTTTATTCTCAAGCTCCACTGCACTATATGAGGACACATTCACCACTCTATATGGTCTCATCCACCTAGATTTAATTTTTCGGGATGCAAATGGAGCCTTGAGTTGAACAGTAAGACCAGATCACCAACATTGAACTCCTTTTTTACAATCATTCTGTCATGATAGATTTTCATTCTTTCTTTATAAATGGACGCACTCTCACAAGCTCGAAGACGAAATTCATCTAACTAATTATGTTGGTCAAGTCTCAACTTGGCTGCTTCATTCCAATTTAAGTTCAACTTTTTCAGAGCCCATAATGCTTTATTCTCCAACTCAATTGGAAAATGACATGACATTCCATAGACTAGCTGATACAGAGATGAACCAATGGGAGTCTTATAAGTTGTTTGATATTCCCACAGTGCATCAGCGAGCTTCCTAGACCAATCTGTTCGGTTGGTATTTACTATCTTGGCCAGAATGGTCTTTATCTCCCTGTTTGAAACTTCCACCTGCCCACTTGATTGAGGATGGTAAGGTGTTTCCACCTTATTCTTGGCACCATATTTTTGCAGTAGAGTTCTAAAGAGGCAGTTACAAAAGTGTGATCCACCATCACTGATGATTGCTCTGGGAATAACAAACCTAGTGAATATGTAACTTCCGTAGAAATGTTGTGACACTTTTGCCTTCATTGTTAGGTAATGCAATAGCCTCTACTCATTTGGAGACATAATCCACCTCAGCCAAGATGTATTTTATCCCAAAGCTAACAAATGGGCCCATGAAGTCAATACCCCATAAATCGAATAACTCAACTTCCAAGATAAGGGTTAATGGTAGCTCATGCTTGCAAGTAATGCCACCATGTCTTTCGCATTGATCACATGCCTTGGCATAATCATAGGCATCTTAGTGAATAGAGCGCCAGTAATATCCACACTGCAAGATTTTGTGCATAGTTTGAATACCACTATGTTGACCCCCAACTGGGGCACAGTGGCAAGCCTCCAGAATGCTCAACATTTCTACCTCTGGCACACACCTCCGAATTAACCCATCTGCATAAATGCAGAATAAGTATGGCTCATCCCAATAGTACCTTCGAGCGTCGAATAAGAACTTCTTCCTTTGTTGGGGTGTCATATCTGCTGGATCATGTCACTGACCAAATAATTTGCATAGTCAGTGAACCAGGGAATCAAGTCTTAAGATACAGCTAGCACCTGCTCATCTGTGAAAGCATCATCGATATCAAACTCCTCTCTTGCTTTAGCCTCAGATCCAGTCTAGACAGGTGATCAGCTACCTGATTTTCAGTTCCTTTCCAGTCTTTCACCTTAAACTTGAATTCTTGGATCAACAACACCATCTGATCAACCTGGGTTTAGCATCAGGTACCTGATCTTGCTGTGATTTTACAGCACTTTTGACGCTCAAAACTAAGAAAATAGCATGGACTTAGGTATATATATGTGGATATAAGGTACTTTTCCTTTGGTTACAGGATAAATTGGTGTTGGAGAAAAACTCTGCAAAGATAGCCTAAAAGAGTACAAAATAGGCTCAACTCACAATTCACAGTACGAGCCATAGGAAGGTCCTACGAGCCGTACTGCTGGTCGTGAGAAGTTTCAGAAGGCTAAGGATGAAGAGGTGCATCATAAGAGTCTCAGTATGAGTCATACAAAGCTTGTACGAGTTGTGGTAAAGAAGTCGTGAAAAGATTCAAAGGATTTGCACAAGAGGCGGACTCTTGCTACAGATAGACAGTACGAGTTATGGAATGAAGGTACGAGTTGTACCATAGCACTCGTAAAGAACTTCAGAAAAGTTGCAATGTCTCAGAGCCAAGCCACGAAAGCACAATACGAATTGTAGGAGCAATGTACGAGTTGTACCAGGATCTAACACTTACCCAAATTTCAGCCATCCAACTGATATACGAGAAGTAGATACTATTCGTACCTACCTGTTAAAAATCATATGATGGGTCATGCTGCATGCGGCTTCAGTTATGGAAATACACCCTGTTAGCCTAGGAAAAGGATTTTTATGTCTGTATAAATACGTTTTATGTTATATTTTCATTAGAGAATAGAAGATTTTGTTAGACATAGTTTTTGTTAGACAATCACGAGAGAACATAGAATTGAGTTGATTAACTTGTGATCAACCTTTTTCTCAATTTTCTTCTTGATCTAGTGAATTGTTCTTGATAATTTCAAGATTTAATCAACCAAAGATTTTTCCATCTACGATTGTAAGTATTGATTTATGTATTTAATCATGAATCTAAATCACAACCTTGTATTATATTCGCTTCATACTTTAATGTTTCTTAACTGTGTACAATGTTAGGACTTGCCCAAATTCTTTACTTGCTAGAGCCAGAGAGGTAGAGATTAGAAAAAGAGAATCACAACAAAGCCTTGGTCTTGATGATCATTGTATTAACTTGAGTTGTGGTTGAAGGATAGTTATATTTGGGACAAATTGATAACGGTTAGTTTGCAATCGCTCATGAGACCTGACCCGGTGATTGAGTATAGTCATCCAATAGGGACGAACCAGTCGTTTGGATGAACCCTAGTTATCAGTCCTACAAGTAAAGTGTTGGAATTGATCACTTGTGTATACCATAAGCAGTTATGTATCCATGGGGAACATAAACCCTAGTTAGTTTTAATTCTTGATTTTACAACACAATTCTAATCATTATTTTTTAGTTATTATTCTCTTTAAACCCCCCACTTTGCAGTAACTACCTAACAAAGTTCACTTACCGGCAGTAGTCTAGCTCCTCCATATTCCCTATGGGTTCGACCCCAACCTCTAGTTGGGTTCTTTATTAACAACATCCGCTTCATGCTTCCGAAGGGGGTATGTTTTGAGCGTTATCAAAAAGTTGTGCCGTTGCTGGGGAATACGGCTAAGACTAGATTATTTGCTTGATTTGACTCTTTCGGTAGTTATTTCCTTATTTATGTTTTCTTTTTGTTTTTGATACCCACAGGCTATCTTTTGGTAAATGCTAAGCACTCGGAGTAGTGGAGATCCCCTAATTCCGTTGAACCCCGAAATTGAACAAACACTGCACAGAATGGAAAACCATGAGCAAAGAGATGCCCGCATAGCTGAAGAAGCTAAGTAAGACGAGCTAGCTCGGCAAGCTACACTTCAGGATGCGGAAGATGTCAGAGATGAGGTAGTGAATGTTGGTTGACATGGGAGGGGCAACAGAGGTTATAGACATGCCTCTTAGTTTATTGATGATGAGGACCTAGACATTGATGAAATTGGGTCGACTGGAGCAATTGTGCCACCACCACTGCCCACTGGGGCCAAGTTCAATATCACCAGTACCATGATTCAATTGCTAAACATGAAAGGGGTGTTTACTGGCCACGCAGCGGATGACACCAAACTGCACTTGATGAACTTCGTAGGAATATCCAAGGCGTACAGGTTGCCCAGAGTTAGCCAAGATGCCATTAGGCTTAGACTTTTCCCCTTCTCTTTATCAGGGGAAGCCACTTTATGGTTATGGGAGTTTCCCAACGACTTCATAACCAACTGGAGGAACTCAAACAGGCCTTCTTGGAGAGATTCCCCCCCCCCTCCAGAATGTTGTAGCTAAAAGATGAGATCTATAATTTTCGACAAATCAAGACAGAGGCATTTCATGAAACCTGGTTGCGATTCAAAAAGAAGTTGACAAAGTGCCGAAACCACAAGATCCCAAATGACAGTTTGTTGGAATTTTTTATAGGTCTCTAAATAATAGCACAAAAGTTGTAACGTACAAGGTGGCAGGAGGAGCATTGTTGAGTCACACCTGGGACCAAGAAGCTACTATCCTTAACAGGGTGACCAAGATGAACAGGGCATGGCACACAAGGGAGGCTGATGCAGCGGTCAGTACATATCTTGTTGATTTGACTGCAGACCAATGAAGGAAGACGAACACGACCAAGAGTTGGTTCACATGCGTACATCGTTGGATTTGATTACAAAGCACATTATGGGAGCAGGAGCCAAAATGGTAAATGCAGTAGGAACTCAAGGAATGGAGCCGGGAGCAGATCACTCAAATTCTGAGAAAGAGGCAAATTTCCTAGATAGCCAAGTGACGGGTTTTCGAGCAAATTCCCAAGCATCTAGACAAGACAATTGTCCCCAAGGTTCAATAAACCAAGGTCGGAACCAATACAGAGACAACTATGACTAAAATGGGTACAGAGATAGAAGTTGCGGTCGTGAGCGAGATAGTGACTGGAGAAGAAACGATGGCTAACCCAATGACTGGACTAGAGTTTATGTGCCTCCTAATGCATGAGAGGGGGAGGCTGGGCAATCAACCTTGGAGAGAATGATGGCTGAGAGGCTAAAGAAGGGGAGGTCCACTAATGAGCAATTAAAGGAGATCCGTGGGGACATATCAAGCATGGGTCAGAGAGTGGAGTCTCATGCAACCGCCATCAAGCAAATTGAGCAGTAGCTTGGGCAACTGTCGGCATCACTGAACCCTAGACAAAAGGGTACACTGCCTTGCAACACCATCCAAAACCCAAAGAATGATGTCAATTGCATGACGGTGATGACTAGGAGTCGTAAGACAACAGTTGACCCCCCTTTTTTGGTTATATTTGAACGGAAGAAAGAGAGCATTATTGAGGAAAGTTATAAGGGTGTTGAGATGGAAAGTGTTGAGTTGCCAGAGGCCCCGATAAAGGATAAGGAACCTAACATTGATCAAGGAGAAACTCAAGTGCACAGAGCTATCCCATGACCACCGCCACCGTTCCCTCAGAGAATGAAGAAAAAGGCGGAAAATGGTAAGTTCCAAAAATTCATTTCAATGCTTAAACAATTATCTATGAACATACCATTGGTAGAGGCATTGGAACAAATGCCGGGATATGCGAAGTTTATGAAGGACTAAGAAGAGATCCGTGAGCTATGAGCTGGTAGAAAATGTACATCACTGTAGTACCATAGCTACATGGGTCTTGGCACAAAAGAAGGAAGATCCAGTGCTTTCACTATACCGTGCACAATTGGCAGTGTCGAGTTCGCAAGGGCACTTTGTGATCTCGGAGGAAGCATCAATTTGATGCCCTTGGCAGTTTCCAAGAAATTGGGCTTGGGAGCCCCCACACCGACCACTATGTGGCTACTAATGGCTGATAAAATTGTTAAAAAGCCATTGGGGATCCTACTCGATGTGCTTGTCAAGGTAGAAAAATTTATATTCCCAGTAGATTTTGTGATTTTGTATTGTGAGGTTGATTATTAGGTCCCCGTCATTTTGGGGCGACCAATCCTTGCAACCATGAGGGCCCTAGTTGATTTGGAGGTTGTCCTGCTGAAGTTCAGACTAAACAAAGAATAGGTCACTTTCAACGTTTGCCGAACAATGCAGCAACCCAGGGAGTACAGTATAATCTCAGCACTAGAGGATGAGTATGAGTCACTTGAAGAATTCTGAGCATTCAAGAGACTTGTATCGTGCTGTGAAATTAAATCAGGCTCTTCTTGGGAGGCAATCCAAGTGGTGGCATGGTGAAGTCTGAGTAACCGGGCCACATGCGTCGTGCTACGACATAAAATCAAGCACTTCTTAGGAGGCAACCCAAGTTATTGAACTAATGTGTGCTCAGTGTGCAGGGAAAACCAAAACTGGAGGCAAAAAAATTGATGAAAAAGCAGTTGATACGGCTCTTAGTACGACTTGTGAAAGCCTTGTACGGTCGTAGCAGGAGGTGTGGTGAGATTCAGAAAAGTAATTCAAAGCAATGAGCTACGAGTCATCATACGAACCATACCTACAGAGTACGAGTCATAGGAGGTACTCTTAGGTCCCCAGGTAAGTTTCTCAACTTTCTTAAGCATGAATCTAGGGGACGAGTCGTGGGGACTACCTACGACTCGTGGTATGAGTCGTGACGGGTCAGAATCTTCAATATTACCTGACTCAGCCCATATTTTTAAATATTCCCCTTACCTATTTAAATCTCTTATTTAAACCGACCCTCCTCCTACGCAAACAACCCACTATTCACGACCTACACTCACTCTCCCCACACACCTGTAACTCAAACCACAGAAGAATCGAGCAATTCCTTGCTCAAACCAAGTCCCTCTCAACCCTAAATGTTGATTACCAGTCGAAGAAGAAACAAGTAACACATTGAATATCGCACAATTTTAGCTGGCTTGAAGCTTTCATTGTAAAAACCCTTGTGAGTATTGAAGTTGCTTGAAAAAATTCAAAAATACAATGATCAGGGATGATAACAAACCATGAACGACTGGAAAACATCATATTTTTGTTGGGTTAATACTTTTGAAATTAAGTTCTCAAAATTTGAGTTACGGGTAGTGATTAAAAAGGGGATGGATGAGTAGTGTTTAATTGATTGAATGATATGCCTAGACCTGGGGAAATCTGAGTACCCAAAATGTGAAAAAGAACCCCTGCAAACTGAAAAAAATCGATCAAGTCATGAAAGTGGTATGAAACACAGTATGGGTCGTAATTTGTCACTAAAAGTTGTACTGAGCATTTGTACCAAAGAACTGAACTAGGCTAACCAGAAGAGTCCTTCCTATGCTCGTGGAATCGACCTACAGGTCGTACCACGAATCATCGAAAAATATAGAGGAAATCATAGTGTGAGGCTTTATCAGACGACTCAGGGTACAGGTCGTACCTTCATGGTACGAATCATACCTATGAGTCGTAACATATACACAGAATTACTGGAGCTTCATACGAGTCGTACCTTTAGGGTACGACTCATACTGTTGACCCGTGATAAAATTCTGAGACTATTTTTTCTTGTTCTTTCTTCTCAAATATGGAATTCTGACTGGCTTCTCTACAGGGAACAATGACAATGAAATGAAAAGCATCCAAAGCAATAGCCTGGAGAGCATTAATTGATGAAACATCTGAGTCCGAGGATAGGCAAGCAGGAAACTCCCCTAGTGGTTCGGTTGAGGATTACCAAGTAGACACTTTAGGCACTGATGGAACCAGAACCACTAGGGAAAAATCACGAGCATAAGCCAAAGCTGCCACTGCCACATCTGCCCAAGCTCTCTAGTCTGAGGAGGGAGCTAGAGGAGGTAATCAGGAGTCGAGAAGCTACTCAAATGCAGAAGAAGGGTTTGAGGAGACCCAATCAGGTGAAGCAAGTGGCAATGATGAATCATAGGAGGCCCTAGATGTTGCACAAGAACAGACCCCACTCAGAGAGAACCGCACAGTTCGGTGGAGAGTGTCGGGAGCTAGAGAGGTTTATGAGCAGGGCATTTCTCTCACTGCCAAGAATAAGCCAAGGCGGAGCATCCATGAAGAGATAGGGATCCTCACAAACTCATTGAATGAAGTTGAGGAGATGAAGCGGATATTCAGTTTCTATGGTTTCGAGTGGATGGGCAAGACACCAGCTCAGTATACAGCAGAATTGGTCCGAGAGTTCTACGCCAACTATCTGGCCACAATGGAGCTAAAGGCAAAGGAGGGGAAGAAAATAAAAGACCAGCCCCGACTAGAGAGTGTGATGGTCCGAGGACGAGAGGTAGACATATCAGAGCAGACCGTCTCTCGAGTTCTCTATGACCACAGTTCGTGCCTACACAGATGATGCTCGAGTATGACTACAAGGTGGTGGCAATGAAGCAGATAAGGAATATGGGCTTGCAGGAAAGGCAGAGGCAGCTGCAATGGTTGGTAGGGGTGATTGTTGAGAATAAGGAAGAAGCTAAATGGGTTACTGGTGGAAAGCAGATAAATAAGAACTCGCTCAACTTCATAGCAAAAGCCTGCTAGACAATAGTACGCCACCGGTTAGCACCCACAGTCAACGATAATATATTTAGTGCTGATAGAGTAGCTTTGATGGCATGCCTCATGTCTCGTTACCCCATCAAAATCCCATCATCAAAGAGGAGATACAAGATCGGGCGGTGGGGGTGAGCAATACTATCCCATTCCTGAGTCTTGTATTCAGATTATGTACTGAGGCAGGAGTGCCACTATGACGGGGCGAGGAGCGGCTGATTTGAGGCCAGAGGATTGCAGACATAGGCCTTATCTAGGATGAGAAGAATCCGGTAAGCCGAGCCAGGATTCCCATTGCGATTCCAGCAGTCCATCCAGCAGGGGACACACAAGTGAATGTCCCTACTTTACAAAAGCAAAGCAAGACACCGGCTCCAGATGCCGATCATTAAGAGTCAGCTCCCAGCAACTCAGCTGCACCACAGCCTAGCCTGCAGACTCAGACACGAGTAGGGTATATTTTGGTGCCTCATGACTTCCTCCAAAAGCTGGCCAAACAATTGACCATGGCAGAGCGAAAGATTTAGGCTATGATGGAAAATGTAAAGCCATGGGTCAAGGTGGAGATAGATGCAGCAGCACAGTCTCTATATGATAGCTTGGATGGATTTGAGAGTCGCTTTAATGTGTGGATGGAAGAGCAGACAGAAAACAGCAGTCTCCATAAGGAGTTAGGGGCTCTTCGGAGATAAGTAGTCGAGTTGTCATCACGACAACTGGCAATTATAGCAGCTCCCACTCTTCCAGACTTAGATGTAGAGCTTGATGAGGAGATTGACTTGGTAGCTTATTGGGAGCCAATGGTAGCTGTTGGAGATAAGGGAAAGAAAAGAGCTACTGAGTATGCTGGAGAAGAGAGTCTGAGGAAGAAGAGGAAGAAAGAAAGGAAGGAATGCAAGCGGGCTAGAACAGAGAGCCTGCAGACTCTTGACGCACATATGTTAGAGCTGTAGGAACGATCTAAAGGAGCAGGCAGCTCCACCATGACTTAGTCCAGTCTTGTCAGTGGTCATGACCCTTTGGGTGATCCACATTTAGCCCAGATTGACATCGAGGCCGTTGAAGAAGCCAAAACTACTACGGGGGTAATCACTTCCCCTGTGGATACTTCATAGAGTGCGCCGGCCACCACTAGCGCTATGATTACAGTGGAGGTACCTCCTCTGTAGGACAATAGGAAGCCTAGAGTACCACAGGTATGTTCCCTTCCCTATGATCTTATAGTTCATGCTTCGGGGACGAAGCTTAATTCTCAAAAAGGGGAGGGGGTGTACTTGTAATTTTTGGAATTTTTTATTCATATGAGGGTTTTTCTTGCTGTGTTTCTTTTCCCTCAGGCATGCTATGTAGTAGAACCGGCATGTTTAGGATTTTTATTTCTTATTTTGTGATATTTGTTTAATTAGGAAATAGCTTAGGAGTACTTAGCCAATGAAAATGCACTAGTTTTGATTTTTGAAAAAAAAATTGACCCTGCTTAAAAAAATTTTGATACATTAGCTATGTATTTATAACCGTATGCATGATTTTTGTGGATCTTTTGATGTCATTTAGTTTATTAGCATAGGGAGTCTTGTTAAGCCATGTATAAACCAGACAGGTGAGGTGAATATAAGTCATGTACAATGAATGAGTGAGCTGTAGTACTTAGTTTAGTATTGTGTTGAAGATCTAGAACTTGCCTAGCTGGTCTTTGCATAGGCTAAGGATGGTTGGTTAAGATATGATCATAGGCCGTTTTTGTTGAGCTCACATTTAGCCTAAATAACCCTACCAAAATCAAATGATTCCCTTGATCCCAATTTTGAGCCTTTAATAGACCATTTTTCTTTGATTTACCGATTAATCGTACCCATTTCTTTATAATGAACATGTTGTAGCCCTGGTCCTTCCTTGGATATTTTGAATCTCAACATAGGCAAAATTCCTAAGTTGAGGGCGGCTAGAGTAGGGGTGCATAAAGGTGGGAACGAGAAAAAGGAAAAGAAAAGAGAAAAAGGTGGAAAATGAGGTGTGGTGGAAAGAAAAAGAGATGAAAAAGCTAAAAATCTTGAAAACGAAAATTCAATAAAATACTTGAAAAAAGTTGAAAATACACCATACCCATACAAAAGAACATAAAAGGAGTGAAAAGGGAAGAAGAGCAATGAAAAGAATAAAGGGTGAAATAGGTGAAGAGTAAAGCCAATGTATGTAGTGCCAAGGAAGGGATAGTCACTTAAAAAGATCTCATCTTTATCATGTCCAGCCCTAAGCCTACATTACAAGCCATATCAAGTCCTATAGTAATCCTACTTTGACCATCCGACAAACCGAAATAGACAAAATAAGGGCAAGCATATGGTATCTGATACATAATACTTGTAACTTCTTTATGAGAGTGAGCACCTTACTTGTTTAGTCCCATGCAATGTTTGACACTATATTCGTATGAGTGGGGACTTCATTTGTTGTGAGGGTACATGGATTATCTTTACTTTTACCATTGGTCTGTGTGAAAAACATTGGTGATGACTTGATTGCCTGTTGATTCCTAGATGACATGTCTTGATTCCTGTTTATTATATTTTGTGGTTCCTTGTAATACATTAGCTGATGTTGGTTCATGGACAAGCATCAGAAAGTGTTAAATGTATAGTGCACATTTTGTTTAGTATTGGCTGTAGTATCCTAGGTTTATTTTCTAATTAAGCGTCACATTTAGTTTTTCTTTTTCTTTGCCTGAGGACATGCAAAAGTCTTAAGTTGAGGTTGTTGATGTGCTATGAGTTTACAGCACTTTTGGCGCTCAAAAAAAAGAAAATAGCATAGACTTAGGTATATTTATATGGATATAAGGCACTTTTCCTATGGTTACAGGATAAATTGGTGTTGGAGAAAAAGTCTGCAAAGATAGCCTAAAAGAGTACAAAATAGGCTCAACTCACAATTCACAGTACGAGCCGTAGGAAGGTCCTACGAGCCGTACTGCTGGTCGTGAGAAGTTTCAGAATGCTAAGGATGAAGAGGTGCATCATAAGAGTCTCAGTATGAGTCATACAAAGCTTGTACGAGTTGTGGTGAAGAAGTCGTGAAAAGATTCAGAAGATTTGCACAAGAGGCGGACTCCTGCTACAGATAGACAGTACGAGTTGTGGAATGAAGGTACGAGTTGTACCATAGCACTCGTAAAGAACTTCAGAAAAGTTGCAAAGTCTCATAGCCAAGCCATGAAAGCACAATACGAATTGTAGGAGCAATATACGAGTTGTAGTAGGATCCAACACTTAGCCAAATTTCATCCATCCAACTGATAAATGAGAAGTAGATACGGTTCGTGCCTACCTGTTACGAATTGTAGGATGGGTCGTGCTACAGGCGGCTTCAGTTATGGAAATACACCCTGTTAACCTAGGAAAAAGATTTTTATGTCTATAGAAATACATCTTATGTTATATTTACATTATAGAAGAGTAGATTGCATTAGACATAGTTAGTTTTTGTTAGAAAATAACGAGAGAACATAGAATTGAGTTGATTAACTTGTGATCAACCTTTTCTTGATTTTCTTCTTGATCTTGTGAATTATTCTTAATAATTTCTAAATTTAATCAACAAAGTTTTTTTCTCATCTACGATTGTAAGTATTGATTTAGGTATTTAATCATGAATGCAAATCACAACTTTGCAACTATGAGAGGCTAAATCCTCCATAGCTAGGGTTGTGGGAACCATGGTGGATTAACGAGCTAGGATTGCACAGAAGTGATTCAAAATCAATGCAAAACTCTTGTATTATATTCTCTTCAGACTTTAATGTTTCTTAACGGTGTACAATGTTAGGACTTGCCCGAATTCTTTACTTGCTTGAGCCTAGAGAGGTAGAGATTAGAAAAAGAGAATTACAACGAAGCCTTGGTCTTGATGATCATTGTATTAACTTGAGTTGTGGTCGCGGGATAGTTATATTTGGGAAAAATTGATAAAGGTTAGTTTGCAATCGCTCATGAGACCTGACCCGGTGATTAAGTATAGTCATCCAATAGGGATGAACCAGTCGTTTGGATGAACCCTATTTAGCAGTCCTACAAGTAAAGCATTGGAATTGATCACTTATGTATACTCGAAGCAGTTATGAATCCATGGGGAACATAAACCCTAGTTAGTTTTAATTCTTGATTTTACAACACAATTCTAATCATTGTTTTTTAGTTATTATTCTCTTTAAACCCCCCACTTTGGAGTAACAACCTAACAAAGTTCACTTACCGATAGTAGTATAGCTCTTCCATATTCCCTGTGGGTTTGACCCCAACCTCTAGTTGGATTCTTTATTGACAACGTGGGCTTCATGCTTTGGAAGGGAGTATGCTTTGAGCGTTATCAGTACCTCAAAGCAGCATGATCTGTATGGACGATCACCTTAGTTCCATGCAAGTATGCTCGAAACTTTTCAAATGCAAAGACCACTGTTAGCAGCTCCTGTTCAGTGACAGTGTAGTTCTTTTGGGCCATGTTGAGTGTTTTACTAGCATAATAGATAGGATGAAAAATATTAGCTCTCCGTTGGCCCAAGACAGCACTGAGGGCCACCCCACTAGCATCACACATTACCTCAAATGGAAGATACCAATCTGGAGCTATAATAATAGGAGCAGTGATGAGTTTATCCTTCGGGCACTTAAAGGCCTTCAGACATGCCTCATCAAATACGAATTTCACCTCCTTCTCAAGCAATTTGCACAATGGTTGTACAATCTTTGAAAAGTCCTTGATGAACCTCCTATAGAATCATGCATGCCCTAAAAAGCTTCTGACCCCTTTTACGAAAATTGGCAATGGCAATCCTATTATTACTTCAATTTTTGCTTTGTCCACCTCTATCCCTTTTGCAAAAATTTTGTGACCCACCACAATTTCTTCCTTGACCATGAAGTGACATTTTTCCCATTTTAGGACAAGATTAGTTTCTTCGTATCTATTCAGTACTTTACCCAAATCCTTGATGCAACATTTGAATGAGTCACCCACAACTAAGAAGTCATCCATTAATACCTCGATGGTATCCTCCACCATATTCGAGAATATCGACATCATACAGCACTAGAATGTGGTTGGTGCATTGCACAATCCAAAAGGCATTTTCTTGAAAGCAAATGTTCCACAGAGGCAAGTGAAGATGGTCTTCTCTTGGTCTTCTAGGGCTATAGTGATCTGATTGTACCCCGAATAACCATGAAAAAAACCGTACCATCCTCTACCTGCCAACCTGTCAAGTATCTGATCCATGAATGGCATCGAAAAGTGGTGTTTTGGGTCCAGCAGTTAAGCTTTTGGTAATCCATGCGTACACTCCATCTTGTGACTGGCTTGTCGGTATCATCTTATTCTTCTCATTAGGTACCACTGTGCTCCCACTTTCTTTGGCACACACTACACCGGACTTACCCACTTTCTATCCATAATGGGGTAAACTACACCATCATCTAGCCACTTGATAATCTCTTTTTTCACTACTTCTTGCATCGGTGGTTTCAAGCGTCGCTGATGTATTATGCTTGATATGCAATTTGGCTCGAGTTGGATTTTGTGAGTACATATGCCTAGAGGGATCCCGATGATGTCAGCTATGGTCCAGCTGATTGCCTTTTTGTGCCTTTTCAATACTGTGACCAAAGCTTCTACTTGCTAGTCTGTCAAGTCAGCTGCAATAATCACTGGCTAAGTATTGTTGTCACCCAAGAATGCATATTTGAGGTGGTGAGGTAATTCCTTACGCTCCAGAACTGGTGCTCCCTCCACTGATGGCTTTGCTGGCGGGACTACAAGGTTCTTCAAGTCAAGGTCTAACTTCTTTGATCTAAAGTTTTACGACCCTATTCTTGCTAAAGCATTTACCAATTTCGTGTACCTCGGTACTCCATCTTCCTCATAATTCATCAAGATGGCTGCTAGTGCCGACACATCCTATGACTCGTCATATGACCTGTAATAGGATTGTACGGGTCGTGCCTTGCTCTCTTACATTCCTTGGCTGCTACAGAATTGGCTAAGTGTTGGCAGCAGGTATGACTCGTACTATGATCCTATGAGTTGTACAATCCATCTGTGGTTTGGCTCTGATAACTTTGGCATTTTCTGAAGTTTTCTATGAGTGTTGTGGTACACCTTGTACCTTGAGGGATTTTCATCCATTGCGACACCATTGACTAAGTTGACCCAAAAGAAGGTCAAGTTTCAGTGGTCATATGCTTGTGAGAAGAGTATTCAGGAGTTAAAGACTCAACTTACTTCAGCCCCAATTTTGACCCTACTTGAGGGCATGGTGGTTTTGTTGTGTATTATGATGCCTCTAGGGTTGGTCTCGGTTGTGTATTGATGCAACATGGTAAATTCATTGCATATGCCTCTAGACAACTTAAGACTCATGAGAAGAATTACCCGAGGCATGACCTAGAGTTGGCAGACGTGGTGTTTTCTTTGAAGATTTAGAGGCACTACTTGTATGGGGTGCATGTGGATGTGTTCACGGACCACAAGAGCCTTTAGTATGTGTTCACTCATAAGGACCTGAATTTGCAGCAAAGAAGATAGCTAGAGCTTCTCAAGGACTATGACATGAGCATCCTTTATCATCCAGGCAAGGCCAATGTAGTGGCAAATACCCTTAGTAGGCTGTCCATGGAGAGTGTGTCTCATGTAGAGGATGGGAGGAAGGAATTGGTAAAGGATGTCCATAGGCTTGCCTATTTGGGGGTTCGCTTTACAGATTCGGTGGATGGTGGTGTAGTTGTTCTGAATGGGTCGGAATCATCTTTGGTGATGGAAACCAAGTCTAGGAAAGATGAGGATCCTATTTTAGTGAAGTTAAAGGAAGCTATCTGGAATCAGAAGGTGGAGGTTTTCTCCCAAGAGGGAGATGGTGTACTCTGATATTAGGGTTGATTGTGTGTGCCAGCTGCTGATGACTTGAGAGAGAAAATGTTGAGTGAGGCTCA
Source organism: Datura wrightii (assembly GCA_035772735.1). Lineage (NCBI taxonomy): Eukaryota > Viridiplantae > Streptophyta > Magnoliopsida > Solanales > Solanaceae > Datura > Datura wrightii. The sequence continues at coordinate 15,712,339 of JASDFA010000003.1, forward strand.
TGGCTCTCGATACTCTATCCATCCAGGTTCCACCAAGATGTACCATGATCTATGGGAAGTCTGTTGGTGAAATGGCATGAAGAAGGACATAGCGGTGTTGGTGGCTAAGTGTCCAAATTGCTAGCAGGTGAAGGTTGAGCATTAGAGACATGAAGGTATACTTTAGGATATTAGCATCCCTACTTGGAAGTGAGAAGAGATAAATATGGACTTCATTACAGGTTTTCCTTGTACACGTCGATAGTATGACTCTATATGGGTGATTGTGGACAGGTTGACCAAATTAGCTCACTTCATACTAGTCAAAACTACCGATTCAGCTGAGGATTAAACTAGATTGTACATTTAGGGGTTAGTTTAGTTGCATGGATTTCCTTTGTCCATCATCTCAGTTAGGGGTACTCAGTTCACCTCTCAGTTTTGAAGATCGTTTCAGAAAGGACTTGGTACTCAGGTAAAGCTTGGCAGAGCATTTCATCCACAAATAGATGTTCAGGCTAAGCGGATCATTCAAACTCTTGAGGACATGTTGAGAGTGTGTGCAATTGATTTCAAGGGTAGTTGGGATAATCACTTGCCTCTCGTCGAGTTTGCATACAATAATAGTTATCACTCGAACATTCAAATGGCTCCGTTTGAGGATCTTTATAGGTGGAGGTATAGATCACCTATTGGATGGTTTGAGGTAGCTGAGGCTTCATTAATAGGGCCAGATTCAGTTCCTGAGGCCTTGGAGAAGGTTCAGCTTATTAGAGAAGGGCTGAAAACAACTCAGAGTCATCAGAAATTGTATGCGGATGTTAGGCGGCGAGAGCTTGAGTTTGAGGTTGATGATTGGGTATTTCTGATGGTGTCTCCCATAAAGGGAGTGATGAAGTTCGGAATGAAAGGGAAGCTTAGTTCCCGATATTTTTGTCCTTATAGGATTCTGAGGCAAGGTGGCAAGGTGGCATATGAGTTATAGCTGCCTGCGAAGTTAGCTTTAGTGCGTCCAGTTTTTCATGAATCTTTGTTGAAGAAATGCATCAGTGACTCATCCTTAGTTGTTCTGGTAGTGAACATAGGTGTGAAAGATAGACTTACCTATGAGGAGGTTTCGGTTGAGATCCTTAATCGTCAGGTTCGGAAGTTGAGAAACAAGGAAGTAGCTTAAGTGAAGATATTGTGGAGAAATCAGCCTGTTAAGGGAGCTACATGGAAAGCCAAAGTAGATATGATGGCTAGATACCCACATCTTTTCCCTTTTGGCTCAGTTCCAGCATGAGGTATTAGTTTCATCCTTAGTACCCTATTAAATTTCATGTCAAGTTCATGTCTCTAAGTTTCTTTCATGTCATAGCATGTATGTATATTTCATGAATTTAGTTCATTCATGTGTATCAGTCCGGAATCAGTGACACTCTAAGTTTTCAGCTTCAATTGTTTAGTTTTGGGATTTCAGTTCTTTCCCCAGCCTTTCGGTATGCTTATTCTACATTCGAGGATGAATATTCCCTAGGGGGAGATAATGTAGCATCTCAAAAGTCCCTATGATCAATCCCTAGACATGTAAGCAGATTCCGCAAAAAATCTGCATTTTTTTATCAGGACAACTTGTGGTACGAGTCATTGTACCATGGTACGGGTCGTAGGTTAAGTCGTGATGAGCGACTGGTTGTCAGATCATGGAACAATGAGTCAAGGTACGACTCGTTGTTTGGTGCGATAAGTTATGGTCGAGAGTCGGGGTTGATAGTAGAGTCTTTATGCTTGATGGCTCATGGTACGAGTTGTAGGAGGCTGTAATGGGTCAAAGTACGACTCATTGTAGGAAACAATGAGTCGTGGAATGCAGTCGTGGTTTGAAAATACTGAGGGGAGGAATGATGTAATGAGTCAAGTTATGACTCATTATAGGAAACAAAGAGTCATGGTAGGCATCCTTGGTGAGAATCAGAAAGTTGAAAATATGGACCGGCTGTCAATGGAAAGAAACCATGAGTCGTGGTTTGATGGTATGAGTCATGGTATGACTCATGGTAACTGGCAGTGTGTTTTTCCCTATCAAATCATTAAGGCCATTTTTGTAATTTCTAAGATCCTAACATCCTAATGAGATCATTTTAAGCTCTGAAATGAGTGTTTTAAAAGGGATTAACCTATCCTAAGTCATTAGGCTTTCATGCATGCATTGAATTGAGATTCCCTTCCTAGATCAAATGAGAATTCTCCTCAACTTTTTCCCAATTCTCTAGGGCTTTCAAGGCTAGTTTGAAAGTCAGTTTACCCAGGTATGTAGCGCTGTGAATGGGGGATTTCTTCCACCCTCATGCCCAAGCTTCTTCTCAAATCCATGAATTCAAGTTTTTAATCAAGTATATTGATATCTAGGGTTTTAACCCAATTTTATGAAACTACCTATGCTATGTTTATAAGTCTAATTCCCTCATGTTCTAAAGTATGTTTTAAGTCTAACGGGCAGGCTTTATCCTCAATTTGATTATAAATTCATGATTTTCAAGTTATTAGAAATTATGTCCTATTATGTAAGTTTTATGAAATTCAAGCTTATGATCCATTATTTCAAGCATGAAGAGATATCTAGTATACATGATTGTTTATGAGCTTCCCACTTAAGATTCCATGATTTTGACATATAAAATCTATTTCAAGTATGCATGATGTTATGATTTTGGCAAGCCCATTCAAGTTAAGTATGCTATTTATGATTTAGCAAAGGCTAATAATCAGTTTATGATATGATTTTGGAGCCAAGACTCCCAATGTATTTTATGATATAATATGGAGTCAATGATTAGTTTATGAGCTTTTACTTACGATTTCAGCTATGAAAAGTCATATAATTTCTATTTCTAAATCTTGGGTCACTATGTTCAATCATGATAACCAGCTTATGTTTATGTATATCTCAGATACAGTTTTCAGTATGCAGTTCTTACTCTCATGATCTTTTGATTTATATGCATGATTTCAATTAACGTTTATTAAGAATATTTTGCTTACCTTATATACTGAGTATATTCCAAGTACTGACCGCATACTCTATGCTATATCCTCTCATGATATAGGTTCGAGTGATCTAGCTCAGTCTTGCCAATAGCCTGCTCCCATCTTAGTCCAGTCAAGTCCCTGCTTAAGGTGAGTCCTAATTTTTCTGAGGATAGTTAATAGTTATGTTTTGCATGCTATTTCAGTTTTCAAACTCTAGCAAGCTAGTTGGGGGTATTGTCCCATCAGCTCATCAGATGTTTTAGAGGCTTCTTAGATATTATGTAGATGATTCATTTTGTCGAGTGTTGACTCCATTTATGTCATTTATTATATTTCAGACTTCCACTTATTCATGTTGCCTTTAATTTCCGCTTTAGTTATGCCCTTGAATTGCTATGTATATTCCATGGATTAGCTTGGAGCCATTCGTGGTTCTAGGTCCCGTGTCTCGGTCTGAGCCTATGCTCGTGTCATGACAGACACCAAAGAAGATTTCGACCCATTCTGAGCAATAACACCACCATCTGCGGAGTCGGTAAGGTGAGGCCTTAACTGAACAAGCCTATGGACATCCTTCACCAAATCTTTACTCCCATTCTCAACATGGGACACACTGTCCGTGGATTGTCTATTAAGAGCATCCGCCACTATATTAGCCTTGCCTAAATGATACAGGACAATCATGTCATAGTCCTTGAGAAGCTCAAGACATCTCATTTGCCGCAAATTCATATCCTTATGAGTGAACACATACTGCAGGCTCTTGTGATCTGGAAAACATCCACATGCACCCCATATAAATAGTGCTTCCAAATCATCAAGGCAAACACCACGGATGCTAGTTCCAAGTCATGCATCGGGTAATTCTTCTCATGAGCTTTAAGCTACCTAGAAGTATAAACAAGGACCTTCTTATTCTACATCAACATACATCCAAGGCCAATTCGAGAAGCATCACAGTACACAACAAAGTCATCTTTTCCTTCCAGCAAGGTCAAAATTGAAGCTGAAGTGAGTCGAGTCTTTAAGTCCTGAAAACTCTTCAATAAGAACTGGACCACTGAAATTTGACCTTCTTCTGGGTCAATTTAGTTAAAGATGCTATAATGGATGAAAATTCCTCTACAACCTCTTGTAGTAGCCAGCTAAACCCAAAAAGCTTCTAATATTAGTAGGGCTAACATGTCTAGGCCAGTTCTTCACCTCCTCAATCTTATAAGAGTCCACCTAAACCCCTTCACTATATACTACATGACCCAAAAATGCTACTGAGTTCAGCCAAAACTCACACTTGCTAAACTTAGCAAACAACTGGCAATTCATAAGAGTCTGCAGCACAATCCTCAAATGAGTAACATGCTCTTCCTCACTATGAGAGTATATGAGAATATAATCTATGAAGACAATGATGAACATATCCAAATATTGCTTAAACACTCTGTTTGGAAATCCATAAAAGCTCCTGGAGCATTCATTAGCCCGAAGGACATAACTACAAACTAATAATGACCATACCGAGTCCTAAAGGTTGTCTTCAGAATGTCACTCTCCCTAACCCTGAGCTAGTGATAGCCAGATCTGAGGCCTATATTCGAAAAACACTTAGCACCTCGAAGCTGGTCAAACAAGTCATCGATCCTGGGGAGGGGATACTTATTCTTGATTGTGACTTTGTTCAACTGCTAATAATCAATGTACATTCTAAGAGCACCATTCTTCTTCTGAATAAAGAGAACTGGAGTACCCCAGAGGGACTTGCTAGGCCTGATGAAACCCTTATCTAAAAGATCCTTCAACTTATTAGGCTTGGCTAGAGCCATTTTGTAAGGAGGAATAAATACAGGCTACATATTAGGGAGAAGGTCAATACGAAAGTCAACCTTCCGCTCGAGAGGGAATCCTAGTAGATCGTCCGGAAACACCTTTGGATACTAACACATGATTTAAACTGACTGGAGAGTCAGGGTCTCAGACTTAGAATCCTTAACCCAAACTAGATGATATGTACAACCCTTAGAGATCATCTTCCTGGCCTTAAGGTAGCAGACAAAGTGACTTACAAGAATAGTTGAACTACCCTTCCACTCTACCACTGGCTCACCTGGGAATCAAAATTCTACTAACCGGGCTCTACAATTAACTAAAACATCACAGGCATACAACTAATCTATTCCAAAGATAACATTTAAATTTGTCGTATCTAACTCCACTAGGTCGGTGACTTTATGTAGAACTGTGATAGGGCAATTTCTGTATAGCATTCAGTTATAACTGACTCACCGGCAAGAGCAGAAAATGAGAAAGGTTTTGAGAGGATTTCGGGACTGACACCGAAACTAATAGAAACATAGTGAGTCACGAAGGATAATGTGGCTCCTAGATCTAGCGATGCATAAATATCAAGATAGAAGACCTGTAACATACCAGAGACCACATCTGGTAAGCGCTCCTACTCCTGGCGAGATGATAGTGCATAGAACCTATTCTGGTGTTGATTGCCACCTGCACTAGAAGATGTGCGCTGCTGAGGTGGGCGAGCTACTAGAGCTGCTGGAGTAGTGGATGGGGCACGGTCTCTACGTTAACCTGTTTTGCCGAAGGACAATCCCTAATTCTATGTTCGGGTTTCCCACACCCGTAGCATGCACCGGAGCCAATCAAGCACTCTCCTGGGTAGTTCTTCCCACACCAACTACAAGCTGGGAAAGTGCGCTCCCCTGAAATGCTCCTCTGACCCCTAGGGCCTAATGCTCTACCTCTCTTATCACCCCTAGGCCTGGAAAGAACACTAGTTGATGATGGAGCTTGGGCTAATTACCTCTAGTGGGACTATGGGAGATGTCCACCACCGGACCTCTACTGAGAATACCTAAATCTCCCTGTCCTATCCCTCTTGGCCTGTCTCTCCTTCTCCTTCATCTGCTCCCCTCTATTTGCTGAGCATACATCACCAATCGAGAGATGTCCATGTCATTAATAAGCATGGCGGCCCTGCACTCCTTGACCAGTGAATCTGCAAACCCTAATACAAACTTGCTCATACGATCCCTCGGCTCAGCAACCATCTCTGAAGCATACTTGGACAGCTGGGTGAACTTCAAGGAATACTCCTGAACAGTCATGTTATTCTGCTTCAAGTTGTTGAACTCTACTGCCTTCGCTTCCCTCAACTCTCGAGGAGAGAATCTATCCAAGAACGTCGTGATGAACTTATCCCAACCCATTAGAGCTACATCTACTCCTCCATGGCTCTTCTTCCACTGTTGAAGCATATTATGAGCTACCCCTTCAGCTGATAGGAGGCCAAGTCTGCACTCTCCTCTCCTGAAACCTCATAATCTAGGTAATCTTCTGGATCTCCTCAACGAACTCTTGTGGATCCTCATCCACCTTAGAACTATGAAACTCTGGTGGGTTCATCTTGGTGAAATCTCGCACTCTAGTTGTGGCCGCATTCCCATTCATGTGCATATGAGCCACTGCTTGCTGGTTGACTTGTGCTGTCATAACCTATGCCAACATCTGAAAAAGCATCCTTGAACTCAGCATGAGTAACTTGCTCATGCAAAGGATCCGGTGGAGCTAGTGGGGCTAGCTGATGCCAATCTCTGTTGCCATTTCCATGGCCATTATCATTGCAATTCGCTCTTCCGTAGATTTAGTGGGGAGAAATATTTCTGCAAACGCATATAGCATGATTTAAAAAAATAGAGGGAGTTGAACTTGATCCTACCATATAGATCACAAAGAAAGGAAATTTTCCTAAAACGTCTAGTAGCCTCTTCCTCATAAGTATGGCGTGCTTCACACCCATGAAAAAAGACTCTACTTAATGTGGCTTGCAGACACCCTAGGAAACACCTAAACATATTGCTCTGATATCAAGTTTGTCATGACCCGAGTATAGACCCCAGACCGCGACACAGAACCTAGAACCACGAATGGCTCCAAGCTAACCCATGACACATACATAGCATAATCATGATCATAACTAAGCAGGAGAAAGACAAATAACATAGCATAAGCAGAAGACTGAATATCACAAAACATAAGTGTAGACAACAAGTTAACAATGCTGAACCATCTAATACATAGCTTTTTGGAAAACTTCTAGTCATAGACAAGCTGATGGGACAACACCCCTCAACTAGGTCTACCAAAATCTGAAAACTGGAAGACATAAATGAAGAATCAAGTATCAAAACTGTCATCCTTGGATCATGAGGATTCACCAAACTAGGGGCTGAACTGAACTGATATAGGAGCAAAGTTAACGGCAGAGCTAAGACTAATCACCCAAACCTATATCATGAAATTATATAGCATAGAAGTATGCGGTCAGTACTTTAAAGGTACTGAGTATATAGGTTAAGTAAAACATGCTAATAAAGTGATAGTCTAAAATCATGAGTATAAAAAATATATTCATCATGAGAGTAAGGATAACATGTTAAAATCATGATCATGAGATAATCATAAACATGAGTTGTTCATCGTATGCTAAAGAATAATGACCCAAGGTTCTGAAAGTAACATCATATGATTTTACATGCTTGAAACATAAGTAAAAGCTCATAATCTGAGCAATGGGTTAATCATACTATAAAACATGATATTATATATCCTATATATACATAACTTAAAACATAAGAAATGTTGGGAGGCTTCATCATAACCAACACCATCATAAACGAGCGCATGATGCCCCAACTATCTATCTCAAATGGGCCGAGTCATCTTAAGCCTTTCTAGGGAAAAGAACGATAAAGGCGTGATATTACTCGTAACCATGAGCCTAGTAGCGTAAGGGAGATACTCTTAACTAGAGAGGACTCCTAAGCCTAAGGGAAAGGGAGACAATATCTACTGGTAAGGATCCCTTATTCTACAATGACACGTAGTTTTGAGACCTGGGTGTGCTGAACACCAGCCTACTTAGTACTAGATACTACTCCCAAAACATGCATATTTCTCATAGTCATAATCATGAAAATACTTGGTTTTACATGGGCTAGTTAGAAAACACGAGAATCATAATCATACTTGTCATTGTGAACTAGCCAAGAAAACAACGTCACAACTTCGGCCATGATACATAAGCTTGAAATTCATGAAATTCATACATACTTGAATAAATTGTCATAACTTGAAATCATGAGTTCATAAGCTTGAAATTCATAAGATCATACATAATGGAGTAATATAATCATAAACTTGAAAACATAGATTCATGAGAGATTTTAGTAGAAAACATGTGATCATAATCATAAATCATGAATTGATCATAAAAGACTTTAATTCATAAGAGATCATAAGAGATTTCATAGGAATTGGGTCTAACCATAGAATTTCAATGAATCATGCTTGGAGATTTGAAATCATAAGATAGGATGAGATTGGGAATGAGGATGGATGATTTCCCCTACTCGACCCTACATACCCGGGCTTGGTGATTCCTTAACTTGGAATTGAGACCCAAGAGAATTTGAGATGAAAGATGAAGAACCCTCGCTTTGAGTTGAGGGGATTTGATCTTCACTTAGAGGTTTTAGGAGTAGAATGCGGGTTAGGAATGTAAAAAACCATAGAATATATCCTGTTAGGAGCTTAAAACGACTTAGTTTAGGAGCTAACTACATAGGAAGTATGGAAATTCCTTAATGACTCGGCTTCAACAATCATCCTGGCAAACTTAATAGGTCACTTAACGACCCATTAGTGGACTGGACGGGTCGTCAAGTGCCACTCATTACCACTGGAAAGAAATTCCCACTTTCTGGTCTTTTCTTGATGCCTCCACTTAATGATTTGTCATGACACTTAAGGGATCACTTCACCAGTTGTCAAGACTATCGGAAACTCAACATTTCTGCAACTTCTGGAACCTAACAAATCACCTAATGAGTCATTAGGTGACTTGACAACTCACTGATGATTCATTCTGTGATCTGGTACAATTTCCTCTGTTTACTCTGTTTAATGCCTCAGGTCATATCTCAGGGACTTTAGGGGTGTTACAATTTGAAACCCAAGAAAATTGGAGAAAAAGGTGACCTATATTGCTTGAGGGCTTGAGGGGTTTAGATCTTCAATTTAAGATGTTAGGAATAGAATGAGGGTTAGCAATGAATACACCCCTTTAGGAGTTTAAAACAACTTAGTTTAGGAGTTAAGCACATAGGAAGTACGAAAATACCCTTAATAACTCAGCTAAGAATTTCACCCCAGTAGTCATAATGGGCCACCTAATGGCCCATTAGTGGACTTAACAGGTCGTTAGTGCCACATGTTACTACTGAAGAAAATTTTCATTTCTCTGATCTTCACTTAATGCCTCATTTAAACAATTCCTCATCATACTTAACAGATCAATCCTCCAGTCATTAAGACTATCTGAATCCCAAATCTTCTCCAAGTTTCACCACCTAACTGGTCACTTAATGACCCTTCAAGTGTCCTAACGGGTCACTTGACGGTTTGTTCTGTGACCTAGCACAGATTCTACTATTTTCTCCATTTCATGCATCAGGTCTGATCTTTGAGACTTTTGAGGTGTTACATTATCTCCCCTTAGGAATATTCGTCCTTGAATGGAGACTAAGAAGACTGGAAGGATAGGGAGGGAATGGAAACCCAAAACTGAGAGGCTACACTGAAAAGCGACGGAGCGACTGACTCTGAACAGATTTACATGACTGATCTGAATTCATGAAACATGCATGCATACTAGAACATGAAAGGAACTGAGAGAACATGAAATCGACATGAAACTGAATAAAGTACTAAAGAGGGAAACTAGTACCTCAAATTGGAATTGATCTAGAAGTGAAAAGGTGTGGGTATCTAGCTATCATATCTGCTTTAGCTTCCCACATTGCTCCCTCAACTAGCTGATTTCTCCAAAAGACCTTCACTGAAGCTACCTCTTTGTTCCTCAACTTCCAAACCTAACGATCGAGGATCTCAATTGGAACCTCCTCATAGGTAAGGCTATCTTTTACCCAATGCTCTCCACCGATATGACCAAGACTAGACCACCAAGGCACTTCTTCAATAAAGATACATGAAAAACTAGATAAACCAAAGCTAACTCTATGGGAAACTCCAACTCATAATCCACCCTGCCAACCTGCCTCAAAATCCTATAAGGACCAATATATTGGTGACTAAGATTTCCTTCTTGCACCACCTCATAACTCCCTTCATGTGTGACACCTTCAGAAACACCCAAATCATCTACCTCAAACTCAAGCTCTCTCCTTCTAACATCCGTATATGATTTCTGACAACTCTGATCTATTTTTAGCCTTTCTCAGATAAGTTGAACTTTCTCCATAGCCTTATGAACTAAATCAGGCCCTATCAACATAGCCTTACCTTCCTCAAACCATCCAATAGGTGATTTACATCTCCCCCGATAAAGATCCTCAAATGGAGCCATCTGAATGCTAGAGTGGTAATTGTTATTTTGAGCAAACTCAATGAGAGGCAAGTGATCATCACAATTACCCTTGAAATCAATCACGCAATCTCTCAATATGTCTTCAAGAGTCTAAATGGTCTGCGCGACCTGACCATCTGTCTGCGGGTGAAAAGTTGCCTTAAGCTTCACCTGAGTACCAAGGCCCTTCTAAAACGATCTCCAAAACTGAGAGGTAACTTGAGTACCCCTATCTAAGATGATAGACAACGAAACTCTATGCAAATGAACTAACTTCCAGATGTAAAGCCTAGCATAATCCTCGGCTAAGTCTGTAGTCTTAACTGGTAGCAAATGTATAACTTGGTCATGTGGTCCACAATTACCCATATAGAATCATATTGTCGGTCTGTACAATGCAACCCTATAATGAAGTCCATATTAAAATTTTCCACTTTCAATTAGGAATATTGATATCCTGTAGCATACCTCGTATCCTCTAATGCTCAACCTTCACCTATTGGCAATTCGGGCACTTAGCCAAAAACTCTGCATTGTTCTTTTTCATGTTATTCTACCAATAGACTTCCCATAAATCATGGTACATCTTGGTGGCACCTGGATGGATAGTATATTGAGAGTTATGATCCTCTCTCAGCATTCATTCTCTTATGTCATCCGCATCCAAGACACACAATCGACCCTAATATCAAAGTACACCATCAACTCCTTGGGAGAAAACCTCCACTTTTTTGATTCCGGAGAGCTTTATTTAACTTCACTAAGATAGGATCCTCATATAGCCTTGCTTTAACTTCTAACACCAAAAAAGACTCTACGCTATTTTGCACGATAACTCCACCATCCGCTGAATTTGTAAGGCAAACCCTCAAGCGAGAATGCCTATGGACATCTTTCACCAACTCTTTCCTCCCATCCTCCACATGGGACACGCTCTCCATGAACGACCTACTAAGAGCATCATCCACTACATTGGCCTTGCCTGGGTGGTAAAGGACACTCATGTCATAGTCTTTGAGAAGCTCAAGCCATCTCCTTTGCTGCAAATTCAAGTCCTTCTGAGTAAACACATACTGAAGGCTTTGTGATACATGAACACATCCACATGCACCCCATATAAATAGTGCCTCCAGATCTTCAAGTAAAACACCACCGTTGCTAACTCAAGGTCATGCGTCAGGTAATTTCTCTCATGAGTCATAAGATATCTTGAGGCATAAGCAATGACCTTCCCAAGCTACATCAACACACATCCAAGGCCAATCCTAGAAGCATCACAATATACCATAAAGCAATTCGTGCCTTCCGGTAGGGTCTCTAGAGCTGAAATGAGTCGAGTCTTTAGCTCCTGAAAACTCTTCTCACAAGCATCGGACCACTGTTATTTGGCCTTCTTCTGAGTCAACTTAGTCAAAGGTGTAGAAATGTTGAAAAACCCTCTATGAACCTCTGATAGTTGCCAGCTAAGCTAAAAAAGCTCCTGATGTCAGTAAGACTGACAGGTCTAGGCCAGTTCTTCACAGCCCCAATATTCTAAGAGTCTGGCTACACATCTGCACTAGACACTACATGGCCAAGAAATGCAACCGACTGCAACCAAAACTCATACATGATAAACTTAGCAAATACTTGATTGTCCTTAAGTGTCTGCAACACAATCCTTAAATGAGTGGCATGCTCCTCCTCACTCTGAGAATACACAAGGATGTCGTCTATGAAGATAATGATGAACATATCCAAATACTGCTTGAACACCCTGTTCATCAAATGCATAAAAGTTGTAGGAGCATTTGTTAGTCCAAAAGACGTAACTACAAACTCATAGTGACCAAATTGAGTCCTGAAGGCCATATTCAGAATGTTACTCTCCCTCACCCTGAGCTAGTGATAGCCGGATGTGAGGTCTATCATTGAGAAGCATTTGGAACCTTGAACTTGGTCAAACAAGTAATCTATCCTGGAGAGGGGATACTTATTCTTGATTGTGACTTTGTTCAACTGACAACAATCTATACACATCCTAAGAGAACCATCTTTCTTCTGAACAAAGAAGACTAGAGCACCCTATGGGGAATTACTAGGCCTGATGAAACCTTTATCCAAGAGATCTTTCAACTACTCCTTCAACTCTTTTAGCTCGGTAGGAGTCATTCTATAAGGAGAAAAAGATATGGGATGCATATTAGGAAGAAGGTCAATACCAAAGTCAATCTCCTACTGAGGAGAGACTCCTGGTAGATCATCTGGGAACACCTCCGGATACTCACATACAATTGATACTAACTAGAGAGTTGGGGTTTCGGACTTAGAATCCTTAACCCAAACTAAATGGTGTACACAACCCTTATAAATCATCTTCCTGGCCTTGAGGTAGGAAAAAAAGCGGCCTACATACGCAAATACCCTTCCATTCAAGGATTGGATCACCTAGGAATCAAAACTCTACTAACCAGGTTCTACAATTAACTGAACCATAGCAAGCATATAACTACTACATCCTGAAAATAATATCAAAAATTTATCATGTATAACTCCATTAAGTTGGCTAAGGTGACTTTTTAAAAAATTGTGGAAAGGAAATTTATGTAGACCTGTTGAACTATAACTTACTCACTGATCGGAGTAGAGACTGAGAAGGGTTCTAAAAGGATTTTGGGACTGACATCGAAACTAATTGCAACATAGGGAGTCACGAAGGATAATATGGCCCCTAGATCTAGTAATGCATAAACATCAATATGGAAAACTTGTATCATACCAGAGACCACGTCTGGTGAGCTCTCCTGCTCTTGGCAGGATGATAATGCACAGAATCGATTCTGGCACTACCGGCCATTGGCACTAGAAGATATACCCTGCTGAGGTGGGGTAGCTGCTAGAACTACTGATATGGTGGTTGGGGAACGACCTATACCATTATCCCATCTAGCTGAAGGACAATCTCTGTACATGGGTCCGGGCTTCCCACACCTGAAGCAAACATCTCTGCTAACCAAACACTCTCCTTGGTGGTTCTTACCATGTTTCCTACAAGTTAGGAAACTGCACTCCTCTGACCTTTAGAGCCAGATTCTCTACCTCTTTGAGCACCTCTAGGCCTAAATGGAACACTGGATGATGATGAAGCTTGGGCTAATAACCTCTTATGGGACTGTGGGCGATGTCCACCACCGGACCTCTATTGAGAATACGCAAAGCCCCTTTCCTAGCCCTATTGGCCTCTCTCTCCCTCTCTTTCATCTGCTCCTCATCTGTTTGTTGAGCATAAATCATCAATAAAGAGATATCTATGTCGTTGATAAGCATAGTAGTCCTTCACCTGCACCCCTGATATAAAATTGCTCATACGAGCTATCATCTTGGCAACCGTCTCCGGAGAATACTTGGACAGTTGGGTGAACCTCAAGGAATACTCCTGAACAATCATGTCGTTCTACTTCAAATTGATGAACTCTGTTGCCTTTTCTTACCTTAACTCTTGAGTAAAGAACCTATCCAAGAATGCGGTAACAAACTCATCTCAACCAATAGGAGCTGCACCTACTCCACGACCCTCCTTCCACTGTTGGAACCAAATATGGGCTACCTCTTTCAGCTGATAGGAGGCCAAATTTGCACTCCCCTCTCCCGAACACCCATAATTTGGATAATCTTCTAAATCTCCTTAATGAACTCTTGTGGATCCTCATCCACCTTAGACCCATGAAATAATGGCGAGTTCATCCTGGCGAAGCCTAGCACTCTAGCCGCCACAGCATTCCCATTTGTGTTCACGTGGGCAACCACCTACTGGTTGACTTCGGCTATCATAGCTTATGCCAATATCTAAAAAGCAGCCCTAAACTCAGCATGAGTTACTTTCTTATTTAAAGGGTCTGCTGGAGCTAGTGAGGCTGGCTGATGCCTATCTCCATGGCCATTGATGTTGCCATTTCTTCTTTCATTGAGTCGGTGAGGAGGCATATTTTTGCAAATGCGTATAGCACGAGTTAGAGAAAAATAGAGAGGGTTGAACTTCGTCGCACGACATAGATTATGAAAGAAGGGAAGTTTCCCAAAATTTTTTGTAGCCTCTTCCTCATAAGTGTAGCATGTTTCACATCCCATGAAAAAGACTCTCCTCAATGTAGCTTTCAGACACCCTAGGACACATCTAAACCTGTAGCTCTGATATCAAATTTTCATGACCCGAGGATGGACCCTGGATCATAACACGGGACCTAGAACCACGAATGGCTTCAAGCTAACCCATGGCACACGCATGACTTACTTTAGAACACAAAGAAAGCAAAACATTCGTAAATCATAACATAAGGCATGAGTAACAAGTCAAAACTGTAGAAATATCTAACATCAAGTCTGAAAGCATCCACTCATATGATGAGCTAATGGGAAAGCACCCCCATCTAACTCTACTAAAGTCTGGAACTAAAAGAAATAAGAGAACATGCATCAAAAATGACATCCTTGATGATAAGGAATCACCAAAATTGCTGAAGCTAGACCTGGATAGAATCTAAAGGCGCAACTTAGACTGATCACCTAAACCTATATCATGAGATGATATAGTATAAAAGTATGCGATTGGTACTTTGAATGTACTGAGTATGTAGGATAATAAAAACATGAGACTAAGGACAACATGCTAAAATCATGATCGTGAAACAGTCATAAACATAAGTTAAATCATCATAAGATGAAGCATAATGACCCAAGTTTTGAAAGTAAAATCATATGGTTTAACATGTATAAAATCACATGTAAAATCTAATAAACTAATCAATGGGTCAATTATACTACAAAACATGATATCATAATTCTTAAACATGAACATCTTAAAACATAAGGAATAATTGGGCAAATTTTCATGCCCATTTGCCATGTTTTTACCCATATTTGATCATGTTTTGAGTTCATAATCCTTAATTTGTGCTCAAATTCATATATGTGTGTGGTTTATGCGCTAACAAATGATTTGAGTTGATTTGGGAAGGAAACTAAGAAAAATAGGCTCAAAATGATGCAAGGAATGAAGATTTGAGAATCTGACAGGTTTGGTGCTATGGCTGGTGCCCCACACCAAGTCCCAAACTTCAGAGAAATAAATTCTCAGTCTGGTGCTATGGTTGGCGCCCCGCACCGACCCTCAAACTTTAGAGAAAAATTCTCAGGCTGGTGTTATGGCTAGGGCGGCGCATCAGGCCTTGTCCGGAGCTGAAAATTTAACTAAGTTTGTCCTAAGATAGGAGGGGCGGTGCACCAGACCCTTTAAAGTTGAAAATATGCTGATTTTTAAGCCAAGTCTTGAAGGGTATAAGTGTCATTGAAGGCTCATCTATAAATATAAGCCTTAGGTCATTTATTACATAGTTTTGGACTACTTGGAGTAGTTTTGGACTGCTTGAAGCAGTCTTTACTCATTTTTATTCCCTAGTTCATTCATGAAAGCTCGTAAGTAGTTTGGAAGGAGGACAGGGTTCTACAACTAGATTTTCTCTTCTTTACTTCGTATTTTCGCTTGATGATGACTAAGTATTTATTTTTCCACTTATCTATGAGTGGCTAGGGTTGTGGCCACGGTGAATGGTTGATTGTTTGACAGATTAATTAAATTTAGTTTTGATTCTTTTTTTACGGTTGTTTGTATTTATTTATTTTACTTTATTATTTATGAGACTGATCACCTTATAAGTAATCTATTGACTTTCGATTGAACTTGGGAAAGGGAATCCTTGAACCCATTGGTGATAGGATAGAAGTTTATGTTGAGGATAAGAATATACCCTTCAATCTTGTTTAGTTGAAATGCAAGTAGGCATAATGGTTGTTTCATTGTTCTCCTGCGACAATAGGGATATAGGCGTTAGGGGTCATGAAATAGTTCTTGGATGTTAGGGATAGTGGAAAGAAATGGGATAGTAACTTGCAACTAACAATCATAGGAAGAATCATGCTAGTTTAATTATGTCTTCACAACTCAACTTGAAACCAACAAGTGTCATTACCCTAGTTTGTCATCATTATGGAAACACAATCAAGCTTGCATTCGTTTTAGTAAATTTTAACATTTGAAGTTTTAGCATTTTGATTTTCCAAACCAATCTCCATTTTACTTGTTTTTTAGATTAGTGAAATCAAAGTACAACCTTACAATGATTAAATTGATAAGTCCCTGTGGGTACGATATCTGGACTTAACAATACTATATTACTTGACGACCACGTGCGCTTGTGTGTTCTTGGACGACATCAAGTTTTTGGCGTCGTTTCCGAGGACTTGAATATTGTTTAATTATTTGTAGGTTAGAATTTTATTTCACTAGTCTATATTGTACGCTTGTTTCTTGTTTTATTAAGTTCACAGGGTTGTTTGCCTCAGTGTATGCCAAGCACGAAAAGTCAAGGACCAACCTTAGCTTCTTATGATCATGAAATAGAGAGAACCTTTCGAAGGTTAGCTATGGAACATCGAACAAGCAGCAGGTGAAGAGAATGAGAGTTCTAGTGATACAGTTTGCTAGGACAAATGTGGAGAATTCTTCGAAAGCAATTGTTAAACTGGCCATATCTGGGAACTTTGAGCCGAAAGCAGGGACTGTGCGGTTGGTCCAGAAAACTTGCCAATTTTAGGGAAAGCCGCATGAGGATCCCCACAGGTATCTGATGATGTTTGTTGAGTTGAGAGAAAACTTCCACTACCAGGATATGTCAGATGAATATTTCAAGTTGACTCTATTTTTGTTCTCACTGATTGGAGAATCCAAGGAGTGGCTTCAAAATGAGTCTGCAGGATCCATCACCACTTGGGAGATCCTCTCCAATAAGTTCATCAATCGATTTTTCTCTTCAAGAAGAACTAAAGAACTGAGAGGAAAGATATTCGGATTTATACAGAGAGATGGAGAAACGCTAGCTCAAGCATGGGAACATTACAAGGGTTATTTGAGGAATTGTCCACACCACATGCAACCTAAAGAGATAATTGGGCATAACTTTATTGAGGGTCTGAAGCCCGAATCCAAGATACTACTTGACTCTACTACACAAGCACAGATTTTTTCCAAAAGTTATGATGAAATTGAGGCTATCTTGAACCTCATGTCCGCGAGGAGTCAGGATTATCAGGATTCAGGTAGAGGATTTGCAGAAGCAAAGGTGACGGGAAAGCTTAAGGTGGATGGTGTAGCAACAATCAGGTCAGGCATAGCTAGTTGGTGACCACACCGTAAGGAGGCCAAGTGCAACAGGTACAAATCCCACCACCATCATGTGAGGCGTGTGGAGAAGGCCACGCCTATTCAGGTTGTCCTCTTAATCCTGAGTCTATATATTTTGTGGGACACAAGGTCCTAGTTAAGTTTTTGCAGGTAATAGCTATAATCAGGGGTACCAAAATAGAGCAAATCTCCCATGGGGAGGGAATTGAAAATTTCCAAAGGCCCCAAAACACTTACCAAAGGCCCCAGGTCCAGCAAACAGTTCTCTTGAGGAGACAATGCAGCAAGGGGTGGTGCAGTAGATGCAAGTGGTAAATGAAATGTAAAAATCCATCCATGAGCTTGAAAGGCAAATGGGGCGATTGGCCCTACAGCAGCATAATAGACCACAGGGGGCACTCCTGAGTAATACTGAGAAGAACCCCAAGGAAAATGTAAATGTTATTTTCTTGCGCAGTGGTAAGGAGCTGGGTGAGGTTGTCCTCGAAAAAGAAAAAGTTGATGAGGAACAGGTCGTGAAATCCAAGACTGAGGTAGGACAGTCTAGAAACACAAAATTGAAAATTGTGGTAGCTAGACCACCTCCCCCATTTCCTCAAAGGTTGAAGAAAAAGACAGAGGACATAGCCTGTAGTAAGTTTCTTGAGTTATTAAAGCAGGTTCATGTGAATATTCCATTTGTGGAGCTTTTGCAAGAAGTTCTGAAGTACGCCAGGTATCTCAAGGATATTATGGACAATAAGAAGAGTCATACAGAGTTTGAAATCATGGCTCTTATGGAAGATTGCAGTTCCCGAATCAAGAACAAAATTCCAAAAAAGTTAAAGGATCCTTGGAGTTTCACTATTCCTATCACTATTGGAAGCAAGGAAGTTGGTTTAGCCTTATGTGATATGGGTGCTAGCATAAATTTAATGCATGTATCCCTTTTCAAAACTCTGGTATTAGGTGAACCACGTCCTACCACAGTGACGTTGCAGCTTGCGAATCGGTATCTGGCCTGTCCTGAGGGAATCATTTAAGATGTCTTGCTCAAGGTAGGACCTTTCATCCTATCAGTGGACTTCATAATCTTAGACTATGAGGTAGATGCAGCAGTTTCCCCTTATTTTGGGTAGAGGATTTTTAGCCACCGCCGATGCAGTCATACATGCTCAGTCGGGCAAGATGTCTATGAGAGTAGATGGTCAGGAGACAATGTTTGAAGTGTCCATAGCAACACAAATGCCATCTCATTATGAGGACTTCAAGATGAAATCAGTGGGAGAACCTGGAGGTTGTAATCAATTAGTGGAGTAACAAGTGTTGTGAGAAAGTTTAACAAATCCCTGTAATGGTCACAAGTCCACTCGGATGAGGGAGTGATAGAGACCATAGTCATGACGCGACGTTAAATAAGGCCCTTGATGAGAGACAACCCATCCTTTTTCTTTTTAACATTTTGTATGTTTTTATTTGTTTTGTAGAGACTAAAGGGCGTAAGAGGCAAGAACAAGCTAGGAAATTAAGCTAAAAAGTGTAAGTCTGGGGTGAGACACCTGGCATGGGACGCCGGAAGTTAAATTCTAAAAGAAAAATTTTTATCAGGTGAGGCTATAGCGGGACGCCGCACCAGCCCCTATCTCCACAGCAAAAAATTCTAAGTCTGTGGTGAGATAGGAGGGGCGGCGCACCAAGGGGTATTTGGCCAAAAAGTTTTGATCAATTTGAGTCAATATTGACTCAAAATACCTTAAAGTTACATAAAAACCCATCCCCCACCTTTTATTTAAAGTCTCATGCATCCTTTTCCCTCAAAAAGTTGAAAAACAAAATGAAAAAATATTTCTCTCTCTCCCCTAAAGTCGTAGCTTCCCATTCCCTCTCCCCTCCATTGTTGTCTTCTCCAACAAGTTGGTAAAACCTTTCATATTCAACTCAAATAAGTATATTTCTTCTCTTGTTCAAGTAATGATTCAAGCATGTTCCCACACCCTTCTTCCCTAAGGAATTAGAACCCAAAATCACCATTGTTAGTGAAACACTTGAATTTCATTTTTTGGGTTTTATGAGCTTAATATCTTAAATTCTTTCATGATTGTATGTTATCTTTGTTGGGTAGATTAATTCTTGGTTGACTATGGTGATTTGAACTTGTGGGCATGAGGAGGTAGGTGAATTGAAATTTTGAATATTGGTGGGTAGGTGCATTAATTGTAGAGAAAGAAAGTACATGAAGCTTTGAATTCTTGAATGTGACAATTGCTTGAGTTGGTGAAATTCTTGATTAATTCATGTTGAATGGTAGTAAATTGTGTATTGTTGGTTGATTGAATTGAATATTGTTACTACATTACATGAATTACTTGAATTGTGAATTGGAGAAGCGAAATGAGCGGGACAGCCTAGATAGTGCATTCTTGATTAAAAGTTAAAGGCTGGAGGAGAGTTGAAAAGAAAGAAAAGAATTTCATGAAATTGGTGTAGTATGGAGTTAATGAATTAAATTGGACTGTTGAGATTGGATGATGATTGGGGAAGTCTTGAGTACCCTATTTTACAAATTCTCACATATATACTAGAAAATTAAGTGCGGGGTAAATTTTGCATCTTCCACAGTTAGTTAGTCATTTGGTTCACAAACAAATTTTTTGGAGTTATTAATTTTTTTGCTTGATAGGTATAATGGCACCAAAAGGAAAGGAGGTGATTGTAGGTGAGAAGAGTTGAAAGAGGGGTAGAGCAAGAAAAACAAAAGCTAGTTCCTCGACTCCCAAAGCAGGCCCCGCAAGGAGATTCGATGCAAAAGAAGTTGAGCCTCATGGCATACTTGGTTTAACACTCAAAAAGAAGCCAACTGTGCCCCTGAGAACTAGATAGATGAGGGCCACTTGGTACTTGAATTCCCGGCTATTCAGGATAAGATACTTGAGTTAGGAGCTGGCTATATCTTTAATGACCCGAAGAGGTGCAACCTCACTTTGGTGAGGGAATTCTACACAAATTGGGACACCTCATTCAGAGAGAGTACAAAGGTCAAGATCAGAGGACAAGTGGTGTGATTCATAACTAAGATGTTCAATGTATTCTTAGGGACACCTGCAGTAGACCCTTCACAATATTTCATCTTGTTGGAAAAGACGCCATACATAGACATCCTCCACACTTTGTGCAGTGAGAACTCATCCGCCCATTGGGTGAGTGTTACACCCCGTAAGTTTCTAGCATTTAGTCGGCCTATTCGCATGTTGGTTGAGAGTTTTAGAATGTCATACGTACGAGGAAAGGGCCCGGGGAAAGGCCGAATGAATGGCAAGTTGGGATTTCGCGAGAGGAGGCCGAACCAAGCTACCCAGAGGAGCAAAGTGGCACGGAGCCTGGTCCTCCGCATTAGCCAACGTGCCACGTTGCCTTGCATCCTGCTTCAAGTATATATAGGCCTCACCCTTAAATTTCATGATATTTCTCAAATACATACGACCAGCAGAGTTGAGAGACGAAGGAAACATTTAATTTTTGTCCTATTACACCGCTAAATGCCATCCAAATTAAAATTAACTTCGAGTATCAAAGTATAAGGCTGCAGGGAGCATTTCTACGGAGTTAATTTCGTGAAATTCGACCAGCGAATCGTCGCCCCGCCGAGCCAAGTTGTTGGAATTGCTCCAAACTAGTGTCAATACGATCCCAGGCTTAAAGTAAGCATTTCTCCCTTCTAGACTTTCGATAAATAACGAGGTTTGACCGTGTTCTGTTAAGTTGGAATATAGTTAATATTTATATATAAAGTTTCCTTTTTGCCGAATTTAGTGTTAAAACTAGTCCTATCTTTCCAGTAACACAATTTCAGTTGGGATGAGCTACTGAATACTAATTGGAACTCGCCAGTTAATTGGTAAACAACGAACGAGGTATGTTAAAGCATTTTCTTTTGGCAAGTTAGTTTCTTCAACATAGTAATCCAATATGAATCTCAGTTAAGCATGTCAGGAGTATGTTATCATGTGTAGTTGTTGATATCAGTTGAGACTTGTAATTTTATTGTTTTGGGCTGGATTACATGTATAGCTTTCGTGAACGCCCCAGGGTTAATAGCTGTGTCGACTCGTCCGTCAGGGGCGAGGATACGTCGCTCTAAGGAGCGGTATACTGTCCGTAGTGGATGAAGATGGGGAGCCAGATCCTCATATTTTCCATGGTTGGCCTTATACACACCCCCGCCGAGCGCTTACGCCCGGGGTATAGATATCAAGAGTCCTCCGAACTCAGGTACAGCTATAGTCAGGGCCCAACGGGCCCAGTTGCAGACCTAGGGGACCGGCAGGATGCTTATAGCTGGTAGTTGACTCAGTATGACCTTGATAGGGGTATATAGATTGAGGTGTACTCACTAGGGCTAATGGGGGCCTAGGTGGGTTGTTCTGTGCTGATTGTACCTTCCGTCTTATGGGGTCCAGGTAAGGTTTATGTTGCTTTAGTTACTGATAGTTAGACAGTAGGACGCCTCGTTGTCAGGTATGACCCCTACCCTTCTTATCACAGTTATGTTTAGTCCTGATTTCACTATCTCAGTCAGTTTCAATCTGTTTTCCTTACTTTAGTTATTGTTAGTTCCATTTCTTACTTTCAGTCATTTATAGTTATTGCTTTACATACTCAGTACCTGTGGTACTGATGCCCTCTTTTGGGGCGCTGCATTACTTGCCTGCAGGTACACATAGATGAGGAGCAGGTCCCTCGTAGTCCCATTCAGCCGTACAGAGCCATCAGCTCCTTTCTTTTGGAGCTTGTGTGATAGAGGTTTATTTCTTTTGTTTGTATAGTATGGGTAGGCCGGGGCCCTGTCCCGACCATCTTATTACTCCTAGAGGCTTACAGATTGTGTTACTTCTTTGTGGTTAGATGATATCAGTCGTGTGGGGCCATATGTGTTTTAGACTACGTGTTTTGCTGTGTGGGGCCCTGTTTAGCTGTTGATTGATGACCTTGTCGATCATAGCTCAGTTTAGCATCTGATTTTACTTTTCAGTTATAACTAGATATCATGGTGGTCTTGTCGGCCGGCATAGGACTCCTTATGTTTGTTTGTCTTTGGTTAGCTATTTATTTTCACAAGTGGCTATAGGCCTTGTCGGCCGGGGATTGTATTTACAGCCGCTATATAGCCCGTTGTTTTCTGGATTCTAGAGTTAGAGCCAGCCCTGCACCAGAAGTGCTTAGGCTCAGTCAGCTCAGTAGTTCAGGTCCTAGTAGGGCACCAGGTTCCAGTCATGCCTCCCAAGGTGGGGCATGACAGTGAGGGATCAAAATGGCACCCATTCCTCACTGGCATTTGCATATTTGAATAGGGAGGCAAAGCTGTGGGTGAAGTTTGCATGTGTTGTCTTTCTCCCTAGGACACATTTGACAGAGGTGACTCGCAAGTGTATTGTTTTGGTATACATGTTGATGAAGAGGATTGATCTTGGGCAGATTTATATGCCCAAGTGATACTCAAACGTATCATTTTTACCTTGTTTGTTGTGCAATGTGTATATAATATCATGTAATTGGTAATAAAATGCGAATTTATACTAACCAACATGATTAGCATTTGTTTTACAGGTAAATGTGATTTTTAGGAGCTAAAATGCATGTTGGAACTATGTCGGAGTTGGACTGGGATACGAGCGTGGAAAAGACCCTGGAATGCATGATTTATAGGGGCTCCATGATAGAGCCGTGCCACGCTACCATCGCGGTAGCACACTGCTTGTACATGAATTAAAATGGCAATTTTCAGTGTGCCTGCGCGTCAGCTCCGTGGCACGGAGAGAGGCCTCCGCGATGGCCTCCGTGCCACGTTGAGGCTAATTTACCGGACCCTGGAAATTCCAGTGAAGGTCCACGTCCACGCCGTGTCACGGAGGCAGTGCTCCGCGTTGGCCTCCGTGACACGTTGCTTGTTATTCCGGGAAAAATTTCCCACTAGTATAAATAGCACACTTAGGTTTATTTTAAGGAGTTTTTAGTTTTTAGACTGAGTTCAGAGGTGGAGAGCAGGAACGTGGGTTAGTAGCAGTTGAAGATTGAAAAAGCTAAGGGATTTCTTCTCTTCTTTTCTTCTTTCTATCAATTGTACGTTTGATTTATACTCATTTTAGGATGATCAATCCAAGAATGAGTGGCTAATTCTCTTTCTTGCTGAGGTTTTGAACATGTGTAATGAATTCTGATTTTCATTGATATGGTTTATTCTTCTTCTTTAATGTTGTTCTATTAATTCTTGTTCTTTACTGCATTAGTGAATGGCCAACATTAATGTATATCTGAAAAGTCCAATTTCACTCGAAAGAGCAAGAAATTGGAAAGTTGTGAATTAATAGGGTATTGTTCTTAACTTGATTTGGGAAAATTGGGTTTTGATGTGCTTTCCTGATAGAAATATACTTGAAAGCCGTATTAGTCAATTTAGGAACCGGAATTGTAGTGCTAGGTCATAAATTGCATTTGATCACAGAAATGTAGACGGATGGTTTATGATTTGAAAATGAAATTAAATACGAGAGTTTTAATTTCTAGGCAAATGTTCTTGGCTAGCAACATGAAGAAGAGAATTAACCAAAATTATCATGATTATCAAGTTCATTACTTGTTCTTAACCTTGGCATGTTCATATCCATTGTCTGAATTCAAAAGTAAATAGTTGTAGTAATTGTAGTATATATAGTCTAGAAACAAAAACTCAAGTAACTCTTGGTTACATTGTTGTTGGCATAATTAGAAGTTGAATAGAAATATAGCAAATTAGGCAATTTTACATATCTTGAGCCTCCTTGGATCGATACTTGGCTACTTAGCCACTTTATTACTTGTTTGACCACGTGCACTTGCGTGTCGGTTTTTACCCGTAGCCCAAAGCACCGAGCAAGTTTTTGGCGCCGTTGCCGGGGAGGCTAGGCGATTTGTAAAATTGTGTTTAGTGTAAATTTACTGTATTTGTATTTTTATTTTCTTAAGTGTTAACAACTTGGTCTTAGCCTGTATTTTGCAGATTTTGTTTCTGTGAACACAGGCAAGGGACAAAGATCTGGTGGAATCTTACTTAGAGCCTGAGCGTGAGTTTCATAGCCAACGTAGAGAAGCTTTTCGAAAGAAGCTGCAGTTGCTTAAACAGTCTATGATGGAGCAACCAAATCCACCAGTTGTGCGGGCAGTTTTAGTGCCCGATGAGGTAGCAGCAAGGCCGGTTCGCGAGGTGGCAATCCCACACGCTAATAATGTACATTCTAGCATCCGCAAACCAGAGCCTGGAGGGAGGTTTGAATTAAAGCAGAATATGGTGCAACTTTTGCACACAAGCGGGCAATTTACCGGTCTCCCTCATGAAGATCCACAACAACATCTCCAGAACTTTTTGGAGATAAGTGACACTTATATACCCGCTGGAGTGTCACCTGATTATGTTCGACTCACCTTATTTCCATTTTCCTTACTTGGTGAAGCCAAGAGGTGGTTAAAAGCTGAACCACCCAATTCTATATCAACGTGGGATGATCTTGCACGGAAGTTTCTTATCAGATTTTTCCCTTCTGGTAAAACAGCCAGACTTAGGAGTCAAATCCTAAGTTTTAAACAAAGGGAAGGAGAAAATCTTTATCAAGCCTGGGAAAGATTCAAATCCATGTTGCGGGACTGTCCTCACCATCATCAGTCCAATTAGGTGTTGGTACACACTTTTATTGAGGGTTTGGAACCCCACACTAAAATTCTGTTAGATTCAGCAGCTGGAGGGCAAGCGTTGGAGAAGACCTATGAGGAGCTGTACACTTTGCTCAACCGAATTTCACAAGGCAATCCAGAATGGAATGCAGATTCTTCAAGAGGTGGAGCAAGGAAAGCAGCGGGAGTGCTTGAAGTGGATGGATTCACAGCTATCGCTGCACAGATAGCTGCTTTGCAAAATCAGTTAAACAATCACTTCAGCAATATAAGTTTGCACCAGCCTTCAGCTTCAGTCAATGCAGTTCAACAGATGTGGTGTGAAGTGTGTGGTAGTAGTGAGCATTCAGCTGAATGCTGTGGTGCAAATCCTGATTCTGTTAACTTTGTGGGCAATGCACAGAGAAATCAACAGCAGTTTGGTAGTGGCTACAACTCAAATTGGAGGAACCATCCGAATTTTTCGTGGGGTAGCAACAATCAACAAGGCCAAGGTTCAGGGCAGGGTATGCACAGAAACCAAGGAGGGCAACAAAATTATCAAGCTCAATTCAGAAATCACAATGCCCCTCCTCCACCACCATCACCGACTATTGAGGAGATGTTCAAAACCATGATCGCTAATCAGGCACAATTGCAGGCTGACTATGTCAAATTGGCAGCCGAAGTGAAGAATAATCAATTGGCGACCAAGGCTCTTGAATATCAGTTTGGGCAGTTTGCTAGTGCCCAAAATACCAGACCCAGAGGAGGACTACCTAGCGACACGGATCCAAATCCAAAGCAGGTAAATGCAGTGACCACGAGGAGTGGTTTACAGTTGAAGGAGGTGGAACCGGAAAGACCGCCTCAAAAGTCAGGAGCAGCAGATGTTGAGGGAGAGCAAATTTCAGATAAGGGGAAGACTAAAGAAGCTGAACCAGAAAGGCCTCCACCCCCGTTCCCTCAGCGACTTAAGAAACACAAGGAGGAGGCGTGTTTCCAGAAATTCATGGAGGTACTTAAACAGGTACATGTTAACTTACCTCTTGTTGATGTCTTGCAGGGAGTGCCAAAATATGTGAAGTATATTAAAGACATCGTGGCTAACAAAAGTCATTTGACTGAGTATGCCACGGTAGCTTTAACGGAGGAATGCACTTCCCGTATTCAGAATAGGTTGCCCACAAAACTGAAAGACCCTGGAAGTTTTACTATCCAGCTCACTATTGGGAAAAGTATCCGAGCGCGTGGATTATGCGACTTGGGGGCAAGCATAAATCTGATGCCATCTTCGGTATTTAGAAAGTTAGGTCTAGGGAGTCCTAGACCTACAACGGTAATCTTGCAGCTAGCAGACTGGTCTTTGGCTAAGCCGGATGGCATTGTTGAGGATGTGTTAGTGCAAGTAGGCTCCCTCATTTTTCCGGTCGATTTTATTGTTCTGGACTTTGAACCAGATGCTGAAGTCCCATTTATTTTGGGACGACCCTTTTTGGCAACCGAAAAGGCATTAATTGATGTAGCTGCGGGTCAACTCACGATGCGAGCACATGACAAGGTCGAAGTGTTCGATGTGTACAAGGTACCTAAGCTCCCGACTGTTTATAAGGAACTCTCGGTGATCAACATAATTGATCATGGAAATGCTAATGGAATGAGTGATTCCCGAGAGTTACTAGGTAGGCCACCGGATAAGGTTGAGAACTACTGGGGGGGTGATCATGATCGGGACAAATCGTCCATCTCCCTAGTAGACAAATGAGCTTAAAAGACGTCGAGCCGCGACGGTAAACCAGGCGCTGCACGGGAGGCAACCCGTGAAAAATATTTTCTTTCTTTCATTTTAGTGTAAATAATTTTTATTTTTATTTTTCTTTTCTTGATTAGGTTTAGATTTGCATTTTAGTTAGTATTTTTTTATTTTAGTTAGGGAAATCTATTAATTTAACCAATTTGTGTTTAGTGAGGTGATTTTCAGGTATAACGGAGGAAATATACATGGAATCGAGAAAATGAGGCGAGGTATGAAAAATTAAATTTACTGGCGAAACAGAGCACTGGCGCGTTGGCGCCGTGTCACGGAGGCAGTGCACCGCGTTGGCCTCCGTGACACGTTGAAGGCAAAATCTGGATTTTTCAAAAATCCAGTAAGCCAACGCTTTGGCTCCGTGTCACGGAGGAGGGGCTCCGCGTTACCCTCCGTGACACGTTGCCCCTAATCCAGTGCCGGGTCACACCGGGTTTCCGGGTGACCCGCGTGTTTTCTTTAAATAAAACACCGATTTCGCCCCAATTTTTCCCATTCCCTCTTCCCTCCGCGACCAAACACCCATTTCCCCCTCCCCAAGCAACGTGCCACGTTAATAGGCAAGGACAAACGTCAAGTTTCTTCGGTTCTTCAATTCTAAGGTATGTTTTCATCGTCTAACTCAATTTTTTGGCGATTTTTGTCAAATTTGGGCATGTAAGGTGAGATATATCACCCTAGGTAGAAATTAACCATGATATTGAATTATTTTGTGATTGATTATGTTCGAATTGTTGTAGTTAGTGTTTGAACTTGTCGATTATGTAAATAATTCAAAATTGATTGTTGAATTGCATTCTAGGGCTTGGGTTGTTAAATTTGACTTGGGCAACTTGATAGTTTGATGAATTCGATGCCGGGGTGTGTTTATTATTTGAGAGAAGTCGTGGTAAATATTGTATAAATGTTAAAAGACGACGAATTCTCGAATTTTTGTGGGAAAATGCATAAAGTGTGAATTGGTTAGATTGTTTAGATTAGCTTGTATATAAAATGTTTTTCTAGTTGTTTTTATTTTTGTTGTTGTTTTGTTGCGAAGTGCGATGGTTGAATTGTTAGCGATAGTAGGATTGGGAATTAGCTGTATGAAGTCGGAGTAGTACACTAACCGTTATGCTGTCGAATTTTTGTTGTGAACGCACTAAGCAATATGTGTATAGTTGTTTGTGTTTGGGGTTGTAAATAGAGCTATCCTTGCTGAAATTTTGTAAATATTGTTAAGGACTAAGTGTGGGGTAAATTTTGTATAACCCGACCTTAGCCGAAGCTAACAAGTTTTTAGCTTAACGTTGTGCTTGTTTGTGTAAATTGACAGGTACAATGGCTAGCAGACAAGATAAAGGCAAGGGTGCTTCTACCTCAGGCACCGGACGGAAAAGGATGAGACTGGGCACTGCAGTCCCAGCTGCACCTGCTGTTCCGCGCGGCCAACACCGCCGATACGGAACAAGATGGGTCACCGATGAAGGGAAGAAATGGTATAATAAGCATAAAGAAAACAAGTACTTCCCCGAGGAACATATTGCAAGGGAACCACTCGCACAGGAGTTCCCTCGCATTGTACAGAGGATCGAGGCAGCTGGGCTCAGCTTTATTTTTCAGGAGCCTAAGGAGTGCAACCTTCATTTGGTCCGGGAATTTTATGCCAACTGGAACCCGGCCATCAGAAGCCACACTATTAAAATCATAGGGCAAATTGTCACTCTGGAACCCCAGCAGCTGAATGCCATCGTTGGAGCGCGGGACACAGACGCCCACGTTCTCCGCCAGCTAAACATCACCCCACCATACGCCGACATCAAACGTACGTTCTGTGGGGCTCGATCCACAGCCCGATGGAGTAGACACAAAGAGGGGGGTTACCACCAGACTCTGCCCTATTCGCAGATGAATAGGGAGGCCAGAGTATGGCTGAAGATTGTGTGTTCGTGTTTGATCCCGGGAGTCCATATGACAGATGTGACCCGGGACCGTGTCTGCTTGGTGTATGCCCTTATGAAAGGGCTTGAGATTAATGTTGGGGCGGTCATAATATCCACCATGAAGAGAGCCAGACTGCACCAGGGCCACAGATATGGGTTTGGCGGACTCATCACCACCTTACTCCGAGGCCTCGACATTGAGGAAGAAGCCTTGGATTACATACCGCAGTTGGAGCGGAGGGCCCTTGACGTGACAAAGACTAAGGCCCCCGACACTACACACGGACCTGTGCTGACTTTGGGCGAGCGACATGCTCGTGACGATCAGTACATGGCCCGTATGTTCGGCATGCAGATGCTGCAGCTACGGATAGGTGGGAGACCAGCCACCGAGGAGGAGTTATGGCAGTTGGAGCTGGACTACCCCTTTGGCGAGAACGCCAGAGCCTTATGTAAGGTGGGGCCAGCCTTCGTGGAGCCGACCGATGACGATGTCCCTACTGATGAGGAGACACGTCGTGAGGACTCCGATGTGGAGTCCGATGACGACGATGGAGCTGATTCAGACATGTGCGACGAGGCCGCAGCACCGGATGAAGAAGTCGAATATTTTGACTAAGCAGGGAGTTCCACCACCCAAATTTTGTGCTTTGTATTTTTGTGAACACTGGGGACAGTGTTCGATTTAAGTGTAGGGTGGGGAGTAGTTAGGTGCTGGGACATAGGCTCTAAACTGCTGTATATTTTTCCTTGATATTATGTATGTTGGTGCTTTCCCTGTTGTGAACTGTTTTGCGATGTATGTGTATATATTTGTGGTGTGGTTAATGATGTGTGTTTTTTTTAAGTATGGTTGCCATTGTAAATATTTTGTAAATTTTGTAAATATTTTTTTCTCTATCGACATGATCGATATTTTTCAAAAATTTTTGTGAAAATATTTTGCACTTGTAAATATTTTCTTTCTATCGAAATGATCGATGTGTTGCAAAAATTTTTCCGATTTTTATTTTTTTGGGTTTCTCGGAGTTTGTTTTCGGTTCTTTTACCGAGAATAGTCCCATTGAACCGATGTCATAGTTAGTGACCGTTCCCTATGATGGATGGATGACGACCGTCTTAACGGAAATGTAGTCGGTAGGAGTAGGATTTTTATTTGTTGTTTTTTTTAGTTTTTCTTTGGTGGATTGCATCAATGAACTGTAGTTGCTTATGGTTGCTAAAATTTCTTTGCGTGTTGTAATTGATGTTCAAAATGTGAAAATGATTCGTTTGAAAGCATGCAATTCTGTAAATATGTTGAGTTACCTAGGGTATAGAACTTGGTTCAGTATGATTGAGGCTTAATCTTGAATTCATGTAATTGACTAATTAAAGAGTCTGTGAATGCATCTTGATTCGAGCATGTGCATGAAGTGTGAAGTGAGGTTTTGCTATTCCATGTCATTGTGAATTATCTAGAACTTGCCTGGTATGTATACAAAACGAAATGAAGGAGGTGTAGTGTTGGAAAGGATGTAGGCATTTCTTTGTTTTAACCGATAGTTTCCATTTTTTTTTGTTGTCAAATTCTACCTTTTTTATATGTTGTATACCCTAGTCAGCCCGTTGAGCCTTTAGCCGATTTCTTTCTTTTGTCCAAAATTGTATGAACTAAGCTTTATTCCTTCTTTTCATTAGCCTTAAAGTCTATAAGAAGCTCTTAAGCGCTTAAAAAGAACAGAAAATGTTTCCCAAAGTGTTAAAGAGTGAAAAGAGTGAAAAGAAAAAAAGAAAAGCAAAGTGAGGAAAGAAAAGATGACGTTGAAGAGGCACTTGTTGTAATTCATTGAGAGTGAGGGTACATGAAAACCCTCTGTTTTGTGTCAAAGGCGTTTGATGAAATGGGTTGTATGAAAGTAAACCAGCATGAATGGGAGAAAAAGAGAAAAGAGAGGAACAATGTCCATGAGTTGATGGGAATGAGTTGAAAAGGCGCTTAAGGATGCTAGCGACTATTATTGGCTAATCCAATATATACATACTAGATCCATAGCCCCGTTACAACCCATTAAAGTCCTACGTGATCCTATATTGCATTTCTTTATATTAGTGGAGTAATACACTAAGGGCAAGCCTATGGGTCATGACATAATGCATGTGAATTCTTTTGGGAGAGAGAGTGAAATTAATTTTTATATGCCCCTACTTGCATGTTTGTGTGTTGCATGAACAAAAAGGGGAAGTTTCTCTCGAGTTGTGAGGGCACATGCTTGATGAAAGACTGATTTTCGTGTCGGATTTCTTGATTAGCTGATTTGCATGAGTTTGCCGATATCAAGAATCAATTCTTAAAGTCTAGGAAGCCTTGATGTATTAAAGGTCATTGTATTGTACGACCAAGCATGTTTTCTTGATGATTTGCAAAAATTGAATAATCGGTATGACCGTAGTGTAAATTGTTGCACCATAGTGACGAAGGTTGGGATGTAATTTGCATGATTTGTCTATATGTTGTCCGAGGACGAACAAGGATTTAAGTGTGGGGTAAGTGATCTTGGGCAGATTTATATGCCCAAGTGATACTCAAACGTATCATTTTTACCTTGTTTGTTGTGCAATGTGTATATAATATCATGTAATTGGTAATAAAATGCGAATTTATACTAACCAACATGATTAGCATTTGTTTTACAGGTAAATGTGATTTTTAGGAGCTAAAATGCATGTTGGAACTATGTCGGAGTTGGACTGGGATGCGAGCGTGGAAAAGACCCTGGAATGCATGATTTATAGGGGCTCCGCGATGGAGCCGTGCCACGCTACCATCGCGGTAGCACACTGCCTGGACATGAATTAAAATGGAAATTTCCAGTGTGCCTGCGCGTCAGCTCCGTGGCACGGAGAGAGGCCTCCGCGATGGCCTCCGTGCCACGTTGAGGCTAATTTACCGGACCCTGGAAATTCCAGTGAAGGTCCACGTCCACGCCGTGTCACGGAGGCAGTGCTCCGCGTTGGCCTCCGTGACACGTTGCTTGTTATTTCGGGAAAAATTTCCCACTAGTATAAATAGCACACTTAGGTTTATTTTAAGGAGTTTTTAGTTTTTAGACTGAGTTCAGAGGTGGAGAGCAGGAACGTGGGTTAGTAGCAGTTGAAGATTGAAAAAGCTAAGGGATTTCTTCTCTTCTTTTCTTCTTTCTATCAATTGTACGTATGATTTACACTCATTTTAGGATGATCAATCCAAGAATGAGTGGCTAATTCTCTTTCTTGCTGAGGTTTTGAACATGTGTAATGAATTCTGATTTTCATTGATATGGTTTATTCTTCTTCTTTAATGTTGTTCTATTAATTCTTGTTCTTTACTGCATTAGTGAATGGCCAACATTAATGTATATCTGAAAAGTCCAATTTCACTCGAAAGAGCAAGAAATTGGAAAGTTGTGAATTAATAGGGTATTGTTCTTAACTTGATTTGGGAAAATTGGGTTTTGATATGCTTTCCTGATAGAAATATACTTGAAAGCCGTATTAGTCAATTTAGGAACCAGAATTGTAGTGCTAAGTCATAAATTGCATTTGATCACAGAAATGTAGACGGATGGTTTATGATTCTAAAATGAAATTAAATACGAGAGTTTTAATTTCTAGGCAAATGTTCTTGGCTAGCAACATGAAGAAGAGAATTAACCAAAATTATCATGATTATCAAGTTCATTACTTGTTCTTAACCTTGGCATGTTCATATCCATTGTCTGAATTCAAAAGTAAATAGTTGTAGTAATTGTAGTATATATAGTTTAGAAACAAAAACTCAAGTAACTCTTGGTTACATTGTTGTTGGCATAATTAGAAGTTGAATAGAAATATAGTAAATTAGGCAATTTTACATATCTTGAGCCTCCTTGGATCGATACTTGGCTACTTAGCCACTTTATTACTTGTTTGACCACGTGCACTTGCGTGTCGGTTTTTACCCGTAGCCCAAAGCACCGAGCAAGGATACCGGTTAATTTTGGTGTTGTGATTCACCACAATATAAGAAGATCACGAGACAATTGTAGATGCAAACATTATCACCGCAGTCTCTTGACCATGTACTTGAGAGAGGTAGGTATCGAGGAGGATGCAGATCTTGTTCTACCTTTAGCAGGACATTTGGTTGGACAAATGATAGACGTCACTAAGGTGAAAGAAATTGCCCCTTCCGCAGGCCCCTCTATTACTATAGCTGATCGGCAGGCCTGAGATGAGAGTTGGCAGGGTCGTATGTTTGGGATGATAGAAATACAGCTGAATATAGGAGGTCGACCATCCACTGCAGAGGAGATGTCAGCTTTAGAGGCACGGTACCTGCTCGCAGAGAGTGTTATTTTGATGTGAGAGTGGGCCCAGCTTTTGAAGAGCCGCTTGATAATGATGAGGCTACCATCCTTACTGACGATGTTGATGATCTAGAGATGGAGGACGAGGAGGATTCTATAGGTGCCATGCAGGTTGGTGGCAAAGAGGATGGTGTAGCGACCAGAAAGTTTCGTTTCTCTCCCTTTATGATGTGATTGTGTGTGCATTGAAGACAGTGCACCTTTTTAAGTGTGGGGTGGAGGAAAGCTAAATTCCTATTGATCTTTAATTGTTATATTTGTAAGTCATAGTATTTTGATATTCCTGGTAGTAGTAGCTTGACGATTTGTAGGTATTGGTTTATAATAGGTAGTATGATAATGTTGACTACTTGGATGTTTGACTTGTTATGTTCATCTTGACTAGGTTGTATTTGGTTACTTTATTTTAGAGTAAATTTTTAAATTTTCATTTTATTTTGTTTGAGTCGGTGTAGTCATAGAGTAATGGCGCTTCCCTGTTATAGATGGATGACGACCGTCTTAAGGGAAGTTTTGTCACATTTTTTTTATTTTTTAGGATTGAGTCATAGGACATCCGCTGGTATGCTTGTTGATATTCTACTTAGTCACTATGCTATAGTAAATAGAGTGCTTATCTTGATTGCATGAGTTAGAAATAATGAGAGACGCACATATCTCTTTAATTTGACTCAACATATCCTTAGGTCTTAATTATGAGTTTAACCTACCACTCAATGCGATTGTGTGAATGTGTAGCTGTAGAAACTGATTAGATTCTTGTGGCCATGAGAGGTGAGCTGAATTATTTTGTATGTATATATTATAGCATCTAGAACTTGCCTTATTGTATGTAGGATAACTAGTTGGTAGGGAGTTGAGAGATGATCAAGGCATTTCTTTGAAAAACCATCTTTTCCCACGTTTGTTTTACCTTCCTAGTCATTCTCCCTAGTTAACCCCTTTGAGCCTAAAAGCCTTATTCTTTCTTAGACTCAATAATAGCTTGATCCCTATTTTTGTGAGACCTTAGACTAATTATTCCAAAGTAGTCTTAAGCACTTTGAGACTTGAAAGTGAAGCTCCACCGAAGTATAATGTTAAGGGAAAAAGAAAATTGTGCAAGGAAAAGAAACGTGAGAAGAAGGGGTGCGCATAAAAATTATACTGTCTACTTGCTGCTAAGGAATTGACAAAGAGAGCTTCAATTGAAAAATTCTTTGTTATTCTATGATTAGAAAACTAGCAGCCAAGTAATGAAAAAATGGGGCATGAAACGAAAAGACAAAGGTGGGTAGAGGAAAGGTGAATAAGCAAGGAATGAGGTGGTGGACAAGAAATGTGAAATATCTTAAAAGTGCTTAGGGTGGTAGTCACTATAAAATGAAATATCAATCCTACCCATCCCGTAGCTGACATTACAACCAGAAAAGTCCTTGTGATCTTAATCTCTTGAAGCAATTAGGTAGTCTTAACGTACATGAAGGGCAAGCATATGGCATATTACATATGTGCATTACATCATTTTTGAGTGTGATTTTTTCCTTACTCATTGTGTTCCATGTCTTATATTTATGAATTTGAGAGAGGAACACCACTAAAAGTGAGGGACACAAGAGGGGCACACTTAATCATGTTGGACTTTTGTGTTGAAAAGATGAGTCATTCATAGAGGTTGTGTATTCTTGACTGTGAAATCTTTCTATGTGCATTGTTGAGAATTGTTGTAGGATGATAAACCACTTTATGTTTGCTCCATGCTAGTTGGTTGAGTATGAGTTGATACAGGTGTCAAGTGTGATGGCGAAACATAATATTAGGTATGTTTTAAGGATTTTTCGAGGACAAACAATGATTTAAGTGTGGGATGGTGATGTTGGAAATATTTTCATGCTCATTTGCCATTTTTTAACCCATATTTGATCATGTTTTGAGTTCATAATCCTTAATTTATGCTTAAATTCATGTATGTGTATGTTTTATGCGCTAACAAACTATTTGAGTTGATTTGAGCAGGAAATAACTAAAATGGGCTCAAAATGATGCAATGAATGAAGATTTGAGAATCTAATGGATTTAGTGCTATGGCTGGCACCCCGCACCAAGTCCCAAACTTCAGAGAAGTAAATTCTCTGTCTAGGGCTATGGCTAGCGCCCCGCACCAGCCCTCAAACTTCAGATAAAAAATTCTCAACCTAGTGCTATGGTTGGGGCAGCGTGCCAGGCCTTGTTCGGAGCTGAAAATTGCTAAAAATTTGACTAAGTCTATCGCGAGATAGGGAGGGGCGGTGTGCCATACCCATTCCGAGGTGAAAATGCTAATTTTTAAGACAAGTCTTGAAGGACAGAAGCGTCATTTGAAGGTTCATCTATAAATATAAGCCTTAGGTCGTTTGTTACGTAGTTTTGGACTTCTTGGAGTAGTTTTGGACTGCTTGAAGCAGTCATTACTCATTTTTATTCTGTAGTTCATTCATGAAAGCTTGTAAGCAGTTTGGAAGGAAGACAAGGTTCTACAACTAGGTTTTCTCTTCTTTACTTTGTATTTTCGCATGATGATGACTAAGTATTTGTTTTTCCACTTGTATATGAGTTGCTAAACTCATATTCTAAGGTTGTGGCTATGGTGAATGGTTGACTGTTTTATAGATTAACTAAATTTAATTTTAATTCTTCTTTTATGGTTGATTGTATTTATTTGTTTTAATTTATTATTTATGAGACTGATCACCTTGTAGTAAACTGTTGGCTTTTGATTGAACTTGGAAAAAGGAATCGAAAGGGTTAAAAATAAATATAAAATGGGAATTCAAAGACCCTTGAATCCATTGGTGATAGGATAGAAGTTTTTGTTGAGGATAGGGATATACCCTTCAATCCCGTTTAGTAGAAATATAAGTAGGCATAATCGTCGTTTCATTATTCTTCTGCGACCATAGGGATATAGGCGTTAGGGTTCATGAAATAGTTATTGGATGCTAGGGATAGTGGCAATAAATGGGATAGTAACTGCAACTAACAACCGTAGGAAGAATCATGATAGTTTAATTACGTGTGAAAAACTCAACTTGAAACCAACCAAGTGTCATTTCCTTAGTCTTTCATCATTATCGAAACACAATCAAGCTTGCGTTCATTTTAGTTAATTTTTATATTTAAAGTTTTAGCATTTTAATTTTCCAAATCGATCTCCATTTTACTTATTTTGTAGATTAGTGAAATCAAAGTACAACCTTATAACAATTAAATTGACAAGTCCCTGTGGGTATGACATCTGAACTTAACAATCCTATATTACTTGACAACCACGTGCGCTTTGGCGAAATCAATGGCCAACTATCTCACTCAAGTTGGCAGAGCCGTCTTTTGCCTTGTGAGCCCATTAGAGAAAAGGAACACTCTCTGGAGAGGCCCCAATCATGAATATATCTACGATGGCACGTAGTTCTGAGATCTAGGTGTGCTGAATCCCGACCTACTTGGTGCTAAATACTACTCCCAAAATAAGCATATTGCTTATAGTTATAATTATGAAAAATACTTGATTTTACATTGTCTAGTTGGAAAACATGAAAATCGTAAACATACTTGACATACATGAACTAGCCATGAAAACAATGTCGTTGATTCGGCCATGATATATAAGCTTGAGATTCATGAAATTCATGCATAATTGAGTAAATTATCATAATTTGAAAAGCATAGGTTGGTAATAGATTCGTGTAGAAGACATATAGTCATAATCATATAACATGAGATGAATCATAAGAGAATTAAATTCGTAGAAGATCATGAGCGATTTCATCAAAATTGGGTCTAACCCTAGAACTTTCTTAAAACGCGATTGGAGACTTGAACTCATGAAATTGAGTGGAAATTGGGCATGAAGGTGGAAAATATCCCCATTCATGACCGTATATACCTATTCTTTAAGTGATCTTGCTAGGGTTGGAAACCCAAGAGAATTGGAGAAGAAGGAGAACCTTGATTGCTTGAGGGCTTGAGGGATTTGGATTTTCAACTTCAGATATTAGGAATAAAATGAGGATTAGGAATGAATAAAATCGCTTAATACACCCCTTTAGGAGTTCAAAATGACTTAGTTTAGGATTTAAGTACATAGGAAGTATGAAAATACCCTCAATAACTCGGCTAAAAAATTCACCCTAACAGTCAAAATGGACCACCTAACGACACGTTAGTGGACTTGATGGGTCGTTAGTGCCACATGTTACTAATGAAGAAATTTTTCATTTCTCTGATCTTCACTTAATGCCTCCTCTAAACGATTCATCGTTACACTTAACGGAATAGTCCTCTATTCGTTAAGACTCTATGAATCCCAAATTTTATCGAACTTTCACCACCTCACTAAGTGACCTGTCAAGTGTCCTAACGAGTCACTTGACAGTTTGTTCCATGACCTAGTGTAGATTCTGCTATTTTCTCCATTTCATGCCTCAGGTTTGATCTTAGGGACTTTTGAGGTGTTACAATGGAAACAAATGACTCGTGGTATGACCCATGATCACTAATCTGCAAATTTTAAGTAGGAATTCCTAGGGGTATTTCCATAACTTCATATACTTTTAACTCCTAAACTAGGTCATTTTAGGCTTTCTAAGGGGGGATATTAAAGGGTTTTACTTAGCCTAAGATCCTATTCCCCTCTCCAAACACCATAAATTCAAAATCACACTCTCAAGGCTCTCAAGGAAGCTAGGGTTTATCTTCTCAAATTCTCTTGGGTATCAAGCTTAAGTCAAGGATTCTTCAAGTTAGAAAGTTCATATTTTCATCCGACTTTGTTATTCTTGATTGTGTCGTTGATATTGAGATCCCCATTATTTTGGGGCGTCCATTCCTTCCTACTGGTAGAACACTCATGGACTCGATAAATAATGAGATTCCGGGCCAATGATGAAGAGGTCACTTTTGTAGCTAGCAAAGGGATGAAGCTACCCAGAGGATATGAGAGTATCTTTGTGATCAAATAGATGTTGTAGAAGATGCAAAGGACATGCAAGTGGAGGAGGAAAGCTTGGGTGAAGATTTGGTCACTATTTTGGTAAACTATGAAGTGATCAATGACATTAAAGGCTATATGGAGACTGTCAATGCACTTGAGGGGCTTGAATGTTATTCTTGCAGGCCGAAGAAGCTCTCAGTAGATCTTAAATAGAATGACACTTCTAGCTAAACCATCTATTATGGAGCCATCGAATCTTGAGCTTAAGCCATTGCTAGCTCACTCAACTACAAGTTTATGGGAGCTGATGACACTTTGCCAGTTGTTGTCTCTTATTTTATGGCTGATGAATAGGTGCAGAAATTGCTTACATTGTTGAGGACATATAGAAGGTCCATTGGTTGGATATTTATGATATTAGAGGCATCCTTCAGGTATTTGTGAGCACAAGATTTCACTAGTGGAGGACAGCTCTCCCATAAAGCATTATAGGAGACTAAATCCGGCTATGTAAGAGGTTGTGAAGAAAAAAATCATCAAGTGGCTTGATATGGGGTGGTATATACCTTATCTAATAGTAAAAGGGTTAGACCAGTCCAATTTGTGCCTAAGAAGAAGGCATGACGGTGGTGAAAAATGAGAGGAATGAGCTAGTACCCACAAGAACTATCATAGGTTGGAGAGTTTGCATGAACTACCGGCAAGCTGAATGTGGTAACTTGCAAGGATCACTTCCTTATGGCCTTCATTGATTAGATACTGGACCGATTAGCTGGGAGAGCATATTATTTCTTTCTTGATGGTAACTTAGGATAAAATTAAATAAACATTGCATTGGAGGACCAAGAGAAGACAACCTTCATATGCCATTATAGGACTTTTGCTTTTAGTAGAATGCCATTCGGGTTATGTAATGCTCGAGCCACCCAGCGATGCATGCTTTCTATATTTTCTGAGATGGTGGAGCACTTCTTAGTGGTTCACGGATGACTTTTCGGTTGTTGGTGACTCTTTGACCTATATCTTGACCATCTAGGTCAAGTACTGCAAATATATGAGGAGATTTACTTGGTTCTAAACTAGAAAAATGTTACTTCATGGTCAAAGAGAGAAATGTATCCAGACACAAAATTGAAAAGGGGATAGAGGTGGATCGGCTGAAATTAAACTTATATCTAAACTTTCTCCTCCTATCTATGTAAAGAGTGTCCATAGTTTCTTAGGCCATGCTAGCTTTTATAAAAGGTTTATTAAGGATTTCTCAAAGATGCAAGGATCATGACCCGAGTCTATATCCTGGATGTGACACAGTGCCTAGAGTCATAAATGACCCCAAGCTAACCCATGGCATAGCATATTACTAACATACCTAGAAGTAAATACAAAACTGAGCGGAAGCTACTGAAATGTAGAAGCATTCTTTTACAAGAATAAATAATATATGATAAATACTGAAGTTTTAACCAACACTGAGAATGATGAGCTGAGATTAATACTACGCTATTTGAAAGCCTCTACTAACTGATGAGTTGCTGGGACAAGCCTCCGACGAACTCTAAATTCTGAAAACTGAAAATCACAATAATTGAAATAAAAAGACGCTGGTCCTCAAAAGATGAGGACTCACCACTCTCAACTACTGGATACCGCCGGGGAAACTAGCTGCGATGTTGAGGATGCGTACCAGAGCCTATATCATAAAATGATACAGCATCGAAAGTATGCATCGGTATGTGGAATATATTGAGTGTGTAAGAAATGCACTAAAATGTAAGACATGCCAATAAAATCTGTAAACACACTAGTGGATATACAATGGCCCTATCTGAATGCATAAGTACTGAAAGTAACATACAATGTTGTATATGTTGTAAGAGATGATAAAAGTGATTTTTAGGGTCATGTACAAGTACTGAAATCTGTAACTAAGATTAAGACAAAAGACGGTAACTGGACTGCGGGAGAGCTTGTTAACCAACATGTTACCACGTGAGCTAAACGCGGAATTTGATGTTTACTCCCTATCGATAGGGCCCACCGTACCTTGCCAGGGTATAGTGACTGCACTGTGTGTTCACTAACTGAAAGACCAATTCGGGTTAAATCCTATGGAAGGCACAGAGTTCTGGAAACCTTGGTGCACTAAACCCTGCCCACTCGGTGCTAAGTGGTACTCCCAACTGAACACACATAATGGAAACATATATATATATATATATAACTATACTGTACTAATAGCTCGAACTGTGTCCTAAAGCTAGGTTAGAACTACTTATTAGGAAGTGCCCTGAGAGCCTAAAGGACCTGATAACTGAGAGTATTGAATATATTGATAAACTGATAATACTGAATATACTGATTTCTGATAATATTGTTATTACTTAGTATAATGAGAATGTTGAAAATACTGTAAATCATAAATGCACAATTCTATGAAAAAATCATGTATACTTGACAATTCATGCTACCTTAAGATACCACTAGTTTTATACGTAAACTCTAAAAAAACCATTTCAAACTCAAGATCATTTGAGATATACTGTATAGCTGAAAACACTATCATGAATACATAATAATTCTAATCATGAAAGCCTGACATCATAGAGAATGTAGGGAAATTCAACAATTAGAAGAAAAATCCTAGGTCATGATTTCTAGAATTTCAAGGCTAGAGTTACTAAAATCTTGGGACACAAGGGTGAAAGGAGACCCTTGTTGAAGTCCCACATACCTAGAGATGATTTCTTGAGGAGAAGTCCTAAATCTCTAAGGAGAAGTCTTAAATCTCTAAGAAGAAGTAGGAACCGTAGTTCTTGCTTGAGAAAAAAGCTTTGAATTCTACAAATGATGTTCTGAAAGTTTAAGTGGAGAATGAGGGAGGAGAACCGTTTAACTCTTTTAACTCTTCTAAAAATATTCTCAAAATGACCTAGTTTAGGAATTAGAATAGCAGGAAGTTACAAAAATGCCCCTGGAGAATTGTCTGAAAATCTGCCCATCCAAATCTAACGGGTCACATAACAAGTCGTTGGTTGTGATCACGACTCGTTGGAACCAATCATTGGTTCTGGGTTTGAAATCCAGTTTCTGGACTTCAATCAATGGTCAGAAAGGACCACTTGTTAAATGACATGAGGGATCGTCAAATCCGATCATTGTCATTGAAATAATTTCAAGCAATTTCTAAACCCCACTCAACGGCTCATCAGGACGAGTCATTACTTCCTCCAATGACTCATCACATGGCTTGTTGGTTCTGGGAGAAATCTGACAACTTTTTGATCCTTTTCATGATAGGCAACACGACGACTCGTTACTTCTACCAATGGGTCGTTATATCGTTCATTAAATCTGGAGCAATAAATCTATTGGGCAACTAACGATTGTCTTAACTGGTCATTCGTTCTGAAAAAGGCTCATCTAACGAGTCATTTTATGGAAAACTTTATAGTTTTATTCTAGTTCTCATTCCACGTCTGGGGTTTGGTCTAAGGGACTTTTTAGGTGTTACAATATCTCCCCCTTGGAAATATTCATCCCCAAATGGAGACTAAATACGCTGGAAAGATAGTGAATGAGCTGCAAATCTCAAAATTAAAAACTATAGATTTACTACTGATAGAGTGACTGACTTCAAACTGGGATACACATACCAACTGAATTCATGCAACATGGATGCATACCAAGACATGAATATGATTGATTAGAATGA
This sequence comes from Datura wrightii, assembly GCA_035772735.1. NCBI lineage: Eukaryota > Viridiplantae > Streptophyta > Magnoliopsida > Solanales > Solanaceae > Datura > Datura wrightii. The sequence continues at coordinate 15,754,405 of JASDFA010000003.1, forward strand.
AATTGACAATAAACTAAATGGAGTATTTAGGAGGGAATGAGTACCTGATGTTGAGGTTGAGCTTGAAGGGAAAAGGTGAGGATATCTAGCCATCATATCTGCTTCAGCTTCCTATGTAGCTCCCTCAACTAGTTGATTTTTTCATAAAACCTTTACCGAAGCTACCTTTTTGTTCCTTAACTTCTATACCTGATGGTCCAGAATCTAAACTGAAACCTCCTCATAAAAGAGGCTATCCTTTACACCAACACTCTCTAAGGGAATAACTGAGGTCGGATCGCTGATGCATTTCTTCAACAAAGACACATAAAAGACTAGATGCACCGATGCTAATTCCGCAGGCAAGTCCAACTCATACGCCACATTGCCAATGAGCCTTAAGATTTGGTAAGGACCATCATATGTAGAACTGAGCTTTCCTTTCTTCCCAAAACTTATCATCCCTTTCATAGGTGAAATTGTCTTATATACCCAATCATCCACAGCAAACTCCAATTCTCTTGTCCTTACATCTGCATATGATTTCTGGTGACTTTGCACTATTTTCAGCCTTTCCCTAATAAGCTGAACCTTCTTCATCGCCTCATAAACCGAATATGCCCTTATTAAGGTAGCTTCACCAACCTCACACCACCCTATAGGAGACCTATACCTCCTACCATAAAGTGCCTCAAACAGAGCCATCTGGATGATGGAGTGGTAACTGTTGTTATACGCGAACTCAATGAAAGATAGGTGATCATCCCAACTACCCTTGAAATTAATCATGCAAACTCTCAACATATCCTCTAGAATCTGAATGGTCCACTTGACTTGACCATCTATCTATATGTGAAAAGTTGTTTTGAATGTAACTTGTGTACCAAGTCCCTTCTAAAATAACTTTTAGAAGTGTAAGATGAACTGAGTACCTTTATCTCATATGATGGACAAAGGAACTCCATGCAGCTTGACTAGCTCCCGAATATAAAGTCTAGCATAATTCTCAACTGAATTTGTGGACTTAACTGGCAAAAGTGTGCTGACTTAGTCATCCGATCTAACTACCCATATCGAGTCATCATTGTCGGCACATACGAGGTAGACTTGTAATGAAATCCATGTTGATCTCTTCCCACTTCCAAGTAGGGATGCTAATGTCCTGATTCATAGATCCTGGTCTCTGGTGTTCAACCTATACCTATTGGCAGTTAGGACACTTAGTCACAAATTTTATAATGTCCTTCTTCATGCCATTCCACCAATAGATTTCCCGTAGATCACGATACATCTTAGTGGCACCTGGGTGGATTGAGTACCTAGAGCTATGAGCTTCCATTAGTATTTGTTTCCTCAAATTATCTACATTTGGAACATACAACCTGCCCTAGTAATGGAGCACACTGTCTCCCCCTTTGGACTATGCTTCCACCTCTGTCCTTAGGACTGCTTCCTTCAACTTAAGTAATATTAGGTTATAATCTTGTCTTGCCTTAACCTCCACCACAAGGGAGTACTCTGACCCATTTTGGACTACAACTCCACCTTCTGCTTAATTAACCAAATGAACTCCTAATCGCGCCAGCCTATGAAGAGTCCTAACTAGTTCTTTCTTGTCATCCTCAATACGAGCAACATTGTCCATTAATAGTCTATTGAGGGCATCAGCCACTACATTGGCTTTACCCAGATGGTACAACACACTCATGTCGTAGTTTTTCAACAACTGATGAAGATTTAAATCCTTCTAAATGAACACATACTACAGGCTTTTGTGGTCGTTGAACATATCTACATGAAAGCCATAAAGGTAGTTCCTCCAAATCTTTAAGGCAAATACTACCGTTTCTAGCTCAAGATCATGAGTTGGGTAGTTCTTCTCATGAACCTTGAGCTATCTGGAAGCATAGGTTATAACTTTACCATGCTACATCAATACACAACTAAGACTAATTCTAGAGCCGTCGCAGTAGATCACAAGCCCATCTGAACCATCTGGCAGAGTCAAAACTATGGTTGTAGTGAGTCAAATCTTCAACTTCTGAAAACTCCTCTCACAAGCATCGAACCACTGGAACTTCACCTTCTTCTGAGTCAGTCTGAGCATAGGGGATGCAATAGAGGAAAATCCTTTTACGAACCATTGGTAATAACCAGCTAGGCCCAAGAAACTCCTAATGTCTAATGAAGAAGTGGGTCTTGGCCAATTCGTAACTACTTCGATCTTTTTCAGATCCACTTGAATACCCTTGTTGGGAATTTCATGACCAAGGAACGCTATTGATTTCAACAAGAACTCACACTTGTTGAACTTAGGAAATAACTGGCGGTTCCTGAGAGTCTGCAAGACTATCCTCAAGTGGTCTGCATGCTCATGCTCACTTTAGGAATAGACAAGGATGTCATCTATGAAGACGATGACGAACACGTCCAAGTACTATTTGAACACCCTATTCGTTAGGTTTATATAGGATATATGAGCTTTCGTTAGTCCAAAATATGTAACAATAAATTCTTAGTGACCATATCGAGTTTTGAAGGTCTCTCTTTGGAATGTCACATTCTCTGACTCTGAGCTGATGATAGCCCGATATAAGGTCTATCTTTGAAAAGCAAATAGTACCCTGAAGTTGATCAAACAAGCCATCAATCCTGGGGAGAGGATACTTCTTCTTAACTGTGACCTTATTCAGCTAACGGTAGTCGATGCACATTTTGAGTGTACCATCCTTCTTTCGCACGAATAGGACTGGGGCACCCCATTGAGAGATGTTGGGTCTGGCGAAACCCTTATCTAAAAGGTCCTTCAACTGTTCTTTTAACTCTTTAAGCTCAGCTGGAACCATTCTGTAAGGAGGAATTGAGATAGGCTGGGTATCTAGAAGAAGATCTATGCTGAAGTCTATTTCCTGCTCGAAAGGGAATCTGGCAAAATCTTCGGAAAACAAATTTGGGAACTCATTTACAACTAGATCTAATTAAAGAGTTGGGGTTTTGGAACTAGAATCCCTGACCTGAACTAGATGATAGATGTATCCTTTAAAAATTATTTTTCTAGCCTTAAGGTAAGAGATAGACCAACCCTTATGCGTTGAAGTACTACCCTTGCACTCTAGGACTGGTTCATTGGGAAATTGGAACTTAATGACTCTAGTTCTACAATCAACTGAGGCATAGCAAGAGTACAAACAGTCCATGCCAAGAATGAGGTCAAAATCAATCATACCTAACTCACTAGATCAACTGTGATGACTTTCTGTAAAACTGCAACTGGTAGTTTCTGTATACCTGACTGGTTGTAACTAACTCCCCAATAGGAGTAGAGACGAAAAAGGATTTTGAGAGCACTTCTAGAATAATATGAAACTGAATTGCAATATAAGGAGTCACAAAAGAATGTGTGGCTCCTAGATCTAGTAAAGCATAAACATCAATCTTGAAGAGATGGAACATACCAGTGACTACATCAGGTGAGTTTTCTTGGTCCTGATGTGAAAATAAAGCATAAAAGCAGTTTTGCCACTTTCTACCTCCACCTGTGTCTGAGGTAGTGCCCTGCTGAATTAAGCGACCTGTCGGAGCTGCTAATGTAGTGGATTGGGCTTTTCCTTGTACTGACAAGCAATCCCTCAATCTGTGACCCAGCTGGCCATAACCAAAACAACCCTCCTTTCCAAGAAGGCACTCTCCAGGATGGTCTTACCACACTTAAAACATACTGGGAAACTGCGGCCACCGGAGACATGGATCTGAGACTTGGAGCATAATACTCTACCCTTTCGATGATTGCGGGGTCTGGGAGGAGAAGCACTAGATGAAGAGGGCGCGGGAGCTCTCTGCTACTATTGCTGGAAGCGATTACCACAACCTGATCTCTGCTGGAAATACTCAAAATGTCTTGTCCTTGCCCGTTTACTCTCCTTTTCTATTTCTTTCAATTTCTCCTCCTCTATTTGTTGTGCATGGATGATAAGCCTGGAAATATCCATGTTACTAATGAGCATGGTAGTCCTGAACTCCTTAACCACCAAGTTCGAGACTCCATTTATGAATTTACTCATGTGAGCCCTTATCTCGACAACCATCTCTGGAGCATATTTTGATAGTTGAATGAAATTTAAGGCGTACTCTTGCGTCGTCATGTCATTTTTCTTCAAATTAACGAACTCTGTGACCTTTGCTTTCCTCAACTCTCGAGGAAAGAACCTTTCCAGAAACACAGTCATGAACTCATTCCACTCTACTGGACCTGCACCAACCCGTCTCTTCTCCTTCCATTATCTATGCCATAACTAAGTTTCCCCTTTCAGCTGATGAATGGCCAACTCTGCACTTTCGATAGAGGTAACACCTATGATTTGGGTGATCTTCTAGACCTCATCAATAAAGTCTTGTGGGTCCTCATCTACCTTAGACCCATTAAATTCTAGGGAATTCATCCGAGTAAAGACTCAGACTTTGGTAGCAACTGTAGGCCCATTTGCATTGGCAGGTATGATAGCTTACTAGTTGACCTAATTGGTCACTGCTAGAGAAAGCAGCTGAATAGCAGCTCGAAACTCAGCATGTGTCACTTGATCATTTTGAGGGGCTGCTGGAGCTTGTTGGGCTTGCTGGTTGGCGTTACCATTCCTCCTTCCATTCACTCTTCTAGGAGGAATTGTCATACACTGAAAATGGTAGAGCATGAGTTAGAAGGATACTTTAGAGTTTTATACTCTACGCATGATAATAATCATAAAGAAAAAGGGAATTTTCCTAAAAATGCCTTGTAGCCTTTCCCTCATAAGTGTGGCGCGCTTCACAACCATGAAAAAGACTTTACTTGATGCAGCTTTCAGACATACTAGGACACTCTAAACCTAGTGATCTAATACAAAGATTGTCATGACCCGAATCTACACCCTGGAGGCGACATGATGCCTAGAGTCACAAGTGACCCCAAGTTAACCCATGGCATAGCATATCACTAACATACTTAGAAGTAAATAGAAATTTTAGCAAAAGCTACTGAAGTGTAGAATAAATAATATCTGATAAATACTAAAGTTTTATCCATCACGGAGAATGATAAGATGAGATTAATATTATGATTTTTGAAAGACTATACTAACTGATGAGCTACTGGGAAAAGGCCCCAGCTAACTCTAAAACCTTAAAACTAAAAATGACAATAACTGAAATAAAAAGACTCTGGTTCTCGAAAGATGAGGACTCACCGCTATCAATTGCTGGATACCGACGGGAAACTAGCTGCGATGCTGAGGCTGGGTACCAGAGCCTATATCATAAAATAATATAGCATAGGAAGTATGCATCAGTACGTGGAATGTACTGAGTGTGCAAGAAATGCACTAAATGTAAGACATGCCAATAAAATTTATAAACATACTAGGCTGATATACAATGACCCTATTTGAATGCATAAGTATTGAGAGTAACACACAATGTTGTAAATGTTGTAAGAGATGATAAAACTGATTTTTAGGGTCATGCAAAAGCACTGAAATCTATAACTAAGATTAAGACATAAGACAGTAACTATACAATGGGAGAGCCTATTAATCGACATGTAACTATGTGAGCTAAACATGGAATTCGATGTTTACTCCTCATCAATAGGCCCACCATACCTTGTCAGGGTATAGTGACTGGACTGTGTGATCACTAACTGAAAGATCCATTCGGGTTAAATCCTATAGTGGCACATAATTCTAGGAACCTGGGTGCGCTGAACCTCGGCCTGCTCAGTGCTAAGTACTACTCCCAACTAAAGATACATAATGGATACATATGTATATAAAACTGCTCAATGACTCATCAAGGCGAGTTATTACTTCCTCCAACGACTCGTCACATGGCTCATTGGTTCTGGGAGACATTTGACAACTTTTTGATCCTTGTCATGACGGGCAACACGACAACTCATTACTTCTACTAACGGGTCATTATATCATTCATTAAATCTATAGGAATAAATCTACTGGGAAACTACCGATTGTCTTTATGAGTCATTGGTTCTGACAACGACTCATCTAACGAGTTGTTCTGTGGGAAACTTTATGGTTTCCTGCTAGTTCTCATTCCAAAACTAGGGTTAGTTTAAGGGACTTTTGGGGTGTTATTGCAAGCTTCTTGAAAAAGAGGCTACATTTGTGTTTGATGAGAAATGCCTTGAGGCATTTGAAGAATTGAAAAAGCAACTGACTTCAGCCCCTATTATTGCAACATTAGATTGGTCCCTTCCGCTTGAGTTGATGTGTGATGCTAGTTGTGTGGCATTTGGGTCTGTTTTGGGGCAAAGGAACAACAAGATCCTACACCCGATCTACTATTCAAGCAAGACTTTGAATACAAAATCAATGAAATATATAGTGACCGAGTAAGAGTTGTTGGCAATAGTCTATGCTTTTGAGAAGTTTTGAGCATACTTATTGGGGTCTAAAGTGACATTGTATACAGATCATCAACTATTTGGGGACTAGGATAATACTTGAGGAGTTTAAATCCTATCAAAAGAAGAAGTTCCTAAGAAATGTATGGCACTACTTTCGGAAGATCCATATTTATCCATATATGCTCGGACAACATTATCAGAAGATGCATTAGTGGAGAGGAGGTGATGCCTATTCTAAGGGCATTTCATGACTCTTTGATCAGAGGTCATCATGGTGGAAATGCCACCACAGCCAAAATATTGGAGTGTGGGTTTACTAGCCCACAATATATCATGATGAAAATATGCTAGCTAGATCATGCGATCAGTGCTAGAGACAAGGGTCTACATCCAAGAGCCATGAGATGCCTCTAAATTTTATACTTGAGGTCAAGATTCTTTTACGTCCGGAGAATAAATTTCATGGGACCATTTATGAGTTCTTATGGAATGACTTACATCTTAGTAGTAGTGGACTATGTTTCCAAACGGTTGAAGTAGTGGCACTGCCAAACAATGAAGCAAGGAGCATGACCTTTCTAAAAAAAGAACATTTTCACTAGATTTGGAACTTCTAGGTGCATTATTAGTGATGGGGTTTCCCACTTTCGTAACAAGGCATTTGCAGGATTGCTCCTAAAATATGGAGTAAAGAATAAAGTGGTCACTCCATACCATCCACAAACAAACGGCGAAGTTGAGGTATCTAACAGGGAAACCAAGAGCATTCAAGACACGTTTGTTAATGCAAATCAGACTAATTAGTTTTAAAAGCTAGATGATGCTTTGTGGGCATATCGGACCACGTACAAGACTCCAATAGGATCCTCAATATACCGGCTGATTTTTGGAAAAGCAGGCCACCTTCCAACAGAATTAGAGCACAAGGCTATGTGGGCCTTAAGGAAGCTGAACACGGAGTGTAGGGAGGCTGCTAGCTTGAGGCTTAACCAATTGAACTAAATGGATGGATTCCATTTTGAAGCTTATGAAACAGCAAACTTGTATAAAGAAAGGACTAAGTAGATGCACAACAAGAGGATACAGCAATGAGACTTCAATCCAGGAAATCAAGTATTACTCTTTAACTCTAGACTCAAATTGTTCCAAGATAAGTTGAAGACCAAATGATCGAGACCGTTCAAAGTGGTGAGCATCTCCTTATATGATGTTGTTGAATAAGAGTCAGAGGATGGGATCCAGAAATTTAAGGTCGATGGCCAAAAGGTCAAGCATTACCTTGATAATGCCGAAAAGGACAAGCTGGTGGAGGAGTTCCATCCAAGGAACTACTCAACTCATGCTTAACTTAAAGCACCAAGTATTTGCATCATGTTGTGATGTGTTAAGTCAGATTCTTCTTGAGAGGCAACCCATGAGAACTACATTATGTGTAGTATCTGCGTCAGGCTGCAACGTTAAATCAAGCACTTCTTGGGAGGCAACCCAAGTTATAGACTAACAAATATTGTGAGTGTAGGATAAACACTTAGCAAAATGGTGGAGGATGGTGTTGGGATGTCTAGTTACGGGCCACAAAACTTATTTGCAGACTATACACAAAAAAATAAAATCGCAAAAGCAAAGGAAAGGGAAACAACCTTCAAATATGAGTCCGCTTATGTACTGTAAAAATTATTTATGACTCATAAGTGGAATGGTACGTTGAAAGTCAGGTAAGCACTTCTCTAAATTTCACTTACAACTCGACAGACAATCCACAAATTTACTTTATGGATCATTGCTTGAGGAGTAAGTGAAGAACTAAATTGAGTCTTCTCTAAAGTCCATATACAACTCAACAGATAGACCATAAATTTAGTCTTAGGTGGAAGGAAAAAATAGACATTCTTTGAAGTCTAATTACGGCCCAATAGATGGTCTGTGTTTTAGATTTACGAACCGTAAGTTAAATCATAAGTGGAGGACAAATAACCTATCTCTAAAGTTGATGTATGACTCAACAAACAGATCATACTTACATTTTATGGTTTGTATAAGAGTTCGGACTTATACTTCATTAAAGATAGGAAAGTGACTACTGTGGATTGACTTATAACCTAAAATACGTTTCGTACTTTTATTGTACGACCACAAATAGGGGAAGTTGACCCAATCCATCATATACCCATTATATTTTTAAAATGAAAAAGTTGAGATGCCTGTTCCTTTCCTTTTTCTTCTTCACTAAATCATCTTCCTCCATTATCGAACAATCTTAACTGTTGAACACTCATAATTTTTCCCTTGATTCACATTACAACTCATATCGCACATATTCAGCATCATACAAGTGTTTCTCAAGAACTAGGGCTTGGAATTAAAATAAAATAAAAAGAGAAAAAGAATCTATGTCAACAACACACTACGCATAGTCTCTTCACAAGAAACCCTAGGTAAATTTTGTTCACCATCACTTAGTTGTTTAACTATGGTTGCTTATTTTTGTGCATAAACAGAAATGGGGGGGAATTTAGGGCTTGTTCTAAACTAGTTTGGGTATTAAATTTCATGAACATGTGTATTTTCACTACACAGTCCATAGACAACACCAACTGAGCTAAAGAATTGAATATGGTTAAAATTGGTCAAGTGTAAAACTCCCCTGTACATGAAAAGTATGGTCATACAATGAATCTATTAACTGTATCTGGAGCATAAGTTGAGCCCAAAAATGTTGGGTCTCTAATTATGATATACAATCAAACAGACGGTTTATAAATGTATTATACAAATCATAATTGGGAGTTAGGCATCGTAGAACCCAGAACCCCTTTAGAGAGCAACTTACGGGCCGTCGATTGATGGTATGATCCGTAACTGCCATCTTTTTCCCCCGTAAGTTAGAAAAATTAAGCTATAAATAGACATATAGACCATACTTTTATTTTACAATCCATAACTGATTGAAAGTGTGAAAAAATGTGGAGTCTTTCTTATGTTTTTTCCTATACTTTGCACTACCCAAAAGAAAGTTATATGGATGAAATTTTTTGCAGAAATGGCACCAAAACAAATGATGAAGAGAGGTGGCAAGGAGAACCCATCAAAGCAGTCTCGTTTGATGGACCAAGCCACTAATTCTAATAAGGAGTGGCAAGCATCACAGCCCCAGGCTAAGAAGTAAAGGGCCTCTTCAAACCAAGCTACCTTGTCACCTTCCACCTCTAACAAAGTGTTATCCGCAACCACACCATTTGATGTATCTGAGAACAACAGATCATCACAAGGTTTCTCCTCAGCCTCTTAGCCACTATAGAGGACCCACATACACAATGGGGGCAACTAAGTGAATCCTCACTATTAGAGTCATCATCCAAAGACTCCAGCAGTGAGAAGGACAATAAGGGTGGGGCAACCCATAAAGCACAGACAGCGCTGACAAGCGCAAGGAAGATGAGTGGAGAAGGAAGAGCAATAAGGATTTGGCTCATGTCAAATGGGTTGTGAGGAGAAGTACTAAGAGGGGTGCCAAATAGTCAATGGTAAACCTCGGAGAAGCATCACTTAGGAAAAGGAGATCAGCACCAATAGGCTAGAAAACTATCCAGATATCATGGAGCAACTCATGTTTCAGAGGTGGGAATTTCTCACCCGACCTCCCAGCAAGTATTGTCCCACCTTAGTCCAGGACTCCTTTGCTTCTTATGGATCCACCCTTGACGCTAACAGAATAGGGCCAAGTGGTATCAAGATGTATTAGAGAGAGTCATATTCTAGGATCTCAATGGACATCAGTGTTGAGACCATCAACTGGTAGTATTTTGGTGATGCTTATGCCCCAGTGAACACCTCAATTTATGATGAGAAGGCCCATGACAAAGAGAACCAAAGACCATGGATGTCCACTATAATAGCCAGGTCAACCCTAGTATTGTTGACTTTGACATCACTCTCATTTTTGAAAGAGACGTCAAGCTCCAAGAGAAGTTTTGGTGGAGCATGTTGATTTTCACATATGCCCTACTAAGAGCGATAACACCCTCACAACCGACAAAACTGTGGTGATAGTTGTGATCATGGAAAAGTGGTGAATTGATAAAGGTCATTTACTGGCCATGGATTTGAGGTATAGGGCCCTCCAAACATCCACTTCATGCCCCTGCCCATGCCCCATCACTACCCTTTACAACCAGTTAGGGGTACCAACATTACTTAGGAAGGACCCTCTATAGAAGCAAAACATATGATTGACATCACCAAGATAAGGGATAAAATGAGCCTCACTGGTCACCACCACCTGAACTTCCTAAAGATAGTAGACATAGAGCCTGATCTAGAGGGCATCAATACTGAGGTCCTATTGAGAGTAGCAGAGCTAAACACAGTTAATATAGATATACCTCTAGCCTCAGATGCTCCAAGTGCCACTCCAGTCGAGACAACTCCTTAAAGGGTTGGTTTATGTACCATTGCACCACCTCAACCCACATTAGCTACACCTTGCAGAGCCACAAAAGCTATAGGAGCACTAGATAGGATATTTCTCCTCACCCTAGAGAACTTCACAAATATCGTGGTTAAAGCGGAGAGGGTGGATAAGTAGGTCAATAGCCTGTTGAATGAGCTTTCAGTTTTCGTAGATAAAGCCATTGAGAAGGCTCTAAAGCCCCTTATAGATGCCCTGATAGCCTCTCAACAGATGGATACATCTAAGCTAGATAGGCTAGAGGTGAGGATGACATAGTTGGAGCGCAGCTCAATCATATCAAAGATGGTAAATTTAAGGGATAATCTGAATGAGATCAACGCAGTCGTGCAAAAGTTTCAAGAAAGAGGGTTCCCAATTTATGAAATTGGAGTGGAACAGCCCATTGCTAACCTAAAAGTATCTATAGTGAGCATACTGGCTGACACTACTCCCACTTAGATAGATTACTCCTCCTCGAAACCCAGGAAAAATATCAAGGGCAAATGATAGGGAGAGAGATGATGATGCCCTCGAGGGGGGTAGAGGACATACCACCAGAGGAAGGTGCTCAAATCTAGAAGAAAAGGATCAGTCATTGTTAGACAAGAACTTCAATCCACATACTGACAAGGAGGTCGGCACTTCTGCAGTAGTAGTCCGACCACTATAGTAGTTGTTCCATCTATAATTGAGCCCCAGAATGACTAGTGCACCAGTCGGAGTTCTAAACCCTTGTCTTTATATTTTTTTCGTGTATTGGGAATCTGCATATTTCTAAGTTGTGGTGGGGCATCTCTTATATTATGTGTGATATATTTGGATTGTAAAATTTTTTATGTGTGCTATGAAGTTTTTTGTGTGTGATATATGCACGTGTATTTAATGTAGTTAAAAGTAGTGTCTAGAGTCCTTCAGGGTTTTCTTAGCCATGCTTCTTTGTCGGGAGATTTAATTTTTATTGAATCTGGAAATAGGTAGAAGAGTTGTAGAGAGTGGTCCTAGTGATAGACTGCTAGTAGGCATTCTTAAGGAAACCAATCTAAGTCCATGTCGTTTTAGGTTGAATAAAGTGGTTTTAACTTAGGTGGTGGTGGCAGATCAGCATAATGTATTCAATATGTGATTATTTCTTAATAAATGCCCCCTCAAAAAATTTTGCCACAATTGCTAAGCATTGACATGTAATATTCTATTGTTTGACATTTGTATTGAAAAGTGTAGCATTGACTCTCTAGTTGGGAGTAAAAATGAATAATCTGTTTGATATCCATGTATCAATGTGTGGTGAGGAATCTAGTAATATTCAGTTGTCATTATTGCACTTTAGAACTTGTCTGGTTAGTCATGTCTTAGCCTAGAAAACATTGGATTGTAGAGATGAACTTAGGTCTTCTTTGTGATTGAAAAGCTCTACTTGCCTAAATGAGCCTACCAAATGATGCATATATCCCTAGTTTCTCCTTTGAGCCTAGTACCCTTTTCCTGTGATCAGTCATAATGAAATTGAAACCAATTCATAATTGATCCTCTTCTAACGCATCCTCCTTGACACTAAAAAAGAATTTAAGATATAAAAAGATGCAAGTTAGGGATAAAGAATGAAAAAGAAATAAAAGAATTAAAATGTGTACCTTCTGAAGCATAATGAGCAAAAAAAAATTTTAAAGAGCAAGCAAAAAGAAAAAGAAAAAGTGAAAGAAAAAAGAAAAGCAAAAAGAAGAAAAAAAAAGCTCACAAAAATTTGCTTCGAGTCATAAAATGTTAAAACAAGTTGAGGGGAGAGAAAGAAGGTGATAAGAATAAAAATGTACCAAAATAGTAATATAATGTTCAAGGAGGGTAAAAGCCAAAAATTTTCATATATTAATCCTACCCATCCCTAAACCAACATTACAAACTTATAAAAGTCCTTATATAATTTCAACCTGATTATCCAAAAGTAAAGGCATTTAAAAATAAGGACAAGTCTATGGTAGTTGCAACATGACCGGTGAATATCTTTATGAGAGTTTAGTTTTCTTTCTCTTCTCTTTCGACCTATTATCCTTGTGTTAACTGTGAATTTATTATAAAAATGGAAAATTTTTCTTAGTCTTAAGTAGGGCATGTGGATGAAAATGACTAAGTATGATTTCTTCGGGACCTAGGTGTCCTGCATAAATCAGTGATTTAATTTAAACTAATATTAGGAATAGAGAGTGCATAGTCAGTATGGAAAGTTGTGAGAACTGTGTTTTTATATGAGAGAGGCTGGTAGACTTGAAAAGTGAATGTTGGAAGCTATCTGTCAAAACCATCATTGGCATTGCACTTTGTAAGATCGGACCATTAGTTTAGATTAGAGATTCTTATTTTAGTTGTTTGTGCACAAGCAAAGACGTTAAGTTGGGAGTGTTCGTGTGTTGGAATTTTAAGATACATTTGTATATTTTTCATATGTTTTTGAATTTCTTTAAGAGCTTTAATAAATTATTTTTAATTCTATTTTATTGAGTTTCATAAATCCGAATGGAATTGAAGAACACTGCAAAAACCAAGAGAATCTACTACAAAAGAGCAACATACATGCTGCAAATTGATTCTGCGGTCCAACTGATGAAATGTGAATGAGCTTCAGAGGGTGTGCAATCAGAAAGAAAATTTAACTAAGTATGAGAGAAGTACGGTGTCAGTTACGAGTTGTAGAATCCATCTACGAACCTTAAATAGGCACCATAAGTCAGAATTAGAGATGTTAAAACCCGGAGTTCAATAGATGGAACGCAGATAGGGGATGCAAATGAAAAGTATGAAGCAAAGAATGATGTACGGTGGAGGCTGCCTGAGACCAGAAGAAATCTATGGTGCAATTTTGCTGACTGTACATTGATTCTACAGTTCATAAATCACTTACGGTCATTGACAGTTAGAAAAGAAAAATGCATTCTATGGACCTTAGATTATTTGTATGGTCCGCATGTGACATTTGGGCAGTTTTGAATAGAATTAAAATTTGAATTCCTAGCTTAGTATAAATAGTTTTTGTAGCTATTTTTGAAAAGGGATCACACAATATACTCTAGAAACAGTTTGTAAAAAGTTCTTAGACAAGTTTTTTGCAATTTTTGGGAGATTGATTTTGATTTTCTTGATCTAACAATTTCTCAAGTTTATTGTAAGTATTTTATGATTAATTTAATCTTTTGATTTTCTTATTTCATCATGAGCAGCCACAGTGAGAATAGAGTTTAAGGTTCTTCCGAACTCTTAGATTTGAGTAAAGTGATTCCTTCTTATAGTCTAGACCTTGTCTATGACTAGTGTGACGTTCTTGCATTGGGACTACTAGCTCAGAAGATCTGTTCCACTTTAAGGTTCATTCTAGATCTAGTGAGGTTTTATCTCGGTCGGTCTTAAGAATTTTATTCTCTTCCAGGACCAGGTGAAGATCAAATTTGAGTTTTTCATTATTTTCATCCAACTCAATATGATTCTTATGACACTTGCTAGATTCCTCAAATTTTTCAATTTTTTCATTATTAATGATCAGCTCGTCTCTCTCTTTTTCCAGTTTTCAATAATGATCAGCATAAGCACTCATAAGTTGTTCTCTTTTAGTAGGTTGAGAATTATATTCATCAATCAAGACCGCTGAATGCGAAGCAAGTTTCTTTTGTGAGAAAGAGTTAATGTTAGCTTTAATATCATAAGAGTATACCTCAATTTTCTCTTCATCGCTGTCTGAGTCAAATATTGCCATCAGTGCCATGATGTCCTCATCATCTAATCTATCCATGGCCAATATTGGTTGATCTTTAATTGTTATATTTTGCTTTTCATTATATGAGTCTCCCATGGTAGCCAAAACTCTTTTCAAAACACTGTCCGTCTCTTTTGTGGTCAGCTTCCTATTATGAACATGAATTTGATCTTTCTTTCCTTCCATATCCGTTTTAGCTTCATTTCATTTGTATTTCAACTCTCATTGTGGACATTACTTATTGAAGTGGTCTGATCCTCCATATTTATGGCACACTTGTTCACGAGCTCCCTTATTATTTGATTTAGAAAGATCCTTCCTCTGTGAATTAAAGCCCTTCCTAATTATGCATTGAAAAATTTGAGTGACTAATGCAAGTTCTCTTCCTCCATAGTGGTGCCTTTAAGGAATATGTTCTTATCCTTGCATGCACCAATCATCTCTGGTTCCTAATTATTCTTGAGTTCATATGTCTTCAAATTGCCTATCAAATAGTGTCCATGTCATGAGCTTCAGATATAGCTTCAAATCTATTTTCCCATGATTCTGGCAATACACTTCGTAATTTTTTGATAGTTTTGCTGATTTTGAGAGGTTTCAACAAGGGGTAGATTTCGTTTACAATGGCGGCAAACCTAGTGTGCATGTCATGAATAGATTCTCCTTCCTTCATCCTAAACAATTGATAATATCTGTTTAGCATGTCGATGTTGAATTTCTTCACCTGATTGTTCCCTCTTGAGTCATTTGTAGAGTATCCCAGATTTCCTTGGTGCTAGTACAGAAGGAGATCATATTATACTCGTTACGTCTGATTCCACATATTAGAATCTTCTTTGCTTTAGTATTGATTTCTACTTCCATTTTTTCATCTTTGTCATGTTCCATTTTGCCTTCTTTTGTTTCATAGGGATAATCGGTCCATTAATTAAGAACCACATTTCATAGATTGTGATCTTCTCCTATTAGAAAGTTCATCATCCTGTTTTTCCACCATCTATAGTGTATTCATTGAATGAGGTGGTCTTGTAGTTAACTGACCTTCTTGTGATGTAGGTGGTGCTGCAGGATTTGTTTCAAGGCACTAGCCTTATGTTGAAAAAATTGCTCTGATACCAATTGAAAATAAACAACTCTTAATTATTTGATCAAGTGATTGAACCAATTTCAGCTACCAATTATGAAACTAAATAGGGCAGTAAAGACATGATATATTATGGAAAACCTCCTTGCTCAAGGAGTAAAAATCACGACATATGGAATAGGATTTTCAATCAACTTTACAAACTTCAAAGAGCAGTTTTAGATTACAACTCGATAATCATAGGGACTAGCTCTAGTACCTCACAATCACTAATTAACTTTAATCAACAAAATATTTCAGACTATGAACTCTAGACCGAGACTCTCCACCCTCTTTATGAATCAACTATCTCCTACAAAACTTGAAAGAATACAAACTCGGTCTCCTAAAACTATTGAACTAGTTCCAGCTCCGCTACAATCTTAACTTGTATTGATTTCTTAAGGCAGTTTTGTCTTTCAATATTGCTCGATATTCACTTGTGATCACCGTCTGATTTCTTCTCCGTCCTTGAGTATTTATAGGATTGTTGACGTCCTTGTCCTACTCAAACTTGTCATCCCCTTGCCTCTCATTATGGGTTTTTGAGTTTAAGGAAACTATCCTTTTCTGTCTTTTGGATAATTGCATATCGCAAGTTCCTTTTGACTTGAATTCTTCTTCGTCGAGGACACTCTCTTCTATTTCCTTTTGAATATCTATTTGGGTCAAGTTCTACTTGGAGTTAATTTCATCTTTGGTAATTCGTCAATCTTGTCGCAAATCTACATAATAAACCTAGTTTACTTGCAACTGTTGAATATCACAACTATTTGCTATAGTGAACCTGATTCACTTTGCCGGTCATCAAAATTATGATATAGTTATAATCATAAGCAGTAATCCTAACAGACTTGTTCTTTTCTTTTGTTTCGATGTTCTTACAACTTTTATCTTGGTAATTCATTAATTAATAAGATTAAGACAATTTTTCTTGAGTTCATTATACTCTAGTGAATTGAAATAATAATCGATAAATATTTAAAGAATTTTATTCATGTTTCAAAATGTATGGATATTCAGCAGAAGAACTCTAAACCATGAATTGTCATTGAACCTTTTCACAGCACATGAAAAGTAAGTAGAGAATCTTTAAAACAACGCTTATTTTCATGTCAAATCACACTTTGTGGATACTAAAATGAGTCATATGCAAGATTCTGTTTCAGAAGTTGAATGGTCATTATTATGGCCCGACGTTGTTAGCAAATGGTCCATAAGACTTTGTTCGCAGTGATTCTTTTTTGTCAAATTGAATTGTGGACCATTCTGTTCCATATATGACCAATTTGGACTTTTAATATATAGTTGCCAAATTAAGATTTGGACCTAAAATTTACAATCATTCATCTACTTGCACCTCTACTACGTGGGAATATATATTCTCCAATCTTGGTGTGCCAACCATGTTCTTGGGTGTAAATCCTCAAAGCCAATAATAATCCTTGTCTAGCATGATAAGCTAGCTCCTATCAATAAGACAAATTAAAGGCCAAGAATTCACATCTAGTCAAAGAATGTGCAACCAATAGATGCTAAACGAATGCAAGTTGAGTGGTGGAGAGGGATGAGTTTTAAGGATGCAATGGAAAGACATATCTTTGGACCACGGTAGCCTAGTAATAGAATTATTAAGTGGAAAGAAAAATCTATTCATTCAATGGAGTGCCAATTAGAATTTACCTTAAAATTTTGGTGACATAAAAAGACAAATATGACCATTTTCAACGAGACAAAACGTGCAAATTACCATATGAGAGTTCATTTGGCAAGTCTATGAATCGCTCGGCGTAAATCTTCCTCTTTCATTTTAAATTCTCTCTCTATTTTTAGCTTCCATATTCTAGACCATTTTATAGAGTTCTATATCACTGAAGAGTTTTACATTGCAGGCGAAACAAAATGGACCTGTTGTCCTGGATTATATGACAGTCCTGCCAATATAGAAACAAGATCCAAAAGAAAATTGCCAAGTAAAACTATGCAATACGGAGTTGATTTCCAGAAAGAAAAAAGGAAGCAAGAAAAGGAAAAAGAGGGAAGACTTCCATTGCAAGAGCTTATTAACGAGTTCAAATATCTCTAACCAGCAATGACTAATTATCATATTTAGGCACTAAAGTACCTTCGTCACCAGTTTCACTTCAATCCGGAACAAAATTTCAGTTCATGTACTGCATACCACTATATTGATATCTTCATATCATTCCCCGAGTGCTAGAAGAAATAAAAGACAAATCCTTCTGAAACAAAAGAAAAACAAAGTAATCAAGGTCTATCACAATGCTTTTTTGTTTGGCATTATTTTAGGACAAGAGTGTGCTCAAGCGGAGTAAGAATGAACACAAGCTCATCTAAACTATGTCTAATCTACACAGCTTATATGATTTGGGTTCAAAGTCTAGCTTTGAGAAAAACAAGGACCAAATAAAAGATAGTTTGCTGCCAAACAGCAGGGGGTTTGGCTCTACAAAGGGCTTCAACTCCTCAAGTCCATAACAAATTTACATTAGCTTGGTCCAGGATCCCAAGAACGGGAAAACAGCAATTAGCAGTCTCAGTAGAAATGGAGTTTCTCTTCTTCCGATTCTCTTGCTCAATTTACCATCAGTCCATTGTTTTGGTTCAGCTGGTCTTTGATTAAGGGGCTTTTTCTGCTGTCCTTCCATCCCATGATTGTCTAGTTCATCCCAACCACCAAAATTTAGAGTGCTTCGTGACTTTTTTCTATCTGGTGCACCATTTGAGGACTGATAATCTCTAACTCCCTTGCCATTTCGAGTATTTTCTCCTTTTCCCATTCGTATTCCAGGGTTGCTTGCTTCTCTAGCATAGTCTCTTCTTTTTTTCTTGTACTTGTATCGTGGGCCTTCAACGGACCATCCCCAGATGGCATCCATCACTAAAGAAAGAGCAGATTGTGCTAAAGGAAGTACTAATGCCATGATAATAGTATTTGTACCTGTTCCAACTACCGCTGACATAACAATAGCTGGAAGCATCCAACCAAAGGCTCTGAGCACCTGCACCAGACCATAAGACAATTCTACTTACAACAGTCTGCATAAATGGAGGTTTATAAGCCTTAATAAAACGAATTTTCCACCAGTCACAAAAGTACAAGTCAACAGATTAGAACACTCAATATATTTCACATATTGAAATGATCTTTGAAACCTATGGAACAGAAAACGCTGAAATCTTGTCGTTACCCGGTGATCCCCAGTGATTTGGGATTTCGATTTATAAGGAGTAAGATCTAAGGAAAGTGATTTAATTAATGTTTTAGAAAAGAAGCATATACATGATCCACTTTATCGAAGAAAAAGGGCGCCGGCGAACAACTTTTTCAGATGGTTGGCATCTGGAAAATTCTGGGAAGCAAACAAGAGAAAAGGAGAAAAGAAAAAAAGGAAAAAGAAAAAGAATCTTAAAATGAATAAAATACAACCTATCTAGTATAATCCCACAAAGTGGGGTTTGGAGAGGGTAGAGTATCCGCAGACCTTACCTCTACCACAGAGGTAGAGAGGTCATCTCCGATAGACCCTCGGCTCAAAAGAAAAAAACATCCAAAGCAATCCAAATAAAAGTAACAAACATCAGGAAATAGCAGATGGTAACGAAAACAGTAGACAGTAACAGGACAATAACTATAACAAAATAATATGATAGTTGAAGTACACGCAACAACAAATAATAACAGAAAACAAAGATAAGAAACTACTAGAGCTAGCTATAATTACTAATATGGATGGATAACGAGACAACACATTGCAACCTAATAATCTTCTACCCTAATGTGTCCTACGCAACCACCTATCTAAGGTCATGTCCTGGATAAACTGAAAGTGCGTCATGTCCTATAAAATCATCTCTCCTCAATACTTATTCGGTCTACCTCTGCCTCTCCTAAAACCATCCATAGTCAGCCTCTCACAGCTCGGCACTGGGCCATCCGAGTATCTCCTCTTCACGTGCCCAAACTATTTCAGTCTTGCTTCCCACATCCTGTCCTCCACCGTAGCCACTCCCACCTTGTTCCGAATATCCTTATTTCTAATCCTATTTCTCCTATATGTCCATATATCCATCGCAACATCCTCATTTCTGCAAGTTTCAACTTCTGAACGTGAGAGTTCTTGACTAGCCAATACTCTGCCCTATACAACATAGTTTTTCTTTTCTTTTTTTTTTTTGAAAATGGTACTGCACCCTATACAACATAGTTGGTCTAACTACCACACTATAAAAGTTGTTTTTAAGGTTTGAAGGTACCTTCTTATCACACAAGACTTCGAATGCAAGCCTTCATTTCATCCACCCTGCACCAATACGATCAATGACATCTTCTTCAATCTCCCAATTTCCTTAATTAATAGCACCAAGATACTTGAAACTTCATCTCTTTTGGATGACCTGTGTATCAAATCTAACTTTCACATCTGTCTCATGCATTACATCATTGAACTTACACTCCAAGTATTTTATGTTGTTCCTGCTCAACCTGAACCCTTTAGGCTCCAAGGTCTGTCTCCAAACCTTCAGATTACCGTTAACTCCATCACGAGTCTCATCATTCAGAACCATGTCATCTATGGTGCATCAATGCAACCATCACCAGCTAAGAATATGTAATTAAGTATAACTAATTGTATATCATCCATAGAAAGATAGCATACGTACCTTTTGGAGCATTTTTACAGTTATTTTTTCCTCTTCATGTGGTTAACAAAGGTTGATAACATTTTTTGTGCCATTTCACTTGTTAAGGGGGATTAATTTCAGTTTACATTAGAATAGGGGGTAAAGAAACATCCGTAAAGTTAAAGTGGGTAACCGAATTCTCTGAATAAGTTCGGTGCAAATTATGTATTTTCCCAAAGGAAAAAGGGAGTTCCAAGGACAATTAGGAAGCACGGGAACAACTATACACCTCTTAACTAGATGGACTAGGCTTAGTCTGGCAGATTTAAGACACAATATCATGCAACTCAGCTTGGATGTAAAATTGCGGAAAGGAGAAAAAAACACTGATGAAGGCCCATGAAACAAATGGGAGCCATGTAGAGTCCTAAAGTGAGTTATATAGTTGCTCCATATGGGTAACTATCTAAGGTCTTCAAAAGCAGTTTATAAAGATCTTGAATTACTCCACCAGTTTCCTTGAGGTATTGGGCTGGATGCTGAATTCTTTCACTGCATAAAAGTTCACATGTGAACCATAAAATCTGGATACATATATAGAAGGGTGTTAAGTCATATGGTTGTTCCACATGGGTTGCTTAAGAGCTTCTAAAGCAGTTCATAAAGGTCTTGAATTACTCAAGCTATTGCCTTAAGATTGAGTCCGAATGCTCAGATTCTCACACCTATAACTGGAGAAAATTCCATACCAAGCGGGAACTGATCATGAATTTTTTTCTTTTAAGTACATCATTTGCATGCCCAGTGGCAAGGAAGTGGAAACCAAAAATTAAATGTTTAGGCTTTTAACTGAACATACTAATGCTTTTTCACAAATTAGTCCAACGCTTTTCCAAAAACAAAGAAGAAATCATTTTGTCCATCAATGTCAGAGAGGAACTCCGATACATTCTCTAAATTTAGGAAATCTTTACCTTATATTACATCAACGTGACTTTAATTTGTATCTGACTGTTTATAAGATGCACTGAGGGGCATAAAGATATTAAATTGCTCTTGAAATGTCTCGGTTGATGAATCAGAGAGTTCTTAGCTTTCTTAACCTGCTTATTATTATAATCTGTATTGAAGTGGCCTCAATTATAATAATAAACAAGTTACCATCATAAGAGGAATGTCATCAATCCAGGAGTCTTGCCAGAATCTAGTATTCCTCACCTTTCCAACTTTAATTTCTGTATTGTCCACGGAACACTGACCACAAGCTGCATATGCGTTTCTATAGACCCAAACCATATGAAGCTTGTGCTGTGTCTGTATACCAAAGTCTTTGTTCGCTGTACTATAATGATATAACCCTTCTCCGAAGACTCTTTTCCGCCTTACTGAATCTCCACAACCATTTCATTAAAAGGCATTGGCTATGAACTTTCAAGTTCCTGATTCAAATCACCTCATATACTCATCTTTTATCACCATTTCCCACCTTACCAAAT
The DNA here is from genome assembly GCA_035772735.1 of Datura wrightii. Taxonomy (NCBI): domain Eukaryota; kingdom Viridiplantae; phylum Streptophyta; class Magnoliopsida; order Solanales; family Solanaceae; genus Datura; species Datura wrightii. The sequence goes on from JASDFA010000003.1 coordinate 15,776,236, forward strand.
TGAAGGATCTTATTCTTAGTTATCACTCCACAAAACTCCTTCTAATCTTTTTCAAGTTATTCTTCACACTGGCAGGCATGGGAAAGAGCTACATAAGGTAACTTGGCAAGGAATATAACCCTGTTAACTTTGCCCCCCCCCCCCCCCCAAAACCCAAAGGTAGGTATTGTCTCTTCCAAGTTGCAAGTTTCTTTCAAATCTCTCTTCAATCTTTTGCCTTATATGTTGCTCCTAAGGACATGCCCAAATAGGTCATTGGAAGCTCACCAATTAAGACACCCCAAATTCTCACTTAATTTTCGCCAAGTCGTCCACATCATTAACGGGAAATAATGAGCTCTTTCTCAAGTTGATCTTCAAACCTGAAACTGCTTTACACAATAGCAAGATGGCTCTTAGATATCTAAGTTTCTCCTCGGCTCCACAAAGAATAAGAACATCGGCATAAAGTACGTAGGAAATCTTCACTCTATCAAGTCTTGTTGCCCCAGTGTCGAACCCTTTAATCCAATTCAAAGTCATGGCTTTGTGTAGCATAAGACTAATTCCTTCCATAGACGGGATGAATAAGAAGGGGGAAAGAGGGTCTCCCTGTCTTAATCCCTATGTGTAGGAGAGAAGTCTTCTGGAGTTCCATCAATAATCACAGAAAATTTAACAATGGAAATGTACCATTAAATACACCCAATCCATTTCTCGCCAAATGCCATATATCTTAACAGATTAAGTAGGTAAAACCCATTCACATATCAAATGCCTTTTCTATGTCCAACTTACATAGAATACCACTTCACCATGTCTCCTTCAACTATATAAGCATTCATTTCTAGTGAGCACTGTGTTATCCGCCTTCCTTCTATGAAGGACTTTTGTGTATCTATACTGAGAAGGAGAAGGAGAAGAGAATTTAGGAATTGATTACTTGGTTATTTCCTCTAGCTAATTGGATCAAATAGTTGTGTCAGAGAATGTAAATAAGGAAAGAAACCAATAAGAATATTACACAATCTCCTGATTGTCTAATTACAGGGATTTGGGGATATTCTCTCTACACTATCTAATTATACCATGTTAAACACTCCAATATCTACACACACTATCTAATGATAATATCTACACTACCTAATTACCATATTTAACACTCCCCCCATCCTGGAGCATATAAGTCGTATGCTCCTAGCTTGTCACAAATATAGCAATTCTGGATCCTCGGAGTGAGTTTGTGAAAATATTTGCCAGTTGATCTTTTGAGTTGACAAAACTTGTAGCAATATATCCAAACTCAATCTTCTCTCGAATGAAGTGACAATCTATCTCAATGTGCATCGTTCTTTCGTGAAACATGGCATTAGAAGTGATATGTAGTGCAACTTGGTTATCACAAATCAATTTTATCGATTCAACTCCTCCCATCTTCAATTCTTGGAGAAGTTGTCTCAACCATATAAGCTCACATGTAGCCAATGTCATAGCTCGATACTCCGCCTTTGCACTTGATCTAGCCACGACATATTGCTTCTTTATTTTTCAGGATATTAGATTGCTTCCAATTAGAACAAAATAACCTGAAGTGGAACACCTATCAGAAGGAGATCCTGCCCAATCTACATTAGAATACCCAACAATGTGTCTCCCTTGTCTTCATACAATAAACTGTCTTGGAGAGCTTTTAACATATCACAGAATGCGAATCACAGCATTGCAGTGACTATCACGAGGTGATTGCAAAAACTGGCTAACTACACTAACAGCAAAGAGATGTCTGCTCGTGTGATCGTAAGGTAGTTGAGTTTGCCAACAAGTCTCTAATATCTGCTAGGATCTTTTAGAAGCTTCCCCGTCCTAGAATAAGCTTAGTATTTGGATCCATCGGAGCGTCCACATGTTTGCAATCCAACATACCAGCATCTTCCAAAATGTCCAAGGCATATTTCCATTGTCTAATAGCAATACCATTGCCACACTGTGCCACTTCAATGTCTAGAAAGTATTTCAGCTTGCCCAAATCCTTAGTCTGAGAATGACCTAAAAGGTGTTGTTTGATTTGAGCAACACCTTCATGATCATTAACTCTGATAACAATGTCATCAACATAAACAATTAAAAAGATACGTTTGCCATGAGGTGAATGCTTATAAAATACAAAGTGATCAGCTTCTGTTCTGATCATTTCAAAATGTTGGACAACAGCTCGAAAACAACCAAACCATGCTCTAGGAGATTGCTTGAGACCATAAAGGGATCGACGAAGTCTACAGACTAGTCTAGACTCCCCCTGAGCAAAAAACCCTAATGGTTGCTCCATATATACTTTTTCAGCAAGTTCTCCATAAAGGAATGTGTTTTTGATGTCCAAGTGAAAAAGAGGTCAATGATTCACTGCTGCCATAGAGATGAGAAGACGGACAGAGGCCATCTTGGCAACTGGTGAGAACGTATCTCTATAGTCAATGCCATAAATCTTAGTGTATCCCTTAGCAACCAGTCTCGCTTTGGGACGATCAATAGCTCCATCCCATCCTACCTTAACTGTGAATACCCAACGACAACAAACAATGATTTTTTCTTTAGGTAAAGAAACAAGCTCTTAAGTAATTATTATGCAAAGCAGTCATATTCTCAATCATAGTCTGACACCAACCTAGATGAACCAGTGCTTCTGCCACAGTCTAGGAAATTTTGACAAGGAATAAGCTAGTAAAGAAGGCATGATATGAAGGTGACAGATGATGATAAGTTAAATAAGTATAAACGGGAGTTTGATTGGCAGTAATTCTAGTACCTTCCTGAAGAGCAATGAGAAGATCATTTGATGAATGCCCGACTGAAGTAGAAGACATTGTTGGACAAGTAATGAGTCAGTAGAAGTGCTTTGTGTACCTGTATCCGAGTTAGAAACACTAATTGGATTAGCAAGCTCAGCAAGAAGTTAAGGTCGTCCGAAATAGACCTTAAGAAGTAGAGGTGGAGCTAGAAGTGGAACAATTGGAATTGGATGGACTAATGATATGGCCTTATGATTATCCATATTAGGAGAAAATATGGAGAAGTCTCAAAAAAGGTAACAAGTGCAGAGATCAAGTACTTATTAGCAGAAGGATCAAAGCATTTGTAACCTTTTTGTAGACAAGATTACCCAAGAAAGACATACTTAAAAGTCTTGTGTTGAAGTTTGTCTTTTCCGGGGGGAAGGTTATGAAAAAAACAGGTGCAACCAAAACACTTGGAGGAAGGGCAAACAAAATTCTGGTTCGGATAACGGACTGAGTGTGAACTCTTGTACTGCAAAATAGATAAAGACATACAATTGATTATATAATAGGTAGTAATAACGGAATCACCCAAAAACGTAAAGGGACATGATTGTGAATGAATAATGTCCGAGTTGTTTCAATTAGATGTCTATTCTTTCGCTCAGCAACTCCATTTTGTTGAGGAGTGTGTGCACAAGAAGATAAGTGCAATATGCCCTAGGATGACATAAAAGAAGAGAGAGAAGTAGAGAAATATTCTCGAGCATTATCACTGATTAATTTCTTAATGGGAATACCAAATTGATCGCGAATTTCAGCACAAAATCTCTGAAAGAGAGAATAACTCAGATCTATTTTTCATTAAAAATAACCACGTGCACCGAGAATAGTCATCAATAAAAGTCACAAAATAATGAAAGCCTTAATGAAGAATTGACATGACTTGGACCCCATATGTTCGGGTGAACAATTTCAAATATAGAGGTGGACCTATTATTAACGCACTTTGGAAAAAGGGCACGAGTGTGTTTCCCAAGCTGACACAACTCACATTCTAACAAAGATGAACTAGATAAACTGGGAACCATCTTCTCCAATTTCAAGAGACTCGGATGACCCAGTTTATTATGGAGCAATTTAGAGGAAGTAGCGAAAGTGAAAGCAACATGTTGTTTTGGGATATAATTCGTGTGACTCATGTCCTTTTCCAATCATCTATCCCGTATTCCGGTCCTGCACAAGAACAAAATCATCAAGGAAGGTTACAACACATCTCAGGTCTTTGGTTAATTTGCTAATGGAAATAAGATTATATAGACATTCAAGTGCAAAAAGAACTTATTTTAAAGGTATGGAAGGCAAAGAGTGAGCTATACCTATCCCTTTTACAATAGTTTTTGATCCATTAGCCAAAGTAACAGTAGAGGATAGAACGGGTAGTAAGAGTAGAGAGAGTATTTTTACCAGAAATATGGTCAGAAGCACCAAAATCAAGAATCTATTGTTCTTGAGATGAAGACTATGCGACATAAGCAAAGGAGTTACCAGGATACACTGTGCAAGCAACTAATGAAGTTGATGATTGTTGCCTTGATGCTTGGTACTGAAGGTAGTCATTATAGTTTGCTCTAGTTAAGTGATAGATTGAGTGATTCACCCCTGACATCAGGTGTTGGCAGAATATCATCTCCATTATGAGCCATGAGAAATGATAGCTCTAATATCATGAGAAATAGGAAGGAGAAGAGAAGAAAATTTGGGATTACTTGATTATTTTCTCAAGCTAATGAGATTAAATAGTTGTTACAGAGAATGTAAATAAGGAAAGAAACTAATAAGAATATTACACAATCTCCTAATTGCCAAATTATAGGGATTTTGGGGATATTCTCATATCTACACTATCTTATTATACAATATTTTAACACTTCAATATCTACTCTAACTAGTGGTAATATCTAGGCTATCAAATTACCATATTTAACATATACTACCAAGCAATTCGTAACCTTTTTTAGTCTTTCTACCAACAACTAGGAAATGATTTTATAGTAGCTTCTTTGCTGAAATCCTTCAATTCCTCTGCACTTGCCATCTTAGGGATTAGAGCTATGAAAGAGGCATTAAAGCTTCTTTCAAATTTCCCAGAGTAATAGAAGAAATGTACAGCAGCCATACCATCACTCTTCACCATGGACCAACAATTATAAAAGGCCATATTGAACTCATCTTAGTCGGGAGTCTTCTCACTTTCACAACTTCTAATGATATACTCCACTTCTTCTGAAAGAGGCCTTTGAAGCCACTTACTATCTCCTGTTGATAATCTGAACAATTGGTTTGGAAGAAGGGCCTCCAGTTTTCATTTTACCGGTACAAGTTCTTGTTAAGTAGGCATCTCCTCATTAATTCTCCATGTTCCTCCACCTCTACTCCATTGACTTTCAGCTTTTCAATCACGATACTCGATTGTTTTCAACTTTTCAATCATATTAAACCTTTCGTTTACATTTGCAATCTTGTGAAAAAACTGTATTTTTTGTTCCCCGCTTTTATCCAGAAAAAAAAAAGACATCTTTGTCTCCATAAAGTTTCTTTAGACTTCGTCACCTCAAGTAATTCCATCATGGTACCAGCCCATTCTGGTAATTGCTCTTCATTAAGCACCCCAACTTCCTCAATGTCAACTTACAGAGAATGTCATTCTTTCTCCTCTCTCGGTTTCCACTCTAGGCTATGCAAATTAACGGCTAAATCAATAATCCGAACCAACAATTAGCTTATTGGATTAATAATTTGGATTATTGGTTTAACAGTTTGATTATTGATTTACTGTTCCAAGTTATTGGGTTATTGGTTCGGTTATCAATTTGATCACTTTTTTTAATGGGTGAGCCGATAACCCGATAACAATTTATTAAATTATAATTTTAGTCTTCACTATATAAAGTATTCTAGCAAGAAGATGAATTTGGTGTTAATCAAAAGTGAAGGTGATGTTATTCAATCTAAATTAAAATTGATTGCTTTAGTTGGGCTAATTTTATATGCTCTTTCTCTTTTCACCCACTTTTTTCTAGCTAAATATACTTATGATTTATGAAAATTTTCGTGTGAAATCTTTACGGTTAACCCCATAACCGAACCGATAACGATCAATAACCGATTAACCGATATCTTAACAGTTCTTTAACGGTTTAGCATGTCTACAAATCGATAACCGATAAATTAAATAGATAAATTTCAAAACCGAACTGAACCAACCGATACACACCCCTATTCCACTCCATACTTTTAATTCTTGTTTTAGTATCTTAAGTTCAGAGGCAACGCCAAAGTTTGGATATCCCCTTAACCTGAAATGAAGCCCACCACCTTTTACGGCCTATTTGGTTTGGCTTATGGCTTAGGACTTAGTCAAAAGCTATAAGTTAGGAATTCTAACTTATGATTTTTGGCTTATTTTTGTTATTTTAGCTTAAAAACATGAGCTTAAAAGCACTTTTTTAGTTTACCCAAACACTGAAAAGCAAGTCAATCCAAACAGGCTCTTAATCCTTTTCCCCAAAATCTTCATATTCAAGCCACATTATTTCGAAATTGAAGTAGGATTTTTTCTTTTCCCAATTACCACATTGTAACTCGCAGTGTTCTGAAAGCGCTCGCTTCGTCGCTTTAAGCACGAAGCGAAGCAACACACATTCGCTGCAGTCCAGGCGACGCGACCTCAGGTAGAAGAAGCGTACGCTTCTATGGCGGAGGCGAGAAGCGGCTCGAAGTGTGAAGCGACTCGAAGCGGTCGCTTCTCTTTTCTGGACTTTTAATGTCCTGTTTTAAATTTTTTTAAAAAAAAATTTAACATCGGCTGCTCCTGCTTTCTGGACATTTCAAATCGCGACTTCTAGGGTTTTTTTTTCACATCGGCTGCTCCTGCTTCTTCATCGCTGCTTCAGCCTTCAGGTACAGGTATGTTATTTTTTTTTCTTTCTTCTTCTTCTCCTTTCTTCTTCAGGCTTCTTCTTTCTTCTTCTTTCTTCTTCGTCGCCTGCTTCAGGCTTCTTCTTTCTTCTTCTTTCTTCTTCGTCGCCTGCTTCAGGCTTCTTCTTTCTTCTTCTTTAGGCTAGGTTTTTCGCAGGGATTTTTTCTTCTTCTTTCTTCTTCTTCTTCTTCTCTTTTCTGCTCAGTCTTGCACTTTTGCTTCTGCTCTGCTTTGCTGCTGCCAGCTTTCAGCAAGCCTTAAAACAGAGTAGCAGCTGCAGATAAGTGAATTATCTTCTAATTTAATACTCTGTTTGATGCTGCTCTGTTCTGTTGAGTCACTGCTCTGTTTTGCTCTGTTTTGCTGAATGCTGACTGCTCTAAGCCTCTAATATTGATAGATTTTTTTTTAATCCTAACAGCTATTAAAAATGGGTGACCCGGCTTGGAAATATGGGAGAAAAGTAAGTGAGACCAATAGGACAGCAGTTATATGTGTGTTTTGTGACAAGATAACTAAAGGCGGTATCTTTCATCACAAACAACATATTATTGGTACTTCTAGGGATGTCTCACGGTGTACAAAATGCCCAGAGGATGTGAGGGAAGAAATAAAAAAATATGTCGAAGGAAAAAATGATTTAAAACGTCAAATGTTACATCAACCAAATGTGACTAATCTTGATGATGATAATGATGAAATGGAAGAAGGTCAAGTCAGTTCCTTCAAAATCACAAAAACATTCACAAAGTACATTTGCATCAGTTTCTTCAAGTTATGGATCAACCGGAAGGAAAGGTCCTTTAGATTGTTACTTTCCACAGAAGTCTGGAGATGGCATAGGGAAAATGGATAAAAAAGCTTGCATGATACCGCCAAGGCGATTTTGAGAGATCGTGCAGTTGCGGCCTTTTCACGGTGGATGTATGATGCAAGGCTCCCCTTTAATTGTGTCAATTATGACACTTTTGGAGCCTTTATTGAGGTCGTGGGCCAATGTGGTCCTGGAATGAAGCCTCCCACTTATCATGAAGTTAGTGTCACCTATCTAAATAAAGAAGTGGAAGAGACCAAAAAAACTGTGGAGGATCATCGGATAGAATGGAACAAGTTCGGATGTTCCATTATGATGGATAAGTGGACGGCAAGAACAGGAAAAATAATCATCAATGTGTTAGTGAACTCTCCAAAAGGAAGCCTATTTCTTGAATCCATTGATGCGAGTGACTCGTCTACTGATGCCATCAAAATGTTCTCCTTGTATCAAAAAACAATAGAGGACAATGGAGCACAAAATGCTGTTCAGGTTGTTACACATAATGCAGCTGAAAATGTTAAAGCGGGTGATATGTTGCAAGGATTGTTCCCGCACATATATTGGACTCCTTGTGCAGCTCATTGTGTGAATTTGATATTTGGGGACATTTTCAAAGAAAGACCCTTCACAGGTGTTTTCACCAAAGCAGTTAAGGTACATTCTTACATTGTTCAAAGAACTTTGTTGTTGAATTTGATGAGGAGATTCACTAAACAAAGAAACTTAGTAAAACCTGAAAAGACTAGATTTGCTACTGCTTTCTTGACCTTGCATAGTATGCACACACAAAAGGCCAATTTGAGAAGCCTGTTCATTTCGGAAGAATGGAACAACAGTAAATTTGCAAAATAAGTGGTGGGAAAAGAAGTTGCACGCATAATGCTTTCTTATACCTTTTTGAATAATGTTGTTTATGCTCTTAAAGTTGGTGGTCCCTTAATTAAAGTTCTTCGTTTGGTGAATGGTGAGCAAAAACCATCAATGGGATACCTTTATGAAGCGATGGATAAGGCTAAGGAGGCTATTCGAAAAGCATTTACCGACGAATATAAATATGCAAAGGTCTTTGATATCATTGATAAAAGGTGGAAGGATCAGCTCCATCGACCTTTGCATGCATCTGGTAATATCTTGAACCCATCACTCTTCTATCATAACAATGATATGGATTTATTAGGTAAGGATGTGTCGGCGGGATTCCATGAATGTGTCGGTAAGTTGGTAGTTGATGAAAATGTGCAAGATTTAATAACGGATCAGATTAGCATTTATAGGAGTGCTGATGGACTTTTTGGAATACCAGCAGCTATTAGACAAAGAACGAGGAAGTCACCAGGTGAACGTGTGCTTCTATATTTCATTATAACTTTAACTTTTAGGCTATTTCTTTATATCTGCTAATTATTAAATCATCATTCTACTTTAATAGTTGAATGGTGGAGGCTTTATGGTTCAGAAACACCAGAGTTACAAAAGTTCGCCATCAAAGTTTTAAGTCTAACTTGTAGCTCTTCTGAGTGCGAGAAAAACTGGAGCGTACATGTAAGAAATTAGAGAGATTTCGTAGTTTGAGATAACTAAATATCTCAATTGTCTTAACTCGTACTAATCACTTGCCAATATTTATTTGCAGATTCATACAAAGAAGAGGAATAGACTAACCTTAAAGCGCCTCAATGACTTGGTGTTCATAAAATACAATAGGACATTAAAGCGTCGCTACAATGCGCGCAATGAAATTGATCCAATTTGCTTGGACAATATTGATGATGCCAATGAATGACTAACTAGAGTTGAGCATGCTGAAGATGAAGCAATTTTTTAGGGAGATTCGGATTTCACTTGGGGTGTTGTTGCGGAAGCAAGTGGAGTTGATGAGAATCGTTATGGTTTAAGGGCGAATACTTCAAGTTCAAGCTTAGGAAGGGAAAAGAAGTAGCTACACGCCTAGTTGATGAAGATGATGATGGAGTTGAAGTAGATGATGAGCAATATAATGATAAGAGAGAAATACAAGATTTTGACAATCTTGTAGAAGTAGAGATTTAGACGAACAAGAAATAGTTGTTGAACCATTAATAACTTTGATTTTGTTTGTCTTATTGTATTTTGTGATATCTATTTTTGGGCTTTTAATTTGAACAGTTGCTAATATATATTGTCTCTATTTTTGGTCTTTTTTCGTTAAAATTACGCTTCACTTCAATGAAGCGAGCGCTTCACTTCACGCTTCACGCTTCATGCTTTAAGCGAAGCAGGGCCTTGTCGCTTTTTCCGGCTTTACGCTTCCCTAAACACTGGTAACTCGATGGGGTTGTGATTAGATATGGTCTTTGGTAGAGAATACTGTTTGATGGAACTGAAGCTATCATCCCATTCAGCCGTAAATAAGAATTTTTCAATTCTTAATGTCGTCACCAAATTGTTGCCTTTCATCCATGTAAAGTTCCCTCCATTTAGATGTGGATTGCTGAGTTCCATATCCTGAATTAAATCTGAGAGCTCTTTCACATTCTGAAGTGATTCTTGAACCTTCTTTTTCTACCAAGGGAATCTAATTACATTAAAATCCCCTGCCATAACCCATGTTTGACAAAAACTACTTACTGCTACAAGTTAAACCATAATTATCATCTTGAAACTTTCTGATGTATATCATAGACACCTGAGAGAGTCCATTGTAGGACCGGAAAATTGCATTGAAGTCTGATAATTTCCTTTAATAAAGTCCCCTCTTCCCCGCTTCTCTATTTTGAGCAACCTATAGTCCACCCATTTGTTTGCCCATATTTGTTTGACATTCTCAACTTTTCATTCCTGAAAACAATATAATTCTGCCTTCCATTTAACCAACAACTCGATTATTTCGCTTTTACTATTGCTATTCAAGCCCCTCATATTCTAAGTGATGATTTTGATCTCCGTTCGATCTTCATGTATCTGTTGGCTAGTCTTTCCCACCTTGTTCATTCTCTGCTTTGCTCCCAAAATTGAGGGGGTACACATATCCTTAATAGTTCACTTATACCTTTTGTTTCTGTTGCACTGATGTTTTCTACTGGATTTGCGCTCATCTTGCAAACCTATTGCATTAGATTTTAGTGAATAAAATCAAAGCTTCCTCTTCACAACCCTTAAAGTCCGCCCCATTTGTTTACCCACCTTGGTTATACATCTTTGAACCCATTTAGAAACGCTATCAAATTTAATAAGACTAGCAATTTGTATTCATTGTTGCATGTTGGACGTCATCTCCTTCCATGGTAATGCCAAAATTTCATCAGAAGAAAATAGAGGACCTTCCTCTACAAAAGTAGCTTTTAATCTTCTAGCACTTTCAAGTTCTTTTGCCCCATTGCGTATTTACACGCCCAAGTACTATTTTATACCCATGTTTTAGCTATGTTTGTACCTTAATTTAAGAATAATCTCATATATTTTGTGTAATTTTTGGTCATGGACTAACAAATATGATTAGCTCTCTTTGTATGTTGAAATTGCCACTGAGCAAGTGGAGCTCAATGTGAAGATAATGGTCCTAATCTTGAAGATAAATGCTAAGGGACGGATTATGGATGATGAGACAAACTCAAAAGGACATTTGGAGTCAACTTCGTGCCACGGAGAAGCATTGGGGCATTCAACAACGTGCCACGGAGCAAAAAATTAATTTATATGAGCAGGGCTGCAGAACTTTGAGCATCCGCTATAGCAGAGTGTCACGGAGGCAAATCTCCGCGATAGCTAGCATGTCACAAAGGCAAATCTCCGCGATAGCCAGCGTGTCACAGAGGCAAATCTCCGCGATAGCCAGCGTGACACGGAGGCAGTCCACCACAGGCCAAATTTCAACAATTATAAAAGGAACACTTAGCAGTTTAATGGGATATCACGTATTATTTTCTGAAAACACAAAGGAGCGAAGGGAGGACGGAGGAAAATCTACTTAAGATTCATTTTCCTTTCATTTGTCCACTTTAGTTTCTAGATGAATTATAAGTACGCTACGAATTCATGTATTAGCATGAATGGCTAAAACCATTCTTCTAGGGTTGAGACCACATAAGATGGTTGTATTTGCTTAATTCGATATTTGGTTCATGTTTTCATTGTTGTTAGTTCTTGCATTCTTGTTGTTAATCATTTTAATGCTTGATCACCATTGAAATGCAATTGTCAATCGGAGGCAAACTCGAAAGAGAAAAACCTAGGATAGAACTAGGAATGCAAAAAGTGAGTTCAAGCCTTTAGGGTTGATTCGCGGTTATGATAGAAATATACCTAATTCACGTTGCTTGGTTATAAAACGAGAAGATAGCTAGACACCTAATTTGGAATTGTCACATCACCGCTCTTTGATGTAGTTGAGAAGCCAAGTTAGATTAAATGGTTAGAGGTTCAAAAGTCTATAATCAAGGGCATTAACCCTGTAAACCACTCCACATAGATAATTGCAGATGAATTAGGTTGTCACATCCCTGCTCAACGATGTAGTTGTGAGGATAATTCAATGTTGTTTAGAGGCTCGAAAGACCATGAACATGGCAATTATGTTGTGAGACAACAAATGAAAGCAAATACTTGAACCAATATGAATGTAGCATTACATAAATGTTTGGCCTTAACCCTGAATTCTTCTCATTATTGTTTTTTCACTTAAATTGGTAATCGTCTTTAGATTTAGAAACAAATTTTAAATCTTGGAAAATTAGCACTTTTGAGTTTTTGCAAAGTAATACTTGAACTTGTTAATTCACTTAAAATCTAGTCCCAGTGGGTTCGACATCCGACTCTTAAAGAGTCACTGTATTACTTGTACGACCGCGTGCGCTTGCGCGTGCGCCAGAGGCATAGCACCATCAAAGCCTCCAGTTCGAACCTCTGCCTATATTTCCTCCCTAAAAGAAGAAACATGGTCGACTTCGGACGATAGCTGCTCTGCAATCACCAAAGATTCTGGAGAAATTATATCACAATTTCGCATTTTATGTTGGGCTGCTAATAATTCCATGAGAAAACAGTCTAATTTGAGCCCATTAATATATGTCGAATGGGTCATTAGAGAGGCATCACCAACCCAACAAAAAACTCTTGTTTTTCTGTATTTTTATACTCTGCTTCTCTGCAATCACCAAAGATCCTGGAGAAATTATATCACGATTTCGAGCTTTATCCAACTATTGATAACTCCACGAGAAAAGGTATCCTATTGACATAATAAAACCTAGTTAAATCACCTTTTACTCTGAGGTCATTGAACTCAAACCACTATTCACGGGACGGATTATAGCAGAGGCAACAGCTTTTGCTTGTTTATTCCTATTTGTAATCGCATGTAGGCCACATGACTGATTTTGCATCAATTCAAAATTTTGAATTAAAGTTGCACTGGGAAACCCTAAATAACTTCACTGGCACAAGGCCTTTTTAATATTAATTCTTCCACAAGCCCTCTGGCCATTACCATCGTTGTCAGTAAAAGATTTTCCATCACAGTCATATGCTTCCTCTGCACCCACCAGAATTTTAATTCTGCACTCCATGTCTTGAAGAAAAATGTACTCTGGAGTTTTGGCTGATGAGGGTCGACTTGAATTCTCGCCCATTAAGATGGACTCTTTTATGTGCCCCCTCATATAGACTCACAAACCCCCTATAGTGATTTCCAATAGCTTTGCTGGTATCTCCCCGCCACATATGCCGGGAAGTTGTTCAATCGAATCCATATGTGGTTAGCAATATTATTCTTCACCGAAAAAGCATTAGATGATGTCCTATCACAAAGATTGACTTTAAAACCTCTCCACCTCGAAACATGCACTACAGCCCTAGCTGCTTCATAATTTGAGGGAAATTCAAGGAGAATTTTTTTACCAACCATCTCCACCACTCCAAGTTCAACCACCAAGTCCAATTCTTCATAGTTTATATCTAAATCATACTCTCTGCCAAAATTTTTATGCGACACTTTTTTCTTTTTAGTTAGTTCCGAAAAGAATAACACATTTTCATATTTAGAAAAGCCTATTTACCCTTAATTAGATTATTTATAGCTAGATAAATATCTATGGCTTATTTTAGACTACAAGTTTCAAAAGTCTTACTTTATTTCTTAAACTTCATGCCAAGTCAAGCACCATCACATAAATTAGGACAAAGGAATAACATTTTAGACTTAGCTCTATATTCCTCTCTAATTTGGCTATTAGGCATTTTTTCATACATCATTTTTGTACTGTTGACCCATTATCCACCCACAACTCCCCCTTATCACAGCCAGTTTTAAGTCTTTGAGTCAGATCATTTCTCGTTTATGGTATCCCCTACATATAATTTGTTGTTGGCTTTTTTTTTGGACAAGGAAACTCGCACCCACTACTCTTCAGGTGTGCACAGGGCAAACCCCACTCCAATGTAATAGCCCACAAATCATACCAGAGAGGTAAACCGCACTAGACAAGCACCGTGCGTTGAGTTTGATTGAGGAATCATGTGGGGTTTTTCAAACTTGAGACCCTCCATACGGGAGTCACCTGCTCAACTAACTCGACCGTGCTTGTAGGTTTGTTGTCAACTTTCTAAATGGTTTATTATTTCGTTTCTCTGCAAACCATTGGATCTTTCCTGCAATATCAGTCCATCCGTAGTTCTCCTTGAGCTCAAGAACAATAATTTGTCTCTTCCTTCTTCCTTGTACTGCAACTATTCTAATTTCCCCTATACCTTCTGAAGCTAAGCACATGATATGACCAATCCACAAAAGTATATTATGACTAATGTGTATGCTTGTCATGAATCCTCTTTTCCTTTCAATCCACCCATACCAGATCGGACCTTCTTCCTCAATACCAAGTGATTTCCAATTGGTAGCAAATAGCAAGCTTCTAACCATAGTCAGGAGTTAGGTATTTGATTAGAACTTCCTTTGAAATTTTAAAGCACCCTAAACAAATTCAGTGGATTTTTACCTCTCAGTTGTGCAGGATTGGAGTCCTGAGGGATGTAGGAGAAAAATAATCAGGGTCTTTGTTATGCCTCTATAAAGGTAGTAGTCATCTAGCAGAAGTAAGAGCTATGTTATTTAGTTTGGAATAATATATACCATGGGAATATTCAACATGATATAGGGGCAGACTCATTTCTCCTTTCAAAATAATTCAAAGAGTACCTCAAGGGGACGGTCTATGGGTCTGGCAATCAAAGAAGTAAAGTGACAACCTTATCGGTAGACACCTATTCACTATCAGCATTGCAATCCTAGTATATTCAAGCACTAAGGAAACTTAGTTTCTGTGAATTCAACAAAATAATTTCTCAATTCAAAAAGTTAATATACTTGGGAGTAGCTTAGTTCATAACCAATTACTCAAACGATTATAAATGGAGATTTTTATGCGGTGAATAACATTGTAGATACTGCTACTTGTGAAAATTAATACCAGAATTTTTATGCAGAGTTAGCCTACTTTGAGGGAGTTTTTGTCTTGTACATTTCTTATAGGTATACTACTATAAGACTTTTATGCCACATTCTCTCTGCATAAAATAATAAATAAATTCTCACATAAGTTATATTGGCATCGGCAATGCAAAGTTTAATACATGAAAACAATTTAAATAAACATTGTATTAGCTATACAGAATTTTACACTGGAAACCAAATATTTATTAGTTCCATAAAGATTATATTAGAAATGAAGAATTTTATATTGCAAAGCAAACGTTAAGTTAGTTATGCAAAATATCATAAACGGATTATTTTGTTTTATGCAGCCAATGACAAGCCCTTAGTCTTGGTCAGTTGCAATTCTCAAGAACTATAATAATAACAGATTTTCTTCTGATCTTATTTCTTATCTACTGCAGTTAAACACCAGGACTCACCCTAAATCAGACCAGATTACTCATCTTCCTTCATCAAAATTTCCAGAATTCAAACCTATTCCCCTCCCTTCTCATTCACAAACATACCAGTCATATTCAACCATTTTGCATTAGAGTTCAGCCTCCTGAACCATAAGTTTCCAAGCAGTCACACTATGTCCAATAGTATAAACCTAACAGAAACCAATGGTCGACTTAAAAACTGCAGTTGTGTCACAAATCACTAGCTTACCTAAAAATATAATGATAATAAGAGAAGAGAAGAGTGGAGAATTTTTTTCCAGTCTGTAGATAAAGTATTTTCGTCTTTGCATCTATCATTTGTAGGTGGAGCCTCATCCTATGTGAATACAGGGTAGACCAGAAATTCTCAATGATTGATCACTTGCATTCGAAGTTTCTTTTCCTATAAAAACTGGGATGAAGACCGTTTCACGTGCCATAATAAATCATCATTTACATGTTAGCATTATGGGAATGTCACTCAGCAGCAAAAAGAAAATCCCTATCATCAGCTTTCCCCAAATGAAACTCTAGAATTCAATGCAACATCTTTTCCACCACAAAAACCACAACATAATTGCAAGTTGCGACATAGATCTCATGGTGAAAACCTTCAAAATAATACCCTCATCCTCTTCAATGTTTAATCTTATGCTCTATTGAATTCTATAACCTTTAAGCCAGTGTATATCAAAGGAGGAAACCATAAATAAGGTTCAAGATGTGTTGGGTTTAAGGACAAAGCGTAAATGCATCACTTTAGTGAATATAGATACAGCCATAATAGAACCCAGTAACATAGAAATTTGAAAAGAATGTTAGCAGGTGGAGTGGAGTCATATCAACCTAGTGAAACACAGTATATATTATACTTCACAGAGCACTGGGACTATATTTTTCTTAATCAAGAATAATGCAAGCAACAATAGCTGGAAAAAAAAAGAAAAGGAATTATGCAACAATATTTCTCACGATTTTGAGTTAATTCCAAACTTGGATCAGAATGGGTGCTTGCTTCTCAATATAAAGATGTCAAAATTGATTCACCACTCTCTCTACGTAGAAAACTTTATGCATAATCATGATTATGTCTTTTTAACTTCAATGCTAAATCGCATTCACTTCGTAGTACTCAATTTTATAATTCCAAGAAGGTTTATGCTAAAGATTAGTATGTTATAATCCATATCCAATAACAAGGGCAGATTCTTTAAACTTCGTTCTTTCTCCTTCAGCAAAAAATAGATATGGAATAAATAAAATAAGGATAAAAGATCACCAATAATCTAAAAGAATAAATTTCTCTGTAATCTTTTATTAGGGTTCGATTGCCAGAAATATCAATTCATATCTACATTAACCAATAATCTCACAAGAATCAACTCAAAAGTCTTGAACACGTTGATATTTGTATTTATCTTATAAGAAAAAATAATTAAAGAGTTAAAGTATTTGGTGGAAACCCTAAACGACAAGACTATTAAAATTCTCAAAGTGATTACTCATCATAAAGCAAATCTCAAAGTGAAAGGAGAGAACCTAATAGTTTGTTGCTAGTCTTATAGTGAAAGGTCCCACATTGGTTTTATAGAAAGGTTTTGCTAGCTTCATATGTAGGAAGTTATAAATGCAGTATATATTAGAGAATAAGTACTAATGTCCTTGATCCATGGAGCATCGCAGAAATCGTTTTGAGTCATTCACAGAGCATGTAGCATTTCCTTTCTTGGTCTCAGCAGTTGATACTTAAATTTACCAAACTCAAGTAATTCCCTTATCAATTACAGTAAACATTCAAACAGTCGCTTTTCAAGTTCATAAAAACAGAGTCCACAAAATTGAATAGTTGTTTATAGTGGTGCAATTGCTTTTACTAAGTGTTCCACACTTATCAAATTTCTACAAATACAGACGCTTAACCACCAAAAAGATTCCCTTTGAATATGATAAACATTACCTTCATCACCCACGCAGAACCAATGGAACCCTCCATAATCCCAAAACCATCAAATCCAGTTTCTTCGTCTTCAATGTCATACTCATCTCCGGACCACCAAATATGCTGGTTCGCAGTGCTGCCAAAACCAAACTCTTCTCCCTTATCGTTAGCCCTAATCTCGTCATCCCAGCTAAAGCCCTGGTAGTCCTTTGGGCGCCTGCTATTGCTGTGCCACCGGGCAGCGGCGCCTCCCCGGGCGCCCGAGCTGATAGAGAAACAGTGCCTGCAATTTGAAGCGGAATTGTTCAGTGGGAAACTACAGCGTAATGGAGAGGACAAGGGATTAAGAAGAGCAGGGGAAATGAGGAATGGAAGTACATCTCTCCCCATTGAAGGGTCGTCATGGTATTGTTTAAAGATATAGAAAATAGAAAATAAGATAATATGAGAAAATTACTTCTACTAAAATAATTATTCACTTTAAACCATAACTTTAATTTATTACAACTTTAAGTATTTTTAATTTATTTTTATTATGAAATAATAAAACAAGAAGAATAATATTGTAGACAAAGAAAGAATAAAGAAGAATTCTTATTTCTCTTGAGGAATTAATAACAATAAATGAAAATTCTTTTATTTATAGGAAAAAATTAACTTGGTCCCAAAATTACTAACCCTAACTTTCCTTCCAAGAAATAGACATTCATCATAATTAGAAAACATATTTATAACACTCCAACCTCGTTAAAATCTTACCAGAAAAATCCAGTAGGAAAAAATTCTAGTGAAGGAAAAAAAGAGTACGTATATCTAACAATACACATTTTGGTTGCCTCATTAAAAAACTTACAAGAAAAATCCAGTGGGATAAAACCTCGTAAGGAAAAAAGATTACAACGCGTATTAACTCCTCCTAATGAGAACATCCGTGAATCTTTGCATCCCGAACTTGTGCACCATCTTCTTGAAAGTTGCAGTTGGTAGAGATTTTTTGGTGAATAAATCAGACACATTATCACTTGAACGAATTTGTTGCACATTGAACCATTCTTCTGGAGATCATGTGTGAAGAAAAGTTTTGGTTAAATATGCTTTGTTCTATCTCATTTTATAAATCCTCCCTTTAGTTGTCGAAGATGCTCCAGAATCTTTTCGATTGCTCGTTCGAGAACTACGATCTTTAGCTCTGGAACTGAATCATTTCCTTGTATCTGAGAAGAACTCATTCCAAATTTCAGCCCAATCAAATGATTGGCGGCTGCCAACATATCTCGTAGTAACAAAAATGTCTTGTTCTGGGGTTATGCATGTTGCATTATCTTCATATAAAATTGAGGATATTTTGTCACATTTTAAATCACATTTTTTCTTAATGAGAAGTATCATAAACCTCAACCACACACATTCTCGGCCTGCTTCGTGAATAGTTATTATCTCAGAATGATTTGATGAAGTGGTCACGAGAGGTTGATTTGTAGATCTCCAAGATATGGCAGTACCTCTACATATGAATACGTACCCAGTTTGAGATCGAGCTTTATGTGGGTCAGATAATACCCTGCATCAACATTATCAACAAGATCGAAACTACAATTGTTAGAATAAAATAAGCTCATATCAATAGTCCTTTTTAGATACCGCATTATGTGTTTGATCCCATTTCGATGTCTCCTAGTAAGAGCAGAACTATACCTTACCAACAAATTAACCGAAAATGTTATATCAAGTTTTGCAGTGTTAGTAAGATACATTAGTGCACCAATTGAACTAAGATATGATACTTCAAGACTAATAATTTCCTTGTTCTTTTTTGAGGTTGGAATGGATCCTTATTCACATCAAGTGATCGAATGACCATCGGAGTACTTAATGAATATGCTCCATCCATATAAAATCTTTTCAACACCTTTTCTGTATAGGCAAATTGATGAATAAAGATACCATTTGTCAAATGCTCAATTTGCATATCAAGAAATAATTTTGTCTTTCCAATATCTTTCTTATCAAATTCCTTCTTTAAATAATCAATTGCTCTTTGAAGCTCTATTGGAGTTCTAATAAGGCTTATGTCATCAACATAAATAACAAGTATGACAAACTCCGATGTTGCTTTCTTTATAAAAACACATGGGCAAATTTCATCATTTATATAACCTTTCTTAGATAAATATTCATTAAGACGGTTATACCGCATGCGTCCAGCTTGCTTCAAACTATACAATGATCTTTGCAATCTAATTGAATAACACTTTCCAAGACTTTGAACAATATGCTTCAGGCATCTTAAATCCTTCGGGAATTTTCATGTATATCTCATTATCAAGTGATCCATATAGATAGGTTGTAACTACATCCATCAAATGCATTTCAAGTCTCTCATGGACAGTGAAATTAATAAGATAACGTAACGTTATTGCATCCATAACTGGTGAGTATGTCTCTTCATAATCAATACCAGGCCTTTATGAAAATTCTTGTGCAACAAGGCGTGCCTTATACCTTTGTATTTCATTTTTCTCTTTCTTTTTCACACAAAGACCCATTTATAGTTGAAAATTTTAATATCATTAGGTGTTTGAGCTGTAGGTCCAAAAACTTCACACTTGACAAATGAATTCAACTCTGATTGTATTGCTTCTTGCCATTTTGACCAATCATTTCTTTGTCGATATTCTGTGACAGGTTGAGGTTCAAGATCCTCACTGTCTTGCATGATTTCCATTGCAACATTATATGCAAAGACATAATCTACCACTATTTTCGATCGATTAATTCCACCATCACTTGAATTTATGGATAGTTCCTCATTTTCTTGAGTCTCAGGCTCATTGATTTCTTCATGGATATCAAATTTGCTCAAGTCTTGAACTTTCATATGTGGTTCTTTTGTAGTGTCATCTTGACCATTTATTTTTCTTTTTCTAGGATTTCGATCCTTAGAACCCAATGGTCTATCATGCTTTAGGCGTGCTTTGTACTCATTAGCTATGACACTAGTAGATGGTCCTACAGGGACATCAATTCAAATTAGGAGATTCTCTGCAGGAATATGTGATTTAGTAATTCTTTTCAAATTTATAAATGCGTCTGGCATTTGATTTGCAATTTTCTGCAGGTGAATAATCTTTTGTACTTCTTGCTCACAAATACAAGCATGTGGATCAAGATGAGATAGTGATGAATTTTTCCACAAAATTTCCTTTCGATTTTACTATTTTCTCCCCCTAACAATTTTGCGAAAATAGTCTCATCAAACCGACAATCTGCAAATCAAGCAGTGAACATATCCCCAATTAATGGTTCAAGGTAGCGAATAATGGAGGGTGATTCAAACCCAACATAAATTCCTAACCTTCTTTAGAGACACATCTTTGTGCGATGTGGTGGTGCTAAAGGCACGTATACAGTCCATCCAAAAATTCTCGGATGAGATATATTAGGCTCTTGACCCAAAATCAATTACAATGGAGAAAATTTATAATAATTTATCGGTCTAAGACAAACAAGTGTTGCAGCATACAAAATTGCATGACTCCAAACAGAAGTGGGTAACCTAGTTTTCATAAGCAATGGTTTTTCTATCCACTGCAGATGTTTAATTAATGACTTGACAAGGCTATTTTGAGTGTGAAAATGAGTTACAGGATGTTCAACTTTTATCTCAATTAATAAGTAATAATTATTAAATGCTTGGGATGAAAACTCTGCAGCATTATCAAGGCGAATGGCTTAATTTGATTATTAGGAAACTGTGCCCGTAATCATATTATTTGTGCAAACAATTTTGCAAACGCCAAGTTGCAAGATGACAATAGGCACACACGAGATCATCTAGAAGTAGCATTTATTAAGATCATAAAATATCTAAATGACCCACTAAGTGGATGGATAGGTGCATAAATATCCTCATTTATATGTTCCAAGAACGCAGGAGATTTAATCTCAACCTTTGTTGGTAATGGTCTCACAATTAACTTGCCTTGATAACAAGCGCTACAAGAAAATTCACCATTTGAAAGAACTTTCAAGTTCTTCAATGGATATCGATTTGAATTTTCTATAATTCATCTCATTATTATATATTCGAGATGTCCCAGATGATCATGCCAAAGTACGAAAGCATTAGAATTAGTAAACTTCCGGTTTACTATAGAAGGTGCCTCAATTGCACTAATCTTTGTACAATAAAAGCCAGAAGATAAAGTAGAAAACTTTTCTATAACACATGTCTACCCAGAGACATTCTTGGTGATACCAAGATTTTTAAGATTCATTTCATCTATTGTATTGATATGATAACCACTTTCACGGGTATCTTTAAAACTCAATAAGTTTCTCCGAGACTTAAGAGAAATTATAGCATTATTTATGATGAGTTTAGCTCCCTTAGGAAAGATTATAATGTCTTTTCCATCATATCTACATCATTGATATTCTCTCCACATAGTTTCAATAGAGAAATAATTTTGAACATGACAGAGTTGCACTCATGAACAAGATTATAGTCTTGAAACCTCAGATCCATCCAATCACATTGTGCTTTTGGGGTGATGACCATCTCAAGTGGTCATGATACTTTTATTTCAGGCTATTCCACAAAATGAATGGATCCCTAATCGTGAGATTTCAAATTTTAGAATTTCGTCAAAATGATGACACAAAAATATTATAGCCTTAGCACGATCTTGATTTGATGCTTTATTTTTATTTTTAATGGTGTCTCTAAGAACCGTTGCATCCAAATGGATTTCATCATTGAACTATAGCACCACAAAAGTCCCTAAGGCTAAACCCAAAACTCGTGAGTTGAGATAATGGAACGCCTTGAATTTTTGGGATAAGTTTGAAACCGTTCTAGGTGTGTGGGTAGATCCGATCCTGATGAATTTTATGGAAACTAGGTGCTAAGATCAATTCTTAAGTGTGAGAAGTGCATTGGATACAAATTAAGGTCACAAGGAACCTCTAGCACAAAGTTTAGTTGAGAGTCTTCTTATTGAGTTTTCATATAAGTTCTTGCAGGGATCAACTTCAACGACCATAACCCCTATTTTTACAAAGTGTTTTTGGGTGATTCAATACATCACATTGAGTCCCTTTTAGTCTTCTTTCCAATGCATATGACCTTGCGTCAATTGGAGTTCGAAGTAAAGTTATGAGCAGTTTAGTGAAACAGGAAAAAACTGCACCAAATCACATAACGATTTGTCAGGTGAGTCGTTAAGTCACCTAACGAATCGTTAGGTGATCCATTAAGTGGGAAAATTGGTGGAAAACTTGAGTTTTAGAGATTCTTGATGACTGATGAAGTGATCCGTTAAGTGACATGAAGATTCATTAAGTGTAGGCGTCAAGAAAAGATTAGAAAGTTGAAAAATGTCTCTAGTGGAAACAAGTGGTCTTAATAACCCATTAAAGTGGACTAACGGATCATTAGGTGATCCATTAGGTCACTTTTCAGCTGAGTTATTAAGGTCATTTTCATAATTCCTAAGTTCCTAATGCCTAAACTAAGTCGTTTTAAGCTCCTAAAAGGGTTTTTAAGGAGTTTTATTCATCCTAAACCCTAATTCTACTCCTAGCACCTCTAAGTGAAGATCAAATCTCCTCAAGAGAAGTTAGGGTTCTTCATCAAATTTAGTTAAAGACTCTTCAAGTCCAGGTATGTAGGGTCATTAATAGGGGAAATCCTTCCACCCTCATGCCCAATTTCATCTCTATCTCATGATTTCAAGTCTCCAAGCATGATTTATTGAAATTATAGGATTAGACCCAATTCTCCAGAAATCTCTTGTGATCTCTAATGAATTCAAGTCTCTTATAATTCTGATTACTTGTTTTCTAGTAGAATCTCTCATGAATCTATGATTTTCAAGTTATGATGATTTTACTCAATTATGCATGATTCATGATATTCAAGTCTAAGTATCATGGCCGATCTTCAACACTATTTTCATGGCTAGTTCGCATATTTTAAGATATCACGAATTTCATGATTTAAACTATCCCATGTAAACCCATGTTTCATGATTATGATATGTGCACTATATATGTTTTGGGAGTAGTATTTAGCACCGAGTAGGCCGAGGTTCCAGAACCACCCAAGTCTCAAAATTTTATGCCAATGTAACCATGATGGGATCCTCCACGAGACTGTCTCCCATGCCCAAATGGGACATCCATGAGTGATATCATGCCTTCATGGTTCATACATTTGGTAAGGTATGGATGCACCTCCTAGCTAGGATTACGAGTTGGGCTCCATGTATGCTCACGTGGGGTATGTCAGTTATAAGAATCTCCTATTGTTCCTCGATTTCTATATCTATTATGTTCATGACTTATAACTCTACAAATTATCATATGTTTTCTCAAATTATTCCTTATAAGGTTTTACTTATGAAATTCAATTATGTTTAGTTTTATGAGTCACTTTTGAAAACCTTGAGCCTTCATGTCCAGTTTATGATTCGAATCTTATGTTTTATATGATCTTACGCTCATGATCTCCCTTTTTTTTCTTGATTTACTAGCATGTTTTACTTACTTTACATACTCAGTATATTCCAAGTACTGACGGTATACTTCTATGCTATAATGTCTCATGATATAGGTTCGGGTGATCATACTCAACCCCGACGTTAGTACCGCTCCCGCTTCGATCCAGTCTAGTTTTCAGCCTTGGTAAGTCCTCATCATCCGAGGACATTAGTTTTGTTATGTCCCTTTTATTATGACTTTCAGTTTTAGACTTAGTGAGCTAGTTGGGGGTATTGTCCCATCAGCTCATCGTATGTTTAAAGACTTTTCAGACTGCTATGTATTAGATGGTTCAACGTTGTTGACTTGTGGTCTATGTTTATGTCTTTATGATATTTAGTCTTCCGCATATGTTATGTTTATAACTTCTTTCCACTTAGTGATGCTCTCGTATATGCTATGCATGTACCATGATTTAGCTTGGAGCCATTCGTGGTTCTAGGTCCCGTGTCTCGATCTGGGGTCCATGCTTGAGTCGTGACAATCTTAGTATCAGAGCCTTAGTTTAGAGTATCCTAAGGTGTCTGAAAGTTGCGTTAAGTAGAGACTTTTTCATGAGTATGAAGCACACTACACTTATGAGAAAGAGGCCACTAGACGTTTTAAGAAACTTCCCTTTTTTCACATTCTATCTCATGCTATGATGTTTAGCCCTCTTTATTCTTCTAACTCGTGCTATACGCATTTGAAGAAATATGCCTCCTCGCCAAGTCAACAAAAGAAGAAATGACAACGACAACAACCATGGGAATAGCAATGGAGATGGGCATCAGCTAGCCCACCAGCTCCAGTTGATCCTTTGTAGGAGCAGGTTACTTATGCTGAGTTCAGGGCTACTTTTGAAATGCTAGCACTATCCATGATAGCCCAGGTCAACTAGCAGGTTGTGGCTCATGTGCACATGAATGGGAATATGGTGGCGGCTAGGGTGCGAGACTTCACTACGATGAACTCGCTCGAGTTTCATGATTTGAAGGTGGACGAGGATCCATAGGAGTTCATAGAGGAGATTTAGAAGATTACCCAGATTATGAGTGTTACAAGAAAAGAGAGTGCAGACTTGGCTTCCTATCAGCTGAAGGGGATGGCTCATATTTTGTTTCGACAGTGGAAAGAGGGTCATGGAGTAGGTACAACTTTGATTGGTTGGGATGCATTTGTTACGGTGTTCTTAAGTTCTTTCCTCGAGAGTTGAGGGAAGAAAAGGCAACCAAGTTCGTCAATCTAAAGAAGAATGATATGATTGTTTAGGAGTATGCCTTGAAGTTTACCTAGTTATCTAGATATGCTCCAGAGATGATTTCCGAGTCGAGGGCCCATATGAGAGTTCATGAATGGGATCATAGATTAATTAGTCAAGGAGTGCATGACCTCTAGGCTGATTAGCGACATGGACATCTCCCAATTAATAATTTATACTCAGTAGTAAAGGCGGAGCAAATGAAAGAGAGAGAGGCCAAGAGGGTCAGGATAGGGAGCTTTAAGTGATCTCAGTAGAGACTCGGTGGTGGACATCGCCCACAGTCCCATCAGAGGTCATCAGTCCCAGCTCCATCATCATCCAGTATTCCATCTAGCTGGGGGGCGATCAGAGGGGTAGAGTGTCAAGCTCTAATATTCAAGGGAGTGTGTCCGGGGAGAGCACATTTTCAATTTATATTAGGTACAATAGGCACCACCCAGGAGAGTGTTTGATTGGTAGGGATGCTTGCTTCGGGTGTGGCAAGATCGGGTACAGACTCAAGGATTATCCTTTAGCCAGGCAGGGTGATGGTAGAGGCCATGCCCTAGCCACCACTCCAGTAGCTCACCCACCTCAGCAGGGCGCATTTTCTAGTGCAGGTGGCAGTCAGTGCCAGAATAGATTCTATGCACTTTTATCTTGTCAGGAGTAGGAGAGGTCACCAGATTTGGTCATTAGTATGTTACAAGTATTTCATCTTGACCACATCATCCTTCATGACTCCTTATGTTGATATTAGTTTCGATGTCAGTCCCGAATCCTTTCAAAATCCTTCTCAATCTCTACTTCTATCGGTGAGACATCATAGACCCATGGGTGTACATAAATTGCCCTGTCACCGTTCTAAAAAAAGTCACCTCAGCCGATTTAGTGGAGTTAGATATGATCGGATGTTATTTTTGGTATGAACTAGTTGTACGCTTGTTATGGTTCAGTTGGTTGTAGAACCCGATCTGTAGAGTTTTGATTTCTAGGTGAGTCAGTCCTGGAGTAGAAGGGTAGTTCAACAGTGCTTGTAGGTCTCTTCGTCTCCCACCTTAAGTCCAGGAAGATGATCTCTAAGGGTTGTGTATATCATCTAGTTTGGGTTAAGGATTCTACATCCGAGACCCCAACTCTTTTGTCAGTTCTTGTTATATATAAGTAACTGGAGGTGTTCCCAAATGATCTACCAGGAGTCTCTCTTGAGCGGGAGATTGACTTTGGTATTGGACTTCTCCCCGATACTGTCACAATCGAACATAGGCCCGGATCGAGACACGGGACCTAAAACCATGAATGACTCCAAATCGACCCATAGCATGAATATAATAGCTAAAGAGCATACATCAAGCGGAAACTAATATTATAAAACGTGCATAAGCGGAAGTCTAAATACATGTCAATCTAAAACAAAGTCAACACTGATAAGCTGAAATTCTACATATTGTCTAAAAAGCCTCTAACATAACTGATGAGCTGATGGGATAGCATCCCCAACTAGCTCGACAAAAATTTGTAACTGAAATAACAACAAAACAACCAACTAAACTGAATATCCTCGGAAGATGAGGACTCACCAACACTGGCTAAACTGAACTGATATGGAAGCAGGACTAATGGCGCAGCTGAATCTGATCTCTTAAACATGTATCATGAAATGATACAGCATAGAGTATGCAGTTAGTACTTCGAATATACCAAGTATGCAAAGCAAGTAAAAACGGACTAATAAAAATACATAAGAGTTCATAAGAATAAGACAGTTCAAAACATGAAATGATAATCATAACATAAACATGAGGGCTCAAGGTCTTCAGAATTATTCATAATTAGTCATAATCATAATCATAAGAGAAACCTTGTAAAACATAACTTGAGCCAAAGTATCATAAACACGATAATGATAAAGCTTACATGATGCCCCAACTATCTCTCTTAAGTGGGCAGAGCCGTCCCAGGCTTGCCAGGAAAGGGATGTAAATGGTGTGATATCACTAATAGAGAACCACCTAGAGTCCATGAATATAAATCTACATTGTTGCGTAGTTCTGAGACCATGGAGTTTACTTGAACGTCGGGCCTACTCGGTGCTAGACACTGCTCCCAAAACACATGCACATGAGGGCTCATATAATAATCGTGAAATCATTCATGAAGTTCATGGCTAGATAAATCATAACATTCTTGATCATACTTGAAAAACATGATTAGCCATGAAATAGGACCCCTGGGTCAGCCAAAATCATAAACTCATAAATCATGAAGAACATACATTCTTGAGAAAATTACCATACTTAAAATTCATAAATTCATGAGGAGTACTAGTAGGGAATCATATCATAAATCATAAATCATAAGTTAGGGGTTAGGAGAATCAAAATCATAATAGAATCATAAACTTTTCATGAAACTTGCATAATTGGGCATAATTTTCTAAAATTTGAAATCATGAATTAATAATCAAAATAGGTATAAAATCTACCCATAGATCTTAAAACATGCTTTGAAACACGAAGGGAATTGACCCATAAATAAATCATAGAGAATTTCATGAAATTGGGTTAAAACCTCATAAGATTATAAACTTGCATTAAGACTTGAATTCGTGAACTTGAGGAGAAATTTGTGCGTGAGAGTGAAATGGAACTCTCATTCATAGCCCTACATACCTGGGTAAATCGAAACTCAATTTGTCTTTAAAAGCCCAAGATATTTGGAGAAGAATTAAGAAATTTCTAGCTTGATCTTCAAAGAGAATTTTCTAGACTTGCATGTATGGGAGTTAAATGAATTAGAATAGGTTAAACCCCCTTAAAACACTCCTTTCAGGGCTAAAAATGATGTAGTTTAGGACTTAGTAGCTTAGCAATTATGAAAATGCCCTTAATGATTCGACAGAAAATCTCATACTGCCAGAAACGACGAGTCATTTGACGACTTGTTAGGCGAATGACGAGTCGTTTGTCGACTCGTTAGGCAAATGACGAGTCGTTTACTTAATCCGTCATGACTGTCTAAAAAATAGCATTTCCCCAAACCACGGGTCACTTAACAACTCGTCAGGCAAATGACAATTCGTTTGCAGACACGTTAGGGGATATTCTGATCTTTACAAATAACGGGTGATTTGCTGACTCGTTAGGTAAACGATGAGTCACTTAATGGCTCGTTAGGTAAACGACGGGTGATTTGACGACTCGTTCTATGACCTAGTGCAGATTTTCCTTTTTTCTCCATTTCAACTCTCAGATCTGATCTTAGAAACCTTTAGGGTGTTACATTATTTCCCCCTTGGGAACATTCGTCCTCAAATGTAGAATAAGCATATTGGAGGGCTGGGGAAAGAACTGCAATCTCAAAACTGAACAACTAAAACTGAAAACTGATGGAGTGACTGACTCCAGACTGAGATACATGACTGAACTAAATTCATGAAACACATATGCATGCTAAAACATGAAATAAACTTAGAGACATAAACTTGACACGAAACTAAATACAATATTAGAGAGGAAACTGATACCTCATGTTGAAACTGAGCTAGAAGGGAAAAGATGCGGGTATCTAGTCATCATATCTGCTTCGGCTTCCCACGTAGCTCCTTCAACAAGCTGATTCCTCCACAAGACTCTCACAGAAGCTACTTCTTGTTCCTCAACTTTCGAACCTAACGATCAAGGATCTCAATTGGTACCTCCTCATAGCTAAGGTTATCCATCACACCTATACTCTCCACTGGGACAACCAAAGTCGAATTACCAATGCACTTCATTAA
The DNA here is from genome assembly GCA_035772735.1 of Datura wrightii. Classification (NCBI taxonomy): domain Eukaryota; kingdom Viridiplantae; phylum Streptophyta; class Magnoliopsida; order Solanales; family Solanaceae; genus Datura; species Datura wrightii. The sequence goes on from JASDFA010000003.1 coordinate 15,805,154, forward strand.
CAATGGCATATGGAAAACTGGATATACTGAAGCCAACTCCATTGGTAGCTCCAACTCATAGGCTACTTTGCTAACGCACCTCATAATCCTGTAGGGACCAACATATTGGGGACTAAGCTTCCCTTTCTTTCTGAACCTCATCTCTCCCTTCATGGGAGACACCTTCAAAAACACCTAATCATCAACTTCAAACTCCAGTTCTCTCCTCCTCACATCAACATAGGACTTTTGATGACTCTAAGCTGTTTTCAGCCTCTCCCTTATAAGCTGAACTTTCTCCATAGCCTCATAAACTGAATCTGGCCTTATCAATATAGCCTCAACTACCTGAAACCAACCAACAAGCGATTTATATCTTTGCCCATGAAGAGCCTCCAATGGAGCCACCTGAATGCTGGAGTAGGAGCTGTTATTGTAAGCAAACTCGGTAAGAGGTAAATTATCATCCCAATAACCTTTAAAGTCAATAACACATGCTCTCAACATATCCTCAAGAGTTTGAATGGTCCTCTCGACCTGACCATCTATCTGCGGGTAAAAAGCTGAGCTAAGCTTGACCTGAGTACCAAGTCCCTTCTGGAACGATCTCCAAAACTACAAGGTGAACTAAGTACCTCTATCCGAAATGATGGACAAGGGAACCCCATGCAACCGAACTAACTCCCGAATGTACGATTTAGTATGATCCTCCGCTGAGTCGGTAGTTTTGACTAGTAGAAAATGGGCTGCTTTTGTTAACCTATCTGCAACCACCCAAATAGAGTCATACAGTCGATGTGTGTGAGGTAACCCTGTGATGAAATCTATATTGATCTCTTCGCATTTCCAAGTGGGGATACTGATGTCTTGTAGCACACCTCCTGGTATTTGATGCTCCACTTTCACTTGCTAACAATTCGTACACTTGGCCATAAACTCCGCTATGTCCTTCTTCATTCCATTCTACCAGTTGACTTCCCATAGATCACGGTACATTTTGTTAGCACCTGGATGGATAGAATAGCTCGAAGCATGAGCTTCATGCAACATCCTCTCTCTCAAATCATCGACATCCGGAACATACAAACAACCCTGATATCAAAGTACACCATCTCTCCCTTGAGAAAAGGCCTCTACCTTCTGATTCTAAACTGCCTCCTTCAACTTTACCAAAATAGGATCCTCATCTTGCCTAGACTTGACCTCAGTCACCAAAGAAGATTCTGATCCACTTTGAATAATGACACCACCATCCATCCAATCCACAAGGTGAACTCCTAATCATGCAAGCTCATGTACATCCTTTACCAACTCTTTCCTTTCGTCTTCTATATGAGAAACACTCTCCATAAACAGTCTGCTAAGGGCATCCGCCACTACATTGACCTTGCCTGGATGATAAAGGACACTCATGTCATAGTCCTTGAGCATCTCTAACCATCTCCTTTGTCGTAAATTCAAATCCTTCTGGGTGAAAACATACTGTAGAAGGCTCTTGTGGTCCGTAAACACATCCACATGGACCCCATACAAATAGTGCCTCCAAATCCTCAATGCGAACACCACTACTGCCAATTTCAGGTCATGTGTTGGGTAATTCTTCTCATGAGTGTTAAGCTGTCTAGAGGCATACACAATAATCTTACCATGCTGCATCTACACATACCCAAGACCAACTCTAGAGGCATAATAATACATAATGAATCCATCTGTAGCCTCAGGTAGGGTCAACACTGGGGCTAAAGTGAGTCGAGTCTTTCACTCCTAAAAACTCTTCTCACAAGCATCTGACCAATGAAATTTGACTTTTTTTTGGGTCAGCTTAGTCAACGGTGAAACAATGGATGAAAATCCCTCAACAAACCTCCTATAGTAGCTAGCTAAATCCAAGAAACTCCTGATATCTGAAGGACTAACTGGTCTAGGCTAATTCTTCACCGCTTCTATCTTTTGAGAGTCCACCTGCACACCCTTGCTTGACACCACATGACCCAAAAATGCTACTGAATCTAACCAAAACTCACACTTGCTGAATTTAGCGAACGACTGACGGTCCTTGAGGTTCTGTAGCACTACCCTCAAGTGAGCGGCATGCTCCTCCTCGTTTCGAGAGTGTATGAGAATGTCGTATATGAATACAATCACAAACATGTCCAAGTATGGCTTGAACACCATGTTTATCAAATTCATAAGAGCTGTAGGAGCATTCATTAGTCCAAAAGACATAACTACGAACTCATAATGACCATATCGAGTCCTGAAGGCTGTCTTTGGAATGTCACTCTCCCTAACTCTAAGCTAGTGATAACCGGATTTTAGATCTATCTTTGAGATGCACTTAGCACCCTGAAGCTGGTCAGACAAGTCATCAATCCTGGGGAGGGGATACTTATTCTTGATTGTCACCTTGTTTAACTGTCGATAATCAATGCACATTCTAAGGAAACCATCCTTTTTCCGAACAAAGAGGACTGGAGCACCCCACGGAGACTTGCTAGGCCTGATAAAGCCCTGATCTAAGAGATCCTTCAACTGTTCTTTCAAATCCTTTAGCTCAGCTGGATCCATTCTGTATGGATGAATAGATATAGGTTACGTATCGGGAAAATGTCAACACAAAAGTCAATCTCCCACTCAGGAGGGACTCTTGGCAGATCATCTGGGAAAACCTCCGGATACTCACACACTATAGGAACTGACTGGAGAGTCAGGGTTTCGAACGTTTCATCCTTAACCTGAACTAGATGATACATATAGACTTTAGAATTTTTTTTGTCCTTAAGATAGGAAACAAAGCGACCTACAGGCATAGCTGAACTAACCTTCCATTTTAGGACTGGCTCACCCGGGAATTTGAACTCTACCATACGAGTTCTACAATTCACTGAGACATAAAATGCATGCAACCAATCCATACCACAGATAACATCAAAATCATTCATGTCCAGCTCTACTAGATCGACTGAGGTGACTTTCTGAAGAACATTGACAGGGCAATTTTTGTAGAGTCGCCGATTGGAGTAGAGACCGAGAAGGGTTCTGATAGGATTTCGGGACCGAATCCGAAACTACTAGAAACATAGGGCATCACAAAAGATAGGGTAACCCCTAGATCTAACAATGCATATACATCAAGATGAAATACTCGTAACATACCAGTGTCCACATCTGAATAGACCTCTAACGAGACGAGAGGGCGTAAAACCTATTTTTACGTTGTCCTCTACCTGCACTAGTGGATGCACCTTGTTGAGAAGGATGTTCTACTGGAGCTGCTACTGAACTGGTAGTCTAGGCATGACCTCTGCCATCACCAAAGGACACTCCATACGCATGTGCCCAGGTTTTCCATACCCAAAGCAAATATCTAATCTAACTAGGCACTCTCCTATGTGGTCCTTACCATATTTTCCGCAGACTAGAAAGGTGTGCTCTACCGGCGTGTCCCTTTGTCCCCTCAAACCTAATGCTGCTCCTCTAATCACCCCGAGATCTGGATAGAAAACTAGCTGATGACGGTGCTGGGGCCGATGGCCTCTGATGATTCTGCTGACGATGTCTACCACTGGGCCTCTGCTTGGAAAACCCAAAGTGCCTGTTCTGGTCCTCTTGGCCTCTCTCTCCCTTTCTTTCTGATCCACCTTTATCTGCTGGACGTATATCTACAATCAGGAGAAATCAAGATTGCTGTTCAGCATTGCAGTCTTGCACTCCTTGAACAGTGAATCTGACACCCCATAAACAAATCAGTTCATATGAGCTTTCTGATCTGCAACCATCTCCGGCGCATACTTGGACAGTCAGGTGAATCAAGGCGTAGTCTTGGACAGTCATATCATTTTGCCTTAAGTTGGCTAACTTCGTCGCCTTTGCCTCCCGCAACTCCCTGGGGAAGAATCTATCTAAGAAGGCGGTCATGAACTATTCCCAGCTCACGGGAACTACGCCCACTACTCTACCGTCCCTCTACTGATGATACCAAATATAAGCAACCCCCTTCAGTTTATAGGAGGCTAAGTTTGCGCTCTCTTCTCGTATCACCCCCATAATTTGGGTGATCTTCTGAATCTCTTCCAGAAACTCATGTGAGTCCTCATCTACTCACAACCCAAGAAACTCAAGGGGATTCATCCTGAGGAAATCCTAACTCGAGCTGCTGTTGCATTCCCATTTTGAGGTACATGGGCAACCACTTAATGGTTGACCTGAGTGTCAAAGCCTGGGCCAACATCTGAAAAGCTGTCCTAAACTCGGCATAAGAGACCTGCTCAGGCAAAGGACTTGCTGGGGTTGGTGGGGCTTGTTGGTGCCCATCTCCATTGCCATTTCATGGCTATTTCCATTCCTGTTCCTTCTTCTATTCATACGGTTTGTAGGTATGATTCTACAAATGCGCATAACACGAGTTAGAAGGATAGAGAGATACTTTATCGCACGACATAGATCAAGAAGGAAGGGAAAATTCCTAAAATGTCTTGTAGTCTCTCCCCCATAAGTGTGGCATGCTTTAAACCATGGAAAAGGCTCTACTTAACGCGACTTTCAGACGCCCTAGGACACACTGAACCTTTGCTCTGATACCAAGTTTGTCATGACCTGAACATAGCCCGGATCAAGACACGAAATCTAGAACCATGAATGCCTCCAAGTCAACCTATGGCATGAACATAGCAACTAAAGAGCATACATCAAGTGGAAATTAATATTATAAAACATGCATAAGCGAAAGTCTGAATACATGTCAATCTAAAACAAAGTCAACACCAACAAGCTAAAATTCTACATATTATCTGAAAAGCCTCTAACATAACTGATGAGCTGATGGGATAGCATCCCAGACTAGCTCGACAAAAATCTGTAACTGAAATAACAATAAAATAACCAACTAAACTGAATGTCCTCGAAATATGAGGACTCACCAACATTGGCTAAATTGAACTGGTACAGAAGCAGGATTAATTACACGGCTGAATCTGATCTCTCGAACCTGTATCATGAAACAATACATCATAGAGTATGCGGTCAGTACTTTGAATGTAGAGAGTATGCAAGGTAAGTAAAAATGTACTAATGAAAATACATAAGAGTTCATAAGAGTAGGACAATTCAAAACATGAAATGATAATCATTACATAAACATGAGGGCTTAAGGTTTTCAGAACTATTCATAATCTAGTCATAATCATAATCATAAGAGAAACCTTGTGAAACATAACTTGAGCCAAAGCATCATAAACATGACAATGCATAAATCATGAGGAACAATGGGAGGACTCGTCTTAATCGACACCATGATGATAGAGCTTACATGATGCCCCAACTATCTCGTTCAAGTGGGCAGCGCCATCCTAGGCTTGCCAAGAAAGGGACATAAATGGTGTGATATCACTAATAAGGACCTACCTAGAGTCCATGAATATAAAACTATGTTGGCGTGTAGTTCTGAGACCACGAAGTTTACCTAAATGTCGTGCCTACTTGGTGCTAGATACTACTGCCAAAAACATGCACATGAGGGATCATATAATAATCGTGAAATCATTCATGAAGTTCATGGCTAGATAAATTATAACATACTTGATCATACTTGAAATACATTATTAGCCATGAAATAGGGCCCGTGAGTCGGCCAAAATCATAAACTCATAAATCATGAAGAAATATACATGCTTGAGAAAATCACCATACTTGAAATTCATAAATTCATGATAAGTATTTGTAGGGAATCATATCATAAATCATAAATCATAAATCATAAATTAGGTCTTAGGAGAATCAAAGTCATAATAGAATCATAAACTTGACTTTTCATGAAACTTACATAATTGGGCATAATTTTCTAAAATTTGAAATCATGAGTTAATAACCAAATAGGTTTAAAATCTAGCCATAGATCTTAAAACATGCTTTGAAACATGAAGGGACTTGACTCATAAATTAATCATAGAGAATTTCATGAAACTGGGTTAAAACCCCATAAGATCACAAACTTAAATTAAGACTTGAATTCATGAACTTGAGGAGAAATTTGGGCATGAGAGTGAAAGGAAACTCTCATTCATAGCCCTATATACCTGGGTAAATTGAAACTCAATTTGTCTTTGAAAGCCCAAGAGATTTGGAGAAGAATTAAGGTATTTCTCGCTTGATCTTCGAAGAGAATTTTCTAAACTTGCATGCATGGGAGTTGAATGAATTATAATAGGTTAAACCCCTTAAAACATTCCTTTTAGGGCTTAATATGACGTAGTTTAGGACTTAGGAGATTATATATTATGAAAATTCCTTTAATGGTTCGACAGAAAATCTCATACTGCCAGAAACAACGAGTCGTTTGCCGACTCACTAGCCAAATGACGAGTCATTTACTTAATCTGTCATGAATGTTTGAAAAATAGCATTTACCCAAACCACAGATCACTTAACAATTCGTTAAGCAAATGACGAGTCATTAGCTGACTCGTTAGGGGATATTCTTATCTTTACAGATTTTCCTGTTTTCTCCGGTTCAATTCTCAGATCTGATCTTAGGGACCTTAGGGGTGTTACAGATATGTAGCCTATATCCATTCCTCCTTACAAAATAGCTCCAGCCGAGCTAAAGGATTTGAAAGATCAGTTGAAAGATCTCTTAGATAAGGGTTTCATTAGGCCTATTAAGTCCCAATGGGGTGCTCTAATTCTCTTTGTTCAAAAGAAGGATGGTTCTCTTAGGATTTGCATTGATTATTGATAGTTGAACAGGTCACAATCAAGAATAAGTATCCCCTCCCCAGTATTGATGACTTGTTTGACCAGCTTCAGGGTGCCAGGTGCTTTTTTAAGATAGACCTCAGATCCGGCTATCACTAGCTCTGGGTTACAGAAAATGACATTCCAAAGACAGCTTTCAGGACTTGGTATGGTCACTATGAGTTTATAGTTATGTATTTTGGACTAACAAATGCTCCTAGAGCTTTCATGGATTTTATGAACATGGTGTTCAAGAAGTATTTGGATATGTTTGTCATTGTCTTCATAGATGACATCCTTATAACCTCTCGGAGTGAGTAGGAGTATGCCGCTTATTTGAAGATTGTGTTGCAGACTCTTAAGGATCATCAACTGTTTGCTAAATTCAGCAAATATGAGTTTTGGTTGAATCAGTGGCATTTTCGGGTCATGTGGTGTCTAGTGAGGGTGTGCAGGTAGACTCTCAGAAGATTGAGACGGTGAAGAACTGACCTAGACCTATTAGCCCTACCAATATTAGAAGCTTTTTGGGTTTAGCTAGCCCTTACAGGAGGTCATAGAGGGATTTTCATCCATTGCAACACTTTTAACTAAGTTGACCCAGAAGAAGGTCAAATTTCAATGGTTCAATGCTTGCAAGAAGAGTTTTCAAGATTTAAAGACTCGAAACACTTCAACTCCAGTTTTAACCCTACCAGAGGGAACAAATGGCTTTGTTGTGTGTTGTGATGCTTCTCGATTGGGCTTGGATGTTTGTTGATGCAGCATGGAAAGGTCATTTCTTATTCCTCGAGACAGCTTAAGACTCATGAAAGAAATTACCCGATGCATGACCTAGAGTTGGTAGTGGTGGTGTTTTCCTTGAAGATTTGGAGGCCCTATTTGTATGGAGTGAATGTGGATGTGTTCATGGACAACAAGAGCCTTCATGTCACGACCTGAAACGGAAGCCCGGATCATAGACACGGGACAAGGGACCCCAAGTCAACCCATGGCTTATGCACACAACTAATCTCATTCAGATTAACGGAAAGATAATCATAAGAACATAGCAAAAAAGTAACCATAGTATAACCTCACGGAATACAGAACATATACAAGAGCTGAATACTATATACTAGTCTGAAAGCCTCTACTACATACGATGGGTTGATGGGACAACATCCCCAACTAACTTGAACAATACTGAAACTCAAGATAACATAAAAATCTATCAACAGCCCTCAGAACATGAGGACTCACCAATGAGATGATAGCGCAAGCCGAGATGGACTAGGGTGAGGACGAGCCTGAGATCCGGAACCTGTATCATGAAATGATAGAACATAGAAAGTATGCGGTCAGTACATGGAATGTACCGAGTATGCAAGGTAAGTAAAACCGTGAAAGTAATATAAATCTCGTAAAGCAATTCATACATATGTCATAAGCTTTTTAAGATAAGAAAGAGACCACATGCATTCATTATGAACTCATACTCATATTATACATGATCAAGGATGCCTTTAGAACATCCTAACTGACTCAAATGACTCAAACTGAAACATAACATTCATATCAAAAGCTGAAAAATTAGTCAAATCTTACTTTTAGATCATACATGCATAAGGTAACCATCATGAGTAATGAAAAATGCAATTATGAAAGATATAGACAGTGGGAGACTCTTCACTTAACCGACATATCACGTTAGAGCTTACGTGGTGTCAACTATCACTCTCAAGTGGGAAGAGCCATCCATAACCTTTCTAGGACGATGGGCACTACCATGATATCGATATCAAGCTCATGGGTCATTAGGGTCGGGGGATAGCTCACAAGGGAGGTCCCAAATATAATAGTATCAACCTACATTGGCATGTAGTTCTGGGGTATAGGGTGATTGACCTTTAACCCGCTCGATGCTAGACTCTTCTCCCAAAACATAAAGTCTCTACATCGTATATAATGAAGCTCAACATCGTTAATTGACGAAGCTCAACATTGTCTAATGACGTAGCTCAATATGAATCATGCATAACTCAACATCGTATCAAACGAAGCTCAACATTGTCTTATTGGCAAAGCTCACAATAACTTCATGTATAGACTCAACATCATATGTAAATGAAGCTTAACATTGTCTGTCGAAAAAGTTTATAGTGACACACATCCCAATTACAATTTCATGCATATGGGAGGATTTACTTCGAAACACACCACAAGCTAGAATTTATAATAAGAGTTGAGGAAAATTCACTTCAAACCATGTGGTAAGCTTATGTCGGGGAAAATCATTACTTTAAAACATCATGTGGGCATCACCCAAAAATCTATCATACTTGGATTCATTCAATTCGCTTTGAAGGCATCAATACAATCATGGGTAGGATCATAAACATGCTCTCGTTATTTATTTCATCATCATCACACACGTATCACAAATCACCTCTTCTATGAACTATTCATCCATGGGCGTTTTAGATTCAATTTTTAGAAAAACAATTTTTATAAGAGAAAACAAGTTAGAATCCGCCCAAGCTTTGTAAATCATCAATATCAACTCAATCTAATTATACCCATGAATAGAGATATAAGAATCATGCAATTGATCAAAACCCCATACTTGACCATTTATAATTTAACATAATTTGATAGGAATTGGGCATGGGTGTGGAAGGGAGACACCCATTAAAACCCTACATACCTGGAAAATAAGGAATTCTATCACCCTCCAATTGCCCAAGATCAGATTCCAAAGGAAACCTTGAATTTTGGCCTTGAATCTCTTCCTTCAAGCCTTCAACCTTGTATGCATGGGGAGTATGCACTTAGAATAGGTCTTCCCCTACTAAAACCCTTCAAAACGAGCCTTAAACAATGTAGTATAGAGCTTTAGGACTAGAAAATAACGAAAATGCCCTTATTAAAATCGCAGAATAACTTGCACTGGATGATTCCACGATTGAACCAATGGACCGTGGGAAGGTACCAAGACTCCTGGTAAACGCCCTTGGTCTAGACTGCCAAACTTCTCATTTCTGATTTAAACCCATGGCTCGACGGGACGAGTCATCTTTCCAAACAACGGACTGTGGTTTCAAACCGTCTTAGCCACTACCCAGGTCCACTTCCTTTCCACAACCACTAACAACGGCCCGTGCCTTCTCACCAAGGGTCGTTGTGGCGCCCGTGGTCCACCCTACCACCAGGCTTGGCTTCACACCACGACCACATACAACGGCTCATGGTTTGCAACCACGAGTCATTCTGTGGCTCGTCCTGCAACAGTTTTCCCAGATTTCTACACTTTGAATTTTAACTCCCCAGGTTTATTCCTAAGCACTTTTGGGGTATTACACTTCAGTATATATTTACTTAGAAGGATCTAAATTTGCGACAAAAGGAGATGGCTAGAGCTTCTCAAGGACTATGATATGAGTGTCCTTTACCATCTGGGCAAGGCCAATGTAGTGGACGATGCTCCTATTAGGCTTTTAATAGAGAGTGTGTCCCATGTTGAGGATGAGAGGAAGGAGTTGGTGAAGTATGTTCATAGGCTTGCTTGTTTAGGAGTTTGCCTTACAGATTTGACGGATGGTGGTGTTATTATTCAGAATGGTTCAAAATCTTCATTGGTGACGGAAGTTAAAATAAGGAAAGATGAGGATCCTATCTTAGTGAAGTTGAAGGAAGCTGTCTGGCATCAGAAAATGGAGATTTTCTTCCACAGAAAAGATGATGTGATCCGATATTAGGGCCAATTATGTGTTCCAACTGAGGATGACTTGAGAGAGCAGATGTTGAGAGTGGCTCATGGCTCTTGGTACTCTATCCATCAAGATGTTATCAAGATGTATTGTGATCTATAGAAAGTCTATTGGTGGAATGGCATGAAGTAGGACATAACATAATTTGTTGTTAAGAGTTCGAATTGCCAATAGGTGAAGGTTGAGCATCAGAGACTTGGAGGTATGTTTCAGGACATTAGCATTCCTACTTTGAAATGAGAAGAGATCAACATGGGCTTCATTATAGGGTTGCTTTGTACACGCCGTCAGTATGACTCTATATGGGTGGTTATTGACCAAATCAGCATATTTCTTACCAGTCAAAACTACAGATTCAGCCGAGGATTATGCTAGACTCTACATTTGGGGGTTAGTTCGGTTGCATGAGTTCCATTATCTATCATCTCAAATAGGGTACTCAGTCACCTCTCTGTTTTTAGAGATCGTTTCAGAGCGTCCTTGGTACTTAGGTGAAGCTTAGTTTAGCTTTTCACTCGCAGACAGATGGTCAGGCCGAGTGGACCATTTAGATTCTTGAGGACATGTTAAGAGCGTGTGTGATTGATTTCAAGGGTAGTTGGGATGATAACTTGCCTCTCATTGAGTTTGCCTATAACAACAGTTATCACTCCAGTATTCAGATGGCTCTATTTTAGGCTCTCTATGGGCGGAGATGTAGATTACCTATTTGGTGGTTCGAGGTAGATGAGGCTACATTGGTAGGACTAGATTTAGCTCATGAGGCTATGGAGAAAGTTCAACTTATTAGGGAAAGGCTAAAGATAGCTCGGAGTTGACAGAAATCATATGCAGATGTTAGGAGCAGAGAGCTTGAGTTCGAGGTCGATGATTGGGTGTTTCTGAAGGTGTTTCCTATAAAGGGAGTTATGAGGTTCGGTAAAAAAGGAAAGCTTAGCCCCCGATATGTTGGTCCTTATAGGATTTTGAGGCGAGTTGGAAAGGTGGCTTATGAATTTGAGCTACCAGCAGAGTTAGCTTTGGTGCATCCAGTTTTCCACGTGTCCTTGCTGAAGAAGTGCATTGGTGATCCAACTTTAGTTATTTTGGTAGAGAGCATTGGTGTAAAGGATAGTCTTACCTATGAGGAGGTTCTGGTTTAGACCCTTGATCATTAGGTTTGGAAGTTGAGGAATAAGGAGGTAGCTTTAGTAAAGTTTTTATGGAGAAATCAGCTTGTTGAGGGAGCTATTGTGGGAAGTCGAAGCATATATAATGGCTAGATACCCGCATCTTTTCCCTTTTGGCTCAGTTCCAACATCAGGTATCAATTTTCTCCTTAGTAGTCTATTCAATTTCATGACAAGTGCATGTCTCCCAGTTCCTTTCATGTTATAGTACGCATGTATATTTCATGAATTCATTTTATTCATGTATCTCAGTCCGAAATTAGTCACTCCGTTAATTTTTCTGTTATGGTTATTCAGCTTTGGGTTTGCAGTTCCTTCCCTATCCTTCCAGTATGCTTAATCTACATTTAAGGATGAATGCTCCCAAGAGAGAGATAATGTAACACCCAAAAAGTCCCTAAGACTAGACCTAAGACTCGTGAGTTGAGATAATTGAATGCCTCGGTCTTCAGGTTAAGTTTGAAACCGTTCTAGGTATGTGGATAGACCCGAGTGATGTGCTGTGAATTTACGGCACTAGCGATGCTTAAAAACTCTATGAATGTGCATGACTTTAGGTACATCTATGTTGATATGATGCGTTTTGGTAGTTTTGCAGGTAAAACGGGCCGTAGGAATAAAAGTTGTGAAAAAGAACTGAATACAGAAAGAGTTGCCTCAGACGAGATGCACTACGGACCATTGATCCTTACAACGGGCCGTTCTAATCGATCGTGGGAAGATACATAAAATATTGTCAAACTGAAGTCTCATACAACGAATGGTTCCTACGGGTCGTACAAACTTACAACGGATCGTCCTGTGTGGTCCTAGAAAGAATTAGAGAAATTGACTAAGATCGGGCTGCGTACAATGGACAAATAGGACAGGGCATAATTTCTAAGGGAGGGTCATTCTGAGCGCTCATACCTTTAGGTTCAAAAACAATGATCAAGAGGCCAGGAAACAACGAACAGGATCAATGGCCTATAGGATCTTATAATGAGCCGTTGTTCGGGGCTGTATGCTGAAAGAAGACAAGTTTGAGGGAAGCAATGACTGGAACAATGGGACACTATACCAATCCATTGAATCTACCAACGGACCGTGGTACCTCCCGACACCAGAATCCAAATTGATTTAGGGAAGGATTTGTTTCATGTCTATAAATAATTTGTTTAGGTTTATTTTACATGTTACGAAATTTTACAGCTTTGAACAGTTATTTTAGGTGCTATTGACTACCATCAAGTTTCAAGAAACGAAGTTTATAATTTTGTTCTTGAATTTGGAGGATTAAAACAACCTTGGATTTTGTTCTTTGGTTTTGGAGTTATATTCAATTCACTTGGTTTTCTTCTACGAATTCTTGTAAGTTACAATTACGATTTATTCTTTATTTTGTGATTGTGATTATTCAAGCATGAGTAGCTAAACCCATAACTAGGGTTGTGAGAACCATGATGAATTAACACACATAGGTTAAACACTTAGTGATTCTTGAACGGGGTTTAATGCATGTATTGTTTTTCCCTTCATTTTAATTATTTCTTAACGGTTGCAAACGTTGAAACTTGCCTTATTCTTACTTACTGGATCAAGGGAGTATTGAATGGGAAAAGGGATTAACAATGGAGATTTGAGGCTATCAACCCTCATCTAATAGCTTGAACTTTTTGGGGGAGAGCTAATCCGATATTAAGGGTAAGGGTCAATTAAGCATACACCCGTATACATACCAAGTTGCGTGGTGATAATCATCTAGATAGGGGACCAACCAATTAGGTGAATCTAACTTACCGATATTGCATGTTAAACACCAGAATAGATCACTAGTGTAAAAGCCTTGTGGTTATGAAATCTTAGGGAACACAATCCTAGTCGATTTGTTTATTGAATACAAACCGAATTTGACTCAAGCATTTAGTAGTTTTTACTCTTGTTTAGTATTTTATTTTTTCCCCCCTTAGGAAATAAGTAACCCGATAGTAATAGCTATTCGCATTAACTCAAGTTCTTTCCATATTCCCTGTGGGATCGACCTCAACCTTCGTTAGGTTCTATATTTGACATCGACCACTTTATATCTCAATTGTGAGGTGTAATTTGGGTGACATCAAATTTTGGCGCTTTTGCCGGGGAATGCGGTTAAGGCTTTTGTTAATTGTATTTGCTTTACTGTTGGTTCTTATTTCCTTTTTATTTTTATTTTGTTGTTTTTGTTTTTAACAGGTCTTAGGTTCGTGCATGCCCAGTACTAGGAACCAAGGAAAATCCCTGGTTCAAATCGATCACGAACTTGAGAAGACACTAAGGAATCTAAGAAGAATGGCCAACATACAAGAACAGGAGATAGTGGACCAAGCCACAGTGAGAATGTTGGCTGAAGAGCAAGCTCAGGCTAGAGATCGAGAGTTAGCAAGGGTTGCTGAAGAGCAACGTCTAGCTGTCGAAGCAGTGTGAGCTAGAAGGCAAAGAGGTCCAGAACAGCAGAGACATTGGTATTTCGATGAGGATGATGATGCTGATATAGACGAAGCCGGCGCCACTAGAGCTATCGTCCCTCCCCCTTTGCTTGCTGGAGCAAATTTGATATTACCAGTGCTATGATCCAACTGCTCAAAATGAAGGGAATATTTACGGGTCATGCAACTGATGATGCCCATACTCACTTGACAAATTTCGTGGGTATCTACAAGGCATACAAACAACCGGGAGTGAGCCAAGATGCAATCAGACTGAGGTTATTCCCCTTTTCATTAGGGAGTGAGGCAATGATATGGTTGGCTGAGCTGCCAAATGATTCCATCACTACTTGGGGGGGAGCTTAAGAGAGCTTTTCTTGAAAGATTCTTCCCACCTTCTAAAGCGTTGCAGCTAAAAGATGAGATATATAACTTCAGGCAATTGAATTCAGAGGCACTTCATGAGACATGGTTTCGTTTCAACAAGAAGCTCAAAAGGGTGCCCAATCATAGTATTCCAGATGAAACGCGATAAGAAAGTTAATGCTGTGGGTGCCCAATCACAATATTAACTTTCTTATCCCGGCTCCCATCAAATTATGTGGGTTCTCAGGGCAAGGCCCCGAGAAATGATGGAGGTGAATCTGAATCTAAGGAGGAAGCTAACTATCTGAATGATCAAAGAGCAGGTCTCCGGACCAACACCCAAGGGTCTACCCAAGACTCTTGGCGTCAAGGTCAAGGGAACCAAAGTCGGAACTATTACAAGGATGACAATTACAACCAAGGCCAGTACATAGATAATGGAGACTAGAAGAAGCGCGAGGAGTACACGAATGATAGAAGCGGTCTGTATGTTCCTCAGAGGAACCGTGAGCCAGAGTCTAGTGGTTCAAGAGTTAAAGACATGTTGTCCAAGGTACTTAAGCAGATGGAGACAACAGATAGCCATTTTAAGGAGCTCCGCGCTGATATTTCTGGTATGAATCAAAAGGTGGAATCATATGTTGTGGCCATTAAGCAGATTGAGCAGCAGCTAAGTCAGACGTCTACTGCAATTAATCAGAGGCAGAAAGACACACTTCCCAGAAACACAGTGTAAAATTCAAAAAATGACAATCACTGCATGTCGGTTACTAATAGGAGTGGGAAGGCGACAGTTGATCCTCTGAGGCCGGTTGTGATTGATCAGACAGAAGAGCCCATATCGATTAATGAGGATAGAATAGCAGATTCCGAGGATCCAATTTTGGTTGAAGATTCAGTGGTAAAGACTGCTCCTAGTAATGCAAAGGAGCACGGATCTAGCAATAAGAAGGAGAAGGAGACACAACAAAAGTTCACTTCGATCCCTATATCTCCTCCTCCTTTTCCACAACGGTTGAAGAAAAAGGTCGAAAATGGGAAGTATCACAAGTTCATTTCCATGTTGAAGCAATTGTCCATGAACATCCCATTGGTCGAGGCACTTGAGTAGATGCCTGGCTATGCCAAATTCATGAAGGACCTTGTCACTAGAAAGAGGACTGTGAGTTTTGAACCGGCAGGCAATTTGCACCATTGTAGTGCAATAGCATCTTGTTCTCTTGTTCAGAAAAAAGAGGACCCTGGGGCATTCACCATACCGCGCACTATTGGAGCCTTTAGTTTTGCTAAGGTATTATGTGATCTTGGTGCTAGTATTAATTTGATACCATTAGCAGTTTTCAGACAATTGGGCTTGGGAGCCCCCAAACCGACTACAATGCGGCTTTTAATGGAAGATCGTACGGTGAAGAATCCGGTGAGAATTCTATATGATGTTCTAGTGAAGGTGGAGTCCTTTATATTTCTGGACGATTTTGTCATCCTAAATTGTGAAGTTGATTTTGAGGTCCCCATTATCTTGGGGTGACCATTCCTCGCCATTGGACTTGCTCTTGTAGATATGAAGACTTGACAACTCAAATTCCGGTTGAACAATGAGGAAGTGACATTTAGTGTATGCAGATCCATGAAGCAACCAAATGATACGAGGGTGGTCTCCATAATAGATGTTGTGGAACCCGAGTTCCCAATTATACCCATTGAGGAGTTTTGATTCTTGATGACTTAGCAACAACTTTGATGGATGTTGGTGTTGAGGAGATCCATAGGGATGAGGAGATTGTTAATGCACTTGCTGACATGGGGTCATACAATTATGCTCCAAAGAAGATTGATCTAGACTTGAAGAATTGGGTGACCCGACCAGCCAAGCCATCTATTGAGTAGCCTTCGGTATTGGAGCTCAAAGCACTCCCGTCTCATTTGCAATATGTATTTTTGGGTGCCGGCAACACTTTACCGGTCGTTGTTGCAGCTGACTTGGAGGAATGGCAAGTGGATGCTTTAGTCTCCAATTTGAAGAGATATGAAAAAGCTATTGGGTGGACCATTGCAGATATTATTGGAATCCCAGCCGAAATTTGCACTCACAGGATCCAGCTAGAGCCAAATTGTATTCCGAGTATTGAGTATCAGCGTAGGTTGAACCCACCTATGCAAGAGGTGGTCAAGAAGGAAATCATCAAGTGGTTGGATGCAGGTGTGATTTATCCTATTGCAGACAGCAAATGGGTGAGCCCAGTCCAATGTGTACCGAAAAAGGGAGTAATCACGGTGGTCGCAAAAATGATGCTCATTCCTCTAAGACCAGTCACCGGTTGGAGAGTATGCATGGATTACAGGAAGCTGAACCATTGGACGCAAAAAGATCATTTTCCGATACCATTCATGGACCAAATGTTAGACAAACTTGTAGGAAGAGGATGGTATTGTTTCCTTGACGGTTATTCGGGGCACAATCAGATTTCTATAACCCCCAAAGACCAAGAGAAGACCACGTTCAGTTGCCCTTATGGAACATTTGATTTTAAGAGGATGTCGTTCGGGTTATGTAATGCACCCGCCACTTTTCAGCGTTGCATGATGTCTATATTTTCTGACAAGGTGGAAGACATCATTAAAGTCTTTATGGATGTTTTTTTGGTGGTGGGTAATTCATTCGAAGATTGTTTGGCTCATCTGAGCAAGGTGCTACAGAGATATGAAGTGACCAACTTGGTTCTTAACTGGGAAAAGTGCCATTTCATGGTCAAGGAAGGTATATTGCTCGGCCATAGGATTTCTGGTAAGGGTATTGATGTGGATAGAGCTAAGATTGATGTTATTGCTAGTTTACCACCCCCGATTTCTATCAAAGGTGTTCGAAGTTTTCCAGGTCATGCAGGGTTTTGTAGAAGATTTATCAAGTACTTCTTGAATTGAATCCTTTGTGTAAACTTCTTGAGAAAGAGGTGAAGTTTGTTTTGATGAGGCATGTCTGAAGGCTTTTGAATACCTTAAAGAGAGATTGACCACTGCCCCCATTATAGTGGAACCTGATTGGTCTTTGCCTTTTGAGGTCATGTGTGATGCTAGCGGTGTGGCCCTAGGAGCTGTGTTGGGTCAAAGGCGTGAAAAGATTTTCCATCCGATTTATTATGCTAGCAAGGCCCTAAATGCAACTCATAAAAATTATACCATGACAGAATAGGAGCTGTTGGCTGTAGTTTTTGCATTTGAGAAGTTTCAGGCATACTTGCTTGGTACTAAGGTGATAATCCACATAGACCATGCAACTTTGAGATATCTGATAGCAAAGAAGGATGCCAAGCCATGGTTGTTTCGATGGGTTCTGTTGCTACAAGAGTTCGAGATCGAAGTAAAAGACCGAAAGGGACTGGAAATTAGGTGGCGGATCACTTATCAAGATTGGAACCTGATGCAGCACTTCGAGATGAGCATGACATAGATGATGCATTCCCAGACAAGCAGGTTCTAGCAGCCTCACAAGATCTCATCCCATAGTTTGCAGACTTTGCTAATTATCTGGTGAGTGATGTTGTACTGGAGCACTAATCTTTTCACCAGAGAAAGAAGTTTATGTCTGATGTGCAGAAGTTTTTCTAGGATGAGCCCTACTTATTTCACATATGTGCTGATGGGGTTATTTGGAGATGCGTGCCCGAGGTAGAGATGCTGAGTATATTGGAGGCCTGCCACTCATTCCCTGTTGGAGGCCACCACAACAGGGTTCGCACAGCCCACAAAATTCTGCAATGTGTGTATTATTGGCCAACCATTCACCAGAATGCGCATGATTTGGCAAAGGCATGTGATGCATGTCAAAGGTAAGGAGGCATATCACGAAGGCATGAGCTTCCTCTTACTCCCATCCTGGTCATTGATCTATTTGATGTATGGGGCATTGATTTCATGGGACCATTTGTAAGCTCAAACGGGATGAAGCACATACTTGTTGCTGTTGACTATGTTTCAAAATGGGTGGAAGCAGTTACTCTTGCAAATAATAAAGGGAAGAGTGTCACAATATTCTTGAAGTGGAATATATTTGCTAGATTCGGGACTCCCAGAGCCATCATTAGTGATGGGGGTTCGTACTTTTGTAACCGGTTGTTTCGCTCTTTATTGGAGAAATATGGGGTAAACACAGGGTGGCAACACCCTATCATCCGCAGTCTAGTGGGCAGGTTGAAGTCACAAATCGGGAGATAAAGACTATCTTGGTGAAGACTGTGAATGCAAACTGAACAAATTGGGCAAGAATGCTAGATGATGCTTTATGGGCTTATCAGACCGCATTCAATACTCCTATAGGTATGTCTCCATATCAACTTATGTATGGAAAAACATGTCATCTTCCGGTTGAACTTGAGCACAAGGCCATGTGGGCGCTCAAGAAATTGAATTTGGATTGGAACGAAGGTACGAACTTGAGGCTTGATTAGTTAAATAAGCTTGAAGAATTTCAGTTGAAAGCCTATGAGAGTTCTGAAATTTACGAACTAAGGATGAAAATTCAGCATGACCGGAAGATTGAGAGGAGAGAATTTAGTCCGGGTGATATGGTGCTACTATTCAATTCTAGACTTCGGTTATTTCCATGCAAGTTGAAGTCTAAATGGCTGGGACCTTTTCGAGTGGATCAAGTATTCTTCCATGGAGCAATTGAACTAGAAAATCATGATGGAAAGAGCTTTATAGTTAATGGTCAACGGGTGAAAGCATATCTGGGGAGAAGTGAAGAATTAAAGCTGGTGGATATCTGGGCTCTGGGTGAAATCTGAGTAATCTGGGGACTTACATAGTGCCGTGATGTTAAATCAGGCGCTGCATGGGAGGCAACCCATGGAGATATTTTGGTGAAGTCTGAGTAATCAAAATACCTACATCGTGCTGCGACGTTAAATCAAGCGCTGCATAGGAGGCAACCCATTTTATAAATTTTAATGTAAATATAGTGTTCACAGTTGTTGAAGTGTGCAGGTCTAAGGCAAAGGAAAACTTGAATGATTCAGCTCAGAGCTGAAACCACGACACTCAGAACGGACCGTCGCTAGAGGGAACGACCCGTGGTTCATAGCCATTGTTACGTATCTGGAGTGCCCTATTTCTGAGTTTAATCAACGGGCACTCAGAACGGGCCGTCGTTAGCTCAAATGGTTTGTGGTATCGTTTCGTTCTAACAAAGTCTTGCAGGCCTGACAACTAATGAATGAACCTACGGATGAACAGTACGAGTCGTTGTGAGATCAACATCCCATCCTATAAGCCCGTAGGTTCCACAGATAAGTTCCAAAAATTGTAAACCACGACACATAGGTACAGGTCATTGTATCTTCATATGACCCATTGGACGAGTCGAGGTCAGAAATAAAATTTTCCAAACCTAACCTGACTCGCCAAGACCTAACCTATTTAAACCCTCACACCCGATTTTTCTTTGCACACTTCTTGTTCAAAATCAATGAAAACACTAAATCTCCACTCCTTCTCAGCTTGAACAAAGACACAAACATTTCTGCACCATATTTCTCCAACTATTGATCAAAAATTCATGTGGTTTTCTTGCTAAAGTGAGTATCTATTTGATGTGAAAAGCTAGCCTTATATATTTTTATGTTATTTTCTTGTCTCATTGTATTGTCATTATGGGAACCGTCTGAATTATGGTTGCATTGTGGCAAATTGATCACTGGACATTTAAGCATTGGGAATTCATCTTTTTCTACTATTGAAAATTTTAAAAATTGGGTAGTTCAGTGCAATTGTAAAAAGAAATTGCATTAGTCTAAAATAAAACCTAAATAAAAGGGGTATTATGAAATTTTGATGGGGGAAGAGGGTTAGTAATCCCCACATGATTGATTCAAATGCCTAAATTACTACTTGTTGGGTTGATTGAAGCTTGAAGGGTGAGGTTAGATTGCATGACCCGATCAACGACCCGTTGTTCTTCACAACGGCTCGTTGATCGAGTCGTTGGACTGCCCCAGAGATAAAAATCCTGAACCCTCCCATGGACCAATCAGACGGACCATTGTATTGGCTCGTGGATATGTACTGAAGACCCCACTTTTAGGAGTTCATTCAACGACCGCAACAATGGGCCGTTGTTAACTACAACGACCTGTACTGACGGCCGTCTGTTGTGAGTAAACAATGTGCTAACTGGGTTCATCTTTTTTTTGTGTGAATATAACAATATTTCTCACAGGTACAATGACTTCACTAGTAAACAAGAAGCAATAGGAAGTTGCTGCATGAAAGGAAATTGTAAAAAGGCGGCAGCTCCGTGATGAGTCAGAATCGGATAGCTCTAGTGGTTCGGAGGTGCACTACAACATTACAAACTCTGACGAATCTCAAGTGGTGACCACTAGGGCAAAGTCCAAAGCCCAAGAAGCTACCGCGGCTACTACCTCACCTCCCTAGTCTGATGAGGGAAGTGACGAGGCTGAATTTGATGGTGAAAACCCTCCTGCGGATAATGCAGGAAAGGGCAAATGATGATGCTAAGGAGTAAAGGAATGATGATACTAATGCAGAGGAGTTCGGTGATAAGGAAAGTGCTGCTGAAGAGCCTAATGAGCAGGTAGAGGACTCTGAACCTAACACCACAACCGAAGCAAGGTCCAAGAGATGGTTTCTACAAGGCTCCGGAGATGTGTACTTTGCAGGGCTAAATCTTAATGAAAAAGGAAATCCTAGCCGTAGTATTCAGGAGGAGCCAAAGATTCAGATCAATGCCCTAAATGAAGTTCCAGAGCTTAAAAGGATCTTCGAGGGCTACATCATGTATTGGATGGCAAAGACTCCGGGCAAATACAACATAGAGATGGTGCATGAGTTCCACGCAAATTACTACTGCACCTTGGAGAAAAAAGCTTCCTCAAAGAAGGCAATTAAGAAGGAGCCCGTGCTAGAATGTGTCAGAGTAAGAGCTATCCTAGTTGATATATCAGAGAGGACCATCACTAGAGTCTTGATGGGTGGTGACTTTGTATTGCCGACCAGAACTCCTGAATATGATTACCAGATGGAGGCAATGAAGGAAATCAGAAAGTTGAGAACTGAGGAGAAGGTGTTGCACTTTCAATGGATGGACAATATTATTGCTGAAGACAGGGAGGGAGCAGAATGGGTCACAGGCAGAAAACCGATCTATAAGGCTTCCCTGAATTTTTTGGCCAAGTCATAGTGGTCCATCGTTAGACATCACCTCGTGCCGATCGTGAATGATAATGTTTTGAGTGAAGACAGGGCAGCGTTGGTGGCATGCATTATGTCTGAGTAGCTGCTGAACATTCCTAGGATTATTGCAACAAAAATTCGGGAGCGGGTGGTCAAAGAAAACACTACACTTCCATTCTCGAGCCTGATTTATTAGCTATGCATGGTGTCTGGAGTGCCTGTCTTCCCAAATATCAATCATATGATTACAAACATCATGACGACAGACATAACATTGATTAAAGATGACTTGAATCAGGTGGCCAGGATCCGAGTTCCATTTGGTGGACCCAGATTGAGTGAGAGCACACCGAGAGGAGGTGAGCAAGGTGACACTTCTGGCCAGGATGAGCAGATCATGGATCTTCCTTCCACTCGAGCAGATGATGCTGAAGCAACTACTTCTATTCCTTCAGGAAGCTCATCCTAGTCCATTCCCACTGGATACTTGTTGGTCCCAGAGAGTGAGATGAGAAAAATTCCCAAGATATTGACAATTGCAGAGCGCAAGATTGACATGTTGCTTGAGCAAGTTAAGCCATGGGTTAAAAAAGAAATAGAAGATGCAGCACGTGGGTTACATATGCGGCTGGATGGTTTTTAGGTACGCCTCAACCAATTTCGGTCTGATGCTTAGACTCAGGATTGGGACATTATGGAGAGAGAGCTAGCAGTGTTGAGAGCCTCAGTGCTAGAGTTGTCATCCAGACCTACTCCACTTTTACCACAACAGACTTTATCAGTAATATATGAGGATTTGGATGTGGATATTCCTCAGTTCTTCGAATTTGATCCAGCCTCGTGTGAAAAAGTCAAAAAGAAGCAGGACACTGAGGGTGCAGAGGATGAGGAAAGAAGAAAATAGAAGAAGGAGAAACGGGCATTGAAAGTTGCCCTCAAGGCAAGTCGACTGACTACCGATGTGCATGAGAGAGAGATAATGGAATGGGTTAAATGTTCCGATAGCTCTAGTGCATGGGATGTGCTCGAGGAGAGTAGACACACAGTTAATTCTCCTGTGCAGACAACTTCGGAGAACGCACAGGACACAGCTGATGCCACTACTATACAAGATGGAATCGTGATTGAGACTCCAACTGCTGAGAATTCTTGGGTTGCATCTGCAACCCTCGATGACCAGACCACTGGCAATGCCTAGGTACGTCCCTGTTCTCAAGTTTTACTTTTTGAATGCATCAAGGACATCGCATGATTTATTTTGATTGGGGTAGGGTAGTACTTGATTTCGATTTTTGTGAACATAACTCGAGGGTTTTTCTTGCCGGATATCTTTTCCGTCGAGTGTTTTTTATCTAGTAGAACTGACATGTTTAGGGTTTTTTTAATTTTGTTTTGTTGGTTAACTGGAAGAAAATAGAAGGCATATGAGCAGTCAAACAAAGTATGTGATGAACTGATTTTGTGATGTATATTAAAATGACACCCCTCTTAAATGCTTTTTTGTGAATATACTTGTGCTGTGAGGCATGACCAGTATGGATCTTTGTATGGCATTGTAGGTATAACTAGGATAATTAATGTCAACACTGTGCATGAACCTGGTGGTTGGAACTTAGCTGTGTAATCAAGTGCTTGTGTGAGTAAGGTTAAATAGTTGAATTCTGCTGTGTGTGTCAATATAGAACTTGCCTGGTCAGTCATACCGAGGTAGAAGATGGAAAACTAGCAAAAGAATCATAGGCCATTTTTGAATGAGTCCACTTTATCCTTAAAAACCGACCAAAAGACAATAAATATCCCTTGATCCAAATTTTTGAGCTTAAATTGAGTCACGTTCCTGCTTTAATTAAGCATGAACCTGTTTTGGCCCTTGTCCCTCCTTAGACACTGTGAACCTCAACTCAAGAAAATCTAAGTTGAGGGTGGCTATTATAGGGGTGATTAAGAAGAGTAGGGTGGAATGAGATTGGTAATGAAAATGAAAGAGCGGGTGCGGTGTGCGTAATGAAAGAAAAGAAAGAAACAAAAATGTTGAAGAGAAAAAGAGCAAGAAAAGAAAAAAAAATGTTAAAGCAATGAATGTTTGAAAGAAGAAGCACCGCACTCATAGTTGCAAACGAGAGTAACAAGAAGAAGAAAGCGAAGGAAAAAAGGGAGCGAAGTGAAAAATAGGTTAAGTAGAGACAAAGTTAGTGTAGTGCCAAGGAGGGTTAAGTTACTATTTCCATATTTCCCATACCCAACCCCGAGCCTACATTACAAGATGAAAAAGTCCTATAGTGATCTTAGTTTAACAATATGAAAACTGAGGTATTGAAAGTAAAGGCAAGATTGTAGTATTGTATTCTTACAGTTAGAATTTCTTTGTGAGCGTGAGTGAATTCTTTCCCAGTCCCAAGATAAACATTGGCATGATCATGTGTATATATATGTGTGTGGGACTTCTTTATAGTGAGAGCATGTGATTACATGGGTTGATTTCCAACTGTCTATGGGAAATGCCAGTTGTGTGTGCTTGGTTGTGTAGTGATAATATGATGCCATACTTTGATCCTATTGTGTCATGTTGAGAAATGCTGAGTTGTCACATCGAGTTTTGCTTTAATCCGGTAAGATGGAGGTTGATTGAGAGAACATTTTGTCTGTTTTATGAGTTTGGACTGCGATGCATCTCCTAAGTTTCCTCTAGTTAAGCGTCGCCATGGGTTGATTTTATTTTGTTTGCCTGAGGACATGCAATATGCTAAGTTGAGGGTGTTGATGTGCCGTGAATTTACGGCACTAGCGATGCTTAAAACTCTGTGAATGTGCATGACTTTAGGTACATTTATGTGGATATGATCAGTTTTGGTAGTTTGCAGGTAAAACAGGCCATAGGAATAAAAGTTGATAAAAAGAACTGAATACAGAAAAAATTGCCTCAGACGAGCTGCACTACGGACCGTTGATCCTTACAATGGGCCGTTCTGATCGATCGTGGGAAGATACAGAAAAGATTGTCAAATTGAAGTCTCATACAACGGATGGTTCCTATGGGTTGTACGAACTTACAACGGATCGTCCTGTGTGTTTGTGGAAATAATTAGAGAAATTGACTAAGATCGAGCTGCGTATAACGGAAAAATAGGACGGGATATACTTTCTAAGGAGGGGTTCATACCTTTAGGTTCATAAACAATGATCAAGAGGCCAGGAAACAACAAACAAGATCAACGACCCGTAGGATCTTACAACGAGCCGTTGTTTGGGGCCGAATGCTGAAAGAAGACAAGTTTGAGGGAAGCCACGACTGGAACAATGGGACACTCTAACGATCCGTTGAATCTACCAACGGACCGTGGTACCTGCCGACACCAGAATCCAAATTGATTTAGGAAAGGATTTGTTTCATGTTTATAAATAATTTGTTTAGGTTTATTTTACATGTTACGAAATTTTACAGCTTTTGAACAGTAATTTTAGGTGTTATTGACTACCATCAAGTTTCAAGAAATGAAGTTTATAATTTTGTTCTTGAATTTGGAGGATTAAAACAACCTTGGAATTTTGTTCTTTGGTTTTGGAGTTATATTCAATTCACTTGGTATTCTTCTACGAATTCTTGTAAGTTACAATTATGATTTATTCTTTATTTTGTGATTGTGATTATTCAAGCATGAGTAGCTAAACCCATAACTAGGGTTGTGAGAACCATGATGAATTAACACACATAGGTTAAACACTTAGTGATTCTTGAACATAGTTTAATGCATGTATTGTTTTTCCCTTCATTTTAATTATTTCTAAACGGTTGCAAATGTTGAAACTTGCCTTATTCTTACTTACTGGATCAAGGGAGTATTGAATGGGAAACGGGATTAACAATGGAGATTTGAGGCTATCAACCCTCATCTAATAGCT
Source organism: Datura wrightii (assembly GCA_035772735.1). Classification (NCBI taxonomy): domain Eukaryota; kingdom Viridiplantae; phylum Streptophyta; class Magnoliopsida; order Solanales; family Solanaceae; genus Datura; species Datura wrightii. The sequence continues at coordinate 15,830,684 of JASDFA010000003.1, forward strand.
TGAACTTTTTCGGGGAGAGCTAATCTGATGTTAAGGGTAAGGGTCAATTAAGCATACACCCGTATACAGACCAAGTTGCGTGGTGATAAACATCTAGATAGGGGAACAACCATTTAGGTGAACCTAACTTACCGATATTGCATGTTAAACACCAGAATAGATCACTGGTGTAAAAGCCTTGTGGTTATGAAGTATTGGGGAACACAATCCTAGTCGATTTGTTTATTGAATACAAACCGAATTTGACTCAAGCATTTAGTAGTTTTTACTCTTGTTTAGTATTTTATTTTACCCTTAGGAAATAAATAACCTGATAGTAATAGCTATTCGCATTAACTCAAGTTCTTTCCATATTCCCCGTGGGATCAACCTCAACCTTCATTGGGTTCTATATTTGGCATCGGCCGCTTTATATCTCAATTGTGAGGTGTAATTTGGGCGACATCACCGAGCCTAATGAATTTTATGGAAACTAGGTGTTAAGATCAATTTTTAAGTGTGAGACGTGTATTGGATACAAATTAAGGTCATAAGGAACCTTTAGCACAAAGTTGAGTTGAGAGTCTTCTTACCGATTGAGTTTTCATATAAGTTCTTACAAGGGTCAATTTAAATGATCATAACCCCTATTTTTACAAAGTGTTATTGGGTGATTCAATGTATCACATTGAACCCCTTCGAGTCTTCTTTCCAATGCATCTAATCTTGTGTCAATCAGAGTTCGAAGTGAAAAATTATGAGCAATTTAGTAAAATAGAGAAAAACTGTATCAGATCATAGAATGATTCGTTAGGTGAGTTGTTAAGTCACCTAACGAATCGTTAGGTGATCCATTAAGTTAGAACAATTGGTGGTTTTAGAGAGTCTTCATGACTAGTGAAGTGATTCGTTAAGTGACATGATGAATCATTAAATGGAGGCATCAAGAAAATATCAAAAAGTTGGAAAATGTCTCTAGTGGCAACAAGTGGTCTTAACAACCTGTATCCGTTGGGTGATCCGTTAGGTCTGGTAGAGCCCACTTTTCAGCCGAGTTATTAAGGGTATTTTCGTAATTTTTAAGTTTCTAACTCATAAACTAAGTTGTTTCAAGATCATAAAAGGGTGTTTTAAGGGGTTTTATTCACCCAAACTTTTATTATACTCCTAACACCTCTAAGTGAAGATCAAATCTCCTCAAGAGAAGCTAGGATTCTTTATCAATCTTTCCCTCAATTTCCTTTAGGTCTCCAATCCAGTTAAATATTCTTCAAGCTCACGGTATGTAGGGTCATGAATGAGGGAAATCCTTCCACCCTCATGTCTAATTTTATCTCTATCTCATGATTTCAAGTCTCCAAGCATGATTTATTAAAACTATAGGGTTAGACCCAATTCTTATAAAATCTATTATGATCTCTTATGAATTCAAGTCTCTTATGATTCCATTCATGATTTATGATTATGATAACTTGTTTTCTACTAAAATATCTCATGAATCTTCGATTTTCAAGTTATGATGATTTTTCTCAATCATGCATGATTTTCATGAAATTCAAGTCTAAGTATCATGGTCGATCTTCGGCACTATTTACATGGCTAGTTCACATATGTTAAGATATTAGAAATTTCATGATTTAAACTAGCCCATGTAAATTCATATTTCATGATTATGATATGAGCACTATATATATTTTGGGAGTAGTATTAGCACCTAGTAGGTTGGGTTTCATTACACCCAGGTCTCAGAATTATGTGCCAACGTAACCATGATGGGGTTTTCCACGAGAGTGTATCTCATGCCCCAATGAGCCATCCATTAGTGATATCACACCTTCATGGTTTATACACTTGGTAAGGTATGGATACACCTCTCAACTAGGGTTAAGAGCTGGGCTCCATGTATGCTCACGTGGGGGTTTATCAGTTATAAGAATCTCCCATTGTTTCTTGATTTCTATATCTATTATGTTCATGACTTATGACTCTACAAATTATCATATTTTTTTCTCAAATTGTTCCTTATAAGGTTTTACTTATGAAATTCAATTATGTTTAGTTTTATAAATCAGTTTTAAAAACCTTGAGCCTTCATGTCCAATTTATGATTCAAATCTTATGTTTCATACGATCTTATGCTCATGATCTGCCCCTTTTTTTCTAATTTACTAGCATGTTTTACTTAGCTTACATACTCAGTACATTTCAAGTACTGATCGCATACTTTTATGATATATCATCTCATGATATAGGTTTGGGTGACCAGACTCAGCCTCGATGTTAGTATCACTCCCGCTCCGATCCAGTCCAGTTTTCAGCTTTGGTGAGTCCTTATCATCCGAGGACATAGTTTTGTTATGTCCATTTTATTATGAATTTTAATTTCAGACTTAACGAGGTAGTTGGGGGTGTTGTCCCATCAGTTCATTGTATGTTTAGAGGCTTTCGGACTGCTATTGTATTAGATGGTTCAACATTATTGACTTGTGGTCTATGCTTATGTCTTTATGATATTTTGTCTTCCACATATGTTATGCTTATGACTTCTTTCCACTTAGTTATGCTCGCGTATATCCTATGTATGTGTCATGGGTTAGCTTGGAGCTATTCGTGGTTCTAGGTCTCATTTCTCAATCCAGGGTTCATATTAGAGTCGTGACACCAACACCCATGAAAGATTCTTGCCCGAACTTTGAAGGGCAACAAACTCAAGTTTCGTAAGATTAGCCATATTAAAAAGGAGAAAAAATATAATACCTTAGCCTTCAAATTTTGAGACGGTAGAGTCTCATGTTGATAACGTGTTATAAAATAATAAAACAAGAAGAACAAGAATATTGAAGAGAAAGAGATAGGAGAGAAGAGTTCTTATTTCTCTTGAGAGATTAATTACAATGAATGAAAATCTCTTTATTTATAGGAAAAAATTAACTTGATCTCAAAGTTACTAACCCTAACTTTCCTTATTAGAAATAGACATGCACCACAATTAGAAATATATTTATAACACTTTTTTATTTTTTGGGTAATCATATCTTTCTTCTTTTTTTCCCCTTCATTCTTCTTTTACTAACTAATGCTTCTTTTCTTTTCTTCTTCAGCTTCTTTGTTTCTCTCTTCTGCTTTTTAATTCTTCTTACTTTTTTATTTTTCTTATGCTTCTTCTTTCTGCCGCTTCTTTTATTCTTTTTTCTATTTTTTTCTTCTTCTGCTTTTTTTAGTTACTTTTTTATATTCAAATCTTTAGGTATTACATGTAAATTTAATATTTTTAAAGATTTTTTTAGATTTTTATAACTATGCGATTATAAAAGATATATATAGGTAGCAACATTTAGATAAATTAAATTGAAAAATTTAAAACTTTATTATTGGAGTTCTTAGAAGGTTAAAAATGCACAAATGGATCTGAATTGTTGAAAATTTTAACGAATTGATGATCCTAGTTCATTGATGGTGTCATTTTGAAATTGTAGTTAAAATTTGAAACTATTTGAAAAAGATTTGACCTATTTCAAATTGAGTTTGTAGTTGAAGCTCATAAGAGATCAAATAGAATTTTTTATATAAGTTGTATAATTTTATATAACAGTGTAAAAGTATTTATAAGAACCTCTCATACACTATTATATACATTTATATAAGGTTTATACATTGAGTGCAATAAATGTATAATGTTGTATAATATTATATATAGTGTATAAGCATTGTTTTGAAAAAAAAGAGAGGCTATGTGATTGTAATATTAAACTATGAATTATGTGAATGTAATATTTTATATTAGACTATATATATTTATAAAAATCCCTAATATTATTACTCCTTCAGCCTTCCTATACATGATCAATCTGTTTTTCTATGTTTCGATAATGTTAATTTTTTCGATCTTTAAAAACCTTTGATATAATTTTAATTAAATTAATAATAATACTCTATTATAATGTTTTGCTATACTATATATTTGTTATTTTTTAAAATCAAAACCTAACCTGTAAACTATGAAAATCCTACACAAGTATATTGACTAAATTACAAATACAATTTCTATTTTTTGAAACAGACTCTTACATCTCTATAATATAAAAATCATTATAAATATGATGACTCAAATATAAATATACCTCATATACCTTAAAATCAACACTTACATCCTTATACAGTAAGAATTCTATTTCAAATATTAATTTGGGTAATATTTTGGCGTTAAGTATTTAATTCTGAAAAAACAAAATATATTCATAACTATGTATTACATTAAAGTACACTTCTTGAAATTAAGCATTTAATTTTATAAAATTTAAGAAAGATGATATACATATTTGTTGAAAAATTTTGTTCACACCTTTGAGACATTCTTTTGAAACGTGAATCTTTGAAAAAAATTATGGGAAATAATTTCAAATTACTTAATAGTACGATACCAATTATTAGTAGTAATTATTTTTGCACGTTTTTTGTACAGTATTTGTAACTTTTATATTATACAGCATGGTTATCTCATTTTTATTTCTAGTTTATTTATTATTTATTGTATTGCTTCAAATTGTCATAAATTTATTAAATTAGATGGTACAATTTGGGGGGTTGCGGAATTTAGAGAGAAGAGATATGTTTTTGTGTGCGGATATCCTCAATTGTGAGGATCCTCTGAATTTATAGAATTTATAAATGGCCTTACTGTTTACATATGACCTTTACTATACGACCTTTACTGTTTGTACAGTATTTGACTCTTACTATTTGTACAGTAATTTGACTTTTACTATTTACTACTATTTACTTTATGACTTTTTACAACAAAATAAAAAACTTTAAAACTTTACAGATACACATATCTTTTTTCTTCATAAACATAATATTCCCTCTAATCTCTTCAGGTATTATTAGAAATTATTCGATTATTATAACGTTATTTTGAATAGTCTTTTTTGGTCACTACTATGCGTTTTCAGCTTTGATCAATTACCCTAACATTGCCTCAACTTTGTGTACTCCCCTAAAACGGGTTTTCTATCTTAATTCTTTGAATCTTATTTCTAGCCATTATTTTATGTTTTGTTGTTAGTACATATAAATTTTTACATCTAGCTGTAAATACTTTACTGCCCGGTGTTAATTCTATTCTTGACATTTTCCAGTATAATACTAATGATTTATCTATATTTCTATCGTCCAAGGCTACTGAAATATTATCTTTTGTTCTGTACATTCACTGTCTTGGTATTCTCATTATCTGTCTCGTATTCTTTTATCTCATTTTCACTTTCTGTTTTTTCATATTCTGTTAATTCATATATGCTATCGTCATCGTTTAATTCGTAGTCTATATATTCTAGTTGTTTGTATTTATTATTTTCTATTATTACTTCTGATATTTGTTATTATGTTTAGAAAACATTCAAAAAATGAATTCGTACCTACCAGATAAAGATCATGGATATAAAATACTTATCCTATATATGCTCAGAACCCTTGATTAAGATATTATAGATCTATATGAACTAAGAAAAAGATATGAAGAAAAAAGATATGTGTATCTGTAAAGTTTTAAAGTTTTTTGTTTTGTTGTAAAAAGTCGTAAAGTAAATAGTAGTAAATAGTAAAAGTCAAATTACTGTACAAATAGTAAGAGTCAAATACTGTACAAACAGTAAAGGTCGTATAGTAAAGGTCATATGTAAACAGTAAGGCCATTTATAAATTACTTTAGGAATAAGATGGCTAGAAACAATAAAACCTTATAATTTAGATGAAAAACAACTAATAATACATTATGAGAATAAGAAGATAATTATTAAAAGAACCTTATAATTTAGATGAAAAACAACTAATAATACATTATGAGAATAAGAAGATAATTATTAAAAGAACTTCCATGAGTGCCCCGTCGGGTGTGTTGCATGTTGTCCTATGTCGTATGCGCTTGCCGCATGAAATCCTATCGTGTCCTTTAGTGCGAGGTCCAACATTGTACATATACAAAAAAAAAAGAGTTTTAGTTATTTCCCATATAATATTTGTGTACTTCTAAAGACAAAGACGACCCAAACCCTAAAAATATCAAGGTAAGTGTTCTGTAAAATCCTTTAGCTATTAACATTGATTTAGTGAAGATTATCATATCGAATTCATTTTTTTTACATAATTGATCAAAGGAAGTCCTCTATAATTATAAATGTTGGAGTTTTGTATTGAAAACATCCGAAAAGGTAATTCTTTACTTCTAATTTGTTCGCTCTTCGGTCAGCTAAGCCTGATACTGCACACTTGGAGGTACCCCCGACAAAGGAATAACAAGTATCACTTTTTTAAGTCAGTACCACTAGAGTTTAGACCATCTACCTTAGCACCACACCCAACCTCCACTAAACCTTATCAACCCACAGTTGCACCAAGTGCTATATTCCTCCTCACCAGGTGAGAATTTTGTAAACACGCCCATGAAGGCAAAGAGGGAAAATAAGGAAGTGAGTAGCTTACTGAATGAGTTGCTAGTATTTGTGAATCGAGCCATTGAAAAGGATCTAAACCCTATATGAGAGGTGTTGACAACTTCACGACAGTTAGTAGCCTCCATTATGGATATGAGTTCTTATACGGTGGAGATGAAAAAATTGAGGGTCGAACTAAATTAGACCAGGGTTGCGGTAAAAAATGGCAGGAATGGGAAATACCCATCCTTGATATAGTGGCCGAGCTATCCACTATTGACATTCAGATAGGATTTTCCGTAGTGATCCTATTGGAAGAGACCACTCCTCCCAGAGACACAAGAAAACTACCTCGAGAGGATGACAATGATACGGATTAAGAGGGTTTGGGAGATGACATACATCAGATTTCCAGCATGCTGATGTGTTAGGATTTTACGACATATTGGTACTTCTTTTAATTTCATTGATTTTGGATTGTCTTTAAGTACTATTATAATTTAATACTAATGCTATGTTGCTAAGTTTTAAGAACCCAGATGATTTGAAGAAAAGATGCATAATCCAGGAAGATCTACTGAAAAGGTGTAAAACATAGGAGCCGTAGATTCATTTTGTGGTTTGTTTGTTGGTTTGTGAGTGAACTTTAGAGAATCTACACATTGGGACTTCAACATATGAAACCAATTGTGGACCATAAAATCCATTTACATGCTGTAAATGAGCTCCACAAATCAAAGATTAGAGAAGTTACAATATGAAGTTTCAACATACGGAGGCCAGATACAGATTACAGATGAAAAGTATGGTCCACACATTCATTTACGCCGCTGACAGTGCATCAAAAGATCTATTTGCGAATAAGCTATGAATTATAAATTAGAAATCGGTCTGTAAGTTGCTCCTGAAGTAATTCGAGAAGAATTTGAATTTGGGTTTTTGGATTAGTATAAATAGCATTTTTAGGTATTTTTGTTAAAGAGGTTGAACATTATTGCTTAGAATATGATTTGGGAGATAACTTATTACTTTATAAGCTACTTTTGAAGATCAAATTCGAGGATTTTAGAATCAATATTTTGTCCATCTTTTTGTAAGTAACTCATGTTTAATTCAATGTTTTCTTTCTTTTCTCTCATCATGAGTAGCTAAATTATTTACTTAGGTTGTGAACCTAATTGCGTTGTGAAGCCTAGAGATCTCATCTTGATCATTGATAGTAGGTTTAAATATATTTGATTGATCGTTTATTTTTCAAGTTAGGATTGGTGGTTTCAAACATCAATTCATGCCGAATTGCCTTAATTATACTTGAAAAAGTTTATTAAGGTTAGGTAGGATTAGTCAACAGGGACTCAATGCCTAATCCTTGTTTAATAAATTCACTTAGGAATAAGTTAAATTTACTTAACAGAATATATCAGTTTGTTTGAACTTTTATTGATTTGAAAAAATTGATTAAGAGAAGCATTGCTTAATTGTTGGAAAATATTAAGTAATCATGTAGGAATTATCTGCATATGAATAAAAATTGCTATTGGTATCTTGATTGAGTGATTTAGGTGGAGAAACCAGAGATGGGAATACAACCTTGGTTTATTCTTATATTGATTTCAAACACTTGAAAATTAGCATTCAATTTAGTTTTACATCAAGTATTTCAATATAACTATATGTAACGCCTCAGACTTTCGGGCTAAGTTTGAACCCATTTTAGGTATGTGGATAAATCCGAACTCGATAAATTTTATGAAATCTAAGTGTTAAGATTAATTCTTACATGTGAGAAGAGAATTATATACAAATTAAGGTCATAAAGAACCTCTAGCACAGAGTTGAGTTGAGAGCCTTCTTACTGATTAAATTTTCGTATAAGTTCTTACAAGGGGTAAATTCAAATAACCATCACTACTAATTTACAGAGTATATTTGATTGGTTCAAATAGTCAAATTGAATCTTTTTGAGTCTTTTTTCTAACGCATCTGACCTTGCATCAATCAGAGTTTGGAGTAAAATGTTATGAGAATTTTAGTGAAGCACTGTTAAGTGACACGTCGTCATTGAATTGGTCAAAGTCATTGACGCGTAAAGTCCAAAAATGATCTTATGGTTATTTTAGAAAATTTCCATGGTTTAATTTCCTAAAACTAGATCTTTTGGGATTTCTGAAGGTATTATTTTAGTACTCTTAAAGCCTAAACACCTAGTTCTTCCATTACAACATAGAATTCAAGGATCAAAACTCTCAAGTTTTTCAAGAAGCTAGGAAGTTTTATTCTCCAAATTAGGGTCCTTAGAGCTTGAGTCTAAAGTTCTATTTTTCCAGGTATGTAAGGCTAACGTAAGTAAGGATTCCTATTCATCCTTATTCCCTACATCTACGCAAGAATTCATTGAGATTAAAGCTAGGTTTTTTACCCAATTCTTGAATTGTTTTCTTCTCTATCTATATATGTTGAATTGACATTATTGAATTCTTTATATTGAGTTGTATATTGAATTCTCTTGATTGTAATTCTATTCTATTGGTTGTTGATCATACTTTCTTGATTCTTGATTCTTAATTCTTGATTCTTGGTTCTTAATTATTGAGGTTGGTTCGTGTCTCTTATCCCATGAATCCTAGTTGCATAAAAACATGATTTTTAAAGAAGCAAGGTTTTGAAAGCATATATTTTGAAAGTAAATGCATTATTTGCATAAAGATTGAACATATTTTCAAGAGAGTAATTTTATCATAAAGATATGATATTATTAGCATGATTTTCAAAAGCTTAAGCAAAATCTTATTTTTGAAAGTCATGAGATGATTTTGAGCCAAGGCTCAAAAGTTTTTAAAGAAAGGTTTTGGAGTCAAGACTCCCAAGTAAAGTTTTTAGGATTGTTTTGAGCCAAGGCTGGTAAGCAAGGTTTAAAGAGATTTTGAGCCAAGACTCAACAAAGATTTTAAGACATTCATTATATTTATAGCTAAAGTTCTTTATAATGATATTTTTAGTTTGCCTCATTGAGGGCATAGTTATATGAGCATATGTTTTGAGAGGATTATTTATCACTGAGTTTGGTGAATGGGTTCAAGAATGCTTAAGCCCCAAAACTACATAGCCAACGTAGGATAAGATCGTGCCGTTGGTTCGGGTGACTCCTCAAGATAGTCCCTGTTAAGGACTTAGTTATGGATCCAAAGTTAAGTTTTTGTACCTAGCCCATGCAAGGATTTAGGTGGCTCTCCTCCACGTGGGAAAGAAGTGGGATCATCATGCGCTCACATGTGATTCTTGTCAGTTATAAGAAACTCTCAATTTAAAGATATACATTACTTCTATATGTATTTGCAGAGAGTATTATGATGCAAGAGTTTTATTACATAAACTATTTTACATATTGATCATATTATCACATTGTGTCTTATACATCATTTAGAGCTTCAGATTGTAGTTTCAGTTGATTCCAGTTATGTCCTTTAATTGAGACATTCTTTCTAACGTAGTTTCATTCAACTATTTTATATATCGTACATTCCATGTATTGACACCCTTTTTGTACTACATCATCTTATGATGCAGACTCAGGTAGACAGGCACAACAAGGGACGCTTCACTAGGACTTTACTTCATCTAGCTCTTTGGTGAGGCCTCCTACATTCAGAGTGTCATAATTTTGATAGAGTCTTTTTATTTATAGAGCATGAGGTAGCCGTGGGAGCTATGTTCCGGCACCCATCTTTAGTTTTAGAGGCTTCATAGATAGAGTAGTTATCGAGTTAATGATATTACTTCTTAACATTTATTTCAGTTATAAAATAAATTCTCTTTCATTATATTGAGCTCACTATGTTTCAACCTTCACATTGTTATTGATATCTAAACTGATAGTAAGCCAGGTCAAGGGTTCTCTTGGATCACGAAAGTGGTTTGAGTTCCGATCCATATCCTGGGTCTAGATTCGGGGTGTGACAAATTTGGTATAATAGATTTAGGTTTTCAAGAGTCCTAGGGTGTCTTTGAAGCCGCATCTAAGTAGTATCCTTCTTATCGGTGTGAAACACACCAACTAAAATGAGGTGACTATAAAGCGTTTGGAAATACTTTCCTTCTTTCATATTCTAGATCGTGCGATAGAGTTTAACTCTATAAAGACTTCCTCCTAACTTCATTCGTGTGCTCCAAAGTGTAATGCTAGTTAGAGGAATAAGATGCGCTCTCAAATCATTTCTTCCCGTAGGAGTTATGAGAAGCTAAGGCAGAAGAATTCGTGAACTTGAAGCAAGGCACCAAAAGAATAGAGGAGTATGGTCTCAAGTCCACCCAGTTATTTGGATATGCTCTAGAGGTGGTGCTAGACTTGAGAGCTAAAATGAGGAAGTTTATGTCCGATTAAGGTAAACATGAGAAAAGGGAATGCAAGGATACACTGCTGCTTAAGGAAATGGACATCTCTAGACTTATGGTATATACCCAATAGTTAGAGGAGGATAAACAGAAGGATAGAAAAGAATGTCAAGGATTAGATAACTTCCGAGGAATGAACCCACCACTGTTCACGCGGTCTAAAGGTTGATGAAGATCCCCAAAACTTTATCTATGGAACAAGGAGAATCTTGAGAATGATGCACGTAGCAAAAATAGAAGGAGTCAAGTTTACTTCTTATTAGCTAAAGGATGTTGCCAATGTATGGTATGATCAGTTAGAACCTTTTAGTGTTTCTACTCTGATTGGTGAGTCAATTCTAGCTAAGAGAATCTATAGAGATTGTACAGTTTAAGTCCATCATAGAGACACCATACCTATCTTGATTAAGCTAGACATGGTGGAATTTGATATTATTCTAGGTATAAATTGGTTATATTCTTGTTATGCTATAGTTGATTATAGGACCCAAGTAATAGAGTTTTGATTTTCAAATGAGCCAGTTCTAGTTTGGGAAGGTAGTCCCGCTATGCCTAAGAGTCATTTCATATCATACCTTAAGGCCTAGAAAGTTAATCTCTAAGGGGTATGTCTATCATTTAGTGAGAGTGAGAGTATATGATGTTGAGACCCCATCTCTTCAGTTAGTTTCAATGGTTAATGAGTTTCCTGAGGTCTTCCCTGATGATCTTCCAGGAGTCCTTCCAAATAGGGAAATAGATTATGGAATCGACGTTATTCCTGATACTCCGCTTATCTTTGTTCCACCATATAGAATGACTCCAGCCGATTTAAAAGAGTTAAAAGAGCAGCTAAAGGATCTACTAGATAAGGGTTTCATCTGCCCCAATGTTTCACCTTGGGGTGCTTCAGCTCTCTTCGTACATAAGAAGGATGGTACCCTTAGAATGCGTAAAGATTACAGATAGTTGAACAAGGTCACCATTAAGAATAAGTATCCTCTCCCTAGAATCGATGACTTGTTCGACCAGCTTTAGGATGCTACTTGTTTCTCGAAGATAGACCTTAAATCAGGTTATCATCAATTGAAGGTTAGGGAAAGTGATATCCCCAAGACAGCTTTTAGGACTCGTTATGGTCATTATGAGTTTGTTCCTATGTACTTTGGATTGACTAATGCTCTTGAAGAATTTATGGATCTTATGAGCAAAGTACTTAATCCATATCTGGACATGTTTGTTATTGTGTTCGTTGATGATATCTTGGTTTACTATAAGAGTAAGGAGGAGCATGCTAACCATCTCAGAATAGTCCTTCAAACACTTAAGGACAAGGATATATATGCCAAATTCTCTAAGTGTGAATTTTGGTTGAAATCTGTGGCATTCTTAGGCCACATTGTCTCTAGTGAAGGTATTCAGGTTAACTCTCAAAAGATTGAGGCAATTAAAAATTGGCCTAGACCCATAACTCCGACAAGTATTAGAAGTCTCTTGGGTTTAGCTAGCTATAATAAAAGGTTTGTAGAAAGGTTTTCATCTATTGCTTCTCTATTGACCAAGTTGACCTAGAACAAGGCCAAGTTTCAATGGTCTGAGGCTTGTGAGAAAAGCTTTCAAGAATTGAAGACCCATTTGACTACAACTCCAGTATTGACCCTACCAAAACGCGCAAATGGTTTTGTTGTATATTGTGATGCCTATAGAGTTGGCATTAGATGTGTATTGATCCATAATTGTAAGTTTATAACTTATGCCTCCAGACAACTAAAAATCCATGAGAAAAATTATCCGACTCATGATCTAGAGTTGGCTATGGTTGTGTTCGCATTAAAGATTTGGTGCCATTATCTCTATGGTGTTGATGTTGATGTGTTCACAGACCATAAGAGTCTACAATATGTGTTCAGCTAGAAGGAGATGAATTTGAGGCAGAAAAGACATCTTTGAGTTACTCAAGAATTATGACATGAGTATTCTCTACCATCCAGGTAAAGCTAATATAGTTGCTGATGCTCTTAACAGGCTGTCTATGGGTAGTACAACCAATGTAGAAGCGGATAAAAGAGAGTTTAGAAAAGTAAGCACATAGACTCTAATGCCTCAAAGTTCATCTTTTAGACTCCAAAGAAGATAGTGTGCTTGTTCAAAGTGGGGCTGAATCATCTTTAATTGTGGAAGTTAAGGGAAAGGCAAGACACAGATCCCCTCTTGGTTCAGATGAAGGAAGATATTCAAAAATAGAAGGTATTGGTTTTCACACAATGGGGACATGGCGTTGTGAGGTACCAAGGTAGATTATGTGTTCCTAATATAGATGGCCTCAAAGATAGAATTATGGCAGAATCCCACGTTTCGAGATATTTGATTCACCCAGGTCCCACCAAGATGTACCATGATTTGAGAAAAATCTATAGGTGGAATGGTATGAAGAGGGACATAGCATATTTTATGGCTAAGTGCTCGAACTACTAAAAGGTTAAGGTTGAACTCCAAAGGTCATGCGGTGTTGCTCAGAATATAGCACTCCCCGAATGAAAGTGGGAGATGATTAATAAGAATTTTATTACCGATATACCGATATCCTGAAGATAGCATGACTCTATTTGGGTGATCATAGATTGAATGACTAAGCCAGCTCACTTCTTAGTGGTGAAGACTACATACTCAACTCTTTCTAAGTTGTACCTTCGGGAAGTGGTGAGTCTTCATGGAGTGCCATTATCCATTATTTCAGATAGAGGTACTTAGTTTACAACTCAGTTTTAAAGTCGTTTTAGAAAAGTTTGGGTTCGAAGCTGAACCTCAGTACCGCTTTTCACCCGCGGACAAATGGTTAAGCAAAGTGTACTATTCAGACCTTGGAGGATATGTTGAGAGCATGTGTTATTGATTTCAAAGGAAATTAGGATGGCCATTTACCTCTTATTGAGTTTTCTTATAATAACAGTTATCATTCTAGTGTTCAGATGACTCCTTATGAAGCTCTCTATGGGCGGAGGTATAGATCTCCAATTGGTTGGTTTCAGGTTGGTGGAGTAGAGTTGATAGGACTAGACCTAGTGCAACAAGCTATGGAGAAGGTTAAGATCATCCAAGAAAGACTAAAGACTACATAGAGCTACCAAAAGTCTTATACTGATAACAGATTGAGAGGTTTAGAGTTTGAGGTTGATGACTGGGTTCATCTGAAGGATTCACCTATGAAGGGTGTTATGAGATTCGTAAAGAAAGGGAAGCTTAGTTCCCGCTATATTGGCCCATATCGTATTTCTAAGAGAGTTTCCAAAGTAACTTATGAGTTGGAGATGCTAGTTGAATTAGCCTCAGTCCATCCGATTTTCCACATCTCCATGCTTAAGAAGTGTGTGGGAGACCCCTCACTCATTGTGCCTACGGAGAGCGTTGGAGTTAATGAGAGCCTATCATATTCAAAAATTCTAGTTGAGATTTTAGTTTGTCAAGTGTGTAAGCTAAGGAATAAGGAAGTTGCTTCGGTGAAGGTATTATGGAGAAATAAGCATGTTGAGGGAGCTACATGAGAAGCTGAAGCTGACATGATGGCCAAGGATCACCATTTATTCCCTCCTAATCCAGAATCACTGTAAGGTAATAGTTTCCTCTTGTCGTATTCTTATTGGTTTTGTATTCCATCTAATTGCCATTGAGTTCCTTACTGTGCTTGAGTATTGTATGAGCTGAGTTTGAGTATTTTAGTTAGATCAATTGTTTTCTAAGCCTAGTATCAGTTTTCATTTGAGGATGATTGATCCCAAGGGGGAGATATTATAACACCTCAAATTTTTGCGCTAAGTTTGAAATCATTCTAGATATGTGGATAGACCCAAAACTGATGAATTTTATGAAAACAAAGTGTTAAGATCAATTCTTAAGTCTAAGAAGTGAAGTGGATACAAATTAAGGTCATAAGGAACCTTTAGCACAAAGTTGAATTGAGAGACTTCTTATTGATTGAGGTTTCGTATAAGTTCAGGGTTAACTTTAAAAGACCATAACTCCTAATTTATGAAGTATTTTTGAGTGATTCAACCCATAATATTGAATCCCTTTTAGTCTCCTTTCCAACACATCCAACCTTGCGCTAATCGGAATTTGGAGTAAAACGTTATGAGCATTTTAGTGAAGCACTGTCAAGTGACACGTCGTCATTGGACGGGTCAAAGTCATTGACGCGTGAAGTTACCAAAAACTATCTCATGGTTATTTTAGAAAATTCTCATAGTTTAATTTCCTAAACCCAGATCTTTTGGGATTCCTAAAGGTATTATGCAAGTAATCTTAAAGCCTAAACACGTAGTTCTTCCATTACAACATAGAATTCAAGGATCAAAGCTCTCAAGTTTTTCAAGAAGTTAGGAAGTCTTTTTCTCTAAATTAGGGTTCTTCAAGTTTGAGTCTAAGGTTCTATTTTTCTAGGTATGTAAGACTAATCTAAGTAATGATTCCTATTTATCCTTATGCCCTACATCTACGCAAGAATTCATTAAAATTAAAGATAGGATTTTTTACCTAATTATTGAATTGTCTTCTTCTATATCTATATATGTTGAATTACCATTATTGAGTTCTTCATATTGAGTTTTTATTTGAATCCTCTTGATTGTAATTCTATTCTATTGGCTGTTAATCATACTTTTTTGATTCTTGATTCTTGGTTCTTGATTGTTAAGGTCGGTTCATGTCTCTTATCCCATGAACCCTAGTTGAATGAAAGCATAATTTTGAAAGCATGTATTTTGGAAGTAAATACACTGTTTTCATAACAATTGAACATACTTTCAAGAGAGTATGTATGATAAGATTTTAGCATAAATATATAATTTTTTAGCATGATTTTTAAAAGCTTAAGTAAAGTCTTATTTTTGAAAGTCATGAGATAATTTTGAGCCAAGGATCACATGTTTAAAAGAAAGGTTTTGGAGTCAAGACTCCCAAGTAAAGTGTTTAGCTATGTTTTGACCTAAGGCTCATAAGAAAGGTTTAAAGAGAATTTTAGCCGAGGCTCAATAGAGATTTTAAAACATTCATTATATTATAGCTAAAGTGCTTTATAATGATGTTTTCAATTTGCCTCATTGAGGGCATAGTTATATGAGAATATGTTTTGGGAGGATTATTTAGCACTGAGTTAGATGAACAGGTTCAAGAACCCTTAAGACCCAGAACTACGTAGCCAATATAGGATAGGATCGTGCCGTTGGTTCAGGCGACTCCATAAGATAGTCCCTATTAAGGACCCAATTATGGATCCAAAGTGAAGTTTTCATCCCTTGCCCTGCCAAGGCTTTGGATGGCTCTCCTCTATGTGTGCAAGACGTGGGTTCGTTCATACATGATGGTTGTCAGTTATAAGAAACTCCCAATTCAAAGATATACATTACATACATATGTATTTACAGAGACTATTATGATGAATGAGTTTTATTGCATAAACTATTTTACACATTGATCATATTATCGTATTGTGTCCTATGCATCATTCTGAGCTTCAGAATACATTTTCAGTTTGTTGATTCCAGTTATATCCTTTGATTGAGATGTTCCTGCTAACGTTGTTTCATTCATCTATTTCACATAGCATATATTCCATGTATTGAAGCCCTTTTTCCACTGCGTTGTATTATGATACAAAGTTAGGTAGATAGGCACAACAAGGGACACTTGGCTAGGACTTCACTTCATCCATCTATTTGGTGAGACCTCCTACATTCAGAGCGTCACAATTTTGATAGAGTCTTTTTATTTATAGAGTTTGAGGTAGCCATGGGTGCTATGTCCTAAAACCCATCTTCAGTTTTAGAGGCTTCAAAAATAGAGTAGTCATCAAGTTAATAATGTTATTTCTTAACATTTATTTCAATTATGGAATAAATTCTCTTTCATTATATTAAGCTCACTATGTTTCAACTTCTGCATTGTTATTGAGATCTAAACTGATAGTAAGCCAGGTTAAGAGTTTGCTTGGATCACGAAAGTGGTTCGAGTGCCGGTCCACGCCTTGGGTCTAGATTCAAGGCATGGCACTATAATAGTATCTTAAGATAACGAATCATATATTCACTTACTCTAGTAACTTTTTAATCCTAAGTCCATGCGGAATTCGACCTTGACTCATAGTTGGATAAAATTATATTGCATAAGACTGTGTACACTTACTCTTGATTGAGGAGTGAATTTAGACGTTATTAATTTTGTCGAGATTGCTTGGGATTCAGGCATTGAAATTACTAAGTGAGTAATGTTTTGATTTTTATTCTTAGACTATTCTTTCACACTTTTTTTGTGTTAAGTGAACTAGGTTTATAATGGCTGATCTCCCACTAGGAGAGATTGACAATGTATTTGCCGAGGTAAACGATGACATTGATTATGCAAGTGTTATAGTGCCACCTTAGGTGAATGCTCCCACTTTTTGAATAGATGGGAGGATATATACAATGCTTAAAGCAGAGAGTCAATTCTACAATGCCACTGATCAGGACCCGCACCAGCACTTGAAAAACTTCTTGAAGGTATGCAATATGCATAAGAAAAAAATAATATTTTCGAAGATGCTATTCGTCTCAGGGTGTTCAAATACTCACTTACTAGGGAAGATTGTGATTAGATACATCGCCTTCCTCAAAATATTATCCATACTTGGACAGAATTGGTGAATGTATTCCTGAACAAATGGTTTTCCCCAAGTAAGAAAGCTAAGCAAAGATGTAAGATATTTCACTTCAGGAAGCTACTAGGAGAGCAGCTGTTTGAAGCATGAGAAAGTTCAAGAAATACGCTCTTAAGGCGCCTACTCATAGGTTCCCTGAGAATATCCTTCTTGAGAAGTTCTACACGGATTTGGATCCTCTTATCCAATCGTTGGCGAATAATGCAGCGGGTGGTTTGTTTCATGGACAAAACTTGTAACCGCATCACCACTATTCTTGACAAGATAAACAAGCACAATCAGGCTTGGCATGCAGGAGATACATGTGGGGGTATCACTATTGGTGCCCTATATATGAGCTATCTCATAAAGGAGAACCAAGAGAGAGATCAAATCATAACAACTATCGCAACCAACATTTCTTTGCTCACAAAAAGGCATACCGAGAATGAGCTTAAGAAGGTGAACATGGTCGATGAGGTACATGATTTTCCTCCTCAAATGTAGGGGTATTCTCCGCAACCATAGACTTGTCTTCCGCATATGCATAATTTTCCTCTTCCAATGCAGGGCCATTTATGTGATGACCGACCTCCTTTATAGATTCAGGATGAAAATTACATAAACAACATGCACATTTCTTTTGTTTTTGTTGTTTGATACAGGATCATGGATCTCTCGCCAGGTGAAGTGGAGAACGTATTTGCAGATGTCTAGATGAAGTTGACTATGCAAGCGCCATCATTCTAGTAAGAGTGAATGCCACACATTTTCAGATAGACTGTAGCAACTACACCATGCTACAAGCGGAGGGAAAGTTTCACAACTCCACAAATGACGACCCTCATAAGCATTTGAAGAATTTCTTGGAGGTGTGCAACCTCCACAAGTAGAATAATGTTTTTGATGATGCCATTCGGCTTAGGGTATTCAAATACTCTTTAGCCGGAGAAATGAGAGAATGGTTGTACAGGTTGCCTCTAATTTTGATCCATACATGGCAGGAGCTTGTGAACGTTTTCCTAAAAAAGTGGTTCCACCTAGCAAAAAAGCGGAGCAGCGGGACAAGATCTTCTACTTCCAATAGCTCCCTGGGGAACAATTGTTTGAAGTTTGGGAAAGGTTCAAGCAATATATACTCTGGGCGCTCAACCAGGGGTTCCCTGAGCATATTTTTCTTGAGAAGTTCTATACAGTTTTGGATCCGTTGATGCAGTCTATTGCAAATAATGCCGTAGGAGGATGTTTCATGGATAAGACATTTAATCAGATTGCCATTACATTGGATCGGATTGCAAAACAAAACCATGCATGGCATGGAGGGGATCAAAGTAGAGGGCTAAATGTAGGTACTCCTTCATTTTCTCACTTGATGAAGGAGAACTAGGATTATGATAAAATGATGGCTGCCATGGCCACCAACATACCCCTACTCACTAAAAAATTGACCGAGGCTGAGCTCAAAAAGGTACATGTAGTTGAAGCGGCTGCGAGTGGTGCTCAATATGCGCATGCATGTCTCCCTCCTACATATAAATATCAACCATTCCAAGAGCCATCTCATATGTAAGTTGAAGACGCCAATTATGTTGGTAACTCATTCGGTAGCTGTAGATTGCATTATCAGCAAGGCAACCCTCCTTCATCATATCAAGGGTAGTGGAGACCTCAACCGCAAGGTCAAGGTCAATACTACCCAAGAAATGACTATGGTGGCCCAAATTAGGGTTAGCACAATAATGGAAACTATCAGAACTGAAGCTCAACTTTTTATGTTCCGCCGAGAGGTCCCCCTTCTAATTCTCAAAATTCGAGGGAGGGTCCTTCTCAAGATCATGGAGGATCAAAGCTTGAGGGAATGTTAGAAAAAGTGCTTTCTAACCAAGAGAGATCGGATGCCTTCCTAAAGAACCTTATGGAGATTGTAGGTTCTTATACCACACCCATTCAGAAGCTAAAACAACAAGTACAAGATCTCTCCCGTGACCAAAATCTCAAGCAAAAAGGCCATCTTCCAAGTGACACCGTGACTAAATTGAAAGGACATGTGGGTCCTTCCAATGCTCATTGTATGACCATTTTCACAAGAAGTGGCAAAATTATGTAGCCTATGGATGTTGAAGCTAAGGATGGTATGGTTCATATTGAAGAGTAAATTGTGCATGCTAGTGTTGAGCAAGATGAAGGCTTGATGAAGCGAAGCATTGATTACAGAGTTGATGCGGGAGTCGAAACGCCAACAATAGAGGAGATTTTCAAGGATGATTCAGTTGCTTCAAAAGGGAAAGGAAAGGCCAAGGAGGAATGGCTGACATTGCTAAATACTTTCCTCAGCCCGTTCCCCCTTTTTCCAAGGAATAACGCAACAAGATTCTGATGAAAAGGTTGCAAAGCACATTGAGCAGCTAAAGGAAGCTACACTTCAGGTACCATTTATTGATTCTATCGAAGATATGATAGGTTTTGCGAAATACCTAAAGATGCTGTTGACAAGGAAGCTTCCATGTGACAAAGAAGAGTTGATTATGGTGATGCACCGTGTGAGTACCATTATTACTGACACTTGTGTGGAAAAGAAAGGAGATCCAAGTGAATTTACTGTTCCTTGTAGAATTGGTCTGATGAAATTGAGGCGTTGTTGAATTTGATATCTGCAGGTAGTCAAGACTATCAGGAGCTGAGTAGAGCATTCACCACTCAGAAAGGCCCAGGAATGTTAGGGGTTGATGGTGTCAGACTCATCTGTTCAGACATTGGTCAGCTTGTAAGTGCAATAAATAAGTTAGTAGGTGCACCTCAGGTTCAACAAGTTAAGTAGGTTGAAACAACTTGTGAGCTCTGTGGTGAGGGTAATGCTTATATGAGTTTCCCGTTGAATCCAAAATTTGTTTACTATATGGGGCAACAGAATAGAGGTTATGGTAACCAGGGACACCAGTTTGGCAATAATTTAAACCAGAACAAAGAGCCAAGCATGGGGAGGAACTCGGAATGATTACAAACCTTAGACAAACTTTCAACAGCCTCTACCTCATGCAAACGAGTAGTTCTCAAGAGGAGATAATGAAACAGATGATGGCATAACAACAGTAGACTGTAGCACAACAACAACAGGTTGCAGCTCAACAACAAGCCATTATAAATGAGATGCAAAAGTCCATACATGAGCTGGAAAGGCAGATGGGACAGATGGCTTCTTTGCAGCATGCTAGGCTTGAAGGCGCCATACCAAGCGACACAGAGAAAAATCCTAAGAAGGTGATGGCCATTTCATTGAGAAGTGGAAAGGTTTGATCTATAACTCCACCTCCACATGAAGAAGATACAATGCTGCCAGAAGCGGAAGGAAAATTGCATGGAAGGAAAGTAAACCTCCCCTAGTATTCCCATAGAGGCTAACTCTAACGCCTACTATAGAGTTTACATAGAAAAGGGAAGTTCAGGGAAAGGTTGCTGGGCAGCCTGAAAATACAATTGAGAGACTGATGTGCTGTAGCTTTACATCACTTTCGACGCTTAAAATTGATGAAAGATGCAAGGTCTTAGGTATGTTTATACATATATGATGCACTTCTACTATGTTTTCAGTGAAATCGAGTATTGGAGTTGAATTCTGTAAAAGAAGTGAAAAGAGTGAAGAAAATGGTGAAGTTGCAGGCCTCAATATGAGCCGTACTTTGCTTTCGTGATAAAATCCAGAGGAACTACACAAGGTGATGACCAAGTACGATTCTTGGTACAAGCTGTACCAGAGCAGTCGTGGAAATTTTCAGCAGTGTGCACTTTGCTAGTATCCTGGTATGGGTGGCAGCTACGAGTCGTGATTACCTCATATGACTCGTACCAAGGAGCCATGGTGTCAGGACCCGAATGTAGACCCGAATCATAACACGGGACAAGGAGCCCCGAGAGACTCCAAGTCGACCCATGAAATGAACATTCATATAACTTCATATCATTAAAATGGAATACTTAACATATCGACATATTGGAAGCATGATCATAGATAGCATAACATGATAAGAGATACCGACTAAATACATAACAGTGGAGTACTACATCTAGTCTGAAAGCCTCTAACATAACAAATAGGTTGATGTGAAAACATTCCCAACTAACCCGGCAAACTGAAACTAAAAGAAACATCAATGTCTAAATCAAATGGTCCTCAAAGAATGAGGACTCACCAACAAGCTGGGTGCTAAACTCCGTGACAGGCTAATGATGATGCTGGATCTAAAGATCGGAGCCTGTATCATAAAATGATACAACATAGAGTATGCGGTCAGTACGTGGAATGTACCGAGTATGCAAGGTAAGTAAAACGAACATTTAAAAATACATAAAAGCTCCTAAATGATCATAAAAGAAGGACATCATGCTCGTATCATAAATATCATAAGATAACACGGTTTTCAAATTGTTCATAAACCATTCATTATCATAGTCATAAGAGAAACTTCATTAAAAACATCACTTGAGCCAAATAACATAAACATAACAATGCATAAAACATGTGGAACAATGGGAGGACTTATCATAACCGACACCATCATGGTAGAGCCTTACATGATGCCCCAACTATCTCACTTAAGTGCGCAGAGTCACCCCTGGACTTCCAGGGGAGGGACGTGCATTACGTGATATCAATAAAGAGGGGATCATTATCATTGTAATGTATCATTATAAACCCACGATGGCCGTGGTTATGAGACACCGGCGTAGTCCTTTGAACGTTGGGCTGCTCGGTGCTAGACACGGCTCCCAAAAACATGCACATTAGGCTCATATATAAATCAATAACATCATTCATTAAGATTCATGGCTAAATAAACATTTATCATTCATTGATCCCCATTGAAACATGATTAGCCAAGAATCAAAGGCCCTTTAGTCGGCCAACATCATAAATCGATAACGCATGAGATCCATTCCAAAAATCGTACATCATTCTTGAACATGTGGGCATTGCCCAATACTTTATCATGCTTGAAAATACTCAATTCATTCGAAAACATACTTATAAACATGGGTAACTTGAAAACATGCTTTTCATCATCAATAATTCATAATACTTGAACATTCATCATAAACTTTGACTTTCATAAACTTTTCATAAATGGGCAATTTGATTTATAAAACTTGCAACATGATTTTTAATGAAAAATAACACAAAACTTGCCCATAATTCGTAATTCAATAATAGTAACTCGATTATATCAAGCCCCTGTAGAGAAATTGAATTTTCATGCATTGGGTAAAAACCCCATAGATTTTAATAGGAATTTCCATAAATTGAAAGAGATTGGGCATGGGTGTGAAAGAATTCACCCATTCATAACCCTATATACTTTGGGAAAATCTATTCTCACCACTCCTTGAAAGACCAAAGGAAATTAATGAAGAAAACCTTGAAGACAAGCTTGATCACCTCCTCAATCCTTCAACTTTGCATTCGTGAGAATGAATAAGCCTGGGTGGGCTTTACACTCAATAAACATTGATTTTTGAGCCTTAAACAACGTAGTTTAGGACCCTAGGACTTAGGAATGATGAAAATGCCCTTAATGAAAAACCCTAAAAAATCTGTACTGGTGAACTAACAGACGGACTAACGGGTCGTTGGAGGATACCACGACTCGTGGTATCCATCCGTCATCTACACTGTCAAAATTCTTGATCTCAAATTCGTTCCCACGAATCAACAGGATGATTCATCTTTTCATACCACAGAGAGTTACATCATCCATTGCTTCCTCCTTCCAAGTCCTGCTCTGATCCTTCCTGCGAGCCTCACCATGACTCGTTGCATCCTCCAGCGAGTTGTGGTTGCCTTCCATTAGGTAGAATGGAAAATATAGCTATCCCCATCCCACGACCGATGACCACGAACCGTTACTTCTCACGATGGGTCATGGGATGACACGTTACTTCCCCTAAGGCTGAAGCCCAGTGCTCACCACAACTCATAGCAACGAATCATAGTATAAAACAACAGGTCGTTACTTCACCCATTGTTACTCACTGAGACCAGATCACAACTTTCCACGACTGCTTCCCACGGGTTGTTGGTTGGACCAACGATCTGTTGGGTCGTCCGTTTTGTGAAAATTTTTCCCAATTTCAGCCAACTCCATTTTAAAATCCTGAGTCTAATCTTAGGCACTTATGGGGTATTACACGTGGTAAACATCAGAGCAAATGCTGATTGGTAGATCCCAAGGTACGAAAGGATACCATGAGTCATGAGATCAAGGTACGAGTCATACCAAAGCACGCCTGGAAATATTCAGAGGATGCCAAACATCACGGTATCAGACCACGACAGAAGCATATGAATCATATAAACATTGTACGAGTCATACCATCTCCCAGGACTTAGAAGATTTCAAAGCTGCTGAGCATTGTACGAGTGGAAGCTACGACTTGTAGTGTCATGGTACGAGTCGTAGGACTTGGCGGCGACAGTTAAAGCAGTTTCCCTATTAATTTAGGAAAGGTTTCTGATTATTTGTATAAATACTTTTCTAGGTTATTTTTGTCAATGGAAAAACATTTTTGGATAGAGAACCGATACTTTGGAGATTCTTCTTGAGTTTTCCCATATTCTTGAAGATACTATTCATTGTTCTTGATTCGTTCAAAGTTGAATTGTGCAATAATCAATTGGATTTTATTTCAAATCATTGTAAATATTTAGTTATGATTTCTTAAATGAATTCTAATTCTTCTCTTTACAAACATGAGGGGCTAAAACCTCCACGACTAGGGTTGTGGTGGAATAACTAACTAGGGTTTGCACATAGTGATTCGAAACCAATACTTATGCTCATATTTTCTTCTCTTTATCTTAAACATTTCTTAATGGAGCGCAATGTTGGGACTTGCTCGAATTATCTACTTTCCTAAACCTAGAGAGGTAGAGATTAGGAAAAGAGAGAGACAATAAGGCCTTGAACTTTATGATTCATTGAATAACTTGAGCTTCGGTAGTAGGATAGTTAATTTAGAACAAATTAATAATGACTAAAGTGAAAACACTCAAGATACCTAATCTGGTAATTGAGTATAGTCATCTAATAGGGACGAATCAGTCATTTGGATGAACCTATGTTATCAGTTCTACATGCTAAGTATGGAGATAGATCACTAGTGCATTCACCCGAAGTTGTTATTAATCCATGGGGAACATCTCCCTAGTTAGCATAAACTTGACAACAACATCAATTAATAATACTCTTACTTGATTACTTCTTTAAAACCCCTTTTAAGAAATAATAGAACTAAAAGCATAAATACTAAGCATTATTCTACATCTTGACCATATTCCCTGTGGGATCGACTTCAACCTAGTTGGGTTCTTTATTGACAACGTCTACCTCATACTTCTACAAGAGTTTGATTTGAGCGTTATAAAAAATGGCGACGTTGCTGGGGAATATGGCTTAGGATTAGATTAATTGCTTATGTTTAACTTTTAGTCATTATTTCCTCATTTATGTTTTTTCTTTTATTTTTGACACCCACATGTTGCCACTTGGTGAATACCAAGTACTAGGAAAAGTAGTAACCCTCTGATTCCACTTGATCTTGAGCTAGAACGAACATTGCAAACAATAGAGCACTACAATGAAATCCTTGAGCAGAGACAAACCAAATTAGCTGCTGCTGAATCTTAACAGGCAGAGTTAGCATGGTAAGCTACTCTGCAAGGAGTCGAGGATGATCAAGGCATAGTAGATAATGCTGACCTTCACAGATGGGGTAACAGATGCCATAGATATGCTCCTCAGTTTGATGATGATGAGGACCCCGACATTGATGAAGCAGGGTTGACAGAAGCATTGTACCACCACCTTTGCCTTTGGGGAAAACTTTGACATCATTAGCACCATGATATAATTTCTCAATATGAAAGGGGTGTTTAGTAGTCATGCAGCTAACGATGCAAACCTGTACCTGATAAACTTTGTGGGAATTTGCAAGGCATATAGGTTACTAGGTGTGAGCCAAAATGCTATTAGGCTTAGGCTCTTCCCATTCTCTCTATCTGGAGAGGCCACTTTATGGTTATCAGAGTTTCCCAATGACTCCATCACCAACTGGAGCAGTTAAGACAAGCCTTTTTAGAAAGGTTCTTCCACCTTCCAAGATGCTATAGCTAAAGAATGAGATCTACAATTTCCAACAGTTGAAGATGGAGGCACTTCATGAGACATGGATGAGATTTAAGAAGAAGCTGACAAAGTACCCTAATCACAAAATTCCTGATAACAATTTGTTGGAAATTTTTTATAGGTCTTTGAACAATAGAACTAAGGGTGTAGCAGATACAGTGGCAGGAGGAGCATTGATGAGTCACTCGTGGGAGCAAGTTACTATCATACTAGATTGAGTGACCAAAACAAATAGAGCCTAGCACACAAAGGAAGCAAAAGCAGCTGTGGGTACATATGATGTAAGGATGACTGCGGATCAACACAGGAAAGAGGAGAAGCATGATCAGGAGTTGGCTCATATGAGAACATCTTTAGACCTGCTCATAAAGCATATTATGGGGTATGGAGCTTAAAAAGTGAATGCAGTGGGAGCTAAGGGTCAGGAACCAGGGTATGGTAGTCTGATTTTGAGGAGGAGGCAAACTTTTTGGACAACCAGGTGGCAGATTTTTGGGCCAACGCCTATGGATCTGGACAAGACACTTGACGCTAAGGTTTTAGAAATCAAGGTCGGAACCAGTATAGAGAAAACTACAATAGGAATGGGTATAGGGATAGGAGCCGAGGTCGTGAGCGAGAAGGTGAATGGAGAAAGAATGATGGCTACCACAATGACAGCACAGGTTTATATGATCTTCCTAGGGCTCGTAAAGGAGATGCTAGACCCTCAAATTTGGAGAGTATGAAGGACGAGCTGCTGAAGAAGGAAAAATCCACAGATGATCAACTAAAGGACATTTAGAGAGACATCTAGCATGAGATAGAAAGTTGAATCGCATGCCACAATGATCAAACAGATTGAGAAGCAGCTGGGGCAGATGTCTTCATCCCTAAACCAAAGGCAGAAGGGTACACTTTCTAGAAAAACAATTCAAAATCCAAAAAATAATAGTCACAGTATGGATGTGATGACTAGGAGTGGGAAGACCACCATTGACCCTCCTTTACCGATTGTAGTTGAGATGGAGAGATAGAAGGAGATTGAGCTGAATGAGGAGGATGAGATTGTTGAATAGGATATCATAGGTGATGATGAGTTGTCTAAGGCTCCAGGTGATGCAAAGGTGTCTGGATCTAACAAAGGGAAGGAAAAAGGGGCCACCAAGATTTACAAGACTATCCCTCGACCACCACCACCATTCCCCCAGAGGATGAAGAAGAAGGCGAAAGATGGGAAGTTCTAGAAGTTCTTGTCAAAGTTGAAACAATTGTCTTTGAACATCCCATTGGTCGAGGCATTGGGATAGATGCTCGGGTATGTAAAGTTCATGAAGGACCTGGTGACTCAGAAGAGGTTAGTAAGCTATGAGCCGGTTGGTAACTTACATCATTGTAGTGCTATTGCCTCTCGGGTCCTTGCTTAGAAAAGGGAAGATCTAGGTGCCTTCACCATTCCCTATAAGATTGGTTATGTTGAGTTTGTGAAGTCCTTGTGTGACCTAGGTGCTAACATCAACTTGATGCCATTAGCTGTGTTCAGACAGCTAGGCTTGGGAGCCCTCACACCGACTGCGATGCGACTATTGAAGGTAAACCACACAATTAATAAGCCAATGGGGATCCTTCTTGATGTTCTAGTCAAGGTGGACAAGTTTATCTTCCCAGCAGATTTCATGACCCTAGATTGCGAAGTCAATTTCTAGGTTCCCATCATCTTGGGGCGACCATTCCTTGCCATTGGGAGAGTTTTAGTGGATGTTGAGGCTGGCCAGTTGAAGTTTAGGTTGAACATGAAGGAGGTCACCTTCAATTTCTGTAGGTCAATGAAGTAGTCTAATGAGTTTAGGGTGGTGTCAGCAATTGAGGATGAGTCTGAGTTTCTTGATGAATTCCGAGTAGTCAAGAGACTTGTGTCGTGTTGCTATGTTAAATTAGGAAATTCTTAGAAGGCAACCCATGAGGTGGTTTGGTGAAGTTTGAGTAACCAAATCACCTGCATTGTGCCACGATGTTAAATAAAGCGCTTCTTGGGAGGCAACCCAAGTATCTTGACTTATGTGTGTTTAGTATGCAGGTGAAACAAAAACTGGTGGGTGAAAAATTGCAGAACAAGATTGTACTATAAGCCTCAGTACAAACCGCAGGATGATTGTATGGCTCGTAGTACGATCTGTGGTGAAAAAGAGAGACTGGTCTAAGTGCATGGGTTCACATTACGGTTAGTCATTACGAACTGTACCTCAATGGTACGAGTCGTAGTACCCACTGTAATGATAAACTATTCTACGTGTGGAAGTGCAGAAACTCTGATCTACGAGTTTTGGTACGGGTCGTGGAACTTTGATACGACTCATACCACATACTCGTAGGTCCCAAGGTAAGTTTACTAAGTCACCAGTTATGGGTTCATGGGATGAGTTGTAGGTATGACCTACGACTCATGGTACGAGTCGTGACAGGCAGAAATTAATGAGATAACCCAACTTGACCCAGATTGTTTCAATTCACCCTAAACCTTTTTAAAATCAAATGGTCGGACCTAAATGCTTTTTCCCACACAAACTCAAGCACAAACCCACGATCGTCTCCCCTCAATCCTCACTTACCTATAACTCACTCCCACTCCATTCACGTAGGAATTGAGATATAAAATCATAAAGATTGGTTGAATTTCATCCTCTAAAACTTTAAGCAAGCAAAAGTAAATCAAGAATTTTGCAAGTAAGTTGAATTTTCTTTATGTTTGCTGTCTTGCTGCTTAAATAGACCCGCCACTGTGATTCCTCCATACATGAATTAAAATGGAGGAACATGATCAGTAGGTTATGCATGATCTTGTTTGCTGGATTTTGGAGTAAATGAAACTCACTGAATTTAATTATGTGTGGGCAGTGAGAAAATGGAAAATTTGAAATGGTGAGGGTAGACGGGGGAGATGATGTCTTGTGTGTTGTGATTCAATGGGGTGGTGAAGTCTGATTACCCACCCCTAAGAAATGTGTTTGCTTAAAATAAAGAGTGTTTGCCTGCATATATGATACTGTATAGGGAGAGGAAAGGCTTCACGAGCCATCCCATCACTCATGGTTCATACCACGACTTGTAGGATGATTCATTGGGACTGTCCCAAGTATGGTAAACTGGAAACTTATGGTATGGGACCTAGTATGCCGTGGTATCTTACTACAAGATGATATATTGTATGTCATAATTCAATGGGGTGGTGAAGTCTGATTACCCACCCCTAAAAAATGTGTTTGATTAAAAAAAGAGTGTTTGCCTACATATATGATACTGTAAAGGGAGAAGACAGGCTTCACGAGCCATTCCATGACTCATGGTTCGTACCACGACTCGTAGGACGATTCGTTGGGACTGTACCAAGTATGGTGAACTAGAAACTCATGGTACAACACCTAGTACGAGCCGTGATATCTTACTATGAGTCATACCTTGTGGTCATACCAAGAATTAGAAAAGGGTCAAATTCAAAAGCAACACTACGTCCCTTAGTACGACTTGTAGAATCCAACTACTATCTATAACAATGAGTCGTACAAAAATATTAAAAGATACATTTGCTATAATTTCTCCTATGACCATTAGTACGAATTGTACCATCCTAGTATGGGTCATGCCAATGAGTCGTAACTATGTTAGGAAATACTATGAGTCTAAGTAAGTACCACCTTGGTACGATTCGTACTAATGAATCGTGACAAAGTACTGAAGATGATTTTCTTGCTTTCTTTTCTTAAGATCACATGTACTAACCTCTTCTCCGCAGGTACAATGACAATCAAGAAGTAAGCAACCAAGACTGCCCAATAGAAGAAGGAAAGTGCTAAAATTGCTACCTAGAGGGCATTGGTAGATGATCCTTTAGCCTCTGAGTAGGAGAAGGGTATCCCTAGTGGTTCACTGGAGGATTATCACATAGATACTGATGAGACTAATGAGCCACAGACCACTAGGGCACAGGCCAAGGCTCAAGCCGATGCTACCTCTACTGCTCCGACAAATTCTCCCCAGTCTGAGGAGGGAGCTGGTGAATAGCCTCAACAATATGGTAGTGGCTCAAATGCTGAGGAAGGGTCTGATGAGGCCCAAACCAAAAAGGGTGCAGATGATACTAGGTCGGAGGAGGAGGCCCAAGAGGATGATGATGACTAGACTCCACCTCTAGAGAATCACACGATTAAGTTGAGTGTGCCCAGTGCTCGAGGGATATATTAGCAGGGCCTCACTCTCATCTCCAAACAACACCCGAGGAAGAGCATTCAAGAGGAACTATGGATCCTGACCGGTGCTCTAAATGAGGTCTAGAAGATGAAGCGGCTCTTCTACTCTTATGGGTTCGAATAGATGGATAGAACCCTTGATAGCTATAGTGCTGAACTAGTCAGGAGTCCTAAACCAACTACTTGGTGATAATGGAGAAAAAGGCAAAAGTCCAGCAGAAACTGAAGGAGTAGCTCAGGCTTGATAGTTTCATGGTTTGGGGACAAACAGTTGATGTCTCTAAGTGGACCATTGCCCGGATGTTGTATGGGCTAGAGTTCAGAGCTCTAGCTACTACAACTGAGTTTGACTACAAAGTCGATTACCTAAAAAGGGTTAAGCAGCTGGCCCTTGAAGTAAGATAGAGGCAAGTGAGATGGCTAGCTGGGGTTATAGCCAAGGATAAGGAAGAGGTAGAATGGGTGACCAGGGATGACCAGTCACAAAGGCTTCACTCAACTTCATAGCGAAGACTTGCTGAACACTGATTCACCACAGGCTGGCATCGACGGTAAATGGTAACACCTTGAGCACTAACAGAGAAGATGTGGTGGCATATATCATGTCTAGATATGCCATCAACATCCTGCAAGTGATAGCTGATGAGATTTGGGATCGCGTTCTGGGCTTGAGCACCACTATCGCGTTCTCGAGTCTCATACATAGACTCTGCAGAGACTTTAAAATGAGGGTGATAGCGGAGGTTGATACCAAGGTCAGGGGCCATAGGACTGTAGATATAGGACTAATTTAAGATGACATGAACTCGGTGAGTCGGGCTAGATTACCAGTAGCGGTCCCACTACTACAACCAACAGTGGATGAATAGATAGATTCCCTTACCTCAGTGGGCCAGAGTGAGATGCCATCCACTGAAGCCGAGCATACTGAAATTTACCCTAGAACTTTCTCCACACCTCCACTGACCATATTGGGAAAGGTTCGCTCACGATGTATATTGATGGCCCATGACTACTTGTAGAAGCTGGCCAAGAGACTGACGTTGACTGAGAAAAAAGGTAAACTTGATGATAGAGAACGTCAAGACTTGGGTTAAGGATGAGATTGAGGAGGCTACTAGAGGACTACACAGCCGGTTAGATAGCTTTGAGCTCCAGCTCAATGAGTGCTTAGTCTGCAGCTGGATATAGGTAGCTTAAGAGAGGAGTTGGGGCCTCTACGGAGTCAGGTAGCTGAGTTGTCATCTAGACAATCGGCCATATTAGCAGCCCCCATCATACCAGAGTTAGATGCTAAGTTTGATAAGGAGCTCAACCTTGGAGCATTTTGGGCTCAGACAACAGCTGGTGGAGAGAAGGGGAAGAAGAGGGCCTCGGGAGTAGTTGATGAGGATCCCTTGAAGAAGAGGAAGAGGAAGGAAAGAAAGGAGTGCAAAAGGATGATAGTGGAGAACCTTCAGTCTCATGAAGAGCATAGGTCAGAGTTGCAGGAGAGAGCTAGAGGAATGGGAAGTTCCACCACTATCCATGGAGAGCTTGCGGGTGGCAGGACCCTTTGGGTGAGCCACATTTAGCCCAAGTAGTTGATGAAGTCGTTGAGGTGTCCTTGACTATTGAGGGGGTGACCACTGCCCCAATTTCTACACCATTGAGTGCACAGGCCACCGCTGGCGCCACGAGTACATCAGAGGAGAGTGTGCCTTCACACTCGCCTCCAAGGATGACAGGAGCGCTTAGAGAGTCACAGGTATGTCCCTCTCCTGGTTTTTCATTTTTACTACTTTAAGGACAAAGCATATTTTTGAGGGGGGGGGGAGTGTACTTATCTTTTGTTTTTTGCTCATCCTAGGATTTTTTTTGCGGTGTTTCTTTTCCCTCGGACATGCTATCTAGTAGAACCAACATGTTTAGGATATTGTTTTTTTTGTGTATGTTCAATTAGAAGTAGCTTAGGAGTACTTTACAACCAATAAATCATGTGCTTGATGTTTTGGAAATTGTTGAAAAAATAACCTATTTTAAAAATTTTATGTCTAGCTGTGTATGTTGATTGCAAAGCATGAATACTATGGATCTTTTTATGGAATTTGATAGATTAGCATGTGCAAGTATAGTTAGCTATGCATAAACCAGATAGGTAGAATAAATACAAATCTGTACCATGTGTGAGTGAGGATTCTTACTTAGTTCAATACTGTGTAAAGGATCTAAAACTTGCTCGGTTGATCTTTACATAGGTTGTAGGACAGTTGGTTAGAAAAGGATCATAGGCCATCTTTGATTTAGCCCACTTTTAACTTATATT
Source organism: Datura wrightii (assembly GCA_035772735.1). Taxonomy (NCBI): domain Eukaryota; kingdom Viridiplantae; phylum Streptophyta; class Magnoliopsida; order Solanales; family Solanaceae; genus Datura; species Datura wrightii. The sequence goes on from JASDFA010000003.1 coordinate 15,862,840, forward strand.
TTCCTACCAAATAAAATGAATCCCTTGATCCCATGTTTGAGCCTAAAAGTGACATTTTCGTTGATTAGCCCATTCACCTTCCCTACTTTGTTTATGATGAACCTATTTTGGCCCTGGTCCCTCCTTGGACATTGTGAACCTCAACTCAGGCCAAATGCCTAAGTTGAAGGTGGCTATTTTAAGGGTGCATAGATAAGATAGGGGAGAATATAGAAAAAAACTGGTTGATGGAAGGTTGGGTGTGGTGAGAAAAAGAAAAATAGAAAAAGAAAAGAAAAAGAAAAATGTAAGAAACATAGTTGAAAAAGAAAAAGAGAAAATTCACCACATCCACAAATGACAGTTAAATGTAGAAAAAGGGAAGGAAAAAGATGAAAAAGGAAAAAGGGTAAAAAAGTAAAAAGTGAAGTCAAGTTGTGTAGTGCCAAGGAGGGTTAGTCACTATTTCCATAACTACCATACTCAAACCAAAGCCTACATTACAATATGATAAAAGTCCTATAGTAATCCTAGCCTGACTGTCTGAAAGACCAAAGAAGAGAAAATAAGAGCAAGCCTATGTTATCCGCTGTGCAATATTTGGAACTTCTTTGTAAGAGTGAGATTCTTACTTGTTAATCCCAAGTTTCATATATATATATATATATATATATATATATATATATATATATATATATATATATATATATGAGTGTTGGGGACTTTATTTACTGTGAGGGTACATGGTTTGCATTGCATTTTGCCAGTTGGCTATGTGAACAACATTAGTGTTAGCTCATGTCGCTGCTAATAGTTAGATGACATATCTAGATCCCTGTGTGTCATGATTTGTAGTTGCATGAATACCTAGCTAACTTGGTTTTGAATGAAAAATGGGTTAATATCTGATAATGGTTATGTGTGCAAATTGTTTGTTGTGTTGGATGTAGGACTTCTACTTTACTTTCTAGTTAAGTGTCATGATATAGTTTTGTTTTATTTGCCTGAGGACATGCAAAAGCTTTAAGTTGAGGGGGTTGATGTTCTGTGGGTTTAGAGCCCTTTCGATGCTTAAAACTGATGAAAGATTCATGCTCTTAGCTGTGTTTATACAGATATGATGCACTTTTGTTGTGTTTTAAGGGAAATCGTGTGTTGGTGTTTAATTTAGTAAAAGAAGTGAAAAGAGTGCAGAAAATGGTGATGTTGCAGGCCTCAGTACGAGATGTACTTTACTTTCGTGTTATTATCCAAAGGAACTACACAAGGTGATGACCAAGTAAGACTCTTGGTACGAGCCGTACCATCCTAGTAAGAGCCATACCAGAGCTGTTGTAAAAATTTTCAGAAGTATGCACGTTGCTAGTATGCTGGTATAGGTGGTAGCTACGAGTTGTGATGACCTCATACGACTCGTACCAAGGAGCCGTGGCAGATCCCGGGGTACGAGAGGATACCACTAGTCGTGAGATCAAGGTATGAGTCGTACCAAAGCACTTGTGGAGATATTCAGATGATGGCAAACTTCATAGTATCAGACCACGACAGAAACATATGACTTGTAATAGCATTATACGAGTCATACCAGCTTCCAGGACTTAGAAGATTTCAAAGTTGCTGAGCATTGTACAAGTGTAAGCAACAACTCGTAGTGTCATGTATGAGTTGTAGGGTCTAGCGGCGACAATTAAAGTAGTTTCCCTGTTAATTTAGGAAAGGTTTCTGATTATTTGCATAAATACTTTTCTAGGTTATTTTTTTCAAGGGATGAACTTTTTGGATAGAGAACCAATACTTTGGAGATTCTTCTTGAGTTTTTCAATATTCTTGAAGATATTATTCATTGTTCTTGATTCGTTCAAAGTTGAATTATGCAATAACCAATTGGGTTTTATTTCAATCATCATTGTAAGTCTTTAATTATGATTTCTTCCATGAATTCTAATTCTTCTCTTACAAACATGAGAGGCTGAAACATACACAACTAGGGTTGTGAGAACCACGGTGGAATAACTAACTAGGTTTTGCACATAGTGATTCTAAACCGATACTTATGCTTGTATTGTCTTCTCTTCATCTTAAACATTTCTTAATGCAGTGCAACACTAGGACTTGCCCGAATTCTGTACTTTCTTGAACCTAAAGAGGTAGATATTAGGAAAAGTGAGAGACAATAAAGCTTTGAACTTTATGATTTATTCAATAACTTGAGCTGCGGTTGCAGGATAGTTAATTTAGAACAAATTGATAACGGTTGAAGTGAAAACACTCAAGAGACCTAATCCGATGATTGAAAATAATCATCCAATAGAGATGAATCAGTCGTTTGGATGAACCTATGTTATCAGTTCTACAGGCTAAGTATTGAGATAGATCACTAGTTCATTCACCCGAAGTTGTTATGAATCCACGGGGAACACCTCCCTAGTTAATTGCATAAACTTGACAACAATATTAATTTACAATACTCTTACTTGATTACTTCCGTAAAATGTCCCTTTAGGAAATAATAAAACTAAAAGCATTAATACTAAGCATTATACTACTTCTTGACCGCCACCACTATTTCTGTAGAGGTTGTAGAAAAACAATGATAAGAAAAGCAAGGACGAGGCTAGGTTCAAGAAGTTCCTTGATATTTTCAATGAGCTACACATAAACATTCCTCTGATTGACGCTCTGAAGGAAATGCCAAAATATGCAAAGTGTATGAGGGATGTGGTTGCTTGCAAGGGAAGATTGATTGAGTTTGAGATAGTTGCACTTACTAAAGCGTGTAGCTCAAGGGTGTTGAACAAGATTCCCCAAAAGCTAAAAGACCTAGGGAGTTTCACTCTCCCCATACAAATTGGTGAAAGTGAAGTGGGGCAAGCTCTGTGTGATTTGGGGAAAAGTATCAATTTGATGTCCTTATTTGTGTTCAGTACACTCAGTTTAGAAGAGAGTGGGCCCACTACTATCACTCTGCAACTAGCTGATAGATCATGCATCACTCTAGATGGCATCATTGAGGACGTGGTTATTCAAGTTGGTAAACTTTTTTATTTTTGCTGACTTTATAATTCTTGATTTTGAAGTAGATAAAAAGGTGCCAGTCATATTGGGGTGACCCTTCCTAGTTACTGGATGGGCCATTATCGATGTAAGAGGGGGAAAGCTCAAGATGAGGGTACATGATGAGTAGGCCACTTTTAATGTGTATAAAGCTATCTCCACACCTTCACACTACAAATACTTATGCATGATCATAGAGGTGGTCCATGATAAGTGTGGAGTGGAGAAAGAGAAAGAGGAAAACCCCAATATTAACGTAATAGGAGAGAGCAATGTCAAGTTGCTCATATTTGGAATATGGCTAGAGCATGAGCTAAATGGTGGTGAGGTGGAGCAAAAGTGATGAAGAAAGGAATTTTAGAAATCTTCGAAAAGGAGGAAGAAACACCTACGAGTGTCTTTAGCTGAAAGATGGGTCATGCCGCGATGTTAAATCAGGCGTTGATTGGGAGGCAACCCAATTTATAATAGTGTAGTTTTTATAATTTTATATATAGTGTCACTTTTGTTTGTTTTTGGTGTGCAGAGAAGGGAAATTCTTGAGTGTCAGAAATCAAAGCTAAGGAGCACGTCTTGAGCTTAAGTATGGGGTCGTGCGACCCGTGAATCCAAGAGACATGCTACTAACTAGGCCCTAGAGGGACTCAGGAAATATTTCTCAGCCATGTATTATTTTATTTTATAGATGCTCTGAGGATAGAGCATTACTTTATGTGTGGGGTGGAAATTTCTTCTGATATTTTGAGGTTAAGCGTGAGGATGCCATCATGAGTTTTTGTTTGAAAATTTTCAAAAATGGCATGTCTCATCCACCCTTTGATTATTCTTATGGCCTCGGTTCTTTTCCAAAGGGGAGACCTTTGAACCAGGTAATTTTTTTTATTTATAAGAGTAGTCTTAACTTATTTCTTTTTTTTTAAGGAGAAGAAAAGGCTTTTCCCAACAAAGGATGGTTGATGATCGTCTTGAGGGAAGTAAGTTAATAGGAGCCCATTTGAATGTTAGGTGCTCAGGTTATGTCCTAATTTGAGCAAAGATGCAAGTATTATTTTTGAAAGTTGAAAATCATGCTGCGAAAAAAATGAATGACCTCTTTTGAGACACCTAGTCTTATTTACTAGACTCTTGCTTGATGGTATTAGTTTGATATGAAATTCTTTCTATTGTTTGCCTAATTGAGGGTCTACATAAATTTGTCTTGAGTTGAACATATTCCATGGGTATGTGAGATAATTTGCATACATTCCATGCTCTCATATTGATGTCTAGAACTTGCCTAGTATGTGTGCTAAATGAAATGAAGAGTGTTGAATCTAGAAGATGATGTAGGAATCTTTTTGATTAGCCTACTTTTATTCTATGAATTAACTATCCATTAATGATATTCTTAGTTAGCCATATTGAACCTTTAACTTATTTTTTGGTAGCCATGTTAAAAGGTAAATCCCTTTTTTTTCTATTGATCTTTATTTGATCTAAATGACTCCTAAGGCACTTTAAAATTGAAAAAGAGAAAATTTGTATGAAAGGAGCACAAGTAAAGAAAAAAGGGAGGAAGCTAAAATGTGGAAGTTAGAAGAAATGATAAAAGGTGAAAAATGTAAACCAAGGGAGATGATGTTAGTAGGGAGATGAGAAAAGAGAATGAATAATCCGAAAAGAATAAATATCATCAAGAACTCCTGACTAATCACCAAAGTTGCAAAAGTTTCAATCAAGGGAAGGCATAAGAAGTAAAGTAAGAATATCAAAGGGTGTGCTGGATGTGCTGTGGATTTACAACATTTTTGACGCTCAAAACTGAGAAAATAACATGGACTTAGGTGTGTTTATGTGGAAATAAGGAACTTTTTTTTGGTTGCAAGACAAATTGGTGTTGGAATAAAAAAAATGCAAAAAGGAAGCCTGATGGATTCAAAATAGGCCCAAAGTGCAGCCCACAGTACGAGCCGTAGGAAGGTCCTATGAGTCGTATTGATGGTCGTGAAAAGTTGCAGAAGGATAAGTTTGAAGAGATACAATGTACGAGTCTCAGTATGAGTTGCACAAGGCTTGTACGAGTCGTGGTGATGAAGTCATGAAAAGAATAAAAAAATTTGCATAAGTGGATGGCTTCTGCTACGGAAAGAAAGTACGAACCGTGGTAAGAAGGTACAAGTCGTACCATGGCGGTCGTGATAAACTTCAAAAGAATTTCAAAGTTTCTTAGTGAAGCCACGGGAGCTCAATATGGATCGAAGGATGGAGGTACGAGTCATACCAGGATCAAACACTTAGCAAAAATCCAGCCAGTCATGCAAGGAACGAAAGGATGGTACGGGCCGTAGGATGCTGCTATGGGTCGTAGGTTGACTCATGAAGAAGACGGAACCAGATATGGAAATTCACCCTGTCAGCCTAGGAAAAGGATTCTTGTGTCTGGATAAATACTTTTTAGGTTTTATTTTCTGGAGAATCGATCAGATAAGAGATTTTTAGGAGAGAAAGAGAGAATTGAGTTGATTTGACTTGTGATCAACCTCTTCTTGAATTCATCGTGTTCTTGCTATTTGTTCTTGAAGATTTTGCTGAATAATTAAAGGAAGTGTTTTTCTCATTCATTCTTGTAAGTATTGATTTATGTTTTTAATCATGAATGCAATTCACAATCTTACAACTATGAGAGGATAAAACCTCCATAGCTAGGGTTGTGGGAACCATGGTGGACTAACAAGCTAGTGTTTCACAAAGTGATTTTAAAACTAATACAAATACTTATATTGTATTCTCTTCATGCTTAAACATTTCTTAATGGTGTGAAATGTTAGGACTTGCCCGAATTCTTTACTTTCTTAGGACTAAGAGGTAGAGATTAGGAAAAGAGAATTACAACAGAGCCTTGATTTTGGTAATCATTGTATTAACTTGAGCTGTGGTCGCGGGATAGTTAAATCTAGAACTTAGTGATAATGGATAGTTTGAAACCGCTCATGAGACTTGGTCGAGTGATTGAGTATAGTCATTCAATAGGGACTGGTCGGTCGTTTGAATGAACCTAAGTTATCAGTTCTATAAGTAAGTATTAGTGATAATCACGAGTGTATACCCAAAGCAGTTATGAACCCATGGGGAACACAAATCCTAGTTATCCTTTGATATTAACTCAACATCAGATTTTTAATACTTGTTTTTATTATTTATTTTCTTCAGAAACCCCAAATTTTGAAGTAACTACCTCACAAGTTCACTTACCGGCTGTAATCTAGTTCTTCCATATTCTCTGTAGGTTCGACCCCAACCTCTAGTTGGGTTCTTTATTGACAACGTCCGCTTCATACTTCAGTAAGAGGTGTGGTTTGAGCGTTATCAAAATGTGGTGCTGTTGCCGGGGAATACGACTGAAACTAGGTTATTAGCTTGTATTTGACTTTTTGGTAGTTATTTCCTTAATTACATTTATTTTTGTATTTTTGATACCAACAAGCTGTTCTTCGATGAATGCCGAGCACTCGGAGTAGAGGAGATCCCCTTGTTCCACTAAATCCAGAGATCGAGAGAACACTGCATAGAATGGAGAACCACGAGTAAAGAGAAGCCCGCATAGTTGAAGAAGCTAGGCAAGCTGCACTACAACATGCGAAAGATGATAGAGATGAGGTAGTAAATGCTGGTCGACAGGGAAGGGGCAACAGAGCTTAGAGAGTTGCCCCTCAGTTCTTCGATGATGATGATGATGACCCAAACATTGATGAAGTTGGGTCGACTAGAGCAATTGTGCCACCACTACTGCCCGCCGGGGCCAAATTTGACATTACGAGCACCATGATTCAATTGCTAAATATGAAAGGGGGTGTTCAGTGGTCACACAGCAGATGACGCCAACCTGCACTTAATGAACTTCATAGGAATATACAAGGTGTACAGGTTTCCCGGAGTAAGCCAGGATGCAATACGACTCAGACTCTTCCCTTTCTCTCTATTAGGGGAAGCTACCTTATGGTTATCGGAGTTGCCCAACGACTCCATAACCAACTGGGGGGGGGGGGAGCTCAAACATGCCTTTTTGCAGAGATTCTTTCCCCCATCCAGGATGTTACATCTAAAGGATGAGATCTATTATTTTCAATAGATTAAGACTGAGGCACTTCATGAAACTTGGTTGAGATTCAAAAAGAAGTTGACAAAGTTCCCTAACCACAAAATCCCAGATGATAGTTTGTTAGAAATTTTTTATAGGTCTCTGAACAATAGCACCAAAATTGTAGCAGACACGGTGGCTGGAGGAGCATTGATAAGTCACATCTGGGAGCAAGCTGCCACCATTCTTGACAGGGTGACTAAGACAAATAGGGCCTGGCATACGGGGGACGATGATGCAGTGACAGGCACATATGCTGTTGGTTTGACTGCAGACCAATGAAGAAAAGAAAAAGAGCACGACCAGGAGTTGGCTCATATGGGCACATCATTGGACCTACTGACAAAGCACATTATGGGAGCTAGATCCAAAAAGGTCAATGCAGTGGGAACTCAAGGTAGGGAGCAAGGAGCTAATCACTCTGATTCTGAGGAAGAGGCAAACTTCCTAGATAGTTAGGTGGCGGGTTTCCGAACTAACGCCCAAGCATCTGGACAAGACAATTGGTGACAAGGTTCTAGAAATCAAGGTCGGGACTAGTATAGAGACAACTACAATGGAAACGGGTTCATAGATAGGAGCCGAGGTTATGAGCGTGAAGGAGATTGGAGACGAAATGATGGATATCATAATGACCGGGCTGGAGACGAGAAGGGGAGGTTGGGCAACCAAAGTTGGAGAGCATGATGGCTGAGATGTTAAAGAAGGTGAGGTCCACTGATGATCAGTTGAAGGAGATCCGAGGTGGCTTATCAAGTATGGGTCAGAAAGTGGAATCTCATGCTACCGCCATCAAGCAGATAGAACACCAACTTGGGCAACTGTTAGCATCAATGAACCCTAGAAAAAAGGGTACACTACCTAGCAACACTGTCCAAAATACAAAGAATGATGCACATTGTATGGAGGTGATGACTAGGACTGGTAAAACCACAGTTGACCCCCCGTTTCTAGTTGAAGTTGAGTGGAAGAAAGAGAGCATAATTGAGGAATATGATAAAAGTGCTGAGAGAGAGAATGGTGAGTTGCAAGAGGCCCTGAGAGGTGAGAAGGAACCAGACATGGATCAACAGGCAACCCAAGTGCATAAAGCTATCCCACGACCACCGCCACCATTCCCTCAAAGGATGAAGAAGAAGGCAGAGAATGGTAAGTTCCAAAAATTCCTTTCAATGCTTAAGAAACTATCTGTGAACATACCATTGGTCTAAGCATTAGAGAAGATGCCAGGATATGCAATGTTTATGAAGGACCTGGCGACTAAGAAAAGATCTGTGATCTATGAGCCTATTGACAATGTGCATCACTGTAGTGCCATAACTACAAGAGTCCTAGAATAGAAAAAGGAAGACCTAGGTGCCTTCACTATACCATGTATGATTGGAATTGTTGAGTTCGCAAGGGCACTCTATGATCTGGGAGCTAGCATTAATTTGATGCCCTTGGCCCTGTTCAAGAAATTAGTATTGGGAGCCCCCACACTGACCAACATACAACTACTGATGGCCGAAAGAACAGTTAAGAAGCCGGTGGGCATCCAAATCGATGTTCTTGTCAAGGTGGACAAATTTATATTCCCAGTAGACTTCATGATCTTGGATTTCGAGGTTGATTATGAGGTCCCCATCATTTTGGGGCGACCATTCCTTGCAATCAGGAGAGCTCTAGTAGATGTGTAGGTTGGCTTGCTGAAGTTTAGATTAAATCAAGAAGAGGTCACATTCAATATCTGCAGGACAATGAAGCAACCCAAGGAATTTAGTGTGATCTCAGCACTGGAGGATGAGTATGAATCACTTGATGAATTCTAAGTAGTCAAGAGATTTACGTCGTGCCGCGACGTTAAATCAGGCGCTTCTTGGGAGGCAACCCAAGTGGTAAGTTGGTGAAGTCTGAGTGACCAAGCTACCTACGTCGTGCAGCGACGTTAAATCAAGCGCTTCTTGGGAGGCAACCCAAGTTATTGAACTAATGTGTGCTCAGTGTGCAGGGAAAGTAAAAACCAGGAGGCTGAAACATCAGCTGCTACGACCCTCAGTATGACCCGTGATGAGATCCTACGGGCCGTAGCAGCAGTCATGGCGAGGTTCAGAAAAAAATGACTCCAAGCTCCGACCTACGATTCATCCTACGGATCGTACCTCGGTGGTACGAGTCATAGGATTTATTTGTAGGTCGCTAGGTAAGTTTTCTTCAATAGAATCACTTATGAGTCCAAGGGATGAGCCGTAGGTACTTCCTACAACTCATGGTACGAGTCGTGATGGGTCAAAATGGCAATAATACCCAACTCGGCCCAATTTTTTTAAATTTGCCCTTACCTATTTAAACCCCACAAATACCCTCTCCCACTCTAAAAACTCTCAAAAGCAAGACTTGAACTCACCTCCCCCACACCCATAACTCCAAATCAGCAAAAAATCAAGAAAAATTCTTGCTCCACCCAAGTTCTGAAAACGCTATATGGTGATATCTAGTTGATGAAGCACCAATCAAGTAAGTATGTTGTATTAAACATTGTTAACATTCATATACTGAGAGTGATGGTGCCAAAACCCCTGTGAGTCAGTCACTAAGCTCGAAAATTAATCTTGGAAAGAGAGACAATGATCAGGGTCTTGTGTAATGTTCTTTTTCGACTGGAGAGATGTTAAAATTTTGATAAACTTAGGTCTTGAAAAACAATGAGTTATAGGTAGTAGGTCGAAGAGAGGAGGATTGAACATGGGTTAAATTGAGTTAATGATGAGCCTAAACCTTGGGGGGGGGGGAATCTGAGTACCTTAAATGTGAAAAGGGAACCCTTGCAAACTGAGGAAAGAAAATCTAGAAGTGGTATGAGGCATAGTACGGATCGTAGGTTTCTATTACAAGTCGTACTGAGCACTCGTACCACCAAGCTGAACAAAGTAGCAGAAAAAGCCTTTCCTACGACTCGTGGAATCAACCTACTGGTCGTACCATGAGTCGTGGAAAAATCCAAAAGAATACCAACACAGGGACTTCATTAGACGACTCAAGGTATGGATCGTACCTTTTTGGTATAAGTCATACCTGTGAGTCATACAAAAAGTTGACTGTAATTCTAGGACTTCTCACGAGTCATACCTTCATGGTACGACCCGTAGTGATGATCCATGATGAGAATCTGAACATCTCCTTTCTAAATCTTCTTTTTCAAAAACGAAATGCTAACTTCTTTCTCTACAGGTACAATGACATAAAAACGCCAAGCAAACAAAACAAAAGCCCGAAGGACACTGATTGATAAACAAATGAGTCGAAGTCTGACAAGGCAGGAGACTTACCTAGTGGTTCAGTTGAAGAGTATCAAGTAGACACTTCAGACACTGATGGAACTAGAAGAAATAGGGAAAAAGCAAAGGCCCAAGTTGAAGCAACCACTACCACATCCGCTCGATCTCTCCAGTCTGAGGAGGGAGTTAGACAGGAACAATAGAAGTTAGGAAATGATGCCAATGTTGAAGAAGGGTCAGGGGAGACCCAAAGTGGAGAAGAGAGCGGTAGTGAAGAATTAGAGGAGGAGGCTCCTAATGTTGCACAAGAACAGACCCTACCTAGGGCAAGGCGTACAATTCGGTGGAGAGTGCCGGGAGCTAAAGAAATCTATGAGCAAGGAATCTCTCTCACCGCCAAGAATAAGCCAAGGAGATGCATACAAGAAGAACCGCAGATCCTCACAACCTCACTAAATGAAGTTGAGGAGATAAAATAGATTTTTAGCTTCTATGGTTTTGAGTGGATGGCCAAGACTCCAGCACAGGCATAGAAGACATAGTTCGGGAGTCTATGCCAATTATTTGTCCACCATGGAGGTAAAGGCAAAGGAAGGACAAAAGATAAAAGATCAGCCTCATCTGGAGAGTGTTATGGTACGAGGTTGAGAGGTTGATATATCTGAGAGGAACATCGCTCAAATGTTGTACGGACCACAGTTCATGCCTACAAGGATGATGCCAGAGTACGATTATAGGGTGGAGGCAATGAAGCAAATTAGATCCCTGACTGTGCTGGAGCGATAGAGGTAGATGCAATGGCTAGCAGGGGTGATTGTTGAGAACAAGGATGAAGCTGCATGGGTTACAGGTGGAAAGTAGGTGACCAAAAACTCTCTAAATTTCATAGCAAAAGCCTGTTGGACACTAGTGCACCATCGGTTAGCACCCACAGTCAATGACAACACATTGAGTGCTGATAGAGCAGCTTTGGTGGCATGCCTCATGTCTCGTTACCCCATCAATATCCTTACTAGCGGTGGGAGTGAGCACTACTATCCCATTTCCGAGTCTTGTGTTCAGATTATGTATGGAGGTAGAAGTTCCACGGGGTGACGAGGGGTTGATTGGAGGCCAAAGGATTGCAGACATAGATCTTATCCGGGATGAGATGAACCCGGTGAGTAGATCCAGGATTCCCACAACAATTCCAGTAGTCCAGCCAGTAGGGGACGCACAAGTGAATGTCCTCATTACACAGGAGTAGAGCGAGACACCTGCTACAGACACCGATTATTCAAAGTCAGCTCCTAGCGCCTAAGCTGCACCACTGCCCGACATGCAGACTCAGACACCAGGTGGGTATACCTTGGTACCACAGGACTTCCTCCAAAATCTAGTAAAATGATTGACCATGGAGGAGCGAAAGATTCAGGCCATGATGGATAATGTAAAACCATGAAGAGATAGAGGCAGCAACTCAGGCTCTACATTCTTGCCTAGATAGTTTTGAGAGCCAATTCAATATGACGATGGCAGAGTAGACATATACCAGCAGTCTCCATGCGGAGTTGGGGGCTCTTTGGATCCAAGTAGTTGAGTTGTCATCACGACAACCAACAATTTTAGCAGCCCCCACTCTTCCGGACCTAAATGTTGAGCCTGACGGGGACATTGATTTGGCAGCATATTGGGAGCCGACTACAACTGTTGAAAAGGGTAAGAAAAGAGCTACTGAGGATGATAGAGAGAAGAGTTTGAGAAAGAGGAGGAAGAAGGAGAGAAAAGAGCGCAAGCGGGCCAGAGCAGAGAGCATGCGGACTCATGACACACATATGTCTGAGCTACATGAGAGAGCTAGAGGAGCAGACAACTCCACAATACCTCAGCCTGAGCTTGCCAGTGGCCATGACCCTTCGAGAGAGCAACATTCAGCCCCGACAGTTAGAGAGGCCGTCCAAGTGGCCACAATTACTGGGTGGGGGGAACACTCCCCCTATTGACACACAATTGAGCACATTGGCCACCGCTAGTGCCACTACTACAATGGAGGTACCACCTCCGTAAGATGACAGGAGTGCCTAGTGTGACACATGTATGTTTTCTTCCCTATGTTCTTATAGTTGATGCTTCGGGGATGAAGCTTAATTTTCAAAAAGCGGAGGGGTATACTTGTGATTTTTGGATTTTTGATTCGTTTGAGGGTTTTTCTTGCCATGTTTCTTTTCCCTCAGACATGTTATCTAATAGAACCGACATGTGTAGGATTTTTATTTTTAGTTTGTGATTTTTGTTTAATTAGAAAGTAGCTTAGGAGTACTCAACCAATAAAAACGCAATAGTTGTGGTTTTTGAAAAAAAAATGACCATGTTTAACGCTTTTTGATGCATTAGCTATGTATTTGTGACAACATGCATGATTTCTGTGGATCTTTTGCTGTCATTTAGTTTGTCAACATGAGTAGTCTTGTTAATCCATGTATAAACCAGATAGGTGAAGTGAAAATAGTTTGGTATTGTGTTGAAGATCTAGAACTTGCCTGGTTGGTCTTTGCATAGGCTAAGGATGGTTGGTTAGGATATGATCATAGGCCATTTTTTTAGCTCAACTCTACCCTATATTACCCTACCAAAGTTGCATGAATCCCTTGATCCCAAGTTTGAGCCTTAAATGACCATATTTCTTTGATTTACCGATTAACCGTACCCATTTTTTACAATGAACATGTTTTGGCCCTGGTCCTTCCTTAGATATTGTGAACCTCAACATAAGCAAAATATTTAAGTTGAGGGTGGCTAGAGTAGGGGTGCGTAAATGGTGGGAATGGAGGAAAGGAAAAGAAAAGAGAAAAGAAATGGTGAAAAATGAGGTGTGGTGAAAAGAAAAAACAAAAGAGATGAAAAATGCTAAAAATCTTGAAAAAGAAAATTCAAAGGAAAATGAAAATGCTACAAAAGTTGAAAACTCACCACACCCACGCAAACGTGTATAAAAAAGGGGTGAAAAGGGAAAAAAAGGGAATGAAAGAGTAAAAGGGTGAAATAGGTGAATGGTGTAGCCAATGTATGTAGTGCCAAGGAAGGGATAGTCACTTATAAAATCCCCCATATTTATCATGTCCAGCCCTAAGACTACATTACAAGCTATATCAAGTCCTATAGTGATCCTAACTTGACCATCTGATAAACCAAAGCAAAGAAAATAAGGGCAAGCCTATGGTATCTGACACATAATACTTGTAACTTCTTTATAAGAGTGAGCGCCTCATTTGTTTAGTCCCATTCTATGTTTGACATCTCATATTTGAGTGGGGACTTCATTTGTGTGAGGGTACATGGATTATGTTTGCTTTTACCATTGGTCTGTGTGAACAACATTGGTGATGACTTGATTGCCTATTGATAGATGTATGACATGTTTTGATCCCTGTTTATGATGTTTTGAGGTTGCTTGTAATGCATTAGCTGATGTTGTTCTATGAGAAAGGGTCAATATAGTTTGTATAGAAAGTGAAAGTTTTGTTTGAGTGTTGGCTGTAGTATCTTAAGTCTATTTTCTAGTTGAGCGTCGTGTTTAGTTTTTCTTTTCTTTGCTTGAGGACATGCAAAAGTCTTAAGTTGAGGGTGTGGTGTGCTGTGGATTTACAACACTTTTGACGCTCAAAACTGAGAAAATAGCATGGACTTAGGTGCGTTTACGTGGATATAAGACACTTTTCCTTTGGTTGTAGGACAAATTGGTGTTGGAGTAAAAAAATGCAGAAGGAAGCATGAAGGATGCAAAATAGGCCCAAAGTGCTGTCCACATACGAGCCGTAGGAAGGTCCTACAAGTCGTACTGATGGCCGTGAGAAGCTGCAGAAGGCTAAGGTTGAAGAGATACAATGTACGAGTCTCAATAAGAGTCGTGGTGATGATGTTGTGAAAAGAATCAGAAAATTTTCATAAGAGGATGACTTCTACAACGTAAAGAAAGTACGAACCGTGGGAAGAAGGTACGAGTCGTACCATGGCAGTCGTGATAAACTTCAGAATAATTTCAAAGTTTTTGAGCCAAGCCACGGGAGCTTAGTACGGATCATAGGATGGAGGTACGAGGCGTACCAGGATCTAACACTTAGCCAAAATCTAGGTAGTCATGCAAGGTACGAAAGGATGGTACGGGCCATACGATACTGCTACGAGTCATAGGTTGACTCATGAAGAAGATGGAACCAGATATGGAAATTCACCCTATCAGCCTAGGAAGGATTCTTGTGTCTGTATAAATACTTTTTAGGTTTTATTTTTTGGAGAATCGATCAGAGAAAAGATTTTTAGGAGAGAAAGAGAGAATTGAGTTGATTTGACTTGTGATCAACATTTTCTTGAATTTTTCGTGTTCTTGCTATTTGTTCTTGAGATCTTGCTGAGTAATTAAAGGAAGTGTTTTTCTCATTCATTCTTGTAAGTATTGATTTATGTTTTTAATCGTGAATGCAATTCACAATCTTACAACTATGAGAGGCTAAAACCTCCATAGCTAGGGTTGTGGAAACCATGGTGGATTAACAAGCTAGGGTTGCACAAAGTGATTTTAAAACTAATAAAAATACTTATATTATATTCTCTTCATGCTTAAATATTACTTAATGGTGCGAAACATTAGGACATGCCCAAATTCTTTACTTGCTTAGGACTAAGAGGTAGAGATTAGGAAAAGAGAGTTACAACAGAGCCCTGATTTTGATAATCATTGTATTAACTTGAGTTGTGGTTGCAGGATAGTTAAATATGGAACTTAGTGATAACAGATAGTTTGAAACCACTCATGAGACTTGGTAGAGTGATTGAGTATAGTAATTCAATAGGGACTGGTTGGTCATTTGAATGAACCTAAGTTATCAACTCTATAAGAAAGTATTGGTGATAATCACGTGTATACCCAAAGAAGTTATGAACCCATGGGGAACACAAACCCTAGTTATCCTTTGATATTGACTCAACACCAGATTTTTAATACGTGTTTTTATTATTTATTTTCTTTAGAAACCCCCAATTTTGAAGTAACTACCTCACAAGTTCACTTACCGGCTGTAATCTAGTTTTCCCATATTCCCTGTGGGTTCGACTCCAACCTCTAGTTGGGTTCTTTATTGATAACGTTCAGCTTCATTCTTCAGTAAGAGGTGTGGTTTGAGCGTTATCAGTGCTAAAATTTAAAAAGTTGAAGTATGCTTAGGGAGGTTAGCAACTATTCTGGCCAAATAATTTCTGCTAGTCTCTTAGCCTACATTACAACCATTTAAGTCCTACTTGATTCTAACTTTGACATTATTATATTATTTACACTACGGGAAAGCATCACATGTGCATGAGAAGCTCTTTTTAGAGTGAGCATGAATTTCTTTATTTATATACCCATACATATGATTCTTTCATATTCTTGAGAGAAAATGTGGGTAACTCTCTTGTTTGTGAGGACACATGATTGACAAAATATTGGTGAAATGTTTGATTTCTTAATTAGGTGTCATATATTTGTTAGACAATATTCACAGATCTTGAGTCAGTTCTTGAGGTTAGGTCATCTTAAAAAGGTTGTTCTTGAGCGTATTTGGAAAGTTAGCATGTTGTGTTAGAAACTTCCAATTTCTATGTGGTTACATTAGTTGTAGCATGAGTAGACCTATTCAATTAGAGTAAGTCCATATGGGGATAACGTATAGAGCTTAAGTTGCTTTCTTGAGGACGAGCAAGGGCATAAGTGTAGGGTGTTGAGAGGCCAATAGACATATTTTTAGTCTCTTTTTACTCGCAATTTATTACTTTTGTCATCTGTTTGAGTATAATTTCTATGGATTATGCTTGTATTCCTATATTGTGACTTTGAGATCATAGATAGAGCCACTGATCTCGGTGGTAATTAGAGGAGTGTCGGTTGACATTAGCTTAGAGGCGATCAATTGATACTATTTTGGGGATGATTTTGAGGTAGTTGATCACGGGTAAAAATAGCATGCCCGAGATACACTTTATGACTTAAATTAGTCTTGTTTATCTAAGTTATTGTATATATTTTCATGTAATTTTATATGAAGTGAAGATATGTGCTAACCAACATGATTAGCCTCTGTTTTGTAGGTTTTGATGACTTTTGAGTAACTAATCCATGAGTTGGTGCAGTAGAGGCTTGAAAACGGTATTAACCCGCGAACGTCGGCAAAGAGGAGGCACAAAACAGCCCACCTGCGCGTCGGCAACGTGCCACGACAGGCAGGCTGATCACAACAGCCCATCTGCACATTGGCAACGTGCCACGGCAGGCTGGCTGCGTGACATGGAGGTGTCAACGCGCTGCCCAAGCAGCGTGACACGCTGCCAACGCGGCAGGGTGCTGCCGAGGCCAAATTTCGGGTGATTTCCAGAGAGCTTTCGTGTCAGTAGCGTGTCACGGAGGCAGTGCTCCACGATGCACTCCGTGACACGTTGCTTGTTATTCCGGGAAAAAGTCCCACTACTATAAATAGCACACTTAGGTTTTATTTGAGATATTCTGACTTGGTGGAGCAAGAACGTGGGTTACAGCAGTTGAGGGGACGAAATTATCAGGGTTTTTCTCTCTTTCCTTCTCCTTGTATTCAATTGCTTGTATGTTTAATACTCATTTAACGATGTTTAATCCACAAATGAGTGGCTAATTCATCTTCTTGCTGAGGTTATGAACACTTGTAATGAAATGTGATCATTGATTCTTTGGTTTTTCATCTTTTCTTCCATGGTTGTTCTATTAATTCTTGTTCTTACTGCATTAATGTGTGGCCTACGTTAATGTACATCTAAAAAGTCCGGTTTCACTCGAGAGAGCAATAAATTGGAAAGTTGTTAATTAATAGGATATGATCTTTTATTGGTTTGGGAAAATTGGGAATTGATTTACTTTCAGGATAAAAATATACCTGAAAGTCGTATTAGTCAATTTAGGAACCGGGTTTGTATGGTTAGAACATGAATTGCATTTAATCACAGAAATGTAGGTGGATGGTTCATGATTCTTAATTGAGGTTAAATACGAGAGTTTTAATCTCTTGGAAAATGTTCTTGGCTAGCAACCAGAGGAAAAGACTAACCAAATTACATCGATAATTAATTTCATTACATGTTCGTTTAACCTCAGCATGCTCTCATTCATAGTTCATACTCAAATTAGATAGTTGTTTTAGCTTTAGCATAAAAATTATAAAACAAAATATCAAACTCTTGGTTACACTGTTGTCTGCATTTTTAGAATCGAAATATAGTACACTTGAGCAAATTGCACTTCATCCCAGTCCCTGTGGGATCGATACATGGCTTATTTAAGCCATTTTACTACTTGTTCGACCACGTGCACTTGCGTGTAGTTATATACCCATATAACACCCCGAACAGTAGTTGACACCGATGCTTATGATGAGATGGTAGCTTAGGGCCACCGAGCTAGAGGATGGATGGCGGGAGTTATAACTATAGGTACTCAAGTTTTGGCTGCTCTTGAGACAACTGATATATACGAGAGAGCTACAGCTTCCGGTCAAGTTTTGATGGAATGTGGCGTGTAGACGGATCTGCCCAACTAAGAGCGACAACTGTCACGACCCAAGCTGGGACACCAGGCCGAGACACAGGACTGGAACCACGAATGACTCCAGTCTAACCCATGGTTTATATCTAGCATAACTTAAGAGCATAATCAAGAAGAAATTAACAGAAGCATGGATAAGTGGAAACTAAATATCATAAAGCGTAAACAAAAGCAATAATATCACAACGCTGAGTCACAAAGATGAGATGCTGGGTCAAGCCCCAGCTAACCCCAAGTCTAAAACTAAAACAAAACATAACAAGCATAAACTGATAGATGTCCTCGGATGATGAGGACTCACCCAAAGAGGGATAGAGCTAGATTCAGCGAGTGCGAGTGTTACACCCCGTAAATTTTAAATGAATAAATAGCCTAATGGCATGTTGGTTAAGGGATTAAGGGAAAAAAAAAGAGGATAAAAAGTCGGTTTGCATTATTTTCAATAATGCAACCAGAAAACAGAGGGTATAGCCAAGTTAAGGAAAAACCCACGACATTTTTTATATATTTCCTTCAGATTACGCTACCAAACGCGGTCTAAACTCCGTTCCGGCTTAGATACCAAGGTATAAAGCTGCAGAGAGCAATCCTACGGAGTTGGTTTCGTGAAATTTGGCCGGCGAAATGTCGTGCTACCGAGGTAAAGTAAATAGAATTGCTTTAAATTAGTACCAATGTGTTCCTAGCCTTGCAGTGAGCATTTATCCCTTGTGGACTATCGAGAAATAACGAGTTTTCAACCATTTTTCGATAAGTCGAAGTTTGGGATAAATATATATCAAAAGTGATAATTTCTCCCGGATATTAATGTATTTAGTTCTAATTGACATGTATATGAATGTAGTTGGGAGAAACAGCAGAAGTATCGACGAAAATCACATTGGCCAGTCGGATACTCAGAAACTAGGTATGTAAAGCTATTCTTTTGGCAAGCCAGGAAGTACAGTCTAGAAAATAAATAGAATAAAGGCTATTAACAGATACCCAACATACAGGAACGATTTTAGTACAATTTCCAGCAAGCATGCTAGTATATCATTACGTATCATGCGATAATTAGAATTACGGATAGTCAGATGATTTCAGATAGTAATATGGTATCCGCTAATAGCTCAGCATGTTCTTACGTAATACCCAGAATGAAAGTTGTAAAAGCAGTATAACGAATTAGCATGATTACTGATTGTATGTATTACATTATCGAGCTATACCCATACACAGATAGCACATTTTACGCTACTGAGCTATATCCAGATTACAGATAGTACGTATTACATTTGTTGAGCTGTATCCGATAATAGATGGCACATTTTATATTATTGCGCTATATCCAGTTATAGATGGCATGTTCTACGTTATTGAGTTATATCCAGATATAGTTAGATCAGTAATCAGATATAAAAATAGCTCCAGACACTGATATAGCTCCAGATACAGATATAGCTCCAGAAACAGATATGGCTCTAGAAACTGATATAGCTTTAGATCACGGATAACAATAATCAGATAAATAGATAAAGGCCAGGTAGCAGTTAGCCCAGCAATCAGAAATAATGTAAAACAGAATATAACATCAATTGTTTAATATGGACTGGCCTTGAAATAAAAGAAGAGAATATGATTAGTATTTTTCTTTTGAGCATGCTTCCTGTGTATGTGTTTTGCATGTTGAGACTTGTTATGGCATGTAGGCATCCTTTAGCATCCTCGCCGCTCCTGGGTTGGTAACTGTGTCGCCCACTGAGCGGGTGGGTAAACGTAACTCCAAGGAGTGGCATGCCGTCCGCAGTAGGACGAAGATGGGATGAAGCTTTCCCCATATCAGGCTGATCAGCATTACAGTACAGTTTACCCTGTTGTGCGCATGCGCCCAGGGAAAAGATTTCAGATACAGTTACAGTTACAGATACAGTACAGGAGTCCTCCGGACTAAGACACAGTTATTTATATCGGAGGCCATAGCCTGAGCCGGAGACCCAAGGGGCCGGTAGAGGTGCTCGTAGTCAGTAGTTGAGTGAAGTGACTTATTTTTGGTTGGTTTTGACCCGGGTAGGGGTAAATAGATTGTTCTGTTGGTTGGCACCTTCCGGCTTATGGGGGTCGATCAGGTATTGTGTGTATTTATATGTATATCTATATGTGCTATTAGATACTGATAGACAGTAGGACAACACGTCATCAGGTACGCCCAGTTTGATTACAGAACAGGTAAACTCTCCCCAGTTATCCTTAGCCAAATAGACTCAGCTACTTCCTGCTTATATGTCATGTTATTGTTGTTACCCATTTCAGTTGTATATTTCAGTTTGCTTTACATGCTCAGTACCTGTGGTACTGATGCCCGTGGGGGTGCTATATTGCTTGCCTGCAGGTACACATAGACGAGGAGTCGATCCCTCGTGATCCAGTCAGCAGAGTTATCATCTCCTATCCTCCGGAGCTAGACAGTCGGAGGTTGTTCCTATTTCCTTTTTGATTACAGTTTGGGTAGGTCGGGGCCCTCTCCCGACCATTCTATTATTACTACCTAGAGGCTTGCAGTCTGATGTTTCCCTATGGTGGTGGAGTCGGTCGTGTGGGGACGTGCATGTATATATGTGTTTAGTTGTTGATGTTGGCCGCGTGGGGCCTTCTTCTGGTTATAGTTAGTGACCTTGTCGGTTACAAATGTGAATAGCAGTTGCTTCGGATTATAGTGTCATCGTTCTGGTTAGCTGTGGTGCATTGCAGGTGGCTATAGTCCTAATCGTACGGGGGCTGTATTTACAGCCGCTATATAGCCGGTTTGTTTCTTGAAATAGAGCCAGATTCTAGCAGGCACCAGGTGCACGTCATACCCCCAAGGTGGGGTGTGACAGTGAGCTAGTGATGAGACTGGAAGGGATCACCCGAACCTATATCATGAGACGATATAGCATAGAGTATGCGGTCAGTACTTTGAATATACTGAGTATGCAAGGAATGTAAAACATGCTAGTAAAACATTAGTTTGAAATCATGAATATAAATCAAGATAGATCATGAGAGTAAGAACTGCATGCTAAAATCCATAAATCTAGCGTAAACATATTCATAAGCTATTCATTGTAATCTGAACATAATGACCCAAAGTTTGGAAACCGAAATCATATAACTTTTCATGATTGAAATCATAAGAGAAAGCTCATAATCTGATAAATGGGTCAAATATACTATAAAACATAATATCATAAGTCATGAACTTGAGTAATTGAAATCACGAGGAACAATGAGAGACTCGTCATAACCAACAACCACCATGTACGAGCACATGATAATCCCATTTCTTGCCCATGTGGAGGAGAACCAACCTAAGACTTGCTAGGGCAAATGACGCATAAGGTTTGATATCACGGGTATGCCCTCGGGTGGGGGAAACACTCTCTTGAGAGGTCCCAATAAGAGTATATCCTAGGTTGGCATGTAGTTCAAAGACCAGGGTCCTTAGAATCCCTGGCCTACTTGGTGCTAGAACCTACTCCCAAAATATGTATATTGATCATATAATTATATTCTCAAAACATAGCTTAAATCTGAATAATTGGGGAGTCTTGACTCCAAATACTTCATAAACTGATCTTTTAAGCCTTGGCTAAAATTATGACAAACATACTTAACTTGCATAGGCTTTCCCAAATCATTGAGTCATACATACTTTAAATAATCTTCATAATTCGAAGTCATGAAATCATAAGATAAGAATTAATAAACATTCATACGTACTAGATAATTCATCATACTTGAAATCATAGAATCATAATCTTGATCTTCATAAAACATGCATAATGGGACATAATTTCTAATAACTTGAAATCATGAATTATTATTAAATTTAAGGTAAAATCAGCCCCAATTAGTCGTACATCATATTTTGAAACATGAGGGAATTTGACCCATAGACATAACATAGATAATTGCATGGATTGGGGTTGAAACCCTAGAATTCTAATACACTTAATTAGAGACTTGAATTCATGAACTAGAGAAGAAATTGGGCATGACGGTGGAAGAAATCCCCCATGCATGGCCCCACATACATGGGTAACTTGATTTCTAGGCTGGTCTTAAAAGCCCAAGAGAATTGAGGAAGAAATTGATGAGGAATCCTAGCTTGATCTTTGAGGAGGATTTCAATTCAATGCATGCATGAGAACATAATGACTTAGGCTAGGTTAAACCCTCTTAAAACACTCATTAAGGAGCCCAAAATGACATCATTAGGAGTTAGAAGCTTAGAAATATATAAAAATACCCTTGGGAACACATAATTAAAAGTTGATTGCCAGGCTCCATGGGTCGTGCCACGAGTCATACCCACAAAAAATGACTCATGGTTTTCTCTCGTTTCAAGTCAATTACATTTTCCAAGCTTACTATTTCTGAAACCACGGACCTCACAATGACTCATTGTTTTCTACAATGAGTCATACCATGGCTGGTGATTAGGGGTCCCCATCCCCTATACTATCATTCCACGACTGCATACAATGACTCATTACTTCCCGCAAGTCTTCCAATCAATCAGGTACCACAACACTTGACCACGACTCATCACACCAAACAATGAGTCGTACCTTGACTCGTAGGTCCTAGATCTGGCATCCAGTAGCTCATCACGATTCCTAACCACGAATCATTACCTCAAACAATGACTCATTCCACAAGTCATTATCACTGGATTGGGAAAACTACTAGCTCACCATGACTCCCTCTTACTGTCACTCCCCGCCTTGGGAGGCATGACCGGCACCTGGTGTCCTACTAGGACCTGGACTGCTGGACTACTGAGCCTAAGCACTTCTGGTGCCAGGCTGGCTCTAATTCTAGATTTATGAAAACAACGGGCTATATAATGGTTGTAAATACAGCCTCTGGCCGACTAGGCCTATAGCCACCTGTAGGAATATAACAGCTAACCAGAGAAACTGAGCATAAGGGAACCTATGGGAGCCGACAAGGCCACCATGCTGACTAGTTATCACTGAAAAGTATAATCAAGTGCTGAACTGATTTGTGACCAACAAAGTCACCAACTGACAACTAAACAAGTCCCCACACGGCCATCACATGCAAACTGAAACATACATACGACCCCACATGACCGGTTCAACTAACCATAGGGAATATACAATCCGCAAGCCTCTAAGAGTAATAAGATGGTCGGGACAGGGCCCCAACCTACCCATACTGTACAAACAAAAAAAGAAGTAAACCTTTAGCTGTCAAGCTCCGGATGACAGGAGCTGAAGACTCTATATGCTGGCTAGAACTATGAGGGATCTACTCCTCGTCTGTGAGTACCTGCAGGCAAGTAATGCAGCGCCCCAAAACGGGCATCAGTACCACTGGTACTAAATATGCAAGCAATAACTAAAAATAACTGAAAGCAAACAATAATACTGATAGATACTGAAGTAATAGGAGACGGGCTGAGACTGACTGAAAAGTGTGTAACTTTACTGAAGAGAGTAAGAGTCATACCTGATAACATGGCGGTCTACTTTCTATCTATTAATAACTAACACCACATAGATTACAAGAACCTTACCAGCCCCCATAAGCCGTAAGGTACCAACCAGCACACAGTCTATATACCCCTACCCAGGTCATACCATCCACCTAGTAACTATGAACATCCAGCCGACCCCTTGGGTATGCAACTTGGGCTCGCTGGGCCCCTAAATATAGCTGTATTTAGGTCCGGAGGACTCTGAAAATCTGAAATCTAAAATCTAAAATCTATAATTTGAAAATTGTAATCTGCACCCCGGGCGCAAGCGCTCGACAGGGGGTGTGGTATAGTGCTGATCATCCTGCTATGGGGAATCTTCATCCCATCTTCGTCCGCTGGCGGATGGCATGCCACTCCTTAGAGTGACGTATCCTCACCCTCTGGTGGGCGAGTCGACACAACTATTAACCCTGGGGCGGTCAAGGAAGCTCTAAGGGTGCCCAACACAGAACAATCATGTATTCACAGATAGCAATAGACACATGCAATATATATACTAGATCTGATAATAACATTTATGTTCTGGTATTTTATTCTGAATCTCATATTGAAATGTACTGAATCTGATACTAAAATATACTGAATCTGTAATAATATTTCTGGAATATTCTGTTGGGACTTATACAGTTTTACTGAATTTCATGCTGAACAGTGTATTATATTTCTAACATGCTTACTAAATTTCATGCTGAACATAATATACGACTTCTGAAACACTACTGAAATTCATACTATTTTGCTATACTAGAACTACTAGCTTGCCGAAAGAAACTGACTTTACATACCTCAACTGCCGACTTTCTGATTAACTAGCGTAGCTCGGCTAGTATTCAGCTATTTCTCCCAACTGTATTCATATTCATGAAAGGATAGAATTGATTCTACTATTATTTTGGAAAGAAACCATACTTATAGATATACCTACTACCTATTCTTCGACTTATCGAAAAACGACCGAAAACTCATAATTTCTCGAAAGTCTAGAAGGGAGAAATGCTCACTTTAATGCTGGGAGTATATTAACACTAGTTTGGAGAAATTCCACTTACCTTGGCTCGGTAAGACGACGATTCGTCGGCTGGATTTCACGAAACTAACTCCGTAGGAATGCTCCCTGTAGCTTTATACTTCGCTACCAGAAGTTAATTCGAGTTTGGACTGCGTTTGACGGCTTAACCGGACGGAAATTAATGAAAACCCTTCGTCTCCCCTGTTTACTGGTCGTTCACTGGAAATTAAATGTAAGGAAATGATTTAAAACAAGGTGGGAGGCCTTATATACTTGGTCCCAAACCCCTCCTCTTTAAGTCTCATTTGTCGAATGCGATTTATAAGTCGCATTTTTCTTGTGACGCTCCGACTTGGCGCTTGTCCGGTCTATCCCCGGGCCCTTTTCTCGCACGTATGACATTCTAAATTCTTAACCAACATGAGAATAGGCCAACTAATTGTCAATAACTAACGTGGTGTAACATCCTTCCCCCCTTCAGAATATTCGTCCTCGAATGTTAACTTCTGTTTATAGAAAATTTAACTTGCTCTACTTATTATGGAAAAATTTTGGCAGAGTTTCTCCTGTAATATGGACTATCTCAAAAATCCTGAAACGCAGAAAATTCCAATACAGGTACTCCATATAATACTATAGCATCCATTACACAATAAACTAGAGTCAACTATCTCAGGTACACATGAATATACTGTAACTCATAAAAAAGTAATAATAACATACCTCTGGCTGACTAAGTCCGAAATAACTGAGGATATCTGACTTTCATATTTTCTTCTGCTTCCGAAGTCATTTCCTCTCTGTTCCAGTTACACCATAACACTTTGACAGAAGCGACATCTTTAGTTCTTAATCTGCGGATCTGCCGGTCTAGTATAGCTACTGGAACTTCTTCATAGGCCAACTCCTCTGTAACCTGAACATCTTGGACTGGGACAATTCTGGAGGGATCTCCTATGCACTTTCTCAGCATTGATACATGGAAAACTGGGTGGATAGATTCTAACTCTGGAGGTAAGTCTAACTCATATGCCACTTGGCCTATTCTTCGGTGAATTTGATAAGGCCCAACAAACCTCGGGCTGAGCTTGCCTTTCTTTCCAAATCTCATTACACCCTTCATCGGCGAAACTTTCAGAAACACCCAATCACCCACATTAAATTCCAAGTTTCTGCGCCGCACGTTAGCATACGATTTCGGGCGGCTCTGAGCAGACAGTAAACGTTCTCTAATAAGCTTTACTTTTTCCTCTGACTGATGAATGATATCTGGCCCAATCAATGCTGATTCTCCTACCTCAAACCAACCAACTTGAGATCTGCACTTTCGCCCATATAATGCCTCAGAAGGCGCCATCTAAATAGCTGAATGGTAACTATTATTATAGGAGAACTCAATGAGTGGTAAATGTTCATCCCAGTTACCTCCGAAATCCAACACACATGCTCGTAACATATCCTCGAACGTTTGAA
The DNA here is from genome assembly GCA_035772735.1 of Datura wrightii. NCBI lineage: Eukaryota > Viridiplantae > Streptophyta > Magnoliopsida > Solanales > Solanaceae > Datura > Datura wrightii. The sequence goes on from JASDFA010000003.1 coordinate 15,888,841, forward strand.
TGGTGCGTTCTGCCTGCTCATCTGTCTGAGGATGAAAAGTTGTGCTCAGGTTAACCTACGTCCCCAAGCCTCTCTGAAATGATTGCCAGAATTTAGCTGTAAACTGCGCCCCTCTGTCAGAGATAATGGAGACTGGAACACCATGCAACCTGACTATTTCTATGATATACAGCTCGGCATAATCCTCGGCGAAAAAGGTAGCCTTTACTGGCAGAAAATGAGCTGATTTTGTCAGTTTATCAACAATCACCCAGATCGAATCATATCTACGCCTGGTGCGGGGTAATCCTGCTAGAAAATCCATATTTACTGCTTCCCATTTCCATAGAAGCACAGCTATATCCTGAGTCAGTCCGCCTGGTTTCTGATGTTCAGCTTTTACCTGTGGCAGTTGGGACATTGAGCTATAAATTATGCTATCCCCTTCTTAATTCCTGGCCACCAATATATTTCTTTTATATCATGGTACATTTTCGTCGAACCTGGGTGGAGAGAATAACGGGCATAATGTACCTCGCCCATAATTTACTGGCGAAGCCCTGCAACGTCTGGAACACAAAAGTGATCTTTATATCGCAATATCCCATCCTCGATTATCTAAAAATCTGTAACCTCTCCTTGATGAACTCTGTTTCTAAGCTTAACCAGGCTAGGATCTTCACACTGCCGTTCCTTTACTTCCACGACTAAAGACGACACTGCGATGTTCTGGACTACCGCTCCGTTCTCCTCTGTTTTTGCTACATAAACAGCTAAACTGGCTAACTGATGCAATTCTCGGGCTAATTCCCGATGCACAGGCTATAAGTATGCCAAACTCCCCATAGACTTACGGCTAAGGGCGTCTGCCACCACATTGGCCCTTCCTAGGTGATACAGAATAGTCACATTATAGTCTTTCAACAGCTCTAACCAGTGACACTGCCGCAAGTTCAGTTCTTTCTGGGTGAAGATATACTGTAGGCTCTTATGATCAGTGAAAATATCCACATGGACGCCATACAAGTAATGTCTCCATATCTTCAAGGCGTGAATCACTGCAGCCAATTCCAGGTCATGGGTAGGATAGTTCTTTTCATGTTTCCTCAGCTGTCTGGAAGCATAAGCAATTACTTTACCATGCTGCATCAACACACATCCTAACCCAACACCCGAAGCGTCACAATAAACTGCATAACCTTCTGTACCTTCTGGCAATGCTAACACTGGAGCTGATGTTAGCTTGTCTTTCAATTCTTGGAAGCTCTGCTCACATGGCTCAGTCCACTGAAATTTTGTTGCCTTCGGCGTCAGTTTAGTCAGAGGTGTTGCTAAGGTGGAAAATCCTTCAACAAACCTCCTGTAGTACCCTGCTAACCACAGGAAACTGCGTACCTCGATCGGAGTGGTAGGTCTGGGCCATGCTTTTACTGCTTCTATTTTTTGTGTATCTACCTGTATACCAGCATCCGACATGATATGACCCAAAAAGGCTACTGAATTTAGCTAGAATTCACATTTCGAAAACTTGGCATATAGCTGACAGTCCCTGAGAATCTGGAGCATTGTCCGTAAATGATCCTGGTGGTCTGCTGATCTCGAGCAAAATAGCATGCCCGAGTGACGCTTGATAACTTAATTTAGTCTTGTTTAGCTAAGTAATTGTATACAATTTCATGTGATTTTATATAAATGTGAATATATGTGCTAACCAACTTGATTAGTCCTTGTTTTGTAGGTTTCAATGATTTTGAGGAACTAATTTATAAGTTGGTGAAGTAGCGGAATGGAGTCGGGAGCAGATGCGGCAGGAAGGAAGTACCAGCGCGCCAGCAACGTGCCACGCCGTGCCAGCTGCGCGACAGGGGTGTGCCAATGCGCTGCCCAAGCAGCGTGACACGCTGCCAATGCAGTGACACTCGGCAGTTTGGCGTCCGGAGGCAATTTCCAGAGAGCTTTCGCGTTACCTCCGTGTCATGGAGGCAGTGCTCCACGATACACTCTGTGAAACGGAGCCATTCCATGACAGGCTAAATTATGCATGTTTTCCATTTACTATAAATAGGTCCCTTAGCTCCTAAATCCAATTGGTCACGATTTTATTCTGGAAAACTACCTAGGAGTGAAGGGAGTAGGGGGAGAACTCATCTAGGGTTTGTCAAATTCCCTTCTCATCTATCAAATTCTTGTAAGTATATTAGTTTAGTTGTAGTTTCTTGTAGTTTTACGAACATGAATGGCTAGAACCCTTCCTCTAGGGTTGAAGCCATGAATTATGAGTGTGATTCTATGAAATTGTTTTGGAATTAAGTTATTGATTGTTGTTTTCGTCTTGCAGTCTGGATTGTTGGTTGTTTTTATGATTGATCACCATGAAAGCATATATGTTAGCTTGTGCATTGGCTTGAGAAAGCATTACCTAGGTCAGGACATGAGAATGTGAGGAGCATGTTTGTATCTCACGATATAATTTCGTATTAGGATAGAAATATACCTAACACCTTGCTTGGTTGATAAAATGGGGGTTATAAAAGACCAACTTAGGATTATCGCATCACCACTCGAAGAAGTAGTTGTGAGGCTAAGTTGAGTTAAATGGTTAGACGCACGAAAGTCCCTAATCATTTCCACGTAAAACACAACATAATTAATTGCCCACGAACTAGAAAGTAGCATCCTCTCTCACAATGATGCAGTGAGGCTAGTTTGTCGTGTTTAGAGGCTCGAAAGACCATGAACATGCAATTCTAATTATCTGAAACAATAATCGATAGTTTCATGCTTAACCCATTGCAAATCATAGTATCGCATGATTATCTGGTTTTAACTCTATGTTGCTCCTAGAGTAAATTCAGGATATCTCGTTGACCAAAACTAGACTTAATTAAATCTCCCTCGAAAACTTCTATAGCCAACACTTGTGAAAGTTAAGATCACACTTGAAATGGATAGTTAGAGGAATGGGTCTAGTCCTTGTGGGTTCGACATTCCGGTTCTCTAAAAGAGACACTATATTACTTGCACGACCCGTACACTTGCGGACGCGCGAATCGGGCACGTCATCTGCCTCTGAGCGAGAATACACCAGAATATCGTCAATAAACACTATCATGAACAAGTCCAGGTATGGTCTAAAAATACTGTTCATCAGGTCCATCAACACGGCTGGAGCATTCGTCAGCCCAAAGGACATGACTAAGAATTCAAAATGGCCGTTTCTGGTACTGAAGGTAGTCTTTGGAATGTCCCTTTCACGAACCCGAACCTAATGATATCTGGACCTTAAGTCAATTTTGGAGAAATATTTAGCTCCCTGTAACTGATCAAAAAGATCATCTATCATGGGAAGCGGATACTTATTCTTGACAGTAACTTTATTCAGTTGTCGATAGTCTATACACATGCGGAGGGAACTATCCTTCTTTCTTACAAACAGAACTGGGGCACCCCAAGGTGAAGTACTCAGCCTGATAAAGCCCTTGTCTAAAAAATCTTTCAACTGCTCCTTTAGTTCTCTGAGTTCAGCAGGAGCCATGCGACAAGGGGGAATTGATATGGGCTGAGTGCCTGGTAATAAATCAATTGCAAAATCTATTTCCCTTTCTGGGGGAATACCAGGTAGCTCATCTGGGAATACATCAGGGAATTCATTAACCAATGGAACAGGCTGGAGAGTCGGAGGCTCTACCTGAACATCCTGAACTCTGACAATGTGGTAAATGCACCCCTTGGCTATCAACTTTCTCGCCCGAAGATAGGAAATAAACCTACCTTTTGGCGTAGCTGTACTGCCCTTACACTCTCGTACTGCCTCCCCTAGAAAGTGGAATCATACTATCTTGGTCCAGCATTCTACATTGGCATAGCATGGAGCTAACTAATCCATACCCATAATGGCGTCAAAATCAACCATTTCTAGTTCTACCAAATCTGTTGTGGTCTGACGGTTAGCAACCTCTATTGTACACCCTCGATAATAGAGTCACCGACGAGTGTAGATACTGAAAAGGGTTGCCGAAGCAATTCTGGTACAATACTAAACTTTTGAGCCACTAATGGGGTAACATAGGACAAGGTAGATCCCGGATCAATTAATACATAAGTAGGGTGAGAGCAAATAGTCATCATACCTATCACAACATCTGGAGACGCCTTTGAATCCTATCTCCCTGGTAATGCATAGGTACGGCCCATACCTGAACTAGAGGCCCCTGATCTGCCTCAGCCTCTGCCTCGGCCTCTGCCTGTTGAAATTGAGGGCCTGCGCCCTGCCGGGGCTGCTGAAGCTCGCGACCTTGCTGATGCCCTGTCCTGTCTATCCCGGTCAGTGACCCCTGGCTGGACAATCTCTCATCACATGACCCTCCTGTTCGCATATATAACACCCTGTGGAGCCATATCTGCAAGCTCCAGGGTGGCGTCGGCTGCAAATAGGGCAAAGTGGTGGTGTATACCTACTCTGTTCTGCCCTCCTCTGCTGGGATGAATTTACTGTCCGAGAACTTCCACCGGACTCTGACTGTCCTCGGTGACTAAATCTACCCCTCTGCTGCTGTGATGGAGGTGGGGGTCTAGGTGACCTATCTGACAATCGTGGCCTAGGCCCTCTCCGAATCTCCCCCTGTAACTCATTTGACCTATCCCTGCGGCTGTTTCTGACTTATTCGTCTACTATCCTGTTGCCGCTGTCTAAGGCCCTCAATAGTTTGAGCAAAAGCCTACACTCGAGCAATATCCATATTTTCCCGCAAAGTAGCTGTCATACAAGTCTCAATATACTCTGGGTTCAGCCCTATAATAAACCGATGGACTCTGGATAACATGGTGTCTATGAAGGCTGGAGCATAGCAGGCCAAAGAATCGAACTGCAGGGCGTATTCTCGAACACTCATTGCCCTTTGCTCTAAGTGTAAAAATTGATCCATCTGGGCCTGTCAGATATCTCGTGGTAGATAAAGGTCCAGGAAAGCCTCTGAAAAGCTGGACCAGGTCGGAGGGGCATCATCTTTCCCACTAGACCTTTCCCAACTCTCATACCACAACACAGCAATATCCCTCAGTTGGAATACGGCCAATTCGACCGACTCTGCAGATGTAATATGCATTACCCAGAAGATCCTCTACATCTGATCCAGGAAGTCCTGGAGATCCTCTGTTCGATCTATCCCGGTAAACTTTGAGGGACCTAGTGCCATTAATTCTCGGACCCTCGAACTACCAGGCCCATCTGATGAATCTGTAGCTGTAGGTGGCATTGACTGGCACTGAGTAGCCATCATTTGTGCTAACATAACTACTGCACTCTTGACCTCCTGGTCAGATGGTGTAGGTATAGGAACTGTCAGAGGTGGTGTCGTCCTGAGTGGCTCCTAATGGGGTGAAGACTGCTGAGAAGGTCGGGACGATGCCTTTGTATCGCCCTCAGATCGGGCTGATTCTAAACGAGGCTGAGGCATCCTGCTGGTGTCCTCTTCTGCTGCTATGTCCAATCTTCTGCCTGTGATAGGATGTCGCTGATCTGACATTTTATCTATAAACAAAGAGTATAATAAGCATTAGGGACTCAACCCTATACTGTACTGCTCTATGGCACGACTGAATATGAAGAAAGAGTAACCACCCTATCATGCCCTGCAGCCTCCTGCCTATGGTATGTGGTGCACAACACATCCATAGACAAGACTCTACTTAGCACGGCTTGCAGACTCCCTGGGATACGACCTGCTCTGATACCAAGTTTGTCACTCCCCGCCTTGGGAGGCATGACTGGCACCTGGACTGAGCCTAAGCAGTTCTGGTGCTAGGCTGGCTCTAATTCTGGATTTATGAAAACAACGGGCTATATAACGACTGTAAATACAGCCTCCGGCCGACAAGGCCTATAGCCACCTGTAGGAATATAACAGCTACCCAGAACAACTGAACATAAGGGAACCTATGCTGGCCGACAAGGCCACCATGCTGACTAGTTATTACTGAAAAGTAGAATCAAGTGCTAAACTGATCTGTGACCGACAAGGTCACCAACTAACAACTGAACAAGGCCCCACACGGCCATCACATGCAAACTAAAAACATACACACGGCCCCACATGACCCGTACAACTAACCACAGGGAATATACAATTCGCAAGCCTCAAAGAATAAGAAGATGGTCGGGACAGGGCCCCGGCCTATCCATACTGTACAAACAAAAAGGGAAGTAAGCCTTTAGCTGTCAAGCTCCGGATGATAGGAGCTGAAAACTCTGTTGGCTGGCAGGAACTACAAGGGATCTTCTCCTCGTCTATGAGTACCTGCAGGGAAGTAATGCAGCGCCCCAAAATGGGCGTCAGTACCACTGGTACTGAGTATGCAAAGCAATAACTGAAAATAACTGAAAGCAAACAATAATACTGATAGATACTGAAGTAATAGGAGGCGTGCTGAGACTGACTGAAAAGAGCATAACTTTACTGAAGAGAGTAAGAGTCATACCTAATAACATAGCGGTATACTTTCTATCTATTAATAACTAACACAACGTAGCATACAAGAACCTTACCAGCTCCCATAAGCCATAAGGTACCAACTAGCACACAATCTATACACCCCTACCCAGGTCATACCATCCATCTAGTAACTATGAGCATCCTGCCGGCCCCCTAGGTATGCAACTTGGTCTCACTGGGCCCATGAATATAGCTGTATCTAAGTCCGGAGGACTCCTGAAATCTGTAATCTGAAATCTGAAATTTGCATCCCGGGCGCAAGGGCTCGACAGGGGGTGTGGTATAGTGCTGATCAGCGTTCTATGGGGAATCTGCATCCCATCTTCGTCCGCTGGCAGACGACATGCCACTCCGTAGAGCGACGTATCCTCACCCTCTGGCGGGCGAGTCAACACAGCTATTAACCCTGGGGCGGTCAAGGAAGCTCTAAGGGTGCCCAACACAGAACAATCACGTCTTCACAGATAGCAATAGGCACATGAATATATATACTGGATCTGATAATAATATTTATGTTCTGGTATTTTATTCTGAATCTCATATTGAAATGTACTGAATCTGATACTGAAATATACTGAATCTGTAATAATATTTCTGGAATATTCTACTGGGACATATACTATTTTACTGAGTTTCATGCTAAGGGCTCGACAGGGGGTGTGGTATAGTGCTGATCAGCGTTCTATGGGGAATCTGCATCCCATCTTCGTCCGCTGGCAGACGACTTGCCACTCCGTAGAGCGACGTATCCTCACCCTCTGGCGGGCGAGTCGACACAGCTATTAACCCTGGGGCGGTCAAGGAAGCTCTAAGGGTGCCCAACACAGAACAATCACGTCTTCACAGATAGCAATAGGCACATGAATATATATACTGGATCTGATAATAATATTTATGTTCTGGTATTTTATTCTGAATCTCATATTGAAATGTACTGAATCTGATACTGAAATATACTGAATCTGTAATAATATTTCTGGAATATTCTACTGGGACATATACTATTTTACTGAGTTTCATGCTGAACACTGTATTATATTTCTAACATGCTTACTAAATTTCATACTGAACATAATATACGACTTCTGAAACGCTCTACTAAAATTCATACATTTTGCTATACTAGAACTACTAGCTTGCCGAAAGAAACTGGCTTTACATACCTCAACTGCCGACTTTCTGATTAACTGGCGTAGCTCGGCTAGTATTCAGCTATTTCTCCCAACTGTATTCATATTCACGAAAGGATAGAATTGATTCTACTATTATTTTAGAAAGAAGCCATACTTATGGATATACCTACTGCCTATTCTTCGACTTATCGAAGAACGACTGAAAACTCATAATTTCTCGAAAGTCTAAAAGGGAGAAATACTCACTTTAATGCTGGGAGTATATTAACACTAGTTTGGAGCAATTCCACTTACCTTGGCTCGGTGAGACGATGATTTGTCGGCCGAATTTCACAAAACTAACTCCATAGGAATGCTCCCCGCAGCTTTATACTTCGCTACCCGAAGTTAATTTGAGTTTTGACTGCGTTTGACGGCTTAATCGGACGGAAATTAATGAAAACCCTTTGTCTCCCCTATTTACTGGTTGTTCACTAGAAATTAAATGTAAGGAAATGATTTAAAACAAGGTGGGAGGCCTTATATACTTGCGCCCGAACCCCTCCTCTTTAGGTCGCATTTGTCGAATGCGATTTATAAGTTGAATTTGCCTTGCGACGCTCCGACTTGGCGCTTGTCTGGTCTCTCCTCGGGCCCTTTTCTCGCACGTATGGCATTCTAAAACTCTTAACCAACATGAGAATAGGCCAACTAAGTGTCAAGAACTTATGGGGTGTAACACTTACAACCCGTACCAAGGAACGACGACTCGTACCATGAGTCGTTCTAAGAGAAAAATGCTAAATATTTTGTTGAATTTGCTACATGTATAGGGTTTGATCGTAGGAACTTTTAGGGTGTTACATTATCTCTCCCTTGGGAACATTTGTCCTTGAATGTGGGCTAATAAATCTGAAAAGGTAGGGAAAAAGCTGCAATCCCCGAAATGAAAGTCATAGACTGAAAACTGGTGGAGTGACTGACTCCAAACTGAGATACATGACTGAACTGAATTCATGAAACATACATGTATACTATGACATGGAAGAAACTTAGAGACACGAACTTGACATGAAACTAAATAAAGTACTAAGGAGGAAACTGGTACCTCATGCTAGAACTGTGTCGGAAGGGATAAGATGTGGGTATCTAGCTATCGTATCTGCTTCGGCTTCCCACGTATCTCCCTCAACAAGCTATTTCTCTACAAAATCTTCACTGAAGCTACTTTCTTATTTCTCAACTTTAGAACTTGACGATCAAGGATCTTAATTGAAACCTCCTTATAGGTAAGGATATCCTTCACATCTATGTTCTCCACCGGAACAACTAAGGCCGGGTCATCAATGCAGTTCTTCAACAGAGATACATGGAAAACTGGGTGCACGAAAGCTAACTCTGCCGGTAGCTCCAACTCATATGCCACCTTACTGACTCGCCTCAAAATCCTATAAGGACCAACTTATTGGGGGCTAAGCTTCCCTTTCTTTCCTAACCTTTTCACTCCCTGGGAGACACCTTTAGAAACACCCAATCATCAACCTCAAACTCAAGCTCTCTCTGCCTAACATCCATATAAGATTTTTGATGACTCTGAGCTGTTTTCAGCCTTTCCTTAATGAGCTGAATTTTTTCCATAACCTAATGAGCTGAATCTGGCCCTATCAATGTAGCCTCACCTACCTCAAACCATCCAATAGGTGACCTAAACCTCAGCCTGTAAAGAGCCTCAAACGAAGCCATCTGAATGCTGGAGTGGTAACTATTATTGTAGGCAAACTCGATGAGAGGCAAGTGATCATCCCAACTAACCTTGAAATCAATCACACATGCTCTCAACATATCCTCAAGATTATAAATGGTCCACTAGGCCTGACCATCTATCTATGGGTAGAAAACTGTGCTAAGCTTCACCTGAGTACCAAGGCCCCATCTGAAACGACCTCCAAAACTGAGAGGTGAACTGAGTACCCCTATGTGAGATAATGGACAAAGGAACTCCATGCAACCCAACTAACTCTAGAATGTACAACCTGGCATAATCCTCAATTAAAATTGGTAGTTTTGACCAATAGGAAATAGGTTGATTTGGTCAACCTGTCCACAATCACCCGTATAGAGTCATATTGTTAGTGGGTACGAGGCAAGCCTGTAACGAAGTTCATATTGACCACTTCCCACTTTCAAGTAGGAATGATAATGTCTTGAAGCTAACTCTAGGTCTCTGATGCTCAACCTTCACCTCTTTGCAATTCGGATACTTAGCTACAAACTTCGCTATGTCCTTCTTCATGCCATTCCACTAATTGACTTCCCGTAGATCATGATACATCTTGGTGGCACCTGGATGGATAGAGTACCGAGAGCCATGAGCCTCACTCAACGTTTTCTCTCTCAAGTCATCTATAGCCAAAACACCCAATTCACCCTGATATCGAAGTACACCATCTCCCCCTTGGGAGAAAACTTCCACTTCCTGATTCCAAACAGTTTCACTAGGATAGGATCCTCATCTTGCCTAGCTTTGACTTCCGTCACCAATAAAGATTCTGACCCATTTTGGACGATCACCACAATCCATAGAATCTGTAAGGTGAACCCCTAAACGAGCAAGCCTATGGACATCCTTCACCAACTCCTTTCTCGTATTCTCGACATGAGACACACTCTCCATGAACAACCTATTAAGAGCATCCGCCACTACATTGGCCTTACCCGAATGATAAAGGATACTCATGTCATAGTCCTTGAGAAGCTCTAGCCATCTCCTTTTCCGCAAATTAAGGTCCTGAGTGAACACGTACTAAGGCTATTGTGGTCCGTGAACACATCCACATACACCCTATACAAATAGTTCCTCTAAATCTTCAAAGCGAACACCACAACTACCAACTCTACATCATGCATCGGATAATTCTTCTCATGAGTCTTAAGTTGTCTAGAGGCATACACAATGAACTTACCATGTTGCATCAACACACAACCATGACCAACCCTAGAGGTATCACAATACATAACAAAACCATCTGTGCCCTCTGGTAGGGTCGGTACTGGGGCTAAAGTGAGTCAAGTCTTTAACTCCTAAAAACTCTTTTCACAAGCATCTGACCACTGAAATTTAACCTTCTTCTAGGTCAAGTTAGTCAACAGTGCAGCATGGATGAAAATCCCTCTATGAACCTCCTGTGGTAGCTAGCTAAACCCAAGAAGCTCTTAATATATGTAAGACTGACAGGTCTAGGCCAATTCTTCACTATTTCTATTGTTCGCGCTCTGCTGCTCGGTATATATTATACACCGACACGCAAGTGTACGAGGTCAAACAAGTAATAAAGTGGCTAAGTAGCCAAGTATCGATCCAAGGAGGCTGCTCTAGATATGCAAAACTGCCTAGTTTACTATATCTCTATTCTATTTCTAACTATGTTAACAACAATCCAATCAAGATTTGAGTAAGTTTTGTTTCTAAACTAATTATCTACTAAAATTAATAACTACTATTTACGTTGAGTTTAGACAATGGATATGCACATGCCAAGGTTAAGAACGAGTAATGAACTTGATAATCATGATAATTTGGTCATCTTCTTCTTTATATTGCTAGCCAAGAATGTTGCCTAGAAATTAAAACTTCCGTATTTAATTTCACTTTAGCTTCATAAACCATTCGTCTACATTTCTGTGATCAAATGCAATTTATGACCTAACACTACAATTCCGGTTCCTAAATTGACTAATACGGCTTTCAAGTATATTTCTATCAAGAAAGCACATCAAAACCCAATTTTCCCAAATCAAGTTAAGAACAATACCCTATTAATTCACAACTTTCCAATTTCATGCTCTCTCGAGTGAAATTGGACTTTTTAGATATACATTAATGGTGGCCAATCAAGAATGTAATAAGCACAAGAATTAATAGAACAACATGCAAGAAGAAGAAGAAACCATATCAATTATTACCAAGAATCATTACACAAGTTCAAAACCTCAGCAAGAAAGGAATTAGCCACTCATTCTTGGATTAATCATCCTAGAATGAGTGTAAATCATGCATACAATTGAAGGAAAAGAAGAAGGGAAAAGAAGAAAACTCTTATCTTTTCTATTCTTCAACTGCCACAAAACCACGTTCCTCTCTCCACTTCTGAACTCCACTAAAGAAACTAAAACTAAAAGAAGACTCCTTTAAAAATAACCTAAGTGTGCTATTTATACTAGTGGGAAATTTTTCCCGGAATAACAAGCAACGTGTCACGGAGGCCAACGCGGAGCACTGCCTCCGTGACACGGCGTGGACGCGGACCCTCTCTGGAAATTTCAGGGTCCGGATAATTGGCTTCAACGTGGCACGGAGGCCATCGCGGAGCCCTGTCTCCGTGCCACGGAGCTGTCGCGATGCCTCACTGGAATCTGCCAATTAATTTCCTCTCCAGGCAGTGTGCTACCGCGATGGCAGCGTGGCACGGCGCCATCGCGGAGCCAGTGTAAAATGTGCCATCCGAGGTCTTTTCCACGCTCGCATCCAAGTCCAACTCCGACATAAGTCCAACACGCATTTTTGCTCCTAAAAATCACATTATCCTGCAAAACAAATGCTAATCATGTTGGTTAGTATAAATTCGCATTTTATTGCCAAATACATGATATTATATACACATTGCACAACAAACAAGGTAAAAATGGTACGTTTGAGTATCACTTGGGCATATAAATCTGCCCAAGATCACTTACCCCACACTTAAATCCTTGTTCGTCCTCGAACAACACATACACAAATCATGCACATCACATCTCAACCTTTGTCACTATGGTGCAACCATTTACGTTACGGTCATAACGATTATTTGATTTTTTTGCAAATCATCAAGAAAACATGCTTGGTCGTACAAGACAATGACCTTAATACATCGAGGCTTCCTAGACTTTCAAGAATTGATTCTTGATATCGGCAAACTCATGCAAATCAACTAATCAAGAAATCCGACCCGAAAATCAATCTTTAATCAAGCATGTACCCTCACAACTCGAGAGAAACTTCCCCTTTTATGCTCGTGCAGCACACAAACATGCACGTAGGGGCATATAGAAATTAATTTCACTCTCTCTCCCAAAAGAATTCACATGCATCATGTCATGACCCATAAGCTTGCCCTTAGTGTATTACTCCACTAATATAAAGAAATGCAGTGTAGGATCAAATAGGACTTTTAATGGGTTGTAACTGGGCTATGGATCTAGTATATATATATTTGATTAGCCAATAATAGTTGCTAGCATCCTTAAGCGCCTTTTCAACTCATTCCCATCGACTCAAGGACATTGTTCCTCTCTTTTCTCTTTTTCTCCCCTTCATGCTGGTTTACTTTCATACAGCCCATTTCATCAGGCACATTTGACACAAAACAGAGTGTTGTCATGTACCCTCAATTTCATTTAATTACAACTAGTGCCTCTTCAACATCATCTTTTCTTTCTTCACTCTGCTTTTCTTTTTCTTTTCACTCTTTTCACTCTTTAACACTTTGGGAAACAATTTTCTGTTCTTTAGAAGCGCTTAAGAGTTTCTTATAGACTTCAAGGCTAATGAAAAGAAGGAATAAAGCTTAGTTCATACAATTCTGGACAAAAGAAAGAAATCGGCTAAAGGCTCAACGGGCTGACTAGGGTATACAACATATAGACAGGTAGAATTTAACAAGAAAAAAATGGAAACTAACGGTTACAACAAAGAAATGCCTACATCCTTTCCAACACTACCCCTCCTTCATTTCGCTTTGTATACACGCCAGGCAAGTTCTAGACAATTCACAATGACATGGAATAGCTAAACCTCACTCACACTTCATGCACATGCTCGAATCAAGATGCATTCACAGACTCTTTAATTAGTCAAGTACATGAATTCAAGATTAAGCCTCAATCATAATGAACCAAATTCTATAGCCTAGGTAACTCAACATATTTACACAATTACATGCTTTCAAACGAATCACTTTCGCATTTCGAACATCAATTACACACGCAACAAAATTTTAGCAACCATAAGCAACTACAGTTTATTGATGCAATCCACCAAAGAAACTAAAAACAAATCATCTACTCCTATCGACTACATTTCCCTTAAGACGGTCGTCATCCATCCATCATAGGGAATGTTCACTAACTATGACATCGGTTCAATGGGAATATTCTCGGTAAAAGAACCGAAAACAAACTCCGAGAAACCCAAAAATAAAACTTCAAAATTTTTGCAACACATCGATCCTTTCGATGAAAAAAATATTTACAAAATATGTTGATAAGTGCAACATCCTTTCGCAACAATTTTGAAAAATATCGATCATATCGATAGAGAAAAAAAATATTTACAAAATTTACAAAATATTTACAACGGCAACCATAACTTTTTAAAGACACACATCATTAGCCACAAACAAATATATACACATCATTCACAAATCAGTTCACAACAACAGGGAAAGCACAGACATACACAAACGTCAAGGAAGAATATACAGCAGATTTAGAGCCTATGACCCAGCACCTAACTACTCCCCACCCCACACTTAAATCGAACACTGTCCTCAGTGTTCACAAAAATACAAAGCACAAAATTTTGGGTGGTGAAACTCCCTGCTCAGTCGAGATATTCGACTTCCTCATCCGGTGTTGCGGCCTCGTCGCCCATATCTGAATCAGCTCCCTCGCCGTCATCGGACTCCACATCAGAGTCCTCACGACGTGTCTCGTCATCAGTAGGGACGTCGTCATCAGTCGGCTCCACAAAGGCTGGCCCCACCTTGCATAAAGCTCTGGCGTTCTCGCCAAAAGGGTAGTCCAGCTCCAGCTGCCATAATTCATCCTCGGTGGCTGGTCTCCCACCTATCCGTAGCGCAGCATCTGCATACCGAACATACGGGCCATATACTGGTCGTCACGAGCATGTCGCTCGCCCAGAGTCAGCACAGGTCCGTGTGTAGTGTCGGGGGCCTTGGTCTTCGTCACATCAAGGGCCCGCCGCTCCAACTGCGGAATGTAATCCAAGGCTTCTTCCTCAACGTCGAGGCCTCGGAGGAAGGTGGTGATGAGTCCGCCAAACCCGTATCTGTGGCCCTGGTGTAGTCTGGCTCTCTTCATGGCGGATATTATAACCGCCCCCACATTAATCTCAAGCCCTTTCATAAGGGCATACACCAGGCAGACACGGTCCCGGGTCACGTCTGTCATATGTACTCCCGGGATCAAACACGAACATACAATTTTTAGCCAGATTCTGGCCTCCCTGTTCATCTGCGAATAAGGCAGAGTCTGGTGGTAACCCCTCTCTTTGTGTCTACTCCATCGGGCTGTGGATCGAGCCCCGCACAACGTACGTCTGATGTCGGCGTACGGTGGGATGATGTTGAGCTGGCGGAGAACGTGGGCGTCTGTGTCCCGCACTCCAACGATGGCATTCAGCTGCTGGGGTTTAAGAGTGACAATCTGCCCTCTGATTTTAATAGTGTGGCTTCTGATGGCCGGGTTCCAGTTGGCATAAAATTCCCGGACCAAGTGAAGGTTGCACTCCGTGGGCTCCTGAAAAATAAAGCTAAGCCCAGCTGCTTCAATTCTCTGTACGATGCGAGGGAACTCCTGTGCAAGTGGTTCCCTTGCAATATGTTCCTCCGGGAAGTACTTGTTCTCCTTATGCTTTGCGTACCACTTCTTCCCTTCATCGGTCACCCATCGTGTTCCGTATCGGCGGTGTTGACCACGTGGAACAGCAGGTGCAGCTGGGACAGCAGTGCCCAGTCTCATTATCTTTCTGCCAGTGCCTGAGGTTGAAGCACCCTTGCCTTTATCTTGTCGGCTGGCCATTGTACCTGTCAATTTACACAGACAAGCACAGCGTTAAGCTAAAAACTTGTTAGTTTTGGCTAAGGTCGGGTTAAACAAAATTTACCCCACACTTAGTCTTTAACAATATTTACAACATGTTAGCAAGGATAGATCTATTTACATCCCAAACACAATCACTATAAACATATTGCTTAGTGCGTTCACAAAAATTTGACAGCATACCGGCTAGCGAACTACTCAGACTTCATACAGCTAACCCAATCCTACCATCGACAGCTATTCACCCATGGCACTTAGCAACAATAACAACAACCAAATAGAAACAACAATACAAACATTTTATATACACTAATCTAATCAATTCAACCAATTCACATATTACGCAATGTCCCACTAAAAAACGAGAATTAGTCGTCTTTCACCAATTATACAATATTTACCACGACTTATCTCAACTAATAAACACACCCCGGCATCAATTTCGTCAAACTATCAAGTTACCCAAGTTAAAATTCCACAACCCCAAGCCCTAAAACTCAATTCGACAATCAACAATGAATTATTCAATCAATCGATAAGTTCACCCATCAACTACAACAATCCGAACACAATCAATCGCAAAATAATTCACGTCATGTTTAATTTCTACCTAGGGTGATATATCTCACCTCACATGCTCAAAATCGACAAAAATCGCCAAAAATTTGAGATAGACGATGAAAACATACCTTGGAATTGAAGAATCAATAAAGACTTGACGTTTTCCTTGCCTCTTAACGTGGCACAGAGCTTGGGGGTAGGGGAATGGGTGTTTGGTCGCGGAGGGAAGAGGGAATGGGGAAAATAGGGGCGAAATCGGGGGTTTTTATTAAGAAAACACGCGGGTCACCCGGAAACCCGGTGTGACCCGGCACTGGGATAAGGGCAACGTGTCACGGAGGTTAACGTGGAGGCCCTCCTCCGTGACACAGAGCCAACGCGTTGGCTTACTGGAATTTTAAAAAATTCCAGATTTGCCTTCAATGTGTCACGGAGGCCAACGCGGAGCATTGCCTCCGTGACACGGCGCCAACGCGCCAGTGCTCTGTTTCACTATCAAATTTTATTTTTCATACCTCGCCTCGTTTTCTCGATTCCACGTATTTTTCCTCCGGTATACCTGAAAATCACCTCACTAAACAAAAATTGGTTAAATTCATAGATTTCCCTACTAAAAATTAAAAATTACTAATTAAAATGCAAATCTAAACCTAGTCAAGAAAAAAGAAAAGATAATAAAATAGAAGAAAAACTTTACACTAAGAAAAAAAAAGATAGAGAGAAAAAAAATATTTTTCACGGGTTGCCTCCCGTGCAGCGCCTGGTTTAACGTCGCGGCTCGACAGCCTTTACGCTCAATTTTCTACTAGGGAGATGGACGATTTGACCCGATCATGGTCATCTCCCCAGTAGTTCTCACCCTTGTCTGGTGGCCTACCTAGTAACTCTCGGGAATCACTCAATCCATTTGCATTCCCATGATCAATCACGTTGATCACCGAGAGTTCCTTATAGACAGTCGGAAGCTTAGGTGCCTTGTACACGTCGAACACCTCAACCTTGTCGTGTGCTCGCATCGTGAGTTGACCCGCAGCTACATCGATCAATGCGTTTCCGGTTGCCAAAAATGGTCGTCCCAAAATAAATGGGACTTCTGCATCTGGCTCAAAATCCAGAACAATGAAATCTACTGGAAAAATGAGGGAACCTACCTGCACTAGCACATCCTCCACAATGCCATCCGGCTTAGCTAAAGACCTGTCTGCTAGCTGCAAGATCACTGTTGTAGGTCTAGGACTCTCTAGCCCTAACTTTCTGAATACCGAAGATGGCATCAGATTTATACTTGCCCCCAAGTCGCATAACCCACGAGCTCGGATACTTTGCCCAATCGTCAGCTGGATAGTAAAACTTCCAAGATCCTTCAGTTTAGTGGGCAACCTGTTCTGAATACGGGATGTGCATTCCTCCATTAAAGCCACCGTGGCATACTCGGTCAAGCGACTTTTGTTGGCCACGATGTCTTTGATATACTTTGCATATTTTGGCACACCCTGCAAGACATCAACAAGAGGTAAGTTAACATGTACCTATTTAAGTACCTCCATGAATTTCTGGAAACACGCCTCCTCCTTGTGTTTCTTAAGTCGTTGAGGGAACGGGGGTGGAGGCCTTGTTGGTTCAGCTTCTTTGGTCTTCCCCGTATCTGAGGTTTGTTCTCCCTCAACATATACTGCTCCTGACTTCTGAGGCGGTCTTTCCGGTTCCACCTCCTTTAATTGTAAACCACTCCTCGTGGTCACTGCATTTACCAGCTTAGGATTGGGATCCGTGTCGCTAGGTAGTCCTCCCCTTGGTCTAGTATTTTGGGCACTAGCAAATTGCCCAAACTGATATTCAAGAGCCTTGGTTGCCAATTGATTGTTCTTTACTTCAGCTGCCAATTTGACATAGTCAGCCTGCAATTGTGCCTGGTTGGCAATCATGGTCTTGAACATTTCCTCAATAGTCGGTGATGGTGGTGGAGGAGGGGCATTGTGATTTCTGAACTGATTCTGATAGCCTTGTTGCCCTCCTTGGTTTCTGTGCATACCCTGCCCTGAACCTTGGCCTTGTTGATTGTTGCTACCCCACGAAAAATTCGGATGATTCCTCCAATTCGAGTTGTAGCCACCACCAAACTGCTGTTGATTCCTCTGTGCATTGCCCACAAAGTTGACAGAATCAGGATTTGCATCATAGCATTCGGCTGAATGCTCACTACTACCACACACTTCACACCACATCTGTTGGACTGCATTAACTGAGGCTGAAGGCTGGTTCAAATTCATAGTGCTGAAGTGAGTGTTTAACTGATTTTGCAAAGCAGCTATCTGTGCAGCGATAGCTGTGAATCCATCCCCTTCGAACACTCCCGCTGCTTTCCTTGTCCACCCCTTGAAGAATCTGCATTCCATTCCGGATTGCCTTGTGAGATTCGGTTGAGCAAAGTGTACAGCTCCTCATAAGTCTTCTCCAGCGCTTGCCCTCCAGCTGCTGAGTCTAACAAAATTTTAGTGTGGGGTTCCAAACCCTCAATAAAAGTGTGGACCAACACCTCGTTTGACTGATGATGATGGGGACAGTCCCGCAACATGGACTTGAATCTTTCCCAGGCTTGATAAAGATTTTCTCCTTCCCTCTGTTTAAAACTTAGAATCTGACTTCTAAGTTTAGCTGTTTTACCTGAAGGGAAAAATCTGATCAAAAACTTCCTTGCAAGATCATCCCACGTTGATATAGAGTTGGGTGGTTCAGCTTTTAACCACCTCTTGGCTTCACCAAGTAAGGAAAATGGAAATAAGGTGAGCCGAACATAATCAGGTGACACTCCAGCGGGTATGTACGTGTCACTTATCTCCAAAAAGTTCTGGAGATGTTGTTGCGGATCTTCGTGAGGGAGACCGGTAAACTGCCTTCTCGTGTGCAAAAGTTGCACCATATTTTGCTTTAACTTAAATCTCCCCCCAGGCTCTGGTTTGCGGATGCTGGAATGTACATTATTAGCGTGTGGGATTGCCACCTCGCGAACCGACCTGGCTGCTACTTCCTCGGGCACTAACACTGCCCGCACAACTGCTGGATTGGGTTGCTCCATCATATACTGTTTGAGCAACTGCAGCTTCTTCCGAAGAGCTTCTCTACGTTGACTATGCAATTCACGTTCTGGCTCTAAGTAAGATTCCACCAGCTCCTTGTCCCTTACCAGTGTTCACAGAAATAAAAATCTGCAAAATACAGGCTAAGACCAAGTTGTTAACACTTAAGAAGATAAAAATACAAATACAGTAAATTTACACTAAACAAAATTTTACAAATCGCCTAGCCTCCCCGGCAACGGCGCCAAAAACTTGTTCGCGCTCTGCTGCTCGGTATATATTATACACCGACACGCTAGTGTACGTGGTCAAACAAGTAATAAAGTGGCTAAGTAGCCAAGTATCGATCCAAGGAGGCTGCTCTAGATATGCAAAACTGCCTAGTTTACTATATCTCTATTCTATTTCTAACTATGTTAACAACAATCCAATCAAGATTTGAGTAAGTTTTGTTTCTAAACTAATTATCTACTAAAATTAATAACTACTATTTACGTTGAGTTTAGACAATGGATATGCACATGCCAAGGTTAAGAACGAGTAATGAACTTGATAATCATGATAATTTGGTCATCTTCTTCTTTATATTGCTAGCCAAGAACGTTGCCTAGAAATTAAAACTTCCGTATTTAATTTCACTTTAGCTTCATAAACCATTCGTCTACATTTCTGTGATCAAATGCAATTTATGACCTAACACTACAATTCCGGTTCCTAAATTGACTAATACGGCTTTCAAGTATATTTCTATCAAGAAAGCACATCAAAACCCAATTTTCCCAAATCAAGTTAAGAACAATACCCTATTAATTCACAACTTTCCAATTTCATGCTCTCTCGAGTGAAATTGGACTTTTTAGATATACATTAATGGTGGCCAATCAAGAATGTAATAAGCACAAGAATTAATAGAACAACATGCAAGAAGAAGAAGAAACCATATCAATTATTACCAAGAATCATTACACAAGTTCAAAACCTCAGCAAGAAAGGAATTAGCCACTCATTCTTGGATTAATCATCCTAGAATGAGTGTAAATCATGCATACAATTGAAGGAAAAGAAGAAGGGAAAAGAAGAAAACTCTTATCTTTTCTATTCTTCAACTGCCACAAAACCACGTTCCTCTCTCCACTTCTGAACTCCACTAAAAAAACTAAAACTAAAAGAAGACTCCTTTAAAAATAACCTAAGTGTGCTATTTATACTAGTGGGAAATTTTTCCCGGAATAACAAGCAACGTGTCACGGAGGCCAACGCGGAGCACTGCCTCCGTGACACGGCGTGGACGCGGACCCTCTCTGGAAATTTCAGGGTCCGGATAATTGGCTTCAACGTGGCACGGAGGCCATCGCGGAGCCCTGTCTCCGTGCCACGGAGCTGTCGCGATGCCTCACTGGAATCTGCCAATTAATTTCCTCTCCAGGCAGTGTGCTACCGCGATGGCAGCGTGGCACGGCGCCATCGCGGAGCCAGTGTAAAATGTGCCATCTGAGGTCTTTTCCACGCTCGCATCCAAGTCCAACTCCGACATAAGTCCAACACGCATTTTTGCTCCTAAAAATCACATTATCCTGCAAAACAAATGCTAATCATGTTGGTTAGTATAAATTCGCATTTTATTGCCAAATACATGATATTATATACACATTGCACAACAAACAAGGTAAAAATGGTACGTTTGAGTATCACTTGGGCATATAAATCTGCCCAAGATCATCTATCTTTAAAGAGTTGACCTGCACACCCTTGCTAGACACCATATGGCGCAAAAATGCTACCGAGTTCAGCCAAATCTCACACTTGCTGAATTTAGCAAACAACTGGCGATCCTTGAGAGTGTGCAACACAATCCTTAAATGAGCAGTATGCTCCTCCTCGCTTTGAGAAATATGAGAATATCATCTACGAAGACAATCACAACCATGTCCAAATACTGCTTGAACACCCTATTCATCAAATGCATGAAAGATGCAGGAGCATTCGTTAATCCAAAAGACATAACTATGAACTTATACTGACCATACCGAGTCTAAAGGTTGTTTTCGGAATGTCACTCTCCCTAACTCTAAGTTGGTGGTAACCGGATCTGAGGTCTATCTTTGAAAATCACTTGCAACCCTGAAGCTGGTCAAAAAGGTCATCAATCCTAGGGAGGGGATGCTTATTCTTGATTGTGACATTGTTCAACTACTGATAATTAATGCACATCCTAAGGGAATCATCCTTTTTCCTGACAAAGAGAACCGGTGCACCCATCGGGATTTGGTAGGTCTAATGAAACCCTTATCTAGGAGATCCTTTAACTGCTTTTTCAACACCTTTAGCTCGGCTGGAGCCATTTTATAAGGAGGAATTGATATGGGCTGTGTATTGGGGAGAAGGTCAATACCAAAGTCAATCTCCTGTTCAGGAGGGACTCCTGGTAGATCATATGGATACACCTTTGGATACTCACATATAAAGGGAATTAACTGAAGAGTCCGGGTCTCAAACATAGCATCCTTGACCCAAACTAGATAGTACATACAACCCTTAGAGATCATCTTCCTAGACTTGAGATAGAAAACAAAGTGACCTACAGGTACAACTGAACTACCCTTCCACTCTAGGACTGGTTCAACTAGAAACCGAAACTCTACCATACGGGTTCTACAATTGACTGAGGCATAGCATGCATGTAACTAATCCATACTGAATATAATATCAAAATCGGTCATATCTAATCCAATAAATTGGCTAAGGTGACCTTCTAAAGAATCATGATAGGGCAATTTTTATACACCCATCGAGCTAAAACTAACTGACTGATAGGAGTAGAGACTGAGAAGGGTTCTAACAGGATTTTGGGATTGACTCTGAAACTAACAACAACATAAGGAGTCACGAAAGATAACGTAGCCCTTGGATCTAACAATGCATACACATCAAGATGGAATACTCATGACATACCAGGGACCACATCAAGAGAGACCTCCTTCTCCTGACGAAAAGATAGGGCGTAGAACCTATTCTTGCATTGTCCATCACCCGCACTAGAAAAGGTGCCCTACTGAGGTGGGTGAGCTGTAGGAGCTGCTAAAGTGGTAGCTAGGGCATGACCTCTACTGTCGCCCCTGCCTAGCTAAAAGATAATCTATGAGCATACGGCCGGGCTTCTCACACCCAAAACAACCATCAGTACCAACCAAGCCCTCGCCGGGTGCTTCCTGCCACACTTCCTACAAGCTAGAAAAGTATTCTCTCCTGACATGCTCCATTGAACTCTAGAGCCTTATGCATTACCCCCTGGTCATGTCTTGGTAAAGACGGGACACTAGTTGATAATGGAGCGGGGCTGACAATCTCTAGTGGGACTGAAGGCGATGTCCACCACCGTATCTTTGTTGGAAGTGCCCATGACTCCCTATCTTGGCCCTCTTGGCCTCCCTCTCTTTCTCCTTCATCTGCTCTGCCTCTATCTACTGCTATATATGATCAACCAAGAGAAATCTATATCATTGATCAATAGGGAGGTGATGCACTCCTTGACCAGTGAATCTGCCACTCCATTCACAAATTTGCTCATACGAGTCGCCGAATTAGCAACCATCTCTACTGCATACGTGGAAAACCGGGTAAACTCCAAAGAATACTCCTGGATAGTCCTATTGTTCTGCTTCAGGTTGACAAACTCGGCTACCTTTGCCCCTCTCAACTCCTTAGGAAATAATCCCTATCCAGGAAAGCGGTTACAAACTTCTCCCAACCCACAGGAACTGCTCCAACTCACCTGCTGTCCTTCCATTGACGGAACCATATGTGAGCAACCCCCTTCAAATGATAGAAGGCTAAGTTCACACTTTCCTCTCTAGTTACCCTCATAATCTAGGTGATCTTCTGCACCTCCTCAATAAACTCGTGTGGGTCCTCATCCACCTTTGACCCAAGGAACTCAGGTGGGTTCATATTGATGAAGTCTCACACTCTTGCCGTGACTACATTCCCATTTTGAGGAACATGGGCCACTGCTTGCTGGTTGACCTGAGCGGTCATGGCCTGTGCTAACATCTGAAATGCCCCCTAAACTTGGCATGAATGACCTGCTCGGACAAGAGATTCGATGGAGCTGGTGGGCCTGGCTGATGCCCATCTCCATTGCCAATGCCATGGCCATTTCCATTTCCATTTCTCCTTCCATCGACTCAGCATAGAGGCATATTTCTGCAAACGCATATAGCACGAGTTAGAGGAAAAGAGAGATATTTCATCGCATGACATAGATCATGAAATAAGGGAAACTTCCTAGAACGTATTGTAGCCTCTTCCCTATAAGTGTGGCATTCTTTGAATACCCTAGGGCACACATAAATCTTTTCTATGATACCAAGTTTGTCACGACCCGAGTTGAGACCCTAGGCTGAGACACAAGACCTAGAACCGCGAGTGACTCCAAGCTAACCCATGGTACATATCTAGCATAATTTAAGAGCATAATCAAGTGGAAATTAACATAAGAATGGATAAACGGTAAGCCTAAA
The DNA here is from genome assembly GCA_035772735.1 of Datura wrightii. Classification (NCBI taxonomy): domain Eukaryota; kingdom Viridiplantae; phylum Streptophyta; class Magnoliopsida; order Solanales; family Solanaceae; genus Datura; species Datura wrightii. The sequence continues at coordinate 15,912,462 of JASDFA010000003.1, forward strand.
TATCATAAAGCATAAATAAAAGCGATAATATCACAACATTGAGTCACAAAGCTGATCATGCTAAGTCTATGTCTGAAAGCCTCTACTATCTGATGAGATGTTGGAACAAGCCCCCAACTGACTCCGAGTCTGAAACTAAAACAAAACATAACAAGCATTAACTGAATAGATGTCCTCATATGATGAGGACTCACCCAAAGAAGGATAGAGCTAGACTGAGCAAGTACGAGCTAGTGACGACACTGGGAGGGATCACACAAACCTATATCATGAGATGATATAGCATAGAGTATGCAGTCAGTACCCTAAATGTAATGAGTATGAAAGGTAAGTAAAACATGCTAATAAAATGTTAGTATGAAATAATGAATATAAATCAAGATAGATCATGAGAGTAAAGACCGCATGCTAAAAGGCATAAACATAATGACCCAAAGTTTAAAAATCAAAATCATATAACTTGTCATGCTTGAAATCGTAACAGAAACCTAATCATCTAATTAATGGGTCAAATACACTATAAAACATAATATCATAATTCATGAGCATAAGTAACTTAAATCATGGGGAACAAAAAGAGACTCGCCAAAACCGACAACCGCCATGTATGAGCGTATGATTATCCCACTTCTTGCCCATGTGGAGGAGAGTGTCATGCCCCGAGTTTACACCCTGGACGGAACACGGTACTTGGAGTCACAAGTGACCCCAAGTCAACCCCTGGTTTATCATACACTGGCATCCTGAGTAACATACAAATACATACAACAGAAGTTTAAAGAAAAAATATAAATAGTTGAAAGGAACAAAGCTGGTTCATAATATATGAAAAATTAGAACAAAGCTACAAGTTTGAAAAATCAATGAGTCTGAAAGCCACTATGACTGATGAGTTGCTGGGACAAGCCCCTAGCTAACTCCATATCTAAATAGAAGAAATGAAAATAAAGATGAAATAAATAAATATCCGCCCTCGAAAGATGAGGACTCACCAACTAGTAAGGCTGAGGTCTTCGAGGAACAATCGACAAATGAAGCTGAGACTAGGATCCTGCAGCTGTATCATAAAACAATACAAAATAAAAGTATGCGTCAGTACTTTGAATGTACTGAGTAAGTGAGAGGAACATAACACAAACTGATATGGTCTGATAGACCCTGTCTAATGGTCAAAGCATGTTCTAAGTTTGGACTACCGTTCTGAACTGAACTGAATGAACTGAAACTGGACTGAATTGACTAGTGGAAGAGTCTATAACCGACATATAATCATGTGAGCTAGACGTGGAGTCCGATGTATACACTCCATCGGTAGGACCCAATATACCTTGCCAGGGTATAAAGGCATGAATTTGGTGATCAAAAGAGTCTGGGGCCAATCAGGCCAATGCATACTATAACCTACACTGGCAACGTAGTTTTGGGAACCTAGGTGTGCTGAGACCCTGGTCTGCTTGGTGCTAAGTCCTACTCCCACTTGATAGTCCTAGACTGAATACTAGGCTGATAGCTAGAAACTGGGGTCAAAGACTAGTCATGTATACATATTTGAAAGCACCCTGAGAGTCTTATCGGACCAGATTCTGAAATTGGATTCTAGACTGGTTAAAGCTACTTATCTAGAAGCGTCGTAACCATCTAAGAACAATTGTAATTTGAAATTGGGGTCCTAAGGATAGTCAGAGCTACATATCTAAAGTGTCATGACCGCCTAGTGGACCAATAAACTAAATTCTGAATCCGATTCTGATAATTGGGAGGTAATATTAACACCCCGGGACATTCTGTAGTCAAACTGATCATCTGACATTTTTCGACTGACACTGAGAATTTTAACATTCTTACTAAAGCTAAATTGACGATATTCCGATTGAAATTCAATGCTACTAACAAAACGGGAATTCGTAACACTGATAGAATCAAGCTAAGGTTCGAGATTCCAGCAATAATGCAAATTCAGGATTTTCTAACTAAATAATAAGGCTAAATTTCACTTCACAAGATTTAAGATCATTTCAATCACAAACTAATGGAAAACATCTAATATTAACATGGTATGGTATTTCACATGATTTAGAAAAATTATGACTAACAATTTCCTAACATTTTGGAATTTCAGGGCTACAACTGATAGAGAGAAATAGGAAGGAATTTGGGGACACAAGGGAAGAACTATTCCCTTGTTGAATTCCCACATACCTGATAAAGAAATCTGACAAAGTTCCTTGAGAATGTGAGGAGAAGTAGACTGCCCTAGTTCTTGCTCTGAGAGTTCCTGAGAGAATTCTACAATCTATTTTCTAAAGGTCTGAGTGAGGATTGAGGAAAGAAACTGTTTAACCCCACTAATAAGTCTGAAAATATGCTTAAAACAATGTAGTTTAAGGTTTAAGAGGATAGGAATTTACTGAAAGGCCCTTGAAAACTCGCAGGGAAAACTGACTTACAGTCCCCACGAGTGACCTAACGGGTCGTGGTCACACTCGTGAGGTGCACTGCCTAGAAAGCACAGATGGTCACCATGAGGGATGCAATGAGTCGTGGTTGGTGGCCACGACTCGTGGTCACCGTCCGTGGAATACATTGTGCCAATATTCCTAGGAGTCCCCATGGGTGACACCACGACTTGTGGTGTCCCAAACGAGCCGTGGTGCGGACCCGTTGGGTTCCCAGCCTTATATATATCCTAGACCATGGGTCATACCATGACTCGTGGTGTTGACCACGACTCTTGTTCACCCTCGTGGTCTCCACTTTATCCAGATTTCAAATTAAACTCCCAGGCCTCACCATGAGTCACTTAATGACTCATGGTCACTCCCCACGGGTCACAGAATGATTCATTCTGTGACTTGGTGTAGATTTTACAGTTTTCTCTAAATTTAGTTCGAGGTCTAGTCTTTGAGTTTCTGGGACATTACAATATCTCCCCCTTGGGAACATTCGTCCATGAATGTTGGAAACACGTAGGAAAATAGAGATTGGCAATATTTATATCCAAATACTGATCATGAAAGCTGAAAATTAGCAGAATGACTATCTCTGAACTGAATGACAATTCAGAACTGGATTCACTAATCATTTACATGTTCATTTACATGAAAGAAATTGAGACGTATGAACTAAAAGAAGTTTTGGGAAGGGAGTTGATACCTTGAGCTAAAACTGAGTCAGAAGGAAACAAATAGGGGTATCTGGCCATCATACCCACTTCGGCCTCCCACGTAGCTCCCTCAACATGCTAATTTCTCTATAAGACCTTGACTGAAGCTATCTCCTTGTTCCTCAGCTTACCAACCTGACGGTCACTGATCTGAACTGGGAACTCCTCATATGAGAAACTATCCTTCACTCTCACACTCTCCAATGGCACAATTGCAGTTGGATCACCAATGCAGTTTTTCAATAGTGATACATGGAATACTGGGTGCACCAAAGCTGACTCTAAAGGTAATTCCAACTCATAGGCTACTTTGCTAATTTGCCTCAGAATTTTGTAGGGTCCCACGTATCTCGGACTGAGCTTTCCCTTCTTCCCAAACCGCATCACCCCTTTTATGGGTGAAATTTTCAGATAGACCCAGTCTTCCACAACAAACACCAATTCTCTTCTCCTCACATCAACATAAGATTTCTGACGGCTCTGAGCTATTTTCAATCTTTCTCTGATGCGCTATACCTTCTTCATAGCTTTATGAACCTAGTATTGTCCGATTATTGTCACTTCACCAACCTCAAACCAACCAATAGGAGACCTACACCTTCTACCTTACAATGCCTCAAATGGGCCATCTGGATGCTGGAGTGATAACCATTGTTGTATGAAAACTTGATAAGAGGCAAGTGGTCATCCCAACTTCCCTTGAAATTGATCACGCACGCTCTCAACATATCTTCTAGGGTCTAAATAGTCGGATTAGCTTGCCCATCTATCTACGAGTGAAAAGTTATACTGAGCTTGACCTGGGTACCAAGTCCTTTCTGAAAAGACTTCTAGAAATGCGAGGTGAACTGGGTACCTGATAACGGGCAAAAATATATGCCCGAGATACTCTTTATTACTTCAATTAGTCTTGTTTATCTAAGTTATTGTATACATTTTCATGTAATTTTATATAATGTGGAGATATGTGCTAACCAACATGATTAGCCTTTGTTTTGTAGGTTTTGATGATGTTTGAGTAACTAATCCATGAGTTGGTGAAGTAGAAGCTTGGAAACGGAATTAACACGCGAACGTCGGTAAGGAAGAGGCACAAAACAGCCCACCGGCGCGTCGACAAGGTGCCACGGCAGGCAGGCCGCTCAAAACAGCCCACCTGCGCATTGGCAATGTGCCACGACAGGTGGACTCCGCGACCATGGGGCTGTAACGCGCTTCCCAGGCAGCGTGACACGTTGCCAACGCGGCAAGGTGCTGCTTGGGCCGATTTCGGGTGATTTTCCAGAAAGCCTCCGCGTTTGTAGCGTGTCACGGAGGCCGTGCTCCGCGATGCACTCCGTGACACGTTGCTTGTTAATTCGGGAAAGATTCCTACTAATATAAATAGCACACTTAGGTTTATTTTTGAGAGGAAGACTTGGTGGAGCTAGGACGGGGGTTAGCAGCAGTTGAGGGACGGAAAAGCTAAGGGTTTTTCTCTCTTTCTTTCTTCTTTCAATCAATTGTACGTATGATTTACACTCATTTGAGGATGATCAATCCACAAATGAGTGGCTAATTCTCTACCTTGCTAAGGTTTTGAACATGTGTAGTGAATTTTGATTGTGAATTATATGGTTTTTCATCTTCTTCTTTCATGTTGTTCTATTAATTCTTGTTCTTACTGCATTAGTGTGTGGCCAACATTAATGTACATCTAAAAAGTCCAATTTCACTCGAAAGAGCAAGAAATTGGAAAGTTGTGAATTAATAGGGTATTGTTCTTAACTTGCTTTGGGAAAATTGGGTTTTGATATGCTTTCCTGATAGAAATATACTTGAAAGCCGTATTAGTCAATTTAGGAACCGGAATTGTATTGCTAGGTCATAAATTGCATTTGATCACAGAAATGTAGACGAATGGTTTATGATTCTAAAGTGAGATTAAATACGAGAGTTTTAATCTCTAGGCTAATGTTCTTGGCTAGCAACATGAAGAGAAGAATAACCGAATTAAGATTACTATCGAATTCATTACTTGTTCTTAACCTTGGCATGCTCATATCCATTGTTCCAATTCAAGTAAATGTTTGTTAATAGTTTTAGTATATAATTTATAAACAAAAAATTATTTAACTTTTGGTTACGTTGTTGTCAGCATAATGAGAAGTAAACTAGAATATAGTATACTTAAGCAATTTTACTTATCCAGAGTCTCATTGGATCGATACTTGGCTTACTTAGCCACTTTATTACTTGTTTGACCACGTGCACTTGCGTGTCGGTTTTTACCCCATACCAAAGCACCGAGCAAGTTTTTGGCGCCGTTGCCGGGGAGACTTGGCAATTGGTGAAATTGTTTTAAGTATAAATTTACTGTATTTTGGTTTTATTTTCTTAAGTGTTGACAACTTGGTCTAGTGTTTGTTTTAATTCTTCTTTATTTTATTTTATTTTTCTGCTTGTTCGTACACCCTTATTGACATGACATCGTGGAATATAAATGGGTTCAATGGTGGATACTCATATTTTAGTGAATCTTGTCTGAACTGTGGAGGACCCCACTTGTGGCAAAACTGTAATACGTGCAATATATGTGGGTGTCAATATGGCCATTGGGGTGATTTTCCAAAGGCATATTCCCCTCCCCAAGCCCCTACTATGATCCTTCTGTTGTTTTTTCTGAATATAGGCATGCTGAAAATGAGGACTTGGGACGCCAAGCTCGAATAGAAGACATGTTGAAACAACTCTTGGAGCAATCAAAAGCAATGAAGGAGGCGATGGCAGTATTGAGAAATCAGCAAGAAGAGAATGCAGAGGCTCTAGAAAGGATGACCATCAAATTCACGGAGATGATCGCTGAAGCTGAAGCGTGTGATAAATCACAGACAACAGTTTTAGCCGATATTCAAGAGGAACTACAAGAGGACGACAAGGGTGAATTTTTGGATGAAGCCCAACAATTCGAATCTCTTGAGTGTCCCCGTGATGGGCTCACACTTATGGAAAATCCATTCTTGGAAGAAGAGTTAGCGTATCCCCCAGTCGACTTTAATGGTGAGATAGATGTCGATGTCGAGAAGGTATATACAAGTAAGGAGGTCAAGCAAAATGCAGTTTCAGAGTTGAGGTGTATTGGACCACACTCTACGCATTTTTCAACATTAAATTTGGTTGACAACATAGAAATAGAGTCTTCCAAGTTTGTAGAGAAATGTCTAGAGGAGGACCAAGCACCATATATTTTGAAATTTGCTAACTCAGAAAGACAAAATGACTTCGCTTACTTAAGGACCAATAAATGCAAAATGCAACATCTACTGTTTGGTCCTTACAATTTTTCACCACCACCCCTGGAGCATAAGAGGAAATTAGAGAAGAAATTAGGGGTGAGATTCATATCCTCAAGGTGGAGGAAAAAGTGGTGAAACTTGGTACGTCGTGCCGCGATGTAAAATTAGGCGCTTCTTGGGAGGCAACCCAAGGGTACCATTTTAATTTCTTGCATTTATGTTTATTTTATTTATTTTTCATCTTGTGTTGTTTTGGTGGAAAGTTAAGCACAGATGGAGGGGAAGTCTGAGTACCCGTGGAGGAGGAAGCTAACAAGCATGGAAAAGAAAAAGTGTGGGGTCGAACACCCACTTGTCCATAGTTGAAGAAAACCATGCTGTCAGCTAGGCCTAAAGGCCTCAGGGAGTATTTCTCACCCTTTGTAACCTTTAGTTTGATGCTATGCGGACATAGCATGATTTAAGTGTGGGGTGAGGGAAATTTCTAGGAAATTTCAAAATTTCTGTGCTTAATGATTTTTGGTGAATGTAATGCTTGTACAAAAGTTGGTGAGAAATTTGAAAATTTGAAAAATTTGAAAAATTTTTGTGAATTAAGCATGACTTCATCACCCGTTGGTTTTTCTTTTCGGTTCTTTTCCGACGGGGGGTATTTGAACCGAAGAATAAATTTTTTTTTTTTCTTTTTTCTTTCTTTCCTTGGTCTGTATATAAAGTTTTTTTAGTCATAGCTAGGGACTGTTTCCGACGATGGATGGATGACGACCGTCTTGAGGAAAATTAGTCGATAGGTTTTGAGTTTTGAAACCATAACTAATTGGTGCTGGATGTTCTTGTTATGTGCTATACATGGTTGTAAGATGCAAGTATGTTCAGTATGAAGCATGCAATTATATAACTTTGTTTGAGACACTTAGGCTCTTGAATTTGACTCAATATGTTTGAAGCTTAATTCTGAATTCTTGTGATTAGCTGAGTAAGAGTCTACTGAATGTGTCTTGATTTGAGCATGTGCCATGAGTGTAAGGTTTTTGAGTATTCCGTGCTATTGTGGATTGTCTAGAACTTTCCTGGTGTGTTTATAAAACGAAATGAAGGATGTGAATTGTAGGAAATGATATAGGCATTTCTTTGCATGAACCAAACTTTTATCCCTCATTATACCTACCTTGAAAAATTAATCCTAGTTAACCCCATTGAACCTTGAGCCTATTCTTTGACAGCTGCAACAATAGCTTAGTCCTTTTTCTTCATTAGCCTTGAAATTGAACCAAAACTCCGAAGCGCTTAAAGGAAAAATCCGAAAGGGTAAAGGAGTGAGAAGAATGGAAAAGAAGGAAAAATAGCAAGTTGTAAATAGTTGAGAAAAGGAAAAAGGTGCATTTGTGTGAAAATGGTTGGTTATTAGTAGGGAGTAAGAAAAGGAATGAATGAAACATATTGCTTAAGTACTCCTTACTAATAAGCTAAAAGTGTCGAAAGAAATGGGGGAACAAAAGAGGAAAAAGAAAACTAAAAGGAGAAAAAAGGTGAAGTGAGGGAAGGGAAGTTTGTAATGAAGGCGTGATGTATTAAAAGCGCTTAGGAAAGATAGTCAATATTACTGATCATAATAGTACCTACCGGCACCTGAGTTACATTACAACCTAAAAAGTCCTACTTGATCTTACATTCACACATCCTTATATTAGTGGAATAAAACACTAAGGGCAAACTTATGGGTCATTACATAATGCATGTGAATTCTTTGTTAGAGTGAGCGTAATTCTATTCATGTACCCACACATGTTGTGATATAAAAATTGTTGTTGCATGTGAAATTGGGTAACTCTCTTTCCGTGAGGGGCACATGTTGAATGAAGGATATAATTCATGTGGGATTTCTTAATCAGATGATTTGCATGAGTTTGCTAAAATTGAGAGTCGATTCTTGAGGTTAAGAAGTCTTAACATGGTTGTACTTCATTTCAATGATCAAATCAGGCATGCTCTATTTTTAGCTTGTATCTTACGTAATCATTATAGTCGTAACCTAAATTATCTTGCTAAATTAGTTATGTAGGAGTCTCCATTTGCATGATATGTAAAAGGTTGTTTGAGGACGAACAAGGCTTTAAGTGTGGGGTTGTGATAACGGGCAAAAATATATGCCCGAGATACTCTTTATTACTTCAATTAGTCTTGTTTATCTAAGTTATTGTATACATTTTCATGTAATTTTATATAATGTGGAGATATGTGCTAACCAACATGATTAGCCTTTGTTTTGTAGGTTTTGATGATGTTTGAGTAACTAATCCATGAGTTGGTGAAGTAGAATCTTGGAAACGGAATTAACACGCGAACGTCGGCAAGGAAGAGGCACAAAACAGCCCACCGGCGCGTCGACAAGGTGCCACGGCAGGCAGGCCGCTCAAAACAGCCCACCTGCGCGTTGGCAACGTGCCACGGCAGGTGGACTCCGCGACCATGGGGCTGTAACGCGCTGCCCAGGCAGCATGACACGTTGCCAACGCGGCAAGGTGCTGCCTGGGCCGATTTCGGGTGATTTTCCAGAAAGCCTCCGCGTTCGTAGCGTGTCACGGAGGCCGTGCTCTGCGATGCACTCCGTGACACGTTGCTTGTTAATTCGGGAAAGATTCCTACTAATATAAATAGCACACTTAGGTTTATTTTTGAGAGGAAGACTTGGTGGAGCTAGGACGGGGATTAGCAGCAGTTGAGGGACGAAAAAGCTAAGGGTTTTTCTCTCTTTCTTTCTTCTTTCAATCAATTGTACGTATGATTTACACTCATTTGAGGATGATCAATCCACAAATGAGTGGCTAATTCTCTTCCTTGCTAAGGTTTTGAACATGTGTAGTGAATTTTGATTGTGAATTATATGGTTTTTCATCTTCTTCTTTCATGTTGTTCTATTAATTCTTGTTCTTACTGCATTAGTGTGTGGCCAACATTAATGTATATCTAAAAAGTCCAATTTCACTCGAAAGAGCAAGAAATTGGAAAGTTGTGAATTAATAGGGTATTGTTCTTAACTTGATTTGGGAAAATTGGGTTTTGATATGCTTTCCTGATAGAAATATACTTGAAAGCCGTATTAGTCAATTTAGGAACCGGAATTGTATAGCTAGGTCATAAATTGCATTTGATCACAGAAATGTAGACGAATGGTTTATGATTCTAAAGTGAGATTAAATACGAGAGTTTTAATCTCTAGGCTAATGTTCTTGGCTAGCAACATGAAGAGAAGAATAACCGAATTAAGATTACTATCGAATTCATTACTTGTTCTTAACCTTGGCATGCTCATATCCATAGTTCCAATTCAAGTAAATGTTTGTTAATAGTTTTAGTATATAATTTATAAACAAAAAATTATTTAACTTTTGGTTACGTTGTTGTCAGCATAATTAGAAGTAAACTAGAATATAGTATACTTAAGCAATTTTACTTATCCAGAGTCTCCTTGGATCGATACTTGGCTTACTTAGCCACTTTATTACTTGTTTGACCACGTGCACTTGCGTGTCGGTTTTTACCCCATACCAAAGCACCGAGCAGTACCTCTATCTGAAATAATGGATAATGGCACCCTATGAAGTCTGACCAACTCCTGGATATAAAGCGTAGTGTAGTCCTCAGCTGAATATGTAGTTTTAACTGGGAGAAAATGTGTTGACTTAGCCATTCGGTCTACTACTACCCAGATAGAATCATGTTGCCGACGAGTTCGAGGCAGACTCGTAATAAAGTCAATGTTCACTTCTTCCAACTTCCACATGGGTATGCTAATATCCTGGGTCATACCTCCCGGTCTTTGGTGCTCTACCTTGACTTGCTGGCAGTTCGGACACTTAGCTATGAATTCGGCTATATCTCTCTTCATGCCGTTCCACCAATAAATATCCCGCAAATTGCAAGTACATTTTAGTAGCACCAGGGTGGATTGAGTATCTCGAGCTGTGTGCTTCAACCAATATCTACTATCTCAAGTCATTGACGTAAGGTACACATAATCTACCCTGGTAATGGAGCACACTATCTCCTCCTTCGGAGAAACCCTCAACCCCCTTCCTGAGAATTGCTTCCTTAAGTTTAAGTAAAATGGGATCTTCATCCTGTTTAGACTTAACCTCAACAACCAAAGAGGAATCTGGCCCTCTCTGCATTACCACTCCACCCTCAGCCGAGTCAACCAATTACACCCTTAACCAAGCTAGTCTGGGAATATCCTTTGCCAATTTCTTTGTGCCTTCCTCAACATGAGTCACGCTACCCATAGACACTTTGCTTAGGGCATTAGCCACCATATTGGATTTGCCCTAGTGATATAGCACGCTCATTTCATAATCCTTCAGGAGCTCTAACCACCTTCTCTGACGGAGATTTAGGTCCTTTTGACTGAATACATACTGAAGGCTCTTGTGATCGATGAAAACATCAACGTGGGCCCGTACAAGTAATGTCTCCATATTTTCAACCCGAATACCACCGCCACCAACTCCAGGTCATGAGCTGGATAATTCTTCTCATGAACTTTGAGATGTCTGGAGGTGTAAGCTATCACCTTGCCCCACGACATCAGAACGCAACCGAGTCCAACTCTGGAAGTATCACAATATACTACAAACCCGTCTGATCCTTTCGGTAGGGTCAACACAAGAGCGGTAGTGAGTCGAGTTTTTAATTTCTAGAAACTCTTCTCACACGCATCTGACCACTGGAATTTCACCTTCTTCTGAGTCAGCCTAGTTAGAGGATATGCTATAGAAGAAAAGCCTTCCACAAAGCATCAGTAATAACTGGCCAACCCAAGAAACTTCTGATTTTTGTTGGGGAGGTAGGTCTAGGCCAGTCTTTCACTGCTGCTATCTTTTGAGGATCAACCTGAATACCCTCACCCAAGACCACATGACCCAGGAAAGTCACGGAGTATAACCAAAAATTTGCACTTGCTGAACTTGGCAAACAACTGGCCGTCTCTGAGTGTCTGAAGTACTATCCTTAGGTGATTAACAAGCTCTTCCTCATTTCTAGAGTACACCAGAATTTCATCGATAAATATAATGACGAACATATCTAGATACAGCTTGAAGATAAAATCAGGTCTATAAAGGTTGCATGGGCATTTGTTAGCCCGAAGGACATAACTACAAACTTGAAGTGACCATACCGAGTCTTGAAAGCTATTTTTGGTATGTCACACTCTCTAACTCTTAGCTGGAGATACCCCGACCTGAGATCTATTTTGGAGAAACAACTGGCTCCCTGAAGTTGGTTGAACAAGTCATCAATTATGGGTAGAGGATACCTGCTCTTGACTGTGACCTTATTCAACTGACGGTAATTGATGCACATTTTGAGGGTACCATCTTTCTTTCACACGAATAGCACTAGAGCACCCCAAAGAGAGATGCTGGGTCTAATGAAACCCTTATCAAGAAGATCTTCTAGCTGCTCCTTCAACTCCTTAAGTTCAGCTGGAGCTATTCTATAAGGAGGGATAGAGATGGATGAGTATTTGGAATAAGGTCTATGCCGAAGTCAATTCCCCGTTCAGGAGGAACTCCGGGAAGATCTTCGGGAACACATCTGGAAACTCGCAGAAAACAATGACTGACTAGATAGTTAGGGTCTCAGAGTCGGAATCCTTGAACCCAACTAGATGGTAAATACATCCCTTAGAAATAAGCTTCCTGACCTTAAGGTTGGAAATAAACCTACCCTTTGGCGCTGAACTACTGCCTGACCATTCTAGAGCATAAAAATGGTTTTGGCATTGACCGCCCTCAATACCTTGAGGTCGATGATTGGGTATTTTTGAAGGTGTCTCCCATGAAAGGAGTGATGAGGTTTGGAAAGAAGGGGAAATTTAGTCCCCGCTATGTCGGCCCGTATAGGATAGTGAGACGTGCTGGCAAGGTGGCTTATGAATTGGAGTTGCCCTTAGAATTAGCTTTTGTGCACCTTGTATTCCATGTGTCGCTTTTGAAAATTTTTTGGCTAATCCAGCTCTAGTTGTCCCGGTGGGCAGTGCTGGTATAAAAGACAGCCTCAATTATGAGGAGGTTCCGGTAAAAATACTGGATCATCAGGTTCGAAGACTAAGGAACAAGGAAGTAGCTTCAGTTAAAGTTTTATGGAGGAATCAGCATGTTGAAGGAGCTACGTGGGAAGCCGAAGCGGATATGATGGCTAGGTACTCACATTTATTCACTATCGGCTTAGTTCCAACTTGAGGTATTAGTTTTGACCTAAAACTCTATTTAGTTTACATGTTCAGTTCATGTGCCCAAGTTTCTTTTATGTATGTGGATGTATGTATGATTTGTGAATTCAGTTCATCTATGTAGTTTGAATCAGAGATAGCCATTCCATCAGTTTTCGGCTTAAATGATCAGTATTTGAATATGTTGATTGCATATCTCTTCTTTTCTATATGTTTTCCAATATTTGAGGATGAATGTTCCAAATGGGGAGATATTGTTATACCGCGGAAGCCCAAAGATCAGACTCGAGAGTTGAAACGGGGAGAAACTTAAAATTTGGCATCAGGCACAGAACGAGTCATGAGGAGATTCGTGAGAGTAGCCCACGAGTTGTTATGTGACTTGTGGGGATGCCCAGTTGATGAGTTTGCAGTTTGGGAAATAGGATCCCCATGGGCGTGACCAAGACTCGTGGTCAGGCCCCACGAGTCATTAGGTTAGTCATGGGGTAGGTGAGCAAGAAGAAAGAAGAAGAGAGGCAGTGCACTTAACAGAAGGACCCTATGAGTCGTGGTCAGTCCCCACGATTCGTGGGAGTGTCGTGGTCAGCTAAGTTGAAGAATTCTTAGTATTGAGGCAGTATACATAATGAGTGGTGACCATGACCAGTAATGAGTCGTGATGCCTTCCATTATGATCCAGGAGACCTAATGAGCAGTATATTTCACATATCAAAGCATGAGTCGTGGCCATAGAGGACAAGTCGTTGGGTCCCTCATTGGGACCATCAGGCAGTTATTTTCTATGAATTTAGTAAGGTATATTTCATAATTCCTAAGTTCCTAAGGCCTAAACTACGTCGTTTTGAGTTATGAATGATGACTTTTAAGGGGTTAAGTTCATTTTAGGCCAATTACACTCATGCACGCAAGGTAGAAAGGTTAGAGAGGGTGATTAAGCTAGTGTTCTTCAATTTCCTTTCAAATTCCTTTTGGGCATCTAAAGAAGTGTAAGAATCAGCTACCAACACGTATGTAGGGTTATGAATGGGTGATTTCTTTCACACCCATGCCCAATCCCTCTGTAAATCAAGAATGTTCCATGTCTAATCTATGGGGTTTTAACCAATGCATGAAGTTCCTAATTCTTTACATGGGTATGATTTAAATATGGTTCTACCAAGGAATTATGAAGCATGGGCAAGTTTTATAATGTTTCAATTAAAAATCATGGTTCTAGTTTTATGAATTAAAAGCCCATTGATGAGAAGTTCATGAAAGATGAGATTTGTGATGAATGTATGATGGTGATGAGATATTATTATGATGAAAAGCATATTTTCAAGCTACCCATGTTTATAATCATGTTTTCGATATGAATTGAGTATTTTCAAGTATGATAAAGCTTTGGGCAATGCCCACATGTTCAAACTATGACTCATGATTTCCCGAATTGAGCTTACCACATGGTTTTGGAGTGAAGAATCCCAATTATTTTTCAGCTTGTGGTATGGTTTGAGTTAAAGCTTCTTATATGCATGATTTCATATTTGAGATGTATTTAATTACTAAGCTTCATCAATAGACGATGTTGAGCTTCGTTGAATAATGATGTAGAGCATATGCATGTTATGGGAGTAGTGTCTAGCACCGAGTAGGCTAAGGGTCGATCACCCTATGCCTCAGAACTACACGCCAACATAGGTTTGTACTTATATGTTACTCCGAGACCTCCCATGTGAGCTATCCCCGACCCTATTGTCTCATGAGCTTGATATCGATATCATGGTATCGTTCCTAGACCTGGCAAGTCTTTGGACAGCTCTACCCACTTGAGTGTGATAGTTGGGACCATGTAAGCTCTATCGTGGTATGTCGGTTAAAAGACGAGTCTCCCATTGTTCCTCATAATTTCAGTTATGCATGTTCATCATTCATGAGATTTCTATATCTATATATGTTCTAAATCAGGTTTGACTTAATGTTCAGTGTTACTTATAAACATCAGATTCAGCTTTAAGTCAATCAGTTCAGTTATGACGTATGTTATGTTATGATGAGATCATGATTTCAGAAAGAATACATGCAAGCCCTACTCTCAAATTCTTAATGTCTATCTTTTATATTATGCATGTCTTTAAATGATTTTACTTACTTAAGCGGTTTTATTTACCTTGCATACTCGGTACATTCCACGTACTGACTGCATATTCTATGATGTATAGTTTCATGATATATGATCAGGTTCTCAGGATCAGCCCCGATCATAGTTAGTTTCTGAGTTAGCAGTGCACGTTGTTGGTGAGTCCTCATCTCCCGAGGACTAGACTATTCAGATTTTCTTATGTACTTTCAGTTTCAGATTGTTGAGTTAGTTGGGTTCTTTTCCCATCAACTCATCATGTTTAGAGGCTTTTCAGACATACGGTTGTATTCAACTTCAGATTGTGTCTTCTGATGTTATGTTTAATCTATACTTCCACTATGATTATCTTGTTGATTCTTCTATTTTATTGATTGATTTAGATGTATGCTTATGCCATGGGTTGACTTGGAGTCTCCAGGGGATCCTTGTCCTATGTTGCGATCCAGACCTCCATTTGGGTCGTGACAGTGACCAATCCGTTAGGTGCACCACCCATTCTTCCTCTTCCTTCCATCAACCTTGACCACGACTGACTTAATGAGTCGTGGGGCTGACCACGACTAGTGGTAATGCCTGTGGTTACTCAAACTTGAAATTTCCAACTTATGTCAAACTCCTCACCATGGGTCACTTAGATGACTCGTGGTCATCCTGATGGGTCACTGGACTACTCGTCCTGTGACCTGGTGCAGAAAGTCCTACTTTCTCCATTTCAACTTCCAGGTCAGATCTTAGGGCTTTTGGGGTATAACAATATCTCCCCCTGGGAACATTCATCCTCGAATGTTGAAAATCATACAGAAAAGCAGAGAAATGCAATCATCATATTCAAATACTGATCATACATGCTGAAAATTGACGGAGTGGCTAACTCTGATTCGAACTACATGACTGAACAGAATTCACGAATCATACATACATGCTTTGGCATGAAAGAAACTCGGACACACAAACTGATCATGAAATTGATCTTATTAAAAATGGGAGCGTATGGATTAATTCAAATCAATATGGAATTATTACCTCACGCCCATTCTATATTTTCTCCTTGGTTGATGATAATCGGTACAATTCAAATAATCTATGCAACCATTTCATGAATAAAATGTGACCAATTGATCAACCAACAAAATCACTTGTTACAAATAAGATATTGTTGATGCATCAAAAGAGAAAAAGAGATCTACTATTTTTCCTTTTAGAAAATCTAAAATTCAATATAAATAAATAAATAAATAAATAGGAGACTGGAAATGAAATTCTCTTTCTCGGATCTATTCTTCACCACACTGTTCGAACAAAACAAAAATACCGGATGTAATGACATGGAAATCTACAATAAAAATGTATTGTTCTAGGGTATATTAAGGTTCAGTCTTCGGTTCATATTTCATCGACCAATCCTTCCTAATTCACATCTTTGTTGAAAGAATTTCTTTTGTATTCCTTACATAAGAATTCAGAAAATACCGGATCGCCACCTACACAAGTAAATCCAAAATGGAATTTTATTTTGACCCAATTTTTTCTCTCCTTATCACTCAGAAAAGACAAAAACATTCAGGATAGCAAACATTCTTTAGAATTTCTCTTAGATTCAAACCCATAACTGATGATAGAACTAGAATAGATATTTTTTGTTTCCTACTTACACGAGCCCATATCCTTGCTTTTCTATCAATATCTAATTCTGATCTTCCTCCCCAATCCGATATTATGGTGCCAGTATAGACTGAAATTCTGTTATGGTCCAATTCTGATTGTTAATAAATACTGGGACTTTGCAATATTTGATTGATCACAATCCTATATATTCCATTGACTACAGAAATTCCCAGGGAATTCATTAGAGGAATGTTTTCCGATAAAAATGGTTTGTTCTTGCATATCCCTACTGTTTTTCCAAATTAATCCCGCGGATACATATAATTAAGAAGAATATGTGAGTGATTCATACACAACATCTCTTTATTTTATCAAGGGTTCAACCAATTGATATGTTTCAACAAATAATTTAAATTCAATTCCTTGATGATCCTATGATCCTGAACCGATCTTACTTGGGATCGCAAATCTCAAGTTTGTCTATGAAGAGCGAATAGTGGTAGGAACTAGAATAAATAGTGTAGTAGTAATAAGTGCAAGAATATTTACTTCCATAATCTCATTGGTTTTTTACTTTGCAATAACTCGGGATTTAATTCGATAGAGATGATAAATCTTTGGCCTGTAAATTCAATGAATGAATATTACCTCTTGATAATCTTGAATTTAGATCAATATCATGAATAAGAATATCTAAACTATCAAATGAATTCGTCGTCGAGAATCGAATAGTATAACATAGGAAGTTCTTTTATCCATACTGCCCCAAACTCGGATTCCTGACCCAATCCAAAATTTCTTTATTTATTTATCATTATCATTTTTTATCATCTGTTCTTTTTTTCTCTCTAATTTATCTAGTTCCTTCTTGTACAATCATCTGATGAAGTCTCATCAAATAGCTCTTCCACTTCCAATGGTCACATAGTTACAAATCCAAACAAACAATAAAAGCTAAATGGAAAAAGAGAAGCGTTTCGAACTGATACCTCAAGCTAGAACTGAGCCGGAAGGGAATAGATGTGGGTATCTATCCATCATATATGCTTTGGCTTCCCACGTAGCTCCCTCAACATGTTGATTCCTCACAAAACCTTGACTGAAGATACTTCCTTGTTCCTTAGATTTCGAACCTGATGATCCATTATTTCCATCGGAACCTCTTCATAACGAAGGCTGTCTTTCACACCGACATTGTCCACCGGAACAACTAGAGCTGGGTCACCCAAACACTTCTTTAAGAGTGATACATGGAAAATTGGATGAACTGAAGCTAATTCTGAGGGCAACTCCAACTCATATGCTACATTGCCAACCCATTTCACAATCCGGTATGGGCCAACATAACGGGTACTGAGTTTTCCTTTCTTTCCAAATTTCATCACTCCCTTTGTGGGAGATACCTTCAAAAACACCCAGTCATCGACTTCAAACTCAAGTTCTCTCCTTCTCACATACGCATAGGACTTTTAGCGACTGTGAGCTGCTTTTGACCTATCCCCTATGAGCTAAACTTCTCTATGGCCTCATGGACTGAATCTAGTCCTATCATCGCAACTTCACCGACTTCAAACCGACCAATAGGATATCTACATCTTCGCCCATAGAGAGCCTCAAACGGAGCCATCTAAATGATGGAATGGTACCTATTGTTATATGCAAACTCAATGAGAGGAAAATGATCATCCCAACTACCCTTGAAGTCAATCACACACGCTCTCAACATGTCCTCGAGAGTCTTAATGGTCTGCCTTCCTGACCATCCATCTGCGGGTGAAATGTTGTGCTAAGCTTGATCTGAGTACCAAGCCCCTTCTGAAACGATCTCTAAAATTGAGAGGTAAACTGAGTAACTCTATATGATATGATGGACAAGGACACTCCATGCAACCGAACTAACTCTTGGATGTACAAATTAGCATAATCCTCCATGGAATCAATGGTTTTGACCGGTAGAAAATTAGCTTCTTTGGTCTACCTGTCCACAACCACCTAAATGGAGTCATATTGCCGACGAGTGTGAGGAAAAGTTGTGATGAAGTCCATATTAGTCTATTCCCACTTCCAAGTAGTAATATTGATATCTTGATGTACACCTCTCGGTCTTTGATGCTCCACTTTCACCTGTTGACAGTTCGGACACTTAGCCACAAATTCTGCAATGTCCTTCTTCATTCCATTCCACCAATAGACTTCCCGTAGGTCATGGTACATCTTGGACCTGGATATATGGAATATCTGGAACCATGAGCCTCGAGCAACATCCCATCTCTCAAATCATCAACATCCAGAACACAAGCGACCCTAATATCGAAGCACACCATCTCCCCCTTTGGAGAAGACCTCTGAGTTCTGATTTTGAATGGCTTCCTTCAACTTTACCAAGATAGAATCCTCATCTTGTCTAGCTTTTTCATCAGTCACCAAGGATGATTCTGATCCATTTTGAACAAGAACACCGCCATCGGTCGAGTCAACCAAACGAACTCCCAACCATGCAAGTCAATGCACATCCTTCACCAGCTCCTTCCTCCCCTCATCTACATAGGACACACTCTCCATAGAGAGCCTACTAAGTGCATCCGCTACTACATTATCCTTACTCAAATGGTAAAGGACACTCATATCATAATCCTTGTGTAGCTCCAACCACCTTCTTTGACACAGATTTAGATCCTTCAGGGTAAACACATATTGTAGGATTTTGTGATCCGTAAACACATCTAAATGGACCCTGTACAGATAGTGTCTCCAAATCTTTAAGGCAAATACTACTACCGCCAATTTTGAGATCATGAGTCGGGTAATTCTTTGCATGAACCTTCAGCTATCTGGAAGAATATGCTATAACCTTACCATGCTACATCAATACACAACCAAGGTCAATCGTTGAAGTATCATAGTATACTATAAAGCCATCGATACCCTTGGTAGCGTTAACATCGGTGCTGAGGTGAGTCGAGTATTCAACTCCTGGAAGTGCTTCTCACAAGCCTCTAACCATTGGAACTTCACTTTCTTTTGGGTCAATTTGATCAATGGCGCCAAAATAGATGAAAACCCCTAAACAAATTTCTAATAATAACAAGCTAAGCCCAAGAAACTCTTGATATCCGAAGGCTCACTGGTCTAGGCCAATTCTTCACAGCTTCCATCTTTTGCGAGTCTATTTGTACACCCTCACTTGACACCACATGACCTAAAAATGCCATTGAGTTCAACCAAACATGCATTTACTGAATTTAGCATATTATTGGTGGTCCTTTAGAGTATGTAACACCACCTTCAAATGAGCAGCATGCTCCCCTTTGCTCCGAGAGTATATCAGGATATCATCTATGAACACAATCACGAACATATCCAAGTATGGCTTGAACACCCTGTTCATCAAATCCATAAAAGCTATAGGAGAATTCGTTAGTCCAATAGACATAACTACAAACTTGTAATGACCCTGCCGAGTCCTGAAGGCTATCTTCGAGATGTCACTCTCCCAAACCCTGAGTTGATGGTATCTGGATCTGAGGTCTATCTTTGAGAAACACTTAGCACCCTAAAGTTGGTTAAACAAATCATCAATTATAGGGAGAGAATACCTGTTCTTGATGGTCACCTTGTTCAATTGCTGATAAATAAAGCACACCTGAAGGGAACCATCCTTCTTTCGGACAAATAGAATGTGTGCACCCTCTGATCGACTACTAACTCTGGGGAGTACTTTGATAGGTGAGTGAACTCGAGCGCATGATCTTGTACTGTCATCCTCCCCTGCTTTAAATTTACGAACTCAGCTGCCTTCAGCTCCCTCATCTCACGAGAAAAGAACCGATCCAAGAATGCAACATGGAACTCCTCCCAAGTGACCGGCCCTGCCCGGGCGACCTTGCTATCTTTCCATTGGCAAAACCAGATGTGCGCGACCCCTTTCAACTGTTATGAGGCCAACTCTGCACACTCAACTCCATTCACCCTCATGACTTGGGTGATCTTCACAATCTTATTTATGAACTCATGCAGGTCCTCATCTACTTTTGAACTTGAGGAACTCTAGCGAGTTCATTCTCAAGAAGTCTTGGAGTCGAGCCACCGCTGCATTGTCATTTTGCTGAACATGTGTAGCTGCCTGCTGATTGACCTGAGCAGTCTAGGCCTGCGCAAGCATCTAAATAGCTACTCGAAACTCAACATGGGCAACCAGCTCCGGTTCCTAGTGCTCCTGAACTGGTGGGCCTACTGTGCCCGTTTCCATTGCCATCCTTATGGCCTTCTCCAGTCCCATTCCTTCTACCATTTAGTCTTCTGGGAGCCATGACTCTGCCATCCGAAATAGCATGAATTAGAAGGATAGAGAGACATTTCATCACACGACACAGATCATGAAAGAAGGGAACATTTCCTAAAATGTCTCATAGCCTCTTCGTCATAAGTGCAGTGCGCTTCACACCCATGAAAAAGACTCTACTTAACGCGTCTTTCAGACACCCTAGGACACTTCAAACCTATTTCTCTGATACCAAGTTTTTCACGACCCGAACGGAGGTCCGGATCGCAACACGAGACAAAGAACCCCAGGAGACTCCAAGTTGACCCATGACATAAGAATATATCTAACTTAATCAATAAAATAGAAGAATGAACAAGATAATCATAGTGGATTTATAGATTAAACATAATATCAGAAGACACAATCTGAAGCTAAATACAACCATATGTCTGGAAAGCCTCTAAACATGATGAGTTGATGGGACAAGACCCCAACTAACTCAACAATCTAAAACTAAAAGTACATAAGAAAATCTAAATAGTCTAGTCCTCGGGAGATGAGGACTCACCAACAACGTGCGCTGCTAACTCAGAAGACTGACTATGATCGAGCTCAATCAGACAACTTGATCCTGTATCATGAAATGATACAGCATAGAGTATGCGGTCAGTACGTGAAATGTACCGAGTATGCAAGGTAAGTAAAACTGCTTAAGTAAGTAAAATCATTTAAAGACATGCATAATGTAAAAAATAGACAATAAGAATCTGAGAGTAGGGCTTGCATGCATTCTTTCTGAAATCATGATCTCATCATAGCATAACATACGTCATAACTGAACTGATTGACTCAAAGCTGAATCTAATATTTATAAGTAAAATTGAACATTGAGTCAAACCTACTTTAGAACATATATAGATATAGAAATCTCATGAATTATAAACATGCATAACTGAAATCATGAGTAACAATGGGAGACTCATCTTTTAACCGAGCGTGGTCCCAACTATCACACTCAAGTGGGTAGACCCATCCAAAGCCTTTCAACGGCTAGGGACGATACCATGATATCGATATCAAGCTTATGGGACAATAGGGCTGGGGATAGCTCACAAGGGAGGTCCCAAAGTAACATATAAGTACAAATCTATGTTGGCGCGTAGTTCTGAGGCATAAGGTGATCGACCCTTAGCCTACTCGGTGCTAGAAACTACTCCCAAAAACAAGCATATGCTCTACATCGTTATTCAATGAAGCTCAATATCGTCTATTGACGAAGCTCAATAATCAAATACATCTCAAATATGAAATCATGCATATGAGAAGCTTTAACTCAAACCATACCACAAGCTGAAAGATAATTGGGAGTCTTCGCTTCAAAACCATGTGGTAAGCTCAATTCGAGAAATCATGAATCATAATTTGAACAAGTGGGTATTTCACAAAGCTTTATCATACTTGAAAATACTCAATTCATATCAAAAACATGATTATAAACATGGGTAGCTTGAAAACATGCTTTTAATCATAATAATATCTCATCATCATCATACATTCATCACAGATCTCATCTTTCATGAACTTCTCATCAATGGGCTTTTAATTCATAAAACTAGAAACATGACTTTTAATTGAAAGCATTATAAAAATTGCCATGCTTCATAATTCCTTGGTAGAACCATATTTAAATCATACCCATGTAAAGAATTAGGAACTTCATGCATTGGTTAAAACCCCATAGATTAGACATGGAACATTCTTGATTTACAGAGGGATTAGGCATGGGTGTGAAAGAAATCACCCATTCATAACCCTACATACTTGTTGGTAGCTGATTCTTACACTTCTTTAGATGCCCAAAAGGAATTTGAAGGGAAATTGAAGAACACTAGCTTGATCACCCTCTCTAACCTTTCTACCTTGCATGCATGAATGTAAATGGCCTAAAATGAACTTAACCCCTTTAAAAGTCATCATTCATAACTCAAAATAACGTAATTAGGCCTTAGGAACTTAGGAATTACAAAATAGCCCTTACTAAATTCGTAGAAAATAACTGCCAGATGGATCCAAAGAGGGACCCAATGAGTCGTCCTCTATGGACACGACTCGTGCTTTGATCCGTGAAATACACTGCTCATAAGGTTTCCTGGCTCATAACAGAAGATATCACGACTCGTTACTAGGTGACCACGACTCGTGGTCACCGCTCGTTATGTACACTGCCTCAATACAAAGAATTCTTCAACTAGCTTACCACGACCCTCCCCACGAATCGTGGGGACTGACCACGACTCATGTGGTTCTTCCATCAAGTGTGCCTCTCTTATTCTTTTTTCTTACTCACCCACCCTACGATTGACCTAACACCTCATGGGGCCTGACCATGAGTCGTGGTCACGCCCGTGGGGATCCTGTTTCCAAAACTACAAACTCATCACCTAGGCCTCCCCACCAGTCAGATTACGACTCGTGGGATGCTCTCATGAGTCTCCTCACGACTCATTCAGTGCTTGATTCCAGATTTTAAGTTTTTTCCCATTTCAACTCCCGTGTTTGATCTTTGGGCTTCGGGGGTATAACAATCACCATGACTTGTTGGATGCACCACGAGTCGTGGTGTCCCCCGTGGTGAGCCCTAGGGGAGTTTTTGGCAGTGAAGGTAATGGGAGATGACCACGAGTCTTGGTCACCGATAAAGAGTCATTAAGTGCGCCATGGTGACTATCTGCATGCAACTTCCAGTGAGGACAATGACTGCAGACCACGAGTCGTGGCCTGTGACGATGACTCGTCCAGTCCCTCGTTGGGACTGGCAGTCTGTTTCTCCCTGTGAATTTAATAAGAAGTTTTCCATAATTCCTATGATCCTAAGGCCTAAATTACGATTTTAAGAAGGGTAAGTTCATTCTAAGCTATTCCCAATTCGTGCATGCAAGTTTAGAAATCTAGAGGGGTGATCAAGCTCAATCTCTCAAGGTTCTTCCTTAATCATTCCTTGGGCAATCAGAGAAGTGGTAGAATCAGATTCTCTCAGGTATTTAGGGTTATGAATGGGTGAAATTGTTCACACCCATGCCCAATCCCTCTCTAATTTATGAAAATCTACGTGTTGATTCTATAGGGTTTTTACCCAATGCATGAATTCCCTAAGTTTCTACCATGGGTATGATCTATGTATGTTTCTATTGTTGAATTATGACTCATGGGCAAGTTTTACAATGCTTTTCAGTTATAAATCTTGTTTTCGAGTTTTATAAATTATGATGCCCATCCATGAAAGTTCATGAAAGTTGAGATCTATGAGGTATGTTCAACTATGATGAGATATTTATGAGAAAAATAGCTTTTCAAGTTACCCATGTCTATGATCATGTTTTCAAGTGAGTCAAGTACTTTCAAGCATGTTTAAGTATTGGGCAAGCCCATATGTTCAAGTATAATTTATGATTTCATGTCAATTAGCTTACCACATGGTTTTGGAGTCAAAACTCCCATATATGTTCAGCTTGTGGTATGGTTTGAGACAAGGATCCTCATGTATGATTTCAAATTTTATATGTATATGATTATTCAGTTTTGTCACTAGACGATGGTCAGCTTTGTTGAAAAATGATGGAGAGTATATGCATGTTTTTTGGAAGTAGTGTCTAGCATCGAGAAGGATAAGGGTCAGTCAACCCTATGCCTTAGATTTATGAGCCAAGATAGGTATGTTCAGATTATTTGGGACCTCCTTTGTGAGCTTTCCCTTGCCCCAATGGGCCTCCAGCTTGATATCGATATCATGGTAGTGTGTTTAGCCCTGACAAGGCTTTAGACGGCTATATCCACTTGAGTGTGATAGTCGGGACCATGTAAGCTCTATCATGGTAATATTGGTTATATGACGAGTCTCCCTTTGTTCCCCATGATTTCAATTATGCATGCTTACCATTCATGATATGTATATATTTTTGAGCAGGTTTGACCCAATGTTCAGTTTTACTTATGATTATCAATTTTTAGGTTTGGGTCATTTGAATCAGTTATGATATGCAGTTATGTTCATATCATGATTTCAGAAAATTGCATGCAAGCCTTACTCTCAGAATCTTATCTTGATTATGCTTTATTGAATGCATTATTACTGATTTCACTTACTTAAGCGGTTTTACTTACCTTTCTTACTCGGTATATTCCACATACTGACTGCATACTCTATGTTGTATCGTTTTATGATACAGGCTCCGATCTTCAAACTCAACCCAATCACTAGCTAGTTTTCTAGAGTTAGCATCCAGTCTCAGTTGGTGAGTCCTCATCTCCCGAGGGCTATTCCTTATCAGTATCTTTATATTTTCAGTTTCAGACATAGAGAGTTAGTTGGGGTCTTGTCCTATCAACTCATCAGAAATAAAGGCTTTTCAGACATAGACTATATTCAGCTTCAGACTCGTGTTGTATGTTCTTATGCTATGCTATGTTCAGACTTCCTCTATGTTTATTACGTTGATCTTCATCTTTTTTTATTGAGTTAGATGTTATGTTCATGCCATGGGTCAATTTGGAGCCTCTCGGGGTTCCTTGTCCCATGTCTTGATCTGGGCCTATGTTTGGGTCGTGACAAACTTGGTATTAGGGCATTAGGTTTTGAAGTGTCCTAGGGTGTCTGAAAGCCGCGTTAAGTAGAGTCTCTTTCATGGGTGTGAATCGTGCCACAGTTGTGACAGAGAGGCTACAAAACGTTTAGGAAATGTTCCTTTCTTTTGTGATCTATGTCGTAGGGTAAAATGTCTCTATATCCTTCTAACTCGTGCAATACGCATTTTCAAAATCATGCCTCCATACAAAGTTAATGGAAGGAGAAACGGCAACGGAAACGACCATGAGGATGGCAATGGAGACAGGCACCAGCAGGCTCCACCAACCCATGTGGAGCACATACCCGAGCCGATTGCTCATGCAGAGTTTGATGTTAGCCAGGCCTTGACCGCCCAGGTCAATCAGTAGGCGGTAGCGCATGTCCCTCAGAACAGGAATCATGCGGCGGCGAGAGTTAGAGACTTTCTGAGGATGAACCGTACCGAGTTCCTTGAATCAAAGATGGATGAGGATCCACATGAGTTCATTGAGGAGATTTTGAAGATCACCCAAATTATGGGGGTGACTCGGGAGGAGTATGCTGATTTGGCCTCATATCAGTTGAAGGGGGTTGCCTGATCTTGGGCATAATTGCATGCCCAAGTGATACTCTAATACTTCATTTCTACTTGTTTATTTACTTTTAAGTGTGCATTCTCATGTGATTTTTATGTAAATCTAAATTTATACTAACCAACCTGATTAGTGTTGTTTTGCATTTTAGAAGGAATTTTTGGAAGCTAATCTACAAGTTGGTGAAATGTGGAAATGGACTCGGAAGCAAGAAGTGGAAGTTGACAAGGAAAATTAGCAAAAATAGGGGCTCCGCGATGGCTCCGTGTCACGCTACCATCACGGAGGCATTCTGTCTAGAGGGGAATTTTATGTCATATTCCAGTGGAAGTGCGCGATGGCACCGTGTCACGGAGTCAGTGCTCCGCGATACACGTCGTGCCACGCTGAAGTGCATTTACCTGGGAGTTGAGTTCTAGTGGGGGTCCGCGACAGGGCCGTGGCATGGAGGTGATGCTCCGCGATACACTCCGTGCCACGTTGCTTGTTATTCCAAGAAAAATTCCCACTAGTATAAATAGCACACTTAGGTTTCATTTTAAACAATCTGACATTTTGGGCAAGAACGTGGTTAGCAGGCAGTTGAGAGGAAGAATTTCTAGGGTTAATTCTCTTCCTTTTTCTCTTAAATTTCAATTGCTTGTTTGAATTTTACTTGTTTGAAGATGTTTAATCCACAAATGAGTGGCTAATTCACCTCTTGCTGAGGATAAGGATGATTGCAGAGGAACGTAATTACTAATTATTTCAGTTTTCATCTTCTCTATAATAGTTGTTCTATCAATTCTTGTTTTTACTACGTTAATGTTTGACCAATGTTAATGTATATCTTAGAATTCCAATTTTGATTCAGAAAGGGAAATTAATTGGATAAATGTGAATTGGTGGAATATGATCTTTTCTTAGTTGGGAAAATTGAGAGAAGATTTACGTTCAGAATAGAAATATATCTGTAATGTCATATTAGTCATTTACGGAATTTGTTATGTATGGCTAGAGCATGGGGTTTTTGCATCACAGAAATGTGTAATGTAAGTCTCATGATTCTTTAATTGGAGAGGAGTCGAAAGATCTAATCCATAGGTTATTAATTCCTGACTAACAACCGAAGAGAAGATTGACTGATTCTAATTAATAAATTACATACCTGCATGTTTGCCTTAACCTCAGCTTGTTCATTGCTATTGTTCAGACTTTAATTTACAATCTTGACTTAGGTTCTTATTAACTATTAATATTGACTCATAAAACATTATTTGGTTGGTTGTCTACCTTCATAGCGATATGGTTCACTAACAATCAGGATGATTACTACCATAATTCAGTCCCTGTGGGATCGATACTTGGCTTGAAATAAAGCTACTTCACTACTTGTACGACCACGTGCACTTGCGTGTAGTTTGGTCCGAAAAAGTTCTTGGCGCCGTTGCCGGGGACTGACAATTGGTAAATTAATGTTCTTAGTGTTAGTTTACATGTTCGATATAAGTGTTGACAACTTGATCTTAGACTTCCTTTTGCAGGTACTAAACTTTTCTGAACGCTGGCAAGAGACAAGGAGTTAGTGGATTCATTAATAGAGCCAGAGAGACAATTTCATCGACAAAGAAGGGAAGCTCTAGAGAAGAAGCTGCAGTTGCTAAGACAGGCAATTCTGGAGCAGCAACAGAATCCAACGATTGTAAGGGCAGTTTTAGTGCCCGAAGAGATGGCAGCAAGACCGGTCTGCGAAGTGGCAATCCCACACGCAAATAATGTAACATCTAGCATTCGCAGACCAGAGCCAAGAGGAAGGTTCGAACTCAAGTAGAATATGGTGCAATTGTTGCACACCAGCGGGCAATTTACAGGTCTCCCTCATGAAGATCCACAACAACATCTCCAAAACTTTTTGGAGATAAGTGACACCTATATCCCCGCTGGAGTATCATCCGACTATGTGAGGCTTACATTATTCCCGTTCTCACTATTGGGGGAAGCAAAGAGGTGGTTGAAAGCTGAACCACCAAATTCTATCACTACTTGGGATGGCCTCGCAAAGAAGTTTTTGATACGATTCTTTCCTTCAAGGAAGACCGCCAGACTTAGAATTCAGATTCTATGTTTCAAACAGAGAGAGGGTGAGAATTTGTATCAGGCTTGGGAGAGGTTCAAGTCAATGCTAAGGGATTGGCCTCATCATCACCAGTCTAATGATGTGTTGGTGCATACGTTCATTGAGGGTTTGGAACCGCATACTAAGATTCTGTTAGATTCAGCAGCCGGTGTGCAGGCATTGGAGAAGACCTATGAAGAGCTTTACACTTTATTAAACCGTATTTCATAAGGAAATCCAGAATGGAATGCGGATTCAACTCAAGGAGGAGCAAGGAAAGCTGCAGGAGTCTTTGAGGTGGATGGTTTTACAGCTATTGCTGCACAAATAGCTGCGTTGCAAAATCAACTCAACACCCACTTCAACAATATGAGCTTGAGCCAGGCACAAGCCCCAGTCAATGCAGTTCATCAGGCGTGGTGTGAAGTATGTGGAAGTAGTGAACACTCAGCTGAGTGTTGTGGTGCAAATCCAGACTAGGTGAATTTTGTTGGAAACGTCCAGAGGAACAATAATCAACAGTATGGCAACAGTTACAACCCAAATTGGAGGAATCATCCGAATTTTTCTTGGGGGAGTACTAGTCATCAAGGACAGAGTTCAAATCAGGGCGTGTAGAGAAATCAAGGGGGGCATCAAAATTTTCAGTCACAATATAGAGGAAACAATGCACCTCCTCCACCACCCAGCAACATCGAGGATATGTTCAAAACCTTAATAGCTAACCAAGCACAGATGCAGGCTGATTATGTGAAATTAGTGGCTGACATGAAAAATTAGCAGTTAGCTACTAAGGCATTGGAGTATAAGTTTGGACAGTTAGCTGGAGCTCAAAACACCAGACCAAGGGGAGGATTACCAAGCGATGCTGACCCAAATCCCAAGCAAGTCAATGCAGTTACAACCAGGAGTGGAATTCAACTCAAGGAGGTGGAACCAGAAAGGCCACCTCAGCAATCTGGAGCGGCGGAAAAAGAGGAAGAACATGATGATGTTAGGGGGAAGGAAAAGGCAGCTGAGATAGAAAGACCACTGCCCCCGTTTCCTCAGAGATTGAAAAAGCACAAGGATGAAGCTTTCTTCAAGAAATTCAAGGAAGTGTTGAAATAGGTACATATTAATTTACCTTTAGTTGATGTTTTGCAGGGAGTTCCAAAATATGTGAAGTACATCAAGGACATTGTAGCAAACAAAAGCAGATTGACGGAGTATGCTACAATGGCGCTGACTGAGGAGTGCACTTCCCGAACAGATTGCCGACAAAACTCAAGGATCCTAGGAGCTTTACTATTCAGATTACAATTGGGCAATCTATTCGAGCTTGCGGATTATGTGATTTGGGAGTAAGCATAAACTTGTTGCCGACATTGGTGTTCAAGAAGTTGGGGCTGGGCAGCCCTAGACCAACTACTGTGATCTTGCAGCTAGCTGACCGTTCATTGGCCAGACCTGATGGTATTGTGGAGGATGTGCTAGTGCAAGTTGGCTCCCTTATTTTTCCGGTTGATTTTATAATCTTGGATTTCGAGCCGGATGCGGAAGTCCCATTTATTTTGGGACATCCCTTCTTGGCAACCGGGCGAGCCTTGATTGATGTGGCTGTGGGGAAGCTAACCATGCGAGCGCATGACAAAGTAGAGGTTTTTGATGTGTACAAGGCCATGAAGCTACCGGACATTTATGAGGAGCTATCAACAATCAGTGTCTTAAATTAGGAATCGACTCTTTAGATTGTCGACTCATAGGACCCATTGGAGAGAGCCTTGGTGGGCTCCGAGCATTTTGGGGACAGTGCTACATATGAGATGGTGCAGACTCTGAATGAGCCAAAATGGTTTCTCGGGAATCAGGACTTTGAACCGTTGAAGAGGTCCTTGGAACCCTTGCCAAGGCCGTCAATTGAGGAGGCACCGAAATTAGAGTTAAAAACATTGCCTCCACATCTGCAGTATGTATTTTTGGGTGAAGATGACACCTTGCCAGTCATCATTTCAGCAGAACTGACAGATGCACAAGTGAAAGATGCATTGGTGGTCCTTAAAAGGTGGAAGAGAGAAATGGGTTGGAAAATGTCGGACATCAAAGGAATTAGTCCAACTTTTTGCACACATAGGATATTCATGGAAGAAGGATCCAAGCCAATAGTACAACATCAGCGGAGGTTGAACTCGGTGATGAAAGATGTAGTCAGAAAGGAAGTGATCAAGTGGCTTGATGCAGGTGTGGTATATCCCATCTCAGACAGTGAATGGGTTAGCCCAGTTCAGTGTGTTCCAAAGAAAGGAGGGATGACCGTGGTCACCAACGAAAAGAATGAGATGATTCCCACACCCACAGTCACAGGCTGAAGAATTTGCATGGATTACAGGAAGCTCAATGAGGCCACGAGGAAAGATCATTATCCTATTCCATTTATTGATCTGATTTTGGACAGGTTGGCAGGTCAGGTGTATTATTGTTTTTTGGATGGATATTCTGGCTATAATCAAACAGCCATAACACTGGAGGATCAAGAGAAGACCACATTTACATGTCCTTATGGGACATATGCTTGCAAGCGAATGCCATTTGGTCTATGCAATGCACCAGCCACATTCCAGTGATGCATGATGGCGATCTTCCATGATATGGTGGAAGATTTTGTCGAGGTATTTATGGATGACTTTTCTATTTTTGGTAATTCGTTTGCTATATGTCTGTAGAATCTTTACAGGGTGTTAGCTCGATGTGAAGACTCAAACCTGGTGCTCAACTGGGAGAAGTGCCACTTTTTAGTCAAGGAGGGTATCGTCCTTGGCCATAAGGTGTCATGCAAAGGGTTGGAAGTCGATCGTGTGAAGATTGAGGTGATTGAAAAGCTACCACCACCAGTGTCAATGAAGGGTGTTCGCAGTTTTCTCAGACATGCGGGGTTTTACAGACGGTTCATCAAGAACTTTTCAAAAATTTTTAGACGGACATGCCGGTAGCTAGAAAAAGAGGTGAAGTTCGAATTTGACAAGGATTGTGTAGAAGCATTCGAGGAGCTAAAACAGAAGCTGGTGGAATCACCTATTCTCATTTCTCCGGATTGGGAACATCCTTTTGAATTGATGTGTGATGCAAGTGACGTGGCTGTAGGAGCTGTATTGGGGCAGCGGAGGAATAAAATTTTTCATTCCATTTATTATGCAAGCAAAACACTTGACGCTGCCCAAGTCAATTATACAGTCACGGAAAAGGAGATGCTGGCTTTGGTGTTTGCATTTGACAAATTCAGATCCTACCTAGTAGGTTCGAAAGTGGTGGTATATACTGATCATGCAACAATTCGGTATTTGTTTGGCAAGAAGGATGCGAAGCCCAGGCTAATCAGATGGATATTGTTGCTACAAGAGTTTGATCTAGAGATTCGAGACAGAAAGGGAAGCAAGAATCAAGTGGCAGATCACCTATCGCGATTGGAAAGCCGTTCGCATGTGAAGGAAGGTGATAGCATCAAAGAAGAGTTCCCAAATGAGCAACTCTTGGCAATAAGGGAAGCTGAAATCCCTTGATATGTGGATATTGTGAACTTGCTTGTAAGTGGTGTCTACCCACCTGAGGCTATGGCTCAACAAAGAAAGAAGCTGAGACATGATTCCAGATATTACATGTGGGATGAGTCGTATTTGTTTAAGCAGGGACTGGATCAAGTGATGATACGATGCATCCCAAAAAGCCAGATTGCAGAAGTACTGAGGAGTTGTCACTCATCGCTGTATGGAGGGCACCATAGAGGAGAGCGGACAGCTCACAAGGTGCTACAGTCAGGTTTCTTTTGGCCTACACTGTTCAGAGATGCTATAGCATATGTAAAAATGTGTGATAGATGTCAAAGAACAGGCACAATCGGTAGAATACAGGAGATGCCACTGCATCAGATATTGGAAGTTGAGGTTTTTGATTTATGGGGAATAGACTTTATGGGCCCGTTTCCATCGTCATTTGGTAATTGTTACATCTTGGTAGCGGTTGACTATGTGTCTAAGTGGGTCGAGGCAGTAGCTTGTCCCAGGAACGACAACAAGGTTGTGACGAAATTTGTGAAAAAGTAAATTTTCACCAGGTACGGTACGCCCCGAGCTATTATTAGTGACGGAGGGTCTCATTTTGTGAATGCAGGTTTCAGAAACTTGCTTGCTAAGTATGGGGTGCGGCACAAGGTAGAGACAGCTTATCATCCCTAAACTAGTGGGCAAGTGGAGGTGTCAAATAGGGAGATTAAGCAGATTCTACTGAAAACTGTGAATGCACAATGAATTGATTGGGCTAGCAAACTTGACGATGCGTTGTGGGCTTATAGAACTGCAT
This sequence comes from Datura wrightii, assembly GCA_035772735.1. NCBI lineage: Eukaryota > Viridiplantae > Streptophyta > Magnoliopsida > Solanales > Solanaceae > Datura > Datura wrightii. The sequence continues at coordinate 15,944,749 of JASDFA010000003.1, forward strand.
ACAAGACACCCATTGGTATTTCTCCGTACAGATTGGTTTATGGAAAGGCATGTCATCTACCTGTGGAGCTAGAACATCGAGCTTTTTGGGCTGTAAGAAAGCTAAATATGGATCTGGAGCTAGCAGGGAAGAAGAGGTTGATGCAGCTCAGCGAATTAGACGAGTTTCAATGGAACGCCTACGAAAGTGCTAAATGCTACAAGGAGAAAACTAAAAGGCGGAACGACAGGCTCATGGTGCATCGGATCTTTGAGCCAGGGCAAAAAGTGTTGTTGTTCAATTCGAGGTTGAAACTCTTCCCTGGGAAGTTGCAGTCCAAGTGGTCAGGGTCATTTGAAGTTGTGAGAATGACCCCACACAGAGCAGTGGAATTGTGACAAGAGGATAAAAGTGCCACATTTTTGGTGAACAGGAAGAGATGTAAGCATTACTGGGGTGAAGACGTTATTCGGAGAAGACATCTATCACTTTAGTAGATGATTAAGGATGAACAGTGTCGAGCCGCGACGGTAAATCAGGCGTTGCACGGGAGGCAACCCATGAATGTGATGTAATAGAATAGTTAGGATTATTGAAAAAAAAGAGTTGGCAATAGTTGAGAGGAAACCTATGATTTCTAACAAATTTTTTTGTGGTTGAATGATTTTCAGGTGAAATGGAGGGTCAAAATACAAAAACGCGCAAAGGAAAAATCAAGGTAACAAAATAAAACTTGGGGAAATTTCTACCATCGCGTTGGCTCAGTGTCACGGAGGAGGGCCTCCGCATTACGCTCCGTGACACGTTGAGGCTTATTCCGGAATTTTTAAATTTCCAGTAAGCCTCCACGATAGCTCCGTGTCACAGAGCATGGCCTCCACGGTGGCCTCCGTGACACGTTGAGGTGTATTTCGCTTATGGTCACCTTGGGTCACCGGGTAAAGCCTCGCGAAAACCCCCTTTTTAACCCCAAATCCCTTAATTTTTCCCTATTTCTCCATACCCTCAGTGACCAACACCCCAAAACACCTTCTCCCTCAACGTTCCACGGACCTAGTGAGCAAATTTCTTCAGTTTTTCTTCGATTTCATCAAAGTAAAGGTATGTTCTCGAATTTTTTCGCATTATTGCTAAATATTTCGATTCTTGAACATGTTTTTGTGATGAAACTTTGCCCTAAGTGATTTATAAGTTTGTAATCAATTGAGTTATGGATTAATGATGTTCATATTATCGATATGAGTAGATTAACTCAATAGTTGCATGATTTGTTAAAATTCTTACGATGTTGATAACTAGGGTTTAGCATTGAAATAGGAAGAAGAAGAAATGGGTTAAAATGTAGATATTTCGGGTTGTGCATGTTGTTTGAATTGAAACATATTGTGATTGAAGTGGATTATGCTACGGTAGAAGATGGATTTTCGGGGGATGAAAATAGATAATTATCATTGGTTGTTCTGCGCAAATTGCAAAGTGCTCATGATTATATAATTGAATCGATGGAGGAATTTTCATCATTCATTGTATGAAGTTTGAGTAGTAAAAAGACATTGTTCCATCGACTTGTATGAATGCACTGAGCATGTTGGGAATTAAGAACTGAAAAAAAAAAGAAAAACATGAATGTTCTTGTGAAATTGTGTTGACTGCGGCTAACGACTAAGTGTGGGGTGATCAAATTAAACCCAACCTTAGACAACTATGCCTCAAATAACATTTGAATTGTATGTTTTTAAATGCACAGGACAAATGTTTGGAAGGCAGGACAAAGGCAAGGGTGCATCCACATCTGGCGCCAGCAGAAAAAGAGTGAGAATCGGGGGGCAGTACCAGCAGCACCAGCGGTTCCTTGAGGGCAGCGCTGACAGTATGGAACCAGATAGGTGACAGATGAGGGGAAGAAATGGTATTCCAAACACAAGGAAACCAAGTACTTCCCAGAGGAGTAGATAGCACGAGAACCACTAGCACAGGAATTCCCGCGGATTCTACATAGGATTGACACTGGTGGGCTAAACTTCATTTTTGAAGAACCCAGAGAGTGCAATCTCCATCTTATCCGGGAATTCTATGCTAACTGGAACCCGACTTTGCGCAACCACACCATCAAGATCAGAGGGCAGGTGGTCACCGTTGAACCACACCATTTAAATGCAATCCTGGGGGCGCGGGACACAGACGCTCATGTCCTCTGCCAGCTGAACATCACTCCACCTTACGCGGATATCAGACGCACCTTATGTGGAGCTCGATCGACAGCCACGTGGGTAGGCACAAGCAAAAGGGGTTACCACCAGACATTGCCCTATTCCCAGATGAACAGAGAGGCCCGGATATGGTTGAAGATAGTTTGCTCGTGTCTTATCCCGGGGGTGCACATGAATGATGTCACCCGGGATAGAGTTTGTCTGGTTTATGCGCTGATGAAAGGGCTGGAAATTAATGTTAGGGTGGTGATCATCTCCGCCATGAAGAGAGCCCGACTGGATCAGGGGTATCGCTATGGGTTTGGTGGTCTTCTCACCACTTTCCTGAGGGGCCACGGTTTTGATGAAGAGGTCTTGGACTACATCTCTCAGCTTGACAGGCGTGCTTTGGATGTTACTAAAACCAAGGCACCTGATACTACTAATGGGCCTGTGCTTACACTAGCCGAGCGACATGCTCGGGATGATCAATACGTGGCCCGAATGTATCGGATGCAGATGTTGCAGCTGCGCATCGGTGGAAGGCCCGCAACAGAGGATGAGTTGTGGTAGCTCGAAATGGATTATCCATTCAATGAGAATGCCCGAGCTTTATGCTGAGTGGGGCCCGCATTTGTAGAGCCCATGGATGATAATGTCCTTACTGATGAGGAAACACGTCGGGAGGACTAAGACATTGATTCGGACGAGGACGGTGGGGACGATTCTGATCTTGGCGATGAGGTGCTGGCACCTGATGAAGAGATTGAATATTTTGATTGATCAGGGAGTTTCACCACCCAAACTTTGTTTTTAAATTGCAACTATGTGAACACTGGGGACAGTGTTCCGATTAAGTGTGGGGTGGGAGTAGTTAGGTGCTAGCTGTTGTGTTTGTGTTTTTGTGGATTATGCTAATTGTTCAATGACTTGTTCAACTAGCTTTACGGTTTTCACGACCCAAGGGGCAGTGATCAGCACCCACACTATCCCCTCTAGTGAGTGAACCAACGAATCCTAACTATTTACCCAAATTTGACAACAAAGCCAGTAATTCACATTCCGAAAACAATAGAGGAAGCATTAATTAAATGGAAGGAACAAAATAGCGTTAAATTGTCCTAAACATCCCCAAAACCTGAACATAAACAGTACATGAGGACATCTACCTAACACTATCTAAAAGAATTAGATTAAGAAAATTAATGAAAAGTCAATGTCTGGAAAAGATAAGACATTTGTTGTGGTGGAATTCAAAGCATCCCATCCTGATCCACTCGCCATCACTCATGTTAGCTACTTGCTCTAAAGGTGTAAGCTTCCTGGGTCAAGGTCTACACTCATAAAAAAGGTGCGGGAGTAGCATCAATATAAAATACAATATTTGTTAGCTACTTGTTAGCTACTTGCTCTAAAGGTGTAAGCTTCCTGGGTCAAGGTCTACACTCATAAAAAAGGTGCGGGAGTAGCATCAATATAAAATACAATATTTGTAGGCATCATTGGCCAACCTTAAATAATAATACATAAAAGCGAAATGACGATATGCAATTATCTTAGAACAACAATTTAGTGAATAATACACATTTAGAAGTTCAATCTGTGTAGGGTGTACACCAGCCTACTCACTTGATTGGGTCTCACTATAGCGGTCACTTGACGATCACCACGGTCTCTCCTCAGTGAAATATGTCCCACAGCGGTACTGCCTTGGCAGTACCTCGACTTAGCTACACACCTATAGTTTTGTTTAACTCATACAAGATTCTACTCATCACAATATCTAAGATATTCATAGTCGTCAATACAATAATCAATATACCATAACCACATGGAACATACAATGAACCACTCACAATAGATTTCACAACTCATCATGAGTTCTTACTTAACTTTATAATTACCATCCATTCATTATAAACACATCAACAATTCAATACAAAAAATACTTGGCCAAGAATTTAGTTCATTCAAGTTCTCACATTCCCAAATCAATCTTATTTCCTTACACTCAGTCAAATAATGTAATAACTAATTATATTCTGGGCACACGCCTCCGTCACATCATCACAAACACTCCAACACTGATCATCAATGTACACATATGCCAGAGGGCGTTATTTCTTCCTTTCTAGCTATGACATGCATGGGACTCTAGAAATCTATGTACTATACTGGTATAGTACCAACTCCCACTCATCAGCTAGTCCAGATGCTCCCCTCGGACACGAGACACTCAACCATCATTTCTCACCTAGATGCTCTCCTCAGGTATGAAGCACTCATCTCAGGACAAATCATGTTATCCTCTTTTATTCACATATTTCGGTAGTTTACCACTAAGTCAATTTATTTGATCCTTGGAATGCCTTACCATATCTCCCTCAGATTGAATACTCTCACAATTAATGGATCACATTCAGACAATACAAAATAATATGGACAACATCTTAACATCCAATTTTTATATTACCTAAACAACAATTTGATTTATTCAACAACGAAATTTAAAAAGGGAATATTACAACAAGTAATGTTGGAGACCAATTCACACATAGTCATTCCACCCAAATACATGCTATTATCCAAAGTTTAACTCCTTCTAAACCATAACCTACCTCAATTTGTAGGATTTGAATAACAATCACTCCACTGGAGCCTTGCCTTTTCCTAGCGCTTCTGAACGTTCTAAATCTACAATAACAATTAAGAGTAACCTCTTATTTACTCATTGAATAAGAGTCTTGGGAATTTAAACTCCACCAATTCTACCCCTTACCATAGTTTAATTCATTACCCAAGAGTTAGATTATCATACCCTAACTTCCGACGACCATTCCAATCAAACTCAAAGGTTTTCTACTCCCTCAACCCTTTTTCAAATTGTCTTTTATAATAAAGGTTCAAGATTATAACTTTGAGTCTCGGTTTATCTTAAAGCTAAAGTAATGCATTCACAATTTCCCCTAAGGAATGCTAATTGCCCACTTCTAGGCCTAGAGGTCAACACCTACCAATACACATTCCACTTGCCCTAGTTTTCAGTTCTAGAGTCTTTCAACCTATAATTTCAACTATTAGAGGTCACCCTTTTGATTCTAAAGTGTTAGGGTGTCGAAAGTAGAGAGGATTGACTAAAATATTACCTTAGGGAAGGGAAACTACTCTGCTCTTGGGAATTCACTATGAGTTCTCAATAGGTTGTGCTTTGAATAATGGGGTAAACCCCCCTGAAATCTTACTTAAAACCCACTTACTAACTTCTTTCATTCACTACAGTGGTCACCTTTCCACTACAGCGGACCCGTTATAGCACCCAAGATACCGTCACAGTGGCCAATGGTAAATCTCCTAATTCATTATGGCGAGCCTCTGTCCTGATAATGGTCTCACTTTAGCAGTTATCCATCCACTGCAGTGGTACCCGTAACTAGTAGCTCTCATTTACTATCCACAAACCACTCCCCAACTTCAAAATTTCACTAACACTTACACAACACCCTACTTCCAATGACGTAGGAGAGGAGGGATGTTTCTGACTTATTTTCCCCATAACAACAGGTGAGTCGTTACATCAAATATCAATTAAAATACCATTCATCCCCGAGAGGCCTACAAAAGTGAGAAAGAAGACATACAGGAATCTATAAACAATTAGTGATGTTTGTTCCGCATGTCAGCCTCGGTTTCGAAAGTGGCTTCCTCTATGGGATGATTCTTCCACTAGACCTTTACCGTTGCAATCTCCTTTGATCTCAACTTGCATAGCTCTCTATCTACTATAGCCATGGGCTCCTCCTCATAGGACAAGTTCTCATCAAGCAGCACTTAATCCCATTTTATTGTGTACGACCCATCCCCATGGTATTTCTTCAACATGGAGACATGAAATGTTAGATGTATTCCTGAAAGTCCTGGCGGCAAAGCTAATTCATAAGCTACTTCTCCCACATGCCAAAGAATCTCGAACGGCCTAATGTACCTTGGGCTAAGTTTGACCCAATTTACAAACCTCATCAACCCTTCATGAGGAAGACCTTGGGCAACACATGCTCTGCCTCCATGAACTCCATATCTCTCACCTTTTTGTCTCTATATTTTTTCTACCTTCTTTGAGTAGCTACCAGTTATAGTTCTGCTTGCAAGGTCCTCCAGAAATCGGAGGTGAATTGTGTATCCCTATCCTTGACGATCGACACTGCCAGCCCGTGCAATCAAATTACCTGTTTCACATACAGCCTGGCCAGTCTCTCAGCATTCTAAGTCACTTGAACAGGTAAGAAGTGGGCAGACTTGGTCAGTCTATCAATAATGACCCAAATGGAGTCAAACTTTCCCAATGTTTTCGGAAGATCAACCATGAAATACATCGCTATCCACTCCCATGGAATCTCTAAAGTACTCTTCTAGGCTTCTGATGCTCATACTTCACCTACTGATAGTTTAGGCACTGGGTAACATGCTCGACAATGTCCCTCTTCATTATGCCCCAACAATAATGTCATTTCAAGTCATGATGCATTTTAGTAACCCCATGATAGATAGAGTACCTCGAGTTGTGAGCTTCTGATAGGATGGTTTTGATCAGCTCACCAACGCGTGGAACACATACACGCCCCCTTTTTTGTAGGACCCCTTCGCCATCCAATGTTGATTCCTTAGCTTTCCTTGTAAGACCTTGTCCCAAATCTTACTCAGTTTCGCATCCTCAAACTGTCTAGCTTTCACTTCTTCTAACAATGACGATGTAGCCTCCACATTGGCTAATATCTCTCATGTCTCTACCAACATGAGTCTCACCAAACTATTGGCCAAGGTCAGAACTTCTTTGGCCATCGAGCGCCGGGTAGCTTCCAAACAAGCCAGACTGTCCATGCTTCGACCTTTCGGATCAAGACATCTGCCACAATATTTACATTCCCTAGGTGATACAGAATTGTAGCATCATAGTCCTTAAGTAGTTCCATGCATCTCCACTGCCTCAAATTAAGATCTTTCTGGGAGAATACATACTGCAAGCTGCAATGGTTTGTGAACACCTCGCAACAGGCCCTATACAAGTAATGCCTCCGGACTTTCAGCGCGAACACCACTGCTGCCAACTGAAAGTCATATGTGGGGTAGTTCTTCTTATGCACCTTAACCTGTCTCAAAGCATAAGCAATGACTTGTCCTTCCTGCATTAACATAGCACCCAACCCACATTGTGAGGTATCACAAAAAATTATAAAATCTTAACCTTCTATAGGTAGAGCAAGGATAAGTGTCATAGTTAGCAAGGTTTTTACCTTCTGAAACTTTCATCACATTCCTCGAACCATTGAAAAAATACATCCTTTTAGGTCAGCCTTTTCAACACCAAGGCAATGGCTACAAACCCCTTTACAAATTGGCTGTAATAGCTAGCCATCCCTACAAAACCCCGAACCTCTATTACTGAAGTAGGTCAAACCAATTTTGTATAACTTCCACCTTATATGGATCCATCTTAATCCCTTCCTTAGAGACTACATGGCCTAGAGAAGACACCTACTCTAGCCAAAATTAACATCGGTAGAACTTGGCATACAACTGTTTCTCCTTTAGCAACCCAAACATAGTTCTCAAATGATTCTCATGCTCCTTCTTAGTATTAGAGTAAATCGATGATTCTCATCAAGCTCATGAACACTACTGGAGCATTTGTGAGTCCGAAGGACATGACTAGGAACTCATAATGTCCATACCTATTCTTGAAAGTTGTCTTAGGAATATCATCATCATAAATCTTCAGCTAATGATAGCCCGATCTCAAGTTAATCTTTAAGAATACGGCTGCCCCCTGTAACTAATCAAATAATTCATCTATTCAGGGAAGAGGGTATTTATTCTGAATGGTTACCTTATTTAGCTGACGATAATCAATGCACATCCACATTCTACCATTCTTTTTTTTCACAAACAAAACTGGGACACCCGACCGAGAGACACTCAACCTGATAAACCCATTACTAAGCAGCTCCTGCAACTTTTCCTTGAGTTCTCTCAACTCAGCTGGTTCCATTCTATATGGAAATATAGAAATAGGTTGGGTCTCTTGCTCTTAATCTATGTAGAAGTCAATGTCGCAGTTCGGTGGCATGCTAGGCGGATCTGCAGGAAATGCCTCTAAGTATTCACAATTACCGAGACTGACTCTATGGAAGGACCCTCTGAACTGGTATCCTAAATGTTGGCTAAACATGTTGAATGCCTTGCCTTATCAATTTTAGGGCAAGAGATGAGTTTTTTAGGAGCGAGGCTATAATTTCCCTTCCACTCCAATCTAGACGACCCTGGCCCTCCTATAGTGACTGTCTTAACATAGCAATCCAAAATGGAATGGTGTGGAGACAACTGACTTATTCCCAGAACCACATCCAAATCTACAATATCTAAGATCACCAAATCTACTCGAGTATCACAACCTATGAAGTCTACTAAAAAATCATGACAGGCCCTTTTCACCACCACATAATCCCAAACAGGTGTAGACACATGGAAAGAAATATCAAGCACATCACTAGCAAGATCCAAACCTACAGAAAAATAAGCAGAAGCATAGGAAAAAGTAGATCCAGATCAAATAAAGTCATAGCCTTTTTATCACATACAAAAATCATACCTTTGATAATGACGTCTGAAGTCTCTGCCTCGGGTCGACCAAGAAATGCATAAAAGTGGGCCTGATTACCTGCCTCAGCTTCCCCCTTGTTGGGCTATGTAACCCCTCTGCCGGACTGAGTGCAACCCTTGCCCGTCTGAACACCCCCTCTACCAGGATAGGTACACCTCTAATGTTGACTGACTGTCTCTCCCTAACTATAGGCGATCCCTGCGGAACACACTCTCTCATTTCCCGGCAGGGGCCGAAGCTCGAGGAGTAGGTGCGTAATAATTTGTATTCCCTTACCGAACTTGGAGCACCATCTGTGGATATAGACATACCCCCCGCACTCATGGAACACCTTCTCATTTAGTCTCTTAGTCGGAACAGAGAAAATTATGTGATCCCTAAAATCTGAGAAAATTATCATAGACCCCCGACTGTATCGACGGTTGTGGAGTGGTACTTGGGAGACCTCTTGCTGAAACCTACATAGATGACTGAACAGAGTATCCTGAGTAGACCTGTGAATCAGATTCCTAGTAAAGAAACTACTGAAAGTACCCACCTTTTGAGCCTTTTTCTCGGCATTCCTCACATAACCATCCTATTTTACCCCTTCCATAGTTTTCACATACTCTACTACCTCCTGGAAGGTCTTACTTGCGGAGACCATCTGAAGGGCTGACAACTAGAGACCCACATTTAGGCCCTCAACCAACCGCCTGATCTTCTCCTCCTCTGTGGGAAATAGCGGCAGGGCATACCTGGACAGTGAGTGGAACCGAGCCTCCTATGCTGTAATTGAAGAGTCCTCTGCTCAATGGTGGTGAACTTGTCCTGTGTTTGTTCTCATAGGGTGCGAGGCACATACTTCTCTAGAAGGGTGGAGTAGAACTAGGTCTAGGTCAGTGGTAGTGATCTTGCCAGTCTACACTCCACGAAAGCCCTACACCAGAGTTTAGCTCCACCTATCAGCTGCGAGGTACATACTTCTCTAGAAAGGTGGAGTAGAACTAATTCTAGGTCAGTGGTGGTGATCCTTCTGTTCTACACTCCACGGAAGCCCTATACTTGCGTTTAGCTTCACCTATCAGCTGGAAAGTGACAAATTTCACCCCATACTTCTCCACTGATCCCATTTTGTGGAGCCTCTCAAGGCAGTCGATGATGAACTCATAAGCGCCTCTACCTTTGTGCCGTAGAAGGTGGGAGGCTTCATCTTCGTGAACCTTCAGAATAAGTCATGCTCCACTTAAGTCATTACCTATCCAACTATCGGCATCGGGAACATCATAGCCTTTGAAATGTCATCTATACAGGAGCCACAATAGCTGCCTGATATATCCCCGACTGCTGCCCTTCGGGAGTCATTGATGTTGCCCCGTACCCACTAGGCCGCTCAAAAGATTCAGCACCTGAGCCAAGACCTCGGAGGATGCTAGAGCGGCTGCAGCCTCTCCCTGTGTCAGAACCTCTACCTCCACAGCCACCCTTTCCTGAACCGCCAGAGGCACTGAAGATGCTGACCTCTCCCGAATTGGAGCAGGGGTGCGGGCCCCTCCTCTAGCTGCAGAAGGCCTCCGTCCACGACCTCTTCCCCATCCTCTACATCAAACTGCGGCTGCTATTGCTGGCTCAAGTGCTTTCTCTTATTTTTTCCTGCACATTTTCTCACCATCTGTGAGATAAATAAAGAAGAGTTTGTTTGATACCAATTGGAATGAAGTAATAGCACGAAAAGGAAAGAAAGAAAAGAGTTTTCCTAAAGTCCTGTACCATCTCGAAGATAAGTTATGGACGTCTCCACACCGATCCTCGAGAATCTACTAGACTCATCCTTGTACAATGAGATCAACAACCCTAGAGCTCTGATACCAACTTTTTCACTCACCAAGTAGCAGTGATTGGCACCCACACTATCCCCTGCAATGGGAGAACCAAGGAATCCCGACTATGTACCCAAATCCGACAACAAAGTAAGCAAGTCACATTCTAAAAACAATAGCAGAAACATTAATTAAATGAAAGGAACAAAATATCATTTAACTATCTTAAAAATCTCCAGAACCTGAAAGTCATTGTACAAGAGGACATCGCCTAACACTGTCTAGAAGGAGTAAATTAAGAAAATTATGAAAAGTCAATGTCTGGAAAAAAATAAGACATCTGATGTGGTGGAATTTGAAGCATCCCATCCTAATCCACTCACCTTCACTCTAGTTAGTTGCTTTTTCTAAAGGTGGGGTTGTGATTAGCTTCCTAGGTCGAGGTCTGCACTTTGAAAAGAAGTGCAGGAGTAGGTCAATACAAAACACATTGCTGTTAGGCATCATTGGCCGACCTTAAATAATTACTCAATTAAGCGAAATGACAATATGCAACTATCTCAGAACACTAGTTAAGTAAATAATACACATTCAGAAGTTCAATCTATGTAGGGTGTGAACCGGCCTACTCACTGGATCGGGCCTCACTGCAGCGGTCAGTTGACCTTTACTACAGTCTCACCGCGATGAATATGTCCTGCTTCAGTGGTACTGCCTTAGTAGTACCTCAACTTAACTGCACACTGACAGTTCCCATTAACTCTTACAACATCCTACTCATCACAATATCGAAGATATTCATAGTCGTCAATACAATAATCAATATACCATAACCACATGGAATATAAAATGAACCACTTACAAGATATTTCACAACTCATCACAAGTTCTTACTTAACTTTACAATTACCGTCCATTCATATAAAATACATCAACAATTCAATACACAAATTACATGGCTAGAAATTTAGTTCATTCAAATTCTCACATTCGTAAACTTGTCTTATTTATTTACACTTAGTCAAATAACGTAATAAATAGTGATATGTTGGGTACACGCCTTCGTCACATAACTATAAGCACTCCAACACTGATCATCAATATAAACACATGCCACAGGGTCTTATTTCTTCCCTTCCAATCATGACCTGCAGGAAACTCTAGAAATCCATATACTGTACCATCGTGGTACCCGCTCCCACTAATCTGCTCGTCCGCATGCTCTCTTCGGACACGAGCCACTCAACCATCATCACTCCCCTATATTCTCCTGATGTCGCCCAAACTACACTTCGTAATGAGATATAAAGCGGTCGATATCAATATAGAACCCAACCAGGGTTGGGGTCAAATCCCATGACGAATATGATGAGAACTTGAGTTAATGCATTTAGCTAATACTATTGGCTTACTTATTTCCTGTGGGGGGGGGGAGATTCGAATACAAAAAATAATAAATAAGAGTAAAGACTAGTAAATGTTTAAATTAATTTCGGTTGTATTCAATCAATAAAGTGACTAGGATTGTGTTCCCCATGACTTCAAAACCACAAGGCTTTTACACTAGTGATCTATTCTGGTGTTTAGCATGCAATATTGGAAAGTTATATTCACCTAAATGGTTGGTACCCTATCTAGATGATTATCACCACGCAACTTGGTTCGTATATGGGTGTATGCTTAACTAACCCTTACCCTTAATATCAGATTAGCTATTCCAGGACAAGGTCAAGCTATTAGATTATGGTTGATAGCCTCAAATCTCTGTTGTTAATCCCTTTTTCCATTCATCACCCCCTTGATCTAGGCAAATTTCAACATTTGCAACAGTTAAGAAATAATTAAAACGAAGGGAAAAATAATACATGCATAAACCCCGTTCAAGAATCACTAAGAATTTTTTTACCTATGTGTGTTAATTGATCATAGTTCCCACAATCCTAGTTATGGGTTTATCTACTCATATTTGAATGATAATAATCACAAAATAAAGAAGAAATCATAATTGTAACTTACAAAGAGTCGTAGAATAAAACGATGTGAATTGAATAAAACACCAAAATCGATGAACAAAACATCAATGTTGTTTGATTCTCAAAATCAAGAACAAAATTACAAATTTTGTTTATTGAACCAAGATTGATTGTTAACAACACTAAAATTTACGTAAAAAGAGGCAAAATAATCTTTCCTCCAAAAATAAACCTAAACAATGTATTTATACTTCCAAATAAAACTTTTCATAACTAAAAACGAACTCCAGGTAGGCAGTGGTAATGGGCCAAGTAACGACTCGCTGGGTCTCCCAACGAGTCGTGGCCAGTGAAATTAAGTCGTCCTCGGCAACTTATCCACTCCTAGTAAAGGGTCAACTAATGACTCGTTAGGCCTGGGAACGAGTCGTTAGGTCCATCGTGGCCATGGATCACCAAATCCTCTAGTGCATTTGACAGATGTTCACAGTGTCTCATGATGACTTGTCAAGTTGCCCCATGAATCATTACGTCATTTGTTGTCTTCCCTAGACATTCTCCAGAAATTTTCCTCCCAGTCTCCACGATTGTCATAACAACTCGTTACCAAATGTAAAGAGTCGTGCCTTCAACTTGTTAGGTGCACTGGTTCTTGTTCATAAAATACCTGACCTTCTCCATGACTCCAGCAACAAGTCGTTCATTGGGATGATAACTCGTGACCTGGGTAGCAGCCTGCATTTAGGTCCATTTTTGCCTTACTTTGCCCATTTCACTTTCCGGACCTGTTTTCCTGCAACACCTAACACAAACACATCATATCTACATAAACATAGCCAAAATGTGCATATTTTGCTTGGTTTTAAGGATCAAAAGTGCTGTAAAATCATGGAACATCAACACGCTCAGTTTAGAACTTTCGCATGTCCTCAGGCAAAAAAAAAAAAAACTAACACGACATTTCAATCAAAAGAACTTTAGGAAACTTACAATAGTCACAACTCTTCATTAAATCAAATTTTCGAATCCCTCCTGTATCATACAAAATCAAATCATAATGCATATGTAAAATTTTCAACCATGACACAGAGGAATCGAAACATGGAAATACACTGTCACTTGAAACCATGCACATAATTCTATAACACTGACCAAAACAGTTTGCAAACGATTTTGTTGACCAAATGCTCTCGCCACAAAGAAGTCCCACACTCACACATGTGTCTATGATCATATCAATATATATCTCTTGGGACTAGGTAAAATCACACTCTCTCTCATAAAGAAATTCTAGTTGTGCGCATGCAATACCATAAGCTTGCCTTTACTTTCAATACCTCGATATCCAGACGGGTTAACCAGGATCACTATAGGACTTTTTAAGCTTTTAATGTAGGCTCGGGTTTTGGTATGGTACATATGGGACTAGTAGCTTAACCCTCCTTGGCATTACACACACTTTGACTCCACTCTCAACCTTCTTTTCACATTTTCTCCCTTTTTCCTTTGCTTTCTTCTTCTTTTACTTTCTTTTTCATCTATGAATGCGGTGTTCCTTCTTTCAAGTATTCATTACTTTCATTTTTTTTCCTTTTCGCTCTTTTTCTCTTTAATAATTTTTTTTAATTTCTTTCATTATGTACACCACACCAACTCTTTCATTTTCATTACTCAATTTCATTCCACCCTACTCTTCTTAATCACCCATATGATAGCTACCCTCAACTTAGGCAATTTGCCTGAGTTGAGGTTCATAGTGTCCAAGAAGGGACTAGGGCCAAAACAAGTTCATTTTAATCAAAGCAGGAAGGTGAATTGGCGTTAACAAAAAGAAGGGTCAATTTAAGCTCAAAATTTGGATCAAGGGATATTTATTTCCATTTGGTAGGTCTTTTAAGGCTAAAATGGACTTATTCATAAAAAATGACATATGATTCTTTCCTAGTTTCCCATCCTCTACTTGGTACGACTAACCAGGAAAGTTCTAGATTGACACACAATAATATTTAACTATTAAACCTTACTCACACATTGCACAGGTCAACATTGTCACTTCTACTAACTGCTAGTTCAGGTACAATCATACAATGGTAAGCATGTTCACAGTTCAACTGACACAACAACACGAAAACATAAAAACCTAAATGTGCCGGTTCTACTAGATAAGGAACACCCGAGGGATAAGATATCCGGCAAGAAGAACCCTCAGGTTATGTTTAGCAAAATTACACAGGTATCCCTCCTCACCCCCATCAAAAAAACCATGCGTCGTCCTCGACACATATATAAAAATAAAACATGGAAATAAGGAATATACCTGTGTGACCTAGGCGTCTGCGGCCTGGTCAGTGAAGGGTGCAGATACACCTCTAGTGTAATCTCCTATACCATCGGCCTGAACTGGTGCATTCTCAGAACATACTAAGCGCGTACCTTCTCCACGAGCTCTCACTGCCTCAACTGCGGCCCTCTGTCGAGCCTCATCTTTAGATAACTACAGCACTGCCTCCATCTCTCACCGCTCTCACTTCTGCTCACGGTGCAGAGAAGCATCTTCATCAAAACTTTCCTCCTCATGAGGCCTCTTGCCCTTATCCTACGCCATTGGCTTCTCAGTGATGAAGTTAACTATTGGTGGTAGCTCTTCCTCGCTCTCGTCATCAATCATTGGAAGCACGGATGGAGGGATCGCAGCTATCTGTCATGCGGACAACTCCCGCACCTCAGCTCGGAGTGCTGCTACCTCCACATACCATCTAGCCAGCTAGGGCACTTGTAACTGTGCAAGGCTCTCATCCATACGCCTCTGAAAGGTATCCAACCGGCCATGCACTGAACTAGAGAGTGCCTCCAACTCCTTTGTAACCCATGACTTTACTTGCTCTATTAGTACCTTAACTTGAAAAGTCGTGTGTGCTTGCTGTTTTTTGGCTTTTCCATCCGCCTAGCCACGTTAGTAAGAAATTCTTGAGAAATTGTAACTAGGGCGGCTGGAGAAGCACTGAGGGTGCAACAGGTGGTCGAGGTGCTGCTGCTGTAGATGAAGCCTCTAGAACCTCAGCAGGTGCGAGAATGTCGGCTGCATCTATAACCTCAAGTTGGCTACCAATCTTTCTGGCCTCTGTGATCTCAGTTGCAAACTCGATGAACAATGCAATCTCAGTCTGCATACGGCTGCTCAATTCCTTTTCTAATAAAGTCACTCCAGCGGATGCAGCAGACTGACTCCTCGCTCTCAATACCAGGTTTGTCTCGTCTCTTATCAACCTGATATCGATAGTCTTATGAACCACCACTCATTGATCAACCGATGACAATTCTGGAACCTTTGAGTTCTGACAGAGTCGATCAATAAAGTGTGGAATGGGAATGGTAGTACTATCTACTATTGCCCACTCCTGAATCTCTTCAGCAATATGTCGAGACAAGTTTATGGCATAACCCTTCATGATGCTCGCTACCAGTGTAGCTCTGTCAAGTGAAAGAACATTATCGTTGCTGATTGGTACTAGCCTGTGTCAAACTAATGATGACCAGAATTTATCTTGGAAGTTTATTGTGGCCTTTTTTATCTGTGACTCGGTGCCATGGAACCACTCAACTAGTGGACCCCGTGTGGCAATGACACGTGACAACCAAGTGTACTTCCTGATACATTCTTCAATATTTAATTTCTTGATTTTGACTTTCTTGATTTCGAACAGTTTGTGATCAAACTCGGTTTTGTTCATTGGGGCCTGATAGCCTAGACCATAGAGCAACCTAGAGATGGCCCTCTTAGAGATGTCTACAGATGTCTCCCGAACCAACACCTGTGTTAATGCGGCCTCTACTTCCAGTCTTGGCCTCCCAAAGCCAGACGCTGTAATGTGGTTGCGTAGGCAGCATAAAACTCTCTGACCAGTAAAGGGCTGAAGGTCCCCGATGGGTCAATTAATCGCCTGAACCTGTATCTAACAAATAATTCCTACAGCTACGGGAGGTCCTTGAGCTATATGGTGACCAGTCTGGGCTCCTCATAAATGCTCCTCTTTGGGTGGCCCTTGTATTTTAGAGCAATGTCCTTGTTGTAAATGGCCCGCATACCGCGAACACACCAATACCTCACCCTTCGAGGTTGATCATTGGATGTATTTGAAGTCTCTGTCAACTGATCATTTGTGTGCTCCCATTTTGGGCACGTGATTCATCAACGCCCTTTGCATTTGCTGCAGCTGTGGTGCCCTCAGGAGCAATTGGGATTGTGGCCCCAATATTTTCTTCTGCTCGGCTAGGTGGGTCTCTTGCAAGTGGAGTAGGAGAATCGACCATGGCTGTCAGATTTGTAGCGCATTGTGTCCTATCCCTAGTTGACCTCCTCTCAAGTTGCTCTTCTAAAACTTCATATTCCTCCACCGAGCCTCTTGACTCTTTGGAGAATGAGGGCTCATCCCTAAGTCTGCGATATGAGGGTTGACTTTTCTCCGGCACTTGTTTCTTGGCCGAACCCTTCTTTTGTGTATCCTTCGATGCCATTGTACCTATGGAATAAAGATTTGTATGCAAGATGAGATGAAACAAAAAATTAAATTTTAATTGTGTTCCTATAGACTGGACGAGGGACTCAACAAGTCGTTTCCTCTGGCCACGACTCGTGAGGTCACTCGTCATATGCAGGATGGTTTCTTATATTGTTGAACTAGTGGACTTAACGACTGGTCATTATGAGTCGTTACTTGAGGCAAAGACTCGTTAGACCAGTTGTGAGATAAGTTGTTTGCATCTCCCATTTCCCACTTAGGACGAGCTACACAACGAGTCGTGAGGTGATACCACGACTCCTTATGTGGCTCGTGCTCAAGAGTTTTCTTACTGGGTTTACAGTAGTGGTGACGGATCATGTAACGACTCATTAGGCTTTCCAACAAGTCGTTATATGAGGTGTTATCACTAGTCTATGAAAAATAACAACACCCATGTTCATCTCAATATAAATTGCAATCTCACAAGCACAGATCCCATTTTTCCTAAAATAACAGTGATTGATTTCAACTAAAAGTTAATGGCAGCTAGGATTTATCAGGTATTCCATCACAAATCAAACAATCCCATATTCATCTTCAATTATTCTTTTCAATCCAACCAGCACATAGACAACCCTAAGTTTTTGGAACTTAAAAATCATGATCAAGCAATTGAATTTCAGAAATGCATAGGTCGAGCAATATTTTTATTGTAAGCATATGGATACTCATAATTGTTGAGGATGTTTATGTGGATTAAACTATATCTTTTGAATAATGTTGTAGACTGAGTGTCGTGAGAGTGATCGTGTTCGTGTGAGAGATTGAGTGACATTGGGTGTGTGGTTATGATTTATGTGGAAATATGAGATGATTTGGGATGAAGAAGAAGTGGGAAAGTTTTCTTAAGAGATTTGAGAGTTCAAACTTGTGAGGGAATTCAGTGGGTAAAATTCGAGTGCTTTTAATTTGTTTAAACTTGATTGCCTTATTTAGACATCGGTCAGGTCGGATGAATATTTTAATTAAAGTAAACCACGACCCACGTAACGGGTCGTTAGAAGAAGCCATGACTCGTTTGGTTATTCAGTTCAATTAAACCGATCAAAATCTTACTGAGACCTAACGACTCATTAAATGACTCATGGTGGAAGTCAACGAGTCGTGTCCTGAGTCGTAGGCCCTGAACTCTGTTGGCAATGCAGTGGCTTCATGATGGGTCACTTAACGAATCGTTGGGAGTCCCCACGATTTGTTGAGTCACTCGTTGCATCTTTTTATAACTCAAATCCCTCTTTAATCCAGTAGACTTAACAGAAGACCCCACGATTCGTTGTCACTAGCAACGAATCATTTGGTCAACCGTTGTCTACACTATTTTCTGCATCAATGACCACGAGTGGATTAGCTAGTCGCTATGTCCAATGACGCCTAGTTCTGTGATTATTGGAACCAATAACTGAAATTCAGAATTTTTGTTTTAGCTTCAAATTTCCCATCTTAATCACCTGCACACATCAACACATGTGAACACTATATTTGTCTTACAATTACAACTTGGGTTGCCTCCAAAGAAGCGCTTCATTTAAGGTCGTGGCACGATGCGGGTATTTTGATTACTCAGACTTCACCAAAATATCTCTATGGGTTGCCTCCCATGCAATGCCTGATTTAATATCGCGGCACGACGCAAGTCCCCAGGTTACTCAAATTTCACCCAGAGCCCAGAGATCTACCAACTTTATTTCTTCACTCTTCCCCAAATATGCTTTCACCCGTTGACCATTTACTTTAAATCGCTTTCCTTCATGGTTTTCCAATTCAATTTCCCCATGGGAGAACACCTGGATCACTCGAGAAGTCCCCAATCATTTGGATTTCAACTTTTTAGGAAACAAGCGAAGCCTAGAATTGAATAGTAACACAATATCACCCAGGATGAACTCTCTCTTCTCAATCTTCCGGTCATGCTAAATTTTCACCCTTCGTTTATAAATTTCAGAACTCTCATAGGCTTTCAAATGAAATTCATCTAACTCATTCAACTTATCAAGCCTCAAGTTCGCAGCTTCACTCCAATTCAAATTCAGCTTCTTGAGCGCCCACATAGCTTTGTGCTTAATTTCAACCGAAAGATGACAGGATTTCCCATACACAAGCTGATACAGAGACATAGATATAGGAGTCTTGAATGCAGTTCAATAAGCCGTAAAGAATCATCTAGCTTCCTGGACCAATCTGCCCGGTTAGCATTCACAGTCTTAGCTAAGATGGTCTTTATTTCCTGGTTGGAGACATCATCTTCCCCACTAGATTGTGGATGATAGGGTGTTGCCACCCCGTGTTTCACCCCATATTTCTCCAATAAAGTTTGAAACAACTAGTCACAGAAGTGCGAACCCCCATCACTAGTGATAGCTCTTGGAGTCCCCAATTTGGCAAAAATATTCTGCTTTAAGAATGTTGTGACACTCTTCCCTTCATTATTTGAAAGAACAATTGCCTCCACCCATTTTAAAACATAGTCCACAATAACCAGTATGTACTTCATCCCGCTTCAGCTCACAAATGGGCCCATGAAATCAATGCCCCACATATCAAATAGCTCAATGACAAGGAGAGGAGTAAGAGGGAGCTCATGCCTTCTTGATATGCCTCCTTGCCTTTGGCATGAATTACATGGCTTTGCGAAATCATGTGCATCCTGGTGAATGGTTGGCCAATAGTATCCATATTGCAGAATTTTGTGGGCAGCGCGAATCCCGCTGTGGTGACCCCCAACAGGGGATGAGTGGCAGGCCTTCGATATGCTCAACATCTCCACCTCCGGCACATATCTCCGAATCACCCCATCAACACATATGCGGAATAAGTAAGGCTCATCCTAGAAAAACTTCCGCACATCAGACATGAACTTCTTCCGCTGGTGAACACATAAGTTTACCGATAGAACATAACTCACCAAATAATCAGCGAAGTCTGCAAACCATAGGATGAGATCCTGCGAGGCTGCTAAAACCTGCTCGCCGGAAATGCATCATCAATGTTAAGCTCATATGGAAGTGTTGCATCTGCTTTTAATATTTATAAGTGATCCGCCACCTGGTTTTCGGTCCTCTCTTATCCTTTACCTCGAACCCGAACCCTTGCAACAATAGAACCCATTGAATCAACCGCGTCTTGGCCTCCTTATTTGCCATCAAATATCTCAGAGTTACGTGGTCTATACGGACTATCACCTTGGTTCCCAACAAGTATGCCCAAAACTTCTTGAATGCAAATACTACAGCCAACAACCCCTGTTCTGTCATGATGTAATGTTTTTGAGCTGCATTAAGAGCCTTGATAGCATAATAAATAGGATGGAATAATTTTTCACGCCTTTGGACCAAAGCAGCTCCCAGGGCCACTCCGCTAGCATCACACATAACCTCGAATAGTAAAGACCAGTCAGGTGCCACTATAATTAGGGCAGTGGTCAATCTCTCTTTTAGGCATTCAAATGCATTCAGACATGCATCAAAAAAAACAAACTTCACCTCTTTCTCAAGAAGTTTACACAAAGGATGTGCAATCTTTGAGAAGTCCTTGATGAATCTCCTATAAAACCCTGCCTGACCCAAAAACTTTGAACACCTTTAACAGAATTTAGAGGTGGTAGACTAGAAATTACTTCGATCTTGGCCCTATCCACCTCAATACCCTTACCAGAAATCTTATTCCCTAGCACTATACCTTCTTTGACCATGATATGGTACTTTTCCCAATTAAGAACCAAGTTGGTCTCTTCACATCTCTGCAGCACCTTGCTCGAAAGAGCCTAACAATCCTTGAAAGAATCATCCACCACCGAAAAGTCATCCATAAAGACTTCAATGGTTTCCTCTACCATGTCAGAAAATATGGACATCATGCAACGCTGAAAAGTGGCGGGCGCATTACATAACCGGAATGACATCCTCTTGAAAGAAAAAGTACCATATGGATAAGTGAAAGTGGTCTTCTCTTGGTCTTCGGGGGCTATAGATATCTGATTGTACCTCGAATAACCATTAAGAAAACAGTACCATCCTCTACCTGCAAGTCGGTCTAGCATCTAATCTATGAATGACATAGGAAAGTGATCCTTCTAGGTCCAATGGTTCAACTTCCTATAGTCCATGCATACTCTCCAACCGGTGACTGGCCTTAGTGGAATGAGCTCATTGTTAGCATTTGGGACCACCATGATTCCTCCCTTCTTCTGTGCACACTTAACTGGGCTCACCCATTTGCTGTCAGCAATTGGTAAACCACACCTGCATCCAACCACTTGATGATTTCTTTATTGACCACCTCTTGCATAGGTGGATTCAACCTTCACTAATGCTCAATGGTTGGAATACAATCTAGCTCTAGCTGGATCTTATGAGTGCAAATACTGACTCGGATTCCAATAATGTCTGTACTGGTCCACTCGATGGCTTTTTTTATATCTCTTCAAAATGGAGACCAGAGCCTCCATATTCCATTCCTCCAAGTCAGCTACGACAATGACCGGTAAAGTATTACCAGTCCCCAGAAATACATAGTGCAAGTGAGACGGGAGTACCTTGAGCTCCAATACCGGAGGCTCCTCAATCAATGGCTTGGCTGGTGGGGTCACTCGATTCTTTAGATCAAGATCAATATTCTTTGGAGCATAGGTGTATGACCCAATACCAACAAGTGCATTGACTATCTCCTCACCCCCATGGATCTTCTTAGCACCAACATTCCTCAACACTACTGCTAAGTCCTCAAGAGTCACTAACTCCTCAATGGGCATAATTGGAAACTCAGGTTTCATAACATCAATTATTGAGACCACCCTCATGTCATTTGGCTGCTTCATGGACCAGCATACATTGAATCACCTCTCATTGTTCAACCGAAATTTCAGCTGTTCGATTTCCATATCTACAAAAGCGCATCCGGTGGAAAGGAATGGTCACCCCAAGATAATGAGGACCTCAAAATCAACCTCGCAGTCCAGAATTACAAAATCAGCTAGAAATATAAAGGACTCTACCTTTACTAGAACATCATAGAGAATTCCCACCGGATTTTTCACCATATGATCTACCATCAAAAGTTGCATTGTAGTCGGTTTAGGGGCTCCCAAACCCAAAAGTCTAAACACTGATAACGACATCAAGTTAATACTAGCACCCAGATCACATAGTGCCTTAGTGAAATTAAAGGATCCAATAGTGCACGGTATGGTGAAAGCTCCAGGGTCTTTCTTTTTCTATATAACAGAACGAGATGCTATTGCACTATAATGGTGAAAATTATCTGCAGGTTCGAAGCTTACAGTCCTCTTTCTAGTGATAAGGTCCTTCATAAATTTAGCATAGCCGAGCATCTTCTCAATTTTCTAGACTAATGGGATGTTCACAAATAATTGTTTCAACATGTTTCTGATACTTCCAATCTTCGACATTTTTCTTCAGCCTTTGCGAAAAAGGGGGAAGAGGTCTAGAAATAGGTGTGATCTTTTGCGGTACCTCCTTCTCCTTCTCTTTTCTAGATCCATGCTCCTTTGCATTAGTAGGAGCGGTCTTCTCTACTGAATCATCAACCAGAGTTTGATCCTCGAAATCTGCCATCCTATCATCATCAATCACTAAGGTCTCTGTTATCTCATCAATCATAACCGACCTCGTAGGATCAACTGCCGCCTTCCCACTCTTAGTAGTGACTGCCATGCAGTGACTATCATTTTCTGGATTTTGAACTATATTGCTGGGAAATGTGCCTTTCTGCCTCTGGTTCATAGCAACAAACATCTGACTAAGCTACTATTCAATCTGCTTAATGGCCACAACATATGATTCCACCTTTTGGTTCACACTAGAAATATCAACGCGGAGCTCCTTGAAATGGCCATATGTTGCCTCCATCTTCTTAAATAACTTAGAGAACATGTCTTTTACCCTTGAACCACTAGACTCTAGTTCACTGTTCCTTGGAGGAAAACATAGACTGCTTTTGTAATTCATGTACTCCTCACGCTTTTTCTAGTCTCTATTGTCTCTGTATTGGCCCCGATTGTAATTTTTATCCCTGTAGTATTTCCGACCTTGGTTCCCCCGACCTTGATGCCAATAGTCTTTGATAGACCCTTGGGTGTTAGTCCAGAAACCTACCCTTTGATCATTCAGATAATTTTCTTCCTCCTCAAATTCTGATTCGCCTCTATTATTTCTCGGGGCCTTGCCTTGAGATCCCACAACGTTCACCTTTTCAGCCTTGGGTCCTGTCAAAAGCTTAAAAAGCAGCCCCATTGTGGTTTTTATCTCAGTAATATCCTGATCTTGCTCTTCATCCTTCCTTCTCTATTCCACAAACATACCTACCATATAAGTACCAGTCAGAGTCTCATACTCTCTTGTGTGTCATGCGTGGTTGGTTTTAGTGATTCTGTCAAGTACCTCAGAAACTTTAACATAAGTGTGACTCATAAATGTTCTGCCAGGCACGGTATCAGCCACTGCCTTGGTGTTAGCATTTAGAGACCTATAGAAGATCTCCAACAATGTATCATCTGGGATCCTGTGGTTGGGCACCTTTCTGAGCTTCTTGTCGAACCGCAACCATGTCTCGTGCAGTGCCTCAAAATTCAATTGCGTAAAGTTGTATATGTAATCTTTCAGCTGTAAAGCTCTGGAAGGTGGGAAGAGCCTTTCTAGAAAAGCTCTTCTCAACTCCCTCCGTGTAGTGATAGAATCATTGGGTAGTTCAGCCAACCAGAGCGTTACCTCACTCCCTAATGAAAAGGGAAATAACCTCAGCCGTATCGTATCTTGACTCACTCTCGATTGTTTGTATGCTTTGCAGATACCAATGAAATTAGTCAAGTGAGTATGTGCATGATCAGTTGCATGACCCACAAATATCCCCTTCATGTTGAGCAGTTGGATCATGGCACTGGTAATGTCAAACTTTTCCCCATCAGGAAAAGGGGGAGGCATAATAGCTCTAGTGGCACCGGCTTCATCAATATAAGCATCTTCATCATCATCGAAATACTGGTGCCTCTGCTAGTCTGGACCTCTGTTCCTTTTAGCTTGATCAAGTGGACAGAGCCATCCTAGCTTGCCAAGGCAAAGAATGATTAAGGCGTTATATCTCTTGTGGATCCCCATAAGGATTGAACATGAATAAATACCTACAGTAGCACATAGTTCTGAGACTTGGGGTTTGCTTGAACTCCTGGCTTACTCAGTGCTAGACACTACTCCCACAAACATGAACATGGCTTAGTGTTATCCTCATAAAACATACTTGATCTTTCATGGGCTAGTTTAAAATCATGAATCATAATTTTACTTGACATACGTGAACTAGCATTGAGAAATAGTTCCATAATTGGGCATGATACATAAACTTGATTCTTCATGAAATTCATACATACTTGAATAACACCTCATAACTTGAAATCATAAAAATCATATGTTTAAGATTTGTAAACATTCATGCATACTTTGATGATTCATCATAAAATCATAGTCTCAAAAACTTGAGATTTATACGATCATGTATAATTGTATAAAATCATTATAAACTTGAAGTCATGAATTCATAAGGAAATTTGAGGGTCAACTCTGCCCTAATAACTACAATTCATTAATTGAAACATGAGGGAATTGAACCCATAGAAAGATCATAGAAGATTCCATTGAATTGGGTCTAACCATAGAATTTTCATAAAACTTTATCAAAGACTTGAATTCATGAGTTATACATGAAATTTTGCATGAGCTGGAAGGATTTCCCCTATTTATGAAACTACATACCTGGGCTTGAAGAATCTTTAACTTGATTGGAGACCCAAAGGGAATTGAAAGGAAGATTGATGAAGAAAACTAGCTTCTCTTGAGTGGATTTGATCATAACTTAGTGGTGTTAAGAGTAGAATAAGGGTTTTGGATGAATAAACCCCTTAAAACACCCTTTTAGGAGCTTAAACGACTTAGTTTAGGACTTAAGAATTTAGCAATAATAACAATTCCCTTAATAACTCGGCTGAAAAGTGGGCTCGAACAGACCTAACGGATCACCCAACAATCTATTAGTCCACTTAATGGGTCGT
Organism: Datura wrightii; assembly: GCA_035772735.1. NCBI lineage: Eukaryota > Viridiplantae > Streptophyta > Magnoliopsida > Solanales > Solanaceae > Datura > Datura wrightii. Next base: position 15,969,962 of record JASDFA010000003.1, read on the forward strand.
TAAGACCATTCGTTGCCACTTGAGACATTTTCCAACTTTCTAATCTTTTCTCGATGCCTCTATTTAACGATTCCTCATGCCACTTAATGAGTCATTTTACCAGTTATCAACACTTTTTAAAATTCAGATTTTGCACCAATTTTCCCACTTAAAGGGTCACTTAACGATTCATTAGGTGACTTAATGACTCACCTGACAAATCATTCTATGGTCTGATGATGTTTTTCCCTATTTCACTAAACTGCTCATAACGTTTTACTTCAAACTTTGATTGATGCAAAGTCAGATGCATTGGAGAGAAGATGATAAGGCTCAAACTACACCTCCTCTGGAAGTATGAAGCAGACATTGTCAATAAATAACCCAACTAGAGGTTGGGGTCGATCCCATAGGAAATAAGGAAGGATATAGAAGAACGCTAGTGCATAAGCTTTGTAGTCAATTATTTCCTAAGAGGGGGGATTTATAAAATTAATAAGTAACAATGTTGAGAAAGTGATGGTTGTTTCCAAATTAATGCAATTAACTAGGTAAGTGTTCCCCATGGATCCTTAACTACTTTGGGTTTTACACTAGTGATCTATCCCAATACTTTACTTATAGAACTGATAACTTAGGTACAATCAAATGACTGACCTGTCCCTATTGAATGACTATACTCAATTACTCAACCAAGTCTCAAGAGCGATTGCAATTTAATCGTTATCAATTTGTTCTAAATATAACCATCCCGCAACCACAACTCTAGTTAGTACAATGATTATCAAGATCAAGGCTTTGTTGTAGTTCTCTTTTCCTAATCTCTACCTCTTTGATCAAAGCAAGTAAAGAATTATGGGCACTTCCTAACGTTGGCACCATAAGAATCATTAAAGATGAATATAATACAATATAAGTGCTTAGTATTGGTTTAGAATCGCTTCGTGTAAACCCTAGTTTGTTAATTTACCAAGGTTCCCCCAATCCTAGTTGTGGTAGTTTTAGCCTATCATGTTTATAAGTAAATTAATAGAATTCATAAACAAAAATTAAACTTTTATACTTACAACAATGATTGGAAGAACCTTCACTTGATTAATGCAAAATTCGGAAAAACAACTTTACAATCGTCTCAAAATGTGTCTTATAACACGCCTTAAAATTTACTCTAAAAAAATCTTGTAAAACATCCACTCTTCAAGACATAAAAACAACATCCTATTACATGAAAATAAAGGGATATTTATAGTAGTTGGTTTATGCTTTTCCTTGTTCCTTGTTGAATTTGGCTTAGACATGATGTTCCTTTTCCTAGTTTAAGTAGGATATCCAATTTTTGGCCTTATTGAGAGCGCTGCGCGTCGCCCCTAGTTGCTGCCGCGTCCAGTGCCACGTCGCACGCCTTGTTGCTCGGTGAGTGTGCTGCTGCGCACCTGCCATCACGCTGGAGATGTGCCACATTGCGCCTACCCACGCGGAGGAGAGATGGGTGCCTCGCGTCTGGCCTTGTGCCTGCCTCGCTGCGTGCCGCGCATGGCATAACGTGCACGATGCTGCCACACTGCGCCTGCTGTTGCGCTGATGGCCTTGTTCCTCGCACATGGCAGTGCATCCACGTGTCGAGCTTCATTCCTTGAATTAGTTACTCCAACTTCTTCACATATATTCAAAAATCCTTAAATACACTCAAATCCATCATCTTAAGCCCTAAAAACATCTAATCATGTGTGTTAGCTAATTTCACAAATATATAACATAATCACATGCAAACACACATAATTTGTTCTCAAAACTTAGTAAAGTATGGGCAAAAATACGTCTATGAAGTGCATAAACACACCCTTCGTCAACACCCCACACTTAAACTATTGTTTGTCCTCGAACAATCTACTATTTCCCTTCTAAAAATTAAGCACGAAATTCATCCTACAAATAGGTCTACTTACACTTAGGATAATGAGACAAATCAATGAAGCTCAAACAACTCACTCACATGCATATATGATCAACATTAAAATGTCAAAGTTTGAAATCACTTAGATTTTGAAAACTAACTCATCAAGACATATTTTGGGCCAACATGAATTATATGTAATTTAGCAATCAAGATTAAACCAAAGTCTTTCCATTGTGCCCCTCACAATTTGGAGAGATGCGCTTTTCTCACACAAAATATAAGTGAATATAAACTTGGGCATAAATAAAACAATTTCCGCTCACTCTCCCAAAGAACTAAACATGCATGCAAAAGACGACTCATAGGCTTGCCCTTAGTGTAATATTCCGCTAATATTGAATTATGAATCAAGGATAAATTAGGACTTTAATTTGGTTTTAATGTAGGCTAAGAGACGGGTAGGAACTGTTTGGCCAAGATAGTGACTAAGCTCCCTAAGCACTTTAATACTTCACAACACCTTGATTTTTAATTCATTCTTCAATTTCTAAATTTTCTCCTTATATCTCCTTTTGTTTTTCAATTTTTCAACTTAGGTGACTAGTGGAAATTTTTTTCTTTTAATCATTGAGCTCATTCACACATTTTTTTCTCTTTTCTTTTCCTTTCTTCAATTCCCACCCTTTACGCACCCCTACTCTAGTCACCCTCAACTTAAGCATCTTTCTTATGTTGAGGTTCACAATATCCAAGGATGGACCAGGGACAAAAGAGGTTCATTGTAAACAAATGGGTACGGTTAATCAATAAATCATGATTTTTTTATCTTCAATTTTTCAAAGTTCTTTCTTCTTTTTGTTTTCCCACTAAAAATCACCCTCCTTGTTTAGCAAAATTTCGCCTTTTTCTTTTCTTCCAATTCAGCACACTTTTTAGCTTTTCCCTTCACTTTTCCAATTATACTTATTTACTACAAAAAAAAAAGTTTTCATTAAAGTGCTCTAGGAGTCAATTGGATCAAATACAAGTCAATAGAACAAAAAGGGATAAGCTTGTAATATGGCTATCAAAAGAATAGGCTAAGGCTCAAACATGGCTAACTACGACAATTACAATCAAGGTAGGTAAAATAGGATAAAAATAGGGCTATCAAAGAAACGCATATATCACTTTCTAAATCCATCATTCATATTTCACTTTTATCACACACCGGGCAAGTCCTAGACATCAACTTACAAGCATGGAGTATATCAAAAAAATTCCTCACACATTGGAACAAAATGGTTTAACAATGGAAATCGAGATCACATAAACACATATATCCATATTGTATGCATCACATAATTAAGCCCATTTTTCAAGTACAAGAGTTAAGTTCCCAAAAGACTAAGTGTTTATACCTTTTTCATGCATTTTGAGTGAATTTAATAAAGTCTCAATGATACCTAAAGTGAAGCACCTAGAATTCGTAGGGTCCAAGTTTTTGTTCTTCCTAATGACTAATTTACCCTTAAGACTGTCGTCATCCATCCATCATCAAAAAAAGTCATGACTCCATGACTAAAGTTAAAAAATAAAATCTAGACTCTCTAGTCAGTTCTAAGGGACTATCCACCGGAAAAGTACCGAAAACAAAAACCGGACCCAAAATCAAATAAAACTAAAAAAATACTAAAAACAAACAAGAATGCATGCCAAATCATGAATCCCAAAAAAACTAGGCCTACCATGTGCAAATTTAGCAATTAAGATATGCATGGTATTATAAAGTTCACAACTCCCACCCCACACTTAATTGGCACACCACACTTAATTGGTTACACTATCCCTAGTGTTAAAACAAATAAGCATAAAGTAATAGAATACAAGAACTCCCTTGGCCTCTACTCCTCGTTTTCAATGTTTAATCTTGATTTTTGTTGAAACTCATGACCTATCATCTGCACACTTGAACAAATACATAAAGTGAAATAAAGAAAATCATCTTGGGTTGCATCCCAAGTAGCGCCTGATTTAACGTCGCGGAACAACACATGTATCTTGATTACTCAGACTACATCAAGATACCTATTGAGACTGTGGTCACATCTTGGCCGCTTGTTTTACCGCGCCGCCCTGTGACACGTTGAAAAATAAAAGAAAAACAAAAAATAGGAAATAAAGACTAAAAGTTAGACACGAGAAATTAAACTAATCCTAAATCGTATTCCCCGGCTACGGCGCCACTTTTTGATAACGCTCAAACCACACCTCCTCTAGAAGTATGAAGTGGATGTTCTCAATAAAGAACCCAACTTGAGGTTGGGGTCAATCGCACAGGGAATATGGAAGGATATAGAAGAACGCTAGTGCTTAAGCTTTGTAGTCAATTATTTCCTAAGAGGGGGGATTTGTAAAATTAATAAGTAACAATGTTGAGAAATTGATGGTTGTTTCCAAATTAATGCAATTAACTAGGGTAAGTGTTTCCAATGGATCCTTAACTATTTTGGGTTTTACACTAGTGATCTATCCCAATACTTTACTTATAGAATTGATAACTTAGGTTCATTCAAACGGCAGACCAGTCCCCATTGAATGACTATACTCAATTACTCAATCAAGTCTCATGAATGATTGCAATTTAACCGTTATCAATTTATTCCAAATATAACTATCCTGCGACCATAACTTAAGTTAATACAATGATCATCAAGATCAAGGCTTTGCTGTAGTTCTCTTTTCCTAATCTTTACCTCTTTGACCAAAGCAAGTAAAGAATTCGGGCACTTCCTAACGTTGCGCACCATTATTAATCATTAAAGATGAAGATAATACAATATAAGTGTTTAGTATTGGTTTAGAATCGCTTCGTGTAAACTCTAGTTTGTTAATTTACCAAGGTTCCCCCAACCATATTTGTGGTAGTTTTAGCCTATCATGTTTATAAGTTAATTAATAGAATTCATAAATAAAAACTAAATTTTGTACTTACAACAATGATTGGAAGAACCTTCACTTGATTAATGCAAAATTCGGAAGAACAACTTTACAATATTTTCAAAATATGTCTTCTAACACGCCTTAAAATTTACTCTAAAAACTTGTCGTAAAACTTCCACTCTTCAAGACATAAAACCAACATCCTATTACATGAAAATAAAGGGGTATTTATAGTAGTAGATTTATGCTTTTCCTTATTCCTTGTTGAATTTGACATGGACTTGATGTTCATTTTCCTAGTTGAAGTAGGAGATCCAATTTTTGGCCGTTTTGGGAGCCTTGCGCATCGCCCCTAGATGTTGCCGCATAAAGTGCCACGTCGCATGCCTTGTTGCTCGGTGAGTGTGCTGCTACGCGCCTGCCAACACGCTCGAGATGTGCAACGTCGTGCCTACTCACGCACAGGGAAGCTGGGTGCCTCGCGTCTGGCCTTGTGCTTGCCTCGCTGAGTGTCGCGCATGGCATAGCGCGCATGATGCTGCCACGCCACGCTTTCTGTTGCGCTGATGGCCTTGTGCCTTGCGCATGGTAGTGCATCCATGTGCTGAGCTTCATTCCTTGAATTATTTACTCCAACTTCTTCACATATATTCAAAAAGCCTTAAATACACCCAAATCCATCATATTAAGCCCTAAAAACATCTAATCACGTGTGTTAGCTAATTTCACAAATATATAACATAATCACATGCAAACACACATAATCAAAAGATAGTAAAGTATTGGGCAAAAATACATCTATGAAGTGCATAAATATGCCTTTCAGAAGAAGACTCAAAAGGCTTCAGTTTGATGTATTGAATCACCAAAAAAAACTTTGTGAAATGGGAGCTTTGTTAATTTGAGGTTGTCCATTGCAAGCACTTATACGAAAACTCAATCGGTAAGAAGGCTCTCAACTTAACTTTGTGCTAGAGGTTCCTTATAACTTTAATTTATAACTTCTCACACTTAGAATTGATCTTATCACCAAGTTTCTATGAATTCCATCTGGCTCGGGTCTATCCATATACCTAGAACATTTTCATATTTAGCTCGAAAGTTTGAGGCATTAAAATATCTCAACTTATGAGTCTTGGGTATAGTCTTAGGGACTTTTGGGGTGTTACATTATCTCCCTATGTGAACATTCATCCTCGAGTGTAGTAAGCATACTGGAAGAATAGGGAAGGAACTATTAACCCAAAACTAAGTAACCATAGCTGAAAATTAATTGAGTGACTGACTCCCGACTAAGATACATGATTGAATTGAATTCATGAAACATACATGCATACTATGAAATTAAAGGAATTGGTGGACATGAACTTATCATGAAACTGAATAGAGTACTAAGTAGGAAACTGATACTTCAAGATGGAACTGAGCCGGAAGGGAAAAAATGCAAGTGTCTAGCCATCATATCTGCTTCAGCTTCCCACATAGCTCTCTCAACTTGCTGATTTCTCCAAAAAACCATCATCGAGCTACCTCCTTGTTCCTCCATCTCTGAATATGATGATTAAGGATCTTAATTGGAACCCCCTCATTGGTAAGGCTGTCCTTCATACCTGACTGTGCTTCGACGTGCGTGCAAGCGCACATGATCATGCAAGCATGACAGTGACTCTTTAGGAGCCAAATGTTGAATCCAAAGGGACTGGATTTTAAGTGAATTATCAAGTTCAATTATTAAATCAAATTTCAAAAGTGCTAACATTCCAAGATTTAAGATTTGTTTGTTTCTAAATCCTAGACGATCAAAATTTTAAGTGAAAAACAATAATGAGAAGAATTTAGGGTCAAGGCCAAATATTCATGAAGAGATAAAATTCAAAATGGTTAAATTATGTGACTTCATTTGTTGTCTCACAAGATAAATGTAATATCCATGGTCTTTTGAGCCTCTAAACATAGTCGAATTAGCCTTACAATTGCATCATTAAGCGGGGATATGACAACATAAACTCGTATGCAATTAACTATGTGGAGTGGTTTACGAGGTTAATGCCCTTGCTTATGGACTTTCAAACCTCTAACCATTTAACCTAACTTGGCTTCACAACTGCATCAAAGAGCGGTGATGTGACAATTCCAAATTCGGTGTGTAGCTATATTCCCGTTTAATAACAAGCGACGCGAATTAGGTATATTATCCTAACAGTGAATTAGCCTTAAAGGCTTGAACTCACTTCTTGCATTCCTATTTCTAACCTAGGGCTTGCTCTTTCGAGTTTTCCTAAGATTAAAAAGTGCATTTCAATAGTGATCAAGCATTAAAATGATCAAAAACGAGAATGCAAGAATTAACAACAATGAAAACTTGAACCATATAGAAATTAAGCGATTAAAATCATGTTATGTGGCCTCACCCTAGAAAAAGGGTTTTAGCCACTCATGATAATACAAGAACTCAACATGGTGTTTGAATTCATGTAATACAAGAATGGTAAAAAGAAGAAAAAGAAAAGAACCCTAGTTATGGAGTCCGTAATGTTCCTCCTCCTGCTCCTCTGCATTTTTCCCAAAATAATATGTGATAATATAATAAAATAACCCAAGTGTTCCTTTTATACTAAGTGAAAATTTATCATGGAGGAACCATCTTCGTGTGATGCTTCCCATCGCAGCAATTTGCCTCTGTGATATGGAGGCATCGCAGATGCTCACTGGAGTCTGGGAATTGTGGCATGGGATGGAAAGGTTGGTCGGGTATGGAACCAGCGTGACACAACACTGGCATAGTGTGGAAATTGCTTGTCACTTAGGTTGGACAGTGTGGCACGGGCCGATTGCGCATAGAGGTTGCCTGGCAAATCCTCGCATGCATACACATGGGCGTGACATGGCGCCTGGCACACAGTTCAGTAGGCGTGGCACGCTGGCTCTGTGGCAACTCACTTTTCATGCCAACTTCATGCAATCTTCCTCAAAACTCCTTCTGAGCTTCCTTCTTGCTCATGCATCATCATATTAAGCCTATCCTTAGCATATTTCACCCACCAACATGGGCTAATCACATTGGTTAGTTCATGCACCCAAATATATACAAACCACATGAGAAAATACTTAATTTAATTGACAAACATGACTTAAACTAAGATATAAAATAACACTTGGGCATGTAAATATGCCCAAGATCACTACCCCACACTTAAAGCCTTGTTCGTCCTCGAACAACTCCATTACATCTCATACACAAAAAGGACTCACACATCACCAACCGAAGAAAGACGACTCAAGTTAAGGCTAATGACTTATTTAGATGGAAAATTCAACTAGAGCATGTTATATATTACATAATTAAAATCATGAGAACTAAGTTAAGACCTTCTAGTCTCAAGAACTGACTCTACAACCACAACACACTCATGTAAATCAACAAATCGAAAAGTCCAGCATGAATTCTATCTTTCCTTGACATTTTCCATCACTAGAAGAGAGATATCAATTTTCACTCACAGATTTACAAGTTTCAACATGTATGGGTATATGAATACATTTAAGCTCACCCTCACAAAGAATTCACTTGCAACATGCAATGACCCATATGCTTTCCTTAGTGTATTACTCCACTAACACAGGAACATCTAAAAGTAAGATCAAGTAGGACTTTATGGGTTGTAATGTAAGCTAAGAGACAGGTAGGTACTATTTTGGCCAGTAACAGTGACTATCTTCCCTAAGCGCTTTTAATACATCACTTTTTCTCCTTAAGCACATCCTCTTCTTTTACTTCATCCCTTGTTTATTCATCTATCACTCTCCTTTTTGTTTCTCCAGTTCTTTAAGCACACTTATGTTATTAGTAGGGAGTAATCACACATTAGACACTTTTTCCTTCTTTTGTTCTTTTTCTACTCCCTACCAATAGATGCATTTTGAACATTGAACCTCTAATCTTCCGTTCAATCTCCACAACCAACTATCCCCCTTCTTTACAAGATTCTTACTCCTTTAACTCTTTTTCATTTTCACTTAAGCGCTTAGGAGTTTTGGATCAAATTCAGATCTATTGAAAAAAGGATTAAGCTTTATTATGGCTAAGAAAGAATAGGTTAAAGACTCAATAGGGCTAACTAGGATTATGAACTAAGGGTAGGTAAAGAAAATAATGGAAATAGGCTTATTCAAAGAAATGTCTATATCATCTCTTACAATTAACATCTTTCATTTCTCTTTGCAACCACATCAGGAATGTTGTAGACACTACATGATAGCATGGAATAGAAAAAATCTCACACTTACTACATATATTCAATTCAAAACAAACCCAAACAGACTCTCAATACAGCTAATCACATGAATTCCAAAATTAAGCATGTAGCATACAGAGTCATATGCTTGAGCCTAATTGTCTTAAATAAAGTCAAAAAATTTCTCTACATGCTTCACAATTAAAATCTACTTGCCTTTTACAATCTTGTATGGCACTCAACATGACTATCAAGCTATCAATTAGTTAAGGGTTCAACAAAAAATCCAATTGACTAATTTTTCCTCGAGACGGTCATCATCCATCCATTGTCAGGAAATGTTCTTTACCAAGACTAAAACAGCTATTTACAAACCAAACAAAAAATTATTCTTGATTTAAAGTGCCCCCATCAGAAAAGAACCAAAAAGAAAAATGAAAGGTTGGGTGAAATGTGCTCAACTCAGACTTTCAAATCAAACAATGTTCAAACCAAGCACATTATTCACCCTAAATCAACCAAAAAAATATATTTATATTTCCCTCTTAAAATATTCTATGTCTCCAAAGCATTAATCAAAATTCAAAACAAGGGTCTCAAGATACTTCCTGAGGCCTTTAGGCCTAGTTAGCAGCATGTTTTGTCTGTTTTGGAATACATGGATCCCCGATCCCGCACTTTTGCTGTTCCATGCTCCTTAGCTTTTGCTTCTATGGATACTCAAACTTCCCCTTTTCCGTGCTTAACTCAACAAAAACAAAAACAAAAGTGAAGATAAACAAAATAAAAAACTAAAAGTAAAAATCGTACCTGTGATACACTTGGGTTGCTTCACAAGTAACGCCTAATTTTATATCGCGACACATCGTGAATCATCCTTCTTCAGATGTTCTCAAACACTTCTTCCCTTTTAGGAACAATCTTCTCTTTTTCTTAATTTTAGAGGGAAAAGCCTCCACACTTTCCCTCTTCACCTCCATTATATGATTCACCAAATTCTTTGGCAATTTCTCAAAAGTAGACTAGAGCTCATTTTATTAGGAGATTCTTCAAAAGTTGACCTTTGGACTCGCCCACCCCACACTCATCCCTATTAACATATTAATCTTGCAAAGATCTTTGTAGTGTATTGGGGGGTGGATTTCCAGGTACACTCTGAACATATACTCCCCATCATTCACCCTCATATTTAGGGTGCCAAATCTCACATCAATTACATCTCCTCCCATGGCGAGGAAGGGGTGCCACAAGATGAGGGGTATCTTATTATCAACCTCAAATTCAAGCATTATGAAATCTCAAGTATGATAAACTTACCTATTTTGATGAGCAAATCCTCAATAATCCCCTCCGGGGCCATCCTTGACCTGTCAGCCAGCTGCAATATCACTTTGGTGGGTCTTGGTTTTCCCAAATCAAGTGTATTGAATAGTGACAGGGGCATCAAGTTCACAGCTACCCCTACATCACACAAGGTCCACATCAAATCCTTTCCACCTGTTTGTACGAGGAGGGTGAAACGCCCTTGGTCTTTGAGCTTTTTGGGCATCTTGTTTGTCACCCTGAAACTACACTCCTCAGTGAGTGCCACAGTCTGCATATCCATCAGCCTCATCTTATTGGCCACCATATCTTTCAAGTACTTAGTGTACTTGGGCATTCCCTGCAAAAGGTCAATCAAAGGCAACTTTATGTGAAGTTATTTGAATATATCAAAGAACTTCTAGAAACAAGAATCCTCATTACTCTTCTTGAGCTTTGTGGGAATAGTGGTGGTGGTCTTTGTATTGGCTATACTGTAGATTCTGAATTGTGTGTTGCATCTTTCTGATTATCTCCCTTCTCAGCTAATGGACCAGGTCTGACTAGCTCTGGTTGAACTTCATTCTTTTTCTCTTTTGTTGGTGCATAAACCAATTGTTTTCCACTTCTCATATTGATGGCCATAACCTGCCTCGGGTTTGTATCTATATCACTAGGTAAATCCCCTGGCAGTTTGTTATGCTGAGAAGCTGCTAACTGACCCATCTGTTTCTCTAAGTTGCGAGTGGGCAGCTGTTGATTTTTAAGGTCAACTGCCATTTTTTCTTGGTTAGCTGCCATCTGAGTTTGATTGGCCGTGATCTTCTGCAACATCTCCTCGTGTTGCTAGATTGGCCACTATTCTGCCTTCTCTGATTCTGGTACTACTGCTGAGGCTGCTGATAACTTTGACTCTTCCCCTAGTTTCCACCCCAAGAAATGTTAGGGTGATTCTGTCAGTTTGTATATAGGTTTTCCTATAATTCTGGTTACCTCTTGACACATTACCCACAAAGTTGACTGGATTTAGGTTGGCTGCACAAGAGTCTGCACCACGCCCTCTGTTTCCACAAATTTCACACTAGCTAGGAGTTGGTTTCATTGCATATACCTGCACCTCTAGCTGTGCCAAGTTCATCTTGCTAAACTGAGTCATCATCTGGTGCGGAAAGGATGCTAGTTGGGCTGCCAACACATTTACACTGTCAACTTCAATATCTCCAACTGCTTTTTTGCCTGCCCCTCTAGATGAATTACTATGCCACTTTGGATTTACCTATGCAATTCTATTCAACATAGTGTACAGTTCATTGTATGTCTTCTCTAGTGCTTGCCCACCTGATGTAGAGACTAGCAAAATTTTTATCTGTGGGTTCAGACTCTCTGAAAAAGTGTGGGCTAGCACTTCATTTGACTCCTGATGATGAGGGCAGTCTCTCAACAATGACTTAAACTTCTCCCAAGCCAAATATAAATTCTCTTCAGGCCTCTTCTTGAAACTCAAGATCTCACTTCGCAGCTTTGTAGTCTTTCTTGTGATGAGTTGGTAATTTACCAACTCACTAGGCACTTAAACATGAGTTTTTGCTTAGTTTTCAAGTCATTTAGGTGTATTTCATGCCTTTTATCCTTGATGTTTGCAGGTACCTAACTTGAATAGGAAAAGCATGAAATTGAGCAAAAAGCATGAAAAAAGGAGATGAGGATCTACACTCCACCAGAGGGCACCAGTGAAATGCCGATTAATCGTAGTTCCACACTGTGCTGATGAAGATTAAAATTGGTGAGCCACGGATTAGCACCGGGGAACCACTGGTGCTAGAGGCGAAGGATTCTAGAATTCACTGATCACCAGCCAAAATCAACTGGCAGATCAGGGATGAGCAGCGATGAACCGACGGTGAATCGCAAGTGACGCCCGTCTGTATGGGGGTAAAAACGTTCAGCTCTAAAAAGGAGGAGAAAAAATGTACCCTATTTTTGTACATCTCAAAAAAGAATTGGACATTCCGTTATTCCATATCAGATTTTCATTATTCTATTAGTCTTGTATTGGAGTAGAGAGAGGTAGAGAGAAACAATCTTCTTCTTCTGCTTCTACAAGGTAGAAACTCCATTGGAGCTCAAACTCTTGCTGAAATTTTCTTACTCAAGTTGCGAATGGATATTGAATTTTTATTGAATGCATTGTCTTTCTCTACTTCCATGAGTAGCTAAATTTCTTGCTAGGGGTGTGTGAATGATTGGGGTTGATTTGAATTAGATATTGTGTATTTGATCTTAGATTTACTCTATTAGTATAATTTTAGTATTTCCTCAGAGTTTTAATCTTAATACTCATGGTTGCAAATGTGGGTTGAATTTACATACTTCAATTTTTCTTGAAAAAGGAATTTTAAGTATGGGTGGGGAAATAATAATGGATAATTGAGTGTTGATCATGTGGCGTTGGGATAGACATAGACAAAACCTATTATCACATATGCATTGAGAATATAAGCTAGAAATAGTTAATTCTCACCCTAGTTGATGTGGTTGTTGTGAAAATAACTTTGGAGTTTGAAAAAAATCTGGGGTTAATGCATCTAATTAGTTGAGAAACTTATGATGCTACCTTGACTACAACTAAATATACTATTGAGTAATTCTAAGAGCTATTCGAAATCCCAATTCAATGACGCCCCTATCAATATTGAAAGATGTGGGTGTGAATCCCAAGGATGTTTTTTTATCAAGGGCAATTGATGATGACATGATGGAAAAGGTTCCAAAAGCACCAATCGTTTGCGATAATGAAGAAGGGAAGGATGGGGGAGAAGTTGATTTGACTCCATTGAATGATTTGAATATATATGAGGGCAAGAAGGCCCCCAATTTTCAAAGATCAAGAAACAATAGTTCCCCCTCCATATCCATAGCGGCTGACCAAGAAGGAGAATAATCAATTTTATATGTTTATAGAGAAGTTCAGCAAATTATCCATCAATATACCGATTGTGGATGCTTTGATTCAAATGCCAAGCTATGCAAATTTATGAAGGAGCTCTTGAAGAAAAAGAGGGTAGTGATATGGGCATCGATGAGGTGACCCATCATTGTAGTGCTATAATGACTAGCAACCTTTCTCCAAAACATGATGATCCAGGGGAATTTACCATTCGTTGCACAATTGTTTTGTGCATGTTCAATAAAGCTCTTTGCTATCTCGGTGCTAGTATCAATTTAATGCCACTAATAATATTCAAGAAACTCAGGTTAGGGAATCCCAAACCTGCATCCATGAGGTTGTTGATGGCGGATAGGTCGATTAAATGACCTGTTGGAGTGCTAGTTGATGTCCTTGTGAGGGTGGACAAATTCATAATCCTAGAAGATTTTGTTGTGCTGGATTGTGAGATGGACATCGAGGTGCCAATTATCTTGGGGCGCCCATTACTAGCAACAGGAAGAGCTTTGATTGATGTGGAACTTTTGGAGCTTAAGTTTCGAGTAAGTGGTGATGAGGTTACCTTCAATGTATGTGAACCGATTAAGCTCCTAGATGAGTACAAGGTTATCGAAGTGATTGATGGTGAAATGGAGCAGTATGAACCTTTTCATGATAAAGTTGAATTGGAGGATGACCCTCGAGAGTATTAAAGCTTGAGATGGTATACGTCGTGCCACGACGTTAACTAAGTCACTTCTTCGGAGGAACCCAAGCATTTTTATTTTGAGCATTTTGATGTTTTTGTTGTTATGATGGTTGTAGGTAGAATTAAAGGCAAGACGAGAAGGAAAAAAGGGCAAACAAGATGCTAGACCGATGAAATGCTGGTGTACACATGTGAAGCGCTGCCGTATCACAAGTAATAAATAGAATAATGGAGAAAAGAATGGAAATCGACGGCCTACCGGTGAAATGCCAGTACACCACCGGTGCAGCACCGGCTCAAGCCAGTATACCTGGATGTTTTGGTCTATTTAGTGACCCAACCGGCGAACCGCTGGTGCCTAATCTATAACCACCAGATAATCTCTAGTTGTTTAACAGTGAACTGCAAGGGTGATGGGGCACCGACGTTGAATCCGGCAAACTATCAGTACCTATCGATGATCGCTAGTCAAGCGTGGGTCAAGCTATGTAAATCATTTAAAAAAAATTTCTGCTCCATAGACCAAACCCAACCTAGGAATTTAAAATACTGGTCAAACACTCTCAAAATCCCCATAAACCCTTTCTTCCACCTTTCCATTTCCCCATTACACCTTCTTAACTTCCCCATACACTACCTTTCCACCTTCCTACCATTAAATCCACCTTTTCACCTACCAATTCCCTTCATTTCTTCTTTCCTATAAATTCCACACTCCACTTTCCTTATTTCATCACTACTCACTTATCTCTTTACTACACTAAAGCAAGAAAATTTCTATGGGAAGTCCATTATTGAGAAAATCCAAGCTTTGATCTTTCTCTGCTCCTCTTTCTCAAATCCATTATGTATGTGTCTCCTGCTTTGTTTTTGATTGTTGTTTGAAGATGTTAATCATTTTGAGCATGTGAAAATTAAAGTGTTTCCAATCATGTGTCCCTAATACCCCATTAGTATGCTTGCCATTACTTGTGTATTATTCCTATTGTTGTATGTAGGGGTGGTGATAGCATGTTGAATGGTGATGTGGGTATCCTTTATGGCGAATTCATGACTCTTGACGTGTTTGATTCTAGTTGAGGTGAAGTTTGAGTAGGCCTATGTGTGTTTAGAATGCACAAATTGCCTGATGATAGATGGAGTGACGTCTTTCTTAAGAATAAATTGTCACTTTTATTTCCTTGTTGTTGTTTTGTTGAGTGAGTGAACCTTGAATTTTGGAGTTTTGATTGATATCACTGAGTTTGGGATAAACTTCACTAATCAGCATCCACTGGCGAAATGCCGGTTAGGCCTGGCGAAACGCCGGATGAAGCACAGGATTAGGGTGCAGGCCACTATCCCAGACCTATGTTACACCAATGCTTTGCGGGTAAAAATCATTGAAATGCTGGTGTGGCACCGGCTGAACCATGTCTTCCTAGTTTCATGTTACTCACCAGCGGATGATCGACGGTTCGTGGGTCTCCACTGGCATTTCGCCGGTGTCCCACTAGTGCTACCAATGCTTGACTGTTGAACTCTTCTACTTGTTTGCCATCCTTAGTTTAGGATAGATGTCAGTTTTTATTTTTTGAAAACAAAAAAATACAAAAATAAAATATTATTTTAAGGCACTAACATGGTCTTGCAGAGTATGTCTTCATCTAGGAAATCAATCATTGGAAAGGCCCCGACATCCTCAAAAGGAAAAGGAAAAGGGAAAGCAAGGGGGACCCCAGCCCCTAATACCTAAGAGGCCATTATATTCTGTGTGCCCGACATAGAGGGGCACTATGCCATTTGAAAAGGGCGCTCTATCACAGTAGAAAAATTCTTCGATCTAGAGGGGCTGCGAGGTGATTTCCCAACATCACAACATAATTTACAGACTACCAATGTCACGTCTTTGCCAATCCTCTGCCTGAGTTCTATTACAGCCTAGTTCCCGAGTTTTACACCTCATGGTTCCTTCTATCATGGTGAGGGGTGTAGAAGTGGACATAACCCCAATGACCATCAATTCCTTATTTTGGGAGGATAAGATTGACATCACCTCTAAATATGCTGCTAGAATTGCTGTCAAAGAGACCCAATTCAGGTGGATAGCTCCCGTCATTACCGCAGACACTCCTTTTTGGGCCTCTATGGGTGGAGAAATCTCCCGGAATGATCTTAATTTTGAAGCCAAGCTATGGATAGATTTCATTTATGGCTGGATTATGCTTTCAAAGAATGAGCAGAAGGTAAGTTTGGAAGCGACCATCCTCATCACATGCATCATAATAGGGGTCCCCATAAATTTTGGGGAAATAGTGGCCATTCAGATGAAGAGGAAAGCGAGGCAAGCTGGCACCCAAATTCCCTACGTTGTTCTTATATCTCAGCTATGCCTTCAAACAGGAGTGCTACTCTTCCCCGTGAAGCCCGTAGCTCCGCTACCAGTGTGATTGCAGTGGACAGAAAAAGGGATGAAGATGCTCCCAAGAGCAAGAGGAAGCGGTTGCAGGCCTTCAAAGTCCCCGAGGAGTCCCTCTCTCATGGGTTTGAGCAGTCCCCAATGGCCCCCGTTCTCAACATGCCACATCCAAAGGCATAAAGATAGGCTTAGGAGAAGCACCAACTAAGGGAGCCTTTACCTCCTCCCACATCATCCCACCCAAGTAGCCTCCATTAACTGGCAAAGATGACACACTCCCATTAGAGCCAGCTTCAGAAATTGGCTAAGAATCTCCCTGCCTTGAACACCAAGACGGTGAAAAAGGAGATGAAGTCAATGTATGACAGCTTGAACAAGCTATGCTCGTGTGTGGATGTCAAGGAGGGGGCCTTCACCCCTCTCTGGGCTGAGGTAAGGGAGTGGAAAGGTCGGACATCAATGGAGGTGCCCTATATGAGCGCACTTGATGCAGCTATGGCTGCCCCTTCTATAGTCTGAGGCCCCATCCATGACTTTTTTGAGGGCTTAGGAGATGATAAGGAGGACCTAGGAGATGAAGTCCATGATGGGAAGGCTGAAGTTGAGGATGATGAGGATTGTAACAAGTGACCACTTCAGGGAGTTCTCACCCTCTTTGTTTTGTATGCATACATTGGGGACTATGTATTGTTTGAGCTGGGGGTGGGATAAGTGTTTCTTTTGTTATGGCCATATATTTAATTGATGATTTATGTGGCCCTTGTGTTACACCCTGTAAGTTCTTGACACTTAGTTGGCCTATTCGCATGTTGGTTAAGAGTTTTATAATGCCAATTGTGCGAGAAAAGGACCCGGGGAGAGACCGAACAAGCGCCAAGTTGGAGTGTCGCAAGGCAAATGCGACTTATAAATCGCATTCAACAAATACGACTGATAAATCGCATTCGACAAATGCGACTTAAAGGCCCCAAGTATATAAGGGTCCCACTTTGTTTTTAATCATGTTCCCTTTATATAATTTCCAGTAAACGAATAGAAACAGAGGGGCATGAAAGGTTTGATTAAATTTCCTTCCGTTTACGCGTCAAATGCAGTCCAAACTTGCATTAACTTTGGGTAGTGAAGTATAAAGCTGCCGGGAGCATTCCTGCAGAGTTAGTTTCACGAAATTCGGCAGGCGAATCATCGTCACACCGAGATAAGGTAAGTGGAATTGCTCCAAACTAGTGTTAATATACTCCCAGCATTAAAGTGAGTATTTCTCCCTTATAAACCCCCGAGAAATAGCGAGTTTCCGGCCGTTCTTCGATAAGTCGAAGAATAGGCAGTAGGTATAGCCATAAAATGGTTTCTTCCAAGATAATAGTAGAATAAATTCTATTCTTTCGTGAGTATGAATACAGTTGGGAGAAATAGCTGAATACTAGCCAAGCTATGCCAGTTAATTAGAAAGTCGGCAGTTGAGGTATGTAAAGCCAGTTTCTTTCGGAAAGCTAGTAGTTCTAGTATAGCAAAGTAGTACGAATTTCAGTAGAGTGTTTCAGAAGTCGTATATTATGTTCAGTATGAGATTTAGTAAGCATGTTAGAAATATAAAATAGTATAAGTCCCAGTAGAATATTCTAGAAATATTATTACAGATTCAGTATATTTCAGTATCAGATTCAGTACATTTCAATATGAGATTCAGAACAGAATACCAGAACATAAATATTACTATCAGATCCAGTATATATATTACATGCGCCTATTGCTATCTGTGGAGACATGATTGTTCTATGTTGGGAACCCTTAGAGCTTTTTTGACTGCCCTAGGGTTAATAACTGTGTCGACTCGCCCGCCAGAGGGTGAGGATACGCCGCTCTATGGAGTGGCATGCCGTCCGCCAGCGGACGAAGATGGGATGCTGATTCCCCATAGCAGGTTGATCAGCACTATACCATACCCCCTGTGAAGCGCTTGCGCCCGAGGTGCAGATTTCAGATTTCAGGAGTCCTACGGACTCAAATACAGCTACAGTCAGGGGCCCAGCGAGCCCAAGTTGCATACCCATGGGGCCCGCAGGATGCTCATAGTTACTAGGTGGATGGTATGACCTGGGTAGGGGTATATCGATTGTGTGTTGGTTGGTACCTTACGACTTATGGGGGTTGGTAAGGTTCTTGTATGGTATGTTGTGTTAGTTATTAATAAGTAGAAAGTAGACCACCATGTTATCAGGTATGACTTTTACTCTCTTCAGTAAAGTTACGCTCTTTCCAGTCATTCTCAGCCCGTCTCCTATTACTTCAGTATCTATCAGTATTATTGTTTGCTTTCAGTTATTTTCAGTGATTGCTTTGCATACTCAGTACCAGTGGTACTGACGCCCATTTTAAGGCGCTGCATTACTTGCCTACAGGTACTTATAGACGAGGAGCAGATCCCTCCTAGTTCTAGCCAGCGTACAGAGTCTTCAACTCCTATCATCCGGAGCTTGACAACTAAAGGTTTACTTCCCTTTTTGTTTGTACAGTATTGGTAGGTCGGGGCCCTGTCCCGACCATCTTATTATTCTTAGAGTCTTGCGGATTGTATATTCCCTGTGGTTAGTTGTACCTGTCGTGTGGGGCCGTGTGTATGTTTTTATTTTGCATATGATGGCCGTGTGGGGCCTTGTTCAGTTGTCATTTGGTGACCTTGTTGGTCACAGATTAGTTTAGCACTTGATTCTACTTTTCAGTGTTAACTAGTCAGCATGGTGGCCTTGTCGGCTCGCATAGGTTCACTTATGTTCAGTTGTTCTGGGTAGCTGTTATATTCCTACAAGTGGATATAGGCCTTGTCGGCCGAAGGCTGTATTTACAGCTGTTATATAGCCCGTTGTTTTCATAAATCCAGAATTAGAGCCAGCCTGGCACCAGAAGTGCTTAGGCTCAGTAGCCCAGCAGTCCAGGTCCTAGTAGGGAACCAGGTGCGAGTCATGCCTCCCAAGGCTGGGAATTACAAACTTGGTATCAAAGCAGGTCGTATCCCAGGGAGTCTGCGAGCCGTGCTAAGTAGAGTCTTGTCTATGGATGTGTTGTGCACCACATACCATAGGCAGGAGGCTGCAAGGCATGATAGAATGGTTACTCTTTCTTCACATTCAGTTGTGCCATAGAGTAGTACAGTATAGGATTGAGTCCCTAGAGCTTACTATACTCTTTGTTTACAAATAAAATGTCAGATCAACGACATCCTATCACAGGCTGAAGATTGGGTACAGCAGCAGGAGAGGGCACTAGTAGGATGCCCCAATCTCGATTAGAATCAGCCTGAACTGAGGGCGATACAAAGGCATCGTCCCGACCTTCTCAATAGTCTCCACCCCATCAGGAGTCACTCGGGACAACATCACCTCCGATAGTTCCTATACCTACACCATCTGACCAGGAGGTCAGGAGTGCAGTAGTTATGTTAGCACAAATGATGTCTACTCAGTGCCAGTCAATGCCACCTACAGCGGCAGAATCATCAGGTAGGCCTGGTAGTTCTAGGGTCCGAGAATTCCTGGAACTAGGTCCCCCACAGTTTACTAGGACAGATCAAATAGGGGACCCCCAGGACTTCCTGGATCAGATGCAGAGGATTTTCCGGGTGATGCATGTTACATCTACAGAGTTGGTTGAATTGGCGGTATTCCGACTGCGGGATATTGCTGTGTTATGGTATGAGAGTTGGGAAAGGTCTCGAGGGAGAGATGTTTCCCCTCTGACCTGGTCCAGCTTTTCAGAGGCTTTCCTGGACCATTACCTACCACGAGAGATCCGAGAGTCCCAGATGGACCAGTTTTTACACCTGGAGCAGGGGGCGATGAGTGTTTGAGAATACGCCCTGCAGTTCGATTCTTTAGCCTGCTATGCTCCGACCTTTGTAGACACCATGCCATCCAGAGTCCACCGGTTTATGGGGCTGAACCCAGAGTATATTGAGGGCTGTATGATAGCTACTTTGCGGGAAGATATGGATATTGCTCGAGTGCAGGCTTTTTCTCAGACTATTGAGGGCCTCAGACAACGGCAACAAAATAGCAGATGAACAAGTCAGGAACAGCGTCGTAGGGACATGACAAATGAGTTACAGGGGGAGATTCAGAGAGGGCCTAGGCCATGGTTGTCAGATAGGCCACCTAGACCCCCACCTCTATCACAACAGTAGAGGGGTAGATTTAGCCGCCGAGGACAGTCAGAGTACGGCGGAAGTTCTCGAATAGTAGATTCACCCCAGCAGAGGAGGGTAGAATAGAGCAGGTATACACCACCCCTTTGCCCTATTTGCAGCCGACGCCACTCTAGAGCGTGCAGATATTGCTCCACAGGGTGTTATATATGTGGAAAGGAGGGTCATGTGATGAGAGATTGTCCAGCCAGGGGTCAGGGCGACCGGGATTGACAGGACAGGGCATCAACAGGGTCGCGAGCTCCAGCATCCCCGGCAGAGCGTAGGCCCTCAGTTTCAGCAAGCAGAGGCCGAGGCAGATCAGGGGCCTCTAGTTCAGGTACGGGCCCAAGTTGTACCTATGTATTACCAGGGAGACAGGATTCAGAGGCGTCTCCAGATGTTGTGACAGGTATGATGACTATTTGCTCTCACCCTGCTTATGTATTAATTGATCCGGGATCAACCTTGTCCTATGTTACCCCATTAGTGGCTCGAAAATTCAGTATTGTACCAGAATTGCTTCAGCAACCCATTTCAGTATCTACACCCATCGGTGACTCTATTATAGACAGAAGGGTTTATCGAGGGTGTACAGTAGAGGTTGCTAACCGTCAGAGCACAACAAATTTGGTAGAGTTAGAAATGGTTGATTTTGACGCCATTATGGGTATGGATTGGTTAGCTCCATGCTATGCCAATGTATAATGCTGGACCAAGACGGTCTGATTCCATTTTCCAGGGGAGGCAGTACGAGAGTGGAAGGGCAGTACAGCTATGTCAAAAGGTAGGTTTATTTCCTATCTTCGGGCGAGAAAGTTGATATCCAAGGGGTGCATTTACCACATTTTCAAAGTTCAGGATGTTCGGGTAGAGCCTACGACTCTCCAGTCTATTCCAGTGGTGAATGAATTCCCCGATGTATTTCCAGATGAGTTACCTAGTATTCCCCCAGAAAGGGAAATAGACTTTCCAATTGATTTATTGTCGGGCACTCAGCCCATATCAATTCCCCCTTATCGCATGGCTCCTGTTGAACTCAGAGAACTAAAGGAGCAGTTGAAGGATTTTTTAGACAAGGGTTTTATCAGGCCGAGTACTTCACCTTGGGGTACGGCAGTTTTGTTTGTGAGAAAGAAGGATGGTTCCCTCCACATGTGTATAGGGTATCGGCAACTGCATAAAGTCACAGTCAAGAATAAGTATCCGCTTCCCAAAATTGATGATTTATTTGATCAGTTACAGAGAGCCAGATATTTCTCCAAAATTGACTTAAGGTCCGGATATCATCAGGTTCAGGTTCGTGAAAGGGACATTCCAAAGACTGCCTTCAGGACCAGATATGACCATTTTGAATTATTAGTCATGTCCTTTGGGCTGACAAATGCTCCAGACGTGTTTATGGACCTGATCAACAGTATTTTCAAACCATACCTAGACTTGTTCGTGATAGTTTTTATTGACGATATTCTAGTGTATTCTCGCTCAGAGGCAGACCACCAGGATCATTTGCGGACAGTGCTCCAGATTCTCAGAGACCGTCAATTGTATGCCAAGTTCTCTAAATGTGAATTTTTGCGGAATTCAGTAGCCTATTTGGGTCATATCGTGTCGGATGCTGGTATACAAGTAGATATACAGAAGATAGAAGCAGTAAAAGCATGGCCAAGACCTACCACTCCGACTGGGGTACGCAGTTTCCCGAGATTAGCAGGGTACTACAGGAGGTTTGTTGAAGGATTTTCCACCTTAGCAGCACCTCTGACTAAACTGACGCAGAAGGCAACAAAATTTCAATGCACTGAGGCATGTGAGCAGAGCTTCCAGGAATTGAAAGATAGGTTAACATCCGCTCCAGTGTTAGCATTGCCAGAAGGTACAGAAGGTTATGCAGTTTTTTGTGACGCTTCGGGTGTTGGGTTAGGATGTGTGTTGATGCAGCATGGTAAAGTAATTGCTTATGCTTCCAGACAACTAAGGAAATATGAAAAGAACTATCTTAACCAAGACTTGGGATTGTCCGTAATGATTCACACCTTAAAGATATGGAGACATTACTTGTACGGCATCCGTGGATATTTTCACTGATCATAAGAGCCTACAGTATATCTTCACTCGGAAAGAGTTGAATTTGCGGCAGTGTCACTGGTTAGAGCTGTTGAAAGACTATGATGTGAATATTTTGTATCACCCAGGGAGAGCTAATGTGGTGGCAGATGCCCTTATCCGTAAATCTGTGGGAATTCTGGCACACTTACAGCTTGAGCAGTGGGAATTAGCCTAGGAATTGCATCAATTAGCCAATTTAGCCGTTCGTGCAGCAGAAATAGAGGACAACAGAAGGGTAATCCAAAACACCGCAGTGTCGTCTTTAGTCGTGGAAGTAAAGGAATGGAAGTGTGAAGATCCTAGCCTGGTTTAGCTTAGAAATAGAGTTCAGCAAGGAGAGGTGACAGATTTTCAGACAACCGAGGATGGGGTAATACGATATAAAGATCACCTTTGTGTTCCAAACGTTGCAGGGCTTCGCCAGCAGATTATGGGCGAGGTACATTATGCCTGTTATTCTTCCACCTAGGTTCGATGTAAATGTACCACGATATAAAAGAAATCTACTGGTGGCCAGGAATGAAGAAGGGGATAGCAGAATTCGTAGATCAGTGTCCCAACTGCCAGCAGGTAAAAGCTGAACATCAGAAACCAGGCGGACTGACTCAGGATATAGTTGTGCCTCTATGGAAATAGGAAGTAGTAAATGTGGATTTTGTAGCAGGATTACCCCGCACCAGGTGTAGATATGATTCGATCTGGGTGATTGTTGACAGACTGAATAAATCAACTCATTTTTTGCCAGCAAGGGTTACCTTTTCCGCCGAGGATTATGCTGAGCTGTATATCAGAGAAATAGTCAGGTTGCATGGTGTTCCAGTGTCCATTATCTCCGACAGAGGGGCGCAGTTTACAGCTAAATTCTGGAAATCATTTTAAAGAGACTTGGGGACGCAGGTTAACCTGAGCACAACTTTCCATCCTCAAACAAATAGGCAGGCAGAATGCACCATTCAAACGCTCGAGGATATGTTGCGAGCATGTGTGTTGGATTTCAGAGGCAGCTGGGATGAACATTTACCACTCATTGAGTTCGCCTATAATAACAGTTACCATTCAGCTATTCAGATGGAACCTTATGAGGCATTATATGGGCGAAAGTGCAGATCTCCAGTTCGTTGGTTTGAGGTAGGAGAATCAACATTGATTAGGCTAGATATCATTCATCAGTCAGAGGAAAAAGTAAAGCTTATCAGAGAACATTTACTGACTGCTCAGAGCCACCAGAAATCTTATGCTGACGTGTGGCGCAGAAACATGGAATTTAATGTGGGTGATTGGGTGTTTCTGAAAGTTTCGCCGATGAAGGGTGTAATGACATTTGGCAAGAAAGGCAAGCTCAGCCCGAGGTTTGTTGGGCCTTATCCGATTCGCCGAAGAATAGGCCAAGTGGCATATGAGCTAGACTTACCTCCAGAGTTAGACTCTGTCCACCCAATTTTCCATGTATCAATGCTGAGAAAGTGCATAGGAGATCCCTCCAGAATTGTCCCAGTCCAAGATGTTCAGGTTACAGAGGAGTTGGCCTATGAAGAAGTTCCAGTAGCCATACTAGACCGGCAGATCCACAGATTAAGAATTAAAGATGTTGCTTCTGTCAAAGTGTTATGGCGTAACAGGAACCGAGAGGAAATCACTTGGGAAGCAGAAGAAGATATGAAAGCCAGATACCCTCAGTTATTTCAGACTTAGTCAGCTAGAGGTATGTTGATATTGTTGTTTTATGAGTTGCTTTACATTCATGTGTATAAGTGAGATGTTGACTTCAGTTTATTATCAAATGAATGCTATACTATTATATGGAGTACATGTATTGGTCTTTTCTATGTTTAAGGATTTTTGAAATATTCCATATTATAGGGGAAACTCTCCCGAAATTTTTCCAGAATAAGTAGAACAATTTAAAATTTCTGTAAACAGAAGTTAACATTCGAGGACGAATGTTCTTAAGGGGGGAAGGATGTTACACCCCGTAAGTTCTTGACACTTAGTTGGCCTATTCGCATGTTGGTTAAGAGTTTTAGAATGCCAAACGTGCGAGAAAAGGACCCGGGGAGAGACCGGACAAACGCCAAGTCGGAGTGTCGCAAGGCAAATGCGACTTATAAATCGCATTCGACAAATGCGACTTATAAATCGCATTCGACAAATGCGACTTAAAGGCCCCAAGTATATAAGGGTCCCAGTTCATTTTTAATTATTTTCCCTTTATATAATTTCCAGTAAATGAACAAAAACAGAGGGGAACAAAGGGTTTGATTAAATTTCCTTCCGTTTACACCGTCAAATGCAGTCCAAACTCGAATTAACTTCGGGTAGCGAAGTATAAAGCTATCGGGAGCATTCCTGCGGAGTTAGTTTCGCGAAATTCGGCCGGCGAATCATCGTCATGCCAAGCTAAGGTAAGTGGAATTGCTCCAAAATAGTGTTAATATACTCCCAGCATTAAAGTGAGTATTTCTCCCTTCTAGACCCCCGAGAAATAGCGAGTTTTCGGCCGTTCTCCAATAAGTTGAAGAATAGACAGTAGGTATAGCCATAATATGTTTTTTTTCCCAAAATAATAGTAGAATTAATTCTATTATTTTGTAAGTATCAATACAATTGGGAGAAATAGCTGAATACTAACCGAGCTACGCCAGTTAATTAGAAAGTCGGCAGTTGAGGTATGTAAAACCAGTTTCTTTCGACAAGCTAGTAGTTCTAGTTTAGCAAAATAGTACGAATTTTAGAAGAGTGTTTCAGAAGTCGTATATTATGTTCAGTATGAAATTTAGTAAGTATGTTAGAAATATAAAACAGTACAAGTCCCAGCAGAATACTCTAGAAATATTATTACAGATTCAGTATATTTCAGTATCAGATTCAGTACATTTCAATATGAGATTAAGAACAGAATACCAGAACATAACTATTATTATAAGATCTAGTATATATATTACATGTGCCTATTGCTATCTGTGGAGACATGATAGTTTTGTGTTGGGCACCCTTAGAGCTTCCTTGACTGCCCTAGGGTTAATAGATGTGTCGACTCGCCCGCCAGAGGGTGAGGGTACATCGATCTACGGAGTGGCATGCGGTCCGCCAGCGGACGAAGGTGGGATGCAGATTCCCCGTAGCAGGCTGATCAACACTTTACCACACCCCCTGTCGAGCGCTTGCGCCCGGGGTGCAGATTTCAGATTTTAGATTACAGATTTCAAATTTCAGATTTCAAGAGTCCTCTGGACTCAGATACAGCTATAGTCAGGGGCCCAGCAAACCCAAGTTGCATACCCAGGGGGCCGGCATGATGCTCATAGTTACTAGGTGGATGGTATGACCTGGGAAGGGGTATATAGAATGTGTGCTGGTTGGTACCTTACAGCTTATGGGGGCTGGTAAGGTTCTTGTATGCTATGTTGTGTTAGTTATTAATAAATAGAAAGTAGACCACCATGTTATCAGGTATGACTCTTACTCTGTTCAGTAAAGTTACACTCTTTCCAGTCAGTCTTAGCCCGTCTCCTATTACTTCAGTATCTATAAGTGTTATTGTTTGCTTTCAATTATTTTTAGTGATTGCTTTGCATACTCAGTACCAGTGGTACTGACGCCCGTTTTGGGGCGCTGCATGACGTGCCTGATTCGCGCGTCCGCAAGTGTACGGGTCGTGCAAGTAATATAGTGGCTCTTTTTAAGAACCGGAATGTCAAACCCACAGGGACTGGACCCATTCCTCTAACTATCCATTTCAAGAGTGATCTTAACTTTCTCAAGTGTTGGTTATAGAAGTTTTCGAGGGAGATTTAATTAAGTCTAGTTTTGGTCAACGAAATATCCTGAATTTACTCTAGGAGCAACATAGAGTTAAAACCAGATAATCATGCGATACTACGATATGCAATGGGTTAAGCATGGAACTATCAATTGTTGTTTCACATAATTAGAATTGCATGTTCATGGTCTTTCGAGCCTCTAAACAAGGCAAACTAGCCTCACTGCATCATTGTGAGCGAGGATGCTAATTTCTAGTTTGCGGGCAATCAATTATGTAGTGGTTTACGGGGAAATGATTAGGGACTTTCGTGCGTCTAACCATTTAACTCAACTAAGCCTCATAACTACTTCTTCAAGTGGTGATGTGATAATCCTAAGTTGGTCTCTTAATAACCCCCGTTTTAGCAACCAAGCAAGGTGTTAGGTATATTTCTATCCTAACACGAAATTATATCTTGAGATACAAACATGCTCCCTACATTCTCATGTCCTGACCTAGGTAATTCTTTCTCAAGCAATTGCCCGAGCTAACGTATATGTTTTCATGGTGATCAATCATAAAAACAACCAACAATCCAGAATGCAAGACGAAAGCAACAATCAATAACTTAATTCCAAAACAATTTCATAAAATCACAATCGTAATTCATGGCTTCAACCCTAGAGGAAGGGTTCTTGCCATTCATGTTCGTAAAACTACAACTAACTACTACTAAACTAACATACTTACATGAATTTGGTAGATGAGAAGGGAATTTGACAAACCCTAGATGAGTTCTCCCACTTCTCCCTTCACTCCTAGGTAGTTTTCCAGAATAAAATCGTGACAAAATGGAATTAGGAGCTAAGGGACCTATTTATAATAAATGAGAAACGTGCCCAATTTAGCTTGTCGTGGAATGGCTCCGTGTCACAGAGTGTATCGTGGAGCACTGCCTCCATGACACGGAGGTAACGCGAAGGCTCGGAAATCACCCAAAATCGACCCTAGGCAGCCTTCTTGATGTGTTGGCAGCGTGTCACGCTGCTTGGGAAGCGCGTTGACACTCCTTTGGCGCGGGAGTGGACTGTCGTGGCACGTTGCTGGCACGCTGGAGCACTTCCTGCTGCCGCATCTGCTCACTTGCCATGCCTAGGCCTTGCCAACTTTCGCCGATTGCTTCCAACTACATTCCTTTCTTTCACCAACTTATAAATTAGTTCCTCCAAATCATTGAAACCTACAAAAGAAGGACTAATAATGTTGGTTAGCACATATATTCTCAATTATATAAATTACATGAAAATATATAAAATAACTTAGATAAACAAGACTACATTAAAGTATAAAGCATCACTCGGGCATGTTATTTTAGCCCCCGATCAGCTACCCCACACTTAAAGTCTTGTTCGTCGTCGAACAACCTTTTACATCTCATGCATATGGAGACTCACCCATAACTCATTTAGCAAGATTATTCAAGCTACGTCTATAATGATTACGTAAGATAACAAGCTACAAATAGAGCCTGCACGACTTGATCGTCGAAATAAAGTACAACTATGTTAAAACTTCTTAACCTCAAGAAGCGACTCTCAATCTTAGCAAACTCATACAAATCAACTGATTAAGAAATCCTTCATGAATTATATCCTTCATTCAACATGTGCCCTCATGGAAAGAGAGTTACCCATTTCCAAACGCAAAAACAATTTTTAAATCACAACATGTGTGGGTACATGAATAGAATTACGCTCACTCTCACAAAGAATTCACATGCATCATGTAATGACCCATAAGCTTGCCCTTAGTGTTTTATTCCACTAATTTAAGGATGTATGAATGTAAGATCAAGTAGGACTTAATGGGTTGTAATGTAACTCAGGTGCGGGTAGGTACTATTCTTGCCAGTAATAGTGACTATCTCCCCCAAGCGCTTTTAATACATCACATTCATTAAGGACATCTCTTTTCTTACTTCCTCCTCATTCTTTTCAATCTTGAATTTTTTCTTCTTGTTCCCATTCCTTTAAGCACACTTAGCTTAGTAGTAAGGAGTTCTTAAGCAAAATTTTTTCTTTCATTCATTTATTTTCTTACTCCCTACTAATAATCAACCATTTTTACACAAGTGCACCTTTGTCCTTTTCTCCACTTCTACAACTTGCTACTTTTCCTTTCTTTTCCTTCTTCTCACCCCTTTACTCTTTCGTATATTTCTCTTAAGCGCTTAGGAGTTTTGGAACAAGTTCAAGGATAATGAAAGAAAAAGGGTTAAGCTTATGTTGCAGCTGTCAAAGAATAGGCTCAAGGCTCAATGGGGCTAACTAGGATTAATTTTTCAAGGTAGGTAAAATGAGGGATAAAAATTTGGTTCATTCAAAGAAATGCCTATATCATCTCCTACAATTCACATCCTTCATTTCATTTTATAAACACACCAGGCAAGTTCTAGACATTCCACAATAGCACAGAATACTCAAAAACCTTACACTCATGGCACATGCTCAATTCAAGACACATTGAGCAGACTCTTAACTCAGCTAATCACAAGAATTTAGAATTAAGCTTCAATCATATTGAGTCAAATTTAAGAGCCTAAGTGTCTCACACAAAGTTATACACTTGCATGCTTCACACTGAACATACTTGCATCTTACAATCACATATAGCACCAATTAGTTATGGTTTCAAAAACCCAAAACCTATTGTCTAATTTTTCCTCAAGACGGTCGTCATCAATCCATTGTCGGGAACAGTCCCTAACTATGACTAAAAACATTATATACAGACAAAGAAAAGAAAAAGAAAATTTTTATTCTTCGGTTCAAAGACCCCCCGTCGGAAAAGAACCGAAAAGAAAAACCAACGGGTGATGAAGTCATGCGTAATTCACAAAAAAAAAAAAAATTCAAATCTTTCAAATATTTCTCACAAGCATTACATTCACCAAAAATCGTTAAGCACAATTTTGTTTTTTAAATTTCCCTTGAAATTTCCCTCACCCCACACTTGAAACCTGCTATGTCCTAATAGCATCAAATTAAAATTTAAAAAGGGTGAGAAATACTCCTTGAGGCCTTTAGGCCTAGCTAATAGCATGCTTTTCTTCAACTTTGCACAAGTGTGTGCCGACCCCACACTTTTTATCGTCCATGCCTTTTAGCTTCCTCCTCCATGGGTACTCAGACTTCCCCTCCATCTGTGCTTAACTTTCCACCAAAATAAGCACAAGATGAAAAATAAATAAAATCAACACAAATGCAAGACATTAAAATGGTACCTGTGGTACCCTTGGGTTGCCTCCCAAGCAGCACCTTATTTTACGTCGTGGCACGACGTGGACTGTCCTTTTTAGGACATCCTCATACCTGGGTTCTCTTTCGAGAACCATCTCCTTTTCTTTTTCTATTTAGAGGAAACAACCTCCACTCTGTTCCTCTCTTTCTCCAACTTCTTCTCAATTTGAGGTCCTCTATCTGACTCGGGCTGAACACTTGACCTTACCTATGGCTGTGCACCTGTGGTATCCTCCACCCCACACTCATCCTCTGCCAACACACTAACCTGACAAAGGTTTCTGTAGTGTGCAGATGGGTTCATTTCTTGGTAAACACGGAAGATTTCTTCTTCATGCTCAACCCTCATTTTCAAGGTCCCTGCTTTCAAGTCAATCACCGCTCCTCCGGTGGCCAAGAATGGTCGTCCCAAGATCAGGGGTACCTGGTCATCAACCTGAAAATATAAGACAATAAAATCAGCAGGTATAATGACTTACCTACTTTGATGAGAAGGTCCTCTATTATTCCATCCGGTGTCACTCGCGACTTGTCAGCTAGCTGCAGCATCAACCTTGTCGGCCTCGGTTTTCCCAACCCCAGGGTGTTGAATAAGGATAGGGGCATTAGATTAACTGCTGCCCCTAAGTCACACAAAGCTCATAGCACCTCAGCTTTACCAATTTGTATGGGGAGGGTAAAACTCCCTGGGTCTTTGAGCTTCTTTGGCATTTTGCTCAATACCCTGTGACTGCACTCCTCAGTCAGTGCTACAGTCTGGACATCCACCAATCTAACTTTGTTCGCCATCACGTCCTTCAAGTATTTAGCATACTCGGGCATTCCCTACAAAACATCAATAAGAGGCAAATTTATGTGAAGTTCTTTGAAACACTCAAAGAACTTTTTGAAGTATTCCTCCTCCTTGCTCTTTCTAAATTTCTGAGGGAATGGTGGTGGTGGCCTTTGTGCTGGCTGCAATGAAGATTTTGCATTTTGTTGCCCTGCACTCTAATTATCTCCCGTTGTCGATGGATGGTCCTGGTCTAACCAACTCCGGCTGCACCTCCTTTCTCAATTCTTTAGGCACTGCATCAGCTAATTGCTTGCCGCTTCTCAGACTGATGGCATTGATTTGCCGGGGGTTAGGATCTGCATCGCTTGGTAATCCCCCCTGAGACCTCATGTTCTGAGTAGCTGCTATCTGACCCACTTGTTTTTCAAGATTGCGGTGGCTACCTGTTGATTCATTAAGTCTGTTGCCATCCTTGCCTGATTTTCCGCTAACTGAGTCTGGGTCTCCATAATTTTCTGCAGTGTTTCCTCAATGCTGCTACTCAATTGCCCATCATTCTACCTATTCTGCTGATACTGCTGTTGTTGAGGTTGCATATAATTCTGCTTTTGGTTTCCACCCCAAGAAAAATTCGGGTGGCCCTGCCAATTTCTATTGGAGTTGTTCCCAAAATTCTGATTCCTATGCACATTACTAACAAAATTGACTGATTCCGGATTGGCTCCACAAGATTTTGCATTGTGCCCATTATTACCACAAATTTCACACCAACTCGGAGCTTGTTGAACTGCATTAACCTGGCCCTGGTGTTGGTTCATACTCAGTTTATTGAACTGAGTCATCATTTGATGTTGGAACGAAGCTAAGTGTTCTGCCAAGGCACTCAAACCATCTACTTCTATCAACCCTGGTCTCTTTCCTGCCCCCCTGGATGACTCGCTGTGCCACTCTGGATTTCCTTGAGCAATTCTGTTCAACAAAGTGTACAACTCATCATATGTCTTATCCAAGGCTTGCCCACCCGATGCAGAGTCTAGTAATATTTTTGTGTGTGGGTCTAGACTTTCTACAAAGGTATGAGCCAGCACTTCATTTGATTGCTGGTGATGGGGGCAGTCTCTTAACAATGACTTGAATCTTTCCCAAGCCATATATAAGTTCTCTTCAGGCCTCTGTTGAGTATTTCACTTCTCAACTTTGCAGTCTTGCCTGAAGGAAAGAATCTGATAAGGAACTTTTTAGCCAAGTCATTCCATGAAGTTATGAAGTTCGGTGGCTCAGCCTTCAGCCACTTTTTCGCCTCTCCCAACAGTGAAAATGGGAAGAGGGTCAGTCGGACATAATTTGTGGACACGCCGGTGGGGACAAACGTGTCACTAATCTCTAAAAAGCTCTGTAGGTGCTGCTGCGGGTCCTCATGTGCCATCCTAGTGAATTGACCACTGGAATGTAACAGCTGCACCATGTTCTATTTAAGCTCAAAGTGCCCTTCAGGCTCCGGTTTACGAATGCTAGAGGTCACATTCGTCGCTAGTGGGATTGCCACTTCGCGAACTAGTCTTGCTGCCATTGCTTCTGATGACAATTGTGCTTGTCCCGCGGGTGGTTGTTGTTGTACCTTTTCTTGAAGTCTCTTCATATTTTGCTCTAGAGCTACTCTCCTTCGCAAATGGATTTGACATTCAGCTTCCAGCAACGGTTCCACAAGCTCTCTACTTCTAGCCAGCTCGGCAGGACAACCTGTCACCTGCAAATAAACAGACTAAGACCAAGTTTCTCAACACTTCAGGAAATTTCAAAAATCACACAAAAACAGATAAATTAGCAAAACTTTGCCGAGTCCCCGGATATGGCGCCAAAAACTTGACGTGCCCGATTCGCGTGTCCGCAAGTGTACGGGTCATGCAAGTAATATAGTGGCTCTTTTTAAGAACCGGAATGTCGAACCCACAGGGACTGGACCCATTCCTCTAACTATCCATTTCAAGTGTGATCTTAACTTTCTCAAGTGTTGGTTATAGAATTTTTCGAGGGAGATTTAATTAAGTCTAGTTTTGGTCAACGAAATATCCTGAATTTACTCTAAGAGAAACATAGAGTTAAAACCATAATCATGCGATACTACGATTTGCAATGGGTTAAGCATGGAACTATCAATTTTTGTTTCACATAAATTAGAATTGCATGTTCATGGTCTTCCGAGCCTCTAAACAAGGCAAACTAGCCTCACTGCATCATTGTGAGCGAGGATGCTAATTTCTAGTTCGCGGGCAATCAATTATGTAGTGGTTTACGGGGAAACGATTAGGGACTTTCGTGCGTCTAACCATTTAACTCAACTAAGCCTCACAACTACTTCTTTGAGTGGTGATGTGATAATCCTAAGTTGTTCTCTTAATAACCCCCATTTTATCAACCAAGCAAGGTGTTAGGTATATTTCTATCCTAACACGAAATTATATCTTGAGATACAAACATGCTCCTTACATTCTCATGTCCTGACCTAGGAAATTCTTTCTCAAGAAATTTCCCAAGCTAACGTATATGTTTTCATGGTGATCAATCACAAAAACAACCAACAATCCAGAATGCAAGACGAAAGCAACAATCAATAACTTAATTCCAAAACAATTTCATAAAATCACAATCGTAATTCATGGCTTCAACCCTAGAGGAAGGGTTCTTGCCATTCATGTTCGTAAAACTACAACTAACTACTACTAAACTAACATACTTACATGAATTTGGTAGATGAGAAGGGAATTTGACAAACCCTAGATGAGTTCTCCCACTTCTCCCTTCACTCCTAGGTAGTTTTCCAGAATAAAATCATGACAAAATGGAATTAGGAGCTAAGGGACCTATTTATAATAAATGAGAAACGTGCCCAATTTAGCTTGTCATGGAACGACTCCGTGTCACGGAGTGTATCGCGGAGCACTGCCTCCGTGACACGGAGGTAACGCGAAGGCTCTCTGGAAATCACCCAAAATCGACCCTAGGCAACCTTCTTGATGCGTTGGCTGCGTGTCACGCTGCTTGGGCAGCGCGTTGAAACTCCTTTGGCAAGGGAGTAGCCTGTCGTGGCACGTTGCTGGCGCGCTGGAGCACTGCCTGCTGCCGCATCTGCTCGCTTGCCATGCCTAGGCCTTGCCGACTTTCGCCGATTGCTTCCAACTACATTCCTTTCTTTCACCAACTTATAAATTAGTTCCTCCAAATCATTGAAACCAACAAAACAAGGACTAATCATGTTGGTTAGCACATATATTCACATTTATATAAAATTACATGAAAATGTATAAAATAACTTAGATAAACAAGACTATATTAAAGTATAAAGCATCACTCGGGCATGTTATTTTAGCCCCCGATCACTGCATTCCTTTCCTGCAGGTACTCATAGACGAGAAGCAGATCCCTCGTAGTTCTAGCCAACGTACAGAGTTTTCAGCTCCTATCATCCGGATCTTAACAGCTAAAGGTTTACTTCCCTTTTTGTTTGTATAGTATGGGTAGGCTGGGGCCCTGTCCCGACCATCTTATTATTCTTAGAGGCTTGCGGATTGTATATTCCCCGTGGTTAGTTGTACCAGTCATGTGGGGCCGTGTGTATGTTTTTAGTTTGCATGTGATGGCCGTGTGGGGCCTTGTTCAGTTGTCAGTTGGTGACCTTGTCTGTCACAGATCAGTTTAGCACTTGATTCTACTTTTCAGTGATAACTAGTCAGCATGGTGGCCTTGTCGACCCGCATAGGTTCCCTTATGTTTAGTTGTTCTGGGTAGCTGTTATATTCCTACAGGTGGATATAGGCCTTGTAGGCCGGAGGCTGTATTTACAGTCGTTATATAGCCCGTTGTTTTCATAAATCCAGAATCAGAGCCAGTCTGGCACCAGAAGTGTTTAGGCTCAGTAGTCCAGCAGTTTAGGTCCTAGTAGGGCACCAGGTGCCAGTCATGCCTCCCAAGGCGGGGCGTGACACCTTTTCGGGCTTTTGTTTTTAAAGTGTGATGATTGATGAGCCTTTGTCGGGCTCGGGATGCCTTTGTCGAGCTTATTTTGTTAATAATTGATCTTTCCCTTGCTGGGCTTTTCTTTAATATTTTATTGAATGGTTATTGAGCCTTTGTTGGGCTAGGACTGGATTAAAGGAAATGAAAGACTATCTTTGAATTGTAGTGCAAGTTTGAGTTTTTCCTTTGTAATTAGTAGGTAGCAAATAAAATCCAAGAATTCTCTTTATACCATAGTTCTTTCTCGAGGAGCAATTTTTTTCCCTTTCTATTTCTATTGTCGAACCGGGTGACATTTTCCAATGATAGATTGTAAGACGACTTTCTTAATAGAAAATACCATGTCTTTGATCTTGTGAAATTCTTTTTGAAGGGTACCACCGAAGTTTTTTTTGTTGCATGAAAAACGAGTTTTGAAGAAATTGGGAATTGGAAATGAAAAATGTAGCACTCTTGCCATATATTACAAATTCCTTGTTTGTCTTGTTGATTCACACACTCAATGGTCGTAAAATCGTAATCTAGTTGTGGCGATGTATTGTGTGAACTCTGTTGAGTGTGATGCCTTGTACGGTGAGGCTGATCGAATGATTCCCATGCATATACGCTAGTCTAGAACTTACCCTAAGTGTGATCAAGGCAAAATCCTAGAGGTAGTTGCACTTAGAACATGATTTTAGGCTTTCTATTGCTAGTCACTTCACCCAAAATTACCTCCCTAAACATCTTCCCTTGTTAGCCAATGTTGAGCCTTTGACCATTTTTATTGGAAACCACATTAGAAGCCAAACAAGTTTTGATCTCAACCTCTCTATGATCTTAGAAGCCAATGACTTCCCATAGGCCATGATACCACAAATGGTATTGTGTTAGTAGTATGTCCAATCTTGAAGGAAATCAAACTGGGGAGGCTTCATTTAGTAAGGATCTATCAACACAACAAATATTAGGAAATTCTGCTGCGCAAAATCAGAGAAAACAGTCAACAAATATTAACACCAGGTCGCCGGAAATTCGAACTGAAGATGATGGATTTCGACCAGTTTCCGACCAAAATCATGAGCAGAGGATAACTGGGGTTTGTTCCCTACCACCTAGCGCTCATGTTCACAAATTTTCAGGAGCTATGGAGGAGCAGAACGCTGGGGGGAACGACTACCAGTCCGGCAGTGGAGCTCCGGCAAATCTAGCTACGGGAGAACAATCCCAGGTGGAGCGCCGTCCAATGGAACACCTTCACAACCAATTAGCATCTCCCAACACCCAACCAAACGCCATGAAATTGAATTCAAACGCACGGCCTCCTTGTGCGATTTCAGGCGGCGGCGGCGCATCAGTGAACGAACACCAAACTGTGGTGTTTACTGGCGAAAAGATGGGTATTCAACCCAAGAACAACAATTCACAACAACTTCCAATTAACAGGGGGCAGGTAGTGGTGAATCAAAGCTCACGGGATCTTCAAAACTGGCCGGAAAATATTGGAGATGTCATGGAATTGGAATTCCAAAACTGGCAGTGCAAATCGATGCAAAATGGGGTGGAGACTGCGTCTATACAAAAATCCATTTCAGGTGAGTGTTCTTCCTTGTTGAATTTGAATTCAATGTGTGAGAAAATAGGGCTGCTGGAAGTTACTGTCAATCCAGTGAATGAAAAAATCCAAAAACAATGTCAAAACACCACTATCCCTATTGGTGATGCCTTAGAACAATCTCCTCCATCAGAAAATCCCCAGGTTTGGTCGAATGAGCAAAATGAGAATAGAATGGGCAAAGATTTGGCTGGGAATAAAATTCTGGCGGCTGGGAATGATCCAAAACAGTCAAAAATTAATCCTAACACTCATACCATTGCTCCCAATCATAAAACAAAATTTTCCAACACACCAAACCCAAATCCCAATTTTTCTTCCATTCCAAACCCAATTCCGAATTGCACCAAGTCTCACAGTGAAGGTGATCTTGGGGCAAACATGGCAGTGAACAATGACTTACTGCTCAATGACCAAAAAAAAATATCTGAACCCCTTAAGAGTCAAAAAAATAAGTCTAACACGAATTCAATTTTCAAGGTCACTGGTGCTCCCAATTTGACCGGAAACTGTGCTCGGGTGACCGAAAAAATTATTTCTACATCCCAAAATATTTTACATCAGCCTAAAACTACCCAAGTCCCTACCAATAATCCGGCTAATGTTCCTAAAGATTCTACTACCTCTCCTCAACAATCTGATCCTAAACTAACTCATTCCAACACCACAAAAGTCCCCAAAAATCCTACTAAACAATCCCATAACCAATTTCCTACTATCTCTACAAACTTTTCAAAATTCAATCCCAAAGATCCTAAAAACCCCACTCTCTTCTTAACTCCTAGTGCACTACCCATCAATGCTAAGCCCCAAAATCTCCCAGTCAACATCACAAATCACCCCCCACCTCCTACTACTATCCAAACTTTGGCTACTAGATTCCGAGCTAGGCAAGAAATCCCTAAGATTGACATTACTATTCCCAAAAGGACTACAAAACAAGGTCTCCCGGCTGTGATGTTTAAAAGAGAGGATTACATGGTTAAGATGGCTAATTCATGCAAATATACTATCATTGGAAAATTCTATTCTCCAATGCCCAAAATGGAGATCATTAGGAAAAGTTTCATCACCCAGACAGAGCTTAGAGGTAAGGTGAAAATCACTCATTTTAACTCCCGCCACATCTACATTGACCTGGATAATGAGCACGACAGAGCTACAGTACTTGATAGCAAAAGAATGTACATCGAAGGAGCTATGATAAGATTCCATGTTTGGACACCCACATTTAACCCAAATGAGGAGACCCCGATTCTTCCTGTTTGGGTGGTGCTTCCTGAATTACCCTGGCATTGCTACTACAAGGAATTTGTTGAACATTTATTAGCGGATGTTGGGCAAGTCCTTTTCTTGGATATGGCTTTCAATAAGAAAACTAGAGGAAGCGTCGCCAAAGCGAAAGTTCAAATGGATGTCACCAAACCTAGAATCCATAATATTTGGATTGGATTTGATGAAGAAGATGATCCGAACGGTGAAGGTAGATGGCAGGAAATACAATATGAAGATATTCCTCTATATTGTACTTACTGCAAGCATCAAGGGCACAAAGACATGGTCTGCACAATTAGGAAAAGAGACGATGAAAGACGAAAATCAAAGGAAAGAGAGGAAATTACAAAAAAGAGTAAAGGAGCGGCACCAACAGATCCGAATCATCCCTCTCACGGGGATACCTCAGGTATGGCCTCTAACCTCCCACTACATACTGACACTTCCTTGCAGGTAACACATGATGCAAAAGAGAAAGGCCCTATCAAACCAAAAGGAAGCAGCCCTCAAAATCCAAAGGAGAAAGACCCGCAGAATCCAAATGAGCTAGCCCCTCAAAATCAAAAGCAACAAACTCAAAATCAAAGGAAGCATAACAACGGCAATACGGACACGCCAGCGCTACAAAAGCAAATTTATTTGGGAAATACTCCCACTCCTACATTCCAGGTTGTTGCTGATACTTCTCCCATCCCCCATGGCTCCCCGGTTACTTTTGGTACTGTTTCTGATCCCCTTTCCCATGGTTCCCCGATCTCTCTATTGGCTGTTGGAGTTGTTGGAGGAAAGGTTGATGGTCAGGAGGATGTTTCTGGAGGTTTGGTTGGTGGTCAGGAGAAGCCCATAGAGCCTTCTAGTACCAGTAACTCCCACCCGAATGCATCCAAAGTAGTCAACCCTACCCAAAATGGTCAGCCTCAGAATGTTCCCATTGACTCAACTATTCAGACAAATAAAGCAAAACCTAATGCTCAAAAGAGAAAAGCAACCCAAAAAAGAAAAGCCGAACTTGAAGCTGCCATAATTGCTAGTCATCAGGATAAGGATACACCACAAATTTTTGGAACCGACATGACTAGTAGTGCGACTGGTTCAGATGCTCAGACTCCGGATGCTAAGAATTCAAGCCAGTTGGTTAGTATTATTGAGAAGGAGGAGGATCCAGAGGAGGTGGATCATTTTATTTATGATCAACCTCAGCAGACCTCTACTCCAGCCCCTGAGACGCCTATTGCAAACCCCACTGATTGCGATCCTCTGGATCCGGTGTTTGCAGTGTGCTTTCTCAATACCTCGGGCACTAGCAAATTTGATGTAGACGAGTACAGACATGTGGTGTCAGAGGAAGACACAGACTATGATTTAGAGGAAGAACCCACAAATACCACTGAGGAGACACAATCTATCCAAATGATACAAACCCTTGGTGATACTACCTCTCAGATGTCAGAGGCCCAGATGAAGCAAGTTACAGATAGACAGGGTCTATCACCGCAGGGAGCACCACAATTTTCACCTGGATCTGGGACTGGCCCTCCAGCCAACAGGACCAGACTTAAAGTTAAAACCCGTCAACCCCATGATTAGTTCACTCATCTGGAATGCGAGAGGCATCAGGACTCTTGGTGCCTTGGAGAGACTAAAAATTCTCAAGCAGATTCACAAATTAGCTATTATTACCATATTGGAGCCATTTGCAGACAATGCTCATATTCACCTATTCACTAATTACCTGACCATGCACAACTCCGTCTGTAATGACAATGGGAAGATTTGGGTCTTTTGGAATAATGACATAGACTGTGTTCTTCTCAGTTGTGATGATCAGCAAGTGACTTGTGAGTTCAGACATGTTGAGTGTGCTGAGACCTTCACTATGACATTTGTTTATGCTAAGTGTCAGGAAATCCTCAGGGCCTCACTTTGGGACAATCTCAGATGCAGATCTCAGACTACTACTCCTTGGTGCTCCATTGGGGATTTTAATGTCATTACTACCCCAGAAGAGAAACAAGGGGGTGCTCCTTATCGAATGCGGAAGAGTTATGAATTTCTGCGTACGATAGAGCAGTGTGGCTTGATTGATCTGGGATATCACGGTTCTAGATTCACATGGTCGAATGGTAGAGGCCCGGACGATGTGGTCTGGCAGAGACTTGACAGAGCCATGGTGAATGATAACTGGCTCAATAAAATGCCTCTTACTACCGTTACTCATCCCCCTTTTGTGGGTTCAGACCATTGTCCGCTTCTTCTTGAGATGACTGACAGACAGGAAGCTCATGTCAAATATTTCAAGTTTCTCCATTGCTGGGTTGATAATCCGACTTTCATGGATAAGGTGCGGCAGTGCTGGACTAGGGAGATTCATGGGCATCCTATGTGGGTATTTCACCAAAAGTTGAAAAGACTCAGCTCTACACTTAGCCAGTGGTCAAAAACTGAGTTCGGGGATATCTTTGCTCGAGTTAAGGAATATGAGGATGCAGTTAGAGTTGCTGAAGAAAAGTTCATCCAGACAAATAGTGATGCTGACAGATCTTCACTGCATGCTTTGAATGCAAAATACATCAGATTCCTTAAGTTGGAAGAGTCCATCCTAAAACAGAAAACCCAGCTGCAGTGGTTCAAAGAGGGAGATGCCAACACTAGTTACTTTCATGCCCTCATGAGAGGAAGAAGGAGGCGACTCTTTATCCATAAAATTCAGAGTGATACAGGCGAATGGATTCAGGGGGATGCCAACATTGCGAAGGCTGCGTGTGCCCATTTCCAGAATCTATTTTCTGGACAGGCATGCTATGTTAAGGAAGATCTCCTCAACTGTATACCGTCACTAGTCACAGATGATCAGAATGAAAAGTTGACTGCTACACCTGACTTGGAGGAATTGAAGAGAGTGGTATTTTCCATGAACCCTAACTCTGCAGCAGGGCCGGATGGAATGAATGGGAAATTCTTCCAAACATGCTGGGAAATTATTAAGAGGGACTTACTCGATGTGGTGCAGTCTTTCTTTTGTGGTTCCTCTCTCCCCAAATATTTTTCACACGCGTGTCTAGTTCTGATACCGAAGGTGGAGTCCCCAAACCACTTAGCCGAATTTAGACCGATAAGTTTGAGTAACTTCACCAATAAGATTATCTCAAAACTTATTTCTCTCCGGCTGGCTCCTATTCTCCCGAGCCTAATCTCGACCAATCAGTCAGGATTTGTTAAGGGAAGGAGCATATCGGAAAACATTATGTTGGCACAGGAAGTTGTTCGAAGCATCAAGAAGAAGAATTCCGAGGGTAATGTGGTTATCAAGCTTGATATGGCGAAGGCATACGACAGAGTCTCCTGGGCCTACACCTGCCTTGTCCTCCGAAGAATGGGATTTGGTGACCTGATTATTGACATGATCTGGAGAATTATGGCGGATAACTGGTATTCAGTCATCATCAATGGCTCTAGACATGGCTTCTTTCACTCCACCAGAGGTCTTAAACAAGGGGACCCACTCTCTCCAGCCCTATTTATTTTAGGGGCAGAGGTTCTCTCCAGAACGTTGAACAACTTGAACCATAATCAATTCTTCCATGGATTCTATATGGAAAGAAGAGGTCCTCAAGTGAACCATCTAAGCTTTGCAGATGATGTCATCATCTTCACCTCAGGGGGGAGGAGATCTCTAGAGTTGATTATGCAGACCCTTACCGACTATGAAGGTTGCTCGGGACAGCTCATTAACAAAACTAAAAGTCACTTCATGGTCCCCGCTAATGCCCATCCTCCAACAGTCGCTACTATTAAGGCGGTTACGGGTTTTTCACAGCAAGAGTCCCCCATCACCTATTTGGGTTGCCCGCTATATATCGGGAGACAGAGGATTGTCTACTTCTCAAACCTTATTTCTAAAGTGGTAGGAAGGATTTCTGGGTGGCAGTCAAAAATGCTAAGTTATGGGGGAAAAGCTACTCTCATCAAATACGTTCTCCAGTCACTCCCTATCCACTTGCTCAGCTCCATCTCTCCTCCTAAAACGGTTCTGGACGAGATTGAGAAGTTAACAGCCGACTTCTTTTGGGGCATGAAAAATGGTAGAAAGAGGTATCACTGGGCTTCTTGGGACACTTTATGCTACCCCTACGATGAAGGTGGGGTAGGATTCAGGAAGATTCACGAAGTTTGTAAATCCTTTGAACTCAAACAGTGGTGGAATTTTCGAACTAAGGAATCTCTTTGGAGGGACTTTCTTCTAGCCAAATATTGCCAGCGTTCCCATCCGGTCTCAAAAAAGTGGGACTCTGGTGATTCTCAAAGCTGGAAGAAACTCATGACTAACAAGCAGAGGGCTGAGGAAAACCTCTTGTGGAAGGTTTACTCCGGCAGCTCTAGTTTTTGGTGGGATAACTGGCTCGGTACTGGACCTCTTGCTACCCATAGGATATTGCCAGGCAGGCCGGGCAAGGCGACAGTTTCGGAATTCCTAAACCAGGGTCAGTGGAGGATAAATCGGCTACAGCAGCAGCTCCCTCAACACTTGGTCACACAAATTATGAACACTCAGTTTCTATTTCACCCGGACAGACCTGATCAGCCTTTTTGGAAGGCCACTACCTCGGGTAATTTCACTTCTACTTCGGCTTGGGCGATGATAAGGAGATCCAAACAGACCACTATCATTGACAGAAGAACCTGGCAGAAGCATGTACCATTTAAATCCTCTTTTACATTATGGAGGGCGCTTAGGAATAAGCTCCCTACAGCAGCCAGAATCCTGAGATTTGATCCGGAGGCCAGCACAGAATGTGTTTGCTGTCGACACAGAGGCTATGAGGATGTTCAACATGTCATGGTCTCGGGTAATTTTGCTACTGCAGTTTGGACCCCCTTCTCTACAGTTATGGGTTTCAAACACCGCGATATGCCCCTCAGGGCCCTCCTAATGCACTGGTGGGCTCAGAAGCCCGGTAGTGACCCCCACAACACTCTACTTAGATCCCTCCCGATCTTCATTTGCTGGAACCTTTGGAAGAACAGGTGTGCAGCAAAGTATGGTTCCAAACAGTCAAACTTGTTGAGGGTGAAGTACGGTATTACTAGTGATATCTACAAACTCTTAACGACGGTTTTCCCATACGTACACTGGCCTTCGAACTTGAGAGAACTTTGTGCTAGAGTGGAATCATGTACACACGAGATTAGAGTCACCAGAGTCCAATGGTCCAGACCGGCTCCTGCTGGTCAAACTCAACACCGATGGTAGTGCTCTTGGCAATCCGGGAAAGATTGGGGCAGGAGGTATCATCAGGGATTGTCATGGAGATTTGATTCATGCTTATGCTGCTCCCCTTGGGGAAGGGACAAATAACCAGGCGGAGTTGGAATCATCCTATATAGGACTCACTTGGTGCCTTCACAACGGCCACTCAGGCGTCATCCTTGAGGTTGATTCGGAGCTTCTAGTCGGTTGGATTAGGGGCACTTTTGCCCCCCCTTGGCATCTACACCACACTTTTCTCAGACTGCACAACACTATCAGACAACTTCACACCTTCTTGTGCCGTCACATACTCAGAGAGGGCAATACCGCTGCTGATGCACTGTCTAAACATAGCCACACCACTACTACCACAGTTCATTTCTCTTGTCTACAGGACTTACCGGTACACATCAGGGGTTACCTCACGACGGACAAAATGGGCTTGCCTAACTTCAGAAGGAGGAAGACTAGGAGGATCAAAGAACCACCATGAGATGATGTGAATTGCTTGGTGTGTATCTAAGATCGGTATGGATGTCTCTATACCATCTTTTGTCTGTTAACCCTTCCTTTTCAGATAGACTTTTTCTTTTACTAGAATAGGTCTTTCTTTGTAAAGGGAGAGTCTCCCTCATTTACTGCTTTCCTAGAATTTATGTATTGGAGAGGAGTCCTCTCCTGTAGGTGCATAGT
Source organism: Datura wrightii (assembly GCA_035772735.1). Taxonomy (NCBI): domain Eukaryota; kingdom Viridiplantae; phylum Streptophyta; class Magnoliopsida; order Solanales; family Solanaceae; genus Datura; species Datura wrightii. The sequence goes on from JASDFA010000003.1 coordinate 16,013,259, forward strand.
TTCTAGGTTTTCATTTTAGTATCGGGGATGGGTTGGCTAACCTTAGTAGGATGGCCGACCTATGAACCACCATATGATCGGAGGTAAGGTTTATGTCCCCCTCCATGTACTTTCTTTGTTGTTGTTTTGATTATTTATGTTAAGGCCTGGGGGTGTTGCTCAGCCCCTGCCCACCACAAGGGCGTTTACCAAAAAAAAAAAAAAAAAAAAAAAAAAAACATTAGAAGCCAATGCCCACTTGTAATCCTATCTTTTGGCACCCATCCTCCCTAATTTCTTCTTCATGTGATGAATGAGGAAAAAGGGGTTTGAAGCTAAGAAACGAGGAGAGATAAGGAAATCAATGGAAATGAGGCAAAAGAAGCCTAAGTTTTGGGGGTTTGCAAGAAGGGGAGAAATGTGATGAGCTTTAATGGGAGGTAGCACCAAATTGTAATCAAAATGAATGAAATGATGGGTTGAGAAACCTAGCATCATCAAAAGAGAAATAATAGTGAAAGGTGCTACCCCCTGCTTAAATGAGGCTAAATGTGAAAACCATAGGAGTTATAAAGGGTGGCTCCTAATTAATAAAAGATGAAGATGAAGAAAAATGAGAGATAAGGGGAAGTGATCTAAAAAGTATGATGGGATGTTAAAAGTGTTCAAAAAGGGCCATTAGGAAGGTTTTAGTCACTAGAGCTAAATAATTATCCTACCCTTACCCCTAGCCTTCATTATGACCCCCATGTCCTAATTGATTCTAAGTGTAGAACCTCTACATTAGTGGAGAGTTACACGAAGGGCAAGCCTATGGGTCGAGTGTCTGTATAGAGAATTTCTTTGTGAGAGTGATAGTTATTGTCTTATTCTATAATTGTGTGTGTGAATTGTTTGATGATCAAAAATGGGATTCACTCTTCTTATGAGGGGTCACTTCCTTTGATAACATACTTGCATTGGGTCAAAGAAGTAACTGGAACATTAGTGTTGTGAGCTTCAAAGAAAGCTTTGAATGTGAATTTGTAATGATTTGAGATGTTATGTGTGCTTGTAATGATAAACTATGCCCCTGTTTTGAAGAAGGAAAGCATTTGTGAATCATGCCTATTCATTGTGGTTACCTTTTGAAACTTTTTCATATTTTGGGGAATATTTTCTCTCTTTTCTTGAGTTGGTGAGCTTTTTTGGATTGTCTTAGCCTCATTGGTCCTTAGTGCATAGATTCATAGATTTCACTTTCTCAAATGACAAGAATTGCATTACTTGAGGACAAGTAATGGTTCAAGCTTGGGGGTTTGATGAGTTGTTTATTTACAAATTCACCAGGCTCTTAAACATGAGTTTTTGCTTAGTTTTGAGGTCATTTAGGAGGATTTTATGCCCTTTTTCCTTGATCTTTGTAGGTATCTATCTTTAATAAGAAAATCATGAAATTAAAAAAAAGCATAAGAAAAAGGAGATGAGGACTGGCGCTCCACCGGAGGGTACCGGCGAAACGCCGGTTGATCGCAGTTCCACATTGTGTTGATGAAGATTAATACCGGCGAGCCGCGGATCAGCACCGGTGAACCACTGGTGCTAGCACAAAAGGTTTCTGGAATCACTGATCATCATCCAAAATCAAATGGAACATTGCGGATGAGCACTGGCTAGCCGCTGGTGAATTGCAAGTGATGTAAGTCTGCATAGGGGTAAGAATGTCCACCTATAAAAAGAGGAGAAACAATGTACCCTATTCTTGTACATCTTTAAAAGGACTTGAACATTCCATTATTCCATATCAGATTTTAATTATTCTATTAGTCTTTTATTGAAATAAAGAGAGGTAGAGAGCTTATCGGATGCACTTCACTAGCAAGAGGGTCGACCGAACAACAAACTGATCTGATTCAGTTTTCACATCCTGAGGTTCTCCTTGACTTTTTTTGTGTCAACAAACAATTCAAAATACCTTGACCTTTTTAGAACAGGTCTGAGTCAAATAACAATGATTCAAAGCATTTCGTTTTACACTATTTCAGAAAAACAATCTTCTTCTTCTTCTACAAGGTAGAAACTCCATTGGAGCTCAAACTCTTGCTGAAACTTTCCTACTCAAGTTGTGAATGGATATTAAATTTTTATTGAATGGAATGTCTTTTTCTACTTCCATGAGTAGCTAAATTTCTTTCTAGGGGTATGTGAATGATTGGGGTTGATTTGAATTAGGTATTGTGTATTTGATCTTAGATTTACTTTATTAGTATAATTTTAGTATTTCCTCTTGAGTTTTAATCTTAATAATCATAGTTGCAAATGTGGGTTGAATTTACTTACTTCAACTTTGCTTGAAAAAGGAATTTGAAGTATCGGTGAGGAAATACTAATAGGTAATTGGGTGTCAATTATGTGGGGTTGGGCTAGACATACCCAAAACCCATTATCACATATGCATTGAGAATCTAAGCTAGAAATAGTTAATTCTCACCCAAGTTGATGTGGTTGTTGTGAAAAGAACTTTGGGGTTTAAAAACAAATCAGGGGTTAATGCATTTAATTGGTTGAGAAACATAGGATGCCACCTTGACTACAACTAATTATACAATTGAGTAATGCTAGGAGATTTTAATAACCCCAATTCAATGACACCCCTATCTATATCACGCCCCTAGTAGTTTCTCCTTTGGTGTTCTCTATGTTTTACCTTTGTTTTCTTGATAGAATTCCTCTTTTAATTAACAAATGGCATTTCACCAATTGTTACTTTATTGCTTTCGAAACATTGATGTGAGTTACTTTAATTTAATAGACAACTATGTGTGATCGATTAGCATTCCCTGTGGGATTCAACCCCGAAACCCATTGGGTATATATGTTTTTTCAACGGCCCTTTACATTCTCTCGTCAGGAGGAGTGAATTTGGACGTTATCAACTTAATGGGAAAAATCTGATGAGGAACTTCCTGGAAAGGTTGTTCCATGTTATGATAGAGTTTGTTGGTTCTGCCTTCATCCACCTCTTTTCTTCTCCCAAAAGTGAAAATGGGAAAAGGGTGAGCTTTACGTAATCAGTTGACACTCCAGTACGGATGCAGGTGTCGCTAATTTTTACGAAATTCTGTAGAAGCTGCTTTGGGTCTTCATGTGTCATTCTAGTGAACTGCCCACTCGAATGCAACAATTGCACAATGTTTTGTTTAAGCTCCAAATTACTTCCACGCCCCGGTTTGCAGATGCTAGAGGTAACATTTATCGCAAGTGGGATTGCCACTTCATGAATAGGTCTTGCTACCATCTCCGCTGGTGAAACCTCGCACTTTTTAACCTGCTGGATGGATACAGAGTGGAATCTTTCCTTTTAGTTGATGCAACCTTCTTTTAGGTTGAGGATATAGTTCAACAAGTTCTCTATCCCTTGTCAGCTTGCTGCAAGGGAAAATCTGTTACATGTAAATAAGATGACCAAGAACATGGTTTTAACACTTAAGAAAATTTAAAAGAATACAAAAACATGAAATTCACAAAATGTTGCCAGTCACTGGTGATGGCGCCAAAAACTAAACTACACTCTGGTGCAAACGCAAACGCAGTGACTCTTTAAGAGTCGAATGTCAAACCCACAGGGACTGGATTTTAAGTGAATTACCATGTTCAAGTATTAAATCAAATTTCAAAAGTGCTAATGATCCAAGATTTAAGATTTGTTTGTTTCTAAATCTAAGACGATCAGAATTTTAAGTGAAAAAAAACAATAAGAAGAATCCAGGGTCAAGGCCAAACATTCATGCAAAGCTAAAATTCACAATGGTTCAAGTATGTGACTTCATTTGTTGTCTCATAAGATAAATACAACGTTCATGGCCTTTCTAGCATGTAAACATAATCAAATTAGCCTCACAACTATAATGTGATCAAGCATTAAAATGATTAAGAATTAGAATGCAAGAAGTAACAACAATAAAACCTTGAACAAAATAGAAATTAAGAGATTACAATCATGTTATATGGCCTCAACCCTAGAAGAAGGTTTTTAGCCACTCATTCTAATACATGAACTCAACATGGTGTTTGAATTCATGTAATACAAGAACGTAAAAAGAAGGAAAAGAAAACAATTCTAGTATGGAGTCTGTAATATTCCTCCTTCTGCTCCTTTGCGTTTTTCCCAAAATAATGTGTGATAATCTAATAAAATAACCCAAGTTTTCCTTTTATACTAAGTGAAAATTGGTCGTGGAGGAACCACCTCTGTACCATGCTGCCATCGCGTCATTTGCCTCCATGACACAGAGTCTTCACGGATGCTTACTAGAATCTAGGCATTGTGGCATCGCATGGAAAGGCTAGTCAGGGATGGCACCAGCATGAATGGTGCTAGGAGCGGCACTAGTGTGGCACACTGTTTGTCATGCAGGCTAGATGGTGTGTCACAGGCCTGTCGCGCATAGTAGTTACCTTGAAGATCCTCACACGTGCATGCATGGGTATGACACGATGCCTGGTGCGCAGATCAGGTGGAAAAGCAGGCTAGGCTGTGTGGTAACTCACTTTTCATGCCAACTTCATGCAATCTTCCTCAAAACTCCTTCCGAGCTTCCTTCTTGCTCATGTGTTATCATATTAAGCCCATCGTTAGCATATTTCACCTACAAACATGGGCTAATCACATTGGTTAGTTCATGCACCCAAATATATACAAAACACATGATTATATACTTAATTTAATTGACAAACATGACTAAAACTAAGATATAAAATAGCACTTGGGAATGTAAATATGCCCAAGATCAACACCAATACTCTCTATCGGAACAACTAGAGCTGGATCATCAATGCACTTTTTCAACAAGGACACATGGAAAACTGGATGCACCGATGCTAACTCCGCTGGAAACTCTAACTAATAAGCCACTTGCTAACTCGCCTCAAAATTCTATAAGGACCAACATCTCAGAACTGAGCTTTCCTTTCTTACAGAACCTCATAACTCCCTTCATGGGATACACCTTCAGAAACACCCAATCATTGACCTCAAACTCAAGCTCTCTCATCCTAACATCCACATAGGATTTCTGCCGACTCTGAGTTATTTTAAGAATTTCTCTAATAAGCTGAACTTTCTTAAAAGTCTTATGAACCGAATCTGTTCCTATCAATGTAGCCTCACATACCTCAAACCATCTAATAGGGTATCTACTCCTCTGCCATATAAAGCCTCAAATGGAGCTATCTGAATGCTGGAATGGTAGTTGTTGTTATAAGCAAACTCAATGAGAGGCAAGTGATCATCCCAACTACCTTTTAAATCAATCACGCAAGATCTCAATATATCCTCCAAAGTATGGAGGATCCGCTCAAGATGACCATCTGTTTGCAGGTGAAAAGCTTTGCTAAGCTTCACCTGAGTACCAAGGCCCCTCTAAAACGATCTCCAAAATTGAGAGGTGAATTGAGTACCCCTATATGAGATGATCGACAATGAAAACCCATGCATTCAAACTAACTCCTGAATGTACATCCTAACATAATCTTCAGTTTAGTACGTAGTTTTAACCGGTAAGAAATATGTTGATTTGGTCAACCTATCTACAATCACACATCTAGAGTCATACTAATGGAGTATATGAGGCAACGCTAAAATGAAGTTCATGTTGATCTCTTACCACATGCACCCTATACAAATAGAGCCTCCAAATCTTTAAGGAAAACACCACCACTTCCAACTTCAGGTCAGGCATCAGATAATTCTTCTCATGAGTCTTAAGTTGTCTTGAGGCACAAGAAACGACCTTCCCATTCTGCATCAACACACATCCAAGGGTAATATGAGAAGCATCACAATACACAACAAAGCCATCTGTGACCTCTGATATGGCCAAAATTGGAGCTAAAGTGAGTCTAGTCTTTAACTCCTAAAAAATCTTTTTGCAAGCATTGGACCATTGAAATTTGACCTTCTTTTGGGTCAACTTAGTCAAAGGTGCTACAATGTAAGAAGGTCCGTAGGAATGGATATGGGCTGCATATCAGGAAGAAGGTCAATATAAAAGTCAATCTCCCGCTCGGGAAGAACTCCTAGTAGATCGTGTGGGAACACCTCGATATACTTATATACAAAAGGAATTGACTGAAGAGTTAGGATCTCGGACGTAGAATCCTTAACCCAAACTAGATGATATACATAACCCTTAAAGATCATCTTCCTGGCCTTAAGGTAGGAGATGAAGAGACCTACAAGCACTGCTAAACTATCCTTCCACTCTAGGATTAGTTCACCTAGAAATTGAAACTCCAAAAACTAGGTTCTACAATAAACTGAAGTGTGACAAGCATACAACAATCTATACCAAAAAATAACATCGAAACCAGTCATATCTAACTCTACTAAATCAGCCGAGGTGACCTTATGAAGACCTATGATAGGACAATTTCTGTATACTTGTCAAGCTAAAATTAACTCACTGATGTTAGTAGAGACTGAGAAGGGTTCTGATAGGATTTTAGAACTGATACCGAAACTAACAGCAACATAAGGAGTCACGAGGGATATTGTGGCCCCTAGGTCTAACAATGCATAAACATCAAGATGGAATACTCATAACATACTAGTGACCACATCGGGTGAGTACTCCTATTCTTGTAGAGATAAAAGTGCATAGAATTTGTTCTGACGCTGGCCGCCAGCTACACTAGAGGATGCGCCTTTCTAGAATTGGCGAGCTGCTGGAGCTGCTGAGGTGGTGGATGGGGCGCTGCCTATAATCACCCTGTCTAGCATAAGGACAATTACTCCATATGTTTCTGGCTTCCCACACCCAAAATTAATATCTGAGCCAACCAAATATTCCCCTGGGTAGTTGTTATCGCACTTCCTGCAAGCAAGGAAATGCACTCTCCTGTCATGCTTCTCTGACCTCTAGAGCCTGATGCACTGCCTCTCTGATCACCTAGAGGTCTTGATGGAACACTGGTTGATGATGGAGCTGGGGATGACGATCTCTGTGGGACTGTGGGCGATATCCACCACCATACCTTTGTTGAAAATAGCCAAAGCTCCCTGTCCTAGCCCTCTTGTCCTATCTTTCCTTTTCTTTCATTTGCTCCATTGATGAAGGGCGTACTCCCGCACTTCATATACATATTTTGCCTGTACTTTCCCCTATTTTGAGATCAAATTATGTGTGTTTGCATGTGTTTATGTTATATATTTGTAAAACTTAGATAACCCATGTGATTAGATGTTTTCAAGGCTAAAAAGGATGGATTTGAATGTATTTGAGGCTTATGGAATGAAGATGAAAAGAAGATGAAGTTATGGGCAATGGTTCAGTTTGGAAGATGCAGAAACAGTGTACCTGACGAGTTAAGGGAACGACTCGTTACATCTGGTAACGAGTCATGAAGTCAGTCGTGAAAACTGTGAGAGAAATTATTGACAAAGTAACCAGAGGATATGACGAAAGACATAACGAGTCGTTAGTTGACTAAACGACTCATTGGTAGATCACTGGAACCAACCGTAAGGTACACTAAAAATTTTAAGGAGTTATACCATGAGGGGTCTAATGACTCATGCCCATGCACAACGAGTCGTTAGGTGTCCCATTGCCACAACTGGCAATGCGACAATGGTTGGGGCGATGCGCAAGGCTCCCAAAACGGAAAGAATTATCTTTCCTACTTCAACTAGGAAAAGGAAAATTTTTAATCCCAAGTCAAATTCATCAAGGAACAAGGAAAACATAAATCTACTACTATAAATACCCCTTTATTTTCTTGTAATAAGCATGTCTTCAAGAGTTGAAGTTTAAAGTTCAAAAGTCTTGAAGTAGGATTAGAGTTTTAAGTCTCAAGTTTTTGGATACAAGTTTGGTGTCTTACGTTTGGAACTTCGAGACGATTGTTGAATTGTTCTTTTTTATTGTTGCAATAACCAAGTGAGTTTCTTCCTATCAACGTTGTAAGTATTAATTTTTTCTTTTATTTATGAAATCTATTAATTTACTTATAAACATGAGGCTAAAACCACCACAACTAGGTTGTGGGAACCATGACAAATTAACACACATAGGTAAAATACTTAGTGATTCTTGAATAGGGTTTAATGCATGTATTGTTTTTCCCTTCGTTTTAATTGATTTTTAATGTTTGCAAACGTTAGAACTTGCCTTATTCTTACTTACCGGACCAAGGAGGTAGTGAATGGGAAAAGGGATTAACAACGGAGATTTGAGGCTATCAACCCTCATCTAATAGCTTGACCTTGTCCCGCAATAGCTAATCCAATATGAAGGGTAAGGGTTAGTAAAGCATACACCTGTAGACGGACCAAGTTGCGTGGTGATAATCATCTAATTAGGGGACCAACCATTTAGGTAAAATTAACTTACTAATATTGCATGCTAAGCACCGGAATAGATCACTAGTATAAAACTTCTTGTTGTTATGAAGTCATGGGGAATACTTACGCTAGTTAGTTGCATTAATTTGGAAACAACAAACAATTTCTCAACTTTGTTATATATTACTTTTACAAATTCCCCCCTCTTAGGAAATAATTAACTAAAAAGCTTAAGCACTAGCGTTCTTCTACATCCTTCTGTATTCTCTGTGGGATCGATCCCAACCTCTAGTTGGGTTCTTTATTGACAACATCTGCTTCATACTTTGTATGAAGGTGTGGTTTGAGGGTTATCAAAGAGTGGCGTCGTTGCTGGGGAATACAATTTAGGATTATATTAATTACTTGTGTTTAATTTTTAGTCTTTATTTCTGATTTTTTTTGTCTTTCTTCTATTTTCTGATGTGTCATAGGTTAGCGTGGTAAAACAAGCAGCCAAGATGTGACCACGGTTTCAATAGGTATCTTGATGAAGTCTGAGTAATCAAGATACCTGTGTCGTGTCGCGACGTTAAATTAGGTGCTACTTGGTTGGCAACCCAAGATAAATTTTTCGCTTTTATGTGTTTTTTTCAAGTGTGCAGGTGATAACTTATAATTTTCAACAAAACAATTTGAGCATGAAATACATAGATGGGTGAAGCTGTTCTTACCCCCACAGAAGACGAGGAGTGGAGGCCCAGGGAGCTCTTTTTCCACTCTATTACTCTATGCTTATTAATTGTAGCACTAGAGATAGTGAAACCAATTAAGTGTGGGGTGGGAGAAGTGAACTCCATAGTACCTTGAATACCTTAATTGCTAAATTTGTACATGCTAGGACTAGTTTTTTTGGGATTTATGACTTATCATGCATGCTTGTGTGGTTGTAGTATTTTTTAGTTTTATTTTATTTTGGGTTCCTCCGATTTTTGTTTTCGGTACTTTTCCGGTGGATAGTCCCTTAGAACCGAGTAGAGAGTCAAGATTTTTTAATTTTTTAGTCATTGAGTTGTGACTTTGCCCGATGATGGATAGATGACAACCCTCTTAAGGGTAAACTAGTCATTGGAAAAACAAGACTTGAGCCTTACGAATGCTAGATGCTTCACTCTAGGTATCATTGGGACTTTATTTAATTCAGTCAAAAATGCATGAAAAAAAAAAAGGAAGAAACACCTAGTATTTTGGAAATTGATTCTTGGGCTTGAAAAGAAAAAAATGGGCTTAATTATGTTATGCATGCAATATGAATATATGTGTTTATGCGATCATGATTTTCATTGTTAAACCATCTTGTGCCAATGTGTGAGGAATTATTTTTTATATACTCCATGCTTGTAAATTGACGTATAGAACTTGCCCGGTGTGTGTGCAAAGAGATATAAGAATGATGGATTTAGGAAGTGATATAGGCATTTCTTTGGTAACCATATTTTTATCATATTTTACCTACCTTGATCGTAATTATCCTAGTTAGCCATGTTGAGCCTTAGCCTACTCTTTTGATATCCATATTTTAAGCTTTAATACATTTTTGTTATATTGACTTGTACTTGATCCAAATGAATCCTAGAGCACTTTAATGAAATTTTTTTATAGAAATGGATCATAATTGGAAAAGTGAAGGGAAAAGCTAAAAAGTGTGGTGAATTGGAAGAAAAGGAAAAGGTGAAAGTTTGCTAAACAAGGAGGGTGATTTTTAATGGGAAAACAAAAAGAAGAAAGAGCTTTGAAAAGATGAAGATGAAAAACAAATCATCATTTACCTATTAACCGTACCCATTTGATTACAATGAACCTATTTTGGCCGTGGTCCTTCCTTGGATATTGTGAACCTCAACATAAGAAAAATGCTTAAGCTGAGGGTGGCCAGAGTAGGGGTGCATAAAGGGTGGGAATAGAAGAAAGGAAAATAAAAGAGAAAAAAGAATGTGTGTGAATGAACTCAATGATGAAAAGAAAAATCCCCACTAGTCACCTAAGTTGAAAAATTGAAAACTAAAAGGAGGTATAAGGAGAAAATTTGGAAATTGAAGAATGTGCTTAAAAATCAAAGTGTTGTGAAGTATTAAAGTGCTTAGGGAGATTAGTCACTATCTTGGCCAAATAGTTCCTACCCATCCCTTAGCCTACATTACAAACAAATTTAAAGTCCTAATTGATCCTTGATTAAAAATTCTATATTAGCGGAGTATTACATTAAGGGCAAGTCTATGGGTCGTCTTTTGAATGTATGTTGAGTTCTTTAGGAGAGTGAGCGGAAATTATTTTATTTATGCCTAAGTTTATATTGACTTATATCTTGTGTGAGAAAAGGGCATCTCTCCAAATTGTGAGGGGCACAATGGTAAGACTTTGGTTTAATCTTGATTGCTAAATTACGTATAATTCATGTTGGCCCAAAATATGTCTTGATGAGTTATTTTTCAAAAGCTAAGTGATTTCAAACTTTGACATTCTAATGTTGATCCTACATGTATGCGAGTGAATTGTTTGAGCTTCATTTATTTGTCTCATGATCCTAAGTGTAAATAGACCTATTTGTAGGATGGATTTTGTGCTTAATTGTTAGAAGGGAAGTAGTACATTGTTCGAGGACAAACAATAGTTTAAGTGTGGGGTGTTGATGAAGGGCGTACTCACGCACTTCAAAGACATATTTTGCCCATACTTTACTATGTATTGAGAATAAATTATGTGTGTTTGCATATGATTATGTTATATATTTGTGAAAATTAGCTAACACATGTGATTAGATGTTTTCAGGGCTAAAAAGGATGGATTTGAACATATTTGAGGCTTATGGAATGAAGATGAAAAGAAGCTGATGTTGTGGGAAAAGGTTGAGTTTGGAAAATACAGAAATAGTGTACCTGACGGGTTGAGGGAATGAATAACATCTGGTAACGAGTCGCGAAGTCAGTTATGAAAACTGTGAGAGAAATTATTGATAAAATAATCAGAGGAGATGACGAAAGAATTAACGAGTCATTAGTTCACTAAATGACTCATTGGCAGATCATTGGAACCAACCGTAAGGTACACTGAAAATTTGAAGGAGTTAGACCACGAGGGGCCTAACGACTTGTGCCCATGCGCAATGAGTCGTTAGGTGACCCATTACCACAACTGGAAACGCGACAATGGTTGGGGCGAAATCCAAGGTTCCCAAAACGGCAAAAATTGGCTTTCCTACTTCAACTAGGAAATGGAAAAATTTAAATCCCAAGTCAAATTCATCAAGGAACAAGGAAAACATAAATCTACTACTATAAATTCCCCTTTATTTTCATGTAATAAGAATGTCTTCAAGAGTTGAAGTTTAAAGTTCAAAAGTCTTCAAGTAGGATTAGAGTTTTAAGTATCAAGTTTTTAGATACAAGTTTGGTGTCTTACATTTGAACTTCGAGATGATTGTTGAATTGTTCTTCTTTATTGTTGCAATAATCAAGTGAGTTTCTTCCTATCAACGTTGTAAGTACTAATTTTTGCTTTTATTTATTAAATCTATTAATTTACTTATAAACATGAGAGGCTAAAACCACCACAACTAGGTTGTGGGAAACATGACAAATTAACACACATAGGTAAAATGCATAGTGATTCTTGAACAGGATTTAATGCATGTATTATTTTCCCTTCATTTTAATTGATTTTTAACGGTTGCAAACATTAGAACTTGCCTTATTCTTACTTACCATACCAAGGAGGTAGTGAATAGGAAAAGGGATTAACAACGGAGATTTGAGGCTATCAACCCTCATCTAATAGCTTGACCTTGTCCGGGAATAGCTAATCCAATATCAAGGGTAAGGGTTAGTAAAGCATACACCCGTAGACGAACTAAGTTGCATGGTGATAATCATCTAAATAGGGGACAAACCATTTAGGTGAAATTAACTTACTGATATTGCATGCTAAGCACCGGAATAGATCACTAGTATAAAACGCCTTGTGGTTATGAAGTCATGGGGAATACTTGCCCTAGTTAGCTGCATTAATTTGGAAACAACAAACAATTTCTCAACTTTGTTATTTATTACTTTTACAAATTCCCTCCTCTTAGGAAATAATTAACTAAAAAGCTTAAGCACTAGCGTTCTTCTACATCCTTTCGTATTCTCTGTGGGATCGACCCTAACCTCTAGTTGTGTTCTTTATTGACAACGTCCGTTTCATACTTTGTAAGGAGGTGTGGTTTGAGCGTTATAAAAAATACCTCTATCTACTTAGGATAAATTATCAATCGAGAGATGTCCATGTCTCTAATCAGCATAGTGGTCCTGCACTCCTTGACTAATAAATCTGCGACCCCGTTCACAAGGTTGCTCATACTGGGTCTCGGCTCGTCAACCATCTCCAGAGCATTTTTTCATAACTGGGTGAACTTCAGAGCATACTCCTCAACAATCATATCATTTTACTTCAGATTGATAAACTCGACTACCTTTGTTTCCCTCAACTCTTAGGGAAAGAAACTATCCAGGAACACGATAACAAACTCATCCCAACCAATCCGAGCTACACCTACTCCACGACCCTCCTTTTACTGTCGAAACCAAATATGAGCCACCCCTTCAGCTTATAGGAGTCCAAGTTTGTGCTATCCTCTCCCACTTTTGGACCATGAAACTCAGGTAGATTCATTCTAGTGAAGTCTCGCACCCTAGCCACCGCCGCATTCCCATTCATGTGCATGTGAGCCATAGCCTGCTGGTTAACATGGGTTATCATAGCCTGGGAGAACATATTAAATGTAGTTGTGCACTCAGTATGAGTGACCTGTTCATGCAAAGGATTAGCTAGAGCTGGTGGGGCTGGCTGATGCCCATCTCCATTGCCATTGCCATTGCCATTGTTGTTGCCATTTCTTCTTCCATTGACTCAACGAGGAGTCATATTTCTACAAATGCGTATAACACGAGTTAGAAGGATAAAGAGAGTTGAACTTCATAGCATGAGATAGTATCATGAAAGAAGGGAAGTTATCCTAAAACGTCTAGTAGCCTCTTCCTTATTATTGTGCTGCATTTCACACCCATGAAAAAGACTCTACTTAACATAAGCTTTCAGACACCCTAGGACACTCTAAAACCTAATGCTTTGATATAAAATTTGTCACGACCCAATCATAGACCCTGGACTGAGACACGGGACCTAGAACCACGAATGGCTTCAACATAACTCTTGGCACATACACAACATGATTACGATCATAACTAAGCGGAAATAAAGCATGAACATAACATCAACGGAAGTCTACATATCATAAAGCATAAGTGTAGACAACAAGTCAATGACGCTGAACCATCTATGCATAGTTTTTTTAAAAGCCTCTAATCATACAATGAGATGATAGGATAACACCCCCAACTAGCTCTCTAAGTCAAAAATTGAAAGACATAAGAGAAGAGACATGAACCAAAACTGCCATCCTCGAATAATGAGGACTCACCAAAATTAATTGGGATGGTACAAGACTGAAGTGGAAGCGAGCTAGCGTTGGGGCTGAGACTGATCACCTGAACCTATATCAAGAGATGATATAGCATAGATTATGTGGTCAGTACTTTAAATGTACTGAGTATGTATAGAAAGTAAAGCATGCTCGTAAAATAGTAAAACAAGGTCAAGAGTAAAGGCTAAAATGAAACATGAGAATAGAGCACATGTTGAAATCATGATCCTGTAATAGACATAAACATTAGCTATTGATCATAAGTGGAATTATATTGAACCAAGGTTTGAAAGTAGGAATCATATATTTTGCCATACCTGAGATCATATGTGAAAGCTCATAAACTAATCAATGGATCAAATTCCCTATAGGACATTGTACCATAAATCATGGACATGAGTAACTTAAAATATGAGGAACAACGGGAGACGCATCATAACCGATACTATCATAATAGAGCTTACATGATGCCCCAACTATCTTGCTCAAGTAGGAAGAGCCATCCCAAACTTGCCAAGAAAAGGAATGATTGAGGTGTAATATTACTCGTGGATCCCTGTAGGGCTTGAACATAAATAAATACCTACGGTGGCACATAGTTTTGAGACCTGTGATTTGCCTGAACCCCTAGCCTACTCAATGCTAGATATTACTGCCAAAAACATGCACATGTCTCATAGTCATCATTGTGAAAAATACTTGATCTTGTATGGGCTAGTTTAAAATTATGAAATCATAATCATACATGACATACTTGAACCACCCATGAAAAATTAATGCCGCAATTTTCCATGATACATAAACTTGATTCTTCATGAAATTCATACATACGTGAATAAGACCTCATAACTCAAAATCATAAAAATCATAAGTTTAAGATTTGTAAACATTCATGCATACTTAGATAATAATCATAACTTAAAATCATAGGCTCATAAACTTGAAATTTATAAGATCATGCATACTTGTATAAAATCATCATAAACTTGAAATCACAAATTCATAAGGAAACTTGAGGGTCAAATCTTCCCTAATAACCATAATTCATCAAATGGAACATAGGGAATTTAACCAATAGAAATATCATAGAAGATTTCATTGAATCGGGTCTAACCCTAGAATTTTAATAAGACCTAATTTAAGACTTTATTCATGAGTTAGCGATGAAATTGGCCATGAGGGTGGAAGGATCTCCCCCTTTCATGACCCTACATACCTGGGCTTGAAGAATCTTTAACTTGATTGGAGACCTAAAGGGAATTGAGGGGAAGATTAATGAAGAACCCTAGCTTATCTTGAGGAGATTTGTTTCACTTTGAGGTGTTAGGAGTAGAATAAGTGTTTAGGATGAAAAACCCCCTTAAACACCATTTTAGGAGCTTAAGATGACTTAGTTTAGGAAGTAAGAACATAGGAATTACGAAAATTCCCTTATTAACTCAGCTGAAAGGTGGACTCTGCCAGACCTAATTGATCACCCGACGATCCATTAGTCCACTTAATGGGTAATTAAGACAACTTGTTGCCCCTAGCGTTATTTTCCAACTTTATGATCTTTTCTTGATGCCTCCACTTAACAATTCGTCATGTCAGTTAACGAGTCACTTCACCAGTCATCAATACTCTCTAAAACTCAAGTTTTCCACTAATTTGTCCCACTTAACGGGTCACTTAATTATTCTTTAGGTGATTTAATGACTCACCTGACGAATCTTCTGGGTTTGGTTCAATTTTTATCTATTTCACTGAATTGCTCATAACTTTTTGTTTGATGTATTGAATCACCCAAAAGAACTTTATAAAATGGGAGCTATGGTCGTTTGAAGTTGACCCTTGCAAGCACATATACGAAAACTCAATCAGGAAGAAGGCTTGTGAAAATAGTCCTCACAGTCTAAGTTCCTACTTTCAACGAGACTTTCTTAGCAACTCAACTTTGTGCTAGAGGTTTCATATGACCTTATTTGTATCTCAATGCACTTCTCACACTTAGGAATTGATCTTAACACCTAGTTTCCATAAAATTCATCATGCTTGGGTCTATCCACACACCTAGAACATTTTAAAGCTTAGCCCAAAAGTTTGAGGCGTTAAAATATCTCGACTTACCAGTAGCTCCCATATCCTGCACACAAACCACTCCCCAACTTCAAAATTTCACTAACACGCACACAATACCTTACTTCCAATGACCTAGGTAAGGAGGGAGGTTTTTGAGTTATTCCCCCCGCCCCCCCAGCCATAATGACAGGCAGGTCATTACAAGGGTACCACCTATTTCTCAATAATAGACCTTGGATCAGGATATCATCAGTTTAAAATTAGGGAAAGTGATATTCCTAAATAAGCTTTCAGGACCTGTTATGATAATTTTGAGTTCCTTGTTATGTCGTTTGGTTTGACTAATGCTCCTGCAACATTCATGGACCTTATGAACAGAGTGTTCAAATAGTATCTGGATATTTTCATTATTATGAAAATTGATGATGTCCTAGTTTACTCCAAAAGTAAGGAAGAACATGCTAGTTGCCTCAGAATAGTCCATTAGACACTTAAGGACTGTGAGCTACTCACCAAGTTTTCTTAGTGCGAATTCCGGTTGAAGTTAGTAGCATTTCTAGGCCACATAGTCTCCATAAAGGGTATCTAGGTTGACTCCGAGAAGGTTGAGGCAATAAAGAGTTGGCCCAGACCCACAACCCCGACAGACATAAGAAGTTTCTTTGATTTACTGCTCTAGTATTGACTGTACTAGAGGGTACAGTTGGTTTTGTGGTGTATTGTGATGCGTCCACACTGGGAATTTGTTACATATTAATGCATAATGGTAAGGCTATATATTATGCTTCCAAAAAACTTAAGGTCCATGACATGAATTATCAGACCTATGACCTTGAGTTGGCAGCAGAAGTGTTCACATTAAAGATTTGGCGCAATTATCTCTATGGTGCACATGTTTATGTGTTCATAGAACACAAGAGTCATTTGTATGTTTTCAGCGAGAGAGAGTTGAATCTTAGATGGAGGAGGTGGCTTGAGTTGCTCAAGGATTATGACATGAGTATTCTCTACCATCCGGGCAAAGAAAACATAGTCGCTAACTCTTTTAGCAGGATGTCTATGGGAAGTACAACTCATATGGAGGAAGAGAAGAGAGAACTAGCATAGGATATGCATAGACTCTCATGCTTGGGGATCCTCCTTCTAGACTCCCAAGAGGGTAGTGTGCTTGTTCAAAATGGAGTCGAGTCATCTCTAGTGGTAGAAGTTAAGGAAAAGCAAGATAGAGATTCCCTCTTGCTTCAATTAAAGAAAGACATCCACAAGAAGAAAGTGTTGGTTTTCGTACAAGGGGGAGATGGTGTCTTGAGGTATCAAGGTAGGTTATGTGATCCGAACATAGACAGTCTCAGAGATAGGATCATGGCAGAAACACACAACTCTAGGTATTCAATTCACCCAGGTTCCACAAAAATGTACCATGACTCCAGTGAAGTATATTGGTGGAATGGTATGAAGAGAGACATTGTAGACTTCATGTTTATGTCATAACTCGAACATAGGCCTGGACCGAGATACGAAATCTAGAACCACGAATGGCTCCAAGTCGACCCAAGGCATGGACATGATAACTAAAGCACATACGTCGAGCGGAACTAATAAACTAATCATGATTAAGTGGAACTCTAAATACATCTCAATCATAAACAGAGTCAACGCTGACAAAGCTAAAGTCTACATATTGTTTGATAAGCTCTAACATATCTAAAGAGCTAATGGGATAACATCCCCAACTAACTCACTAAAGTCTGAAAACCGTAATCACATAACTCAACATCACACTGAAGTTCCTCGAAGGATGAGGACTCAATACATCGGGAACTGCACTAAGCTGCAGGAAACTAACTGGCAGTGGAACTGAATTTGTGCGTTTGAACCTGTATCAAGAATCGATATAGCATAGAGTATGCGGTCAGTACTTAGAATGTACTGTGTCTGCAAGGTAAGTAAAATATACTGAGTAAATATAAACTAAAATCATGCATACAAACATAAATCATAAGATTATGAGACTAAGGTCTACATGTTGATATCTGAAAACACGTATAGTCATAAACTAAATCTCATATCATAATTAAATGACCCAAAACTGAAAAAAGAATCATATGGCTTGCTATAATTGAAATCATTAGTAAAAGATTACAAACTAATCATTGGGTCAAACCAACTGAAAACATAATATCATAAGTCATAAACATGCATAACTGAAATCATGAGGAACAATTGGAGACTCGTCATAACCTACAACCACCATGTGTGAGCGCATGATGATCCCTCGTCTTGCCCACATGGAGGAGAGCAATCCTAAGCCTTGACAGGGAAAAGGATAAGTAACGTGTGATCTCACGGTGTGCCTTTGGGCGGAGAACGCTCTCATGAGAGGTCACAAATGTATACCTACATTGACATGTCGTTTATGAAATCGGGGAACCTTGGAACCCCTAGCATACTCTGTGCTAGATACTACTCCCAAAACATGTATAATGCTCATATAATTGTATTCTCAAAACATAGCTTGATCTGAACATTGGGGTCTTGACTCTAAACTGTATATCATAACCGATCTTGTTAGCTTGGCTAAATCATGAAACATATTTGACTTGCGTGAGCTTGCCCAAATCTTAAAACCAAGCATACTTGAAATAGATTTCATAAGGAAATTCATGGATTCATACATCGGTACTTTGTAAACATTCTATCATGCTAGGTATTTCATCATACTTGAATTCATAAATCATAAACTTGACTTTTCATGAAACTTGCATAATTGGGCATAATTTTCTAAAACTTAAAATTATGATTTTATAATCAAAATAGGTATAAAATATGCCCATAGATCTTAAAACATACTTTGAAACATGGAGGCGATTGATCCATAAACAATTTATAGAGAATTTCATAGAATTGGGTTAAAACCCAATGAGATCATGAACTTGATCTAGTACTTGAATTCATAGAATTGAGGAGAAATTTGGGCATGAGAGTGAAAGAAACTCTCATTCATAGCCCTACATACTTTGGTGAGCTCTATCTACACTTTTCTTTGAAAGCCCAAGATATTTAGAGAAAAAAATTAAGGGTTTAAGCTTGATCTTCAATTGAAAACCTCTAAAGTTGCATGCATGTGAGTTGAATGAATTAGAATAGGTTAAACTCCCCTAATACACTTCTTTCAGGGCTTAAAACAGTGTAGTTTAGGACTTAGGAACTTAAAAATTACAAAAACACCCTTACTAATTTTAGAGAAAATTAATCACTGTCAGTAGTAACGACCTCTATCATGAGTCGTACATCAATAGCACGACTCGTGGTTACCACTCATTGCCACCATAGTTTCTCCCTGACTTCTGAAGTTTCCCACGGATCAAACAATGACGAGTTGTTGAATACTGTCAACTTCCTCTGCCTCTTCCAACAAGTGCAAGCGAAGACTTGTTGTACGATGACTCGTTCCTTTTGAACTTGGTACAACAAAAACCTGCTATGACCACTGACCACGAGTAGTACAACCAACCTACAATTCGTGGTTTGCTCTCGTCGCTTACCAGTCCCAATTCCTTCAACCTTTTGACAATTGCCACCACGACCCACGGTTTCCTACAACGGGTCATACAATGACCCGTACAATCTAACCAGGTCAGCTTAGTCATCAAACAATGGGTCATCTTATGACCTGTTAGTTCTTCCCACAACTAGTATAACGAGGAATCTTGAGATATCTTTCCAACTTTTTTTCCTGATCACATTTCTAATCACGAGGATAGTCTTAGGAACTTTCGGGGTATTATAATATCTCCCCCTTGGGAACATTCATCCTCGAATGTGGATTAAACATACTGAAAGGCTGGTGAAAGGAACTGCAATCCCAAAACTAAACAACTGAAGCTGAAATCTGACTGAGTGACTGACTCCGAACTGAAATATATAACTGAACAGAATTCATGATTCATGCTTGCATACTGGAACATGAAAGGAACTGAGAGACATGAACTGGAAATGAATCTAAATAGAGTATTAAAGAGGAAATTGACACCTCATGCTAGAATGAAACTGGAAGGGAATAAATGCGTGTATTTAGCCATCATATCTGCTTTGCCCTCCCACCTAGCTCCCTCAAAAGCTGATTCCTCAAAAAGACCTTCACTGAAGATACTTCATTGTTCCTCCACTTCCGAACCTAACGATCAAGGATCTCAACGGGTACCTCCTCATAGGTAAGGCTATCCTTCACACCTACGCTTTCCACCTGAACAACCAAAGCCGGGTCACTAATACACTTCTTCATCAATGATATGTGGAACACTGGATGTACCGAAGCTGACTCCACTAGTAGCTCCAACATTTAGGCCACATTACCAACATATCTCACAATCCTGTATAGACCAATATATCGGGGACTAAACTCCCTTTCTTTCTAAACCTCATCACTCCCTTCATGGGAGATACCTTCAAGAACACCCAATCATCAACCTAGAATTCATGTTCTCTCCGCCTAACATCCATATACGGCTTCTCATGACTCTTAGCTATTTTCAGCCTATCTTTAATAAGCTGAACCTTCTCCATGGTCTCACAAATTGAATCTAGCCCTATCAATGTAGCTTCACCTACTCGAACCAGCTGACCTCCACCCATAAAGAGCCTCAAACGGAGCCATCTGAATGCTGGAAAGGTAATATTCTTATAAGGAAACTCGATAGAAAGTAAATAATCATCCCAAACTACCCTTGAAGTCAATCACACATTCTCTCAACATATCCTCAAGAGTATGAATAATCCGGTCAGCTTGACCATCCGTTTCAGGGAGAAAAGTTGTGCTAAGCTTGACCTGAGTACCAAGTCCCTTCTGGAACGATCAACAAAACTGCGAGGAAAAGTGAGTACCTCTATCTGAAATGATGGAAAAAGGAATCACGTGCAACTGAACACTCAAATGTACAATCTAGCATAGTCCTCAACTGAATCAGTTGTTTTGAGTGGTATGAAATGAGCTACTTTGGTTTTCACAACCCACACGTATACCCAAGTTGTAGACACGGGACAGGAGCCTCCAAAGGCCCCAAGTTGACCTATGACATGAGCATACATATAATTCATTCATATAAGTGGAATACTTAACATAAGAAAATGTAAACATGTCATAATAATGGATAAAATACAATACATGATCCATGCATGACAGCTGAATACAACTTATAGTCTGAAGAGCCTCTAATCGTGAAAGACGGGTTGATGGGACAACACCCCAACTAACCCTACGATACTGAAACTGAAAGAGAAATAATAGAGTCTGAACATATGGCCCTCGGAACATGAGGACTCACCAAATAAGCTGATAGCAAACTCTGAGGAGCTACTAAGGAGGGTGAGCGTGAGAGCCGGGTCTTGTATCATCAAATGATACAACATAGAAAGTATGTGGTCAGTACGTGGAATGTACTGAGTATGCAAGGTAAGTAAAATGGACATTTAAAACATGTACAAAACTCATAAGTGATCATAGGAATAGGATGCTCATAACATAATTATTGTAATATGACATAGGGATCAAGGTTTTCGAAATAGTCATAACGTAAACATAATCATAATCATAAATAAAGAGCCTTAGTTAACAAGACTTGAGCCAACATTCATAATCATAAACATGCATAAATCATCAGGAATAGTGGGAGATTCTCTTAACCGACATACCCCATATGAGCACACATGAAGCCTGACTTGTAACCTTAGTCGAGAGGGTGTTCGTACCTTTATAAGGGTAGGAACCATGAAGGGCATGATCATACATGAAAAGGGCCAATTGGGCCAGGGACAAACATGAAAGGGTCCCAACATTTCTACGGTGGCACGTAGTTCATGTGATCCGGGGCTTAACATGGGCCCCAAACCTACACGATGTTCGATACTACTCCCAAAACATATATAGTGCTCATAATAATACATACATGAGTTTATGGTCTAGTCAAATCATGATAACCGTAAACATGCTTGAATGTACGTGAACTAGCCATGACTTGAGGCCCATGAGTTAGCCAAAACATAATTCATGCTTAATAAAATACATACATACTTGTAGATCATGCATACAGTTTAAATTTCAATAAGATCACAATACATAACGTAATATATTCATGATTTAATTCATAATACATGTTGGGCTTATCAAAAACATCAATGGATCAATGGATCAAAAATTGGTTTATCATGGGCATGCATAATCGGGTTTAAATGATTAGAAATTTGAAACCAGCCATACTAATATCAATTTTTAGCTCAAAAGATGATCAAAATCAGTAGATAATGATAGGATTTAAAAATCACAAGACCCATAATTAAATTATTAAATTTTATACAAACCGAATATAAAACCCCATGAGTTTTTAAATAAAGTTTTAATAATTAATATAAAAGGAGCATGAGTGTGGAAGAATCCGCCCATGAAGACCTTACTTACCTGGAATTATCAACTCCTAACACTCTTTAAAAGCCCAAGAATGAAATTGAAGGAATTGAGGTGAAAAGCTTGAAATCTCCCCTTGAATCCGCTCTAAAAGTCTTGCATGCATGAATGGGAGTTTAGAATAGGTCATCCTCTTAAAACCCAGCTTTTCCAAAGCCAAAGAGACGTAGTTTAGGGTCTCAAAGCGTAGAAAAGTCGAAATTTTCCTTAAACTATCCCAAACGGACCCACGACTGACCCAACGGGTCGTGACAACATACCACGACTTGTGGTATTGAGTCATTGAGTCCACTGCTTCATCACATGCCTCGGATCCTTCCCACGACTCGTCCAGACGAGTCGTGACTACAAAGGACAAGTTTTTGGATCGACCGTTGTCAACTTGTTGACCAAATCTGGCTTTCCTTCCCACAAGCTATTCGGGTGTTTGCTATAGGGGTTAAAAACCGACACGCAAGTGCACGTGGTCAAACAAGTAATAAAGTGGCTAAGTAGGCCAAGTATCGAACCAAGGAGACTCTGGATAAGTAAAATTGCTTAGGTATACTATATTCTATCTTACTTCTAAATATGTTGACAACAACGTAACCAAAAGTTAAATAAGTTTTTGTTTATAAATTATATACTAAAACTATTAACAAATATTTACTGTGAATTGAAACTATGGATATGAGCATGCCAAGGTTAAGAACAAGTAATGAACTTGATTATCGTCATAATTCGGTTATTCTTCTCTTCTAGTTGCTAGCCAAGAACATTAGCCAAGAGATTAAAACTCTCGTATTTAATCTCACTTAAGAATCATAAACCATCCGTCTACATTTCTGTGATCAAATGCAATTTATGACCTAGCAATACAATTCCGGTTCCTAAATTGACTAATACGGCTTTCAAGTATATTTCTATCAGGAAAGCACATCAAAACCCAATTTTCCCAAATCAAGTTAAGAACAATACCCTATTAATTCACAAATTTCCAATTTCTTGCTCTCTCGAGTGAAATTGGACTTTTTAGATGTACATTAATGTCGGCCACACACTAATGCAGTAAGAACAAGAATTAATAGAACAACATGAAAGAAGAAGAAGAAAACCATATCATTTACAATCAAAATTCACTACACATGTTCAAAACCTTAGCAAGGAAGAGAATTAGCCACTCATTTGTGGATTGATCATCCTAAAACAAGTGTAAATCATACATACAATTGATTGAAAGAAGAAAGGAAGAGAAGAAATCTCTTAGCTTTTTCGTCCCTCAACTGTTGCTAACCCACGTCCTTGCTCCACCAAGTCTGAACTATGAAAAATAAACCTAAGTGTGCTATTTATAGTAGTAAGACTCTTTCCCGGAATAACAAGCAACGTGTCACGGAGTGCATCGCGGAGCACGGCCTCCGTGACACGCTACGGACGCGGAGGCCCTCTGGAAAATCACCCGAAAACGGCCCAGGCAGCACCTTGCCGCGTTGGCAGCGTGTCACACTGCTTGGGCAGCGCGTTGGCAGCCCTTGGTCGCGGAGGCCACCTGCCATGGCACGTTGCCAACGCGCAGGTGGGCTGTTGTGAGTGGCCTGCCTGCCGTGGCACCTTGTCGACGCGCCGGTGGGCTGTTTGGTGCCTCCTCTTTGCCGACGTTCGCGTGTTGATTCCGTTTCCAAGAGTCTCCCTCACCAACTCATGGATTAGTTGCTCAAAAGTCATCAAAACCTACGAAACAAAGGCTAATCATGTTGGTTAGCACATATCTTTACTTTATCTAAAATTACATGAAAATGTATACAATAATCTTAGATAAACAAGACTAATTTAAGTCATAAAGCGTATCTCGGCCATATATTTTTGCCCGTGATCACAAGCCTCACCCTGACTCGTGGTGACCTCTTATGAGTCGCAGTTTCCATCCGTTGCCTGCACTATGAACTTCAACCCACGAACGACGACGTGAAACAATGGGTCGTCCCTCATAACCACAAATCGTGGGATTCCCCATTGCTTCCTCTTTAGCCTATGTCCAAACCTCCCCACGATTGGTGACAATGACTCATTGTTCTTGACAACAGGTCGTGGAACCGTCTGTTGTCTCCGCTGTTTCCCCGACTTCCCAAACCATGACAGCTTGTGACGACTCGTGGTACCCTACCATGAGTCGTAGGGTCGTCCATTCTATGATGTTTTTAGCCATTTTTATGCAGTTTCCAAATTAAACTCCTGGGTCTATTCTTAGCTGTTTCCGGGGTATTACAATATCTCCCCCTTGGAGACATTCATCCTCGAATATAGGAAACAAGCAGCAAACAGAAACATACAATTATCATACTGAAATTCTAACTATTTTAATCAAAATTTTCACGGAATGACTACCTTTGAATAAAACGACATAGATGAACTGATCTTATACTTCACATAGACATCCAAAAACATAAAAGAAACTTGCGCACATGACTTATAATAAAAACTAGACAGTGTCTTAGGGCAAAACTAGAAGCTCAAGTCAAAACTGAGCTGGTAGAGAACAAATATGGATATCTCGCCATCATATCCGCTTTGGCTTCCCGCGTAGCTCCCTCAGCCTGCTGATTTCTCCATAAAACCTTAACTGAAGCTACTTCCTTGTTTATCAATCTTTGAAACGATCCAAGATTTCAATAGGAATTTCTTCATAACTGAGGCTGTCTTTTATTCCAATGCTGTCTACCGGGACTACCAAGGCTGGATCACCCAAACACTTTTTCAAAATAGACATATGGAAGACAGGATGAACTAAAGATAACTCCAATGGAAAGTCCAACTCATACGCCACCTTACCGACTCTCCTCATGACCCGATAGGGACAAACATAGCGAGGACTAAGTTTCCCTTCTTTTTGAACCGCATGACTCCCTTCATGGGAGATACCTTTAGAAACAGCCAGTCTCCCATATCAAACTCCAAATCCCTTCTCCTCACATCAACATACGATTTCTGATGACTCTGAGGAGTTTTTAACCGGTCTCTTATCAACTAGACCTTTACATTGGCCTTATGAACCGAATCAGGTCCTATCATGGATGCTTCACCAACCTCAAACCTTCCAATGGGCGATCTGCACCTTCGCCCGTAAAGAGCCTCGAGCGGTGCCATTTGGATACTAGAGTGATAACTGTTATTATAGGAAAACTTGATCAAGGGAAAATGATCATCCGAACAACCTTTCAAATCCATAACACATTCCCTCCACATATCCTCGAGGGTCTGAATGGTTCGTTCTACCTGGCCATCCATTTGCGGATGGAATGTTGTGCTGAGCTTAATCTGAGTTCCAAGTCCCTTCTGAAAAGATCGTCAGAGCTGGGAGGTAAACTGAGTACCTCGGTCTAAAATAATAGACAAGGGCACTCCATGAAGTCAAACCAACTTCGGAATATTCAACTTGGCATAATCATCTGTTGCATCCGTGGTCTTGACTGGTAGGAAGTGTGCAACCTTTGTTAACCTGTCTTCCATCATCCAAATGGAGTCATAGTGCCAGCGAGTATGAGGTAAACCTGTAACGAAATCCATATTAATTTCTTCCCACTTCCAAGTGGGGATGTTGATATCCTGAAGCACGCCTCCCAACCTTTGATGCTCGACCTTCATTTGTTGGCAGTTTGGGCATTTTTCTATGAACTCCACAATATCCTTCTTCATACCATCCAACCAATAGATTTCTTGAAAGTCCCAATACATATTCATAGATCCTGGATGAATAGAATATCTGGTACCATGTGCCTCATGAAACATCCAAACTCTAAAATCACCTACATGTGGGACACATAAATGACACTGTTATCGTAGCACACCATCTCCCCCTTGGAGAAAACCTCCACCTTTTGACTCTGCACCACCTCCTTCAGCTTCCTCAAAATGGGATCCTTATCTTTCTTGGATTTTACATCAACCACCAAGGATGATTCTGACACGGTATGTACAACCACACCGCCATCGGCCGAGTCGTTCAATCTAACTCCTAGTATTGCAAATCGGTGGACATCTTTCACCAATTCCTTCTTCCTCTCATCCACATGGGACACACTCTCCATTAAGATCCTACTAAATGCATCTGCAACCACATTTGCCTTGCCTGGGTGGTAGAGGACACTCATGTCGTAGTCCTTTAGCAACTCCAACCACCTCCTTTGGTGAAGATTTAGATCCTTTTGTGTGAACACATATTGCAAACTCTTGTGATCTGTAAATACATCCATATGAACCCCATACAAGTAATGCCGCCATATCTTTAATGCAAACACCACTGCGGCCAACTCAGGATCATGGTTCGGTAATTCTTTTCGTGAACCTTTAGCTGTCATGTGGTGTATGCTATCACCTTCCCATGCTGCATCAACACACATCCCGGTCCAACACTTGAAGCATCACAATATACAACAAAGCCATCAGCACCCTCGAGTAAAGTCAACACTGGTGCAGAAGTGAGTCGGGTCTTTAATTCTTGGAAGCTTTTCTCACAATCCTCTGACCATTGGAACTTCACCTTTTTCTGAGTCAACTTGGTCAAAGGTGCCGCAATAGATGAGAAACCCTCAACAAACCTCCGGTAGTAGCTTTCTAGGCCCAAGAAACTCTGAATTTCTAAAGGATTCATTGGTGTAGGCCAATTCTTCACCGTGTCAATTTTTTGAGAATCCACCCTTATGCCCTCACTTGACACCACATGGCCCAGAAATGCCACCGAGTCTAGCCAAAATTCTCACTTGCTAAACTTTGCATATAGCTGACGATCTTGAGGGTCTGAAGTACTACCCTCAGGTGAGCGACATGCTCCTCCTCGCTCCGCGAGTATTTAAGGATGTCATCATTGAACACAATCACGAGCATGTACAAATATTCCTTGAATACGCTGTTCATCAGGTCCATAAAAGCTGTAGGAGCATTGGTTAGTCCAAAAGACATAACTACAAACTAATAGTGGCCATACCGAGTTCTAAAGACTGTCTTTGGAATGTTACACTCCCGAACTCTGAGCTGGTGATATCCGGACCAGAGATATATCTTCGAGAAACACCTGGCACCCTGGAGCTGGTCAAATAAATCATCAATCTTGGTCAAAGGGCACCTGTTTTTGACGGTGACCTTATTAAGTTGTCAATAATCAATACACATCCGAAGGGAACTGTCCTTCTTTCGAACTAATAGAACCGACGCACTCCATGGGGACTTGCTTGGTCTAATGAAACCCTTATCCAATAAATCCTTTAACTAATCCTTTAACTCCTTTAGCTTGACTGGAGTCATCCTCTAAGGAGGGATAGAAATAGGTTGTGTATCGGGCTGTAGATCAGTACCAAAATGAATCTCCCTCTCCGGAGGAACACCTTCCAGATCATCAGGAAACACCTCCGGATATTCGCACACCACCAGAACTAGCTGAATAGTCGGGGTCTCGAACTCCCATCTTTAACCCTAACTAGGTGGTACACAAAACCCTTAGAGATCATCTTCCAGGACTTAAGATAGGAAATTAACCGACCGACTGGTATGGCTTAATTACCCTTCCATTCCAAAACTGACTCCCCCAGAAATTGGAATTCCACTGCACGGGTCCTACAATTAATTAAAGAATAACATGAAAACAACCAATCCATACCCAAAATGATGTTGAAATCACTCATGGACAATTCTACTAAGTCCGCGGAGATAACCTTATGCAACACCATAATGGGGCAACATCTATATACCTGCCTAGCTACAACTGACTCACCAACTAGAGTAGATACGGAGAATTGTTTGGATAAATTTCAGGACTAACTCCAAAACTACTAGCAATGTAAGGGGTCACAAAAGACAAGGTAGCTCCTGGACCTAACAAAGAATAAGCATCGATATGGAAGACTTGCGACATATTCGTGACCACATCTGGCGAAGCCTCCTGCTCCTGGCGAGGCACTAGAGCGTAAAACCTGTTCCGGTGCTGACCACCTGCCGAACTAGTGGAGGCACCTTGTTGAGGGAGTCGTGATGCTAGAATGGTAGAACTGGCTGCAAGGCAATCTCTGATCCTGTGCCCAGGTTTGCCACACCCGAAACAAGCATCTGCGCTGACCAAGAACCTCTCGGGATAATTTTTGCCACATATCACACACGCTGGGAAAGTGCGCTCCACCTGCAAGCAACATGATCCCTCGAGCCTGAAGCCCTGCTCCTCTAGTCTCCCCTGAACCTGGATGACATGCTAGCCGATGATGGAACTGGAGCAATGATCCTGTGTTGGGACTGCTGACGGGGTCCACCTTCTAACTTGGCATGAGAAACCCCGAAGATGTCGGTCCTGGCCCTCTTGGCCTCTCTCTTCCTCGTATAGACCGAATCCATCTCCTGGGTATATAATACAATACGGGGAAAGACAATGTTCCGGTGTAGCATGGCAATCCGACAATCCTTATCCAAGTAATCTATTACTCCATGCACAAAGAGGCTCACCCGAGCCCACTGATCCGCAACCAACTCCGGAGCATATTAAGATAGCCGATTGAACTCCAAGGCATACTCCTGGACTGACATATTGCCCTACTTCAAATTCACAAACTCAGCCGCCTTGAGCTCCCTCATTTCCCAGGGAAGAACCGATCTATGAACGCGGTATAGAACTCATCCCAACCTCTCGGGCTTGCACCCACTGCCTTAGCACCTCTCCATTGCTTGAACCATATATGTTCTACCCCCTTGAGTTGATAGGAGGTCAAATCAACACATTGTTCGATTGTTTGGAATACCTACACGCAAGTGCACGTGGTCGAACAAGTAGTAAAATGGCTAGAGTAGCCAAGTATCGATCCCACAGGGACTGGACCAAGGTAATAATCGAATCAAGCATTAATAAACTCTAAATCTAATAATGCAGACAACAGTTTCAAGAAGATTTTGGGAGTTTGTTTCCTAATTTATACTAATCTAAAACAAATGTACAAATTGAGTTTGAACTATAGTAATGAGCATGCTGAGGCTAAAACAAACATGTAAGGAAGCAATCTATTGATACAAATTGGTTAATCTTTCCTTCGGTTGATAGTCAAGAATTATTGCCTATGGATTAAAACTCTCATATTTAACCCAACTTAAGAATCATGAACCTTCCACCTACATTTCTGTGATAAGAAAAAATTCATGTTCTAGCCATACGAAACCGATTCCTTAATTGAATAATACGACCTTCAGATATATTTCTATTCTGAAGGTAAATCAATTCTAAATTTTCCCAAACCAAGAAGAGATCATATCCTATTAATTCACAACTTCCCAATTTCTGTCTCTTTTGAGCGCAAACCGAACTTTTTAGATATACATTAATATTGGCCAAACATTAATGCAGTAAGAACAACAATTAATAGAACAACCATGAAAGAAAAGATGAAAAACCAAGATGATCAATAATTACATTCCACTACAAATGTTCTTAACCTCAGCAAGAAGTGAATTTAGCCACTCATTTGTGGATTAAACATCGTTAAATGAGTGTAAATCATACAAATAATTGAAATAAGGAAGAAAGAGATAGAGAAGAATCCTAAGAATTTTGTCCCCTCAACTGCCTATAACCCACGTTCTTGCTCAACCAAGTCAGAATTATTAAAAATAAACCTAAGTGTGCTATTTATACTAGTGGAAATTTTTTTCGGAATAACAAGCAACGTGTCACGGAGTGCATCGCGGAGCACTGCCTCCACGACACGCCACAAACGCGGACCCCCACTGGAATCCGGTCCTCCAGGTAATTGTGCCCAACATGCCACGGCGTGCAACGCAGTGCTTGGCCAACATGCCACGGCCCCAACGCGGACCTTCACTGTAACTTGGCATATTTTTATCATCCGAGGCATAATGCATCCGCGATGGCAGCGTGACACGGCTCCATCGTGGAGCCCCTTAGTTTGCTGCATAACCTGAGCCTTTTTCACTGCTCGCTTCCGAGTCTCTTCCCGATTTCTCCCAACATGCATCTTAGCTTCCTAAAATTATATTTTTCCTGCAAAACAACACTAATCATGTTGGTTAGTATAAATTCACATTTTACTACAAATCACATGAGAAGGTACAATTATCA
Organism: Datura wrightii; assembly: GCA_035772735.1. Taxonomy (NCBI): domain Eukaryota; kingdom Viridiplantae; phylum Streptophyta; class Magnoliopsida; order Solanales; family Solanaceae; genus Datura; species Datura wrightii. The sequence goes on from JASDFA010000003.1 coordinate 16,043,665, forward strand.
ATGTATAAACACGACGAAATGAAGCATTTGAGTATCACTTGGGCATATAATTTTTCCCAAGATCACTTACCCCACACTTAAAACTTTATTCGTCCTCGAACAGTAATCTTACATCTCATGCAATTAACACCCAATCATAGCTACTTTGGCCCGAAAATTCAAGCTACGGTTATACCGATTAATTACATAGAAAATCATCCAGAAAACATGCATATTCTCATCAATACAATGAAATTCAACACATTAAGACCTTCTAGACTCAAGAGTCGACTCTCGATCTCGGCAAACTCATGCAAATCAGCTGATCAAGACATCCGACACTAAATTAAATCTCTCGTCAACCATGTGCCCTCACAACCCAAGAGAATTTCCCCTTTTTCAATCATATGATCTCAAAAGCATTATATGCACGGGCATCTGAACACGATTTCGCTCTCTCTCTCAAAGAATTCACATGCATCATGTCATGACCCATAAGCTTGCCTCTAGTGTATTACTTCACTAATATAAGGACGAGTGATGTAAGATCACGTAGGACTTGATGGGTTGTAATATAAGTTAAGGAACTAGTACATACTGGGCTAACCAATAATAACAACTAGCACCCTTAAGAGCTTTCCCATACATCCCACCACATTATGGGCATTGTTTCTTCCTTCATCCTCCCCTTTCTTGAAACCTTCCTTTATTTTTCTTCCCATTTCTTTAAGCACACTAGACTTAATAACAAAGATTAGTTACACATCTTCATTTTATTAAATTCGGCAAGTGCACCTTTGACCTTTTCTTTACTTTCACCACTTCCGCTTTTCCTTTCTTTTCACAATTACTACTCCATGACACTGTGGGAAAATTACTTTTCTTGAGCGCTTAAGAGTTTTGGATCAAATTCACGGGTAATGACAAGAAGGGGTTAAGCTCGGTTTGTACCTTTTCGACAAAAGAAAAGAATAGGCTAAAGGCTCAATGGGCTAACTAGGATGTACATTCAAGGTAGGTACGATAATGAGGAAAAAAAAACTTTCGGTTAAAGCAAAGAAATGCCTACATCCTTTCCTACAATACACATCCTTCATTTCGTTTCGTACACACACCAGGAAAGTTCTAGGCACTTCACAATCGCATGGAAGAAATGAAACCTCACCCCACACTCATTGCACATGCTCAACTCAAGACATATTCACAGACTCTTCAATCAGCCAATTACAAGAATTCCAAACATTAAGCCTCAATCACACCGAATCGAACTCTATGGTCTAGGTATCTCAACATGTTTACAAAGTTGCATGCTTTCATACGAATCACTTTTGCATTCTAAATATCATGTACAACAAGCAACCAGAATTTCGAACCATAAAGTAATGACACGTTTGGGATACAAACAAACAAAAGAAAAAAATTAAAAAGAATAGAAGAAATCTACTCCTATCGACTACATTTCCCTTAAGACGGTCGTCATCCATCCATCATAGGGAACGATCACTATTTACGACTTCGGTTCAATGGGACTATTCTCGGTAATAGCACCGAAAACAAACGCCGAGAAACCCAATGAAATTTTTTTAAAAAAATATCGATTATTTCGATAAAACAACAATATTTACACAACCAGCTAACAACAACTGCATGCAACACACAACAACTTCACATTAATTACAATACAAAACATAAACATCAAAATCACAGGGTCACAATTTTTGCAAAGGCACAACAACAAAACAGAAACGTAAATAACAACAAAACAACCAGCACCTAACTACTCCCACCCCACACTTAAATCGAACACTGTCCCCAATGTTCACAAAATTCAGCATAGCACAAGAGTAAGTGGTGAAACTCCCTGATCAATCAAAGTATTCCACTTCTTCGTCAGGTGCGGTTGCCTCATCCCCCATATCCGAATCACCTCTACTATCATCTTTTGACTCAATATCTGAGTTCTCGCGGCGCGTCTCCTCATCTGTGGGGACATCATCATCAGTGGGCTCCACAAAAGCTGGCCCCACTCGGCATAAAGCCCTGGCATTTTCGCCGAAGGGGTAGTCCAACTCTAGCTGCCACAACTCATCTTCTGTTGCTGGCCTTCCACCTATGCACAATTGTAGCTTATGCATCCCGAACATGCAGGCCATATATTGATCATCCCAAGCATGTCGCTCGGCTAATGTGAGAACTGGCCCGTGAGTGGTCGGGTGCCTTAGTTTTGGTGACGTCTAAGGCCCGCCTTTCCATCTACGGGATGTAGTCAAGGGCATCATCCTCAACATCTAGGCCTCTCAGGAAAGTGGTCAGCAAGCCACCAAACCCGTACCTGTGCCCTTGATGCAAACGGGCTCTCTTCATGGCGGAGATGATCACCACCCCAACATTAATCTCTAGCCTTTTCATCAGGGCGTATACCAAGCACACACGATCCCGGGTGACATCTGTCATGTGCACCCCCGGGATCAGGCCGGAACACACGATCTTAAGCCAAATTCTGGCTTCCCTGTTCATTTGAGAGTAGGGCAGCGTCTGATGGTAGCCCCTCTCCTTATGCCTGCTCCACGGTGCTGTCGAACGGTCTCCACATAGAGTGCGTCTGATGTCCGCATATGGTGGAGTGATGTTCAACTACCGAAGTACATGGGCGTCTGTGTCCCATGCCCCCAAGATGGCATTAAGGTGATGGGGCTCAAAAGTGACTACCTGCCCCCTTATTTTGACAGTGTGACTTCAGAGTGTTGGGTTCCAGTTGGCGTAGAACTCTCAAATCAGGTGGAGATTGCACTCCTTGGGCTCTTCAAAGATGAAGTTCAGCCCAGCAGCATCAATCCTATGTATGATTCTGGGAAACTCCTGTGCCAACGGCTCCCTAGCAACGTGCTCCTCGGGGAAGTATTTGGTTTCCTTATGCTTTGTGTACCATTTCTTCCCTTTCTCTGTCACCCATTGGGTTCTGTATTGATGGCGTTGGCCGCACGGAATCGCTGGTGCTGCTGGGACTGCCGTTCCCAGTCTAATCCTTTTCCGTCCGGCGCCCGATGTAGACGCACCTTTTCCTTTATTTGGCCTGTTTGCCATTGTCCCTGTCAAATCAAGAAGACAGTCCCAATGTTATCCAAATTAAAATTATCTTCGACTAAGGTTGGTTTAAGCTGGGCCACCCCACACTTAGTCTTTAGCCACAATCACAACATTACGGCGAGACAATTCTCACCTCCCAATTTACAACAAGAAACAACAACATGCCTTGTGCATTCACAGAATTCGATTGAATATATTTTACGTACTACTTAGACTTCGTACAGTTAATCAACATATCATCATCAACACCATTTCATCCCATAGCACTTAGCACAGAAAAACTCTTAACACAACCTATGAAATTCACCAAATTCTATGCAGTTCACAATTTCATTCTCCCAAAAAATCCATCGTTTACTTAGCATATTCATAACAAGCACAACATAATTCACCTTACCCAACATGAACAACCCAATCATTTTCAAATTTTCAACCAAATTTAGCTTCTTCCTATTCAAATTCAAACCCTAGCTACCAATTTCGCACAAATTCAATCAAATATGTATTTATCGAGTTCATACAATCATAATGATACTAAGAACATCAATCAACAATAACTTAAATGAATTCATGCTCAATTTACACTTAGGGCAAGCTTTAGTTACCTCACATTCTCAAAAATTGACAATTTCGGCCAAAATTGAGGTTAAGTTCAAGAACGTACCTTTAATTCGTTGAACTTGAAGAAAAGTTGAAGAAAATTTAATCCTAGGTCCGCGTCACATTGGGGGAGGGGGGATTTTGGGTTGTTTGTCGTGGAGGGGAGTGAAAAATGGGAAAAATTGGGTGTTTTCAGGGTTAAAAAGAAGGTTTTCCGCGCGGGTCACCCGGCAACCCGGTGTGACTCATCGCGAATAACACTTCAACGTGTCATAGAGGGTAACGCGGAGCACACCCTCCGTGACACGGAGCCATTGCGCAGGGGTTCTGGAATTTGTAAAAAATTTCAAAACACCTTCAACGTGTCACGGAGGGTAACGCGAAGGCCTTCCTCTGTGACACGGAGCCATCGCGCAGGCTCACTGTTTTGCCACTTTTTATTATTTTTCTAACCTCGATTTTTCCTTTGCAATCCTTTGCATTTTTACCCTCCGTTCAACCTAAAATTCATCTCACAACAAGAAATTGGTTAGAATTTATAGGTTTCAAATAAAATACAATTTCTTTTTTGTTTTTATTTTTATTTTTCTCATTGTTTTTCTTTTCTTTCTTTTACGAAATCTATTCAAATATTACAAAGATTTCACGGGTTGCCTCCGTGCAGCGCCTGGTTTACCATCGCGGCTCGACATCATTGAAGCTCAGTCATCCTCTAGGGTGACGGATGTCTTCTCTCGACTACCATCCTCACCCTAGTAATGCTTACATCACTGCCCATTGACTAAGAACGTGGCACTTCCATCTTCTTGCCACGATTCCCATTTTGGGGGCTCCTTCATCGAATGTTTTCCCATAGGCTCTCGCGAATCAACACTTTGAGCATTATCCACTCGATCAAGCACGTTGATCACTGAGAGTTCCTCATACAAGGCCGGAAGCTTTGTGGCCTTGTACATATCAAATACTTCAACTTTTTCGTGTGCCCGCATAGTTAGCTTCCTTGCAACTACATCAATAAGTGATTTCCCAGTTGCTAAGAAAGGACGTCCCAAAATAAATGGGACTTCCGCATCCGGCTCAAAATCCAGCACAATGAAGTCAACCGCGAAGATAAGGGAGCCCACTTGCACCAGCACGTCCTCCACAATGCCATCTGGTCTGGCCAAAGAACGATCCGCTAGTTGCAAGATCACTGTTATCGGTCTAGGCCTGCCTAGCCCCAATTTCTTGAATACCGATGTCGGCATCAAGTTGATGCTCTCTCCCAAATCACATAATCCACGAGCTCGGATACTCTGCCCGATTGTAAGTTGAATTGTAAAGCTCCCAGGGTATTTCAGCTTTGTGGGCAACCTATTTTGTATCCGTGAAGTGCACTCCTCCGTAAGTGCTACCGTAGCGTACTCCATCAACCTACTTTTATTCGCCACAATGTCCTTGATATATTTTGCGTACTTCGGCACTCCCTGCAAAACATCAACAAGAGGTAAATTAATGTGTACCTGTTTAAGCACCTCCATGAAATTTTTGAAACATGCTTCCTCCTTGTGTTTCCTTAGTCTTTGAGGGAACGGTGGTGGTGGTCTTCCTGGTTCAGCTTCCTTCTCCTTCCCTCTGTCATCATTTTGCTCCCTCTCCTTCTCCACTGCTCCCGACTGCTGTGGTGGTCTTTCTGGTTCCACCTCCTTGAGTTGCAAACCACTCCTCGTGGTCACTGCATTTACTTGCTTGGGGTTGGGGTCAGTGTCACTTGGAAGTCCTCCTCTCGGCCTGGTGTTCTGAGCTCCAGCTAGTTGCCCAAACTGGTACTCCAATGCCTTTGTAGCTAACTGATTGTTCTTTACATCGGCTGCCAATTTCACATAGTCAGCCTGCAATTGAGCTTGGTTAGATATCATAGTTTTGAACATTTCCACAATGCTGGGTGATGGTGGTGGAGGAGGTGCATTGTTGCTTCTGTATTGCGACTGATAGTGATGCTGCCCTCCTTGATTTCTCTGTGCTCCCTGACTCGAACTCTACCCTTGATGGCTGTTACTACCCCAAGAGAAATTCGGGTGACTTCTCCAATTAGAGTTGTAGTTGTTGCCATACTGTTGGTGATTATTTCTCGGTACATTACCAACAACATTTACTGAATCAGGATTCGCACCACAACACTCAGCTGAGTGTTCACTACTGCCGCACACTTCACACCAAATTTGCTGCACTACATTCACTGGGGCTTGAGAATGATTCATGCTCATATTGCTGAAGTGGGTATTGAGTTAATTCTGTAACGCAGCTATCTGTGCAGCGATAGCTATAAAACCATCCACTTCTAAGACTCCTGCCGCTTTCCTTGTTCCTCCTCTAGAAGAGTCCGCACTCCACTCTGGATTTCCCTGCGAAATACGGTTCAACAAGGTATACAGCTCCTCATATGTTTTTTCTAATGCTTGTCCCCCAGCTGCTGAGTCTAGCAAGATTTTTGTGTGGGGTTCCAAACCCTCTATGAAAGTATGCACCAGCACATCATTGGATTGGTGATGATGAGGACAATCCCGCAACATAGATTTGAATCTCTCCCAGGCTTGATATAGATTCTCTCCCTCTCTCTGTTTAAAACTTAGAATTTGACTTCTAAGTCTTGCTGTTTTACCAGATGGAAAGAACCATATCAGGAATTTCTTTGCAAGATCATCCCAAGTAGTGATGGAATTAGGTGGCTCAGCTTTCAACCACCTCTTTTTTTCTCCCAAAAGTGAAAATGGGAACAATGTAAGCCTGACATAATCGGGTAACACTCCAGCGGGAATGTATGTGTCACTTATCTCCAAAAAGTTTTGGAGATGTTGTTGTGGATCCTCGTGAGAGAGACCTGTGAATTGCCCGCTGGTAGCAGCAATTGCACCATATTCTGGTTAAGCTCGAACCTCCCTCCTGGCTCAGGTTTGCGAATGCTAGATGTAACGTTGTTAGCATGTGGGATTGCCACTTCGCGAACCGGCCTAGCTGCCATTTCTTCGGGCACTAACACTACCCTTACAATGGGAGGATTCTGTTGTTTCTCCAGGATGGTCTGTCTGAGCAACTGCAGCTTTCTCTCTAGAGCTTCTCTCCTTTGTCTATGGAATTGTCTTTCCGGCTCTAAGTGTGAATCCACCAACTCCTTGTCCCTAGCCAGTGTTCAACATAATTCAATATCTGCAAATGACAAGCTAAGACCAAGTTGTTAACACTAATAAGAAATAGTAAACTAACACTTAACACAACAATTTTGTACGAATTACCAGTCCCCGGCAACGGCGCCAAAAACTTGTTCAGTTGTTTGGAATACCTACACGCAAGTGCACGTGGTCGAACCAGTAGTAAAATGGCTAGAGTAGCCCAGTATCGATCCCACAGGGACTGGACCAAGGTAATAATCGAATCAAGCGTTAATAAACTCTAACTCTAATAATGCAGAAAACAGTTTCAAGAATATTTTGGGAGTTTGTTTCCTAATTTATACTAATCTAAAACAAATGTACAAATTGAGTCTGAACTATAGTAATGAGCATGCTGAGGCTAAAACAAACATGTAGGGAAGCAATCTATTGATACAAATTGGTTAATCTTTCCTTCGGTTGCTAGTCAAGAATTATTGCCTATGGATTAAAACTCTCATATTTAACCCAACTTAAGAATCATGAACCTTCCACCTACATTTCTGTGATAAGAAGAAATTCATGTTCTAGCCATACGAAACCGATTCCTTAATTGACTAATACGACCTTCAGATATATTTCTATTCTGAAGGTAAATCAATTCTCAATTTTCCCAAACCAAGAAGAGATCATATCCTATTAATTCACAACTTCCCAATTTCTTTCTTTTTCGAGTGCAAACCAGATTTTTTAGATATACATTAATATTGGCCAAACATTAATGCAGTAAGAACAACAATTAATAGAACAACCATGAAAGAAAAGATGAAAAACCAAGATGATCAATAATTACATTCCACTACAAATGTTCTTAACCTCAGCAAGAAGTTAATTTAGCCACTCATTTGTGGATTAAACATCGTTAAATGAGTGTAAATCATACAAATAATTGAAATAAGGAAGAAAGAGATAGAGAAGAACCCTAAGAATTTCGTCCCGTCAACTGCCTGTAACCCACGTTCTTGCTCAACCAAGTCAGAATTATTAAAAGTAAACCTAAGTGTGCTATTTATACTAGTGGGAATTTTTCCCGGAATAACAAGCAACGTGTCACGGAGTGCATCGCGGAGCACTACCTCCATGACACGCCACAAACGCGGACCCCCACTGGAATCCGGTCCTCCAGGTAATTGTGCCCAACGTGCCACGGCGTGCAACGTGGTGCTTGGCCAACGTTCCACGGCCCCAACGCGGACCTTCACTGTTACTTGGCATATTTTTATCATCCGGGGCAGAATACATCCGCGATGAAAGCCTGACACGGCTCCATCGCGGAGCCCCTTAGTTTGCTGCATAACCTGAGCCTTTTTCACTGATCGCTTTCGAGTCTCTTCCTCATTTCTCCCAACATGCATCTTAGCTTCCTAAAATTATATTTTTCCTGCAAAACAACACTAATCATGTTGGTTAGTATAAATTCACATTTTACTACAAATCACATGAGAAGGTACAATTATCAATGTATAAACACGACGAAATGAAGCATTTGAGTATCACTTGGGCATATAATTTTGCCCAAGATCACACATTCCCCATTATTCACCCCCATAACCTTGGTGATCTTCAGAATTTCCTTAATAAAGTCATGTGGGTCCTCGTGCACCTTCAACCCTGTGAACTCCGGAGGGCTCATCCTCAGAAAGTCCCTTACCATAACAGTTGTTGCATTTTCATTTTGCGGATAATGGGACATAGTATGATTCTGGACCTAAGCTGTCATGGCCTGTGCCAACATCTGGATCGCCGCCCTAAACTCAATGTGGGCGACTGGCTTTGGTACATGCCCCTCATGAACAGGTGGGGCTGGCGGATGCTCCCCATCATGTGCACCCTCATCATCATCACCATTACCGTTCCTCCTAGCATTTACTTGGCATGGAGGCATAATTCCGCAAATGCAAATAGCAAGAATTAGAGGAGTAAAGGACGTTCATCGCACAACATAGATCATGAAAGAAGGGAACATTCCTAAACGTCTAATAGCCTCTTCGTCCTAAGTGTGGCATGCTTCACACATATGAAAAAGACTCTACGTAACGCGGCTTTTAGAAACCCTAGCACATTTCAAACTTATGGCCCTGATACCAAGTTTGTCACGACCTTCACGTACACCTGAGTCGTAGACACAGGACAAAGAGCCCCGAAAGGCCCCAAGTCGACCCATGACATGAGCATACATCTAATTCATTCACATAAGCGGAAGACTTAACATAAGAAATCGTAAAAATGACATAATAACAGAGAAAATACAATACATGATCCATTCGTGACGGCTGAATACAACTTATAGTCTAAAGAACCTCTAATCGTGAGAGACAAGTTGATGGGACAACACCCCAACTAACCCTATGATGCTGAAACTGAAAGAGAAATAACAGAGTCTGAACATATGGTCCTCGGAACATGAGGACTCACCAAATAAGCTGATAGAGAACTCTGAGGAGCTACTAAGGAGGGTGAGCCTGAGAGTCGGTTCCTGTATCATAAAACGATACAGTATAGGAAGTATGCGGTTAGTACGTGGAATGTACTGAGTATGAAAGGTAAGTAAAATGGACATTTACACCATGTATAAAACTCATAAGTGATCATAGGAATAGGAAAACATTCTCATAACATAATTATCTTATTATGACATAGGGCTCAAGGTTTTCGAAACAATCGTAACTTAAACATAATCATAATCATAAATAAAGAGCCTTACTTAACATGACTTGAGCCAACATTAATAATCATAAACATGAATAAATCATGAGGAACAGTGGGAGATTCTCTTAACCGACATACCCCATATGAGCACACATGAAGCCCAACTTGTAACCCTAGTCGGGAGGGTGTTCGTACATTGCCAAGGGTAGGAACCATGAAGGGCATGATCACACATTAAAATGGCGAATGAGTTCAGGAGCTAGTTGAATCATGATAATCATAAACATGCTTTGAATATACGTGAACTAGCCATGACTTGAGGCCTGTGAGTAAGCCAAAACATAATTCACGCTTAATAAAATACATACATACTTGTAGATCATTCATACAATTTCAATTTCCATAATATCATAATAGATAACATAATATATTTAAGATTTAATTCATAATACATGTTGGGCTTATCAAAAACATCAATGGATCAATGGATCATAAATCGGTTTATCATGGGCATGCATAATCGAGTTTAAATGATTAGAAATTTTAAATCAGCCATACTAATATCAATTTTGACCTCAAAAGATGATCAAAATAAGTAGATAATGATAGGATTTAAAAATCACAGGACCCATAATGAAATTATTAAATTTTATACAAACCAAATATAAAACCCCATGAGTCAACCCATGAAGACCTCACAGACTTGGAATTATAAACTCCTAACCCTCCTCAAAAGCCCAAGAATGAAATTGAAGGAATTGAGGTGAAAAACTTGAAATCTCTCGTTGAATCCCCTCTCAAAGTCTTGCATGCATGAATGGGAGTTTAGAATAGGTCATTCTCTTATAACCCAGATTTTCCAAAGCCAAAACGACGTAGTTTAGGGTCTCAAAGCATAGAAAAGTCGAAATTGCCCTTAAAATTAAATCACTGAAAACTGTCCCGAACGGACCCACGACTGACCCAATGGGTTGTGAAAACATACCACGACTCGTGGAATCGAGTCGTTGGGTCCACTACTTCATCACATGCCTCAGATCCTTCCCACGACTCTTTAGGACGAGTCATGACTACAAAGGACGAGTCGTTGGATTGACCGTCATCAACTCCATGACCAAATCTGGCTTTCCTTCCCACAAGCCTCACCATGACTCGTGGTGACCTCTAACGAGTCGTGATTTCCATTCGTTTCCAGCACTGGAACCTTCAACCCACGAATGACGACGTGAAACAATGGGTCATCCCTCTTAACCATGAATTGTGGGATGCCCCATTGCTTCCTCCTCAGCCTAAGTCCAAACCTCCCCACGACTGGTGACAAAGACTCGTTGTTCCGGACAACGGGTCATGGAACCGTTTGTTGTCTCCACTATTTCCCCGACATCCCAAACCACGACAGCTTATGACAACTCATGGTACCCTACCATGAGTCATAGGGTCGTTCGTTCTGTGATGTTTTTTGCCAGTTTTCTGCACTTTTCAAATTACACTCCTAGGTATATTCTTAGCCCTTTCCCGTGGTATTACATTGTTCAACCTGTCTACCACCACCCATATAGAGTCATACTATCGGCTTGTGCAAGGCAACCCTATGATGAAGTCCATATTTATCTCTTCCCACTTCCAACTGAGGATACTGAGGTCTTGAAGCATACCTCTAGGTCTTTAATGCTTAGTTTTCACCTACTAACAATTCAAACACTTAGCCACAAACTCTTCTATGTCCCTCTTCATACTATCCACCAATAGACATTTCATAGGTCATGGTATATCTTGGTGGCACCTGGATGTATAGAATATTGAAAACCATGACTCATGCAAAATCCATTCTCTTAAATCATTGATTCCCAGAACACATCCTGATATCAAAGCACACCATCTTCCCCTTGGGAGAAGACCTCTACCTCCTGATTTTGAACCGTTTCTTTCAATGTAATATCCCGGATGTGCCTAAGATTAGACTCGGGATCAAAATTTGATGTTGGCTAAAAAAAGGGGAAAAATATTGCAGGACGGGTGATGTCACTACTCGTAGTTGGAAACCACGAGTCAATGTTAGCAGGCGTGGAAGGAATTAGACATTTGCAGTTGGGGATACCACGGGTCATCCAACGACTTGTGATGAGAAGTGATGACCCGTGGTCACCAGTCATTGTATGGGTTGCTAGATTTTCCAGTGGACTTAACGGCATGATACCACAACTCGTTGGAAGCAACCATAAGTCGTGGTGAGGCTCGTGGTAAAGGAAGTTTAGATTTTCAGGAAAGCTGACATTGATCGTTCTAACGACCCTTTATTTGAAGCAACGACTTTTCCAGTCAAGTTGTGGGAAGAATATGGAAACATGAAGTGAGGCAGTGTACCCAACGACTCGATACCACGAGCCGTGGTGTCATGCAACGACTCGTGGGATTAGTCGTTGGTTCACCGAGATCAGGTTTTTTAGGGATTTTCATTAAGGGTATTTTCGACCATTTTATGCTCTAAGGCCCTAAACTACGTCATTTTATGTATTTTTCTAGGCATGATAAGATAGGTTAAGTCCCTCTCGAATAAGCCATTCACATGTATGCAAATTAAGAGGATTTTAGATGGATCAAACATAGTTCCAAGATTTTCTCTATCATTTCTCCATTGGGCATTCAAGGAACTCTAGAATTTGATCTTACCCAGGTATTTAGGGTTATGAATGGGTATTTCCGTTGACACCCATGCCCATTCTCTATTAATTTATAAAAATCTATCAAAAATTTCATGGGGTTTGAATTCAATTTTGTGAAATCTAATGATTCACTAATGGGTTGTTATGATTTACGAATTACATCATATTTTATGAATTTTGATCAGATTTTACAACTATTTTGCTTATATAATTATTGATTTTGATTTCTACTCAATTAAGCCTAATCATCCTTGGTCTATGATGAATCAATTTATAATTTACACACAAATTGCTAATATTTATATATCCATCATGATTTATGATTAGAAATATGAATTTATTCAATTACCCATCATGATTTTATTATTTACAAGTTATATGTATGATCTACAAGTATGCATGAAACCTATGATTCATGAATTATGTTTTGGCCGACTCACGGGCCTTATGTCATGGCTAATTCACGTATGCACAAGAATGTTTATGATTATCATGATTTAGCTAGCCCGTGAATTCATGCACATTATACTATGAGCACTATATATGTTTTAGAAGTAGTATCGAACACTGAGTAGGTTTGGGGCCTAGGTTATGCACCGGATCTCATAAACTATGTGCCACCGTAGGTATGTTGCGACCTCCTTTGTGACTATCCCTGGCCCAAATGGCCTTTTACATGGTGATATCACACTTTCATGGTTCTACCCTTGGACAGGTATAGACACCCTCCCGACTAGGGTTACAAGTCAGGCTTCATGTGTGCTCATATGGGGTATGTTGGTTAAGAGAATTCTCCCATTGTTCCTCATGATTTATGAATCTTAATGATTATATATTTTGGCTCAAGTCAAGTTAAATAAAGGTTTTCTTTTATGATCATGATTACGATTGTATTACGAATGTTTTCAAAACCTTGAGCCTTATGTTATGTTACGATACTTATGATATGAGCATGATGTCCTACTCATATAATCATTTATGAGTTTTATATATTTTAAATGCCTGATTTACTTACCTTGCATACTCGATACATTCCACGTACTGGCCGCATACTTTTTATGTTGTATCATTTCATGATACATGACTCGAGTTTCAAGCTCATCCTCATCCTTAGTCCATCTCAGAGTTTTCTTTCAGCTTTGTTGGTGTGTCCTCATGTTTTGAGGGCCATTTGAATAAGCATGTATGATGTTCTATGTTTCAGTATTTGGCCGGGTTAGTTGGGGGTATTGTCCCATCAATCCATCTTGCATGTTAGAGGCTTTCAGACAGTATGTAGTACTCAACCTATATGTATGTCTAGTGATATCATGTGATGTGATATACTATGTTACATTTGTGTTTCCACTATGTATTATGTGTTGTCTTTCGTTTAAAGTGAATGAAGTAGATGTATGCTTATGCCATGGGTCGACTTGGGGCCTTTCGGGGTTCCTCGTCCTATTTTATGATCCGAGTCTACGTTCGGGTCGTGATAAACTTGGTATCAGAGCAATATATTTTGAAGTGTCCTAGGGCGTCTGAAAGCCACGTTAAGTAGAGTCTTTTTCATGGGTTTGAAGCGCACCACACTTATGAAGAAGAGGATACGAGACATTTAGGAAATGTTACCTTTTTTCATATTCCATTTCGTGCAATAAAAAGTCTTTCTATCCTTCTAATTCTTGCTATTCACGATTGCAGAATCATGGCTCCTAGAAGAATGAATGGGAGAAGAAATGGAAACGGTGAAGGCCACAGAGATGGAAACTATCATGGGCATCAGCAAGCCTCGCCTGTTCAAGAGCCCAGGCACCAGAGCCAGTTGCCCACTCAGAGTTTCGGGCGGCTATCCAGATGTTGGCGGAGGCCTTGACCACTCAGGTCAACCAGCAGGCTATTTCGCATATCCCATAGAATGGCAATGCGCAGCAACCCGGATCAGAGATTTCTTAAGGATGAACCCTCTAGAGTTCCTTAGGTCCAAGGTGGATAAAGATTTGTATGACTTTATCGAGGAAATTCTAAAGATCACCCAGGTTATGGGGTTGACCAATGGAGATTGTGTTGATCTCCTATCAGCTAAAGGAGGTGGCACACATATGGTTCAAGCAGTGGAGAGATGCTAGGGTAGTGGGTGCAGGCCCTATAGATTGTGAAGAGTTCCACGCGGCATTCTTGGATTGGTTATTCCCCAGAGAGATAAGGGAGCTTAAGGCAGCTGAGTTTGTTAACTTGAACTCGGGTGACATGTCAGTTCAGGAGTACGCATTGGAGTTCACCCATCTATCCAAGTATGTGCTAGAGTTGGTTGCAGATCAGAGGGCTCGAGTGAGCCGTTTTGTACATGGAGTGGCGGACTACCCGGATAAGGACTGTTGGATCGCCATGTTGCATATAGATATACATTTTCCCCGCATTGTGTTGCATGCTCAACAGATGGAGTCGGTGTATCAGAGGTAGAGAGAGGCCAAGAGGGCTAGGATCGACAGTTATGGTACTTCTTAGGATAGATCAGGGGGTGGACAACATCAATAGTCTCAGCACAGGTCTATTGCTCCAACACCATCATCGGACAGTACAACATCTAGATTCCGAGGAGATCGGAGGAGAAGGGCTCCAGATGCGAGAGGCCAGGGCAGCACGTAGATATAGAGAACCTTCCCAGCTTGTGCGAAGTGTGGCAATAATCACCCAGGGAGGTTCCTAGTTGGTATGGATGCTTGTTTTGGGTGTGGCAAATCGGGAAAGACTTAGAGATTTCCCTTCAGCCAAATTAGGGGGCAGCGGAGCCTGTATACCAGCAACCAATTCAGCCGCGCCCACAGCATATCCTGCACAGCAGGGTTCCTCGACTAGTTCAGCCGGAGGTTAGCGCCAAAATAGGTTCTATGCTTTAGCACCCATCAGGAGCAGGAGGTCTCCTCGGATTTGGTGACTGGTATATTGCGAGTCTTTCATATTGATGTTTATGCTTTGCTAGATTTGGGGGCTACTTTGTCTTTTGTGACTCCTTATATTGTTAGTGGCTTTGGAGTTTGTCCCGAGACTCTGTCAGAACCATTCTTAATTTCTACTCATTTAGGTGATTCGGTTGTAGCTAGGCGGGTGTGTAGAGGATGCCCGGTCACTATATTGCATAAAGTCACCTCTGCAGATCTTGTACAGTTATCCATGACAGACTTTGATATTATTCTGGGCATGGATTGGTTGTATGCCTGTTATGCTTTTGTTAATTGTAGAACCCGCACGGTGGAGTTCCATTATTTGGGTGAGTCAGTCTTGGAATGGAAGGGTAATTTGGCGGTACTTGTAGGTCATTTCATTTCCTATATTAAGGCCAGAAAGATTATTTCTAAGTGTTGCATCTATCACCTATTTAGGGTTAAGTATGTTGAGTCTGAGACCCCCACTATTCAGTCACTTCTAGTGCTATGTGAGTATCCAGAAGTATTCCCAGATGATTTACCAGGTGTTCCTCCCAAGAGGGAAATTGATTTTCGTGTTGACCTTCTACTCGACACGCAGCCTATATCTATCCCTCCTTACAACATGGCTCCAGCCAAGCTAACGGAATTGAAGGACCAGTTGAAGGACCTGCTAGATAAGGGCTTCATTAGGCCGATCAAGTCTCCATGGGGTGCAGCAGTGTTATTTCTTCGGAAGAAGGATGGTTCGCATCGGATGTACATTGACTATCGGCAATTGAACAAGGTCACCTTTAAGAACAGGTATCCTTTTCTTAGGATCGATTATTTGTTTGACCAGCTTTAGGGTGCCAAATGTTTCTCAAAGATAGATCTATGGTTCGGGTATCATCAGCTTAGGGTTTGGGAGCGTGATATCCCAAAGACAGCCTTCAGGATGTTGTAAGGTTATTATGAGTTTGTCTTTATGACTTTCGAACTAACAAATGCTCCTGCAACTTTTATGGACTTGATGAACAGGTTGTTCAAGTAGTACCTGGACATGTTCGTGATCATTTCCATTGATGATATCCTTATATACTCTCGGAGCGAGGAAGAGCATGCTGCTCATTTGAGAGTAGTGCTTCACACTCTCAACGATCGTCAATTGTATGCCAAGTTCAGCAAGTGCGAGTTTTGGTTGAACTAGGTAGCATTTTTGGGCCATGTGGAATCAAGACAGGTCATAAAAGTAGATTCTCAAAAAATCGAGGCGGTAAAGAATTGGACTAGACCGGTGAATCCTTCGTATATTCAGAGTTTCTTAGGCCTAGAAGGCTACTACTAGAGATTTATTGAAGGTTTCTCATCAATTGTAGCACCTTTGACCAAATTTACTCAGAAAAAGGTGAAGTTTCAATGGTCGGAGGCTTGTAAGAAGAGCTTTCAAGAGTTGAAGACTCGACTTTCTACCGCACCAGTGTTGACCCCACCCGAGGTTACGGATGGTTTCATGGTGTATTGTGATGCTTCGAGAATAGGACTCGGGTGTGTATTGATGTAGTGAGGGAATGTGATAGCATATGCCTCTAGATAGTTGAAGATTCATGAGAAAAATTACCCGACCCATGATTTGGAGTGTGCTGTAGTGGTATTTGCATTGAAGATATGACGACATTACTTGTATGGGGTCTATGTCGATGTGTTTATGGACCACAAGAGCTTACAATATGTGTTGACACAGAAAGACCTCAATCTATGACAAAGAAGGTGGTTAGAGCAACTCAAAGACTATGATATGAGTGTTCTTACCATCTGGGTAAGGGTAATGTGGTGGCAGACACACATAGTAGACTCTCGATGGAGAGTGTGTCCCTTGTGGATGAAGGAAAGAAAGAGCTGGTGAAAGATGTGCATCGTCTCGCAAGGTTAGGAGTTAGGTTGGCTGACTCTACCGATGGCGGTGTTTTTGTTCAAAGCGGATCTGAATCATCCTTGGTGACTGATGTGAAGGCTATACAAGACGAGGCCCAATTTTGGTAAAGTTGAAGGAAGCTATTCGAATTCAAAAGGTGGAGTACTTCTCCCAAGGGGGAGATGGTATGCTTTGGTACCAGGGTCTCCTATGTGTTCCAAATGTTGATGATTTGAGGAGCTGGATATTGCATGAGGCCCATAGATCCAAGTATTCTATCAATCTGGGTCCCACCAAGATGCATCGTGATTTATGAGAAATCTATTGACGGGATGACATGAAGAAGGATATTGCAGAATTCATACCAAGTGCCCGAACAATCAGCAAGAGAAGGTTGAGAATCAAAGGCCAGGAGGAGTACTTCATGATATTAGATATTCCCACGTGGAAGTGGGAAGAGATTAATATGAATTTCATCACAGGTCTTCCTCGTACTTGCTGACACTATGATTCTAGTTGGGTTGTGATAGACTGGTTGACCAAGGCTGCACATTTTTTACCAGTCAAAACTACGAATTTGGCGGAGGATTATGCCAAACTGTATATTGATCACGGGCAAAAATAGCATGCCCGAGATACGCTTTATGACTTAAATTAGTCTTGTTTATCTAAGTTATTGTATACATTTTCATGTAAGTTTATATGAAGTGAAGATATGTCCTAACCAACATGATTAGCCTTTGTTTTGTAGGTTTTGATGACTTTTGAGTAACTAATCCATGAGTTGGTGAAGTAGAGGCCTGGAAACGGAATTAACCCGCGAACATCGGCAAAGAGGAGGCACAAAACAGCCCACCTGCACGTTGGCAACGTGCCACGGCAGGCTGTCTGTAGGACATGGAGGTGTCAACGCGCTGCCCAAGCAGTGTGACATGCTACCAACGCGACAGGGTGCTGCCGAGGCCAAATTTCGGGTGATTTCCAGAGAGCTTTCGTGTTGCCTCCATGTCACGGAGGCAGTGCTCCGCGATACACTCCGTGACACGGAGCCGTTCCACGACAGGCTAAATTATGCACGTTTC
Organism: Datura wrightii; assembly: GCA_035772735.1. Lineage (NCBI taxonomy): Eukaryota > Viridiplantae > Streptophyta > Magnoliopsida > Solanales > Solanaceae > Datura > Datura wrightii. The sequence goes on from JASDFA010000003.1 coordinate 16,061,713, forward strand.
TCATTTATTATAAATAGGTCCCTTAGCTCCTAATTCCATTTGGTCACAATTTTATTCCGGAAAACTACCTAGGAGTGAAGGGAGAAGTGGGAGAACTCATCTAGGGTTTGGCAAATTCCCTTCTCATCTACCAAATTCATGTAAGTATGTTAGTTTAGTAGTAGTTAGTGTAGTTTTACGAACATGAATGGCAAGAACCCTTCCTCTAGGGTTGAAGCCATGAATTATGATTATGATTTTATGAAATTGTTTTGGAATTAAGTTATTGATTGTTGTTTTTGTCCTGCATTCTGGATTGTTGGTTGTTTTTATGATTGATCACCATGAAAGCATATTTGTTAGCTTGAGTAATAGCTTGAGAAAGCATTACCTAGGTCAGGACATGAGAATGTGAGGAGCATGTTTGTATCTCGGGAGAGATTTTTGTGTCAGGATAGAAATATACCTAACACCATGCTTGGTTGAGACACGGGGGTTATGAAAGACCAACTTAGGATGTCACATCACCACTTGAAGAAGTAGTTGTGAGGCTAAGTTGAGTTAAATGGTTAGACGCACGAAAGTCCCTAATCGTTTCCCCGTAAACCACAACATAATTGATTGCCCGTGGCTAGAAATTAAACTCCTCGCTCACAATGATGCAGTGAGGCTAGATTGCCGTGTTTAGAGGCTCGAAAGACCATAAACATGCAATTCTAATTATGTGGAATAACAATTGATAGTTCCATGCTTAACCCATTGCAAATCGTAGGATCGCATGATTAATTGGTTTTAACTCTATGTTGCTCCTAGAGTAATTTCAGAATACTTCGTTGACCCAAACTTAGACTTAATTAATCTCAATCGAAAATGTCTATAACCAACACTTCAGGTATTTAAGATCACACTAGAAATGGATAGTTAGAGTAATGGGTCCAGTCCCTGTGGGTTCGACAATCCGGTTCTTAAAAAGAGCCACTATATTACCTGCACGACCCGTACACTTGCGGGCACACCAAGTTATTGGCACTGTTGCCGGGGACTCGGCGAAGTTTTGATAATTTATCTGTTTTTGTGTGATTTTCGAAATTTCTTTAAGTGTTGAAAAACTTGGTCTTAGTCTGTTTATTTACAGGTGACAGGTTGTCTTGCCGAGCTGGCTAGAAATAGAGAGCTTGTGGAACCGTTGCTTGAACCTGAACGTCAAATACATTTGCGAAGGAGAGTAGCTCTAGAGCAAAAGCTGAAGAGACTTCAAGAGAGGGTACAACAACAACCACCCGCGGGACAAGCACAATTGTCATCAGAAGCAATGGCAGCAAGACCAGTTCGCGAAGTAGCAATCCCACTAGCGACGAATGTGACCTCTAGCATCCGCAAACCGGAGCCTGGAGGGCACTTTGAGCTTAAATAGAACATGGTGCAGCTGTTACATTCTAATGGTCACTTCACTGGGCATATGAGGACCCACAGCAGCACCTACAGAGCTTTTTGGAGATTAGTGACACGTTTGTCCCCACCGGCGTGTCCACAGATTATGTCCTACTGACCCTCTTCCCATTTTCACTGTTGGGATAGGCGAAAAAGTGGCTGAAGGCTGAGCCGCCGAACTCCATAACTTCATGGAATGACTTGGCTAAAAAGTTCCTTATCAGATTCTTTCCTTCAGGCAAGACTGCAAAGTTGAGAAGTGAAATACTCAGTTTCAAGTAGAGGCCTGAAGAGAACTTATATATGGCTTGGGAAAGATTCAAGTCATTGTTGAGAGACTGCCCCCATCACCAGCAATCAAATGAAGTGCTGGCTCATACCATTGTAGAAAGTCTAGACCCACACACAAAAATATTACTAGACTCTACATTGGGTGGGCAAGCCTTGGATAAGACATATGATGAGTTGTACACGTTGTTGAACAGAATTGCACAAGGAAATCCAGAGTGGCACAGTGAGTCATCGAGGGGGCAGGAAAGAGACCAGGGTTGATAGAAGTAGATGGTTTGAATGCCTTGGCAGCACAGTTAGCTTCGTTCCAACATCAAATGATGACTCAGTTCAATAAATTGAGTATGAACCAACACCAGGGCCAGGTTAATGCAGTTCAGCAAGCTCTGAGTTGGTGTGAAATTTGTGGTAATAATGGGCACAATGCATAATCTTGTGGAACCAATCCGGAATCAATCAATTTTGTTGGTAATGTGCATAGGAATCAGAATTTTGGGAACAACTCCAACAGTAATTGGCAGGGCCACCCGAATTTTTCTTGGGGTGGAAACCAAAAGCAGAATTATATGCAACATCAACAAAAGCAGTATCAGCAGAATAGGCAGAATGATGGGCAAGTGAGTAGCAGCATTGAGGAAACACTAAAGAAAATTATGGAGACCCAGAATCAGTTTGCGGAAAATCAGGCGAGGATGGAAATAAACTTAATGAATCAACAAGTAGCCACCTGCAATCTTGAAAAACAAGTGGGTCAGATAGCAGCTGCTCAGAACATGAGGTCGCAGGGGGGATTACCCAGTGATGCAGATCCTAACCCCCGGCAAATCAATGCCGTCAGTCTTAGAAGCGGAAAGCAATTAGCTGATGCAATGCCTGAAGAGTTGAGAAAGGAGGTGCAGCCGGAGTTGGTTAGACCAGGACCATCCACTGACACGGAAGAGAATTAGAGTGTTGGGTAACAAAATGCACAACCTTCATTGAAGCCAGCACAAAGACCACCACCACCATTCCCTCAGAAATTCAGAAAGAGCAAGGAGGAGGAATGCTTCAAAATGTTCTTTGAGAGCTTCAAAGAACTTCACATAAATTTGCCTCATATTGATGTCTTGCAGGGAATGCCCAAGTATGCTAAATACTTGAAGGACGTGATGGCGAACAAAGTTAGATTGATGGATGTCCAGAATGTAGCACTGACTGAGGAGTGCAGTCACAGGGTATTGAGCAAAATGCCAAAGAAACTCAAAGACCCAGGGAGTTTTACCCTCCTGATACAAATTGGTAAAGCTGAGGTGCTACGAGCTTTGTGTGACTTAGGGGCAGTAGTTAATCTAATGCCCCTATCCTTATTCAACACCCTAGGGTTGGGAAAACTGAGGCCGACAAGGTTGATGCTGCAGCTGGCTGACAAGTCGCGAGTGACACCTGATGGAATAATAGAGGACCTTCTCATCAAAGTAGGTAAGTTCATTATACCTGCTGATTTTATTGTCTTATATTTTCAGGTTGATGACCAGGTACCCCTGATCTTGGGACGGCCATTCTAGGCCACTGGAGGAGCTGTGATTGACTTGAAAGCAGGGACCCTGAAAATGAGGGTTGATGATGAAGAAGAAATCTTCCGCGTTTACCAAGAAATGAACTCATCTGCACACTACAGAAACCTTTGTCAGGTTAGTGTGCTGGCAGAGGATGAGTGTGGGGTGGAGGATTCCACAGGTGCAGGGCCAAAGGCAATGACAAGTGTTCAGCCCGAATCTGATAAAGGGCTTCAAATTGAGAAAAAGTTGGAGAAAGAGAGGAACAGAGTGAAGGCTATTTCCTCTCAACAGCAAAAGAAAAGGAGATGGTTCTCGAATGGGAACCAAGGTATGAGGATGTCCTGAAAAGGATAGTCCACGTCGTGCCACGACGTAAAATAAGGCGCTGCTTGGGAGGCAACCCAAGGGTACCTTTGGTACAATTTGTAATTTTATTTTGGTGTTGCTTTTGTTAGTTTCATTTTGTTTGTGTTTTTGGTGGAAATTTAAGCACAGATGGAAGGGAAGTCTGAGTGCCGAGATGGTGGAAGCTAAAGAGCATGGAAGAGAAGAAGTGTGGGGTTGGACACCCACCTCTGAAAACTTGAAAGGAAAGCATGCTTTTAGCTTGGCATAAAGGCTCAGGGAGTATTTCTCAACCTTTAAATGTTCATTTGATGCTATGAGGACATAGCATGATTTAAGTGTGGGGCGAGGGAAAATTCAAGAAAATTTCAATTTTTTTTCATGCTTAACGATTTTGTGCTATTATGGAATGCTTGTGAGAAGAAGTTTGAAAAATTTTTATGATTCAAGCATGACTTCATCACCCGTTGGTTTTTCTTTTCGGTTCTTTTCCAGTGGGGCGTCTTTCAACCGAAGAATAAAATTTTCTTTTTCTTTCCTTTGTCTGTATATAGTGTTTTTTTTAGTCATAGTTAGTGACTGTTTTCGACGTTGGATGGATGACGACTGTCTTGAGGAAAAATTAGTTGGTAGGTTTTGGGTTTTTGAAACCATAACTAATTGGTGCTTGATGTTCTTGTTATGTGTTATACGTGATTGTAAGATGCAAGTATGTTCAGTGTTGAAGCATGCAAGTGTATAGCTTTGTGTGAGACGCTTAGGCTCTTGAATTTGACTCAATATGATTGAAGCTTAATTCTGAATTCTTGTGATTAGCTGAGTTAAGAGTCTGCTGAATGTGTCTTGAATTGAGCATGTGACATGAGTGTAAGGTTTTTGAGTATTCTGTGCTATTATGAAATGTCTAGAACTTTCCTGGTGTGTTTATAAAACGAAATGAAGGATGTGAATTGTAGGAGATGATATAGGCATTTCTTTGAATGAACCAAATTTTTATCCCTCATTTTACCTACCTTGAGAAATTAATCCTAGTTAGCCCCATTGAGCCTTGAGCCTATTCTTTGACAGCTGCAACATAAGCTTAATCCTTTTTCTTTCATTAGCCTTGAATTTGATCCAAAACTCCTAAGCTCTTGAGTGGAAAAAATCCGAAGGAGTAAAGGAATGAGAAGAATGAAAAGAAAGGAAAAGTAGCAAGTTGTAGAAGTGAGAAAAGGACAAAGGTGCACTTATGTGAAAATGGTTGATTATTAGTAAGGAGTAAGAAAACAAAATAATGTAAAATTATTTATACAGCTCCTTACTAATAAGCTAAAAGTGCCTAAAGAAAGGGGGAACATAAGAGGAAAAAGAAAGATGAAAAGAGGAAAAAGGTGAAGTAAGGGAAGGGAAGTTCGTAAGGAGGGCGTGATGTATTAAAAGCGCTTAGGAAAGATAGTCACTATTACTGGCCATAATAGTATCTACCCGCACCTGAGTTACATTACAACCTAAAAAGTCCTACTTGATCTTACATTCACACATCCTTAAATTAGTGGAATAAAACACTAAAGGCAAGCTTATGGGTCATTACATGATGCATGTGAATTCTTTGTGAGAGTGAGCGTAATTCTATTCATGTACCCACACATGTTGTGATTTAAAAATTGTTTTTGCGTGTGAAATTGGGTAACTCTCTTTCCTTGAGGGCACGTGTTAAATGAAGGATATAATTCATGTGGTATTTCTTAATCAGTTGATTTGCATGAGTTTGCTAAGATCGAGAGTCAATTCTTGAGGTTAAGAAGTCTTAACATAGTTGTACTTCATTTCAATGATCAAACCGTGCATGCTCTATTTGTAGCTTGTTATCTTACGTAATCATTATAGCCGTAACTTGAATTGTCTTGCTAAATTAGTTATGTGGGAGTCTCCATATGCATGATATGTAAAAGGTTGTTCGAGGACGAACAAGGCTTTAAGTGTGGGGTTGTGATCACGGGCAAAAATAGCATGCCCGAGATACGCTTTATGACTTAAATTAGTCTTTTTTATCTAAGTTATTGTATACATTTTCATGTAATTTTATATGAAGTGAAGATATGTGTTAACCAACATGATTAGCCTTTGTTTTGTAGGTTTTGATGACTTTTGAGTAACTAATCCATGAGTTGGTGAAGTAGAGGCTTGGAAACGGAATTAACCCGCGAAAGTCGGCAAAGAGGAGGCACAAAACAGCCCACCTGCATGTTGGCAACGTGCCACGGCAGGATGGCTGCACGACATGGAGGTGTCAACACGCTACCCAAGCAGCGTGACACGCTGCCAACGCGGCAGGGTGCTGCCGAGGCTAAATTTTGGGTGATTTCCAGAGAGCTTTCGCGTTGCCTCCGTGTCACGGAGGCAGTGCTCCGCGATACACTCCGTGAAATGGAGCCGTTCCACGACAGGCTAAATTATGCACGTTTCTCATTTATTATAAATAGGTCCCTTAGCTCCTAATTCCATTTGGTCACGATTTTATTCTGGAAAACTACCTAGAAGTGAAGGGAGAAGTGGGAGAACTCATCTAGGGTTTGGCAAATTCCCTTCTCATCTACCAAATTCATGTAAGTATGTTAGTTTACTAGTAGTTAGTGTAGTTTTACGAACATGAATGGTAAGAACCCTTCCTCTAGGGTTGAAGCCATGAATTATGATTATGATTTTATAAAATTATTTTGGAATTAAGTTATTGATTGTTGTTTTCGTCTTGCATTCTGGATTGTAGGTTTTTTTTATGATTGATCACCATGAAAGCATATTTGTTAGCTTGAGTAATAGCTTGAGAAAGCACCTAGGTCAGGACATGAGAATGTGAGGAGCATGTTTGTATCTCGGGAGAGATTTTTGTGTCAGGATAGAAATATACCTAACACCGTGCTTGGTTGAGACATGGGGGTTATGAAAGACCAACTTGGGATGTCACATCACCACTCGAAGAAGTAGTTGGGAGGCTAAGTTGAGTTAAATGGTTAGACGCACGAAAGTCCCTAACCGTTTCTCCGTAAACCACAACATAATTGATTGCCCGCGACTAGAAATTAAACTCCCCACTCACAATGATGCAGTGAGGCTAGATTGCCATGTTTAGAGGCTCGAAAGACCATAAACATGCAATTCTAATTATGTGAAATAACAATTGATAGTTCCATGCTTAACCCATTGCAAATTGTAGGATCGCATGGTTAATTGGTTTTAACTCTATGTTGCTTGTAGAGTAATTTCAGAATACTTCATTGACCCAAACTTAGACTTAATTAATCTCAATAGAAAATGTCTATAACCTACACTTGAGGTATTTAAGATCACACTAGAAATGGATAGTTAGAGGAATGGGTCTAGTCCCTGTGGGTTCGACAATCCGATTCTTAAAAAGAGCCACTATATTACTTGCACGACCCGTACACTTGCGGGCACACCATATATCCGAGAGTTGGTACGATTGCATGGGGTGCCCTTATCTATCATTCCATATCGAGGTACTCAATTTACCTCCCAGTTTTGGTGGTCTTTTCAGAAAGGGCTTGGGACTCAAATTAAGCTCAGTAAGACATTTCATCGGCAAATGGACGATCAAGGAGAGCAAACAATCCATACTTTTGAAGACATGTTGAGAGAATGTGTGATGGACTTCAAAGGTAGTTGGGATGATCACTTGCCCCTGATCGAGTTTTCTTACAATAATAGCTATCACTCCAGCATTCAGATGGCACCGTTCAAGTCTCTTTATGGGCGGAGATGTAGATCGCCCATCGGATGGTTTGAGGTTGGTGAGGAAGCTATGATAGGACCAGATTCAGTTCATGAGGCTATGGTGAAGGTTCAATTGATAAGGGATAGGCTGAAAACCGCTCAGAGTCATCAAAAATCCTATGCTGATGTGAGGAGGAGATATTTGGAGTTCGAGGTGGATGATTGGGTGTTCCTGAAGGTATCTCCCATGAAGGGAGTGATGCAGTTTGGGAAGAAAGGAAAACTCAGTCCCCGCTATGTTGGTCCCTACCGGATCGTTAGAAGAGTTGGTAAGGTAGTGTATCTGTTGGAATTTCCCTCAAAATTGTCTTCTGTGCATCCTTTGTTTCATGTATCGCTCTTGAGGAAATGTTTGGGAGATCGAGCTCTAGTAGTTCCGGTGGACAGCGTTGGTGTGAAAGATAGTCTCCGCTATGAGGAGGTTCCGGTGGAAGTATTAGATCATCAAGTTTGGAAGCTATGGAACAAGGAAGTAGCTTCAGTTAAAGTATTATGGAGGAATCAGCATGTGGAAGGAGCTATGTGGGAAGCCGAAGTGGATATGAAGGCTAAATACCCACATTTTTCTCTACCAGCTCAGTTTTGACTTGAGGTATCAGTTTTACCCTATGACCCTACTTAGTTTTCATGTTCAAATCATGTGTTCATGTTTATTTATGTATATGAATGTGTATGTGAAGCATGAAATCAGTTCAACTATGAGATATGAATCAGAGGTAGTCATTCTATTATAAATGATCAGTATTTGGGTGTAAGGAATGCATGTCCTTGTTTTTCTGCTTGTTTCCTACATTTGAGGATGAATGTTCCCAAGGGGGAGATATTGTAATACTTAGGAAGCACCTAACATTAGATCCGGGATCAAAATTTGAAGTTGGCTGAAAAACTAGTAAAAATATTTCAGCACGGGTGATGTCACTACTCGTGGTCTGAAACCACGAGTCATTGTTAGCAGTCGTGGGAGAAATTAGACCTTGGCAGTTGGGGATACCACAGGTCATCCAACAACTCGTGGTGAGAAGTGACGACCTGTGGTCACCAGTCATGGTATGGGTTGCTAGATTTTGCAGTGGACTTAACGGCTTGATACACAACTCGTTGGAAGCAACCATGAGTCGTTGTGAGGCTCGTGGTAAAGGATGTTCAGATTTTTAGGAAAGATGACAACGATCTATCTAACGACCTATTTTTTGAAGCAATGACCCATCCTCTTAAGTGGTGGGAAGAATTTGAAAACATGAAGTGAGGTAGTGGACCCAACGACTCGTGGTATCAGTCGTTGGTTCACCCAGATCAGTTTTTCAGGGATTTTTCGTTAAGGGTATTTTCGATCTTTCTATGCTCTAAGGCCCTAAACTACGTCGTTTTATGTAGGTTAAGGCCCTCTTGCATAATCCATTCCCATGCATGCATATTAAGAGGATTTTAGAGAGATCAAGCATAGTTCCAAGATTTTCCCTATCAATTCTCAATTGGGCATTCAAGGAACTCTAGAATCTGATCTTACCTAGGTAAGTAGGGTTTCGAATGGGTATTTCTGTTCACACCCATGCCCATTCTCTATTAATTTATGAAAATCTATCAAAAATCTCATTGGGTTTTGAATTCAATTATGTGAAAATCTAGTGATTTGCTAATGGGTTGTTATGATTTGCCAATTACATCATATTTTATGAATCTTGATCAAATTTTACAACTATTTTTCTTATAAAATTATTGATTTTGATTTCTACTCAATTAAGCCTAATCATGCATGGCCTATCATGAATCGATTTATGATCTACATGCCAATTGTTGATATATACAAACTCAACATGATTTATGATTTGAAATATGGATTTATTCAACTACCCATCATGATTTGATGATTTACAAGTTATATGTATGTTCTACAAGTATGTGTGAAACCTATGATTCATGAATTATGTTTTGGCCGACTCACGGTCCTTATGTCATGGCTAGTTCACATATGTACAAGAATGTTTATGATTATCATGATTTAGCTAGCCCATGAATTCATGCATCTTATACTATGAGCACTATATATGTTTTGGGAGTAGTACCGAACACCGAGTGGTTCAGGGCCTAGGTTCTGCCCTAGATCTCATAAACTACGTGCCACTGTAGGCATGTTGGGACCTCCTTTGTGACTGTCCCCAGCCCAAATGGCCCTTCTCATGGTGATATCACACTTTATTGGTTCTACCCTTGGCAAGGTATGGACACCCTCTTGACTAGGGTTACAAGTTGGGCTCCATGTGTGCTCATATGGGGTATGTCTGTTAAGAGAATTCTCCCATAGTTCCTCATGATTTATGCATGTTTATGATTATGTATTTTGGCTCAAGTCATGTTAAATAAATCTTTTCTCTTATGATCATGAGTACACTTGTATTATGAAATTTTTGAAAACCTTGAGCCTTATGTTATGTTACGATATTTATGATATGAGAATGATGTCCTAATCTTATGATCATTTGTGAGTTTTATATATTTTAAATGTCCGTTTTACTTACCATTCATGCTCGGTACATTCCATGTACTGGCCGCATACTTTCTATATTGTATGGTTTCATTATACAAGACTCGGCTCTCAGGCTCATCCTCATTCTTAGTCCATCCCAGAGTTTGCTTTCAACTTTCTTGCCGAGTCCTCATGTTTCGAGGGCCATTTGAATAAGCATGTATGATGTTCTATGTTTCGTTATTTGGTCGGGTTAGTTGGGGGTATTGTACCATCAACCCATCTTTCATGTTTGAGGCTTTCAAACAGTATGTAGTACTCAGCTTATGTGTATGTCTAGTGATTCTATGTGATATGATATGGTATGTTACATTTGCATTTCTGCTATGTAAAAATGTTCAGTGTTCCACTTAAAGTGAAGGAAGAAGATGTATGCTTATGCCATGGGTCAATTTGGTGCCTTTCGGGGTTCCTCGTCCTGTGTTATGATCCGGGTCTACGTTCGGTTCATGACATTCAACTTCACCAAGATAGGATCCTCATCTTGCCTAGCCTTGACCTCGATCAGAAAACAAGGTTCTGACCTATTCTAAACAATGACACCACCATCTGTCAAATCCACAAGGCGAACCCCTAATAGTGTGAGCCGATGAACATCCTTTACCAACTCTTTCCTCCCATCGTCAATGTGAGACACACTCTCCACGGATAGACTGTTAAGGGAATCTGTCACTACATTGGACTTGCCCAAATGATGAAGGACACTCATGTCATAGTATTTGAGAATCTCTAACTACCTCCTTTGTCGCAAATTCAGGTCCTTTTGAGTGACCACATACTGAAGGCTCTTATTGTCCATGAACACATCCACATGCACCACAAACAAGTAGTGTATAAAAATCTTCAATGTAAACACCACTACAGCCAATTCTAGGTCATGCATAAGGTAATTTTTCTCATGAGTCTTAAGATGCCTAGAGGCATACACAATGACCTTACCATGCTGCATTAACACACAACTAAGACCAACCTTAGAGGCATCACAATATGCAACGAATCCATCTGTGTCCTTGGGTAGGATCAATACTGGGGCTGAAGTGAGTTGAGTCTTTAACTCCCGAAAACTCCTCTCACAGGCTTCTGACCATAGAAATTTGATTTTCTTCTGGGTCAACTTAGTCAATGGTGCTGTAGTGGATGAAAATTCGTCAATAAACCTCCTGTAACAACTAGCTAAACCCAAGAAGCTCCTAATCTCCAAAGGGTTAACTATTCTAGGATAATTCTTCACCGCTTCTATCTTTTAGAGTCCACCTGCACACCCTTGCTTGACATTATATGACCCAAAATACTACAGAGTCCAATCAAAACTCACACTTGCTGAATTTAGCAAATAGTTGGCAATCCTTGAGAGTCTGTAGCATGATCCTAAAATAAATGTCATGATATTCTTTGCTCCATGACTATACAAGGATATCATCAATGAAGACGATACTGAACATGTTCAAATATGGCTTGAACACCCTGTTCATCAAATCCATAAAAGTTGCATGAGCATTCATTAGTCCAAAAGACCTAACTACAAACTCATAGTGGTCATATCGAGTCCTAAAAGCTATCTTCGGAATATCAATCTCCTTAACCCTGAGCTGACGATACCCAGATCTAAGGTCTATCTTTGATAAACATTTATCCCCCTGAAGTTGGTTAAATAAGTCATCAATTCTAGGGAGGGGATACTCTTTCTTGATTTTTACCCTGTTCAACTACTGATAGTCGATGCACATTCGAAGAGACCTATCCTTCTTTCTAACAAAGAGATTTGGTGCACCCCATGGGGATCTTCTAGGTTTGATGAAGCCCTTATCTAGGAGATCCTTCCACTACTCTTTCAGCTCTTTTAGCTTAGCTAGAGCCATTTTGTAAGAAGGAATAGAAATAGGTTGCGTATTAGGAAGAAGGTCAATACCAAAGTCAATCTCCCACTCGGGATGGAATCCTAGTAGATCATCTGGGAAAATCTCAAGATACTTACATACAATAGAGACAGATTGTAGAGTCGGGGTCTCAGATGTAGCATCCTTTACCTAAACTAGATGGTACACACAACCCTTAGAAATCATCTTTCTAGCCTTAAGGTAGGAAACGAAGCGACCTATAGGCACAACTGAACTACCCTTCCATTCTAGGACTGGCTCACCCTGGAAATTAGAACTCTACCATATGGGTTCTATAATTTACTGAAGCATAACATGTATGCAACCAATCCATACCAAAGAAAACATCAAAATCAGTCACGTCTTACTCTAATAGATTAGCTGAGCTGATTAGCTGAGCTGACTTTATGAAGGACTCTGGCAGGGTATTTTCTGTACCCCCGTCGAGCTATAACTGAGTCACTGTCTAGAGTAGAGAATGAGAAGGGTTTTGATAGGATTTCGGGACTAAATCCGAAACTAATAGCATCATAGGGAGTAATAAAAGATAAGGTAGCTCATGGATGTAACAATGCATATACATCAATATTGAATACTCGTGATGTAGCAGTGACCACATTTTGAGAGACCTCCTGCTCCTGATGAGATGAAAGGGTATAAAATCTATTCTAACGATGACGACCACCTACACTAGTGGATGCATCTTGCTAAGATGAGTGTGGGGGTAGAGCTGCTGAACTGGTGGCTGGCCTCTACTATGGCCCTATCTAGATGAAGGGCAGTCTCTAAGAAGATGTCCGGGCTTCGCACACTTGAAACACGCACCTAACCCTACTAGGCACTCTCCGGGGTGCTTCCGACCACACTTGCCGCAAACTGGCATGCTAGGATCTCCTAACCTGCTCCCCTACCCTCTGGAGCCTGATGTCCTTCCCTTCTGATCACGCCTAAATCTAGATGGCACACTGGCTAATGAAGGCGCTGGGGCTGATGGTCTCTGGTTGGACTGCTATGATGTCCGCTATAGAACTTCTACTGGGAGAACCCGAAGCTGCCTGTCCTAGCCCTCTTAGCCTCTCTCTCCCTTTCCTTTATTTGATACACCTCTATCTACTGGGTGTATATAACCAATTGAGAGAAGTCTAGATCAGTGTTCAGCATTGCAGTCCTACACTCCTTGACTAGTGAATCTAACACTCTATACACAAATCTGTTCATACAAGCTCTCTAATCTGTAACCATATCTGGCGCATACTTGGACAGCGTTGTGAACTCCAAGGCATACTATTGAACAGTCATATGGGTCTGCCTCAAGTTGATGAACTCTGCCGCTTTTACCTCCCTCAGCCCCCTAGGGAATATCTATTTAAGAAGGCTATCATAAACTCATCCCAACTCATGGAAGTGGCGCCCACTACTCTATTATCCTTCCACTAACGGTACCAAATGTAAGTAACCCCCTTCAACTAGTAGGACGCTAAATCTACACACTCTTTCTCGTCATCCCTGTAATTTCGGTGATCTCCTGTATCTCCTCAAGAAACTCATGTGGGTCCTTATCTACTTTTGTACTAAGTAACTCAAGTGAATTCATCCTAAGAAAGTCCCAACTCAAGCCTCTTCTACATTCCAAATTCTGAGGGCCTTGGGCCAGTGCTTGCTGGTTGACTTGAGCAATCAAAGCCTACGCCAACATCTGAAAAGATGTTCTAAACTCAGCATGAGAGACCTACTTGGGCAAAGGACCTACTGGTGCTGGCGGGGCTTGTTGGTGCCCATCTCCCTTGCCATTTTCATGGCCATTTCTATTTCCATTCCTTCTACCATTTATTCATAGTGAAGGCATGATTCTGCAAATGCATATAGCACGAGTTAGAAGGATAAGAGATACTTCATCGCACGACATAGATCATGAAAGAAGGGAAATTTCCTAAAATGTCTTGTAGCCTCTTCCCCATAAGTGTGGTGCGCTTCACACCCATAAAAAAGACTCTACTCAATGCGGCTTTCAAACACCCTCAGACACTCTAAATCCTTTATCTGATACTAAGTTTTTCACGACCCGAACATAGGCCCGAACCAAGACATGGAACCTAGAACCATGAATGGCTCAAAATCGACCCAAGGAATGAATATGATAACTATAGCACATACATCAAGCAGAACTAATATACTAATCATGACAAAGTAGAAGTCTGAATACATCTCAATCATTAACAGAGTCAACACTGACAAAGCTGAAGTTCTATATATTGTCTAATAAGCCTCTAACACTTCTGAAGAGCTGATGGAACAACATCCCTAACCAGCTCACTAAAGTCTGAAAATTGAAATAACATAACTCAACATCAAACTGAAGGTCCTCAAAGGATGAGGGCTCACCACAACGGGAACTGAACTAGGCCATGGGAAACTAACTGGCGGCGGAACTAAATCTGAGCTTCTGAACTTGTGTCATGAAATGATACAACATAGAGTATGCGATTAGTACTTGGAATGTACTGAGTATACAAGGTAAGTAAAATATTTCGAGTAAGTATATAAATTGAAATCATGTATATAAACATAAATAATAAGATCATGAGTGTAAGGATTGCATGCTGATATTTGAAAAAATGTATAACTATAAACTAAATCTCATATATGAATTGAATGACCCAAAGCTGAAAATAGAATCATATGACTTGCCATAACTAAACATTAGTAAAAGCTTACAAACTAATCATTGGGTCAAACCTACTGAAAATATAATATCATAAGTCATAAACATGTACAACTGAAATCATGAGGAACAATGGGAGACTCGTCATAACTAACAACCATCATGTATGAGCGCATGATGGTCCCCTGTATTGCCCACATAAAGGAGAGAAATCCTAAGACTTGCCAAGGCAGAGGATAAGTAAAGTGTGACATCATGGTGTGTCCTTGGGCAGGGAAATTCTCTCTTGAGAGGTCCCAAAATGTATACCTATGTTCGTGCGTAGTTTATGAGACTGGGGAACCTTGCAACCCCTAGCCTACCTGGTGCTAGATACTAATCCTAAAACATGTATAATGCTCATAAAATTGTGTTCTCAAAACATAGCTTGAATATGAATATTGGGCAGTCTTGACTACAAAATATATATCATAATTGATATTGTTAGCCTTGGCTAAATCATGAAACATACTTGACTTGTGGGCATGCCCAAATCTTAAAAACATGCATACTTGAAATAAACTTCATATGAAAATTCATGGATACATACATGGGTATTTTGTAAACATTCAATCATGTTAGATATGTCATCATACTTGAATTTATAAATCATATACTTGACTTTCCATGAAACTTGCATAATTAGGCATAATTTTCTAAAATATGAAATCATGATTTTATTATCAAAAATAGGTATAAAATCTGTCCATAGATCTTAAAACATACTTTGAAACATAGAGTCGATCGACCCATAAACAATTTATAGAGAATTTCATAGAATTGGGTTAAAACCCAATGAATGATGAACTTGATCTAGTACTTGAATTCATAGAATTGAGGAAAATTTTGTCATGACACTGAAAGGAACTCTCATTCATATCCCTACATACTTGGGTGAGCTGAATCTAAACTTTTCTTTGAAAGCCCAAGATATTTGAGAAGCAATTGAAGGGTTTAACTTTATCTTCAATAGAAAACCTCTAAACTTTCATGCATGGGAGTTGAATGAATCAGAATCGGTTAAGCTCTCTTAATACACTTCTTTCAGGGCTTAAAATGACGTAGTTTAGGACTTAGGAGCTTAGGAATTACAAAAACACCCTTACTAATTTCGCAGAAAATCACTCACTGCCAGAAGTAACCATCTATATCATGAGTCATACCTCCATAACACAACTCGTGGTTACCACTCATTGTCACCACAGTTTCTCCCTGACTTCTGAAGTTTCCTACGGATCAAACAATGACGAGTTGTTGACTACTACCAACTTCCTCTGCAAACATACTTTGATTCATAGAGGGGATTGACCTATAAACAATTTATATAGAATTTTATAGAACTGTATTAAAATCCCATGAGATCATGAACTTGATCTAGGACTCGAATTCATAAAATTGAGGAGAATTTTTGGCATGAGAGTGAAAGGAACTCTCATTCATAGCCTTACATACCTGCGTGAGCTGAATCGACACTTGTCTTTGAAAGCCCAAGAGATTTGGAGACGAAATTGAAGGGCTTAAGCTTGATCTTCAATAGAAAACCTCTAAACTTGCATGCATGGGAGTTGAATGAATTAGAATAGGTTAAACTACCTTAATACACTTCTTTCAGCTTTTAAAATAACATAGTTTATGATTGAGGATCTTAGGAATTACAAAAACACCCTTACTAATTTCGCAGAAAATTACTCACTGCCAGAAGTAATGACCCATACCACAAATTGTACCACAATACCATGACTTGTGTTTACCACTAAATGTCACCACCGTTTCGCCCTAACTTCTTAAGTTTCCCATGGATCAAACAACGACTTGTACCTTCCAATGAGGAGTCATTGGATTCATCCATGGCCACTACTACCAACTTCCTCTGCCCCTTCCCATGAGTGCATGCCACGACTCATTATTCCCTACAACGAGTCGTACCATGACTTGTTCCCCACAACGAGTCATGGTGTGACTCATTCCTTCCAAACCTGATACACTAGAAACCTGCTACAACCACTAACCGTGAGTAGTACCACCAACCTATGACTTGTGGTTAACTCTCATCTCTTACCAGTCCAAACTCCTTCAAGCTTTTGATGATTGCCACCACGATCTATGCTTTCCACAATAGGTCATACAATGACCTGTACAATCTAACCAAGGTATCTCATTCATCAAGCTATGGTTCATCCTATGATCCATTATTTCTTTCCACAACTCATACCATGAGTCATCCTAACTCATTTTTCAAACTTTTCCTGTTGATCACATTTCTAATCCCGAGGCTAGTCTTAGAAACTTTTAGGGTGTTGCATACTAAATATACAAATTGTCAAAAGGTTAAGGTAGAACACCAGAGGCCATATGGTGTGGCTTAAAATATAGCACTCCCTGTGTGGAAGTGGGAGATGATCAACATGGACTTTATCATCAGTCTACCGTGATCACGCAGGCATCATGACTCTACTTAAGTGATTTTAAACTGAATGACCTAGTCAACTCATTCTTTAACCTATAAAGACTACAGACTCAACTGAGGACTGTACTAGACTATACATCTGTGAGGTAGTCAGACTTTATCGAGTCCTATTATGTATCATATCAGATAGAGGCACTAAGTTAACCGCCCAATTTTGCAAGTCATTCAAGAGAGGTTTGAGTTCAAAAATGAACTTTAGTATAGCTTTTCATTCGTAGATAGATGGTCTATTAGAGAATATTATTCAGACCCTAGAGAATATGTTAAGGTCTTGTGTGATTGATTTCAAGGGTGTTATACCCCAGAAACCCAAGGATCAGACCCGAGAGTCAAACGGGAAAAATATCTAGAAAAACAATATTGTAGTAGTGTAGAATGAGTCATTAGACGACTCATCAGGGAGCCCTACAAGTCGTTAGCTGACTCGTGGGAAGGCCTGTGTTGGTGAATGGACTTGAGGTCCCCATGGGGGATGTAACGACTCGTGGTCAGCCACCACGAGTCGTCATGTCAGTCAGGGAGAGGTCCTAGGGATGAATTTTGAGGGTGATCTAATGTACTTAATGAAAGCTGGTAACGACTCGTGTCACTAGGGGACGAGTCTTCATGTCCTCCATTAAGAGCCAAGGAAAATTTTCTAGTGGACGTGACGAAAAGGACCCAATGACTCTCGTGAGGTCGCCCGTTAGGGTCACCTGACAATAATTTCCTGCGAATTAGTAAGGGCCTTCTCATAATTTTCTACACTCCTAAAAACTAAACTACGTTGTTTTGAGGTCTGGATAGGGTCTTTTAAAGGGTAATCAGCCATGATAAACCTCACTTAATACTTGTAAGTGTGGAGAGGAAGGAGGAAAGGGAATTCAAGTGCTCACCTTCAAGTTATTTAAGATTCTTCCTAGGATTTTCAAGGGAGTTAGGGGTCTCGAAATTCGCAGGTATGTGGGGTTTAAATGGGTAGTTTAGTCCCTACCCATTTCCATTTCTTCCCATTTCCTATGTTTAATTTGCTAAACTTTTATGGATTTTAACCCCGTTTGCATGACTCCGGAAAAGGTTCCATGAGCTTGTGGTATTATGTTCAAATTGTGGGTTTTGAATTGGTTGGGCTGATTTTACTTGTATATATCTTATACTTCATGATTTATGACTTTAAATGTATATATGCCAAATTATGAAGGATTTTTAGTAAAATTTATGTTCATGATGATTTCGCAAGTATGATTTGAATTTTTGAATTTAAAGCATGTCTTTGAGTTTTCTATTTCTAATGCTACCATGATCATGTTTCATATAAATCTAAGCATTCCAAGCATGCTTAAAATTTTGATTAAAATCCCACATGTTGCTTAAGCCTTATGAACTATGATTTTTGGCCGATTCACGGGCCCTATTTCCATGGCTAGTATTACAAATTCTTAAGCATGATATGATTCTCACGATTTAACTAGACATGCATGTCATGTATGAATTTCTATGAGGACGTTGCATGTCTTGGGAGTAGTACTTAACACCCAGTAGGTTCAAGGCCTTGGTTACGCCCCAAATCTCAGAACTACGTGCCACTGTAGGTTATGCTAGGACCTCCTCAGTTAATGTCCCCTATGCCTTACGGGGCCTTCATGAGTGATATTACTACTTTCATGGTTCATATCCTTGGCAAGAGATGGACGACCTCCCGACTAGGTTTATAGGTCGGGCTCCATGTATGCTCATGTGGAGTATGTCGGTTACAGAAATCTCCCATTGTTCCTCATGGTTTGATGCATGCATGATTTTGTCTTTAGCTCAAGTTATAATTTATGAACTATTTTCCTTTACGTTATGATTATGATAGGTTTATGAATGTACTTGGAAAATCTTGAGCCTTATGATATACTTATTAAATTTTGGGTTTTATGATCATGATGTCCCCACTCCTATAACTTTTATGTTTTAAGCATTGTTTTGCATACCTTACATACTCAGTACCTTTCAAGTACTGACCAACTTATTTTTAGGATTCGGTTCACAGGTTCAGCATCGTCCCTAGCTTGCGTTCAGTTTTGCCTAGTGTTTAGTGGTGAGTCCTCATGATTCGAGGGCTTCATGTTAAGACATTGTTTATCTTTTGCTTTTAGAATATTTGGGTTAGTTGGGGTCTTGTCCCTACAACCTGTCTTTTATGATTAGAGGCTTTCAGACTTATGTGCAGTATTCTATCATTTATGAATGTATTTCGGTTTGTCGTTCCTTACATTTCATGTTATGATTTCCAGTTAGTTCCTACTTGATAAGTTAACTTTTTTGCCTTATATGAATGAAATAGTATTATGCTCACGCCATGGGTTAACGTGGGGTCTTTAGGTGCTCCGTGTCCTATGTCTACAATCCGGGTGTACTCTCGGGTCGTGACAAACTTGGTATCAGAGCAATAGGTTCAGATGTATCCTAGGGAGTCTGAAGGCTGCGTTAAGTAGAGTCTTTTTCATGGGTTTGAAGTGTGCCATACTTATGACGAAGAGGCTACTAAACATTTTAGGAATATTCCCTTCTTTCATGATCTATGTCCTACGGAGAAACCTCTCCATCCTTCTAATTCGTGCGTTTCGCGATTGCAGAAAATTATGGCTCCCAGGAGGATTATCGTAAGGAGGAACATAAATGATTAAGACCGTGAGGGTGGCTATGATAATGGGCGTCATCAAGCCCCACTGGGTCAGGAGCCCCAAACAACAGAGCTAGCTGCCCATGCCGAGTTTCGAGTTGCGATTCAAATGTTGGCGCAGACCTTGACCGCTCAAGTCAACCAGCGGGTGGTTGCGCCTGTTCCACAGAACTGAAATGCAGTGGCGGCCCTGATCAGAGACTTTTTGAGGATGAATCCTCCCGAGTTCACAGGGGCAAAGGTGGACGAGGATCCACACGAGTTCATCGAAGGGATTTTGAAGGTCACTTAGGTCATGGGGGTAACAAGTGAGGAATGTGTTGATTTCTCCTCTTATCAGCTGAAGGAGGTCGCGTATATTTGGTTTAATCACTGGAGGGACAGTAGGGCAGTGGGAGCAGGCCCTATCAGCTGGGATGACTTCCACATGGCCTTTCTCGACAGGTTCTTCCCTCGGGAGATGAGGGAGTTGAAGGCAACCAAGTTTGTTAACCTCAAGCAAGGGAAGATGATGGTGCTAGAATATTAACTTGAGTTCATTTGCCTGTCAAAGTATGCCCCAGAGTTAGTGATGGACTAGAGGGCGCGGGTGAGCAGATTCATGCAGGGAGTAGCAGAGTATCTGGATAAGGATTGTAGAATAGCCATGCTTCATTAGGATATGGACTACCCACGGATGGTCCTCTATGCCCAGTAGATGGAAGCAGCTCATATGAGGTAGAGAGAGGCGAAAAGGGATAAAACTGATAGCCACAGGTTCTCCCTGCTGAGGCTAGGGGTGGGCCTCACCAGTAGTCCCAGCACAGACCCATTACACCGTCATCATCTTCAGTCAGTACTCCATCCAGGCCACAAGACGGTCAGAGGAACAGGGCCACAAGTTCGAGGAGTCAAAATAGCATGTGCACAGAGCGCACGTTCCCATCTTGTGCTAATTGTGTCATGAATCACCCCGGGAAATGTTTGGTGGGCTCAGACGCTTATTTTGGGTGTGGCAAACCTAGACACAGACTTAGTGATTGTCCCGCAACTAGGTCAGGGGGTAGTGGAGCCCGCACTTTAGCAGCCAGTTTAGCAGTTCCTGTGGCACGTCAGACTCAGCAGGGTGCTTCCACTAGTTCTGCTGGCGGCTAGGGCCAGTACCGGTTTTATGCACTTGGCTCTCGATAGGAGGAGGAGTCTTCTCCCGATGTGGTTACGGGTATGTTGAGAGTCATTCAAATTGATGCTTATGCTTTGTTAGATCCGGGAGCCACACTATCTTTTGTGACACCTTACATTGCTAGTCACTTCAGAGTCAGTCCTGAAGTCTTGTTTGAACCATTTTCTGTATCTACCCTGGTTGGCAATTCAGTCATAGCGAGGCAGGTATACAAGGGTTGTGCTATTATAGTATTGCATAAGGTTACCTCCGCAGACTTAATAGAATTTGCTATGACTGATTTTGACATCATCTTAGGCATGGATTGGTTGTTTTCATGCTATGCTTATGTTAATTGTAGAACTCAGGCAACAGAGTTTAAGTTTTCGATTGAACCAGTTTTAGAATGGAGGGGTGGTTCAACGGTACTTGTAGGTCGCTTTATCTCCTATATCAAGGCAAGAAAAATGATTTCCAAGGGTTGTATTTACCATTTGATTAGGGTTAAGGATGTAATGTTCGAGACTTCAACCATGCAATCAGTTCCTGTGGTATGTCAATATCCTGAGGTATTTCCAGATGACCTACCCAGTGTTCCTCCCGAGAGGGAGATCGCTTTCGAAATTGATCTTTTACCTTACACACAACCCATATCAATCCCTCCCTACTGTATGGCCCTAACCGAACTAAAGGAGTTAAAGTATCAGTTGAAGGATTTGTTAGATAAGGGTTTCATTAGACTGAGTAAGTCCCCATGAGGTGCTCCAGTGATGTTCGTCCGGAAGAAAGATGGGTCCCTTCAGATGTGTATTGACTATAGATAGTTAAACAAGGTCACCATAAAGAATAGGTACCTTTTACCCAGGATCGACGACCTATTCAATTAGCTTCAGGGTGCCAAATATTTCTCCAAGATAGATCTAAGGTCCGGGTATCAGCAGCTTAGGGTCCGGGAGAGCGACATTCCAAAGACTGCTTTTAGAATCCATTATGGCCTTTATGAATTCTTTATTATATCTTTTGGACTAACCAATGCCGCTGTAGCTTTTATGGATTTGATGAACAGAATATTTAAGGCATATTTGGATATGTTAGTGATCGAGTTCATTGACAACATATTAATATACTCCCGGAGCGAGGAGGAACATGCTGCATACCTGAGGGTAGCAGTCCAGACCCTCAAGGACAACCAACTATACACCAAGTTCAGCAAATGTTAATTCTGGTAGAAATCAATTGCATTCATTGGACATGTAGTTTATAGCGAAGGTATAAAGGTGGACTCTCAGAAAATAGAGGTGGTAAAGAACTGGCCTAGACTATTAAACCCTTCAGAGATCAAGAGCTTTTTGGGCTTAACGGGTTACTATCGGAGGTTCATGGAAGGGTTCTCATCCATTGCAGCCCCATTGACTAGATTGACTCAGGAAAAGGTAAAGTTCCAATGGTCGAAGGCTTGTAAGAGGAGCTTCCAGGATTGAAGGCCACACTCACTTCAGCACTGGTGTTGGCTTCATATATTGTGATGCTTCGAGGGTCAGACTGGGATTTGTATTGATGGATCACGGGAAAGACATAGAATATGCTTCCAGACAACTGAAAATTCACGAGAAGAATTACCCAACCCACGATCTTGAGTTGGCCGCTGTGGTATTTGCTTTGAAGATATGGAGACACTACTTGTATGGGGTTCATGTAGATGTATTCACATACCATAAGAGCTTACAATATGGGTTCACACAGAAGGAATTAAACCTTCGACAATAAAGCTGGTTGGAGCTACTTAAGGACTGCGACATGAGTGTCCTTTATCACCCAGTCAAGGCCAACGTGGTAGCAAACGCTCTTAGTAGACTTTCTATGGGAGGTGTGTCACATGTGTGTAAAGAAAAGAAGGAGTTGGTAAAGGAGGTACATCGACTTGCACGGTTGGGAGTTAGGTTAGTTGGTTCGATAGATGATGGGTTAGTAGTCCAGAACGGGTCAGAATCATCCTTGGTAGTGGAGGTGAAGACTAAACAAGATGAAGATCCAACATTGGTAAAGTTTAAAGAAGCTGTTCAAAGTCAGAAAGTAGAAGTCTTCTCCAAAGGGGGAGATGGTGTGCTTCGGTACCAGGGTCGCTTATGTGTTCCGAACGTAGGGGATTTTAGGAGTCGGATATTGCATAAGGCTCACAGATCTAGACATTCTATCCATCTAGGTGCCACCAAAATGTATCATGCCTTGCAGGGAATCTACTAGTCAAATGGTTGGAAGAGGGATATAGTGGAATCGTAGCCAAGTGCCCGAATTGCCAACAAGTGAAAGTCGAGTATCAGAGAACGGGGGGTGTACTCCAAGACATCAGCATTCCTACGTGGAAGTGAGAAGAAATCAATATGGACTTTGTAACTGGTTTACCCTGCACACGTAGGCAGTATAATTCAATTTGGGTTGTGGTCCACAGGTTGACTAAGGCTGCATATTTCTTACCAGTCAAAACCACCGATTTAGCGGAAGATTATGCTATGTTATACATAAGAGAGCTGGTTAGATTGCATGGAGTGTCCTTGTCCATTATATCAGACAGAGGTACCCAGTTCACCTCTCAGTTCTAGAGATCTTTTTAGAAGGGACTTGGTACCTAGGTCAAGCTCAACATGGCATTTCATCTGCAGAAAGATGGGCAAGAGGAGTGGAGTATCCAGACTCTCGAGGACATGTTGAGAGCTTGTACTAATGACTTCAAGGGTAGTTGGTACAAGCATTTGCCCCTTGTTAAGTTCTCCTACAACAACAACTATCACTCCAGCATACAAATGGCACCGTTTGAGTCTCTTTACGGGTGATGGTGTAGATCGGCCATTGGGTTGATTGAGGTCGGCGAGGCTTTGTTAGTGGGTTCAGATTCAGTCCATGAGGCCATGGATAAAGTTCATTTGATAAGGGAAAGGATGAAAATGACTCAAAGTCGCTAAAAGTCTTATGCATATGTAAGGAGGAGAGAGCTTGAGTTCGAGATTGATGATTGGGTGTTTCTGAAGGTATCACCCATGAAGGGAGTAACGAGATTTCAGGAAGAAGGGGAAACTCAGCCCCCGCTATATTCGCCCATACCGGATTGGAAAAAAAATGTTGCAGCAGTGCAGGACGAGTCGTTAGAGAACTCATTAGAGAGCCCCAGGAGTCGTTAAGTGACTCGTTGGAAGGCCCGTGTTGGTGAAGGGACTCGAGGTCCTCGCGGGGGATGTAACAACTCGTGGTCAGCCACCATGACTTCATGTCAATCGTGGGGAGGTCCTAGAGATGAATTTTTAGGGTGATCCAGTGTACTTAATGAAAGCTGGTAACGACTCGTGTCACTAGGGGATGAGTCGTCATTTCCTCCATTAAGAGCCAAGGGAAAATCTCCGGTGGACTTGACGAAAAGGACCCAAAGACTCGTTTCTCTATGCAACGAATCCTCAGGTCGCCTGTTAGGGTCACCTGACAGTAATTTTCTGTTAATTAGTAAGGGCCTTCTCATAATTTTCTACACTCCTAAGACCTCAACTATGTCGTTTTGAGGTCGGGACAGGGTCTTTTAAAGGGAAATCATCCATTATAAACCTTATTTGATACTTTTAAGTGTAGAGAGGAAGGAGGAAAGGGAATTCAAGTGCTCACCTTCAAGTTATTAAAGATTCTACCTAGGGTTTTCAAGCAAGTTAGGGGTCTCGAAATTTCCAGGTATGTGGGGTTTGAATGGTAGTTTAGTCCCTACCTATGCCCATTTCTTCCCATTTCCTGTGTTTAATTTTCTAAATTCTTATGGATTTTAACCCCATTTGCATGATTCCTCAACAGTTTCCATGAGGTTGTGGTATTATGTTCAAGTTGTAGGTTTTGAAGTGGTTGGGCTGATTTTACTTGTATATAGCTTATACTTCATGATTTAAGACTTTAAATGAATGGATGCCCAATTATGAAGGATTTTTAGTAAAATTTATGTTCATGAAGATTCTGCAAGTATGATATGAATTTTTTAATTTAAAGCATGTCTTCGAGCTTTCTATTTCTCATGCTACCATGATAATGTTTCATATAAATCTAAGCATTCCAAGCATGATTAAAATTTTAGGAAAAAGCCCACATGTTGCTTAAGCCTTATGAACATGATTTTGGTCGATTTTCATGGGCCCCATTTCCATGGCTAATATTACAAATTCTCAAGCATGATATGATTCTCATGATTTAACTATCCATGCATGTCATGTATGAATTTCTAAGAGCACGTTGCATCTTTTGGGAGTATTACTTAACACCGAGTAGGTTCGAGGCCTAAGTTACACCCCGAATCTCAGAACTACGTGCCACTGTAGGTTATGCTGGGACCTCCTCAGTGACTGTCCCCTATGCCCTATGGGGACTTCATGAGTGATATCACGTGTTTCATGGTTCATATCCTTGGCAAGATATGGACAACCTCCCGACTAGGTTTATAGGTCGGGCTCCATGTGTGATCATGTGGAGTATGTTGGTTACAGAAATCTCCCATTGTTCCTCATGTTTTGATGCATGTATGATTTTGTCTTCCGCTCAAGTTATATTTTATGAACTATTTTCCCTCACTTTATGATTATGACAGGTTTATGAATTTACTTGGAAAATCTTGAGCCTTACGATATACTTATGAAATTTTGGGTTTTATGATCATGATGTCCCCACTCCTATAACTTTTATGTTTTAAGCATTATTTTGCATACCTTACATACTCAATACCTTCGAAGTACTAACCCACATATTTTTAGGATCCGATTTGCAGGTTCAGCATCGTCCCTAGCTTGCGCTCAGTATCGCCTAGTGTTCAATGGTGAGTTCTCATGATTCGAGTGCTTTATATTCAGACATTTTTTATCTTTTGCTTTTAGAATGTTTGGATTAGTTGGGCTCTTGTCCCTTCAACCCGTCTTTTATTACTGGAGGCTTTCAGACTTATGTGTAGTATTCTGTCATTTATGAATGTATTTCGGTTTGTCATTCCTTACATTTCATGTTACGATTTCCAGTTAGTTCCTGCTTGATAAGTTAAGTTTTTCACCTTATACGAATGAATAGTATTATGCTCACGCCATGGGTTTACTTGGGGTTTCTTGGGGCTCCTTGTCCCGTGTTTACGATCCGGGTGTACTCTCGGGTCGTGACAAAGGGGAATTGGGATGACCACTTTCTTCTTTAAGACATTGCAAACAATACAAATTATAACTCAAGTATTCAGATGGCTCCCTATGAGGCTCTCTATAAGCAGAGGTATAGGTCTCCGATTTGTTGGTTCAATATTGGTGAAGTAGGAATTGGTAGGGCCACTAGTACAACAATCCATGGAGAAGGTTAAGATCATTTACGAAAGGCTGAAGACTGCATAGAGTTGCCAAAAGTCTTGTACTAATGTTAGGCACAGAGACTTAGAGTTCACAATAGATGATTGGGTTTATCTGAAGGTTTCACCCATGAATGAAATTATGAAATTTAGGAAGAAAGGGAAGCTCACTCCCAACTATATTAGTCCGTATTGGATTTCCAACAGATATGTCAATGTAGCCTATGAGTTGGAGCTGCCAAATGAAATAGCATTAGTTGATCCAGTCTTCCACATTTCTATACTTAATAAGTATGTCGGTGACCCATCACTTGTTGTGCCTACAGAGAGTGTGGGAGTGAAGGACAACCTATCATATGAAGACGTTGCAGTTAAGATTCTTGACCATTGGGTTCATAAGTTGAGGAACAAACATGTTGCTTCATTGAAAGTCTTATGGAGGAATCAATTAGTTGAGGTAGCTACTTGGGAAGTCTAAGCAGATATGATGGCCAAGTACTCTCATATTTTCCCTCGCAATTTAGAAACATCTTGAGGTAACTATTTTCTCTCATAGTACTCTTATTACTTTCATGTCCCATTAGTTGTCACTGAAATTCTTTGTGTGTTTGCACATTCAATGATTAAGTTGAGTTCCGCTTAGTTACTCTCAGTTAGATTAACTATCAATCCAATCAAAGTCTTTATTTGAGGACGAATGATCACAAGGGAGAGATAATGAAACACCTCCAAAAGTCCCTAAGATCAAATGTTAGATATGAAATAGAAAACCTGTCGGAAGTGAGTTATTTCCCACAAGATGACCCACACGATGAGTTGTGGTGAGGGACTGATGAGCTGGTAATTTACCAACTCATCAGGATTTTAAGCATGAACTGTAGCTTAGTTTTCAAGTCTTTTAGTTGGATTTTATGCCCCTTTTCCCTTTGGATGTGTAGGTATCTGATTAGAAGAGAAGGAGAATGAGTTAGAGTAAAAAGGATGAGATTCAGATGAAAATCGATGCTCCATCGGAGAACACCAGCAAAATGTCGGTCAATCGCAGGCAACCACTAGCTCGATGAGTAACTGCAACCAGCGGCTCGTGACAGCAAGCAGTGATCTGCTGGTTCCATCACCGATAGGTGTTGTACTTTGCTGGACGAATAATGAAATCAACGAGTAACTCGCGGATGGAAACTAGAAAACTGCCAAAGGCAACACTAGAAGGTCCTGAAACTTCACTTGACCACAGATGAAAGCAACCGGCAGCTCGCGAATAGCAACCGGTAGACCACCGGTTCCATCGCAAGGGAAAGACGCCTGAAAAGGGAAAAAACTTTCATCCCTGAAAAGTGAAGAATGTTTTCCCTATTATTGTATATATTCTAGAAAAAAGTATTATGAACAGAGAATTGAATAGTCCCTTTACTTGTTGAGAGAAAAAAGAACTCCATTGGAGAAGAGAAATTTTTTTTTTAATATTGCTTTTTTCGATCCTTATCTTCTTCTTCGGCAAGGTATAACTACCATTGAGAAATATTGTGAGCTTGATTGTGCTTACCCTTAATGATGAAATTATTGAGTTTATTAATGAATATTCTCTTGGTATCAGAGCAAGATTTAGGTATGTCCTAGGGTGTCTAAAATCTATGTTAAGTAGAGTCTTTTCATGGGTGTGAAGCGTGCCACACTTATGGGGAAGGGGCTACGAAACGTTTTAGGAAATTTTCCTTCTTTTATGATCTATGTTGTGTGATAAAGAACCTCTATATTCATCTAACTCATGCTATACGCGTTTGCATAAATATGTCTCCATGCCGAGTCAATGGAAGAAGAAATGTATTTCTTAATTATGAGTAGCTAAATCTATAATAAGGTGTGTGATGATGGGTGTTTAATTTAATAGGGTATTTCTAGATTTATCTTGCCATTACTTTATTAGTGTAAATCTATTGAATTCTCCTTAAATTATAGTTGATCGCTCAGTTGCAAATATTGGTATTGTTTTCTTACTTGATTTTATCGTGAAAAAAAAGAATTAAGCAATGGGGGAGAATTTAATAGAGGATTGGGATTTGATTATGTGGGGTGGGGCTAGAAGTTGCGAAAACCCATGATCATAATCCCTTTAGAGCTTGTTGTCTAGAAATAGCTTAGCCCCTAATCCAAACAATATTAGAATAGTCGAATTGTACCTTGAGGTTCGAAAGGACTCGAGGATAAGGAGCCCAAGTGGTTGAAAAACATCGGGCTCCATCTTTTTTCCTAGGTTATTTACAAATATTAGTAATAATCTAACTGTCTAGTAAATCCCAATTTGATTGATATCCTATCTACACCATACCTCTAGCCTTTGATCATTATTTTTTCTCAATTTTGGTTATCTTACTCTCTTGATTAGCTGATTTTAGAATCCACAATATTTTTGCCTCCACTGATGTATTGTGGATTTACAACACTATTGATGCTCTAAACTAAGAAAATAGCATGGACTTAGGTGTATTTATGTGGATATGAGGCACTTTTCATTTGATTTCAGGATAAATGGGTGTTGGAGTATAAATTTGTAAAAGGTAGCTAAAAGTGTCCAAAAAAGGGAGAAAATGCAGTCCCCAGTACGATTTGTAGGATAGACCTACGAGTTGTACTGACGGCCGCGATAAGAAGCAGAAGGCTGAAGCTGGAAGAATGAACAAACGAGTGTTGCCACGGATCGTACCAAAACTTGTGCGAGTCGTGGTAAGGCAGTCGTGATGAATTCTTGAAGAATTGCACAAGAGGCTGATTCTCGGTACGATAGGATACCACGACCTGTGAGAGCTTGGTACGATTCGTACCATATCGGTCGTGGTGAACTTTAGACAAATTGGGAATATTCAAAATCAAGCCACATGAGCCGGGTACGAGTCTTAGGAAGGAGGTACGAATCTTACCTTGGCTCGACACTTAGCCAAAAATCAGCCAACAATCCAAACCACGAGATGCTGCCACGGACCGTAGGATGATCCATGAAGAGGAAGGCACCAGATATGGAAAATCGCCCTATTAGACTAGGAAAAGGATTCTTATGTCTATAAAAATACATTTTATGTTTTATTTTTCATAAGTAATAGTGATTAGTTGGACAACATTGTAGCAGACAATTTTGCATCTTTGAAAGAAAGAATTGAGTTTGTTCAACCTTGTGATCAACCTTTTCTTGAATTCATATTGTTCTTGCTACTTGTTCTTCAAGATTTTGTGGATTAATTAAAGGAAGCGTTTTTCTCAATAATATTTGTAAGTACTGTTTTTATGTCTTTAATCATGAACATACTTCACAACCTTGCAACTATGAGAGGAAAACCTCCATAGCTAGGGTTGTGGGAACCATGGTGGATTAACAAGCTAGGGTTGCACAAAGTGAGTCTAAAACCAATACTAATTACTTATATTGTATTCTCTTCATGATTTAATGATTCTTAGTGGTGTACAACATTAGGAAGTCCCCAAATTCTTTACTTTCTTTGGTCGAAAATGTAGAGATTAGGAAAAAAGAAATACAACGGAGCCTTGATCTTGATGATTATTTCATTAACTTGAGTTGTGGTCGCAGGATAGTTATATCTGAAAGTTAGTGATAACGGTTATTTTGGAAACGCTCATGAGACTTGGTTGAGTAATTGAGTATAGTCATTCCATAGGGATTGGTCGCTCATTTGAATAAACCCAAGTTATTAGTTCTGAGTAAGTATTGGTGAAGATCACGAGTGTATACCTAAAGCTATTATGTATCCATGGGGAACACAAACCCTAGTTTTCCTTAAATTATTTATTCAAAACCATAAGCTTGACAACTGCTTTATTTTTACTATTGAAT
Organism: Datura wrightii; assembly: GCA_035772735.1. Classification (NCBI taxonomy): domain Eukaryota; kingdom Viridiplantae; phylum Streptophyta; class Magnoliopsida; order Solanales; family Solanaceae; genus Datura; species Datura wrightii. The sequence goes on from JASDFA010000003.1 coordinate 16,091,610, forward strand.
ATTATTAGAATCCCCCCAATTTTAAAGTAACTACCATACAATGTAGCATACCTCTAGGTCTTTAATGCTTAGTTTTCACCTACTAACAATTCAAACACTTAGCCACAAACTCTTCTATGTCCCTCTTCATACTATCCACCAATAGACATTTCATAGGTCATGGTATATCTTGGTGGCACCTGGATGTATAGAATATTGAAAACCATGACTCATGCAACATCCATTCTCTTAAATCATTGATTCCCAGAACACATAAATGACCCTGATATCAAAGCACACCATCTTCCCCTTGGGAGAAGACCTCTACCTCCTGATTTTGAACCGTTTCTTTCAATGTAATATCCCGGATGTGCCTAAGATTAGACTCGGGATCAAAATTTGATGTTGGCTAAAAAAAGGGGAAAAATATTGCAGGACGGGTGATGTCACGACTCGTAGTTGGAAACCACGAGTCAATGTTAGCAGGCGTGGAAGGAATTGGACCTTTGCAGTTGGGGATACCACGGGTCATCCAACGACTTGTGATGAGAAGTGATGACCCGTGGTCACCAGTCATTGTATGGGTTGCTAGATTTTCCAGTGGACTTAACGGCATGATACCACGACTCATTAGAAGCAACCATAAGTCGTGGTGAGGCTCGTGGTAAAGGAAGTTTAGATTTTCAGGAAAGCTGACATTGATCGTTCTAACGACCCTTTATTTGAAGCAACGACTTTTCCAGTCAAGTTGTGGGAAGAATATGGAAACATGAAGTGAGGCAGTGTACCCAACGACTCGATACCACGAGCCGTGGTGTCATGCAACGACTCGTGGGATTAGTCGTTGGTTCACCGAGATCAGGTTTTTTAGGGATTTTCATTAAGGGTATTTTCGACCATTTTATGCTCTAAGGCCCTAAACTACGTCATTTTATGTATTTTTCTAGGCATGATAAGATAGGTTAAGTCCCTCTCAAATAAGCCATTCACATGTATGCAAATTAAGAGGATTTTAGATGGATCAAACATAGTTCCAAGATATTCCCTATCATTTCTCCATTGGGCATTCAAGGAACTCTAGAATTTGATCTTACCCAGGTATTTAGGGTTATGAATGGGTATTTCCGTTGACACCCATGCCCATTCTCTATTAATTTATAAAAATCTATCAAAAATTTCATGGGGTTTGAATTCAATTTTGTGAAATCTAATGATTCACTAATGGGTTGTTATGATTTACGAATTACATCATATTTTATGAATTTTGATCAGATTTTACAACTATTTTGCTTATATAATTATTGATTTTGATTTCTACTCAATAAAGCCTAATCATGCATGGTCTATGATGAATCAATTTATAATTTACACACAAATTGCTAATATTTATATATCCATCATGATTTATGATTAGAAATATAAATTTATTCAATTACCCATCATGATTTTATTATTTACAAGTTATATGTATGATCTACAAGTATGCATGAAACCTATGATTCATGAATTATGTTTTGGCCGACTCACGGGCCTTATGTCATGGCTAATTCACGTATGCAGAAGAATGTTTATGATTATCATGATTTATCTAGCCCGTGAATTCATGCACATTATACTATGAGCACTATATATGTTTTAGGAGTAGTATCGAACACCGAGTAGGTTTGGGGCCTAGGTTCTGCACCGGATCTCATAAACTATGTGCCACCGTAGGTATGTTGCGACCTCCTTTGTGACTATCCCTGGCCCAAATGGCCTTTTACATGGTGATATCACACTTTCATGGTTCTACCCTTGGACAGGTATAGACACCCTCCCGACTAGGGTTACAAGTCAGGCTTCATGTGTGCTCATATGGGGTATGTCGGTTAAGAGAATTCTCCCATTGTTCCTCATGATTTATGAATCTTTATGATTATATATTTTGGCTCAAGTCAAGTTAAATAAAGGTTTTCTTTTATGATCATGATTACGATTGTATTACAAATGTTTTGAAAACCTTGAGCCTTATGTTATGTTACGATACTTATGATATGAGCATGATGTCCTACTCATATAATCATTTATGAGTTTTATATATTTTAAATGCCTGATTTACTTACCTTGCATACTCGATACATTCCACGTATTGGCCGCATACTTTTTATGTTGTATCATTTCATGATACATGACTCGACTTTCAAGCTCATCCTCATCCTTAGTCCATCCCAGAGTTTTCTTTCAGCTTTGTTGGTGTGTCCTCATGTTTTGAGGGCCATTTGAATAAGCATGTATGATGTTCTATGTTTCAGTATTTGGCCGGGTTAGTTGGGGGTATTGTCCCATCAACCCATTTTGCATGTTAGAGGCTTTCAGATAGTATGTAGTACTCAACCTATATGTATGTCTAGTGATATCATGTGATGTGATATACTATGTTACATTTGTGTTTCCACTATGTATTATGTGTAGTCTTTCATTTAAAGTGAATGAAGTAGATGTATGCTTATGCCATGGGTCGACTTGGGGCCTTTCGGGGTTCCTCGTCCTATTTTATGATCCGAGTCTACGTTCGGGTCGTGATAAACTTGGTATCAGAGCAATATATTTTGAAGTGTCCTAGGGTGTCTGAAAGCCACGTTAAGTAGAGTCTTTTTCATGGGTTTGAAGCGCACCACACTTATGAAGAAGAGGTTATGAGACATTTAGGAAATGTTCCCTTTTTTCATAATCCATTTCGTGCAACAAAAAGTCTTTCTATCCTTCTAATTCTTGCTATTCATGATTGCAGAATCATGGCTCCTAGAAGAATTAATGGGAGAAGAAATGGAAACGGTGAAGGCCACAGAGATGGAAACTATCATGGGCATCAGCAAGCCTCGCCTGTTCAAGAGCCCAGGTACCAGAGCCAGTTGCCCACTCAGAGTTTCGGGCGGCTATCCAGATGTTGGCGGAGGCCTTGACAACTCAGGTCAACCAGCAGGCTATTTCGCATATCCCATAGAATGGCAATGCGCAGCAACCCAGATCAGAGATTTCTTAAGGATGAACCCTCTAGAGTTCCTTAGGTCCAAGGTGGATAAAGATTTGTATGACTTTATCGAGTAAATTCTAAAGATCACCCAGGTTATGGGGTTGACCAATGGAGATTGTGTTGATCTCCTATCAGCTAAAGGAGGTGGCACACATATGGTTCAAGCAGTGGAGAGATGCTAGGGTAGTGGGTGCAGGCCCTATAGATTGTGAAGAGTTCCACGCGGCATTCTTGGATCGGTTATTCCCCAGAGAGATAAGGGAGCTTAAGGCAGCTGAGTTTGTTAACTTGAACTCAGGTGACATGTCAGTTCAGGAGTACGCATTGGAGTTCACCCATCTATCCAAGTATGAGCTAGAGTTGGTTGCAGATCAGAGGGCTTGAGTGAGACGTTTTGTACATGGAGTGGCGGACTACCCGGATAAGGACTGTTGGATCGCCATGTTGCATATAGATATACATTTTCCCCGCATTGTGTTGCATGCTCAACAGATGGAGTCGGTGTATCAGAGGCAGAGAGAGGCCAAGAGGGCTAGGACCGACAGTTATTGTACTTCTTAGGATAGATCAGGGGGTGGACAACATCAATAGTCTCAACACAGGTCTATTGCTCCAACACCATCATCGGACAGTACAACATCTAGATTTTAAGGGGATCAGAGGAGAAGGGCTCCAGATGCGAGAGGCCAGGGCAGCACGTAGATATATAGAACCTTCCCAGCTTGTGCGAAGTGTGGCAATAATCATCCAAGGAGGTTCCTAGTTGGTATGGATGCTTGTTTTAGGTGTGGCAAATCGGGCAAGACTTAGAGATTTCCCTTCAGCCAAATCAGGGGGCAGCGGAGCCTGTATGCCAGCAACCAATTCAGCCGCGCCCACAGCATATCCTGCATAGCAGGGTTCCTCGACTAGTTCAGCCAGAGGTTAGCGCCAAAATAGGTTCTATGCTTTAGCACCCATCAGGAGCAGGAGGTCTCCTCGGATTTGGTGACTGGTATATTGCGAGTCTTTCATATTGATGTTTATGCTTTGCTAGATTTGGGGGCTACTTTGTCTTTTGTGACTCCTTATATTGTTAGTGGCTTTGGAGTTTGTCCCGAGACTCTGTCAAAACCATTCTTAATTTCTACTCCTTTTGGTGATTCGGTTGTAGCTAGGCGGGTGTGTAGAGGATGCCCGGTCACTATATTGCATAAAGTCACCTCTGCAGATCTTGTAGAGTTATCCATGACAGACTTTGATATTATTCTGGGCATGTATTGGTTGTATGCCTGTTATGCTTATGTTAATTGTAGAACCCGCACGGTGGAGTTCCATTTTTTGGGTGAGTCAGTCTTGGAATGGAAGGGTAGTTCGGCGGTACTTGTAGGTCATTTCATTTCCTATATTAAGGCCAGAAAGATTATTTCTAAGGGTTGCATCTATCACCTATTTAGGGTTAAGTATGTTGAGTCTGAGACCCCCACTATTCAGTCACTTCTGGTGCTATGTGAGTATCCAGAAGTATTCCCAGATGATTTACCAGGTGTTCCTCCCAAGAGGGAAATTGATTTTCGTGTTGACCTTCTACTCGACACGCAGCCTATATCTATCCCTCCTTACAACATGGCTCCAGCCAAGCTAATGGAATTGAAGTACCAGTTGAAGGACCTGCTAGATAAGGGCTTCATTAGGCCGATCAAGTCTCCATGGGGTGCAGCAGTGTTATTTCTTCGGAAGAAGGATGGTTCGCATCAGATGTACATTGACTATCGGCAATTGAACAAGGTCACCTTTAAGAACAGGTATCCTTTTCTTAGGATCGATTATTTGTTTGACAAGCTTTAGGGTGCCAAATGTTTCTCAAAGATAGATCTATGGTTCGGGTATCATCAGCTTAGGGTTCGGGAGCGTGATATCCCAAAGAGAGCCTTCAGGATGTTGCAAGGTTATTATGAGTTTGTCTTTATGACTTTCGAACTAACAAATGCTCCTGCAACTTTTATGGACTTGATGAACAGGGTGTTCAAGTAGTACCTGGACATGTTCATGATCATTTCCATTGATGATATCCTTATATACTCTCGGAGCGAGGAAGAGCATGCTGCTCATTTGAGAGTAGTGCTTCACACTCTCAATGATCGTCAATTGTATGCCAAGTTCAGCAAGTGCGAGTTTTGGTTGAACTAGGTAGCATTTTTGGGCCATGTGGAATCAAGACAGGTCATAAAAGTAGATTCTCAAAAAATCGAGGCGGTAAAGAATTGGACTAGACCGGTGAATCCTTCATATATTCAGAGTTTCTTGGGCCTAGAAGGCTACTACTAGAGATTTATTGAAGGTTTCTCATCAATTGTAGCACCTTTGACCAAATTTACTCAGAAAAAGGTGAAGTTTCAATGGTCGGAGGCTTGTAAGAAGAGCTTTCATGAGTTGAAGACTCGACTTTCTACCGCACCGGTGTTGACCCCACCCGAGGTTATGGATGGTTTCATGGTGTATTGTGATGCTTCGAGAATAGGACTCGGGTGTGTATTGATGTAGTGAGGGAATGTGATAGCATATGCCTCTAGATAGTTGAAGATACATGAGAAAAATTACCCGACCCATGATTTGGAGTGTGCTGTAGTGGTATTTGCATTGAAGATATGACGACATTACTTGTATGGGGTCTATGTCGATGTGTTTATGGACCACAAGAGCTTACAATATGTGTTGACACAGAAAGACCTCAATCTATGACAAAGGAGGTGGTTAGAGCAACTCAAAGACTATGATATGAGTGTTCTTACCATCTGGGTAAGGGTAATGTGGTGGCAGACACACATAGTAGACTCTCGATGGAGAGTGTGTCCCTTGTGGATGAAGGAAAGAAAGAGCTGGTGAAAGATGTGCATCGTCTCGCAAGGTTAGGAGTTAGGTTGGCTGACTCTACCGATGGCGGTGTTTTTGTTCAAAGCGGATCTGAATCATCCTTGGTGACTGATGTGAAGGCTATACAAGACGAGGCCCAATTTTGGTAAAGTTGAAGGAAGCTATTCGAATTCAAAAGGTGGAGTACTTCTCCCAAGGGGGAGATGGTATGCTTTGGTACAAGGGTCTCCTATGTGTTCCAAATGTTGATGATTTGAGGAGCTGGATATTGCATGAGGCCCATAGATCCAGGTATTCTATCAATCTGGGTCCCACCAAGATGCATCATGATTTATGAGAAATCTATTGGCGGGATGACATGAAGAAGGATATTGCAGAATTCAATCCAAGTGCCCGAACAATCAGCAAGAGAAGGTTGAGAATCAAAGGCCAGGAGGAGTACTTCATGATATTAGATATTCCCACGTGGAAGTGGGAAGAGATTAATATGAATTTCATCACAGGTCTTCCTCGTACTTGCTGACACTATGATTCTAGTTGGGTTGTGATAGACTGGTTGACCAAGGCTGCACATTTTTTACCAGTCAAAACTACGAATTTGGCGGAGGATTATGCCAAACTGTATATTGATCACGGGCAAAAATAGCATGCCCGAGATACGCTTTATGACTTAAATTAGTCTTGTTTATCTAAGTTATTATATACATTTTCATGTAATTTTATATGAAGTGAAGATATGTCCTAACCAACATGATTAGCCTTTGTTTAGTAGGTTTTGATGACTTTTGAGTAACTAATCCATGAGTTGGTGAAGTAGAGGCTTGGAAACGGAATTAACCCGCGAACGTCGGCAAAGAGGAGGCACAAAACAGCCCACCTGCACGTTGGCAACGTGCCACGGCAGGCTGTCTGTGGGACATGGAGGTGTCAACGCGCTGCCCAAGCAGCGTGACATCCTACCAACGCGACAGGGTGCTGCCGAGGCCAAATTTCGGGTGATTTCCAGAGAGCTTTCGTGTTGCCTCCGTGTCACGGAGGCAGTGCTCCGCGATACACTCCGTGACACAGAGCCGTTCCACGACAGGCTAAATTATGCACGTTTCTCATTTATTATAATTAGGTCCCTTAGCTCCTAATTCCATTTGGTCACAATTTTATTCTGGAAAACTACCTAGGAGTGAAGGGAGAAGTGGGAGAACTCATCTAGGGTTTGGCAAATTCCCTTCTCATCTACCAAATTCATGTAAGTATGTTAGTTTAGTAGTAGTTAGTGTAGTTTTACGAACATGAATGGCAAGAACCCTTCCTCTAGGGTTGAAGCCATGAATTATGATTATGATTTTATGAAATTGTTTTGGAATTAAGTTATTGATTGTTGTTTTCGTCTTGCATTCTGGATTGTTGGTTGTTTTTATGATTGATCACCGTGAAAGCATATTTGTTAGCTTGAGTAATAGCTTGAGAAAGCGTTGCCTAGGTCAGGACATGAGAATGTGAGGAGCATGTTTGTATCTCGGGAGAGATTTTTGTGTCAGGATAGAAATATACCTAACACCGTGCTTGGTTGAGACACGGGGGTTATGAAAGACCAACTTGGGATGTCACATCACCACTTGAAGAAGTAGTTGTGAGGCTAAGTTGAGTTAAATGGTTAGACGCACGAAAGTCCCTAATCATTTCCCCGTAAACCACAACATAATTGATTGCCCGCGACTAGAAATTAAACTCCTCGCTCACAATGATGCAGTGAGGCTAGATTGCCGTGTTTAGAGGCTCGAAAGACCATAAACATGCAATTCTAATTATGTGGAATAACAATTGATAGTTCCATGCTTAACCCATTGCAAATCGTAGGATCGCATGATTAATTGGTTTTAACTCTATGATGCTCCTAGAGTAATTTCAGAATACTTCGTTGACCCAAACTTAGACTTAATTAATCTCAATCGAAAATGTCTATAACCAACACTTCAGGTATTTAAGATCACACTAGAAATGGATAGTTAGAGGAATGGGTCCAGTCCCTATGGGTTCGACAATCCGGTTCTTAAAAAGAGCCACTATATTACCTGCACGACCCGTACACTTGCGGGCACACCAAGTTATTAGCACTGTTGCCGGGGACTCGGCGAAGTTTTGATAATTTATCTGTTTTTGTGTGATTTTTGAAATTTCTTTAAGTGTTGAAAAACTTGGTCTTAGTCTATTTATTTGCAGGTGACAGGTTGTCTTGCCGAGCTGGCTAGAAATAGAGAGCTTATGGAACCGTTGCTTGAACCTGAACGTCAAATACATTTGCGAAGGAGAGTAGCTCTAGAGAAAAAGCTGAAGAGACTTCAAGAAAGGGTACAACAACAACCACCCGCGGGACAAGCACAATTGTCATCAGAAGCAATGGCAGCAAGACCAGTTCGCGAAGTAGCAATCCCACTAGCGACGAATGTGACCTCTAGCATCCGCAAACCGGAGCCTGGAGGGCACTTTGAGCTTAAACAGAACATGGTGCAACTGTTACATTCTAATGGTCAATTCATTGGGCATATGAGGACCCACAGCAGCACCTACAGAGCTTTTTGGAGATTAGTGACACGTTTGTCCCCACCGACGTGTCCACAAATTATGTCTGACTGACCCTCTTCCCATTTTCACTCTTGGGATAGGCGAAAAAGTGGATGAAGGCTGAGCCACCGAACTCCATAACTTCATGGAATGACTTGGCTAAAAAGTTCCTTATCAGATTCTTTCCTTCAGGCAAGACTACAAAGTTGAGAAGTGAAATACTCAGTTTCAAGCAGAAGCCTGAAGAGAACTTATATATGGCTTGGGAAAGATTCAAGTCATTGTTGAGAGACTGCCCCCATAACCAGCAATCAAATGAAGTGCTGGCTCATACCATTGTAGAAAGTCTAGACCCACACACAAAAATATTACTAGACTCTACATCGGGTGGGCAAGCCTTGGATAAGACATATGATGAGTTGTACACGTTGTTGAACAAAATTGCACAATTAATCCAGAGTGGCACATCGAGTCATCGAGGGGGCAGGAAAGAGACCAGGGTTGATAGAAGTAGATGGTTTGAATGCCTTGGCAGCACAGTTAGCTTCGTTCCAACATCAAATGATGACTTAGTTCAATAAATTGAGTATGAACCAACACCATGGCCAGGTTAATGCAGTTCAGCAAGCTCTGAGTTGGTGGGAAATTTGTGGTAATAATGGGCACAATGCAGAATCTTGTGGAACCAATCCGGAATCAATCAATTTTGTTGGTAATGTGCATAGGAATCAGAATTTTGGGAACAACTCCAACAGAAATTGGCAGGGCCACCCGAATTTTTCTTGGGTGGAAACCAAAAGCAGAATTATATGCAACCTCAACAACAGCAGTATCAGCAGAATAGGCAGAATGATGGGCAAGTGAGTAGCAACATTGAGGAAACACTAAAGAAAATTATGGAGACCCAGAATCAGTTAGCGGAAAATCAGGCGAGGATGGAAATAGACTTAATGAATCAACAAGTAGCCACCCACAATCTTGAAAAACAAGTGGGTCAGATAGCAGCTGCTCAGAACATGAGGTCGCAGGGGGGATTACCCAGTGATGCAGATCCTAACCCCCGGCAAATCAATGCCATCAGTCTTAGAAGCGGAAAGCAATTAGCTGATGCAATGCCTGAAGAGTTGAGAAAGGAGGTGCAGCCGGAGTTGGTTAGACCAGGACCATCCACCAACACGGAAGAGAATCAGAGTGTTGGGCAACAAAATGCACAACCTTCATTGAAGCCAGCACAAAGACCACCACCACCATTCCCTCAGAAATTCAGAAAGAGCAAGGAGGAGGAATGCTTCAAAAAGTTCTTTGAGAGCTTCAAAGAACTTTACATAAATTTGCCTCTTATTGATGTCTTGCAGGGAATGCCCAAGTATGCTAAATACTTGAAGGACGTGATGGCGAACAAAGTTAGATTGATGGATGTCCAGAATGTAGCACTGAATGAGGAGTGCAATCACAGGGTATTGAGCAAAATGCCAAAGAAACTCAAAGACCCAGGGAGTTTTACCCTCCTGAAACAAATTGGTAAAGCTGAGGTGCTACGAGCTTTGTATGACTTAGGGGCAGCAGTTAATCTAATGCCCCTATCCTTATTCAACACCCTAGGGTTGGGAAAACTGAGGACGACAAGGTTGATGCTGCAGCTGGCTGACAAGTCGCGAGTGACACCTGATGGAATAATAGAGGACCTTCTCATCAAAGTAGGTAAGTTCATTATACCTACTGATTTTATTGTCTTAGATTTTCAGGTTGATGACCAGGTACCCCTGATCTTGGGACGGCCATTCTAAGCCACTGGAGGAGCTGTGATTGACTTGAAAGCAGGGACCCTGAAAATGAGGGTTGATGATGAAGAAGAAATCTTCCGCGTTTACCAAGAAATGAACCCATCTGCACACTACAGAAACCTTTGTCAGGTTAGTGTGCTGGCAGAGGATGAGTGTGGGGTGGAGGATTCCACAGGTGCAGGGCCAAAGGCAATGACAAGTGTTCAGCCCGAATCTGATAAAGGGCTTCAAATTGAGAAAAAGTTGGAGAAAGAGAGGAACAGAGTGAAGGCTATTTCCTCTTAACAGCAAAAGAAAAGGAGATGGTTCTCGAACGGGAACCCAGGTATGAGGATGTCCTGAAAAGGATAGTCCACGTCGTGCCACGACGTAAAATAAGGCGCTGCTTGGGAGGCAACCCAAGGGTACCTTAGGTACAATTTTTAATTTTGATTTTGGTGTTGCTTTTGTTATTTTAATTTTGTTTGTGTTTTTGGTGGAAATTTAAGCATAGATGGAAAGGAAGTCTGAGTGCCGAGACGGTGGAAGCTAAAGAGCATGGAAGAGAAGAAGTGTGGGGTTGGACACCCACCTCTGAAAACTTGAAAGGAAAGCATGCTTTTAGCTTGGCATAAAGGCTCAGGGAGTATTTCTCAACCTTTAAATGTTCATTTGATGCTATGAGGACATAACATGATTTAAGTGTGGGGCGAGGGAAAATTCAAGAAAATTTCAATTTTTTTTCATGCTTAACGATTTTTGGTGAATGGAATGCTTGTGAGAAGAAGTTTGAAAAATTTTTATGATTCAAGCATGACTTCATCACCCGTTGGTTTTTCTTTTCGGTTCTTTTCCAGTGGGGCGTCTTTCAACCGAAGAATAAAATTTTCTTTTTCTTTCCTTTGTCTGTATATAGTGTTTTTTTAGTCATAGTTAGTGACTGTTTTCGACGATGGATGGATGATGACCGTCTTGAGGAAAAATTAGTTGGTAGGTTTTGGGTTTTTGAAACCATAACTAATTGGTGTTTGATGTTCTTGTTATGTGCTATACGTGATTGTAAGATGCAAGTATGTTCAGTGTTGAAGCATGCAAGTGTATAACTTTGTGTGAGACGCTTAGGCTCTTGAATTTGGCTCAATATGATTGAAGCTTAATTCTGAATTCTTGTGATTAGCTGAGTTAAGAGTCTGCTGAATGTGTCTTGAATTGAGCATGTGCCATGAGTGTAAGGTTTTTGAGTATTCTGTGCTATTATGAAATGTCTACAACTTGCCTGGTGTGTTTATAAAACGAAATGAAGGATGTGAATTGTAGGAGATGATATAGGCATTTCTTTGAATGAACCAAATTTTTATCCCTCATTTTACCTACCTTGAGAAATTAATCTTAGTTAGCCCCATTGAGCCTTGAGCCTATTCTTTGACAGCTGCAACATAAGCTTAATCCTTTTTCTTTCATTAGCCATGAATTTGATCCAAAACTCCTAAGCTCTTGAGTGGAAAAAATCCGAAGGAGTAAAGGAATGAGAAGAATGAAAAGAAAGGAAAGTAGCAAGTTGTAGAAGTGAGAAAAGGACAAAGGTGCACTTATGTGAAAATGGTTGATTATTAGTAAGGAGTAAGAAAACAAAATAATGTAAAATTATTTATACAGCTCCTTACTAATAAGCTAAAAGTGCCTAAAGAAAGGGGGAACATAAGAGGAAAAAGAAAGATGAAAAGAGGAAAAAGGTGAAGTAAGGGAAGGGAAGTTCGTAAGGAGGGCGTGATGTATTAAAAGCGCTTAGGAATGATAGTCACTATTACTGGCCATAATAGTATCTACCCGCACCTGAGTTACATTACAACCTAAAAAGTCCTACTTGATCTTACATTCACACATCCTTAAATTAGTGGAATAAAACACTAAGGGCAAGCTTATGGGTCATTACATGATGCATGTGAATTCTTTGTGAGAGTGAGCGTAATTCTATTCATGTACCCACACATGTTGTGATTTAAAAATTGTTTTTGCGTGTGAAATTGGGTAACTCTCTTTACGTGAGGGCACGTGTTAAATGAAGGATATAATTCATGTGGTATTTCTTGATCAGTTGATTTGCATGAGTTTTCTAAGATCGAGAGTCAATTCTTGAGGTTAAGAAGTCTTAACATAGTTGTACTTCATTTCAATGATCAAACCGTGCATGCTCTATTTGTAGCTTGTTATCTTACTTAATCATTATAGCCGTAACTTGAATTGTCTTGCTAAATTAGTTATGTGGGAGTCTCCATATGCATGATATGTAAAAGGTTGTTCGAGGACGAACAAGGCTTTAAGTGTGGGGTTGTGATCACGGGCAAAAATAGCATGCCCGAGATACGCTTTATGACTTAAATTAGTCTTGTTTATCTAAGTTATTGTATACATTTTCATGTAATTTTATATGAAGTGAAGATATGTGTTAACCAACATGATTAGCCTTTGTTTTGTAGGTTTTGATGACTTTTGAGTAACTAATCGATGAGTTGGTGAAGTAGAGGATTGGAAACGGAATTAACCCGCGAACGTCGGCAAAGAGGAGGCACAAAACAGCCCACCTGCACGTTGGCAACGTGCCACGGCAGGATGGCTGCACGACATGGAGGTGTCAAAACGCTGCCCAAGCAGCGTGACACGCTGCCAATGCTACAGGCTGCTGCCGAGGCTAAATTTCGGGTGATTTCCAGAGAGCTTTCGCGTTGCCTCCGTGTCATGGAGGCAGTGCTCCGCGATACACTCCATGACACGGAGCCGTTCCATGACAGGCTAAATTATGCACGTTTCTCATTTATTATAAATAGGTCCCTTAGCTCCTAATTCCATTTGGTCATGATTTTATTCTGGAAAACTACCTAGGAGTGAAGGGAGAAGTGGGAGAACTCATCTAGGGTTTGGCAAATTCCCTTCTCATCTACCAAATTCATGTAAGTATGTTAGTTTAGTAGTATTTAGTGTAGTTTTACGAACATGAATGGCAAGAACCCTTCCTCTAGGGTTGAAGCCATGAATTATGATTATGATTTTATAAAATTGTTTTTGAATTAAGTTATTGATTGTTGTTTTCGTCTTGCATTCTAGATTGTTGGTTTTTTTTATGATTGATCACCATGAAAGCATATTTGTTAGCTTGAGTAATAGCTTGAGAAAGCATTACCTAGGTCAGGACATGAGAATGTGAGGAGCATGTTTGTATCTCGGGAGAGATTTTTGTGTCAGGATAGAAATATACCTAACACCGTGCTTGGTTGAGACATGGGGGTTATGAAAGACCAACTTGGGATGTCACATCACCACTCAAAGAAGTAGTTAGGAGGCTAAGTTGAGTTAAATGGTTAGACGCACGAAATTCCCTAATCGTTTCCCCGTAAACCACAACATAATTGATTGCCCGCGACTAGAAATTAAACTCCCCGCTCACAATGATGCAGTGAGGCTAGATTGCCATGTTTAGAGGCTCGAAAGACCATAAACATGCAATTCTAATTATGTGAAATAACAATTGATAGTTCCATGCTTAACCCATTGCAAATCGTAGGATCGCATGATTAATTGGTTTTAACTCTATGTTACTCGTAGAGTAATTTCAGAATACTTCATTGACCCAAACTTAGACTTAATTAATCTCAATCGAAAATGTCTATAACCAACACTTGAGGTATTTAAGATCACACTAGAAATGGATAGTTAGAGGAATGGATCTAGTCCCTGTGGGTTCGACAATCCGGTTCTTAAAAAGAGCCACTATATTACTTGCACGACCCGTACACTTGCGGGCACGCCATATATCCGAGAGTTGGTACGATTGCATGGGGTGCCCTTATCTATCATTCCATATCGAGGTACTCAATTTACCTCCCAGTTTTGGTGGTCTTTTCAGAAAGGGCTTGGGACTCAAATCAAGCTCAGTAAGACATTTCATCCGCAAATGGACGGTCAAGGAGAGCAAATAATCGATACTTTTGAAGACATGTTGAGAGAATGTGTGATGGAATTCAAAGGTAGTTGGGATGATCACTTGCCCCTGATCGAGTTTTCTTACAATAATAGCTATCACTCCAGCATTCAGATGGCACCGTTCAAGCCTCTTTATGGGCGGAGATGTAGATCGCCCATCGGATGGTTTGAGGTTGGTGAGGAAGCTATGATAGGACCAGATTCAGTTCATGAGGCTATGGTGAAGGTTCAATTGATAAGGGATAGGCTGAAAACCGCTCAGAGTCATCAAAAATCCTATGCTGATGTGAGGAGGAGATATTTGGAGTTTGAGGTGGATGATTGGGTGTTCCTAAAGGTATCTCCCATGAAGGGAGTGATGCAGTTTGGGAAGAAAGGAAAACTCAGTCCCCGCTATGTTGGTCCCTACCGGATCGTTAGAAGAGTTGGTAAGGTAGTGTATGTGTTGGAATTTCCCTCAAAATTGTCTTCTGTGCATCCTGTGTTTCATGTATCGCTCTTGAGAAAATGTTTGGGAGATCGAGCTCTAGTAGTCCCGGTGGACAGCGTTGGTGTGAAAGATAGTCTCCGCTATGAGGAGGTTCCGGTGGAAGTATTAGATCATCAAGTTTGGAAGCTATGGAACAAGGAAGTAGCTTCAGTTAAAGTATTATGGAGGAATCAGCATGTTGAAGGAGCTATGTGGGAAGCCGAAGTGGATATGAAGGCTAAATACCCACATTTTTCTCTACCAGCTCAGTTTTGACTTGAGGTATCAGTTTTGCCCTATGACCCTACTTAGTTTTCATGTTCAAATCATGTGTTCATGTTTATTTATGTATATGAATGTGTATGTGAAGCATGAAATCAGTTCAACTATGAGATATGAATCAGAGGTAGTCATTCTATTATAAATGATCAGTATTTGGGTGTAAGGAATGCATGTCCTTGTTTTTCTGCTTGTTTCCTACATTTGAGGATGAATGTTCCCAAGGGGGAGATATTATAATACTCCGGAAGCACCTAACATTAGATCCGGGATCAAAATTTGAAGTTGGCTGAAAAACTAGGAAAAATATTTCAGCACGGGTGATGTCACTACTCATGGTCTGAAACCACGAGTCATTGTTAGCAGTCGTGGGAGAAATTAGACCTTGGCAGTTGGGGATACCACGGGTCATCCAACAACTCGTGGTGAGAAGTGACGACCTGTGGTCACCAGTCATGGTATGGGTTGCTAGATTTTCCTGTGGACTTAACGGCTTGATACCACAACTCGTTGGAAGCAACCATGAGTCGTGGTGAGGCTCGTGGTAAAGGATGTTCAGATTTTTAGGAAAGATGACAACGATCTATCTAACGACCTGTTTTTTGAAGCAATGACCCATCCTGTTAAGTGGTGGGAAGAATTTGAAAACATGAAGTGAGGTAGTGGACCCAACGACTCGTGGTATCAGTCGTTGGTTCACCCAGATCAGTTTTTCAGGGATTTTTCGTTAAGGGTATTTTCAATCTTTCTATGCTCTAAGGCCCTAAACTACGTCGTTTTATGTAGGTTAAGGCCCTCTTGCATAATCCATTCCCATGCATGCATATTAAGAGGATTTTAGAGAGATCAAGCATAGTTCCAAGATTTTCCCTATCAATTCTCAATTGGGCATTCAAGGAACTCTAGAATCTGATCTTACCTAGGTAAGTAGGGTTTCGAATGGGTATTTCTGTTCACACCCATGCCCATTCTCTATTAATTTATGAAAATCTATCAAAAATCTCATTGGGTTTTGAATTCAATTATGTGAAAATCTAGTGATTTGCTAATGGGTTGTTATGATTTGCCAATTACATCATATTTTATGAATCTTGATCAAATTTTACAACTATTTTGCTTATAAAATTATTGATTTTGATTTCTACTCAATTAAGCCTAATCATGCATGGCCTATCATGAATCGATTTATGATCTACATGCCAATTGTTGATATATACAAACTCAACATGATTTATGATTTGAAATATGGATTTATTCAACTACCCATCATCATTTGATGATTTACAAGTTATATGTATGTTCTACAAGTATGTGTGAAACCTATGATTCATGAATTATGTTTTGGCCGACTCACGGTCCTTATGTCATGGCTAGTTCACATATGTACAAGAATGTTTATGATTATCATGATTTAGCTAGCCCATGAATTCATGCATGTTATACTATGAGCACTATATATGTTTTGGGAGTAGTACCGAACACCGAGTGGTTCAGGGCCTAGGTTCTGCCCTGGATCTCATAAACTACGTGCCACTGTAGGCATGTTGGGACCTCCTTTGTGACTGTCCCCGGCCCAAATGGCCCTTCTCATGGTGATATCACACTTTCTTTGTTCTACCCTTGGCAAGGTATGGACACCCTCTTGACTAGGGTTACAAGTTGGGCTCCATGTGTGCTCATATGGGGTATGTCGGTTAAGAGAATTCTCCCATAGTTCCTCATGATTTATGCATGTTTATGATTATGTATTTTGGCTCAAGTCATGTTAAATAAATATTTTCTCTTATGATCATGAGTACACTTGTATTATGAAATTTTTGAAAGCCTTGAGCCTTATGTTATGTTACGATATTTATGATATGAGAATGATGTCCTAATATTATGATCATTTGTGAGTTTTATATATTTTAAATTTCCGTTTTACTTACAATTCATGCTCGGTATATTCCATGTACTGGTCGCATACTTTCTATGTTGTATGGTTTCATTATACAAGACTCGGCTCTCAGGCTCATCCTCATTCTTAGTCCATCCCAGAGTTTGCTTTCAACTTTCTTGCCGAGTCCTCATGTTTCGACGGCCATTTGAATAAGCATGTATGATGTTCTATGTTTCGTTATTTGGTCGGGTTAGTTGGGGGTATTGTACCATCAACCCATCTTTCATGTTTGAGGCTTTCAAACAGTATGTAGTACTCAGCTTATGTGTATGTCTAGTGATTCTATGTGATATGATATGGTATGTTACATTTGCATTTCTGCTATGTAAAAATGTTCAGTGTTCCACTTAAAGTGAAGGAAGAAGATGTATGCTTATGCCATGGGTCAATTTGGTGCCTTTCGGGGTTCCTCGTCCTGTGTTATGATCCGGGTCTACGTTCGGTTCATGACATTCAACTTCACCAAGATAGGATCCTCATCTTGCCTAGCCTTGACTTCGATTAGAAAACAAGGTTCTGACCTATTCTAAACAATGACACCACCATCTGTCAAATCCACAAGGCGAACCCCTAATAGTGTGAGCCGATGAACATCCTTCACCAACTCTTTCCTCCCATCGTCAATGTGAGACACACTCTCCACGGATAGACTGTTAAGGGAATCTGTCACTACATTGGACTTGCCCAAATGATGAAGGACACTCATGTCATAGTATTTGAGAATCTCTAACTACCTCCTTTGTCGCAAATTCAGGTCCTTTTGAGTGACCACATACTGAAGGCTCTTATTGTCCATGAACACATCCACATGCACCACAAACAAGTAGTGTATAAAAATCTTCAATGTAAACACCACTGCAGCCAATTCTAGGTCATGCATAAGGTAATTTTTCTCATGAGTCTTAAGATGCCTAGAGGCATACACAATGACCTTACCATGCTGCATTAACACACAACCAAGACCAACCTTAGAGGCATCACAATATGCAACGAATCCATCTGTGTCCTTGGGTAGGATCAATACTGGGGCTGAAGTGAGTCGAGTCTTTAACTCCCGAAAACTCCTCTCACAGGCCTCTGACCATAGAAATTTGATTTTCTTCTGGGTCAACTTAGTCAATGGTGCTGTAGTGGATGAAAATCCGTCAATAAACCTCCTGTAACAACTAGCTAAACCCAAGAAGCTCCTAATCTCCAAAGGGTTAACTATTCTAGGATAATTCTTCACCGCTTCTATCTTTTAGAGTCCACCTGCACACCCTTGCTTGACATTATATGACCCAAAATACTACAGAGTCCAATCAAAACTCACACTTGCTGAATTTAGCAAATAGTTGGCAATCCTTGAGAGTCTGTAGCATGATCCTAAAATAAATGTCATGATATTCTTTGCTCCATGACTATACAAGGATATAATCAATGAAGACGATAATGAACATGTCCAAATATGGCTTGAACACCCTGTTTATCAAATCCATAAAAGTTGCATGAGCATTCATTAGTCCAAAAGACCTAACTACAAACTCATAGTGGTCATATCGAGTCCTAAAAGCTATCTTCGGAATATCACTCTCCTTAACCCTGAGCTGACGATACCCAGATCTAACGTCTATCTTTGATAAACATTTATCCCCCTGAAGTTGGTTAAATAAGTCATCAATTCTAGGGAGGGGATACTCTTTCTTGATTTTTACCCTGTTCAACTACCGATAGTCGATGCACATTCGAAGAGACCTATCCTTCTTTCTAACAAAGAGATTTGGTGCATCCCATGGGGATCTTCTAGGCTTGATGAAGCCCTTATCTAGGAGATCCTTCCACTACTCTTTCAGCTCTTTTAGCTTAGCTAGAGCCATTTTGTAAGAAGGAATAGAAATAGGTTGCGTATCAGGAAGAAGGTCAATACCAAAGTCAATCTCCCACTCGGGATGGAATCCTAGTAGATCATCTGGGAAAATCTCAAGATACTTACATACAATAGAGATAGATTGTAGAGTCGGGGTCTCAGATGTAGCATCCTTTACCTAAACTAGATGGTACACACAAACCTTAGAAATCATCTTTCTAGCCTTAATGTAGGAAACGAAGCGACCTATAGGCACAACTGAACTACCCTTCCATTCTAGGACTGGCTCACCCTAGAAATTAGAACTCTACCATATGGGTTCTATAATTTACTGAGGCATAACATGTATGCAACCAATCCATACCAAAGAAAACATCAAAATCAGTCACGTCTTACTCTAATAGATTAGCTGAGCTGACTTTCTGAAGGACTCTGGCAGGGTATTTTATGTACCCCCGTCGAGCTATAACTGAGTCACTGTCTAGAGTAGAGAATGAGAAGGGTTTTGATAGGATTTCGGGACTAAATCCGAAACTAATAGCATCATAGGGAGTAATAAAAGATAAGGTAGCTCATGGATGTAACAATGCATATATATCAATATTGAATACTCGTGACGTAGCAGTGACCACATTTTGAGAGACCTCCTGCTCTTGATGAGATGACAGGGTATAAAATCTATTCTAACGATGACGACCACCTACACTAGTGGATGCATCTTGCTAAGATGAGTGTGGGGGTAGAGCTGCTGAACTGGTGGCTGGCCTCTACTATGGCCCTATCTAGATGAAGTGCAGTCTCTAAGAAGATGTCCGGGCTTCGCACACTTGAAACACGCACCTAACCCTACTAGGCACTCTCCGGGGTGCTTCCGACCACACTTGCCGCAAACTGGCATGCTAGGATCTCCTAACCTGCTCCCCTACCCTCTGGAGCCTGATGTCCTTCCCTTCTGATCACGCCTAAATCTAGATGGCACACTGGCTAATGAAGGCGCTGGAGCTGATGGTCTCTGGTTGGACTGCTATGATGTCCGCTATAGAACTTCTACTGGGAGAACCCGAAGCTGCCTGTCCTAGCCCTCTTAGCCTTTCTCTCCCTTTCCTTCATTTGATCCACCTCTATCTGCTGGGTGTATATAACCAATTGAGAGAAGTCTAGATCAGTGTTCAGCATTGCGGTCATACACTCCTTGACTAGTGAATCTAACACTCTATACACAAATCTGTTCATACGAGCTCTCTAATCTGTAACCATCTCTGGCGCATACTTGGACAGCGTTTTGAACTCCAAGGCATACTATTGAACAGTCATATGGGTCTGCCTCAAGTTGATGAACTCTGCCGCTTTTACCTCCCTCAGCCCCCTAGGGAATATCTATTTAAGAAGGCTATCATAAACTTATCCCAACTCATGGAAATGGCGCCCACTACTCTATTATCCTTCCACTAACGGTACCAAATGTAAGTAACCCCCTTCAACTAGTAGGACGCTTAATCTGCACACTCTTTCTCGTCATCCCTGTAATTTCGGTGATCTCCTGTATCTCCTCAAGAAACTCATGCGGGTCCTTATCCACTTTTGTACTAAGTAACTCAGGTGAATTCATCCTAAGAAAGTCCCAACTCAAGCCTCTTCTGCATTCCAAATTCTGAGAGCCTTGGGCCACCGCTTGCTGGTTGACTTGAGCAGTCAAAGCCTACGCCAACATCTGAAAAGATGTTCTAAACTCAGCATGAGAGACCTACTTGGGCAAAGGACCTACTGGTGCTGGCGGGGCTTGCTGGTGCCCATCTCCCTTGCCATTTTCATGGCCATTTCTATTTCCATTCCTTCTACCATTTATTCATAGTGAAGGCATGATTCTGCAAATGCATATAGCACGAGTTAGAAGGATAAGAGATACTTCATCGCACGACATAGATCATGAAAGAAGGGAAATTTCCTAAAATGTCTTGTAGCTCTTCCCCATAAGTGTGGTGCGCTTCACACCCATAAAAAAGACTCTACTCAATGCGGCTTTCAAACACCCTCAGACACTCTAAATCCTTTCTCTGATACTAAGTTTTTCACGACCCGAACATAGGCCCAAACCAAGACATGGAACCTAGAACCATGAATGGCTCAAAATCGACCCAAGGAATGAATATGATAACTATAGCACATACATCAAGCAGAACTAATATACTAATCATGACAAAGTAGAAGTCTGAATACATCTCAATCATTAACAGAGTCAACACTGACAAAGCTGAAGTTCTATATATTGTCTGATAAGCCTCTAACACTTCTGAAGAGCTGATGGAACAACATCCCTAACCAGCTCACTAAAGTCTGAAAATTGAAATAACATAACTCAACATCAAACTGAAGGTCCTCAAAGGATGAGGGCTCACCACAACGGGAACTGAACTAGGCCATGGGAAACTGACTGGCGGCGGAACTGAATCTGAGCTTCTGAACCTGTGTCATGAAATGATACAACATAGAGTATGCGATCAGTACTTGGAATGTACTGAGTATACAAGGTAAGTAAAATATTTCGACTAAGTATATAAATTGAAATAATGTATATAAACATAAATAATAAGATCATGAGAGTAAGGATTGCATGCTGATATTTGAAAAAATGTATAACTATAAACTAAATCTCATATATCAATTGAATGACCCAAAGCTGAAAATAGATCATATGACTTTCCATAACTAAACATTAGTAAAAGCTTACAAAGTGATCATTGGGTCAAACCTACTGAAAATATAATATCATAAGTCATAAACATGTACAACTGAAATCATGAGGAACAATGGGAGACTCGTCATAACTAACAACCATCATGTATGAGCGCATGATGGTCCCCCGTATTGCCCACATAAAGGAGAGAAATCCTAAGACTTGCCAAGGCAGAGGATAAGTAAAGTGTGACATCATGGTGTGTCCTTGGGCAGGGAAATTCTCTCTTGAGAGGTCCCAAAATGTATACCTATGTTCGTGCGTAGTTTATGAGACTGGGGAACCTAGCAACCCCTAGCCTACCTGGTGCTAGATACTAATCCTAAAACATGTATAATGCTCATAAAATTGTGTTCTCAAAACATAGCTTGAATATGAATATTGGGGAGTCTTGACTACAAAATATATATCATAACTGATATTGTTAGCCTTGGCTAAATCATGAAACATACTTGACTTGTGTGGGCATGCCCAAATCTTAAAAACATGCATACTTGAAATAAACTTCATATGAAAATTCATGGATACATACATGGGTATTTTGTAAACATTCAATCAGGTTAGATATGTCACCATACTTGAATTTATAAATCATATACTTGACTTTCCATGAAACTTATATAATTAGGCATAATTTTCTAAAATATGAAATCATGATTTTATTATCAAAAATAGGTATAAAATCTGTCCATAGATCTTAGAACATACTTTGAAACATAGAGTCGATCGACCCATAAACAATTTATAGAGAATTTCATATAATTGGGTTAAAACCCAATGAATGATGAACTAGATCTAGTACTTGAATTCATAGAATTGAGGAAAATTTTGTCATGACACTGAAAGGAACTCTCATTCATATCCCTACATACTTGGGTGAGCTGAATCTAAACTTTTCATTGAAAGCCCAAGATATTTGAGAAGCAATTGAAGGGTTTAACTTTATCTTCAATAGAAAACCTCTAAACTTTCATGCATGGGAGTTGAATGAATCAGAATAGGTTAAGCTCTCTTAATACACTTCTTTCAGGGCTTAAAATGACGTAGTTTAGGACTTAGGAGCTTAGGAATTACAAAAACACCCTTACTAATTTCACAGAAAATCACTCACTGCCAGAAGTAACCATCTATATCATGAGTCATACCTCCATAACACAACTCGTGGTTACCACTCATTGTCACCACAGTTTCTCCCTGACTTCTGAAGTTTCCTACGGATCAAACAATGACGAGTTGTTGACTACTACCAACTTCCTCTGCAAACATACTTTGATTCATAGAGGGGATTGACCTATAAACAATTTATATAGAATTTTATAGAACTGTATTAAAATCCCATGAGATCATGAACTTGATCTAGGACTCGAATTCATAAAATTGAGGAGAATTTTTGGCATGAGAGTGAAAGGAAATATCATTCATAGCCCTACATACCTGGGTGAGCTGAATCTACACTTGTCTTTGAAAGCCCAAGAGATTTGGAGACGAAATTGAAGGGCATAAGCTTGATCTTAAATAGAAAACCTCTAAACTTGCATGCATGGGAGTTGAATGAATTAGAATAGGTTAAACTACCTTAATACACTTCTTTCAGCTTTTAAAATGACATAGTTTATGATTGAGGAGCTTAGGAATTACAAAAACACCCTTACTAATTTCGCAGAAAATTACTCAGTGCCAGAAGTAATGACCCATACCACAAATTGTACCACAATACCATGACTTGTGGTTACCACTAAATGTCACCACCGTTTCACCCTAACTTCTTAAGTTTCCCATGGATCAAACAACGACTTGTACATTCCAATGAGGAGTCATTGGATTCATCCATGGCCACTACTACCAACTTCCTCTGCCCCTTCCCATGAGTGCATGCCACGACTCATTATTCCCTACAACGAGTCGTACCATGACTTGTTCCCCACAATGAGTCATGGTGTGACTCATTCCTTCCAAACCTGATACACTAGAAACCTGCTACAACCACTAACCGTGAGTAGTACCACCAACCTATGACTTGTGGTTAACTCTCATCTCTTACCAGTCCAAACTCCTTCAAGCTTTTGATGATTGCCACCACGATCTATGCTTTCCACAACAGGTCATACAATGACCTGTACAATCTAACCAACGTATCTCATTCATCAAGCTATGGTTCATCCTATGATCCATTATTTCTTTCCACAACTCATACCATGAGTCATCCTAACTCATTTTTCAAACTTTTCCTGTTGATCACATTTCTAATCCCGAGGCTAGTCTTAGAAACTTTTAGGGTGTTGCATACTAAATATATGAATTGTCAAAAGGTTAAGGTAGAACACCAGAGGCCATGTGGTGTGGCTTAAAATATAGCACTCCCTGTGTGGAAGTGGGAAATGATCAACATGGACTTTATCATCAGTCTATCGTGATCACGCAGGCATGATGACTCTACTTAAGTGATTTTAAACTGAATGACCTAGTCAACTCATTCTTTAACCTATAAAGACTACAGACTCAACTGAGGACTATACTAGACTATACATCTGTGAGGTAGTCAGACTTTATCGAGTCCTATTATGTATCATATCAGATAGAGGCACTAAGTTAACCGCCCAATTTTGCAAGTCATTCAAGAGAGGTTTGAGTTCAAAAATGAACTTTAGTATAGCTTTTCATTCGTAGATAGATGGTTTATTAGAGAATATTATTCAGACCCTAGATAATATGTTAAGGTCTTGTGTGATTGATTTCAAGGGTGTTATACACCAGAAACCCAAGGATCAGACCCGAGAGTCAAACGGGAAAAATATCTAGAAAAAAAATATTGTAGTAGTGTAGAACGAGTCATTAGACGACTCATCAGGGAGCCCTACAAGTCGTTAGCTGACTCGTGGGAAGGCCTGTGTTGGTGAACGGACTTGAGGTCCCCATGGGGGATGTAACGACTCGTGGTCAGCTACCATGAGTCGTCATGTCAGTCAGGGAGAGGTCCTAGGGATGAATTTTGAGGGTGATCTAATGTACTTAATGAAAGCTGGTAACGACTCGTGTCACTAGGGGACGAGTCTTCATGTCCTCCATTAAGAGCCAAGGAAAATTTTCTAGTGGACGTGACGAAAAGGACCCAATGACTCTCGTGAGGTCGCCCGTTAGGGTCACCTGACAATAATTTCCTGCGAATTAGTAAGGGCCTTCTCATAATTTTCTACACTCCTAAGAACTAAACTACGTTGTTTTGAGGTCTGGATAGGGTCTTTTATAGGGAAATCAGCCATGATAAACCTCACTTAATACTTGTAAGTGTGGAGAGGAAGGAGGAAAGGGAATTCAAGTGCTCA
The DNA here is from genome assembly GCA_035772735.1 of Datura wrightii. Classification (NCBI taxonomy): domain Eukaryota; kingdom Viridiplantae; phylum Streptophyta; class Magnoliopsida; order Solanales; family Solanaceae; genus Datura; species Datura wrightii. Next base: position 16,116,345 of record JASDFA010000003.1, read on the forward strand.
CCTTCAAGTTATTTAAGATTCTACCTAGGATTTTCAAGGGAGTTAGGGGTCTCGAAATTTGCAGGTATGTGGGGTTTAAATGGGTAGTTTAGTCCCTACCCATTTCCATTTCTTCCCATTTCCTATGTTTAATTTGCTAAACTTTTATGGATTTTAACCCCGTTTGCATGACTCCTGAAAAGGTTCCATGAGCTTGTGGTATTATGTTCAAATTGTGGGTTTTTAATTGGTTGGGCTGATTTTAGTTGTATATATCTTATACTTCATGATTTATGACTTTAAATGTATATATGCCAAATTATGAAGGAGTTTTAGTAAAATTTATGTTCATGATGATTTCGTAAGTATGATATGAATTTTTGAATTTAAAGCATGTCTTTGAGTTTTCTATTTCTAATGCTACCATGATCATGTTTCATATAAATCTAAGCATTCCAAGCATGCTTAAAATTTTGAGTAAAATCCCACATGTTGCTTAAGCCTTATGAACTATGATTTTTGGCCGATTCACGGGCCCCATTTCCATGGCTAGTATTACAAATTCTTAAGCATGATATGATTCTCACGATTTAACTAGACATGCATGTCATGTGTGAATTTCTATGAGGACGTTGCATGTCTTGGGAGTAGTACTTAACACCCAGTAGGTTCAAGGCCTTGGTTACGCCCCAAATCTCAGAACTACGTGCCACTGTAGGTTATGCTAGGACCTCCTCAGTTAATGTCCCCTATGCCTTACGGGGCCTTCATGAGTGATATTACTACTTTCATGGTTCATATCCTTGGCAAGAGATGGACAACCTCCCGACTAGGTTTATAGGTCGGGCTCCATGTATGCTCATGTGGAGTATGTCGGTTACAGAAATCTCCCATTGTTCCTCATGGTTTGATGCATGCATGATTTTGTCTTTAGCTCAAGTTATAATTTATGAACTATTTTCCTTTACGTTATGATTATGATAGGTTTATGAATGTACTTGGAAAATCTTGAGCCTTATGATATACTTATTAAATTTTGGGTTTTATGATCATGATGATCCCACTCCTATAACTTTTATGTTTTAAGCATTGTTTTGCATACCTTACATACTCAGTACCTTTCAAGTACTGACCAACTTATTTTTAGGATTCGGTTCACAGGTTCAGCATCGTCCCTAGGTTGCGTTCAGTTTTGCCTAGTGTTTAGTGGTGAGTCCTCATGATTCGAGGGCTTCATGTTAAGACATTGTTTATCTTTTGCTTTTAGAATATTTGGGTTAGTTGGGGTCTTGTCCCTTCAACCCGTCTTTTGTAATTAGAGGCTTTCAGACTTATGTGCAGTATTCTGTCATTTATGAATGTATTTCGATTTGTCGTTCCTTACATTTCATGTTATGATTTCCAGTTAGTTCCTACTTGATAAGTTAACTTTTTTGCCTTATATGAATGAAATAGTATTATGCTCACGCCATGGGTTAACTTGGGGTCTTTAGGTGCTCCGTGTCCTATGTCTACGATCCGAGTGTACTCTCGGGTCGTGACAAACTTGGTATCAGAGCAATAGGTTCAGATGTATCCTAGGGAGTCTGAAGGCTGCGTTAAGTAGAGTCTTTTTCAAGGGTTTGAAGTGTGCCATACTTATGACGAAGAGGCTACTAAACATTTTAGGAATATTCCCTTCTTTCATGATCTATGTCCTACGGAGAAAACCTCTCCATCCTTCTAATTCGTGCGTTTCGCGATTGCAGAAAATTATGGCTCCCAGGAGGATTATCGTAAGGAGGAACATAAATGATTAAGACCGTGAGGGTGGCTATGATAATGGGCGTCATCAAGCCCCACTGGGTCAGGACCCCCAAACAACAGAGCTAGCTGCCCATGCCGAGTTTCGAGTTGCGATTCAAATGTTGGCACAGACCTTGATCGCTCAAGTCAACCAGCAGGTTGTTGCGCCTGTTCCGCAGAACTGAAATGCAGTGGCGGCCCTGATCAGAGACTTTTTGAGGATGAATCCTCCCAAGTTCACAGGGGAAAAGGTGGACGAGGATCCACACGAGTTCATCGAAGGGATTTTGAAGGGCACTTAGGTCATGGGGGTAACAAGTGAGGAATGTGTTGATTTCTCCTCTTATCAGCTGAAGGAGGTCGTGTATATTTGGTTTAATCACTGGAGGGACAGTAGGGCAGCGGGAGCAGGCCCTATCAGCTGGGATGACTTCCACATGGCCTTTCTCGACAGGTTCTTCCCTCGGGAGATGAGGGAGTTGAAGGCAACCAAGTTTGTTAACCTCAAGCAAGGGAAGATGATGGTGCTAGAATATTCACTTGAGTTCACTTGCCTGTCAAAGTATGCCGCAGAGTTAGTGATGGACTAGAGGGCGCGGGTGAGCAGATTCATGCAGGGAGTAGCAGAGTATCTGGATAAGGATTGTAGAATAGCCATGCTTCATCAGGATATGGACTACCCACGGATGGTCCTCTATGCCCAGTAGATGGAAGCAGCTTATATGAGGTAGAGAGAGGCGAAAAGGGCTAAAACTGATAGCCACAGGTTCTCCCAATTGAGGCTAGGGGTGGGCCTCACCAGTAGTCCCAGCACAGACCCATTACACCGTCATCATCTTCAGTCAATACTCCATCCAGGCCACAAGACGGTCAAAGGAACAGGGCCACAAGTTTGAGGAGTCAAAATAGCATGTGCATAGAGCGCACGTTCCCATCTTGTGCTAATTGTGGCATGAATCACCCAGGGAAATGTTTGGTGGGCTCAGACGTTTATTTTGGGTGTGGCAAACCTACACACAGACTCAGTGATTGTCCCGCAACTAGGTCAGGAGGTAGTGGAGCCCGCACTTTAGCAGCCAGTTTAGCAGTTCCTGTGGCACGTCAGACTCAGCAGGGTGCTTCCACTAGTTCAGCTGGCGGCTAGGGCCAGAACAGGTTTTATGCACTTGGCTCTCGACAGGAGGAGGAGTCTTCTCCCGATGTGGTTATGGGTATGTTGAGAGTCATTCAAATTGATGCTTATGCTTTGTTAGATCCGGGAGCCACACTATCTTTTGTGACACCTTACATTGCTAGTCACTTCAGAGTCAGTCCTGAAGTCTTGTTCGAACCATTTTCTGTATCTACCCTGGTTGGCAATTCAGTCATAGCGAGGCAGGTATACAAGGGTTGTGCTATTATAGTATTGCATAAGGTTACCTCCGCAGACTTAATAGAATTTTCTATGACTGATTTTGACATCATCTTAGGCATGGATTGGTTGTTTTCATGCTATGCTTATGTTAATTGTAGAACTCAGGCAACAGAGTTTAAGTTTTCGGTTGAACCAGTTTTAGAATGGAGGGGTGGTTCAGCGGTACTTGTAGGTCGCTTTATCTCCTATATCAAGGCAAGAAAAATGATTTCCAAGGGTTGTATTTACCATTTGATTAGGTTTAAGGATGTAATGTTTGAGACTTCAACCATGCAATCAGTTCCTGTGGTATGTCAATATCCTGAGGTATTTCCAGATGACCTACCCAGTGTTCCTCCCGAGAGGGAGATTGCTTTCGAAATTGATCTTTTACCTTACACACAACCCATATCAATCCCTCCCAACTGTATGGCCCTAACCGAACTAAAGGAGTTAAAGTAGCAGTTGAAGGATTTGCTAGATAAGGGTTTCATTAGACTGAGTAAGTCCCCATGAGGTGCTCCAGTGTTGTTCGTCCAAAAGAAAGATGGGTCCCTTCAGATGTGTATTGACTATAGACAGTTAAACAAGGTCACCATAAAGAATAGGTACCTTTTACCCAGGATCGACAACCTATTCTATTAGCTTCAGGGTGCCAAATATTTCTCCAAGATAGATCTAAGGTCCGGGTATCACCAGCTCAGGGTCCGGGAGAGTGACATTCCAAAGACTGCTTTTAGAACCCATTATGGCCTTTATGAATTCTTTATTATATCTTTTGGACTAACCAATGCCGCTGTAGCTTTTATGGATTTGATGAACAGAATATTCAAGGCATATTTGGATATGTTAGTGATCGAGTTCATCGACAACATATTAATATACTCCCGGAGCGAGGAGGAACATGCCGCATACCTGAGGGTAGCAGTCCAGACCCTCAAGGACAACCAGCTATACACCAAGTTCAACAAATGTTAATTCTGGTTGAAATCAATTGCATTCATTGGACATGTAGTTTATAGCGAAGGTATAAAGGTGGACTCTCAGAAAATAGAGGTGGTAAAGAACTGGCCTAGACTATTAAACCCTTCAGAGATCAAGAGCTTTTTGGGCTTAGCGGGTTACTATTGGAGGTTCGTGGAAGGGTTCTCATCTATTGCAGCCCCATTGACTAGATTGACTCAGGAAAAGGTAAAGTTCCAATGGTCGAAGGCTTGTAAGAGGAGCTTCCAGGATTGAAGGCCACACTCACTTCAGCACTGGTGTTGGCTTCATATATTGTGATGCTTCGAGGGTCAGACTGGGATTTGTATTGATGGATCACGGGAAAGACATAGCATATGCTTCCAGACAACTGAAAATTCACGAGAACAATTACCCAACCCACGATCTTGAGTTGGCCGCTGTGGTATTTGCTTTGAAAATATGGAGACACTACTTGTATGGGGTTCATGTAGATGTATTCACATACCACAAGAGCTTACAATATATGTTCACACAGAAGGAATTGAACCTTCGGCAATAAAGCTGGTTGGAGCTACTTAAGGACTGCGACATGAGTGTCCTTTATCACCCAGGCAAGGCCAACGTGGTAGCAAACGCTCTTAGTAGACTTTCTATGGGAGGTGTGTCACATGTGTGTAAAGAAAATAAGGAGTTGGTAAAGGAGGTACATCGACTTGCACGGTTGGGAGTTAGGTTAGTTGGTTCGATAGATGATGGGTTAGTAGTCCAGAATGGGTCAGAATCATCCTTGGTAGTGGAGGTGAAGACTAAACAAGATGAAGATACAACATTGGTAAAGTTTAAAGAAGCTGTTCAAAGTCAGAAAGTAGAAGTCTTCTCCAAAGGGGGAGATGGTGTGCTTTGGTACCAGGGTCGCTTATGTGTTCCGAACGTAGGGGATTTTAGGAGTTGGATATTGCATAAGGCTCACAGATCTAGACATTCTATCCATCTAGGTGCCACCAAAATGTATCATGCCTTGCAGGGAATCTACTAGTCGAATGGTTGGAAGAGGGATATAGTGGAATCGTAGCCAAGTGCCCGAATTGCCAACAAGTGAAAGTCGAGTATCAGAGAACGGGGGGTGTACTCCAAGACATCAGCATTCCTACGTGGAAGTGAGAAGAAATCAATATGGACTTTGTAACCGGTTTACCCTGCACACGTAGGCAGTATAATTCAATTTGGGTTGTGGTCGACAGGTTGACTAAGGCTGCATATTTCTTACCAGTCAAAACCACCGATTCAGCGGAAGATTATGCTATGTTATGCATAAGAGAGCTGGTTAGATTGCATGGAGTGTCCTTTTCCATTATATCAGACAGAGGTACCCAGTTCACCTCTCAGTTCTAGAGATCTTTTTAGAAGGGACTTGGTACCTAGGTCAAGCTCAACATGGCATTTCATCTGCAGAAAGATGGGCAGGAGGAGTGGAGTATCCAGACTCTCGAGCACATGTTCAGAGCTTGTACTAATGACTTCAAGGGTAGTTGGTACAAGCATTTCCCCCTTGTTAAGTTCTCCTACAACAAGAACTATCACTCCAGCATACAAATGGCACCGTTTGAGTCTCTTTACGGGTGATGGTGTAGATCGGCCATTGGGTTGATTGAGGTCGGCGAGGCTTTGTTAGTGGGTTCAGATTCAGTCCATGAGGCCATGGATAAAGTTCATTTGATAAGGTAAAGGATGAAAATGACTCAAAGTCGCTAAAAGTCTTATGCAGATGTAAGGAGGAGAGAGCTTGAGTTCGAGATTGATGATTGGGTGTTTCTGAAGGTATCACCCATGAAGGGAGTAACGAGATTTCAGGAAGAAGGGGAAACTCAGCCCCCGCTATATTCGCCCATACCGGATTGGAAAAAAAATGTTGCAGCAGTGTAGGACGAGTCGTTAGACAACTCGTCAGAGAGCCCCACGAGTCGTTAAGTGACTCATTGGAAGGCCCGTGTTGGTGAAGGGACTCGAGGTCCTCGCGGGGGATGTAACAACTCGTGGTCAGCCACCATGACGTCATGTCAGTCGTGGGGAGGTCCTAGAGATGAATTTTTAGGCTGATCCAGTGTACTTAATGAAAGCTGGTAATGACTCGTTTCACTAGGGGATGAGTCGTCATTTCCTCCATTAAGATCCAAGGGAAAATCTCTGGTGGACTTGACGAAAAGGACCCAACGACTCGTTTCTCTAGGCAACGAATCATCAGGTCGCTTGTTAGGGTCACCTGACAGTAATTTCCTGTTAATTAGTAAGGGCCTTCTCATAATTTTCTACACTCCTAAGACCTCAACTATGTCGTTTTGAGGTCGGGACAGGGTCTTTTAAAGGGAAATCGGCCATTATAAACCTTATTTGATACTTTTAAGTTTAGAGAGGAAGGAGGAAAGGGAATTCAAGTTCTCACCTTCAAGTTATTAAAGATTCTACCTAGGGTTTTCAAGCAAGTTAGGGGTCTCGAAATTTCCAGGTATGTGGGGTTTGAATGGTAGTTTAGTCCCTACCTATGCCCATTTCTTCCCATTTCCTGTGTTTAATTTTCTAAATTCTTATGGATTTTAACCCCATTTGCATGATTCCTCAACAGTTTCCATGAGGTTGTGGTATTATGTTCAAGTTGTAGGTTTTGAAGTGGTTGGGCTGATTTTACTTGTATATAGCTTATACTTCATGATTTAAGACTTTAAATGAATGGATGCCTAATTATGAAGGATTTTTAGTAAAATTTATGTTCATGAAGATTCTGCAAGTATGATATGAATTTTTTAATTTAAAGCATGTCTTCGAGTTTTCTATTTCTCATGCTACCATGATAATGTTTCATATAAATCTAAGCATTCCAAGCATGATTAAAATTTTAGGAAAAAGCCCACATGTTGCTTAAGCCTTATGAACATGATTTTGGTCGATTTTCATGGGCCCCATTTCCATGGCTAATATTACAAATTCTCAAGCATGATATGATTCTCATGATTTAACTATCCATGCATGTCATGTATGAATTTCTAAGAGCACGTTGCATCTTTTAGGAGTATTACTTAACACCGAGTAGGTTCGAGGCCTAAGTTACACCCCGAATCTCAGAACTACGTGCCACTGTAGGTTATGCTGGGACCTCCTCAGTGACTGTCCCCTATGCCCTATGGGGCCTTCATGAGTGATATCACGTGTTTCATGGTTCATATCCTTGGCAAGATATGGACAACCTCCCGACTAGGTTTATAGGTCGGGCTCCATGTGTGATCATGTGGAGTATGTTGGTTACCGAAATCTCCCATTGTTCCTCATGTTTTGATGCATGTATGATTTAGTCTTCCGCTCAAGTTATATTTTATGAACTATTTTCCCTCACTTTATGATTATGACAGGTTTATGAATTTACTTGGAAAATCTTGAGCCTTACGATATACTTATGAAATTTTGGGTTTTATGATCATGATGTCGCCACTCCTATAACTTTTATGTTTTAAGCATTATTTTGCATACCTTACATACTCAATACCTTTGACGTACTAACCCACATATTTTTAGGATCCAATTTGCAGGTTCAGCATCGTCCCTAGCTTGCGCTCAGTATCGCCTAGTGTTCAATGGTGAGTTCTCATGATTCGAGTGCTTTATATTTAGAAATTTTTTTATCTTTTTCTTTTAGAATGTTTGGATTAGTTGGGCTCTTGTCCCTTCAACCCGTCTTTTATGACTAGAGGCTTTCAGACTTATGTGTAGTATTCTGTCATTTATGAATGTATTTCGGTTTGTCGTTCCTTACATTTCATGTTACGATTTCCAGTTAGTTCCTGCTTGATAAGTTAAGTTTTTCACCTTATACGAATGAATAGTATTATGCTCACGCCATGGGTTTACTTGGGGTTTCTCGGGGCTCTTTGTCCCGTGTTTCCGATCCGGGTGTACTTTCGGGTCGTGACAAAGGGGAATTGGGATGACCACTTTCTTCTTTAAGACATTGCAAACAATACAAATTATAACTCAAGTATTCAGATTGCTCCCTATGAGGCTCTCTATAAGCAGAGGTATAGGTCTCCGATTTGTTGGTTCAATATTGGTGAAGTAGGAATTGGTAGGGCCACTAGTACAACAATCCATGGAGAAGGTTAAGATCATTTACGAAAGGCTGAAGACTGCATAGAGTTGCCAAAAGTCTTGTACTAATGTTAGGCACAGAGACTTAGAGTTCACAATAGATGATTGGGTTTATCTGAAGGTTTCACCCATGAATGAAATTATGAAATTTAGGAAGAAAGGGAAGCTCACTCCCAACTATATTAGTCCGTATTGGATTTCCAAGAGATATGTCAATGTAGCCTATGAGTTGGAGCTGCCAAATGAAATAACATTAGTTGATCCAGTCTTCCACATTTCTATACTTAATAAGTATGTCGGTGACCCATCACTTGTTGTGCCTACAGAGAGTGTGGGAGTGAAGGAAAACCTGTTATATGAAGAAGTTCCAGTTAAGATTCTTGACCATTGGGTTCATAAGTTGAGGAACAAACATGTTGCATCATTGAAAGTCTTATGGAGGAATCAATTAGTTGAGGTAGCTACTTGGGAAGTCTAAGCGAATATGATGGCCAAGTACGCTCATATTTTCCCTCACAATTTAGAAACATCTTGAGGTAACTATGTTCTCTCATAGTACTCTTATTAGTTTCATGTCCCATTAGTTGTCACTGAAATTCTTTGTGTGTTTGCACATTCAATGATTCAGTTGAGTTTCGCTTAGTTACTCTCAGTTAGATTAACTATCAATCCAATCAAAGTCTTTATTTGAGGACGAATGATCACAAGGGAGAGATAATGAAACACCTCCAAAAGTCCCTAAGATCAAATGTTAGATATGAAACAGAAAACCTGTCGGAAGTGAGTTATTTCCCACAAGATGACCCACACGATGAGTTGTGGTGAGGGACTGATGAGCTGGTAATTTACCAACTCATCAGGATTTTAAGCATGAACTGTAGCTTAGTTTTCAAGTCTTTTAGTTGGATTTTATGCCCTTTTTCCCTTTGGATGTGTAGGTATCTGATTAGAAGAGAAGGAGAATGAGTTAGAGTAAAAAGGATGAGATTCAGATGAAAATCGATGCTCCATCGGAGAACACCAGCAAAATGTTGGTCAATCGCAGGCAACCACTAGCTCGATGAGTAACTGCAACCAGCGGCTCGTGACAGCAACCGGTGATCTGCTGGTTCCATCACCGATAGGTGTTGTACTTTGCTGGACGAATGATGAAATAAACGAGTAACTCGCGGATGGAAACCAGAAAACTGCCAAAGGCAACACTAGAAGGTCCTGAAACTTCACTTGACCACAGATGAAAGCAACCGGCAGCTCGCGAATAGCAACCGGTAGACCACCGGTTCCATCGCAAGGGAAAGACGCCTGAAAAGGGAAAAAAATTTCATCCCTGAAAAGTGAAGAATGTTTTCCCTATTATTGAATATATTCTAGAAAAAAGTATTATGAACAGAGAATTGAATAGTCCCTTTACTTGTTGATAGAAAAAAGAACTCCATTGGAGAAGAGAAATTTTTTTTTGAATATTGCTTTTTTCGATCTTTATCTTCTTCTTCGGCAAGGTATAACTACCATTGAGAAATATTGTGAGCTTGATTGTGCTTACCCTTAATGATGAAATTATTGAGTTTATTTATGAATATTCTCTTGGTATCAGAGCAAGATTTAGGTATGTCCTAGGGTGTCTAAAATCTATGTTAAGTAGAGTCTTTTCATGGGTGTGAAGCGTGCCACACTTATGGGGAAGGGGCTACGAAACGTTTTAGGAAATTTTCCTTCTTTTATGATCTATGTTGTGTGATAAAGAACCTCTCTATTCATCTAACTCATGCTATACGCGTTTGCATAAATATGTCTCCATGCCGAGTCAATGGAAGAAGAAATGTATTTCTTAATTATGAGTAGCTAAATCTATAATAAGGTGTGTGATGATGGGTGTTTAATTTAATAGGGTATTTCTAGATTTATCTTGCTATTACTTTATTAGTGTAAATCTATTGAATTCTCCTTAAATTATAGTTGATCGCTCAGTTGCAAATATTGGTATTGTTTTCTTACTTGATTTTATCGTGAAAAAAAAGAATTAAGCAATGAGGGAGAATTTAATAGAGGATTGGGATTTGATTATGTGGGTGGGGCTAGAAATTGCGAAAACCCATGATCATAATCCCTTTTGAGCTTGTTGTCTAGAAATAGCTTAGCCCCTAATCCAAACAATATTAGAATAGTCGAATTGTACCTTGAGGTTCGAAAGGACTCGAGGATAAGGAGCCCAAGTGGTTGAAAAACATCGGGCTCCATCTTTTTTCCTAGGTTATTTACAAATATTAGTAATAATCTAACTGTCTAGTAAATCCCAATTTGATTGATATCCTATCTACACCATACCTCTAGCCTTTGATCATTATTGTTTCTCAATTTTGGTTATCTTACTCTCTTGATTAGCTGATTTTAGAATCCACAATATTTTTGCCTCCACTGATGTGTTGTGGATTTACAACACTATTGATGCTCTAAACTAAGAAAATAGCATGGACTTAGGTGTATTTATGTGGATATGAGGCACTTTTTATTTGATTTCAGGATAAATGGGTGTTGGAGCCTAAATTTGCAAAAGGTAGCTAAAAGTGTCCAAACAAGGGAGAAAATGCAGTCCCCAGTACGATTTGTAGGATAGACCTACGAGTTGTACTGACGGCCGCGATAAGAAGCAGAAGGCTGAAGCTGGAAGAATGAACAAACGAGTGTTGCCACGGATCGTACCAAAACTTGTGCGAGTCTTGGTAAGGCAGTCGTGATGAATTCTAGAAGAATTGCACAAGAGGCTGATTCTCGATACGATAGGATACCACGACCTGTGAGAGCTTGGTATGATTCGTACCATATCGGTCGTGGTGAACTTTAGACAAATTGGGAATATTCAAAATCAAGCCACATGAGCCTGGTACGAGTCTTAGGAAGGAGGTACGAATCTTACCTTGGCTCGACACTTAGCCAAAAATCAGCCAACAATCCAAACCACGAGATGCTGCCACGGACCGTAGGATGATCCATGAAGAGGAAGGCACCAGATATGGAAAATCGCCCTATTAGACTAGGGAAAGGATTCTTATGTCTATATAAAATACATTTTATGTTTTATTTTTCATAAGTAATAGTGATTAGTTGGACAACATTGTAGCAGACAATTTTGCATCTTTGAAAGAAAGAATTGAGTTTGTTCAACCTTGTGATCAACCTTTTCTTGAATTCATATTGTTCTTGCTACTTGTTCTTCAAGATTTTGTGGATTAATTAAAGGAAGCATTTTTCTCAATAATATTTGTAAGTACTGTTTTTATGTCTTTAATCATGAACATACTTCACAACCTTGCAACTATGAGAGGAAAACCTCCATAGCTAGGGTTGTGGGAACCATGGTGGATTAATAAGCTAGGGTTGCACAAAGTGAGTCTAAAACCAATACTAATTACTTATATTGTATTCTCTTCATGATTTAATGATTCTTAGTGGTGTACAACATTAGGAAATCCCCAAATTCTTTACTTTCTTTGGTCGAAAATGTAGAGATTAGGAAAAAAGAAATACAACGGAGCCTTGATCTTGATGATTATTTTATTAACTTGAGTTGTGGTCGCAGGATAGTTATATCTAGAAGTTAGTGATAACGGTTATTTTGGAAACGCTCGTGAGACTTGGTTGAGTAATTGAGTATAGTCATTCCATAGGGATTGGTCGATCATTTGAATAAACCCAAGTTATTAGTTCTGAGTAAGTATTGGTGAAGATCACGAGTGTATACCTAAAGCTATTATGTATCCATGGGGAACACAAACCCTAGTTTTCCTTAAATTATTTATTCAAAACCATAAGCTTGACAACTGCTTTATTTTTACTATTGAATTTTATTAGAATCCCCCCAATTTTAAAGTAACTACCATAGAAGTTCACTTACTGACTGTAATCTAGATCTTCCATATTCCCAGTGGGATTGACCCCAACCTCTAAGTTGGGTTCTTTATTGACACCATCCGCTTCATACTTCAGTTAGAAGTGTGGTTTGAGCATCATCAAAAAGTGGCACCATTGTCGGGGATTGAGAGCCCCCACACCGACTAACATACGGCTACTGATGGCTGACATAACAGTTAAGAAACCAGTGGGCATCTTAGTTGATATGCTCGTCAAGGTTGACAAGTTCATATTCGCAGCATACTTTGTGATTTTGGATTGTGAGGTCGATTATGAGGTCCCCATCATTTTGGGGCGACCATTCCTTGCCATTGGGAGAGCTCTAGTAGATGTGGAAGAGGGTCTGCTGAAGTTCAGAATAAACAAAGAAGCGGTCACTTTCAACATCTGCCGGATCATGAAGCAACCGAAGGAATTTAGTGTGATCTCAGCACTAGAGGATGAGTATGAGTCACTTGACAAATTCTTAGTAGTCAAGAGACTTGCGTCGTGATGCAATATTAAATCAAGCACTTCTTGGGAGGCAACCCAAGTGGTGGTTTGGTGAAATATGAGTAACCAGACCACCTGCGTCGTGCCGCGACATTATATCAAGAGTTTCTTGGGAGGCAACCCAAGTTATTAAACTAATGTGTGCTCAGTGTGCAGGGAAACAAAAACAGGTGGCTGAAAAATAAGCTGCTACAAACTCTCAGTACGACCCGTGATAAGGTCCTACGAGCCGTAGCAGCAGGCGTGGTGAGAAGCAAAGAAAACTCCAAGCAAAAGTCAGGCCTACGATTCATCCTATGAGTCATACCTCAATTATACGAGTTATAGGATTGACTCGTAGGTCACCAGGTAAATTCTTTCTATTAAAGTCACTACAGGTTAGGGGACGAGTCGTAGGTACCTCTTATAACTCGTGGCAGGAGTCGTGACGGGTCAAAAACACCACTTATACCCGACTCAGCCCAGATTTGTTTTATTTGGCCCTACGCTATTTAAATAAAATCCACCCCTCTCCCACTCTAACCACTCAAGCTCACAACATTAAACTCACTCCCCCACAACCCGAAACTCAACAACCAACAGGGAATCGAGCAAGTGTTTGCTCAATCGAAGTTCGGCCAACCCTACACAGTGTTACCCAATCGAACAAAGCAACAATCAAGTAAGTGTTTTACATTTCAAATTCTAAATACTTTGGAAGTGAACATAAGGGCATCAAAACCCATGAGAATCACTGATTATGCCTGAAAACCAAGTTTTAAAGTAAAAACAAACGAAAAATGTTAATGCATTGGAGTTCGACTGGAAACCCCGCTAGAAAAATTGTTGAACTTTGAACTTGGAACACTTAAATGAAGTTACAGGTAATGGTTGAAAAGGGGGAGGGTGTGTACTTGTATTTTTTGGAATTTTTGTTCGTCTGAGGGTTTTAATTGTCGTTCTTCTTTTTCCTTAAGCATGCTATCTAGTAGAACCGACATGTGTTAGGAATTTTTTTTGTTGTGCTTTTTGTTTGATTAGAAAGTAACTTAGGAATACTTAGCCAATATAAATGCACTAGTTTTGTTTTTTTGAAAATTTTTTGACCCTATTCAAAATTTTTACTATGTATTTGTGACAACATGCATGGCTTTTGTGGATCTTTCTATGTCATTTGGTTATTAATAATAGTTATTCTTGTTAAGCCATGTATGAATCAGATAGGTGAAGTAAAAATAGTTCATGTACCATGTGTGAGTGAGGTTTTAGTATTCATTTCAGTATGTTGTTGAGGATCTAGAACTTGTCTAGTTGGTCTCTGCATAGGTTAAGGACGGTTGGTTAGGATATGATCATAGGCTATTTTTGTTTTATCTCACTTTTAGCCTATATTGCTCTACCAAAGTTTCATGAATCCCTTGATCCCAAGTTTGAGCCTTAATAGACCATATTTCTTTGATTCACCTGTTAACCGTACCCATCTGCTTATAATGAACCTGTTTTGACCCTGGTCCTTTCTTGGATGTTGTGAACCTCAAATTAAGCAAAATGCTTAAGTTGAGGGTGGCTAGAGTAGGGGTGCATAAATGGTGGGAGCGGGAGAAAGGAAACAAAAAGAAGAGAAAAGAGAAAATATGGTGGAAAATGAGGTGTAGTGAGGTGAAAATGTAAAAGAGCTGAAAATCTTGAGAATCTTGAAAAAGAAAAATTCAAAAGAGCTTGAAGATGTTTGAAAAATGTGAAAAATCACCTCACCCCATCCAAATATTCGTAAAATGGGGTATAAAGGGAAGAAAGGAAAACGAAAGGGTGAAGGGTGAAATAGGTAAATGGTGTAGCCAATGTATGTAGTGCCAAGGAAGGGATAGTCACTCATAAAATCTCTCAACTTTATCATGCCCAGCCCTAAGCCTACATTACAAGCCATATCAAGTCCTATAGTGATCCTAACTTGACCATCTGAAAAACCAAAGCAGAGAAAATAAGGGCAAGCCTATGGTATCTGATGCTTAATACTTGCAAACTTCCTTGTGAGAGTGAGTGCTTCACTGGCCTAGTTCCATGTTGTCTTTGATACTTCATTTCTGAGTGGGGACTTCATTTATGTGAGGGTACATGGGTTTTGTTTGCTTTTACCATTTGTCTGTGTGAAAAACATTGGTGATGACTTGATTGCCTATTGATAGCTAGATGACATGTCTTGATCCCTGTATATGATGTTTTGATGTTGCTTGTAATGCATTAGCTGATGATGTTCTATGAGGAAGGGTCAATAGAGTGTGTATAGAGAGTGCAAAAATTTGTTTGAGTATTGGCTGTAGTATCTTATGTGTATTTTCTAGTTGAGCATCGTGTTTAGTTTTTCTTTTTCTTTTCCTGAGGACATGCAAAAGTCTTATGTTGAGGGTGTTGATGTGTTATGGATTTATAGCACTATTAACGCTCAAAACTAAGAAAATAGCATGGACTTAGGTGTATTTATGTGGATATGAGGCACTTTTCCTTTGATTTAAGGATAAATGGTTGTTGGAGTGTAAATTTGGAAAAGGAAGCTAAAAGCGTGCAAAAAAGGGAAGAAATGCAGTCCACATTATGATCCGTACGATGGACCTACGAGTCGTACTGATGGCCGTGATAAGAAGCAGAAGGGTGAAGTTGGAAGAATGAACCTATGAATCTTGCCATGGATCATACCAAACTTGTGCGAGTCGTGGTAAGGCAGTTGTGATGAATTCCAGAAGAATTGCACAAGAGGCTGATTCTCAGTACGAGAGGATACCACGACCCATGAGAGCTTGGTACTAGTCGTACCATACCAGTCATGGTGAACTTCAGACAAATTGCAAAGATTCAGAATCAAGCCACGAGAGCAAAATGGTACGAGTCATAGGAAGGAGGTATGAATCGTACCTTGGCTCGACTCTTAGCCAAAAAACAGCCAGCAATCCAGACCACGAGATGCTGCCATGGACAGTAGGATGCTCCTACGAGTCGTAGGATGATCCATGACGAGGAAGGAACCAGGTATGGAAAATCGCCCTGTTAGCCTGGCGAAAGGATTCTTATGTCTATATAAATACGTTTTATGTTTAATTTTTCGTAAGTAACATTGAGAAGAATTAGTTTTAGTTGGAAAACATTGTAGTAGACAATTTTACATCTTTGAAAGAAAGAATTGAGTTTGTTCAACCTTGTGATCAACCTTTTCTTGAATTCATATTGTTCTTGCTACTTGTTCTTCAAGATTTTGTGGATTAATTAAAGGAAGAATTTTTGTCTATCATATTTGTAAGTATTGTTTTTATGTCTTTAATCATGAACACACTTCGCAACCTTGCAACTATGAGAGGAAAACCTCCATAGCTAGAGTTGTGGGAACCATGGTGGATTAACAAGCTAGGGTTGCACAAAGTGAGTCTAAAACCAATACTAATTACTTATATTGTATTTTCTTCACGCTTTAATGATTCTTAGTGGTGTACAATGTTAGGAAGTGCCTGAATTCTTTACTTGCTTTGGTCAAAGTGGTAGAGATTAGGAAAAGACAATTACAACGAAGCCTTGATCTTGATGATCATTGTATTAACTTGAGTTGTGGTTGCAGGATAGTTATATCTTAAACTTAGTGATAACGGTTAGTTTGGAAACGCTCAGGAGACTTGGTTGAGTAATTGAGTATAGTCATTCAATAGAGATTGGTCGATCGTTTGAATGAACCTAAGTTATCAGTTCTGTAAGTAAGTATTGGTGAAGATCACGAGTGTATACCTAAAGCTATTATGTATCCATGGGAACACAAACCCTAGTTATCCTTTAATTATTGATTCACAACCATAAGCTTGACAACTGCTTTGTTTTTACTATTGAATATTATTAGAATCCCCCCAATTGTGAAGTAACTACCATACACAGGACCCTCAAATTGATGGATAAGATATAGAGGAGAGATGTCACAACCCGAATGTACACCCGGATTGTAAACATGGGACAAGGAGCCCCGAGAGACCCCAAGTCGACCCATGGCATGAGCATACATCTAATTGATTCACATAAGTGGAAGACTTAACAAAAGGGAATGAAATCATGACATAATAACGGAGAAAAGAGAATACACGATCCATACATGACGACTGAATACAACTTATAGTCTGAAAAGCCTCTAATCATGAAAGACGGGTTGATGGGAAAATACCCCAACTAACCCTACAATACTAAAATTGAAGAGAACAATAGATTCTGAATATATAGCCCTCGGAAAATGAGGACTAAGCTAATAGCGAACTCTGAAGAGCTATTGAGGAGGGTGAACCTGAGAGCCGGGTCCTGTATCATGAAATGATACAACATAGAAAGTATGCGGTTAGTACGTGAAATGTACTAAATATGCATGATAAGTAAAACAGACATATAAAATACATAAAATCATAAATGATTAAAAGAATAGGACATCATGCTCATATCGTAAACATCATAACATAACATAAGGCTCAAGGTTTTAAAAATATTCCTAATACATCATAATCATAAACATAGGAGAAAAGCTTAACTTAACATGACTTGAGCCGAAATACATAATCATAACAAGCATAAATCATGAGGAACAGTGGGAGATTCTCTAAACCGACATACCCCATATGAGCACACATGAAATCCAACTTGTAAACCTAGTTGGGAGGCCTTTCGTACTTTGCCAAGGGTATAACCATGAAGGGAGTGATATCACCATGTAAAGTGCCATTTGGGCCGGGGACAGTCACAAAGGAGGTTCCAACATACCTACAGTGGCACGAAGTTTATGAGATCCGGGGCTTAACCTGAGCCCCAAACTTACTCGATCTTCGATACTACTCTAAAAACATATATAGTGCTCATAGTATAACATGTATGAATTCATGGGCTAGTGAAATCATGGTACTCATAAACATACTTGTACTGTCACGACCTGAGAGTACACCCGAATAGTAGACACAGGAAGTGGAGCCCCGAGGGACCCCAAGTCAACCCATGGCATGGGCATATAACTAAATCATTAACATAAGGTGGAAGACTTAGCTTAATAGTCATGAACTAAATGAAACCATGGCATGAAATATAAGAACAACAAAACATGATCCAAGCATAAACAACTGATTACTACAAGTAGGTCTGAAAGCCTCTAAACATAATAGACGGGTTGAAGGGACAAGACCCCAACTAACCCCAACATGCTGAAACAAAAGGTAAATGAGATCCGAACATGAAGCCCTCAAACCATGAGGACTCACCACTGGGAATTAAGAGCAGATATGAGAGCAAGCTATGAGCGATGCTCGACCTGTGAACCAAATCCTGAAAATATATGGGTCAGTACTTGGAAGGTATTGAGTATGTAAGGTATGCAAAAAAATGCTTAAAACATAAAAGTTATAGGAGTGGAGACATCATGATCATAAGACTGAAATCATAAGTATATCGTAAGGCTTAATACTTCCAAAATATTTGTAAACCTGTCATGGTCATAACATGTGAGAAAAACATTTCAGAATACATAACTTGAGCCAAAGGAACATAATCATGAATGTATTAAAACCATGAGGAACAATGGGAGATTTCTATAACCAACATACCCCATACGACCACACATGGAGCCCGACCTGTAAGCCTAGTCCGGAGGCCTTTCATACCTTGCCAAGGGCATGACCCATGAAACCGTGATATCACTCATGAAGACCCCGTAGGGCATAGGGGACAGGAACTGAGGCGGTCCCAAACATAACCTACGGTGGCACATAATTCTGAGATTCAGGGCGTAACCTAAGCTCCGAACCTACTCGGTGTTAAGTACTATCCCCAAAACATCCAACGTGCTCATAAAATTCATACATGACAAGCATGGCTAGTTAAATTATGCTATCCATAACATGCTTGAAAATTCGTAATACTAGCGAGGGAATTGGGCCTGTGGTTAGGCCAAAATCATAGTTCATAAATCACAAGAGGTATGTAGGAATTGCCCATAATTTTCATCATACTCGAAATACTTAAATTTTTAGGAAACATGATCATAATAACATGAGTAATTGAAACATTCTTAGAATGCAAAAATTCATATTATGCTTGAGAAACCACCATAACCATGAATTTCACTAAAAACCCCATGATTTGGGCACATGTGCTTTTAGGGATTAAATCATCCAATATTGAATAAAATAAGTTAAAAAAGCCCAATAATTCAAACCCATGAGTTTAGAAATACTACCACATGCTTATACCGATCTTTGAGGAAACATGCATTTAGATTATGACCCATCAAGAGTTGGTAACTTAAACATAGAATTAGGGAGAAATTAGGCATGGTTAGGGTCTAAACTACCCATTCAAAACCCCATATACCTGGAATTACTTGCTTCTTAACTCCCTTGAAGAACCATAGGTGGAAACCTGAAGAATTGAAGAAGAATACTTGAACCTCCTCCTACTCCCTTCTCTTGTTCTTTCAATTACCAAATGAGACTTAGCATGAGTTTTTCCTTCTTAAAAGACCCTTTCCCAACCTCAAAACAACGTAGTTTAGGTCTTCGGAGTGTAGAAATTTACGAGAAGGCCCTTACTAATTTGTAGGAAATATCTGCCAGGTGACCCTAACGGGTGACCTGACAACTCTTCAGGCCAGGCAACGACTCGTCAGGTCACCCGTCAGTGTACTGGACATCAGGTCGATTGGACTCGTGACGGGTGACTTGATCTTGGGTAGAATCATATGCCCAAGTGATGCTCAAATGCTTTATTTCGTCATGTTTATCTATCGTAATTTGTACATTCTCATGTGATTTGTAGTTAAAATATGAATTTATACTAACCAACATGATTAGTGTTGTTTTGCAGGAAAAATATAATTTTAGGAAGCTAAGTTGCATGTTGGTGAAAATCGGGAATGGAATCAGAAGCGAGCAGTGGAAAAGGTCAAGGAAAAGCAGCAAACAAAGGGGCTCCGCGATGGAGCCGTGTCACGCTGCCATCGCAGACGCAGTCTGCCTTGGAAGAGTTACTTGGAAAAATTCCAGTGAAGGTCCGCGTCGGTGCCGTGGCACGTCGGCCAAGCCCCGCGTTACATGCCATGGAATGTTGGCCATATTTACCTGGAACATAAAATTCCAGTGAGGGTCCGCGTTTGCACCGTGTCACAGAGGCAGTGCTCCGCGATGCACTCCGTGACACGTTGCTTCTTATTTGGGAAAAAATTCCTACTAGTATAAATAGCACAGTTAGGTTTATTTTTAATTATTCTCACTTAGTTGAGCAAGAACGTGGGTTACAGGCAGTTGAGGAGATGAAAATCTTAGGGTTCTTCTCTAACTCTTTCTCCTTTATTTCAATTGTTTGTATGATTTATACTCATTTGATGATGTTTAATCCACAAATGAGTGGCTAAATTCACTTCTTGCTGAGGTTAAGAACATTTTTAGTGGAATGTAATTGTTGATCATTTTGGTGTTTCATCTTTTCTTCCATGGTTGTTCTATCAATTCTTGTTCTTACTGCATTAATGTCGGGCCAATATTAATGTATATCTAAAAAATCCAATTTTATCCTAAAAAGGAAAGAAAATAGAAAGTTGTGAATTGGTAGGATATGATCTCTTCTTAGTTTGAGAAAATTGAGAATTGATTTACCTTCAGAATAGAAATATATCTTAAAGTCGTATTAGTCAATTAAGGAATCGGTTTCGTTTGGCTAGAACATGAAATTCTTTTATCACAGAAATGTAGGTTGAAGGTTCATGATTCTTAAGTTGGGTAGAATCCGAAAGTTTCTCTCCATAGGCAATAATTCTTGACTAGCAATAGAAGGAAAGATTAACCAAATTGTATCAATAAATTACTTCCC
Source organism: Datura wrightii (assembly GCA_035772735.1). NCBI lineage: Eukaryota > Viridiplantae > Streptophyta > Magnoliopsida > Solanales > Solanaceae > Datura > Datura wrightii. Next base: position 16,136,848 of record JASDFA010000003.1, read on the forward strand.
TGCATGTTCGTTTTAGCCTCAGCTTTCTCATTACTATAGTTCAGACTCACTTTATAATTTTGTTTGAGATTAGTATAAATTTAGAAACCAACTCTCAAAATCTTCTATAAATTGTTGTCTGCATTTTTAGAGTTAGAGTTCATTAACGCTTAATTCGATTATTACCTTGGCTCAATCCCTGTGGGATCGATACTTGGCTTACTTTAGCCATTTTACTACTTGTTTGACCATGTGCACTTGCGTGTAGTTGTGAAACACACCGAAAAAGTTTTTGGCGCTGTTGCCGGGGATTGGCAATTGGTAAAATTGGTTTCTTAAGTGTTAGTGTACGATTTCTATATTGTGCTGTCAACTTGATCATAGCCTGTCTTTTGCAGATATTGAATTCTGTTGAACACTGGCAAGAGACAAGGGGCTGGTGGATTCATACTTAGAGCTGGAAAGAAAATTTCATCGTCAAAGGATAGAAGCTCTAGAGAGAAAGCTACAGTTACTCAGACAAACAATCCTGGAGCAACAACAGAATCCACCACTTGTAAGGGCAGTGTTAGTGCCCGAGGAAATGGCAGCTAGGCCGGTTCGCAAAGTGGCAATCCCACATGCTAACAATGTTACATCAAGCATTCGCAAACCCGAGCCAGGAGGGAGGTTTGAGATGAAAAAGAATATGGTGCAATTGCTGCACACCAACGGGCAATTCATAGGTCTCCCTCATGAGGATCCACAACAACATCTCCAAAACTTTTTGGAGATAAGTGACACTTACATCCCCACTGGAGTATCATCTGATTATGTAAGGCTTACATTGTTCCCATTTTCACTATTGGGAGAAGCAAAGAGGTGGTTGAAAGCTGAGCCACCTAATTCTATCACCACTTGGGATGATCTTGCAAGGAAATTCTTGATATCATTCTTTCCATCCGTGAAAACAGCAAGACTTAAAAGTCAGATTCTAAGTTTTAAAAAAAGAGAGGGGGAAAATCTGTATCAAGCTTGGGAAAGATTCAAATCCATGTTACGGGATTGTCCTCACCATCACCAGTCCATTGATGTGCTGGTGCATACTTTCATAGGGGGTTTGGAACCCCACACAAAAATTTTGCTAGACTCAGCAGCTGGGGGACAAGCATTAGAAAAGACTTACGAAGAGCTGTATACTTTGTTAAATCGTATTTCTCAGGGAAATCCAGAGTGGAATGCGGACTCTTCTACAGGAGGAACAAGGAAAGCGGCAGGAGTCTTGGAAGTGGATGGGTTTACAGCTATCGCTGCACAGATAGCTGCTTTGCAAAATCAACTCAACACCCACTTCAGCAACATGAGCTTAAATCAATCTCAAGCCCCAGTTAATGCAGTGCAGCAGATTTGGTGTGAAGTATGCGGTAGTAATGAACACTCAACTGAGTGTTGTGGTGCAAATCCAGATTCAGTGAACTTTGTTGGTAATGTACAGAGAAATAATCACCAATAGTATGGCAACACCTACAACTCTAATTGGAGGAATCATCCGAATTTCTCCTGGGGTAGTAATAGCCATCAAGGGTAGAGTTCAAATCAGGGTGCACAGAGAAATCAAGGAGGGCAGCAGAACTATCAGACTCAATACAGAAGCAACAATGCACCTCCTCCGCCACCACCACCCAACATTGAGGAAATATTTAAAACATGATAGCTAACCAAGCTCAATTGCAGGCTGACTGTGTGAAGTTGGCGGCAGATGTAAAGAACAATCAGTTAGCTTCAAAGGCATTGGAGTACCAGTTTGGGCAACTTGCTGGAGCTCAAAACACCAGGCCAAGAGGAGGACTACCGAGTGACACTGACCCGAATCCCAAGCAAGTAAATGCAGTGACCACAAGAAGTGGATTAAAACTCACGTAGGTGGAACCAGAAAGACCACCTCAGCAGTCAGGAGCAGTGGAGAAAGAAAGGGAACACGATGATGAGAGGGAGAAGAAGATGGAAGCCGAACCAGAAAGACCACACCCCTGTTCCCTCAAAGATTAAAGAAAAACAAGGAGGAAGCGTGTTTCAAAACGATCATGGAGGTGCTTAAACAGGTACACATTAATTTACCTCTTGTTGATATTTTGCAGAGAGTGCCGAAATATGCAAAATATATCAAGGACATCGTGGCAAACAAAAGCAGATTGACAGAGTATGCTACGGTGGCGCTTACGAAGGAGTGCACTTCCCGGATATAGAATAGGTTGCTAACAAAGCTCAAGGACCCTGGGAGCTTTACAATTCAAAACACAATTGGTCAAAGTATCCGAGCTCGTGGACTATGCGATTTGGGAGCGAGCATTAACTTGACGCCGATATCGGTATTCAAGAAGTTAGGGCTGGGCAGTCCTAGACCAACTACAGTGATCTTGCAGTTAGCAGATCGTTCTTTGGCCAGACTAGATGGCATTGTGGAGGACGTGCTAGTGCAAGTGGGCTCCCTTATCTTCCCGGTAGATTTTGTTGTGTTGGATTTTGAGCCGGATGCGGAAGTCCCATTTAATTTGGGACGTCCTTTCTTAGCAACCGGGAAAGCTTTGATTGATGTAGCAGCAGGGCAGCTAACCATGCGGGCGCATGACAAGGTGGAGGTATTTGACGTGTACAAGGCCACGAAGCTTCCGGCCGTATCTGAGGAGCTTTCAGCAATCAACGTGCTTGATCAAGCAGATATTGTTCAGATTGTTGATTCTCAAGATCTAGTGGGAAAACCACCGAGTGAGGACACCCTGCACGGGGCAGTGGAGTTGTGGAAAGAAGATCGAAGTGCCACGTTCTTGGTTAATGGGCAGCGGTGTAATCATTATTGGGGTGAGGACGTTATTCGAGAGAAAACGTCTGTCACTCTAGTGGATGATTGAGCTTTAATGACGTCGAGCCGCGACGGTAAACCAGGCACTGCACGGGAGGCAACCCGCGAAATTGTTGTAATAGATGAGTAGAATTAGTTTAGAAAAAAGAAAAAAAAAGAAAAGAAAAATAAAAATAAAAACAAAAACAAAACAAAATTTTTTTTTTCATTCATATGTGAAACCTATAAATTCTAACCAATTTCTTGTTGTGAGATGATTTTCAGGTGTAACGGAGGGCAAAAATGCAAAGGATCGCAAAGGAGGTGAGTAAAAATTAAAAGTGGCAAAACAGTGAGCCTGCGCGATGGCTCTGTGTCACGGAGGAGGGCCTCCGCGTTACCCTCCATTACACGTTGAAGGTGTTTTGGAATTTTTACAAATTGCAGAACCCCTGCGCGATGGCTCCGTGTCATGGAGGGGGTTCTCCGCGTTACCCTCCGTGACACGTTGAAGTGTTATTCGCGACGGGTCATACCGGGTCGCCGGGTGACCCGCGCGAAAAATCTTCTTTTTAACCCCGAAAACACCCCATTTTTCCCATTTCTCACTCCCCTCCGCGACAAAATCCCCAAAATCCCCCCTCCCCCAATGTGACACGGACCTAGGATCAAATTTTCTTCAACTTTTCTTCAAGTTCATCGAAGTAAAGGTACGTTCATGAACTTAACCTCATTTTTTGGCGAACTTTTCAAATTTTGAGCATGTGAGGTGATTAACGCTTGCCCTAAGAGTAATTTGAGCATGAATTCATTTAAGTTATTATTGATTGATGTTCGTAGTATCGTTATGATTATATGAACTCGATAAATACATGTGTAATTGAATTTGTGCGAAATTGGTAGCTAGGGTTGGAATTTGAATAGGAAGAAACTAAATTTGGTTGAAAATTTGAAAATGATTGGGTTATGCATGTTGGGTGATGTAAATTATGTTGTGAATATGGATGAATATGCTAAATAAACAACGAAATTTTCGGGAAAATGAAATTGGTGAATTGCATAGGTAGTTGTTGTTGAGAAAAAGTTTAGCTAAGTGCTATGTGATGTAATGAAATCGATGGTGAAATGGTGATTAGTTGTACGAAGTCTGAGTAGTACTTAGTCATTATTCCATCGACTTATCTTAATGCACGAGGCATGTTGATTGATACAAATTGGAAAAGAATGATTGTCTTGCCGAATTGTTTTCATTGTGGCTAAAGATTAAGTGTGGGGTGGCCTAACTCAACCCAACCTTAATCAAAGCAAATTTTTGATTTGAATAACATTGGGACTGTCTGTGTGATTTGATAGGAACGATGTCAAGCAGGCAAGACAAAGGAAAGGGCGCATCTACCTCAGGCGCCGGGAGAAAAAGGATTAGACTGGGAACGGCAGTCCCAGCAGCACCAGCGGTTCCTTGCGGCCAACGCTGTCAATACGGAACCCGATGGGTGACGGATGAAGGGAAGAAATGGTATGCAAAGCACAAGGAGACCAAATACTTCCCTGAGGAGCACATTGTAAGGGAGCCACTTGCACAGGAATTCCCCAGAATAGTACACCGGATTGATGCTGCAGGGCTGAACTTCATCTTCGAAGAGCCCAAGGAGCGCAATCTCCATTTAACTCGGGAGTTCTACGCAAACTAGAACCCGACACTCCGCAGTCACACCATCAAGATAAGGGGGCAGGTTGTCACCTTTGAGCCCCATCACCTAAATGCCATATTGGGGGCGTGGGACACAGACGCTCATGTACTCCGGTAGCTGAACATAACTCCACCCTATGCGGATATCAGATGCACTCTGTGTGGGGCCCGTTCGACAGCACTATGGAGCAGGCACAAGGAGAGGGGCTATCATCAGACGCTGCCTTACCCTCAAATGAATAGGGAAGCCAGGATTTGGCTCAAAATAGTGTGTTCCTGCCTAATCCCGGGGGTGCACATGACAGATGTCACCTGGGATCGTGTGTGCTTGGTTTATTCCCTAATGAAAGGGCTGGAGATTAATGTTGGGGCGGTGATCATCTCCGCCATGAAGAGAGACCGGTTGCATCAAGGGCACAGGTACGGGTTTGGTGGTTTGCTGACCACATTTCTGATGGGCCTCGACATTGAGGAGGAGGCCCTAGACTACATCCCGCAATTGGAAAGGCGTGCCTTGGACGTCACAAAAACCAAGGCACCCAACACCACTCATGGGCCAGTTCTCAAGCCGAGCGACATACTCGGGATGATCAATATATGGCCCGCATGTACGGGATGCAGATGCTGCAGTTGAGAATAGGCGGGAGGCCAGCAACAGAAGATGAGCTATGGCAGATCGAGCTAGATTACCCCTTTGGCGAAAATGCCAGGGCTCTATGCCGAGTGGGGCCTGCTTTTGTGGAGCCCATTGATGATGATGTCCCCACTAATGAGGAGACATGCTGCGATGACTGCTCGCTCTCTGCTGCTCGGTATATATTATACACCGACACGCAAGTGTACATGGTCAAACAAGTAATAAAGTGGCTAAGTAGCCAAGTATCGATCCAAGGAGGCTGCTCTAGATATGCAAAACTGCCTAGTTTACTATATCTTTATTCTATTTCTAACTATGTTAACAACAATCCAACCAAGATTTGAGTGAGTTTTGTTTCTAAACTAATTATCTACTAAAATTAGTAACTACTATTTACGTTGAGTTTAGACAATGGATATGCACATGCCAAGGTTAAGAACGAGTAATGAACTTGATAATCATGATAATTTGGTCATCTTCTTCTTCATATTGCTAGCCAAGAACGTTTGCCTAGAAATTAAAACTTCCGTATTTAATTTCACTTTAGATTCATAAACCATTCGTCTACATTTCTGTGATCAAATGCAATTTATGACCTAACACTACAATTCTGGTTCCTAAATTGACTAATACGACATTCAAGTATATTTCTATCAAGAAAGCACATCAAAACCCAATTTTCCCAAATCAAGTTAAGAACAATACCCTATTAATTCACAACTTTCCAATTTCATGCTCTCTCGAGTGAAATTGGACTTTTTAGATATACATTAATGGTGGCCAATCAAGAATGTAATAAGCACAAGAATTAATAGAACAACATGCCAGAAGACGAAGAAACCATATCAATTATTACCAACATTCATTACACAAGTTCAAAACCTCAGCAAGAAAGGAATTAGCCACTCATTCTTGGATTAATCATCCTAGAATGAGTGTGAATCATGCATACAATTGAAGGAAAAGAAGAAGGGAAGAGAAGAAAACTCTTATCTTTTCTATTCTTCAACTGCCACAAAACCACGTTCCTGCTCCCACTTCTGAACTCAGGCTAAAAAAAACTAAAAACTAAAAAGCTACCCTTTTAAAAATAACCTAAGTGTGCTCTTTATACTAGTGGGAAATTTTTCTCGGAATAACAAGCAACGTGTCAGGGAGGCCAATGCGGAGCACTGCCTCCGTGACATGGCGTGGACGCGGACCCTCTCTGGAAATTGCAGGGTCCGGATAATTGGCCTCAACATGGCACGGAGGCCATCGCGGAGGCCTATCTCCGTGCCACGGAGCTGACGCGCAGGCACACTGGAAATTGCCACTTTTATTTCTGCCCAGGCAGTGTGCTACCGCGATGGCAGCGTGGCACGGCTCCATCACGGAGCCACTGTAAAATGTGCCATCCGAGGTCTTTTCCACGCTCGCATCCAAGTCCAACTCCGACATAGTTCCAACACGCATTTTAGCTCTTAAAAATCACATTATCCTGCAAAACAAATGCTAATCATGTTGGTTAGTATAAATTCGCATTTTATTACCAAATACATGATATTATATACACATTGCACAACAAACAAGGTAAAAATGATACGTTTGAGTGTCACTTGGGCAAATAAATCTGCCCAAGATCACTTACCCCACACTTAAATCCTTGTTCGTCCTCGAACAACACATACACAAATCATGCACATCACATCTCAACCTTTGTCACTATGGTGCAACCATTTACGTTACGGTCATACCGATTATTCGATTTTTGCAAATCATCAAGAAAACATGCTTGGTCGTACAAGACAATGACCTTAATACATCGAGGCTTCCTAGACTTTTAAGAATTGATTCTTGATATCGGCAAACTCATGCAAATCAACTAATCAAGAAATCCGACACGAAAATCAATCTTTCATCAAGCATGTACCCTCACAACTCGAGAGAAACTTCCCCTTCTATGCTCGTGCAGCACACAAACATGCAAGTAGGGGCATATAAAAATTAATTTCACTCTCTCTCCCAAAAGAATTCACATGCATCATGTCATGACCCATAGGCTTGCCCTTAGTGTATTACTCCACTAATATAAAGAAATGCAGTGTAGGATCAAATAGGACTTTTAATGGGTTGTAACTGGGCTATTGATCTAGTATATATATATTGGATTAGCCAATAATAGTCGCTAGCATCCTTAAGCGCCTTTTCAACTCATTCCCATCGACTCATGGACATTGTTCCTCTCTTTTCTCTTTTTCTCCCATTCATGCTGGTTTACTTTCATACAGCCCATTTCATCAGGCACACTTGACCCCAAACGGAAGGTTTTCATGTACCCTCAATTTCATTTAATTACAACTAGTGCCTCTTCAACATCATCTTTTCTTTCCTCACTTTGCTTTTCTTTTCTTTTCACTCTTTTCACTCTTTAACACTTTGGGAAACAATTTTCTGTTCTTTGTAAGCGCTTAAGAGCTTCTTATAGACTTTAAGGCTAATGAAAAGAAGGAATAAAGCTTAGTTCATACAATTCTGGACAAAAGAAAGAAATCGGTTAAAGGCTCAACGGGCTGACTAGGGTATACAACATATAAAAAGGTAGAATTTGACAAGAAAACAATGGAAACTAACGGTTAAAACAAAGAAATGCCTACATCCTTTCCGACACTACACCTCCTTCATTTCGCTTTGTATACACGCCAGGCAAGTTCTAGACAATTCACAATGACATGGAATAGCAAAACCTCACTCACACTTCATGCACATGCTCGAATCAAGATGCATTCACAGACTCATTAATTAGTCAATTACATGAATTCAAGATTAAGCCTCAATCATAATGAACAAAATTCTATAGCCTAGGTAACTCAACATATTTACACAATTACATGCTTTCAAATGAATCACTTTCACATTTCGAACATCAATTACACACGCAACAAAATTTTAGCAACCATAAGCAACTACAGTTTATTGATGCAATCCACCAAAGAAACTAAAAACAAAACATCTACTCCTATCGACTACATTTCCCTTAAGACGGTCGTCATCCATCCATCATAGGGAATGTTCACTAACTATGACATCGGTTCAATGGGACTATTCTCGGTAAAAGAACCAAAAACAAACTCCGAGAAACCCAAAAATAAAACTTCAAAATTTTTGCAACACATCGATCATTTCGATGAAAAAAATATTTACAAAATATGTTGATAAGTGCAGCATCTTTTTGCAAAAATTTTGAAAAATATCGATCATATCGATAGAGAAAAAAATATTTACAAAATTTACAAAATATTTACAAAGGCAACCATAACTTTTTAAAAACACACATCATTAGCCACAAACAAATATATACACATCATTCACAAATCAGTTCACAACAACAGGGAAAGCACAGACATACATAAACGTCAAGGAAGAATATACAGCAGATTTAGAGCCTATGACCCAGCACCTAACTACTCCCCACCCCACACTTAAATCGAACACTGTCCCCAGTGTTCACAAAAATACAAAGCACAAAATTGTGGGTGGTGAAACTCCCTGCTCAGTCGAAATATTCGACTTCCTCATCCGGTGCTGCGGCCTCGTCGCCGGTATCTGAATCAGCTCCCTCGCCGTCATCGGACTCCACATCAGAGTCCTCACGACGTGTCTCCTCATCAGTAGGGACGTCGTCGTCATTCGGCTCCACAAAGGCTGGCCCCACCTTGCATAAAGCTCTGGCGTTCTCGCCAAAAGGGTAGTCCAGCTCCAGCTGCCATAATTCATCCTCGGTGGCTGGTCTCCCACCTATCCGTAGCTGCAGCATCTGCATACCGAACATACGGGCCATATACTGGTCGTCACGAGCATGTCGCTCGCCCAGAGTCAGCACAGGTCCGTGTGTAGTGTCGGGGGCCTTGGTCTTTGTCACATCAAGGGCCCTCCGCTCCAACTGCGGAATGTAATCCAAGGCTTCTTCCTCAACGTCGAGGCCTCGGAGGAAGGTGGTGATGAGTCCGCCAAACCCGTATCTGTGGCCCTGGTGTAGTCTGGCTCTCTTCATGGCGGATATTATAACCGCCCCCACATTAATCTCAAGCCCTTTCATAAGGGCATACACCAGGCAGACACGGTCCCGGGTCACGTCTGTCATATGTACTCCCGGGATCAAACACGAACATACAATTTTTAGCCAGATTCTGGCCTCCCTGTTCATCTGCGAATAAGGCAGAGTCTGGTGGTAACCCCTCTCTTTGTGTCTACTCCATCGGGTTGTGGATCGAGCCCCACACAACGTACGTCTGATGTCGGCGTACGGTGGGGTGATGTTGAGCTGGCGGAGAACGTGGGCGTCTGTGTCCCGCGCTCCAACGATGGCATTCAGCTGCTGGGGTTCCAGAGTGACAATCTGCCCTCTGATTTTAATAGTGTGGCTTCTGATGGCCGGGTTCCAGTTGGCATAAAATTCCCGGACCAAGTGAAGGTTGCACTCCTTGGGCTCCTGAAAAATAAAGCTGAGCCCAGCTGCCTCAATCCTCTGTACAATGCGAGGGAACTCCTGTGCGAGTGGTTCCCTTGCAATATGTTCCTCCGGGAAGTAATTGTTCTCCTTATGCTTTGCGTACCATTTCTTCCCTTCATCGGTGACCCATCGTGTTCCGTATCAGCGGTGTTGACCGCGTGGAACAGCAGGTGCAGCTGGGACAGCAGTGCCCAGTCTCATTCTCTTTCTGCCGGTGCCTGAGGTTGAAGCACCCTTGCCTTTATCTTGTCGGCTGGCCATTGTACCTGTCAATTTACACAAACAAGCACAACGTTAAGCTAAAAACTTGCTAGCTTTGGCTAAGGTCGGGTTAAACAAAATTTACCCCACACTTAGTCTTTAACAATATTTACAACATGTTAGCAAGGATAGATCTATTTACACCCCAAGCACAATCACTATAAACATATTGCTTAGTGCGTTCACAAAAATTCGACAGCATAACGGCTAGCGAACTACTCAGACTTCATACAGCTAACCTAATCCTACTATCGACAACTATTCACCCATAGCACTTAGCAACGATAACAACAACAAAATAGAAACAACAATACAAACAGTTTATATACACTAATCTAAGCAATTCAACCAATATACATATTACGCAATGTCCCACAAAAATTCGAGAATTAGTCGTCTTTCACCAATTATACAATATTTATCACGACTTATCTCAAATAATAAACACACCCCGGCATCAATTTCGTCAAACTATCAAGTTACCCAAGTTAAAATTCAACAACCCCAAGCCCTAGAACTCAATTCGACAATCAACAATGAATTATTCAATCAATCGATAAGTTCACATGTCAACTACAACAATCTGAACACAATCAATCGCAAAATAATTCACGTCATGTTTAATTTCTACCTAGGGTGATATATCTCACCTCACATGCTCAAAATCGACAAAAATCGCCAAAAATTTGAGATAGACGATGAAAACATACCTTGGAATTAAAGAATCGATAAAGACTTGATGTTTTCCTTGCCTCTTAACGTGGCACGGAGCTTGGGGGTAGGGGAATGGGTGTTTGGTCGCGGAGGGTAGAGGGAATGGGGAAAAAATAGGCGAAAATTGGGGGTTTATTTAAAAGAAACACGCGGGTCACCCGGAAACCCGGTGTGACCCGGCACTGGGATAAGGGCAACGTGTCACGGAGGGTAACGCGGAGACCCTCCTCCGTGACACGGAGCCAACGCGTTGGCTTACTGGAATTTTAAAAAATTCCAGATTTGCCTTCAACGTGTCACGGAGGCCAACGCGGAGCATTGCCTCCGTGACACGGCGCCAACGCGCCAGTGCTCTGTTTCACTATCAAATTTTATTTTTCATACCTCGCCTCGTTTTCTCGATTCCAAGTATTTTTCCTCCGGTATACCTGAAAATCACCTCACTAAACAAAAATTGGTTAAATGACTAGATTCCCTACTAAAAAAAATAAAAATTACTAATTAAAATGCACATCTAAACCTAGTCAAGAAAAAGAAAAGAAAATAAAATACAAGAAAAACTTTACACTAAGGAAAAAGAAAGAAAAATATTTTTCATGGGTTGCATCCCGTGCAGCGCCTAATTTTACGTCACGGCACGACGTACCAAGTTTCACCACTTTTTCCTCCACCTTGAGGATATGAATCTCACCCCTAATTTCTTCTCTAATTTCCTCTTATGCTCCAGGGGTGGTGGTGAAAAATTGTAAGGACCAAACAGTAGATGTTGCCTTTTGCATTTATTGGTCCTTAAGTAAGCGAAGTCATTTTGTCTTTCTGAGTTAGCAAATTTCAAAATATATGGTGCTTGGTCCTTCTCTAGACATTTCTCTACAAACTTGGAAGACTCTATTTCTATGTTGTCAACCAAATTTAATGTTGAAAAATGCGTAAAGTGTGGTCCAATACACCTCAACTCTGAAACTGCATTTTGCTTGACCTCCTTACTTGTATATACCTTCTCGACATCGACATCTATCTCACCATTAAAGTCGACTGGGGGATACGCTAACTCTTCTTCCAAGAATGGATTTTCCATAAGTGTGAGCCCATCACGGGGACACTCAAGAGATTCGAATTGTTGGGCTTCATCCAAAAATTCACCCTTGTCGTCCTCTTGTAGTTCCTCTTGAATATCGGCTGAAACTGTTGTCTGTGATTTATCACACGCTTCAGCTTCAGCGATCATCTCCGTGAATTTGATGGTCATCCTTTCTAGAGCCTCTGCATTCTCTTCTTGCTGATTTCTCAATACTGCCATCGCCTCCTTCATTGCTTCTGATTGCTCCAAGAGTTGTTTCAACATGTCTTCTATTTGAGCTTGGCGTCCCAAGTCCTCATTTTCAGCATGCCTATATTCAGAAAAAACAACAGAAGGATCATAGTAGGGGCTTGGGGGAGGGGAATATGCCTTTGGACAATCACCCCAATGGCCATATTGACACCCACATATATTACACGTATTACAATTTTGCCACAAGTGGGATCCTCCACAGTTCAGACAAGATTCACTAAAATATGAGTATCCACCATTGAAACCATTTATATTCCACGATGTCATGTCAATAAGGGTATACGAACAAGCAGAAAAATAAAATAAAATAAAGAAGAATTAAAACAAACACTAGACCAAGTTGTCAACACTTAAGAAAATAAAACAAAAATACAGTAAATTTATACTTAAAACAATTTCACCAATTGCCAAGTCTCCCCGGCAACGGCGCCAAAAACTTGCTCGCTCTCTGCTGCTCGGTATATATTATACACCGACACGCAAGTGTACGTGGTCAAACAAATAATAAAGTGGCTAAGTAGCCAAGTATCGATCCAAGGAGGCTGCTCTAGATATGCAAAACTGCCTAGTTTACTATATCTCTATTCTATTTCTAACTATGTTAACAACAATCCAACCAAGATTTGAGTGAGTTTTGTTTCTAAACTAATTATCTACTAAAATTAGTAACTACTATTTACGTTGAGTTTAGACAATGGATATGCACATGCCAAGGTTAAGAACGAGTAATGAACTTGATAATCATGATAATTTGGTCATCTTCTTCTTCATATTGCTAGCCAAGAACGTTTGCCTAGAAATTAAAACTTCCGTATTTAATTTCACTTTAGATTCATAAACCATTCGTCTACATTTCTGTGATCAAATGCAATTTATGACCTAACACTACAATTCTGGTTCCTAAATTGACTAATACGGCTTTCAAGTATATTTCTATCAAGAAAGCACATCAAAACCCAATTTTCCCAAATCAAGTTAAGAACAATACCCTATTAATTCACAACTTTCCAATTTCATGCTCTCTCGAGTGAAATTGGACTTTTTAGATATACATTAATGGTGGCCAATCAAGAATGTAATAAGCACAAGAATTAATAGAACAACATGCCAGAAGACGAAGAAACCATATCAATTATTACCAACATTCATTACACAAGTTCAAAACCTCAGCAAGAAAGGAATTAGCCACTCATTCTTGGATTAATCATCCTAGAATGAGTGTGAATCATGCATACAATTGAAGTAAAAGAAGAAGGGAAGAGAAGAAAACTCTTATCTTTTCTATTCTTCAACTGCCACAAAACCACGTTCCTGCTCCCACTTCTGAACTCAGGCTAAAAAAAACTAAAAACTAAAAACTCCCCTTTTAAAAATAACCTAAGTGTGCTATTTATACTAGTGGGAAATTTTTCCCGGAATAACAAGCAACGTGTCACGGAGGCCAACGCGGAGCACTGCCTCCATGACACGGCGTGGACGCGGACCCTCTCTGGAAATTGCAGGGTCCGGATAATTGGCCTCAACGTGGCATGGAGGCCATCGCGGAGGCCTATCTCCGTGCCACGGAGCTGACGCGCAGGCACACTGGAAATTGCCACTTTTATTTCTGCCCAGGCAGTGTGCTACCGCGATGGCAGCGTGGCACGGCTCCATCGCGGAGCCACTGTAAAATGTGCCATCCGAGGTCTTTTCCACACTCGCATCCAAGTCCAACTCCGACATAGTTCCAACACGCATTTTAGCTCTTAAAAATCACATTATCCTGCAAAACAAATGCTAATCATGTTGGTTAGTATAAATTCGCATTTTATTACCAAATACATGATATTATATACACATTGCACAACAAACAAGGTAAAAATGATACGTTTGAGTATCACTTGGGCATATAAATCTGCCCAAGATCAATGACTCAGATGTTGAGTCAGATGAGGACAGCGGTGGCGATTCAGATATGGGGTACGAGGCAATGACACCAGATGAAGAAGTTGAATACTTTGATTGATCAGGAAGTTTCAGCACCAACTTTTGTGCTATGTTGAATTTGATGAACACTGGGGATAATGTTCGGTTTAAGTGTGGGGTGGGAGTAATTAGGTGCCAGTTGTTTTTTTGTTGTTATGTTCGTGTCTTGTTGTTGTGCCTGTGAAAAAATTGTAACCCTATGATTTTGTGAGTATGTTTTGTATTGTAATTCGGTGTGTAATGAATGTTAAGCTGTTGTGTGCTGTGTTGGGTTGTTGTTAGTTGGTTGTGTAAATATTTTTGTTTTCTATCGAAATTATCGATATTTTAAAAATTTTTTGTTGAATTTTTTATGATTGGGTTTCTCGGCCTTTGTTTTCGGTGCTTTTCCCGAGAATAGTCCCATTGAACCGAAGTCGTAAATAGTGACCATTCCCTATGATGGATGGATGACGACCATCTTAAGGGAAATGTAGTCGATAGGAGTAGTTTTTTCCTTTTATTTTTCTTTCTTTCTTTTGTTTGTTTCCCAAACGTATCGCTACTCCATGGTTCGGAATTCTTGTTGCGTGTTGCACATGATATTGAGATGCAAAGGTGATTCATATGAAAGCATGCAAATGTGAAACATGTTGAGATACCTAGGCCATAGAGTTCGATTCGGTGTGATTGAGGCTTAATATTGAATTCTTGTAATTAGCTGATTGAAGAGTCTGTGAATAAGTCTTGAGTTGAGCATGTGCAATGAGTGTGAGGTGAGGTTTCGATTCTTCCATGCTATCATGAAGTGTCTAGAACTTGCCTGGTGTGTGTACGAAACGAAATGAAGGATGTGTAGTGTAGGATAGGATGTAGGCATTTCTTTGATTAAACCGAAAGTTTTTTTTTTCTTATCATACCTACCTTGAATGTACATCCTAGTTAGCCCCATTAAGCCTTTAGCCTATTTTTTTCTTTCACTGAAGAGGTAGAAACCGAGATTAATCCCTTTTTTTCATTAGCCATGAATTTGATCCAAAGCTCTTAAGCGCTCAAGAAAAAAATAATTTTCCCACAGTGTCAAGGAGTGAAAAGTGTGAAAAAGAAAGGAAAAGCGGAAGTGGTGAAAGTAAAGATAAGGTCAAAGTTGCACTTGCCGAATTTAAATAAAATGAAGATGTATAACTAATCTTTGTTATTAAGTCGAGTGTGCTTAAAGAAATGGGAACATAAAAATAATGAAAGACTTCAAGAATGGGAGGATGAAGGAAGAAACAATGCCCATAATGATGGTGGGATGTATTGAAAAGCGCTTAAGGAGGCTAGTTGCTATTATTGGTTAGCCCAGTATTTACTAGTTCCTTAGCTTACATTACAACCCGCTAAGTCCTACGTGATCTTACATCACGCGTCCTTATATTAGTGGAGTAATACACTAGAGGCAAGCCTATGGTTCATGACATGATGCATGTGAATTCTTTGGGAGAGAGAGCAAAATCGTGTTCATATACCCCTACATGTAATGCTTTGGAAATCATATGATTGAAAAAGGGGTAATTCTCTTGTGTTGTGAGGGCACATGCTTGACGAGAGATTGAATTTCCTGTCGGATGTCTTGATCAGCTGATTTGCATGAGTTTGCCGAGATCGAGAGTCGATTCTTGAGTCTAGGAGGTCTTAATGTGGTGAATGTCAGTGTGTTTATGAGACTATGCATGTTTTATTGATGATTTGCTATATTAAATAATCGGTATAACCGTAGCTTGAATTGTCGAGCCAAAGTAGCTATACGTGGTTGTCAATTGCATGAGACATGATATTATTGTTAGAGGACGAACAAGGTTTTAAGTGTGAGGTAAGTGACCTTGGGAAGAATTATATGCCCAAGTGATGCTCAAATGCTCTATTTCGTCTTGTTTATCGATCGTTATTTGTATATTCTCATGTGATTTGTAGTTAAAATGTGAATTTATACTAACCAACATGATTGGTGTTGTTTTGCAGGAAAAATGTAATTTTAGGAAGCTAAGTTACATGTTGGTGAAAATCAGGAATGGACTCGGAAGCGAGCAGTGGAAAAGGTCAAGGAAAAGCAGCAAACAAAGGGGCTCCGCGATGGAGTCGTGTCACGCTGCCATCGCAGAGGCAGTCTTCCTTGGATGAGTTACTTGGAGAAATTTCAGTGATGGTCCGCTTCGGTGTCGTGGCACGTTGGCCAAACCCCGTGTTACATGTTGTGGCACGAAGCCCATATTTACCTGGAACATAAAATTCCAGTGAGGGTCCGCATTTGCACCATGTCACGGAGGCAGTGCTCCGCGATGCACTCTGTGACGCGTTGCTTGTTATTCCGAGAAAAATTCCCACTAGTATAAAGAGCACACTTAGGTTTATTTTTAATTATTCTGACTTAGTTGAGCAAGAATGCGGGTTCCAGGCAGTTGAGGAGACGAAAATCTTAGGGTTCTTCTCTAACTCTTTCTCATTTATTTCAATTGTTTGTATGATTTATACTCATTTGATGATGTTTAATCCACAAATGAGTGGCTAAATTCACTCCTTGCTAAGGTTAAGAACATTTGTAGTGGAGTGTAATTGTTTATCATTCTGGTTTTTCATCTTTTCTTCCATGGTTGTTCTATCAGTTCTTGTTCTTACTACATTAATGTCTGGCCAATGTTAATGTATATCTAAAAAATCCAATTTTATCCTGAAAAGGAAAGAAATTGGAAAGTTGTGAATTGGTAGGATATGATCTCTTCTTAGTTTGGGAAAATTGAGAATTGATTTACCTTCAGAATAGAAATATATCTGAAAGTCATATTAGTCAATTAAGGAATCAGTTTCATATGGCTAGAACATGAAATTCTTTTATCACAGATATGTAGGTTGAAGGTTCATGATTCTTAAGTTGGGTAGAATACGAAAGTTTCTCTCCATAAGCAATATTTCTTGACTAGCAACCGAAGGAAAGATTAACCAAATTGTATCGATAAATTACTTCCCTGCATGTTCGTTTTAGCCTCAGCTTGCTCATTACTATAGTTCAGACTCACATTATAATTTTGTTTTAGATTAGTATAAATTAGGAAACCAACTCTCAAAATCTTCTTTAAATTGTTGTCTGCATTTTTCGAGTTAGAGTTCATTAACGCTTAATTCGATTATTACCTTGGCTCAGTCCTTGTGGGATCGATACTTGGCTTACTTTAGCCATTTTACTACTTGTTTGACCACGTGCACTTGGGTGTAGTTGTGAAACACACCGAACATGACTCAACGACTCATCACAAGTGACCACGAGTCGTGGTCACCTTTCGTCAAGTACACTGCCTCATCCTTACTTAAATCCTTAACTTTACCCTGCGGTGGACCTGATGACTCGTGGTAGCTGACCACGAGTTGTTCCCATGCCGGTGGGGACCTCAACTCCTCAGATCAGTCTATCCTTCCCAAGATCCACCTAACGACTTGTGGGTTCTCCTCACGAGTCGTCTAACGACTTGTCCTGCACTGCTGCAACATTTTCTATATTTTTCCCGTTTGACTTCCGGGTCTGATCCTTGCGTCCCCGGGATATAACATGTACGTACGTGAACTAGCCGTGAAACTAGGCTCGTGAATCGGCCAAAACATAATTCATGAATCATAAAGTTCATACATACTTGTAAATCATGCATATAACTTGAAATCCATAAAATCATGATGGGTAATTGATTAAATCCATATTTTTAAATCGTAATTCATGTTGGACTTGTAAATATCATCAATTAAAGAGACGATCATAAATTGATTGATCATGCGTCATGCATAATTAGGGTTAATTTCAAGATAAATCAATAATCAAAAACATTATAAATAAATTTAATTACAAAATCTGATCAAAACCCCATAGAATATGATAAGGTTTGAAAATCACAAAGCCCATTAACAATCATTAGATTTTTATATAAATCTACTTCAAACCTAATAAATTTTTGATAGGATTTTTATGAAATCGTAGAGAATGGGCATGGGTGTGAAAGGAAACATCTATTGATAGCCTTACATACCTGAAAACAACTGATTCTTACCCTCCATTGAATGACCAAGAAGGTACTTGAAGGATTTGAAGAGGAAAGCCTTGAATCACCTTTGATCACCTCTCTATACTCTTGCATGCATGAATGAGGACTTAGAATAAATTATCCCTCTAAAAACCCACCTTCAATAAGCTAAAACAACGTACTTTAGGCCTTAGGACATTTAGAATTTACGAAAAGGCCCTTACTAATTTACAGAAAATAACTATCAAGTGGTCCTAACGGACGACCTAACGACTCGTCACTGGGGAAGACGACTCGTCATGCTGCTCGTCAAGTACACTTTCTAATGTTGCCTCCTGGCCTCGTGACGGGTCACCCCACGATTCTTCAGGAGTGACCACGACTCGTGGTCACTAATCATTAGGTACACAGCCAACCCAATTTCCTTTAATTACTCCCCTTGACCATGACTGACCTCACGAGTCGTGAGGAATGACCACGACTCGTGGTTAGACCCGTGGTGACTTAGATCTCCAGTTCTTCACCGAACACTTGGCCCTTCCCCCAGCACATAACGACTCGTAGGTTGTCCTGACGAGTGTCCTCACGAATCGTCCTGTGCCTGGTGTCAAATTTTCAACTCTCCTCTGCTTCAACTCCCGGGTCGTATCTTTGGGTTCCCGGGGTATAACATTATCTCCCCCTTTGGAACATTCGTCCTTCAATGTTGGAAAACAATTAGAAAACAGAAACATACAATTTATCATATTCAAATACTGATCATTCAAAATGAAACTTAACGAAATTACTACCTTCGATTCATAACACATAACTTAGTTGATCTCATACTTCACATACGCATCCATACACATAAGAGAAACTTGAACACATGAACTGAACATGAAAACTAAATAGAGTCATACGACCTCAAGCTGACATTGAGCTGGTAAAGAATAAGTGTGTGTATTTAGCCATCATATCCGCTTTGGCTTCCCACGTAGCTCCTTCAACATGCTGATTTCTCCATAAGACTTTAACTAAAGCTACTTCTTTGTTCCTTAGCCTCCGAACTTGACGGTCCAATATTTCCGCAGGAAATTCTTTATAGATGAGGCTATCTTTTACATAGATGATGTCCACCGGAGCTACTAGAGCTGGATCTCCCAAACATTTCTTCAAAAGAGATACATGAAACACAGGATGCACGGAAGCTAACTCTGAGGGCAAGTCCAACTCGTACACTACCTTACCAACTCTTCTCATAATCTGGTAGGGACCAACATAACGGGGACTGAGTTTTCCTTTCTTCCCAAACCGCATGACTCCCTTCATGGGAGATACCTTCAGAATTACCCAATCTTCTATTTCGAACTCCAAATCTCTTCCCCTTACATTAGCATATGACTTTTGACGACTCTGAGCCATTCTCAGCCTGTCCCTTATCAACTGAACCTTCACCA
Organism: Datura wrightii; assembly: GCA_035772735.1. Lineage (NCBI taxonomy): Eukaryota > Viridiplantae > Streptophyta > Magnoliopsida > Solanales > Solanaceae > Datura > Datura wrightii. The sequence continues at coordinate 16,156,201 of JASDFA010000003.1, forward strand.
TAACCTCGTGAACTGAATCAGGCCCTATCATAGCTACCTCACCAACCTCGAACCATCCGATGGGCGATCTACACCTCAACCCATAAAGTGGCTCGAACGGTGCCCTCTAGATGATAGAGTGATAGATGTTTTTGTAAGCAAACTCGATCAGGGGAAAATGGTCATCCCAACTACCTTTGAAGTCTATCACACATGCTCTCAACATATTGTTGAGAGTCTGGATTGTTCATTCTGCTTGGCCATCCATCTGTTGATGGAAGGCGGTACTGAGCTTAACTTGAGTCCCAATCCCCTTCTGAAAAGATCGCCAAAACTGGGAGGTAAATTGAGTACCTCAGTCCGAAATAATAGACAAGGGCACTCCATGTAATTGAACCAACTCCCCAATATACAGGTTGGCATAATCATCCACTGAATCTGTGGTTTTGACCAGTAGAAAGTATGAAGCCTTGGTCAAAGTATCTACCACCACCCATATAGAATCATATTGTCGGCGAGTACAAGGTAGGCCTATGATGAAATCCATATTAATCTCTTCCCACTTCTAAGTGGGAATGCTAATACCCTGAAGTACGACTCCCAGCCTTTGATGCTCAACCTTCACTTGCAGACAGTTCGGGCATTTGGCTACGAATTTTGCAATATCCCTCTTCATGCTATTCCACCAATATATTTCTCGCAAGTCATGATACATCTTGAATTGCACCTGGATGGATAGAATACCTGGTTTCGTGTGACTCATGCAGTATTAGGCTCCTTAAATCATCCACATCTGGAACACACAAACGACCCTGGTATCGCAGTACACCGTCTCCCCCTTAGGAGAAGACTTCCACCTTCTGACTTCGAACGGCTTCCTTCAGCTTTACCAAAATCAGATCCTCATCTTGCCTAGATTTCACATCAGTCACCAAGGAAAATTCTGATCCGTTTTGCACAACAACACCGCCATTGATTGAGTCAACCAACCTAACTCCCAACCTTGAAAGTTGATGGACATTTTTTGCCAGCTATTTCTTTCCTTCCTCCACATGGGACACACTTTTCATAGAGAGTCTACTAAGTGCGTCCACTACCACATTAGCCTTTCCCGGATGGTAATGAACACTCATATCATAGTCCTTGAGAGTAGCTCTAACCACCTTCGTTTGTCGTAGATTGAGGTCTTTCTGTGTAAACACATATTGTAAGCTCTTGTGGTCCGTAAATACATCCACATGGACCCTATACAAATAATGCCGCCATATCTTCAATGCGATTACTACCGCGGCCAATTCCAGATCGTGGGTTTGGGTATTTCTTCACATGGACCTTTAGTTGTCTAGAGGCATACGCTATTACTTTTCCTCGCTGCATCATTACACATCTGAGCCCGATTCTCGAAGCATCACAATACACAACAAAACCATCCATACACTTAGGTAGTGTCAACACTGGGGCGGTAGCGAGTTGGGTCTTCAATTCTTGGAAGCTCTTTCCACAAGCCTCCGACCATTGGAACTTTACCTTTTTCTGAGTCAACTTGGTCAAAGGTGTTGTGATGGATGAGAAACCTTCCACAAACCTCCGATAGTAGCAGGCTAAACCCAAGAAACTCCGAATATACAAAGGATTCACTAGTCTAGGCCATTTTTTTACTACTTTGATTTTTTGAGAATCTACTTTTATGCCCTCGCCTGTTACTACATGGCCCAAAAATGCTACCGATTTCAACCTGAACTCTCACTTGTTGAACTAGGCATACAACTGACAATCCCTAAGGGTCTGAAGCACTACTCTCAAGTGAGCGGCATGCTCCTCCTCACTCCAAGAATATATAAGGAAATCGTCTATGAACACGATCACGAACATATCCAAATATGGCTTGAACACCCTATTCATCAGGTCTATAAAAGTCACAAGAGCATTCATTAGTCAAAAAGACATAACTACAAACTCAGAATGGCCATACCGCATCCTGAAGGCTGTCTTCGGGATATCACTCTCCCGAACTCTGAGCTGATGATACCCGGACCTGAGATCTATCTTGGATAAACACTTGGCACCCTAGATTTGGTCAAACAAATCACAATCTTGGGAAAAAGATACATGTTCTTGACGGTGACCTTGTTCAATTGCCCGTAGTAAATGCACATCTGAAGTGATCCATCCTTCTTTCGGACAAATAAAACTGGTCCACCCTATGGAGACTTGCTCAGTCTAATAAAGCCCTTATCTAGTAGGTCCTTCAACTGATCCTTCAATTCCTTTAGCTCAGTTGGAGCCATCCCGTAACGAGGAATGGAGATAGGTTGTTTATCGGATAAGAGGTCAATACCAAAATTAATTTCCTTCTTAGGAGGAACACCTGGTAAATCATCGGGAAAGACCTCTAGATACTCACACACCACCGGAACTGACTAGATAGTCGGGGTCCGAACTCAACATCCTTAATCCTAACTAAGTGATACATGCAGCCCTTAGAAATCATTTTCATGGCCTTAAGATATGAAATAAATCGACCTTCTAGTACCGCTGAACTACCCTTCCAATTCAAGACTGGTTCCCTCGAAAAGAGGAATTCCACCTCACGGGTTCTAAAAATAACAAAAGCATAACACGCAAATAACCAATCCATGCCTAGAATGATGCCAAAGTCAGTCATAGCTAAATCTACTAAGTCTGTAGAGGTCACCTTATGCAATACTGTAATGGGGCAACCTCTATACACATGTATAGCTACAACTGAATCATTGACTGGAGTAGAGACTGATAATGGTTCTGACAGGATTTTAGGGCTAACTTCAAAACTACTAGTAATATAAGGGGTCACAAAAGACAAAGTAGCTCTTGTATCTAACAAGGCATAAGCATCAATATGGAAGACTTGCAACATACCAGTGACCACAGCTGATGAAGCCTCCTGATCCTGGCGGGGTATAAAAGCATAGGACCTATTTTGGCGCTGATTGCTTGCTAAAATAGTAAAGGCACCGTGCTGAGGGGGGCGTGCTACTGGAGCGATAGAACTGGCCGCTGTCACACAGGCTCCACTGACCCCTAATCCGACTGAGGGCAATCATTAAGCCTGTGTCTCAGTTTGCCACACCCGAACCAAGCATCCAAGCTTACTAAGCACCTCTCGGGATGGTTCTTGCCGCAACCCGCACAAACTAGGAAAGAGCGCTCCATTTGCATGCTATCCTGGCCTCTCGACTCTGATGCTCTGCTCCTCCGATCTCCTATGAATCTAGATGGCGTGCTGGCCGATGATGGAGCCAAAACGATAGACCTTTATAGGGACTGCTGATGTTGTCCACCCCATTTCCTGACTTGAGAAGTCCCATAGCTATCGATCCTAGCCCTCTTGGCCTCCCTATGCCTCTGATAGACCGACTCCATCTATTGTGCATGCAACACAATGCGGGGAAAGTCGATATCTTGATGTAGCATGGTGAACCTTCAATCCTTGTCCAAATAATTCGCCACCCCATGAAGAAAATGACTTACCCGAGCTCTCTAGTCTGCCACCAATTCTGGAGCATACTTGGATAATCGAGTGAACTCTAACGAGTACTCCTGAACGGACATTTCACTCTGTTTCAAATCAACAAACTCAGCAGCCTTGAGCTCCCTCATCTCCCAAGGGAAGAACTGATCCAAAAATGCCGCATGAAAGTCTCCCCAACCTATTGGGCCTACACCCGCTGCCCTCGCATCTCTCCACTGCTTGAACAATATTTGAGCCACCCCCTTTAGCTGATAGGAGGTCATGTCAACACACTCCCCATTGTTCACCCCCATAACCTGGGTGATCTTAAAAATATCCTCAATGAAATCGTGTGGATCCTTGTCTACCTTCGAACCCGTGAACTTAGGAGGACTCATTCTCAAGAAATCCCTCCCCCTAGATGCTTTCGCATTTCCATTCTGAGGGTAATTGGCCATTATCTGATTATGAACCTGGGCAGCCATGGCCTGTGCCAACATTTGAATCGCTACCCTAAACTCAGCGTGGGCAGCTGGCTTTGGTACGTTCTCCTCGTAAACAGGTGGGGCTGGCTGATGCTCGTCACCATTGGCACCCTCATGATCATTGTTGTTACCATTTCTTCTAGCATTCACTCGAAGTGGAGGAGATTCTACAAACGCGAATAACGCAAATTAGAAGGGTAAGGGCTTTCATCACACGACATAGATCACAAAGAAGGGAACATTTCCTAAACATTTCATAACCTCTTCGTCATAAGTGTGGCGCGCTTCAAACCGATGAAAAAGACTCTACTTAATGCGGCTTTAAGACACCCTAGGACACTTCAAACCTATGGCTCTGATACCAAGTTTGTCATGACCAGAACATACACCCGGGTTGTAAACACGGGACAAAGAGCCCTGAGAGACCCCAACTCGACCCATGGCGTTAGCATAAATCTAATTCATTCACATAAGCATACGACTTTACATAAGGGAACGAAATCATGACATAATAATGGAGAAAAGACAATACATGATCCATACATGATGGCTGAATACAATGTATAGTCTGAAAAGCCTCTAATCATGAAAGACGGATTGATGAGAAAATACCCCAACTAACCCTACAATACTTAAAATGAAGAGAATAATAGAGTTTGAATATATGGACTTCGGAACATGAGGACTCACCAAGTAAGCTGATAGAAAACTCTGAAGAGCTATTTTGGAGGGTGAGCTTGAAAGCCGGGTCCTCTATCATGAAACGATACAACAGAGAAAGTATGCAGTCAGTACGTGGAATGTACCGAGTATGCAAGGTATGTAAAATGGACATTTAAAATATATAGAACTCATAAATCATAAAAGGGTGGACATCATGCTCATATCATAAACATCGTAACATAACATAAGGCTCAAGGTTTTCAAAACATTCTTAATACATCATAATCATAAACATAGGAGAAAAGCTTTAATTAACATGACTTGAGCGAAAATACATAATAATAACATGCATAAATCATGAGGAACAGTGGGAGATTCTCTTAACCAACATACCCCATATGAGCACACATGAAGTTCGACTTGTAAAGCTTGTCGGGAAGTTGTTCAGACCTTGCCAAGGGTAGAACCATGAAGAAAATGATATCACCATTAAAAGGGCCATTTGGGCCCGGGACAGTCATAAAAGAGGTCCCAACATACCTACGGTGGCATGTAGTTTTTGAGATCCGAGGCTTAGCCTAAGCCTCGAACCTACTTGGTGTTCAATAGTACTCCGAAAACATATATAGTGCTCATAGTATAACATGTATGAATTCTGAGCTAGTTAAATCATGATACTTATAAACATACTTGTTCATACGTGAACTAGCCATGAAACTAGGCTCGTGAGTCAGCCAAAACATAATTCATGAACCATAAAGTTCATACGTACTTGTAGATCATGAATATACCTTGAAGTACATAAAATCATGATGGGTAATTGATTAAATCCATATTTTTAAATCGTAATTCATGCTGGGCTTGTAAAATCATCAATTAATGATAAGATCATAAATCGATTCATCATGGGTCATGCATAATTAGGCTTAATTTCAAGAGAATTCAATAATCGATAACATTATAAACAAATTAAATTAAAAAATATGATCAAAACCCCATAGAATATGATAAAGTTTGAAAATCACAAAGAACATTAACAATCATTGGATTTTTATATAAATCTACTTCAAACCCAATAAACTTTTGATAGGATTTTCATGAAATCGTAGAGAACGGGCATGGGTGTGAAAGAAAACACCCATTGATAGCCTTACATACCTGAAAAAATGATTTTTAACCTCCCTTGAATGCCCAAAAAGGAATTGGAAGGATTTGAAGAGCAAAGCCTTGAATCAGCTTTGATCACTTCTCGACACTCTTGTATATATGAATGAGGACTTAGAATAAATTATCCCTCTAAAAATCCACCTTTCATAAGCTAAAACAACATAGTTTAGGCATTAGGAGATTTAGAATTTATGAAAAAGCCCTTACTAATTCATAGAAAATAACTGTCAAGTGGTCCTAACGGATGACCTAACGACTCGTCACTGGGGAAGACGACTCGTCATCCTGCTCTTATTGTAGAGTGTCTAGCCTTGCCTCCTGGCCTCGTTATGGGTCACCCCATGATTCATCAGGAGTGACCACGAGCATGGTCACTAATCATTAGGTACACTGGTAACCCAATTTCCTTTTATTACTCCCCTTGACCATGGCAAACCTTATGAGTTGTGAGGACAGACCACGGCTAGTGGTCAGACCTGTGGAAACTTAGATCTTCAGTTCTTCACTGAACACTTGGCCCTTCCCCCACGAGTCACATAACGACTCGTGGGCTGTCCTGACACTTGGACCTTTGTCCATGAGTCATGTAACGACTGTTGGGTTGTCCTAACGAGTGTCCCCATGACTCGTCCTATGCCTGGTGCCAAATTTTCAACTCTCCTCCACTTCAACTCCTGGGTTGGATGTTTGGGTTTCCGTGGTATAATAAGAGATGGAGAAAAGACATAGTGTAGATGGTTATGATGAAGCAAATAGAGTTACTAATGAATTATATGAGGGGTTTTCATATAAGGTACCAACAACTCAATCAAGGCTATGTGTATTCTTATAATTAAAATCAAGGTCGGTATGATGTTTTGTCTAGCTGAGATGAGTAGTCAACGAAGTGATGAATCCTTCTCATCTCGCATTGAAAACACTTTTTAGGTGGTGGTGGTGCTTGACAAAGTTATTTCAACTGATTCAGGAATTCAGGAATTGCGTAGTGAATTGTTGAACCTTACCAAAATAGTGAAGAACAATGATGTGGCCATAAAGCATTTAGAGGATAGGATGAACCTATTAGAATCTCAAATGGCATCTCAACAAGTAACAAAGGAAACAAAGGATCCACTACCCTAAGCCATCAGGGATAATGAAGTATTGGGATGGGAGATGGAAGAAGAAATTTTGAAAGAAACGTCTGCTAGCCTTTTATTTAATAGTGAAGGCTTGGAGGAGGTGTGTCAAGTGAGCAAAGGCCTAGGAACATATACCTTTCATCGAGCAAACTTGATCTTGACCTAAAAAGTCGCACAATCCCACCATCACAACCATCTATCATTGTAGCTCTAGTCTTGGAACTCAAACCATTACCTGACCATTTGCAATATGCATATTCGGGGGAAAATGAGACATTCTCGGTCATTATCTCAGCAAAGTTCACTCCCAAATTGGTAGAAGAACTCATAGCAGTATTGAAAAGTCATATTCAAACATTAGGGTGGTCTATAGCTTATATCATAGGTATTCCTCTGGGGATTTATACTCACAAGATCAACCTTTAAGAAGATTGCAGCCCTTCAGTCGAGCATCAGAGGCATCTGAATCCACCTATGCAAGAGGTGGTCAAGAAACAAATTATTAAACTATTAGATGCAGGAGTTGTGTATCCTATAGCTGACAGTAGTTGGGTAAGTCCTATTCAGCGTGTGCCAAAGAAAGGGGGAATTATGGTTATACCGAATGAAAAGAATGAGTTAATTGCTACACGCCCAGTTACTGGATGGAGGGTGTGTATGGATTACCTAAGTTAAACACTTGGACAAAAAAAGACCACTTTCCAGTACCTTTCATTGACCTAATGCAAGAATACTTGGCTGGGAAAGAATATTATTGTTTCTTGGATGGATATTCAGTATACAATCAAATTTCTATTGCTCCCAAGGATCGAGAGAAAACAACATGTACATGTCCCTATGGTACTTTTGCATTCAAGAGGATGCCTTTCGGACTTTTCAATGATCCCACAACTTTTCAAAAGGTGTATGATGTCCATTTTTCCAGATATAGTGGTGGACACTATGGAAGTCCTCATGGATGACTTCTCAGTAGTGGGAGATTCATTTGAAGATTTCATGATACATCTAGAAGAGGTACTGAAGAGATGTGAAGAGACAAACTTGGTACTTAATTGGAAAAAGTGTCATTTCACGATGAAAGAAGGAATTATTTTGGGACACAATTTCTGAAAAAGGGATTGAGGTAGACCAAGCCAAGATTGATGAAATTTCCCAGTTACCTCCACCAAGCACGATGAAAGGTATTAGGTGTTTTCTAGGGCATGCGGGATTTTACAACCGCTTTATCAAAGATTTCTCCAAGATAGCCCATCCTTTATTTTGATTGTTAGAAAAAGAGGCAAAGATGTGGGATGTATGAGGGGTTTCGTGGAATTGAAAGAAAAGCTAGTTTCCGCTCCAATTATCACTGCACCAGATTGGTCAAAACCCTTTGAGCTAATGTGTGATACTAGTGTCGTAGCATTAGGGGCGGTCCTTGGTCAGAAGAAGGAATAGATTTTCACCCTATTTACTATGCAGTAAAGCCCTAAATGATGCACAAACAAACTACATAGTGACTGAACAAGAACTGCTCGTTGTAGTGTTTGTGTTTGAAAAGTTTCAGGCATATTTGTTGGGGACTAAAGTGGTGATGCACACAGACCATGCGGCACTCATATATATGATGACCAAGAAATATTCTAAACCCAGGCTTATTTGGTGGGTCCTGTTGTTGTAGGAATTTGACTTTGAAGTGAAGGATCATAAGGGATGTTAGAATCAAGTGGCCGACCATCTATTACACCTTGAGACAAATGGTCAGCTAGGAGTATATGAGGAGATTAATGATGACATCCCAAATGAACATATTTTGGCTGTGACCTACAACTTAACACCGTGGTTTGTGGATTTTGCTAATTAATTTGCAAGCAATATCATACCTGAGGGGTTGACCTTTCAGCAAAATAAAAGATCCATAAATTATGTTTGGTTGTTTTATTGGGAAGAGCCTTACCTTTCCCATAGTTGCATTGATGGTATAATCCATAGGTACATCCCCAAAGTGGAAATGGTACCAATTCTGGAGGCTTGCCATTCATCACCTGTTGGGGGCCATTATGGGAGCATTCGAACAGCGACAAAAGTGCTACAATGTCGATTTTATTAGCCTAGCCTGGATCAGGATACCCATGACTTTGTGAAACAATATGATAGGTGTCAATGAACAGGGAGTATTTGAAGGAGGCATGAACTTCCATTGACACCAATCTTAGAGGTGGAGTTGTTTGATGTGTGGGGGATCTATTTTATGGGTCCCTTAGTGAGCTCTTATGAAAACACATACATTCTGGTGGCAGCTGATTATGTCTTTAAGTGGGCTGAAGCTGTAGCATTACCCAACAACGAGGGGAGGAGTGTAACAACCTTTTTGAAGAAGCATATTTTCTCACGGTTTGGCATTCCTAGAGCTATCATTAGTGATGGAGAATCAATATTTTGAAATCAACTGTTCATCACTTTGCTAGCCAAGTACCCCTTATCACCCACAGGCCAATGGCAAAGTAGAAATTTCCAATTGGGAAATCAAATCTATCTTGACTAAATCAGTCAATGTGAACAAAAGAGCTTGGGCTCGAAAGTTAGATTATGCCTTGTGGGCATATTGGACTTCATAAAAGACACCGATTGGAATGTCTCCATACTGGCTTGTTTTTGGAAAATCTTGCCACCACCCTGTTGAGTTAGAACATAAGGCCTTGTGGGCACTGAAGAGCTTGAACCTTGATTGGGGGAGATCCGTCCAAGTGCGAGTGGAAAATCTATGTGAGTTGGATGAATTTAGAATACGAGCATATGAGAACGCAACTATTAATAAGGCTCGCATGAAGCATTACCATGATACAAAAATCTTGCTTTGAAATTTTATTCTGGGAGAATTAGTGTTGCTGTTCAATTCAAGAGTGAGGTTATTCCCAGGGAAGCTCAAATCTAGATGGTATGGACCATTTAAGGTGTCTTACATTTTTCGAAATGGTGCCATAGAACTTTAAGAAGAAGATGGGTCAAGTTCAAGGTAAATGGCCAAAGGGTAAAGAAATAATTTCGGAGTGTTGGATGAGGTTGGTCAAATAGAGGTCATGTAGCTGGATGAGGCATAGCACATAAGGATTCTCCATTGTGCCACAACGTTAATTAAGGCGCTTCTTGGGAGGCAACCCAAGCATTTTTACTTTAAACACTTCGATGCTTTGTTGTTTTTGATTTTTGTGTAGGTAGATTGGATTCAAGGAGAAGAAGTGCAAGGCATGATCGGCGCCAAACCGGCGGAACTTCAGTGCAAAGATGCAAGGCACCGTTGTACCGTAGGGTGTGAGTAGAATAAGGGGAGAACAGAGAAGAGACCGACAAATTGCTGGCGGAACGCTGATATCAATCTGTGAACTGCCATCAAAATGCCGGCTCTAGCCAGTGCACCTGGAAGTGTAGAGTAGGTTGGTGATCCAACCGGAAAAATCACCACTACCAATGTGTGAATCATTAGTAAGATGCCGGTTTTAGCCAGTATGCCTAGGAGTTAACATCGGTGTATCATTTGGTGGATCACCAATGCCAACTCGCGAGATGCCGTTCGATCGCCGATTATGAACTAGAGAACTAAATAGGTGATGATCACCGGCGCTCAAACTGGCTGATCACCGCTAAGCATAGATCTAGATATTCATTTTTATTAAAATATTGACTGGCCATTGACCAATCGACCCAAACACTTTAAACCCGCTCCAACTCCCCAAAACAACCTTTATTTTATTAAACCCTTCCTACTTTTCCAATTTCCCACACTTTTTCTTTTTCCCACCATCTCCTAAATTCCAAACAAACCACCTTTCCCACATAAACTCCATTACTATCCACCTTCCTCCTGCCCAATCACTTTCTCCTATCACTTAACATTTAAATACCTTTCCCCATTTGTCACGACCTAAACTTACACCTAGGTCGTAATGTCACGACCTGAGTGTAGACCCGGATTGTAGTCACGGGACAAGGGACCTCGAGAGACCCAAAGTCAACCAATGGCATAAGAATTCATTAACTCATTCAATAAACACGAAAAAACATAATTATAAACTTAGCGGAAGTATAAGTTAACATAACAACAGAATGAACATCTAAAGTTGAATACATGTTTAAGTCTGATAAACCTCTAATCTGGACGAGCTGATGGGACAATGCCTCCAACTAGCTTAACAATACTGAAACTAAAAATACAACCAAGATAACTGCAAGTCTAGTCCTCGAAAGATGAGGAATCACCAACCAAGCAGGTACTGACTCTGATAAATGACTACAAATGGGGCTGAACCTGAGAAGCGGATCCTGCATCATGATATGATGCAACATAGAAAGTATGAGTTCAGTACGTGGAATCTACCGAGTATGCAAGGTAATTAAAACCACTTAAGTAAATAAATCATTTAAAATATTCCATAACATATTGTAAGATTTTATGTGTAAATAGAAGACTATATGCATTCATTCTAAAATAGTACTCTTATAATAACATGACCCTGCATAGCTTTAGAACATCATGATTGACTTGAATGACTCAAAGCTGAAACATAACATTTATATCAAAAGATGAACAATGAGTCAATCCTTGCCTTATGAACATACATGCATAAGTAATCATCATGAGTAATGAAAATGCAAATATGAATGATATAGAAAGTGGGAGACTCGTCACTTAACCGACATACCATGATAGAGCTTGCGTGGTCCCAACTATCACACTCAAATGGGTAGAGCCGTTCATAACCTTGTCAGGGCAATGGACGATACCATGATATTGATATCAAGCTGAAGGGCCAATCTGGCCGGGGATAGCTCACAAGGGAGGTACCGATAATATAATAGTATCAACCTACGTTGGCGTGTAGTTTTAGGGCATAGGGTAATTGACCCTTAACCTGCTCGGTTCTAGACTCTTCTCCAAAAATATAAAATGCTCTACACTATATATAACGAAGCTCAACATCATCTATTTTACGAAGCTCAACATGAAATCGTGCATGACTAAACATCGTATGAAACGAAGTTCAACATTGTCTATTAACAAAGCTCATTAATGACATCATGCATAGACTCGATATCACATGAAAATGAAGGTCAACATTGTCCTTCGACAAAGCTCAATAATGCTATACATCTCCATTAAAAATTCATGCATATGAGAAGCTTTATTTCGAAACATACCACAAGCTCAATCATAGGTGGGAGAATCTACTCCAAATCATGTGGTAAGCTACAAGTAGAAATATTTATTCAACATAACACAAGCTAGAATTCAAAATAAAAATTGGGAAATTTCACTTTAAACAATGTGGTAAGCCTATGTCGGGAAAATCATCACTTTAATCAACATGTGGGCATCACCCAAAGCTCTATCACTCTGGAATCCAATCGATTAATTTAGGGAACAACATCAAAATCATAGGTAGTTTTAGAGACATTCTTTTCATTATCAACTTCATCATCATCACACATTTACGATAAATCACCTCTTTTATGAACTCTTCACCCATGGGCGTTTTAGATTCAAATGATAGAAAAAAAAATTATAAGGGAAAAACAATTTAGAATTTGCCCAAGCTTCATAAATCATCTATATAAATGCAATCTAATCATACCCATGAGTAGAGACTGAAAAATCCAGCAATTAAGTAAAAACCCATACTTGATCATAGATAATTTATCACATTTTGATAGGGATTGGGCATGGGAGTGGAAGAAAATACCCACTCATAGCCTTACATACCTGGGAATGGTGAATTCTAACACCCTCTAATATCCCAAACTGAAATTCCAATGGAAACCTTGAGATTTTGCCTTGAATTTCCTCTTCAAACCTTCAAACTTGCATGCATGAGAGTAATGGCTTAGGATAGGTTTTACCCTGCTAAAAACCCATTAAAAAGAGCCTTAAACAATGTAGTATTGGTCTTAGGAACTTAGTAAATTATGAGAAATCCCTTAGTAATTCGCGAAAAGTAACTGCCAGGTGACCCTGATAGGTGACCTGACGACTCATTACCAGGGCCAACGATCTGTTAGGTTGCTTGATGAAGGGCATACTCACGCACTTCGTAGACATAGTTTTCCCATACTTTACTATGTTTTGAGAACAAAATATGTGTGTTTGCATGTTTTTATGTTATATATTTGTGAAAATTATCTAACACATATGATTAGATATTTTCAGGGCTAAAAAGGGTGGATTTCAATGTATTTGAGGCTTATAGAATGAAGATGAAAAGAAGTTGAAGTTGTGGGCAAAGGTTGAGTTTGGAAGATGCAGAAATAGTGTACTTGACAAGTTTAGGGGATGACTCGTTACGTCTGGTAATTAGTCGTGAAGTCAGTCATGGAGACTGAGAAGAGAAATTTTGAGATAAATCCAGTGAAGGAAATGGAAGACATCACGAATCGTCAGGTGTTGGCACAACTCATTGTGAGAGAACTAGTAGGAATAGTCGGGTGCACTTGAACTTTGGAGAGTTAGACCATGAGGGGCCTAACGACTTATTCTCACGCACACGAGTCTTTAGGTGAACTGTTTCCACAACTGGTGATGCGGTAAGGCTTTCCAAATGGGAAAAAAGAGGATTTCCCACTTCAACTAGGAAAAGGAACTTTGAAATCCCAAGCCAAATTCATCAAGGAATGAGGAAAGAATCTAACTACTATAAATACCCTTTATTTTCATGTAATAGCTATCATGTGTTAAGAATCAAGCTTAAGATCAAGTTTCAAGTTCAAAAGTCTTCAAGTAGGATTAGAGTTTTAAGTCTCAAGTTTTTATATACAAGTTTGGTTTCTTATGTTTGGAACTTCGAGATGATTGTTGAATTGTTCCTCTTTATTGTTGCAATAATCAAGTGAGTTTCTTTCTATCAACGTTGTAAGTAATAATTTCTGCTTTTATTTATGAATTCTATTAATTTACTTATAAACATGATAGCCTAAAACCACCACAACTAGGGTTGTGGGAATGATAAATTAACACACATAGGTAAAATACCTAGTGATTTTCAGACGGAGTTTATGCATGTTTTGTTTCTTCCTTCGTTTTAATTGATTTTTAACGGTTGCAAACGTTAGAACTTGCCTTATTCTTACTTACCGGACCAAGAAAGTAATGAATGGAAAAAGGGATTAACAACTGAGATTTGAGGCTACTAACCCTTATCTATTAGCTTGAACTTGTCCGGGGATAGCTAATCCTATATTAAGGGTAAGGGTTAATTAAAGTACACCCATAGACGGACCAAGTTGGGTGGTGAAAATCATCTAGATAGTGGACCAACCATTTAGGTGAACCTACCTTACCAATATTGCATGCTAAGCACCAGAATAGCTCACTAGTATAAAATGACTTATAGTTATGAAGTCATGGGGAATACTTACCCTATTTAGTTGCATTAATTTGGATACAACAATCAATTTCTCAAAATAATTATTTATTACTTTAACAAATTCCCCTCTCTTAGGAAATAATTAACTAAAAAGCTTAAGCACTAGCATTCTTCTACATCCTTTCGTATTCTCTGTGGGGTCGACCCCAGCCTCTAGTTGGGTTCTTTATTGACAACGTCCGCTTCATACTTTCGAAGGAGGTGTGGTGTCAGCATTATCAGAAAGTGGCGCCGTTGCCGGGGAATACAGTTTAGGATTAGATTAATTTCTTGTGTTTAACTTTTAGTCTTTATTTCCTATTTTTCGTTTTTTTATTTTATCTTCAGACGTGTCACAAGTTAGCATGGTAAAACAAGCAGCTAAGATGTGACCACAGTCTCCATAGGTTTCTTGATGAAGTCTGAGTAATCAAGATACCTGTGTCGTTCCGTGACGTTAAATCAGGCGCTACTTGGGAGGCAGCCCAAGATGATTTTCTTTGTTTCATTTTTATATGTTTGTGCAAGTTTGTAGGTGATAGATCATGAGTTTCAACCAAAATTGAGCTTAAACATTGAAAACGAGGAGTAGAGGCCAAGGGAGTTGTTCTTGAACTCTATTACTTTATGCTTATTTGTTGTAGCACTAGGGATAGTAAACCAATTAAGCATGGGGTGGGACAACTGAACTTCATATTATGATGAATTTCCTTAATTGCTAAATTTTTACATGGTACGCCTAGTTGTTTTTTGGATTTATGACTTATCATGCATGCTTGTGGGTTTGTAGTATTTTTAGTTTTATTTTATTTTGGGTTCCTCCGGTTTTTATTTTCGGTACTTTTCCGGTGGATAGTCCCTTAGAACTAACTAGAAAGTCTAGATTTTTTTTTATCTTTTTAATTTTTAGTGATTGAGTCATGACTTTGTCCGATGATGGATGGATGTCGACCTTCTTAAGGGTAAATTAGTCATTAGGAAGAACAAAAACTTGGACCCTACGAATGCTAGCTGCTTCACTTTAGGTATCATTGAGACTTTATTAAATTCACTAAAAAATGCATGAAAAAGATAGAAACTCTTAGTCTTGTGGGAACTTAACTCTTGTACTTAAAAAAATAGGCTTAATTATGTTATGCATGCAATATGGATATATGTGTTTATGTGATCTTGATTTCCATTGTTAAACCATCGTGTGCCAATTTGTAAGGAATTTTTTTTTACATACTCCGTGCTTGTAAATTGATGTCTAGAACATGCCCGGTGTGTGTGCAAAGATAAATAAGAGTGATGGATTTAGGAAGTGATATAGGCATTTCTTTGGTAACCATATTTTTATCCTATTTTACCTACCTTGAATGTAATTATCCTAGTTAGCCATGTTGAGCCTTAGCCTATTCTTTTGATAGCCATATTTTAAGATTGAACCCTTTTTGTTGTATTGACTTGTATTTGATCCAAATGACTCCTAGAGCACTTTAATGAATTTTTTTTGTATGAAAGGAGCATAATTGGAAAAGTAAAGGGAAATCTAAAAAGTGCGGTGAATTGGAAGAAAAGAAAAAGGTGAAATTTTGCTAAACAAGGAGGGTGATTTTTTTTGTGGGAAAACAAAAAGAAGAAAGAGCTTTGAAAAAAATTGAAGATGAAACAAAAATTATGACCCTGGTCCTTCCTTGGATATTGTGAACCTCAACATAAGAAAAATGCTTAAGTTGAGGGTGACTAGAGTAGGGGTGCGTAAAGGGTGAGAACAACAGAAAGGAAAAGAAAAACAATGTGTGTGAATAAGCTCAATGATGAAAAAAAAATCCCCACTAGTCACCTAAGATGAAAAATTGAAAAATAAAAGGAGATATAAGGAGAAAATTTGGAAATTGAAGAATGTGCTTAAAAATCAAAGTCTTGTGAAGTATTAAAGTTCTTAGAAAGATTAGTCACTATCTTGACCAAATAGTTCCTACCCGTCCCTTAGCTTACATTACAACCAAAATTTAAGTCCTAATTGATCCTTGATTCATAGTTCTATATTAGCAGAGTATTACATTAAGGGCAAGCGTATGAGTCGTCTTTTGCATGCATGTTGAGTTCTTTGGAAGAGTGAGCGAAATTTGATATATTTATGCCCAAGTTGATATTGTTTTATGTCTTGTGTGGGAAAGGGCATCTCTCCAAATTGTGAGGGGCACAATGGTAAGACTTTGGTTTAATCTTGATTGCTAAATTACATATAAATCATATTGGCCCAAAATATGTCTTGATGAGTTGGTTATCAAAAGCTAAGTGATTTCGAACTTTGACATCTTAATGTTGAATCTATATACATGCTAGTGAGTTATTTGAGCTTCATTGATTTGTCTTATGATCGTAAGTGTAAGTATACTGATTCATAGGATTAATATTGTGCTTAATTGTTAGAAGGAAAGTAGTAGATTGTTCTAGGATGAACAATAGTTTAAATGTGGGGTGTTTATGAAGGGCGTACTCACGCACTTCATAGACATATTTTGCCCATACTTTACTATGTTTTGAGAACAAATTATGTGTGTTTGCATGTGTTTATGTTATATATTTGTGAAAATTAGCTAACACATGTGATTAGATGTTTTCAGGGCTAAAAAAGATGGATTTGAATGTATTTGAGGCTTATGGAATGAAGATGAAAAGAAGCTGAAGTCATGGGCAAAGGTTGAGTTTGGAAGATGCAGAAACAATATACCTGACAGGTCGAGGGGACGACTCGTTACGTCTAGTAACGAGTTGTGAAGTCAGTCGTGGAGACTGAGAAGAGAAATTTTGAGAAAAATCCAGTGAAGGTAACGGAAGACATTACGAATCGTCAGGTGTTGGCACGACTCTTTGTGAGAGCACTGGTAGGAATCATCAGGTGCACTGGAATTTTGGAGAGTTAGACCACGAGGGGCCTAACGACTCGTGACCATACACAACGAGTTGTTAGGTGACTCGTAGCCACAACTGGCGACACAATAAGTCTTCCAAAATGGGAAAAAAGTGGATTTCCCACTTCAACTAGGAAAAGAAACTTTGAAATCCCAAGACAAATTCATCAAGGAATAAGGAAAGCATCTAACTACTATAAATACCCTTTATTTTCATGTAATAGCTATCAAGTGTTAAGAATCAAGCTTTAGATCAAGTTTCAAGTTCAAAAGTCTTCAAGTAGTATTAGAGTTTTAAGTCTCAAATTTTTAGATACAAGTTTGGTCTTACGTTTGGAACTTCAAGACGATTGTTGAATTGTTCTTCTTTATTGTTGCAATAATCAAGTGAGTTTCTTCCTATCAACGTTGTAAGTATTAATTTTTTCTTTTATTTATGAATTCTATTAATTTTCTTATAAACATGATAGGCTAAAAATACAACAACTAGGGTTGTGGGAACTATGACAAATTAACACAGATAGGTAAAATACTTAGTGATTCTTGAACGGAGTTTATGAATATATTGTTTCTTCCTTCGTTTTAATTGATTTTTAACGGTTGCAAACGTTAGAACTTGCCTTATTCTTATAGAACAAGAAAGTAATGGATGGGAAAAGGGATTAACAACGGAGATTTGAGGCTACCAACCCTCATTTAATAGCTTGAACTTGTCCGGAGATAGCTAATCCGATATTAAGGGTAAGGGTCAATTAAAGTACACCAGTAGATGGACCAAGTTGCGTGGTGAAATCATCTAGATAGGGGACCAACCATTTAGGTGAACCTGACTTTCCTATATTGCATGCTAAGCACCGGAATAGCTCACTAGTATAAAACTCCTTGTAGTTATGAAGTCATGCGTAACACTTACCCTAGTTAGTTGCATTAATTTGGATACAACAATGAATTTCTCAAAATAATTATTTATTACTTTTACAAATTCCCCCTTCTTAAGAAATAATTAAGTAAAAAGCTTAAGCACAAGCATTCTTCTACATGCTTTCATATTCTCTCTAGGATCGACCCCAACCTCTAGTTGGGTTCTTTATTGATAATGTCCGCTTCATACATCCGAAGGAGGTGTGGTTTGAGCATTATCATTGCTCGTCAAGTACACTGGATGACCTACCCATTGGGTCTCATCAGGGATGACTTAACAACTCATCCCCCCATGACCACGACTGGTGGTCACCTCCCATCATGTACACTGCCTTAACATCAATGAAAATCATCCTACTAGCTCACAACTCACCTCACGGTCGTTGGGACAGATCACAACTCGTGGGATCCCTTCTGTTAAGTACACTGGTCAGCTCCTCCACTTAATTTCCCATACCACCCCACGATTGACATGATGACTCGTGGGGGCTGACCATGAGTCGTTACCTCGCTCGTGAGAACCTCAGTCCTTCCTTTCCCTCAGGCCTCTCCACGAGCCACTTGATGACTAGTGGGGTTTCCTCACGAGTCATCCAACGACTCGTCCTTTGCTTGCAACATAATTACACAATTTCTCCGTTCAACTCCCGGGTCCGATCTTTGAGCTCCCGGGTATAATAATATCTCCCCCTTGGAAACATTCATCCTCGAATATAAGAAACACACAAAAAATGCAGAAATATGAAATCATCATATGCAAATACTGATTATTAAAATCGAGAACTGACGGAATGACTACCTCCGAAAAGAAATACATAGTTGAACTGAATTCAGGCATCACATACATTTGTCACACATAATTCAAAGTTGCGCACATGAATTGAACATGAAAATTGATTAGATAATTAGTGAAAAAAACTGATACCTCAAACTAAAACTGAGCCGACAGGGAACAGGTGGGGGTATTTAGACATCATAGCCGCTTCAGCCTCCCACATATCTCCTTCAGCATGCTAGTTTCTCCACAACACCTTCACCGAAGCTACTTATTTATTCCTCAGCCTTCAAACTTGATGATCCAAGATTGCAACTGGAATTTCCTCATAACTGAGGCTATCTCCCACATCAATGCTTTCCACCGGGACTACTAAAGCTAGGTCACCTAAGCACTTTTTCAAGAGCAATACATGAATGACGGGATAAACGGAAGATAACTCTGATGGGAAGTCCAACTCATACGCTACCTTGCCATCTCTTCTCATAACCCGGTAGGGACCAATGTAGCGGGGATTGAGTTTTCCTTTCTTTCCAAACCGCATGACTCCCTTCATGGGGATATGTTAAGAAATACCCAATCATCAACTTCAAACTCCAAATCTCTTCTCCTCACATCCGCATATGACTTTTGACGACTCTGTGCAATTTTCAACTGGTCCCTTATCAACTGAATCATCTCCATAGCCTCGTGAATCAAGTCTGGCCCTATTATAGCTATCTCACCAACCTCAAACCATCTGATGGGCGATCTACACCTCTGCCCGTAAAGAGCCTCGAACGATGCCATTTGGATACTGGAGTGATAGTTGTTATTATAAGAGAACTCGACTAAGGGCAAGTGGTCATCCCAACTACCTTTAAAATCCATCACATAAGCTCCCAATATATCCTCTAAAGTTTGAATTGTCTGCTCCACCTGGCCATCCGTTTGCGGATGAAATGCTGTGCTGAGCTTAATATGTGTCCCAAGCCCTCTTTGAAAAGATTGCCAAAATTGAGAGGTAAACTGAGTACCTCGGTCAGAAATGATTGACAAGGGCACTCCATAAAGCTGGACCAACTCCCGAATACACAATTTGGCATACTCATCCGCTGAATTTGTGGTTTTGACTGGTAGGAAGTGTGCAACCTTGGTCAACCTATTGACCACCACCCAAATGGAGTCATATTGTCGGCGAGTATGAAGTAGGCCAGTAATGAAGTCCATGTTAATCTCTTCCCACTTCCATGTAGGAATGTTAATATCCTACAATAAGCCTCCCTACCTTTGATGCTCAACTTTCACTTACTAACAGTTCGGGCATTTGGCTACGAATTCTGCAATATCCTTCTTCATGACATTCCACCAATATATTTCCTGCAAGTCATGATACATCTTAGTAGTACCCAAGTGGATAGAATACCTGGATTCTTGTGCCTCATGCAATATACGATCCCTCAAGTTATCGACATCAAGGACACATAGACGACCCTGGTACAACAATACACTATCTCCCCCTTGGGAGAAGATCTCCACCTTTTGACTCCGCACTACTTCATTCAGTTTCCTCAAGATCGGATCCTAATCTTTCTTAGATTTGACATCAACTACCAAGGACAATTTTGATCCAGTTTGCACAACAACGCCGCCATCGGTCGAGTAGACCAATCTAACTCCCAACCTCGCAAGTCGATGGACATCCTTTACCAATTCTTTCTTTCCCTCCTCCATGTGAGACACACTCTCCATAGAGAGTCTACTAAGTGCGTCTGCTACTACATTAGCCGTACCCGGGTGGTAAAGGACACTCATATCATAGTCCTTAAGTAGCTCCAACCACCTCTTTTGCCGAAGATTGAGGTTTATCTGTGTGAACACATATTGAAAGCTCTTGTGATCCGTGAATACATCAACGTGGACCCCATACAAGTAATGTCGCCATATCTTCAATGCAAACACTAGCCCGGACAATTCTAGATCATGGGTCGGGTAATTCTTTTCATGAACTTTCAATTGTCTCGAGGAATATGCTATCACTTTCCCATGCCTCATCAATACACACCCGAGTCCGACTCGCGAAGCATTGCAATATACTACAAAACCATCAGTACCCTCAGGTAGGGTCAACACTGGTGCTGAAGTGAGTCGGGTCTTCAACTCTTGGAAGCTTTTCTCACAAGCCTCTGACCATTGAAACTTCACCTTCTTCTGAGTCAACTTAGTCAATGGTGCGGCAATAGATGAAAACCCCTCCACGAATCTCCTGTAGTAACCCGCTAGGCCTAAAACTCTCCTGATATCTGATGGATTCACCAGTCTGGGCTAGTTCTTTACTGCCTCGATCTTTTGAGAATTTACTTTTATGCCCTTACCTGATACCACATGGCCTAGAAATGCCACCGAGTCCAACCAAAACTCACATTTTCTGAATTTGCATACAGCTAGAGATCCTTGAGGGTCAGATGCACTATTCCCAAGTGAGCGGCATACTACTCCTCGCTCCGAGAGTATATAAGGATGTCAACAATGAATACAATCACGAACATGTCCAAATATGCCTTGAACACCCTATTCATTAGATCCATAAAAGTTGCAGGGGCATTGGTTAGTCAAAAAGACATAACAACAAATTTGTAGTGACCATAATAAGTCCTGAAAGCGGTTTTCAGGAAGTCACTCTCCCGAACCCTGAGCTGGGGACAATCGGATCTGAGATCAATCTTGGAGAAACACTTGGCACCCTAAAGCTGGTCAAACAAATTGTCAATCCTGGGTAAAGGATAGCTGTTCATGATGGTAACCTTGTTCAACTGCCGATAGTCAATACACATCCGAAGCGAACCATCCTTCTTCCGAACAAACAGCACTACTGCACCCCATGGAGACTTACTCAGCCTAATAAAGCCCTTATCTAATAGGTCCTTCAACTCTTTTAGCTGCGCTGGAGCCATTCTGTAGGGCGGAGTAGATATAGGTTGTGTGTCAGGAAGAAGATCTATACCAAAATCAATCTCCCGCTCGGGAGGGACACCTGGAAAATCATCAGGGAAGACCTCTGGATACTCACGTACTACTAGTACGAACTGGATAGTTGGGGTTTCGGACTCCACGTCCTTAACCCTAACTAGATGGTACAAACAACCCTTAGAAATCATCTTTCTAGCCTTATAGTAGGAAATATACTTACCTATAGACACAACTGGACTACCCTCCAATTCTAAGCCAGGCTCACCCAGAAATCTGAACTCTACTGACCGAGTCCTACAATCAACTGAAGCATAGCATGCAAATAGCCAGTACATGCCGAGACTAACATCAAAATCAGTCATGGCTAACTCTATCAAGTCTGCTGAGGTGACCTTATGAAGAACTGAGACTGGGAAATCTCTATACACCTGTCTAGCTATAACTGAGTCACCTACTAGAGTAGAAATTGAGAAGGGCTCTGATAAAACATCGGGACTGACTACGAAGCTACTAGCCACATAAGGTGTCACAAAAGACAAGGTAGCCCCCGGATCTAACAAAGGATATAAATCAACTTGAAAGACTCTTAACATACCGGTGACTACATCTGGTGAGACCTCCTACTCCTGATGAGTGGCTAAGGCACAAAATCTGTTCTGGCGCTGCCAACAAGCTATGCTAGTAGATGCCCCCTGATATGTTGTGCGTGGGGGTGGGGCTGCCGAAGTAGAAGCTGGGCCTCGGCCCCCGACCTGATACTATCTCGTAGTGAGACAATCTCTGAGCATATGTCCCAGCTACCCACATCCAAAACAAGCTCCTGAGCCTGCCAAACACTCGCCTGTGTGCCCTCGGCCGTACCTACGACAAGCTGGAATGCTGGAGTCTGCGGGCCTACTTCTTTGACCCCTCGAGCCTAACACTATGATCATGTCTGGGCCTAGATGGCAGACTCAGCGCTGAAGGTGATGGGGCTGATGAAATCTGGTGGGTCTGCTATCAGTGCCCACCACCAGATATCTACTGCGGGAATCTGTGGTCCTGAATCCTGGCCCTCTTGGCCTCCCTTTCCCTCGAATGTGTTGCCTCCATCTGTTGAGCTTACAACACATTGCAAGGGAAGTCCATGTCCTGATGGAGCATAGCTATCTTGCAATCCTTGTCCAAATATCCCGCTATACCATGCACAAATCTACTCACCCGCGCCCGCTGGTCGGTCACTAAATCCAAGGCATACTGAGACAGGCGGGTGAACTCAAGGGTGTACGCTTGAACAATCATCCTTCCTTGCTTCAAATTCACAAATTCAGCTGCTTTCAACTCCCTCATCTCTCAAGGGTAGAACCGATGGAGGAATCCAACTTGAAATTCCTCCCACCTAACCGGACCTACTCCAACGGCCCTAGTGTCCTTCCACTGGCGGAATCAAATATGCGCAACCCCGTTCAACTGGTATGAGGCAAACTCCACGCACTAAACACTGCTTACCCCCATAACCTGGATGATCTTGACAATATCATCAATGAATCGTGTGGGTCCTCATCTACCTTGGAACCCAGAAACTCCGGCGAGTTCATCCTTAAGAACTCCCTGACTCGAGCCGCTGCTGCATTTCCATTTTGCTGAACATGCGCAATGGCCTGCTGATTAACATGAGAAGTCAAGGCCTGCGAAAGCATCTGAATGGCAGCTCGAAACTCAGTGTGAGCGGCTGGCTCCGGTGCCTGAGGCTCCTGAATTGGTGGGGCTGGCTAATGCTCATGACTGTTTCCATCCTCGTGGCCTTCACCACCTCCATTCATCCTACCATTTATCCTTCAAGGAGCCATGATTCTGCAATCGCGAATAACATGAATTAGAAGGATAGAAAGGATTTTCATCACACGACATAAATCATGAATGAAAGGGAACATTTCCTAAAATGCTAGTAGCCTCTCCGTCATAAGTGTGGCGTGCTTCACACCCATGAAAAACTCTACCTACCATGGCTTTCAGACTCCCTAGGACATATCAAACCTATGGCTCTGATACCAAGTTTGTCATGACCCGAGCATAGACTCGGATCGTAGACATGGGACAAGGGACCCCGAGAGACCCCAAGTCAACCCATGGAATAAGCCATCACTAACTCATTCAATAAACATGAAAAACATAATTATAAACTTAGCGGAAGTCTAACTTAACATAACAACAGAATGAACATCTGAAGTTGAATACATGACTATGTTTTATAAGCCTCTAATCTGGATGCTTATGGGACAATATGCCCAACTAGCTCAAAAATACTGAAACTAAAAATACAACCAAGATAACTGAAAGTCTAGTCCTCGAAAGATGAGGACTCACCAACCAAGCAGGTACTGACTCTTATAAATGACTATGAACGGGGCTAAACCTGAGAACCAGATCCTACATCATGAAATGATGCAGCATAGAAAGTATCCGGTCAGTACGTGGAATGTATTGAGTATGCAAGGTAATTAAAATCGATTAAGTAAATAAATCATTTAAAACATTCCATAACATATCATAAGCTTTTAAGTGTAAATAGAAGGATACATGCATTCATTCTGAAATCGTACTCTTATCATAAGATGACCCTGCATAGCTTTAGAACATCACGATTGACTCGAATGACTAAAAGCTGAATCATAACATTTATATCGAAAGTTGTACAATGAGTCAATACTTGCCTTATGAACATACATGCATAAGTAATCATCATGAGTAATGAATATGCAAATATGAATGATATAGACAGTGGGAGACTCGTCACTTAACTAACATACTACGATAGAGCTTACGTGGTCCCAACTATCACACTAAAATGGGTAGAGCCGTCCATAACTGTCACGCCCCGCCTTGGGAGGCATGACTGGCACCTGGTGCCCTACTAAGACCTGGACTGCTGGACTACTGAGCCTAAGCACTTCTGGTGCCAGGCTGGCTATAACTCTGGATTCATGGAACCAACGGGCTATATAACGGCTGTAAATACAGCCGCCAGTTGACTAGGCCCATAACCACCTGTAAGAAAACAACTGAATCAATAGGTAACCTATGCTGGCCGATAAGGCCACCATGCTATCTAGTTATTTCCGAATTAAGAAAACAAGTGCTAAACTGCTAGGTGACCGACAAGATCACCACTACCACTGAATAAGGCCCTACACGGCCATCATAAACAAACCAAAACATACACTCGGCCCCACACGACTGGTACAGCTAACCACAGGGAATATACAATCTGCAAGCCACTAAGAATACTGATAAGATGGTCGGGACAGGGCCCCGACCTACCCATACTGTACATCAAAAGAAAAGGAATAAACCTCTAGCTGTCTAGCTCCAGATGACAGGAGCTGATGACTCTGTGTGCTGGCTGGAATTACGAGGGATCGGCTCCTCGTCTATGAGTACTTGTAGGCAAATAATGCAGCGCCCCCAAATGGGCGTCAGTACCTCTAATACCGAGTATGCAAAAGCAAAACTGAATATAACTGAAGATAAATAATATACTGGTAGTTACTGAAATGATAGAGGATAGCTAAAGCCATCTGGATTAGCAGAATCTATACCGAGCTTAACTATACTGGAAAGACGATAAGAATCATACCTGTTGATGCGGCGTCCTGCTAATTATCAACTTAATAAGTGACATATACACATATACATATATATATATATATATATAGCATACAAGAACCTATACCAGCCCCCATAAGCTGGAAGGTGCCAATCAACACGCAATCTATATACTCCTACCCGGGCCAAACCATCAAAAAATAAATTCATTCCACTCCCCTAATAACTATGAGCACCCCGTCGGCCCCCTGGGTATGCAGCTTGGGCTCTCTAGGCCCCTTACTATAACTGCATCTGAGTCCGGAGGACTCCTCTAACTGTAATATGAGATTCTTATCTGTAATCTTTAATCTGCGCCATGGGCGCAAGTGCTCGACAGGGTATACTGTAATGCTGATCAGCCTGCTATGGGGGATGCTGCATCCCATCTTCGTCCCACTGCTGATGGCATGCCGCTGCTTGGAGTGATATATTCTCACCCTCTGGCGGGCGAGTCGACACAACTATTAGCCCTGGGGCGGCAAGGAAGCACTAAGGGTGCCCACATAACACAAACGTGAGCGGTGTTCTGAATTACCGCTCTGTTGTCCTCTGTTTCTGCTACATGAACGGCTAAACTGGCTAATTTGTGCATTTCTCTGGCCAACTCCCGCTTCTCAGGCTGCAAGTACGCCAAACTCCCCATGGATTTGCGGCTGAGGGCATCTGTTACTACGTTGGCCCTTCCCCGATGATACAAAATGTTCACATCATAATCTTTCAATAACTCCAACCAGCGACTCTGCCGAAAATTCGACTCCCTCTGAGTGAAGATATACTGTAGGCTCTTATGGTCAGTGAAAATATCCACATGGACACCATACAAGTAATGTCTCCATATCTTTACGGCGTGGATTACCGTGGCTAGTTCCAGGTCATGGGTGGGATAATTCTTTCATGTTTCCTCAACTGTCTGGAAGCATAAGAAATTACTTTACCATGCTGCATCGACACGCATCCTAACCAAACACCCGAAGCATCGCAATATACTACATAACCCTCTATACCTTCTGGCAATGCTAACACTGGGGCGGAGGTTAATCTGTCTTTCAATTTTTGGAAACTCTTTCTCACATGCCATTGTCCACTGAAACTTTACTGCTTTCTGCGTCATCTTAGTCAGAGGTGCCGCTATGGTTGAGAATCCTTCAACAAATATTCTGTACTACCCTGCTAATCCCAGAAAACTGCGGACTTCGGCCGCAGTGGTAGGTCTGGGCCATGTTTTTACTGCTTCTATTTTCTGCATGTCTACCTGTATACTAGCATCCAACACAATATGCCCCAAGAAAGCTACTGAGTTCAGCCAGGATTCACATTTGGAGAACTTGGCATACAACTGACGGTCCCTGAGAATCTGAAGCATGGTCCGCAAGTGATCCTGGTGATCTTCCTCTGAGCAAGAATACACCAGAATATCATCAATGAATACTATCACGAACAGGTCTAGGTACGGTCTAAAGATATTATTCATCAGGTCCATGAATACTACGGGAGCATTCGTCAGCCTAAAAGACATAGCTAGGAAATGAAAGTGGTCGTATCTGGTCCTGAAGGCAGTCTTTGGAATGTCCCTTTCACGAACTCGGACCTGATGACATCCATACCTCAAATCGATCTTGGAGAAATATCTGGCCCTGTGTAACTGATCAAATAAATCATGCGGAGTGAGCCATCCTTCTTTCTCACAAATAGAACTGGCGCAATCCAAGGTGAAGTACTTGGCTTGATAAAGCCCTTATTTAACAGATCTTTTAGCTGCTCCTTTAATTCTCTAAGTTCAGAAGGAGCCATACGATATGGGGGAATTGATATGGGCTGAGTGCCTGGTAGCAAATCAATTGCAAAATCTATCTCTTTTTCTTGAGGAATACCAGGTATCTCACCTGGGAACACGTCAGGAAATTCATTAACCACTGGAATAGACTGGAGCGTCGGAGGCTCTACCCGAACATCCTGGACTCTATGTGGTAAATACATCCCTTAGCTATCAACTTCCTCGCTTGAAGGTAGGAAATAAACCTACCTTTTTGTGTAGTTGTACTGCCCTTCCACTCTCGTACTGCCTCCCTTGGAAAGTTGAATTGGACCGTCTTGGTCCAACATTCTACGTCGGCATAGCATGGCACCAACCAATCCATATCGATAGTGGCATCGAAATCAATCATCTCTAATTCTACTAGATCTACTATGGTCTGAAGATCATCAAGCTCTACTGTACACCCTCGATAAACCCTTCTGGCTATAACGGAGTCATCGATGGGTGTAGATACTGAAAAGGGCTGCTGAAGCAATTTTGGTGCAACACTAAACTTTTGAGCCACAATTGGGGTAACATAGGATAGAGTAGACCCTGGATCAATCAATACATAAGCAGGGTGTGAACAAATATTCATCATACCTATTACCACATCTGGAGACGTCTATGAGTCTTGTATTCCTGGAAATGCATAGGTACGACTTGGGCCCCTACCTGAACTAGAGGCCCCTGATCTATCTCGGCCTCAACCTGCTGGACCTGACGGATTACGCCCTGTCGAGGCTGCTGGAGCTCGCGGCCCTTCTGATGCCCTGTCCTGGCTATCTCGGCTACCTTGTGCCCTGACTGGACAGTCTTGCATCATGTTCCCCTCCTGCCCGCATATGTAACACCTTGTGGAGCCATATCTACAAGCTCCAGTGTGAGGCCGACTGCAAATAGGGAAGGGTGGGGGTGTGTATCTACTTTGCTCTACCCTCCTCTGCTGAGGTGAATCTACCATTCGGGAACTGCCGCCTGACTCTAATTGTCCCCGGCGGATGAATCTACCCCTCTGCTGCTGAGTTGGAGGTGGGGGTCTAGGTGGCCTATCTGATAGCCATGGCCTAGGCCCTCTCCGAATCTCCCCATGAATCTTGTCTGATCTATCTTTGCGGCGCTGTTTCAGGTTTATTCGTCTGCTATCCTACTGCCGCTGTCTAAGGCCATCAATAGTCTGGGCAAAAGCCCGTACCTGAGCAATGTCCATATCTTCTAGCAACGTGGCTGTCATGCATGCCTCAATATATTCCGGGTTCAGACCCATAATAAATTAGTCGACTCTAGATGACATGGTGTCCACAAAAGCTATAGAATAGTGGGCTAAGGAATCAAATTGTAGGGCATATTCTCGTACGCTCCTCGCCCCCTGATCTAAGTGCATGAACTGGTCCATCCGGGCCTGCCGGAACTCCCGTGGCAAATAACGATCCAGGAAAGCCTCTGAAAAGCTGGACCAGGTCGGAGGGGCAACATACCTCCCTCGAGACCTTTCCCAGCTCTCGTACCACAACACAACAATATCTCACAACCGGAATACTGCTAACTCAACTGATTCTGTAGGTGTTACATGCATGACCTGGAAGATTCTCTACATCTGGTCTAGGAAGTCCTGGGGGTCTTCTACCTCATCCCACCCTGAGAACTGTGGGGGACCTAGTGCCAAAAATTCCCTGACCCTCGAACTACCAGGTCCATCTGATGGCTCCGCTGTTACGGGTGGCACTTGCTGGCGCTGAGTAGCCATCATTTGCGCCAGCATAACTACTGCACTGCGAATTTCCTGGTCGGTTGGTGTAAGTACAGGAACTGTCGGAGGCGGTGTCACCTCGAGTGGCTCCTGGTGGGGCGGGAACTGCTGAGAAAGTTGAGATGACGCCTTTGTATCGCCCTTAGATTGGGCTGATTCTAGGTAAGGCTGAGGCATCCTTCTGGTGCCTTCTCCTACTGCGGTATCCAATCTTCTACCAGTGGCAGGGTGTCACTAGTCTTCCATTTTAATATGTAAACAAAGAGTATGATAAGTTTTAGGGACTCAACCCTATACTGTACTGCTCTATGGCACGACTGAATATGAATAAAGAGTAACCATCCTATTATGCCTTGCAGCCTTCTGCCTATAGTATGAGGTGCACAACACATCCATAGACAAGACTCTACTTAGCACGGCTTGCCGACTCCCTGGGACACGACCTGCTCTGATACAAAGTTTGTCACGCCCCACCTTGCGAGGCATGACTAGCCCCTGGTGCCCTACTAGGATCTTGACAGCTGGACTACTCAGCCTAAGCACTTCTGGTGCCAGGCTAGCTCTAACTCTTGCTTCAAGAAAACGACGGGCTATATAACGGCTGTAAATATAGCCTCCAGCTGACTGGGCCTATAGCCACCTGTGAAAACAACAGCTAACCAGAACAACAGTAGTATAAAGGAACCTGTGCGGGCCGACAAGGCCACCATGCAGTCTAGTTACTTCTGAATCAAGAAACCAGATGCTAAAATACTGCATGACCGAAAAGGTCACCAGTACCAACTAGGTAAGGCCCCACACAACCATTATAAACAAGCTAAAACATACACACGACCTCACACTACTGGTACAGCTAACCACAGGGAATATACAATCTGCAAGCCTCTAAGAATACTGATAAGATGGTTGGGACAGGGCCCCGGCCTACCCATACCGTGCAACAAAAGAAAATAAGTAAACCTCTAGCTGTCTAGCTCCGGATGACAGGATCTGATGACTCTGTGTGTTGGCTGGAATTACGAGGGATCGGCTCCTCGTCTATGAGTACCTGCAGGCAAGTAATGCAGCACCCCAAACGGGCGTCAGTACTACTAGTACCGAGTATGCAAAGCAAAAACTGAACAAAACTGAAGATAAGAACTAGTATTGATAGTTCTGAATAGAAGAAAATAGCTAAGACTATCGGGGATGGCGAAATCTGAAATGAGCTTATCTGTACTGAAAAAACAGGTGGAAGTCATACTTGTTGTTGCGGTGTCCTGCTATTTATTAATCTAATAAATAACATACATATATATATATAGCATACAAGGACCTATACCAGCCCCCATAAGCCGGAAGGTGACAACTAACACGCAATCTATATACCCCTACCCGGGTCAAACCATCAAAAAATAAAGTCACTCCACTCACCTAATAACTACGAGCACCTTTACTGGCCCCCTGGGTATGTAGCTTGGGCTCTCTTAGCCCCTAAAAATAACTGTATCTGAGTCCGGAGGACTTCTGTAACAGTATCTGATTCTGGAGGACTTCTGTAACTGTTTCTGATATCTATAATCTGTGCCCTAGGCGCAAGCGCTTGACAGGGTATACTGTAATGCTGATCAGCCTGCTACGGGGAATGCTGCATCCCATCTTCGGCCTACTGTAAACGGCATGTCACTCCTTGGAGTGACGTATCCTCACCCTCTAGCGGGCGAGTCGACACAGATATTAACCCTGGGGCAGCAAGGAAGCTCTAAGGGTGCCCACATACAATAATTAAGTCTCTACAAACAACAAAAATCACAAATAGCACATAAACTGAAGCTGAGAATGATAACAACATACTTTAACATTCTGTTCTGAAATTCATACGAAAATATACTGATCCTTATAATATTAATATTTATACTCTGGTCCTCTGCTCTGAATGTTGTATTGAAAAGTACTAAATCTGATACTGGGCTATACTGGGTCTAGAATATTATCTTACCATCTGGAACTTATTTACTGACTTTTATTCTGAGCTTGGCATAACTACACAAAACAGACTTACTGAATTCATACTAAGCTCAATACTCGACTCCTGGAATTCTTTTCTGGAATTTACTCAATTTTACTAAGCTAGAATTACTAACTTTCCGAAGAAACTGACTTTACATACCTTAGTTTTTGATTTCCCGGCTAACTGGCGTAATTCAGCCAATACTCCGCTATTTCTTCCAATTGCATTCATATTTATAACAATTAGGACTAAATTCAATAATATCCTGGAAGAAAACATCACTTTAAATATATATATCCCAAATTTGACTTATTGATAAACGGCCGAAAACTCGCTATTTCTCGAAAGTCCAGAAGGGAGAAATATTCACTTTAGGGCTAGGAGTATACTAACACTAATTTGGAGAAATTCCACTTACCTTAGCTCGGTAGGACGATGATTCGCCGGCCGAATTTCATGAAACTAACTCCGCAGGAATGCTCCCGGTAGCTTAATACTCCACTACCTAAGATTAATTCGAGTTTTGACTGCGTTTAATAGCCTAAACGTAAGGAAATTTCAATGGATCCTCCGTACCCTCTGTTTTCTGGTCATGTTCTGGAAATATAAGTGTGTAATGAAGCTAAAAACTGAAGTGGGGCTTTATATAGTGGAGCTTGGACAAGCCCTCCGTGGCACGTTGGCCATCGCGCAGGGGCAGCCTCTGTGACACGCTGCCTATCGCGGAAGGGCTTTGCCCGACTTCCTCTTTAAGTTGCATTTGTCGAATGCGATTTATAAGTCGCATTTGTCTAATGCGATTGATAAGTCGCATTTGCCTTGCGATGCTCCGACTTGGCGCTTGTCCGATCTTCCCCCGGGCCTTTTCCTAGCATGTATGGCATTCTAAAACTCATAACCAACATGCAAATAGGCCATCTAAATGTCTAGAATTTACGGGGTGTAACAGCATGGAACCTAACTCTGAGGGAGAGTCCAACTCATACGCTACCTTACCAACTCTTCTCATAATTCAGTAGGGACCAACATAATAGGGAATGAGTTTTTCTTTCTTCCCAAACCGCATGACTCCCTTCATGGGAGATACCTTAAAAAATACCCAATCATCTATTTCGAACTCCAAATCTCTTTTCCTCATATCAGCATGTGACTTTTGATGACTCTGAGCGGTTCTTAGCCTGCCTTATCAACTGAAACTTCACCATAGCCTCGTGAACAGAATCAGGCCCTATCATAGCTGCCTCACCAACCTCAAACCATCCATTCTGCCCATAAAGTGCCTCAAATGGTGCCATCTGGATGCTAGAATGATAGTTGTTGTTGTAAGAAAACTCAATTAGGGGCAAAGGATCATCCAAACTAACTTTGATGTCCATCAAACGTGCTCTCAACATGTCCTCGAGAGTCTGGATTGTTCATTTCTCTTGGCCATCCATCTGCGGATGGAAGGCGGTACTGAGCTTAACTTGAGTCCCAAGCCCCTTTTGAAAAGATCGCTAAAACTGGGAGGTAAATTGAGTACATCGGTCTGAAATAATAGACAAGGGAACTCCATGTAACTAAACCAACTCCTTAATATATAGGTTGGCATAATCATCCACTGAATATGTGGTTTTGACCGATAGAAAGTGTACAGCCTTGGTCAACCTGTCTACCACTACTCATATAGAATCATACTGTCGGCGAGTACGAAGTAGGCATGTGATGAAATCCATATTAATCTCTTCCCACTTCCAAATGGGAATGCTAATACACTGAAGTACGCCTCCTGGCCTTTTCATGCTCAACCTTCACTTGCTGACAGTTCGGGCATTTGGCTAAGAATTGTGCAATATCCCTCTTCATTCCATTCCACCAATATATTTCTCGCAAGTCATGGTACATCTTAGTTGCATCTGGATGAATAGAATACCTAGTTCTGTGTGACTGATGCAGTACTAGGCTCCTTAAATCATCCACATCTGGAACACACAAACGACCCTGGTACCACAGCACACCGTCTCCTCCTTGGGAGAAGACTTCTACCTTTTGACTTCGAACGGCTTCCTTCAGCTTCACCAAAATCGGATCCTCATCTTTACTAGCTTTCACATCAGTCACCAAGGACGATTATGATCCGTTTTGCACAACAACACCGCCATCGGTTGAGTCGACCAACCTAACTCCAAACCTTGCAAGTCGATGGACATCTTTTGCCATCTCTTTCTTTCCTTCCTCCACGTGGGACACACTTTCTATAGAGAGCCTACTAAGTGTGTCCACTACCACGTTAGCCTTTCCCATATGGTAAAGAATACTCATATCACAGTCCTTGAGTAGCTCTAACCACCTCCTTTGCCGTAATTTAAGGACTTTCTACATGAACACATATTCTAAGCTCTTGTGGTCCATAAATAAATCCACGTGGACCCCATACAAATAATGTCGCCATATCTTCAATGTGAATACTACCACGGAAAATTCTAGATCGTGGGTCAGGTAATTCTTCTCATGGACCTTTAGCTGTCTGGAGGCATATGCTATTACTTTTCCCCGCTGCATCAATACACATCCGAGCACGATTCTTGAAGCATCACCATACACAAAAAAACCATCCATACCCTCAGGTAGTGTCAAAAT
The DNA here is from genome assembly GCA_035772735.1 of Datura wrightii. Classification (NCBI taxonomy): domain Eukaryota; kingdom Viridiplantae; phylum Streptophyta; class Magnoliopsida; order Solanales; family Solanaceae; genus Datura; species Datura wrightii. Next base: position 16,189,805 of record JASDFA010000003.1, read on the forward strand.
CGAGGCAGTAGTGAGTCGGGTCTTCAATTCCTGGAAGCTCTTTTCACAAGCCTCCGACCATTGGAACTTTACCTTTTTCTGAGTCAACTTGGTCAAAGGTGCTGCGATGGATGAGAAACCTTCCACAAACCTCCGATAGTAGCCGGCTAAACCCAAGAAACTCCGAATATCCGAAGGATTCACCGATCTAGGCAAATTCTTCACCGCTTCAATTTTCTGAGAATCTACTTTTATGCCCTCGCCTGATACTACATGGCCTAAATATGCTACCGAGTTCAATCAAAACTCGCAGTTGTTGAACTTGGCATACAACTAACGATCCCTAAGGGTCTGAAGCACTACTCTCAAGTGAGCAGCATGCTCCTCCTCGCTTCGAGAGCATATAAGGATGTCGTCGATGAACACGATCACGAATATATCCAAATATGGCTGGAACACCCTATTCATCAGGTCCATAAAAGCTGCAGGAGCATTCGTTAGTCCAAAAGACATAACTACAAACTCATAATGGCCATACCGAGTCCTGAAGGCTGTCTTCAAGATATCACTCTGCCGAACTCTGAGCTGATGATAGCTGGACCTGAGATCTATCTTGGAGAAACACTTGGCACCCTAAAGCTGATCAAACAAATCATCAATCCTGAGCAAAGGATACTTGTTATTGATGGTGACCTTTTTCAATTGCTGATAGTCAATGCACATCTGAAGTGATCCATCCTTCTTCCAGACAAATAAAATTAGTGCACCCCATGGATACTTGCTCGGTCTAATGAAGCCCTTATCTAGTAGGTCCTTCAACTGATCCTTCAATTCCTTTAGCTCGGTTGGAGCCACCCTTTATGAAGGAATAGAAATAGGCTGCGTATCGGGTAAGTGGTCAATACTAAAATCAATTTCCCTCTCAGGAGGAATACTCGACAAATCATCAGGAAAGACCTCCAGATACTCACACACAAACAGAACTGACTAGATAGTCGAGCTCTCGGACTCAACATCCTTAACCTTAATTAAGTGATACATGCGACCCTTAGAAATCATATTCCTAGCCTTAGGATATGAAAATCAAACTGCTGGTACCGCTGAACTACCCTTCTACTCCAAGACTGGTTCCCTCGAAAAGCGGAATTCCACCGTACGGGTTCTACACTTAACAGAAGAATAACATGCAAACAACTAATCCATGTCCAGATTGATGTCAAAGTCAGTCATAGCAAACTCTACTAAGTCTGCGGAGGTGACCTTATGCAATACTATAATGGGGAAACCTCTATACACTGGCCTAGCTACAACTGAATTGCCGACTAGAGTAGAGACCGAGAATGGTTCTGACAGGATTTTAGGGCTAACTCCAAAACTATTAGCAATATAAGGGGTCACAAAATACAAAGTAGCTCCTGGATATAACAAGGCATAAGCATCAATATGGAAGACGTGCAACATACCAGTGACCACACCTGGTGAAGCCTCCTGCTCCTGGGGGTACTAAAGCATAAAACATGTTTTGGCGCCGACCGCCTACTAAACTAGTAGAGGCACCTTGCTGAGGGAGGCGTGCTATTGGAGCGACAAAACTGGCCACTATCACACGGGCTCTATCGACCCCTGATCTGGATAAGGGGAAATTCTTAAGTCTTTGTCCGGGTTTGCCACACACGAAGTAACCATCTAAGCCAACTAAGCACCTCCCAGGGTGATTCTTGCCACACCCTACACAAATTGGGAGAGAGCGCTCCACCTGCGTGCTATCCTAGCATCTTGACTCTAAAGCTCTACTCCTTCGATCTTCTCTAAATCTAGATGGCGTGCTGGCTGATGATGGAGATGGAGCGATACACCCGTGTTGGGACTGCTATTGCTTTCCACCCCCTGACCGGACTTGAGAAGTCCTATAGCTGTCGGTCCTGACCCTGTTGGCCTCCCTCTGCCTTCGGTAGACCGAATCCATCTACTGTGCATGCAACACAATGCAGGGAAAGTTGATATCCCGATGTAGCATGGAGATCTTGCAATCCTTGCCCAAATAATCCACCACCCCATGTACAAAATGACTCACCCGATCCCTCTGGTCCACCACCAGTTCTGGAGCATACTTGGATAATCGGGTAAACTCCAATACGTACTCCTGAACGGACATGTCACCCTGTTTCAAATTAACAAACTTGGCCACCTTGAGCTCCCTCATCTCCCAGGGAAGAACCAATCCAAAAATGTCGCGTGGAACTCTCCCCAACTTATCAGGCCTGCACCCACTGCCTTTACATCTCTCTATTGCTTGAACCATATGTGAACCACCCCCTTTAGTTGATAGGAGGTCAAGTCAACACACTCCCCATTGTTCACCCCCATAACCTGGGTGATCTTCAGAATCTCCTCAATGAAATCATGTGCATCCTTGTCCACCTTCGACCCTGTGAACTTAGGAGGGTTCATTCTAAAGAAATCCCTCATCTTAGCCGCCGCTGCATTTCTATTTTAAGGGTAATGCACCACTGTCTAATTATGAACCTGGACAGCCATGGCCTGTGCCAGCATTTGAATCGCTTCCCTAAACTCACCGTGGGCAGCTGGCTCTAGTGCGTGCTCCTCGTGAACGGGTGGGGCTGGTTGATGCTTGTCACTATTGGCACCCTCATGATCATTGTTGTTACCATTTCTTCTGGCGTTCACTCGGCATGGAGGCATGATTCTAAAAACACGAATAACACGAATTAGAAGGGTAAGGACTTTCATCGCACGACATAGATCACAAAGAAGGGAAAATTTCCTAAACATTTTGTATCCTCTACGTCATAAGTGTGGCGCGCTTCACACCCATTGAAAAGACTCTACTTAACGTGGCTTTTAGATACCCTAGGAAACATTAAAACTATGGCTCTAATACCAAGTTTTTCACGACACGAACGTACACCCAGATCGTAAACACGGGACAAGGAGTCCCGAGAGACCCCAAGTAAGCCCATGGCGTGAGCATACATCTAAGTCATTCACATAAGCGAAAGACTTAACATAAGGGAACAAAATCATGACATAATAATGGAGAAAACTCAATACATGATCCATATATGATGACTAAATACAACTTATAGTTTGAAAAGCCTCTAATCATGAAAGATGGGTTGATGAGACAATACCCCAACTAACCCTACAATACGTAAACTGAAGAGAACAATAGAGTCTGAACATTTGGCCCTCGGAGCATGAGGACACACCAAATAAGCTAATAGCAAATTCTAAAGAGCTACTGAGGAGGGTGAGCCTGAGAGACGGGTCTTGTTTAATGAAATGATACAACATAGGAAGTATGCGGTCAGTACGTGGAATGGTTCGAGCGTGCAAGGTTAGTAAAACAGACATTTAAAATATATAGAACTCATAAATGATTAAAAGAGTAGGACATCATGCTCATATCGTAAACATCAAAACATAACATAAGGCTCAAGGTTTTCAAAACATTCGTAATACATCATAATCATAAACATAGGAGAAAAGCTTTACTTAACATGACTTGAGACGAAATACACAATCATAGCATGCATACATCATGAGGAATAGTGGGAGATTCTCTTAACCGACATACCCCATCTGAGAACACATGAAGTTCGACTTGTAAACCTAGTTGGGAGGTTGTTCATACCTTGCCAAGTGTAGAACCATAAAAGGCATGATATCACCATAAAAAGGGCCATTTTGGCTGGGGACAGTCACAAAGGAGGTCCTAACATACCTACGGTGGCACGTAGTTTATGAGATATGGGGTTAACCTGAGTCTTGAACCTACTTGGTGTTCGATACTACTCCCAAAAAATATATGGTGCTCATAGTATAACATGCATGAATTCATAGGCTAGTTAAATCATGATACTCATAAACATACTTGTACATACGTTAACTAGTCGTGAAACTAGGCCCGTCAATCGGCCAAAACATAATTCATGAATAATAAAGTTCATACATACTTGTAGATCATGCATATAACTTGAAATCCATAAAATCATGATGGGTAATTGATTAAATCCATATTTTTAAATCATAATTCATGTTGGGCTTGTAAATATCATCAATTAAAGAGAAGATCATAAATTGATTCATCATGGGTCATGTATAATTAGGCTAAATTTCAAGCGAATTCAATAATTGATAACATTATAAATAAATTAAATTACAAATTCTAATCAAAACCCCACAGAATACGATAAGGTTTGAAAATCACAAAGCCCATTAACAATCATTAGATTTTAATATAAATCTACATCAAACCCAATAAACTTTTGATAGGATTTTCATGAAATCATAGATTATGGGCATGGGTGTGAAAGGAAATACCCATTGATAGCCTTACATATCTGAAAACAACTGATTCTTAACCTCCCTAGAATGCCCAAGTAGGAATTGGAAGGATTTGAAGAGGAAAGCCTTGAATCACCTTTGGTCACCTCTCTATACTCTTGCATACATGAATGAGGACTTAGAATAAATTATCCCTCTAAAAACCCACCTTTCATAAGCTAAACGACGTAGTTTAGGCCTTAGGACATTTAGAATTTACGAAAAGGCCCTTACTATTTCGCATAAAATAACGGTCAGGTGGACCTAATGGATGACCTAACGACTCGTCACTGGGGAAGATGACTAGTCATGCTGCTCGTCAAGTACACTGTCTAATCTTGCCTTCTGGCATCGGGACGGGCCACCCCACGATTCCTCATGAGTGACCACGACTCGTGGTCCCTAATCGTTGGGTACACTGCCAACGCAATTTCCTTTAATTACCGCCCTTGACCATGGCTGACCTCACGATTCGTGAGGACTGATCACGACTAGTGGTCAGATCCATGGTGACTTAGATCTCAAGTTCTTCACTGAACACTTGGCCCTTCCCCCATGAGTCACATAACGACTCATGGGGTGTCCTGACATGTGTCCCCACGATTCGTCCTGTGCCTGGTATCAAATTTTTCAACCCTCATCTACTTCAATCCCCAGGTCAGATCTTTGGGTTCCCAGGGTATAACACCATTACCCATCTCACCTTATCTGAATTCCCATAAATTTGGAGGTACCATCAGTGAGCAAAGTACAAAGTTTCTTTCTCTACTCATTCTTATCTCTCAATTTGGTATGTCCTTTCTAGTTTATGCTTTAATTAAGAATGTAAATTGGACATCTTGCATGCTTAGAATAGGTATTGGTGTGATTCATGTTCACGTTCTTTGTTTTTACTTGATTGCCTAATGTTAATATATCGGGTATATTCGTGGTGCTATACTGGGTATCTTAGTTTCTATGTGTGCTTAGTGAAGTGTGGTGTGCTTTTTATTTTTGGGTAAAGTCTGAGTAACCCCCGATGCTTCGCATTCATGATTTGCCCAATGATAGATAGAGTGACGACTTTCATAAGGGAAAATTGTCATTGTCATTTTGGATTGTAGCTGTTGGTGTAAAGGTTTATGAGGTGTGATGAGTAGAAAACCATTGATTATTGATAGAAATTTGGTTCAACTGAATGAGGGACAGCCCATCAGTGACACATTGGTCATGTCCGATGAATCGCTGGTGGAACCGTAGGTTCGATTGCGAGGTTACAAGCTTCTGCCATGAACCCGCATTTCATCGATGCATAGCGATTCGTCGGTGATTGGTGTCTATGCCCGACTTACTTTTTCATGACAGTGGTTCATCGATGCTTTGTGGATTAATATCTGTGTTTTGCCGGTATCACTTCGGTCCACATTTCTCTACTTCTACTTGGATAACAATTAGTTTTCCAATTTTTTGATTGTTCTCTTTTTAAATCTTTGTATAATACTTACCATAGTCTACCGCATCATATCCACCTCCAGATGGAATAGTAAAGGGAAAGCATTGATGACCAACACCACCGCACAAAACTTACATTCTGATGAGGCCCAAAGTATTGCATATATTCACATTAGGTTGGCTAGAATGGAAGAGTATTACGTGTCTTTTAAGGAGAAGAGGTCCATCCATGCAGAAACTCAATTTGAGGTGGAGTCCTTCAAAAATGATTTCTCTGATGTTTACTATCAGATCGGCATGCGGGATTGGGGTCCATTCACTATACCTGTACACCCCTACTTTCCTGAGTTGGTGTGGGAGTTCTATGCATCCTACAGGGTGCGGTAAAGAATCTTAAGACACAAAGGCCGAGTGGACACAATGTCATGCTTGACGTATGTGTAGGTGTGCCACCAAGAAGTGAACATCACCCCAGAAGCAATCAATTCCCTCTATTTGGCTGAACTAATCCAACCAAATTCAGTGTTCAATAGGAAGGTGGAAAATAAAGAAAATCAGTTCCAATGTGTAGCTAGCATAATTTCGAGAGATCGATAATAGTGGGCCACTTCAAAAGGACTGATTCACCACCGTGATCTAAAATTTGAAGCCCGTATGTGGCTGGATTTGGTATATGCTCAGACTATCCCTTCACATAATACAACATAGATCCCCATTATGGCTGTAATTCTTGTTGCTTGTATCATGGATTATACACATATAAATGTTGGTGAAATCATTGTGGATCAATTCAAAAGGAAGGTCAAGTAGCAGGCAACATCATTGCCTTATCCTAGCCTTATGAGTATGTTATGCATCAGTATTTCATGCCCTCTCTTTCGGCCATTAGATAAAACTATGAAGGCTGAGAGAGTGATTACATTAGACACAAAAACTAATAAAGATACTACAACCTCAAAGCGGCCTAAAGGAATTGGGGACAGGATTAACCCACTACCTTCTATGTTCTCTAGCACAACTGCAGGATCTTCCCAAGCTACCACAGTCACCGCCTCCCCGCCAACTACCCTACTAAAAATAGCACAAACGACCAAAGCTCATGAGAGCCAGATCGTAAGTTGGCTAACGCAATACTTTCCATGATCTAGCAAGCCATTAACAAAGCCATGCGACCTACTTGAGACAACTTGAGAGGCCTCTGTGCAAAAGTTGAGGTCTTAGAAAATGATGTGATTGCCTTGAGGGAGGATGCGGCAAGACACACTGATACTCTACCCTCCAGCAATATGGACCTCCATGAACCAGCAGCCATAGCAACCCAGTCTGAGGCACCTAAAATCCCGCTAGATGATTGATGGGTGGGGTTTGATAGTTCGCCAGAAATTGTGGCTGATGAAGAGATATATCATAGCTGGATAACACCCCGTCGGATGCTCACTGTGAAAGAAGTAGATCTATCATGGAAATCCGGTAGGGTGGATACCACATCATATCACAAGCTTAGAACCCTACCAGATAGATGGGTGGTTCCCAAAGCAGGGAGTAGAGTACTCAGATTTTAAGTGCGGCTAGTGTATTTTACACATATGGATGAAGTGAGGAATACATCCATGCTCGGTAAAGTTTGAAAGACCACGACTGATCCTAAAAGGGAATGAATGGTGAAAATGGCATATCATATCAACAGAAAGTTCTGCAAATATTTCATTATTCTTAGATGGGTTGAAACCACTTGAACTCCCACCTGATATGTTTACGCGGTCTGCATCTAAAACTGCTTCTTGGCATTTTGATGAAGCCACATACTCATGGGTCCCTCATCCCAACCACTATATCTTTCAGGGAGTCCCCTTCAACTGGTTGTTCTTCTCTTTCTACATTGGAGGCAATGTCTTATTTTAAACTTGGGGAAGAAGAGTGTGTATCTTATTTTGGTGGATGTTGAGCTATGAAGTAAATTTAGCCAATGTTGTTGGAGTGGTTCTTTATTCTTATTACCTAAATTTGTGACCCAAGTTTGATTTTATTCGCATTTGTAAATAGTAGTTTGATATCAAACTCTAAGGGTTTTCTTTATACCACAGTTCATTCCCAAGGAGCATTTTCTTTTCCTTTCTTTTTGTTGTCAACTGGTTGACATTTTCCAATGATATATTGTGAGGCGATTCTCATAAGGAAAAATGCCATGTATTTCTTTGAGTCTTTTATGGAATTGTTTTCGAGAGGTAACACCAAAAAAATTGTGTGGCATGAAAAACATGAAAATAGGCATATGAAAATGAAAAGTGTAGAAGTCTCTTGTCATAAATTACATATTCCCTGTTTTGCTTGTGAATTTTCATCCTCTCACGTCTCGAATAAAAATCTTGTGACAATGATGACTTGTGTGAACTCTTTGGGTGTGATGCCTTGTGTGGTTAGGATTTTTGAATGAATCTCATGCACCTCTTATTTTCTAGAACTTTCCCTAAGTGTGACTCAAGGCGAAATCCTAGATGTAGCGGCACTTAGAACATGATTTTAGGATTTCATTTTACTAGTTACATCACTCAAAATGACCTTCGCAAAATGTCTTTCCTTGCTAGCCAATATTGAGCCTATGGATTGTTTATTCTTTGAAACCACATTACGAGCCAGTGTCCCTTTTTGTGACCTTCTTCTTGGCACCCATCCTCGTTAATTGCTAGTGCTGAGTGAATAAGAATAATGGGGGCTTGAAGCCCAAGTCATAGGGAGAGATAAAGAAATCAGTGAAAAAGAGGCAAAAAGCCTATGTTTTGCGATTTACAGGAAAGGGGGAAATATGAGAAGCCTAAATTTGAGGTAGTACCAAATTGGGTTCTAAAGGAATGAAATGATGGGTTGAAAAACCTTAAGGTACCAAAAGATAAAAGAATAGTGAAATAGTATTACCTCTATCTTAGATAAGGCTTAATATGATAGACAAATTGTGACGACCCGAGCCTATAACCTAGATATGACATGGTAGTTGGAGCCACAAGTGACCCCAAGCAAACCTATTGTCTATCATTAATGAGAGTATGGAACAGAACAGAGTATTAAAGAGAAAGTTAATACCTGATGCTTAAACTGAACTGGAAGGGAAAAAGTAAGGGTATTTAGCCATCATGTCTGCTTCTGCCTCCCATGTGCCTTCCTCAACTAGCTAATTCCTCCACAAGAATTTCACTGAAACGTCTTCCTTGTTTCTCATCTTACGGAGCTAATAGTCTAGGATCTGAACTGGGACCACTTCTTAAGAGAGACTATCCTTCACCCCGACACTAACTAGAGGCATAAATGAGGTCAGATTATCGATGCAATTCTTCAACAGTGACACATGAAAGACTGGGTGCACAAATGCTAACTCCGAAGGTAATTCTAACTCTTAGGCACATTCCTAATTCACCTCAGAATCCTGTAGGGTCCTACATACCTCAGGCTGAGCTTCCCTTTCTTTCAAAACCTCATCACCCCTTTCATGGGTGAAATTTTAAGGTAAACCCAATCATCTAAGCAAATTCTAACTCTCTCCTCCTCACATCAGCATAAGATTTATGTCGGCTTCGAGCTGTTTTCAACCTTTCCCTGATAAGTTGCACTTTCTGCATAACTTCATGGACTGAGTCTGTGCCTATCAATGTAGCTTCACTAACTTCAAACCACCCTATAGGAGACCTACACCTCCTACCATATAATTCCTCAACAGGGCCATTTGAATACTAGAGTGGTAGTTGTTGTTGTATGCAAATTCGATAAGAGGCAAGTGATAACTGCCCTTGATGTCAATCACACAATCTCTCTAGCTTCTAAGGTCCGAATAGCCTACTCAGCTTGCCCATAGGTCTGAAGGTGAAAAGTTGTGCTGGTCTTGACCTGAGTACTAAGTCCTTTCTAAAATGGCTTTCCAGAAATGCAAGGTTAACTAGGTACCTCTATCCGAAATGATGGACAAGGGAACTCCATGTAGTATGACCAATTCCTACATGTATAGCCTAGCATAATCCTCAGCTGAGTTTGTAGTTCTAACTAGGAGGAAATATGCTGACTTGATCATCCGATCTATTATCACCCAAATTGAGTCATGCTGTAGGTGAGTATGAGGTAGACCTATAATAAATTGCATATTAACTTCTTCCCACTTCCATGTGGCTATGATGATATCCTGAGTCATACCCACAGGTCTCTAATTCTCCACCTTATCTTGCTGGCAGTTTGGGCACTTAGCCACAAATTCTGCAAGGTCTCTTTTCATGCCGTTCCATGTTCGTGCCCGATTCGCGCGTCCGCAAGTGTACGGGTTGTGCAAGTAATATAGTAGCTCTTTTAGAGAACCGAAATGTCGAACCCACAGGGACTGGAACCATTCCTCTAACTATCCATTTCAAGTGTGACCTTAACTTTCGCAAGTGTTGGTTATAGAAGTTTTCGAGGGAGATTTAATTAAGCCTAGTTTTGGTCAATGAAATATCCTAAATTTACTCTAGGAGCAACATAGAGTTAAAACCAGATAATCATGCGATACTACGATTTGCAATGGGTTAAGCATGAAACTATTGATTGTTGTTTCACATAATTAGAATTGCATGTTCATGGTCTTTCGAGCCTCTAAACATGACAAACTAGCCTCACTGCATCATTGTGAGTGAGGATGCTAATTTCTAGTTCGTGAGCAATTAATTATGTTGTGGTTTACGTGGAAATGATTAGGGACTTTCGTGCGTCTAACCATTTAACTCAACTTAGCCTCACAACTACTTCTTCGAGTGGTGATGCGATAATCCTAAGTTGGTCTTTAATAACCCCCGTTTTATCAACCAAGCAAGGTTTTAGGTATATTTCTATCCTAATACGAAATTATATTGTCAGATACAAACATGCTCCTCACATTCTCATGTCCTGACCTAGGTAATGCTTTCTCAAGCCAATGCCCAAGCTAACATATATGCTTTCATGGTGATCAATCATAAAAAACAACCAACAATCCAGAATGCAAGACGAAAATAACAATCAATAACTTAATCCCAAAACAATTTCATAAAATTACAATCATAATTCATGGCTTCAACCCTAGAGGAAGGGTTCTAGCCATTCATGTTCGTAAAACTACAAGAAACTACAACTAAACTAATATACGTACAAGAATTTGGTAGATGAGAAGGGAATTTGCCAAACCCTAGATGAGTTCTCCCAGTTCTCCCTTCACTCCTAGGTAGTTTTCCAGAATAAAATCGTGACCAATTGGATTTAGGAGCTAAGGGACCTACTTATAGTAAATGGAAAACATGCATAATTTAGCCTGTCGTGGAACGGCTCCGTGTCACGGAGTGTATCACGGAGCACTGCCTTCGTGACACGGAGGTAATGCGAAAGCTCTCTGGAAATTGCCTCCGAAAGCCGAAACTGTCGAGTATCACTACGTTGGCAGCGTGTCACGCTGCTCATGCAGCGCGTTGGCCTTGCTCTGTTGCGCAGCTGGTAGGGCGTGGCACGTTGCTAGCACGCTGGTGCTGCCTGCCTGCCGCATCTGCTCCCGACTCTATTCCGCTACTTCACCGACTTATAAATTATTTCCTCAAAATTATTGAAACCTACAAAACAAGGACTAATCATGTTGGTTAGCACATATATTCACATTTATATAAAATCACATAAAAATGTATACAATTACTTAGCTAAACAAGACTAAATTAAGTTATCAAGCGTCACTCGGGCATGATATTTTGCCCTAGATCACAACCCCACACTTAAAGTCTTGTTCATCCTCGAACAACCTTTTACATCTCATGCATATGGAGACTCACCCATAACTCATTTAGCAAGATTATTCAAGCTATGGGTACAATGATTACGTAAGATAAAAGGCTAAAAATAGAGCATGCACGACTTGATCATCGAAATGAAGTACAACTATGTTAAGACTTCTTAACCTCAAGAATCAAAACTCAATCTTAGCAAACTCATGCAAATCAACTGATTAAGAAATCCCACATGAATTATATCCTTCATTCAACTTGTGCCCTCACGGAAAGAGAGTTAACCAATTTCACATGCAAAAACAATTTTTAAATCACAACATTTGTGGGTACATGAATAGAATTATGCTCACTCTCACAAAGAATTCACATGCATCATGTAATGACCCATAAGCTTGCCCTTAGTGTTTTATTCCACTAATTTAAATATGTATGAATGTAAGATCAAGTTGTACTTTTTAGGTTGTAATGTAACTCAGGTGCGGGTAGGTACTATTATGGCCAGTAATAGTGACTATCTTTCCTAAGCGCTTTTAATACATCACGCCTTCATTACGAACTTCCCTTCCCTTACTTCACCTTTTTCTCCTTTCAGCTTTCTTTTTCCTCTTTTGCTCCCCCATTTCTTTGGGCACTTTTAGCTTATTAGTAAGGAGTTCTATAAGTAACTTTTCATTTATTTATTTTCTTACTCCCTACTAATACTCACCCGTATTCAAACAAGTGCACCCTCGACCTTTCTCAACTTTTACAATTGCTACTTTTCCTTCCTTTTCATTCTTCTCACTCCTTTACTCTTTCGGATTTTTCCTTTAAGCGCTCAGGAGTTTTGGTTCAAATTCAAGGCTAATGAAAGAAAAAGGATTAAGCTTATGTTGCAGCTGTCAAAGAATAGGCTCAAGGCTCAATGGGGTTAACTAGGATTAATTTTTCAAGGTAGGTAAAATGAGGGATAAAAATTTGGTTCATTCAAAGAAATGCCTAAATCATCTCCTACAATTCACATCCTTCATTTCGTTTTATAAACACACCAGGAGAGTTCTAGAAAATCCACAATAGCACAGAATACTCAAAAACCTTACACTCATGGCACATGCTCAAATCAAGACACATTCAGCAGACCCTTAACTCAGCTAATCACAAGAATTCAGATTAAGCTTCCATCATATTGAGTCAAATTCAAGAGCCTAAGTGTCTCAAACAAAGTTATACACTTGCATGCTTCACACTGAACATACTTGCATCTTACAATCACGTATAGCACATAACAAGAACATCAAGCACCAATTAGTTATGGTTTCAAAAACCCAAAACCTATCGACTAATTTTTTCTCAAGACGGTCGTCATCCATCCATCATCGGAAACAGTCCCTAACTATGACTAAAAACACTATATATAGACAAAGGAAAGAAAAAGACAATTTTTATTCTTCGGTTCAAAGACCCCCCTTTGGAAATGAACCGAAAAGAAAAACCAACGGGTGATGAAGTCATGCTTAATTCACAAAAAATTTTCAAATTTTTCAAATTTCTCATAAATTCCTCACAAGCATTACATTCACCACAAATTTGTTAAGCACAAAAATTCTGAAATTTTTCTCACCCCACACTTAAATCATGCTATGTCCTCATAGCATCAAATTAACATTTAAAGGATGAGAAATACTCCCTGAGCCTCTATGTCAAGCTAAAAGCATGCTTTCCTTTCAAGTTTTCAGAGGTGGGTGTTTGACCCTACACTTTTTCTATTCCATGCGCTTTAGCTTTCACCTTCTCGGTACTTAGACTTCCCTCCATCTGTGCTTAACTTTCCACCAAAAACACAAACAAAATGAAAATAACAAAATCAACACAAAATCAAAATTAACAAAGTGTACCCGAGGTACCCTTGGGTTGCCTCCCAAGCAGCGCCTTATTTTACGTCGCGGCACGACGTGGACTGTCCTTTTTCAGGACATCCTCATATGTGGGTTCTCTTTCGAGAACCATCCCCTTTTCTTTTGTTGTTTAGAGGAAACAACCTCTACTCTATTCCTCTCTTTCTCCAACTTCTTCTCAATTTGAAGCCCTTTATCAGGCTTGGGCTGAACACTTGTCGTTGCCTTTGGCAATGCACCTGTGGAATCCTCCACCCCACACTCATCCTCCGACAACACACTAACCTGACAAAGGTTTCTACAGTGTGCGGATGGGTTCATTTCTTGGTAAACGCAGAAGAGTTCTTCTTCATCTTTGACCCTTATTTTTAGGCTCCCTGCTCTCAAATGAATCAACGCTCCTCCGATGGCCAAGAATGGCCGTCCCAAGATCAGGGGTACCTGGTCATCAACCTAAAAATCTATGACAAAAAAATCAGTAGGGATAATGAACTTACCTACTTTGATGAGAAGGTCCTCTATTATTCAATCAGGTGTCACTCGCGACTTGTCAGCCAGCTGCAGCATCAACCTTGTCGGCCTCAGTTTTCCCAACCCCAGGGTGTTGAATAAGGATAGGGGCATTAGGTTAACTGCTTCCACTAGATCACACAAAGCCCGTATCACCTCATCTTTACTAATATATATGGGGAGGGTAAAACTCCCTAGGTCTTTGAGCTTCTTCGGTATCTTTCTCAGTACCCGGTGACTGCACTCCTCAGTCAGTTCTATAGTCTGGAAATCCACCAACCTAACTTTGTTCGCCATCACGTCTTTCAAGTATTTAGCATACTTGGGCATTCCCTGCAAAACATCAATAAGAGGAAAATTTATGTGAAGTTCTTTGAAACTCTCAAAGAACTTTTTGAAGCATTCCTCCTCCTTGCTCTTTCTGAATTTCTGAGGGAATGGTGGCGCTGGTATTTGTGCTGGCTGCAATGAAGATTTTGCATTTTTTTTCCGCTCACTCTGATTATCTCCCATGTCGATGGATGGTCCTGGTCTAACCAACTCCAGCTGCACCTCCTTCCTCAGCTCTTTTGGCACTGCATCAGCTAATTGCTTGCTGCTTCTCAGACTGATGGCATTGATCTGCCGGGGGTTAGGATCCGTGTCTCTTGGTAATCCCCCCTACGACCTCATGTTCTGAGCAGCTTCTATCTGACCCACTTATTTTTCAAGATTGCGGGTGGCTACTTGCTGATTCATTAAGTTTGTTGCCATCCTCGCCTCATTTTCGGCTAACTGATTCTGGGTCTCCATAATTTTCTACAGTGTTTCCTCAATGCTGCTACTCAATTGCTCATCATTCTGCCTATTCTGCTGATACTGCTGTTGTTGAGGTTGTATATAATTTTGCTTTTGGTTTCCACCCCAAGAAAAATTCGGGTGGCCGTGCCAATTTCTGTTGGAGTTGTTCCCAAAATTATGATTCCTATGCACATTTCCAACAAAATTGACTGATTCCGATTTAGCTCCACAAGATTCTGCATTGTGCCCCTTATTACCACAAAGTTCACACCAACTCGGAGCTTGCTGAACTGCATTAACCTGGCCCTGGTATTGGTTCATACTCAGTTTATTGAACTGAGTCATCATTAGATGTTGTAACAAAGCTAACTGTGCTGCCAATGCATTCAAACTATCCACTTCTATCAACCCCGATCTCTTTCCTTCCCCCCTCGATGACTCGCTGTGCCACTTTGGATTTCCTTGTGCAATTATGTTCAACAAAGTGTACAACTCATCATACGTCTTCTCCAAGGCTTGCCCACCCAATGTAGAGTCTAGTAATATTTTTGTGTGTGGGTGTAGACTTTCTACAAAGGTATGAGCCAACATTTCATTTGATTGCTGGTGATGAGGACAGTCTCTCAACAATGACTTGAATCTCTCCCAAGCCAAATATAAATTTTCATCAGGTCTCTGCTTGAAACTCAGTATTTCACTTCTCAACTTTGCAGTCTTGCCTGAAGGAAAAAATCTGAAAAGGAACTTCTTTGCCAAATCATTCCAAGAAGTTATGGACTTCGGTGGCTCAGCCTTCAACCACTTTCTGGCCTCTCCCAACAATGAAAATGGGAATACGGTCAGTCGGACATAATCTGTGGACATGCCAGTGGGGACAAACGTGTCACTAATCTCCAGAAAATTCTGTAAGTGCTGCTGCGGGTCCTCATGTGCCATCCCAGTGAATTGACCACTAGAATGTAGCAGCTGCACCATGTTCTGTTTAAGCTCAAAGTTCCCTCCAGGCTTCAGTTTCCGGATACTAGAGTTCACATTAGTCGCTTGTGGGATTGCCACTTTGCGAACTGGTCCAGTTACCATTGCTTCCGATGACACTTGTGCTTGTCCCGCAGGTGGTTGTTGTTGTACCTTTTCTTGAAGTCTCTTCAACTTTTGCTCTAGATCTACTCTCCTTCGCAAATGGATTTGACGTTCAGGTTCAAGCAACGGTTCCACAAGCTCTCTATTTTTAGCCAGCTCGGCAGGACAACCTGTCACCTGCAAATGATCAAACTAAGACCAAGTTTCTCAACACTATAGGAAATCAAAAAATCACACAAAAATAGATAAATTATCAAAACTTCGCCGAGTCCCCGACAACGGCGTCAAAAACTTATTCGTGTCGGATTCACGCATCCGCAAGTGTACGGGTCGTGCAAGAAATATAGTGGCTCTTTTAGAGAACCGGAATGTCGAACCCACAGGGACTGGACCCATTCCTCTAACTATCCATTTCAAGTGTGACCTTAACTTTCGCAAGTGTTGGTTATAGAAGTCTTCGAGGGAGATTTAAAGTCTAGTTTTGGTCAACGAAATATCCTGAATTTACTCTAGGAGCAACATAGAGTTAAAACCAGATAATCATGCGATACTACGATATGCAATGGGTTATGCATGAAACTATTGATTGTTGTTTCACACAATTAGAATTGCATGTTCATGGTCTTTCGAGCCTCTAAACATGACAAACTAGCCTCACTGCATCATTGTGAGCGAGGATGCTAATTTCTAGTTCGTGGGCAATTAATTATGTTGTGGTTTACGTGGAAATGATTAGGGACTTTCGTGCGTCTAACCATTTAACTCAACTTAGCCTCACAACTACTTCTTCGAGTGGTGATGCGATAATCCTAAGTTGGTCTTTAATAACCCCCGTTTTATCAACCAAGCAAGGTGTTAGGTATATTTCTATCCTAATACGAAATTATATCGTGACATACAAACATGCTCCTCCAATTCTCATGTACTGACCTAGGTAATGCTTTCTCAAGCCAATGCCCAAGCTAACATATATGCTTTCATGGTGATCAATCATAAAAAACAACCAACAATCCAGAATGCAAGACGAAAACAAAAATCAATAACTTAATTCCAAAACAATTTCATAAAATCACAATCATAATTCATTGCTTCAACCCTAGAGGAAGGGTTCTAGCCATTCATGTTCGTAAAACTAGAAGAAACTACAACTAAACCAATATACTTACAAGAATTTGGTAGATCAGAAGGGAATGTGCCAAACCCTAGATGAGTTCTCCCACTTCTCCCTTCACTCCTAGGTATTTTTCCAGAATAAAATCGTGACCAATTGGATTTAGGAGCTAAGGGACCTATTTATAGTAAATGGAAAACGTGCATAATTTAGCCTATCTTGGAATGACTCCGTGTCACGGAGAGTATCGCGGAGCACTGCCTCCGTAACATGGAGGTAATGCGAAAGCTCTCTGGAAATTGCCTCCGGAAGTCGAAACTGCCGAGTGTCACCGCGTTGGCAGCGTGTCACGATGCTCATGCAGCGCGTTGGCCTTGCTCTGTCGCGCAGCTGGCACGTCGTGGCACGTTGCTGGCGCGCTGGTGCTGCCTATCTACCGCATCTGCTCCCGACTCCATTTCGCTACTTCACCAACTTATAAATTAGTTCCTCAAAATCATTGAAACCTACAATACAAGGACTAATCATGTTGGTTACCACATATATTCACATTTATATAAAATCACATGAAAATGTATACAATTTCTTAGCTAAACAAGACTAAATTAAGTTATCAAGCGTCACTCGGGCATGCTATTTTTCCCGAGATCATTCTACTAGTAGATATCCCATAGGTCACGGTACATTTTAGTGGCACCTGGGTGGATAGAATATCTGGAGCTGTGTGCTTCTACCAGTATTTGCTGTCTCAAGTCACCTACATCCGGTACCCAAAGTCTGCCCTGGTAATGAAGCACACCATCTCCCCCTTCGGAGAAAGCCTCCACTTTTTTTCTAAGAACTACTTTTTTTAGCTTAAGCAGTATGGGATCTTCATCCTACTTTGACTTAACTTCAACCACTAATTAGAGATCGACCCACTCCACAGTACTACTCTGCCCTCAGCTGAATCTACCAATTGCACTCCAAACTGAGCTAACCTGTGAATATCTTTTGCTAGCTCTTTTCTGCTCTCTTCAACATGGGCAACATTCTCGATGGACATCCTTCTTAGGGCATCAACCACCACATTAGCCTTTCTTGGGTGGTATAGCACGCTTATCTCATAATCCTTCAGAAACTCCAACCACCTTTTCTGACGAAGGTTTAAATCTTTCTAACTAAATACATAATGAAGACTCTTGTGATTGGTGAAAACATCCACGTGAACCTCATAGAGATAATTCCTCCATATCTTCAAAGAAAACACCACCACTGTCAATGCAAGGTCATGAGTCGGGTAGTTCTTTTCATGAACCTTTGAGTTGTCTGGAGGCGTAAGATATCACCTTACCCCATTACATTAGAACGCAACCAAGTCCAACTTTGGAAGCATCACAATATACTAGAAACCCATATGTTCCTTCTGGTAGCATTAAAATTGGAGCGATAGTGAGTCGAGTCTACAACTGCTGGAAGCTCTTCTCATACGCATCTGATCGTTGAAACTTCACCTTCTTCTAAGTTAGCTTAGTCAGAGGAGATGCAATAGAGGAAAATCCTTCTACAAATCATCGTTAATAACTGGCTAGACCCAGGAAACTTCTTATATCTGTTGGCGAAGTAGGTCTTTTCCAGTCTTTCACCACTTCTATCTTTTTAGGATCTACCTAAACACCATCACTTGAGACCACGTGACCAAGGAAAGTCACAAACTTCAACCAGAATTCATATTTGCTTAATTTACCGAACAACTGATGGTCTATGAGTGTTTGCAACACTATCCTCGAATGGTTAACATGTTCTTCCTTGTTTTTGGAGTATATCAGGATTTCATTTAATGAATACAATAACGAACATGTCTAGATACTACTTGAAAACCCTGTTCATCAGGTCCACGAAAGCTGCAGGGGCATTAGTTAGTCCAAAGGACATAAGCACAAATTCATAGTGACCATACCAATTCTGAAGGCTATTTTTGGTATTTCACATTATATGACTCTAAGCTGATGATACCCTGACATGAGATCTACCATGGAAAAACAACTGGCTCCTTGAAGCTGATCGAACAAGTCATCAATTCTGGGTAGGGGATACCTGTTCTTCACTGTAACATTGTTCAGTTGACGGTAGTCAATACACATTCTGATAGTACTATCTTTCTTTCGCATGAACAACACTGGAGCACCCCATGGAGAGATGCTGGGCCTGATGAAACCCTTATCAAGTAGGTTTTTTAGCTGCTCCTTCAATTCCTTAAGCTATGTTGGAGCCATTTTGTAAGGAGGAATGGAGATGGGCTGTGTTTGGAAGAAGGTTTATGGCAAAGTCTATTTCCCGCTCGGGAGAGACTCCAAGAAGATCTTCAAGAAACACATTAGGGAACTCATTGAAAACTTGAACTGACTGAATAGTTGGGGTTTCAGATCTAGAATCTTTGACCCGAACTAGGTGATAGATGCACCGTTTTAGAATGAGCTCTGTTTCCTTGAGGTAGGAAATAAGCCGGCCCTTAGGCGCTGAACTAGTTCCCCTCCATTCTAAAACTGGCTCATTGAGAAACTGAAATCTAACGACTCTAGTTCTACAGTCGACTGAGGCATAACTGGAGTGTAGCCAATCCATGCCAAGAATTAGGTTGAAATCGACCATGTCTAACTCTACTAGATAAGCTGGAATAACTTTACTCAATTTTGAGACTGGGCTGTTTCTATACACTCTATTGGCTCTAGCTGACTTACCAACTAGAGTAGAGACTGAGAATAGTTCTAAGAGGACTTTTGGACTAATTTCAAACTAAATAGCTACATAGGGAGTCAGGAATGGTAGTGTGGCTCTTGGATAGAGTAGGGCATACACATCTAGGTGGAAGAAACGTAACATACTCATGACTATGTTAGGTGAGCTCTCCTAATCCTTATGATAGGACAAAGCATAAAATCGGTTTTGGCGCCGACCGCTATCTCTACTAGAAATGTTACCCTGCTAAGCTGGACGACCTACTAGGGCTACTGAAGTGGTAGATTGTGATCTCCCCCGTCCTGCTAAGAGATACCCCCTTAGTCTATGACCTAGCTTCCCACAACCAAAGCTACCCTCTTTGGCCTAGAGGCATTAACCTGGATGGTTCTTGCCACAGCTAGAATATGTTGGATAATGGTGGCTCGCACTGTAACTTTGGGAGTGAGAGCTAGATGCTCCACCCTTCCATTCCTTATAGGACCGGAAAGAAGGGACACTGGCTGAGGTGGGTGCTGGAGTCCTCTGTTGCTGTTGTTGTAGGCGGCTACTACTGTTGGACCTCTGGTGGCCATAATTTGATTGCCCTATTTTAGACCACTTATTCTCTCGCTCCATATCTTTTAGCTTTTCTGCCTCAATCTGTTGGGCAATAATGATGAGGCTGGAGAGGTCAATCTCCATAACGAGTATCGCAGTTCTGCACCCCTTAAGTACTAGGTTTGATACTCCATTGACAAACTTAAGCATGCAAGCCCTTGGCTCGGCTACCATCTCTAGAGCATACCTTGACAACTGAGTGAACTCCATTGCATATTCACCACGGTCCTGTTACCCTGTTTCAAGTTCATGAACTCTGTGACCTTAGCCTCCCTTAGCTCCCGGGGAAAGAATCTATCTAGTAATGTTTTTGTGAAATCTTCCCACTCTACCGGTTCTTCTCCTGCTAGTCTCCCTACCTTCCACTGATCGTACCAAATCTGAGCCTCCCCTTTTAACTAATAGGCATCTAGATCAGCACCCTCCACAGAACTAACACCCATAATCCAGGTGATCATCCGCACCTTATCTACAAACTCCTATGGGTCTTCTCCCATCCTAGATCCTTGAAAAGCTGATGGGTTCATTCGTGTGAATTCCCAAACCCTAGCAGTTGTTTTGGAACCATTTATATTCACTAGAACCACCTGCTAGTTCATTGGTTTGTCATTGTCTGAGCCAGTAGCTGGATTGCCGCTCAAAATTCTGCTGACACTTGGTCGTCCTGAGGGGCTGCTCTAGAACTTCATCGCATGATCAGGAGTATGAACAAAAGGGAGGTTTTCTAATAACGTGTTGTAGCCTCCCCTTCATTAGTCTAGCACACTTCACACTCATGAAAATGACTCTACTTTACAAGGCTTTAATACATCCTAGGATACTCTAAACCTAGTGCTCCAATACAAAGTTTGTCGCGACCTGAGCCTATAACCTCGACGTGATACGGTACTTGGAGCCACAAGTGACCCCTAGCCAACCCATGGTCTATCATTACACTGGTAAACTGAGTAAATATAAGCGAAAACTTTAAATAAGAAAAATCATTCAAAAAAACTAGTGATATGGGCAAAGTCAATACATCTGAAAAATCATACTAAATAACTCTATCTACGTCTGAAAGCCATCTATTAAATGATGAGTTGCTGGGAAAAGCCCCCAGCTAACTCAGTAATCTGACTTTAGGGAACTAGCTTAAAATAAATATCATCCTCGAAAAATGACGAGTCACCAAATGCTGCTATTGATATCGTCTGAGGGAACTACTGACGATGCTAGGACTGAGAACTTGCGCCTTTATCATGATACGATACAACATAGATGGTATGCATCAGTAATTTGAATGTACTGAGTAAGTGAGAGATATAATAAGCATGAAAGAACAAGCAACTAAACTGACATGACATGAAATGACTAGCTGAAATACTAAAAACTAATACAACTGAAATATAACTAGTATGGTCAATAACAACCCTGGCTGATGTTCATAGAGATTTCTTGGACCTGAGATACCAAGATTAGCTAAAATGAACTGAACTTAGATTGTACTGACTAGTGGGTGAGTCTATAGCCGACATACAACCATGTACGCAAAATGTGGAATTTGATGTATATGCCCCATTGATAGGACCCAATATACCTTGACAGGGTATAAAGGCATGAAATGGGTGATCACAAATTTGGGCCTAGTAGGACAAAAATAACCTACTTTGGCAACATAGTTTTGAGAACTAGGGTGTGCTGGAACCCCGACCCTCTCAATGCTAAGTAGTACTCCCACTGGATAAGCCTAAATTGTCTACTAAGTAGATTGCTTGAAGCTAGGGTCCAAGACTAAGTTAGGGACACTTATCTAGATGTACCCTGCGAGTCTTATCGGACTGAATACTGTAACATGTGTTCTAAGACTGGTCAGAGCTGCTTATCTGGAAACGTTGTAACCGTCTAATGAACAAACTAATAACTGATAACTGATATCTGGGAGGCAATACTAACACCTCAAGAAAAGAATATATTCAAACTGATCAGCTGACATTACTGAAAGATATTGAAGATATTAACATCATGAGTAAAACTAAGCTAGCATGCAATTGTCTAAGCAATTAACTGATAATAGCAGCATGGAATTTCCAACACTGATAGAGTCAAGCAACAATATATCTATACAGTTATGCAAGACTCTACTTTTTGTATTCAAGAACTAGGGCTAAAATCCATTTTCAGGAAACAGGTATGAACATGATCTCTAAGTAAAGGAAATATAACAACTATCAATATGAAAAACCTTTCACATGAAATGGATCAAATTCTGGCTGAAAAGTTTCTAAATTTTAAAAGTCTTAGGGCTAAAACTGATAAGAAAATTTAAATAGGTTTTGGGGCACAAGGGAAGGACCATTCCCTTGGTAAATTCTCACATACCTGGTGATGAAAACCCTTGAGAAGATCTGAGAAGAAAGTCGAACCCTTGCTCCTGGTTTGTGCTTTCTGACTAAGTTTTACATTCTGACCTTTGAGGGGATGAGAGTAATGAAGAGTGAACATCGATTCTCCCTCTAAAACCCTTGAATATAACCGAAACAACGTACTGTATGGATTAAAAAGGTGGGAAGTTACAAAAATAACCCTGGAAGAGAAATTTGGAAACTGCCCGACAAGGACCAACGGGTCACACAATGAGTCGTTGGTTGATACCACGACTCATTAGGACCAATCGTTGGTCCTAGACCTATAATTAGGGCTCACTGGAATTTGGCAATGGGTAGGGACGATGACTCATTGGACGAACCAGCGGGTCATTGGTACCTCTCATTGTCACTGGTAGGATTTTTAACAAAAACTTGGGAACCCCACTAACGGACGACACAATGAATCATTGGTAGAACCACCAGGCCATCGTGTATGCTCGTGGTCAACAATGGATGGTCTTGAAATCTGGCGACGGGTGGTGATGATGACTCGCTAGAGGTGATAATGAGTCATTGGTCCCACTCGTTGCTTTTGGGAGATGCCTGGTGGATTTCTAAACATGGGATGCAACGGACGACAGGACGACTCGCTACTGCTTCTAACGAGTTGTCCTATGCCTCATTGGTTCCCGTAAGGAAATTTTACAGAGCTGACAACGACTCAAACAATGGCCCGTTAGAGGTGACAAGAATTCGTCGTCTGGGTCATTCTGTTATAAAATTTTCTGGTTTCCCCTGGTTTATAATGCAAGGTCTGAGTTTAATGTATAAAAGTTTTGGGGTGTTACACAAATGGGATACAAGGAAGGTCTTTGAGAAATAGAAGATGAGACTGGTTGCAAAAGGAGGAACAAGGTGGAGTGATCTAAAAAGTTGGACGGGGAAGATAAAAGTATTCACATAAAGGCATTAGGGATGTTCTTGTCACTAGAGATAAATATATATCCTACCATTACCCCTAGAATTCATCAGGACCCATAAGTCCTAATTGATTTTGAGTGTAATTTCTCAACATTAGTAATGAATTACATTAAGGGCAAGCATATGGGTCAAGTTTTGTGCATGGAGAGAGTAAGTGTGATCATCTTTTTCTATAATCCCGAATATGTTTATCCATTTATAATAGAGAAAGGGGATTCTCTCTTTTAGTGAGTGGCATCACTCCTTTTTGGGGGCATACTTGCACTAAAGTAAAGGTGTGATTGAGGCGTGAGCAATGTGAGCTCTAAGGCTAACTTTGAATATGTAGTGATTATGACTTGAGATGCTATGTGTGTTTGATTGGATAAATTATGCCCTTGTTTTCAAAAATAAAAGCAATTGCGAATCGTGCCTATGAATTGTGGTTGCCTCTTGAAACCTTTCAACATTTTTAGGGGGGTGATTACTTCTCTATTTGTGTGAGTTGGTGATCATTTTTGGGTTGTCTAGATAAGCTTCTTTGATGCATAGACTCTTGTGCAGTGATATGTCATTCTTTTTTCTCAATGATAAGAATTGCATTACTTGAGAACAAGTAATGGTTCAAATTTGGGGGTTTGGTGAGTTGGTAATTTACCAACTCATAGTCTCTTCAACATAAACTTTAGCTTAGTTTTCAAGTCTTTTAGTTGGATTTTATGCCCTTTTTTCATTTGGATGTGCAGTTATTTGATATGAAAAGAAGTAGCATGAACTTGAGTGAAAAATGAGATTTAGGTGAAAACTGATGTACCACTAGAGGAAACCCACAAAACACCGGTCAACCATAGGAAACCACTAGCTTAATGAGTAATTTCAATCGGCAGCTCGCGGACAACAACTGGAGATCCTTCGGTTCCATTATTAACAAGTGTTGCAGTTTACTGGACGAATGATGAAATGAACCGGCAGCTGGTGGATGGCAACTGGTGAACCACCGAAGGCATCATCGAAAGGCCCTGGAACTTTACTGGACCACAGAGGAAACCAAATGGCAGCTCGCAGAAACTACCAGTTCCATCGCAAGTGAGAGACCCCTAAAAAGGTAAGAAATGTCGAGCCCTGAAAAAGAGGAGAATGTTTGCCCTATTTTTTTATATATTCTAGAAAATAGTACTTTGGATAGAGAATTGAATATTCCTTTTACTTTTTGAGAGAAAAAATTACTTCATTGGAGAAGAGAAAAAATTATTTGAATATTGAAAAATTATTTGAATATTGCTTTTTTCAATTTTCATCTTCTTCTTCAGCAAGGTATAACTACCATTGTAGAAATATTGTGAACTTGATTGTGCTTACTCCTAATGATGAAATTATATAGTTTATTAATGAATATGCCCTTGTATTTCTCAATTATGAGTAGCTCTATAACTAGAGGTATGTTGTAACACCCAAAAACTTTCCTAGACCAAACTCAGGCATTTCAAGAAAGTCCAAAAGAAAAACCAGAAATTTTATTGCAGAGCGACCCAGACAACGGGCCAAGGGAATCTCCAACGGATCGTAGTCTGAGTTATTTTCAGCATAGTAGTTTTCCTTTGGGGTAAACAACGAGGCATAGGATGACTCGTTGGTTGAACCAACTAGCCATCCTGTCATCCGTTGGATCCCATGTTTAGAATCCTAGCGGACCCTTCCCTGAAGCAATGAGAGGCCAATGGCTCATGATTCCTACCAACGAGCCACTGCTACAACCCGTCACCCAGTCCCAGGGCCTAGCAGTGTGGACCATTAGTCGATGGAATGACCTGTTTGTCCTACTAATGAGTCGCTATGAAGATTGTTGCCTCAAATCCCAGTTTTCCTACCAGTACTAACGAGATGCACCAACGACCCATCCATTCTTCCAACGGATCGTGGTACCCTCCCGTGGTTCATATCCAGTGGGCATGGTTTCTTTACCCAAAATCAACGGTGGGTTCCAAAGGGACATGGGTCCGACTAACGACTCATTCTGAGGCCTGTCTTTTAGTGTCAACTAGTTTTCAGTTATTTCTTGCAGGGGTATGTTGGTAATTTTCCACCTTTTTAATACTGAAACCCAGTCATTTAGGGCTCATTTGTGTTAAAGGGGTAGAACAACCTTTTTCCCTTCATTTTACTCTCCTTCCCTCAAGCCTAAGCGTAGAACAGACAATAACTTCAAAGTAGAAGCTGGGGTAGAAGTTGTCTTCTCAAAACGTTCTGAGGGATTTTCTCCAGAAATTCTTAGCTAGATATGTGGGAATTTATCAAGGGAATAGTTCTTTCCTTGTGTCCCTAAAATCCATCTTTATTTTCTCTGTCAGTTCTAGCCGTGAGACTTTCGAATGTGATGAAATTATCGGTCAGACCTCATTTAAATAATTTGGAATATCATTTGTGTTAAATGTTGATGTTTATCCCCCAGTTTGTGACTATGTTGTTGCTTTGTTCTTGAAACGTGAAATCTGGCCCTAGTCTTGAATATAGAAAAACTAGAATTTCACAATAGTGTTTACGTATCAAAATTTTGCTTGATTCTATCAGTGTTGGGGACTCCCATGTTCTTATTTGTATTGAAAATCAGTCAAACTATTGTCAGTTCAGTTTTAGTCAAAATGTTAGAATATCCAGTGTTAGTTAGAAATATCAGCTGATCAGTTTGACAACAGAAATTTTTGAGGTGTCAGTAGTGCCTCTCCGTATCAAAATTAGACTCAATATTAGTTTGTAATGGTTCTTTAGAAGGTCATGGAACATTTAGATAGGAAGCTCTCTCTAGCTTTAGGACCCCAGCTTCAGATTACAGTTTGTTCTTTAGACGATTACGATGCTTCTAGATAAGCAGCTCTGAACAGTCTTAGAACCCAGTTATAGAATCCGATCTGATAAGACTCTTAGGATGCTTCCAAATAGGTATTCCTGACTAGTCTTGGGCCCTTGTTTCGAGCTATCAGCTTAGCAGTCAGTCTAGGACGATCTAGTTGGAGTAGGACTTAGCACCGAGTGGACCGGGGTTCCAGCACAGGTCCCCAAAGCTACATTGCCACCATAGGTTACAAATTATTGGTCTCATGGCCTCAGACTTGTGATTACCCGATTCATGCCTTTATACCATGGCAAGCTATATTGGGTCCTACCGATGGGGTGTATACATCGGACTCCACGCTACCTCATGTGGTTATATATCAGTTATATACTCTCTCACTAGTCAGCTCAGTTTAGTCTTAGATTAGTCAGTTAAGTTCAGTTTAGTATCCTCGATTTAGGGAATGTCCTTGACCATTAGAAAGTGTCTTTCAGACCATCTCAGCTTATTATAGTTATCCAGTTTCAGTAGTTCAAATGGTCATTGCATGTCTTTTTAGTTCTGTTTTTTCATTTCTTGTGTATAGTTTTTCTAACTTACTCAGTAAATTCAAAGTACTGACGCATATCTTTTATGTTGTATCGTTTAGGATACAACTGCAGGATCTCAATCTTAGTCTCTCTAGTCGATCGGTCTTAGAAGACTCCTGCTGCACATTGGTGAGTTCTCTTTTTTCAAGGATGAAGATCATTTATTTCAGTTTTATTTTCTTCTATTTAGACTTGGAGTTAGCTGGGGGTTGTCCAGCAACTCATCAGTTGTAGTGGCTTTCAGACTCAGACTTGGTTATTCAGACTTGTGGTTTTGTTAATATGTTTTCAAACATTATGAATCAGCTTCATTCTCATAAATGTTTTATATTTTACTTAAAAGCTTCCGCTATATTTATATGTTTACTTAGAATTCTAGTGTATGATTGACCAGGGGTTGACATGGGGTTACCTGTAACTCCAAGTACCGTGTTCCCCCAGGGTGTAGACTCGGGGCATGACAAACTTGGTATTAGAGCACTAGGTTTAGAGTATCCTAAGATGTCTGAAACCCATATCGAGTAGAGTCTCTTTTATATGTGTGAAGCGCGCCACACATATGACAGGGAGGCTACGAAATGTAATTAGGAAAATTCCATTTTATTCATACTCTTTATCATGTGTTGAAATTCAATTACAGAATCATTTTCCTAACTCGTGTTCTCTTTCATTTCAGTGAATTATTCCTCCGCAATATGGTAACAGAAGAAGGGCCGAAAACACTCACCGACATGCCACACCAGCTCCAGCAGCCCCTCAGGACGACTCAGTGTCCACCGCAAAGTTTAAGGCTGCTATTCAGATGCTCGCTAAGACACTTACCAACCAGGTGAACCAATAGGTGGTTCCGATCAACAATAATGGGTCTGCATTAGCTGCTCGGGTGCGAGATTTACTCGGATGAACCTTTCGGATTTTCAAAGATCTAAGGTGGGAGAGGACCCATAGGAGTTTGTGGAAGAGATTAGAGAGATCACACAGATCATGGGTGTCAGTTCCTTGGAGTGTGCCGACTTGGTGGCCTACCAACAGAAAGGGGTAGCCCGAGTCTGGTACGAATAGTGGAAGGAGGGGAGGCCAGCGGGAGTAGGACCAGTGGAATGGGAGGAGTTCACTACATCCTTTCAGGCAAATTCTTCCCTCAGGAGCTCAGGGAGAGAAAAGTGGCGGAGTTCATGAATTTGAGACAAGCAAATCAAATGGTGGAGGAGTATGCTCTGGAGTTCACCAGGTTGTCTAAATATGCTCTAGATATGGTGGCCAAGCCGAGGGCTCACATGTTGAAGTTTGTTAATGGGGTGTCGAACCACTGAAAACCGTCTTTACATTGGATGGTTGGTGTTTTGATGATCCCTACCTTATTGACGACAACCTATGTATTTATTATTGCCTTCATTGCTGCTCCTCCAGTAGACATTGATGGTATTTGTGAACCTGTTTGGTCCTCAAAGAGTGCACGATAGCGATGTTGATTAAGGATATTGACCTCTCCAGCCTTATTGTTCATGCCCAATATATTAAGGTATAAATGCTTAAGGACATGGAGGAGAAGAACAAGCGGGCAAGGACTGGACTATGGACACAAAAGATCTGGTGGTAAAAGCCACCAACAGTAGTAGCAACATTAGCAATAGAGGGCTCCAACACCTAGTTCAGCTAGCGCCCAAACTTTTTGGTCCCACAAGGATTGGAGAGGTGGAGCATCTGGTCCTCATTCCCAGAGCTTCAGTGTTATCAATCGCTATCCAGCTTGCCCTAGTGTGGCAAGAACCATCTAGGAAAGTGTTTTTAGGGTCGAGAGGGCTGTTTTGGCTGTGGACAGCTTGGTCATCGACTTAAAGAATGCCCGTCAGCAGGACAGGGAATGTCACAATTAACTAATTCAGTAGCTCTAGCGGGCCGACCATCTCAACAGGCCAACACTTCAGGTACGGATAGCGGCCAGCGCCAAAATCATTTTTATGCATTGTCTTCTCGTCAAGATCCGGAGAGCTCAATTGATGTGTTCACGTGTATGTTACACCTTTTTCATCTAGATATATATGCCCTACTAGCTCCATGAGCCATATTATCTTTCGTGACTCCCTATATAGTAGTCAAATTCGATGTCAGTACAGAGGTCCTCTCAGAACCATTCTCAGTCTCCACCCCAGTTGGAGAGTCAGTTAGAGCCAGCTGAGTGTATAGAAACTGCCCAGTTGCAATCCTCAACAAAGTCATTCCAACTGACCTTGTAGAGTTAGACATGGTTGATTTCGACCTCATTCTTGGCATATATTGGCTGCACTCTGGTTATGCCTCAGTCGACTGCAGAACTAGGGTCATCAGGTTTCAGTTCCCTAATGAGCCAGCTCTAGAATGGACGGGTAGTAGTTCAACACCTAAGGGTTGGTTTATTTCCTACCTTAAGGCTAGAAAGCTTATATCCAAAGGGTGCATTTACCCTCTAGTTCGGGTGAAAGATTCCATCTCTGAGATCCCAACTATCTAGTCAGTCCAGTCATCAACGAGTTCCCTTATGTGTTTCCCGAAGATCTTCTTGGAGTTCCTCCTGAGCGGGAAATATACTTCGATATAGACCTTCTGCCAGATACTTATACCATCTCCATCCCTCCTTATAGAATGGCTCCAACTGAGCTTAAAGAGTTGAAGGATCAACTAAAAGACCTTCTTGATAAGGGTTTTATTAGACCTAGCATCTCTCCCTGGGGTGCTCCAGTACTATTCGTGTGGAAGATAGACGGTATCCTCAGAATGTGCATTGATTACCCTTAGTTGAACAAAGTCACAGTCAAGAACAGGTATCCCCTACCTAGGATTGATGACTTGTTCGACCAACTTTAGGGAGCCAGCTGTTTCTCCAAAATAGATCTCAAGTTAGGGTATCATCAGCTAAGATTCAGAGAGTGTGACATACATAAAACAACTTTCAGGACTCGGTATGATCACTACGAGTTTATGGTTATGTCCTTCAGACTAACAAATGCCCCTGCAGCCTTTATGAACCCGATGAACAGAGTCTTCAGGTAGTATCTCGATACGTTTGTCATTGTATTTATCGACGACATTCTGGTATATTCCAGAAATTAGGAAGAGTATACTAATCACCTAAGGATAGTGCTTCAGATACTCAGAGACCGCCAGTTGTTCTGCATGTTCAGCAAATGCAAATTCTGGTTGAAGTCTATGACTTTCCTAGGTCACGTGGTCTCTGGTGAAGGTATTCAGGTCGATCCTCAAAAGATAGCAGAGGTGAAAGACTGGCCCAGACCTACCTCCCCAACTGAAATAAGAAGTTTCTTGAGACTAGCTGGGTGTTACCGACACTTTGTGGAAGGATTTTCTTCTATAGCATCCCTTCTGACTAGGATGACTCAAAAGAAGGTGAAATTTCAATGGTCAGATGCGAGTGAGAAGAGTTTCCATGAGTTAAAAACTCAACTCAATATCGTTCTAGTATTGACCCTACTCGAAGGATCAGATGGGTTGGTAGTATATTGCGATGCTTCCAGAGTTAGACTCCCTTGCTTTCTGACGCAGCGGGGCAAGGTGATAGCCTACGCATCCAGACAACTCAAAGTTCATGAAAATAATTATTCGACTCATGACTTGGAGTTGGCAGAGATGGTGTTTGCGTTGTAAATATGGAGACACTATCTATACGGGGCTCACATGGATGTTTTCACTAATCACATGAGCCTTCAATATGTATTCAGTAAGAAAGATTTAAATCTTCATAAGATAAGGTGGTTAGAGCTCCTGATTGACTATGACATGAGCGTACAGTATCACTCGGGCAAAGCCAATGTGGTGGCGGATGACCTGAGCAGAGTATCTATGGGGATCATGGCCCATGTTGAAGAAGGCAGAAAGGAACTAGTGAAGGATATTCACCGACTAGCTCGGTTAGTGGTGTAGTTGGTTGACTCAGTTGAGGATAGAGTGGTAATGCAAAGTGGGTTAGATTCCTCTTTGGTTGTTGAAGTTAAGTCCAAATAGGATGAA
The DNA here is from genome assembly GCA_035772735.1 of Datura wrightii. NCBI lineage: Eukaryota > Viridiplantae > Streptophyta > Magnoliopsida > Solanales > Solanaceae > Datura > Datura wrightii. Next base: position 16,220,724 of record JASDFA010000003.1, read on the forward strand.
TATCCCATCTTACTTAAGCTTAAGGAAGAGGTTCTCAGAAAAGAAGTTGAGGCTTTCCCCAAAACGGGAGATGGCGTGCTCCGTTACTAGGGTCGATTGTGTGTATTGGAGTCGGTGATTTGAGGCAAACCATTTAAAGAACTCTATATTGCATCTCATTCTTTTCATATCGGTGCACCAAATTTTTCTAAAGGATAACCTTTTCTTTAATGAATTATTTTCTGCATATCATTGCCTTTTTATGCTATTTTCTGGATCTAACCAAAGTTTGTCTAAATATTAAAAGACAGGGTCGAACTCCTCTACCGATATTATCATGCATAAAGAGTGTCATGACCCGAGTCTACACCCTAGCGTAGACACGGTACTTGGTGCCACAAGTGACCCCAAGCTAACCCATGGTCTAACATTTGCACTGGTATACTAAGTAAACATAAGCGAAAGCTTTAAAAGAAATATTTATAATTCAATATTACAGAAAGTAAAAAACACCACTGAAAGAAACTCTAAATAACTATGTCTGAAAGCCATTACTATCTGATTAGGTTGCTGGGACAAGCCCCTAGCTAACTCTAAAGTCTAACTGAAAGGAAACTAACTGAAAAGCAAATAAAGTCCTCAGAAGATGAGGACTCACCAAACTGACTATTGCTGTTGGAATCGTCGTAAGGAACTACTGATGATGTTGGGACTGAGAACCCGCGCCTTTATCATAATATTATACAACTTAGAAAGTATGCGTCAGTACTTTAAATGCATTGAGTAAGTGAGAGGTAAAATAAGAATGAAAGAATAAGTAACTGAACTGCAATAACATGAAATGACCAACTGAAATACTATAAACTGGTAAACTAAACTATGATTGATACGGTCAATAATGGCTTTGGCTAATGGTCATAAAAATGTCCTAGAACTGAGATACTAAACTGAGCTAAACTGATCTAAACTGAACTGAGACTGTGCTGACAACTGGGAGAGTCTATAACTGACATATAACCACATGAGCTAAACGTGGAGTTCGATGTCTACGCCTCATCAATAGGTTCCAATATACCTTGCCAAAGTATAAAGGCATGAACTATGAGATCACTGTCTGGGCCTATTTGGGCTAAATAACCTATGTTGGAAACGTAGTTCTGGGAACCTGGGTGCGCTGGAACCCTGGTCCACTCGGTGCTTAGTCCTACTCCCACTGGATAGTCCTAGTCTGACTACAAAGCTGATAACTTAAAGTTGGGGCCCAATACTAAGTTAGGGATACTTATTTTGAAGTACCCTGAGAGTCTTATCAGACCAGATAACTGATACTGATAGTTTTTAGACTGGTCAGAGCTGCTTATCTGGAAGCGTCGCAACCGTCTAAAGAACGAAATGATAACTGATAACTAGGAGGCATTACTGACACCTTAACAACTAACTATAGTCAAACTGATCAGCTGACATTACTGAATGATACTGAAGGTACCAACATTTTGATTGAGACTGAACTAACATGCAACTCACTAAGAATTCGTGAGATAGAAATAACATGGGAATTCTAACATTGATAGAGTCAAGCAACAATACTGTCTAATCAACTACGCAAGACCCAAATTACTGCATTCAAGAACTAGGGCTAAAATTATTTTACAGGAAACAAGTATCAACACTATCACTAAGTAGTGGAAATATAGAAACAAATAATATGAACATCGTTCCACATGGATTAATCGGAATCTAACTGAAAAATTACTCTAGTTTGAAATTCTCAAGGCTAGAACTGATAGGAGATTATGGAAGGGTTTTGGGGACACAAGGGAAGAACAATTCCCTTCTGGAATTTCCACATACCTGGTGTCGAAATGCTTGAAAAGGATCTGGAAAATCTGAGGAGAAAACTTGAAAGCCCTAGCTTGCTCTGAAAGAATTGCGAGGAACTACTTTGCTCTGAAGATCGAGAGTTGAGTGAAAATGAGAGGGACTTAGTCAATTACCCCTTTAATTCTTTCCAAAATGTTCCCCAAAATGACATAGTTTAGGGATAAAAATAGTTCAAAGTTACAAAAATACCCTTGGAGCATCGCATGAAAGAAACCTAACTGCCAGTCCCCATGAGGCACTCCACGAGTTGTGGGGTTGGGAACGACTTGTGGTGCCAAGTCGTGGCCTTGTCTAGAAAACCCCTAAAATTCCTTGCCTGGCCAATGGCTGACTTCATGGGTCGTTAGGAAACCTAACGACTCATGTGTCTTCCATTGTCACTGAACCAAAATTTCTCCTTTCGCCCCCATGGCTGGTTACGACGAGTCATTACTTGACCTAATGACTCGTCCCCTCCTCTCATTGTCAGCACTACCTTAGGGCTAAGCTTTACCGGGACTCTTTCGACGACCAACACAATGAGTCGTTGCCCGACCTAAACTCATCATGTCCTTCATTACCACTGAAACACTTATTATGAGCTTCCACTAGACAACTCTTCATGATGATCCGTTACTTGAGCCAACGAGTCGTCTTGTGGGTCGTTACCCCTTGGCCCCTGGATGAAAATTCACTGCTTCAAGCCACAAGTCTGGCCATGACTCATCTAGTCACTTAACGAGTTGTTCCATCGCTCGTTCTGTGGCAAATTTTTGGTTCATCCCGATTTTTCATGCAAAGTCTGAGTTTGGTCTAGGAAAGCTCTTGGGTGTTACAAAGATTCTCATACTCCTAGCATCTTACTCGCAACGAAACTTGTTCTTTTGGTAATTCTAGTTTCATATTCAACCTTAGGAATTGTAACAGAGAAATCTACTCCTTTTAATATTTTCTGTCTTCAAGAATAATAATATTTCTACCTTATGAGTTGGTAATTTACCGACTCATTAGGCTTTTCAACATAAGCTTTTTCTTGGTTTTCAATTCATTTAGGAACATTTTATGCTCTTTCTCTTTGGATTTTTTGCAGGTATTCAATTTAAAGGGAGAAAGCAAGAAATTGAACAAAATGTATGGTTCTGTCGGAAGAGGACCAGTGATTCATAGGTTGACACCAGAGAAATGCAGGCCAAACGCTGGAGAGAACTGCTTGGAAGTTGAAAGAACACCTACTGAACACAGATCAGCACCTGCAAAATGCAGGTGCCAACATAGGACCATGCCCAGACTTTTTGGCCCCCAGCTGCGATTGAGCGATTGCTTGCGAATTTCACAGGTGCCTCACAATTGAAGTCATCATCATAAGGGTAAAATCATCCAGCATAAGAAAAGAGGAGTCTCTTTACCCTATTTTTTCATCTTTTTGTAAAGAATAGAACATTCCATTTCATAGAGTTTTTTTTTGTAATTTTAGAGAGAGAAAGAGAGAGAGAGAGAGAGAAGTGAGAGCTTTTTCTTCCTCTTCTTCATATTTCTAAGGTAAAAACCTCCATTTAAGAACAACTTAAGCTAAAAGCTTCTTGTTAATATGAATGATAGATATTCCTTTATTGGTTTTATCTCCTGTTCTTCATTTATGAGTAGCTAAATACCTTGCTAGGGGTGTGTATATGATACGGGCTAAATTGGATTGGGTCTTGCTAATTTAATCTTAGAATTACTTTTTTAGCATAGATCCATTATTTTCTCTAAATTATAACTGAAATATCTATAATTGCAAGAACGACTTTTATTCACTTATTCTATTGCTTCTTGAAAAAGAGGAATAAAATATAGGTGAGAAAATAATGGTCGGTAATTGGATGTTGATTATATGGGATTGGGCTAGAGATAGCCCAAACACATTGTCGTACACCCATTAAAGAATTAAGGCTAGGGATGGTGTAATCCTTACACAAGTTATAGTGGATTACATGTATGGGACCTTGGGGTTTGAGAAAACCTAAGGCAAAAGACATCTATGTGGTTGAAAAACATTGGGTGTCGCCTTATCCACGACTATTTATGTTCGTAAGTCATTCTTTGATTTGCTAGTTAACCCTAATCCTATTAATTCGCCATCAATAGCATAGCCTTAATATTTGATCTTATTGTTACTTAGAAGTTGGTTGCCTTGTTTTGTTGATGAAATTTGAATTCATAGTGTGATCCTACAACCCCCAATTTTTACTTTCCTCGTTTTAATACAATGATGCTATTTGATTCAATTTGACAGATGTCTTTTGTTTCTATCAATCTTCATTCCCTGCAGATTCAACCCCCACTTACGAGTTGGGTAATTATATTGCGACGATCACACTTTCTCCTAGCGAGGAGTGGATTTGAACACCTTAATTTTGGCGTCGTTGCTAGGGAATGAGATTTGATAACCTTTATTAGTTTGTTAATTTAAATTAATTAAGCATCCTGTGTTATTTTCCTTTTGCATTTGCTGTGAGTTTTGTTGACTGATTAAGGGCATGAAGATGAGCATTTTTAAAAGGCTAATTCAAAACCCTGAAGTGCCTTCTTATGCTGAATCTCTCTGATTGATGGATGAAATGTGGAGACACATGGGGATAAAAGATGTTGTGTTGATAGTAGTAATAAAACAAATTGAGTTGCTAGCAAATTACATGATGGGTTTTCATTCGAGATACCAACAAACCCACCAAGGTTATTGGTATCCTAGTAATGAAAATCAAGGTTGGAACTCTGATTTTATAGCTGAATCAAGTATTTAGGAGAGTGATGATTCATCACACTCTTGCATTGAAAGAATTCTTAAAGTGGTTCTTGAACGAGTTGTTTCAACTGACTCGGGAATTCGGGAGCTAAATGGTGATCTCTTAGATCCCACTCAAATAGTGTGCGATTATGTAGTGTCCATTAGACATCTTGAGGAGAGAATGAATTGTTAGCATCTCAAATGGAATCAAGGGCAAGCATGATAACCCATAAGCTGACTCAGGAAGATACCACTTTAACCCCAAGCAATGTTGATGAGGAAGATATAGAATGGGAAGTAGAGGAGTCATTCTTCAAGGAGACATTAGAAGGAAATCTCTTGAATATTGATGGTAGAATAAGTGATGGGCTAGAAGAGGCATGTATTACTATAAAAAGTCTGGTATGCTACTCCTTCCATCCCAGAAGCTTGACCTTGGCCTCAAGAATAGAACAACTCCACCGTCAGAACTCTCAATCCTCGCACCACCAATTTTGAAGCTTAAGCCGCTGCCTGCCTATTTGAGTTATGTGCATCTTAAGTCGAACAAAACATTTCCTGTGATCATCTCAGCTAAGCTTAATAAACAACAAGTGGAAGCACTTTTGGTAGTCTTAGGGAAGCACATCCGGGAAATAGGGTGGACTATAAACGACATTATTAGTATACCTCCGGGTATTTGCACTCATGAGATCAACATTTAGGATGATTACAACCCTTCTGTTAAGCATCAGAGGCACTTATTTTAATCGCTCTAGCGCATATGTTGAATAGTTGTTTATGCGTTCATCGATGCAGGAAGTAGTCAAGAAAGTGTCTATTAAATTGTTAGATGCAAGAGTTGTATACCCGATAACTAATAGCAGTTGGGTAAGCCCATTTTAATGTGTGCCCAAAAAAGGGGAATCACAGTGGTACCAAATGAGAAAGATAAGTTGATTGAAACACATCCAGTCACCAGATGGAGAGTGTGTACAGACTACCGCAAGCTGAACTCATGGATGGAGAGTGTGTATGGACTACTGCAAGCTAAACTCATGGACCAAGAAGGATAATTTTCCGGTTCCATTCACTAGTCAAATTCTAGATCGATTGGTCGGGAAAGAGTATTACTATTTCTTAGATGGATACTTAGGATGCAATAAGAATTCAATTTCCCTGGAGGATTAAGAGAAAAACACCTTTACATGTCCATGTGGAACTTTTGCAATTAAAAAGATGCCCTTTGGTCTTTGTAATGCTCCAACTATGTTCCAGAGGTGCATGATGTCAATTTTTTCAGATATGGTGGAGGATACCACAGAAGTCTTCATGGATGACTTCTTAATTGTGGGAAATTCATTTGAGGACTACTTTGTTCATTTTGATGAGGTGTTGAAGAGATGCGAGGAAATAAATTTAATGCTTAATTGGGAGAAGTGTCATTTTATGAAAAATGAAGGTATTGTGCTTGGACAAAAAATTTCTTGAGTAAATGGATAGAGGTAGACCAAGAGAAAATTGATGTCATAGCTCATCTACCTCCTCCAAAGACTGAAGGGAATTCGAAGCTTTCTAGGACATGCAGGATTTTATCGGCGCTTTATCAAAGACATTTCCAAGGTAGCTCATCTTTTGTTCCAGTTGTTGGAAAAAGATGCAAAATTGCATTTTGATGAGGCTTGTATGAAGGCTTTCATTGAGTTGAAGGAGAGGTTTATATCAGCTCCAGTCATCACCACACTAAATTGGTCAAAGCCCTTTGAATTGATGTGTGACGCCAGTGGTGTAGCGTTGGGGCCAGTCCTTAGACAATGGAAAGAAAACATTTTTCACCCTATATACTATGCCAGCAAGCCCTGAATGATGCACAATCAAATTACACAATGACTGCTCGCAGTAGTCTTATCGTTTTAAAAATTATGAGAATACTTATTATGGACCAAGGTAGTGGTGCACACGGACCATGCTGCATACAGATATCTGATGACAAAAAAAAGATGCTAATCCAGGGCTCATCAGATGGATCCTCTAGCTGCAAGAATTCAATTTTAAAGTAAAGGATAGGAAAGGATGTGAGAATCAGGTGGACCATCTTTTTTCATCTATAGATAGATGGTAAGTAGGGTGTAAATGAGGACATTAATGATTCTTTCCCTGACGAGCGCATTTTGGCTGCATCCCATGACTTAATACCTTGGTTTGCAGATTCTGCTAACTACTTAGCAAGCACCATCACCCTTAAAGGATTAAACTTCCAGCAAAAGAAGAAGTTTATGTATGATGTACAAAAGTTTTATTGGGATTATCCATATCTCTTCCGTATTTGTGCTGATGGCATGATTCACCGATGTGTCCCGGAGGTTGAAATGATTACAACCCACAAGGCATGTCATTTATCACTATTATACCTCGAATGCCTTAAGATCAGACCTGGGAGTTGAAACAGAGGAAATAGGATTTTCTGCATTAGGTCATAGAACGAGTCGTCTAATTACCCGTCAGGATGGCCACGAGACTCGTGGTGAGGAGTTTGACTTAGCTGAAAATTTTAAAGTTTCGGGTGACCATAGGTGTGAAAACGATTCGTGGTCAACCCCAAAATCCGTTAGGTCACCCTTGGTCAAGGATGGGAAAGGGAATAAGATAAATTTGGATAGTGCACTTCACGGGTTCTCACCATGACTCGTCGGGAACAACACGCGTCGTGGTGTCGCCTGTGGTGACAACCAGGTAATTTTTGGTAGTGAGGGTGACGAAAGGTGACCACAAGTCATGGTCAACAATAATGGGTCGTTAAGTATCTCGTGGTGGTGATCTTGATGTAACTTCCAGTGTAGCCAATTACTGCAGACCACGAGTCCTGGCCTGTGACGACGACTCGTCTAGTCCCTCGTTGGGACTGGCAGTTTGTTTTTCCTTACCAATTTAGTAAGGGCTTTTCCGTAATTTCTATGTTCCTAAAGCCTAAACTACGTTGTTTTAGGCTCTGAATAGTGAGTTTTAAGAGGGGTAAGTTCATTCTGAGCTTATTCACGTTCATGCATGCAATTTTAGAGGTCTAAAGAGGTGATCGAGCCTAGTTCATCAAGGTTCTTCCCCAAATATTCATTGGAAAATAAAGGAAGCTGTAGAATCAGATCCTCTCTGGTATGTAAGGCTATGAATGGGTGTAATTTTCCACACCCATGCCTAATTCCCTCTCAATTCATGATGTTCTAATTGATGATTCAATGGGGTTCTTACCCAATGCATGAATTCTTAAGTTTTATTCATGGGTATGATCTAAGCATGTTTTAAATGATGAATTATGATTAATCAGTAGTTTTAACATTATTTTAAATTATAAATTATGATTTCAAGTTTTCTAAATTGTGATGCCCATCTATGAATGATCATGAAAGTTCAGATATATGGTCTATGAGTTCAAGTATGATGAGATGATTATGAATAATGTATGATTTCGATATACCCACGTTGTTGTTCATGTCTTTAAAGTGAATCAAGTTGATTTTATGCATGTTAATGTATTGGGCAAGCCCATATGATCAAGTATGTATTATGATTTCAGGTATTAGCTTACCACATATTTTTGGAGTCAAGACTCCCATTATTTTCAGCTTGTGGTATGGTTTGAGCCAAGACTCCTCATGTTATGATATCCGATTATGCATGTATGTTATTATTCAGCTTCATCACTAGATGATAGTCGGCTTCATTGAAAAACGATAGAGAGCACATGCATGTTTTGGGAGTATTGTCTAGCACCGAGTAGGCTAAGGGTCAGTCAACCCAATACCTCAAAACTACGCACCAACATAGGTTTACACTGAATATGCTACTCTAGAAGGCTGGTTAGCAATGAGGCTGAGTCTGAATATCGGAGCTAGTATCATGAAACGATGTAGCATAGAGTATGCAGTCAGTATGTGGAATGTACTGAGTATGCAAGGTAAGTAAAACTGTTTAAGCAATAATGCATTTCATAAAACATAATCAAGATAAGTTTCTGAGAGTAATGCTTGCATTATATTTTCTGAAATCGTGATCTGAACATAACTGCATATCATAACTGATTCGAATCACCCAAAGCTGAAAACTGATAAATCATAAGTAAAATTGAACATTGGGTCAAACATGCAAAATAACATAATATCATAAAAGATGTACATGCATAATTGAAATCATGAGGAACAATAGGAGACTTGTCGTAAAACCGACATTACCACGATAGAGCTTACATGGTCCCGAATATCACACTCAAATGGGCAGATTCGTCCAAAGCCTTTCCAGCGCTAACGATGATACAATGATATTGATATAAGGCTCAAGGCCCCTGGGGACATGGGAAAGCTCCAAAGGAGGTCTTAGTTGGTGAGTCCTCATCTCTTGAGGACCATTCCTTATCAGTTATATTTACATTTTCAGTTATAGACTTAGAGAGTTAGTTGAGGTCTTGTCCCATTGACTCATAAGAAGTAGAGGCTTTTCAGACATAGATTGTATTCAGCTTCAAATTCATGTTGTATGTTTTGATGTTGTGCTATGTTCAGACTCCGCTATGTTTATTATGATTGATCTTCCGCTTTTATTGATTGAGTTATATGTATGTTCATGCTATGGGTCGACTTGGAGCCTCTCAGGGATCCTTATCCCGTGTCTCGATTCGAGCCCATGTTCGGGTCGTGATAAACTTGGTATCAGAGCAATAGGTTTTGAAGTTTCCTAGGGTGTCTGAAAGCCGCATTAAGTAGAGTCTTTTTCATGGGTGTGAAACACGCCACCCTTATGACGAAGAGGCTATGAAATGTTTAACAAATTTTCCCTTCTTTCATGATCTAAGTCGTGCGATGAAATGTATCTCTATCCTTCTAACTCGTGCTATATGCATTTGCAGAATCATGCCTCCCCACAGAGTTATAGGCAGAAGAAATGGAAACAGAAATGGCCACGAGGATGGCAATGGGGACGGGCACCAATAGGCCCCACCAACCAATGAGAACCATGCACCTGAGCCAGTTGCGCACGTTGAATTCAGGGCAGCCATTCAGATGCAAGCACAGGCCTTGAACACCCAGGTCAATTAGCAGGCGGTAGATCATATCCCTCGGAATGGGAATGCAGCAGCACGAGTCAGAGATTACCTAAAAATGAACCCTCTACAGATTCTTGGGTCAAATATGGATGAGGATCCACATGAGTTTATCGACGAGATTCTAAAGATAACCCAGGTCATGGTGGAGGCTTGAGAGGAGTGCGCCAATTTAGCCTCATATCAGTTGAAAGGGGGTTTAAAGAGTGGAAGGATAGTAGGGCAGTGGGAGCAGTCCCTATTTGTTGGGATGAGTTTCATGCCGCATTTCTGCAGCGGTTCTTCCCTCGTAAGATGAGGGAGATTAAAACAATTGCATTTGTGAATCTAAGACAAGGGAATATAATAGTGCAGGTGTATGCCTTTTCCTCTGTCCAAGTACGGACTAGAGTTAGTGGCTGATTAGAGAGATCGAGTGAGCAGGTTTGTTCATGGAGTGGAAGACTACATAGACAAGTATTGTCGTACTAAAATGCTTCATCAGGATATGGATTTTGCTCGGATTGTCTTGTATGCCTAGTAGATGGAGGTGGTGCATGTGAGAGAGAGAGGCCAAGTGGTCCTGGACAAACAGTTATGGGTTCTCTCAACAGAGACCAGGTGGTGGACACTGTCAGTAGTCCCACTAGAGATCGTCAGACCCTACATCATCAGCTATGAGTGTGCCATCCAGGTCTTGACACGACCAGAGAGGAAGAGCATTAGGCTCGAGAGGTCAGAGTAGCAGGCCCACTGAGACTAGCCCTCAGATTGCCGCAGATGTGGCTAGAGACACACGGTCAGTATTTGGCGGGTACAGGTGCTTGCTTCGGGTGTGGAAAGAACGTATATATACTTAGAGATTGCCCAACAACTAGACAGGGCCATGATAGGGTCCGAGGCCCAGCTTCTAGTTCAGCAGCCCCACTAGCACGTCCAACTCAGCAAGGGGTATCAACTAGCACAGCTGGTGTCAGCGCCAAAACAGATTCTATGCCCTAGTATCCCACCAGGACAAGGAGGTCTCTCCAGATGTAGCCACTGGTATGTTATGAGTATTCCATCTTGATGTATATGTGTTGCTAGATCCAGAGCCTACTTTAACTTTTGTGACACCCTACGGTGCTAGTAGTTTCGGGGTCAGTCTCGAAATCTTATCAGAACCCTTCTCATTCTCTACTCCAGTAGGTGATTCCATTGTAGCTAGACGGGTTTATAGAAATTACCCTATCACCGTCCTTCATAAAATCACCTTAGCATATTTAGTAGAGTTAGCTATGACCGATTTTGATGTTATCCTCGGCATGGATTGGCTATATGCATGTCATGCCTTAGTTAATTGTAGAAATCGTGCGGTACTATTTTGATTTTCGGGTGAGCCAGCATTAGAATGGAAGGGTTGTTCAGCTGTGCCTATAGGTCATTTCATTTCTTGCCTATAGGCTAGAAAGATGATCTCTAAGGGTTGCTTATACCATCTAGTTAAGGATGCTATGTCCGAAACCCTAACTATCCATTCAGTTCCAGTAGTATGTGAGTATCAAGAAGTGTTCCCAGATGATCGACCGGGAATCCCTCCCGAGAGGGAAATGGATTTTGGTATTGACCGCCTATATCTATTCCTCCTTATAGAATGGCCCCAGCCGAGTTAAAGGATTTGTAGGAGCAATTGGAAGACCTCGTAGAAAAAGGGTTCATCAGATTGAGCAAATCCTCGTGGGGTGCACCAGTTCTCTTTGTTCGAAAGATAGATGGTTTTCTTCGTATGTGCATTGATTATCAACAATTGAACAAGGTGACCATCAAGAATAGGTATCCTCTTCCTAGGATTGATGATTTGTTTGACCAACTTTAGGGTCATAAGTGCTTTTCGATGATAGATCTCAGATTCGGATACTATCTGCTCAGGGTTCAGGATAGTGACATTCCAAAGAAAACCTTCAGGACTCGGTATGGTCATTACGAGTTTGTAGTTATGTCTTTTGGACTAAAAAATGCTACTGCAGCTTTTATGGATCTGATGAATAGGGTGTTCAAGCCATACTTGGATATGTTCATGATTATGTTCATAGATGACATCTTTATATACTCTCGGAGCGAGGAGGAGCATGCCGCTCATTTGAGGGTGGTCCTACAGACTCTCAAGGACCGCCAATTATATGCTAGATTCATCAAGTGCGAGTTTTGGTTGAACACAGTGGCGTTTTTGGGCCATGTGGTGGCAAGTGAGTGTATAAAAGTGGACTCTCAAAATATAGAGGTGGTGAAGAATTAGCCTAGACTGGTGAATTCATTGGATATCAGGAGTTTCTTGGGTTTAGCTGGTATTATCGAAGACATCCTTGCTGACTAAATTGACCCAGAAGAAGGTGAAGTTCCAATAGTCGGAGGCCTGTGAGAAGAGCTTCCAAGAGTTGAAGACTCAACTTACCTCAATACCGGTGCTAACCCTACCCGAGGGTACCAATGGGTTTATGGTATATTGTGATGCTTCGAGGATCGGCCTTGGTTGTGTATTGATGCAGCAAGGTAAGGTTATAACATATGCTTCTAGCCAGCTGAAGGTCCATTAAAAGAATTACCCGACTCATGATTTGGAATTGGTGGCAATAGTATTTGCCTTGAAGATTTGGAGACACAATTTGTACGGGACACATGTGGATGTATTTATAGACCACAAAAGCCTATAATATGTGTTTACCAGAAGAACCTAAATCTACGTCAAAGAAGGTGGTTGGAGCTACTCAAGGATTATGATATGAGTTTCCTTTACCATCCGGGTAAGGCTAATGTAGTAGGAGACTCACTTATTAGGCTCTCTATGGAGAGTGTGTCCCATGTAGATGAGGGGATTAAGGACCTGGTGAAAGATCTGTATCGACTTGCACTGTTGGGAGTTCGTTTTTGTTGACACGACCGGTGGTGGTGTTATTGTTCAGAACAGATCAGAATCATCCTTAGTGACGAACGTAAAAGCTAGACAAGATGAGGATCCTATCTTGGTGAAGTTAAATTAAGCTGTTCAGAATCAGAAGGTAGAGGTCTTCTCCAAAGGGGGCGATGGTGTGCTTCGATATCAAGGTCGCTTGTGTGTACCAAATGTTGATGATTTGAGAGATCGGATGTTGCATAAGGCTCATGGTTCCAGGTATTTGATACATCCAGGTGCCACCAAGATGTACCGTGACCTACGGGAAGTCTATTGGTGGAATTGCATGAAAAAGGATGTTGCAGAATTAGTGGCTAAGTGTCCGAATTGTCAATAGGTGAAAGTGGAGCATCAAAGACTAGGAGGTGTGCTTCAAGATATCAGTATTCCTACTTGGAAGTGGGAGGAGATTAATATGGACTTCATCATAGGTTTTCCTCATACTCGTCGACAGTATGACTCCATTTGGGTGATTATGGCCAAGTTGACCAAAGCAGCTTATTTCCTACCAGTCAAAACTACCGATTCAGTGGTAGACTATGCTAAATTGTACATTCGGGTGCTAGTTTGATTGTATGGAGTGCCCTGGTCAATCATATCATATAGAGGTACTCACTTTACCTCCCAGTTTTGGAGATAATTTCAAAAGAGACTTGGTATTCATGTCAAGCTCAGTATAACATTTCACCTGTAAATAGATGGTCAGGCGGAGTGGCCTATTCAGATTCTCGAGGAAATGTTGAGAGCGTGTATGATTGACTTTGAAGGTAGTTGGGATGATCAATTGCCTGTCATTGAGTTTTCGTATAATAACATCTACCATTCCAGCATTCAGATGGCTCTGTTTGGGGCTCTTTAAGAGCGGAGATGTAGATTGCCTATTGGTTTATTTGAAGTTGGTGAAGTTGCAATGATAGGACTAGATTCAGTCAATGAGGCTATTGAGAAAGTTTAGTTCATCTAGTTTTTCATGTATCGCTCTTAAAGAAATGTTTGGGTGATCCAGCTCTAGTTGATTCGGTGGATAGTGTCGATGTGAAAGATAGCCTTTGTAATGAAGAGGTTCCGGTGGAAATATTGGATCAGTAGGTTCAAAGGCTAAGAAACAAAGAAGTAGCTTCAGTTAAATTTTTATGGAGGAATAAGCATGTTGAGGGAGCTACGTGGGAAGACGAAGAAGATATGATGGCTAGATACCCATAACTATTCCCTTCTGGCTCAGTTCCATCTTGAGGTATCAGTTTTTTCCCTAAAACTCTATTTAGTGTCATGTTCAGTTCATGTGTCCCGGTTTCTTTCATGTCAAAGCATGTATATATGATTCATTAATTCATTTTAGTCATGTAGTTCAAATCAGAGTCCGTCACTCTGTTAGTTTTCAACATGTATGTTCAGTATTTGAGTATGATGATTGCATTTGTCTGCTTTTCTATATGATTTTCAACATTCGAGGATGAATGTTCCCATGGAGGAGATATTGTTATACCTCGAAAGACCTAAGATATGACGCGGGAGTTGAAATGGAGAAAATAGAATTTTCTACACCAGGGTACAGGATGAGTGGTCCAGTGACCCGTTACGATGGCCACGAGTCGTTAAGTGACTCGTGGTGAGGAGTTTGACATAGTTGACAAATTTTCAAGTTTGGGGTGACCACGAGGCATGGTCAACCCCACGATCCATTAGGCCACTCGTGGTCAAGGATGGGCGAAGGAAGAAGAGAAGTTAGACAATGTACTTCACGGGTCCTCACCACGACTCTTCGGAAGCACCATGAGTTGTGGTGTCACCCGTGGTGACACCAAGGTAATTTTTGGCTGTGAGGGTGATCGAAGGTTACCACGAGTTGTGCTCACCAGTAATGGGTCATTAAGTGCCTCGTGGTGGCAATTTGAATTTAACTTCCAGTGAAGCCAATGACTGTAAACCACGAGTCATGGCCTGTGATGACAATTCGTCCAGTCCCTCATTGGGACTGGCAGTATGTATTTCCCTGAAAATTTAGTAAGGGCTTTTCCATAATTCCTATGTTCCTAAAGCCTAAACTACGTCATTTTAAGCTTTGAATAATGAGTTTTAAGAGGGGTAAGTTCATTCTAGGCTTATTCACATTCATGCATGCAAGTTTAGAGGTCTAAAGAGGTGATCAACCCTAGTTCATCAAGGTTCTTCCCCAAATCTTCATTGGGCAATCAAGGAAACTATAGAATCAGATCCTGTTAGGTATGTAAGGCTATGAATGGGTGTAATTGCCCACACCCATGCTCAATTCCCTCTTAATTCATAATGTTCTAATTGATGATTCCATGGGGTTCTTACCCAATGCATGAATTCTTAAGTTTTATTTATGGGTATGATCTAAGCATGTTTTAAATGCTGAATTGTGATTAATGGGAAGGTTTTACAATATTTTAAATTATAAATTATGTTTTCAAGTTTTTTAAATTATGATGCCCATCTATGACTGATCATGAAAGTTGAGATCTATGGGTGATGAGTTCAAGTATGATGAGATGTTTATGAATAATTTATGATTTAGATATACCCACGTTATTCTTCATATTTTCAAAGTGAATCAAGTTTATTTCAAGCATGTTAAAGTATTGGGCAAGCCCATATCATCAAGTATGTTTTATGATTACATGGATTAGCTTACCACATAGTTTTGGAGTTAAGACTCCTTTTATTTTCAGCTTATGGTACGGTTTGAGCCAAGGCTCCTCATGTTATGATTTCTGATTATGCATGTATGTTATTATTAAGCTTCATCACTAGACAATGGTCAACTTTGTTGAAAAATTATGGAGAGCATATGCATGGTTTTGAAAGTAGTGTCTAGCACCGAGTAGGCTAAGTGTCAATCAACCCTATGCCTCAGAACTACGCGCCAACGTAGGTTTACTTATATACTTTAGGACCTCATTCGGAACATTACCCTGCCCCCAAGGGACCTTGATCTTGATATCGATATCATAGTATCATCCTTAGCCCTGGTAAGGCTTTGGATGGCTCTGCCCACTTTTGTGTTATAGTCAGGACCACATAAGCTATATCGTGGTAATGTCGGTTATATGTCGAGTCTCCCATTGTTCCTCATGATTTCAGTTATTTATGTACATCGTTCATGATATTATGTTTTCAGCAGGTTTGACCCAATGTTCAGTTTTACTTATCATTATCAGTTTTCAGTTTTGGCATATTCGAATCAGTTACGATATGTAGTTATGTTCAGATCCTGGTTTTAGAAAATAGCATGCAAGCCTTACTCTTAGAATCTTATCTTAATTATGTTTTATGTAATGCAATATTACTAATTTTACTTAAGCAGTTTTACTTACCTTGCATATTTGGTACATTCCACGTACTGACTGCATGCTCTATGTTGTATCGTTTCATAATACATGCTTCGATATTTAGAATCAGCCTCGTTGCTAGCCATCCATCATAGTAGCAAATTCCATCTTAGTTGGTGAGTTCTTACCTCCCAAAGACTATTCCTTATCAGTTATCTTTACATTTTAAGTTTCATACTTAGAGAGTTAGTTGGGGTCTTGTCCCATCAACTCATTAGAAGTAGAGGCTTTTCAGACATAGATTGTATTCAGCTTCAGAATTGTGTTTTATGTTATGATGTGGGGGTATTGCTGCAGTGACAAAGAAGTATAGGTATACAGGTGTGATATGAGATATACTAACATGATTTAGTTTTGAGGTGGAAACACAGTTAGAATGCAATACATGATGATACAATGCAGGTATGGTACTATATAACATAAATGTGATGCGACAAAAATAGATATGTATGTGTATTTGATCGTGGAGGATAGACTTCATCGGTATGAGTTGATGCTTTTCTTGTGTGTGATTGAGCTAATTAATCTATATTTGTGATTGAATATTTGATTAACGTGAGTTTGATGGGTTATAGAAGGCAACATGACGGGTTTAACAAAAGGTAATGAATTACCGGGAGACAGTAGGTTTGAATTTATCATTTAATGTACTAAATTAAGGATGGTTAGGAAATCCTGTAAATAACTAGAAAGGTCAATAATTGGTAGAAACACACTTAGTCAATGATAGTGAAGTAGTAAAAGGTGTAAGAATGTTATAAAGTTATATGGTAGAATAAAATAGAACTAGATTAAGGGAATCGAGCTACTGACTGTCGTGGGTGCCACTGAAACGAGAAAATCTTCGCAATCACAGGACCCTTGTAGCAATCTAAGAATTCGATGCTGTGGAATAAGAAAGAGGCAAATTGAAAGATTAATTGATCACTAGAGGGTTAGGGTAATTGCATGAACTGTGATCAGTCATAAGAGTCGATAATGTAGCTAATAGACTTAGTGGGTTGTTGCACAGTGGAGTAGTTATTAAATGTATTATTGTCAATTGTATATTAATTATAATGTTGTTATGTGAACTAATATTATTCAGCCGATGATGCTTACTGGTACGTGTACTGTACTGATATTACCTTGCTACACCTTTTAGGTATAGGTTGTGGCAGGTTTGAAGTTCATTCACTCACATGGAGTATTAAGCATCATCTTCCGTGTTCTTCTTCTTAGACAAACTTGTGTCTTATGTCTTGTCATGTATTCTATTAGAGCTCTTGTACCTGTCTAGACTAGATCTTAGGAGAGTCAAGGTTTTGGAAACTTTTGTTTATATTTTGGATTATTGTTGATTCATTTAAATTAATGAGAAATTTTGAGTATTTTATGTATATGTTCCGAAAAGGGTTCTCCTATTGAGTAGAGTCGATGTAGGTGTGCGCACGACCCACCAATTTGGGGTCGTGACATTCTTCTAGAAATAAATAGTACTAAATCATAGTTGGTATTTTTTGCATTTGGCTGATAGTGAATCGAAACACAATTCCCAGACCCCCAATTTTATGGAAATATTTGACTTAGTTTTCACTGTATTTCCTATGGGATTCGCCCCAATCTTGTTGGTTTCTACATTTGACATCGACCACATTATACTTCTTATCATAGAGGTGTAATTTTGGCATATCACATGCATCATGGATCATCAACATATAAATGTAGGGGAGATTATGCAAAACAATTCAAAAGGAAGGCAAGGCAAAAAGAAACCTCTATGGCTTATCCTATTCTCATCTGTCTGCTTTGCCTTTGAGCCTGTTGTCCTTTATTTGGAAAATGGATAGAATAGTGAGAGATAAGGGGGTGATTACTATGGCTACTAAGACAAATAAATATGCCCCAATTTCTAAGCATCCCAAGTTAACTATGGAACCAACAACTTCTCTACCTTCAATGTCCTATGAAAATGCAGCAGTCCTATCAATAACCAGCAGGGCTAACTCATCACCAGCTAAGGGGCTCTTGAAGATGGCACGTAAGGCGCAAGCTCATGATGCTCAGTTATTGAAATTAGCACAAGCCATACCCCCCATCATTCAACAATCCACAAAAGGGCCATGAAACCTGTAATTGACAAATTGGGAAGCCTATGAACAAGAGTTGAAGTGTTGGAAAATGAAGTTATGGCCATAAGGGAAGAATTAGATAGTCGCACGGAGATTCTATCATCAAAATGTATCGATATTAATATGCCGGCCGCTGATAATGTCTCACCAGCAAGTAGAAAGAGTTCACTGAATGATTGGTCTGTAGGATATAATTGCCCATCTGAGGTGATATTGGATGAGAAAATATACCATAGTAGACAATCCCGCCCTAGGATGATCACTGTTCATGAAGTGTACACGCCAGGTGAACCCTACTGGAGACCTCCAGTGTACACTTATCATGAAAGCCAGACTCTTCCAGATCGCTGGGTGCATAGAGCACCAGGCAGGCCACTAGAACTTCCACCGAATCCATTAATACCTTCACCTACCGAACTGCTTCACGAAAATTCTCCTACACCACTTACTCATGGACCCCTCGTCACCCTCATTGATTAACTCATGCAGCTTGCCTTTTCCTTTCATATGCTTAATTGATACAATGGAGCCAAGGTAAGCTGTTAGTTAGGGGAGGAAAGTGGTCTTTCATGATTAGCTGTGTAATCTCATGTTTAATTGCTTTTTGGATTGTTAGTGCCATTGATGGGTCCATTTTAAATTTCCAAATGTTCTAATGACTCATTTCTTAGTAATCGTCTTTGTTCATAGTAGTTAGCAAATAAACTCCAAGGGTTTTATTTATACGACAATTCTTTCCAAAGTAGTGATTTCCTTTTCTTTTCTTTCATTGTTGAACCGGGTGGCATTTAGCAATGACAGATTGAGAGGCAACTTTCTTAAGGGAAAATGCCGAGTTTAGAGTCTTTTTGTGTCAGTTGTTGCACTGGCTTTTTTGAGGTACCATTGAAAATTATTAAATGTAGAGTTGCTACCTTTACCTCTGGCCTTCATTATGACCCTCAAGTCCAAATTGATTTTGAGTGTAGCAACTCTACATTAGTGGTGAGTTACACAAAGGGTAAGCGTATGAGTCAACTTGTATGAATGAGAATTTCATTGTGAAAGCGAGTATATTTGCCTTATTCCATAATCCCTTTTGTGTGTGAATTTCTTGAAAATTATATGGGATCCTCTCTTGATGTGAGTACCATCACTTCCTTGGGCAACCTTCTTCAATGTGTTCATAGTAAAAGATGTAATTTATACAAGAGTGCAACGAGAATTAAGGCAAGCTCTGAATGTGAATTTTTCAATGACTTAAGATGTTATGTGACCTTGTTTTGATAAACCATGCCCCTTGTTTTAAATGAAAGAAACACTGGTGAATCATGCCAATTGTTTATGGTTATCTCTTGAAGCGTTTGCATAAATTGTTGAGTCTTTTATTTTTGTTGAGTGGGTGTGCAAATTTATGGTTGTCTTAGTCTCAATGGTCCCTTATGAAAAAAAGTCATATGGTGTGACATGCTTAATTCAATTGTTCAGCTGTAAAAAGTCACCTTGCTTGAGGACAAGCAATGGTTCAAGCTTGGGGGTTTGATGAGTTGGTAATTAATCAACTCATTAGGCTTTTAAACATGAGCTTTTGCTTGGTTTTCAAGTTATTCAGGAACATTTTATGTTCTTTCTCTTTAGTGTTTTGCAGGTATTCAATTTAAATAGAGAAAGCAATGATCTCGGGCAAAATAGCATGCCCGAGTGATGCTTTATAACTTAATTTAGTCTTGTTTAGCAAATTAATTATATACATTTTCATGTGATTTTATATAAATATGAATATATGTACTAACCAACATGATTAGTTCTTGTTTTGTAGGTTTACATGAATTTGAGGAACTAGTTTATAAGTTGGTGAAGTAGAGGAATGGAGTCGGGAGCAATTTGCGAAAGTCGGCAAGAAGCAGGCCTTGGCAGGGCTGGCCGCGCCAGGCAGCGTGCCACGCTGTGCGTCTGTCGCGCCCAGCACCGTGCCACGCCCATGCCAGGCGCGAGAGAGGCAGCAAGCAGGCAGGCGATCTGCGCGCCAGCGCCGTGCCACGCCAGGAGAGCTGCGCGCCAGCACAATGCCATCGTGCTGCATGAGCAGCGTGTCACACTGGCCAGCGCGGCGACCTTCGATATCTTGGCATCCAGAGGCAATTTCACGTGTGCCTCTACGTTACCTCTGTGTCACAGAGGCAGTGCTCCGCGATACACTCCGTCACACGGAGCCATTCCACGTCAGAGTTCATTTTGAAAAATTCTCATTTACTATAAATAGGTCCCTTAGCTCCTAAAATCATGGGGTAACGATTTTATTCTGGAAAACCACCTAGGAGTGAAGGGAGAAGTGGGAGAACTCACCTAGGGTTTGTCAAATTCCTCTTCTACAAACTCTTGTAAGTATGTTACTTTAGCAACGTTTCCTTGTAATTTTACGAACATGAATGGCTAGAACCCTTCCTCTAGGGTTGAAGCCAAGAGTTATGATAGTGTTCTTACGAATTGTGTTGGAATTAAGTTATTGATTGTTGTTTTGTCTTGCATTCTGAATTACGGTTGTTTTTATGATTGATCACCATGAAAACATACACGTTAACTTAGGTATATGCTTGAGAAAGCATTTACCTAGGCCAGAACAAGAGAATGTAGGGAGCATGGTTGTATCTCACGATATTATTTGTGTTAGGATAGAAATATACCTAACACCTTGCTTGGTTGATAAAAGAGAATGAGCTAGGCACCAACTTAGAATTATCACCTCACCACTCGAAGAAGTAGTTGCGTAGGTAAGTTGAGTCGAATGATTAGGAGTACGAGAGTCCCTAATCATATCCACGTAAACCACATCCACGTAGTTAATTGCCCACGAACTAGAATTAGCATCCTCGCTCTCAACATAGTAGTGAGGCTAGTTTGTCGTGTTTAGAGGCTCGAATAGACTTGAGCATGCAATTCTAATTATGTGAGATGATAATTGATAGTTTCATACTTAAACCATTGCAATTCGTATTAGCGTATGATTATCCGGCTTTAACTGTATGTTGCTCCTTGAGTGAATTCAGAATAATTCATTGACCACAATTAGATTTAGTTAAACCTTCTCAAAAAGTTTTGTAATCAACACTTGTGAAAGTTTATATCACACTTGAACTAGATGGTTAGATGAATTGGTCCAGTCCCTGTGGGTTCGACATTCCCATTCTTAAAAAGAGCCATTATATTACTTGTACGATCCGTACACTTGCGGGACCACATCAAGTTTTTGGCGCCGTTGCTGGGGACTCGGCGAAGTTTTGATAATTTATTTGTTTTTGTGTGATTTTTAAATTTCCTTAAGTGTTGAGAAACTTGGTTTTAGTCTGATCAGTTGCAGGTGAAAGGTTGTCCTGCCGAGCTGGCTAAAAATAGAGAGCTTGTTGAACCATTGCTTGAACCTGAACATCAAATCCATTTGCGAAGGAGAGTAGCTCTAGAGAAAAAGCTGAAGAGACTTCATGAAAATGTACAACAACAACCACCCATGGGACAAGCATAATTCTCATCGGAAGCAATGACAGCTAGACCAGTTCGCGAAGTGGCAATCCCAGAAGTGACTAATGTGAACTCTAGTATCCGAAAATCGGAGCCTGGAGGGAACTTTGAGCTTAAACAAAATATGGTGCAGCTGTTACATTCTAGTGGTCAATTCACTAGGATGGCACATGAGGACCCACAACAACACTTACAGAACTTTCTTGAGATTAGTGACACGTTTGTCCCCACCGGCGTGTCCACATATTATGTCCGACTGACCCTCTTTCCATTTTTATTGGTGGGAAAGGCAAAAAAGTGGTTGAAAGCTGAGCCACCAAACTCCATAACTTCGTGGAATGACTTGGCTAAGAAGTTCCTTATCAGATTCTTTCCTTCAGGCAAAACTGCAAAGTCAAGAAGTGAAATACTGAGTTTCAAGCAGAAGCCTGATGAGAATTTATATTTGGCTTGGGAAAGATTCAAGTCATTATTGAGAGACTATCCGCATCACCAGCAATCAAATGAAATGCTAGCTCATACCTTTGTAGAAAGTCTAGACCTACACACTAAAATTTTTCAAGACTCTTCATCGAGTGGGCAAGCCTTGGAGAAGACATATGATGAGTTGTACACTTTGTTGAACAGAATTGATCAAGGAAATCCAGAGTGGCACAGCGAGTAAGCGAGAGGGGCAGGAAAGAGATTAGGGGTGATAGAGGTAGATGGAATGAATGCCTTGGCAGCGCAATTAGCTTCGTTCCGGCATCAGATGATGACTCAGTTCAATAAACTGAGTATGAACCAACAACAGGGCCAGGTTAATGCAGTTCAGCAAGCTCCGAGATGGTGTGAAATTTGTGGTAATAATGGGCACAATGCAGAATCTTGTGGAGCCAATCCGGAATATCTCAATTTTGTTGGGAGTGTGCAACGGAACAATCAGAATGTTGGACACAACTACAACAGAAATTGGCAGCACCACCCGAATTTTTCTTGGGGTGGAAACCAAAAGCAAAGTTATCAGCAACCTCAACAACAGCAGTATCAGTAGAATAGGCAGAATGATGGTCAAGTGAGCAGCAGCATTGAGGAAACATTGTAGAAAATCATGGACACCCAGACTCAGTTAGCGGAAGGTCAGGCGAGGATGGCTACAGACTTAAAGAATCAGCAAGTGGCCACCCGATATCTTGAGAAACAAGTGGGTCAGATAGCAGCTTCTCAAAACATGATATCGTAGGGGGGATTACCTGATGCAGCGCCAAAAGAGCTGTGAAAGGAGGTGCATCCGGAGTTGGTTAGACTAGGACCATCCACCAACACGGGAGATAATCAAAGTGTTGTGCAGCAGAATGCACAATCTTCATCGCAGCCAGCACAAAGACCACCACCACCATTCTCTCAGAAATTCAGAAGGAGCAAGGTGGAGGAATGCTTCAAAAAGTTCTTTGAGCGTTTGAAAGAACTTCACATATATTTGCCTCTTATTGATGTTTTGCAGGGAATGTCCAAGTATGATAAATACTTGAAAGACGTGATGGCGAACAAAGTCAGATTGGTGGATGTTCAGACGGTAGCACTGACTGAGGAGTGTAGTCACAGGGTACTGAGCAAGATTCCGAAGAAGCTCAAAGACCCAGGGAGTTTTACTCTCCCCATACAAATTGGTAAAGTTGAGGTGCTACGAGCTTTGTGTGATTTAGAGGCAGAAGTTAACCCAATGCCCCTGTCTTTATTTAACACCCTGGGGTTGGGAAAATCGAGGCAAACAAGGTTGATGCTGCAGCTGGCAGATAAGTCGCAGGTGACACCTGAGGGAATAATAAAGGACCTTCTCATCAAAGTAGGTAAGTTTATTATACCTGCTGATTATATTATCTTAGATTTTTAGGTTGATGACCAGGTACCCTTAATCTAGGGATGGCCATTCTTGGCCACCGGAGGAGCGGTGATTGATTTGAGAATAGGGACCCTGAAAATGAGGGTTGAGGATGAAGAAGAACTCTTCCGCGTATACCAAGAAATGAACCCGTCCACAAACTATAAAAACCTTTGTCAGGTGATTGTGTTGTCAGAGGATGAGTGTGGGGTGGAGGATTCCATAGGTGCATGGCCAAAGGTAATGACAAGTGTTCAGCCTGAGTCTGATAAAGAGCTTCAAATTGTGAAGAAGTTGGAGGAAGAGAGGAACAGAGTGGAGGTTGTTTCTTCTAAAAATCAAAAGAGAAGGAGATGGTTCTAGAATGGGAACCCAGGTATGAGGATGTCTTGAAAAGGACAGTCCACGTCGTGCCACGATGAAAAATAAGGCGCTGCTTGGGAGACAACCCAAGTGTACCACAGGTACAATTTATGATTTTTTTGTTGGTGTTGATTTTGTTATTTTCATTATGTTTGTGTGTTTGGTGGAAAGTTAAGCACAGATGGAGGGAAGTCTGAGTACCCGTTGAGGAGGAAGCTAAAAAGCATGGAATAGAAGAAGTGTGGGGTCAAACACCCCCCTATGAAAACTTGAAGAAAAGCATGCAGTTAGCTAGGCATAGAGGCTCAGGGAGTATTTCTCATCCTTTTAATTTTAATTTGATGCTATGAGGACATAGCATTATTTAAGTGTGGGGTGAGGAAAATTTCAAAAATTTTGTGCTTAACGATTTTTGGTGAATGTAATGCTTGTGCGAAATAATTGAAATTTTTTTGGGATTTTTGTGAGTCAAGCATGACTTCATCACCCGTTCGTTTTTCTTTTCGGTTCTTTTCCGACGGGGGGTCTGTGAATCGAAGAATAAAAATTTTCTTTGTCTGTATATAATGTTTTTAGTCATAGTTAGGGACTATTTTCGATGATGGATGGATGACAACCGTCTTGAGGAAAATTAGTCAATAAGTTTTGGTTTTTGAACCCGTAGCTAATCGATGCTTGATGTTCTTGTTATGTGATATAAATGATTGTAAGATGCAAGTATGTTCACTGTTGAAGCATGCAAGTGTATAACTTTGTGTGAGACACTTAGGTTCTTGAATTTGACTTATTATGATTGAAGCTTAATTCTGAATTCTTGTGATTAGCTGAGTAAGAGTCTGCTGAATGTGTCTTGAATTGAGCATGTACCATGAGTGTAAGGTTTTTGAGTATTCTGTGTTCTATTGTGGAGTGTCTAGAACTTGCCTGGTCTATATATAAAATGAAATGAAGGATGTGAATTGTAGGAGATGATTTAGGCATTTCTTTGAAGGAACCTAAATGTTATCCCTCATTTTACCTACCTTGAATATTTAATCTTAGTTAGCCCCATTGAGCCTTGAGCCTGTTCTTTGATAGCTACAACATAAGCTTAATCCTTTTTCTTTCATTAGCCTTGAATTTGAACCAAAACTCCTAAGCACTTAGAGGAAAAATCAAAAAGAGTAAAGGAGTGAGAAGAATGAAAAAGAAGGAAAAGTGGCAGTTGTAAAATTTCAGAAAGGTCAAGGGTGCACTTGTTTGAATACGGTTGAGTATTAATAGGGAGTAAGAAAATAAATTAATGAAAAGTTACTTATAGAACTCCTTACCAATAAGTCAAGAGTGCCTTAAGAATTGGGGAACACAAGAGGGAAAGGAAAGCTGAAAAGAAATAAAGGAGAAGTAAGAGAAGGGAAGTTCGTAATGAGGGCGTGATGTTTTAAAAGCGCTTAGGGAAGTTAGTCACTATTACTGGCCATAATAGTACCTACCCGTCCCTTAGCTACACTACAACCTAAAAAGTCCTACTGGATCTTACATGCATACATCCTTAAACTAGTGGAGTAAAATACTAAGAGCAAGCTTATGGGTCATTGCATAATGCATGTGAATTCTTTGTGAGAGTGACCGTAATTTTATTCACATACGCACACATGTTGTGATTTACAATTTTTTTGTGTGTGAAAATGGGTAACTCTGTTGCCTTGAGGGCACATGTTGAATTAAGGATATAATTCATGTCGGATTTCTTGATCAGTTGATTCGCATGAGTTTGCTAAGATTGAGAGTCGATTCTTGAGGTTAGGAAGTCTTGGCAGGGTTGTATTTCATTTCAATGATCAAATCGTGCATGCTCTTATTTTAGCTTGTTATCTTAAATAATCATTGTAGTCGTAGCCTGAATTATCTTGCTAAATTAGCTTTGTGTGAGTCTTCATGTGCATGAAATGTAAAAGGTTTGTTTGAGGACGAACAAGACTTTAAGTGTGGGGTTGTGATCTCGGGCAAAATAGCATGCCCGAGTGATGCTTTATAACTTAATTTAGTCTTTTTAGCTAATTAAGTATATACATTTTCATGTGATTTTATATAAATGTGAATATATGTACTAACCAACAGGATTAGTTTTTTTTTGTAGGTTTACATGAATTTGAGGAACTAATTTATAAATTGGTGAAGTAGAGGAATGGAGTCGGGAGCAATTTGCAAAAGTCGACAAGAAGCAAGCCTTGGCAAGGCTGGCCGCGCCAGGCCGCGTGCCACGACGTGCATGTGCCGTGCCCAGCATCGTGCCACGCCCATGCCAGGCGCTAGAGAAGGCAGCAAGCAGGCAGGCGATCTGCATGCTAGCACCGTTCCATGCCAGGCGAGTTGCACGCCAGCACAATGCCATCGCGCTGCATGAGCAGCGTGTCACACCGGCCAGCGCGGCAACCTTCGGCATCTTGGCATCCAGAGGCAATTTCCAGTGTGCCTCCGTGTTACCTCCATGTCACGGAGGCAGTGCTCCACGATACACTCCGTGACACGGAGCCATTCCATAACAGGCTTAATTTCGCAAAATTCTCATTTACTATAAATAGGTCCCTTAGCTCCTAAAATCATGGGGTCAAGATTTAATTCTGGAAAACCACCTAGGAGTGAAGGGAGAAGTGGGAGAACTCACCTAGGGTTTGTCAAATTCCTCTTCTCTTCTACCAATTCTTGTAAGTATGTTACTTTAGCAACGTTTCTTTGTAATTTTACGAACATGAATGGCTAGAACCCTTCCTCTAGGGTTGAAGCCATGAGTTATGACAGTGTTCTTACGAATTGTGTTTGAATTAAGTTATTGATTGTTGTTTTGTCTTGCATTCTGAATTACAGTTGTTTTTATAATTGATCACCATGAAAACATACACGTTAACTTAGGCATATGCTTGAGAAAGAATTTACCTAGGCCAAAACATGAGAATGTAGGGAGCATGGTTGTATCTCACGATATAATTTGTGTTAGGAAAGAAATATACCTAACACCTTGCTTGGTTGATAAAACGGGATGAGCTAGGCACCAACTTAGAATTATCACCTCACCACTCGAAGAAGTAGTTGTGTAGCTAAGTTGAATCAAATGATTAGGAGTACGAGAGTCCCTAATATATCCACGTAAACCACATCCACGTAGTTAATTGACCACGAACTTGAATTAGCATCCTCGCTCTCAACATAGTAGTGAGGCTAGTTTGTCGTGTTTAGAGGCTCGAAAGGACTTGAGCATGCAATTCGAATTATGTGAGATGACAATCTATAGTTTCATACTTAAACCATTGCAATTCGTATTAGCGCATGATTATCCGTCTTTAACTCTATGTTGCTCCTTGAGTGAATTCAGAATAATTTGTTGACCACAATATGATTTACTTAAACCTTCTCAAAATCTTATGTAATCAACACTTGCGAAAGTTTATATCACACTTGAACTAGATGGTTAGCTGAATTGGTCCAGTCCCTGTGGGTTCGACATTCCGGTTCTTAAAAAGAGCCACTATATTACTTGTATGATCCGTGCACTTGAGGGACCACATCAAGCAAGAAATTGAACAAAAAGTATGGTGCTATAGGAAGAGGAGCGGTGATTTGCAGGTTGACACCTGCAAAACGCAGGCAAAATGTAAGAGAGCACTGCTTGAAAGTTGAAGGTACACATGCGGAATGTAGGTCAGCACTTGTGAAATGCAGGTGCCTACGATGGACCACGCCTGGACTCTCTATCCCCAAGCTTTTCATAGGTGCCTCACATGTGAGGCAGTCATCAAAAGGGTAAAATCGTCCAGCATAAAAATAGAGGAGCAACTTTACCCTTTTTTGTGCACCTTTTTGTAAAGAAGAGAACATTCCATAGTTAGTTTTTTTGTATTTTTAGAGAGCTTTTCCTTCATCTTCTTCATCTTTTTAAGGTAAAAACCTCCATTGAAGAACAACTTGAGCTAAAAGTTTCTTGTTAATGATGAATGATAGTGATTCCTTTATTGGTTTTATCTCTTGTTCTTCATTTATGAGTAGTTAAACACCTTGCTAGGGGTGTGTGCATGATAGGGGCTAAATTGTATTGGGTGTTGCTAGTTTAATCTTAGAATTACCTATTTAGCATAAATCCATTGTTTTCTCTAAATTATAATCGAAATATCTATAATTGCAAGTACAAATTGTGTTCACTTATTCTATTGTTGCTTGAAAAGAGAAATAAAATATGAGTGAAAAACCAATGGCGGGTAACTCGGTGTTGATTATGTGGGGTTGGGCTAGAGATAGACAAAACCCATTTTCATACACCCATTAAAGAATTTAGGCTAGGGATAGTTTGATTCTTACCTATGTTATAGTGGTTGATGTACATGGGATATTGGGATTTGAGAAAACCTGAGGCAAAAGACATCCAAGTGGTTGAGAAACATCGCGAGTCGCCTTGTCCACGACTATTTAAGTTCATATGTAATGCTTTGATTTTCTAGTTAACCCTAATCCTATTAATGGCTCTTCAATAGCACATCCCTGGTATTTGCTCATATTGTTACTTCAAAGTTGGTTGCCTTATTTTGCTGACCGAATTTAAATTAATAGTGTGATCTTACAACACATAATATATACTTTCTTAGTATTCATACAATGATGATATTTGATTAAATTTGATAGACGACTTCTATTGCTACCAATCTTCATTCCCTATGGATTCGACACCGACTCACGAGTTGGGTAATTATATTTCGATGATCGTGTACACTTTCTCCTAGTGAAGAGTCGATTTGGACATCTTAATTAACCTACCAGAAAATATTAAATTGGGATACTAATTGGCTTCCATAAGCATGGTAAACCCTTGGTTACTTAATATTTTTTCTTTTAGAGCTAGGATATTTTTCATTCATGTCACGCCACATAACTGGTGGGAGGGTGCAACTGGCTCCCCATACAAAACTAACTGGGAAGCCGGCGAAATGACATCTGTAACAATAATACTTAGGCCATCCAGGCAACCTGTCACAATCAACTGGAGCACAAACTGGACCCATAATGTCTCAACAATACAGGGTAAACAACTGAAATGCAAACAAGGCTATGAGTATGCCAAACTAAACAACAAAAAGCCGACAAGGCCACAAAATGAATACCATTTACACACTAAGTCCACAAAGCCTCTAGAGAGTAAACAGACTAATGGTCGGGACAGGGCTCTGACCTACCCATAACTACATCTCAAAACTCTAACTGAAACAAAACCAGTCTTAGCTCCAAAAGAAAGGAGCATACCAACACATCCGCTAATCCCATGAACTGCTACTGCAACTGGCAATCCCGACCTCTACCTGCACCTGCGGCACGAACACAGGTCCCCAAGTGAAGGGACTTCAGTAGGAATGAAATGTATTGGTATGTAAGGAAAAAAACTGTAAACATGTAAGATAACAATGATAGTTAAGCCAGAAATAAGGAATAACCACAACCTGGAATCCTGGAAACTGAAACCTAGCAATAAGTCAATACTGAAGTGCAAATGCAACCAAGTAATGCACAAGAAAAACTATAACTGTAATGCAAAAAACCAAGCAACAATAAATCCATATATAAAATTCGTCCAGCCGGTGTACCATATGAAGGAAAAATAAAAATATCTCCAGCCGATGTACCACACTAGGGTAAAATAAAAATATCTCCAGCCGATGTACCACACCGGAGTAAAATAAAAATATCTCCAACGGTGTACCACACCGGGGTAAAATAAAAATATCTCCAGCCGATGTACCACACTGGGGTAACATAAAAATATCTCCAGCCAATGTACCACGTCAGGGTAAAATAAAAATATTTCCAGCTGATGTACCACACCGGGGTAAAATTTAAATATCTCCAGTCGATGTACCACGCCAGGGTAAAATAAAAATAATTCTCAATCATAATCATAAATATGGTCGATATGGCTTATATTGAGTCAATTTAACGCATATGGCATATAAATGACAAATGTTAAATCTGTGGCTGGAATAGGCCTCCTTCGTAACCCATAAATGAAAGTGAGCACCCACATCATGTAAACTATAAAATATGTATATATATCACGTAAAGTTGTAAAATTATACATGAACATGTCGACTCAATTACTTGAAGGACCTTCAAGAGGTTTAGACAACATAAGAATTTTTGTAGGCTTACAAACAATGTCCTACAAATAATCCTACCAATTGAACATATTACTTGGAAAGAAACACATAGAGCTCTTTTCTACACAATTCCTTAACATTTGGGAACTGCAAATATATACTTCCTACCAGGTGGTTCCTTTTCCGATATCGACAACTATACATTGGAATTTCATTGCCAAATTTATCATGTAGATAAGCACATATAGTTCTTAATTCATTTGACTTATTTGCAAGAAAGCATGGAAATTATAACTAGGAACTTGGAGTTATTTTTCATATACATAGAGCTGAAAACTGAACTACAGACATAAAACATATGAGACTTCTATATAATGTATAACTCGTATTTAGTTAACTAGGTGACCTCCAGGAGACTTCCTGGTATTCAAAGTTCTGAGCTTAACTGATCATTATCATAGCCTTCACTTATACTTAGACATTAGGAACATTAGTACATGGGAGAATCTCTCCTCCGAATTGAGGAAATTCAACTAATCACTCAACAAGATCTAAACAAAAAGATGCATGATTTGAATATAACTAAAAGAATTCAACTGTATGTTATAACATGAAAATCATATACATTAAGACTTCTTACTATAAAGACAGAAACACTTGAGTTTTTAGACTCGTATACAACATCAGATACTTGACCGAGACATTAGCATAATTCTCAAAATATGATCTCTCAAAAACTTCTTAAATCAGGTAGCACATTTCATCATAAATAAGGGACGTAAAGACATAACTTAAGGATCTGAGACTTGGAGCTCTATAACATAGGAAATCGTGAGTAACACTCTAAGTGATTCCTTATAGGCAAATAAAGATATACAACAATAATTCGGGTGATGCTGGATTGACTTAGATAACTTTGCAATTATCTGCGGAGCTTAGTAAAGATTACATAATCATAAGTGACTTAGAAGATCCTAGGATTACCCTTTTCAGACATGGTAGAAAATTTCAACACTTAGAATAGAAAACTTAACATAATCCTTTAGGGGTATAGCAAGGAACTTCTCAACTTAAGTTACTATTTTGCAGACGTTCAACTCTAATTATTTCATAGAAGGATAACTTATTAGTGGTTATTCATTAACGTAATACATATTGAATATAAAAACCTTAATTTATAACTCTTTTTCTAAATATCTTTAGAACAAGGTTAATCTTCCTAATTGTTGCCTACCTCGTTCACCATCGTAACCCGTATCGTCTAATTTAACAATATTTAGCTCTACTTTCCTTATTCATCTTAACTTCTTTGCAAAAATTTATTCACTCTACACTCAAGTTTTTACCCTCGTGTTCACTATACAATCAATTCTTATACACACTTACCTCTTTGCCTAATTGACTACTTAGCCACGCTTTCCCCATTAACATGTATCGATTTAGCTTATTCACCACGCCCGCTTTCTTAGCTTTAAAGAGGAAAAATATAAAATCTACTTTTTACCTTAAGCAATTTAAAACATAAACATATAGGAGGGATCAACAATATTATTAAAATGTTATTTTAATAAGCTCGTTTACCCTCAATCAGTTTAGCGTCATCTTCTTAGCTTAAGTTCAATTACATGTCGTCGTCTTAGCATTTCATACCAATTTCTCTAAGTGACCAGATCTTAACATATATTCAACATCACATATACAGTATACTTAAAAGGACCAGCTCACGGTGCCCACGTTAAGGGGACTTCAGACTCGATTTAGAACTACGACAACAATCATATAAAAATTATGCCTTTTGCTTCACGTTTGTTCGCTTCAACCATTCTTAACGATTAAAGATTTATGCCAAGTAGTTCCAACCCTTTGGAAAGGATAATACATGCCTCAATATGATTTTAAAAACATAGGAATATTGATCCTTTCAATAACATAGTTTCATGCTTCAACAAACGAGGAAAGGGACGCCTTTACATACCTCACTTCGTCGCGTCTTTTTAGCCAATTTCTTTCGCTTGCTAGAAACTCCGACACCTTCAACTTCCTTAATTACACTACACGGAATGGGTACTGCTTATGCCAAGTTCCCAGTCACAATGCATGTCCCAAAACGTACAACCAAACAGCCACATCATAATATAATTTTCAGCAATCCTAATTACCTTAGGTGTCTTAAACTTGAGGCAATTCAAGAGAGTTTCGCTTACGTGCTTTTGGTGTTTAACCTCCCCAAAGGTGTGGTGTATTCCTTACATCTTTTTGATAAATTCCAGAATCTATACAGCTGTAACAACCTCCGAAAAGTGGGAAGGAACCTCAATCAAATATCACATAAAACACATACTGACTTTATGTCATTTCCTTACTTTAGCTTGCGAATTTGAGTGGATAAACAAAGTAGGATCACTTACCTTTCACTTTTGTACAACCCCTGCCCATATGGGGTTCCTCTTCAGCTAAATTCCATTCCAAAAATGTAGCAATCATGCTGCGAAACTGCAGCAACAACACACACCCAAGCAACACAGAAGTTCCAACTTCACTTCCAACATGACTTGTTAATTCATGATAATTTAAAGAGTAAAAACACCACCTCCTTTTGCACTCAACTCTCACCAATATGAAGGTAGAACTTCACCTACCTACTGCCCAAAAATGCAGCATCTTGGCAGCCGAAAATGCAGCAACTCAACGATTAGAAGCTCACGACATAAGAAACCCTTTCCAAGCTTGGACTATAATGAAATTTGACCTATCCATACAATTTATTACCTAGAATTTGTTGTCACCATTGGATAGAGCTCTTAATTGTGCGAATTTTTTAAAAAATGAGGTGAAATGGAGTAGAAATGAGCTCTTTAGCTCAAAATTACTTCATATAGGCATGCTGGGCGGTGCCCGCGTGCGGCGCCCGTGCGACGTGCACTCGCGCGTGCGCGCGCCTGCTGCCTGGCTGTCTCGGCGCCTGTGCGCATGAGCGCTTTTCAAGCCGACACTGCTGTCTCCAAACGAGCATAACGTTTTAATCCGAACTCCGATTAACAGGCTATTTTTTTCACTGTAAACTAGACTAAAATATATTTCATTTGATAGGTTATAGGACCTCTGAATCATTATATATTTGGATATATGTCCATTTAAAGTTGACCCTCATTTACAAACTTCACATACTCTTCACTTTTCCCTTTGCACATGTTTCCCTCCTCGCCTACAGACAACATACGACCCATAATTCCCTTAATATGACATATAACCATCAAATAATCATCAAAAGAAATTTTGGGGTGTAACATCCTCCCCTTCTTAAAATCATTCGTCCTCGAATGAGGGTATACCTCGGTAGCCGTAACTTTAGCCATAACATCTTTAACTTTTCCTTGCCTTGTGTCATAAACATACATTCTATTTTTCGTAAAAACATCCTATTTCTATTGTCGCTTCTTATCAAACCGTACTTACTCAACTCCATCTATCTGTCTGACGTATGATATACATGCTTTAGTACCATAAAATCGATAACTTTTCTAACCCTAAGAAAATTACTAAACTACCATGGGAGTTATGATTTACTCCAATACCGCCTTTCCATTCATACCATTAGGAAATATCACAGAAAAAAAAAGTGAAAATCACAACTTAACCACTTAACATATAGAATTAGTGTCAAACCTGAAGTTGCTCTTTTAGCTTTGCTTTTACCACAACCTGTCACTGCATTTCTTGGAAACGGGGGCTAAAAGAAATTGTAGTCTAATCTAGGGACAAAGTAGAGACTGAATCTTAAGGAGAAACTGAATGTCTGGCTGGCCGGGGTCTCCAAGCATTACAAGGGTCCTTAAATAGTGTTATCGACCTGGTTTCCTTACTCTGTTCCACTACCTTGTCATTACTTGGGAGATGGTGAATAAGATCGTCTGTCTTTTGAGCAAATACTAGCATCCAAGCAGTAGATAATTTTTTCAGGGTAGACATTCCCAAAGACTTTCGGACCAAATGGGTCCCAAACCTAATACAATCGATATACTCTATCCCTAATATTCCGCACCCTATCTGAAACATATTGGGCCAAAGGATTAAACTCGAGACTATATTCGTGAATACTCATGTTGCCCTGCCCTCGGTACAAAACCTTATTAGCTTGAACCCGTCAAAATTCCCTGGTAAGTACTTATTCGTGAAGGCTAGGGAATTTAGGCTCAAAACCTATGGGAACTAGAGCTCTCAAAAGTACCCTTGGACCCTACCATTAATTTTAACTATTTATTTTGAAACGTCACTTCTCGGGCTAACATATGAAATGCTTTCTCAAAATCTCATCCTTTGATATACCTGAAGGTACAGCAGGTGCTGAAGGATCAATAACTCTACATTCTCTTAGCTCTATCGAATCTGAAACAATAGGAGGGGTTGAATCCCTTCTCACAGTAATTCCGACTGGAACTCGGAGGAACTATGGTACGAGGAATAGGAAACTCGCTTCGAGCCTCTAATGTATTTCTCGGATCGGCAGGAGGGCGATTAAGACCATTTCAAACATCAGTGCCAATAAATCTCGTAGCAATTTGCCTTACTCCAGGCGAATTTTAAAACATAAGCACGATATAGATTTAACACACCTCTTACATCTTTGCTATAGCACGATCTATTATTAACAAAGTGAAACAACTCCTAAATGCCCTGTAGCTTCCTGATTATAAGTATGGTGCATAATATACCCATAAGAAAGACTCTACTAGACACAGCTTGTGGATTCCCTAGGATACGACTTCGCTCTGATACCAAGTCTGTCACGCACCATAACTGGGGGGATGGCGTGACTGGCTCCCCATACCAGATTAACTGGGAAGTCGGCTATATGACATCTGTAACTGTAATACTTAGGCCGTCCAGGCCACCTGTCACAATCAACTGGAGCACAAACTGGACCCATAATGTCTCAAAAATACAGGGTAAACAACTGAAATGCAAACAAGGCTATGAGTATGCCAAACTAAACAACAAAAAGCCGATAGGGCCACAAACTGAATACCATTGTACACACTAAGTCCACAAAGCCTCTAGAGAGTAAACTGACTGATGGTCGGGACAGGGCTTTGACCTACCCATAACTACATCTCAAAACTCTAACTAAAACAAAACAAGTCTTAGCTCTAGAAAGAAAGGAGCATACCAACACATCCGCTAATCCCATGAACTACTACTACAACTGGCAATCCCGACCACTACCTGCACCTGCGGCACGAACGCAGGTCCCAGGCGAAGGGACTTCAGTACAAATGAAATGTACTAGTATGTAAGGCAGAAAACTGTAAACATATAAGATAGCAATGATAGTTAAGGTAGAAATAAGGAACAACAACAACCTGGAAACCTGGAAACTGAAACCTGGCAATAAGTCAATATTGAAGTGCAAATGCAACCAAGTAATGCACAAGAAAAACTATAACTGTAATGCCAACAACCAACCAACCATTAATCCATGTATAAAATTCGTCCAACCGGTGTGCCATTCCAAGGAAAAATAAAAATATCTCTAGCCGATGTACCACACCGGGGTAAAATAAAAATACCTCCAACCGATGTGCCACACCAGGGTAAAATAAAAATAACTCTCAATCATAATCATAAATAGGGTCGATATGGCTTATTTGAGTCAATTTAACACGTATGGTATATAAATGACGAATGTTAAATCTGTGGCTGGAATAGGCCTCCTTAGTATCCCATCAATGCAAGTGAGCACCCATATCATGTAAAGTTAGAAAATATGTATATATATCACGTAAAGTTGTCAAATTATACATGAACATGTCGACTCAGTTACTTGAAAGACCTTCAAGAGGTTTAGACAACATAAGAACTTTTGTAGGCTTACAAACAATGTCCAACAAATAACCTACCAATTGAATATATAACTTGGATAGAAACAGATAGAGCTCATTTCTACACAATTCTTTAACATTTGGGAACTGCAAATATATACTGCCTACCAGGTGGTTCCTTTACCTGTATCGACAACTATACATTAGAATTTCATTGCCAAATTTATCATGTAGATAAGCACATATAGTTCTTAATTCATTTGACTTATTTGCAAGAAAGCATGGAAATTATAACTAGGAACTTGGAGTTATTTGTCATATACATAGAGCTAAGAACTGAACTACAGACATTAAACGTATGAGACTTCTATATAATGTATAACTCGTATTTAGTTAACTAGGTGACCTCTAGGAGACTTCCTGGTATTCAAAGTTCTGAGCTTAACTAATCATTATCATAGCCTGCAGTTATACTTACTTAGACATTAGGAACATTGGTACATGGGAGAATCTCTCCTCTGAATTTAGGAAATTCAACTGATAACTCAACAAGAGCTAAACATAAAGATGAATGACTTGAATATAACTGAAAGAATTCAACTGTATGTTATAACATGAAAATCATATACATTAAGACTTTTTACTGGAAAGATATATAAAGACTTGAGTTATTAGACTCGTATACAACATCAGATACTTGACCGAGACATTAGGATAATTCTCAAAATATGATCTCTCAAAAACTTCTTAGATCAAGTAGCACATTTCAACATAAATTAGGGACGTAAAGACATAACTTAAGGATCTGAGACTTTGAGCTCTATAACTTAGGATCTCGTGAGTAACTCTCTAAGTGATTCCTTATAGGCAAATAAAGATATATGGCCGTAATTCAGGTGATGCTGGATTGACTTACATAACTTTGCAATTATCTGCAGAGCTTAAGAAAGCTTACATAATCATAAGTGACTTAGAAGATCCTAGGATTACCCTTTTCAGACATGGTAGAAAATTTCAACACTTAGAATAGATAACTTAAGGGGTATAGCAAAGAGCTTCTCAAGCTAAGTTACTATTTTGTAGACGTTCAACTCTACTTATTTCGTAGAAGGTTAACAATTTAGTGGTTATTCATCAATGTAATACAAATTGAACATAAACAACTTAATTTATAACTCTTTTGCTAAACGTCTTTAGAATAGGGTTAATCTTCCTAGCTGTTGTCTACCTCATTCACCATCGTAACCTGTATCGTCTAATTTAACAATATTTAGCTCCACTTTCCTTATTCATCTTAACTTCTTTGCCAAAATTTATTCACTCTACACTCAAGTTTTTACCCTCGTATTCACTATTCCATAAATTCTTATATGCACTTATCTCTTTGCCTAATTGACAACTTAGCAACGCTTAACATGTATCAATTTAGCTTATTCGCTACGTGCCGCTTTCTTAGCTTTAGAGAGGAAAAATATAAAATATACTCTTTACCTTAAGCAATTTAAAACATAAAAATATAGGAGGGATTAATAATATTAATAAAACTTCATTTCAATAAGCTCGTTTACCCTCAATCGGCTTAGCGTCATCTTCTTAACTTAAGTTCAATTACATTTCATCATCTTAGCATTTCGTACCAATTTCACTAAGTGACCAGATCTTAACATATATTCAATATCACATATACAGTATACTGAAAAGGACCAGCTCATGGTGCCCACGTTAAGGGGACTTCAGACTCGATTTAGAACTACAAAAACAATCGTATAAAAATTACTCCTTTCGCTTCACGTTTGTTCGCTTCAACCATTCTTAACGATTCAAGATTTAAGACAAGTAGTTCCAACCATTTGGAAAGGATCATACATGACTCAATATGATTTTAAAAACATAGGAATATTGATCCTTTCAATAACTTAGTTTCATGCTTGAAAAATCAAGGAAAGGGACGCCTTTACATACCTCACTTCGTCGCGTCTTTTTAGCCAATTTCTTCCAGTTGCTAGAAACTCCGAAACCTTCAACTTCCTTAATTACACTACATGGAATGATTACTATTTATGCCAAGTTCCCAGTCACAATTCATGTCCCAAAACGTACAACCAAACAGCCACATCATAATATAATTTTCAGCAATCCTACATACCTTAGGCGTCTTAACCTTGAGGCAATTCAAGAGAGTTTCGCTTACGTGCTTTTGGTGTTTAACCTCCCCAAAGGTGTGGTGTATTCCTTACATCTTTTTGATAAATTCCAGAATCTATACAGCTGTAACAACCTCCCAAAAGCGGGAAGGAACCTCAGTCAAATGTCACATAAAACGCATATTGACTTTATGTCATTTCCTTACTTTAGCTTGCGAATTTGAGTGGATAAACAAAGTAGGAACACTTAACTTTCACTTGTGTATAACCCCTTCCCATATGGGGTTCCTCTTTAGATAAATTCCATTCCAAAAATTTAGCAACCATGCTGCGAAACCGCAGCAACAACACACACCCAAGCAACACATAAGTTCCAACTTCACTTCCAACATGACTTGTTAATTCTTGATAATTTAAAGAGTAAAAACACCACCTCCTTTTGTACTCAAATCTCACCAATATGGAGGTAGAAATTCACCTACCTACTGCCCAAAAATGCAGCATCTTGGCAGCCAAAAATGCGGCAACTCGACGATTAGAATCTCACGACATAAGAAACCCTTCCCAAGCTTTGACTATAAGGAAATTTGACCTATCCATACAATTTACTACCTGGAATTTGTTTTCAACATTGGATAGAGCTCTTAATTGTGCGAATTTTTTAAAAAAATGAGGTGAAACGGAGTAGAAATGAGCTTTTTAGCTCAAAATTACTTCATATGGGCGGTGCCCGCCTGTGGCGCCCGTGCACGTGCCCTCACGCACGCGCACGTCTGATGCCTTCCTGTCTCAGCACCCGCGCGCATGGGCGTTTTTCCAGACGATAGTGTTGTCTTCAAACGAGCATAACGTTTTACTCCGAACACTGATTAACGAGCAGTTTTTTTCACTATAAACTAGACTCAAATCTCTTTCATTTGATAGGCTATAGGATTTCTGGATCATTATATATTTAGAGATATGTCCATTTAAAGTTGACCCTTATTTACAAACTTCACATACTCTTCGCTTTTCCTTTTGTAAATGTTTCCCTCCTAACCTACGGACAACATACGACCCATAATTCCCTTAATATGACATATAAACAACAAATAATCATCAAAAAAAATTATGGGGTGTAAAAATTCATCTGTAATATGCTCTATATATTATGGATATTTCTCTTGTATTTTCTTTGCTATTCATTATTTCAGTTTTAACATATAGGTTAGGGTATCCACAATGTTTTGATCATTACATATCTATAAAAAAATTAGGATAAAAATTTAAATATAACGGTCCATTAGCTAGAATACTTTCTAATATCGCTCACAATGAATCATCAAATTTTAGTAGCATATTTTCTCTTAAAAGAAGATATATAGGTACATCTAAGCCTAATTGAATGGTTAGGAACATCTAAGCCAAACCGTTTGAACTCACTGCTTACTAATGGTGGAACTAATTCTTGAAAAGTCATACAATACAAGTTTCTCTCAGATCCTTTAGCTCTCAGTGCACTTTCAGATAAATAGGTCAGACTTAGTCTTAGTACATCAATTTTGAGCTATCAGCATAGTAAGATATAATTAGGTTTTCAGTTGGGAGTAACACCTAGCACCGAGCGGATCGGGGTTCCAGCGCACTCAGGTTTAACACCCTAAATGTTTTATAGACCAAACCTAGACTTAGTAGGAAGAACTAGAAAATTATGTCTCTGAACAACCCAGACAATTAGTCATTGTCAATAGTAACAGCCCACTGTCTGAGTCGTTGCCAGCCCTATCTATCGCCTTTTGTGAACCAATGAGCCCAGTAATGATTCATGGGAGAGACCAATGACCCATCCTGTAGAGCCATTGTAAGAATTAAGAGAAGGTGAGGATCCCCTCCAGTAAAAACAAGTAGTGGCAATGACCCATTGATTCAGCCAACGAGTCGTTATGTTTTTTGTTGGTAGGCACCTAGGCTTTGGTTCAAAAGTTCCCAGTGACCATGAGAGGAACGAATGACCAGTTCGTTCATCCACCGAGTCATGGTTCCCCTTCTTGATCCATTTCTAGTGAGCATGAATGTTTGGGCTAGGACCAATGACTAGTCCCAATGAGTCGTGGTATCGACCAACAACTCATTGTGCGACCCGTTGGATCCTGATGGGTAGTTTTTAGACTTTCTCTCAAGTTCAGTATGTAGATAAAACTCAGTCTTGAATTACAGAGCAAGACCAAGGGTTTAAATCTCCTCAGATTTCTCAAACAATATCTTATGGGGAGTCTCTACTCTAGGTATGTGGGATTTCAACATGGGAATTTCTCTTCCCTTGTGCCCCAAAACCTTCCTAAAATATTTATCAGTTCTAAAAAATTTTGTATCAATGGTAGGGTTGTTTTTCAGTTAGAGTATGAATTTCATTTTGTTTTTATAATTTTCATGATTCTTCAAGGTTGTAGTTAGTTATACTTTATGTTTATATCTCTTTCCATGAAATATGTGTTTCATCCTAGTCTGTAAATGTAAAATTAATAGTCTTGCATAATTTTCCAGATACAAACCTTGCTTGATTCTAATAGTTCTTGAAATCGAGAGAATAGTACAGTTAGATTATCCAAAAAACTTGAATTATTGTTTGTTTAGCCCGAGTCAATAATTAACCTTTTATGTATCTTACAGAAATATCAGCTTCTCAATTTAACTGTACTCATTCTCTTGAGGAGTTTACTAAAACTCCGTAGTCTTAGTTAGCAGTTCTCAGGTTGTTCTTTAGAAGATTATGACGCTTCTAGCTAATACAACTCTGGCCAGTCTTAAAACCCATAGTTTCAGTTATTAGGACTTTCAGACTCTCAGATTACTTCCAGATAAGTAATCCTGACTTATGTCTTTGGACATCAGGCTCAAGCTGTCAGCCTAGTAGTTACAGTTAGAATTTCCAGCGGTAGTAGGACTTAGCACCGAGCGTAATGCGGTTCAATGCACCCAGGTTCCTAGAACTATGTTGACATCGTAGATTATTAGCCCGAACGGGCCTCACACAGTAATGACACTAGCCATGCCTTTATACCCTAACAAGGTATATTGGGTCCTATCAATGAGGCATGTATATTGAACTCCACATTTAGCACACGTGATTAAATTTTTGCTATAGACACT
Source organism: Datura wrightii (assembly GCA_035772735.1). Taxonomy (NCBI): domain Eukaryota; kingdom Viridiplantae; phylum Streptophyta; class Magnoliopsida; order Solanales; family Solanaceae; genus Datura; species Datura wrightii. Next base: position 16,261,700 of record JASDFA010000003.1, read on the forward strand.
CCCATTTATCAGCTCAGATCAGTTCAGTATAATATCAGTTTCAGTTCAGCACAGTTATTCAGATTTTAGTATGTAGTTATGATCCTCAGTTAGTACCTGTGTTACGCTATTGTAGTTATATTCAGCGTATCTATTTAGTTGTGTATTTCTAATGCTCGTACTTACTTCTTGTATATGCAGTATATTCAAAGTATTGATGCATATTTTCTATGATGTAACGTATTATAATACATGTGAAGGTTCTCAGTCGCAGTATTGTCAGTAGTTCCCTCTAAAAGATTTCAGTAGTGTTATCTTTGGTGAGTCCTCATCTTTTAAGGATGGGGATTTAGTTCTATTTCAGTTTCTTACTTTCAGATTTTAGAGTTAGGTGGGGACTTGTCCGAACAACTCATCAGTTCTTAGGTGGCTTTTAGACAACATATTGTTTCAGTATGTTTTGCAGTTGTATAGATTTTCAGTATCATATCACACATTTCTTATTTCAGTAAACAGTTTATTTAGTTATGTTTTCCATCATCCGCTATGTTTAATTTAGTATACCGGTGTGCTGTTAAGAAATGGGTTAGCTTGGGGTCACTAATCACTCCGAGTACTGTAATGCCCCAAAAGTGGGGTAGGGCGTAACTGGCACTCGATTCATGATCGGTCGAGAAGCCGGCTATATAACATCTATAAATGTAACACTATGGCTGACCAAGCCACTTGTCACAACAAACCAAGACAGATAATGGGACAATAATGCCTTGAAAATTATAAATATGCAACCTGGAAAGCTAACAAGGCTACAATAAAGCTAAGCAAAGCAATGAAAAATCAATACGACTACACAACCCACACTACTATACAAACTAGTCTACATCAGCCTCTACAGAGTAAACAAATTGAAATGCACGGGACAAAGCCCCGGCCTTCCCATGCTGTACACAAAACTGAAAATAGTCTAGACTAGGACATGGCTCCTGGACGAGAGGAGCATACCACTATTCTACTAAAATCTGGCTCTTACTACGTCCGATGATCTGAGCCTCATCCTGTACCCGCAGCACAATTGCAGGAAGGGTCCCAAGATGAAGGGACGTCTGTACGAATAAAATCTACTGGTATGTTAGGCTGAAAACTAAAATTCCAGCAGAAAGCCGACCATAAAATCTATATAAAATTCATCCATCCAGTGTACCACACCGGGGTACAAATAAAAATGCCTCCAGCCGGTGTACCAAACCGGGGTAAAATAACAAGACCTCCAGCTGGCGTACCATACCGGGGTAAAATCAAAAATCTTAGACAAAATCATAAATGGAGCTGATATGGCTTATACTGGACCATATCAATACGTACAACATAGAAATGACGATTACTAAATATGTGGCCTATATAGGCCTCATTTGTAATGCATTACTGGAACTGAGTACATATAACATGTAAATCTAGAAAATGGAAAATAAATGCATCTATTCAAAACTTGTATAAATCATAAGGAACTATAGATGACCTAAGAGTTTCAACAAATTTATAGATTGTGTTCAAGGGACATTAGAGCTCATAAACTCTCTAGCTTGTCGTTCGGCTTAAGGGAAAGGGATTATGAAATCTCCCCTTGGCCTGACATATTTCATAACATACACATAAGATAAAGGACAACCATAACCAGGTAATCCTAATTCAAAAAGCTCGTTTACCCTTAATAGCTTACGACGTGTTTACGTGGCTTAAAATCGTTTACACGTCCTCATCTTGGCTCTTTCACCAATTTCAGTTAGAAACCATACCTTTAAACACATTTAACATCATATATATATACACATGACATACATTAAGGACCAGCTAACAATTCCCACACTGAGGGGTCTCCAACTCAATGTACAACTACGACAACAGTCAACACAATATCACACTTTTGATGTCTCACTTCGTCTAGGCATAATCTTAACGTTTATCCTAAATAAAACATGGAAATTTAAAGCTTAAATTAATCTTAACATCCTGCCTCAAGACTTTTAAAGTGGTTTATGGCTCATTCGATCCACAACACATGAATCGTGCTTAAAAGAATGATAGACGGGGCGCCTTACATACCTTTCTCTGATGAACTTTTCTCTAGCCGATTTCCTATCTCAATGATCAGCATTTAACCTCCTTAATATAGTGGTTTTAAAGGAAAAAAACAAGCTTAATCTATAGAAAAAAAATGCATCCAAAATAACTAACCAGAGGAAGTCACAATATCAACAACACATGACAACATCCACAACATTTAACCATTTTCTCAACTAGTTTTCACTAACTTTTGAGAGAGAAACAAGAGGAAATTTTACCTTAGTTTTTCTGTAATTCTTCCCCTCAATATGAAATATAATTTTGGAAAAAGAAACAGCCAAAACGCCTAAGAAAAACGAGCAAAACTCAGCTCACAAATAGTCCATCGGCAGCTCACTTAGCTGCCAAATTCCAGATTTTTTCTTTGCAATTGGAGAGGTGTAAAAGGGTCGAAATCCTTACCTTTTCTCCTGATTTCAACACCTACTCAAAGATGTATATATAGGCAGTCCAAATAGATTTTGAAATGCAGAAAAACGTCTTCAAAACCTTACAAAAACGAGCTCCAAAACAGCCTCTAACATAGTTGGCAATGTAATCTCAACTTATCTTGTGATTTTCTTGAACTTTGCTTGATGTTCCTCCTTGATTTCTTTGTCCTAAATGCTAGAATTGAGTTAGAAATGTAATCCTTAGCGATCTGGTCGATTTAGATTTAGCTGAAAATGTTTTCTACAAGTAAAAATCAAATTTTAAGTAACTAGGGCGGTGGAGGCGCTAGGGTGTCATGCCCGCGTCACCGCTCGTGATGCTTCAGTAAAATGCCCATAACTTCTTATTTCGAATTCCAATTGACAAGAAGTTTAATGTTCTGAAAACTAGACTCAAATACCTTTAATTTGATAGGTTGTGGGGCTTCTTATTCATTATATATATGGAGATATGATCATTTAAAATTTACCCTTACTTATAAATTTCACATACTCTTTGATTTTTTGATTGTACACATTTCCCTTGTCATCTACGACAAATATACAACCCATACTTTCCTTAACCTAGCATAAAAACATCAACTAATCACTAAAAAATTTTCGGGGTGTTATATTCTCCCCCCCCCAGGAACATTCTTCCCCCAATGGAAATTAATTTCACTTAATATGCTTCAAAATAGATACAAAGTAACTTAAGTATCAAACACATACCTTAACATCATGTCGACATCGTAAATGGGTGAGGATATTTATTCTTCATTTCCTCAGCCTCCCAAGTCACTTCCTCAATGTTATTACTTCTCCCATAATACTTTAATTGAGGCGACTTCTTTGGTTTGAAGTTTCCTGACTTGCCGGTCAAGAATAGCAACTAGAACCTCGGTGTAGGTCATCTCCTCAGAAATTCGGACATCATCGATAGGCATAACACGGGTTGGGTCTCCTATACACTTCTGCAACATTGATAAATGAAATATTAGGTGGATTTCCACAAACACTGGTGGCAACTCCAACTTATAGGACACTTTTCCTATCTTGCGGATAACTCTGTAGGGCCCAACATATCTAGGACTCAGCTTTCCTTTTCGGGAAAATCGCATAATGCCTTTCATAGGAGACACTTTCAAGAATACCTAATCATTAACAACAAACTCCAGTGCTCGACAGTGTATATCTGCATAAGACTTCTACCTACTCTGGGTTGTCTGAAGTCAATCTCTAATAAGTTTCACCTTGTCAATAGCTTGCTACACTATGTCCGGCCCTAATAACTCTGCCTCACTGAGTTCAAACCAACCCACTAGTGACCTGCATTTTCGCCCATATAAAGCTTTATATGGAGCCATCTGAATACTTGTCTGGTAGCTCTTATTATAGACGAACTAAATCAAGGAAACATGATCATCCTAGCTTCCGTGAAAATATAAAACATAGGCACGCAACATATCTTCAAGCGTTTGAATGGTGTGTTCAGCCTGTCCGTCTATCTGAGGATGAAATGCGGTGTTGAGGCTTACCTGAGTGCCCAGGCCTTTCTGGAAAGACTTCCAGAAGATTTCTATGAGCTGAGCACCTCTTTCAGAAATAATGGACAAGGGGACACCATATAGGCGAACTATCTCTCGTATATAAAGCCTAGCATAATCCTCTGTAGCATATGTGGTCTTAGTTGGCAAGAAGTGAGCTGATTAAGTTAATCTACCAATTATTACCCTGATAGAATCATGCTTCCTGCTCGTTTCGGTAAATCCTTTAATAAAATCTATATTAATCACCACCCACATCTAGGTTGGAATTTCTTTATCCTGCACAATACCTCCAAGCCTCTAGTGCTCAACCTTCACCTGCTGGCAATTGGGACACTGAGTCACAAGACCGGTGATGTCCTTTTTCATGCCATTCCACCAATATAGCTCCCTCAGGTCACGATACATCTTTGTGGCACCTAGGTGTACAGAATATCGAGAATAATGAGCTTCATTCATAATCTGATCTCGTAGTTTACCCACATTAGGTACACATAGACGGCCCTGGTATCTAAGAACTCCATCGGTTCCACAATCAAATAGGCTCTGCTTCTGTTGTGGTATACCGTCTCTCAGTAAGACTAACTCTGCATCATCATATTGTGGTTGCTTAACTTCCGCTACTAAGGACGATTTTGCTGTGTTTTTGACAATAACACCCCATCTTCGGCATCCAATAATCGGATCTATAATTCAGCCAACTTCTGTAGATCCTTCGTCATTTCAATCTTGTCAACCTTAATATGACTGAAGCTACCCATAAACTTGCGACTTAGCACATGAACTACAACATTTGCCTTGCCTGGATGATACAGAATGCTAACATCATAATCTTTCAGCAATTCTAACCACCTTCTATGGCGTAAATTCAGCTCCACTGAAATAAATACTAGAGGCTCTTATAATCTGTGAAGATATCAACATGTACTTCGTATAAGTAGTGGCACCAAATCTTCAATGAAAATACCACTTCGTCCAACTCAAGATCATGGATAGGATAATTTTGCTTTTACTTCCTCAACTGTCTAGAGGCATAAGTAATGACCTTGCTGTGTTGCATCAGAACACAACCTAGCCCAACTCTCGGAGGATCACAATAGACCACATAACCCTCGACACCCTCTGGAAGAGTAAGGAAAGGTGCTGAATTCAGCCTATCCTTCAGTTCCTGAAAAATTTGCTCACATGCCTCTGTCCACTGAAACTTAGCTGCTTTATGAGTCAACTTTGTCAATGGTGCAGCAATGGTAGAGAAACCTTCCAAAAATCGGCGATAATAACCTGCTAACCCCAGAAAACTGCTAACCTCTATAGGATTCAAGGGTCTAGGCCAAGTCTTTACTGCCTCTATCTTCTGACTATTCACTCTTATAACTTCAGTTGTAATTACATGACCAAGGAAAGCCAAAGATGTTAGCCAAAACTCACATTTAGAAAATTTAGCATGTAACCTGTGCTCCTGTAGAGTCTATAATATTGGTCTCAAATGACCTGCATGCTCGGCCTTGGATCGCGAGCAAATCAGAATATCATCAATGAAGACGATCACAAATACATCAAGAAAAGGCCTAAACACCCAATTCATCAGGTCCATAAAAGCTGCTGGGGCATTAGTAAGCCCAAATGACATCACTAAGAACTCATTATGGCCATATCTAGTCCTGAAGGCAGTCTTAGGGATATCAACTTCCCTAACCCGTAACTGATGGTACTCGGATCTCAAATCAATCTTTGAGAAGTATCTGGCACCTTGTAACTGATCAAACAAGTCGTCAATCCTGGGAAGTGGGTACTTATTCTTAATCGTAACTTTATTTAGCTGCCTATAGTCGATACACATTCTTAACAACCCGTCTTTATATCGCACAAAGAGCACTGGTGCACCTCAAGACGATACACTAGGTCGAATGAATCCCTTCTCGATAGATCTCTCAACTGCTCCTTTAATTCCCTTAGCTCTGTTGGAGCCATTTTGTAAGGAGGGATCGATATAGGCTGAGTACCTGGAAGTAGATCAATAGCAAAATCTATCTCCCTTTCAGGAGGAATTCCAAGAAAATCCTCTAGAGAGACCTCAGGGAACTCATGTACAATAGGAATTGACTGGAGAGTCATAGGCTCACATTCCATGTTTCTTACCCGAACCAAGTGAGAAATACAACCTTTGGATATCAACTTCTGAGCCTTAAGGTATGAAATAAACTTACCTTTAGGCGTAGCAACATTACATTGCCATTTCTGGACTGGCTCGCTGGGAAAATTAAGTCTGACAACCTTAGCTCTACAATCAACATTAGCATAACATGCCGCCAACCTATCCATATCAAAAATTAAATCAAAATCAACCATTTCAAGCTCAACTAGATCAGCTAAGGTTGATCTATCACATACCATACTATGCAGTTTTGGTAAACTCATCTAGCTAACACAGATTTTCCAATTAGCGTAGAAACAGCTAATGATATATATAATAACATAGGGACTATCTCAAACTGACTCGCAACCAATGGTGTGACATAAGAGAGTGTAGAACAAGGATAAAGTAAGACATATACTACACGAGAATAAATAATCAAAGTACCTGTAACAACAACAGGTGAGGCCTCCTAGTCATGTGGACCGCTCAAAGCATAAAATTGATTCTGGTTTGCCCCAGAACTAGAAACCTCTATACCTCTACCCTATTGTTAGCTAAGGATCAGGTCTGGGAGGTTGAACGGAGGATGACAAAGCAACCGCTGATCGCGCCTGATCCGCCTCGACCCTATCTGAACAATCACTCATAAAGTGCCCTGGCTGCCCACAACAATAACATACATTCTTCCCTTGACGACACTGACCTGAATGAGATTTCCCACAATAGGGACAAGGCGGCAATGGTGGTCGCCTCTGCCCCGCCCGCTCCTGTCGTTGAGAGCTAGATGGAGCTGGGCCTTGGTCTCTTCTCTGTCCCTGAAACTGAGGTGGGGCACTCCCTATTGTCCTAACTAATTGGGTGGATGACTGAGCCCTGGGTCACCCTGTGGCCCTGTGTAAGGACCCACAGTCCTAGCTCTCTTTCGTTGCACCTGCTGTCTCCGAGTATCCCGTAATTGATGAACCAAATCCTCTGCCCTCTGGGTGAAAGCTTGAATTCATGAATTGTCCGTGTGCTCTTGAGTAGATACCCCCAAACAATCTCGACCTATATGAAGCCCTAACCCTAACACAAACTGATGAACTCTATCCTCCATTGTCTGAACCATGTGAGGAGCATACCTGGCAAGAGAATTAAACTGATCTCACGCACACACATACTTCCTTGCTCTTGGTTAAAAAACTGCTCAGCTCGAGCCTGTCAAAGCTCCCGAGGTAGATAGTGGTGCATAAAGGCCTTGGAGAATTCTTCCCACTCAGCTGGTGGTGCATCGGCTCCTCTAGATCGATCCCAAGTCTCACACCACAATATGTCCATATCACGTAGTCCGAATGCCGCCAACTCTACTTCCTCAGTTGCTATAGCTCGCATAACCTTTAACACCCTATAAGTCTGATCGATAAAGTACTAAGGATCCTCACTCGGGCCTGATCCAGTGAATATAGGAGGGACCAAACTCAACATCTCGTGGGCCCTGGAACTCTCAATTGTCTGGCCTCTATGTCTCTCCATTGCCTCCAATCATCGCTCTTGACTTGCGGTTTTACGAGCCATCAGTTGAACAGCTCACTCAAGACCCTGTCCTTCAGGACAATTAGAGGTACCATAGGCGTGGCAGGTTCTGCCACTCTACTACCCTCAAGTACTACTGGTGCGGGAGGAGCTGGAGGTCTATCTGTCATTGCTCTGCCAGTGCGGGAGGAACTGTAATACTTGGGGCAGGAGAGTCAATCTGCGCCTCTGAACTGTCTCTCTGATCCACTAGAGAGAGACTAGTACCCTCCCCAATGGCTGTGCCAATAAACCTTGTAGTCATCTTCCTTGTCACAGGCATACTCTAAAACAATAACATGATTTAGATATCACAGTACTTATGAGCTCAACCTAAAGCACGAACTATTAGTAAAAGAATTGAAACAATTCCTATATGTCCTGTAGCCTCCTGATTATAGGTATGGTGCACAACATACCCATAAGTAACGCTCTACTAGACATGGCTTTGAGGACTCTCTAGGACACGATTTCACTTAGATACCAAGTCTGTCACGCCCCAAAACTAGGGTAGGGTGCAACTGGCACTTAATTCATGATCGATCGAGAAGCTGGCTATAAAGCATCTATAAATGTAACACTAAGGTTGACCAAGCCACCTGTCACAACCAACCAAGATAAATACTGGCCAATAATGCCTTGACAATTATAAATATGCAACTTGGAAAGCTAACAAGGCTACAATAAAGCAAAGCAAGCAATGAAAAACCAATACGACTACACAACCCACACTACTGTACAAACTAGTCCACATCAGCATCTATAGAGTAAACAAACTGAAATGCACGGGATAGGGCCCCGACCTACCCATGATGTATACATAACTAAAAATAGTCAAAACTAGGACATGGCTCCTGGAAGAGAGGAGCATACCACTATTCTTCTGAAATCTGACTCCTACTACGTCTGATGATTTGAGCCTCAGCCTGTACCTGAAGCACGATAGGAAAGGTCCCAAGATGAAGGAACGTCAGTACGAATAAAATGTACTTGTATGTAAGGCTGAAAAATTTAAACATGTAAGGTAAAAATGAAATCTAGGCCAGAAATAAGGAGTAGTAACAACCTAGAATCCTGAAAACAGAAACCTGACAATAACTCATTATGGAAGTGTAAATGCAACCATCTAATGCAAAAAAAAGACTATAACTAAAATACCAGCAGACAGCCGACCATAAAATCTATATACAATTCGTCCAACCAGTGTACCACACCAGGGTAAAAATAAAAATGCCTCTAGCCAGTGTACCATAACGAGGTAAAATCATTTAGCCGATATACCACACCGGGGTAAAATAATAAGACCTCCAGCCGGTATACCACACCAAGGTAAAATAAATAAATCATAGACAAAATCATAAATGGAGCTGATATGGATTATACTGGACCAGCTCAATACCTACAACATAGAAATAACGAATACTATACATATGTCCTGCATAGGCCTCCTTTGTAATGCATAACTGGAACTGAGTACATATAACATGTAAAGCTAGATAATAGAACATAAATTCATGTATTCAAAACTTGTATAAATGATAAGGAACTATGGATTAGCTAAGAGTTTCAACAAAATTTATAGATTGTGTTCAAGGGACATTAGAGCTCAGAAACTCGCTAGCTTGTCATTCGGCTTAAGGGAAAGAGATTATGAAATCTCCCCTTAGCCTGACATATTTCATAACATACACATGAGTTAAAGGACAAGCATACCCAAATAATCATTATTCGATAAGCTCGTTTACCCTTAATAGCTTGCGATGTCTTTACGTGGCTTAAAATCGTTTACATGTCCTCATCTTGGCTCTTTCACCAAATTCAGTTAGCAACCAAACCTTTACACATATAAAATCACATATATATACACATGACATACAGTAATAACCAGCTAACAATGCCCACGCTAAGGGGTCTCCAACTAATTGCACAGCTACGACAACAATCAACACAATATCACACTTTAGATGTCTCACTTCGTCTAGGCATAATCTTAACATTTATCCTCAATAAAACATGGAAATTTAAAGCTTAAATGAAGCTTAACATACTGCCTCAATATTTTTAAAGAGGTTTCTGGCTCATTCGATTCACACACATGAATCATTCTTAAAAGAACGATAGACGGGGCGCCTTACATACCTTTCTCCGATGAACTTTTCTCTAGCCGATTTCCTATCTAAATGATCAGCATTCATCCTCCTTAATCCAGTGGTTTTACATTCCATTGAAAAGCTTAATCTATATAAAAAAATTTAGCCAAAATAACTAACCAGAGGTAGTCACAATAGCAACAACAACACACGGCAACATCAACAACATTTAGCCATTTTCTCAACTAGTTTTCACTAACTTTTGAGAGCGAAACAAGAGGAAATTTTACCTTAGATTTTCTGTAATTCTTCCCATAAATATGAAGTGTAATTACAGCAAAAGAAATAGCAAAAAATCCTAAGGAAAACGAGCAAAACTAAGCTCATAAACAGTCCATCGGCAGCTCACTTTGCTGCCAATTTCCAGATTTTCTCTTTGCAATTTGAGAGGTTTAAAATGGGCGAAATCCTTACCTTTTCTCCTGATTTCAACACCTACTGAAAGATGTGTATATATGCAGTCCAAATATATTTTGAAATGCAGAAAAACGTCTTCAAAACCTTGCCAAAACGAGCTCCAAAACAGCCCCTAACACAGGTTGCAAAGTAATCTCAACTTATCTTGTGATTTCTTGAACTTTGCTTGATGTTCCTTCTTGATTTTCTTTGTCCTAGAATCTGGAATTGAGAGAGAAATGTAATACTTAGCGATCTGGTCGATTTAGATTTAGCTGAAAATGTTTTCTACATGTAAAAAATCAGATTTTAAGTAAATAGCGCGGTGGAGGCGCTAGGGCGTCATGTCCGCGTCACCGCTCGTGATGCTTCAGTAAAATGCCCATAACTTCTTACACCAACCTCTTATTTACATGAGGTTAAATGTTCTGAAAACTGGACTCAAATACCTTTAATTTGATAGGTTGTGGGGCTTCTAATGCATTATATATTGGGAGATATGATCGTTTAAAGTTGACCCTTAGTTATGAACTTCACATATTCTTTGGTTTTTTTGATCGTACACATTTCCCTTGTCATATACGACCAATATACAACCCGTACTTTCCTTAACCTAGCATGAAAACGTCATATAATCACCAAAAATTTTCTGGGGTGTTATAAGTATCGTGCTTCTTCCAGGGTGTAGACTCGGGCCATGACAAACTTAGTATTAGAGCCCTAGGTTTAGAGTATCCTAGGATGTCTGAAAGCCGCATCGACTAGAGTCCTTTTCACGGGTGTGAAGCGCACCACTTATGGCGGGAAGGCTACAAGGTGTTATTAGGAAATTTTTCTTTTGCTCATGATCTTTATCGCGAGTTGAGCTAATCCCAAGAACATCTTCCTAATTTGTACTTCATTCTTTTCAGATAACGATACCTCAAAAATGAGGAAATGAAAGAAGGACTGGAAACGTTAATCGTCCAGCCCCACTAGCTCTAGCAACCCCTTAGGATGATAAAGTGTCCTCTGCTGAATTTAGGGAGACGATTCAGATGCTGGCTCAGGCCGTGACCAATAAAGTGAACTATTAAGTGGTACCCATCAATACCAATGGGTCTGCAACCACGGCTAGAGTCTGGGATTTTACACGAAAGAATCCCCTAGATTTTCATGGATCTAAGGTAGAAGAAGACCCGCAACAGTTCATGGATGAGATCCAGGAAATCACCCAAATCATGGTTGTCACTACTACGAAGAGTTCTAAAATGGCTGCCTACTAGTTGAAAGGGGCGGTTCAGATTTGGTATAAGCAGTGGAAGGAAGGGAGGCTGAATGAAGCAGGTCCAGTAGAGTGGAAAGAGTTTGTTACAACATTCCTTGCAAGATTCTTTCCTTGGTTGTTGAGGGAAGCTAAGGCTACCGAGTTCATGAACTTGAGGCAAAACAACACGACAGTGGAGGAGTACACATTGGAGTTCATTTGGCTACTAATGTATGCTCCGAAAATGGTCGTTGAGCTAAGGGCTCACTTGCTCAAGTTCGTTAATGGAGTTTCAGATTTGGTGCTTATAGAAACTAGAACTGCGATACCTATCAAGGACATCAACCTCTCTCGCCTCATCATTCATGTACAACAGATAGAGGTGGAGAAGCTAAAGGAAATTGAGAGGGAGAGTAAATGAGCGAGAATAGTCTAGTTTGAGTATGGCCAGTAGAGATCAGGTGGGGGATAGTCGACCACAGCAGCAGCAACAAAAATCTCTAGTACCCTCATCAGCTTGTGCCCCTTCTTTTCAATTCCGCAAGGACCTAAAGGATGGAGCATCAGGCTCCCAGTCCTAGAGCCATGTCTCTCGTAGCCCGCACATTTCTAGACTACCCTAAGTGTGTCAAGAATCACCTCAGGAGTGCCATTTAGGCATGGAGGGTTGTTTCAGTTATGGACAGCTGGGTCACAAATTAAGAGATTGTCCGTTAGTAGGACAAGGGAAGACGCAATTTACAACTTCAGCAGCCCCAGTAAGTTGTCCAGCTTAGTAGGGCACTAATTCAGGTACGGATGGCGGGAAACGCCAAAACCATTTTTGAGCTTTGTCTTCTAGTTGGGATCAGGAAAATTCACATGATGTGGTTACAGGCATGTTGCGCCTTTTCCACATTTATGTATATGACTTGTTAGATCCAGGAGCCACACTTTCCTATATTTCTTTTAAGTCTTATATTAGTCCAAAACTCCCTCAGAATCATTTTTAGTTTCTACTCTGGGTGGTGAGTCAGTTAAAGCCAACTGGATATATAGAAGTTGCCCAGTCTCAGTGTTGAGTAATGTTATCCAGGTGATCTAGTAGAGCTAGACACGGTCGAATTCTACCTCATTCCTGGTATGGATTGGTTACATTCTTGTTATCCCTCAGTCTACTGCAGAACTAGAGTCTCTAGGTTTTAGTTTTCTACTGAGGCAATCTTAGAATGGAAGGGTAGTGTTTCAGTGCCTAAGGGTTGGTTTATTTCCTACCTTATGGCCTAGAAAATGATTTCAAAGGGTTGCATCTATCACTTAGTTATGGTTAGGAATTCTAGTTCTGAGACCCTGACTATTAAGTCAATTCCAGTTGTTAATGAATTTCTTGACGTCTTTCCTGAAGATCATCCCAGAGTCCCTCCTGAGCAGGAGATAGACTTCGACATAAACCTTCTTCCAAACACCCAGCCCATCTCTATTCCTCCTTATAGAATGGCTCAAGCTGAGCATAAGGAGTTGAAGGAACAGGTGAAATACCTTCTAGATAAGGGCTTCATCAGAAGCAACATCTCTCCATGGGGTGCTCTAGTCTTATTCTTGCGAAAGCAAGACAACACGCTCAGAATATGAATTCAATACTATCAATTGAACAATGTTACTTTCAAGAATAGGTATCCTTTGTCCAATATTTACCACTTATTCGATCAGCTTCAGGGAGCTAGTTGTTTCTCCAAGATAGACCTCAGGTCGAGATACCACCAGCTCAGGGTAAAGGAATGTGACATTTCGAAAACAGCTTTTAGAACTTGGTATGGTCACAATGAATTTGTTGTTATGTCTTTTGGACTAACCAATGCTCCTAAAGGATTAATGGATTTGATGAACAGGGTATTCAAGACGTACCTGGACACGTACTTCATTGTATTCATAGATGACATCTTTGTTTATTCCAGGCATAAGGAAGATCATGCTAACCACCTGAGGATAGTGACATAGACTATTAGAGAACATCAGTCGTTCACTAAATTAATAAGTGTGAATTTTAGTTGAAATCAGTGGCTTTCCTCGGATATGTGGTCTTAGGTGAGGATATTCAGGTGGATCCTCAAAAGATAGCAACGGTAAAAGACTAGCCAATACTCACTTTCCCATCAGATATCAGGAGTTTCTTGGGTTTAGCAGGTTATTACCGACAGTTTGTGGAAGGGTTTTCTTCCATTGCATCCCCTTTGACCAAACTGACTCAGAAAAAGGTGAAGTTTCAGTGGTCAGATGCTTGTGAGAAGAGTTTCCAACAGATGAAGACTCGACTCACTATAGCTCCGAGTTTGATCTTGCCCGAATGTAACACCCCGAATGTTTCTAAGATCAGATTCTAGGGTTAAGGGGGGAGAAGCCAAGCAGAAAATGTAAATTTTTGAAGGATGAGCAGGTGGCGACGGGCGACTTGACAAGTCGTCTGGGCAGGCCACGACTCATCAGGTTGGTCGTTGGATGGGCTAGGTGTTTGGGCAAGGTCTCAGGCAGTGGAGGTGATGGGTGCAGGCAACGAGTCGTCATGTGGGAACACAACTCATGAAGTGAGCCGTCGGTAGAGTAGGGAATTTGGTGAACTTGGGGCAACAGACTTGACAACTCGGTCCCACGAGTCATTTCCTGACACCACGATTCATGGGGTGCCTTATGGGGTCTGGCAGGGTGACTTTTTCCTGCGTTTTTTCAGGGGTTTTTTCGTAAAATCCCATGTTCCTAACTTCTAAAACCCATCATTTTGAGTGTTATTTGGGACGTTTTTAAGGGTTCTTTTAGCCTAAACTTTCATTCTCTCGAGATACTTCTCAAAGCCCTTCTTCCTCCTCTCCTCTAAAGATTCAAGGACCTCACCAAGTATTCTTCAAAGCTTCAAGACCATGCTCAAGTGGGGGATTCTTCGAAGCAGGTATGCGGGTTTTTCAACAAGGATATTCTTTCATCCTTTTGCCCTAAAGCATCAGGTTATAATTAGCATGAAACTTGATAGCACGATATAGATTCTAATACACGTGTTAGGAACTGCACAGCATGCTCTGTACGTGATGTAGTACAGAATGTCAGGATATTATTGTATTCAGTTGAAACCCAGTAAAACAATGTAATATCTGTAAGGCATCTCAGAAATAGAATGATAGGTTAAAAATAAAGCTTGGGAAGCATGTCAGAAATAGTAAATCATGTTATTACAGAAACTCAGTATACAATACAGTATGGCAGAAGATTATATTTGTACATATACACTATTTTCAGTCTCAGCATGAATTAAGTACATACATATCGCTATCACTAGTTCAGCATACAGTAGACACAGATACATTATAATTATTCGCTTCAGCATGAGATATATGCAGATAGTATTACTAGTTGGGACCACTGTATTTTCTTGGGGTTGGATTACTTAGCCTCCTTGACCGCCCCAGGGTTAATAGCTGTATCGACTCGTCCGCCAGAGGACGAGGATACGTCGCTCTATGGAGTGGCATGCCGTCCCACAGGGGATGAAGATGGGATGCCAGTTTTCCCCATATTGTGCCTTGGTCGGCCCTTACACACCCCTGTCGAGAGGATACGCCCGGGTGTTGATTCAGGAGTCCTCTGGACTCAGATGCAGTTATAGTCAGGGGCTCAGCGAGCCTAAGTGCATACCCAGGGGACCGGCAGGATGCTTACAGCGATTATAGGAGATGGGATGACCGGAGTAGGGGTATAGATTCTGTGCTGGTTGTACCTCCCGGCTTATGGGGGCCAGGTAAGGTTTGTGTGTGCTATATTATGTTATGTTATGTTATGCCATGTTACATTAGACACGAGTAGTTCGACAGTAGAACGATACGTCTCCAGGTATGACTCCTACTCCTTCCAGTACAATTAAGAGAAGGTATGATTTACATTATCAGACAGTTAATCTATTCCCTCCTACTTCAGCTTCATCAGTTGTATTGTTGTTTTCAGATATTTCCTTCAGTTATTGCTTTACATACTCAGTACTAGTGGTACTGACGCCTGGTGTGGCGCTGCATTACTTGCCTGCAGGTACTCATAGAGGAGCAGGCGATACCTCGTGATTCCTGTCAGCGACCGAGTATTCAGCTCTTGTCATCCGGAGACTGAATCCCAGAGGTGTATTTCATTTCCTTTTGTTGTACAGTACGGGTAGGTCGGGGCCCTGTCCCGATCATTTTTATTGCTATTCCTAGAGGCTTGCAGTCTGTATATATTTCCTTGTTGTCAGTTGAGTCGGTCGTGTGAGGCCGTGCAGTCGTATAGCTGTTAGTACTTTTATCTCTTTTATGTTGGCCGTGTGGGGCCATGGTTTGACAATAGTGGTGACCTTGCCGGTCACGTAGCTTTCCAGTATTTCATTGTCAAGTTATAGATAACTAGACAGCATGGTGGCCTTGTCGGCCCGCATAGGTTTCCCTATATTGAATATGTTCTGGTTAGCTGTCATGACAGGTACAGGAGGCTATAGGCCAATAGGCTGGGGGCTGTGTTTACAACCGTTATATAGCCCTTTGTTTCCAGAAATGTGGGTTAGAGCCAGCCAGACACCAGATGTGCCTAGGCTCAGCAGTCTAGCAGTTTAGGTCCTAGTAGGGCACCAGGTGCCAGTCATACCCCCCAAGGCAGGGTGTGACATAAATATCAAACCCGGGAGTTGAAATAGAAAAAACTAGAAATCTTGTATCAGGTCACTAAACAAGTCGTTCTGTGACCACTAGGGTAGACCATGAATCATGAGGTGACTCGTGGGCTCAAGGTGTGAGTTGGAACTTTGGGATTTAAGGTCCCCACGAATGTGACCACAAGTCGTGGTCAGGCCCCACGACTCATTGGGTCAGTCGTGGGCAATCATTTCTAAGAAGATGAAGAAAAATGGCATTGTACCCTACGAAAGGACCCCAAGAGTCGTGGTCAATCACCATGATTCATGGGATGGTTCATGGAGCAAGTAATCAGTGGTCTAAAGATTAATGGCAGTGAACTTCACGACTGATGTGACAACTCGTGGATTGATGTAACGACTCGTTAGGTCCCTCGTGGGAACTACAAAGTAGTTATTTTCTGTGAAGTTATTCCGTGTCTATGATCCGGGTGTACTCTCGGGCCGTGAAAAACTTGGTATCAGAGCCAAAGGTTTAGAGTGTCCTAGGGTGTATGAAAGCTGTATTACGTAGAGTCTTTTTCATAGGTGTGAAACGCGCCACACTTATAACGAAGAGGCTACGAGACATTTTAGGAATGTTCCCTTTTTTTCATGATTCTTATCGTGCGTTGACTATGAAGCTCTAACAGTCCCTCTCCTAAATGGTGCTTTACGTGCTCGCAGATAATGCCTCCCAGATGAGTGAATGGAAGAATTAATGTAAATGGGCACCAGCAGGCCCCACCAGCACCGGCGAACCCAGTGGATGATCATGTTACTTATGCAGATTTCAGGGCATCCTTTCAAATGTTAGCAGAGGCCATGACTGCTCAGATTAATTAGTAGGGGGTAGTTCATATGCCTTAGAATGGGAACGCACCAGTAGCTCGGGTAAGAGATTTCCTCAGAATTAACCCACCCGAATTCCTTGGGTCGAAGGTGGATGAGAACCCACATGAGTTCATTGAAGAGATCCTAAAGATCACCTAGGTCATGGGAGTGAGTGGAGAGGAGCGCGCCGAGCTAGCTTCATATTAGTTGAAGGGAGTTGCGCACATCTGGTTCAAGAAATGGAGGGACAGGAGAGTAGAGGAAGCATGCCCTATTAGTTGGGTGGGTTTTAGGCCTCATTTTCAGAGAGATTCTTCCCTCGTGAGATGAGGGAGATCAAGGAAGCTGAATTTGTGAATTTGAAGCAGGGCACTATGACCGTTCAGGAATACTCCTTAGTGTTCACCCCATTGTTTAAGTATGCACCAGAGCTTGTGGTTTATGAGCGGGTTAGAGTGAGCTAGTTTGTTCATGGGGTGGTGGACTACCTGCATAAAGATTGCAGGAATGTCGTGCTTTACCAGGATATGGATTTCGCTCGAATAGTCTTGTACGCCCAACAGATAGAGGCGGTGCATTTTAGAGAGAAGGAAGTCAAAAGGCCTAGGTCTAGAGATTTAGAGTTATCCTAGTAGAGGTCGAGTGGTGGACACCACTCAAGCTACCAACAGATGTCATCGGCCCCTGCACCATTGACAATCAGTGTTCGGAGTACACCTAGGGTAAGAGAGATTATGTATCCGTTGTGTACCATCTGTGGGAAGCTCCATTTAGGGGAATGTATGGCCAGCTCAGATGTTTGTTTTTAGTGTGGCAAGTTGGGCCATAGGTACTGGGATTGTGCGGTAGCTAAGTGGGGTGAGAGTAGAGCCCCAGCCACCTCTTTAGTAGCTCCAACAACCTGCCTATTTCAGCAAAGTACGTCATTTAGTGCAAGTGGCGACCTTCGTCAAAATCACCCTCCACCTAAGCAGTGCCTCAAGATAAGGCAAAGTCGCACTTTCTGCACATGCTCGATTCAAGATGTATTCACAGACTCTTCAATCAGCTAATTACATGAATTCAAACATTAAGCCTCAATCACACTGAATCGAACTCTACAGCCTAGGTATCTTAGCATATTTACAATTTTGCATGCTTTCATACGAATCACCTTTGCATTTTGAATATCATGTACAACACACAACCAGAATTTCGCAACCATAGAGTAACTACAGGTTCCGAGATGCAATCCACCAAAGAAAAACTAAAAAAAATAATTGAGAAAAAAACTACTCCTAACGACGACATTTCCCTTAAGACGGTCGTCATCCATCCATCATAGGGAACGGTCACTACTTAAGACGTCGGTTCAATGGGACCATTCTTGGTAAAAGAACCGAAAACAAACGCCGAGAAACCCAAAATTAAAAAAAATGTCGAAAATATCGATCATTTCGATAGAGAAATTATTTACAAAATATTTTAAAAATTTTAAAAAATTGATCATTTCGATAACAAAAATATGTACAAAATCAGAATCAGCTCGCAACCATTCAGCAACACACATCAATTTCACAAATATTTACAAATACAGAACAATAACTTGAAAATTCACAACTCACAAGGACAAACACATTTTCACATACACGACAGCAAAATAGAGCATACATGCAAAACAGCCCAGCCCAGCACCTAACTACTCCCACCCCACACTTAGTCCGAACGCTGTCCCCAGTGTTCACAAAAATTCAAAATAGCACAAATTCGGGTGGTGGAACTCCCTGATCAGTCAAAGTATTCCACTTCTTCGTCGGGTGCTGCTGCTTCATCTCCCATGTCTGAGTCGCCTCCATCGTCATCATCGGAATCCACATCGGAGTCCTCCCGACGTGTCTCCTCGTCCGTGGGGACATCATCATCTATGGGCTCTACAAATGATGGCCCCACTCGGCATAGAGCCCTGGCGTTCTCGCCGAAGGGGTAGTCTAGCTCGAGTTGCCATAGCTCCTCCTCTGTCGCTGGCCTCCCACCTATCCTTAGCTGGAGCATCTGCATCCCATACATCCGATACATGTACTGGTCATCACGAGCATGTCGCTCGCCAAGTGTAAGCACTGGCCCATGGGTGGTGTCGCGAGCCTTAGTTTTAGTAACGTCTAAGGCCCGCCGCTCTAACTGTGGGATATAATCGAGGGCCTCCTCCTCAATATCGAGGCCCCTGATAAAGGTGGACATTAGTCCACCAAAACCATACCTGTGCCCCTGGTGCAACCGGGCTCTCTTCATGGCGGATATAATAACCGCCCCGACAGTGATCTCCAGCCCTTTCATCAGGGCGTACACCAGGCAAACACGATCCCGGGTTACATCAGTCATATGTACCCCCGGGATGAGGCATGAGCAGACTATTTTCATCCAGATTCGGGCTTCCCTGTTCATCTGTGAATAGGGCAACGTCTTGTGGTAGCCCCTCTCTTTGTGTCTGCTCCATTTAGCTGTTGATCGGGTGCCACACAATGGGCGTCTGATGTCCGCATACGGTGGGGTAATGTTCAGCTGTCGGAGGACGTGGGCGTCTGTGTCCCGCGCTCCTATGCTGGCATTGAGGTGGTGGGGCTCCAGAGTGACTATTTGCCCTCTGATCTTGATGGTGTGACTCCTGATCGTCGGGTTCCAATTGGCATAGAACTCTCAAACCAAATGCAGATTGCATTCTTTGGGCTCCTCAAAGATGAACTTGAGCCCAGCTGCCTTGATCCGGTGGACCATTCTAGGGAACTCCTGTGCCAATGGCTCCCGTGTTATATGCTCCTCGGGGAAATATTTATTTTCTTTGTGCTTTGCGTACCACTTTTTCCCCTCATCGGTCACCCATCTTGTTCCGTACTGGCGGCGCTGGCCGCGTGGAACTGCTGGTGCAGCTGGGACTACTGTGCCCAGTCTGATCCGTTTCCTTCCCGTGCCTGAAGTTGATGGCCTTTTCCTTTATCTTGCCGGCTTGCCATTTCACCTGTCAACCCATGTAAACAAGATCAATGTTAAGCTCACGGATATTAACTTCGGCTAAGGTCGGGTTACGCTAGGTTACCCCACACTTAGTCCTTATCTACAGTTACAAAAATACGGCAAGAATATCTTTATTTACACAAAACAAACAACTATACAATCATGCTTAGTGCGTTCAAAAGAAAATTCAACGGTATAACTTCTGCGTACTACTCAGACTTCGTACAGCTAATCACAATCACTACCATCGCTAACATTTTAACCATCACACTTAGCAAAGAAAAATGAAGAAACAAAAATAACACCAAAAATATATCTACACACGAACCTATCCAACCAACCCAATTCTAACAAATTTCACCATTTCCCCCAACCCGAGAATCCGTCGTTCTATTAACATAATAGCAATTTGTACATTGACTCATCTCATTCACCACGTACACCCCGACATAGAATTCACAATTTCAATACATTTCCAACTTCAAATTCCAACAAACAAGCCCTAGAATTGATTTTATCAATCAAATTTGATCAATTTATGCAATCAACAAGTTCAAACAATCATACGACATTCCGAACACTCATCAATCAATAATGAAATCAAATTCATGATTAATTTCAACTTAGGGTAATTTATCTCACCTCCCATGCTAAAAATCAAAGAAAATCGACAAGAATTTGAGATGGAATCGAAGAACATACCTTGTTTTTGAAGAATCGAAGAAAACTTGGTGAATTTCATGCCTTACTCCATGGCACGTTGATGAGGGATGGGTTTTTGGGGGCTTGGTCGCGGAGGGATTAGAAAATGAGGGAAAAGGGGAGGTTTTCGGGGTTAAAAAGGAAGAAAATCGCGCGGGTCACCCAGTGACCCGGTGTGACCCATCGCAATATACACGGCAACATGTCACGGAGTGCATCACGGTGCACTGCCTCCGTGACAGGGAGCCATCGCGAGGCTGTTCTGGATATTTTTAAAATTTTCGGGTTATACCTCAACGTGTCACGGAGGGTAACGCGGAGGTCCTCCTCCGTGACACGGAGCTATCGACCCAGCTCACTGTTTTCCACTTTTTATTAATTTTTCATACCTCGACATTTTTCCTTCGCGATTCCGTGCACATTTTCTCCGTTTGACCTGAAATTCATCTCACTATACAAAATTTGTTAGAATTATAGGTTTCACATTAAATACAAATAAAAAAAAACTAAAACGAAAAATTTTGTTGTGAATCAAGAAAAAGAAAAACAAAAAATCTATTTACACTTTACAAAATGAAAGAAAAATTTTTCACGGGTTGCCTCCCGTGCAGCGCCTGTTTTACCGTCGCGGCTCGACGTCGTTTAAGCTCAATTGTCCGCTAGGGTGATGGACGATTTCTCTCGATCACCGTCCTCCCCCTAGTAGTGCTTACACCTTTCCGGTGGTTTTCCCATTAACTCTCGGGAATCCATCATATGCTTATCATCACCTTGATCAATCACATTGATCACCGAGAGTTCTTCATGCACCATTGGGAGCTTGGGTGCCTTGTACACATCGAACACCTCTACCTTGTCATGTGCTCGCATTGTTAGCTTCCCCGCAGCTACGTCGATTAGTGCTTTCTCGGTTGCCGAGAAACGACGCCACAAAATAAATGGGACTTCCGCGTCTGGTTCAAAATCCAGCACGACAAAATCTACCGGGAAAATTAGGGAGCCAACTTGCACCAGAACGTCCTCAACAATGCCATCCGGCCTAGCTAAGGATCGATCTGCCAACTGCAAGATTACCATTGTGGGTGTAGGACTCCCTAGACCCAACTTTCTGAATACCGATGACGGCATCAAATTTATGCTCGCTCCCAAGTCACACAATCCACGAGCTCGGATGCTCTGCCCAATAGTAAGCTGGATAGTAAAACTCCCAAGGTCTTTTTGCTTTGTGGGCAGTCTATTTTGGATCCGGGAAGTGCACTCCTCCATTAGAGCCACCGTAGCATACTCAGTCAACCGACTTTTGTTTGCCACGATGTCCTTTATATACTTTGCATATTTCGGCACTCCCTGCAAGACATCAACAAGAGGTAAGTTAACATGTACCTGTTTCAGCACCTCCATGAATTTCTTAAAACACGCCTCCTCCTTGTGTTTCTTTAGTCATTGAGGGAACGGGGGTGGTGGTCTTTCTGATTCAGCTTCTTTGGTCTTCCCCCTTTCAGAACTGTGCTCCCTCTCAACTTCTACTACTCCCGACTGTTGAGGTGGTCTTTCTGGTTCCACCTCTTTCAGCTGCAAACCACTCATTGTGGTCACTGCATTTACCTGCTTGGGATTGGGATCCGTGTCGCTTGGCAGTCCTCCTCTAGGCCTTGTGTTTTGGGCACTAGCAAATGGCCCAAATTGATATTCAAGTGCCTTGGTAGCTAACTGGTTGTTTTTCACTTCGGCTGCCAATTTCACATAGTCAGCCTGCAATTGAGCTTGGTTAGCTATCATGGTCTTGAACATCTCCTCAATGCTGGATGATGGTGGTGGAGGAGGTGCATTGTTGATTCTAAATTGAGCTTGATAGTTCTGCTGCCCTCCTTGATTCCTTTGCACACCCTGACCCGAACTTTGGCCCTAATGGTTGTTGCTACCCCATGAGAAAATAGGATGATTCCTCAAATTGGAGTTGTAGCTACTACCATACTGCTGGTGGTTCCTTTGTGCATTACCACAAAGTTTACCGAGTCAGGATTGGCTCCACAACACTCAGCTGAGTGCTCACTGCTTCCACACACTTCACACCACATCTGCTGGACTGCATTAACTAGGGCTGGAGGCTGGTTCAATGTCATGTTGTTGAAGTGATTGTTCAATTGATTTTGCAATGCAGCTATCTGTGCAGCGATAGCTGTAAACCCATCCACTTCAAGCACTCCTGCTGCTTTCCTTGTCCCACCTCGTGATGAATCAGCATTCCATTCTGGATTGCCCTGTGAAATCCGGTTCAACAAGGTATACAACTCCTCATAAGTCTTCTCCAGCGCTTGCCCTCTAGCTGCTGAGTCTAGCAATATTTTGGTGTGGGGTTCCAAACCCTCAATAAATGTGTGCACCAACACATCATTGGATTGATGATGATGAGGACAATCCCGCAACATAGATTTAAATCTCTCCCAGGCCTGATATAAATTTTCTCCCTCTCTCTGTTTGAAACTTAGAATTTGACTTCTAAGTCTTGTTGTTTTACCAGAGGGAAAAAACCTTATCAAGAACTTCCGTGCAAGATCATCCCACGTAGAAATAGAATTCGGTGTCTCAGCTTTCAACCACCTCTTGGCTTCTCCTAGCAATGAGAATGGAAATAATGTAAGCCGGACTTAGTCTGGTGACACTCCCGCGGGTATGTAAGTGTCACTTATCTCCAAAAAGTTTTGGAGATGCTGCTGTGGATCTTCATGAGGGAGACCGGTAAATTTCCCGCTTGTGTGCAACAACTACACCATATTTTGTTTAAGTTCAAATCTCCCTCCCGACTCTGGTTTGCGGATACTTGATGTAACATTATTGGCATGTGGGATTTCCACCTCGCGAACCGCCGTGCTGCTGCTTCTTCGGGCACTAACACTGCCCGTACTACCGGTGGATTCTGTTGTTTCTCCATGATCGTCTGTCTCAGCAACTGCAACTTTCTTTGTAGAGCTTCTCTTCTCTTACTGTGAAATATTCTTTCAGGCTCTATATAAGATTCCACCAGCTCCTTGTCTCTTGCCAGTGTTCACAGCAATTAAGTCTGCAAAATACAGGCTAAGACCAAGTTGTCAACACTAAGAAAATAAAAATACAGTAAATTAACACTTAAAACAATTTCACCAATAGCCAATTCCTCGGCAACGGCGCCAAAAACTTGTTCGAGTGTTAGTTGGGTATATAAAACCGACACGCAAGTGCACGTGGTTGAACAAGTAGTAAGTGGCTTTAGTAAGCCAAGTATCGATCCCATAGAGACTTGGATGAAGTGCAAATTGCTCAAGTGTACTATATTTTACTTCTACAAATGCAGACAACAGCGTAACCAAAAAGTTGATAGTTTGTTTTATAAATTTTTATACTAAAACTAAGAACAATTATCTACTTTGAATCTGAACTATGAATGAAAGCATGCTGAGGTTAAACGAACATGTAATGAAACTAATTATCATCATACTTTGGTTAATCTTTTCCTCCAGTTGCTAGCCAAGAACATCTGCCAAGAGATTAAAACTCTCGTATTTAACCTCACTTAAGAATCATGAACCATCCGTCTACATTTCTGTGATCAAATGCAATTCATGTCCTAGTTATACAATTCCGGTTCCTAAATTGACTAATACGACTTTAAGGTATATTTCTATCCTGAAAGCAAATCAAGACTCAATTTTCCCAAATCAAGTAAAGAACATATCCTATGAATTCACAACTTTCCAATTTCGTGCTCTCTCGAGTGAAACCGGACTTTTTAGATGTACATTAATGTAGGCCACCAATGCAGTAAAAACAAGAATTAATAGAACAACATAGAAGAAAAGATGAAAAACCATAGAATCAATAATCAAATTTCATCACAATTGTTCATAACCTCAGCAAGGATAGGAATTAGCCACTCATTTTGTGGATTAATCATCATAAAATGAGTGTTAATCATACAAGCAATTGAATTAAAGAAGAAAGAAAGAGAGAAAAAACCCTGAACTTTTCATCCCTCAACTGCCTGTAACCCACGTCCTTGCTCCACCAAGTCAGAATTATGAAAAATGAACTTAAATGTTCTATTAATACTGCTGGGAGTTTTTCCCGGAATAATGAGCAACGTGTCACGGAGTGCATCGCGGAGCACTGCCTCCGTGACACGCCATGAACGCGGACCCTCACTGGAACTGGGGGTCTGGGAATTCAGGCTCAACGTGGCACGGCGTGCATCGCGGAGCACTGGCTCCGTGCCACGGAGCAAACGCGG
This sequence comes from Datura wrightii, assembly GCA_035772735.1. Taxonomy (NCBI): domain Eukaryota; kingdom Viridiplantae; phylum Streptophyta; class Magnoliopsida; order Solanales; family Solanaceae; genus Datura; species Datura wrightii. The sequence goes on from JASDFA010000003.1 coordinate 16,286,682, forward strand.
ACCTCCACTGGAAATTGGGTGAATTTTCCCCATCCAGGCAGAATGCCTCCGCGATGGCAGCGTGACACGGCTCCATCGCGGAGCCCCTTTATTTCATGCTGTCCAATGCTTTTTCCCTTGCTCGCATCCAAGTCCAACTCCGATATCCTTCAACATGCATTTTAGCTTCCCGAAATCACATTTTACCTGCAAAACAATGCTAATCATGTTGGTCAGTATAAACTCACGTTTTATTACCAATTACTTGAGAATGTATACACATTGATAGATAAACAAGGCGAAAATGATACTTTTGAGTATCACTTGGGCATATAAATCTGCCCAAGATCAGTTTGTTGGAAGGAAGTGGTCGATGTCTATTGTGAAATAACTGTTAGCATGCGGTTGTGGTGAAGTGTTGGAAATAGGAGTGGGGTGGAGGCAAGTTAGTAGCATGCAATCTAACCATAAGGTAGCCTTAGCAGGATGGCTTGAAGCTAATGGGGAGATTGTAAGTTTACGAGCCATGAGGGATCTTGAGTTGCTAGTAGAGGAATTTCAGCCTTTAGAAGTGCTTAGTAGCCTAGTATGTGAAGATATCTCCTTTACGTATTTAGATTTGGTGGTCGTGAATGATTCATACTCAATAAGTCCTTTATCCCTCAGTTAGACCAGGTATCTTAAATTCTAGTTTGGTATCAGGAAGTGGATCGAGAATGAAGGCTCAGTCAGTCGTAGCTCGGTGCCAGCTAGATGGGAGAGAATCCTTCTTAGTGTTCTATTCAGTTCCATGTCAGTTCCATGTCCTCAGCCGTTCTTAGGTTGTAGCATGCATGGGCGATTTAGATGTTCAGTCCAGAAATGTAATTACATTTGGAGGTAGTCATTTCATTAATTTCCAGATTGCGTAATCATTAACGGGGTATAGTGAATTGTATTCCTCAATTCCGTACGTTTTTCCACATTTGAGGACGAATGTTCCCAAGAGGGAGTATTGTAACACCCCGAATGTTTCTAAGATAAGATTCTAGGCTTAAAGGGGGAGAAGACAAGCATAAAATGGAAATTTTTGCAGGATGAGTAGGTGGCGATGGGCGAATTGACGAGTCATCTGGGCAGGCCACGACTCATCAGGCTGGTCGTTGGGTGGGCTAGGTGTTTGGGAATGGTCTCAAGCAGTGTAGGTGACGGGTGCAGGCAATGAGTCGTCGTGTGGGAGCACGACTCGTGAAGTGATTCGTCGGTGGAGTTGGGAATTCGGTGAACTTGGGGCAGTGGACTTGACGGCTAGGTCCCCACAAGTCGTTACCTGGCCCCGCGACTCGTGGGGAGCCTCGTGGGGTCTGGTAGGGTGACCTTTTCCTGCATTTTTCCAGGGGTATTTTCATAAAATCTCATGTTCCTAACTTCTAAACCTCGTCGTTTTGAGTTCTATTTGGGACGTTTTTAAGGGTTCTTTTAGCCTAAACTTTCATTCTCTCAAGATACCTCTCAAAGCCCTTCTTCCTCCTCTCCTCTAAAGATTCAAGGACCTCACCAAGTGTTCCTCAAAACTTCAAGACCAAGCTCAAGTGAGGGATTCTTCGAAGCAGGTATGCGGGTTTTTCAACAAGGATATTCTTCCATCCTTGTGCCCCAAAATATTTTATCAAAATGCCCAATTTCAATTATTCTTTAGGAACATGACTTAGGGTTTTTAAATTGATGGTGGATTCTTCTATTATTCTCTAAATTCAAAGATCTAATAAGATTATGAGTTGATTACGGTGTAGAATAAGTGGGTTACCTTGAATTATGGGTTGGGTGACGAAAAATGTGGGGTTTTAGAATGTTCTTCATAAATGGTTTGATATTTTGAATAAGGATTTATTATTGTTCACTCAATTAGTTCAATTACTTGAATCATGTTTGAATTACGTGAAGATTGAATGATTATCCCTAAGAACTTGAATGTGCCATTAATAGACGTGTTGATAAGAAATTTAAGTTTATGGGCTTGAATAAGTGAAATTAAAGTATGTATGTCTCTTATGTTTTTGATGGAATTGATTGGGCATGAGGTAAATCCATGATAATGGTCTAATTAATGTATTCTTCTCATGAATTGGAAAATTTTCGAAATGGGTCTTATGAAATGAAGACGTATGCTTCTCCCATGATCTCGTTGAATATGTATAAGTTATGAGTCAAGTATATGGATTCTCGTAAATCTTGAAGTATATGAATCAAGGTATGTGTGTTAAGGTATGAATTGGATCTATGGATCATTAATGACTCTATGATATATGTCAAATGATATGAATCCGGAACTTAAATGTTGTGAAAGTATTATGCATGATGTGAATCTAAAGATGCTCACTAATGTAAGACCTTTGAGGAAATATTGATATCTCTCCTTGATGATATGTATTATGATGATAAAGCATGAGAATGATGTTTCAGAATATTGGGCTTGTTGTTAGTAAAAAGTAGCCCCAGTCCTTTGGAAATGAATGTTGTATGATGGAAATTAGTAAATGCTCATGTCTCTACTTAGTTGTAGTAGTTTAGTATATATATATATATATGATCAGACATTATATTAATAGCCTGCATGTTTCCGTCCAGACAGGGAACTTCCTTAGACGAGAACGTTCCCCTTAGCCAGTTTGGGACACTCCTTTGTTGAGAATGTGTTCCTTTGTGTAGATTGGGACACTCCATAGTTGAGAATGTGTCCCTTAACAAGCCAGGGACTCTCCATAGTAGAAAATGGCTCCCTTATCTCATCTTATTAGTTTAAATCAGCTGTGGTAGGAGGCAGTCTCATTTATTGGTAGATGTTCGGTATATGACCTTTATGCATGAGTTCAATGATGTTTCCATGAAATGAGTTCAAAAGTGAAGTTCCATATATGTGTATGTATATGTAGCTCTCAAAAGGATTGATGCATGTTAAATCAGTTATGTTAATGTACTTGATTATTTCCTTATTGTATACTTGTGTATTTATTGATCTATGGTATCCTGCATGCTCAATACTTTCCAAGTACTAATCGCATGCCTTTTTGTGCTATATCATCTCATGATATATATTGAAGTTTTCAGACTCAGCCTCGCGGTTAGATACGGTCCATCCCTATTCAGCTACTAGTTGTGAGACTTCATCTTTCGGGGGCACGATTTACGTTTACATTTTCGACATGTTTAGTTTTCAGATTTTAGGATTTAGTTGGAAATTGTCGTAGCAACTCGTCAGTTTAGTTAAAGGCTTTTAGACTTGTCAAGACATACTCAGCGTCGTATCAAGTGTAGCATTGATTGTCCTTATGATTTATGTTAGATCATAGTAGTTAGCTTCTGCTTATCCATGTTGTTGATTGTTTCTTATTCTAAGTGTTATGCATTGATTATGCCATGGGTCGACTCGAAGCCTTTCGGGGTTCCTTGTTCTGTGTCTATTATCCGGGTGTACTCTCAAGTGGTGACATCGAAGGAACAGATGGGTTCATATTTTATTGTGATGCTTCCTGAGTTGGCCTCGGTTGCATCCTGATGCAGCTGGGTAAGGTGATAGCATATGCCTCCAAATAACTTAAGGTTCATGAGATGAACTATTCGACTCATGATCTTGAACTGGCAGCAGTGGTATTTTCTTTGAATATATGGAGACATTACCTCTATGGAGTTCACGTGGATGTTTTCACTTTCCATAAGAGCCTTCAATATGTCTTCAGTCAGAAGGACTTGAAACTTCATCAGAGAAGGTGGCTAGAATTATTGAAAGATTATGACATGAGTCTGCTATATTACCCGAGAAAGGCCAATATTGTGGCTGATGCCTTAAGCAGGAAGTCTATGGGAAGCGTGCTCATGTCAAAGAGGGCAGAAAAGTACTGGTAATAGATATCCACAGGTTAGCTTGATTGCATGTGCAGATAGTTAAACCCCATACCACTCAAGCTAAAAGAAGCAGTTCTAAGAAAAGAGGTGGAGGCTTTCTCTTAAGGGGAAGATGGTGTTCTTCGTTACTAGGGTAGATTATGTTTTCTAAAGGTTGATGACTTGATACAACGAATATTGGCGAAAGCACACAACTCTATGTATTCTATTCAGCCAGGTCCCACTAATATGTACCTTGACCTATGGAAAATCTATTGGAGGAATGGCATGAAGAAGGACATTGCAAAATTTGTAGCTAACTATCCGAACTGCCAACAGGTTAAGGTTGAACGTAAGAGACCTAGGGGTATGACTCAAGATATCAGTATTCCTATGTGGAAGTGGGAACAGGTGAATATGGATTTCATTATAGGTTTACCTCGTACTCATCGACAGTAGATTCAATATGGGTGGTTGTAGACCAGATGACTAAGTCAGCACATATCCTACCGGTTAAGACTACTGACTCAGCTAAGGATTATGTTAGACTGTAAATTTGGGAGTTATTCAGACTCCACAGAGTTCCCCTGTCCATCATTTCAAATAGAGGTACTCACTTCACCTTGCATATGTGGAAATCATTTCTGAAGGGATTTGGAACCTAGGTCAATCTCAACACAACTTTTCACTCACAAATGGATGGACAAGCTTAATAGACCGTTCAAACTTTAGAAGATATGTTGAGGGCTTGTGTGATTGACTTCAAGGGCAGTTGGGATAATCACCTACCTCTGATTGAGTTTGCACATAACAACAGCTACCATTCTAGCATAAAGATGGCCAGGTTTGAGGCATTGTATGGTAAGAGGTGTAGATCTCCTATAAGATGGTTTAAAGTTGGTGAAACTACCATAATAGGACCAAAGTTCATGAGGCTATGCCAAAGGTTCACCTTATCAGAGAAGGGTTGAAAACAGTCCAGAGCTGACAGAAATCGTATATAAATGTGATAAGAAGAGAGTTGGAGTTTGTTGTAGATGATTGGGTCTATCTTAAGATTTAACCTATAAAAGGGGTGATGAGGTTTGGTAAGAAAGGAAAACTCAGTCCGAGATATGTGGGACCTTACAGAATTCTAAGATGTATTGGCAAGGTGGCTTATGAGTTAGAATTACCTGCAGAGTTAGCAGGTACATCTGGTCTTTCATGTGTCCTTATTGAAGAAATGCATCAATGACCCAACCTCAATAGTGCCTCAAGAAAGTGTTGGTGTAAAGGAAAACCTCTCTTATGAAGAAGTTCTAGTTTAAATCCTAGATTGTCAGGTTCGTAAGCTGAGAAACAAGGAGGTTACTTCAATAATTATTCTATGGAGGAACCATTTAGTGGAGGGAGATACATGGGAGGAAAAAACAGACATGATGGTTAAATGCCCTCATTTGTTCCCTTCCAGCTCAGCTTCAGCATCAGGTATTAAATCCCTTCCAGTACTTTATTTAGTTTTGTACTCATTGGCTCTATTCATGTTTATAATATGCACCCTAGTTGCATCAACTCAATTAGTATGCCTATATCAGTTCAAAGTTAATCAATCCTTTAGAAATAAGCTAATAGTTTTTAGTTTGGGATTCTAGCTCATTTCCCAGTTCTTCAGCTTATCTAGACTATACTCAGGATGAATGTTTCCAAGGGAGATATTGTAATACCTCAAAAGTTTCCTACTTCAAACCTAGACTTAGCAAGAAGAACTAGAAAATTTTGTCTTAGAATGACCTAGACAAGGAGTCGTTATTAGCAGTAACGACCTATTGTTTGAGTCGTTGCCAGCCCTGTTGGTTTTCTTTCATCTACCAAGCCTAGTAACGGGTCGTGCGAGAGACCAATGATACGTCATATTGAGCCATATGGAGAAGTCAGAGAAGGTGAGAAATCCCCTCCAGTGACAACGTGTATTGGAAATGACCCATTGGTTGAACCAATGAGTCGTTATAGCGTCCGCTAGTAGGCACCCAAGCTTTGGTTCAAAAATTCCCAAAGACCAAGAGAGGAACCAATGACCCATTGGTTTATCCAATAAGTCATGGTTCCCTTTCGTGATCCATTTCTAGTGAGTATGAATGTTTGGGCCAGGACCAACGACTAGTCTAAACGAGTCATGTTGTCGACCAACAACTCATTGTGCGACCTGTTGGATCCCAACGGGTAGTTTTTAGACTTTCTCTTAAGGGCATTTTTGTAACATCCTGTTGTTGTAAGGCCTACACTACGTCGTTTTGGGGTTGTTTTACGGGGAGGGAGTTAGTCAATGTTTTTCTCTCATCCCTCTCGTTCTCTGAAGTTCAGTGCGTAGAAAAAACACAGTATAGAAGTAAAGAGCAAGACCAAGGGTTTCAATTCTCCTCAGATTTCTCAAACAATCTCTTAGGGGTATCTCTACTCCAGCTGTGTGGGATTTGAAAAAGGGAATTTCTCCTATCTTGTGCCCTAAAACCATCATAAAATCTTTATTAGTTTAACCCTTATTATGTCATTGTTAAGGTTGTCTTTCAGTTAGAATACGAATTTACTTCTTGTTATAATTTTCATGATTCTTGATATCGCTTCCATGAAATATGTATTTAGCCCTAGTTTGTAAATGTAACATTAAGAGTCTTGCATAATTTTTCACACACAAACCTTGCTTGATTATGATAGTTCTTGAAATCAAGGGAATAGTATAGTTAGATTATCCAAAAAGTTGAATTAATGATTGTCTGGTCCATGTCAGTACTTAGCCTTTTTAGTATCTTATAGAAATGTCATCTGATCAGTTTTACTATACTTAGTCTCTTGAGGAGTTCAGTAAAACTCCGTAGTCTAAGTTATCAGTTGTCAAGTTGTTCTTTAGACAGTTATGATGCTTCTAATTAAAGAAGCTCTGACCAGTCTTAGAAACCTTACTTTCAGTTTTTAGGTCCTTCAAACTCTCAAACTTCCAGATAAGTAATCCTGACCTAAGTCGGACATCAGGTTCGAGCTACCAGCCTAGTAGTCACAGTTAGAACTTCCAATAGGAGTAGGACTTAGCAGCAAGTGTGTTGGGGTTTAGCGCACTCAGGTTCCCTGAACTATGTCGCCACCGTAGGTTATTAGACGGAACGGGCCTCAGAAAGTGATGACACTAGCCATGCTTTTATACCCTGGCAAGGTATATTGGGTCCTATTGGTAGGGCTTATACATTGAACTCCATGTTTAGATCACGTGGTTAAATGTCGATTATAGACACTCCCACTTATCAGTTTGGATCTGTTCAGTATAAACTCTATTTCAGTTCAGCTTAGTTATTGAGATTTCATTATGTAGTTATGATCCTCAGTCAGTACCTGTGGTACACTATTACAGTTTTATTCAGTGTATCAATTTAGGTGTGTATTTCTCCTGTTCTAACTTACCTCTTGCATACTAAGTACATTCAAAGTACTTTAGCATACTTTCCATGTTGTATCATATTATGATACAGGTGTAGGTTCTCAGTCGCTACCCCGTCAGTAGTTCCCTCCAGTCGATTTTAGCAGCATTATCTTTGGTGAGTCCTCATCATTCAAGGATGGGGATTTAGTTCTATTTTAGTTTCTTGATTTCAGATTTTAGAGTTATCTGGGGACTTGTCCCTGCAACTCGTCAGTCTTAGGTGGCTTTCAGAAAACATAGTATTTCAGTATGATTTGTAGTTGTTGCATTGATTTTCAGTATAATATCAGACATTTCTTATTTTCAGAAATCAATTTATTTAGTTTGTTTTCCAGTTTCCAATATGTTTAATTCAGTATACCAGTGTGATGTTAAGCCATGGGTTAGCTTGGGGTCACTTGTGGCTCTGAGTACCGTGCTGCATCCAGGGTGTAGACTCGAGTCGTGACAACAGGTTCCTCGAAATATGTGCCACCATAGGTTTTTAGCCCGAATAGGCCCCAGATAGTGATCACATAGCTCAGCCACTATACCCTAGCAAGGTATAGTGGGCTCACTTCGATGGGAAATGTACATCGAACTCCACGTCTAGCTCACTTAGTTATATGATGGTTATAGGCTCTCTCACAATTTAATACGATCAAAGTTCTCAGTAAAGTCCTGTCTGTCAAATTTATGGATATGCTTATGACTCTAATTCAGTTTATCAATTTCTATCATATTCTTATATATGTAAAACTATTTACTGAATTCATGATTTCTTATAGAGCCTTTGCATGTCATTTCAGTTCAGTTTACGAGTTATTAGTATATATATATTTTATTTACATCTCACATACTAAGTACATTCCAAGTACCGATCGCATGCTCTCTATGTGCTGTATCGTTTTATTACATAGGCTTAGGTACCCATCCTCAACATTGTAGCTAGTTCCACCCAGTGATTTCCAGCATTAGATAGTGGTGAGTCCTCATCTTCCGAGGGTCAGAGTATGATTTCAGCTATTGTTGTTTTCAGTTTTTCTTCAGACTTTAGAGTTAGATGGGGGCTTGTCCCAATAGCTAATCTTTTTAGGATGAGGGGTTCGACCCTGACTTTGAATATTTAGATAAAGTCTTGCTAGATCCAGAAAATAGCATAAAAGGCAATAGTATGCAAAAAAATTGTACATTAAATGAAAGGTTATTCAATAGGAAAAATTGGTGCGCCAATATGAAAACAATAAGATATAATATAGAGTTCTTTAAATGGTTTGAGTACATAGGAAAATTCAATGATCAAAAGAAATCACTAAGCATGATCATTCATAAATGGCATACCAAAACTAAGGTGGTTGAATCTATAATTCTCCCATTAGAAGAAATTAGTTCACCAATAGATTATAGAATAGTTACAGCTACACCTTTTAAAATTGATATAATAAATACCCAATGTGATCCTAAAAATAAATATATAAATAGATTAATTCAACAGAATAATTATCTCTAATCAATTACTACAATAGGCTAGATGTACCTATATGTCTTCTTTTAAGAGACAACAGGCTACTGAACTTTGATGATTCAGTGTTAGTAGTATGATAAAGTAATCAAGTTAATGGCACAGAAAATTTTATTTGTTATTCCAATTTTCTATAGATATTAATAATCAAAATGTTATGGTTATCCTAACATTAAATATTAAAATTAAAAACATGAATAGCAAAGCAAATACAAGAGAAAGAGCTATAATATATAGAGTATATTATAGGATAATAAAAACTACCCTAGCTCCAAAATAAAAGCTAGTAAGTAACAAATGGCCACGAGAATGGAAATGGGGATGGGCACCAGCAGGCCCCACCAGCTCATGAGGATCATGTACCCAAGCAGGTTTCCCACTTAGAGTTTAGGGCTTCCATTCAGATGCTAGCTCAATCTTTGACCGCCCAAGTCCATCAACAGGCGGTAGCACATGTCCCTCAGAATGGGAATGCGGCGGCTGCAAGAGTCAGAGATTTTCTGAGGATGAACCCTCCCGGAGTTTCTTAGGTTAAAGGTGGATGAGGATCCACATAAATTTACTAATGAGGTTCTGAAGATCACCCAAATCATGGGGTGACTACGGAGGAGTGAGAGGCCAAGCCTCGTATCAGTTGAAAGGGGTTGAGCACATTTGGTTCAAGTAGTGGAAATATAATAGGACAGTTAGACTAGGCCTCATTGGTTGGGATGAGTTCTGTACCATATTTCTGGATATATTCTTCCCTCGTGAGATGAAGAAGGTTAAAGTAGCCGAGTTTATGAATCTAAAGCAAGGAAAGATGAAAATTCAGGAGTATTCCTTGTAGTTCACTCGCCTATCTAAGTATGCACCTGAGATGGTGACATATCAAAGATCCCAAGAGAGTCAGTTCATGCATGGGATAGCAGACTATTTGTTTAAGGATTTTTGAATAGCGATGCTTCATCAGGTCATTGACTTTGTCCGAATAGTTTTGTACACCCAACAGATGGAGGCGGTAAAGGTGAGTGAGCGAGAGAAAGAGGCTAAGAGGTCCAGGAATGATAGCTTCGGATTCTCCCAATAGAGACCTAGTGTGCACCGTCAGCAGTCCCACCAGAGATCTTCAGCCTTAGTGCCATCGGCTATGAGTGTGCCATCTAGATCCAAGCGCAATTAGAGGGGACGAGCATCAGGCTCTAGAGGTCAGGGTAGCAGACCCACAGAGTCCAGCATTCCAAAGTGTGGCAGGAGACACTCAGGTCAGTGCTTATTAGGTTCGGGTGCTTGTTCCAAGTATGGGAAGCCTGGAAATATGCTTAATGATTGCCCAGAAGCCAGATAGGGCCATGATACGGGTAGAGACCTAGCCGCCAGTTCAGCATCTCCACCAGCTTACCTAGCTCAGCAAGGGGCATCTACTAGTATGGGTGGTGTTCAGCGGCAAAATAGATTCTATGCCCTAGCGTCTTGTCAGGAGCAAGAGGTCTCCCCAGATGTGGTCACTGGTATGTTACGAGTATTCCACCTTGATCTATATGCATTGTTAGATCAACTGGATACTTTGCCTTTTGTGACTCCCTATGTTGCTAGTAGTTTCGGAGTCAGTCTCAAAATCCTATTAGAACCTTTCTTAGTCTATACTCCAGTTGGTGATTCAATTATAGCTCAACGGTATATAGAAATTTCCCTGTCACAGTTCTTCAAAAAATCACCATAGTAGATTTAGTAGAGCTAGCCATGAAAGATTTTAATGTTATCTTTGGCATGGATTGGCTACATGCATGTTATGCCTCAGTCAATTTTAGAACCCGTGCAGCAGAGTTTATATTTTTAGGTGAGCCAGTTCTGGCGTTGAAGGGTAGTTTAGTTGTGACTGTAGGTCACTTCATTTCCTACCTTAAGGCTAGAAGGATGATTTCTAAAGGTTGCTTGTATCATCTAGTTAGGGTTAATGATGGTACATCCGAAACCCCGACTATCCAATCATTTTCTGTAGTGTGTAAATATCCAGAAGTGTTTCTAGATGATTTACCGGGAATTCCTCCCGAGCGGGAGATTGATTTTGGTATTGCTCTTCTTCTCAGTATGCATCTTATATCTATTCCTCCTTATAGAATGGCTCCAACTGAGCTAAAACAGTTGAAGGAGCAATTAAAAGACCTCTTTGACATGGGTTTCATCAGACCTAGCAAATCCCCATGGGGTGCACCAGTCCTCTTTGTCTGAAAGAAGGATGGTTCAACTCATATGTGCATTGACTATCGGTAATTGAACAAGGTCACCATCAAGAACAGGTATCCTCTCCCTAGGATTGATGATTTGTTTGACCAGCTTCAGGGTGCCAAGTACTTTTCAAAGATAGACCTCAAATTTGGTAAGCATCAACTCAAGGTTTCGGAGAGTGACATCCCGAAACAGCCTTTAAGACTCGGTATGGTCACAATGAGTTTTTAGCTATGTCATTTGGACTAACGAATGCTCCAGCAGCTTTTATGGATTTGATGAATAGGGTGTTCAAGACATTTGGATATCTTCGTGATTGTGTTCATAGATGATATTCTCATATACTCTTAGAGCGAAGAGGAGCATGCCGCTCATTTGATGGTGGTGCTATAGACTCTTAGAGATCACCAATTGTATGCTAAATTCAGTAAATGTAAGTTTTGGTCGAACTCAGTGGCATTTTTTTGTCACATGGTGTCAAGTGAGGGCGTTCTGGTGGACTCTCAAAAGATAGAAGTAGTGAAGAATTGGCCTACACCAGTTAGTCCTTCGGATATCAGGAGTTTCTTGGGTTTAGCTGATTATTACCGAAGGTTTGTTGAAGAGTTTTCGTCCATTGCAACACAGTTGACTAAATTGACCCAGAAGAAAGTGAAGTTTCAATGATCAGAGGCTTATGAGAAGAATTTCCAAGAGTTGAAGACTCGGCTCACCTCAGCACCAATGTTGACCCTACCTGAGGGTACCGATGGTGTTTACAGTGTATTGTGACGCTTCGAGGATCAACCTTGGTTGTGTGTTAATGCAACATGGTGAAGTTATAGCCTATGCTTCTAGACAGCTGAAGGTCCATGATATGAACTATCCGATTCACGACCTCGAGTTGGCAGCGGTAGTATTTGCCTTGAAGAATTGGAGACACTATTTGTACGGGCTCCATGTGGATGTGTTTACGGGCCATAAAAGCCTACAGTAGGTTTTTACCCAAAAGGATTTGAATCTACATCATAGAAGGTGGTTAGAGCTTTCGAAGGATTATGACATGAGGGTCCTTATTCATCCGAGGAAAGCTAATATGGTGGCAAATGCTATAAGTAAGCTTTCTACGGAGAGTGTGTCCCATGAAGATGAAGAAAGGAAAGAATTAGTGAAGGATGCACATCGGCTTGGAGAACTATGAGTCTGTCTTGTTGAATCGACAGATGGAGGTGTCATTGTTTAGAAAGGGTCAGAATCTTCCTTGGTGACTGAGGGAAAATCTAGACAAGACAAGGATCTGATTTTGGTAAAATTAAAGGAAGCTGTTCAGAATCAGAAAGTTGAGGTTTTCTCCCAAGAGGGAGATAGTGTGCTACGATATCAAGGTCATATATGTGTACTGGGTGTTGATCACCTGAGGGAGTGGATGTTGCATGAGGCTCATGGTTCCAAATATTCTATACATCTAAGTGCCACTAAGATGTACCGTGACCTACGGGAAGTCTATTAGGAGAATGGCACGAAGAAGGACATAACAGAGTTTCCGACCAAATGTCTGAATTGTCAATAGGTGAAGGTTGAGCATCAAATACTTGGGGGTGTGCGTCAAGAAATTATCATCCCTACTTGGAAGTGAGAAGAAATCAATAATGACTTCATTATAGGTTTGCCTCGCACTTGTCGACAGTATAACTCTTTATGGGTGGTTGTAGATAGATTGACTAAGGCAGCTCATTTTCTACTAGTCAAAACTACCGATTAAGCGGAAGATTATGCTATGATATACATTCGGGAGTTAGTTCGGTTTCATGGAGTGCCTTGGTCCATCATATCATTTCATAAGGGACTTGGTACTCAAGTCAAGCTTAGCATAGTATTTCACCCGCAAACAGATGGTCAGGTGGAGCGGACCATTTAGACTCTTGAGGATATGTTGAGAGTGTGTGTGATTTATTTTAAGGGTGGCTGGTGTTCGTCTGTTTGGAATAACTACACGCAAGTGCACGTGGTCGAACAAGTAGTAAAGTGGCTCAAGTAAGCCAAGTATCGATCCCACAGGGACTGGACTAAGGTATCAATCTAATCAAGTGTCAATAAACTTTAACTCTAAACTGTAGAAAACAGTGTGAAGAAGATTTTGATATTTTGTTTCCTAATTTTGTACTAAGTCTAAAATGAATATACAATTTTAGTGTGAACTATAAGTATGAGCATGCTGAGGCTAAAATGAACATGTAGAGAAATAAATTATCGATACAATTTGATTAATCTTTCCTCCAGTTGCTAGTCAAGAATTATTGCCTATGGATTAAAACTGTCGTATTTAACCCAACTTAAGAATCATGAACCTTCCACCTACATCTCTGTGATAAAAAGAAATTCATGTTCTAGCCATACAAAATCGATTCCTTAATTGACTAATACAACTTTCAGGTATATCTCTATCCTTAAGGTAAATCAATTCTCAATTTTCCCAAACTAAGAAAAGATCATATCCTATCAATTCACAACTTTCCAATTTCTTGCTCTCTCGAGTGAAACCGGACTTTTTAGATATACATTAACGTTGGCCACACATTAATGCAGTAAGAACAAGAATCAATAGAACAACCATGGAAGAAAAGATGAAAAACCAATTTATCAATAATTACATTTCAATACAAATGTTCTTAACCTCAGCAAGAAGGGAATTTATCCACTCATTTGTGGATTAAATATCGTTAAATGAGTGTTAATCATACAAATAATCGAAATAAAGAAGAAGGAGATAGAGAAGAACCCTGAGATTTTCGTCCCCTGAACTGCCTGTAACCCACGTTCTTTCACCACCAAGTCAGAATAATTAAAAATGAACCTAAGTGTTCTATTTATACTAGTGGGAATTTTTCCCGGAATAACAAGCAACGTGTCACAGAGTGCATCACGGAGCACTGCCTCTGTGACACGCCACCAACGTGGACCCTCACTGGAATCCGGTCATCCAAGTATTAAATCCCAACGTGGCACGGCGTGCAACGTGGGGCTAGGCCAACGTGCCACGGCCCCAACGCACACCTTCACTGGAATTTGGCTTATTTTCAGCATCCGAGCAGAATGCATCCGCGATGAAAGCGTAACACGGCTCCATCGCGGAGCCACTTTAATTCGTGCTTTCCTTGCGCTTTTTCCTTGCTAGCTACCGAGTCCAATCCCGATTTCTCCCAACATGCATCTTAGCTTCGTAAAATTATATTTTTCCTGCAAAACCACGCTAATCATGTTGGTTAGTATAAATTAACATTTTATTACAATTCACATGAGAATGTACAAACATCGATAGATAAACAAGACAAAATGACACATTTGAGTATCACTTGGGCATATAAATCTGCCCAAGATCATTTACCCCACACTTAAATCCTTGTTCGTCCCTAAAAAACAATCTTACACCTCATGCGATTGACACCCAATCCTGGCTACTTTGGCTTGACAATTCAAGCTACGGTTATACCGATTACTTAATATAGCAAATCATCAAGAAAACGTGCATAGTCTTATCAATACAATGACCTTCAACACATTAAGACCTCCTAGACTCAAGAATCGACTCTCGATATCGGCAAACTCATGCAAATCAGCTGATCAAGATATCCGACACGAAATTCAATCTCTCGTCGAGCATATGCCCTCACAATACAAGAGAATTTTCCCCTTTTTAATCAAATGAATTCAAGGACATTGCATGCAAGGGCATGTAAACACGATTTTGCTCTCTCTCCCAAAAGACTTCACATGCATCATGTGATGAACCATAGGCTTGCCTTTAGTGTATTACTCCACTAATATAAGGACGCGTGATGTAAGATCACGTAGGACTTAACCGGTTGTAATGTAAGCTACGGAACTAGCAAATACTGGGCTAACCAATTATAACAACTAGCCTCCTTAAGCGCTTTTTCAATAAATCCCATCAACCTTATGGGCATTGTTTCTTCCTTCATCCTCCCATTCTTGAAGTCTGTCTTTATTTTTGTTCCCATATCTTTAAGCACGCTCGACTTAATAACAAAGATTAGTTATACGTCTTCATTATATTTAATTTATAGCGAGTGCACCTTTGACCTTTTCTTTCCTTTCATCACTCTGCTTTTTCTTTTCTTTTCACAATTTTCACTCCTTGACACTGTGGGAAAATTATTTTTTTCTTGAGCGCTTAAGAGTTTTGGATCAAATTCATGGATAATGAAAAGAAGGGGTTAAGCTCGTTTTACACCTTTTTGACAAAAGAAAAAAAAAGGCTAAAGGCTCAATGGGCTAACTAGGATGTACATTCAAGGTAGGTACGATAATGAAAAAAACTTCCGGTTAAAGCAAAGAAATGCCTACATCCTTTCCTACAATACACATCCTTCATTTCATTTCGTACACACACCAGGCAAGTTATAGACACTTCACAATAGCATGGAAGAAACGAAACCTCACCACACACTCATTGCACATGCTCAACTCAAGACATATTCACAGACTCTTCAATCAGCTAATTAGAAGAATTCAAACATTAAGCCTCAATCACACCGAATCGAACTCTATGGCCTAGGTATCTCAACATATTTACAAAGTTGCATGCTTTCATACGAATCACCTTTGCATTTTAAAAATCATGTACAACACACAACAAGAATTTTGCAACCATAAAGTAACAACACGGTTGGGATACAAGCAAACAAAGGAAAAATTAAAAGACAAAAACTACTCCTATCGACTACATTTCCCTTAAGACGGTCGTCATCCATCAATCATAGGTAATGGTCACTAATTACGACTTTGGTTCAATGGGACTATTCTCGATAAAAGAACCGAAAACAAACACCAAGAAACCCAATCATAAAAATAATTAAATGAAAAAGAAAGAAAAATCTAGAAAATTATTTTTAAAAATATCGATGATTTCGATAAAAAAAATATTTACACAACCAGCTAACAACATTCAACAACACACAACAGCTTCACATTAACTATAATACAGAACATACACAAAAATCAAAGGGTCACAAATTTAGCATAATAACAGAATAGAAACATCAATACAACAAAACAACCAGCACCTAACTACTCCCACCCCACACTTAAATCGAACATTGTCCCCAGTGTTCATAAAATTTAGCGTAGCACAAAAGTGGTTGGTGAAACTCCCTGATCAACCGAAGTATTCAACTTCTTCGTCAGGTGCTGCTGCCTTGTCTCCCATGTCTAAATCGCCCCCGTCGTCCTCCTCTGACTCAATATCGGAGTCTTCGCGACGTGTCTCCTCGTCTGTGGGGACATCATCATCAATGTGCTCCACAAAAGCTGGCCCCACTCGACATAGAGCCCTGGCATTTTCGCCAAAAGGGTAGTCTCGTTCGAGCTGCCACAGCTTATCTTCTGTTGCCGGCCTCTCGCCTATGCGCAGCTGGAGCATCTACATCCTGAACATGCAGGCCATGTACTGATCATCCCGAGCATGTCGCTCGGCTAGTGTAAGAACTTGCCCATGAGTGGTGTCGGGTGCCTTAGTTTTGGTAACGTCTAAGGCCCGCCTGTCCATCTGCGGGATGTAGTCAAGGGCCTCCTCCTCAATATCCAGGCCCCTCAAGAACGTGGTCAGTAAGCCACCAAACCCGTACCTGTGCCCTTGATGCAAACGGGCTCTCTTCATGGCGGGGATAATCACCGCCCCTACATTGATCTCCAGCCCTTTCATCAAGGCATAGACCAAGCACACACGATCCCGGGTGACATCTGTCATATGCACCCCCGGGATCAGGAAGGAACAAATAATTTTAAGCCATATCCTGGCTTCCCTGTTCATCTGTGAGTAGGGCAATGTCTGATGGTAGCCCCTCTCCTTATGCCTGCTCCACCGTGCAGTAGACCGGGCTCCACACATTCTGTGTCTGATGTACGCATATGGTGGAGTGATATTCAGCTGCCGGAGTACATGGGCGTCTGTGTCCCGCGCCCCCAAGATGGCATTAAGGTGATGGGGCTCAAAAGTGACTACCTGCCCCCTTATCTTTATGGTGTGACTTCTGAGTGTCGGGTTCGAGTTGGCGTAGAACTCCCGAATAAGGTGAAGATTGCACTCCTTGGGCTCTTCAAAGATGAAGTTCAGCCCGGCTGCATCAATCTTGTGGACAATTCTGGGGAATTCTTATGCCAACGGTTCCCTAGCAATGTGCTCCTCGGGGAAGTATTTGCTTTCTTTATGCTTTGCGTACCATTTCTTCCCTTCCTCTGTCACCCATCGGGTTCCGTATTGACGACGTTGGCCGCGCATAACCGCTGGTGCTGCTGGGACTACTGTTCCCAGTCTGATTCTTTTCCTTTCGGCGCCTGATGTAGATGCGCCCTTTCCTTTGTCTTGCCTGCTTGCCATCGTTCCTGTCAAATCAAACAGACAGTCCCAATGTTATTCAAATTAAAATTATCTTTGACTAAGGTTGGGTTGAGCTAGGCCACCCCCCACTTAGTCTTTAGCCACAATCACAACATTACAGCAAGACAATCCTCTTTTTCTAACTTTCAGATTAAAAAAAAAAGACAATAACAAAAAAGCCTCGTGCATTCAGAGAATTCGATGGAATATATTTTACGTACTACTCAGACTTCGTACAGGTAATCAACATATCACCATCAATACCATTTCATCCCATAGCACTTAGCACAGAAAAAACTCTTAACACAACCTAGGTAATTCACCAAGTTCTATTCAATTCACATTTTTATTCTCCCAAAAAAAGTTCCATCGTTTACTTAGCATATTCATCACAAGCACAACATAATTCACCTTACCCAACATGAACAACCCAATCATTTTCAAATTTTCAACCAAATTTAGCTTCTTCTTATTCAAATTCCAACCCTAGCTACCAATTTCGCACGAATTCAAACAAACATGTATTTATCGAGTTCATACAATCATAACGATACTACGAGCATCAATCAACAATAACTTAAATTAATTCATGCCTAATTTACACTTAGGGCAAACTTTAGTTACCTCACATGCTCGAAAATTGATAATTTCGTCCAAAATTGAGGTTAAGTTCAAGAACGTACATTTAATTCGTTGAACTTGAAGAAAAGTTGAAGAAAATTTGATCCTAGGTCCGTGTCACGTTGGGGGAGGGGGGATTTTGGGTTGTTTGTCGCGGAGGGGAGTGAAAAAAAAGGAAAAATTGGGTGTTTTCGGGGTTTAAAAGAAGGTTTTTCGTGCAGGTCACCCGGCGACCCGGTGTGACCCGTCGCGAAGAACACTTCAACGTTTCACGGAGGGTAACGTGGAGCACACCCTATGTGACACAGAGCCATCGCGCAGGGGTTCTGGAATTTGTAAAAAAATTCCAAAACACCTTCAACGTGTCACGGAGGGTAATGCGGAGGCCCTCCTCCGTGACACGGAGCCATCGCGTAGGCTCACTGTTTTGCCACTTTTTATTATTTTTGTCACCTCGATTTTTCCTTTGCGATCCTTTCCATTTTTACCCTCCGTTCAACCTGAAATTCATCTCACAACAAGAAATTGGTTAGAATTTATAGGTTTCACATAAATACAATTTTTTTTTCTTTTTATCATTTTTTTTCTTTTTTTTCTTGTACGAAATCTATTCAAATATTACAAAAATTTCACGGGTTGCCTCCCGTGCAACGCCTGGTTTACCGTCATGGCTTGACGTCATTAAGCTCAGTCATCCTCTAGGGTGATGAAGTTTTCTCTCGACTACCGTCCTCACCCATGTCATGCTTACACTTCTACGGTGGTTTCCCCAATGGCTCCCGTGACTCAACGCTCTGAGCACTATCCGCTCGATCAAGCACGTTGATCACTGAGAGTTCCTCGTACACGGCCGGAAGCTTTGTAGCCTTGTACACCTCAAACACCTCCACCTTGTCATGGGCCCGCATAGTTAGCTGCCCTGCCGCTACATCAATAAGTGTTCTCCTGATCGCCAAGAAAGGACGTCCTAAAATAAATGGGACTTCCGCGTTTAGCTCAAAATCCAGCACGACGAAGTCTACCGGGAAGATAAGGGAGCCAACTTGCACCAGCACGTCTTCCACAATGCCATCAGTTCTAGCTAAGGAACGATCCACTAGTTACAAGATCACTGTTGTTGGTCTAGCACTCCCTAGCCCCAACTTCTTGAATACCGATGTCGGCATCAAGTTAATGCTCGCTCCCAAATCAAATAATCCATGAGCTCGGATACTCTGCCCAATTGTAATTTGAATTATAAAGCTCCCAGGGTCTTTGAGCTTTGTGGGCAACCTATTTTGTATCCGTGAAGTGCACTCCTCCGTAAGCGCCACCATAGCGTACTCAGTCAACCTGCTTTTGTTTGCCACGATGTCCTTGATATATTTTTCGTACTTCGGCACTCCCTGCAAAACATCAACAAAAGGTAAATTAATGTGTACCTTCTTAAGAACCTCCATGAACTTTTTGAAACACGCTTCCTCCTTGTGTTTCCTTAGTCTTTGAGGGAACGGGGGTGGTGGTCTTTCTGGTTCAACTTCCTTCTCCTTCCCCCTATCATCATTGTGATCCCTCTCCTTTTCACCTGCTTTCGACTGCTGTGGTAATCTTTCCGGTTCCACCTCCTTGAGTTGCAAACCACTCCTTGTGGTCACTGCATTTACCTGCTTGGGGTTCGGATCAGTGTCACTCGGAAGTCCTCCTCTCGGCCTGGTGTTTTGAGCTCCAGCAAATTGCCCAAACTGGTTCTCCAGCGCCTTTGTAGCTAACTGATTGTTCTTTACATCGGCTGCCAATTTCATGTAATCAGCCTACAATTGAGCTTGGTTAGCTGTCATTGTCTTGAACATCTCCTCAATGCTGGGTGATGGTGGTGGAGGAGGTGCATTGTTGCTTCTGTATTGCGACTGATAGTTCTGCTGCCCTCCTTGATTTCTCTACGCTCCCTTACTCGAACTTTGCCCTTGATGGTTGTTGCTACCCCAAGAGAAATTCGGGTGATTCCTCCAGTTGGAATTGTAGCTGTTGCCATACTGTAGGTGGTTATTTCTCTGTACATTACCAACAAAGATCATCGAATCAGGATCTGCTCCGCAACAATCAGCTGACTGTTCATTACTCCCGCACACTTCACACCAAATCTGCTGCACTATATTCACTAGGCTTGAGACTGGTTCATGCTCATGTTACTGAAGTGGGTGTTGAGTTGATTCTGTAACGCAGCTATCTGTGCATCAATAGCTGTAAAACCATCCACTTTTAAGACTCCTGCTGCTTTCCTTGTTCCTCCTCTTGACGAGTCCGCATTCCACTCCGGATTCCCCTGCGAAATACGATTTAACAAGGTATACAGCTCCTCATAGGTCTTCTCTAATGCTTGTCCTCAAGCTGCTGAGTCTAGCAAGATTTTTGTGTGGGGTTCCAAACCCTCTATGAAAGTATGCACTAGCACATCATTAGATTGGTGATGATGAGGACAATCCTGCAACATAGATTTGAATCTCTCCCAAGCCTGATACAGATTCTCTCCTTCTCTCTGTTTAAAACGTAGAATTGGACTACTAAGTCTTGCTTTTTTACCGGATGGAAAGAACCGTATCAAGAATTTCTTTGCAAGATCATCCCACGTGGTGATGGAATTAGGTGGCTCAGCTTTCAACCACCTCTTAGCTTCTTCCAAAAGTGAAAATGGAAACAATGTAAGCCTGACATAATATGATGACACTCCAGCGAGGATGTAAGTGTCACTTATCTCCATAAAATTTTGGAGATGTTGCTGTGGATCCTCATGAGGGAGACCTGTAAACTGCCCGCTGGTGTGCAGCAATTGCACCATGTTCTGTTTAAGCTCGAACCTCCCTCCTGGCTCAGGTTTGCAGATGCTAGATGTGACATTGTTAGCATGTGGGATTGCCACCTCGCGAACCGGCCTAGCTGCCATTTCCTCGGGCACTAACATTGCCCTTACAACTGGTGGATTCTGTTGTTGCTCTAGGATTGTTTGTCTGAGCAACTGCAGCTTTTTCTCTAGAGCTTCTCTCCTTTGACGATGGAATTGTCTTTCAGGCTCTAAAGATGAGTCCACCAGCTCCTTGTCTCTTGCCAGTGTTCAACAGAAATTAGTATCTGCAAAATACAGGCTAAGACCAAGTTGTCAACACTAAGAGGAAATAGTAAACTAACACTTACGAAAAATTTTACCAATTGCCAATCCCCGACAACGGCGCCAAAAACATGTTCGTTTGTTTGGAATAACTACACGCAAGTGCACGTGGTCGAAATAGTAGTAAAGTGGCTCAAGTAAGCCAAGTATTGATCTCACGGGGACTGGACTAAGGTATCAATCTAATCAAGTGTAAATAAACTTTAACTCTAAACTGCAGACAACAGTGTGAAGAAGATTTTGATATTTTGTTTCCTAATTTTATACTAAGTCTAAAACGAATATACAATTTGAGTATGAACTATATGTATGAGCATGCTGAGGCTAAAATGTACATGTAGAGAAATGAATTATCGATACAATTTGATTAATCTTTCCTCTGGTTGCTAGTCAAGAATTATTGCCTATGGATTAAAACTGTCGTATTTAACCCAACTTAAGAATCATGAACCTTCCACCTACATCTCTGTGATAAAAAGAAATTCATGTTCTAGCCATACAAAACCAATTTCTTTATTGACTAATACGACTTTCAGGTATATCTCTATCCTGAAGGTAAATCAATTCTCAATTTTCCCAAACAAAGAAAAGATCATATCCTATCAATTCACAACTTTCCAATTTCTTTCTCTCTCGAGTGAAACCGGACATTTTAGATATACATTAACATTGGCCACACATTAATCCAGTAAGAACAAGAATCAATAGAACAACCATGGAAGAAAAGATGAAAAACCAATTTATCAATAATTACATTTCAATACAAATGTTCTTAACCTCAGCAAGAAGGGAATTTAGACACACATTTGTGGATTAAATATCATTAAATGAGTGTTAATCATACAAACAATTGAAATAAAGAAGAAGGAGATAGAGAAGAACCCTGAGAGTTTCATCCCCTCAACTGCCTTTAACCCACGTTCTTGCTCCACCATGTCAGAATAATTAAAAATGAACCTAAGTGTTCTATTTATACTAGTGGGAATTTTTCCCGGAATAACAACAAACGTGTCACGGAGTGCATCGCGGAGCACTGCCTCCGTGACACGCCACCAACGCGGACCCTCACTGGAATCCGGTCGTCCAAGTATTAAAGCCCAACGTGGCACGGCGTGCAATGCGGGGCTAGGCCAACGTGCCACGGCCCGAACGCACACCTTCACTGGAATTTGGCTTATTTTCAGCATCCGGGCAGAATGCATCCGCGATGGCAGCATGACACGGCTCCATCGTGGAGCCCCTTTAATTCGTGCTTTCCTTGCACTTTGTCCTTGCTACCTTCCGAGTCCAATCCCGATTTCTCCCAACATGCATCTTAGCTTCGTAAAATTATATTTTTCCTGCAAAACCACGCTAATCATGTTGGTTAGTATAAATTCACATTTTATTACAATTCACATGAGAATGTACAAACATTGATAGATAAACAAGACAAAATGACACATTTGAGTATCACTTGGGCATATAAATCTGCCCAAGATCAGCTGGGATGATCATTTTCCACTTATTGAGTTTGCATGTAACAATAGCTACCATTCCAGCATAAAAATGGCTTTGTTTTAGGCTCTCTATGAGTAAATATATAGATCACCTATTGGTTGGTTCGAAATCTTTGAAGCTGCAATGACAGGACTAGATTAAATCCATGAGGCCACGGAGAAAGTTCATCTTATAAGGGTGTAATGCCTCGAAAGTGCCTAAGACCAGACTCAGGAGTAGAAATGAAAACTGGCAAAAAAAATTGAAAATCTACTCAAAACGACTCATTGAGCAGATCATTGGTGGGACCAACGACCCATGATTAGAAGTTGTAGAATCAGCAGGAATGTTACGGGCCTCAGGAAGACCCATGGTATGTGGTGATGAGTCAGTCAATGGAGTCTTTGAAAGGTTGTTCTTGACCAAGGAGGAAGTAACGAATCGTGGTATGACTCGTTGTTGGGAGCAGCGGGCTGTTTCGGGAGCAACGGGTCGTTGTCAACATCCGTTGAGATGAACCCAAGGATAAGGCAGTGGTGACGATGCAGCAACGGGTCGTTGGAGCTTGTAACGACTAGTCCTATCCGGTCATGGTATGGGACCTTAGACCCGAGTCAAGGATGAGATGACGGGGGGTTGTAACGGATTATTTGAGCTTGGAACAGTCCGTTGTGACGACCGGTGATCTTGGGAAAAATTATATGCCCAAGTGATACTCAAATGTATCATTTTAACCTTGTTTATCTATCAATGATTATATATTCTCATGTGATTTATAATAAAATGTGAATTTATACTAACCAACATGATTAGCTTTGTTTTGCAGGTGAAATGTAATTTTATGAAGCTAAAATGCGTGTTGGGAAAGACCGGGGATGGACTCGGATGATTAGCAAAGGACGAATCATTGGACAACAAGAATTAAAGGGGCTCCGCGATGGAGCCATGTCACGCTGCAATCGCAGAGGCCTTCTGCCTGGCTAGGGAATTTTTGGCCAAATTCCAGTGTGGGTGCGCGTTGGGGCCGTGCCACGTTGGGCTTTATAACCTAGACAGTCCATTTCCAGTGAGCCTCCACGTCTGTGGCGTGTCACAGAGGCAGTGCTCCACGATGCACTCCGTGACACGTTGCTTGTTATTCCGGGAAAAATTCCCACTAGTATAAATAGAACACTTAGGTTCATTTTTCAATATTCTAACTTGGTGGAGCAATAACGTGGGTTACAGGCAGTTGAGGGGATGAAATTATTAGGGTTTTTTCTCTATCTCCTTCTTCTTTAATTCAATTGCTTGTATGTTTAACACTCATTTAACGATGTTTAATCCACAAATGAGTGGCTAATTCCTCTTCTTGCTGAGGTTAAGAACAATTGTATTAAAATGTGAATGTTGATCAATTTGGTTTTTCATCTTTTCTTCCATGGTTGTTCTACTGATTCTTGTTCTTACTGCATTAATGTGTGGCCTATATTAATGTACATCTAAAAAGTCCGGTTTCACTCGAGAGAGCAAGAAATTGGAAAGTTGTGAATCAATAGGATATGATCTTTTCTTGGTTTGGGAAAATTGAGAATTGATTTACCTTCAGGATAGAAATATACCTAAAGGTCGTATTAGTCAATTAAGGAACCGGTTTTGTATGGCTAGAACATGAATTTCGTTTAATCACAGAAATGTAGGTGGACGGTTCGTGATTCTTAAGTTGGGTTAAATATGAGAGTTTTAATTCATTGGCAATAGTTCTTGACTAGCAACCGGAGGAAAAGTTAACCAAATCACATCGATAATTTATTTCCTTACATGTTCGTTTAACGTCAGTATGCTCACATTCATAGTTCACACTCAAATTATATAATCTTTGTAGACTTAGGATAAAATTAGAAATCAAAATATATCAAACTCTTCGTTGCGCTGTAGTCTTCATTTTTAGAATCAATATAGTAACACTTAAGTAATTTGTTACCTCATCCCAGTCCCTGTGGGATCGATACTTGGCTTAGTTAAGCCACTTTACTACTTGTTCGGCCATGTGCACATGCGTGTAGTTATACACCCATATAACAAACAGCCGAACAAGTTTTTGGCGCTGTTGCCGGGGACTGGCAATTGGTGAATTTTTCTTAAGTGTTAATTCACTATATTTTTTTTCTTAGTGTTGACAACTTGGTCTTAGCTTGTATTTTGCAGATATAATCTCTGTTGAACACTGGCAAGAGACAAGGAGCTGGTGGACTCATATTTAGAGCTCGAGAGACTATTTCATCTTCAGCATAGAGAAGCTCTAGAGAAAAAGCTGCACTTGCTCAAACAAACAATCATGGAGCAACAACAGAATCCACCAGTAGTACAGGCAATGTTAGTGCCCGAGGAAGTAGCAGCTAGGCTGGTTCGCGAGGTGGCAATCCCACATGCTAACAATGTCACATCTAGCATCCGCAAACCTGAGCCAGGAGGGAGGTTCGAGCTCAAACAAAACATGGTGCAATTGCTGCACACCAGCGGGCAGTTCACAAGTCTCCCTCATGAGGATCCACACTAGCATCTCCAAAATTTTTTGGAGATAAGTGACACTTATATCCCCGCTGGAGTGTCATTAGATTATGTCAGGCTTACATTGTTCCCTTTTTACTATTGGGAGAAGCCAAGAGGTGGTTGAAAGCTGAGCCACCAAATTTTATTACTACTTGGGATGATCTTGCAAGGAAATTCTTGATACGATTTTTTCCATCCGGTAAAACAGCAAGACTTAGAAGTGAAATTCTAAGTTTTAAACAGAGAGAGGGAGAGAATCTATATCAAGCTTGGGAGAGATTCAAGTCCATGTTGCGGGATTGTCCTCATCATCATTAATCTAATGATGTGCTGGTACACACTTTTATAGAGGGTTTGGAACCCCACACAAAAATCTTGCTAGACTCAGTAGCTGAGGGACAAGCATTGGAGAAAACTTATGAGGAGTTGTATACCTTGTTAAACCGTATTTCGCAGGGCAATCCGGAGTGGAATGCTGATTCATCAAGAGGAGGAGTAAGGAAAGCATCAGGAGTTCTAGAAGTGGATGGTTTTACAGCTATTGCTGCACAGATAGCTGCTTTACAGAATCAACTCAACACCCACTTCAGTAACATGACAATGAACCAGCCTCAAGCCCCAGTGAATGCAGTGCAGCAGATTTGGTGTGAAGTGTGCGGGAGCAGTGAGCACTCAGCTGAGTGTTGTGGAGCAAATCCTGACTCGGTGAACTTTGTGGGAAATGTATAGAGGAACAACCACCAACATTATGGCAACAGCTAGAACTCCAACTGGAGGAATCATCCGAACTTCTCTTGGTGTAGCAACAACCATCAAGGGCAAAGTTTGAGTCAGGGGGCGCAGAGGAATCAAGGAGGGCATTAGAACTATCAAGCACAATATAGAAACAACAATGCACCTCCTCCACCACCATCACCCAGCATTGAGGAGATGTTCAAGACGATGATAGCTAACCAAGCTCAATTGCAGGCTAACTATGTGAAATTGGCAGTCGAGGTGAAGAACAACCAGTTAGCTACTGAGGAACTTGAATATCAATTTGGGAAATTTGCTGGAGCCCAAAATACCAGGCTTAGAGGAGGACTTACGAGCGACACAGATCCCAATCCCAAGCAGGTGAATGCGGTGACCACAAGGAGTGGTTTGCAGCTGAAAGAGGTGGAACCCGAAAGACCACCTCAACAATCGGGAGCAGCAGAAGTTGAGAGGTAGCAGAGTGATGAGAGGGGGAAGAAAAAGGAAGCTGAATCAGAAAGACCACCACCCCAGTTCCCTCAAAGATTAAAGAAACACAAGGAGGAGGCGTCTTTCAAGAAATTCATGGAGGTGCTGAAACAGGTACATATTAACTTACCTCTTGTTGATGTTTTGCAGGGAGTGTCGAAATATGCAAAGTACATAAAGGACATCGTGGCAAACAAAAGTCGGTTGATTGAGTATGCTATGGTAGCTCTCACGGAGGAGTGCACTTCCCGGATACAAAATCGACTGCCCACAAAGCTCAACGATCCTGGGAGCTTTACTATACAAGTTACAATTGGGCAGAGTATCCGAGCTCGCGGATTATGTGATTTGGGAGCGAGCATTAATTTGATGCCGTCGTCGGTATTCAAGAAGTTGGGTTTAGGGAGTCCTAGACCAACAACAGTGATCTTGCAACTAGCGGATCGGTTCTTATCCAGACCTGATGGCATTGTGGAGGATGTGCTGGTGCAAGTGGGCTCCCTTATCTTCTGGGTAGATTTCGTCGTGATGGATTTTGAGCCAGACGCGGAAGTCCCATTTATTTTGGGACGTCCTTTCTTGGCTACCGGGAAAGCGCTGATTGATGTAGCTACAGGGCAGCTACCCATGCGAGCACATGATAAGATTGAAGTATTTGATGTGTTTAAACCCATGAAGCTGTCGGAAATACATGAAGAGCTTTCAGCAATCAGTGTGGTTGAACACGAAGAAATTCATCAGATTGTTGAATCTCAAGACCCACTGGAAAGAGTGTTGATGCATTTCAATCATTTTGGAGATAGAGACGCCTATGAGGTGGTCCAAATGTTGAATGAGGCACAAAGGCATCCGAGGATACAGGAATTTCAATCATTGATGAGGTCCCTAGAACCGTTGCCGAAACCATCCGTTGAGGAGGCACCAAAGCTGGAATTGAAAGAATTGCCTCCCCATTTAAAATATGTCTTTTGGGGGGAAAATGAGACGTTACCAGTCATCATCTCCGCAGAATTGACAGAGGCACAGGAGAAAGAAGCATTGGGTGTCCTCAGAAAAAGGAAGAAAGCAATGGGTTGGCAAATGTCATATATTCAGGGTATCAATCCAGCTTTTTGCACACACAGGATTTTCATGGAGACAGGAGCAAAACCAACCGTTCAGCCGCAATGAAGGCTAAATCCAGCAATGAAGGATGTGGTGAGGAAAGAAACAATCAAGTGGCTTGATGCAGGTGTGGTCTACCCAATTTCAGACAGTGAATGGGTCAGCCCCGTTCAGTGCGTTCCAAAGAAAGGAGGGATGATCGTGGTCACCAATGAGAAAAATGAGTTGATTCCTACACGAACCATCACAGGCTGGCGGATTTGCATGGACTATAGAAAGCTGAATGAAGCCACACGGAAAGATCATTATCCTATCCCGTTCATTGAACAAATATTAGCTAGGTTGGATGGATAGGAATATTATTGTTTCCTTGATGGGTACTCTGGGTATAACCAAATAGCCATAGCTCCGGAGGATCAAGAGAAGACTACTTTTACCTGTCCTTATGGGACATATGCTTTTAGGCGGATGCCATTTGGGTTATTCAATGCACCCGCCACATTCCAGAGATGCATGATGGCTATTTTCCACGACATGGTGGAGGATTTTGTTGAGGTATTTATGGATGATTTTTCTGTTTTCGGTAATTCGTTTGCTACTTGTTTGCAGAATCTTGACAGGGTGCTGGCTCGCTGTGAGGAATCCAACCTTGTACTAAACTCGGAGAAATGCCACTTCTTAGTGAAGGAGGGTATTGTCCTTGTCCACAAAGTGTCTAAAAAGGTGTTGGAAGTCGATCGTGCTAAGATCGAGGTTATTGAGAAGTTGCCACCACCTGTGCCGGTGAAAGGTGTTCGCAGTTTTCTTGGGCATGCAGGATTCTACAGACGCTTCATCAGAAACTTTTCCAAAATTTCTAGACCATTATGAAGATTGTTAGAAAAAGAGGTAAAGTTTGAGTTGAATGATGAGTGTGTTAACGCATTCGAGGAGTTGAAGAAGAAATTGATAGAAGCACCTATCCTTACTTCTCCGAATTAGGAACAACCATTTGAGTTGATGTGTGATGCGAGTGATGTGGCTGTGGGAGCTGTGTTGGGGAAAAGGAAAAATAGGATCTTTCATTCTATTCATTATGCAACCAAAACACTAAATACGGCCCAAAGCAATTACATAGTCACAGAGAAGGAAATGCTAGCATTGGTGTTTGCATTTGACAAATTCAAGTCATATTTGGTGGGTTCAAAAGTAGTGGTGCACACCGATCATGCAATGATTCGGCACCTATTTAACAAGAAGGATGTTAAGCCCAGACTGATCAGATGGATCCTGTTATTGCAAGAGTTTGATCTTGAGATCAAGGACAGAAAGGGGAGCGAGAATCAGGTGGCAGATCACTTATCGCGATTGGAGAGCCGGTCGCATGTGACGGAAAGTGATACCATCAATGAGGAGTTCCCGGATGAGCAGCTCTTGGCAATAGGTGAAGCTGAAGTTCCTTGGTACGCAGATATAGTCAATTTGCTAGTTAGTGGAGTCTACCCACTTGAGGCAACAGACCAACAGAGAAGGAAATTGAGGCATGATTGCCGACATTTTGTTTGGGATGAACCATACTTCTTTAAATAGGGACCAGATCAGGTGATGAGAAGATATATCCCAGAGAGTCAAATTGCAGAGGTGTTGAGGTGCTGTCAGTCTTCGTTGTATGGGGATCACCATGGAGGCGAGCGAACAGCACACAAGGTTCTACAGTCAGGGTTCTTTTGACCTACACTGTTCAGAGACTCTATGGCATATGTCAAAATGTGTGACAGATGTCAGCGTACAGGAACAATTTGTAGAAGACAAGAGATGTCGCTGCAGAATATACAGGAAGTAGAGACCTTAGATGTATGGGGAATTGATTTCATGGGCCCGTTCCCACCGTCATTTGGTAATCGTTACATCTTGGTGGCTGTAGACTATGTATCAAAATGGGTGGAAGCAATATCTTGCCCCAGGAATGATAACAAGGTGGTAACAAAATTTGTGAAAAAACATTTTCTTACCAGATTTGGGACACCCCGAGCCATTATCAGTGATGGAGGGGCTCATTTTGTCAATGCAAGTTTCAAGAAACTACTAGCCAAGTATGGGGTGCGCCACGAGGTGGCAATAGCATACCACCCCCAAACTAGTGGGAAAGTAGAGGTGTCAAATAGAGAAGTGAAGCAGATTCTCCAGAAAACGGTAAATACACAACTAAATGATTGGTCAAGCAAACTTGATGATGCGTTGTGGGCGTACAGAACTGCTTACAAGACACCAATTGGAACCTCACCATACCGATTGGTCTATGGAAAAGCGTGTCATCTGCAGGTGGAGCTAGAGCACCGAGCCTTCTGGGCCGTGAGAAAATTGAATATGGACTTGGAGCTAGCGGGCAAGAAGAGATTAATGCAACTCAGTGAACTGGAAGAGTTCCGCTGGCATGCTTATGAGAGTGCTAAGTACTACAAGGAAAGAACAAAAAGGTGGCATGATAAGCATGTGGTGCACTGCATTTTTGAACCAGGGCAGAAGGTATTGCTCTTCAATTCAAGATTGAAGTTGTTCCCGGGAAAGCTGAGGTCCAAATGGTCGGGGCCATTTGAAGTGGTGAGAATGACCCCGCATGGGGCACTAGAGTTATGGCAAGAAGATTAGAGTGCCACGTTCTTAGTCAATGGGCAGAGATTTAAACACTATTGGGGTGAGGACGGTGGTCGAGAGAAAACGTCCATCACCCTAGAAGATGACTGAGCTGAATGACGTCGAGCCGCGACGGTAAACCAGGCGCTGCACGGGAGGCAACCCGTGAAATTTTTCTTTGTAAATTGTGAATAGATTTCTTTTTCTTTTTCTTGATTAACAATAAAATTTTTAGTTTTTATTTTTGTTTTTATTTTTATTTTAAGTGAAACCTATAATTCTAACCAATTTCTTGCCGTAAGATGAATTTCAGGTTGAACGGAGGCTAAATGTGCAAGTGATCGCAAAGGAAAATTCGAGGTATGAAAAATAATAAAAGGTGGCAAAACAGTGAGCTAGGGCGATGGCTCCGTGTCATGGAGGAGGGCCTCCGCGTTACCCTCTGCGACGCGTTGAGGTGTAAATCTGGAATTTTAAAAAAATTCCAGAACACCCTCGCGACAGCTCAGTGTCACGGAGGGCATGCTCCGCGTTACCCTCTGTGACACGTTGCAGTGTATGTCGCGACGGGTCACACCGGGTCGCCAGGTGACCCGCGCGAATTTCCCACGTTTAAACCCCGATTCCCCCTCAATTTTCCTCATTTCTCACACACTCCGCGACCAACCTCCCAAAAACCCCTGCCCCCTCAACGTGACACGGACTTAGGCCAAGAATTTCATCGAGTTTTCTTCAATTCTTCGAATTCAAGGTATGTTCTTCAATTCCATCTCATTTCTGTCGATTTTCTTCGATATTGAATAGGTGATACGAGCTAAACTTTCCCTAAGTAGGAATTAAGATTAAATTCAATTGAATTATTGTTGATGGATGTTCGGAGTATCATTGTGATTGCTTGAACTCATTAATTGCATAATTTAATCGAATTTTTTGATACAATCATTGCTAGGGCTTGCTTTTAAGTTTGAATTGGAAAAATTTAGTGAATTAGTGAAATTCATGCTGGGTTGTACATGCTGAGTGAGATGAGTCGATGTGCTAACTGTTACTATGCTAAAAGACCGACGGATTCTCGGGTGAAGGAAATATTGGAATTTGCAAGAATTGGGTGAATTGTATAGGTTCATGTAGATAAATTCTTTTTGTTTTCATTTCTTTGTTTCTCCTTGCTAAGTGCGATGGGATAAAATGTTATCGATGGTAATGATTTTGACTAGCTGTACGAAGTCTGAGTAGTACATAGAATATATACCGTCGAATTCTCCAAATGCACTAAGCATATTTGTTCTGTTTTGTTGGTTGTTTGTGTGAATAAGCATGATCTTGCCTTAATGCTGTAATTTTGGCTAAGGACTAAGTGTGGGGTAGCCTAACTTAACCCAACCTTAGTCGAAGCAAATTTTAGTTGGATTAACATTGATCTTGTCTATTTGGGGTTGAAAGGAAAAATGGCAAGCAGGCAGGACAAGGGAAAAGGCGCATCAACATCTGGCGCAGGTAGAAAAAGAATCAAACTGGGCACAGCGGTCCCAGCAGCACCAGCGGTTCCACGCGGCCAACGCCGTCCATATGGAACCAGGTGGGTGAATGAGGAGGGGAAGAAGTGGTACGCAAAGCACAAAGAGAGCAAGTACTTCCACGAGGAACACATAGCAAGGGAACCGTTGGCACAGGAGTTCCCCAGGATTGTCTAGAGGATCGAGGCAGCTGGGCTGAACTTCATTTTTGAAGAGCCCAAAGAATGCAATTTGCACTTGATCCGGGAATTCTACGCCAACTGGAACCCGACTCTCAGAAGTCACACCATCAAAATAAGGGGGCAAATAGTCACTTTTGAGCCCCACCACCTCAATGCTATCTTAGGGGCGCGGGACACAGATGCCCACGTGCTTCAACAGCTGAATATCACTCCACCATATGCGGACATCAGACGCACATTGTGTGGAACCCGATCGACAGCTAGGTGGAGCAGACATAAGGAGAGGGGCTACCATCAGACTTTGCCCTACTCACAGATGAACCGGGAAGCCAGGATATGGCTTAAGATCGTGTGTTCCTGCATAATCCCGGGGGTGTATATGACGGATGTAACCCGGGATCGTGTATGCTTGGTGTACGCCCTGGTGAAAGGGCTGGAGATCAACGTGGGGGCTGTGATTATTTCCGCCATGAAGAGAGCCCGGTTGCATCAGGGGCACATATATGGATTTGGTGGATTACTCACCACATTCCTGAGCGGCCTGGACATTGAGGAAGAGGCCCTTGACTATATCCCACAGATGGAGCGGCGGGCCTTAGATGTCACCAAAACTAAGGCTCCCGACACCACCCACGGGCCAGTGCTTACACTAGCTGAGCGACATGCTCGAGATGATCAGTACATGGCTCGCATGTACGGGATGCAGATGCTCCAGCTAAGGATAGGCAGGAGGCCGGCAACAGAGGAGGAGCTATGGAAGCTCGAGCTAGACTACCCTTTTGGCGAAAATGCCAGGGCTCTATGCCGAGTGGGGCCAGGTTTTGTAGAGCCCACAGATGATGATGTCCCCACAGATGAGGAGACACGTCATGAGGACTCCGATGTGGAGTCCGATGATGACGATGGGGGTGATTCAGACATGGGAGACAAGGAAGCAACACCTGATGAAGAAGTGGAGTATTTTGATTGATCAGGGAGTTCCACCACCCAACTTTGTGCTATTTTAATTTCTGTGAACACTGGGGACAGTGTTCGATATAAGTGTGGGGTGGGAGTAGTTAGGTGCTGGTTGTGTTGTTGTGTATGTTCTGTTCTGTTGTTGTGCCTGATGAAAACTTTTGTGACCCTGTGATTTGTGATTGTGAAGTTGTTGTTCTGTATTGTAATTAAATGTGAAACTATTGTGTGCTGCTGAATATTTTGCTAGTTGATTTTGTACATATTTTTGTTTTTATCGAAATATTTTTGTTTTTATCTAAATGATCGATATTTTTAAATTATTTTTTTTTAATTCTTGGGTTTCTCGGCGTTTGTTTACGGTTCTTTTACCGAGAATGGTCCCATTGAACCGAAGTCCTAGTTAGTGACCGTTCCCTGTGATGGATGGATGACGACCGTCTTAAGGGAAATGTAGTCGTTAGGAGTAGATTTTTTATTTATTTTTCAGTTGTTTTCTTTTGTGGGTTGCATCCCTAAACCTATAGTTACTTTATGGTTGCGGAATCCTGGTTGCGTGTCATACTTGATATTCGAAATGCAAAGGTGATTCGTATGAAAGCATGCAACTTTGTAAATATGTTGAGATACCTAGGCCATAGAGTCGATTCAGTGTGATTGAGGCTTAATGTTCGAATTCTTGTAATTAGCTGATTGAAGAATCTGTGAATACGTATTGAATTGAGCATGTGCAATAAGTGTGAAGTGAGGTTTTGTTTATTCCATGCTATTGTGAAGTGTCTAGAACTTTCCTGGTGTGTGTACTAAACGAAATGAAGGAGGTGTACTGTAGGAAAGGATGTAGGCATTTCTTTGTGTTAACCGAAAGTTTCTCTGTTTCATTATTGCACCCACCTTGAATGTACACCCTAGTTAGCCCGTTGAGCCTTTAGCCTATTATTTTTTTCTTGTGTCAAAAATGTGTAAACCGAGCTTTACCCCTTCTTTTCATTAGCTGTAAATTGATCCAAAAACTCTTAAGTGCTTAAGAAGAGAAAATAATTTTCCCAAAGTGTCAATGAGTGAGAATGGTGAAAAGAAAAGAAAAGCAGAGTGATGAAAGGAAAGAAAAGGTTGAAGGTGCACTTGTTATAAATAAAATTTAATGAAGGTGTCTGAATAATCTTTGTTATCGAGTCAAGTGTGCTTAAAGATATAGGCCAAACTAAAGACAGACTTCAAGAATGGGAGGATGAAGGAAGAAACAATGGCCATGAGTTTGATGGGATGTATTGAAAAGGCGCTTAAGGATGCTAGTGGCTATTATTGGCTATCCCAATATTTACTAGTTCCGTAGCTTACATTACAACCCGTTAAAGTCCTACGTGATCCTACATCACATTTCCTTATATTAGTGGAGTAATACACTAAGGGAAAGTCTATGTTTCATGGCATGATGCATGTGAATTCTTTTGGGAGAGCGAGTGACATTATGTTTATATGTCCCTGCATGTAACAGTTAGAGTTCATATGATAAAAAAGGGAAAATTATCTTGCATTGTGAGGGCACATGCTTGATGAGAGATTAATTTTCGTGGCAGATATCTTGATCAGCTGGTTTGCATGAGTTTGCCAATATCGAGAGTCGATTCTTAAGTCTAAGAGGTCTTGATGTGTTGAAGGTCATTGCATTGACAATACCATGTGTGCTTTCTTGATGATTTGTTGTATTGAATAATCGGGATGACCGTAGCCTGAATTTTCCAACCAAAGTAGCCAAGATGGGGTGTAAATTGCATGAGGTGTAAGAGTGTTGTTCAGGGACGAACAAGGATTTAAGTGTGGGGTAAGTAATCTTGGGCAAAATTATATGCCCAAGTGATACTCAAATGTGTCATTTTAACCTTGTTTATCTATCAATGATTATACATTCTCATGTGATTTATAATAAAATGTGAATTTATACTAACCAACATGATTAGCTTTGTTTTGCAGGTGAAATGTAATTTTGTGAAGCTAAAATGCTTGTTGGGAAAGATCGGGGATGGACTCGGATGATTAGCAAAGGACAAAGCATTGGACAACAAGAATTAAAGGGGCTCCGCGATGGAGCCGTGTCACGCTGCCATCGCGGAGGCCTTCTGCCTGGCTAGGGAATTTTTGGCCAAATTCCACTGTGGGTGCACGTTGGGGCCGTGGCACGTTGGCCTAGCCCCGCGTTGCACGCCGTGCCACGATGGGCTTTATTACCTGCACAGTCCATTTCTAGTGAGCCTCCGCGTCTGTGGCGTGTCACGGAGGCAGTGCTCCGCGATGCACTCCGTGACACGTTGCTTGTTATTCCGGGAAAAATTCCCACTAGTATAAATAGAACACTTAGGCTCATTTTTCAATATTCTGACTTGGTGGAGCAAGAACGTGGGTTACAGGCAGTTGAGGGGACGAAATTATCAGGGTTTTTTCTCTATCTCCTTCTTCTTTAATTCAATTTCTTGTATGTTTAACACTCATTTAACGATGTTTAATCCACAAATGAGTGGCTAATTCCTCTTTTTGCTGAGGTTAAGAACAATTGTATTGAAATGAGATTGTTGATCAATTTGGTTTTTCATCTTTTCTTCCATGGTTGTTCTACTGATTCTTGTTCTTACTGCATTAATGTGTGGCCTATATTAATTTACATCTAAAAAGTCCGGTTTCACTCGAGAGAGAAAGAAATTGGAAAGTTGTGAATCAATAGGATATGATCTTTTCTTGGTTTGAGAAAATTGAGAATTGATTTACCTTCAGGATAGAAATATACCTGAAGGTCGTATTAGTCAATTAAGGAACCGGTTTTGTATGGCTAGAACATGAATTTCGTTTAATCACAGAAATGTAGGTGGACGGTTCGTGATTCTTAAGTTGGGTTAAATATGAGAGTTTTAATTCATTGGCAATAGTTCTTGACTAGCAACCGGAGGAAAAGTTAACCAAATCACATCGATAATTTATTTCCTTACATGTTCGTTTAACCTCAGCATGCTCACATTCATAGTTCATACTCAAATTATATAATCTTTGTAGACTTAGGATAAAATTAGAAATCAAAATATATCAAACTCTTTGTTGCACTATTGTCTTCATTTTTAGAATCAATATAGTAACACTTAAGTAATTTGTTACCTCATCCCAGTCCCTGTGGGATCGATACTTGGCTTACTTAAGCTACTTTACTACTTGTTCGACCACGTGCACTTGCATGCAGTTATACACCCATATAACAAACAACCGAACAACCGTTGTTACTGGCAGTGCAGTTTTTCCAGATATTTCATTAAGGGTATTTTTGACATTCCTAAGCCCTAGGGTCCTAAACTGTGTCATTTTATGCTCAAAATAGTGTGTTTTAAGAAGGGCTAAGTCATTCTAAGCCTATTGTAATTTATGCATGCAAGCTTAGGGGTTGGAGAGGTGATCAAGTCTAGTTTTCTTCAAAGTTCTTCCTCAATTCTCTTTGAGCAATCAAGGAAGTGCTAAAAATCAGATCTCTTCAGGTATGTAGGGTTGCGAATGGGTGTAATTGTCCACACCCATGCCTAATTCTTCTCTATTTCACGAAATCCATATTGATGAATCGATGGGGTTTCTACCCAATGCATGAATTTTCTAAGTTTCTATCATGGGTATGATATAGGTATGTTTTGAATGTTGAATTATGATCAATGGGTAGATTATAAAGTGTTCTAAATTATAAATTATGTTTTCAAGTTTCCAAAATTATGATACCCATCCATGAAAGTTCATGAAAGTTGAGATCCATGAGATATATGTTCAAGTATGATGAGATATTTATGAACAAAGTATGATTTTGAAATACCCATGTCTATGCTCATTGTTCAAAATGAATCAAGTTAAATTCAAGCATGTTATGTATTGGGCAAGCCCCTATGATCAAGTATGCTTTACGATTCCATTTATTCATCTTACCACATGGTTTTGGAGTCTAGACTCCCATGATTTTTCAGCTTGTGGTATGTTTGAGCCAAGGTTCCTCATAATATGATTTGAAATTATGCATGTAAGTTTATTATTCAGCTTCATCACTAGGCAATGGTCAGCTTTGTTGAAAAATGATGGAGAGCATATGCATGTGTTTGGGAGTAGTGTCTAGCACCGAGTAGGCGAAGGGTCACTCAACCCTATTCCTCAAAACTATGCGCCAACGTAGGTTTATTCATATACTTTGGGACCTCTCTTGGAGCTTCCCCTGCACCCAAAGAGACTTGAGCTCTATATCAATATCATGGTAGCGTCCTTAGCCCTGGCAAAGCTTTGGACAGCTCTTCCCACTTGAGTGTGATAGTTGGGACCACATAAGCTCTATCGTGGTAATGTCAGTTATATGAAGAGTCTCCCATTGTTCCTCATGATTTCAGTTATTCATGTACCTCAGTCATGATATTATGTTTTCAACAAGTTTGACCCAATGTTCAGTTTTACTTATGATTATCAGTTTTCATCTTTGGGTCATTCGATTCAGTTACGATGTTCAGTTATGTTCAGATCATGATTTTAGAAGATAACATACAAGTCCTACCCTCAGAATATTATCTTGATAATGTTTTTATAATATGCATTATGCATGATTTTACTTACTTAGCGGTTTTACTTGCCTTGCATACTAGGTACATTCCACGTACTAACTGCATACTCTATGCTATATTATTTTGTTATACAGGCTCCGATATCCAAACTCAGTCACGCCGCTCGTCAGACTTCTGGAGTTAGCACTTCTCGACCTCAGTTGGTGAGTCCTCATCTTGCGAGGGCCCTTTTTATTAGTTGTATTTCGTCTTCTCAGTTTCAGACTATAGTGAGTTAGTTGGGGTCTTGTCCTATCAACTCATCTGTATTAGAGGCTTTTCGGACATAGTTTGCATTTAGCTTTAGACTTATGTCATGTATTCAAATGTTATTTGTGTTTATACTTCCGCTATGTTATTCATGTTGATCTTCCATTGTATTTAAATGAGTTATATGTTATGTTTATGTCATGGGTCAACTTGGAGCCTCTTAGGGTTCTTTGTCCCATGGCTTGATCCGGGATTATTTTCGGGTCATGACAAACATGGTATTAGAGACGTAGGTTTTGAAATGTCCCAAGGTGTTTGAAAGACACGTTAAGTAGAGTCTTTTTTATGGGTGTGGAGCATGCCACAATTACGACGAAGAGGCTACGAGACATTTAGGAAATGTTCTTTTTCATGGTTTATGTCGTGCGGTGAAATGTCTCTCTATCCTTCTAACTCATGCTATTATAGTTTGTAGAATCATGCCTACCTGCAGAGTTAATGGCAAGAGAAATGGGAACAGAAATGGCCATGAAAATGAAAATGGAGAGGGGCACCAGCAGGCCCACCAGCCCATGAGGAGAATGTACCAGAGTCGGCTGCCCACGCTGAATTTAGGGCAACCATACAGATGCTAGCTCAGGCCTTGACATCCCAGGTCAACCAACAGGAGGTGGCACATTTCCCTCAGAACCCGAATGCGGCGGTGGAACGAGTCATAGATTTTCTGAGGATGATCCCTCCAGTGTTCCTTAGGTCAAAGGTAAACGAGGATCCACATGAGTTTATAAATGAGATTCTAAAGATCACCAAGGTCATGGGGGTGACTGGAGAGGAGTGCGTTGATTTTTCCTCATATCAGTTGAAGGGGGTTGCACACATTTGGTTTAAGTATTGGAAGGATAGTAGGGCTGTGGGTGAAGGCCCTATTAGTTGGGATGAGTTTCATATTGCATTTTTGGAGTTGTTCTTCTCTCGTGAGATGAGGGAGATTAAAGTAGTTGAATTTGTGAATCTGAGGCAAGGGAAGATGACAGTTCAGGAGTACAGCTTGGAGTTCACCCGTGTGTCTAAGTATGCACCAGAGCTAGTGGTTGATCAGAGAGCTCAGGTTAGTAAGTTTTTACATGGAGTGGCGAACTACCTGGAAAAGGATTGTAGGATGGCCATGCTTCATCAGGATATTCATTTTCCCTGAAGAGTCTTGCACACCCAACAGATAGAGGTGGTGCATCTAAGAGAGAGAGAGAGAGGCTAAGACCGCCAGGATGGATAATGTTGGGTTCACTTAGCAGAGATGCGGTGGTGGTCACTGCCCTCAGTTTCAGCAGAGATCCTTAGCCCCAGCGCCTTCGACTATGAGTGTGCCATCCAGGTCCAGGCGCGATCAGAAGAGACAAGCATCAGGCTCGAGGGGTCAGAGTAGTAGACCCGTAAAGACCAGCCCTCCAAAGTGTAGCAAATGTGGTTGGAGACACACAGGTGAAGTGTTTGGAGGGTACCGGTGCTTGCTTCCGACGCTGGAAGCCCGGACACATGGTTAGGGATTGCCCAGTAGCTAGAAAAGGTCATGATAGGAGCCGAGGCTCGACCTCCAGTTTAGAAGCTCCACCAGCATGCCCAACTCAACAAGGGGTATCTACTAGTACAGGTGGCGGACATCACTAAAATAGATTTTATGCCCTGGCATCCCGTTAGGAGTAGGTTGTCTCCCAGATGCAGTCACTGGTATGTTACGAGTATTCCACCTTGATGTATATGCATTGTTAGATCAAGGCGATACTTTATCTTTCGTGATGCCCTATATGGCCAGTAGTTTCGCAGTCAGTCCAGAAATCTTATCTGAACCCTTTTCAGTCTCTACTCCAATTGGTGATTTAGTTATATCTAGACGGGTGTATAAAAATTATCTTGTCGCAGTCCATCAGAAAGCCACCTCAGCAGATGGATTGGTTATTTGCATGCTATGCCTCAGTCAATTGTATAACCCGTGAAGTAGAGTTAAGATTTCCGAGTGAACTAGTCTTAGAGTGGCAAGGTATTTCAGTTGTGCCTGTAGGTTGTTTAATTTCCTACCTTAAGTCCAGAAAGATGATTTTTAAGGGTTGCGTGTACCATCTAATTTAGATTAAGGATGCTATGTCCGGGGCCCCGACTGTCCAGTCAGTTCCAGTATTATGTGAGTATCCAGAAGTGTTGCCGGATGATCTACCAGGAACCCCTCCCGAGCGGGTGATTGATTTTGGTATTGACCTTCTTCCCCATACACAACTAATATCTATTACTACTTACAAAATGGCTCCAGCTGAACTAAAGGAGTTAAAGGAGCAGTTGAAAGACCTCTTGGACAAGGGATTCATCAAACCTAGGAAATCCCCATGGGATGCACCAGTTCTCTTTGTCCGCAAGGAAGATGGTTCTCTTCGTATATGCATTAATTATCAGTAATTGAACAAGGTCACCATCAAGAACATGTATCCTCTTCCCAGGATTAATGATTTTTTTGACCAACTTCAATGTGCTAAGTACTTTTTGAAGATAGATCTCAGATCTGGATACCATCAGCTCTGGGTTCGGGAGAGTGACATCCCAAAGATAGCCTTCAGGACGCGGTATAGTCATTATGAGTTTATAGTTATGTCTTTTGGACTAATGAATGCTCCTGCAACTTTTATGGGTTCGATGAATAGGGTGTTCAAGCCATATTTGGATATGTTCATGATTTTGTTCAAAGATGACATCCTGATATACTCTAGGTGTGAGGAGGAGCATGCCGCTCACTCGAGGGTGGTGCTACAAACTCTTAAGGATCGCCAGTTATATGCTAAATTCATCAAGTATGAGTTTTGATTGCATTTAGTGGCGTTTTTAGGTCATGTTCAAGTGAGGGTGTACAGGTAGACTCTCAAAGGATCGAGGTGGTGAAGAATTGGCCTATACTAGTGAATCCTTCGGATATCAGGAGTTTCTTGGGTTTAGATGGTTATTATCAGAGATTTGTTGAGGGGTTTTCATCTAGTGTAGTACCACTGACCAAGTTGACCCAAAAGAAAGTGACGTTCCAATGGTCGGAGGCTTGTGAGAGGAGATTTCAAGAGTTGAAGACTCAACTCACTACAACACCGGTGTTAACCCTACCTGAGGGTACCGATGGGTTTGTGGTGTATTGTGATACTTCAAGTATCGGCCTTGGTTGTGTATTGATGCAGCATGATAAGGTTATAGCTTATGCTTCCAGGCATTTGAAGGTTCATGAAAAGAATTATCCGACTAATGATCTTGAATTGGCGGTGGCAATATTTCTTTGAAGATTTGGAGACATTATTTTTACGGGGTCCATGTAGATGTGTTTACTGACCACAAAAGCGTACAAGATTTGTTTACCCAGAAGAATCTAAATGTACATCAAAGGAGGTGGTTGGAGTTACTCAAGGATTATGGTATGAGTGTCCTTTACTATTCGGGAAAGGCTAATGTGGTAGTATATGCTCTTAGTAGGCTTTCTATGGAGAGTGTGTCCCATGTATATAAGGGGAGGAAGGAGCTGGTGAAGAATGTGCATCGGCTTGCATGGTTGGTAGTTTGTTTGGTTTACTTCACCGATGGTGGTGTGATTTTTCAGAGCAGATCATAATAATCTTTGGTGACTGACATAAAATCTAGACAAAACGAGGATCCATCTTGGTGAGGTTGAAGAGAGCCATTCAAAATTAGAAGGTAGAGGTATTCTCCAAAGTGGGAGATGGTGTGCTCCGATATCTGGGTCATTTGTGTATTCCAGATGTTGATGATTTGAGAGATTAGATGTTGCACAAGGCTCATGGTTCCAGATATTCCATACATCCCGGTACCACCAAGATATACCGTGACCTAGGGGAAGTCTATTTGTGGAATGACATGAAAAAGGAAATAGCGGAGTTTGTGGCTAAGTGTCTGAATTGTCAGTAGGTGAAAGTTGAGCATCAAAGATAGGGAGGTGTACTTCAAGACATCAGTATTCCTACTTGGAAGTAGGAGGAGATTAATATGGACTTTATCACATGGTTGCCTCTCACTCGTCGACGGTATGACTCTATTTGGGTGGTTGAACAGGTTGACCAAAGCAACTCATTTTCTACTGGTCAAAACTACTGATTCAGTGGAGGATTATGCTAAATTATACATTCCACAGCTAGTTCAGTTGCATGGAGTGCCCTTGTCCATCATATTGGATAGAGGTACTCAGTTTACCTCCCAGTTTTGGAGATCGTTTCAAAAGGGACTTGGTACTCAGGTTAAGCTCAGTACAACATTTCACCCACAAACGGATGGTCAGGCAGAGTAGACTATTCAGACTCTTGAGGACATGTTAAGAGCATATGTGATTGACTTCAAGGGTAGTTGGGATGACCGTTTGCCTCTCATTGAGTTTGCATAGAACAACAACTACCATTCCAGCAATCAGATGGCTCCATTTGAGGCTCTCTATGGGCGGAGATGTAGATCGTCTATTGGTTGGTTTGAAGTTGGTAAAGCTGTGATTCAGTCTATGAGGCCATGGAGAAGGTTAAGCTTATAACGGACAGGTTGAAAACAACTCAATGTGACCAAAAGTCCTATGCGGATGTGAGGAGGAGGGATCTTTAGTTTGAAGTTGATGATTGGATGTTTTTGAAGGTATCCTCCATGAATAGAGTGATGAGATTCGGGAAGAAAGGTAAACTCAATCTCCATTATGTTGGCCCGTACCGAATTGTGAAACGGGTTGGCAAGGTAGCGTATGAGTTGGAGTTGCCCTTCGAATTAGCTTCAGTCCTTCTAGTTTTCCATGTATCACTCTTAAAGAAGTGTTTGGGTGATCCAACTCTAGTTGTTTCGGTGGACAGTGTTGGTGTGAAGGACAACCTTAGTTTTGAGGGGATTTCGGTGGAAATATTGGATCATTAGGTTCATAAGCTATGAAATAAAGAAGTAGCCTCAGTCAAAGTTTTATGGAGGAATCAACATATTGAGAGAGATATGTGGGAAGCCAAAGAGGATATGATGGCTAAATACCTACATCTATTCCCTTCCGGCTCAGTTCCAGCTTGAGGTATCAGTTTCCTCCTTAGTACTCTGTTCAATTTCATGTTCAGCTGTTGTATCCCAATTTCTTTCATGTAAATGGATGTATATGTGATTTAGGAATTTAGTTCAGTCATGTCATTCCACTTGGAGTCAGTCATTCTGTTAGTTTTCAGCTTGTATGTTAAGTGTTTGAGTATGATGACTGCATTTCTCTGTTTTTCGGTATCTTTTCCCATATTCGAAGATGAATGTTCCCTAGAGGGAGAAATTGTAATACCTTAGAAGTGCCTAAGACTAGACTTAGGAGTTGAAATGAAAACTGGCAGAAAAAGTTTAAAATCTACTCAAAATAACTCATTGAACGGATCATTGGTGGGACCAACAACCCATGGAAGGTTCACGTGGTGAGAAGCTGCAGAATCGGCTGGGAAGTAACGGGCCTCAGGACGACCCATTGGATGTTGTAACAAGTTGTTTAATGGAGTCATTCTAAGTTTGGTCTTGATCAGGGAGGAAGTAACGAGCCATGGTATGACCCATTGTTGGGAGCAACAGGCTGTAGTCAGCATCCGTTGAGATCAACCCCAGAATAGGGCAGTGGTGACGACCACTGGCAGCAACGAGTCGTTGGAGCTTGTAACGACTTATCCTTTCCGGTCATGGTAGGGGAACTGAGACACGAATCAGGGATGAGACAACGGGGGTTTGTAATGGACCGTTGGAGCTTTTAATGGTCCGTTGTGACGACCATTGTTACTGGCAGTGCAATTTTTTTAAAAATTTCATTAAGGGTATTTTTTTCATTCCAAGACCCTAGGGTACTAAACTACATTGTTTTAAGCTCTAAATAGTGTGTTTTAAGAAATATTAATCCATTCTAAGCCTATCCTAATTCATGCATGCAAGCTTAGGGGTTGGAGAGGTGATCAAGTCTAGTTTTCTTCAAAGTTCTTCCTCAATTTTCTTTGGGCAATCAAGGAAGTGATAAAAATCAGTACTATTTAGGTATGAAAGGTTATGAATGGGTGTAATTGTCCACACCCATTCCCAATTCCTCTCTACTTCATGAAATCCTTATTGATGAATCTATGGGGTTTCTAGTCAATGTGTGAATTTCCTAAGTTTCTATCATGGGTATGATCTATGTACATTTTGAATGTTGAATTATGATCAATGAGCAGATTTTAAAGTGTTTTAAATTATAAATTATGTTTTCAAGTTTCCTAAATTATAATGCTCATCCATGAATGTTCATGAAAGTTGAGATCCATGAGATATATTTTCAAGTATGATGAGATGTTTATGAAGAAAATGTGATTTTGAAGTACCCATGTCTATGCTCATGTTTTCAATGTGAATCAAGTTGATTTCAAGAATGTAAAGTATTGGGAAAGCCCATGTGATCAAGTATGCTTTACGATTCCATGTATTTAGCTTACCACATGGTTTTGGAGTCTAGACTCCCATGATTTTTCAGCTTATGGTATGGTTTGAG
Organism: Datura wrightii; assembly: GCA_035772735.1. Taxonomy (NCBI): domain Eukaryota; kingdom Viridiplantae; phylum Streptophyta; class Magnoliopsida; order Solanales; family Solanaceae; genus Datura; species Datura wrightii. The sequence continues at coordinate 16,330,781 of JASDFA010000003.1, forward strand.
CCAAGGCTCCTCATGTTACGATTTCAAATTATGCATGTATGTTATTTTTCAACTTCGTCACTCGAAGATGGTCAACTTCGCTGAAAAATGATAGAGAGCATATGCATGTTTTTGGGAGTAATGTCTAGCACAGAGTATGCTAAGGGTCAATCAAACCTACGCCTCAGAACTACATGCCAACGTAGGTTTATTTATAAACTTTGGGACCTCTCTTGGAGCTTCCCCTATCCCCAAGGGTCCTTGAGCTTGATATCGATATCATGGTAGCGTCCTTAGCCCTAACAAAGCTTTGGACGGCTCTGCCCACTCGATTGTGATAGTGGGGACCATGTAAGCTCTATCGTGGTATGGTAGATTTTATGACGAGTCTCCCATTGTTCCTCATGATTTCAGTTATGCATTTATATCATTCATGATATTATGTTTTCAAAAGGTATGACCCAATGTTCAAATTTAATTATGATTATAAGTTTTCAACTTTGGGTCATTCAATTCAGTTATGATGTTCAGTTATGTTCAGATCATGATTTCAGAAGATAGCATATAAGCCTACTCTCAGAGTCTTATCTTGATTATGTTTTTATAATATGCATTATGTATAATTTTACTTAGCAGTTTTACTTCCCTTGCATACTCGGTACATTCCACGTACTGACCGTATACTCTATGTTGTATCATTTGTGATATAGGCTCTGATATCCAAACTCAATCCCGTCACTAGTTAGAATTCCAGAGTTAGCACTTCTCAACCTCAGTTGGTGAATCCTCATCTTTCAAGGGCCCTTTTTATTAGTTATATTTCGTCTTCTCAGTTTTCAGACTATAGTGAGTTAGTTGGGGTCTTGTCCCATCAACTCATCAGTATTAGAGCCTTTGCGGACCTAGTTTGTATTAAGCTTTAGACTTATGTCGTGTATTCGGATGTTATTTTATATTTAGACTTCTTCTATGTTATTTATGTTGATCTTCCATTGTGTTTGAATGAGTTAGATGTTTTGTTCACGCCATGAGTCGACTTGGAGCCTCTCGGGGTTCTTTTTCCAGTGTCTCGATCTGGGCCTATGTGTGGGTCATGAAATAGGGACAGGTTGAAAATGGCTCAGAGTCACCAAAACTCCTATGTGGATGTGAGGAGGAGGGAGCTAGAGTTTGAAGTTGATGATTAGATTGTTTTGAAGGTATCTCCCATGAAGGGAGTGATGAGGTTTGGAAAGAAAGGGAAACTTAGTCCTCGTTATGTTGGTCCATACCTAATTGTGAAATGGGTTGACAAGGTAGCATATGAGTTGGAGTTGCCCTCAGAATTGGCTTCAGTTCATCCAGTTTTCCATATATAAATCATAAAAAAGTGTTTGGATGATCCAACGCTGATTTTTCTGGTAGAGAGTGTAGTTGTGAAGGATAGCCTTTGCTATGAGGACGTTTTGGTGGAAATACTTGATCATCAGGTTCAAAAGCTAAGAAACAAAGAAGTAGCATCAGTCAAGGTTTTGTGGAGGAGTCAACATGTTGAGGATGCTACATGGGAAGCCAAAACAGATATGATGGCTAGATACCCACATCTATTCCCTTTCGACTCAACTTCAGCTTGAGGTATCAGTTTCCTCCCTAGTACTCTATCAATTTCACGTTTAGTTAATGTGCCCCAATTTCTTTCATGAAAATATATGTATGTATGATTCAGGAATTCAGTTCATTCATATAATTAAGCTCAAAGTCATTCACTCCATTAGTTTTTAGCTTAAATGTTCAGTATATGAGTATGATGATTGCATTTCTCAGCTTTTCAGTAAGATTTCCAACATTCGAGGATGAATGTTCCTAAAGGGGAGATATTGTAATACTCTGGAATCTCTAAGATCAAAAATGAGAATTAAAATGGAGAAAATAGGATTTTCTGCACCAGGATACCGCACGAGTCATCTAGTGACTCGTGAGATGCACCACGAGTCGTTAAGTGACCCTTGAGAAGGAGGGTGTACTTGGTAGAATTTTGTGATTTGGGGGTGACCACGGGTGTGACCAAGAGTCATGGTCAACGCCACAATTTGTTGTGTTAGCCATGGTAAAGAGTTGATTAAAGGTTGAAGAGTTTGGAGACTATATCTAATGACTAGTCACCATGAGTCATCAGGTACACCACGAGTCGTGGTGACCAGTGATGATGAAATTCTAGTTCTAGCAACGAGAAGAAGACCACGAGTCGTGGTGCAGGGGAAAAGTTGTCAGGGATTGGCAGTGCATTTTTCCTGTCAATTTATTAAGGGCTTTTCCGTAATTTCTAAGTTTTAAGGCATATACTACGTTGTTTTAAGCTCTGAAAGGTGTGTTTGAAGAGGGGTAAGTCCATTCTAAGTCTATTCTCTTCTATGCATGCAAGTCTAGAAGATCCTAAGGGGGATCAATCTTAGATTCATCAAGTTCTTCCCCAAATTTCCATTGGGCAATTAGGATGGTTGTATAATTAGATTTATCTAGGTATGTAGGGTTATGAATAGGTGTATCCATCCATACCAGGCCCAATCCCTCTTCAATTTCATGAAAATTCTAATTGATGAATCTATGGGGTTTTAACCCAACATGTGAATTCTCTAAGTATTAATTCATGGGTATAATCTACGCATATTTCTAATGCTGAATTATGACAGTGGTCATATTTAACAATGTTTCAATTACAAATTATGTTTTCAAGATTTTATAAACTATAATGCCCATCCATGGAAGTTCATTAATGTTGAGATGTATGATATATGTACTCAAGCATGATGATATGTATATGGTGAAAGCACGATTTTGAATTACCCATATCCATGTCATGTTTTCGAATGATCAAGTCTATGTCAAGCATGTTTAAATATTGGGTAAGCCCATATGATCAGGTATGTTTCATGATTTTTCCAAACTTCAAGTATTAGCTTACCACATGGATTTGGAGTCTAGAATCCCACTATTTTTCAGCTTGTGCTATGGTTTGAGCTCAAGGCTCCTCATGTTATGATTTCAGATTTATGCATGTATGTTAAGAGTTAGCTTTGTTACTAAATTATGGTTCATCTTCATTGAAAAACGATGGAGAGCATATGCATGTTTCGGAGTAGTGTCTAGCACCGAGTAGGCTAAGGGTCAATCAACTCTATGCCTAAGAACTACATGCCAACATAGGTACGTTAAGATTGTTGGGACCTCCCTTATGAGCTTTCCCTACCCCTAAGGGTGCTTCAACTTAATATCGATATCAAGGTAGCATCCTTAGCCTTGGTAAGGCTTTGGATAGCTCTACCCACTTGAATATGATAGTCGGGACAACATAAGCTTTATTGTGGTAATGTCGGTTATATGACGAGTCTCCTAATGTTCCTCAAGATTTCAGTGATGCATGTACATCAGTAAATACATTATGTTTTCTGCAGGTTTGACCCAATGTTCAGTTTTACTTATGATTATGAGTTTCTCAGCTTTGGGTCAATCGATTCAGTTATGATATTCCGTTATGTTAATCATGTTTTAAGATAATAGCATGCAAGCCCTCTCTCAAAATCTTATGATGAAATGTTTTATGTTATGCATGATCACTGATTTTATTTACTTAGCCGTTTTACTTACCTTACATACTCAGTACATTCCACATACTGACCGCATTTCTCTGTGTTGTATCATTTCGTGATACAGGCTCAAATATTCAGGCTCAGTCCCGCCATTAGCCAAACACTCAGTATTTGCACCTTTCAGTCTAAGTTGGTGAGTCCTCATCTTGTGAGGGCCCTTTAATCAGTTGTATTTAGTATTTTTAGTTTCAGGATATAGTGAGTTAGTTGGGGTCTTGTCCCATCAAATCATCAGTAGTAGAGGCTTTTTAGATATAGTATGTATTCAGTTTTAGCCCTATATTATGTATGCAAATGTTACAATATTACAGACTTCCTCTATATTCTAAATGTTAGATGATCTTGGGCAGAATTATATGCCCAAGTGATACTCAAATGCTTCATTTCGCCTTGTTTATACATTGATAATTGTACATTCTCATATGATTTGTAGTTAAAATGTGAATTTATACTAACCAACATGATTAGTGTTGTTTTGCAGGAAAAATGGAATTTTAGGAAGCTAAGATGCATGTTGGGAGAAATTTGAAATAGCCTCGGAAGCGAGCAGTGGAAAAGGCACAGGTTATGCAGTAAATTAAAGGGCTCCGCGATGGAGCCGTGTCACGCTACCATCGCGGATGCATTCTGCCCGGATGATAAAAATAGGCCAAGTTCCAGTGAAGGTCCGCATCGGGGCCGTGGCACGTTGGCCAATCCCCGCGTTGCAAGCCGTGGCATGTTGGGCATAATTACCTGGAGGACCGGATTCCAGTGAGGGTCCGCGTTTGTGGCGTGTCACGGAGGCAGTGCTCCGCGATGCACTCCGTGACACGTTGCTTTTTATTCCAGGAAAAATTCCCATTAGTATAGATAGCACACTTAGGTTTATTTTTAATTATTCTGACTTGGTTGAGCAAGAACGCGGGTTACAGGCAGTTGAGGGGACGAAATTCTTAGGATTCTTCTCTATCTCCTCCTTCCTTATTTCAATTGTTTGTATGATTAACACTCATTTGATGATGTTTAATCCACAAATGAGTGGCTAATTTCACTTCTTGCTGAGGTTAAGAGCATTTGTAGTGGAATGTAATTATTGATCATCTTGGTTTTTCATATTTTCTTCCATGGTTGTTCTATTAATTCTTGTTCTTACTGCATTGATGTTTGGCCAATATTAATGTATATCTAAAAAATCCGGTTTGCGCTCGAAAGAGAAAGAAATTGGAAAGTTGTGAATTAATAGGATATGATCTATTCTTGGTTTGGGAAAATTGGGAATTGATTTACCTTCATAATAGAAATATATCTGAAAGTCGTATTAGTCAATTAAGGAATCGGTTTCGTATGGCTAGAACATGAATTTCTTCTTATCACATAAATGTAGGTGGAAGGTTCATGATTCTTAAGTTGGATTAAATACGAGAGTTTTAATCCATAGGCAATAATTCTTGACTAGCAACCGAAGGAAAGATTAACCACTTTGTATCAATAGATTGCTTCCCTATATGTTTGTTTTAGCCTCAGCATGCTCATTACTATAGTTCAGACTCAAATTGTACATTTGCTTTAGATTAGTATAAATTAGGAAACAAAGTCCCAAAATCTTCTTGAAACTGTTGTCTGCATTATTAGAGTTAGAGTTTATTAACACTTAATTCGATTATTATCTTGGTCTAGTCCCTGTGGGATCGATACTTGGATTACTTTAGCCATTTTATTACTTGTTCGACCACGTGCACTTGCGTGTAGTTGTGAAAAACACCGAACAAGTTTTTGGCGCCGTTGTCGGGGACTGACAATTGGTAAAATTGTTGTCTTACGTGTTAGTTTACGATTTCTTATTAGTGTGGATAACTTGGTCTTAGCTTGTCTTTTGCAGATATTGAATTCTGTTGAACATTGGCAAGGGACAAGGAGCTGGTGGATTCACACTTAGAGCCGGAAAGACAATTCCATCGTCAAAGGAGAGAAGCTCTAGAGAGAAAGTTGCAGTTGCTCAGACAGACAATCCTGGAGCAACAACAGAATCCACCCATTGTAAGGGCAGTGTTAGTGCTCGAAGAAATGGCAGCTAGGCCGGTTCGTGAAGTAGCAATCCCACATGCTAACGACGTTACATCGAGTATTCGCAAACCTGAGCCAGGAGGGAGGTTCGAGCTTAAACAGAACATGGTGCAATTGCTGCACACCAGTGGGCAATTCACAAGTCTCCCTCACGAGGATCCACAACAACATCTCCAAAACTTTTTGGAGATAAGTGACACTTACATCCCCGCTGGAGTGTCACCCGATTATGTCAGGCTTACATTGTTCCCATTTTCACTTTTGGGAGAAGCAAAGAGATGGCTGAAAGCTAAGCCACCTAATTCCATCACTACTTGGGATGATCTTGCAAAAAAATTCTTGATACGGTTCTTTCCATCCGGTAAAACAACAAGACTTAGAAGTCAAATTCTAAGTTTTAAACAGAGAGAGGGAGAGAATCTGTATCAAGCCTAGGAAAGATTCAAATCTATGTTGCGGGATTGTCCTCATCATCACCAATCCAATGATGTGCTGGTGCATACTTTCATAGAGGGTTTGGAACCCCACACAAAAATCTTGCTAGACTCAGCAACTGGGGGACAAGCATTAGAAAAAACTTTTGAGGAGCTGTATACTTTGTTGAACCGTATTTCGCAGGGAAATCTAGAGTGGAATGCGGACTCTTCTAGAGGAGGAACAAGGAAAGCGGCAGGAGTCTTGGAAGTGGATGGTTTTGCAGCTATCGCTGCTCAGATAGTTGCGTTATAGAATCAACTCAATACCCACTTCAGCAATATGAGCATGAATCATTCTCAAGCCCCAGTGAATGTAGTGCAGCAGATTTGGTGTGAAGTGTGCGGCCGTAATGAACACTCAGCTGAGTGTTGTGGTGCGAATCCCGATTCAGTAAACTTTGTTGGTAAAGTACCGAGAAATAATCACCAACAGTATGGCAACAACTACAACTCTAATTTGAGAAGTCACCCAAATTTCTCTTGGGGTAGTAACAACCATCAAGGGCAGAGTTCGAGTCAGGGAGCACAGAGAAATCAAGGAGGGCAGCAGCACTATCAGTCTCAATACAGAAGCAACAATGTACCTCCTCCACCACCATCACCCAATATCGAGGAAATGTTCAAAACAATGATAGCTAACCAAGCTCAATTGCAGGCTGACTATGTGAAATTGGCAGCCGATGTAAAGAACAATCAGTTACCTACAAAGGCATTTGAGTACCAGTTTGGGCAACTAGCTGGAGCTCAGAACACCAGGCCGAGAGGAGGACTTCCAAGTGACAGGTGACCCCAACCCTAAGCAAGTGAATGCAGTGACCACAAGGAGTGGTTTGCAACTCAAGGAGGTGGAACAATAAAGACCACCATAGCAGTCGGGAGCATTGGAGAAGGAGAGGGAACACAATGATGATAGGGGGAAGGAGAAGGAAGCTGAACCAGAACGACCACCACCCCCGTTCCCTCAAAGACTAAGGAAACACAAGGAGGAAGTGTGCTTCAAAAAGTTCAGGGAGGTGCTTAAATAGGTACACATTAATTTGCCTCTTGTTGATGTTTTGCAGGGAGTGCCTAAGTACGTAAAATATATCAAGGACATCGTGGCGAACAAAAGCAGGTTGACGGAGTACGTTACGGTGGCACTTACAGAGGAGTGCACTTCCCGGATACAAAATCGGTTGCCCACAAAGCTCAAAGACCCTGGGAGATTTACAATTCAACTTACAATCGGGCAGAGTATCCGAGCTCGTGGATTATGTGATTTGGGAGCGAGCATTAACTTGATGCCGACATCGGTATTCAAGAAATTGGGGCTAGGCAGTCCTAGACCGACAATAGTGATCTTGCAACTAGCGGATCGTTCTTTGTCCAGACCAGATGGCATTGTGGAGGACGTGTTGGTGCAAGTGGGCTCCCTTATCTTCCCGGTTGACTTCATTGTGCTGGATTTTGAGTCGGATATGAAAGTCCCATTTATTTTTGGACGTCCTTTCTTGGCAACCGGGAAAGCACTGATTGATGTAGTTGCAGGGCAGCTAACCATGCAGGCACACGACAAGGTGGAGGTAATTTATGTGTACAAGGCCTCGAAGCTTCCGGCCGTGTATGAGGAACACTCAGTGATCAATGTGCTTAATCGAGTGAATATTTCTCAGAGTGTTGATTCGCGAGAGCCAGTGGGAAAACCACCGGTGAAGGACCCCCCAAAAGTGGAATTGTGGAAAAAAAGATCAAAGTGCCACGTTCTTAGTCAATGGGCAGCGATGTAAGCACTACTGGGGTGAGGACGGTAGTCGAGAGAAGAAATCCGTCACCCTAGAGGATGATTGAGCTTTAATGATGTCGAGCCGTGATGGTAAACCAGGTGCTGCATGGGAGGCAACCCGTGAAGTTATTCTAATAATTGAGTAGAATTAGTAGAAAAGAAAAAAATAGAAAAATAAAAATAAAAACAAAAATTGTGTTTTATGTTGAAATCTATAAATTCTAACCAATTTATTGTTGTAAGATGAACTTCAGGTTGAACGGAGGGCAAATATGCAAAGAATCGCAAAGGAAAAATCGAGGTGAGAAAAATAATAAAAAGTGGCAAAATAGTGAGCCTGCGCGATGCCTCCGCGTTACCCTCCCTGACACATTTAAGGTGTGTTGGAATTTTTTTACAAATTCCAGAACCCCTGCGCGATAGCTTCGTGTCACGGAGGGTGTGCTCCGTGTCACCCTCCGTGACACGTTGAAGTGTTATTCACGACGGGTCACACCGGGTCGCCGGGTGACCCGCGCGAAAAACCTTTTTTTTAACCCCGAAAACACCCAAATGTTTCCCATTTTTCACTCCCCTCTGTGACAAACACCCCAAAATCGCCCCCCCCCAATGTGACATGGACCTAGGATCAAATCTTCTTCAACTTTTCTTGAAGTTCAACGAATTAAAGGTACGTTCTTGAACTTAACCTCAATTTTGGCCGAAATTTTCAATTTTTTAGCATGTGAGGTAACTAAAGCTTGGCCTAAGTGTAAATTGAGCATGAATTCATTTAAGTTATTGTTGATTGATGTTCGTAGTATCATTATGATTGTATGAACTCGATAAATATATGTTTGATTGAATTTGTGCGAAATTGGTAGCTGGGTTGGAATTTGAATACGAAGAAGCTAAATTTGGTTGAAAATTTGAAAATGGTTGGGTTGTTCATGTTGGGTGATGTAAATGATGTTGTGAATATGCATGAATATGCTAAATAAATAAGGGAATTTTTGGGAAAATGAAATTGGTGAATTGTATAGGTTGTTGTTGTTGAGAAAAAGTTTGGCTAAGTGCTAGGTGATGTAATGAAACCGATGGTGAAATTGTGATTAGTTGTACGAAGTCTGAGTAGTACTTAGTCATTATCCCATCGACTTATCTGAATGCACGAGGCATGTTGGTTGACAAAAATTGGAATGGAATGATTGTCTTGCCGAATTGTTTTCATTGTGGCTAAAGACTAAGTGTGGGGTGGCCTAGCTTAACCCAACCTTAGTCGAAGCTAATTTTAATTTAAATAACATTGGTACTGTCTATTTGATTTGACAGCAACAATGGCAAGAAGGAAAGACAAAGGAAAAGGCGCATCTACGTCGAGCGCCAGAAGGAAAAGAATTAGACTGGGAACAGCAATCCCAGCAGCACCAGCGGTTCTGCGCGGCCAACGCCGTCAATACGGAACTCGATGGATGACAGAGGAAGGGAAGAAATGGTACACAAAGCATAAGGAAAGCAAATACTTCCCCAAGGAGCATATTGCAAGGGAGCCGTTGGCACAGGAGTTCCCCAGAATTGTACACCAGATTGACGCTGTCGGGCTGAACATCATTTTTGAAGAGCCCAAGTAGTGCAATCTCCACTTGATTCGGGAATACTATGCCAACTGGGACCCGACACTCCGAAGTCACACTATAAAAATAAGGGGGCAGGTAGTCACTTTTGAGCCCCATCACCTTAAAAGATGCAAGTATGTTCAGTGTTGAAGCATGCAAGTGTATAACTTTGTGTGAGACACTTAGGTTCTTGAATATGACTCAATATGATTGAAGCTTAATTTTGAATTATTGTGATTAGCTGAGTAAGAGTCTGTTGAATGTGTCTTGATTTGAGCATGTGCCATGAGTGTAAGGTTTTTGAGTATTCTGTGCTATTGTGGAATGTCTAGAACTTGCCTTGTGTGTATATAAAACGAAATGAATGATGAGAATTGTAGGAAATGATTTAGGCATTTCTTTGAAGGAACCTAAATGTTATCCCTCATTTTACCTACCTTGAATAGTTAATCCTAGTTAGCCCCATTGAGCCTTGAGCCTATTCTTTGATAGCTGCAACATAAGATTAATCCTTTTTCTTTCATTAGCCTTGAATTTGATCCAAAACTCCTAAGCGCTTAAGTGAATAATCCGAAAGAGTAAAGGAGTGAGAAAAAAATGAAAAATAAGGAAAAATGGAAGTTGTGAAAGTTGAGAAAGGTCAAGGGTGCACTTGTTTGAATATGGTTGAGTATTAGTAGGGAATAAGAAAATAAATTAATGAAAAGTTACTTATAGAACTCCTTACTAATAAGACAAAAGTGCCTAAAGAAAGGGGGAGCAAAAGAGGAAAAAGAAAGCTGAAAGGAGAAAAAGGTGAAGTAAGGGAAGGGAAGTTAGTGATGAGGGCGTGATATATTAAAAGCGCTTAGGGCAGATAGTCACTATTACTGGCCATAATAGTACCAACCCGTCCCTTTGCTACATTACAACCTAAGAAGTCCTACTTGATCTTACATTCATACATCCTCAAATTAGTGGAATAAAACACTAAGGGCAAGCTTATGGGTCATTACATGATGCATGTGAATTCTTTGTGAGAGTGAGTGTAATTCTATTCATGTACCCACACATGTTGTGATTTTAAAAAGTTTTTGCGTGTGAAAATAGGTAACTCTAATTCCGTGAGGGCACATGTTGAATGAAGGATATAATTCATGTGGGATTTCTTAATCAGTTGATTTGCATGAGTTTTCTAAGATTGATAGTCGCTTCTTTGAAGGTTAATAATGCATTTGAGGAACTAATTCATGATTTGGTGAAGTGGAGGAATGGAATCAAGAGCAAAACATGAAAGTCAACAAGAAAACATGCAATAACTGGCACCCTGCGCGATAGGGGCCATGGCACGCTGCCAACGCGGAAACACTTGGCCAAAAATTGCATTTTTTGGTGCATTCCAGTGAGGGTACGCGTTACCTCCATGTCACGGAGGTCAAGTAGGGTGTTCAGCTCCGTGACACGTTGCCGTTCCACCACAGGCCAAATTTTGCATTTTTTCAGCATAGTATAAATTGAACCCTTAGCTCCTAAAATCAGAGGGTCACGATTTTATTATGAAAATTCACCTAGGAGTGAAGGGAGAAGTGGGAGAACTCACCTAGGGTTCATCAATTTCATCTTCTCATCTACCAATTCTTGTAAGTATGTTACTTTAACAATGTTTTCTTGTAATTTTACGAACTTGAATGGCTAGAACCCTTCCTCTAGGGTTGAAGCCATGAGTTATGAGTGTGTTTTTACAAATTTGCTTTGGAATTAAGTTATTGATTGTTGTTTTGTCTTGCATTCTTAATTATGGTTGTTTTTATGATTGATCACCATGAAAACACACATGTTAAACTTAGGCAAATGCTTGAGAAAGCAAACCTAGGGAAGAACATAAGAATGTAGGAAGCAAGTTCTCATCTTTTGATAAGATTTTGTGGTTAGGATAGAAATATACCTAATACCTTGCTTGGTTGATAAAATGGGAAGAGAGAAAGACACCGGCTTAGATTTGTCACTCCACCAGTCACAGAAGTAGTTGTGAAGCTAAGTTTGGTTAAATGGTTGGAGGTACAAAAGTACCCTAATCAATGGCATAACCCCATAAACCACATCCATGTAGTTAATTATCCACGAACTAGAATTAGAATCCTTGCTCACAATGATGCATTGAGGCTAGTTTGTCGTGTTTAGAGGTTCGAAAGACCATGAACATGCAATTCTAATTATGTGAGACGACAATCGATAGGTTCATATTTAAACCATTGCAAATCGTAGTATCGCATGATTATCTGTTTTTAACTCTATGTTGCTCCTAGAGTGAATTCAGAATACTTCGTTGACCATATTAAGACTTAATTAAACCTTCTCGAAAACCTCTAGAATCAACACTTGCGAAAGTTAATATCACACTTGAACTTGATAGTTAGCTGAACAGGCCAAATTTTGCATTTTTTTAGCATAGTATAAATTGAACCCTTAGCTCCTAAAATCAGAGGGTCATGATTTTATTATGAAAAACGACCTAGGAGTGAAGGGAGAAGTGGGAGAACTCACCTAGGGTTCATCAATTTCATCTTCTCATCTACCAATTCTTGTAAGTATGTTACTTTAATAATGTTTTCTTGTAATTTTACGAACTTGAATGGCTAGAACCCTTCCTCTAGGGTTGAAGCCATGAGTTATGAATGTGTTTTTACAAATTTGCTTTGGAATTAAGTTATTGATTGTTGTTTTGTCTTGCATTCTAAATTATGGTTGTTTTTATGATTGATCACCATAAAAACACACATACTTAGGCAAATGCTGGAGAAAGCAAACCTAGGGAAGAACATAAGAATGTAGGAAGCAAGTTCTTATCTTTTGATAAGATTTTGTGGTTAGGATAGAAATATACCTAATACCTTGCTTGGTTGATAAAATGGGAAGAGAGAAAGACACCGACTTATATTTGTCACTCCACCACTCGCAGAAGTAGTTGTGAAGCTAAGTTTTGTTAAATGGTTGGAGGTACGAAAGTACCCTAATCAATGGCATAACCCCATAAACCACATCCACGTAGTTAATTACCCACGAACTAGAATTAGCATCCTCGCTCACAATGATGCATTGAGGCTAGTTTGTCGTGTTTAGAGGCTCGAAAGACCATGAACATGCAATTCTAGTTATTTTAGACGACAATCGATAGGTTCATACTTAAACCATTGCAAATCGTAGTATCACATGATTATCTAGTTTTAACTCTATGTTACTCCTAGAGTGAATTCAGAATATTTCGTTGACCATATTTAATCTTAATTAAACCTTCTCGAGAACCTCTAGAATAAACACTTGCGAAAGTTAATATCACACTTGAACTTGATAGTTAGCTGAATTGGTCCAGTCCCTATGGGTTCGACATCCGGCTCTTAAAAAGGGCCACTATATTACTTGTATGACCCGTACACTTGCGGGGCGCATCAAGTTTTTGGCGCCGTTGCCGGGGACTCGACGAAGTTTTGATAATTTATCTGTTTTTGTGTGATTTTTAAATTTTCTTAAGTGTTGAGAAACTTGGTCTTAGTATGACTTATTGCAGGTGATAGGTTGTCTTGCCAAGATGGCTAAGAATAGAGAGCTTGTAGAACCGTTGCTTGAACCTGAACGTCAACTCCATTTGTAAAGGAGAGTAGCTCTTGAGCAAAAGTTGAAAAGACTTCAAAAGGTACAACAACAAGCACCCACAGGACAAGCGCAATTGTCACTGGAAGCAATGGCAGCCAGACCAGTTCGCGATGTGGCAATCCCACAAGCGACTAATGTGAACGCTAGTATCCGTAAACAGGAGCCTGGAGCGAACTTTGAATTGAAGCAGAACATGGTGCAGCTGTTACATTCTAGTGGTCAATTCACTGGGATGGCACATGAGGACCCGCAACAGCACTTACAGAGCTTTCTAGAGATTAGTGACACGTTTGTCCCCACCGGCGCGTCCACAGATTATGTCTGACTGACCCTCTTCCCATTTTCACTATTGGGAGAGGCGAAAAAGTGGTTGAAGGTTAAGCCACCAAACTCCATAACTTCGTGGAACGACTTGGCTAAGAAGTTCCTCATCGGATTCTTTCCTTCAGGTAAAACTGCAAAGTTGCAAAGTGAAATATTCAGTTTCAAGCAGAAGCCTAATGAGAACTTGTATATGGCTTGGGAAAGATTCAAGTCATTATAGATAGACTGCCCCCATCACCAACAATCAAATGAAGTGCTAGCCCATACCTTTGTAGAAAGTCTAGACCCACACACAAAACTATTACTAGACTCTGCATCTGGTGGGGAAGCCTTGGAGAAGACGTATGATGAGTTGTACACTTTGTTGAACAGAATCGCTCAAGGAAATCCAGAGTGGCACAGCGAGTCATCGAGAGGGGCAGGAAAGAGATCAGGGTTGATAGAGGTTGATGGATTGAATGCCTTGGCAGCACAGTTAGCTTCGTTCCAGCATCAGATGATGACTCAGTTCAATAAACTGAGTATGAACCAACACTAGGGCCACGTTAACGCAATTCAGCAAGCTTCGAGTTGGTGCGAAATTTGTGGTAATACTGGGCACAATGCAGAATCTTATGGAGCCAATCCGGAATCAGTCAATTTTGTTGGAAATGTGCATAGGAACAATCAAAATTTTGGGAATAACTCCAACAGAAATTGGCAGGGCCACCCAAATTTTTCTTGGGGTGAAAACCAAAAGCAGAGTTATATGCACCCTCAACAATAGCAGTATTAGTAGAATAGGCAGAATGATGGGCAATTGAGCAGCAGCATTGAGGAAACATTCCATAAAATCATAGAGACCCAGACTTAATTAGTGGAAAATCAGGCGAGGATGGCAACAGACTTAAAGAATCAGCAAGTGGCCACCCGCAATCTTGAAAAACAAGTGGGTCAGATAGCAGCTGCTCAAAACATAAGATCGCAAGGGGGATTGCAAAGTGACACATATCCTAACCCCCATCAGATCAATGCCATCAATCTGAGAAGCGGCAAGCAATTAGCTGATGCAGTGCCAAAAGAGTTGAGAAAGGAGGTGCAGCCGGAGTTGGTTAGACCAGAACCATCCATCAACATGGGAGATAATCAGAGTGCTGGGCAACAAAATGTGCAACTTTCATTACAGCCAGCACAAAGACCACCACCACCATTCCCTCAGAAATTTAAAAAGAGCAAGGAGGAGGAATGCTTCAAAAAGTTATTTGAGAGCTTCAAAGAACTTCACATAAATTTGCCTCTTATTGTTGTTTTACAGGGAATGCCCAAGTATGCTAAATACTTGAAAGACGTGATGGGGAAAAAAGTTATATTGGAGGATGTCCAGACGGTAGCACTGACTGAGGAGTGCAGTCACAAGGTATTGAGCAAGATTCCGAAAAAGCTCAAAGACCCAGGGAGTTTTACCCTCCCCATACAAATTGGTAAAGCTGAGGTGCTACGAGCTTTGTGTGATTTAGGGGAAGCAGTTAATCTAATGCCCCTATCTAAGTGTGACTTGTCATAATGTAGGAACTTGATGAGGGGATTTTGCTGTGATTTCTTATTGAAATTGTAAGTGATACTTGGTGATGTTAATTTTTGTCCCTAAGTGTGTGTTACCTGAGTGATTTGGTAAAATATGTGAATGATGAAACTGATGAGCTGAAGAACTGGAAAAGTGCAGCATCGTGAAGCTACTGCCTATGTAGTCCACTATAGTGGAACCCTTCCCACTGTAGTGAGACCACTGCAGCGAATGACCTAATCCAATGAGCAGGTCGACTGTTCCCTGAGTAGAGGTAGTGTGTCTAAAAACATTTTATATGTTCTTTTTATGTTCAAACCTGTTCTTGTATTGATATTACTGCATGTATTTTTTATTATTTAGGGTCAGCCGTTGATGCCTACCAGTACCATATTTTGTGTTGACCTTATGCCTGTACTTCTTTTCGGAGTGCCGAACTTGATCCAGGAAGTTCCTCATGTCCTCACCTATAAAGCAGCAGCGAAGTTTGAGAGATGAGCAGATCAAGGAAGAAATAGGGCTCTCCCGACGAGGATGTCTTTCTTTTTCTAGACATTTGATTTTTCTTTTATCATCTAGACTTAACACTTCTCAAATGTGTAAGGAGACATCTGGTGCAATGACAATCAGGTCTTGGGTTTTGGTTTGAAGTTTGATTTAAGTCATTTTCTCTTGATAATTAATTTAGTTCATTTTATTTTTGTTAAAGTTTTCTTATAAATGATCAATTTCAGGTTAACATTCCACAGATGGTGCCCCAGGTTAGGACATGGCAGGTAGATTATTCCTCACCCAACTTCTTGGGTTTCGGCCCCAGCTAGGAAGGGAGGTAGTGCATTCAATCGGGATCATTGTAAAACCCCAAAAGTTCCTAAGGTCGGACCCCAAACGTAAGGAAAAGAACCCAGTGGGAATGTGAATATTTTTACCATAGAACAAGTCCTGGCACGACTCGTCCAGTGACTAATGAGTCATGGTCAGACTCATGGCTTGAAGTAGTGGATTTTTATCCAGGAGCCCAGGGGTAACGACCCACATAATGAGTCATTGGGTCAACTGACGAGTCCTTGTAATGATTCATCGTGTGGAAGCTTATCGTAAATGTTTAGTGGTAACGACAGACACAATGAGTTGTTAGGTCAATAAATGACTCATTGTTCTGTTTGTTGGAAGAATCTCGATAAAAGTTAGCCCAACGCAGTGCTAATGACGAGAGGAGGGGATGAGTCATTAGGTCAAGTAAAGACTCATCATGACTAGCTATGGGGGTGAAAGGAGAAAGTTTTGTTCAGTGACTGCGGAAGATATCATGAGTCTTTAGGTCTCCTGACGACTCATGAATTCAGTCATCGCCCATGCGAGAGAATTTTGGGGATTTTCCAGATGTGGCCACGACTTTGCACCACGAGTCGTTCCCAACCGCACGACTCATGGAGTGCCTCATCGGGACTGGCTATAGGGATTTTTTTTGAGATACTCCAATGGTATTTTCATAAAATCCTATGCTTTTAATTCCTGAAATATGTCATTTTGGGGTTATATTCAGGGGATTTAGAGAGGTAATCGATGTTCTCTCTTCATTCCTCTCATTCTGTCAAGCTCAGTACATAGAAACCTCAGACAGGAGACTTAGAGTAAGATAAAGGGTTTCATGTTTTCTCCCTAGTTTCTCCAGGTCCATTCCAGGAAATTCGACTCTAGGTATATGGGAATTCAACAAGGAAATTGATCTTCCCTTGTGTCTTAAATCCCCCCCTGAATTTCCTTATAAGTTCTAGTTCTAAAGATTCAAATTAGAGTAAATTTTCAGTTAAATGCTGATTAATTCTTGTGGTTCATAGTTCATATGAAATTCTTTCTATGTTTCTAGTTCAAAATGGACTTGTTACTATTTTCTTCATGTGATATTATTTTTTCCCTAGTTCTGTGATTGCAATAAAATTGGGTCTTGCTTACTTGACTTGATATAATTGTTTCACGACTCTAATAGTTCTTGAATTTCCATGCTATTACCATCATGTGAGTTCACAGTTAATTTGTATGCTAGTTCAGTGTCAGTCAGTAATTAGCATTTTCAGTATCCTTCTGTACGTGAGCTGATTAGTTTGACGATGGTCAATTCTTGATGAGTTAATAAATACTCACTAGCTTCAGTTATCAGATTGTTCTAAAGACAGTTATGACGCTTTCAGATAAACAGCTCTAGCTAGTCTTAGAACACCAATTTCCAGTTATCAGGTCCTATAGTCTCTCAACTTCAAGATAAGTATTCTTGACTTAGTCTAGGGCATTAGTTTCGAGCTATCAATTTATTAGTAAATTTAGGACTATCCAGTGGGAGTATGAATTAGTATTGAGCGGACCAAGGTTCCAGCACACTCGAGTTCCCAGAACTACATTGCCACCGTAGGTCATTATCTGAATGGGACTAGACTTTTGATCACCCAGCTTATCCACTATATCCTGGCAAGGTACATTGGACGTTTACTAATAGGGTGTATATATTGCACTCCACATCAAGCTCACATGGTTATATATCAGTTATAGACTCTCCCACTTATCAGTAAAGTACATTTCAGCTCAATCTCAATTTAGTTCGACTCAGTCACTCAGTTCGAAGGCATGTTTATGACTATCAGTTAGGGTCTTTATTGACCTTATCGCAGTTATAGCTCAGGTTCTATCAGTGTTTAGTATCAGTTGGTCATTTCATTTTATTTTAGTTTAGTTGCTTATTTTCACATTTTAGGTATTTCTCACTTACTTAGTACATTCAAAGTATTGATACATACTTTCTATGTTGTATCATATTATGATATAGGCGTAGGCTCATAATCTATGCATCATCAGTAGTTCCCTCCGATCATTTCAGCAGCAGCGTTATTTGGTGAGTCCTCATCTTTCGAGGATGATGGTTATTTATTCAGTTAGTTCATTATTCAGTTAGACTTTAGATTTACCTGGGGTCTTGTCACAACAACTCATCAGTTAGTAGTGGGCTTTCAGACAGAATTGTTCAGTATCTTTTCAGCTTTGTTTACTCTTTTCAAATAGTATTACTTGGATAATTGTTTTTACACAACTTCCGTGTCACGCCCCACCTTGGGAAGTGTAACTGGCACCTAGTGCCACAATGAAACCTGGGCTGACCTAGATAAGCATATGTACCTCTGGTGCCTGCCAACAACTCAAAATCAAGAAAAAAACAACTATATCTTAGTTGTAAATGCAGGATCGGGTCGACAAGGCCACACAACAAACTTGCATAAAAATAACTAACTTAATAGTCCCTATAATAAAAAGGATCCTATGCGGGCCGACAAGACCACCATGTTATCTAAGTCATAATAAAAGAAAGACAGGCTGCTAATAGATAGCTAAACTAGGCCCTACGTGACCACCATGTTATCTATATAAACTATCACCGACAAGACTGCTAATAGATAGCAAAACTAGGCCCTACGTGACCAACATACAAAACATAACATACATAGACCCCAAATGGCCAACAATGAACAACCAGCTAGGAACTATAGACTGTAGTATTTAAGCCTCTAAGAGTGAAATATTGGTCAAGATAGGGCGCCGGCCTACCCAAAATCTGTATAATAAAGGATGGGACAACATCTACTATCTAGAAACTCCGAATGAAAAGAAAAGATCAGTCTACTAACCCTGAATAGCTGCTAAAGGAGGTCCTAAAACCTGTCTGTCTAAACCTGAAGGCAAGTATGTAGCGCCCTATGTATGGGTGTTAGTACAATATGTACTGAGTATATAATGTAAGAATAATAACTGCATAGAAGCTGATAAAGAACTAAAAGTAATTAGTGAAAAGGGGAAGAAGTTAACCTGTATGCTTTCATAACCATAGCCTGCATCTAGTAGACAACTATACAAAAAAGAGCTTAAGTTGTATTATTCTACATTCATAAGTTACATCTAGCAGCAAGTATACAAACAGGAACCTAACCTGGACCACATAAGACTGGAAGGTACAATCAACACATAGATAACCTACCTAGGCCCCATAAGCCCCGACAAGTGCCAACAAGTCTATATACCTCTATTACTTTCCCTAAGGACTTTCAAGTGACTATAACTAAACATACCTAGCCTCTTCAGACTATACTGAAGCCTTATGTGTTTCAGTAACTGAATTAGGGCCTTTTGGGCTCCTCTGACTACACCTCGAGCACATAACGCTCTACGAAGGGTCTGTGGTGCCACTATGGCATAAAAGAAGTCCATAAGTGATTAGACTTCAATACAGCCCCATGGGCTTCACTTTAGTCCTTTCAGATAATATATAGCTCCGTAAGCAATTCAATAGATCCGTAACCAATACAACATCATAGCTTAATAAGCAATCTATATCTCTATAAGCGTCAGTAGCATCATAGCTCCGTAAGTCGTATATAGCTTTGTAAGTAGTTTGTACAACTAGCAGCCTTTAAGCTGTTCATGGAGAGAGGCAATACGAAATGCGATTGACCCTTTCCCGAGTCATTACGCTACAATCTTCAAACTAATCAACCAAAAGTAAAACCTAGTCCTATAGGCCTAATACTACCATTATTTGCCCCTAAAATAGTCTATATAGCTGCCAACAGGCACATCCCATGTGCCTACACTTGACCAGAGAGTCTTGGCAGCAATGAAGACCTTAGTCGGCTTAGACGGAAAGGGACGATATCCAATGTGACCATATCAATACTCTGAAGGTCATGCTAGGACAATAGCAGCTCATTGCGAATAGCAAGGTCATAGTCAACCGTATATATAGTTCCTTCCCTTAGAATGACTGTAGGGTTGATACTAATAGGGAATGTTCCTAAGCAGTCAGCCCAAACCTCCCGTGGGCCGCTTACTTTAATTTAGCCTGAAGATTATACAGTGACACTATGGTTCTAGTACCCTAGACATCAACTTGGTCTGTCCAGATTACATATGGCTTTTTTGAGCGATTCATAGCCTCGTAGGCAGGTCTATCTGGATTAATCCCTCCATGGCAACACGTACATGAGCGTTTGGAAGAGTAGCTCGGGGCGTTTGCCCCATGTCAAACCACTAACAAGGTTCCCCCTTAGGGTGTCAGCTAGTCTATCAGACTTCTAACAATTTGGATGCTTTCCTGAGCAACCTATATGACAAGCATTATGTTGGCTGAAGCTAACGGTCACCGATAGTAGCCAATCATATGGCAAGTTGTCGCTTAGTTCATTAGGAAACCCTGGTGCCATTAACTCAAAGGCAAGACAACCCTATCAAGATTCGAGCCCTGGAGGCGTCAAGGTGCACCAACAGCCTGTGATGAGCTTTACTGTCTATATAGGCGTCAACCAGAAATTTATATTGCCCAACTATGCCTTATGCTATCCAACCCTACAAAATTAGGCCCAACAGCTAACTACAAGCTTCTAAGGCCTTGGTACGACATAAAGACATCAAAATCCCTTTAAATTGTAAATCAAATGAACAGGGAAATATCTATGAGGCTTCTAGCATTTGTCACACTGTGTATATTTTTTTCCCAATGAGGAATACTATAATACAATCTCAATTCATCTTGTAGCAGCTAAATACAACATATATAACCATTATCTATTGTTAACAGCTAATCACAACATATATCACAATTATATATTGGTAGCGGCTAATCAAAACATACGTACTTGCATCTTACTTAAAAAAATCATAGGTTGTATCAACTATACGACAAGAATAACATGCCAGAGAGGTTAATCTTAACATACCTCAATTGTTGATTTCTGCTCGCCCAATCCTGTTCCATCCTAGAACCAGCAATTCCTCCAACTCATAACATTTGCGTCGATGTAGTAATTTGTCTTATCACTTGTAGACGATTAGGACTTGATTAGAAGTGATTTCTAAAACTTCTACTTAGCAGCACTCCGACAATCGAAGCTTGATTTCAAGAAATAACTCCATAGATGCATTCCTCGCTTGGAATTAGTTAGCCAGGATGAAAGTGCATTTGAATGGAGTTTAACAGTGTAATCTTGCTTGAATTTTATGGAAAATTAAAGGGGGACTTCATACTGCTGAGGGTATATTTATAGTAAATGTTTTATATGAATTACATTCACACACTTAACCTATATATACTTGAGGCAGTGGCAGAGGGACGCGGCGGGCTGCCCATCATTCTAGGCCATGGGCGCGATGCGCCGGCCATGGCGCAGGGGCAGGCTGCACGTAGCTGAATAATATAGTTCTACCATATATCTAAATAATTGATCCTAATAGTAATAATGCAACACCCAAGATCCATCTTGCCTTAACTAAAATTGTCCATGTCTATATACTATCGTCGTAGAGCTTGGAATAACGGGGGATATCTAGACCTCGCGTCATCCTTAGCTTCCTAATTCATTTCTTCTACATTTTTGTTCCTCCATAAGACTCTAATAGGCAATATCCTCGGTTCTCAAGATAGACCTTATGGACCTAATAATCTAGTATAACTATTGGAGTCTCTGCATGGGATTGTTCTTCTATAAGTTGAGCATCCTCAAATGGGACAACCTGAGAAGGGTCTCCTACCTATGATGAACGGATCCTAGCCCTAAAGGCAACTTTAACTCATAGGCCACTTGGGCGATCTTCCGGAGGATCCAATATAGCCTAGTGAATCTAGGGCTGGACTTGACCTTCTCGTCGAATCTCATAATGCCCAACTTTAAGGATACTTATTCATCACATCAATATCCAAGTGCCTACATCACACATTGAAATAGGACTTCTGACGGGTTTAACCTCCCTTTCTAATTGGTGCATCATGCCAGGTCCAATTAACCTTGATTCACTCACTTAGAACCATCCTATGGGAAACCAGCATTCCTGTTCACATAGAACACCATTAGACGCCATCTTGAAGATAGAATGGTAACTATTATTATATACAAACTCCATAAAAGGTCGATGATTATCTAATCTTCCTTTGAGATTAGCACTCATGCCCGTACATATCTTTGAGCGTCTCAAATGTGCACTCAACTTGACAATATATCTAGGGATGAGAAGCAGTACTCACGTTAACCTCACGTTAACCATGCCCCTCTAATAGAAATGATAGACACTAGGACACCATGTAGCTAGACTATCTCTTTAATATATATACAGTGAGAATAATCTTCAGCTAGACACGTAGCTCTGACTAGAAAGAAATGGGTTGATGTCATTAGCCTTTGAACAATGACCTATGTAGGGTCAAATTTACACTTGGTACAAGGTAAACTTGTAACGAAATTCATATTGACAGCTTCCCACTTTTACGCAGGCATGACTATCTCCTTAATTAGCCCTCCATATTTCTGATGTTCAGCCTCTACTTGTTGGCAATTGGATTGTTGTGCTACAACTCAACAATATCTTTCTTCTTCTCTTACCACCAATAGATCTCTTTATCACCGGATGCGTTTTCGTCGAACCCCGGGGTGGAGAGGATAACAGACATAATGTACCTTTGCTACAGTATACCAGTGAAGCCTTTCCACACATGGAATGCAGGGTTGACCTTTGGGTCTCAAGACTCTACTCCTTACTATCTCAAAGGTTGATGACTCCTGCTGGGCTTTTACTCTGAGCTATACTAGGCTAGGGTCTTCATACCGTCACTCCTTTGCCTCCACAACTAGAGATGATATTACAGTATTCTAGGTTGCAAGGTCACTATCCTTTAATTTTCAGCCTGATGTTTATTTCTCGACATTTAGCGAAAACTCCAAGCTCTATCTACCCGCTACAGCCTAGTGGTGGTTTTGTTCTCCTCCAAAGCTCAAGGTTCATGTCTTGCCCATATTTCTATTAGTTTAAATTTGGGGTTCATTCCCCATGCACCATACTGAAAAGGATATTACTAGCTAAGTCTACTAATCTATGTCATTCTGACCGAACTTAGGCCAGTTCCCAATATATAATCTCTCTTTCCCTCAACATTATAAATTGAGGGCCACCACTATTATTCTCCAAGTATTCTCTACCAGCATCAACATATTGTGGTACGATTAATCAATTTCCAACCTGAGCTTTACTATTACTGGGATTCATATCGCTTATGGACACTCACATGTGCTTGGCTGCTCCTAGCAATCTTACTTGTCATCCTGATTTTTGCTATAGTGAAGGTCTAGGTGGCTTATTTAAGTACTAGGGGTCTTGACCACTCTTCTATGACACCCCCCAGAAATCAATGGGTCTAGCCCTCTTTTACTATTTACTCTTGGCAACATAGCGTCAATACTTACACGCTCTTCTATACTAAGGAAAGGATCGGAGGCGAGAAATAACCATACCATCATACAGTCGGGCTAAGGTATGAAACTCAACAAACTCCAAAGGGCTGGAGGTGAGAATCTCGCAATTTCACAACCTTTCGTACCTTGTAATCCAGCGTTAACTATTACCCCTGTCTAATGCCGAGTAGCTACTAACTAGGCCAATATATATATATTATGCTCTTAACCTCCTATTCCGAGGGTATAGAAAGAACTGGGAAAGGCCCTGGCATGTCTGTTACCTTGTGAGGTTGATGGTGCCCCGGGAGGATGCTGGGGAGGTTGAAAAGATGTCCCTTTTTGCCCTCAGGCTGGGCTATCCCCTAACTGTGGCACCCCACTGGTACCCTCTCCTGCTACTGTATCTAACTTGCAGATAGCTATAGTTTGTCTTATGTCAAACAATATTCCAGACAGATGTATCAACATAAGCATAGGGACTCAACCGTATACAACTCTACTCTATAGAACGATCTGAAAAGAAGGAGGGGTAACTATACTATCATGCCTCGTAGCTCCCTACTTATAAAATGTGGTGCACAACACATTTATAAACAAGACTCTACTAGACACGACTTGCATACTCCCTAGGATATGACGTGGCTCTGTTAGCAAGTTTGTCACATCTCACCTTGGGAGGCGTAAATGCCACCTAGTGCCATACTGGAACCTAGGCTAACCTAGCTGGGCATATGCACCTCTAGTACCTGCTAGAAACTCAAAATCAAGAAAATAAAAGCTATATCTCAGTAGTAAACACAGCCTCAACCCGACTAGGCCACACAACAAACCTACATAAAAACAGCCAGCAGTCACAATAATAAAAAGGATCCTATGCATGCCGACAAGACCACCATATTGTCTAAGTCATAATAAAATAATGAAAAGCAGTTCTATAAAACAATCGCTTAAAAGGCTGCTAACAAATAGCTAAACTAGGCCCCACACAGCTAACATACAAAACATAACAGACATAGGCTCCATATGGCCAACAATGAACAATTAGCTAGGAACTACACACTGTAGTCTACAAGCCTCTACGAATGAAATATTGGTCGGGACAGGGGCCCTGCCTACTAAAAATCTATATAATAAAGGATGCGCAAATCTCTATTATCTGGAAACTCCGAATGAAAGGAGCTGACAAGTCTGCTAACTCAGAATAGCTGCTAAAGGAGGTCCTAAAACCCGTTTGTCTAAACCTGAAGGCAAGTATACAGCACCCCATGTATGGACGCCATTACAATATGTGTTGAGTATGCAAGTCAATAATAATAACTACATAGAAGATGATAAAGACCTGAAAGTAATCGTCAAAAAGGGGCAGAAGTTAACAAGTATGCTTTCATAACCATAGCCTACATCTAGTAGACAATGATATAAAAAGGAGCTTAAGCTATACGATTATACATTCATAAGTTACATCTAGCAGCAAGTATATAAACAATAACCTAACTTGGCCCCATAAGCTTGGAAGGTACAATCAACATAGAGATAACCTACATGGGCCCCCATAAGCCCCCGCAAGTGTCAATTAGTCTATATACCCCTATTGGCATTCCTAAGGCCCTGCAAGTAACTATAACTGAACATACTTGGTCTCTTGAGACTATACCAGAGCCTTTTGGCCTCCTGTAACTAAGTTAGGGCCTTTCAGGCTCCTGTGATTGCACCCTGAGCACATAAGGCACTACGAAAGGTCTATTGTGCCACTACTGCATAGAAGAAGTCCATAAGTGAATAGACTTCAGCATGGCACTGAGGCTTCACTTTAGTCCTTTCAAACAATATATTGCTCCGTAAGCGATTTAGTAGCTTTGTAAGCAATTCAACATTGTAGCTCTGTAAGTAATCTATAGCTCTGTAAGCGTCAGTAGCATCGTGCCTTCGTAAGCTATTTATAGCTCCATAAGAAGTTCATACAACTAGCAGCCTCTTAGCTATTCATTGTGAGAGGCAATACGATATATGGTTGACCTTAGCCAGTGTCATTATACTACAATCTTAAATCTAATTACCCGAAAGGCATACCTTGCCATATAAGACCAATGCAACCGCTATTTGCCCCTAAAATAGTCTATATAACTACCAACAGGCACACCCCATGTGTCTACACCTGACCAGAGGGTTCTAGCAGCGATGACAACCTCAGTCGGCTTAGACGGAAAGGGACGATGTCCAGGGTGATTTAAGCAATACTCTGAAGGTCATGCTAGGAAAGTAGCAGCTCATTGCAAACAACAAGGTTGTAGTCAACCATCTATATAGTTCCTTCGCTTAGAATAGCTGTAGGGCCACTACTAACCGGACATGTTCCTAAGCAGTCAACCGTAACTTCCCGCAGGTAGCTTACTCTAATTCTTAGCCTGAAGATAATATTGCGACACTGTGGTTCTAGTACCCTAAACATCAACTTGGTCTGTACAGATACATATGGCTCCTCTAAGTGATTCATAGCCTCGTAGGGGGGTATATCTAGATTTACCCCTCTGCGATGACACGTACATGGGCATTTGTAAGAGTAGTATGGGGTGTTGGCCCCACATCTAACCACTAACAAGGTTCCCCCCTTAGGGTGCCAGCTAGTCTATTGGACTTCTAACAATTGGGATGGTTTCCTGAGTGACATATACACAAGCATTAGTCAGGTGAAGCTAACGATCACCGACAGTAGCCAATCATATGGCAAGTTGTCGCTCAGTTCATTAGGCAACCCTGGTTCCATAAACACGAAGGTAAGACCACCCTATCAATATTCGGGCCCTAGAGGCGTCAATGTGCACCGATGGTCTTGGACAAGCTTTACTATCTATATAGGCATCAACCAGAAATTTATATCGCCTAGTTGCACTCTATGCTCTCCAACCCTACCAAATTAGGCCCAACAGCTAACTATATGCTTCCAAGGCCTTAGTACAATAGCGATACATCATAATTCCTTTAAATTGTAAACAAATGAACAGGGGAATCTCTATGATTCTCCTAGCATTTGTCATACTGTGTATTTTTCTTACCAACGGGGAATACTATAATACAATCTCAATTCATCTCGTAGTAGCTAAACACAACATATATAACCATTATCTACTGGTAGCAGCTAATCACAACATACATAACCATTATATATTGGTAGAAGCTAATCACAACAAACATACTTGCATCTTACATACAAATATATAGGTCGTATCAACTATACGACAGGAATAACTTGATGTAGAGGTTAGCCTTAACATACCTCAGTTGCTTATTTTTGGTTTCCCAATCCTTTTCTAGCCTAGAATAAGAAACTCCTCCAACTCATAGCGTTTGCGTCAATGTAGTAACTCTGTTTTATCACTTGTAGATGATTAGGACTTGATTTAAGTGATTTATACAACTTTTACTCAGCGGGACTCCAAAAACCCGAGAAAGATTTCAAAAATAACTTCGTAGATACGTTCCTCATAGGCCTGGAATTAGTTATCCAAGATGAATTTGCATTTGAACGGAGTTTAACGACATAGTCTTTCTGAATTAGATGAAAAATTGAAGGGGGACTTCACACTGTCGAGGGTCTATTTATAGGAAATGTTTTAAGTGAATTACATTTATACACTTAACTTATATATACTTGAGGTTATGGAAGGGGTGTGCTGCTCACTACCCATGGTACTAGTCCACGAGCGCGATGCACCATCCATGGCACAAGGGTAGGCTGCACAGCACAACGCCCACCCTCTAGCCCCGGCCTTCCACTCGCTCGGTACGTGCTCGTGCCCTCACCCTTCGAGCCTTCTCCTGCATGTGTCGTGCTCTTGACAATCTCACAAGAGCACGCACATGTCCCCTAGCCACTAACCATTTATAGGGTGCAACATTCCGCTTATGTTTACTTAATTTACCTGTGTGATGTTAGACCATGGGTTATCTTGGGGTCACTTGTGGCACTAAGTACCGTGTCCCCCCTAGGGTGCACACTCGGGTTGTGACAAACTTAGTATCAGAGCCCTAGTTATAAAGTATCCTAAGATGTTTGAAAGTCATGTAGAGTCCTTTTTATGGGTGTGAAGGGCGCCACACTTATGAGGGGGAGGTTATAAGAAGTTATTAGGAAAACTCCCCTTTTTTCATACTCCTTATCGTGTGTTGATGTTTATTCCCAAGAATGTCCTCCTAACTCTTGCTCTATTCATTTTAGTAAAAATGTCCCTCCAAAGTAAGGAAATGGAAGGAGGGCTAGCAATGCCAACTGACCTACCCCACCAGCTCCAGCAGCCCCTCAGGACGATCAAGTGTCCGTGGTAGAATTTCAAGTGGCGATTCAGCTGTTGGCTCAGACTACGACCAACCAAGTGAACCAGAAGGTGGTTCCTATGAACGTAAATGGGTTAGCATGAGCTGCCAGGGTTCAGGACTTACCCAAATGAACCCTCCATCTTTTCATGGTTCCAAGGTGGGAGAGGACCTGTAGGAGTTTGTGGATGAGGTGCAAAAGATCACCCGAATTATGGGTGTTAGTTCCGTGGAGAGCACTGATCTGGCTGCCTACCAGTTGAAAGGGGTGGATCAGAATTGGTATAACCAGTGGAAGAAAAGGAGGCTAGCAGAAGCAGGATCAGTAGAGTGGGATGATATTACTATGATGTTTCTAGAAAAATTCGTTCCTCGAGAATTGACAGACGCTAAGGTTGTTGAATTAATAAATTTGGGGCAGGGTAACAGAATAGTAGAATAGTCTACATTAGAGTTCACCTCAGTTGTTGAGGTATAATCTAGAGATGGTTGCTGAGCCAAGAGCTCACATGCTCAAATTTGTCAATGGAGTGTTAGATTTGGTACTTAAGGATTGCAAAATTGCAATGCTCATTAAGGACATCCACCTCTCTAGTCTTATAATTCATGCACAACAGATTGAGGTAGAGAAGTTGAAAGATATTGACCGAGAGAACAAGCGGGCTAGAACATGCCAGTCTAATTATGGCCAACAGAGATCCAGTGGCAGTAGTCACCCACAGCAGCAGATGTAGAGATCTACAACATCCACATCGGCCACTACTCCTTCCTTCCGATCTCGCTAGGACCAAAGGGGTGGAGTATCAAGTTCCAAGTCCCAGAGTCACGTTTGCAGCAATCGTTACCCAGCTTGTCCCAAATGTGGCAAGAACCATCTGGGGGAGCGCTGCATGGGAAAGGAGGGTTGATTTTGATATGGACAGTTAGGTCATAGGTTAAACGGGTGTCCGTCAGTGAGACGGGGGAAAACTCAGTCTACCACTTCAGTAACCCCAATAGGCACAACACAGTAGGACAATACTTCAGGTATAGATAGCAGTTAGCACCAAAAGTATTTTTAAGCTTTGTCCTCTCGTCAGGATGAGGAGAGCTCACCAGAAGTGGTTTTGCATCTAGATGTATACGCCCAACTTGATCCAAGAGCCACACTATTAGTTGTTACTCCTTAGGTAGTTGTTTAGTTCAAAATTAGTCTAGAAGTCTTCTTAGAACTATTCTCAGTACCCAAATTAGTGAGTTAGTTAGAGCCAGTAGGGTATATAGAAACTGCCCAGTCTCAATGTTGAGTAAAGTTATCCTAGTTGATTTAGTAGAGCTAGACATGGCTGATTTCGACCTCATTCTTGGCATGGATTAGTTGCATTCCAATTATGCCTTAGGTTATTGTAGAACTAGAGTCGTCAAATTTCAGTTTCCCAATAAGACAATCTTAGAATGGATGGGTAGTGTGTCAGTGCGTAAGGGTCGGTGTATTTCCTAACTTCAGGAAAAGAAGATGATTTTGAAAGGGTGTGTCTATCATCTAGTTCAGTCAAAGACTCTAGCTCCGACCACAACTATTCAGTTCCAGTTGTCAGCAAATTTCCTAATGTGTTTCTCGAAGATCTTCCTGGAGTCCATCTCGAGCGGGAAATAGACTTTGGCATAGACCTTCTTCCAGACACTCAGTCCATCTCTATTCCTCTTTATAGAATGGCTCTAGCTGAGCTTAAGGAGTTGAAGGAACAACTGAAGGACCTTCTAGAAAAGGGTTTCATCAGGCCTAGCATCTCTCCCATGGGGTTCTCTGGTGTTGTTCATGCGGAAGAAAGATGTACTATCAGATTGTGTATCTACTACAATCAATTGAACAAAGTTACCATTAAGAACAAGTATCCCCTACTCAGGATTAATGACTTGTTCAATTAGCTTCAAGGAGCCAGTTGTTTTTCCAAGGTAGATGTCAAGTTGGTATATCATCAGCTTAGGGTCAGGAATGTGACATATTGAAAATAGCCTTCAGATCTCAGTATGGTTACTATGAATTTGTTTTTATCTCATTTGGACTAACCAATACCCCTACAACTATTATGGACCTCATGAATAAGGTATTCAAATAGTATCTACACATGTTCGTCATTGTGTTCATAGATGATATCTTGGTATACTCCAGAAATTAGGAGGATCATTCAAACCATCTGAGGATAGTGTTGCAAACTCTCAAAGACCGACAGTTGTTCGCTAAATTCAGCAAGTGTGAATTTTGGCTGAAGTCTATGGCCTTCCTTGGTCATATGGTCTCAAGTGAGGGTATTTAGGTAGATCCTCAAAAGATAGCAGTGGTGAAAGACTAGCCAAGACCCATATCCCCAACAGATATTAGGAGCTTTCTAGGTCTAGCCAGTTATTATCGATGGTTTGTAGAAGGGTTTTCTTGTATCGCATCTCCTCTAACTAAACTAACTCAGAAAAAGGTGAAGTTTCAGTGGTCAGATGCATGTGAGAAGAGTTTCCAAGAGTTGAAGACTCGACTCACTACAACTCTGGTTTTGTCCTTACCAAAAGAAACAGATGGGTTCATAGTCTATTGTGATGCTTCCCGAGTTGGCCTCAGTTGCATTCTGGTACAACGGGGTAAGGTGATAGCTTATGCCTCAAGACAGCTCAAGGTTCATGAGAAGAACTATCTGACTCATGATCTTGAATTGGCAGCAGTGGTGTTTTCTTTGAAAAAGAACTATCTGACTCATGATCTTTAATTGGCAGCAGTAGTGTTTGCTTTGAAAATATGGAGCATTACCTTTATAGGGTTCACGTGGATGTTTTCATCGACCACAAGAGCCTTCAATACGTGTTCAATCAGAAGGATTTGAACCTTCATCTGAGATGGTGGCTGGAGTTATTGAAAGATTATGATATGTGTGTGTTAAACCATCCAGGCAAAGAAAATGTAGTGGCAGATTCCTTAAGTAGGATTCCCATGGGGAGAGTTGCTCATGTTGATGATAGAATAAAAGAGTTGGGAAAATATATTCACAGGTTAGCTCAGTTGGGAGTGTAGTTTGTGGATTCAGCGAAGGGTGGACTAGTACTGCAGAGTGGGTCAGAATCTTCGTTAGTTGTTGAGGTTAAGTTAAAGAAGGATGAAGATCCCATACTGCTCAAGCTGAAAGAAGAAGTGTTCAGAAAGAAGGTGGAGGCCTTCACCAAAGGGGGAGATGGTGTACTTCTCTACTAGTGAGGACTATGTATTCCAGACGTAGATAACTCGAGGTAGCGAATACTAGCAGAAGCGCAAAACTCTAGATATTCTATCCACCCGGGTGCCACTAAGATGTACCATGACCTGTGGAAAATCTACTAGTGGAACGACATGAAGAGGGACATTGCAGATTTTGTGGCTAAGTGCCCGAACTACCATCAGGTTAAAGTAGAACATCAGATACCTTGGGTTATGACTTACGATATAAGCATACCCACGTGGAAGTGTGAAGAAGTGAATATGGACTTCATTATAGGTTTGCCTTGTACTTGTCAGCAACATGATTCCACTTGGGTGGTAGTAGATCGGATGTCTAAGTTTTCGTACCGGTAAAAACTACAAAATCAGTTGAGGATTATGCTAGGCTATACATCCAGGAGCTAGTCAGATTGCCTGGGGTCTTTTTGTCCATCATTCAGATAGAGGTACTAGTTCACCTCACATTTCTAGAAGTCATTTCAAAAAAGACTTGGTACTCAGGTCAATCTCAGCACAACTTTTCACCCTCAGATAGATGGAAAAGCTGAATCTATACCTTAGAAGACATGCTGAGAGTTTGTGTGATCGACTTCAAGGTGATCTTGGGCACAATTACGTGCCCAAGTGCTATTTTATAACTTAGTTTAGTCTTGTTTGCCTATTTATGCACTTGCATTGTCATGTGATTTTATGTAAATTTGGATATGTACTAACCAACATGATTAGTCCTTGTTTTTGTAGGTTAAAAATGCATTTGAGGATCTAATATATGACGGGTGAAGTGGAGGAATGGAATCAGAAGCAAAACGCAAAAGTCAGCAAGAAAACATGCAAAATACCCACCTGCGCGACAGCACTATGCCACGCCTGGCACAGAGGTGCGACAGTGGTTGTGTCATGCCAGCCATCACACTGTACAAGCAGCGTGCCACGCTGCCATTGGGCAAGAGGCTACCGACGCTCAATTTTTATGCAAATTCCAGAATGTTGCAGCGATACATCTGTGTCACGGAGGTAAATTAGCGTGACCACCTCCGTGCCACGGAGCCATTCCATGACGGGCAAAAATTGTACACTCCCTCTTTACTATAAATAGGACCCTTAGCTTCTAAAATCATTTTGTCACGAAATATTTTCTGAAAACCGTAAAGGAGCAAAGGGAGAAGTAAAGAACTCACCTAGGGTTCACAAAATTTACCTTATCTTTTGTTTACTCTTGTAAGTACATCACTTTAATTATGTTTTTGAGTATTTGTATGAACATGAGTGGCTAAAACCCTTCCTCTAGGGTTGAGGCTAAGTGATATGACTGTAATTGCATGAATTTGTTTTGGTTTGAGTTGTTAATTGTTGTTTTGTCTTACATTCTACATTATGGTTGTTTTTATGCTTGATCACCATGAAAACAAATGCGCTAAGCTTAGAGGAAAGCTTTAAAGAGCAACCCTAGGCAAGAACAAGAGAATGTAGGGAGCAAGTTCTTATCTTTCGATATGATTCGCGGTTAGGATAGAAATTATACCTAATTTTCCTTGCTTGGTTGATAAAACGAGATGATAGCAAGACACCGGCTTTGTCACTCCACCACTCATAGAAGTAGTTGTGAAGCTAAGTTGGATTAAATGATTAGAGGTACCAAAGTACCTAATCAAGAGCATAAACCCCGTAAACCACATCAATGTAGTTGAATTACCCATGGACTAGGATATCACATCCCCGCTCAACGATGTAGTTGTGAGGCTAGTTTGTCATGTTTATAAGCTCGAGAGACCATGAACATCGCATTTTCAACTATGTGAGACAATAATTGATAATATCATACTTGAACCATTGCAAAATGTCGCATTGCATGATTATCCGGCCATAACTCTAGTTGCTTCATATATTGTTTTCAGATTATTTTGTGACCACCCCAAAATTTAATTATAAATTACTGAAAACATCTCTAATCAACACTTGTAAGGTTATCTTACACTTGAACGTGATAATTTGCTTAAACAGTCCAGTCCCTATGGATCCGACATCTGGCTCTTATAAAGGGCCAGTGTATTACGTGTATGACCGCGTACGCTTGGGTGTGCGTTGGAGCGCAACAAGTTTTTGGCGCCATTGCTGGGGACTGGCGAAATTTAGTAAATTTATCTGTTTTGTGTGATTTTTAATTTCCTTAAGTGTTGAGAAACTTGGTCTTAGTGTGACATATTGCAGGAGACAGGTTGTCCTTGAAAAGCTGGCAAGGAATAGAGAGCTAGTGGAACCGTTGCTTGAACCAGAGCGTAAAATTCATTTATGCAGGAGGGAAGCTCTAGAGAAAAAGATAAAGAGACTTCAAGAGAGGGTACAACAACAACCACCAGTAGGACAAGCAATGTTGTCACCTGAGATCATGGCAGCCAGACCAGTTCGCGAAGTGGCAATCCCACTAGCGACAAATGTGACCTCTAGTATCCGCAAACCGGATTCTGGAGGAAACTTTGAATTGAAATAGAATATGGTGCATCTATTACATTCTAGTGGCCAGTTCACTGGGATGACACATGAGGACCCACAGCAGCACTTACAGAACTTTCTTGGGATTAGTGACACGTTCTTCCCCACCTACGTGTCCACAAATTATGTCTGACTTACCCTCTTCCCATTTTCATTGTTGGGAGAGGCAAAGAGGTGGTTGAAGTCTGAGACACTAAACTCCATAACTTCTTGGTATGATTTGGCAATGAAGTTCCTTATCAGATTGTTCCTGTTAGGCAAGACTACCAAACTTAGAAGAGAGATATTGAGTTTCAAGCAGAGGCCGGATGAGAACTTGTATTTGGCTTTGGAGAGATTCAAGTCATTACTAAGAGACTGTCCCCATCATCAGAAATCCAATGAAGTGCTGGCCTATACCTTTGTATAAAGTCTAGACCCACACACAAAAATTTTACTAGACTCTGCATCGGCTGGGCAAGCCTTAGAGAAGACTTATGATGAGTTGTACACTTTGTTGAATAAAATTGCCCAGGGAAATCCATAGTGGCACAGTGAGGCATCGAGAGGGGCATGAAAGAGAGCAAGGCTGATAGAGGTAGATGGTATGAATTCCTTGGCGGCACAGCTAGCTTCATTCCAACATCAGATTATGACTCAGTTCAATAAACTGAGTATGAACCAAGAGCAGGGTCAGGTAAACGCAGTTCAGCAAGCTCCAAGTTGGTGTGAAATCTGCGGCAATAATGGGGATAATGCAGATTCATGCGGGGCAAATCCGAAATCGGTCAATTTTGTTGGGAATGTCCAAAGGAACAATTAGAATTTTGGGAACAATTACAACAAGAGTTGGAAGAGCCACCTGAATCTTTCTTGGGGTAGAAATCAAAGGCAAACTTACCAGCAACCTCAACAGCAGCAGTATCAGCAGAATAGGCAGATTGATGGCTAGTTGAGCAGCAACATTAAGGAGACGTTGCAGAAAATCATGGAGTCCCAGACTCAATTAGCGGAGAATTAGTCAAGGATGGCATCAGATTTAAAAAATCAGCAGTTGGCCACCCGAAATCTAGAGAAGCTGATGGATCAAATAGCAGATGCTCACCACCTGAGACCACAGGGAGGACTACCCAGTGACACAGACACAAACCCCCAACAGGTCAATGCCATCAGTTTGAGGAGTGGCAAGCAATTGGCTGATACAACACCGAAAGAGAACAGAAATAAGGTGCAGCTGGAGATGGTTAGAGCAGACCATCCACTGACAAGGGAGAGAATTAGAGTGCTGCGCAACAAAATGCACAATAATCATTTCAACCATCACAAAGACCACCACCTCCATTCCCGCAGAGATTTAAAAAGAGCACGGAGGAGGAATGCTTCAAAAAGTTCTTCGAGATTTTCAAAGAACTTCACATAAATCTGACTTTTCTTGATGTTTTGCAAGGAATGCCCAAGTATGCTAAATACTTGAAAGATGTGATGGCCAACAAAGTCAGATTGGTGGATGTCCAGACGGTAGCACTGACGGAGGAGTGCAGCCACAGGGTAATGAGCAAGATACCTAAGAAGCTCAAAGACCCAGGGAGTTTTACCCTCCCCATACAAATTGCTAAAGCTGAGGTGATACGAGCTTTATGTGATTTAGGGGCAGCATTTAATCTAATGCCCATATCTTTGTTTATTACCTTGGGGTTGGGTCAACCGAGACCAACGAGATTGATGGTGCAGTTGGCAGAGAAGTCGCGAGTAGCACCGGATGGAATTATAGAGGACCTTCTCATCAAAGTGGGTAAGTTTATTATACCCGTTGATTTTATAATATTGGATTTTCATGTTAATGATCAGGTACCCTTAATCTTGGGACGGCCATTCTTGGCCACTGGAGGAGCCATTACCGATGTAAGATCAGGGACCCTGAAAATGAGGGTCGAGGATGAAGAAGAAATCTTCCAAGTCTACCAATAGATTAACCCACACACACACTACAAAAACCTATGTAAGGTCAGTGTTTTTTCAGAGGATAAGCGTGGGGTGGCAGATTCCACAGGCCCACAGTCAAAGGAACTGATTAGTTTTCAGCCCGAGTCTGATGAAGGGCCTTCAGTATGAGAAGAAGTTGGAGGAAGAGAGGGATAGAGTGGAGGCTGTTCTCTCTAAAAATCAAAAGAGAAGAAGATGGTTCTCGAAAGGGAACCCGGGTATGAGGATGTCCTAAAAAGGATAGTTCACGTCGTGCCGTGACGTAAAATTAGGCACTGCATGGGGGGCAATCCAAGGGTACCACAGATATAATTTGTAATTGTTGTTTGTGTTGATTTTGTTATTTTCACCGTGTTTGTGTTTTTGGTGGAAATTTAAGCACAGATGGAGGGGAAATTTAAGTACCCTTGGAGGGGGAAGTTAAGAAGCATGGAAGAGGGAAAGTGTGGGGTCAAACACCCACTTGTGCAAATTTGAAGAAAAACATGCGGTTAGCTAGGCCTAGAGGCCTCAGGGAGAACTTCTCACCCTTTTAAATTTTAATTAGATTCTTTGGGGACATAGAATGATTCAAGTGTGGGGTGAGGTAAATTTCAAAAATTTTTTGCTTAATGATTTTGTTGAATGTAGTGCTTGATACATATTGGAAAAACTTTTTGAGTTGAGCATGACTTCACCACCCGATGGTTTTTCTTTTCGGTTCTTTTCCGATGGGGGGTCTTTGAACCAAAGAATAAAAAGTTTCTTTGTCTGTATATAGTGTTTTTAGTCATAGTTAGAGAATATTTCCGACGATGGATGGATGACGACCGTCTTGAGGGAAAATTAGTCAATAGGTTTTGGTTTTAAACCTGTAGCTAATTGATTGTTGGATGTTCTTACTGTGTGCTATACGTGATTGTAAGATGCAAGTGTGATTAGTGTTGAAGCATGTATGAAGTGTATAACTTTGTTTGAGACACCTAATCTTGCGAATGTGACTCGATGTGATTCTAAGCTTAATTCTGAATTATGTGATTAGCTGAGTTAAAAGCCTGCTGAATGTGTCTTGAATTGAGCATGTGTTGAGAGTGTAAGGTTTTTGATTATTCCATGCTATTATGGAGTGTCTAGAACTTGCCTGGTGTGTATACAAAATGAAATGAAGGAGATAGAGTGTAGGAGATGATTTAGGCATTTCTTTAAATGAACTAAATTTCTAACCCTTGCCTAACCTACCTTTAATATTGAATCCTTGTTAGCCCCATTGAGCCTTAAGCCTATACTTTGATAGCTACAACATAAGCTTAATCCTTTTTCTTTCATTAGCTTTGAATGTGATCCAAAACTCCTAAGCGCTTAAGTGAAAAATACGAAAGAGGGAAGGAGTGAGAGTCGTGAAAAAGAAGGATAAATAGCAGTTGTGAGAGTTGAGAAAAGGTCAAAGGTCCACTTGTTTGAAAATCCTTGGGTATTGGTAGGGATTAAGAAAACAAATGAATGAAAAAGTTGCTTAAGTACTCCTTACTAATAAGCAATGTGTGCTTAAAAATCTGGGAACAAGAAGAAGAAATTCAAGAGTGAAAAGAACAAGGGTGAAGTAAGAGAAGAGATGTCCATAATGAAGGTGCGACGTATTAAAAGTGCTTGGGAAAGATAGCCACTGTTATTATCCATAATAGTACCTACCCGTCCCTTAGCTTACATTACAACCCAATAAGTCCTACTTGATCTTACATTCACACATCCTTAAATTAGTGGAGTAATACACTAAAGGCAAGCTTATGGGTCACTACATGATGCATGTGAATTCTTTGTGAGAGTGAGCTTAATTTCCATTTATATACCCATACATGGTGTGATTTGATATTTTGTGAGTAAAAATGGGTAACTCTCTTATGTTGTGAGGGAACATGTTTAATGAAAGATAAAAGTTCATGTCGGATTTCTTGATTGGTTGATTTGCATGAGTTTGCTAAGATTGAGGGTCGATTCTTGAGGTTAGGAAGTCTTAACATAGTTAAATTTTATTTTAATGGTTAAATCTTGCATGCTCTATTTCTAACTTGCTATCTTAAATAGTCATTATAGCCGTAGCTTGAATTGTCTTGCTAAATTAGCTATGCAGGAGTCTTCATGTGCATGAGATGTAAAAGGTTTGTTCGAGGACGAACAAGGCTCTAAGTGTGGGGTGGTGATCTTAGGCATAATTTCTTGCCCAAGTGCTATTTTAAAACTTAGTTTAGTCTTGTTTGTCTATTTATGCACTTGCATTGTCATGTGATTTTATGTAAATTTTGATATGTACTAACCAACATGATTAGTCCTTGTTTTTGTAGGTTAAAAATGCATTAGAGGAACTAATTTATTATGGGTGAAGTGGAGGAATGGAATCGGAGGCAAAACGCAAAAGTCGGCAAGAAAACATGCAAAACAGCCCACCTGCGCGACAACACCATGCCACGCCTGGCACAGAGGCGGGACAGTGGCCGTGTCACACTAGCCATCGCGCTGCACAAGCAGCGTGCCATGCTGCCATCGGGGCAAGAGGCTGCCGAAGCTCAATTTTTGTGCAAATTCCAGAATGCTCCCGGGATACCTCCATGTAACGGAGGTAAATTAGCGCAACCACCTCCGTGCCTCAAAGCCATTACATGACGGGCAAAAATTGTACATTCCCTATTTACTATAAATAGGACCCTTGGCTTCTAAAATCATTTTGTCACGAAATATTTTCTGAAAACCGTAAAGGAGCGAAGGGAGAAGTGAAGAACTCACCTAGTGTTCACCAAATTTACCTTCTCTTTTATTTACTCTTGTAAGTACATCACTTTAAGTATGTTTTTGAGTATTTGTATGAACATGAGTAGCTAAAACCCTTCCTCTAGGTTTGAGGCTATGTGATATGACTATAATTGCATGAATTTGTTTTGGTTTGAGTTGTTAATTGTTGTTTTTTCTTGCATTCTACATTATGGTTGTTTTTATGCTTGATCACCATGAAAACAAATGCGTTAATCTTAGGTAAAAGCTTGAATAGCAACCCTAGGCAAGAACAAGAGAATGTAGGGAGCAAGTTCTTATCTTTCGATATGATTCGCAGTTAGGATAGAAATTATACCTAATTTTCCTTGCTTGGTTGATAAAACGGGATGATAACAAGACACCGGCTTAGAATTGTCACTCCACCACTCATAGAAGTAATTGTGAAGCTAAGTTGGATTAAATGTTTAGAGGTACGAAAGTCCCTAATCAAGAGTATAAACCCCGTAAACCACATCCATGTGTTGAATTGCCCATGAACTAGGATATCACATCCCCGCTCAACGATGTAGTTGTGAGGCTAGTTTTCGTGTTTAGAGGCTCACGAGACCATGAACATTGCATTTTCAACTATGTGAGACAATAATTGATAATATCATACTTGAACCATTTCCAAATGTCGCATTGCGTGATTATCCGGCCATAACTCTAGTTGCTTCTTATATTGTTTTCAGATTATTTTTTGACCACCCCAAAATTTAATTATAAATTACCGAAAAATTCTCTAATAAACACTTGTAAGGTTATCTTACACTTGAGCATGATAATTTGCTGAAATAGTCCAGTCCCTATGGGTTCGACATCCGGCTCTTAAAAAGGGCCACTGTAATACTTGTACGACTGCCTACGCTTGCATGTGCGTTGGAGCGCATCCCAAGGGAAGTTGGGATGATCACCTACCTCTCATCAAGTTTGCATACAACCACAACTACCACTCCAATATTCAGATGGCCCCATTTGAGGCATTATGTGGTAGGAGGTCTAGGTCTCCTATAGGGTGGTTCAAGGTTAGCAAAGCCACTTTGACAGGACCAGATTCAGTTTATGAGGCCATGTAAAAAGTGCAGCTTATCAGAGAAAGGTTGAGGACTGCTCAGAATCGCCAGAAATCATATAAAAATTTAAGGAGAAGAGAACTAAAATTTGCTTTAGATGATTAGGTTTATCTGAAAATTTCACCTATGAAAGGGGTGATGAGGTTTGGAAAGAAAGGGAAACTCAGCGTGAGGTATTTAGGACCCTACAGGATTCTAGGCGAATTGGCAATGTGGCCTATGAATTAGAGTTACCTTAAGAGTTAACATCTGTGCACCCAGTCTTCCATGTGCCACTATTGAAGAAGTGCATCGGTTACCTGACCTCAGTTGTGCAACTAGATAGAGTGGATGTGCAAGATATTCACTCTTACGAAGAAGTTCCAGTCAAGATTGTTGCGCCCAAGTGCACAAGCAAGCATACACAGTCATACAAGTAGTAAAACGACTCTTTAAGAGGCGAATGTTGAACCAAAAGGGACTAGACTATTTCAACCAATATTCAAGTTCAAGTGCTAAATTCAAATTTCACAAGTGTTGGTTCTAGAGATTCAATTTTAATTCTAAATGTAAGTGTGATCACAAATAATTCAGAAATACAGTAATGAGAAGCATCTAGAGGTAAGTCTTGACAATCATGCAATTCTATAATTCACGATGGTTCAAGTATAGGAAATTCAATTGTTGTCTCACATAGTTAATATGCAATGTTCATGGTCTTTCTAGCCTCTAAAGACAACAAACTAGTCTCACACCTACATCGTTGAGCGGGGATGTGACATCCTAATTCGTGAGCAATTTAACAATATGGATGTGGTTTACGAGGTTTATGCCCTTAATAATGAACTTTCGTATCTCTAATCATTTAACCTAAAATTAACTTCACAACTACATCTGAGAGTGGTGATATGACAATTTAATCCTAAGGGTCTAGCTATTTTCCCATTTAGTTAACTAAGCAAGCCAAATTAAGTATAAGTACTATCCTTAATGCGAATCCTATCTTGAAGAAAATAACCTGCTCCCTGCATTCTTTCGTTCTAACCTAGGGTTACTCTTTCGAGCTTTGTCTAACCTTAACAAGTTCATTTAAATGGAAATCAAGCATTAAAACAACAATTAATAAGAATGCAAGACAACAAAACAAAGAAACTCAAACCAACAATGAATTCATGCAATTACATTCATGTCATGTGACCTCAACCCTAGAAGAAGAGTTTTAGCCACTCATGTTCATACATACACTCAAAAACATGTTTAAAGTGAAGTACTTACAAGAATGAATAAAATAGAATGGAAGAATTTGAACCCTAGGTGAAGTTATTCGTTTCTCCCTTCGCTCCTCTTTGTTTTCCCAAAAATATATCGTTATGATTGAAATAAGAAGCTAAGGATTCAATTTATAATAAGTTGGAAAATTCACATTTTTGATGAGCATGGACCAGCTCCGTGTCACGCTGTTGGTTGCCCTGAATATCCTCCGTAACATGGAGCCATCGCGCCTGCCTACTGGAATACGACATGGAGTTTCCATGGCATTGTGTTGGTGCACATTGCCCAGCGTTGCACAACATCCATCGCACAGGTCACAGGGCGTGGAACAACGCCATCACGTGCTGCTATTGCTTCTTTGCCCTCATGCGCGCGCGCATGCCACTGGCATGGCATGACGCTGGGCATGGCACACGCATAGCGTGGCACGACTCTAGGCACGACCAACCTCTTCTTTTGCATAGCAAGTTGCCATCCTGTGCAATCACTTCCATGCTTTCCTCTTGTGCACTAAACATCATTTTCATCCCTTCCTAAGCATAAATCACTTACAAAACATTGGTTAATCACTTTGGTTAGTTCATGCACACATACATATAAAATCACGTGATAATGTAATTAAATAAATTAGAAAACATGACTACACTAAGGTATAAAATAGCACCTGGGCATGAAAATATGCCCAAGATCACTACCCCACACTTAAAGCCTTGTTCGTCCTCGAATAACTCCGTTACATCTCATGCACATGAATGACTCATAAATAACCAATTAACCTAAGATGACTCGAGCTAAGGCTACAATGACTGTTTCAAATAGCATGTTTAAAATAGAGCATGCAATATATAACCATTGAAATCACATAAACTAAGTTAAGCCTTCCTTGCCTCAAGAATCGACTCTCAAACATTGCAAACTCATGCAAATTAACCAATCAAGATGTATGACACAAATTTTATCATTCCTCAAACATGTTCCCTCACAACAAGAGGGATACCTATATTCACTCTCAATTTTTCAACTATACACATATGGGTATATGAATAGGAATTAAGCTCACTCTCACAAAGAATTCTCATGCATCATGTAATGACCCATAAGCTTGCCTTTAGTGTTTTACATAACTAATTTACGAATGTTTGAAACTAAGATCATGTAAACTTATCAAGTTGTAATGTAAGCTAAGGTATGGGTAGGTACTATTCTGGCCAAAAATTGTGACTATCTTCCCTAAGCACTTTCAATACATCACACTTTCATTTACGAACATCTCTTCTTTTACTTCACCTTTATTCTTTTCAACTCATCCATTTCCTGTCTCGCTTTCCCATTTCTTTAAGCACACATAAGTTATTAGTAAAGAGTGCTTAAGCAACTTTTTCATTCTTTTATTCTCTTACTCCCTACCAATACTTCTGTATTTTCAAACAAGTGCACCTATAGTCTTTTCTTCAACTCCCACAACAACTATTTTCCTTCTTTTTCACGATTCTCACTCCTTAACTCTTTCACATTTTCACTTAAGCTTTTAGGAGTTTTTGATCAAATTCAAAGGTATTGAAAGAAAAGGATTCAGCTTATCTTGTGGCTTATCAAAAAAATAGGCTTAAGGCTCAATGGGTCTAACTAGGATTATGCATTAAAGGTAGGTAAAGTGAGGGATAAAAATTAGGCTCATTCA
This sequence comes from Datura wrightii, assembly GCA_035772735.1. Lineage (NCBI taxonomy): Eukaryota > Viridiplantae > Streptophyta > Magnoliopsida > Solanales > Solanaceae > Datura > Datura wrightii. Next base: position 16,372,795 of record JASDFA010000003.1, read on the forward strand.
TAGAAATGCCTAAATCATCTCCTACAATCGACACCCCTCATTTCGTTTTGTACACACACTAGGAAAGTTCTAGACACTACACATTAACATGGAATATAAAAAAACCTTACACTCAGTGCACATGCTCAAATCAAGATAGATTTAGTCAACTCTTAACTCAGCTAATCACTAGAATTCAACATTAAGCTTAAAGCACATAGAGTCCATCCAAGAGCCTAAGTGCCTTAAACAAAGTCATACAACTACTACACACGCTTCAAAATTATAATAACTGGCATCTAACAATCATGTATAGAACTTAAGCATGACATTAAGCTATCAATAAGGTAAGGGTTCAAAAACAAGACCTACTGTCTAATTTTCCCTCAAGACAGTCGTCATCCATCCATCGTCAGGAAAAATACCTAATTATGACTAAATCATCTATTTACAAACAAAGAAATTTTTTATTCTTGGTTTAAGGTGCCTCACTTCTGAAAAGACCCGAAAAGAAAAATCAAAGGGTGGGTGAAATGTGCTCAACTCCAATTTTTCATCAAACAATATTATACCAACCACCAAATTCAACGAAAATCACTTAGCATAAAATTTGAAATTACCCCTCACCCAACACTTAATTTTTGCTATGTCTCCAAAGCATCATTTAAAATCACGACTAAAGGTGAGAGATACTTCCTGAAGCCTCTAGGCCAAGTTAGCAACATGTATTGTCTATTTTTCATCTTGGGGATCCTCAACCCAACACGTGTTTTTCCATGCTCCTTAGCTTCCTCTTATAAGGGTACTCAGACTTCCCCTAAATATGTTCTTAAGTCACACCAACGGAAACAAAAACAAAAACTGAAGATAAACAAAATACAAACAAAGAAAAAGAAATTGTAACGGTGGTGGTGGTCTTTGTGTTGGCTGTAGTGATGGTTGTGCGTTGTGTTTTGTAGAACTCTGATTATCTCCTCTATCAGCTGATGGACCCTGTCTAACTAGCTCTGGTTGCACCTCATTTCTCTTCTCATTCTGTGGTGCATCAGCCAATTACTTGCCACTTCTCAAGATAATGGCATTGACCTGTCAGGGTTTGTATCTATATCACTTGGTAACCCTCCCTAAGGTCTGGTATGTTGCACAACTGCCAACTGATCCATCTGCTTCTCTAGATTTCTGGTGGCCATCTGGTGATTCTTCAAGTCTGAGGCCATCCTCTCCTAATTTTTTGCCAACTAGGTCTGGGTGGCCATGATTTTCTGCAACATCTCCTTAATGTCGCTATTGCTGGATTGACCAATATTTTGCCTATTCTGTTGCTGGTACTGCTGTTGTTGAAAGCTTTGACTCTAATTGCCACCCCAAGAGAAATTTGGGTGACTCTGCCAGTTTTTGTTGTAGGTGTTCCCATAACTCTGATTTCCTTTCTAAACATTCCCTACAAAGTTTACTAATTCTAGATTGGCCCCTCAATAGTCTGCAATGTGCCCATTGTTGCCACATATCTCACACCAACTAGAAGCTGGTTGAATTGCATTAATCTATTCCTGTGGATGGTTCATACTCAGTTTGCTGAACTGAGTCATCATCTGGTGCTGCAGTGACAATACCTATGTTGCCAAGGCATTGACACTATCTACCTCTATCAGCCCTACTGCTTTTTTTCCTAACCCGCTTTATGATTCACTGTGCCACTCTAGATTCCCTTGAGTAATTCTATTTAGTAAAGGGTACAACTCATCCTATGTCTTCTCAAGTGCCTGCCCACTCGATGCAGAGTCTAGAAAATTTTTCGTATGTGGGTTTCGACTTTCAAAAAAGGTGTGAGCTAACACCTCATTCGACTGTTAATAAGGAGGGCAGTCTCTCAACAAGGACTTGAACCTCTCCCAATCTAAGTATAACTTCTCAAGCCGCTTTTGAGCTTGGCAGCCTTGCCTGAAGGGAAGAATCTGATGAGGAACTTCCTTGCTATGGCGTCCCAAGATATAATGGAATTTGGTGGCTCTACGTTTAGCCACCTCTTCGCCTCCCCCAACAGTGAAAATGGGAAGAGGGTGAGTCTGACTTAATCTGTTGACACTCCTATGAGGACGAAAGTGTCAATGATATCCAAGTAGTTCTATAAGTGTTGTTGTGAGTCTTAATGTGTAATTTCAGTGAATTGACCACTAGAATGCAACAACTACACCATGTTTTTCTTGAGCTCAAAGTTGCCTCCCGGCTCTTGTTTGCAGATGCTGGGGGTCACATTTTTCGATAGTGGGATTGCCACTTTGCGATCTAGTCGGGCTTCCATTGGCTCTGGCAACAACTCTTCTTGCCCAACCGGTTGATTCTATCGTACCTGCTCCTGTAAGCGCCACAACGTCTGCTCTAGAGCTTCTCTTTTGAGAAAATACAATTGACGTTCAGGCTCCAATAACGGTTCCACCGGCTCTATATTCCTTGCACGTTCTGCAAGGACAATCTGTTACTTGCAATAAAGCAAACTAAGACCAAGTTTTTCAACACTTAGAAAATATAAAAATCACACAAAAACTAAAAATTCACGAAACGTTGCATGTCCTTGGCAATGGCGCCAAAAACTTATTGCCCCCTAGCACACACGCAAGCATACGCCATCATACAAGTAGTAAAGCTACTCTTTAAGAGACGGATGTCGAACCCATAGAGACTGGACTATCTCAGCCAAAATTCAAGTTCAAGTGCTAAATTCAAATTTTACAAGTGCTGGTTGTAGAGATTTGATTTTAGTTCTAAATCTAAGTGTAATCACAAATATATTGGAAATGTAGTAATGAGAACCATCTAGAGTTAGGGCCTAACAATCATGCAATTCTACAATTCATGATGGTTCAAGTATATGAAATTTGATTATTGTCTCACAAAGTTAATAAACAATGTTCATGGTATTTTGAGCCTCTAAACAATACAAACTAGTCTCACACCTACATCGTTGAGCTGGGATGTGACGTCCTAATTCGTGAGCAATTTAACAATATGGATGTGGTTTACGAGTTTATGCCCTTGATTATGGACTTTCATACCTCTAATCATTTAACCTTGAATTAAGTTAACAACTACGTCTACAGTGGTGATGTGACAATTTAATCCAAAGTCCCTAGTTATTTTCCTGTTCAATTAAACAAGCAAGGAGAATTAAGTATAAGTACTATCCTAAACACGAATCCTATCTTGAAGACAAGAACTTGCTCCCTGCATTCTTTCATTTTAACCTAGGGTTACTCTTTTGAGCTTTTCCCTAAGCTTAACAAGTTCATTTCAATGTTGATCAAGCATTAAGACAATAATTAATAAGAATGCAAGACAAAATAATTAAGAATCTTCAACCAACAATGAATTCATGAAATTACATTCATGTCATGTGGCCTCAACCCTAGAAGAAGGATTTTAGCCACTCATGTTCGTACAAACACTCAAAAACATGTTTAAAGTGAAATACCTACAAGAATGAATAAAAGAGAATGAAAGAATTCGAAACCTAGGTGAAGTACTTCATTTCTCACTTCGCTCCTCTCTACTTTCCCAAAATTATATATTGATTATTGAAATAAGAAGCTAAGGGTTAAATTTACACTAAGTTGGAAATTCACATTTTTTTCGAGCATGGACCAGCTTCGTGTCACGCTGATGGTCAGCCTGAATGACCTCCGTGACACGGAGCCATCGCGCCTGCCTACTAGAATGCCGCATCGAGTTGCCATGGCATTGTGCTGGTGCACATTACCCAGTGTGGCAAGACATCCATCGCATAGGTAATAGGGTGTGGCACGGTGCCATTGTGTGCTACTGTTGTTGCTTTGCCCTCGCGTGCGCACGCATGCTACTGGCGTGGCATGGCACTTGGCGCGGCTAGCCTCTTCTTTGTCAAATCATGTTGCCATATTGTGTAATCAATTCCATTCTTTCCTCTTGTGCATTGAACATCATTTTCATCCCTTCCTAATCATAAATCACCTACAAAACATGGGCTAATGACATTTCTTAGTTCATCCACAAATATATATAAGATCATGTGATAGTATAGTTAAGTAAATTGGCAAACATGACTAAACTAAGTTATAAAATAGCATTTGGGCCTATAAATAAGCCTAAGCTCACAGATCCTAGATCGTCAGTTTCATAAGCTGAGAAACAAGGAGGTCGCTTTAATAAATGTGTTTTGAAGGATCCATCAAGTAAAAGGAGCCACATGGGAAGCAGAAGCGAACATGATGGCTGAGTATCACCATTTATTCCATTTCAAGGTCAATTTCAACATCAGGAATTAAATTCCTCATTAAAACTCTATTCGTGTTTTCAAGGTGCACTCTAGTTGTGTCAACTCAGTTAGGATGCCTATTTCAGTTCGGAGTCAATCATTCCTTCAGAAATCAATTTGTTGTTTCAATTTGGGAATTTCAGCTCTTTTCCCAGTTTTCCAACAGTTTTAGCTTTCATTCGAGGATGAAAGACTCTGATGGAGAGATGTTGTAATACCCCGAAAGTTCCTATGATCAGACCCCGGACTTAAGGAAAAGAAACCAATTGGAAAGTGAAACTTTTTACCACAGAATGAACCATGGCACAACTCGTCAAGTGACTTGATGAGTTGTGGTCAGACTCATGGCTTGAAGCAGTGGATTTTTATAAAAGAGCCCAAGGGTAATGAACCACATGATGACTCATTGGATCAAGTAATGAGTCTTCTTGAAGAGTCATCAGGGGGAAGCTCATAGTAAATGTTTCAGTGGTAACGACCAACACGATGAATCATTAGGTCAAGAAATGACTCATTGTGCTGATCATTGGAAGAATCCTAGTAAAACATAACCCAAGGAAGTGCTGACGATGAGTGGAGGGGACGGGTCTTTAGGTCAAGTAACGACTCGTTGTGACTAGCCATGGGGGTGAAAGGTGAAATTTTTGTTTAGTGACAATGGAAGACTTCACGAGATGTTAGGTCTCCTGACGACTCATGAAGTCAGCCATTGTCCATTCGAGAGAATTTTGATTTTACCTACATGGCCATGACTTGGAACCACGAGTCATTCCTAACCCCACGACTTGTGGAGTGCCTTGTGGGGACTGGAAGAAGAGATTTTTCCTGTGATGGACCAAGGGTATTTTCATAAAATCGTATACTTTTAATCCTTAAACTATGTCATTTTGGGGTTATATTCAAGGGATTTAGGGAGGTAATCGACATTCTCTCTTCATTCCTCTCATTATCTCAAGCTTAGAACATAGAAACCTCAGTCAGGAGACTTAGAGTAAAATATAGGGTTTAAGGTTTTCTCCTCATTTTCTCCTGGCCCTTTCAAAGAAATTCGACTCCAGGTGTATGGGAATTCAACAAAGGAATTTCTCTTCCCTTGTTCCCCAAAACCCTCTTTAATTTCCTTATGAGTTCTAGTTCTGAATATTCAAATTAGAGTAAACTTTCAGTTAAGTATTGATTAATTCTTGTAGATCATAGTTCATATGAATTCTTGCTATGTTTCCACTACTTAATGGACTTGTTACTATTTTCTTCATGTGAGATTGTTTTAAAGACTCACTATCTTTAGTTCTCAGATTCTTCTAAACACGGTTATGACGCTTCCAGATTAGTAGCTCTGGCTAATCTTAGAACACCTGTTTGCAGTGAACAAGTCCTATAGACTCTCAGGTTACTTCCAGATAAGTATTCCTAACTTAGTCTAGTGCATCAGTTTCAAGCTATAAGTGTAGTATTCAATTAGGCTATCCAGTAGGAGTAGGACTTAGCACCAAGAGGACTAGGGTTCCAGCACACCCAAGTTCCCAGAACTACGTCTCCATCGTAGGTTATTAGCCCCAATGGGCCTAGACTTGTTATCACCCAGCTCAACCACTATACCCTATCAAGGTACAGTGGGCTCTCACCGATGGTGTGTATACATCAGACTCCACCCACGTGGTTGTATGTGGGTTATAAACTCTCCCACTTGTCAATACAGTATAGTTCAGCTCAATCTCAGTTTTGCTCATCACAGTCACTCAATTTCATGACATGTTTATGACCATCAATTAGATCTTTATTAACCTTATCACAGTTACAGCTCAGCTTCTATCATTATTCAGTATCAGTTGGTCTTTTCATGTTACTTCTGTTCAAATGCTTATTTTTTTATTTTATTTATTTCTTACTTACTGAGTGCATTCAAAGTACTGATGCATACTTTCTATGGTTTATTTTATTATGACACAGGTGCAAGTTCCCAGTCTCAGTAGCATCTGTAGTTCCCTCCGTCGATTTTAGCAAGAACGTTATTTGTTGAATCCTCATTTTCCTATGACGATGGTTATTTTGTCAATTTGTTCTTTATTCTATTAGACTTTAGAGTTAGCTGGGGGCTTGTCCCAACTACTCGTCAGTTCGTGGTTGGCTCTCAGACACAATTGTTCAATATTCTTTTCAGTTATGTTTACTCTTTTCAAACAATATTACTTGGATAATTATTTTAACACAGCTTCCTCTTATGTTTACTTACTTTACTAGTGTAATGTTAGAAAATGGGTTAGCTTTGGGTCACTTGTGGTACAAAGTACCGTGTTAAGCCCAAGTTGCAGACTCGGGTCGTGAACAATTGTCCACAGCTTGGACGAGGTGGTTAGCCAATCGTTAGAGGCGATGTTCAGCAGGGTAGGGAACATTCTCAAGTTGGTAGGCATGGCACCCAGGTAGGTAGAGGGGTGGCACAGCCCAAGAGGGGAAGTTCTCATACTGGTAACTTGGCCCACTTTTAGTCTTTCCTTGTAGGCCCAAAGTAGAGAGTTCAGATGTTGTTGTTACAGGTACTATCTTTGTCTGTGAAAAAATGGCTATTGCATTATTTGACTCGAGCTATACATATTTTTATGTGTCTGCTTATTTTTTTTTTGGTCTAGATATTGTGTATGATGTGCTTAATACTCCTATCTGTATGTCTACTCTTCTTGGGGATTCTATGTTAGTGGATAGGGTTGTTCATGATTGCATAGTCGAGTTTATGGGATTTGACACTCTAGCAGACTTAGTGATCTTAGACATGGTTGATTTTGATATAATTTTGGTAATGAGCTGGTTGTCCCCTTACAATGCAATTCTAGATTGTTATGCTAAGACCGTCACTATATCGGGTCCAGAGTCGTCTAGGTTGGAGTTGAAAGGGAATTGTAGCCCTGCTCTTAAGAAACTTATTACTTATATTTATGCCCGTAAGTTGATAAAGCGGGGTTGTTCAGTGTATATGTCACATATTAGGGACACTAGTTCAGAGGGTCTTCCATAGAGTCAGTCCCGATTGTTTATGAGTTCTTAGAGGTGTTCCCTGTAGATTTTCCCGGCATGCCGCCAAACTATGACGTAGATTTCTATATAGATCTGGAACCATGTACTAGACAAATTTATATTCCTCCCAACCGAATGGCACCTACGGCTGAGAGAACTCAAGGAGTAGTTGCAGGAGTTGCTCAGTAAAGGAATCATTAGACCGAGTATGCCCCTGTGGGGTGCCCCTATTTTGTTTATAAAAAAGAATGATGGTAGTAAGCCGATGTGCATGGACTACCGCTAGCTGAACAAGGTAAATATTCAGAACAAGTACCCTCTTCCCCGAATAGATGATCTGTTTTACAAGTTATAGTGGGCGGCTATGTTTTCAAAGATTGATTTGAGGTCCGGTTATCACTAGTTGAAAATCCGGGCTGAAGGCATTCCTAAAATAGCCTTTCAAACCAGATATGGGCAGTACGAGTTTCTGGTCATATTATCCAGACTCACTAATGCCTCGACTACGTTCATGAGCCTGATAATTTGTATTTTCAAACCTTACCTGGATTCCTTTTTTATTGTGTTTATTGACGACATCATTGTGTATTCTAAGACCAAGCAGGAGCATGAAAATCATCTAAGGATTATGCTGGGATTACTGAAGGAGAAGCAGTTTTATGCTAAGTTCACTAAGTGCGTGTTTTTGTTGGAATAAGTGTCCTTTTTGGGGCATGTGGTTTCTAAAGAGGGAATTCGAGTTGATCCACAAAAGGTGGAGGTGGTCAGAAACTGGGCGAGGCCAACTTGTGATGAAAAATTTAGAGTTTTATGGGACAGGAGAGTTGCTACCGTTGGTTCATGAAGGGATTTGCCTCCATAACTTCGGCAATCACCAAGTTGATGCAAAAGGATGTACCTTTTCAGTGGTCAAATAATTGTGAAGCGAGTTTTCAGAAACTCAAGACTCTGCTAACCGCAACACCTATTCTAGTGTTACCCGTGGAAGGTAAAGACTTTGTTGTTCATAGTGTATACCTCATGATCTAGGTTGGGTGCTGTGTTAATGCAGGATGAAAAGGTTATTGCTTATGCCTCGAGAAAGTTGAAGGTGCATGAAAATAGTTACCCCACGCATGATCTAGATTTAGCAGCGGTGGTGTTTGCCTTGATAATTTGGAGGCACTATCTATATGGATCTCTATGTGAGGTGTTCACGGAGCATCACAGCATACAATATGTATTCTCCCAGAAATATCTCAATTTGAGGTAGAAGAGATGGATGGAGCTACATAAGGAATATTATATCATCATTTTGTACCACCTAGGAAAGGCCAATGTTGTGGTAGACGCGTTGAGTAGGAAGACGATGAGCATGGGCAGTTTAGCTTACTTGGAAGCTACACAGTGGTTGATGGCTAGGGAAGTCCAAACCTTGGAAACAGCTTGGAATGTAGTCACCGACCAAAACAGTTGGAATACTAGATAACCTGGAGGCTAAATCCTCATTTCTAGAGGAAATTAAAAATAGATAGTTCGAAGATGAAAAGCTGGGTAAGATCAGGGATAAAGTTCTGAGAGGAGAAGCCAAGGAAGTAGTGTTAGATGATGAAGGGGTCTTGAGAATAAAGGGTGGGTGAGTGTTCCCCGAGTTGGTGAACTAATTAAAACTCTCTTGTTCGAATCTCACAACTTGAGGTACTCCATCCACCCCGGAGCCACCAAGATGTACCATGATCTAAAGTAGAACTACTGGTGGGGCAGGATGAAGAGGGACATTATGGAATATGTTGCTCAAAGTTTGAATCTTCAGAAGGTGAAGTACGAGCACTAATAACCTGGAGGAGAACTTCAGCGAATACCTATCCCTGAGTGGAAATGGGAGAGGATAGCTATGGACTTCACAGATGATCTTCCCAAGAGTTTGGGAAAGTTTGACTCCATTTGGGTCATAATGGATAGATTGACCAAGTCTGCTCATTTCTTGCCGCTCTAGGTGACTTACAACACCAAGAGACTAGACAAAATATATGTGAAGGAGGTAATTCGGTTGCATGGGGTGCCTATTTCAATTGTATCAGATAGGGGCACTCAGTTCACTTCCCATTTCTGGAGGACCTTGAAGGCCGAGTTGCGTATGAGGTTGGACTTGAGCACATCCTTTCATCCTCTGACAAACGGACGGTCGAACTGACTATCCAGGTATTGGAGGACATGCTCTGGGAATGTATGATAGAATTCGGGGGCCACTGGGACAAATTCTTTCCCTGGGAAGAGTTTGACTATAACAATAGCTACCACTCGAGCATTGGCATGGAACCATTTGAAGCTTTGTACGGGAGAAAGTGCAGGTCTCCAATTGGGTGGTTTGATGCGTTTGAGGTAAGGCCTTGGGGGACTAATTTGTTAAAGGAGACCTTGGAAAAGGTTCAAATGATTCAGGACCACCTGGTAGCTGCTCAAAGTAGGTAGAAGCAGTACGCAGACAAGATAGTAAGGGATATGGAGTTCATGGAAGGGGAGCAAGTGCTGCTCAAAGTGTCCCCTATGAAGAGGGGTGTTGAGGTTTAGAAAGTGGGGCAAGCTCAGCCCAAGGTATATGGGGCCATTTGAACTATTGCAACATATGGGGGAAGTGGCTTATAAGCTGGCATTGCCGCCAGGATTATCTGGAGTGCATCCGACATTTCATGTCTCTATGCTGAAAAAGTACCATAGAGATGGAACGTATATAATAAAGTGGGACTCTATGTTACAGGATGAGAAACTATCCTTGGAGGAAGAGCCTATAGTGATATTGACTAGATAGGTTTGAAAGCTAAGATCCAAGGAGATTCCGACTCTAAAGGTCCAGTGGAAGAATCGTCCGATTAAGAAAGACACTTAGGAGACTGAAGTTGATATATGGGCCAAGTATCCCCAGCTATTCGTGGAATCTAGTAAGTACTTTTCCCTTTTATTTATATAGACCATTTGGGAATGATGGTGTTTTAATTAGTATCTAATGGAATGACTCGAATGTTGTAACGGGAGGGACTAGCTAGGGAAGGAATAGAAAGGGCTGTAAAATATTTTCTAAGTGTGAAACTAGTGAATTTTGGGTAATTACTGGTTTAGGGGACCGCTGCAGTGGAGGGATTTCCACTATAGCTAGACCATGGTGATGATCAGTATTCCGATGTGTCAAATTTGGGATCTAACTGCTGGCCACCACAACAACACTATGACTGTTGCAGTGAAAATGTGACCACTACATCGGATGAGGAAAATCGAAAAGTGGGTTTTAAGTAGGAATTAAGGGGTTTTACCCCATTATTCTCCAAATCGCGATCAAGAGGTCTAACGAATGGGAAAACCCTCTAGAGTAGTGAAACTCTTCATCAAGGAATTTTTTTTTAGTGTTTATCTCTACATGAGTAGTGTTGATTCTAGAATCCGTATAGACCTTTAATGGTGGAATTTTGGGAGGGAAACAACCTAGATAGTTAGACTAGGGCTTAAATATGGGAAGACTATGGTGTGTTTAGACTTGATAATTAGGATTATGATCACCCTCCTAAGATTTTGTTGAGAACAAGGATTAGGCAGTTCTTTCGGTGACTTCGGAAAAGAAAATAAAGATGAATATTCCAAATAAACAACACTTTGAGTTAACAATTTTACCGGTACTGTCGATAATGGCACTTGATAAAAATATGAAGGTTTTGGAGTGCCAGAATTGCTAATGCTACACAAATTGGAATTATGTGGAGACAGATGATCCAGTCAAAACCCGAAGATATTCTGAGTTCATTTTAATAAATACCGATTCAATAACAATTGATCACAAACTAAAATATCCGGATAATCCTGACAGTATCCAGTGCTTGAACTTTACAATTAAAAGAATTTTAATTCTTTTTGAATGGTTTGTAGATCATCTACATAAACCCATTTCATTGTTAAGAGCTCATAGACCACAGACATGTAACTAGTATAATTATACGACTACCCGGTATAATTTTTTATATTTATGGCCCAACACTCGTTCTTTGTTTGTCAAGTATTCAAAGGAAATGAAAAGCATGATCATCCCCAGGTGATTTTACCAATGGTGGAACCAATTCAGAGGAAATAAACAAGAATTGCCAAAACATTTCCAAACACAATTTGAAAAATTTTAGGTAGAGCAGAATATTTCTATCCTACCTAAAAATATTATATTATGTAAATTTTATATTGCAAAAAGAATTTCCTATATGAGCAGCTAGTCCTTTGGTATTGTCACGACCCGAACATACACCCAAATCGTAGACACGGGACAAGGAGCCCCTTGAGACTCCAAGTCAACCCATGGCATGAGCATACATCTAATTCATTCACATAAGTGGAAGACTTAACATAAGAAATGTAAACATGTCATAGATACGGAGAAAGGACAATACATAATCCATACATGACGGCTGAATACAACTTGTAGTCTGAAAAGCCTCTAATCATGAAAGAAGGGTTAATGGGACAACTCCCCAACTAACCAAACAATCCAGAAACTGAAGAAAATCATAGAGTCTGAACATATAGCCCTCGGAACATGAGGACTTACCAAGTACGCTGAGAGAAACTACGAGACAATCTACGGGTGAGGGTGAGCCTGAGAACTGGGGCCTGTATCATTAAACAATACAACATAGAAAGTATGCGGTCAGTACATGGAATGTACTGAGTATGCAAGGTAAGAACTTGGGAAATAGCAGTTGAGATGAAGAAAATTCTAGGGTTCTTTCTCTTCTCTTTTCTTCTACATTTCAATTGTTCTCATGATAAAATCTTGTCAGGAGATGTTTTATCAACAAATGAGTGGTAAATTACCTCATTCTAAGGTTGAGGTTGTTTGCATGATTGTATAATTTCATATTATTTCCAGCTGAATGTTCTTCTCTTACGAATGGTTGTTCTTCTATTCTTGGTTTTCCTTGTTTTAATGTTTGCCCAACATTAAGATAAATATATAATCCTAATTTGACTCTGAAAGGAAAATTATTAGGGTAGAACTAGGAATAGGGGAATATGTTCTTATCTTTGCTGTAAATTGAAGGTAAGTTACGCGTGCAGGATAGAAATATATTCATGCAACGCCATATTCAGTTAACAAGAGGAACAAATTTTGACAAGCCCTAGGATGAGTTATTGCACACAACAATGTGTAGTTGCAAGGTTCATAATTGGGTAATTGACTAGAGGTTTGAGAGACCATAGTTAGAATTTAATTTTTTCCAACCATCAACTTGAAAGAGAAGGTAGCTAAAGAATAAGATAAGTTATACATGATCGCATTTCATGCCTTAACCTTAGACTTTTCTTGCTATTGTTTTAATCAACCTTCTTAGATTCACTTATTATTACTTTATATATTACTATTTATCAAACTCTTAATTCATTGTGTTATTTACATACTTACATACTTGAAAGAGCCATTATATTACTTGTACGACCATGTGCACTTGCGTGTGTTTGGGCGACTATAATATCCGCTTCGGCTTCCCACATAGCTCCTTCAACATGTTGGTTTCTCCATAATATTTTAACTGAAGCTACTTCTTTGTTCCTCAACCTCCAAACTTGACAATCCTAGATTTTCACCAGAATTTCTTGATAGTTGATGTTATCCTTTACACCCACGCTGTCCACCGAGACTACTAAAGCTGGATCGCCCAAGAACTTTTTCAAAAGTGACACATGAAACACAGGGTGAACTAAAGATAACTCCGAGGGCAAGTCCAACTCATACGCCACCTTACCAACTCTCCTCACAACCTGGTAGGGCCAACATAGTAGGGACTGAGTTTCCCCTTCTTCCCAAACCGCATGACTCCCTTCATGGAAGATACCTTTAGAAATACCCAATCGTCCACCTCAAAGTCTGAATCTCTTCTCCTCACATCAGCATATGATTTCTAGCGACTCTGAGCGGTTTTCAACCGGTCCCTTATCAACTAAACCTTCACCATCGCTTGTGAACCGAATCTGACCCTATCATAGCTTCCTCACCAACCTCAAACCATCCGATGGGTGATCTACACCGTCGCTCGTAAAGAGCCTCGAACGGTGCCATTTGGATACTGGAGTGATAGTTGTTATTATAAGCAAACTCGATTAAGGGAAAATGATCATCCCAACTACTATAAAATCCATAACACATGCCCTCAAAATGTCCTCAAGAGTCTGGATTGTCCGTTCTGCCTGGACATCCGTCTGCGGATGGAATGCGGTGCTGAGCTTAACCTGAGTCCCAAGCCCCTTTTAGAAAGACTGCCAAAACTGAGAGGTAAACTGAGTACCTCAGTCTGAGATATTAGACAAGGGCACTACATGGAGTCGAACTAACTTTCGAATCTACAACTTGGCATAATCATCCGCTGAATCCATAGTCTTGACCGGTAGAAAGTGTGCAGCCTTGGTTAACCTGTGCACAACAACCCAAATGGAGTCATATTGTCTTTGAGTGCAGGGCAAACTTGTTATAAAGTCCATGATAATATCTTCTCACTTCCATGTGGGAATGGTGATATTCTTAAGTATGCCTCCCAGCCTTTGATGCTCGACTTTCACTTGTTGATAGTTTGGACATTTAGCTACGAACTGCGCAATATCCTTCTTCGTGCCATCCCACCAATGGATTTCTTGCAAGTCCCGATACATCTTCATGGATCCCGGATGGATAGAATATCTGGTACCATGTTCCTCATGCAATATCCGAACCCGCAAATTATCAATGTTCAGAAAACATAGTCTACCATGTTATCACAGCACACCATCCCCCCTTTGGGAGAAAACCTCCACCTTTTGACTCTGCACTACTTCTTTTAGCTTCCTCAAAGTTGGATCCTCATCTTTCTTAGATTTGACATCAACCACCAAGGAAGATTCTGACCAATTCTGCATATTAACGTCGCCACCACTCGAGTCGATCGATCTAACTCCCAATCTTGCAAATTGGTGAACATCTTCACCAACTCCTTATTTCCCTCATCCATGTGGGACACACTCTCCATAGAGAGCCTGCTAAGTGCATCCGCAACCACATTAGCCTTGCCCGGGTGGTAAAGAACACTCATATCGTAGTCCTTTAATAAATCAAACCACCTGCTTTTCCGAAGATTGAGATCTTTCTGCGTGAACACATATTGAGAGCTCTTGTGATCCGTGAATACATTCACGTGTACCCCATACAAGTAATGTTGCCATATCTTCAATGGAAACACCACCGCGCCCAACTCAAGATCATGGGTCGGGTAATTCTTTTCATGAAACTTCCGTTGTCGAGAGGCATATGCTATTACTTTCCCATGCTGCATCAACACATATCCAAGTCCGACTCTCAAAGCATCACAATACACTACAAAGCCACCAGTACCCTCGGGTAGAGTCAACACTGGTGTTGAAGTGAGTCGGGTCTTCAACTCTTGGAAGCTTTTCTCATAAGCATCCGACCATTGGAACTGCACCTTCTTCTGAGTCAACTTAGTCAAAGGTCCCACAATATATGAGAAACCCTCAACAAATCTCCGATAGTAGCCTTCTAGGCCCAAGAAACTCTGAATTTCTAAAGGATTCACCGGTCTTGGCTAATACTTCACCGCTTTGTTTTTCTGAGAATCTTCGTTTATGCCCTCACCTGATACCACATGGCCTATAAATGCCACCGAGTCCAACAAAAAATCACATTTGCTGAACTTTGCATACAACTGACGATCCTTGAGTGTTTGAAACACTATTCTCAAGTGAGCGACATGCTCCTCCTCGCTTCGAAAATATATAAGGCTGTCATCAATGAACACAATCACGAACATGTCCAAATATTCCTTGAACACCATGTTCATTAGATCCATAAAAGCTATAGGGGAATTGGTTCGTCCGTAAGACATAACAACAAATTCATAGTGACCATATCGAGTCCTGAAAGCGGTCTTCGGGATGTCACTCTCCCGGACCCTGAGCTGGTGATACCCGGACCTGAGATCAATCTTCGAGAAGCACTTGGCACCCTGATGCTAGTTAAACAAATCATTGGTCCTGGCTAAGAGGTACCTATTCTTGACGGTAACCTTGTTCAACTACCGATAGTCAATACACATGCAATGGGAACCGTTCTTCTTTTGAACAAATAGAACTGGTGCACCCCATGGAGACTGGCTCGGTCTAATGAAGCCCTTATCCAACAGATTCTTTAACTGATCCTTCAATTCTTTTAGCTCGACTGGAGTCATCCTGTAGGGAGGAATAGAGATAGGCTGCGTATCGGGTAAATGATCAATGCTGATGTCGATTTCCCTCTCTGGAGGGATACCTACCCAATCATCGGAAAAAACATTCGGATACTTACACACCAGCAGAACTGATTTTATAGCTGGGGTCTCGAACTCAACATCTTTAACCCTAACTAGATGATGCATGCATCCCTTAGAAATCATCTTCCTAACCTTGAGATAGGAAATACATCGACCTGCTGCTGCCGCCGAACTACCTTTCCACTCCAAAACTGACTCACTCGGAAAATGAAATTCCACTATCGGGCCCTACAATTAATCGAAGCATAACATGAAAACAACCAATCCATGGTAAGAATAATGTCAAAGTCAATCATGGCTAACTCTACGAGGTTTGTGGAGGTAACCTTATGCAACACAGTGACCGAGCATTCTCAATATACTCGCCTAGCTATGACTGAATCACAAACAGGGGTTGAACTTGAAAATGGTTCTGACAAGGTCTCGGGACTAACTCCAATGCTACTAGTAATGTATGGAGTCACGAAAGACAGTGTAGCTCCCAGATCTAGAAAGGCATAAACATTAATATGAAAGTCACACAACATATTAGTGACTACGTCTGGCGAAGTCTCCTGCTCCTGGCGCGAGGCAAGGGCATAGAATCGGTGTTGGCGCTATCCGACACCTCCACTAGTCGTGCTCCCTGCAGAGCGGAACTAGCTGGAGCAGCTATTGTTCTGGTGGTATGTGCACGTCCCCTATCTTCACCTTCTATAGAATATGGGCACGCTCAACGCATCTGCCCAGATCTACCAAACCCATAGCAAACATCTGAACCAAGCAGGCACTTCCTTGCATCACTCTTGCCGCACTTCTCGTAGGCCGAAGAGGTATACTCCAAATGGGTGCCCCTCTGATTCCTCGACCCTGAAGCCCTACACCACTGATCACCCCTGGTTCTGGATGGAACACTAGTTGGTGATGGCACTGGGGCTAGTGACCTCTGCTAAAACTATGGATCGTAGCCACCGCCGGACCTCTGATGCAAAAACCCACGACTATCCGTCCGAGCCCTCTTTGCCTCCCTCTCCCTCGCATGAACCGCCTCAATCTGCTGGGCATACAACACTATGTGAGGAAAGTCCATATCCTAGTGAAGCATAGCAATCTTGCAATCCTTGCCTAAGTAACCCGCCACACCATGAACGAATTGGCTCACCCGCGCCCTATGATCCATCACTAACTCTGGGGCGTACTTTGAAATACGAGTGAACTCAAGAGAATACTCCAGCACTTTCATCTTTCCCTGCTTGAGGTTCACAAAATTTAGCTAATTTCAACTCCCTCATCTCCCGAGGGAAGAACCTATTGAGAAAGGCATGTGGAACTTATCCCAGCTGATAGGGCCCGCTCCCGCTATCCAACTGTCCTTCCATTGCTTGTACCAAATACTAGCGACCTCTTTTAGCTTATAAGAGGCAAAGTCAATGCAGTCCCCATTTGTCACCCCCATAACCTGAGTGACCTTCAAGATCCCTTCAATGAACTCATGTGGATCCTTGTCCACCTTTGATCCCGTGAACTCAAGAGGGTTCATCCTCAAGAAGTCTCTAATTCGAGCTGTCGCTGCATTTTCATTATGTGGGACTTGCGCAACAGCCTACTGGTTAACCTGAGTGGTCAAGGCCTGCGTCAACATTTGAATAGCCGCCCGAAACTTAGCATGGGCAGCTAGCTATGGTGCCTGGGGATCCTAAATAGGTGGGGCTTTCTGATGCCCATGGTCCTTGCCACCTCCGTGGCTTTCATCATTTCCATTCCTCCTTCCATTCATTCGCGAATAGCATGAATTAGAAGGATGGAGAGACTTTTCATCGCACAGCATAGAAAATGAAAGAAGGGAACATTTCCTAAACGTCTAGGAGCCTCTTCTTCATAAGTGCGGTGTGCTTCACACCCATGAAAAAAATTCTACTTAACACAAATTTCAAACAACCTAGGACACTTCAAATCTATTTCTCTAATACAAAGTTTGTCACGACCAGAACGTACACCCGGATTGTAGAAATGGGACAAGGGACCCCGAGAGACCCCAAGTCGACCCATCACTCATGCATACAACTAATCTCATTTAATAATGCGGAATACTTAGCATAAAACATAGAGGAAACGTAACCATAGCGTAACATCTTAAAGTACTAGACATACACATAAGCTTAGCAATTCATACTGTTTGAAAGCCTCTACTACAAACGATGGGTTGATGAGACAACATCCCCAACTAACCCGACCAACATTGAAACACAAGATAACATAAAAGTCTGTCAAACGGCCCTCGAAACATGAGGATTCACCAATAATCTGAGAGAGAGAATTGAGATGGACTAAGGATGAGGATGAACCTGAGATCCGGACCCTGTATCATGAAATGATACAACAAAGAAAGTATGCGGTCAGTACGTGGAATTTACCTAGTATAAAAGGTAAGTAAAATGGACACTAAAGTGAAATGAACTCATAAATAAACATAGGAGAAGGAAATCATTCGTGTATCATAAACTTCGTAAGGAAACATAAGGCTCGAGGCTTTCAAGACATTAATAAAGCGTTCATAAACATAATCATAAGTAAACATTATCAAAACATAACTTGAGCCAATAACATAAACATAACAATTCATAAGACGTGTGGAACAGTGGTAGGACTAGTCATAACCGACACCATCATTGTAGAGCCTTTCATGATGCCCCAACTATCTCACCCAAGTGGACAGAGCTGACCCTGGCTTGCTAGGCGAGGGTCGTCCATTAGGCGTGGTATCACGTTTGAGGGGATCATTATCAGTACAATATATCATTAGAAACCCACAGTGGCACATGGTTATGGGACACCAGCGTAGTCCTTTGTACATTGGGCTGCTCGGTGCTAGACACGGCTCCCAAAAACATGCATATAGGCTCATACGTGAACCAATAACATCATGCATTAAGATTCATTGACTAAAATATAACATTTATCATCATTGATCCCCTTTAAAACATGCTTATCCAAGAACCAAAGGCCCTTTTCATCGGCCGACATCTTAAATCGATAAATTATGTAATTGGTTTCATAAATCGTAAATCATTCTTCAACATGTGGGAATTGCCCAATACTTTAACATACTCAATTCTTTCAAAATATTCTCATAAACATGGGAACTTGAATTCATGCTTTTCCATCATCATAAACTAAAAATATTGAATATTCATCAAAAATCATAACTTTCATGAACCTTCATCAATGGGTATTTTAGATTTAAAAAGCTTGAAACATGATTTTAAAGAAAATAATATAAAGCCTATCCATCATTCATAATTCAATACATAAACTCAATTAAATCATGGCCATAAAGAGAAATCACATTTTCATGCATTTGTGTAAAACCCCATAGAACTTGAATAGGAGAATTCATGATTTAAAACAAAATTTTGGCATGGGTGTGAAAGGATTCACCCATTCTAACCCCTACACACCTGGGAATGAACTGATTTAATAGTTCCTTGGAAATCCACAAAGAAATTAATGGAACCATGGAGGAGAAGGCCTTGAATCTCTCTGAAACCTCTCTAAAAGCTCTTGCATGGGAATGGGTATGGATTAGGGACTTAGCCCATCTTATCACTCTCAAAATAATACACAAAATGACATAGTTTAGGCATTAGGAACTTAGGACTTATGAAAACACCCTTATTAAAACGTAGAAAAAATCACTACAAGGGCCCCTAACGAGGGACCTCACAAGTCGTTGCCAAGGGGCACGACTCGTGGCCAGGACCCATGAAGTCTACTGCCCAAAACCCTCAGGCGGACACCACGAGGGACCCCATGAATGGTGGTGGCTGACCACGACTCGTGGTCACCACCCGTGACCCCTACTGCCTCAAAGACTTGACCAACCCTCCAATGCAGACCATGGGTGACCTCACGAGTCGTGACGTCTGACTATGACTCGTGGCCAGGCCTGTGGACTCCTAAACCTAATCTTTCCTAGCCTGCTGACCATGATTCACATCATGACTCGTGGTCAATTCTCATGACCTACCTCACGCGTCGTCCTACAACTTGATGCAAATTTTCAGTTTTTCTTCGTTTAGACTCCTGAGTCTGATCCTTGGGTTCTCGGGGTATAACACACTTTCCCGTTCTACATCAACACACACCCAATTCCGATTCTTGAAGAATCACAATATACTATAAAACCATCGGTACCCTCGGGTAGGGTCAACAATATTGCTAAAGTGAGTCGAGTCTTCAACTCTTGGAAGCTTTTCTCACGAGCCTCCGACCATTGGAACTTTACCTTTTTATGGGTCAAGCCAGTCAATGGTGCTTCAATTGAGGAAAAAACCTCTACAAATCTCCGATAGCAGCCTGCAAATCCCAAAAAACTCCGTATTTCTGAAGGATTCACCGGTATTGGCCAATTCTTCACCACCTCGATTTTATGAGAATCCACCCTAATGCCCTCACTCGACACAATATGGCCCACGAACTCCACCAAGTCTAGTCAAAATTCACACTTGTTGAACTTAGCATAAAACTGACGATCCTTGAGGGTTTGAAGCATTACTCTCAAGTGAGCGGCATGCTCCTCCTCGCTCGAAGAGTATACAAGGATATCATCGATGATCACGATCATGAGCATGTCTTGATATTGCTTGAATACCCTGTTCATCAAGTCCATGAAAGCTGCAGGAGAATTGGTTAGTCTAAAAGACATAACAAAAATTCGTGGTGACCATACCAAGTCCCGAAAGCAGTTTTCAGAATGTCACCCTCCTAAAACCTGATCGGGTGATACCCGGACCTGAGATCTATTTTTGAGAAAGATCTGGCACCCTGAAGCTGGTCAAAGAAGTCATAGATCTTGGGTAAGGGGTACCTATTCTTGACGGTGACCTTGTTCAACCACCGGTAATCAATATAAATGCGAAGGGAACCGTCCTTCTTCCTGAAAAATAACACCGGTCCACCCCATGGAGACTTGCTTGGTCTAATAAAGCCCTTATCTATCAAGTCCTTCAACTGATCCTTCAACCCCTTTAGCTCATCTTAGAGCCATCCTATAGGGAGGGATGGAGATAGGTTGCGTATCGGGCAATAGGTCAATACAAATATCAATTTCCCATTCCGGTGGGACACCTGGAAAATCATTAGGGAAAACCTCTGGATATCTACCAAAACTGACTCACCCGAAAATTGAAATTCCACCGCACCGGTCCTACATTTAATCGAAGCATAACATGCAAACAACCAGTCCATACCCAAAATGACAGAATTTCAGGGCTAACTCCAAAACTACTAGCAATATAAGGGGTCACAAAAGACAAAGTAGCTCCTGGATCTAACAAGGCACAAGCATCAATATGGAAGACTTGTAACATATCAGTGACCACATTTGGCAAAGCCTCCTGCTCCTGGCAGGACACTAGGGCATCAAACCTGTTTTGGCGCTGACCGCCTCTGAACTAGTGGCGGCAACCTATTGATGGGGTCGTGTTGTTGGAGCGGTAGAACTAGCAGAAGGGAAATCTCTGATTTTGTGTCCGGGTTTGCCACACCGAAAACAAGCATCCGCGCCAATCAGGCACCTCCCGGGATTATTCTTGCCGGACTTTACACAAACTAGAAAAGTGCGCTCCACTTGCATGCTACCCTGATCCCTCTAGCCTGAAGCCCTACTCCTCTGATCTCCCGTAAACCTGGATGGCATGCTAGTTGATATGGAGTTGGAGCGATAGACTTGTGCTGAGACTACTGATATGGTCCAACCCCTGTCCTGGCCTGAGAAACCCCATAACTATCGGTCCTGGCCCTCTTGGCCTCTCTCTGCCTCTTGTAGACTAACTCCATCTGCTGCGCATGCAATATAATATGGGGAAAATCAATTTCTCGATGAAACATGGCGATTTAGAAATCCTTGTCCAAATAATTTGCCACCCCATGCACAAAATGGCTCACCCGGGCCCTTTGATCCGCCATCAACTCCCGAGAATACTTAGTGTGAACTCCAATACATACTCCTGTACAGACATATTACCTTGCTCCAGATTAATGAACTCGGATGCCTTGAGCTCCCTTATCTCCCAAGGGAAGAACTGATCCACAAATGCAGTGTGAAACTCATCATAACCTATCGGGCTTGCACCCACCGCCCTGGAATCTCTCCATTTCTTAAACCATATGTGCGCTACCGCCTTTAGCTGATAGGAGGTCAAGTAAATGCACTCTCCATTGTTCACACCCATAACATGGGTGACCTTCAAAATCTCCTCAATAAAATTATGTGGGTCCTCGTCTATCTTCGACCTTGTGAACTTCGGAGGGCTAATCCTCAAGAAATTCCTCACCCTAGCTGCCACTGCATTCCAGTTCTAAGGGTAATGCGCCACTGTCTGATTCTTAACCTGGGCAGTCATGGCCTGTGCCGGCATTTTAATCGCTGCTCTAAACTTAGCATGGGTAGATGGCTCTGGTGCGTGCCCCTCGCGAATGGGTGGGGCTGGCTGATGCTCCTCACCATTTGCACCCTCATGATCAATACTATTACCATTTCTTCTGGGGTTCACTCGACGTGGAGGCATGATACTGCAAACGTGAATAACATGAATTCGATGGGTAGAGGCCTTTCATTGCACGACATAGATCATGAAAGAAGGGAACATTTCCTAAACGTCTAGGAGCCTCATCGTCATAGGTGTGGCATGCTTCACACCCATGAAAAAGACTCTACTTAATGCGACTTTCAGACTCCCTAGGACACTTCAAACCTATGGCTCTAATACCAAGTTTGTCACAACCTGAACGTGCGCCGAAATCGTAGACATGGGACAAGGAGCCCCTAGAGACTCCAAGTCGACCCATGGCATGAGCATACATCTAATTCATTCACATAAGCAGAAGACTTAACATAAGAAATGTAAACATGTCATAAATTTGGAGGATGGACAGTACATAATCCATACATGACAGTTGTATACAACTCGTAGTCTAAAGCCTCTAATCATGAAACACGAGTTGATGGGACAACTCCCCAACTAACCCAACAATCCAGAAATTGAAGAAAATCATAGAGTCCGAACATATAGTCCTCAGAACATGACGACTTACCAAGTACGCTGAGAGAAACTCCAAGACAATCTATGAGTAAGGGTGAGCTTGAGAACTAGGGCCTGTGTCATGAAACGATACAGCATAGAAAGTATGCGATCAGTTCGTGGAATGTACTGAGTGTGCAAGGCAAGTAAAACAAACATTTAAAACATGTATAAAATTCATAAACGATCATAAGGGTAGGACATCATGCTCGTATCGTAAATCGTAACATGTCATAAGGCCCAAGTTTTTTTAGAAAATTCGTAATATGGACATGATCATAATTATGAGAAAATAGATTTACTTAACAATACTTGAGCCAAAATGCATTATTATAACATACATAATTCATGAGGAAAAGTGGGAGATTCTCTTAACCGATATACCCCATATGAGCACACATGAACCCCGACTTGTAACCCTAGTGGGGAGGGTGTATGTACCTTGACAAGGGTCGAACCATGAAAGTGTGATATCACTATGAAAAGGGTCATTTGGGCCAGGGACAGTCCATAGGAGGTCCCAACATACCTATGGTGACACGTGGTTTGTGAGATCCAGGGCACGACCAAGGCCCCGAATCTACTCGGTGTTCGATACTATTCCCAAAATATATAAAGTGCTCATAGGGTAACACACATGAATTCAGGGCTAGTCAAATCATGAAAATCATAAACATACTTGTAAATACGTTACCTAATCATGAATCAAGGCCCGTGAGTCGGCCAAAAACATAATTCATGATTCATAAGGTTTATACATACTTTTGGATCATGCATATAGCTTAAATTTCATAAAATCATAATGGGTAACATAATAAATTCATGCTGGGTTTATAAATATCCTCAATGGGTAAGTAAATCATAAATCAATTCATCAAGGGGCATGCATAATTAGGTTTAAATACATTGAACCTACGAATCAATAATATTATAATCAATTTAAATCACAAAATCCGATCAAAACCCACAGATTATAATAAGATTTTAAAATCACAAAACCCATAATCAAATCATTAGAGTTTTAGTAAATCAAATTCAAAACCCCATGAGTTTTTGTTGAAATATTTGTAAGAACCATAGAGGAAGGGCATGGGTGTGGAATAAATCACCCATTGATAGCCTTACATACCTGGCATATCTGATTCTTAACTTCCCTTGATTACCCAAGAATGAAATTGGAAGAATTGAAGAGAAGAGCCTAGCATTTCATTAGACCGCCTCTCGCTATTCTTGCATGCATGAATGAAGAGAAAACTGAACTTAACCCCTTTAAATTTCCTTGTTCATAACCCAAAGAGACGTAGTTTAGGCCTCAGGATCTTAGGAATTTATGAAAAATCCCTTATAATTCCCAAAAAAAATAACTGCCAAGTGACCCTGACTGGTGACCTGATGACCCGTTACCTGCCCACACGATCTATCACCTTGCCTGTCAGGTACATTGTCTTAACTGGTCATCGGGGGTCCTAACGATCGACACGGAGACTCATTATGGGTGTCCACGACTCGTGGCCACCACTCGTCAAATGCACTTCCTCCCTAAAATCAATTCATTTAAATTCCACCCAACGACTCATACCACGACTTGTTCCCAGACATGACGAGTCGTGGTATCCTTCCGTTAAGTCCACTACCTTGCCTTTTCTATTTTTCATCTACCTCTACCCCATGGATGACCTAATGACTCGTGGTGTTAGACCATGAGTCCTTCCAAGTCCGTGGGGACTCCTTTTTCCTTATCTTATTCCCATTCTCCTAGGCCTCCCCATGAGTCACCTGATGACTCGTGGGCTCTCCTGACGAGTCCTCCAACGACTCAACCTGTGCTTGCAACCCAGATTTTTAATCTTTCCCAATTTCAAATCCTAGGTCCGATCTTTAAATCCTCAGGGTGTAATAGGTATTCATGAATTTGAAAGGATCAAATATTTGATTAAGACTATCAAAATCAAAGGCTAGGAACCAACACCCCTGAAGATAAGGGAACTTCAAGTCCCTTGTTACAACAAGAATCCCAACTTTTCAAGAAAAAATTAAAAAGAAGGCTCCTGAATCCTCATCAAACCTGGAAAAAGATACCGAGCAAAAATAGATAATGGGATTATTAGATAGTGCATCCTCTCATACGAGTGAACCCAGCTATGGAGACATGCTGGATCCGCAAGGAATAGCTCAAGCCTATTTTCTCAACTAAAAAATAAAGCCAGACTCCCCTTTTGGGAAGATGAAAAGCTATTACATCCAAAAGAAGTGGATCCCATAGGAATTCACCCAAAAACCAATGCAACAACAAGAAAAATAGAAAAGGACAAGCCACATAAGGATAGTACAGGATCTCAGAAAACTCCCATGCAGCTGAAGACAAATCTTCATAAAATTCCAAAGTCACATCAGGAAAAATATCCAATTGCAAGAAAATCAATTTTTAAGAAGATGAATACAACTTCAAAATAGACATGTGTAAAGTTAATTCTATATGTATGAACACATGTAAATAGATAGCAGTTAGAAATTATTTCATTCGTCATATTAAGGTCTATTTAAGACCTCAACCTTGTATTAATAGGGGCATTCGAAAAACACACTACTACTTCCACATCATCCTAACCCCTCTATCTTTCCCTCTATGTTCTCTGTCTTGCCTTCTTATTAATAAAAAAATCTTTTGTAAGTATTTTTCACTTCTGCTTTATTATTAGTTGTAGTATTTTCTTTTGTTTTTCTCCTTCCTTTGTAAATTATTTTAAGTTATAATATTTCTACCCTACCATAAGGCAAGAAATGATTAATGTGTGATATCGCTCGTGGATCTCCATAAGGCTTGAACATGGATAAATACCTACGGTGGCATGTAGTTTTGGGACCTGGGGTTTGCCTGAACCCCTGACCTACTCGGTGCTAGACCCTACTCCTAAAAACATGCACATGGCTCGTAGTAATCATCATGAAACATACATGATCTTGCATGGGCTAGTTTAAACTGATGAAATCATAATCACACTTGACATACGTGAACTAGCCATGAAAAATAATGTCACAATTGTCCATGATACATAAACTTGATTCTTCATGAAATTCATATATACTTGAATAAGACCTCACAACTCAAAATCATAAAAATCACAAGTTTAAGATTCGTAAACATTCATGCCTACTTTGATGATTCATCATAACTTAAAATCATAGGCTCATAAACTTGAGATTTATAAGATCATGCATAATTTTATAAAATTATCATCAACTTGAAGTCATGAATTCATAACAAAATTTGAGGGTCAAATCTACCCTAATAACCCTAATTCATCAATTGGAACATGAGAGAATTGAACCCATAGAAAGATTATAGAAGATTTCATTGTATTGGGTCTAACACTAGAATTTTATAAAAATTAATTGAACATTAGATTCAAGATAGAGAGATGAAATTGGGCATCAGGGTTGAAGGATTTCCCCTATTATGACCTACATACCTGGGCTTGAAGAATCTTTAACTTTATTGGAGACCCAAAGGGAAATGAGAGGAACATATAAAGACCACTAGCTTCTCTTGAGGGGATTTGATCTCTACTTTGAGGTGTTTGGAGTAGAATGATGGTTTTGGATGAATAAAACCTCTTACAGAACCCTTTTTGGAGCTTAAAATGACTTAGTTTAGGAGAGAGACAATTAAGAATTATGAAAACACGCTTAATAACTCGGCTAAAAAGTGGGCTCTGCCAAACCTAATGGATCACCCAATGATCTTTTAGTCCACATAACGAGTCATTAAGACAACTCGTTGCCACTAGAGACATTTTCTAACTTTTTGATTTTTTCTTAACATCTCTACTTCATAATTTGTTATGTCACTCAACGAGTTACATTAGCAGTGGTCAATACTTTCTAAAACTCATGTTTTCCACTAATTTATCCCACTTAATGCGCCACTCAATGATTTTTTAGGTGGCTTACTGACTCAACTAATGAATCGTTCTATGGTCTGGTATAATTTTTACCTATTTCACAATAAATTTGTATTTCAAATTTCGATTGAGGCAAAGTCAGATGGATATGAAAGAAGAGTCAAAGGACTTCAGTTTGATGTATTTAATCACCCAAAAACACTTTGTAAAATGGGATCTACGGTCATTTAAAGTTGACCTTTGCAAGCACTTATATGAAAACTCAATCAGTAAGAAGGGTCTCAACTAAACTTTGTACTAGAGGTTCCTTATGACCTTAATTTGTATTTAATGCACTTCTCACACTTAGGAATTGATCTTAACACCTACTTTCATAAAATTCATTGGGCTTGCGTCTATCAACATACCTATAATGGTTTCAAACTTAGCCCGAACATTTGAGGCATTAAATATCTTGACTTACGAGTATTAGGTCTAGTCTTAAGGACTTTTAGGGTGTTTGCATTGACCCAAGCATAGGCCAGGACTGAGACACGAGACCTAAACCATGAATGACTCCAAGTTAACCCATGACACATGCATAGCAATTAAATAGCATAACTAAAGCAGAAATTAAAGGCAACATGAATAAGCGGAAGTCTGAAATATGACAAAGGCCATAAATGGAGTCAATCACCTACAAGCTCAATCATCTACGTAATGTTTGAGAAGCCTCTAAACATCTGATGAGTTGATGGGACCACACCCCAACTAGCCCTCTAGAGCATGAAAACTGAAATAACACACAAAACATAACTACTATTTATCGTCAAAGAAATGACGACTCACCCAGAGCAGGGGCTGGACTGGACTGTGATGGGAGCAAGCTATCCGCGAGACTGAGCTGGATCAGCCAAGCCTATATCATGAGATGATATAGCATATAATATGCTGTCAGTATTTTAAATGTACTAAGTATGTAAGGTAAGTAAAACATGCTTAATAAAACATTAGTTGAAATCATGCATATAAATCAAAAGATTATGATAGTAAGGACAATATATAAGATATAAATAATCATAAGCTGGTTATCATAACTGAACATAGTGACCCAAGATTTAGAAATTGAAATCATATGGCTTGTCAAAGCTGAAATCATAGGCAAAATCTTATAAATTGATCATTGGGTAAAATCTACTGTAAAACATAATATCATAAGTCATGAACATGAGTAATTTAAATGATGAGGAACAATGGGAGACTCTTCATAACTGACACCATCACAATAGAGTTTACATGATGCTCCAACTCTCATACTCAAGTGGGCAGAACCGTCAAAAGCCTTGCCAGGGCAAAAGACGCTAAACGATGATATCAATATCAAGCTAAGCCCCTTGAGGTAGGGGAAACTATTGAGAGGTACCAAACATATATACATATACCTAGGTTGGCGCATAGTAATGAGATCGGGGAACCTCGAAACCCCAGGCCTACTCGACGCTAAATACTATTCTCAAAACATGCATAATGCTCACATTGTTTTTCAACAAAGCTAAAATCATAATTTCAAAAACATAGCTTGAATCTGGACATTTGGAGTCTTGACTCCATATCATATCATAAACTGCATTGGGAGTCTTGACTCCAAATCATATCATAAATTGATTTTATTAGCCTTGGATAAATTAACTTGCATGGGCTTGCCCAAATCATAAAATTATGGATACTTGAAATATACTTCATAAGTAAAAATCATGGAATCATAAGTTTAGAGCTCATAAACATTCATGTATACTATATATCTCATCATGCTGGGAATCATGGATCATAAGCTTTAATTTAATAAAACTTACATAATAGGGCATTATTTCTAATAACTTCAAAATCATGAATTTTTAATCAAATTAAGGATAAAATATTCCCATTATATTTAAAACATACTTTAGAATATAAGGGGATTAGACCCATGAACACATCATAGGTAGTTTCATAAAATTGGTTAAAACCTAGGAATTAATACACTTGATTAAGAACTTGAATTCATGAGTTTGAGAAGAAGCTTGGGCATGAGGGTGGAACAAATCCCTTATTCATAGACCTACATGCCTAGGAAAATAGATTTCTGAAGAAGTCTTGAATGACCAAGAGAATTAGGGAAGAAATTGGGGAGAATTCTAGTTTGATCTTGGAAGGAAATCTCAATTCAATAAATGCATGGGAGCCTAATGACTTAGGATAGGTTAAACCCTCTTAAACAGTCATTTCAAGGCTTGAAATGACATCATTAGCAAGTTAGGAGCTTAGCAATTATAAAAATTCCCTTAATGATTCGACAGGGAAAAGCATGTTGCCGGTCACCACGGGTCGTACCACGACTCATTGTTTCCTTTGATTGTCATCCAGTCTAGATTTTTAGCCTTTTGATTTTCACCACAGATGTCTACCACAACTAATTTTCATAACTTGATTCATGACATCATTCCTCCCCTCAATAGTTTCAAACTATGATTGCATCCTACAATGAGTTGTACCTTGATCCATTACAACCTCCTAAGAATCATACCATGAACTATCGTCATTGGGCTAGAAGACTCTATTGTTAACCATGACTCCTGACCACCCTCATCACACCAAAAATGAGTTGTACCTTGACTCGTTGGTCCATGATCTGACAAGGAGTAGCTCATCATGACTCAACCTATGACTCGTACAATGGTACAACAACTAGTACCATGAGCCATCCTGAGAGAAAATGCAGATTTTTCTACTTAATCTATTTACATGTCTTGGGCTTGATAGTAGGGACTTTTAAGGAGTTACATTATCTCTCACTTAGCAACATTCATCCTCGAAAATAGAATAAGCATACTAAAAGTCTGGGGAATTGTAATACCCCAGAAATGCCTAGGACTAGACTCGGGATTTGAAATTAAAAGTAGCAAGAAATCTAAAAATTTTACTCAGAACGACTCATTGAATGGGTCGTTGGTGGGACTAACGACCTATTGAAACTGCCCGTGGTGAGAAGCTGCAGAATCGAACTAGGGAGTAATGCTTCTCAGAATGACCCATTGGTTTTTGTAATGAGTCATTGGATAGGATTCGTTGTGAGGTTGGTCTTGATCGTGGAGGAAGTAACGAGTCATGGGATGAATCATTGTTCGTAGCAACGAGTCGTTGTAAGTGCTCGTTGGGAGGAATCCCAAGATAGGGTAGTGGTGATGACGACTGGCAGCGATGAGTCATTGGAGCTTGTAATGACTCATCCTGTCACATCATGGTAGGATACCTAAGACCGGAATCAGGGATGAGACGATGAGAGGAATGACGACTCGTGGTAGCTTGTAACTATCTGTTGTTTCAGTCGTGGTCACTGGTAGTGCAGACTTTCCCAGTTTTTCATTAAAGGTATTTTCATCATTCCTAAGACCTAGGATTCTAAACTACGTCATTTTAAGATCCGAATAGAGTGTTTTAAGGGGGTAAGTTCATTCTAAGAATCCCCATTCCATGCATGCAACCTAGAGCGTTCCTTGAAGATCAACTTTGAGAGATTTCATCAAATTCTCTTCAATTTCATTTGGGCTTTCACGTAGGAGTGTGAATTTGATTTACCCAGGTATGTGAGGCTATGAATGAGAATACCTTTCCCTCTCATTCCCTAAATTCTTCTCAATTCCATGGATTTTAATTCTTGATTAAAGTTTTATGATCTATGGGGTTTATCCCAATTCTTGTGAATTTCTCTATGATCTATCTATGGGTTGATTCCATTCATGCATCAAATCATGTTTTATAATTTATGGGTAGATTTTATAACTATTTCAATTATAAATTTATAGATTGGAATTTCCATTTAATTATGCCCAATTATGTATATTTCATGAAAGGTCAAGTTATGATATCATTATGATCTTGATTTTCTTTAGCCCATTATGATTTATGATTTATAATATGAATTCTCTCAAATGCTCATCATGAATTTATGAATAGCGAGTATATCAATGTTTTACAAGCACGCATGGATTTCATGATTTTATGGGTTTGTGATTCTTGGCCAACTTATGGGCCCTTATTTATGGCTAATCATGTATTTCAAGTATGATCAAGTATGTTATATTATAATTGGCCATGTTCTTTATGAATGATTTATGATTTATGATATGAGCCATGTTCATGTTTTTGGGAGCAGTGTCTAACACCGTGTAGCCTGCTTTCAAAGGACTATGCTGGTGTCTCAGAACAATGTGCCACCGTAGGTTTATATATATCAAATGTTAATGTTATCGGTTCCCTGTGATATCACATAAAGGAGGTCCCTTGCCTGGCAAGCCTGGGACGGCTCTACCCACTTGAGCGAGAAAGTTGGGGCATCATGTAAGCTTTATCATGATGGCGTCGTATATGAT
The DNA here is from genome assembly GCA_035772735.1 of Datura wrightii. Taxonomy (NCBI): domain Eukaryota; kingdom Viridiplantae; phylum Streptophyta; class Magnoliopsida; order Solanales; family Solanaceae; genus Datura; species Datura wrightii. Next base: position 16,403,731 of record JASDFA010000003.1, read on the forward strand.
GAGTCCTCCCATTATTTCTCATGATTTATGCATGGTTATGTTCATGTTACTTCTGCTCAAGTCATGTTTAATGAAGTTTTTTTCCTATGATTATGATTATGACAGATTTATGAATGTTTTGAAAACTTTAAGCCCTACGCTTGCATTATGATATTTACTTAATAATCATGTTGTCCTACTCTCATGAATTCATATGTATTTTAACTGTCCGTTTTTACTTACCTTGAATACTCAGTACATTCCAAGTACTGACCGTACACTCTTTGCTATATTGATTCATGATACAGGTCCGAGGGATCAATCTCAGTCGCATCATAAGCTCCTGCTTCCCTCTCTGACCTGTCCAGCCGGTGTTGGTAAGTCCTCATCCTTCCAGGACTTTTAGTCATTTATAGTTTGTTATGCTCCTTTAAATTTTAGACTTTTTCAAGCTATTTAGGGTGCTGTCCCATCAGCTCATCTGTTATGTTAGAGGCTTTTAGATAATATGTAGAAATCAGCTTGACGTTGATGATTCAGTTCTATCTTAATATAGATATATGTATGCAGACTTCCGCTATGATGTATGTTAAACTTCCATTGTATGACCTTGAGTTTAGATGTTATGTTCATGTCATGGGTCATCTAGGAGCCTCTCAGGGTTTCTTGTCCTGTGTCTCAATCTAGGTTGACATTCGGGTTGTGACAGGAATGAACTGCAATCCCAAAAATGAATAACTGATGTCGAAAACTGACAGAGTGACTGACTCCGGATTGATACAGATGACTAAAGTGAATTCATGAAACATACATACTTGATATGACATGAAAGAAACTTAGAGATATGAACTTGACATGAAACTGAATAGAGTGTTAAGGAGGAAACTGATACCTCAAGTTGGAATTGAGACGGAAGGGAAAAGATGTAGGTATCTAGCCATCATATTTGCTTTATCTTCCTACATAGCTTCCTCAACAAGCTAATTTCCCCACAACAGCTTCACTGAAGCTACTTCCTTGTTTCTCTACTTCCGAACCTAACAATCAAGAATCTCAACTTGAACCTCCTCATAGGTAAGGCTATCCTTCACACCTATGTTCTCCACCAGAAGAACTAAGGCTGGGTCACCAATGCATTTCTTCAACAGAGGTACATGAAAAACTGGATACAATGAAGCTAACGTCGCTGGTAGCTCCAACTGATATGTCACCTTGCCAACTCGCCTCAAAATCCTATATGGACCAACATATCGGGGACTAAAATTCCCTTTCTTTCTGAACATCATCACTCCCTTTATGGGAGACACCTTCAGAAATATCCAATCATCAACCTCAAACTCAAGCCTCTCCGCCTAGCATCCGCATATGACTTTTTGCAACACTGGGCTGTTTTCTGCCTTTCTTTAATAAGCTGAACCTTCTCGATGGCCTCAATGATAAGAATTTGGCCCTATCCATGAAGACTCACCTACCTCAAACCATCCAATAGGTGGTCTACACCTCCACCCGTAAAGAGTCTCAAATGGAGCCATCTGAATGCTGGAGCGATAACAATTATTGTAAGAAAACTCGATGAGAGGAAAGTGATCATCCCAAAAACTCTTGAAATCAATCACACACACTCTAAATATATCCTTAAGAGTCTAAATTATTTGCTCGGCCTGACCATTTATTTGCGGGTGAAAAGTTATGCTAAGCTTTACTTGAGTACTAAGACCCCTCTGAAATGATCTCTAAAACTGAGAGGTGAACTGGGTACCCCTATCTGAGATGATAGAATAAGGAACTCCATGAAACTGAACTAACTCCCGAATGTATAATCTAGCATAATCCTCCGTTGAATCGGTAGTTTTGACTAGTAAGAAATGAGTTGATTTGGTCAATCTATCCATAATCACCCATATAGAGTCATACTGTCGGTATGTTTGAGGTAGACCTGTAATAAAATCCATATTTGTCTCTTCCCACTTCCAAGTGGGGATGCTAATATCCTGAAGCACACCTCCAGGTCTCTAATGCTCAACGTTCACCAGTTGGCAATTCAGACACTTAGCCACAAACTCCGCTATGTTCTTTTTCATGCAGTTCCACCAATAGACTTCTCGTAGATCATGGTACGTCAGGGTGGAACCTAGATGGATAGAGTATCAAGAGCCAGGAGCCTCGCTTAACATCCGCTCTCTCAAGTCATCAACAGTTGGCATACACAATTGGCCCTGATATCGAGTACATGATCTCCCCTTTAAGAGAAAACCTCCACCTTCTGATTTCGGAATGATTCCTTTAGCTTCACCAAAATAGGATTCTTATCTTTCCAAGCTTTGACTTTTTTCACCAAGACAATTTTGACCCATTCTAAACAATTACACCACCATTCGCCAAATCTATAAGGAAAAACCCCAAACAGGCAAGCCTATTGACATCCTTTACCAGCTCGTTCCTCCCATAATCCACATGTGAAACACTCTCCATCGACAGCCTACTAAGAGCGTCCGCCACTACATTAGTCTTGCTTGAATTATAAAGGATGCTTGATCTTGGGCAAAATGGCATGCCCAAGGGATACTTTACAACTTAATTTTGTCTTGTTTAGTTACTTATTTATATACATTCTCATGTAATTTTATGTAAATGTGAATATATATACTAACCAACATGATTAGTTCTTGTTTTAGTCGGTTTAAAATGAATTTGAGGAACTAATCTATGAGTTGGTGAAGTGGAGGAATGGAATCGGAAGAGAAACGCGAAAGTCGGCACAGAGGACGCACGAAACAGCCCACCTACGGCGACAGCAACGTGCCACGGTAGGCCAGGATGCGCGACAAGGGCGTGTCACGGCCCCTAACGCGCTGCACAAGCAGCGTGCCACGTTGCCATCGCTGCAAGGGGCTTCCTGGCATGTATTTTGAGCAAATTCCAGATGGCCTACGCGATGCCTCCATGTCACGGAGGTAAATTGTCGCGTTCACCTCTGTACCACAGAGCTATTCCATGCTGGGCATAATTTTGTATATTTCTCATTTAGTATAAATAGGTCCCTTAGCTCCTAAAAACATTTTGTCACGTAATATTTCTGAAAAACTACCAAGGAGTGAAGGGACAAGTGGGAGAACTCACCTAGGGTTCTTAAATTTCATCTTCTCTTCTACCAATTCTTGTATGTATGTTACTTTAATTATGTTTTCTTGTAAATATACGAACTTGAGTGGCTAGAACCCTTCCTCTAGGGTTGAAGCCACAAGGTATGATTGTGACTATGTGAATTTGTTTTGGTTTTAAGGTATTAATTGTTGTTTTGTCTTACGTTCTTAATTATGGTTGTTTTTATGAATTATCACCATGAAAACACACACGTTACACCTAGATTAAAGCTTGAGAAACTAAACCTAGACTAGAACAAAAGAAAGCAGGGAGCAAGTTTGTATCTTACGATATAATTCGCGGTTAGGATAAGAAATTATACCTAATTTTCCTTGCTTGGTTACTAAAACGGGATGAACTAGACACCAACTTAGAATTATCACATCACCACTCGTAGAAGTAGTTGTGAAGCTAAGTTCGGTTAAATGATTAGAACTACGAAAGTCCCTAATAAAGAGCATAAACCCCGTAAACCACATTCCCATAATTGAATTGCCCACGAACTAGAATATCACATTCCCGCTCAACGATGTAGTTGAGAGGCTAGTTTGTCGTGTTTAGAGGCTCGAAAGACCATGAACATGAATTATGTGAGACAACAATTGATAATTCCATGCTTAAACCATTGCAAAGAGTAGTGTAGCGTGATTATCCGGCCTTAGCTCTAGTTGCTTCTTGAATGATTTCAGAGTATTTTTGTGACCACCCCTAGACTTATTTAATCTTTGTTGAAAAAGTCTAAATCAACACTTGTGAAAGTTAATATCACACTTGAACTTGATAATTAGCTGAATTGGTCCTGTCCCTGTGGGTTCGACATCCGGCTCTTAAAAAGGGCCGTTGTATTACTTGTAAGACCTCGTACACTTGCGTGTGCACTTGAGCGCAGTTGTCAACAAGTTTTTGGTGCCGTTTCCGAGGTACAACAATGGTCATGCCATAATCCTTAAGAAACTCTAGCCATCTTCATTTTCGTAAATTCAGGTCATTCAGAGTGAGCATATACTGAAGGCTCTTGTGGTCTACGAACACATCCATACAATTAGTTTCTCCAAATCATAAAAGTAAGCACCACGACTGCCAATACTAGGTCATGCATCGCAAAATTCTTCTCGTGAGTCTTAAGTTGTCTGGAGACATATGCAATATCCTTACACATGTTGCATCAATACACAACCGAGACCAACCATAGAGGTATCACAATACAAATAAAACCATCTATGTCCTCTAAAAGGGTCAAAACTAGGACTTAAGTAAGTAGAGTCCTTAACTCTTGAAAACTCTTCTCACAAGAATCCCACCTCTGAAACTGAACTTCTTTTGGGTCAACTTAGTCAATCGTGACGCAATTGATGAAAATCCCTCAACGAACCTCCTGTAGTATCCAGCTAAACCCAAGAAGCTCCTAATATCATTAAGACTATCTGATCTAGGCCAATTCTTCACTGCCTCTATCTTTTGGGAGTCTACATGCACACCCTTGCTAGACACTACATGGCCCAAAAATGCCACTAAGTTCAGCCAAAACTCACACTTGCAAAATTTAGTAAATAGTTGGTGATCCTTAAGAGTCTGCACCACAATCCTCAAATGATCAGCATGCTCCTCCTTACTTCGAGAGTATATGAGTATATCAACTATGAAGACAATCACGAACCTATCTAGATACTTCTTGAACACCCTATTCATCAAATCCATAAAAGTTGAAGGAGCATTCATTAGTCCAAAAGATATAATTACAAACTCATAGTTGAACGTACCAAGTCTTGAAGGCTATCTTCAAAATATAACTCTCCCTAACTCTGAGCTGATGATATCCAGATCTGAGGTCTATCTCTGAGAAGCACTTAACACCCTGAAGCTAGTGAAACCGGTCATCAATCTTGGGAAGAATATACTTATTCTTGATTGTTACCTTGTTTTTCCACTTGCATTATTTTTCAACAAAGCTGAAATCATAATCTTAATATATTGAATCTGGATATTTGGAATCTTGACTCCAAATCATATCATCAACTTCATTGGGAGTCTTGACTCCAAATCATATCATGAACTGATCTTATTATCCTTGGCTAAATCATAATAAACATACTTAACTTGTATGGGCTTGCCCAAATCATAAAATCATGCATACTTGAAATAGACTTAATAAGTTAAAATCATGGAATAATAAATTGAGAGCTCATAAACATTCATGTATACTAGATATCTCATCACGCCTGAAACCATGGATCATAAGCTTGAATTTCATAAAAATTGCATAGTAGGGCATAATTACTAATAACTTTGAAATTATGAATTTATAATCAAATTGAGGATAAAATCTTCCCATTAGACTTATAACATACTTTAGAACATGAAGGGATTAGACCCATAAACATAGCATACGTAGTTTCATAAAATTAGGGTAAAACCCTACGAATCAAGACACTTGATAAAAACTTGAATTCTTGAATTTGATAAGAAGCTAGGGCATGAGGATAAAAGAAATACCCCATTCATAGCCCTACATACCTGAGTAAGCAGATTTCCAAACTAGTCTTGCAACCCTAAGAGAATTGGGGAAGAAATTGGGGGGAATTCTAGTTTGATCTTGGAAGGGAATCTCAATTCAATACATGCATGGGAGCCTAATGACATAGGATAGGTTAAACACTCTTAAAACAATCATTTCAGGGCTTAAAAAGACATCATTAGAAATATAGAGGCTTAGGAAATATGAAAATTCCCTAAATGATTCGACACAGAAAAACACAATGCTAGTCACCACAAGTCATACAACGACTACGACTCGTGGTTTCCTTCTGTTGTTAGTCGCTTTAGATTTCTAACTTTTTGATTCTCACCACAAATGCCTACCATGACTTGTTGTTTCCTACAAAAAGTCATAAGTTGACTCGTGACATCATTCCTCCCCTCAGTAGTTAAAAACCATGATAGCATTCCATGACTCACTATTTCGTACAACAAGTCATACCTTGACCCGTCACAGCCTCCTATGACTCATATCATGAGTCTTCATCACTGGTCCAGAAGACTTTGTTGTTAACCACGACTCTTGACCATGACTTGTCATGCCATACAATGAGTCATACCTTGAATCATTGGTCCAAGATCTGACAACCAGTAACTCGTCATGACCTGACCTACGACGCATACCATAGTACAACAACTCATACCACAAGTTGTCCTGAGAGAAATATGTAGATTTTTCTACTGAATCTGCTTGCATGTCTAGGGCTTGATCGTAGCGACTTTTGAGGGGTTACAGTGTTATAGTTATCTCTCCACTATAGCTGTCCCCCGTAACCAGTAGCTCCCATTTCCTGCACACAAACCACTTCCCAACTTTAAAATTTCACTAACACTCACACAACACCTTACATCCAATGACCTAGGTAAGGAGAGGTGTTTCTGACTTATTTCCCCCTATAATAACAGGCGGGTCATTACAAGGGTACCACCTATTTCATAAAAATAGACCTTAGATTAGGATATCATTAGTTTAAAATCATGGAAAGTTCCTAAAATAGTGTGCAAGACCCATTATGGTAATTTCAAGTTCCTTGTTATGTCCTTTGGTTTGACTAATTCTCCAGCAGCATTGATGGACCTCATGAATAGAGTGTTCAAATAATATCTGGATATGTTCATTATTGTGGTCATTACGACATCCTAGTTTACTCTAAAAGTAAGGAGGAACATGCTATTCACCTAATAATAGCCCTTTAGACACTTAGGACTATGAGCTATTCACCAGGTTTTCTTTGTGCGAATTCAGGTTGAAGACAATGGAGTTCCTAGGCCACAGAGTCTAGCGAGGGTATCCAGGTCGACTTCCAAAAGATTGAGGCAGTAAAGAGTTCGTCTAGACCCACAACCCTGATGGACATAAGAAGTTTCTTAGATTTAGCTGGCTATTATAAAAGTTTTGTAGAGGGATTTTTGACTACTGCTCTTCCGCTAACTAAATTAACTTAAAATAAGGTTAAATTTCAATGTTCAGAGGCTTATGAGAAAATCTTTCAGGAATTGAAAACTTGTCTAACTACTGCTCTAGTATTAACCCTACTAAAGGGTACAGATGGTTTTATGGTGTATTATAATATGTTCAGAGTGGGCATTTGTTGCATATTGTTGCAGAATGGTAAGGTTATAACTTATGCTTCTAGAAAACTTAAGTTTTATAAGATGAATCAGCCGACCCATGATCTTGAGTTGGCAGCAGTAGTGTTCACATTAAAGATTTGGCACCATTATCTCTATGGTGCACATGTTGATGTGTTCACAGAACACAAGAGTCTTCAGTGTGTTTTCAACTAAAAAGAGTTTAATCTCAGACAGAGGAGGTTTCTTGAGTTGCTCAAGGATTAAGACATGAGTATTCTCAACCATCCAGGCAAAGAAAACATAGTCGCTAACGCTTTTAGCAGGATGTTTATGAGAAGTACAACTCATATGGAGGAAGAGAAGAGAAAACTAGATAACGATGTGCATAGACTCTCACGCCTAGGAATCTGTCTCCTAGACTCCTAAGAGGGTAGTGTTCTTGTTCAAAATAGAGTCGAGGCATCTCTAGTGGTAGAAGTTAAGGAAAAGCATAACAGAGATCCCCTCTTGCTTCAGTTAAAGAAAGATGTCCACAAGTAGAAAGTGTTCGTTTATGCACAAGGAGGAGATGGTTTCACGAGGTATCAAGGTAGTCTATGTGTTTTGAACATAGTCGATCTTAGAGATAGGATCATGGAAGAAACACACAGCTTTAGGTATTCAATTCACCTAGGTTGCACGAAAATGTATCATGACTTGAGTGAAGTCTATTGGTGGAAGGGTATGAAGAGAGACATTGTAGACTTCGTGTATAAATGTTAGAATTGTCAATAGGTTTTGGTAGAGCACCAGAAGACATGTGGTGTGGCACAAAATATAGCACTCCCCGAGTGGAACCAGGAGATAATCAAAATGGACTTTATCATCGGTCTACCGCGATCATGCAGGTAGAATAACTGATTTGGGTGATTGTAGATCTAATTACCAATTCAGCACATGTTTTACCATTAAAGACTATAAACTCAGCCGAGGACTATGCAAGACTATACATCCGTGAGATAGTCAGGCTTCATGGAGTCCTATTATCCATCATATTAGATAGAGGCACTCAGTTCACCACCTAGTTTTGGAAGTCATTCTAAAGAGGTTTGGGTTCAAAAGTGAACTTCAATATAGCTTTTCATCCGTAGACAGAAGGTTTGGCAGAGCATATTCAGACCTTGGAGGATATGCTAAGGGCTTGTGTTATTTATTTCAAGGGGAAAGGGGATGGCCACTTGCCTCTTATACACTTTCAATGTGACAACATTTATCACTCCAGTATTCAGATGGCTCCTTATGAGGCTCTCTATAGGTGGAGGTGTAGATCTTCGATTAGTTTGTTTGAAGGCGATAAAGTAGAGTTGATATGACCACTAGTACAACAAGCCATGGAGAAGGTCAAGATCATTTTGGAAAGGCTGAAGACTGCAATGAGTCGCCAAAAGTCTTATACTCATGTTAGAAGTAGAGACTTAGACTTTACAATAGATGATTGGGTTTATCTGAAGGTTTCACCCATGAAGGGAGCTATGAAATTTGAGAAGAAAGGGAAGCTCAGTTCCAGCTTTATTAGTCTACATTGGATTTCAAAGAGAGATGGCAAGGTAGCCTATGAGTTGAAGCTTCCAGCCAAACTAGCATTGGTCCATCCAGTCTTCTACATTTTCTATGCTTAAGAAGTGTGTGGATGACCCCTCAATTGTTGTGCCTACAGAGAGTGTGGGAGTGAAGGACAACCTATCATATGAAGAAGTTCCAGTTGAGAATCTTGACCGTTAGGTTCTTAAGTAGAGGAACAAAGAAGTTGCTTATGCAAAAGTCTTATGGAGGATTCAGCTTGTTGAGGTAGCTACGTGGGAAACCTAAGTAGATATGATGGCCAAGTACCCTCGTATATTCCCTCCCAATTCTGAAACATCTTGAAGTAACTGTTTTGTCTTGTAGTACTCTTATCAGTTTCATGTCCCATTAGTTGTCATTGAAATTCTTAGTATGTTTCCATGTTCAATGATTCAATTGAGTTTAGTTTAGTTACCCTCAGTTAGATCAACTATCAATCAAATTTCAGTCTTCATTTGAGGACGAATGATCCCAAGGAGAGATAATATAACACCTACAAAATTCTATAAGATCATATACTAGACATGAAGCAGAAAACCAGTAGGAAGTGTGCTATTTCACACAGGATGACCCACGCCACGCGTCGCAGTGAGGGACCACACGTCGTAGGAGAACTCATGGTAAGTAATCAAAGATGTTCAATATTTCCAAACACCATGAGTCAAGGGATTTTTCGTCATACCATAGGACAGACTATCCTATATGATTGTGGTAAGAGGTTGAGAAAGTGTTCAAAATTATTCTAATGACCACGAGCAGGAACAACGAGTCATGGTATCAAAGGACGGATCGTCCTATCTAGTCATGGGATAAGGTTCACAAAGTGATCGAGTTGCTTCAATAACCACGAGTGCATACCAGGAGTCATGGTATGATATGATGAGTTATGGCATGACCCGTAGGGACTGGACGATAGATTTTTCAGTACATTTTTATAAGGGTAGTTTTGTAATACTCCAAAAGTTCTTAGGAGTAGATCTAGGAAGCTAAAAGGAAAAACTATTGTAAGTTAGGAAAAAATGTTACAGGACGATAGGTACCACGACCCGTGGTAAGTAACCACGGGTCATCGTTGGTGGTCTTGGGTTCAGGTAATTATGTACTAGAGGGAAACAACGGTTGATTCAACGAACCATTGTAAATAACTACGAGCCATCATTTGTTGTCATGGTAGGAAGTGGAGTTGGCAGTAGGAAGGTACGACTGGTCATGCAATGACCTGTTATGGCTTGCAATGACCCGTTGAGGCATATGACGAGCCGCGGTGTGGCTCGTTGGATAGAAGTTCAGAAGGTTCGGGGGGAGCATCAATGACTAGTTGAATGACCCATTGGAACCTAGAATGACTCGTCCTGTTCGTCCGTGGTTTGATTCCGAGATATGACTGGGACAGTGCCTAACACGGGTAGATACCATAGGTCGTGTTATCCTCCAACGACCCGTTGGTTCACCTATTTTTTGGCCTCGTTATCAATTTTCAGTGAATTCAGTAAAGGCATTTCCATTATTTCCTAGTCCTAAGGCCCTATACTACGTCGTTTAAGGCTTTTTTTGAGGGGTTTTGAGAGGGGAAAAGCTTACTCTAGGTTATTCTTCCCATGCATGCAAGTTTGAAGGATTGAAGAGGCGGTTCAAGGCCAAATTTCAAGTTTTCCGTTGGAATCTTAGCTTGGGCAATTAGAGGGTGTTAGAATTCACCATTTCCAAGTATATAGGGTTTAATAGGTGTCTTCTTCCACACCCATGCCCAAATCCCTATCAAATTGTCTTAAAACCATAAGTGGTCAAGTATGGGGTTTTGATTAATCGCATGATTCTTATATTTCAATTCATGGGTATGATTATATTGAGTTGATATTGATGATTTACAAAGCTTGGGCGGACTCTAACTTGGTTTCCCTTATAAAAATTGTTTTCCTAAAAATTTGAATCTAAAACACCCATGGGTGAATAGTACATAGAAGAGGTGATTGCGATACGTGTGTGATGATGATGAAGTGATAACCGAAAGCATGTTTCTAACCCTACTCATGATTGTATTGATGTTTTCAAAGCGAATTGAATAAACCCAAGCATGATAGAGTTTTGGGTGATATCCACTTCATGTTTTAAAGTAATGATTTTCCCCAACATAAGCTTACCACATGGTGTGAAGTGAATTTTTCCTCAACTCTTATTATGAATTCTAGATTATGGTATGTTTCAAAGAAAAGCCCCATATATGCATGAAATCGTAATTGGGTTGGTGTATCACTATAAGGTTTGTCGATAGACAATGTTAAGCTTTATTTACATATGATGCTGAGTCTATGCATGATGTTACTATGAGCTTTGTCAATAGACAATGTTGAGCTTCACTCCATACGATGTTGAGTTATGCATGATTCATATTTAGCTTCGTTATTAGATGATGTTAAGCTTCGTCAATGGACGATATTAAGCTTGGTTACGTATGATGTAGAGCATTGCATGTTTTGGGAGAAGAGTCTAGCAGCGAGTAAGTTAAGGGGCAATCACCCAATACCCCAGAACTAATAGCCAATGTAGGTTGATTCTATTATATGTGGGACCTCCCTTGTGAGCTATCCCCCGACCCTAATGGCCCATGAGTTTGATATCGATATCATGGTAGCGTCCATCTCCCTGGAAACTTTATGGACGACTCTTCCCATTTGAGTGTGATAGTTGGGACTACATAAGCTCTATCGTGGTATGTCAGTTAAATGATGAGCCTCCCACTGTCTATATCTTCCAGAATTGCATTTTTCATTACTCATGATGGTTACCTTTTTCATGCATGATCTAAAAATAAAGTTTGACTCATTGTTCAGTTTTTGATATGAATGTTATGTTTCAGCTTGAGTCATTCGAGTCAGTCAGGATGTTCTAAAGCCATGCATGATCATGTATAATATGAGTATGAGTTCATAATGAATGCATGTGGTCTACTTCTTATCTTTAAAAGCTTGTGACATAAGTATGACTTGCTTTACGAGATTTATATTATTTTTGAGGTTTTACTTACCTTGCATACTCGGTACATTCCACATACTAATTGTACACTTTCTATGCTCTATCATTTCATGATACAAGGCCTGGATCTCAGGCTCATCCTCATCCCTAGTCCATCTCAGCTTGCGCTATCAGCTCATTGGTGAGTCCTTATGTTCCGAGGGCTGTTGAAAATTTTTTATGTTATTTTGAGTTTCAGTATTGTTCGGGTTAGTTGGGGATGTTGTCCCATCAACCCATCGGATGTTGTAGAGGCTTTCAGACTAGCATGTATTACTCAGTTCTTGTATACATTCTGTATTCCGTGAGGTTATGCTATGGTTACGTTTCTGCTATATTTTATGATTATCTTTCCGCTTATCTGAATAAGATTAGTTGTGTGCATGAGCCATGGGTCGACTTGGGGTCCCTCGGGGTCCTTTGTCCTGTGTCTACGATTTGGGTCTATGTTTGGCTGGCGACAAACATTGTATCAGAGCCATAGGTTTGAAGTGTGCTAGGGAGTCTTAAAGCCGCATTAAGTAGAGTCTTTTTCATGGGTGTGAAGCACGCTACACTTATGACGAAGAGTCTACACAACGTTTTAGGAAATGTTCCCTTCATTCATGATCTATGTCATGTAAGCCTTTCTATCCTTCTAATTCGTGCTATACGCGATTGCAGAATTATGGCTCCTCGAAGAATGAATGGAAGGAGGAATGAAGGTGGTGAGGGCCACGAGGATGGAAACAATCATGAGCATCATCCAGCTCCACTAGTTCAGGAGCCTCAGGCACTAGAGTCAACCGCTCATGCTGAGTTCCGAGCTGCCATTCAAATGCTTGCGCAGGCCTTGACTGCTTAGGTCAATTAGCAGGCTATAGCGCATGTTCCACAAAATGGCAGTGTAGCGGCGACTCGAGTCAGGGACTTCTTTAGGATTAAATCATCGGAGTTTCTTGGGTCCAAGGTATATGAGGACCCACATGAGTTTGTGGATGAGGTTATCAAGATCACCCAGGTCATGGGGTTGAGTAGCGTTGAGTGCACAAAGTTTGCCTCCTACCAGTTGAAGGGGGTTGCACATATCCGGTTCAGTCAATGGAAGGATATTAGGGTCGCTAAAGCAGGTCCGGTCCCTTGGGAAGCGTTCCATGTTGCATTCCTGGATCGATTCTTCCCTCGGGAGATGAGGGAGCTGAAGGAAGCTGAGTTCGTAAATCTGAAGCAAAGGAGGATGACAATACTAGAGTATTCCCTTAAATTCACCCGCCTATCAAAGTATGCTCCTGAGTTAGTGGCTGACCAGAGGGCACTAGTGAGCAGGTTTGTGCATGGGATAGTAATTTACTTGGATAAGGAATGCAGGATTGCTATGCTCTATCAGGATATGGACTTTCTTCGGATGGTGTTGTACGCCCAGTAGATGGAGGCGGCATATTCGAGAGAGAGAGAGGGGCCAAGAGGTCTAGGACTGATGATCAAAGATTTCATCAGCCTAGGTCCAGAGGTGGGCACTAACAGTAGACCCACCATATATCATCCTCCCTAGCTTCATCAGCTTTGAGTGGTCCATCTCGGCCTAGGCACGATCAGAGAGGGCGAGCATCAGGCTCGAGGGGTCAGAGCATCAGGCCCACAAATTTAGGTGTTCCATCTTGTACTTGATGTGGCCGAGGGCATGCAGGCCAGTGCTTGGCAGGTTCGGGTGCACGTTTTGCGGGCAACCCAGAAATATGTTTAGAGATTTTCCAGCAGCGAGGCAGGATCAGGTTGGGGGCCGTGGCCGAAGTTCTAGCTCAGTAGCCCCACCCCTTCGCTCAGCACATTAGGGGGCATCTACAAGTGCAACTAACATTCAGCGCCAAAACTGATTCTATGCCCTAGAATCCCGTCAAGAGCAAGAGGTCTCCCTGGACGTGGTTAATGATATGTTAACGAGTCTTCCACGTTGATGTTTATGCTCTGTTAGATCTAGGGGCCACCTTGTCCTTTGTGACACCTTATGTAGCCAATAGCTTCGGAGTCAGTCCCGATATTTTGTCAGAATCATTTTCAGTTCTACTCCTGTAGGTGACTCAATTACAGCTAGACGGGTGTATAGAGATTTCCCAATCTTGGTCCTCTATATGGTCACCTCGGTAGATCTGATAGAGTTAGCCATGACCGATTTTAATGTTATTCTCGGCATGGATTGGTTGTATGCTTGTTATGCTTCCATTAATTATCGGACCCGGTCAGTAGTGTTCAAATTTTCAGGTGAGCTAGTCTTAAAATGGAAGGGTAGTTCAACTGTGCCTATAGGTCGCTTCATTTCCTACATCAAGGTCGGGAAAATGATTTCTAAGGGTTGCATGTAGGTTAGGGTCAAGGATGTTGAGTTTGAGACCCCGACTATCCAGTTAGTTCCAATTGTACGTGAGTATCCAGAGGTTTTTCCTGATGATTTTCTAGGTATTCCTCCCGAGTGGGAGATTGATTTCAGTATTGACCTTCTTCCCGATACGCAGCCTATATCTAGTCCTCCCTACAGGATGGATCCAACCGAATTAAAAGAGTTGAAGGATCAGTTAAAGGATTTACTAGATAAGGGCTTCATTAGACAGAGCCAGTCTCCATGGGGTGCACCAGTTTTATTTGTTCGGAAGAAATATGGTTCCCTTTGTATATGCATTGATTATCGACAGTTGAACAAAGTCACTGTCAAGAACAGGTACCCCTTACCCAAGATTGATGATTTGTTTTATCAGCTTTAGGGCACTAAGTGTTTCTCTAAGATAAATCTCAGATCTGGATATCATCAGCTCAGAGTTCGGGAGGGTGATATCCTGAAGATGGCATTTAGAACGCGGTGTGTTCATTACGAGTTTGTAGTTATTTCTCTTGGACTAAAGAATGCTCCTGCAGCTTTTATTGACTTGATGAACAGGGTGTTCAAGCCATATTTGGACTTGTTCGTGATCGTGTTCATTAATGACATCTTAATAAACTCTCGGAGCAAGGAGGAGAATGCCGCTCACCTGAGAATAGTGCTTCAGACCCTTAAGGATCACCAATTGTATGCACAGTTCGACAAGTGTGAGTTTTGGTTGGACATTGTGGCATTCTTGGGCGTTGTGGTATCTGGCGAAGACCGATGAATCATTCGGATATTCGGAGTTTCTTGGGTTTAGCTGGCTACTACCGGAGGTTTGTTCAGTGTTTCTCATCCATTGTAGTGCCTTTGACTAAGTTGACGCAGAAGAAGGTGAAGTTTCGGTGGTCGGGGCTTGTGAGAATCTTCCAGGAGTTGAAGAACCTACTCACTTCAGCAATAGTGTTGACCTTACACGAGGGTACTAATGGCTTTGTTGTATATTGTGATGCTTCAAGAGTTAGACTGGGGTGTGTGTTGATGAAGCATGGGAAGGTAATAGCATATGCCTCGAGACAGCTGAAAGTTCTTGAAAAGAATTACCCGACCCATGATCTTGAGTTGGCTGCGGTGGTGTTTGCATTGAAGATATGGCGGCATTACTTTTATGGGTTCCACGTGGATGTATTTACGGACCACAAGAATTTGCAATACGTATTTACACAGAAAGATCTAAATCTTCGACAAAGAAGGTGGTTGGAGTTACTTAAGGACTATGATAAGAGTGTCCTTTACCAGCGCTTAGTAGGCTCTTAATGGAGAGTGTGTCTCATGTGGATGAGGGGAAGAAGGAGTTGGTGAAAGAAGTTCATGGGCTTGCAAGGCTGGGAGTTAGATTGATCGACTCGACCGATGGCGGTGTTGTTATACATAACGGGTCAGAATCATCCTTGGTGGCTGACGTCAAGTCTAAGAAAGATGAGGATCCAATTTTGAGGAAGTTGAAGGAGGCGGTGCAGAGTAAAAAGGTGGAGGTTTTCTCCCAAAGGGGAGATAGTGTGCTACGATATCAGGGTCGTCTATGTGTCCAAGATGTTAATGATTTGAGAGTTTGGATATTACATAAGGCACATGATACTAGATATTCTATTCTTCCAGGATCCACAAAGATGTATCGGGACTTGCGAGAAATCTATTGGTGGGATGGTATGAAGAAGGACATTGCAGATTTCGTAGAGAAATGTCCATACTGTCAGCAAGTGAAGGTTGAGCATCAGAGACCCAGAGGCGTACTTCAGGATATTACCATCCCCACTTGGAAGTGGGAAGAAATAAAATATGTACTTCATTACAGGTCCACCTGATACTTGCCGGCAATACGACTCCATTTGGGTAGTGGTGGACAGGTTGACCAAGGCTGCACACTTCCTACCGGTCAAGACCACGGATTCCATAGATGATTATGCTAGTTGTATATTCGGGAGTTGGTTCGGCTTCATGGAGTGCCCTTGTCTATTATTTCGGAAAGGTACTCAGTTTACTTCTAAATTCTATTGTTTATTTTAGAAGGGGCTCGGGACTCAAGTTAAGCTAAGCACAACATTTCATCCTCAGACGGACGACCAAGCAGAACGAACCATTCATACTCTTAATGATATGTTGAGGGCCTGTGTTATGGATTTTAAAGGTAGTTGGGATGATCGTTTTCCCTTGATCGAGTTTGCTTATAATAATAGTTACCACTTTAGTATCTATATGGCACCGTTTTAGTCTCTCTACGGGCGGAAGTGCAGATCTCTCATCAGATGGTTCGAGGTTGGTGAGGCAGCTATGGTAGGACTAGATTTGGTTCATGAGGTGTTGGTGAAGGTTTAGTTGATAAGGGACCAGTTGAAAACTGCTCAGAGTCGTCAGAAATCATGTGTTGATGTGAGGAGAAGAGAATTGGAGTTTGATGGGGACGACTGGATGTTTCTACAGGTATCTCCCATGAAGGGAGTCAAGCGGTTCGGAAAGAAAGGTAAACTCAGTCCCCGCTATGTTAGCCCCTACCGAGTGTTGAGAAGAGTTGGTAAGGTGGCGTATGAGTTGGACTTGCCTTAAGAATTGGCTTCAGTTCATCCCTTGTTCCATGTATCGCTTTTTAAGAAGTGCTTGGGTGATCCAGCCTTGGTGGTTCTGGTAAACAGTGTTGGCGTGAAAGACAACCTCAGTTATGAAGAAATTTTGGTTGAAATTTCTGATTGACAAGTTCGAAGGATGAGGAACCAAGAGGTAGCTTCAGTTAAGGTTTTATGGAGGAATCAGCATGTTGAAGGAGCTACGTGGGAGGCCGAAGCGGACATGATGGCTAGATACCCACATTTGTTCACTACCAGCTCAGTTCCGACTTGAGGTATCAGTTTTTACCCTATTTCTCTAATTAGTTCCATATTCAGTTCATGTGTGCAAGTTTGAATTATGTTATGATAAATGTATGTGATGCCTAAATTTAGTTCAGCTATGTGGTTCTTTTCGGAGGTAGACATTCCATGAAATTTCGATAAAAATAATCGTATTCGAGTATGATAAACTATATGTTTCTATTTGTTGCTTTTGTACTACATTCGAGGACAAATGTTCCCAAGGGGGAGATATTGTAATACCTCAGAAGTGCTTAGGAGTACACCCAGGAAGCTAAAACGCAAAACTGCTGTAAGTTGGGAAAAAAGGTTGCAGACGAGAGGTACCACGACCCGTGGTAATTAACCAGGGGCTATCGTTGGTGGTCGTAGGTTCAGGTGGTTATATACCAGAGGGAAACACAGGTTGATTCAACAACCTGTGGTAACTAACCACGAGCCTTTGTTTGTTGTCGTGGTAGGAAGTGGACTTGGCAGTTGGAAGGTACGACTTGTCATGCAGCGGCCCGTTGCGGCGTACGACGAGCCATGGGGAGGCTCGTTGGATAGAAGTTCAGAAGGTTCGGGGGGAGCATCAAGGACTAGTTAAATGACCCGTTGGATCCCAGAATGACTAGTCCTATTCGTCCGTGGTTTGATTTCGAGATATGACTGGGATAGTGCATAGCACCGGTAGATACCAGGGGTCGTGCTATCCTCCAACGACCCGATGGTTCACCCGTTGTTTGGCCCAGTGATCAGTTTTCAGCGAATTCAATAAGGGCATTTCCGCTATTTTCTAGTCCTAAGGCCCAATACTACGTCACTTAAGGCTGGTTTTGAGGGGTTTTGAGAGGGGAAAAGCCTACTCTAGGTTATTCTTCCTATGCATGCAAGTTTGAAGGATTGAAGAGGTGGTTCAAGGCAAAATTTTAAGGTTTCCATTGGAATCTTAGCTTGGAAAATCAGAGGGTGTTAGAATTCAACATTTCCAGGTATGTAGGGTTTAATGGGTGTCTTCCTTCCACACTCACGCCCAAATCTGTATCAAATTGTGTTAAAACCATAAATGGTAAAGTATGGAGTTTTGATTAGGTGCACGATTCTTATATCTCAATTCATGGGTATGATTAGATTAAGTTGATATCGGTGATTTACAACGCTTGGAAGGATTCTAACTTGGTTTCCCTTATAAAAATTCTTTTCCTAAAAATTTGAATTAAAAACTCCCATGGGTGAATAGTTCATAGAAGAGGTGATTGCGATACGTGTGTGATGATGATGAAGTGAATATCAAAAGCTTGTTTCTAACCCTACTCATACTCATGATTGGTTGTTGTTTTCAAAGTTAATTGAATGAATCCAAGCATGATAGAGTTTTGGGTGATACCCACATGATGTTTTAAGGTAATGATTTTCCCCGACATAAGCTTACCACATGGTTTGAAGTGAATTTTTCCTCAACTCTTACTATAAATTCTACCTTGTGGTATGTTTCGAAGCAAAGCCCCGCATATGCATGAAATCGTAATTAGGGTGGTGTATCACTCTAAGCTTTGTCGATAGACAATGTTAAGCTTAATTTACATATGATGTTGAGTCTATGCATGATGTTACTATGAGCTTTGTCACTAGACAAATGCTGAGCTTCATTTTATACGATGTTGAGTTATGCATGATTCATATTGAGCTTCGTCATTAGATGATGTTGAGCTTTGTCAATGGACGATGTTGATCTTTGTTATATACGATGTAGAGCACTGCATGTTTTGGGAGAAGAGTTAGCACCAAGTGGGTTAAGGAGCAATCACCCTATACCCCAGAACTACGCGCCAACGTAGGTTGTTTTCTATTATATGTGGGACCTCCTTTGTGAGCTATCCCCCATACCTAATGGCCAATGAGCTCAATATCGATATCATGGTAGCGTCCATCGCCCTGGCAAGGTTATGGACGGCTCTTCCCACTTGAGTGGGATAGTTGGAACCACGTAAGCTCTATCGTGGTATGTCGGTTAAGTTACAAGTCTCCCACTGTCTATATCTTCCAGAATTGCATTTTTCATTACTCATGATGGTTACTTTGTGCATGCATGATCTAAAAATAAGGTTTGACTTATTGTTCAGCTTTTGACATGAATGTTATGTTTCAGTATGAGTCATTCGAGTCAGTTAGGATGTTCTAAAACCATGCATTATCATGTATAATATGAGTATGAGTTCATAATGAATGCATGTGGTCTTCTTCTTATCTTTAAAAGCTTGTGACATAAGTATGACTTGCTTTATGAAATTTATATTATTTTCTTGGTTTTACTACCTTGCATATTCGGTACATTCCATGTACTGACTGCATAATTTCTATGCTATATCATTTCATGATACAAGGCCCGGATCTCAGGCTCGTCCTCATCCCTTGTCTATCTCGGCTGGCACTATCAACTCATTAGTGAGTCCTCATGTTCCGAGGGATGTCGATAGATTTTTATGTTATTTTGAGTTTCATTATTTTTCGGGTTACTTGGGGATGTCGTCCCATCAACCCATCGGATGTTGTAGAGTCTTTCAGACTAGTATGTAGTACTTAGTTCTTGTATAAGTTTCGTATTCCGTGATGCTATGCTATGGTTACATTTCCGCTATGTTTTATGATTATCTTTCCTCTTATCTCAATAAGATCAGTTGTGTGCATGAGCCATGGGTCGACTTGGGGTCCCTCGGGGTCCTTTGTCCCGTGTCTACGATCCGGGTCTATGTTCGGGTCGTGACAAGTTTTGTCACTTCCTATGCTTTTAACTCCTAAATCAAGCTGTTTTTGCTTATATTTGAGGAATAAAAGGGTTTTATCGAATAACCTTCCCTTCACTCACATCACATTAGAAATTCAAGAATCATTAGCTCTCAAAGCTCTCAAGGAAGCTAGGGTTTCTTCATCTTCAACCTAGGGATTCTCAAGCTATAGCCAAGAGTTCATCATTCCAGGCATGTAAGTTTACTTTAGTAAAGAGTTTTGTTCTTTCTCATTCCCTACATTCTAGTAAGATCTCTTAGAAGTTTAGAGTTAGGGTTTTTGCCTAATTCTATACTTTGGTCTTCAACCCTACATATTGAGACATTCATTATTGATTGCTCATTATATAGAATTGTATCTTTACTCTCTTGGTTATTTATTGTATCCTTACTCTCTTGATTATTGTTGAATGTCAATTATGATTCGTATCATTCTATCACATGAACCCAGTTGCATGAAAAATCATGTCTTAGAAAGCCTTGTATTATTAGATATATGCATTGTTTTCAAAACTAAAGCAAATATCAGATTCTTAAAGAGTTTTCAAAATGGAGGTTTTCAGACAACCAGTTTAGTTTATAGCATGACTTCAAAAATAAAGTAATGTCTTGTTTTTGAAACTTAGAGTTTTGAGAATAGAATCTTACAAGTTTTATTAATGTGATGTGGGTTTACATCACTTTAAACGCTCAAAACTGAGGAAATAAATATGGTCTTAGGTTTGTTTATACGAATATGATGCACTTTTACTTTTTTTTAGGGAAATTAGGTGTTGGAGTTGAAATGCGCTAAAGTACTGAAAAAATGCATAAAAGGGCTAAGTCCGGACCTTAGTACAAGTCGTACCATCCTAGTACGAGTCGTACCAAGGCAGTCGTGATAAAGTTCAGAGTAAATTGCACTTAGCCAATCTCTTGGTATGGGTAGAAATCATGAGTCGTGTTATCTACCTATGACTCATACCAAGGGACCGTGGTTCAGAAGGTATGAAGAATGGTAGATCTCATGGTATGACAAGAAGTCATGAGTCGTAGGATAAAGGTACGAGTCGTACCAAGCCACTTGTTAAAAGATTCAGAGGATGACAGAACTCTCAGGTTCAAACCATGACAAGACAGTATGACTTGTAGGTTTATGGTACATGTCATACCACCTTCCAAAAATTAGATAAAATTAGAAGAGCCAACCAATGTACGGGTGAAGGTACGACCCATACAATCATGATACTGGTCGTTAGTGAAGTCGGCAATAATTTAGCAGTTTCCCTATTAATTTTGAAAAAGTTTCTAATTATTTGTATAAAGACTGTCTAGGTTATTTTTGTTGGAGGAAGAACAGAATTTGATTCTTGGGAGAAGTATTCAAATTTTGTTTACAACTTTTGGGAGATTTTCTTGAATTGATTTTCTCATTGTTCTTGAATTGTTCTTCATTATTTATAACTATGTGGGTTTTCTTCCAATCATATCTATAAGTTCTAAATTATGTGTTTGTCTATGAATGCATATACTTCTCTTACAATCATGAGAGGCTAAAACCTCAAAAACTAGGGTTGTGGGAACCATGTGAATTAATAGACTAGGGTTACACAAAGTAATTCTAAATCAATCCTAAACACTTGTATTGTATTCTCTTCATTTTTAATGTTTCTTAACAAAGCAGAATGTTAGGACTTTCCTGAATTCTTTACTTGATTGAATCTTGGGAAGTAGAGATTAGGAAAAGAGAACTACAACAAAGCCTTGATTTTTGTGGATCATTGTATGACTTAAGTTGCGGTCACAAGATAGTTAATTTGGAATAAATTGATAAAGGTTAAAGTGAAATCACTCATGATACTTAATCCGATGATTGAGTATAGTTATACAATAGGGACGAACCAGTCAGTTAGATAAACCCTAGTTATCAGTTCTACAAGTAAGCATAGAGAAAGATCACGAGTGTAAAACCCGAAGTAGTTATGAATCCATGGTGAACACTTTCATAGTTATTTGCATTAACTTGATAAAGAACAATCAAATCTCAACATTGTTTAGTATTTGCTTTTATAAAACCACCCTTTAGGAGATAAAAGACTTAAAAGCTTCCATACTAGCGTTATTCTATATCTTGACCATATTCCCTATGGGATAAACCCCAACCTAGGTTGGCTCTTTATGAAAATGTTCGGGTCATACTTTTATAAGAGTGTAATTTGAGAATCATCAAAAGTGCTGCCATTGCCGGGGAATACAACATAGGATTAGAGTAATTTCTTATGTTTAAATTTTAGTTATTATTTTCCTAGTTTATGTTTTCCATTTGTTTTAACAGGAACACCTTAATACTATATCAACCCCCGTGAGCACCATGATGTAGGACAATGGGCCGCCAGTGCCTATGGTAGCATGACTGAGTGTTGAGCCACTGGTGGCAGTATTATTGAATTATAAGGGGGTAACTACTGCCTCCAGTGTCCCATTATTAAGTGTGTCGGCCACTGGTAGCGCCACTATTACAGCAGAGGTACCGCCTCCGCAGGATGACAGGAGCACTTAAAGATCCTTAGGTATGTCTCTTTCCTTGTTCTTACAGTTGATTCTTTTTGGACAAAGCATGCTTTTAAAAGCGAGGTGTACTTGTCTTTTTTGGGGTTTTTACTTTCGTCTGAGGGTTTCTATTGCTGTGTTTCTTTTCCCTCAGACATGCTATCTAGTAGAACTGACATGTTTGGGATTTTTTCTATATTTTCTTTAGCTTAAAGTAGTTAGGAGTTCTTAACAGCCAATAACTGCACATGTTTTAAAATGTTGAAAAAATGACCCTGTCTGAAGTTTTTTGGTTGTCTAGCTATGTATGTTGACTGCAGTGCATGATTTCTGTGGATCATTTTATGGCATTTAGTCTATTGGAATGTGTATTTATAGCTTAGTTGTGCATGAACAGGATAGGTAGAAATAATGCAAACCCGTACCGTTAGTGAGTGAGGATTTATACACAAATCAATATTGTGTTGAGGATCTAGAACTTTCCCAATTAATCTTTACATAAGTTATATGATAGTTGGTTAGGAAAGGATCATAGAATACTTTTGATGTTGGCCACTTTAGCTTAAATTACCCAACCAAATAAAAATGAATCCCTTGATCGTGAATAGTGATAGTTGGTCGGCCGTTGTTTTTTCTTTCATTACCCATTCACCTTTCTCATTGTTTATAATGAACACGTTTGGCGCTAGTCCCCCCTTGGACATTGTGAACCTCAACTCAGGAAAAATGCCTAAGTTGAGGGTGGTTATAGTAGGGGTACGTAGAATGTGAGAAGGTGAAAAAGAAAGATAAAATAAAAGAAAAAAAGTGGGGTATGGTGTGAAAGAAAAATGTATAAAAGAAAAGATGAAATGAAAAGAAAGAGAAAAAGAAATGCAAAAAAAAATGAGAAAAATACACCACACTCACACTTTGGATTTAAGTAGGGAAAAAGGGAGGAAAAATGGAAAAAGTGAATAAGGGGTATAAAGTGAAAGTGAAGCCAAGTATGTAGTGCCAAGGATGGTTTAGTCACTAAATTCTATATTTACCATACCTAGCCCAATGCCTATATTACAAGACAAATAAAGTCCTATAGTGATCCTAGCCTAATTATCTGAAAAGCTGAAGTAGAGAAAATAAGGGCAAGCTTATGGTATCCGATGTGTAGTATTTGGAATTTCGCTGTGAGAGTGAATGTCACTTTCTTAGTCCCAAGTTTCATATTTCTAGATATCTGTGAGTTTTGGGGACTTCATTTGCTGTGATGGTACTTGGTTTGTATTATATTCTGCCAATTGTCCGCGTTAGTAGCACTAGTGATAGCTTGATTCTCTGTTGATAGTTAGATGTCATATCCTTATCCCTGTATATCATGAGTTGTAGTTGTATGAGTGCATAGTTTACTTTAGATAACTCTCTCAATCGGGCTAGAGGTTGGGCATCATGCGCTCATTCATGATGTATGTCAGTTAAGAAAAACTCCCAACTAAAGTAATATACATATACATGTACTTTCAGAGCTTATGCACAGTTTTAATTGCATAACTGTTTACACATTTTCTTTCTTCTATTTATATGCATCTTTTAGAGTTACAGATTTAGTCAATTTACTTTATCACTTCAAATATTCTTGTTTGCCTGTTGTTTCATTCAGCCATTTTACATACCGTACATTCAATCCTATTGACACCATTTAGTGTTGCATCTAATGTAGATTCAGGTAGACAGGATTGGTAGCAGAATATCACTAGGATTTTCTCTTCTCAGCTTTGGTGAGGCCTCCTATTTTTCAGAAGGTTTTAGTCATCTTTATTTATTTATTGTTTTAGGAGAGCTTGAGGTTGCCGTGGAAACTTTGTCCCGGTGTCTATCTTTTAGACTAGAGTCCTCATAGACTAGTTAGGGAGGTGCATTATTGATATTACTTACTAACATTTCTTTTAGTTGCAGTTACAAGATTATATCTTTTCTTCAAGTTGAGTTTATTACATTTATTTCTTCCACGTATAACTTATTGTATTCGCAACTAGTAGTAAGCTAGGCCAATGGTTCACTTGCACAACTCGTGGTCTGAGTGCAGCCATGCCTAAGGTACAGACTCAAGGCATGACACATTTATCCCTTATTGAATTTGCATATGACATTAACTACCACGCCAGTATTTAAGTGGCCCTTTATGAAGCTTTATATGCTTGGAAATGTAGATCTCTAATTGGCTGGATTGAAGTCAGAGAAACTAAATTATTAGGATTTGATTTGGTCCATCAAGATGAATAAAAAGTAAAGTTGATATGAAAATGATTACTAATAGCTCAGGGCACGAAAAAGTCACATTCAGATGTGCGACGCTAGGAGTTAGAGTTTAAATGTTGATGATTGGGTGTTCCTAAAAGTTTTTCCAATGAAGGGTATTATTAGATTTTGTATGAAAGGTAAGCTTAGTCTAAGATATATAGGGCCATATAGAATCCTTCTAAGAATAGGCCAAGTAGCAGATGAGCTAGAGTTAACTTCAGAATGAGGTAGTTCATCTAGTCTTTCATGCGTCAATGTTACAGAGATGCATAAGAGATCCCTCGTATTACCCTAGTAGAAGATGTGCAGATTATAGAAGATTTATCTTATGAAAAGATTCATGTTGCTATCCTTAAAAACTATATTCCAAAGTTGAGGACTAAAGAGATAGCCTCCATGAAAGTAATTTGGAGGAGTAATAATGTAGAAGAAATAATGTGGGAAGGAAAAGAAGAAATGAAATCTAAATATCCCCACTTGTTTTTGAACTAAAATGATAAAGAAACTCGAAAGAACGAGATTGGAAGTTCAAGGGAGTAAAGTAAGTCAGTTTGTTCAGATTTTGTATTTCATATGAAAATGCGATATAACTATTTTTGCATCACCCTGTGAGGCATATAGGTTGGATGTTACTGAGTTTAGATTTTTTGATAGTCCAAATTACAACGTAAAATCTGCAAAAATTATAAGAAATTCCAACAATATGAGTCTTAACCTATTTCCCTTATTCAAGGATGAATAATCATGTGGGGGAAGGATGTAACACCCCATACCTTGCAACACATATACGCTAAGTTAATACCGACAAAGGTGTTAAAATTGAGATGATATGGTTATATTTAAGCCAAGAGTTAAAATGGACAAATGTACATGAGTGTTAAGTTAAATCCTAAGGATAAATATTTGGAAAGGGGATAAGATAAATAATATTCTTGCTTTACTTATTCAAGTTACAAGATTATGAGTAAATGCATCATCTATTTATGTTAATGAACTAGGTTGTGAGGGACGATTCAATGAATAAAATACATGGACTATTAGAATTAATCATGGCCCAAATTAATCTTAAATTTGGGCCAAAATAATGGCACCAAAACTACCCAAAAACATCCTAATAAGTTAAGGCTCAAATAAGGTAAAAGTTAAGGTCCAAACGAGGAACTGGTTAAGGCCCTAAAGAGGTGCATAAAGGGCCATGTAGGTGCATCATCTAATAGACCAAATAGTGGCCCAAAATTAAGTATAAAGTATCCACCATAATGTTGGATCAATTTGAAGCCCAAATTGAAGGCAAAGTTGACCTAACATTTGACTCAAATACTTGACTCATTTCAGGTAAAATGGTTCAAATGAGGCTATTTTTGTTTCCCTTTATAAGTTAATATTTTCCTCCAAAATTTAATACTTTATACATGACAAAAATCTGAAAAAATTGAAAGCTTTCTCTCCTCCCTCTTAAGCTCCAAATAGTGCCCTTTTTGTCCTAAGAGATCTTGAAGAATTCCAGCCTTCTCCAAACTTGAGGTAAGTAAAAATATTCGTTATTTTGGTACTAATTTACTACATATTGCTAAGAAAACATGTGATGAAAATTGAGGAAGTATGGCAGCCTCTTTCCCTAAGTTGAACTCCAGGTTATGTGAAATTTTAAGAACTTTTCTCTTCTCTTTTTGGTGTATGTATGAAGGACACTTAGGCTCTTCAATACTACAAGGAAAAGAGTACAAGAGCATTCTTTAAGTTATTAAGTATGCTTCCCAAGCTCATTTTTTTATGAAAGTTCGGGAGAAGAAATCTTCTTATAATGTTGTTAAGAACAAAGGGGACGGTGATCAAAAGTCATGAGTTCAATATGTTGTTGTGGTGTTTCACATGTAATGAATTGTGTAGCGGCTGTTTTGTATATTTTATATTATTGGGGAAAACATTTTGGTGTGAGGATATATTGTGTTGAAGTGGGGAAGGTGAATATGATGGTAAACCATCAAAGTTACGCCAAAGCATACAATTTGTGTGAAAATTAATTATCTGCTATTTTAGTAAAGTTGAGTAGTATTCAAGGCATAATATTAGATTTATTATGTACCTATATTATAGATTAACTTGATAAAGGAAAGTTCAATTTGTTCAAGGCGTAATCATTGATAGAAACCAGGTATGTTAAGGTTTCTCATTTCTTTGCCGACATGAATCTAGAAGTGGACGTTTTCTTTGTCGAGTTTTCTTTTTCATTGATTCCTAATCAAGCTTTAGAAATTATAAAAGAAAATTTTAGCAATTCAAATCCTTATTGATATGAAATGATTAAGTTGAGTTTCAAAGAATACTTTTTCAATTCAAGTCCAAAGAAGTTAGCCAACAAGAGTCTAAATAACTAAGGGAAGTGGCTATATAAGTCAATCTTTTTAATAATACTTTTTATGCGTGTGTTAGTGAGTTCCAAGGTGCTACTTCCATATTGTGGCACTATATATATGTGTGTGAGTTATTGTGCGCCATAGGGCTGCTTCCATATTGAGGCACTATATATATGTGGGTTGAGTGTGTTAGTGTGCACCAAGACGCTATTTCCATATTGAGGCCATTATATCTATATATACACACATACACACACATATAGAGTGCGCCAGAGAGCAAAGAGTACCTAACATGTGTTACAGTGTGAGTTGAGGTGTGTATTCAATTTCTTTTAGAAAAAGTAAAGGAGATAAAAGCTTAATGAGTCTCACAGATTTTAGTTTTCATGTTTCATATTTTATCCTGCTCTCAGTTACTACTTGCAGCGTACTAAAATAATATCTCTGTCTTACATACCAGTACTTTCTTTCGTACTAACGTCCCCATTTCTTAGGGGATGCTGCATTTTCTTGTCGGCACAAATCGAGATCCAAATAGACCTCTCCAATAGGAGCAGCAGAGTTCAATGGTTTTGGTAAGATCTAATTCTTCTTGAAGCTAAAGAGTTAGAGGTCCATATTTATTTTTCAGTATGCATATAGCAGATGAGTAGGTCAGGGTCCTATCGCGACTATACATTAGTCATTTTACTCTTACAGGCTTGTAGACATTTGTATGAGTTTGCAATATGTCGTTTATCTCCTTGTTGGCCTTATGTTTAGCCTTCGTAGAGTTCATAGCTATGTAAACATTTTATTCAGTACCTGCGGTACTTGTAGCTTGTCAGTCTTATATATACATGTTTTCAGGTTGTAAATTTGTTCATACTTATATTGTATTCATGTTATCACTGTGCCCTGGTTGGCCCAGTTGCTATTCGAGTTGTAAGAGTTTCAATGGTTAGCCAATTCAAGCAAGGAAGCAGTGCTGGTCATGCCTCCCCCAGGTTTTGGGTGTGACAGGCATCATTCTAATAAATTAAGTTCAAGCTCTATTTGAAGCCAATATAACATGATATTTTAGTGTCACGATCCGAGTCTACACCCTGGACGCGACATGGTCCCTAGAGCCATAAGTGACCTAAGCTAACTCATGGAATAACATAATTAAAATCTAACAACAACTAATCAAGAATATTAGAGCAGAAGCTAATTGAAAATGTCTGATCATAAACATAAGGACATAGTTTAATAAAAATACTGAGTCATAAGCTGAAAACTCACTACACCGTCTGAAAGCCTCTTCTTGTCTGATGAGCTGCTGGGATAAGCCCGTAGCTAGCTCCAAAATCTGAAACTAAAATAATACTACATTAATGAAAACATAACTCTCGTCCTGGGAAGATGAGGACTCGCCAACATTACCTGATAGAAGTTCGGAACGTGTCTAACCACTGGGCTGAGTCTTGATACCTAGATATGTATATATTATAAAATGATATAACACATTAAGTATGCGGCCAATACTTAAAATATACTGAGTATATGGGAAATGTAACTGAAGCTAGGAACCAGCTAGTATGCTGGAAAAAAAATGATTGAACTGAATACATAACTAAATGCATAACTGAGGTAAAGTACAATGACCCTATCTGAGATGCATAGGTATCGATATAATATGTTCATTTGAAAACATTTAATGAAATTTAAGTAAATCTAGTTTTTAGGGTCATATACATGTACTGAAGACTGAATATAAAATCATAAATTGAAATTTTTTTAACTGAAATAACTATACTAAAATAGAAATCGAACTATATTGGAATTATATACAAAGACCATATCTAAAATTGTAAATACTGCAAACAGACTAAAAATTTGAGAATGTTATAAGAACTTATAAATTGAGTTAGGGTCATAAGTCTATCCTGAAATATGAAAGAATGGACTGGACTGAACAATACTATGGGAGAAACCATAACTAACATGTAACCACGTGAGCTAAATATTGAGTCCGATGTATACCCCCTATCATAGAAGGCCCACCATACCTTGCCAGGGTATAGTGGCTATACTGAGTGATCATTGTCTGAAGCCCATTTAGACTAATAACCTGTGATGGCAATGTAGTTCTGGAAACTTGGGTGCGTTGGAACCCCGTCCCACTTAGTTCTATATACTACTCCGAATGGGAAACCTAATTATACCTAAAAGTACTGATAGCTTAAAACCGATGTCTTATGACTAAATCATAACTACTTATTTGGAAGCGTCCTAGACTCTAAAGGTCCTATAACTAAAAATACTAGTGTTATAAGACTTGTCAGAGCATTACGAAAGAGGCCTACGCAGGCCAAAAATTTAATATTCGTTATTTCTATACTATACGTGTTAAATTGACCAAGTATAACCCATATCGACTCCGTTTATGATTATGATTAAGATTTATTGATTTTACCTTGGTGTGGTACACTAGATGGAGGTATTTTTATTTTACCCAGATGTGGTACACCGGCTGGAGGCATTTTTATTATTACCCCGATGTATTACACTGGCTGGATGAATTTTATATGAATTTTATGGTTGGATGGTCTTCGGCATTTCAGTTAAAGTTTTTATCGTGCACTAGATGGTTGCATTTAAAATTGTATATTGAGTTATTGTCAGCTTTCAACTTTTAGGATTCCGGGTAGTTACTATTCCTTATTCCAGGCTCAATTATCATTGGTATCTTATATAGTTATAGTTTTTAGCCTTACATACTAGTACATTTTATTCGTTTTAACGTCCCTTCATCTGGAGACCCATCCTGCAATCGTGCTACAGGTACAGGCCGAGGCTCAGATCATCAGATGCAGTAGCAGCTAGATTTCAACAGAATAGTGGTATGCTCCTCTCTTATATGAGCCATATCCTAGTTTTGACTATTTTGAGTTCTGTGTATAACATGGGTAGGTCAGGGCCCTGTCTCGTGCATTTTAGTTTATTTACTCTGTAGAGGCTGATGTGAACTAGTTTTTATAGTTGTTTTGGTTGTGTAGTCATGTTGGTTTTCCATTTCTCTATTTAGCTTTTTTGCAGCCTTGTCGGCTTTCTAGGTTCTTATTTGACATTAGTGAAAACTTATGGGTCCAATATTTATCTTGGTTTATTGTGATAGGTTTCTTGGTCGCCCTTAGTGTTACATTTTCAGACTCTATATAGTCATTTTCTCGATCAATCATGAATTGAGTGCCTATTGCGCCCTACCCCAGTTTTGGGATATGACACCTTAGTTATTGAGCCTTGATTGGAGAAGGGAGAAGAAGAATTTTACGGTTATTGTGAGAACAGTGAGGGGTTATACTATGAAAATCCTTTAATTTGTCCCAATGGAAGCCTAAAATGACCTAGTTTATGAGTTAAAATCCTAAGAAATTACAAAAGTACCCTTGGAAAAAAGTTCTCAAAAATTTGCCCGTCTAATGTTATGGGTCGTACCATGACCCCTAGTGACATACCACGGGTCATGGTATTCAATTCATGGCTTCTGGGTGGCTCAAAAAGATTTATGAAACCCATGGTATGAGTTTCTGGTACAATTCATACCTTCATACCACAAGTCATACCAAGACTCGTGGTGACAAGGCTGGTCCTGTCCGCCAAACTTGTTAGTGCTTTACTAAACTGGTCATAACCTTTTACTCTGAACTCCAATTCATGAGAGATTAGATTAGTTGGAAAGAAGACTTAAAGGGCTTCAATTTTATATGTTTTATCACCCAAGAACAATTCGTATAATATGAGTTATGATCATTTAGAGTTAACCCTTGTAAGAACTTACATGAAAAACTAAATCGGTAAGAAGGCTCTCAACTCAACTTTATGCTACACGTTCCTTATGACCTTAACTTGCATCCAGTTCTCTTCTTACAATTAATAATTGATACTAACACCTTGTTTTGATAAAATTCAATAAGGTTTGGGTTTATTCACATACCTAAAATGGTTCCAACTTCGCCCAAAAGTTCGAGGCGTACAATATCTCATCTTACGGACAGATGGTACGAACCGTACCATGATCATACCATCCCTGACATGCTACTCATAACTCCTAATCCAAATTGGTGATTCTCTGATCCTCTTACCACAGACGCCAACAACGACCCACACCACCTTGCCCCGAGTGGTACCATGGCTCATGGTTACCCAAAATTTCCCCAGCACTTTTTTGAATCCCGTACCATGGATAATCAGTACGACTCGTACAATTATGATATGAATTGTAAGATCCACTTGTTTTGTCATGACCCGAACATAGGTCTGGACCGAGATACGAAATTGAGAACCATAATGGCTCCAATTCGACCCATGACATGAACATAGTCGCTAAACAACATAAATTAATGGAAACTGATAAACTAAACATGAATAAGTGAAAGTCTACAAACATAATGATCATAAATAGAGTTAAAACTGACAAGCTAATATTGTACATAATTTTTTGAAAAGCCTCCAACATAACTAAAGAGCTGATGGGACAACATCCCCAACTAGCTCGATAAAAGTCTGTAACTGAAATAACAAAACAACAAACTAAACTGAATGTCCTCGTAAGATGAGGATTCACCAACACTAGCTAAATTGAAATGATACGAAAGCAGGACTAATGGCGCGGTTGAGTCTAATCGCTCGGACCTGTATCATGAAATAATACAACATAGAGTATGCGGTCAATAATTTAAATGTACTGAGTATGCAAGGTAAGTAAAAACAGACTAATAAAATACGTAAGAGTAGGACAGTTCAAAACATGAAGTGATAATCATAAAATAAACATGAGGGCTCATGGTTTTCAAAACTATTCATAAAGTAGTCATAATCGTAATCATAAGAGGAACCTTGTAAATCATAACGGGAGCCAAAATATCGTAAACATGACAATTCATAAATCATCACGGAACAATAGGAGGACTTTTCATAACCGACATCATTATAATAGAGCATACATGATGCCCCATCTATCTCACTTAAGTAGGCAGAGCAGTCCCAAGCTTGCCAGGCAAGGGACGTAAAAGGCTTGATATCACTAATATTGACCTCGTAGGGTTAATGATGAATTTATACCTACACTGGCACCTACTTCTGAGGCATTGGAGTTTACCTAAATGCCGAGCATACTTGATGCTACACATTGCTCCCAAAAACATGCACATGAGGGCTCATATAATTATCATAAAATTAGACATGAAATTCATGGTCTAGTTAAATCATAACATACTTGATCATATTTGAAATACATGATTAGCCATGAAATTAGGGCCCGTGAGTCGGCCAAAATAATAAACTCATAAATTATGAAGAACATACATGCTTGAGAAAATCACCATACTTGAAATTCATAAATTCATGAATAGTACTTGTAGGAAATCATATTATAAATCATAAACAAAAAATTTAGGCTTAGGAGGATCAAAATCTTAATAGAAACATAAATTTGACTTTTCATGAAACTTTCATAATTGGGCATAATTTTGTGGAAACTTGAAACCATGAATTTATAGTCAAAATAAGTAAAAAGTCTGCCCATAGAACATAAAATATGCTTCGAAACATGAAGGAAATTAACCCAAAAATAAATCATAGAGAATTTCATAAAATTAGGATAAAACCCTATAGGATCATGAACATGATCTAGAACTTAAGTTCATGGAATTAAGGAGAATTTTTGAACATGAGAATGAAAGGAACTCTCATTCATAACCCTATATAGCTGGGTAAACCAAATCTACACTTGTATTTGAAAGCCCAAGAGATTTGAAAAATAAATTGAAGGGCTTAAGCTTGATATTCAATGGAAAACCTCTAAACTTGCATGCATGGTAGTTGAATGAATTAGAATCGGTTAAACTCCTTTAATATACTCATTTGGGGCTTAAAACAACGTAGTTTAGGACCTTAGGAGCTTAGGATTTACAAAAATACCTTAAATGAAAATACTAGAAAATAAGAACTGCTAGTCGTCATGACTCTCACCACAAGTCATACCATGAAGTGACGACTTGTGGTCACCTCCCTTTGTCACTAGTGGTCATAGGACTGGTTTTTTGACAATCAAATCACAAATGCCTACAATGAGACGTTACATACCACCACGGGTCATAACACCAATCGTTGTCACTGAGCCTCAACTCTCACTTCCTCTTAATTTTTCCTCGGGTTACAAACCACGACTCGTGGTTTCCTACCACGGGTCATAACACCACTTGTGACAACCCATCCACAAATAGAACCTCCAAATCACGACCCTTATGATGACTCATTGTTTCCCACAATGAGTCATACCATGAAATGTCCTTTCAAACCCTGGCATCCCAGTGTCTCACCATGACTCCTGACCATGAGTCGTACCCACGCACCACGACTCGTGGTCTTAGTGTCCAACTTCAGAATTCCACCACGACTCCCCCCATAGTCCATTACTTCTCACCACGACTCATACCATGAGTCATTTTGAGGTAATAATTTATATTTTCTTGCTGAACTCATTTCCAATTCTCTCATCTAGTCTTAGGAACATTCAGGGTATTACAATATTTCCCCCTTGGGAACGTCCGTCCTCGAATGTAGACTAAACATATTTAAAGGATAGGGAAAGGAACTACAATCCCAAATTTTAAACATCTGGAGCTTAAAACTAATGGAATGACTGAGTCCGGACTAATATACATGACTGAACTGAATTTATGAATCAGAATACATGCATTAACATGAGAAGTACTGAGAAACATGAACTAGACATGAATCTAAATAGAGTACTAAGGAGGAAACTGATACCTCATACTGGAACTGAGTCGAAAGGGAATAAATGCAGGTATCTAGCCATCATATCTACTTAAGCCTCCCATGTAGCTCCTTCAATAAGTTGATTCCTCCACAAGACTTTCACCAAACTACCTCTTTGTTCCTCAACTTCCGAACCTGATGATCAAGGATCTTAACGGGAACCTCCTCATAGCTAAGGTTATCCTTCACACCTATGCTCTCCACTGATACAACCAAAGTCGGATCACCAATGTACTTCTTTAGCAATGTTACATGGAAAACTAGATGTACCAAAGCCAACTTCGCTGGTAGCTCCAACTAATAAGCCATCTTGCCAACATATCTCACAATCTAGTAGTGACAAACATATCAAGGACTAAGCTTTCCTGTCTTTATGAACCTCATCACTCCCTTTATGGGAGGCACCTTCAAAAACACCCAATCATTAATTTCAAACTCAAGTTCTCTCCTCCTCATATCAGTATAGGAATTTTAATGACTCTGAGCTATTTTCAGCCTTTCCCTTATAAGCTGAACTTTCTCCATAGCCTCATGAACTTAATCTAGCCCTATCAATGTAGCTTCACCTACCTCAAACTAACCAATAGGTGATCTACACCTTTGCCCATAAAGAGCCTCAAATGGAGCCATCTGGATGCTAGAGTGGTAACTGTTGTTATAAGCAAACTAGATAAGAGGTAAATGATCATCTCAGCAACCCTTGAAGTCAATCATACACGCTCTCAACATTTGCTCAAGATTCTGAATGGTCTGTTCGACCTGACAATCTATCTTTGGGTGAAAAGTTATGCTAAGCTTGACCTGAGTGTTAAGGCCTTTCTGAAACAATCTCTAAAACTAGGTGGTAAACTGAGTACCTATATTTGATATGATTGAAAAGACAACTCCATGAAAGAGAACTAACACCCGAATGTACAATTTAGCTTAATCCTCCACTAGGTAGGTAGTTTTGATTGGTAGAAAATGGGCTCCCTTGGTTAACCTGTCTACCACCATCCATATAGAGTCATACTATCGGCAAGGTCAAAGCAACCGTGTAATGAAGTCCATATTGATTCCCTCCCACTTCCATGTAAGGATACTGATGCATTGTAGCATACCTCTGGGACTTTGATGTTCCACTTTCACTTGCTGACAATTCAGATACATATCCATAAACTCTGCTATGTCCTTCTTTATGGCATTCCACCAATAGATTTCCCGTAAGTCACAGTACGTCTTAGTGGCACCTGGATGGATAGAATACCTCAAGCCATGAGCCTCATGCAACATCCGTCCTCTCAAGTCATAAAGACCCAAAACAAATAAACAACCCTGATAATGAAGTACACCATCTCCCCCTTGGAAGAAGACCTCTACTTTCTGATTCTGAACCGCTTCCTTAAACTTTACTAAAAGAGGATCCTTATCTTTCCTAGCCTTGACCATAGTCACCAAAGAAGATTCTGAACCATTATGAATAATAACACCAATATCTGTTGAATCCACGAGGCGAACTCCTAGTCGTGTAAGCCAATGCACATCCTTCACCAACTCTTTCCTTCCACCTTCCACATGAGAAACACTCTCCATAGACAATCTACTAAGGGCATCCGCCACTACGTTTTCCTTTCCTGGATGATAAAGGACACTCATATCAGTCCTTGAGCAGCTCTAACCATCTCCTTTGTTGCAAATTCAAATCTTTATGGGTGTACATGTACTGTAGGCTCTTGTGGTCTGTAAGCACATCCACATAGAGCCATACAAGTATTTTCTCCAAATCTTCAATGCGAACACCACCGCTGCCAACTCTAGGTCATGCGTCGGGTAATTTTTCTCATGAGTGTTAAGCTATCTAGAGGTATACACAATGACCTTACCATGATGCATCAACACGCACCCAAGACCAACACTAGAGGCATCACAATACACAAAGAATCCATCTATACCCTCAGGTAGTGTCAATACTGGGGCTAAGGTAAGTCAAGTCTTTAACTCCTGAAAACTCTTCTTGCAAGCATTCGACTATTGAAATTTCACTTTCTTATGGGTTAACTTAGTCATTGGTGCACAATGTATTAAAATCTTTCAATAAACCTCCTATAATAGCCTGATATCCAAAGGATTAACTAGTCTAGGCAAATTCTTCATTGCTTCTATCTTTTGAGAATCCGCTTGCACACCCTTACTTAAAACCCCATGCCCAAAAATGCTGCTAAATCTAACCAAACCTCACACTTGCTAACTTTAGCAAACAGTTGGCGATCCTTGAGTGTCTGTAGCACAATCCTCAAATGAGTGGCATGCTCCTCCTCACTCCGAGAGTATATGAGAATATCGTCTATGAAGATGATCACAAACATGTCCAAATATGGCTTGAATAGTGTAACATCCCGGAAGAGCCTATGAATAGACCCGGGAGTTGAAGTCGAAAACTGCAGAAAACCTAGAATTTGCACTAGTATGACTCGAGGTGCGAGTCGTGGTGAGGAACTACGACTCGTGACTCGAGTCGTCACGCAACCGGGAGCC
Source organism: Datura wrightii (assembly GCA_035772735.1). Taxonomy (NCBI): domain Eukaryota; kingdom Viridiplantae; phylum Streptophyta; class Magnoliopsida; order Solanales; family Solanaceae; genus Datura; species Datura wrightii. The sequence continues at coordinate 16,440,062 of JASDFA010000003.1, forward strand.
TGAGGTTGTATCACGGGTAGTCCTACGAACCTTGGTGATAAGGTACGACTTGTGATTAGGAGTTGTGGTGAATATCTCTGTGGTGCTAGAGTGAGTCATCACGGGTCCTACTATGACTCGTAGGATGAAGCAACGAGATGTGGTGAGGAGTTGTGGTTAAGTCATTTTTGTTTGGGTGCACGGTACCACGATTGACAGTACGAACCATAGGATGGTGGTACGAGTCGTGGTATACCAGTCATGGCCAAATTCAAAAAGTTATGAGAAAAGGTGAAGTGACCACGAGAGGTAACCACGAGTCGTGACTTGATGGTATGACTCGTGGTCGGGGCCAAAACTGTTTTCCAGGGAAATTTCAGTAAGGGAAACTTCAACTTTTCTACGCTTTTGGTCCCTAAACTATGTAATTTTGAGGTCGGGAAAGGATCTTTTAAATGGAAATCAACCCTAATAAGCCTCATTTTGATACTTGTAAGTGTAAAGAGGAAGGAGGAAAGGGAAATTCAAGTGTTCACCGTCAAGTTATTCAAGATTCTACCAAGGGTTTTCAAGGGAGTTAAGAGTCTTTAAATTTCTAGGTATGTGGGGTTTTTAATGGGTAGATTAGACACTACCTATGCCCATTTCACCCCATTTCATATAATTAAGTTAACAAATTCTTGTGGGTCTCACCAAATTGCATGATTTCTCACATATTTATATGAAAGTTTGGTAGTATGTTTAAATTACAGATTTTGAAGTATTTTGGATGATATTGATTGTATAATTTATATTGTATGATTTTAAACTCTAAAAGAATGGATGCCCATTTATGAAAAATTTTTAGTAAAATTCATGTTCATGATGATTCCGCAAGTTTAATATTAATTGTTGAATTTCAAGCATGTCTTCAAGTTTTCTATTTCTTATGTTGTAATGATTATGTTTCGCATAAATTAAGCATTTCAAGCATTATTAAGATTTTGCGCCATGCCCATACGTTGTGTATGATTTATGAACTATATCTTTGGTCGACTCATGGGCCCAAATCCCATGGCTAGTATTATGAACTCTCAAGCATGGTATGATTTTAACGATTAAACTAGTCGTGCATGTTAGTACGCCTCGAATAGGTTCGAGGCCCAGGTTACGCCTCGAATCTCAGAACTACGTGCCACCGTAGGATTATGTTTGGGACCTCCTCAGTGACTGTCCCCTATGCCCTACGGGGCCTTCATGAGTGATATCACACCTTTCATGGTTCATACCCTTGGCAAGGTATCAACGGCCTCCCGACTAGGTGTACAAGTCAGACTTCATGTGTGCTTATGTGGAGTATGTCGGTTGTATAAATCTCCCATTGTTCCTCATGGTTTTGAAGTATGAATGATTATGTCCTTTTGGCTCAATTTATGGTTTACGAAATTGTCTCCCCACATGTTATGACTTTGATGGGTTTATGAATATTATTGGAAATATTGAGCCTTGCAATATACTTATGATTTCATTTTTATGATCATGATGTTCCCACTCCTATAACTTTTGTGTTTTTAAGTATTTTTTTGCATACCTTACATACTCAGTACTTCCCGAGTACTGACCGATATATTTTCAGGATCTGGTTTGTATGCTCAGCATCTTCCCTTGTTTGTGCTCAGGTTCACTAAATCTCCAATGGAGAGTCCTCATGATCCGAGGGCTTCATGTTCAAACTTGTTTAGTTGTCTTATGTTCCCAAAATGTTTGGGTTAGTTGGGGTCTTGTCCCTTTAACCCGTCTTTTATGATTAGAGGCTTCAGACTTATGTGTAGTATTTTGTCATTGATGAATATATTTTGATTTGTCATTTCTTGCAATTCATGATACGATTTTCAGTTAGTTGATTATTGATATGTTATGTTTTCCGATGTATAAGAATGAATTACTGTTATGCTTATTCCATTGGTTGACATGGGGTTTCTCAGGAATCCTTGTCCTGTGTCTACGATCCGGGTGTACTCTCGAGTCGTGACAATCTTAGTATCAGAGAAATGGGTTCAGAGGTGTCCTAAGGAGTTTGAAAGCTGCGTTAGGTAGAGTCTTTTTCATGGGTGTGTAGCGCGCCACAATTATGACGAAGAAGCTATTGAACGTTTTAGGAATATTCCCTTCTTTCATGATCTATGTCGTGCGGTCAATCTCTCCCTCTTTCTAATTCATACAGTTCGCAATTATAGAAAATTTATGGCTCCCAGAAGGATAATTAGAGGGAGGAACAAAAATGATGAAGGCCACGGGGGTGGCAATGATGATGGGCGTCTGCAAGCCCCACCTGTTCAGGAGCCCCAGGCACCCGAGCCAGCTGCCTATGCCATGTTTCGGGCAGCTATTCAAATGCTGGCGCATGCCTTGACTGCTAAGGTCAACCCGCAGGCTGTTGCACCTGTTCCCCCAAACGGCGATGCAGTGGCAGCCCGGATTAGAGACTTTTTGAGGATGAACCCTCCCGAGTTTACAGGGGCAAAGGTGGACGAGGATCCACACAAGTTCATCGAAGGGATTTTGAAGGTCACTCAGGTAATGGGAGTGACAAGTGAGGAGTGTGTTGATTTGGCCTCTTATTAGCTGAAGGAGGTCGTGTATATTTGGTTCAAATAATGGATGGATAACAGGGTAGTGGGAGCAGGCCCTATCAGCTGGGATAAGTTCCACATAGCGTTTTTTGACAGGTTCTTCCCACGGGAGATGAGGGAATGGAAAGAAACTGAGTTTTTCAACCTTATACAAGGAAAGATGATGGTGCTGGAATATTAACTTGAGTTCACTCGCCTGTCAAAATATGACCTGGAGTTAGTGATGGATCAGAGGACGCGGGTGAGCAGATTTGTGCAGGGAGTAGCTGAGATCTGGATAAGGACTGCAGAACAGCCATGCTACATCAGTTTATGGAGTACCCACAGATAGTCCTCTATGCCCAGCAGATGAAAGAAACTCACATGAGGCAGAGGGAGGCCAAGAGGGCCAGAACTGATAGCCACCGGTTCTTCCAGCATAAGCCAAGGGGTGAATCTCACCAGCAGTCCCGGCACAGGTCCACTGCACCAGCACCATCTTCAGCCAGTACTCCATCCAGGCCATAGGACGGTCAGAGGAGCAGGGCCTCAGGTTTGAGTAGTTAAAACAACATCCGCACAGAGCTTACATTCCCATTTTGTGTTACTTGTGGCAAGAACCACCTAGTGAAATGTTTGGTGGGCTCAGATGCTTGTTTCGGGTGTGGCAAACCCGGACACAGACTTAGGGATTGCTCTACAGCTAGGTCAGGGGGTAGTGGAGCCCGCACTTCAGCATCCAGTTCATCAATCCCAGTAGCACGTCAGACTCAGCAGGTTGCTCCAACTGGCTATGCTAGTGTCCTGCGCCAGAATCGATTTTATGCACTTGGCTCTCGGCAGGAGCAAGAGACTTCTCCTGATGTGGTTACGGGTATGTTGCGAGTTTTTCACATTGATGCTTATGCTTTATTAGATTCGGGAGCCACACTATCTTTTGTCATACCTTACATTGCTATTCACTTTTGAGTCAATCTTGAAATCTTCTCCAAACCATTTTGTCTCTACCCCAATTGGAGATTCAGTCGTAGCGAGGTGGGTGAATAGAGGTTGCCCTATTACAGTATTACATAAGGATACCTCCACAGACTTAGTAGAAATGGGTATGACTGATTTTGATATCATCTTAGGCATGGATTGGTTGTTTGCATGTTATGCTTCTGTTAACTGTAGAACTCGGGCAGTGGAGTTTGGTTTTCCAGGTGAACCAATTTTAGAATGGAGGGGTGGTTCAGTGGTACTTGTAGGTCGCTTTATCTCCTATATCAAGGCCAGAAAAATGATTTCCAAGGGTTATATTTACCACTTGGCTAGGGTTAAGGATGTCAGGTCCGAGATCCCGACCATTCAGTCAATCCCCATGGTGGGTGAATACCTCGAGGTATTTCTTGATGACCTACCAGATATTCCTCCAGAGAGGGAGATTCATTTAGAGATTGACTTTTTTCCCGACACGTATCCCATATCAATTCCTCCCTACAGAATGGCCCCAGCCGAGCTAAAAGAGTTAAAGGAGTAGTTGAAGAATTTGCTGGATAAGGGTTTCATTAGACCGAATAAGTCCCCATGGGTTGCTCCAGTGTTGTTCGTCCGGATGAAAGATAGGTCCCTGCGGATGTGTATTGACTATAGATAGTTTAAAAAGTTCACCATCAAGAATAGATATCCTTTACCCAAGATCGATGACCTATTCAATCAGCTTCATGGTGCAAAATATTTCTCCAAGATAGATCCCAGGTCTGGGTATCACCAGCTTAGGGTTCAGAGAGCGACATCCCAAAGACCACTTCCATGACCCGGTATGGCCGTTTTGAATTCGTTGTTATGTCTTTTGGACTAACCAATGCCCCTGCATCTTTTATGGATTTAAGGAACAGGATATTCAAAGTATATTTGGATATGTTCGTGATCGTATTCATTGACGACATATTAATATACTCTCGGAGCAAGGAGGAACGTGCTGCACACCTGAGGGTAGCACTCCAGACTCTCAAGGATAACTAGTTATACACCAAGTTCTACAAATGTGAATTCTGGCTGAAATCAGTTTCATCCTTGGGATATTTAGTGTCAAGCGAAGGGATAAGGGTGGACTCTTAGAAAGTAGAGGCAGTAATGAATTAGCCCAGACCGATAAACCCTTCAGAGATCAGAAGCATTTTTGGCTTAGTGGGTTACTGTCGGAGGTTTGTGGAGGGTTTCCATCCATTGCTTCCCCGTTGACTAGATTGACTCAGAAAAAGGGAAAGTTCTAATGATCGGAGGCTTGTGAGAAGAGCTTCCAGGAATTGAAGGCAAGGCTCACTTCGCACCGGTGTTTACCCTACCGAATGGTACCGATGGCTTCGTCGTATATTGTGATGCTTCAAGGGTCGGACTGGGATGTGTATTGATGCAGCAAGGGAAAGTAATAGCATATTCTTCTAGACAACTAAAGATTCACGAGAAGAATTACCTAACCAATGATCTTGAGTTGGTCGCGGTGGTATTTGCTTTGATGATATGGCGACACTACTTGTATGGGGTTCATGTAGATGTATTCACAGATCACAAGAGATTACAATATGTGTTCATACAGAAGGAACTGAACCTTCGGGAACGGAGGTGGTTGGAGCTACTTAAGGACTACGACATTAGTGTCCTTTATCACCTAGGTAAGGCCAACGTGGTAACAGACGCTCTTAGGAGACTTTCTATCTGAAGTGGGTCGCATGTGAGTGTAGACAAGAAGCATTTGGTGAAGGAGGTACATCGACTTGCATGGTTGGGAGTTAGATTAATTGGTTTAATCGATGGTGGGATGGTAGTTCAGAACGGATCAGAGTCATCCTTGGTAGCGTAGGTGAAGGCTAAACAAGATGAAGACCCAACATTGGTAAAGTGTAAAGAAGCTTTCAAAAGTCAAGAAGTAGAAGTCTTCTCCAAAGGGGGAGATGATGTGCTTCGGTACCAGGGTCGCTTATGCATTCCGAATGTGGGGGATTTGAGGAGTCGGATGTTGCATGAGGCTCACGGATCCAAATATTCTATTCTTATAGGTGCCACCAAAATGTATCATTCCTTGCGAGAGATTTATTGATGGAATGGTATGAAGCGGGATGTTGCCGAATTTGTAGCTAAGTGCTCGAATTGCCAACAGTGAAGGTCGAGCATCAGATACCGGGGGGTGTACTCCAAGATATCAACATTCCTACTTGGAAGTGGGAAGAAATCAACATGGACTTTGTGCCAGGTTTTCCCCGCACTCGTAGATAGTATGAATCCATTCGGGTTGTGGGGGACAAGTTGATCAAGACTGCTCATTTTCTTCCAGTCAAAACCACCGATTCGGTAGAAGATTATACAAAGTTGTACATCTGAGAGTTGGTTAGGTTGTATGGAGTGCCCTGGTCCATTATATCATATAGAGGTACACAGTTCACCTCTCAGTTCTGCAGGTCTTTTCACAAGGGACTTGGTACTCAGGTCAAGCTTAGCACAATGTTTCATCCGCAAACCGATGGCCAGGGAGAGCGAACTATCCAGACTCTTGAGGACATGTTAAGAGCTTGCGTTATTGACTTCAAGGGTAGTTTGGATGAGCATGTGTCCCTTATTAAGTTCACCTACAACAACAACTACCACTCCAACATACAAATGGTACCGTTCAGGCTCTTTACGCGCGATGTTGTAGATTGCCCATTGGGTGGTTTGAAGATGGTGAGGCTTCGTTAGTGGAACTCGATTTAGTCCATGAAGTTATGGAAAAATTTCAATTAATAAGAGAAAGGCTAAAAACGGCTCAAAGTCACCAAAAGTCTTATGCATATGTGAGGAGAAGGGGAGCTTGAGTTCAAAGTTGATGATTGGGTATTTCTGAAGATATCACCCATTAAAGGAGTAATGAGATTTTGAAAGATAGGGAAACTCAGCCACCGCAATATTGGCTCATACAGGATTGTGAGACAAGTGGGTAAGGTAGCTTATGAGCTAGAGTTCCCTTCAGAGTTGGCTTAAGTTCATCCCGTATTCCATGTATCGCTCTTGAAAAAGTGCTTGGGAGATCCAGCCTTAGTGGTTCCGGTGGAAAGTGTTGGTGTGAAGGATAGCCTCAATTATGAAGAAATTCCTATTTAAATCTTGGATCATTAGGTTCAAAGGCTGAGAAACAAGAAAGTAGCTTCAGTAAAGGTGTTATGGAGAAACCAGCATGTTGAGGGAGCTACGTGGGAAGCTGAAGGGGATATGATGGACAAATACCCCTATTTGTTTCCAATCGGCCCAATTTCAATTTGAGGTATCAGTTTTGTCCCAAATCTTCCATTCAGTTTTTCATGTTCTATTCATGTGTATAAGTTTGTTTTATGATATGATGTATGTAAATGATGTATGAACTCAGACCAGCTATGTGGTTCTTTTCGGGGGTAGTCGTTCTGTCAGTTTTCGGCTTGAATGATTAGCATCTATATATAGTGATTGTATGTTTATATTTAATGCTTGTTTCCCTATATTTGAGGAAGAATGTTTCCAAGTGGGAAATATTGTAACACCCCAGAAGTTCCTACTAATAGACCTGGGAGTTGAAGTCGAGAACTGCAGAAAATCTGGAATTAGCACCAGTACAACTCGAGGTACGAGTTGTGAAGAAACCGGGAGCCTGAGGTGGTGTCACGGGTAGTCCTACGAACTGTGGTGATAATGTATGACTTATGGTTAGGAGTTGTGGTGAATATCTTGTGGTGCTATAGTGAGTCGTCACAGGTCCTGGTACGAATCGTAGGATGAAGCAACGAGTCATGGTGAGGAGTTGTGGTTAAGTCATATTAGTTTGGGTGGATACTACCACGGTTGATAGTACGACCTGTAGGATGGTGGTATGAGTCATGATATACCAGTCGAGGCCAAATTTAGAAAGCTAGGAGAAAGGGTGAACTTACCAGGAGAGGTAACCACGAGTCGTGACTTGATGGTACGACACGTGGCACGACTCGTGGTCGGGGCCAAAACTTCTTTACAGGGAAATTTCAGTAAGGGTAATTTCAACTTTTCTACACATTTGGACCCTAAACTACGTCATTTTGAGGTCAGTACAGGGTCTTTTAAAGGGAAATCAACCCTAATAAGCCTCATTTGATACTTGTAAGTGTAGAGAGAAAGGAGGAAAGGGAAATTCAAGTGTTCACCTTCAAGTTCTTCAAGAGTCTACCTAGGGTTTTCAAGGGAGTTAAGATTCTTGATGTTTCCAGGTAAGTGGGGTTTTGAATGGGTAGATTAGACCCTGACCATGCCCATTTCTTCCCATTTCCTACAATTAAGTTACCAAATTCTTGTGGGTGTTAACCCTATTGTATGATTTCTCACAAGTTTATATGAAAGTGTGGTAATATGTTTAAATTACAGATTTTGAAGTATTTGGGCTTATATTTCTTGTATATTTTATATTTCATGATTTTAAACTCTAAAAGTATGGATTCCCATTTATGAAGGATTTTTAGTAAAATTCATGTTTATGACGATTCCGCAAGCTTAATATGAATTTTTGAATTTCAAGCATGTCTTCAAGTTTTCTATTTCTTATGTTGTCGTGATTACGTTTCGTACAAATTAAGCATTTGAGGCATGATTAAGATTCTGGGCCATGCCCATATGTTGTGTATGTTTTATGAACTATTTCTTTGGCCGACTCACAGGCCCAAATCCCATAGCTAGTATTATGAACTCTCAAGCATGGTATGATTTTCACGATTAAACTAGCCGTGCATGTTATGCATGAATTTCTATGAGCACGTTGCATGTTTTTGGAGTATTACTTAGCACCGAGTAGGTTCGAAGCCTAGGTTACGCCCTGAATATCAGAACTACGTGCCATCGTAGAATTATGTTTGGGACCTCCTCAGTGATTTTCCCTGATGCCCTACGGGGCCTTCATGAGTGATATCACGCCTTTCATGGTTCATACCCTTGGCAAGGTATGAACGGCCTCCCGACTAGGTGTACAAGTTGGACATTATGTCTGCTCATGTGGAGTATGTCGGTATAGAAATCTCCCATTGTTCCTCATAGTTTTGAAGTATGCATGATTATGTCCTTTTGGCTCAAGTTATGATTTATGAAAAGTTTTCCGCGCATGTTGTGACTTTGACAGGTTTATGAATATTTTTGGAAATATTGAGCCTCATGATATACTTACTATTTCAGCATTATGATCATGATGTTCCCACTCGTATAACTTTTATGTTTTTAAGCATTGTTTTGCATACCTTACATATTCAGTACTTTCCGAGTACTGACCCATATATTTTCAGGATCTGGTTCGCAGGCTCAACATCTTCCCTAGTTTGTGCTCAGTTTCGCTAAATCTCTAGTGGTGAGTCCTCATGATCTGAGGGCCTCATGTTCAGACTTGTTTAATTTTCTCATGTTCCCAAAATGTTTGGGTTAGTTGGGATCTTGTCCCTTCAACCCGTCTTTTATGATTAGAGGCTTTCAGACTTATGTGTAGTATTTTTTCATTGATGAATGCATTTCGATTTGTCATTCCTTGCAATTCATGATACGATTTTCAGTTAGTTGATGATTGATAAGTTAAGTTTTCTGCTATATAAGACTGAATTAGTGTTATGCTCATGCCATGGGTTTATTTGGGGTCTCTCGGGACGCCTTGTCCCGTATCTACGATCCGGGTGTACTCTTGGGTCGTGACAAACTTAGTATCACAACAATAGGTTCAGAGGTGTCCTAGGGAATCTGAAAGCCGCGTTAGATAGAGACTTTTTCATTGATGTGAAGCGCGCCACACTTATGATGAAGAGGTTATTGAATGTTTTAGGAATATTCCCTTCTTTCATGATCTATGTTGTGCGGTCAAAATCTCTCCCTCTTTCTAATTCGTGTTGTTCGTAATTGCAGAAAATTTATGGCTCCCAGAAGGATAATCAAAAGGAGGAACAGAAGTTATGAAGGCCATGGGGTGGTAATGAAGATGAGCGCCTGCAAGCCCCACATATTAAAGAGCCCTAGGCACCCGAGCCAGCTACCCATGCCGAGTTTCGGGCGGCTACTCAAATGCTGGCACATTCCTTGACCGTTCAGGTCAACCAATAGGATATTGCACCTGTTCCCCAGAACGGCAATGCAGTGGCAGCCGGATTAGATATTTTTTGAGGATGAACCCTCCCGAGTTCACAGGAGCAAAGGTGGATGAGAATCCACACGAGTTCATCGAAGGGATTTTGAAGGTCACTCAGGTATGGGAGTGACAAGTGAGGAGTGTGTTGATTTGGGTTGTTATTAGTTGAAGGAGCGTTTATTTTGTTCAATCAATGGAAGGACAGCAGGACACTGGGAGCATGCCCGATCAGCTGGGATGAGTTCCACATAGCCTTTCTCGACAGGTTCTTCCCACGGGAGATGAAGGAACTGAAAGCAACTGAGTTTGTCAACCTTAAGCAAGGAAAGATGACGGTGCTGGAATATTCACTTGAGTCACTCGCCTATCAAAATATGCCCCGGAGTTAGTGATGGATCAGAAGGCGCGGGTGAGTAGATTCGTGCAGGGAGTAGCTGAGCATCTAGATAAGGACTACAGAATAACCATGCTACATCAGGATATGGACTACATGCGAATAGTCCTCTATGCCCAATAGATGGAAGCAGCTCACATGAGGCAGAGGGAGGCCAAGAGGGAAAGAACTAACAGCCACCGGTTCTTCCAGCCTAAGCCAAGGGGTGAATCTCACCAGCAGTACCAGCACAGGTCCACTGCACCAGCACCATCTTCAGCCAGTACTCTATCCAGACCACAGGACGGTCAGAGGAGCAGGGCCTCAGGTTCGAGGAGTCAAAACAACATGCGCACAGAGCGCACATTCCCATATTGTGCTACTTGTGTCAAGAACCACCCAAGGAAATGTTTGGTGGGCTCAGACGCTTGTTTCGAGTGTGGCGAACCCGGACACAGACTTAGGGATTGCCCTGCAGCTAGGTTAGGGTGTATTGGCGCTCGCACTTTAGCAGCCAGTTTAGCCATCCCTGTAGCACGTCAGACTCAGTAGGGTGCTCCGACTGGCTCAGCTAGCGGCTAGCGCCAGAACCGATTTTATGCACTTGGCTCTCGCTGGAGCAAGAGACTTCTCCCGATGTGGTTACGGGTATGTTGCGAGTTTTTCACATTGATGCTTATGCTTTTTAGATTCGGGAGCCACACTATCTTTTGTCACACCTTACATTGCTAGTCACTTTGGAGTAAGTCTTGAAATCTTGTCCGAACCATTTTATGTCTCTACCCCAATTGGTTATTCAGTCGTTGCAAGACGGGTATATAGAGGTTGCCCTATTACAGTATTACATAAGGTTACCTCCACAGACTTTGTAGAATTGGCTATGACTAATTTTGACATCATTTTAGGCTTGGGTTTGTTGTTTGCATATTATGCTTCTGTTAACTGTAAAACTCAGGCAGTGGAGTTTCAGTTTCCAGGTGAACCGATTTTAGAATGGAGGGATGGTTCAGTGGTACCTGTAGGTCGCTTTATCTCCTATATCAAGGGCAGAAAAAAGATTTTCGAGGGTTTTATTCACCACTTAGTTAGGGTTAAGGATGTCACGTCCGAGACCCCGACCATTCCGTCAGTCCCAGTGGTGGGTGAATACTTCGATGTATGTCTTGATGACCTAGCAGGTGTTCCTCCTGGGAGGGAAATTTATTTTGAGATTTACCTTTTGCTCGACACACAGCCCATATCAATTCCTCCCTACCAAATGGCCCCAGCCGAGCTAAAAGAGTTAAAGGGCCAGTTGAAGGATTTCCTTTATAAGGGTTTCATTAGACCGAGTAAGTCCCCATGGGGTGCTCCAGTGTTGTTCGTTCAAAAGAAAGATGTGTCCCCGCGGATATGGATTTCAACAAATAAGAATTCTGGATGAAATCAGTTGCATTCATGGGACATATAGTGTGAAGCAAAGGTATAAGAGTGGACTCTTAGAAAGTAGAGGCAGTAAAGAACTGGCCCAGACCGATAAACCCTTTGGAGATCAGAAGCTTTTTAGGCTTAGCGGGTTACTATAGGAGGTTCGTGGAGGGTTTCTCATCCATTTCTGCCCCATTGACTAGATTGACTCAGAGAAAGGTAAAGTTCCAATGGTCGGAGGCTTGTGAGAAGAGCTTCAAGGAATTGAACGCAAGGCTCACTTCAGTACCGGTGTTGACCCTACCAGAGGGTACCGATGGCTTCATCGTATATTATGATGCTTCGAGGGTTGGACTGGAATGTGCATTGATGCAGCACAGGAAAGTCATAGCATATTATTCAAGACAGTTAAAGATTCACGAGAAGAATTATCCGACCCATGATCTTGAGTTGGCTGCGATGGTATTTGCTTTGAAGATATGGCGACACTACTTGTATGGGGATCATGTAGATGTATTCACAGATCACAAGAGCTTACAATATTTATTCACACAGAAGGAACTAAACCTTCGGCAACGGAGGTGGTTGGAGCTACTTAAGGACTACGACATGAGTGTCCTTTATCACCCAGGCAAGGCCAGCATGGTAGCATTAGTAGACTTTCTATGGGAAGTGTGTTGCATGTGAGTGTAGACAAGAAGGAGCTGGTGAAAGTGGTACATCGCCTTTCACGGTTGGGAGTTAGATTAATTGGTTTGACCGATGGTGGGATGGTAGTTCAGAACGGGTCAGAGTCATCCTTGGTAGTGGAGGTGAAGGCTAAACAAGATGAAGATACAACATTGGTTAAGTTGAAAGAAGTTGTCAAAAGTCAGGAAGTAGAAGTCTTCTCCAAAGGGGGAGATGGTGTGCTTCGGTACTAGGGTCGCTTGTGCGTTCCGAATGTGGGGGATTTGTGGAGTCAGATGTTGCATGAGGCTCACGGATCCAGATATTCTATTCATCCAAGTGCCACCAAAATGTATCATGCCTTGCGAGAGATTTATTGGTGGAATGGTATGAAGCGGGATATTGTAGAATTTGTTGCTAAGTGCTCAAATTGCCAACAAGTGAATGTCGAGCATCAGAGACCGGAGGGTGTACTCCAAGATATTAGCATTCCTACTTAGAAGTGGGAAGAAATCAACATGGTCTTTTTGACAGGTTTGCCCCGCACTCGTAGACAGTATGACTCCATTTGGGTTGTGGTGGACAGGTTGACCAAGGCTGCTCATTTCCTACCAGTCAAAACCACCGATTCAGCAGAAGATTATACAAATTTGTACATATTAGAGTTGGTTAGGTTGCACGGAGTGACCTTGTCCATTATATCATATTGAGGTACAAAGTTCGCCTCTCTGTTCTGGAGGTCTTTTCAAAGGGGACTGGTACTCAGGTCAAGCTTAGCCCGACGTTTCATCTGCAAATCGATGGTCAGGCAGAGCAGACTATCCAGACTCTTGAGAACATGTTAAGATCTTATGTTATTGACTTCAAGGGTAGTTCGGATGAGCATTTTCCCCTTATTGAGTCTCCTACAACAACAGCTACCATTCCAGCATATAAATGGCACCATTCGAGGCTCTTTACGGGCGACCCTGTAGATAGCCCATTGCATGGTTTGAAGTCGGTGAGGCTTTGTTAGTGGACACGATTTATTCCATGAAGCTATGGAAATGGAAAAAGTTTAGTTAATAAGAGAAAGGCTTAAAACGGCTAAAAGTCGCCAAAAGTCTTATGCAGATGTGAGGAGAAGGGAGCTTGAGTTCGAGGTCGATGATTGGGTGTTTCTGAAGGTAACTCCCATGAAGGGAGTAATTAGATTTAGAAAGAAAGCGAAACTCAGACCCCGCTATATTGGCCCGTACAGGATCGTGAGACGAGTGGGTAAGGTAGATTATGAGCTAGAGTTACCTTCAGAGTTGGCTTTAGTTCTTCTCGTATTCCATGTATAGCTCTTGAAAAGGTGCTTGGGAGATCCAGCCTTACTGGTTCTAGTGGAAAGTGTTGTTGTGAAGGATAGCCTCAGTTATGAAGAAATTCTTGTCAAAATCTTGGATTGTCTGGTTCAAAGGTTGAGAAACAATAAAGTAGCTTCAGTAAAGGTGTTATGGAGAAATCAGCATGTTGAGGGAGCTACGTGGGAAGCTGAAGTGGATATGATGGCCAAATACCCCTATTTGTTCCCTATCGGCCCCATTTCAATTTGAGGTATCAGTTTTGTCCTAAAAAGTCCATTTAGTTTTTCATGTTCAGTTCATGCGTATAAGTTTGTTTTATGATATGATGTATGTAAGTGAAATCTGAACTCGTACCAGCTATGTGTTTCTTTCCAGGGGTAGTCGTTCCGTCAGTTTTCGGCTTGAATGATTAGCATCTATATATAGTGATTGTATGTTTCTTCTTGGTACTTGTTTCCCTACTTTCGAGGACGAATGTTTCCAAGGGGGAGATATTGTAAAACCCCGGAAGGTCCTATGAATAGACCCAGGAGTTGAAGTCAAAAACTACAGAAAACCTAGAATTTGCACCAGTACGACTCGAGGTACGAGTCGTGAGGAAACCGGGAGCCTAAGGTTGTGTCACTGGTAGTCCTACGAGCCATGGTGATAAGGTATGACTCGTGGTTAGGAGTTGTGGTGAATATCTCAGTGGTTCCAGAGTGAGTCATCACGGGTCCTGGTACGACTCATAGGATGAAGCAACGAGTCAGGGTATGCCAGTATTAGTTTGGGGGGATGGTTCCATGGTTTACAGTACGACCCGTCGGATGGTGGTACAAGTCAGGGTATACCATTCATGACAAAATTCAAAAAGTTAGAGGTAACCACGAGTCGGGACTTGATGGTACGACTCGTGGTCACGGTCAAAACTGCTTTTCAGGGAAATTTTAGTAGGGGCAATTTCGACTTTTCTACACTTTTGGGACCTAAACTACGTTGTTTGAGGTGGGGACAAGGTCTTTTTAAGGGAAATCAACCCTAATAAGCCTCATTTGATACTTGTAAGTGTAGAGAGAAAGGAGGAAAGGGAAATTCAAGTGTTCACCTTCAAGTTCTTCAAGAGTCTACCTAGGGTTTTCAAGGGAGTTAAGATTTTTGATGTTTCCAGGTAAGTGGGGTTTTGAATGGGTAGATTAGACCCTACCCATGCCCATTTATTCCCATTTCTTATAATTAGGTTACCAAATTCTTGGGGGTCTTAACCCAATGGCATGATTTCTCACAAGTTTATATGAAAGTGTGGTAGTATGTTTAAATTACGGATTTTGAAGTATTTGGGCTTATATTGCTTGTACATTTTATATTTCATGATTTTAAACTCTAAAAGTATGGATGCCATTTTATGAAAGATTACTAGTAAAATTCATGTTCATGATGATTCCGCAAGCTTAATACGAATTTTTGAATTCCAAGAATGTCTTCAAGTTTTCTATTTCTTATGTTGTCATGATTATGTTTCGCATAAATTAAGAATTTCAAGCACGATTAAGATTTTTGGCCATGCCCATATGTTGTGTATGATTTATGAACTATGTCTTTGGCTGACTCACGGGCCCAAATCCCATGGCTAGTATTATGAAGTCTCAAGCATGGTACGATTTCCATGATTAAACTAGTTGTGCATGTTATGTATTAGTTTCTATGAGCATGTTGCATGTTTTGAGAGTAGTACTTAACACCGAGAGGTTCGGGGTCCAGGTTACCCCGTGAATCTCAGAACTACGTGGCACTGTAGGATTATATTTGGGACCTCCACAGTGACTATCCCCTATGCCCTACGAGGCCTTCCTGAGTGATATCACGCCTTTCATGGTTCATACCCTTGGCAAGGTATGAACGGCCTCCTGATTAGGTGTACAAGTCATACTTCATGTGTGCTCATGTGGAGTATGTCGGTTGTAAAAATCTCCCATTGTTCCTCACGGTTTTGAAGTATGCATGATTATGTCCTTTTGGCTTAAGTTATGATTTATGAAATGTTTTCCCCTCATGTTATGACTTCGACGGGTTTATCAATATCTTTGTAAATATTGAGCCTTAAAATATACTTACGATTTCAGTTTTATGATCATGATGTCCCTACTCCTATAACTTTTGTGTTTTTAAGCATTGTTTTGCATACCTTACATACTTAGTACTTTCTGAGTACTGACCCAAATATTTTCAGGATCTGGTTCGCAGGCTCAGCATCGTTTTGTGCTCAGTTTCGCTAAATCTCCAGTGTGAGTCCTCATGATCCGAGGGCTTCATGTTCAGACTTGTTTAGTTGTCTTATGTTCCCAAAATGTTTGGGTTAGTTGGGGTCTTGTTCCTTCAACCCGTCTTTTATAATTAGAGGCTTTCAAACTTATGTGTAGTATTTTTTCATTGATGAATGTATTTCGGTTTGTCGTTCCTTGCAATTCATGATACGATTTTCAGTTAGTTTATGATTGATAAGTTATGTTTTTCGTTGTATATGAATGAATTAGTGTTATGCTCACGCCATGGGTTGACTTGGGGTTTATCGGGACTCCTTGTCCTGTGTCTACGATCCGGGTGTACTCTTGGGTCGTGATAAATACCCTGCTCATCGGATCCATGAAAGTTGTAGGAGCATTCGTTAGCCCAAACGACATAACTACAAACTCGTAGTGACCATATCGAATCCTGAAAGCTGTCTTTGGAATGTCACTCTTCCTAACTCTGAGCTAATGATACCCGGATCTGAGGTCTATCTTAGAGAAGCACTTAACACCCTAAAGTTGGTCAAACAAGTTTCTTTAGAACAAAGAGAACTGGTGCACCCCATGGTGACTATCTTGGTTAAATGAATCCCTTATCTAGAAGATCTTTCAGTTGCTCCTTCAACTCCTTTAACTCGGATGGAGTCAGTCTATAAGGAGGAAAAGATATAGGTTGCGTTCAGGAAGAAGGTCAATACCAAAGTCAATCTCCCACTAAGGAGAGACTCCCAGTAGATTATCTGGGAAAACCTCCAGATACTCACATACAATAGGGAAAAACTAAATAGTCAGGGTCTCAGATGTAGCATCCTAAACCTGAAATAGATGGTACACATAACCCTTGGAAATCTTCTTTCTGGCCTTCAGGTAGAAAATAGAGTGACCTACGGGAACAATTGAACTGCCCTTCCATTCTAGGACTAGCTTACCCGAAAACCAAAAATCTATCGTACGGGTTCTACAATTCATTGTGGCATAAAAGGCATGTAACCAACCCATACCAAAGATATCATCAAAATTATTCATGTCTATCTCTACTAGGTCAGCTAAGGTGACTTTCTGGAGGACTATGACAGGACAATTTTTGTATACCTATCGAACTATAACTGAGTCACAAACTAAAATAGAGACTGAGGAGGATTCTTATAGGATTTCAGGACTAACTCTGAAACTAATAAAAACATAAGGCGTCACAAAAGATGAAGTAGCCCCTAGATCTAACAATTCATACACATCAAGATGAAACACTCGCAACATACCAATGATGACATTTGGAGAGACCACCTGCACCTGAAAAGACTAGAGGTCATAAAATCTGTTCCGATGCTAACCAGCACCTACTCTAGTGGATGCACCCTGTTGGGAAGGACGTACTACTTGAGCTTCTATTGAACTGGTAGTCTAGGAATGACCTCCACTATCAGCCTGCATAGCCAAAGGACACTTCCTGCGCATGTGCTCGGGTTTCTCACACCCGAAGAAAATATCTGATCCGACTAGGCACTCTCATACGTGGTTCTTACCATATTTTCCATAGACTAGAAAGGTGCGCTCTACCAGCAAGTCCCTCTGTCCCTTAGAACCTGACGCCTTGCTCCTCCGATCACCCCGAGGTTTGGATGGGTCACTGGCTGGTGATGGCATCAGGGCCTATGACCTCTGGTGGGACTACTGACAATGTCCGCCACTGGCCTCTGTTGGGAAAACCCAAAGCTGCCTGTCCTGGCCCTCTTTCCCTCTCTTTCCCTTTCATTCATCTGATCCGCCTTAATCTGCTGGGTGTATATCACCAATCCAAAAAAATGAAGATCACTGTTCAACATTGCGGTCCTATACTCTTGACCAGCAAATGTGACACCCTATACAAAAATATCTTCATACCGGCTCTCTCATTTGCATCCATCTCCGGCGCATACTTGGACAGCCGGGTAAAATGCAAGGGGTACTCTTAGATAGTCATATCAATTTTCCTCAAGATGACGAACTCTGCCCCCTTTGCCTCCCTCAACACCCTAGGGAAGAATCTGCCAAAGAAGGCTATCATAAACTCCTCCCAGCTCAAGGGAACTACGCCCACTGCCCTACTGTCCCTCCACTAACGGTACCAATTATAAGCAACCCCCTTAAGATGAAAGGAGGCTAAGTATGCACTCTCTTCTCCCATCACCCCCATAATCTAGGATATGGGCCATCTCGTGCTGGTTGACTTGAGTGGTCAAAGCTTGGGCCAACATTTGGAAAGCTTTCCCAAACTCAGCAAGAGAAACCTACTCGGGCAAAGCACCTGCTGGTGCTTGCAAGGCTTGCTAGTGCCAATCTCCATTACCATCTTCATGGACATTTCCATTTTCATTTCTTCTACAATTTACTTTGCGTGTAGAACGAGTTAGAAGGATAGAGAGATACTTCATCGCATGACATAGATCATGAAAGAAGGGAAATTTCCTAAAACATCCTGTAGCATCTCCCCCCATAAGTCTGGCGCGCTTCACACCCATGAAAAAGACTCTACTCAACACGGCTTTTGGACATCCTAGGACCCTCTGAACCTTCACTCTAATACCAAGTTTTTCATGACCTAAGCATAGGTCCGGACCGAGACATGAAACCTAGAACCACGAATGGCTCCAAGTCAACCCATGGCATGAAAATAGTGGCTAAAAGAGAATAAATTAATCGAAACTGATAAACTAAACAAGAGTAAGAGGAAGTCTGTACATATAATGATCATAAACAGAGTCAACAATAACAAGATAAGATTCTACATATTGTCTAAAAAGCCTCTAATATAACTGAAGAGCTGATAGGACAACATCCCCAACTAGCTCGATAAAAGTTTGTAACTGAAATAACAAAAAACAAACTAAACTGAATTTCCTCGCAAGATGAGGACTCACAAACACTTACTAAACTAAACTGATACGAAAGCAAGACTAATGGTGTGGTTGAGTTTGATCACTCGAACATGTATCATGAAACGATATAGCGTAGAGTATGCAGTCAGTACATTGAATGTACTGAGTATGAAAGGTAAGTAAATATGTACTAATAAAATAAATAAGAGTTCATAAGAGTCGGACAGTTCAAAACATGACATGATAATCATAACATAAGCATCAGGGCTCAAAGTTTTCAAAAATATTCATAAACTAGTCATAATCATAATCATAAGAGGTAACCTTGTAAATCATAACTTAAGCCAAAGTATCATAAATATGACAACGCATAAATCATAAGGGAACAATGGAAGGACTTTTCTTAACTGACACCATTATGATAGAGCTTACATGATTCCCTAGCTATCTCACTCAAGTGGGCAAAGTCGTCCTAAGATTGCTAGGCAAGGGACGTAAATGGCGTGATATCACTAATAGGGACCCCATAGGGTTAACCATGAATATATACTAATGGTGGCATATAGTTCTGAGACCTTAGAGTTTATTTGAACGTCGAGCCTACTCGGTGCTAGACACTACTCCCAAAAACATCCACATGAGGGTTCATATAATTATCGTGAAATCATACATGAATATGATGAGTGATATCACACCTTTCATGGTTCATACCCTTGGCAAGGTATCAACGGCCTCCCGACTAGGTGTACAAGTCAGACTTCATGTGTGCTTATGTGGAGTATGTCGGTTGTATAAATCTCCCATTGTTCCTCATGGTTTTGAAGTATGAATGATTATGTCCTTTTGGCTCAATTTATGGTTTACGAAATTGTCTCCCCACATGTTATGACTTTGATGGGTTTATGAATATTATTGGAAATATTGAGCCTTGCAATATACTTATGATTTCATTTTTATGATCATGATGTTCCCACTCCTATAACTTTTGTGTTTTTAAGTATTTTTTTGCATACCTTACATACTCAGTACTTCCCGAGTACTGACCGATATATTTTCAGGATCTGGTTTGTATGCTCAGCATCTTCCCTTGTTTGTGCTCAGGTTCACTAAATCTCCAATGGAGAGTCCTCATGATCCGAGGGCTTCATGTTCAAACTTGTTTAGTTGTCTTATGTTCCCAAAATGTTTGGGTTAGTTGGGGTCTTGTCCCTTTAACCCGTCTTTTATGATTAGAGGCTTCAGACTTATGTGTAGTATTTTGTCATTGATGAATATATTTTGATTTGTCATTTCTTGCAATTCATGATACGATTTTCAGTTAGTTGATTATTGATATGTTATGTTTTCCGATGTATAAGAATGAATTACTGTTATGCTTATTCCATTGGTTGACATGGGGTTTCTCAGGAATCCTTGTCCTGTGTCTACGATCCGGGTGTACTCTCGAGTCGTGACAATCTTAGTATCAGAGAAATGGGTTCAGAGGTGTCCTAAGGAGTTTGAAAGCTGCGTTAGGTAGAGTCTTTTTCATGGGTGTGTAGCGCGCCACAATTATGACGAAGAAGCTATTGAACGTTTTAGGAATATTCCCTTCCTATTCGGGACAAGACGCCAAACTTTCTATAGTTTGAACCTAAAAATACCCCATACAACTAATAAAGGGCCCTCAGAAGATGAGGACTCACCAACTCGGGCTGGGAAGATGCTAAAATTAGAAGTTTGGCAAATGGTGAGACTGAACCTGAATATATGAGCATGTATCATGAACTGATACAGCATAGAGTATGCGTTCAGTACATGGAATGTACTGAGTATATATGGTAAGTAAAATCTGTAAGAAAGTAAAATCATAAATCATGCATATTATAAAATATAATCAGGATAGGATTCTGAGAGTAGGGATTGCATGATATCTTCTGAAATCATGATCTAAACATAACTGAATATCATAACTGAATTAAATGACCCAAAGCTGAAAACTGATAATAACGAATAAAACTGAACATTGGGTCAAACCTACGGAAAACATAATAACTTGAATGATGAACATGCATAACTGAAATCATGAGGAACAATGGGAGACTCGTGATATAACCGATATTACAACGATAGAGCTTTCGTGGTCCCGACTATCACACTCAAGTGGGCAAAGCCATCCAAAGTCTTGCCAGGGCTAAGGATGCTACCATGATACCGACATCAAGCTGAAGGCCGCTTGGGGACAGGGAAAGCTCACAAGGGAGGTCCCAAATAATGTGAACATACCTACGTTGGTGCATAGTTCTGAGGCATAGGGTTGATTGACCCTTAGCCTACTCGGTGCTAGACACTACTCCCAAAATCATGCATATGCTCTCCATCATTTTTTAACAAAGATTAACCATCGTCTAGTGAAGAAACTGACTCATAACTTATATGCATAAATCTAAAATCATAACTTGAGGAGCCTTGGCCTCAAACATACCACAAGCTGAAATAGTGGGAGTCTAGACTCCAAAATCCATGTGGTAAGCTAATAACATGAAATTTAGATAAATCATGAACATACTTGATCATATGGGCTTGCCCAATACTTAAACATGCTTGACATAGACTTGATCATTCGAAAACATGAACATAGACATGGGTAATTCGAAATCAAACTTTCTTCATATACATCTCATCATGCTTGAATACATATATTGTAGATCTCAACTTTTATGAACTTTCATCGGTAGGCATCATAATTCGTAAAACTTGAAAACATAATTTATAATTGAAAATATTGTAAAATATGCCTATTAATCATAATTCAACATTAGAAACATGCTTAGGTCATACCCACGATTGAAACTTAGAGAATTCACATGTTAGGTTAAAAACACATAGATTCATCAACTAGAATTTCATGAATTGAAGAGGTATTGGGAATGGGTGTGGATGAATATACCACTCATAACCCTACATACCTGTAGAAATATGATTTGCAACTCTCTTTATTGCCCAATGGAAATTTAGGGATGAACTTAAGGCAACTAGGCTTGATCAGCCTTAGGAGCTTCTACACTTGCATGTGTGGCAGAAAATAAGATTAAAATGAACTTAACCCTCTTAAAACACACTATTCTGAGCTTAAAATGATGTAGTTTAGGCCTCAGGAACTTAGGAATTACAAAAAAGCCCTTAATAAATTTGCAGGAAAATACTCACTGCCAGTCCCACCGAGGGACTGGATGACCCGTGCCCTAGACCACGACTCATGGTCTGCTTCTCATTGCCCACACTAAAAATGGTCAACACCGGTCACCACGAGGGACACCACGACTCATGGTGTGCCTGACTACTCGTGGTGACTGGTCGTTAGATGCAGTGTCCAACCTCTTCATCCATCAGTCAACCCCTGACCAAGTAGCACCTGACGACTTGTGGTGATGACCACAACTCGTGGTCCCACTCGTGGTCAACCCCAAATTCCAAAACTCAACAAAGTCCAACCTTCTCTCCACGAGTCACCTAAGGACTCGTGGTGCACCCAATGGTTCACTGGATGACTCATCCTATGACTTGGTGCAGAAAATTCTATTTTCTCCATTTCAACTCCCGGGTCTGATCTTATGATTTTTGGAATATTTTAATATCTCCTCCTTGGGAACATTCATCCACGAATGTGGGAAAACATACTAAAAAGCAAAGAAATGCAATCATCATACTCAAACACTGAACATATAAGGTGAAAACTAACGCGGTGACTCACTCCAAGCTAAACTAAATGACTGAACTGAATTCATGAATCACACATACATTCATTGACATGAAATAAATTGGGGCACATGAGCTAAACATGAAACTTAATAGAGTACTAAGGAGGAAACTAATACCTCAAGATAAAACTGAGCCGAAATGGAATAGATGCGGGTATTTAGCCATCATATCTGCTTCGGCTTCCTACGTAGATCCCTCAACATGTTGGTTCCTCCATAAGACCTTTACTGAAGCTACTTTTTTGTTTCTTATCTTTAAAACCTAATGGTCAAGTATTTCCACCGGAACCTCCTCATAGCTAAGGCTATCCTTCACACTTACACTCTCCACTAGAACAACCAGAGCTGGATCACCCAAGCACTTCTTTAAAAGTGACACGTTGAAAATTAGTTGTACTGAAGCTAATTTTGAGGGCAACTCCAACTCATAAGCTACCTTTCCAACCCGTTTCACAATTTTGTATGGACCAACATATCGGGGTCTGAGTTTAGCTTTATTTCTGAACCTCATCACTCTCTTCATGGAAGATACCTTTAGAAACAACCAATCATCGACTTCAAACTTGTAATACCTCGAAATCCCTAAGATCAGAACCGAGAGATAAAATAGGAAAAAGGGGATTTTCTACACCAGGTCACAGAATGAGTCATCCAGTGACCTATCAAGTTGACCACGAGTCGCTAAGTGACTCGTGGTGAGGAGTGTTGACTTGCTTGGAAATTTCAAAGTGGGGTGACCACGAGTGTGACCACGAATCATGGTCAACCCCATGAGCCGTTAGGTCACCCATGGTAAAGGGAAGTTGAAGGATGAACCTTGAGTTGGCAATGTACCCCACGATTGGACACCACAAGTTGTTGTCAAATTCCACGATTTGTTAGGTGAGTCATAGTCAGCTATTGGTTAAGGATTTAATGTTTCGGGTAGTGAAGTTAACGAGAGGTCACCACAAGTCATGGTCACCAATGATGAGCCATTAGGTCCCTCGTGGGGACCCTTTGTGGAAAATTGGCCAGTGTTCATAACGATAGGAGATAATGAGTCATGCGTAGTGGTGACGACTCGTCCAGTCCCTTGTTGGGGCTGGTAGTCAGTTTTTCTCTATAAATATAGTAAGGGCTTTTTCATAATTTCTATGATCTTAAGGCCTAACCTACATCGTTTTGTGCTATAAATAATGAGTTTTAAGAGGAGTAATTTCATTCTAAGTTATTCTTATTCACGCATGCAAACATAGAAGTCTAGAGAGGTGATTAAGCTTGATTCCTTCATGTTTTTCATCAATTCTTCCTTGGGAAATCAGAGAAGTTGTAGAATCAGATTCTCTTAGGTATGTGGGGTTATGAATGGGTGAATTTGTTCACACCCATGCCAGAATCCCTCTCTAATTCATGAAAATCTATATGTTGATCTTATGGGGTTTTAACCCAATGCATGAATTTCCTAAGTTTCTACCATGGGTTTGATCTAAGCGTGGGTCTATTATGGAATTATGATTTATGGGCAAGGTTTACATTGTTTTCAATTATAATCACGTTTTCAAGCTTTATAAATTATAATGCCCATCCATGAGAAGTTCATGAAAGTTGACATTTATGATGTATGCTCAAGTATGATGAGATATTTATGATGAAAAGCATGTTTTCAAGTTGCTCATGTCTATGATCATGTTGTCAAGTGAATCAAGTATTTTCAAGCATGTTTAAGTATTGGGCAAGACCATATGTTCAAGTGTGATTTATGATTTCAAGTCAATTCGCTAACCACATGGTTTTCGAGTAAAGATTCCCAATTATGTTTCTTGTGGTATGGTTTGAGCCAAGGCTCCTGATGTATGATTTCATATTTTTTATGTATATGATTGTTGAGCTTTGTCAGTAGATGATGGTCAGCTTCAGTGAAAAATAATGGAGAGCATATGCATGTTTTTTTTAGAATAGTGTCTAGCACCGAGTAGGCTAAGGGTAAGTCAACCCTATGCATCAGAACTATGCGCCAACATAGGTATGATTAGATTATTTGGGACCTCCTTTATGAGCTTTCTCACGCCCCAAGGGGCCTTAAGCGTGATATCGATATCATGGTAGTGCCTTTTGCCCTTGCAAGACTTTAGATGGCTCTATCCACTTGATTGTGATAGTCGGGACCACGTAAGCTCTATTATGGTAATGTCGGTTACATAATGAGTCTCCCATTGTTCCTCATTATTTTAGTTATTCATGTTTATCATTCATGATATATATATATATATATATATATATATATGTTCTAAGAAGGTTTGACCCAATGTTCAGTTTTAATTACTGTTATCATATTTCAACTTTGGGTCATTTGATTCAATTATGATGTTTAGTTCAGATCATTATTTCAGAAAATAGCATGCAAGCCCTACACTCATATTCTTATCTTGATTATGTTTCATATTATGCATGTTGTAAATGATTTTACTTATTTAATTGGCTTTACTTACCTTGCATACTCGGTACATTCCACGTACTGGCCGCATACTCTATGTTGTATCGTTTTATGATACAAGCTCCAATCTTCAAACTCAGCTCCATCACTAGTCAGGTTCCGGAGTTAGCATCCCGCTTCAGTGGTAAGTCCTTATCTCCCGAGGACCATTCGTTATTAGTTATCTTTCCAGTTTTAGTTTTCTGACTTGTCGGGTTAGTTGGAATGTTGTCCCATCAACCCATCAGATGTGTTAGAGGCTTTCATATTGTACGTAGTAATTAGCTTGTCATGTATTATGTGAATTCCGATTCTGATGTTGTGTTAAGATTAGACTTCTGTTATGTTCATTAGGTTATGTCTTCCATTTTTATTGATTGAGTTAGATGTATGTTCATGCCATGGGTCGACGTGGAGTCTCTCGAGGCTCTTTGTCCCATGTCTTAATTCGGGCCTATGTTCGGGTTGTGAAAATTTTGGTATCACAGCAATAGGTTTTAAAGTGTCCTAGGGTGTTTGAAAGCCGCATTAAGTAGACTCTTTTTCATGGGTGTGAAGCGCGCCACACTTATGAAGAAGAGGCTATGATATGTTTAGAAATAATTCCCTTCTTTCATGATCTATGTCGTGCAGTGAAATGTCTCTTTATCCTTCTATTTCTTGCTATTCGCGATTACAGAATCATGCCTCCCCACAGGGTTAATGGCAGAAGAAATGGGAACAGGAATGGCCACGAGGATGGCAATGGAGACGGGCACCAACAAACCCCACCAGCCTTTGCGCAACATGCACTGGAGCCGGTTGCCCATGCTGAATTCAGGGCATCCATTCAGATTCTAGCACAAGCCTTAACCGCCCAAGTCAACCAGCAGGTAGTAGCTCATGTCTCGCAGAACCAAAATACGGCGGCAGCACGAGTTAGAGACTTCCTAAGGATGAACCGACAAGTGTTTCTTGAGTCAAAGGTGGATGAGGATCCACATGAGTTTATCGACGAGATTCTAAAGATCACCTAAGTCGTGGGGGTGAATGGAGAGGAGTGCACCGACTTGGCGTCATATCAGTTAAAGGGGGTCACACACATTTGTTTTAAATAGTGGAAGGATAGTAGGGCAGTCAGAGCAAGCCCTATTAGTTGGGATGAGTTTTATGCTGCTTTCCTAGATCGATTCTTCCCTCGTGAGATGAGGGAGCTGAAGGTGGCCGAGTTTGTGAATATATAACAAGGAAAGATGACAGAGCAGAAATATGCCCTAGAGTTCACTTGTCTATCAAAGTATGCCCCAGAGTTGGTGGTTGATCAGAGGGCTCGAGTGAGCAGGTTTGTTCATGGGGTGGCGGACTATCTAGACAAGGATTTTAGAACCACCATGCTCCATCACAATATGGATTTCCCTCGGATATTCTTGTATGAACAGTATATGGAGGCGGCGCATTTGAGGGACAGAGAGGCCAAGAGGGCCAGTACAGACAGCTATAGGTTCTATCAGTCGCGACCAGGTGGTAAACATCAATAGCAGTTCCACCAGAGATCTTCAGCCGCAATATCTTAAGCGATGAGTGTGCCATCCCAACCTAGGAACGACCAAATAAGATGAGCATCAAGATCTAGGGGTCAAAGAAGTAGGCCCATAGATTCTAGTATCGCAGTTTGTGACAGGTGTGGTCGGAGGCACATAGGTTAGTGTTTGACAGGTACAGGTGCTTGCTTCGGGTGCGGGAAGCTCGAACATATGCTCAAAGATTTCCCAGCAGCTAGACAGGGCCATGATGGGGGCCGAGGCCCAGCTTCTAGTTCAACAGCTCCACCCGCACGCCCAGTCCAGCAGGGGGCATCTACTAGCACAGGTGGCGGTCAGCGCCAAAATAGATTCAATGCCTTAGCATCCTGCCAAGAGCAGGAGGTCTCCCCGGATGTAGTCACTGGTATGTTATGAGTTTTCCACCTTGACGTATATACTTTGTTAGATCAAGGGGCTACCTTATCTTTTATGAAGCCTTATGTGGATAGTTGTTTCAGAGTCAGACCCGAAATATTGTCGGAACCCTTCTCAGTCTCTACTCCAGTGGGTGATTCAATTGTAGCTACACGGGCGTATAGAAGTTTCCCAGTCACAGTCCTTTAGAGAGTAACCTAATTAGATTTAGTAGAGTTAGCCATGACCGATTTTTGATGTTATCCTCAGCATGCATTGGCTATTTGCATGTTATGTCCGTTAATTATAGAACCTGGCAGTAGAGTTCAAATTTTTGGGTGAGCCACTCATAGAATAGATGGGTAGTTTAGTTGTGCTTGTAGGTCATTTCATTTCCTACCTTAAGGCCAGAAAGTTGATCTCCAATGGTTGCGTGCACCATTTAGTTAAGGTTAACGATGCCACGTCTAAGACCCCGACTATCCAGTCAGTCCAAGTAGAATGTGGGTATCCAAAAGTATTCCTAGATGATCTACCAGGAATTTCTCCCGAGCAAAAGATTGATTTTTGTATTGACCTTCTTCCCGATACGGAACCTGATCTTGGGAAAATTTATATGCCCAAGTGATACTCAAATGTGTCATGTTAGCCTTGTTTATCTATCAGTGTTTATACACTCTTACGTGATTGGTAATAAAATGTGAATTTATACTAACCAACATGATTAGCATTGTTTTGCAGGTAAAATGTAATTTTGGGAAGCTAAAATGCGTGTTGGAAGAGATCGGGGTTGGACTCGGATGTGAGCAAAGGACAAGGCATTGGAAGGCACAAAATAAAGAGGCTCCGCGATGGAGCCTTGTCACGCTTCCATCGCGGAGGCCTTCTGCAGTTGCTCAGCCAAACACTTATGGATCAACAACAGAATCCACCAGTAGTACGGGCAATGTTAGTGCTCGAGGAAGTAGCAGCTCGGCCGGTTCGCGAGGTGGCAATCCCACATGCTAATAATGTCACATCTAGCATCTGCAAACCTGAGCCAGGAGGGAGGTTCGAGCTTAAACAAAACATGGTGCAATTGATGCACACTAGCGGGAAGTTTACAGGTCTCCCTCATGAAGATCCACAACAGCATCTCCAAAATTTTTTGGAGATAAATGACACTTACATCCCCGCTGGAGTGTCATCAGATTATGTCCGGCTTACATTGTTCCCATTTTCACTATTGGGAGAAGCCAAGAGGTGGTTGAAAGCTGAGCAACCTAATTCTATTTCTACGTGGGATGATCTTGCAAGGAAATTCTTGATACGATTTTTTCCCTCCGGTAAAACAGCAAGACTTAGAAGTCAAATTCTAAGTTTCAAACAGAGAGAGGGAGAGAATCTATATCAGGCTTGGGAGAGATTCAAGTCCATGTTGCGGGATTGTCCTCATCATCATCAATCCAATGATGTGCTGGTGCACACTTTTATAGAGGGTTTGGAACCCCATACAAAAATATTGCTAGACTCAGCGGCTAGGGGACAAGCGTTGGAGAAAACTTATGAGGAGCTGTTACCTTGTTGAACCATATTTCGCAGGGCAATCCGGAGTGGAATGCTGATTCATCAAGAGGAGGGACAAGGAAAGCAGCAGGAGTTCTAGAAGTGGATGGTTTTACAGCTATTGCTGCACAGATAACTGCCTTATAGAATCAACTCAACACCCACTTCAGTAACATGACAATGAACCAGCCTCAAGCCTAGTTAATGCAGTGTAGCAGATTTGGTGTGAAGTGTGCGGGAGCAGTGAGCACTCAGCTGAGTGTTGTGGAGAAAATCTGGACTCGGTGAACTTTGTGGGAAATATACAAAGGAACAACCACCAACAGTATGGCAATAGCTATAATTCCAATTGGAGGAATCACCAGAATTTCTCCTGGTGTACCAACAACCATCAGGGGAAAAGTTCGAGTCAGGGTGTGCAAAGGAACCAAGGAGGGTAACAGAATTATCAAGCACAATTTAGAAACAACAATGCACCTCCTCCACCACCATCACCCAGAATTGAGGAGATGTTCAAGACGATGATAGCTAACCAAGCTCAATTGCAGGCTGACTATGTGAATTTGGCAGCCGAGGTAAAAAACAACCAGTTAGTTACCAAGGCACTTGAATATCAATTTGGGCAATTTGCTGGAGCCCAAATTACCAGGCCTAGAGGAGGACATCTAGTGACATAGATCTCAACCCCAAGCAGGTGAATGCGGTGACCACAAGGAGTGGTTTACAGCTGAAAGAGGTGGAACCAGAAAGACCACCTCAACAATCGGGAGCAGCAGAAATCGAGAGGGAGCAAGGTGATGAGAGGGGGAAGACTAAGGAAGCTAAATCAGAAAGACCACCATCCCCATTCCCTCAACAATTAAAGAAACACAAGGAGGAGGCGTGTTTCAAGAAATTAATGGAGGTTCTGAAACAGGTACATATTAACTTACTTTTTGTTGATGTTTTGCAGGGAGTGCCGAAGTATGCCAAGTATATAAAGGACATCGTGGCAAACAAAAGTCGGTTGATTGAGCATACTACAGTGGCTCTTACGGAGGAGTGCACTTCCCGGATATAAAACTGACTGCCCACAAAGCTCAAAGTTCCTGCGAGCTTTACTATACAGATTACTATTGGGCAGAGTATCCGAGCTCGTGGATTATGTGATTTGGGAGTAAGCATTAATTTGATGCCGTCATCGGTATTCAAAAAGCTAGGTCTAGGAAGTCCTAGACCCACAACAATGATCTTGCAATTGGCGGATCGGTCCTTAGCCAGACCTGATGGCATTGTGGAGGACGTTCTGGTGCAAGTTGGCTCCCTGATCTTCCCGGTAGATTTCGTCGTGCTAGGTTTTGAACCAGACGCGGAAGTCTCCTTTATTTTGGGACGTCCTTTCTTGGCGACCGGGAAAGCGCTGATTGATATAGCTGTGGGGCAGCTAACCATGCGAGCACACGACAAGGTGGAAGTGTTCGATGTGTACAAGGCCTCCAAGCTCCCGATTGTGTACGAGGAACTCTCGGTGATCAATGTGATTGATCGAGTTGATAATGCGCGGATAAAGGATTCACGAGAGTTATTGCGAAAACCACCTGAACGATGTAAGCACTACTGGGAGAAGGACTTTGGTCGATAGAAAATGTCCATCACCCTAGAGGACAACTGAGCTGAATGACGTCGAGCCGCGACGGTAAACCAGGCGCTGCACGGGAGGCAACCCGTGAAATTTTTCTTTGTAAATTGTGAATAGATTTTTTTTATTTATTTTTATTCATTTTCTTTTATTTTCTTGATTAACAACAAACTTTTTAGTTTTTATATTTTTTTTCATTTTTATTTTTATTTTGAGTGAAACCTATAATTCTAACCAATTTCTTATAGTAGAATGAATTTCTGGTCGAACGGAGGGAAAATATACAAGGAATCAAAAAGGAAAATTCGAGGTATGAAAATCAAGAAAAAGTGGCGAAACAGTGAGCTAGGGCGATAGCTCCGTGTCACGGAGGATGGCCTCCGCGTTACTCTCCATGACACGTTGAGGTATAAATCTGAAATTTTAAAAGAATTCCATAACACCTTCGCGACAGCTCCGTGTCACAGAGGCAGTGCTCCACGATGCACTCCGTGACACGTTTCTGTGTATATCGCGACGGGTCACACCGGGTCTCCGGGTGACCCGCGCGATTTTTCCACTTTTAAACCCCGAATCCCCCTCAATTTTCCTTATTTCTCACACACTCCGCGACCAAACTCCCTAAAACCCCTCCCCCTTCAACGTAACACGGAATAGGCCAAGGATTTCATTGAGTTTTCTTCAATTTTTCTAATTTAAGGTATGTTCCTCAATTCCATCTCATTTCTTGTCGACTTTCTTCGATATTGAGCATGTGATGTGAGCTAAACTTGCCCTAAGTGGAAATTAAGCGTAAATTCAATTGAATTGTTGTTGATGGATGTTCGGAGTATCATTGTGATCGCTTGAACTCGTTAATGGCGTAATTTAATCGAATTTTTGATACAATCGTAGTTAGGGATTGCTTTTGAATTTGAAGTGGAAAAATATAGTGAACTCGTGAAATTCAGGCTGGGTTGTACATGTTGAGTGAGATGAGTCGATGTGCTAGTTGTTATTATGCTAAAAGACCGACGGATTCTCGGGTTAGGGGAACATTGAACTTTGCAAGAATTGGGTGAGTTGTATAGGTTCATGTAGATAAATTCTTGTTGTTTTCGTTTCTTTGTTTCTTCTTGCTAAGTGTGATAAGATAAAATGTTATCGATGGTAATGATTGTGGTTAGCTATACGAAGTCTGAGTAGTACATAGAATACATACTGTCGAATTCTTCGAATGCACTAAGCATGGTTGTATATTTGGTTGTTTGTTTGTGTAAATAGGTATGATCTTGCCGTAACGCTGTAATTTTAGCTACGGACTAAGTGTGGGGTGGCCTAGCTTAACCCAACCTTAGTCGAAGCTAATACTTATTGGCTAAACATTAATCTTGTCTATTTGGGTTGACCGGAAAAATGGCAAGCAGGCAAGAAAAGGGGAAAGGCGCATCGACATCTGGCGCCGGAAGAAAGAGAATCATACTGGGCACAGCAGTCCCAGCAGCACCAGCGGTTCCACGCGGTCAACGCCGCCAATATGGAACCAGGTGGGTGACAGAAGAGGGGAAGAAGTGGTATGCCAAGCACAAGGAGAGCAAATACTTCCCCGAGGAACACATAGCTCGGGAACCGTTGGCACAGGAGTTCCCTAGGATTGTCCATAGGATCGAGGCAGCTGGGCTAAATTTCATCTTTGAAGAGCCCAAGGAATGCAAGTTGCACCTGAATCGGGAATTCTATGCCAATTGGAACCCGACTCTCATAAGTCACACCATCAAAATCAGAGGGCAAATAGTCACCTTTGAGCCCCACCACCTCAATGCCATCCTAGGGGCACGGGACACAGACGCCCACGTGCTTCGACAACTGAACATCACTCCACCATATGTGGACATCAGATGCACTTTGTGTGGAACCCGATCGGCAGCTAGATGGACCAAACACAAGGAGAGGGGCTACCATCAGACTTTGCCCTATTCACAGATGAACAAGGAAGCCAGGATATGGCTTAAGATCGTCTGTTCCTGCCTAATCCCGGGGGTACATATGATGGATGTAACCCGGGATCGTGTATGCCTGGTGTACGCCCTGATGAAAGGGCTGGAGATCAACGTGGGGGCAGTGATTATCTCCGCCGTGAAGAGAGCCCGGTTGCATCAGGGGCACAGATATGGATTTGGTGGACTACTCACCACATTCCTGAGGGGCCTAGATGTTGAGGAAGAGGCCCTTGACTATATTCCGTAGATGGAGCGGCGGGCCTTTGATGTCACCAAAACTAAGGCTCACAACACCACCCACGGGCCAGTGCTTACACTAGGCAAGCGACATGCTCGTGATGATCAGTATATGGCTCGCATGTACAGGATGCAGATGCTCCATCTGAGGATAGGCGGGAGGCCGGCAACAGAGGAGGAGCTATGGCAGCTCGAGCTAGACTACCCTTTTGGCAAAAATGTCAACGCTCTATGCCGAGTGGGGCCAGCATTTGTAGAGCCCACGGATGATGATGTCGCCACAGACGAGGAGACACATCGGGAGGACTCCGATGTGGAGTCCGATGATGACGATGGGGGTAATTCAGACATCGGAGATGAAGCAGCAACACCTGATGAAGAAGTGGAGTATTTTGATTGATCAGGGAGTTCCACCACCCAATTTTTTGTGCTATTTTAATTTCTGTGAACACTGGGGACAATGTTCGAGATAAGTGTGGGGTGGGAGTAATTAGGTGCTGGTTGTGCTGTTATGTATGTCCTAATCTGTTGTTGTGCCTGTGAATAAAATTTTCTGACCCTGTGATTTGTGATTGTTAAGTTTTTGTTCTGTATTGTAATTATATTTGAAACTGTTGTGTGTTGCTGGCTGATTTTGTACATATTTTTGTTTATCGAAATGATCGATATTTTTAAAAAAAATTTCAATTCTTGGGTTTCTCGACGTTTGTTTTCGATTCTTTTATCGAGAATGGTCCCATTGAACCGAAGTCCTAGTTAGTGAACGTTCCCTATGATGGATGAATGACGACCGTCTTAAGGAAAATGTAGTCGTTAGGACCAGATTCTTTTTCATTTACTTTTCAGTTGTTTTTCTTTTGTGGGTTGCATCCCAAAACTGGTAGTTACTTTATGGTTGCGGAATTTTGGTTGCGTGTTGTACATGATATTTAAAATGCAAATGTGATTCGTATGAAAGCATGCAACTTTGTAAATATGTTGAGATACCTAGGCCATAGAGTCGATTCAGTGTGATTGAGGCTTAATGTTTGAATTCCTATAATTAGCTGATTGGAGAGTCTGTGAATACATCTTGAATTGAGCATGTGCAATAAGTGTGACGTGAGGTTTTGTTATTCCATGCTATTGTGAAGTGTCTAGAACTTGCCTGGTGTGTGTACAAAACAAAATGAAGGAGGTGTATTGTTGAATGATGTAGGCATTTCTATGTTTTTAACCGAAAGTTTCTATTTTTCATTATTGTACCCACCTTGATTGTGTACCCTAGTCAGCCCGTTGAGCCTTTAGCCTATTAATTTTTTTCTTTTGTCAAAAAGTGTACACCGAGCTTAATCCCTTCTTTTCATTAGCCGCAAATTTGATCCAAAACTCTTAAGCGCTTAAGAAGAGAAAATCATTTTCCCAAAGTGTCAAAGAGTGAGAATGGTGAAAAGAAAAGAAAAGTAGAGTGATGGAAGAAAAGAAAAGGGTGAAGGTGCACTTGTTATAAATAAACTATAATGATGGTGCATGAATAATCTTTGTTGTTGTGTCAAGTGTGCTTAATAAGATGGGCCAAACTAAAGAAATACTTCAAGAATGGGAGGATGAAGAAAGAAACAATGTCCATGAGTTTGATGGGATGTATTGAAAAGGCGCTTAAGGATACTAGTGGCTATTATTGGCTAGCCCAATATTTACTAGTTCCGTAGCTTACATTACAACCCGTTAAAGTCCTACGTGATCCTACATCACACTTCTTTATATTAGTGGAGTAATACACTAAAGGCAAGCTTATGGGTCATGACATGATGCATGTGAATTCTTTTGGGAGAGAGAGCGAAATTGTGTTTTTATGCCCCTGCGTGAAATTTGGTGAGTTCATATGATCAAAGAGGGGAAAATTCTCTTGTGTTGTGAGGGAACATGCTTGATGAAAGATTAATTTTCGTGTTGGATGTCTTGATCAGCTGATTTGCATGAGTTTGCCAATATCGAGAGTCGATTCTTAAGTCTAGGAGGTCTTGATGTATTGAAGGTCATTGCATTGATAGCACCATGCATGTTTTCTTGATGATTTGCTGTATTGAATAATCGGTATGACCGTAACCTAAATTGTCGAACCAAAGTAGCGAGGTTTGGGTGTAAATTGCATGAGGTGTAAGATTGTTGTTCGAGGACGAACAAGGATTTAAGTGTGGGGTAAGTGATCTTGGCCAAATTTATATGCCCAAGTGATACTCAAATGTGTCATGTTAGCCTTGTTTATCTATCAATGTTTATACATTCTCATGTGATTGGTAATAAAATGTGAATTTATACTAACCAACATGATTAACATTGTTTTGCAGGTAAAATGTAATTTTGGGAAGCTAAAATGCGTGTTGGAAGAGATCGGGGTTGGACTCGGATGTGAGCAAAGGACAAGGCATTGGAAGGCACAAAATAAAGAGACTCCGCGATGGAGCCGTGTCATGCTGCCATCGCGAAGGCCTTCTGCCTGGATAGGGAATTTTCGGCATATTTCCAGGGAAGGTTCGCGTTGGGTCCGTGGCACGATGGTCTGGCTCCGCGTTGCATGTCGTGCCACGTTGAGCCTGATTACCTGGACCCCCAACATCCAGTGAGGGTCCGCATCGGTGGCGTGTCACGGAGGCAGTGCTCTTTGATGCACTCCCTGACACGTTGCTTTTTATTCCGGGAAAAATTCCCACTAGTATAAATAGAACACTTAGGTTCATTTTTCAATATTCTGACTTGGTGGAGCAAGAACGTGGGTTACAGGCAGTTGAGGGGACGAAATTATCAGGGTTTTTCTCTCTTTCCTTCTCCTTGAATTCAATTGCTTGTATGTTTAACACTCATTTAATGATGTTTAATCCACAAATGAGTGGCTAATTCCTCTTCTTCCTGAGGTTAAGAACACTTGTAATGAAATGTGATTATTGATTCTTTGGTTTTTCATCTTTTCTTTCATGGTTGTTCTATTAATTCTTGTTCTTACTGCATTAATGTGTGGCCTATGTTAATGCATATCTAAAATGTCCGGTTTTACTCGAGAGAGCAAGAAATTGGAAAGTTGTGAATTAATAGGATATGATCCTTTCTTAGTTTGGGAAAATTGAGAATTGATTTACCTTCAGGATAGAAATATACCTGAAAGTCGTTTTAGTCAATTTTGGAACTGGGTTTGTATGGCTAGAACATGAATTTTCGTTTAATCACAGAAATGTAGGTGGACGGTTCATGATTCTTAAGTTTGGTTAAATACGAGAGTTTTAATCCATTGGCATTAGTTCTTGACTAGCAACCGGAGGAAAGGTTAACCAAATTATATCGATAATTAATTTCTTTACATGTTCAATTTACCTCAGTATGCTCACATTCATAGTTCAGACTCACATTAGATACTTGTTTTAGACTTAGCATAAAAGTTAGAATCCAAAAATATAAAACTCTTGGTTACACTGTTGTCTTCATTGTTAAACTGAAAATATAGTAACACTTGATTAATTGTTACCTTATCCCAGTCCCTGTGGGATCGATACTTGGCTTACTTGAGCCACTTTACTACTTGTTTGACCACGTGCACTTGCGTGTAAGTTTTATACCCAACAAAACCAGCGAACAAGTTTTTGGCGCCGTTGCCGGGGACTGGCAATTGGTGAAATTTTCTTAAGTGTTAATTTACTATATTTTTATTTTCTTAGTGTTGAAAACTTAGTCTTAGCCTGTATTTTGCAGATTTAATCTCTATTGAACACTGGCAAGAGACAAGGAGCTGGTGGACTCGTATTTAGAGCCAGAAAGATTATTTCATCGTCAGCGGAGAGAAGCTCCAGAAAGAAAGCTGCAGTTGCTCAGACAAACACTTATGGAGCAACAACAGAATCCACCAGTAGTACGGGCAATGTTAGTGCTCAAGGAAGTAGCAGCTCGGCCGGTTCGCGAGGTGGCAATCCCACATGCTAATAATGTCACATCTAGCATCTGCAAACCTGAGCCAGGAGGTAGGTTCGAGCTTAAACAAAACATGGTGCAATTGCTGCACACTAGCGGGAAGTTTACAGGTCTCCCTCATGAAGATCCACAACAGCATCTCCAAAAGTTTTTGGAGATAAGTGACACTTATATCCCTGCTGGAGTGTCATCAGATTATGTCCGGCTTACATTGTTCCCATTTTCACTATTGGGAGAAGCCAAGAGGTGGTTGAAAGCTGAGCAACCTAATTCTATTTCTACGTGGGATGATCTTGCAAGGAAATTCTTGATACGATTTTTTCCCTCCGGTAAAACAGCAAGTCTTAGAAGTCAAATTCTAAGTTTCAAACAGAGAGAGGGAGATAATCTATATCAGTCTTAGGAGAGATTCAAGTCCATGTTGCGGGATTGTCCTCATCATCATCAATCCAATGATGTGCTGGTGCACACTTTTATAGAGGGTTTGGAACCCCATACAAAAATATTGCCAGACTCAGCAGCTAGGGGACAAGCGCTGGCGAAAACTTATGAGGAGATGTATACCTTCTTGAACCATATTTCGCAGGGCAATCCGGAGTGGAAGGCTGATTCATCAAGAGGAGGGACAAGGAAAGCAGCAGGAGTTCTAGAAGTGGATGGTTTTACAGCTATTGCTGCACAGATAACTACCTTACAGAATCAACTCAACACCCACTTCGGTAACATGACAATGAACCAGCCTCAAGCCTAGTGAATGCAGTGTAGCAGATTTGGTGTGAAGTGTGCGGGAGCAGTGAGCACTCAGCTGAGTGTTGTGGAGAAAATCTGGACTCGGTGAACTTTGTGGGAAATATACAAAGGAACAACCACCAATAGTATGGCAATAGCTACAATTCCAATTGGAGGAATCACCCGAATTTCTCCTGGTGTAGCAACAACCATCAGGGGAAAAGTTCGAGTCAGGGTGTGCAAAAGAACCAAGGAGGGCAGCAGAATTATCAAGCACAATTTAGAAACAACAATGCACCTCCTCCACCACCATCACCTAGCATTGAGGAGATGTTCAAGACGATGATAGCTAACCAAGCTCAATTGCAGGCTGACTATGTGAATTTGGCAGCCGAGGTGAAAAACAACCAGTTAGCTACTAAGGCACTTGAATATCAATTTGGGCAATTTGCTGGAGCCCAAAATACCAGGCCTAGAGGAGGACTTCCGAGTGACACAGATCCCAACCCCAAGTAGGTGAATGCGGTGACCACAAGGAGTGGTTTGCAGCTTAAAGAGGTGGAACCAGAAAGACCACCTCAACAATCGGGAGCAGCAGAAGTCGAGAGGGAGCAAGGTGATGAGAGGGGGAAGACTAAGGAAGCTAAATCAGAAAGACCACCATCCCCGTTCCCTCAACGATTAAAGAAACACAAGGAGGAGGCGTGTTTCAAGAAATTCATGGAGGTTCTGAAACAGGTACATATTAACTTACTTCTTGTTGATGTTTTGCAGGGAGTGCCGAAGTATGCCAAGTATATAAAGGACATCGTGGCAAACAAAAGTCGGTTCATTGAGTATGCTGCGGTGGCTCTTACGGAGGAGTGCACTTCCCGGATACAAAACCGACTGCCCACAAAGCTCAAAGATCCTGGGAGCTTTACTATACAGATTACTATTGGGCAGAGTATCCGAGCTCGTGGATTATGTGATTTGGGAGTAAGCATTAATTTGATGCCGTCATCGGTATTCAAAAAGCTGGGTCTAGGAAGTCCTAGACCCACAATAGTGATCTTGCAATTGGCGGATCGGTCCTTAGCCAGACCTGATGGCATTGTGGCGGACGTTCTGGTGCAAGTTGGCTCCCTGATCTGCCCGGTAGATTTCGTCGTGCTAGGTTTTGAACCAGACGCGGAAGTCTCCATTATTTGGGACGTCCTTTCTTGGCGACCCGGAAAGCGCTAATTGATATAGATGTGGGGCATCTAACCATGCGAGCACACGACAAGGTGGAAGTGTTCGATGTGTACAAGGCCTCCAAGCTCCCGACTGTGTACGAGGAACTCTCGGTGATCAATGTGATTGATCGAGTTGATAATGCGCGGATAAAGGATTCACGAGAGTTATTGGGAAAACCACCTGTTACTACTGGGGGGAGGACTGTGGTCTATAGAAAACGTCCATCACCCTAGAGGACATCGGAGCTGAATGACGTCGAGCCGCGACGGTAAAGCAGGCGCTGCACGGGAGGCAACCCGTGAAATTTTTCTTTGTAAATTGTGAATAGATTTTTTTTATTTATTTTTATTCATTTTCTTTTATTTTCTTGATTAACAACAAAATTTTTAGTTTTTTTTTTTCATTTTTAATTTTATTTTGAGTGAAACCTATAATTCTAACCAATTTCTTGTAGTAGAATGAATTTCTGGTCGAACGGAGGGAAAATATACAAGGAATCACAAAGGAAAATTCGAGGTATGAAAATCAAGAAAAAGTGGCAAAACAGTGAGCTAGGGCGATAGCTCCGTGTCACGGAGGAGGGCCTCCGCGTTACCCTCCGTGACACGTTGAGGTATAAATCCGAAATTTTAAAAGAAATCCAAAACACCTTCGCGACAGCTCCGTGTCACGGAGGCAGTGCTCCACGATGCACTTCGTGACACGTTGCTGTGTATATCGCGACGGGTCACACCAGGTCGCCGGGTGACCCGCGCGATTTTTCCACTTTTAAACCCCGAAACCCCCTCAATTTTCCTTATTTCTCACACACTCCGTGACCAAACTCCCTAAAACCCCTCCCCCTTCAACGTAACACGGAATAGGCCAAGGATTTCATTGTGTTTTCTTCAATTTTTCTAATTTAAGGTATGTTCCTCAAAACCATCTCATTTCTTGTCAACTTTCTTCGATATTGAGCATGTGATGTGAGCTAAACTTGCCCTAAGTGGAAATTAAGCGTAAATTCAATTGAATTGTTGTTGATGGATGTTCGGAGTATCATTGTGATCGCTTGAACTCGTTAATGGCATAATTTAATCAAATTTTTGATACAATCGTAGTTAGGGCTTGCTTTTGAATTTGAAGTGGAAAAATATAGTGAACTCGTGAAATTCAGGCTGGGTTGTACATGTAGAGTGAGATGAGTCGATGTGCTAGTTGTTATTATGCTAAAAGACCGACGGATTCTCGGGTTAGGGGAACATTGAAATTTGCAAGAATTGGGTGAGTTGTATAGGTTCATGTAGATAAATTCTTGTTGTTTTCAATTCTTTGTTTCTCCTTGCTAAGTGTGGCCTAGCTTAACCCAACCTTAGTCGAAGCTAATACTCATTGGCTAAACATTAATCTTGTCTATTTGGGTTGACAGGAAAAATGGCAAGCAGGCAAGAAAAGGGGAAAGGCGCATCGACATCTGGCGCCGGAAGAAAGAGAATCAGACTGGGCACAGTAGTCCCAGCAGCACCAGCAGTTCCACGCGGCCAACGCCGCCAATACGGAACCAGGTGGGTGACAGAAGAGGGGAAGAAGTGGTACGCCAAGCACAAAGAGAGCAAATAATTCCCCGAGGAACATATAGCTCGGGAACCGTTGGCACAGGAGTTCCCTAGGATTGTCCATAGGATCGAGGCAGCTGGGCTCAATTTCATCTTTGAAGAGCCCAAGGAATGCAAGTTGCACCTGATTCGGGAATTCTATGCCAATTGGAACCCGACTCTCATAAGTCACACCATCAAAATCAGAGGGCAAATAGTCACCTTTGAGCCCCTCCACCTCAATGTTATCCTAGGGGCGCGGGACACAGACGCCCACGTGCTTCGACAACTGAACATCACTCCACCATATGTGGACATCAGACGCACTTTGTGTGGAACCCAATCGGCAGCTAGATGGACCAAACACAAGGAGAGGGGCTACCATCAGACTTTGCCCTATTCACAGATGAACAGGGAAGCCAGGATATGGCTTAAGATCGTCTGTTCCTGCCTAATCCCGGGGGTACATATGACGGATGTAACCCGGGATCGTGTATGCCTGGTGTACGCCCTGATGAAAGGGCTGGAGATCAACGTGGGGGCAGTGATTATCTCCGCCATGAAGAGAGCCCGGTTGCATCAGGGGCACAGATACGGATTTGGTGGACTACTCACCACATTCCTGAGGGGCCTAGATGTTGAGGAAGAGGCCCTTGACTATATTCCGCAGATGGAGCGGCGGGCCTTAGATGTCTCCAAAACTAAGGCTCACGACACCACCCACGGGCCAGTGCTTACACTAGGCGAGCGACATGCTCGTGATGATCAGTATATGGCTCGCATGTACGGGATGCAGATGCTCCAGCTGAGGATAGGCGGGAGGCCAGCAACAGAGGAGGAGCTATGGCAGCTCGAGCTAGACTACCCTTTTGGCAATAATGCCAAGGCTCTATGCCGAGTGGGGCCAGCATTTGTGGAGCCCACGGATGATGATGTTGCCACAGACGAGGAGACACGTCGGGAGGACTCCGATGTGGAGTCCGATGATGACGATGGGGGTAATTCCGACATCGGAGATGAAGCAGCAGCACCTGATGAAGAAGTGGAGTATTTTGATTGATCAGGGAGTTCCACCACCCAATTTTTTTGTGTTATTTTAATTTTCGTGAACACTGGGGACAGTGTTCGAGATAAGTGTGGGGTGAGAGTAATTAGGTGCTGGTTGTGCTGTTATGTATGTCCTAATCTGTTGTTGTGCCTGTGAATAAAATTTTCTGACCCTGTGATTTGTGATTGTTAAGTTTTTGTTCTGTATTGTAATTATATGTGAAACTGTTGTGTGTTGCTAGCTGATTTTGTACATATTTTTGTTTATCGAAATGATCGATATTTTTTAAAAAAAATTTCAATTCTTGGGTTTCTAGACGTTTGTTTTCGATTCTTTTATCGAGAATGGTCCCATTGAACCGAAGTCCTAGTTAGTGAACGTTCCCTATGATGGATGAATGACGACCATCTTAAGGAAAATGTAGTCGTTAGGACCAGATTCTTCTTCATTTACTTTTCAGTTGTTTTTCTTTTGTGGGTTGCATCCCAAAACTAGTAGTTACTTTATGGTTGCGGAATTTTCGTTGCGTGTTGTACATGATATTTAAAATGCAAATGTGATTCATATGAAAGCATGCAACTTTGTAAATATGTTGAGATACCTAGGCCATAGAGTCGATTCAGTGTGATTCAGGCTTAATGTTTGAATTCCTATAATTAGCTGATTGGAGAGTCTGTGAATACATCTTGAATTGAGCATGTGCAATAAGTGTGACGTGAGGTTTTGTTATTCCATGCTATTGTGAAGTGTCTAGAACTTTCCTGGTGTGTGTACAAAACAAAATGAAGGAGGTGTATTGTAGGAAAGGATGTAGGCATTTATTTGTTTTTAACCGAAAGTTTCTACTTTTCATTATTGTACCCACCTTGATTGTGTACCCTAGTCAGCCCGTTGAGCCTTTAGCCTATTAATTTTTTTCTTTTGTCAAAAAGTGTAAACCGAGCTTAATCCCTTCTTTTCATTAGCCGCAAATTTGATCCAAAACTCTTAAGCGCTTAAGAAGAGAAAATCATTTTCCCAAAGTGTCAAAGAGTGAGAATGGTGAAAAGAAAAGAAAAGCAGAGTGATGGAAGAAAAGAAAAGGGTGAAGGTGCTCTTGTTATAAATAAACTATAATGAAGGTGCATGAATAATCTTAGTTGTTGTGTCAAGTGTGCTTAATAAGATGGGCCAAACTAAAGAAATACTTCAAGAATGGGAGGATGAAGA
Organism: Datura wrightii; assembly: GCA_035772735.1. Lineage (NCBI taxonomy): Eukaryota > Viridiplantae > Streptophyta > Magnoliopsida > Solanales > Solanaceae > Datura > Datura wrightii. Next base: position 16,481,849 of record JASDFA010000003.1, read on the forward strand.
AAGAAACAATGTCCATGAGTTTGATGGGATGTATTGAAAAGGCGCTTAAGGATACTAGTGGCTATTATTGGCTAGCCCAATATTTACTAGTTCTGTAGCTTACATTACAACCCGTTAAAGTCCTACGTGATCCTACATCACACTTCTTTATATTAGTGGAGTAATACACTAAAGGCAACCTTATGGGTCATGACATGATGCATGTGAATTCTTTTGGGAGAGAGAGAAATTGTGTTTTATACCCCTGCATGAAATTTGGTGAGTTCATATGATCAAAGAGGGGAAAATTCTATTGTGTTGTGAGAGCACATGCTTGATGAAAGATTAATTTTCGTGTCGGATGTCTTGATCAGCTGATTTGCATGAGTTTGCCAATATCGAGAGTCGATTCTTAAGTCTAGGAGGTCTTGATGTATTGAAGGTCATTGCATATATAGGACCATGCATGTTTTCTTGATGATTTGCTGTATTGAATAATCGGTATGACCGTAACCTATATTGTCGAACCAAAGTAGCGAGGTTTGGGTGTAAATTGCATGAGGTGTAAGATTGTTGTTCGAGGACGAACAAGGATTTAAGTGTGGGGTAAGTGATCTTGGGCAAATTTATATGCCCAAGTGATACTCAAATGTGTCATGTTAGCCTTGTTTATCTATCAATGTTTATACATTCTCATGTGATTGGTAATAAAATGTGAAATTATACTAACCAACATGATTAGCATTGTTTTGCAGGTAAAATGTAATTTTGGGAAGCTAAAATGCGTGTTGGAAGAGATCGTGGTTGGACTCGTATGTGAGCAAAGGACAAGGCATTGGAAGGCACAAAATAAAGAGGCTCCGCGATGGAGCCATGTCACGCTGCCATCGTGAAGGCCTTCTGCCTAGATACGGAATTTTCGGCCTATTTCCAGGGAAGGTTCGCGTTGGGTCCGTGGCACGGTGGCCTGGCTCCGCGTTGCACGTCGTGCCACGTTGAGCCTGATTACCTGGACCCCCAACTTCCAGTGAGGGTCCGCGTCGGTGGCGTGTCACGGAGGCAGTGCTCCGTGACACGTTGCTTGTTATTCCGGGAAAAATTCCCACTAGTATAAATAGAACACTTAGGTTCATTTTTCAATATTCTAACTTGGTGGAGCAAGAACGTGGGTTATAGGCAGTTGAGGGGACAAAATTATCAGGGTTTTTCTCTATTTCCTTCTCCTTGAATTCAATTGCTTGTATGTTTAACACTCATTTTATGATGTTTAATCCACAAAAGAGTGGCTAATTCCTCTTCTTGTTGAGGTTAAGAACACTTGTAATGAAATGTGATTATTGATTCTTTGGTTTTTCATCTTTTCTTCCATGGTTGTTCTATTGATTCTTGTTCTTACAGCATTAATGTGTGGCCTACGTTAATGCATATCTAAAAAGTCCGGTTTCACTCGAGAGAGAAAGAAATTGGAAAGTTGTGAATTAATAGGATATGATCCTTTCTTAGTTTGGGAAAATTGACAATTGATTCACCTTCAGGATAGAAATATACCTGAAAGTCGTATTAGTCAATTTAGGAACCAGGTTTGTATGGCTTTAATCACAGAAATGTAGGTGGATGGTTCATGATTCTTAAGCTGGGTTAAATATGAGAGTTTTAATCCATTGGCATTAGTTCTTGACTAGCAACTAGAGGAAAGGTTAACCAAATTATATTGATAATTAATTTCTTTACATGTTAAATTAACTTCAGTATGCTCACATTCATAGTTCAGACTCACATTAGATACTTGTTTTAGACTTAGCATAAAAATTAGAATCCAAAAATATAAAACTCTTGGTTACATTGTTGTCTTCAATGTTAAACTGAAAATATAGTAACACTTGATTAATTGTTACCTTATCCCAGTCCCTGTGGGATCGATACTTGGCTTACTTGAGCCACTTTACTACTTGTTCGACCACGTGCACTTGCGTGTAAGTTTTATACGCAACAAAACCAGCGAACACAACCTATATCTATTCTTTCTTACAAAATGGCTCCAGCTGAGCTAAAGTAGTTGAAGGAGCAGTTGAAAGACCTTTTAGATAAGGGGTTCATCAGACCGAGCAAATCCCCATGGGGTGCACCAGTCCTCTTTGTCTGAAAGAAGGATGGTTCTCTTAGTATGTGTATTGATTATCGGCAATTGAACAAGGTCACCATCATGAACATGTATCCTCTTCTTAGGATTTATGATTTGTTTTACTAGCTTCAGGGTGCCATGTTCTTTTCGAAGATAGATCTCAGGTCCGGATACTATTAGCTCAGGGTTCGGTAGAGTGACATCTCGGAGATAGCCTTTACGACATGGTATGGTCATTATGAGTTTGTAGTTATGTCTTTTGGACTTATGAATGCTCCTACAGCTTTTACGGATTTGATGAACAGGGTGTTCAAGTCATACTTGGATAGATTCATGATGGTGTTTATTAATGATATCCTAATATACTCTCGGAGCGAGTAGGAGCATGCCACTCATTTGAGGGTGGTACTACAGACTCTCAAGGATTGCCAATTATATGCTAAATTTAGCAAGTGTAAGTTTTTTGTTGAATTCAGTGGCATTTTTAGTCCCTGTGGTGTCAAGTGAGGGCATAAAGGTGGACTCTCAAAAAATAAAAGTGGTGAAGAATTGCCCTAAACTAGTGAATCCTTTAGACATCAGGAGTTTCTTGGGTTTAGCCGGGTACTATCGAAGATTTATTGAGGGTTTTTCATCTATTGCAGCGCCATTGACCAAATTGACACAAAAGAAAGTGAAGATCCAATGGTCGGAGGGTTGTGAGAGGATCTTTCAGGAGTTGAAGTCCCGACTCACCTCCGCACCAGTTTTAACCCAAGACGAGGGTACCAATGGGTTTGTGGTGTATTGAGATGCTTCTAGGATAGGTCTTGGTTGTGTATTGATGTACTACAACAAGGCTATAGCATATGCTTCCAGGAAACTAAAGGTGCATGAAAGGATTTACCGACCCATGATCTTGAATTGGCGGCGGTGATATATGCATTGAAGATTTGGAGAACTATTTGTACGGGGTCCATGTAGATGTGTTTACGGACCACAAGAGCCTACAATATGTATTTATCCAGAAGGATATAAACCTATAGCAAAGGAAGTGGTTGGAGCTACTATAGGATTATGACATGAGTTTCCTTTACCATCCAGGTAAGGTGAATGTTGTAGTAGACGCACTTAGTAGACTCTCTGTGGAGAGTGTGTCCCATGTACAGGAGGGGAGGAAGGAGCTAGTGAAGGATGTGCATCGACTTGCAAGGATGGGAGTCCATTTGGTTGACTCTACTGATAGCGGTGTTATAGTTTAGAATGGATCAGAATCATTCTTGGTGACTGATATGAAATCTATACAAGACGAGGACCCTCTTTTGGTAAAGTTAAAGGAAGCCATCCAGAATAAGAAGGTAGAGGTTTTCTCCAGAGGGGGAGATGGTGTGCTTCGATATTAGGGTCTCTTATGTGTCCCGCTCACGGTTCTAGATACTCCATACACCCTAGTGCCACCATGATGTACCGTTATCTACAGGAAGTCTATTGGTGAAATAACATGAAGAAGGAAATCACAAAATTTGTAGTTAAGTGTCTAAATTGTCAACAGGTTAAGGTTTAGTACCAAAGACCTGGAGGTGTTCTTCAAGACATCAGTAGCTCTACTTTGAAGTGGGAGGAGATTAATATGGACTTTATCACAGCGTTGCCTCCCACTCATCGATAGTATGACGCCATTTGGGTGGTACTGGATAGGTTGACCAAAGATGCTCATTTTCTACCAGTCAAAACCACTTATTCAGCGGAGGATTATGCCAAAATACACATCTGAGAGCTGGTTCGGTTGCATTGAGTACCCTTGTCCATCATATAAGATAGAGGTACTCAATTTACCTCTCAGCTTTGGAGATCATTTCAAAAGGACTTGGTACTCAAGTCAAGCTCAGCACCATATTTCATCCACAAATGGATGGTCAAGCAGAGTGGACAATCCAAACTCTCGAGGACATGTTGAGAGTATGTGTGATCAACTTCAAGGGTAGTTGGAATGATCAACTCCATTTGAGGCTCTCTATGGTCGTAGGTGTAGATCACCTATTGGTTGGTTTGATGTCGGGAAAGTTGTGATGGTAGGTCCATATTCAGTCCATGAGGCCACGGAGAACGTTCAGCTCATACGAGACAGCTTGAAGACAACTCAAAGTCACCATAAGTTCTATGCTGACGTGAGGAGGAGAGAACTTAAGTTCAAAGTTGATGATTGGGTGTTTCTAAAGGTGTCTCCCATGCAAGGAGTGATGAGGTTCGGAAAGAAAGAAAAACTCAGTCCTCGTTATGTGGGCCCATACCGGGTTATGAAGCGGGTTGGCAAGGTGGGATATGAATTGGAGTTGCCCTATGAATTAGCTTCAGTCCATCCAATTTTCGATGTATCGCTCCTAATGAAATATTTTGGGGATCCATCTCTACTTGTTCTGGGGGACAGTGTCAGTGTGAAAGACAGTCTTAGTTATGAAGAGGTTTCGGTGGAAATACTAGACCGTCAGGTTCGAAGGCTAAGGAAAAAAGAACTAGCTTTAGTTAAAGTTTTATGGAGGAATCAGCATATCGACGGAGCTATGTGGGAAGCTGAGGAAGATATGATGGCTTGATACCCACATTTATTCCTTACCGACTCAATTCCAGCTTGAGGTATTAGTTTTTTCCGTAAAACTCTATTTTGTTTCATGTTCAGTTCATGTGCCCCAGTTTCATTCATGTCTATGAATGTATGTATGATTCATTAATTCAGTTCAGCTGGGTAGTTCAGTCGGGAGGTAATCATTCAGTCAGTTTTTGGCTTATATGATCAGTATTTGAGTAGGATGATTTTTATTCTCTGCTTTTCTATATAATTTTCAACATTCGAGGACGAATGTTCCCAAGCGGGAGATATTGTAATAGCCCGAAAGCCCTAACATCAGACCTGAGAGTTGAAATGGGAAAACGGGATTTTCTATGTCAGGTCATAGAATGAGTCATCCTGCGACCTGTCAAGTTGACCACGAGTCATTAAGTGACTCGTGGTGAGGAGTGTTGACTTGCCTGGAAATTTCAAAGTGGGGTGATCACTGGTGTGACAATGATTCGTGGTAAACCCCACGAGCCGTTCGCTTACCCGTGGTTAAGGGCAATTGAAGGATGAAGGATGAGTTGGTAAGTGTACCCCACGACTGGACACCACAAGTCGTGGTCAAATGCCACTATTTGTTAGGTGAGTCGTGGTCAGCGATTGGTTAAGGATTTAATGTTTTGGGCAGTGGAGTTAACGAGAGGTGACCATAAGTCATGGTCACAAGTGACGAGCCTTCAGGTCCCTTGTGGGGACCCTTTGAGTAAAATTGGCCAGTGTTCATAACGACCGGAGATAACGACTCGAACCCAGTGGTGACTACTCGTCCAGTCCCTCGTTGGGGCTAGCAGTCAGTTTTTCTCCGTGAATTTAGTAAGGTCTTTTCCATAATTCTTATGATCCTAAGGCCTAAACTATGTCGTTTTAAGCTATGAATAATGAGTTTTAAGAGGGCTAAGTTCATTCTAAGCTATTCCTATTGCATAAAAACTTAGAAATCTAAAGAGGTGATTAAGCTTAATTCCTTCAAGTTTTTCATCAATTCTTCCTTAGGCAATCAAAGTTGTAGAATCAGATTCTCTTAGGTACGAAGGGTTATGAATGGGTGAATTTGTTCACACCCATTCCCAAATCCCCCTCTAATTCAGGAAGATCTATATGTTGAACTTATGGGTTTTAACCCAATGAATGAATTTTCTAAGTTTCTACCATGGGTGTGATCTAAGCGTGATTCTATTATTGAATTGTAATTTATGGTCAAGTTTTACATTGTTTTCAATTAAAATCATATTTTCAAGCTTTATAAATTATATTTCCCATCCATGAGAAGTTCATGAAAGTTGAGATTTATGATGTATGTTCAAGTATGATATGATATTTATGATGAAAAGCATGTTTTAAAGTTACCCATGTCTATGATCATGTTTTCAAGTGAATCAAGTATTTTCAATCTTGTTTATGTATTGAGCAAGCGCATATGTTCAAGTATGATTTATGATTTCAAGTAAATTAGCTTACCACATGGTTTTGGAATCAAGACTCCCAATTATGTTCAGCTTGTGGTATTGTTTAAGCCAAGGCTCCTCATGTATGATTTCAGATTTTATATGTATATGATTATTCAGCTTCGTCACTAGACTATGGTTAGCTTCGTTGTAGAACGATGGAGAGCAGATGCATGTTTTCATGGGTGTAGTATCTAGCACCGAGTAGGCTATGGGTTAGTCAATCCTAATTATAACTATGCGCCAACGTAGGTATGATAAGATTATTTGGGACCTCATTTGTTAGCTTTCCCCTTCCCTAAGGGGCCTTCAGCTTGATATCAATATCATGGTAGTGTCTTTAGCCCTGGCAAGGCTTTAGACGGCTCTGCCCACTAGAGTGTGATAGTCGGGACCACGTAAGCTCTACGTGGTAATGTCGTTTACATGACGAGTCTCTCATTGTTCCTCATGATTTTAGTTATGCATTTTTATCATTCGTGATATATATTTTCTAAGCAGGTTTGACCCAATGTTCAGTTTTACGTATGGTTATCAGATTTCATCTTTTGGTCATTCAATTCAGTTATGATGCTCAGTTATGTTCAGATCATGATTTCATAAAATAGCATGCAAGTTCTACTCTCAAATTCTTAACTTGATTGTGTTTCATATTATGCATGTTTTAAATGATTTTACTTATTTATGTGGTTTTACTTATCTTGCATAGTCGGTACATTTCAACTACTAACCTCATACTCTATGATGTATCATTTTATGATACCAGCTCCAATCTTCAGACTCAGCTCCATCACTAGTCAGTTTTTGGAGTTAGCATCTAGCTTCAGTGGCGAATCCTCATCTCCCGAGGACCATTCATTATCAATTATCTTTGCATTTTCAGTTTTCAGACTTGTCGGGTTAGTTAGGGATGTTGTCCATTCAACCTATCAGATATGTTAGAAGCTTTCAAACTGCATGTAGTAATCGCTTGTCATATGTTATGTGAATTCCGATTATGATGTTATGTTAAGATTATACTTCCATTATGCTCTTTATGTTTAAGTCTTCCATTTTTATTTATTGAGTTAGATGTATGTTCATGCCATGGGTAGACTTGGAGTCTCTCGGAGCTTCTTGTCCCGTGTCTTCGCTTGAGCCTATGTTCGGGTCGTCACAAAACTCAAGCTCCCTCCTCACATCTGCATAAGACTTTTGGTGACTCTGAGTTGTTTTTAACCAGTCCCTTATAAGCTTAACTTTCTCCAAAGCCTCATGGACTGAATCCGATCCTACCATCGCAGCTTCACAAAATTCAAACTAACTAATAGGCGATCTATATCTCCGCCCATAGAGAGCCTCAAACGAAGCTATCTAGATGCTAAAATGGTAGATTTTGTTATATTAAAACTCGATGAGAGGAAAATGATCATCCCAACTACCATTTAAATCAATCATACACGCTCTCTACATGTCCTCGAGAGTCTAAATAGTCCGCTCTGCCTGGCCATCTATTTTCGAGTGAAGTTCTATGCTAAGCTTGACCCGATTATCGAGTCCCTTCTGAAATGATCTCCAAAATTGGGAGGTAAACTAAGTAACTCTATCTGATATGATGGAAAAGGGCACTCCATGCAACCAAACTAACTCCCGAATGTATAATTTGGCATAATCCTTCAGTGAATCGGTGGTTTTGACTAGTAGAAAATGGGCTGCCTTAGTCATCCTTTCTACAACCACCCTAATAGAGTCATACTTTTGACAAGTAAGAGGCAACCCTATAATGAAGTCCATATTTATTTTCTCCCACTTCGATGTAGGAATACTAATATCTTGAAGCACATCCCCAGGTCTTTGATACTCAACCTTCACCTGTTGACAATTCAGACATAGCCACAAACTCTTGTATGTCCTCCTACATGCCACTCCACCAATAGATTTCCAATAGGTCACGGTAAATGTTGGTGGCACCTGAATGTATAGAGTATCTTGAAGCATGGGCCTCGTGCAACATTCGATCTCTCTAGTCATCAACATTCAGTACACACAAGCGACCCTGATATTGAAGCACACCATCTCCCCCTTAGGAGAAGACTTCTACCTTCTGATTCTGAACGGCCTCCTTCAATCTTACTATAATAGGATCCTCATCTTTCCCAGCTTTAACTTTCATCACTAAGGATGATTCTGACCCATTTTGAACAATGACACTGCCATATGTCGAGTCAACAAGATGGACTCCTAGCCGTGGCAGACGATATATATCATTCACTAATTCTTTCCTTCCCTCATCTATATGGAACACACTCTCCATAGAAAGCCTGCTAAGAACGTCCGCCACCACATTGGCCTTGCCTGTATAATAAAGGATACTCATATCATAATCCTTAAACAAATTCAATCACCTCCTCTAGGCTTGATTCAGATCCTTCTAGATAAAAACCTATTGTACGCTTTGGTGGTTGGTAAACACATCTACATGGACCCATAGTGTCTCCAAATCTTCAAGGCAAATACTACTGCTGCCAACTCGAGATCGTGAGTCAGATAGTTCTTTTGATGGACTTTCAGCTTCTTGGAAGCATAGGCTATAACTTTACCATGCTAATTGAGTACACAACTAAGGCTGATCCTCGAGGTGTCACAATATACCACAAACCACTCGGTACCCTCAGGTAGGGTCAACACTGGTGTTGAGGTGAGTCGAGTCTTCAACTATTGGAAGCTTCTCTCACAAGCCTCCAACTATTGAAACGTCACTTTCTTCTGGGTCAATTTAGTCAATGGTGCTACAATTGATGAAAACCCTTTACCAAACCTTCAATAGTAACTAGCTAAACCCAAGAAACTCCTGATATCTAAAGGACTAACTGGTCTCGGCCAAATCTTCACCGCTTCTATCTTTTGAGAGTCCACCTGTATGCCCTCACTTGACACCACATAACCTAAAAATTCGAGTGAGTTCAACCAAAACTCACATTTACTGAATTTAGCATACAACTGGCGATCCTTAAGAGTCTGTAGCACCACCCTCAAATGAGCGGCATGTTCCTCCTCTCTCCGAGATTATATAAGGATGTCATCTATGAACACAATCACGAAAATATCCAAGTATGGCTTGATCACCCTATTCATCAATCCGTAAAAGCTACAGGAGCATTTTTTAATTCAAAAGACATAACTAGAAACTCATAGTGACCATACCGAGTCCTGAAGGCTATCTTCAAAATATCACTCTCCCGAACCCTAAGTTAATGTCATCCGTATCAGAGGTCTATTTTTGAGAAACACTTGGTACCCTGAAGCTGGTCAAACAAATCATAAATCCTAGGGAGAGGATGCCTATTCTTGATGGTAACTTTGTTCAATTACCGATAATCAATGCACATACAAAGAGAACCATCATTCTCGCGAACAAAGAGAATGGGGATTTGCTCGGTTTGATGAAACCCATATCTAAGAGATCTTTAAACTTTTTCTTCAACTCCTTTAACTCAGCTGGGGCCATTCTGTAAGGAGGAATAGATATAGGATGGTATCGGGAAGAAGGTCAATACAAAAGTAGATCTCCCACTGGGGAGGGATCACCAGTAAATCATCTAGGAACACTTCTTGATACTCACGCACTATGGGAACTAACTAAATAGTTGGGGTTTCTGACACAACATCCTTAACCCTAACTAGATGGTACACGGAATCTTAGAAATCATCTTTCTGGATTAAGGTAGGAAATGAAGTGACCTACAGGCACAACTGAACTACCCTTCCACTATAGGACTGGCTCACCCGGAAATCTGAACTCTACTGCACGGGTTCTACAATTGATTGAGACATAACATTATGTAGCCAATCCATGCCGAAGATAACATCAAAATCGGTCATGGCTAGCTCTACTAAATCTGCTGAGGTGACTTTCTGAAGAACTGTGATAGGGCAATTTCTATATACCCGTCAAGCTATAACTGAATCACTAACTGGATTAGAGACTGAGAAGGGTTCTGATATGATTTTAAAAAGGACTCCAAAACTACTAGCAACATAGGGCATCAAAAAAGATAAAGTAGCCCCTAGATCTAGCAATGCATATACATCAAGGTGGAATACTCGTAACATACCACTGACTATATCTGGGGATACCTCCTGCTCCTGACGAGATTCTAGGGATAAAATCTATTTTGACGTTGACCACCATCCGCACTAGTAGATGCACCCTCCTGAGTTGGGCTTGCTGGTGGAGCTGCTGAACTGGAGGTTGGGCCTCAGCCCCTATCATGACCCTGTCTAGCTACTGGGCAATCCTTGAGCATATGTCCGGGATTCCCATACCCAATACAAGAACCTGAACCTGCTAAGAACTGACCTACGTATCTCCGGCCACATCGGCTACACTCTAGAATGCTGGACTCTGCAGGTTTACTACCCTGACCTCTAGAGCCTGATGCTCGTCCCCTTATATTGCACCTGGATCTAAATGGCACACTCATAGACGACAGTGCTGAGGTTGAATATCTCTAGTGGGACTGTTGATGGTGCCCACTAGGTCTCTGCTGGGAGAATTCGAAGCTATTAGTCTTGGCGCTCTTGGCCTCTCTCTCCTGATCACTCACCTTTACCGCCTCTATTTGCTGCGCATACAGAACTATACGAGAAAAGTCAATGTTCGGATGAAGCATCGAGGTTCATCAATCCTTGACCAAGTATTTTTCCATACCATGCACGAACCATCTCACTCGGGCTCTCTGATCTGTCACCATCTCAGGTGCATACTTGGACAGGTGAGTGAACTCCAAAGCACTCTCCTGAACTATCATCTTTCCTTGCTTCAGGTTCACAAACTCGGGTGCTTTAACCTCCCTCATATTACGATGGAAAAATCGATCCAAAAATGCGGTATGAAACTCATCCCAACCAATAGGGCCTGCTCCAACTGCCCTACTATCCCTCCATTCCTTGAACCAAATGTGCGCAACCCCTTTCAACAGATAAGAGGATAGATCAGTGCACTCCTCTCCAGTCGCCCCCATGATCTAGGTGATCTTCAGAACCTCATCAATAAACTCATATGGATCCTCGTCCACCATTAATCCAAGAAGCTTTGGAGGGTTCATCCTCAGAAAATCTCTGACTCTTGTTGCCACCGCATTCTCGTTCTGAGGGACATGTGTTACCGTCTGTTGATTGACTTGGGCGGTCAACGCCTTAGCTAGCATCTGTATGGCTTCCCTGAACTCTCAACCTTCTCGAGTACATTCTCCTCATGGGCCGGTGGAGCCTATTGGTGCCAATCCCTATTACTATTCTCGGGGCCATTTCCATTCCCATTTCTTATTCTATTAACTCGACTAGGAGGCATGATTTTCACAAATGCATATAGCATGAGTTATAAGGATAGAGACATTTCATCGCACGACTTAGATCATGAAAGAAGGGAACATTTCCTAAAACGTCTCATAGCCTCTTCGTCATAAGTCTGGCGCACTTCATATCCATGAAAAAGACTCTACTTAACGCGGCTTTCAGACACCCTTGGACACTTCAAAACCTAATGCTCTGATTCAATGTTTGTCACGACCTGAACATAGGCCTAGATCGAGACACGGGATAAAGAACCCCAAGAGGCTCCAACTCGACCGATGGCATGAACGTGATATCCAAAATCAACATAATTGTGTAGAAGTCTAACATATAATAAGGCTTAAATCTAAAAAATATCATAACATCTGAATGTATAACGCACAGCTAAAATTGCATACATGTTATGCCTGAAAAGCCTGTACTACTGACGAGTAGATGGGACAAGACCCAACAAACTCTCTATAGTCTGAACCTGAAAATACCCCATACAACTGATAAAGGACCCTTGAAAGATGAGGACTCACCAACTCTATCTGGGAAGGCTAAAACTGGAAGTCTAGCTAATGGAGGGATTGAGGCTGAATACCTTAGCCTGTATCATAAAATGATACAACAAAGAGTATGCGGTCAGTACATGGAATGTACCGAGTATGTAAGTTAAGTAAAACAGCTAATTAAGTAAAATCATAAATCATGCATATTATAAAACATAATCAAGATAAGATTCTAAGAGTAGGGCTTGCATGCTATCTTCTAAAATCATGATTTGAACATAACTGAATCAAATGACCCAAAGCTGGAAACAAATAATCATGAGAAAAATTGAACATTGTGTCAAACCTGCTGAAAACATAATAACATGACTGATAAACATGCATAACTTAAATCATCAAGAACCATGGGAGACTCGTTATATAGTTGACATTACCATGATAGAGCATACGTGGTCCTGACTATCGCACTCAAGTGGGCAGAGCCGTCTAAAGTCTTTCTAGACCATGATATCTATATCAAGATGAAGGCCCCTTGGGGCAGGGGAAGCTCAGAAGGGAGGTCCCAAATAATCTAAACATACCTACGTTGGTGCGTAGTTCTGAGGCATAGGGTTGACTGACCCTTAGCCTACTCGGTGCTAGACACTACTCCCAAAAACATGCATATGCTCTCCATTATTTTTCAATGAAGTTGAACCATCATCTAGTGACGAAGCTGACTCATAAAATACATGCATAAATCTAAAATCATAACGTGAGGAGCCTTGGACTCAAACATACCACAAGCTGAAATAATGGGAGTCTAGACTTCAAAATCCATGTGGTAAGCTAATAACATGAAATTTAGATAAATCATGAAAGATACCTGATTATATGGACTTTCCCAATACTTAAACATGGTTGACATAGACTTGATCATACGAAAACATGAAATATACATGGGTAATTCAAAATCATACTTTCTTCATATACATCTCATCATGCTTGAATACACACATTGTAGATCACAACTTTCATGAACTTTCATGGATGCGCATCATAATTTGTAAAACTTGAAAACATATTTTATAATTGAAAACATTGTAAAATACTCCCATTAATCGTTATTCAACATTATAAACATGCTTATATCATACCTATGATTGAAATTCAGAGAATTCACATGTTGGATTAAAACCCCATATATTCATCAACTAGAATTTCATGAATTGAAGAGGGATTGGGCATGAGTGTGGATGAATACATTTATTCATAACCCCACATACCTATAGACACCTGATTTCACAACTCTCTTGATTTCACAATGGAAATTTGTGGAAGAACTTGAGGAATCTGGGATTGACCACCCTTAGGAGCTTCTAGACTTGCATGCATGGAAGAGAATATGCTTAGAATGAACTTACCCCTCTTAAAACACACTATAAAATATTAAAACAATGTAGTTAGTCGTAAGAAACTTAGAAATTATGGAAAAGCTGTTAATAAATTCTCAAGAAAATACTCACTTCCATTCCCAATGACGGAGTGGGCAAATCATGCCCTAGACCATGACTCGTGGTCTACTTCTCATTGCTTGTACTAGAAATTGTCAACACCGGTCACCACGAGGGACACCATGACTCATGGTGTGCTGGACGACTCATGGTGACTGGTCATTGATGCACTGTCCAACCTCTTCATCCTTCAGTCAACCCTTGACCACGGAGCACCTAACAACTCGTGGCCCCACCCATGGTTAGCCCGAAATCCAAAAACTAAACTAAGTCCAACCTCCTCCCCAAGAGTCACCTAACAACTTTTGGTGCACGCAATAGGTCACTGGACGACTCGTCTTGTGACCTAGTGCAGAAAATCCTATTTTCTCCATTTCAACTCCCCTGTACAATCTTATGGTTCTTGGGGTAGTACACATCATGGATCCTCCCTTGATCTGTGTTATACCCCGAGAACTCAAAGATCGGACCCATGAGTTGAAACGGGGAAAAACTGAAAATCTGGGTTGCAGGCACAAGACGAGTCATTGGACGACTCGTGAGGAGAGCCCACAGTCGTCAGGTCAACCGTGGGGTGAAGATGAAAAATAAAATGGAAGAATCAACCAGTGTACCTTACGGAAGGAGACCACCACTCGTCATGTCAGGCAACCAGTCGTGGTATAGGTCGTTGGGAGGAACTTTAAATAAAATGGTTCTAAGGAGATAGTGAACTTGACGAGTGGTGGCCACGAGTCGTGGCCACCGGTAACGAATCATTATGTCGTCCTTTAGAGGTTCCAACAACCAGTTCAGATAGTGGACTTAACGGGTAAGGTGACGGATCATGAGGACGGGCGATGAGTCGTTAGGTCACTCGTTGAGACCCCTGACGGTTATTTTTTTGCATTTTTAGTAAGAGGGTTTTCATAATTCCTAAGTTCCTAAGGCCTAAAATATGACGTATTAAGGTATGAATAGGGTCTTTTAAGGGGGATTAGTCCATGATAAGCCTCATTCATGTATAAAAGAGTATACAGAGGAGTCTAGAAGGTGATTAAAGGTGTTCTTCCCAATTTCTCTAAATTCCATCTTGGGATTTCAAGGGAGATTAAGAATCAAGTGTTTTCAGGTATTTAAGGCTATGAATAGGTGAATCCTTCCACACCCATGCTCCTACTCTATGATTTTCTTAAAAATTTATTGAAAAACTCATGGGATTTTGTATTTGATTTATATAAAAACTAATGATTTAATTATGGGTTTTTGTGATTTTTAAATATTATCATAATCTATGGATTTTTATCATCTTTTGAGATTTAAATTGATTATAATGTTGTTGATTTTGGATTTCTAAGAAATTAAGCTTAATTTGCATGAACCATGATGAATTGATTTATCATCCATTGATCCATTGATGTTTTGATAAGCTCAACATGAATTATTAATTTACTTATGAATTTATTATGGTGTCTATTATGACCTTATGGAATTTAAGCTATATGCATGATGTACAAGTATGTATGAATTTTATAACTCATGAATTATGTTTTTTGGCCGACTCACGGGCCTCAAGTCATGGCTAGTTCACGTATGTTCAAGCATGCTTATGATTATCATTATTTAACTAGCCCATAAACTTATGCATATTATACTATGTGCACTACATATGTTTTGGGAGTAATATCGAACACCGAATAGGTTCGAGGCTCAAGTTAAGCCCCGGATCTCATGAACTACGTGCCACCGTAAGTATGTTGGGACCCCTTTCATGTCTGTCCCTGGACCAAATCGACCTTTTCATGTGTGATCACGCCCTTCATGGTTCCTACCCTTGTCAAGGTATGAACACCCTCATGAATAGGGTTACAAGTCAGGCTTCATGTGTGCTCATATGGGGTATGTCGGTTAAGAGAATCTTCCGTTGTTCCTCATGATATGTGCATGCTATGATTATATATTTTGGCTCAATTCATGTTATGTAAATATCTTCTATTATGATTATGATTATGTTTATGTTACGGGTGTTTTGAAAACCTTGAGCCGTATGATGTGTTATTATGATTTATGATATGATCATGATGTCCTACTTTTATGATTATTTTTGAATTTCATATATGCTTTAAATGTCCATTTTACTTACCTTGCATACTTAGTACACTCCATGTATTGAATGCATACTTTCTATGTTGTATCATTTTATGATACAGGTCCCGGTTCTCAGGATCATCCTCACCCGTAAATAGTTTCAGATTGCTCTCAGCACTCTTGATGAGTCCTCATGTTTCGAGAGTTGTATGTTAATACTCTATCTTATTCCTTTCAGTTTTTTGATGTTGGATTAGTTAGGGAGTGTTTCCATGAATTCGCCTTTCATGTTTAGAGGCTTATCAGACTAAAAGTTGTATTTCGCCATGTTGTATAAGTCTTGACTGATTTTCCCTTATGCTATGTTATGATTATGTTCTTTATGTTAAGTCTTCCGCTCATGTGATTTAATTAGATGTATGCTCATGCTGTGGATCGACTTGGGGTCTCTCAGGACTCCTTGTCCCGTGTCTATGATCCGGGTGTACATTTGGGTTGTGAAAAACTTAGTATCCGAGCCATAGGTTTATGTCTCCTAGGGAGTATAACATCCGCGTTAAGTAGAGTCTATTTCATGGGTGTGAATTGCACCACACCTATGACGAAAAGGCTACTAGACATTTAGGAAATGTTCCCTTCTTTCATGATCTACGTTGCGTGACGAACATCCTTTATCCTCTAATTTGTGCTATTCACATTTGTAGAATCATGCCTCCATGCTGAGTAAAGGCAAGGAGAAATGGAAATGGTAATGGTCATGAGGGTGCCCATGATTGTGAGCACCAGCCAGCTCCACCCGTTCATGAGGAGCACGTACCAAAGCAAGCTGCCCATGCTGAGTTTAGGGCGGCAATTCAGATGCTGGCACAGGCCATGACTGCCTAGGTCAAGAATCATGTGGTGGAGCATTTCCCCCAGAATGGGAGTGCAGCGGCAGCTAGGGTGAGGGATTTCTTGAGGATGAGCCCTCCGGAGTTCACGGGGTCAATGGTGGACGAGGATCCACACGATGTTATGGGGTGAACAATGGGGAATGCATTGACTTGACCTCCTACCAGCTAAAGGGGGTGGAACATATATGGTTTAAGCAATGGAGGGATGCCAGGGCAGCGGGTGCAGGAATGATATGTTGGGATGAGTTTCACACCGCATTCATGGATCGATTCTTCCCTCGAGAGATGAGGGAGCTCAAGGCGGTCGAGTTTGTGAATCTGAAGAAGGGAAGCATGTCTGTCCCGGAGTATGCATTGGTGTTCAACCGATTTTCTAAATATGCTCCAGAGTTGGTGGTGGATCAGCGTGCATGGTATAGCAGATTATTTGGACAAGGATTGTTGGATTGCCATGCTTCACTAGGAAATTGAATTTCATTGTATTGTATTGCATGTGCAGCTGATGAAGTCGGTCTATAGGAGGCAAAGAGAGGCGAAGAGGGCCAGAACCGACAGCTATGGGGTTTCTCAAGCCAAGTCAGGGGGTGGACCACGTCAGCAGTCCCAGCACAAGTCCATTGCTCCATCTCCATCATCGTCCAGCACACCATCCAGGTTCCAGGGAGACTAGAGGAGCAGGGCTACATGCTTGAGGGATCATGGTAGCATGCAGGTGGAGTGCACTTTCCCAGCTTGTGCGAGATGCTACAAAAATTATCTGGGGAGGTTCCTGGTCGGTGCAGATGCTTGTTTCGGGTGTAGCAAACTCTGACAGAGGATCATAGATTTCCCTACTTCTAGTTTTAAAACTCAAGCAACACGATCCCCAGAGCAGGATGCTTCCACTAGTTCAGCAGGAGGTCAGCGCCAAAACAGGTTCTATGCCCTAGTGCCTCGTCAGGAATAGGAGGCTTCGCCAAATGTGGTCACGAGTATGTTGCAAGTCTTCCATATTGATGTTTATGCTTTGTTAGATCTAGGAGCTACTTTGTCTTTTGTGACCCCTTACATTACTAGTAGTTTTGGAGTTAGTCCTAAAATTCCGTCAGAATCATTCTCCGTATCTACTCTAGTCGGTGAATTAGTTGTAGCTAGGCGGGTATATAGAGGTTGCCCCATTACAGTGTTGCATAAGGTTACCTCCACGGACCTAGTGGAGTTGGCCATGATGGACTTTGATATCATCTTCGGTATGGATTGGTTGTTTGCATGTTATGCTTCGATTAATTGTAGGACCCATGCAGTGGAATTCCAATTTCTAGATGAATCAGTTTTGGAATGGTAGGGTAATTTCGTTGTACCAACCGGTCCGTTTATTTCATACCTTAAGGCTAAGAAAATGATCTCTAAGGGTTGCATGTACCACCTAGTTAGGGTTAAGGATGTAGAGTCTGAGACTACGACTATTTAGTCAGTTCTAGTGGTGTGTGAGCATCCAGAGGTATTCCCTAATGATTTGCCAGGTGTCCCTCCCGAGCAGTAGATTGATTTCGGTATAGACCTTCTTTCCGACATGCAGCCTATATCTATTCCTCCTTACAAGATGGCTCCAGCCGAGCTAAAAGAAATAAAGGAGAAACTAAAGGACTTTTTGGATAAAGGTTTCATTAGACCGAGCAAGTCTCCATGGAGTGCACCGGTTCTCTTTGTTTGAAAGAAGGATGGATCCCTTCGGATGTGTATTTATTATCGGCAGCTTAATAAGGTCACCGTCAAGAACGAGTACCCCTTGCCCAAGATTGACGATTTATCTTACTAGCTCCAAGGTTCTAGGTGTTTCTGGACGATATATATCAAGTCCAGATATCACCAACTCAGAGTTCGGGAGTGTGATATTCCAAAGATAGCCTTCAAAACCCTGTATGGCCATTATGAGTTTGTAGTTATGTCATTTTGTACTAACCAATGCTCCTGCAGCTTTTATGGACCCGATGAACAGTGTGTTCAAGCGATATTTGGACATGTTCGTGATTGTATTCATTGATGACATCCTTATATACTCCTGGAGTGAGGAGGAGCATGCGACTCATTTGAGAGTAGTGCTTTAGACACTCAAGGATCGTCAGTTGTATCCAAAGATTAGCAAGTGTGAATTTTGGCTAGACTCGGTGGCATTTCTCAGCCATATGGTGTCGAGTGAGGGAATAAGGGTGGATTCTCAAAAAATCGAAGCGATGAAGAATAGGCCTAGACCGATGAATCCCTTAGAAATTTGGAGTTTCTTGGGCCTAGCAGGCTACTACCGAAGATTTGTTGAGGGCTTTTCATCAATTACAGCCCCATTGACCAGGTTTACTCAGAAAAAGATACAGTTCCAATGGCCGGAGGCTTGTGAGAAAAGTTTCCAATAATTGAAGACCTAACTAACTTCAGCACCAGTGTTGAGTTTACCCGAGGGTACTGATAGATTTGTTGTATATGTGATGCTTTAAGAGTCGGACTGGGATGTGTGTTGCGGCAGTGTGGGAAAGTGATAGCATATGCCTCTCTACATTTAAAGGTTCATGAAAAGAATTACCCGACCATGACCTTGAGTTGGCTGCGGTGGTGTTTGCATTGAAGATATGGCGGCATTACTTGTATGGGGTCCACGTGATTGTATTCATGGATAACAAGAGCTTGCTATATGAGTTCACATAGATAGATGCCAATCTTCAGCAAAGGAGGTGGTTAGAGTTATTAAAGGACTACAACATGAGTTTTCTTTACCACCGGGGCAAGGCTAATGTGGTGGCGGATGCACTTAGTAGGCTCTCTACGGAGAGTGTGTCCCACGTGGATGAGGGAAAGAAGGAGTTGGTGAGAGATGTCCACAGACTTACAAGGTTGGGGGTTAGATTGATCGACTCAACCGATGGCGGCGTTGCTGTGCAGAATGGGTCAGAGTCTTCCTTCGTGGTTGATGTCAAATCTATGCAAGATGAGGATCTGATTTTGAGAAGGATGAAAGAAGCGGTGGGGATTCAAAAGTTGGAGGTTTTCTCCCAAGGGGGAGTTGGTGTCCTACGATACCAGGGTCGGCTATGTGTTCCGGACGTTAATAATTTGAGAATTTAGATATTGCATGAGAAAGACGGTACCAGATACTCTATCCACCCGGGATCCATGAAGATGTATCGGGTCTTGCGAGAAATCTATTGGTGGGATGGTATGAAGAAGGATATTGCAGAGTTCATAGCCAAATGTCCAAACTGTCAGCAAGTGAAAGTCGAGCATCAAAGGTTAGGAGGCGTACTTTAGGGTATTAGCATTCCCACATGGAAGTGGGAAGAGATTATCATGGATTTCATTACAGGCCTACCTCGTACTCGATGACACTATGATTCCATTTGGGTGGTGCTAGACAGGTTAAAAAAGGCTGCACATTTTCTATCAGTCAAGACCACGGATTCAACGGATGATTATGCCAATTTGTATATTCGGGAGTTGGTTTGACTTCATGGAGTTCCCTTGTCTATTATTTTAGACCGAGGTACTCAGTTAACCTCCCAGTTCTGGCGGTCTTTTCATAAAGGGCTTGGGACTCAAGTTAAGCTCAGCATAGCCTTTCACCTGCAAACGGATGGCCAAGCCAAACAAAAAAATCCAAACTCATAAGCACATGTTGAGGGCATGTGTTATGGATTTTAAGGGTAGTTGGGATGATCATTTGCCCTTAATTGAGTTTGCTTATAATAACAGTTATCACTGCCGTATGCAAATGGCACCCTTCGAGGCTCTGTATTGGCCGAGATATAGAGCTCCCATCGGATGGTTTGACATTGGGGAGGCAGCTATGATAGGGCCAGACTCGGTTTACGAAGCTATGGTGATGGTTCAGTTGATAATGGACAGGCTGAAAACTACTCAGAGTCGTCAAAAGTTGTATGTGGATGTGAGAAGAAGAGATTTGGAGTTTGAGGTTGATGATTGAGTATTTCTCAAGGTATTTCCCATGAAGGGAGTGATGTGGTTCAGAAAGAATGGAAAACTCAGTCCCCGCTATATTGTTCTCTATCGAGTTATGAGGAGAATTGGTAAGGTAGCGTATGAGTTGGACTTGCAATCACAGTTAACTTTTGTGCATCCCGTGTTTCATGTGTCGCTCTTGAGAAAGTGCTTGAATGATCCAGCTTTAGTAGTCCCGGGTGGACAACATTGGTGTAAAAGACAGCCTCAATTACGAAGAAGTACTCGTGGAAATATTAGATCATCAAATTTGTAAGATAAGGAACAAAGGAGTAGCTTAAGTTAAAGTATTATGGAGAAATCAGCAAGTTGAAGGAGCTATGTGGGAAGCCGAAGCGGATATAATGACTAGATTACCATACCTGTTCTCTACCGGCTCAGTTTCAGTTTGAGGTATCGGTTTTTGCCCTAAACCTCTAATCAGTCTTCATGTTCAGTTCATGCACAAAAGTTTGTTTTATGATATGGTAAATGTATGTGACGTCTTAATTCAGTTAAGTTATGTAAAACATCTAGGAGGTAGTCAATCCATCAGTTTTAAACTAAATGATCAGTATTTATATAAGGTGATAGCTTGTTTTTGACTTTTGTACATGTTTCTAACATTCGAGGATGAATATTCCCAAGGGGGAGATATTGTTATACCCCGAGAACTCAAAGATCGGACCCAGGAGTTGAAATGAGGAAAAACTGAAAATCTGGATTGCAGGCACAGGACGAGACATTGGACGACTTGTGAGGAGACCCCACGAGTCGTCAGGTGACTCGTGTGGAGACTTGTGTGAAAAGGTAGTTGAAGGTCCCCACGGGCGAGGGAATGACTCATGGTCAGCCACCACGAGTCGTCAGGTCAGCCATGGGGTGAAGTTGAAAAATAAAATGGAAGGATCAACTAGTGTACCTAACAGAAGGAGACCACGACTCGTCATGTTAGGAAACGAGTCATGGTGTAGGTCGTTGGGGGGAACTTTAATAAAATGGTTTGAAGGAGGCAGTGAAATTGACGAGTGGTGGCAACGAGTCGTGGCCACAGGTAACGAATCATTATGTCTTTTGTTGAGGTTCCAGCAACCAGTTCAGACAGTGGACTTAACGGGTAAGGTGACAGATCGTGAGGACTGGTGACAAGTCATCAGGTCACTCGTTGGGACCCCAGACAGTTAATTTTTTGCGTTTTTAGTACGGGTGTTTTCGTAATTCCTAAGTTCCTAAGGCCTAAACTATGTCGTTTTAAGGTCTGAATAGGATCTTTTAAGGGGGATTAGTCCGTGTTAAGCCTCATTCCATGCAAGAGTATAAAGAGGAGTCTAGAAGGTGATTCAAGGTATTCTTCCCTAATATCTCTAAATTCCATCTTGGGCTTTCAAAGGAGATTAAGAATAAAGTGTTTCTAGGTATGTAAGGCTATCAATGGGTGAATCCTTCCACACCCATGCTCCTACTCTATGATTTTCTTAAAAATTTATTTAAAACTCATGGGGTTTTGTATTCGACTTATATAAAAACTAATGATTTAATTATGGGTTTTTGTGATTTTGAAATATTATCATAATCTTTGGATTTTGATCATCTTTTGACATTTAAATTGATTATAATGTTGTTGATTTTTGATTTCTAAGAAATTAAGCTTAATTATGCATGCCCCATGATGAATCGATTTATGATCCATTGATCCATTGATGTTTTGATAAGCCTAGCAAGAATTATTAATTTACTTATGAATTTATTATGTTATCTATTATTACCTTATGGAATTTAAGCTATATGCATGATCTACAAGTATGTATGAATTTTATAACATGAATTATGTTTTTTGTTCGACTCACGGGCTTCAAGTCATGGTTAGTTCATGTATGTACAAGCATGTTTATGATTATCATGATTTAACTAGACCATGAACTCATCCATATTATACTATGAGCATTATATATGTTTTGGGAGTAGTATCGAATGTCGAGTAGGTTCGGGGCTTATGTTAAGCCCCGAATCTCATGAACTACGTGCCACCATAGGTATGTTGGGACCCCCTCCATGTCTATCCCTTGGCTAAATGGCCCTTTTCATATGTGATCACGCCCTTCATGGTTCCTACCCTTGGAAAGGTATGAACATCCTCCCGACTAGGGTTACAAGTCGGGCATCATGTGTGCTCATATGGGGTATGTCTGTTAATAGAATCTCCCACTATTCCTCATGATATATGCATGTTATGATTATATATTTTGGCTCAAGTCATGTTAAGTAAATCTCTTCTATTATGAGTATGTTTATGTTATGGGTGTTTTGATAACCTTGAGTCGTATGATGTGTTATTATGATTTACGATACGAGCATGATGTCCTACTTTTATGAATATTTATGAATTTCATATATGCTTTAAATGTCTATTTTACTTACCTTGCATACTAAGTATATTCCACGTACTGACCGCATATTTTCTATGTTGTATCATTTTGTGATACAGGTCATGGTTCTCAGGCTCATCCTCACCCGTAGATAGTTTCAGATTGCTCTAAGCACTGTTGGTTAGTCCTCATGTTTCGAGGGTTGTATGTTCATGCTCTTTGTTATTCATTTCAGTTTCTAGATGTTGGATTAGTTGGGGAGCTGTCCCATCAATCCGTCTTTCATGTTTAAAGGCTTATCATACTAAAAGTTGTATTCTGCCGTGTTGTATAAGTCTTGTACTGATTTTCCCTTATGCTATGTTATAATTATGTTCCTTATGTTAAGTCTTCCGCTCATGTGATTGAATTAGATGTATGCTTATGCCATGGGTCGACTTGGGTTCTCTGGGTACTCCTTGTCACGTGTCTACGATCCGTGTATACGTTTGGGTCGTGAAAATCTGTTACTTCTCACCATGACTCATACCATGAGTCGTTCTGAGGAAAAAATGTAGATTTTTCTGCTGAACTCATTTTTAATTCTCTCATATAGTCTTAGGAACTTTTGAGGTATTACATATGATTTCCTTGACGTCATTTATTACTTCTTTGGTTAGCACACTACAAGTCCTGATGCGACTCGTACTATGAACCCATGACTTGTACTAAGTCTCGTGTTGAGATGTGTTCTAGTTTTCCCTGTAGGATCAAACTCCAAACCTCAGGTCTAGCCTTAGGATCTTCTAGGGTGTTACATTTAGCCATATTATTGCTAGATGTAATTCAAGATTTGCGTTGTCGATATAATGGTTCATCTAGGTTAATCTGAAGCAACAACAAATGGAAAAACTATGGTCACAAGGGTCTATGAGCACAAAAGATCCTAATTGGGCCAAGGCTTAGGCAACTAAAGCCTATCTCTTCCAGCTCCTCTAGCAAACCCTCCAGTAAATCCTCCAGTCTGCAGATATAGACTAAAATGGGTTGATAAACAATGGAAGGCATGATTTAAGAATTTAGCCTACCTACTACACTCCTGAAGTCCATATAAATGAAGGTAGGCTCTACGCCAAGTTCCCTCTATTTGGGAACAGGTTTAGCACAAGGGACTCCAGTATGTATTTGTTAATCCCGTCAAAGTATAATCTTAACCTCTTCTGGAATTCCATGTTGATTGGGATGTTAAAACAGATCCTGGGAAGTGAAAGTTTGGGGTCTGTGGTGCTACTCAGCGGAGAACTTGTGAAGATTTTTTGGGGACCCTTGTAGTCCCAAATGAGTCACTTAGTAAGATGGTAATCCACCATGCATAGCCGGAGATTTGACATGTATGATGTGAGCAACACTCAAATGCCATATGGATTTGTAGAAAGGATGATAATACCCATAAGACCTTGTCCATGACATACTTCACAAAAGAGGCACAGGTACAGTTGAAGATTATTTGCACTCAGATCATGATTAGAAAGCATTTCAGTAATGGGTCCTGAGAAAGCGTTTGCCTCCTATATATATTGACCGGGTAACTAGTCCACATAGGGCATGATATGAAGGCCATTATACACTAGGCGCACGAGGGTACTAGCCAACAGTTCTTGTTTGGGAGTTTCCTCACACAGTATTTGTATGCACAACAGGTGGACAAGGAGGAGGCTAATTTTCACTCGGCTCTTACTGAGAGTCCTATAGATGTGATGCATGTTATGGGGAGGAGATTCAAGGTCATACTTTTACTATTGTCAAGCTCCATTATTGAGACGTAACAATTTCACTCATCTCTATGGGATGATATTATTACAACTAAGCCTTGTGGTAGAGTAGTCAATGTAGAGGAGCTAGATGGCTTGGATGAGCGCTACCTGCTCAATGATCATTCTTCAACTAATGTGCAAAGTTAGACTGAGCTATGATGAGCCATTGGATGATGACACCCCCACAGTTGAGCCTCAAGTTCTTGATGATGAAGAAAAAGAAGACAACGAGGATGAGCTAGAGTGTGATGATGAGGAAGGTGATTCAGAGTTTTGCCCTACATATGAGGATATTGATCAGTAGCCAGGGAATTCATCATTTCCCACTCTTTTGATTTATTTTGTTGTAATGGGGACAATGTTTATTTTTTAAGTGTGCTATGGGGGAAAAAACTTCTTATTGTTATTTGTATGTATGTTGTTATCCTGACTATATTGTTTTATCACTGGACTTTATTTTAATTTCATTCATGCTTTATAGGAAATACATTGATTCATGGTTTTCAATAGTGATTAGTAATTGATATAGTAGGATTTGTAGTAGTAATGTGTCTTACAAGATAATAGCGTAACTGTTGATTTTTATTTTTGATTCTTTTCTGAGGGAGTCTTTGAATGATAGTTTTCTTCTTAGTCCTAGGTAGAGACTTTTTCCACTGACAGATGGATGACCACCGTCTTGGGGAAAAATTACTCATTAGGTAGAAGGTAAGAAGTGAGTACTCTGAACACCATTTGAATGCTAGGTACACCATAGACTACATGGGCAACTTCTAAAAAGCGCGTAATTTGTAGACTAATTCTTTTTAAGACACTTAGGCTCTATTACTTGACTTTATACTAACAAAATGGGCTTTTAAAATGTTCATTGAATTCAGTTGTTCTTGCTAAGTAGAAAGTCAATAGAGAGCATTTGAAAACATTTCTGTGCCTATATGGTGAGGTATAGTTTGCATTCCATATAGATGTCTGATCTTGGGCATATTACATGCCCAAATACTATTTTATACCCATGTTTTACCCATGTTGTACCTTAATTTAAAAATAATCTCATCTATTTTGTGTAATTTGTGGCCATGGACTAACAAATATGATTAGCTCTCTTTGTAGGTTGAAATTGCAAATATATGGAGCTCAATGTGAATATAATGGTCCTAATATTGAAGATAAATGTCAAGGGATGGATTATGGATGATGAGACAAGCTAAAAGGGACATTTGGAGTCAACTCCGTGCCACGGAGAAGCATTAGGGCGTTCAACAACGTGCCATGGAGCAATGAATTAATTTATATAAGCAGGGGCTACCAAGCAGTGAACCTCCGCGTTTTCTCTGTGGCACAGAGGAAAATCTCCGTGATAGCCTCCATGCCACGGAGCTGTTCCACCACAAGCCAAAATTTGCATTTTTTAAGCTTAGTATAAATTGAACCCTTAGCTTCTCAAGTCATTTGTCACGAAATATTTTCTGGAAACCGTAGAGGAGTGAAGGGAGAAGTGAAGAACTCACCTAGGGTTCACTAATTTTACATTCTCTTTTACCTAATCTTGTAAGTACTATACTTTAACAAAGTTTTTAAGTTATTGTACCAACATGAGTGGCTAAAACCCTTCCCCTAGGTTTGAGGCCACATGATATGATTGTAATGCATGCATTCATTTTGGTTTGAGTTGTTAATTGTTATTTTGTCTTACATTCTTTATTATGGTTGTTTTTATGATTGATCACCATGAAAATATACATTTTAAGCAAGGTAAAAGCTTGAAAAAGTAACCCTAGGCAAGAACATAGGAAAGTAGGGAGCGAGTTCCTATCTTTCGATATGATTCGCAATTAGGATAAATGATATACTTATAGTGCCTTTCTTGGTTGATAAAACGGGATGATAGAAAGACACCTGCTTAGAATTGTCACTCCACCACTCTTAGAAGTAGTTGTGAAGCTAAGTTAGGTTAAATGATTAGAGGTACGAAAGTCCCTAATCAAGAGAACAAACCCCGTAAACCACATCCATGTAGTTGAATTGCCCACGAACTAGGATGTCACATCCCCGCTCAACGATGTAGTTGTGAGGCTAGTTTGTCGTGTTTAGAGGCTCGAGAGACCATGAAAATTGCATTTCCGACTATGTGAGACAACATTTGATAATTTCATACGAGAACCATTACAAAGTGTATCATTGCATGATTATCCGGCCTTAGCTCTAGTTTCTTCTTGTATTGTTTCCAGATTATTTTGTGACCACCCCAAAACTTAATTATAATTTATCGAAAACTTCAATAATCAACACTTGTGATGGTTAATCTTACAATTGAATTTGATAATTCGCTGAATTGGTCCGATCCCTGTGGGTTCGATATCCAGCTCTCAAAAAGGGCCACTGTATTACTTGTACGACTGCGTACGCTTGTGTGTGCGCTGGGCAAAATAAGTTTTTGGCGCCGTTGCCAGGGAACTGGTGAAGTTTAGTAATTTTTTCTATTTTTGTGTGATTTTTAATTTCCTTAAGTGTAGAGAAACTTGGTCTTAGTCTGATATATTACAGGTGACAGGTTGTCCTTGCAGATCTGGCAAGGAATAGAGAGCTAGTGGAACCATTGCATGAACCTGAAAGTCAACTTCATTTACGCAGGAGGGAAGCTCTAGAGCGAAAGCTAAAGAGACTTCAGGAGTGGTTACAACAACACCCGCCAGTAGGGCAAGCGAAGTTGTAACCTAAAACCATGGCAGCCCGACTAGTTCGCGAAGTGGCGATCCCACCAGCGACAAATGTGACCTCTAGTATCCGCAAACCAAAACCTGGAGGGAACTTTGACTTGAAACAGAATATGGTGCAATTGTTACATTCTAGTGGCCAGTTCACTGGGATGACTCATGAGGATCCACAGCAACACTTACAGAACTTCCTTGAGATTAGTGACACGTTCGTCCCCACCGGAGTGTCCACAGATTATGTCCGTCTTACCCTCTTCCCGTTCTCATTGTTGGGAGAGGCAAAGAGGTGGTTGAAATCTGAGCCACCGAATACCATAACTTCTTGGGATGATATGGCAAAGAAGTTCCATATCAGATTCTTCCCTTCAGGCAAGACTGCCAAACTCAGGAGTGAAATATTAAGCTTCAAGGAGAGGCCGGAGAAGAACTATTATTTGGCTTGGGAGAGATTCAAGTTATTGTTTAGAGACTGCCCCCATCATCAGCAGTCCAATGAAGTGCTAGCCCATACCTTTGTGGAAATTCTAGACCCACACACAAAAATTTTACTAGACTCTGCATCGGGTGGGCAAGCATTAGAGAAGACTTATGATATGCTATACACTTTGTTGAACAGGATTGCTCAGGGAAATCCAGAGTGGAACAGCGAGTCATCGAGAGGCGCAGGAAAGAGAACAGCAGGGCTAATAGAGGTGGATGGTATAAATGCCTTGGCTGCACAGCTAGCATGATTCCAGCATCAGATGATGACTCAGTTCAACAAACTAAGTAAACCAACAACACGGATAGGTAAATGCATCTGCGGTAATAATGGGCATAATGCAGAATCCTGCGGGGCCAATCCTAAGTCGGTCAATTTTGTTGGGAATGTTCAGAGAAACAATTAGAATTTTGGGAACAATTACAACAAGAATTGGCAGAGCCACCTGAATTTTTCTTAGGGTGGAAATCAAAGTCAAAGCTACCAGCAACCTCAACAGCAGCAGTACCAGCAGCAGAACTTGCAGAATGGTGGCCAGTTGAACAACAACATTGAGGAGATATTTCAGAAGATTATGGAGACACAGGCCCAATCAGCAAAGAATCAGGCGAGGATGGCATCAGATTTGAAAAATCAGCAGCTTTCCACCCGCAATATAGAGAAGCAGATAGGTCAAATAGCAGCTTCTTACCACACTAGACCGCAGGGAGGATTACCAAGTGACACAGACACAAACCCCCGACAGGTCAATGCCATCAGTGTGAGGAGTGGCAGGCAATTGGCTGATGCACCACTGAAAGAGAGGAGAAATGAGGTGCAGCCGGAGTTGGTTAGAAAGGGACTATCCACTGTAAAGGAAGAAAATCAAAGTGTTGTGCAACAAAGTGCACAATCATCATTGCATCAAGCATAGAGACCACCACCACCATTTCCGCAAAGACTTAAAAAGAGCAAGGAGGAGGAATGCTTTAGAAAGTTCTTTGATATTTTCAAAGAACTTCACATAAATTTGCCATTGCTTGATGTTTTGCAGGGAATGCCCAAGTATGCTAAGTACTTGAAAGATGTAGTGGTCAACAAAGTCAAATTGGTGGATGTTCAGACAGTAGCAATGTCTGAGGCGTGCAGCCATAGGGTAATGAGCAAGATACCTAAAAAGCTCAAAGACCTAGGGAGTTTTACCCTCCCCATATAAATTGGTAAAGCTGAGGTGATAAGAGCTCAGTGTTATTTAGGGGAAACAGTTAATCTAATGCCCCTATCTTTGTTTAACACCATGGGGTTGGGTCAATCGAGACCAACACGATTGACACTGCAGCTGCAGACAAGTCGCGAGTGGCACCAGATGGAATAATCTAGGACGTTCTTATCAAAGGGTAATTTCATTATACTCACTGATTTCATTATATTGGATTTTAAAGTTGATAACAAGGTACCCCTGATCTTGGGACAGCCATTCTTTGCCACTAGAGGAGCAATTACTAATGTTAGGGTAGGGACCCCAAAAATGAGGGTCGATGATGAAGAAAAACTATTCCGGGTCTACCAAGAGATTAACCCACCCACAAATTACAGAGACCTTTGTAAGGTCAGTGTGTTGTCATAGGCTAAGGGTGGGGTGGAAGATTCCATAGGTCCACGGCCATAGGAGATGATTACTTTTCAGCCTGAATCTGATGGAGGACGTCCGTTAGAGAAGGAGTTTGAGGAAGAGAGGGATAGAGTGGAGGTTGTTCCTCCGAAAAACAAAAAGACAAGAATATGGTTCTCAAAAGGGAATACGGGAATGAGGATGTTTTGAAAAGGACAGTCCATGTCGTGTCGCGATGTAAAATCAGGCGCTGCTTGGGAAAGGAGTTGGAGGAAGAGAGGGACAGAGTGGAGGCTATTCCCTCAAAAAACAAAAAGAGAAGAAGATGGTTCTCGAAAGGGAACACGGGTATGAGGATGTCCTGAAAAGGATAGTCCATATCATGTCGCGACATAAAATCAGGCGTTGCTTGGAGGCAACCCAAGGGTACCACAGGTACAATTTTAATTTTTTTCATTTGTGTTGATTTTTTTAATTTTCATCTTGTTGTTGTTTTTGGTGGAGAACTAAGCACAGATGGAGGGGAAGTCTAAGTACCCTTGGAGGAGGAAGCTAAGAAGCATGAAAGAGGGAAAGTGTGGGGTCGAATACCCACTTGCAAAAATAAAGAAAAACATGTTGTTAGCTAGGCCTAGAGGCCCCAGGGAGTATTTCTCACCCTTTTTGAATTTTAATTGGATGTTTTGGGGACATAGGTTGATTCAAGTGTGGGATGAGGCAAATTTCAAAATTTTGTACTTAATGATTTTGGGTGAATTTAGTGCTTGATAGGTATTGGTTGAGGGAAAATTTTTGAGTTGAGCATGATTCCCCACCCGTTGATTTTTCTTTTTGGTTCTTTTCCGACGGGGGGCACTTTGAACTGAAGAATAAATATTTTCTTTGTCTGTACATAGTTGTTTTTAGTTATAGTTAGGGACTATTCCCGACGATGGATGAATGACGACCGTCTTGAAGGAAAATTAGTCAATAGGTTTTGGTTTTTGAACCCTTAGCTAATTGATGGCTTGATGTTCTTATTATATGCTATACATGATTGTGAGATGCAAGTGTGGTTAGCGTTGAAGCATATGAGAAGTTGTATAACTCTGTTTGAGACACCTAGGCTCTTGAATGTGACTCTATGTGCTTAAAGCTTAAATTCGAATTCTTGTGATTAGCTGAGTTAAGAGTCTGCTGAATTTGTCTTGGATTAAGCATGTACAGTGAGCGTAAGGTTTTTGAATATTCCATTCTATTGTGTAGTGTTTAGAACTTTCCTGGTGTGTATACAAAATGAAATGAGGGATGTCGATTGTAGGAGACGATTTAGGCATTTCTTTGAATGGGCCTAATTTTTATCCATCGCTTTACCTGCCTTGAATGTCTGATCCTAGTTAGCCCCATTAAGCCTTAAGCTTATTCTTTGATAGCTGCAACATAAGCTTAATCCTTTTCTTTTATTAGCCTTGAATTTGATCCAAAATTCCTAAGCGCTTATGTGAAATTGCAAGGAAGTTAAGGAGGGAGAAGTTGGAATGAGAATAAAAATAGTGGTTGTGGGAGTTAAAGAAAAGACTAAGGGTGAACTTTTTAAAAAAAATTGAACAAGATTACTAAGGAGTAAAAGAAGAAAAGAGCGAAAAAGAGGATTAAAGAAAATAATTGCTTAAGTACTCCTTACTAGCAGTTTGAGTGTGCTTAATGAAATGGGGAAACAAAAGCGGAAAATGGGAGAAAAAAGAAAAAAAGGTAAAGTAAGAAGATGGAAATTCCTAAGGAAAGTGTGATGTATTAAAAGCGTTTGGGGAAGATAGCCACTATTACTGGCCTGAATAGTACCTACCCATCCCTTACCTTACATTACAACCCGATAAGTCCTACTTGATCTTACGTTCAAACATTCCTTAATTAGTGGAGTAAAACACTAAAGGCAAGCTTATGGGTCAATACATGATGCATGTGAATTCTTTGTGAGAGTGAGTTGAATTCTTATTCATATACCCATATATGTTATAATTGGAAAACTTGCAAGTGAAAAATGGGTATCTCTCTTGTTGTGAGGGCACATGTTTGAGAAAAGATAGAATTCATGTTAGAATTCTTGATTGGCTAATGTGCACGAGTTTTCTGTGGTTATAGAGTCGATTCTTGAGGCTAGGAGGTCTTAACTTGATTGTATAGGATTTGAATTATGTTATATATTATATATATAACATGATTTATTTGAACTTGTCATCTAAATCAATCATTGTAGCCTTAATTTGAGTCGTCTTGCGTCAATTTGTAATTTGTGAGTCTTCCTTGTGCATGAGATGTAAAGGATTTGTTCGAGGACGAACAAGGGTTTAAGTGTGGGGTAGTGCTCTTGGGCATATTTGCATGCCCAAATACTTTTTTATACCCATGTTTTACCCATGTTGTACCTTAATTTAAGAATAATCTCATGTATTTTGTGTAATTTGTGGCCATGGACTAACAAATACGATTTGCTCTCTTTGTAGGTTTAAATATCAATTGTATGGAGCTCAATCTGAATATAATGGTCCTAATATTGAAGATAAATGTTAAGGGATGGATTATGGATGATGAGACAGGCTAAAAGGGACATTTGGAGTCAACTTCATGCCAAGGAGAAGCATTGGGGCGTTCAACAACGTGCCACAGAGCAAAGAATTAATTTATATAAGCAGGGGCTACCACACAGTGAACCTCCACATTTGCTCCGTGGCACGGAGAAAAATCTCTGTGATAGCCTCCGTTCCACGGAGCTGTTCCACCACAGGCCAAATTTTGCATTTTTTCAGCTAAGTATAAATTGAATGCTTAGCTTCTCAAATCATTTGTCACGAAATATTTTCTGGAAACCGTAGAGGAGTGAAGGGAGAAGTGAAGAACTCACCTAGGGTTCATTAATTTTACATTCTCTTTTACCTATTCTTGTAAGTACTCTACTTTAACAATGTTTTTAAGTTATTGTACCAACATGAGTGGCTAAAATCCTTCCCCTAGGTTTGAGGCCACGTGATATGATTGTAATGCATGCATTCATTTTGGTTTGAGTTGTTAATTGTTATTTTGTCTTACATTCTTTAATATGGTTGTTTTTATGCTTGATCACCATGAAAATATACATTTTAATCAAGGTAAAAGCTTGAAAAAGTAACCCTAGGCAAGAACATAGGAAAGTAGGGAGCGAGTTCCTATCTTTCGATATGATTCACAATTAGGATAAATGATATACCTATAGCGCCTTTCTTGGTTGATAAAATGGGATGATAGACAGACACCTGCTTAGAATTGTCACTCCACTACTCTTAGAAGTAGCTGTGAAGCTAAGTTAGGTTAAATGATTAGAGGTATGAAAGTCCCTAATCAAGAGCACAAACCCCGTAAACCACATCCATGTAGTTGAATTTCCCACGAACTAGGATGTCACATCCCCGCTCAACGATGTAGTTGTGAGGCTAGTTTGTCGTGTTTAGAGGCTCGAGAGACCATGAAAATCGCATTTCCAACTATGTGAGACAATATTTGATAATTTCATACATGAACCATTACAAAGTGTAGCATTGCATAATTATCCGGCCTTAACTCTAGTTGCTTCTTGTATTGTTTCTAGATTGTTTTGTGACCACCCCAAAACTTAATTATAATTTATCGAAAACTTCTATAATCAACACTTGTGAAGGTTAATCTTACACTTGAACTTGATAATTCGCTGAATTGGTCCAATCCCTATTGGTTCGATATCCGGCTCTTAATAAGGGCCACTGTATTACTTGTACGACCGCGTACGCTTGCGTGTTTGTTGGGTGCAACAATGTCTAGAACTTTCCCGATATATTTATGAAGTGAAATAAAGTGTGTGAATAAAGGAGATCGCATAGATACTTTTTTTATAAGCCTTGATTGTTGATTGTATATTTCCTTACCTTTACACTATTCATAGTTAGCTGTTTTGAGCCTTAGACTATATTTATTTGATAACCACATAATTAGCCATTCCCATTTGTTTTTTGACCTTGTATAATTTATCCTAGAGTCCTTAAGGTACTTTAAAAAGTGAGCACTTTGAAGAAACATGAATAATAAGATAAACAAAGGGAGTTGCTGTGAAAATTGAAGAAAAGAGGTTAAGGGTGTACTAGTAATAAAAGTTAGATTATTTTCTTAGTAAGGAGTAGAAAAAGAAAGAATACAATGATCATCTACATCAAAGGAAGAAAAACATAGAAAATTTGCTCCTTTCTTATGGTGTACAAAAATATAAAGAGTGCTTAATAATAAGAGGAGATATAAGTGAAAGTAATGATAAAGTCGACATATAGGAAAGCTCTTAGAGCCATCATTAGTGATGGGGGTTCGCACTTCTATAACCGGTTTTTTCGCATATTATTAGAAAAGTATGGGGTAAAACATAGGGTGGCAATACCCTATCATTCGCAGTCTAGTGAGCAAGTTGAAGTCTCCAACCGGGAGATAAAGACCATCTTAGTGAAGATGGTGAATGCTAACTGAATAGGTTTGTCTAGGTAGCTTGATGATGTTTTATGGTCTTATCGTACTGCATTCAAGACTCCTATAGGTATGTCCCCGAATCAGCTTGTGTATGGGAAGCATGTCATCTTCCGATTGAACTTGAGCACAAAGCTATGTGGGTGCTCAAGAAGCTAAATTTGAACTGGAGTGAAGCTGCAAACTTGAGACTTGATCAGTTGTATGAGCTAGATGAATTTCATTTGAAATCCTATGAGAGTTCTAAAATTTATAAACTAAGGATGACAATATATCATGACCGGAAGATTGAGAAGACAGATTTCATCCCGGGTGATATGGTATTACTATTCAATTTAAGGATTCGCTTGTTTCCTGGCAAGTTGAAGTAAAAATGGTTAGGGCCTTTTCGAGTGGTTCATGTATTCTCCCATGGGGCAATTGAACTGGAAAACCATGAAGGAAAGCGCTATAAAGTCAATGGTCAATGAGTGAAAGCATATTTGGGGAAAAATGAAGAAATAAAGCTGGTGGATCTCTGGGCTTTGGGTGAAATCTAAGTAACTTGGGGACTTGCATTGTCTCGCGATGTTAAATCAGGCGCTGCATGGAAGACAACCCATGGAAGTGTTTTGGTGAAGTATGAGCAGTCAAAATACCCGTGTTGTGCCGCGATGTTAAATCAGCCGCTTCATGAGAGGCAACCCAAGTTGTAATTGTAAGAAAAATATAGTGTTTACATGTGTTGATGTGTGCAGGTGATTAAGATGGGAAATATGAAGCTAAAACAAAAAAAAATATGAACTTGAGTTGCTGGTGCCAAAAAGCATAGAACGAGTTGTCATCAGACCAAACGACTCATTAAGTGGATCGTGGTCACTACCATAGAAAACACTGTAGACAACGGTTGATCAAATGAGTCGTTGCCAGCGACAACGAATCGAGGGGTCTTTCGTTAAGTCTACTGGACTAAAAAGGGAATTAAGTTGGTCAAGGTGCCAACAAATGACTTAACGAATTGTTGGGATTCCCAACGATTCGTCAAGTGACCCGTCATGAATCAATGCATTTCTGGGCCTATGACTCATACCACGACTCGTTGGGTACCACCATGAGTTGTTACATGAGTCCTTAGGTCCCAGGTAAGGCTGTAAACCCAGTAAATTGAACGAACAACCAAACGATTCGTGGCTCTGCTTAACAACTCGTTATGTTGGTCATGGTATGTTTTTAATTAATTTCCACCTGACCCGACTGACGTACCAATTAGGGTAAGTGGATTTTTAAATAAACAAAACACCCGATTGTGCCCTCATATATTCTAACCTACACTTAAACTGAATTTCTAACTCAAAATTTCCCACTTTCGTCATCCCAAGATCACTTCTCACTCGCAAAGCACTCACAAACACACGATCGTACTCAATTTTGCTCAAGTGCCACATTCTATCGCAATTTCAAGTTAAAATTCATCTTCTGCTCAATCACAATTGCAAGTTAAAATCCTCCCTTTGCTCTTACACATGTGAGTACTCAGTTATTTCGAGCTTTAACTTACTCATTTATATTTGTTAATTCGAATAATACATTGAGTTTTAGATAAAACCCTAAGTTTCTTTGATTTTCGGTACTCACGATTAAAATTTAATTCAATGTTATATGAGATTTGGTTATTGTGTTTTTGGGATGGAAAATGCTAAGTGATGATGAATATGGTGTGAGTTATTTTAAACCACTATACGTAAACTCTTGAGCACGAGCCATGTAACCAGTCGTGGTATCACCTCACGACTCGTTATGTAGCTCGTCCTGAGTAGGGAATTGGGATATGTAACTAGCATACCTCACGACTGGTCTAATGATTCGTTGCCTCAAGTAATGAATCATTGTGACCAGTCGTTAAGTCCACTGATCCAACAAAGAAAAACATGACCTGCAGACCAACGAGTGACCTCATGAGTCGTGGCCAGTGGCAACGACTTGTTGAGTCCCTCGTCCTGTCTGTCGTGACACAATTAAAAGTTGATTTGGTTTCATATCATTTTGCATACTAACCATTATTCCATAGGTACAATGGCTCTGAGGGGTACACCAAAGAAGGGTCCGGCCAAGAAACAGGTGCCAGAAAGGAGTCAGCCATCATATGGCAGACTTAGGGACGCGCCCTCCTCCTCCGAAGAGTTGAGTAGCTCAGAGGAGGAATATGAAGTTTCAAAAGAGTAGCTTAAAAGGAGATCCACCAAGGCTAGTACACAATTCTCTAAAAATATGACAGCCTTGGTTGATGCTCCTACTCCACATGCAAGAGACCCACCAAGCCGAGCAGATAAGAATGTTGGGGCCACAGTCCTGATTGATCTCGAGGGAACCACAGCTGCGGCAAACGCAAATGTTGCTAATGAGTCACGAGCTCAATAGGGGAGCACAGATGATGAGCTGACAGAGACTTCAAATACATCTAATGGTCAACCACAGTAGATGAGGCAATGGTGTGTTAGCAGTATGCGGGCCATTTACAACAGGGACATTGCTCCGAATGAAAAAGGCCATCCAAAGAGGAGCATCTACAAGGAGCCCAGATTGATCACCACGAGGCTCAAGGACCTCTGTGAGCTGCTGGATTTGTTTGATAGATATAGGTTCGGGTGGTTAACTGAGCCATCGGGGAGCTACAGCCCTTGCCTTGTTAGAGAGTTTTATTAAACCTATGCAGCAACATTACATCATCTGGCATTGGGAGGCCAAGATTGGAAGAAAAGGCCCACCTTAACAAAGGTGTTTGTTCAGGAGACGCCTATTGATATCTATGAGAGGACCATCTCTAGAATTCTCTATTGTCAAAACTATCATGCCCCGATGAATACAGTCAAGTTCGATTACAGACTGTCCGAGCTCAAGAAAGTCAAAACCAAGAAGCTGAACTGTGTAGAATGAATAAGGCAATACACTTGGCTGTCACGAGTCGTTGCCACAAGGGTCTGCTGGTTGAGTTGTTTCATGGAACCAAGTCCCAAATAAAAAATGCCACATTGAACTTCCATTCTGGTTGTCATTGGTTCGTCATAGGCTGGTACCGACCAGCAATGGTATTGTTCTTTCACCTGACAGAGCTGCACTAGTAGCTAGCATCATTGAGGGGATATGCCATAAACTTCCCGCGGTATATTGCTAAAGAGATTTGAGAGCGGGCAATATATGATAGCACTACAATTTCCTTTTGCCTCATTGATAGACTCTGTCAGGAGCCAAAGGTTCCAGAATTGCCATAGGTTGATCAACGAGTGGTGGTCCATAAGATCACTAATATCGGGTTGATAAGAGATGAAACAAACCCTGTATCAAGAGCGAGGAGTCAGTCTGCTGCATCCGCTGGAGCGGCTTTATTGGCAGAGGCAATGAGCAGTGGTATGTAGATGAGGCTGCATTGTTTACTGAGATTGCGAAAAAGCCACATAGGCTAGAGAGATTGCTATCCAGCTTGAGGCTACAGATGAAACCGACATTCCCGCACCTGCGGAGGTTCCAGAGTCCTCATCCTCAGCGGTAGCACCTCGACCACCTATTGCACCCTTATGTGCTCCTTCATCCGGTCTAGTCACTATCTCCTAAGAATTCCTGATCGACATGGCTAGGCGGCTGGGAAAAAGCCAAAAAACAACAACCACACACGGCTATTCAAGTTAAAGTACTAATGGAGAAAGTTAATCCATGGGTTAAAAAGGAGTTGGAGGCGCTCTCTAGCTCATTTCATGGCCGGTTAGATGCTTTTGAGAGGTGCATGGATGAGCACCTTGCACAGTTACAAGAGCCCAAACTGCCAAGGTGCTATGTAGAGGTAGCAGCACTTCGAGCGGAGGTGCGGGAGTTTTCCACACGATAGGTAGCTGCAATTGCCCCACCCATGCTTCCAGTGATTAATGACGAGAGCGAGGAAGAGCTGCCACCAATATTTGATTTTATCACTAAGGAACCAGTGGCGCAGGATAAGGGAAAGAGGCCTCGTGAGAAGGCAAGTTTTAAGGAGGATGATTCTCTACTCCGTGAGCAGAAGAAAGAGTGGAGAGAGATGGAGACAGTGTTGTAGTTATCCAGAGAAGAGGCTCGACAGAGAGCTGTAGTTGAGGCAGCAAGAGCTCGTGAAGAAGGTACGAGCTTAGTAGGTTTTGAAAATTCACTAGGTCAATTCGGTGGTATAGGAGATGACACTGGAGGAGTATCTGCACCCTCCACCAGCCAGGTCGCAGATGCCTA
Organism: Datura wrightii; assembly: GCA_035772735.1. Classification (NCBI taxonomy): domain Eukaryota; kingdom Viridiplantae; phylum Streptophyta; class Magnoliopsida; order Solanales; family Solanaceae; genus Datura; species Datura wrightii. The sequence continues at coordinate 16,519,907 of JASDFA010000003.1, forward strand.
GGTCGCACATGTTTGTTCCCTATTTCCATTGTTTTGTTTTATATATATGCGTTGAGGACGACGCATGCTTTTCTTGATGGGGGTGGGGAGGGATACCTATGTATTTTTGTTGAACATAACCCAAGGCTTTTTCTTTCTGGATATCTTTTCCCTTGGGTGTTCCTTATCTAGTAGAACCGACACATTTAGGCTTTTATATTTTTGTGTTTGTTTGTGTCAATCGAAAGAAAATTAGGTGAACTTAAGGTTGTCAGTAACATGAACCTTTTTGAATTTAGTTTAACTGATATTGTGAAACCCCTCCTAAATTTTTATTTATGTGTGTGTTAAAATCGACATGTATGACCTTTGTGAATCTTTGCATGGCATTAAAACTATGAACATGTTTACCATTGTATCGCTGTACCTGAACTAGTAGTTAGTAGAAGTGATGATGTTGGCCTATGCTATGTGTGGGTGAGACTTAATAGTTAAATTCTGTTATGTATGTTAATCTAGAACTTTCATGGTCAGTCATACCAAGGTAGAGGATGGGAAAATAGGAAAGGATCATAGGCCATTTTTGATGAATGAGTGCACTGTAGCCTTAAAAGATCTACCAAATGAAAATAAATATCCCTTGATCCAAATTTTTGAGCTTATATTGACCTTTCTTTTGGTTAACAGCAATTCACCTTCCGGCTTTAATTAAAATAAACTTGTTTTGGCCCTGGTCTCTCCTTGGAAACTGTGAACCTCAACTCAGGAAAATTGCCTAAGTTGAGGATGGCTATCATAGGGGTGATTAAGAAGAGCAGGGTGGAGTGAAATTGAGTAATGAAAATGAATGAGCGGGTGCAGTGTACGTAGTGAAAGAAAAGAAAAAAAAATGTTATTAAAGAGAAAAAGAGCAAGAAAAGAAAAAAATAAAAAGGTGAAAGTAATGAATATTTGAATGAAGGAACACCACACTCGTAGCTACAAACGAAAATAAAAGAAGAAGAACGTAAAGGAGAAAGGCAGAAAATATGAAAAGAAGGTTAAAAGTGGAGTCAAGGTGTGTGTAGTGCCAAGGAGGTTTAAGCTACTAGTCCCATATGTACCATACCTAAACCCGAGTCTACATTACAAGTTTAAAAAGTAATATAGTGATCCTGATTACCCGTCTGAAATAAGAGTTATTGAAAGTAAAGGCAAGCTTATGGTATTGCATGCACACAGTTAGAAATTCTTTATGAGAGCAAGTGTGATCTTACCTAGTCTCAAGAGAAATACATTGATATGATCTTATACACATGAATGAGCGTGGGACTTCTTTGAGGTGAGAGTATTGGTCCACAAAATCATCTGCAAACTGTCTGGGTCAGTGTTATAGATTTATGTGCATGATTGCAAGTGATAGTATTTTGCCATGTTTTGATTCCTCTATGTAATGGTAAAAAATTTTACATATGAATTATTATTTGATTTTTGATGATAAAGGAGGGATTAAAAATTTTGATTAGATGAAGAGTTGTAACTGTTGTAAGTTTCCTAACGTTCTTTTGGTTGAAGCATCGAAGTAGTTTATTTTATTTCGTTTTTGCTTGAGGACATGCAAAAGTTCTAAGTTGAGGGTATTGATATGCTATGATTTTTACGGCACTTTCAATGCTTAAAACCAAGAAACTATGCACATTTTGGGTATGTTTACGTAGATATGATGCGTTTGTGTTAATAATTGCAGGAAAATAGGTCCAGAACAGGAACTAGGCAAAGTAAGGCAAAAATGGAAAAAATTGTAGGCTGATACCCAAGCCACGAGTCATCATCCCAATGAACGACTCATGCCAGGAGTTGTGAAAAGAAATTGAGTTTGATGAAAAAGATCTATTGTACCTCATGAGTTGAAGGCACGACTCGTTAAATCTGGTAATGAGTCGTTATGACAGTCATGGAGACTAGGAGAAGAATTTTAAAAGAATTCCCAGTGAAGACAGCGAGTGACATAACGATTCATTAGGTGAAGTGACGACTCGTCATTAGGTATTGTGGGCATCTGTCAAGTTCACTGGAGGATTTGGTGAGCCAGGGCCACGAGGGACCTAACGACTCATGCCCGAGTCATTAGGTGACTCATCACCAAGACTGGAAGAATTGTTTAGAACGAGCCAATTTCACTAGCCACGACTCGTTGGGAGACCCAACGAGTCATTACTTGGCCCGTTACCCCTACCGATCTGGAGTCCAATTTTAGTTAGGCTAAGATTTGTTTCGAACTATAAACACAATATTTAGGTTTATTTTTCGAACGTAGTTTATTTTACTATCTTTCACATAAATTTTGGTGTTGTTAACGAGCATTCTTGGTTGAAGAAACAGTGTAATTTTTCTCTTGATTTTGGGAATCAAATGGCATTGAAGTTTTATTCATCGGTTTTGGTGTTTTATTCAATTCATGTGATTTTCTTATACGAATTTTTGAAAGTTACAATTATGATTTCTTCTACATTTTGTGATTGTGATTGTTCAAATATGAGTAGCTACACCCATAACTAGGGTTGTGGGAACCATGATGAATTAACACACATAGGTAAAACAATTCTAAGTGATTCTTGAACGGGGTGTTATGTATGTATTGTTTTTTCCTTCGTCTTAATTATTCCTTAACAGTTGCAAATGTTGGAACTCGCCTTATTCTTACTTACCAGATCAAGGGGGTAGTGAATAGGAAAAGGGATTAACAATGGAGATTTCAGGCTATCAATCCTCATCTATTAGCTTGAACTTGTCCAGAAATAGCTAATCCGATATTAAAGGTAAGGGTTAATTAAGCATACACCTATATACGGATCAAGTTGAAGGGTGATAATCATCTATATAGGAGACCAACCATTAAGGTGAACTTAACTTACCAATATTGCATGTTCAACACCGGAATATATCACTAGTGTAAAAGCCTTGTGGTTATGAAGTCATGGGGAACACAATCTTAGTAACTTGTTGATAGAATACAACCGAAATCGATTTGAACATCTATTAGTCTTTACTCTTGTTTATTATTATTTTTCCAATTCTTTCCCCCCTAAGAAATAAGTAAGCCGATAGTAATAGCTAATCACATAAATTCTAGTTCTTTCCATATTCCCTGTGGGATTTACCTTAAACTTTGTTGGGTTATATATTTGAAATCTATCTCTTTATATCTCAATTATGGGGTGTAATTTGGGCGACATCAGTGGGCAGCATCAGAATAGGTTCTATTCCCTTGCATCTCGTTAGGAGCAGGAGGTTTCTCCAGATGTAGTCACTGGTATGTTATGAGTATTTCACCTTGATGTTTATGCATTGTTATATCCAAGGGCTACCTTATCTTTTATGATTCTCTATGTTGCTAGTAGTTTCAGAGTCATTCCCGAAATCCTATCAGAACCTTTCTCGGTCTCTTCTCCAGTCGGTGATTAGTTATAGCTCCACAGGTGTGAATAAATTTCCTTATCACAATTCTTCAGAAAGTCACCTCAGCAGATTTAGTTGAGCTAGCCGTGATAGATTTTGATGTTATCTTTGGCATGGAACGGCTACATGTATGTTATGCCTTAGTAAATTGTAGAACTTGTGCAATAGAGTTTTGATTTTCGGGTGAGCTAGTCTTAGAGTGGAATATTAGTTCAGATGTGCCTATAGGTCGCTTCATTTCCTACCTTAAATCCAAAAAGATGATCTCTAAGGGTTGCGTATACCATCTAGTTAGGGTTAAGGATGCTATGTCCGAGAACCCGACTATCCAGTCAGTTCCTATAGTGTGTGAGTATCCAGAAGTGTTTATAGATGACCTATCAGGAATTCTTCCAAAGCGGGAGATCGAGTTTGGCATTGACCTTCTTCCTGATATGCATCCTCTATTTATTCCTCAGTACAGAATGGCTCCAGCTGTGCTAAAGGAGTTGAAGACACAATTAAAGGACCTCTTAGACAAGGGTTTCATCAGACCTAGAAAATCCCCGTGGGGCGCACCAATTCTCTTTATCCGAAAGAAGGATGGTTCCTTTTGAATGTGCATTACTATCGACAGTTGAACAAAGTCAAAATCTAGAACAGGTATCCCCTCCCATCGACTATCGGCAGTTGAACAAAGTCACAATCAAGAACATGTATCCCCTCTCCAGAATTGATAACTTGTTTAACTAGCTTCAGGGGGACAAGTGTTTTTCAAAGATAGATCTCAGATCCGAATATCATTAACTCAGGGCTAGAGAGAGTGACATCCCGAAGATAGCTTTCAGGACTCGGAATGTTCACTATAAGTTTGTAGTAATGTCTTTTGGACTAACAAATGCTCTTACAGCTTTATAAATTTCATGAATAGGGTGTTCAAGCAATATTTGGACATCTTCATGATTGTATTCATAGATGACATTCTCATATACTCTAAGCGCAAGGAGGAGCATGTCATTAATTTGAGGGTGGTGCTATAGACTCTTAAGAATCGCCAGTTGTATGCTAAACTCAAGAAGTGTGAGTTTTGGCTGAACTCGGTAGCATTTTTGGGTCATGCGGTGTCAAGTGAGGGTGTAAAGGTGGACTCTCAAAAGATAGAAGTTGTGAAGAATAAGCTCAGACCAATTAGTCCTTCAGATATCAAGAGTTTCTTGGGTTTAGCTGGTTACTACAGGAGGTTTTTAAAGGGTTTTCATTCATTGCGGCACCGTTGACTAAATTGACCCAGAAAAAAGTGAAGTTTCAATGGTCAGAGGCTTGTAAGAAGAGCTTCCAAGACTCTACTCTCCTCAGCATTACTGTTGACTCTACCTGAGGGTACTAATAGATTTGTGGTATATTGCGACACCTCGAGGATCGGTCTTGGTTGTGTATTAATGCAATGCGGTAAAGTTATAGCCTATGCTTCCAAGTAGCATAAAGTCCACGAAAAGAATTATCCAACTCATGACCTCGAGTTGGCAGCAGTAGTATTCACCTTGAATATTTTGAGACACTATCAGTAAGGGGTCGATGTGGATATGTTTACGGACCACAAAAGCCTACAGTATGTTTTTACCCAGAAGGATCTAAATCTACATCAAAGAAGGTGGTTGTAGCTTCTTAAAGATTATGATATGAGTGTCCTTTATCATCCGGACAAGGCTAATATGGTGGCAGACGCTCTTAGCAGACTTTATATGGAGAGTGCATCTGATGTAGACGAGGGGAGGAAAGAGTTGGTGAAGGATGTGCATCGGCTCGCACGACTAGGAGTTCATCTTGTTGATTCGACATATGGTGGTGTCATTGTTCAAAATAGATCAGAATCTTCTTTGGTTGCCGAAGTCAAGGATAGGAAAGACGAGGATCCTATTTTGGTAAAGTTGAAGGAAGTTGTTCAGAATAAGAAGGTGGATGTTTTCTCCCAAGGGGGAAATGGTGTACTTCGATATCAAGGTCGTCTATGTGTCCCTGGTGTTGATGATTTTAGAGATTGGATGTGGCATGAGGCTCATAGTTCCTGATATTCTATACATCCAAGTGCCACCAAGATGTACCGTTACCTATCAGAAGTCTATTGGTAGAATGGCATGAAGAAAGATATAGCAAAGTTTGTGGCTAAGTGTCTGAATTGTCAACAGCTGAAAGTTATGCATGAAATACCTGGAGGTGTACTTCAAGACATTTGCATACCTACTTGGAAATAGGAGGAAATCAATATGGACTTCTTACAGGGTTTCTTTTTACTTGTCAACAGTACAACTTTATTAGGGTAGTTGTAGATAGGTTGACTAAGGCAGCATATTTTTGACCAGTCAAAACTACCAATTCAGCGGAGGATTATGCCAAATTGTATATTAGGGAGTTAGTTCATATGCATAAAGTTCCCTTGTCTATCCTATCAGATAGAGGTACTTAGTTTACCTCCTAGTTTTGGAGATCATTTTTGAAGAGACTCGGTACTTAGGTCAAGCTTAGTATAGCTTTTCACCAGCAGAAAAATGGTTAGGCCAAGCAGACGATTCAGACTCTTGAGGACATGTTGAGAGCATATGTGATTGATTTTAAAAGTAGTTTGGATGATCATTTACCTCTCATTGAGTTTGCATATAACAATAGCTACCGTTCTAGCATTCAGATGGTTTCGTTTGAGACTCTTTATGGGCGGAGGTGTAGATCGCCTATTGGTTGGTTCGAAGTCGGTGAAGCTTCGTTGACAGGACCAGATTCATTTTATGAGGCTATGAAGAAAGTTCAACTTATAAGGAAGACGTTGAAAATAGCTCAGAGTCATCAAAAGTCCTATGCTGATGGTAGGAGGAGAGAACTTGAGCTCAAAGTTGATGATTGGGTGTTTCTAAAGGTATCTCCCATGAAGGGAGTGATGAGATTCAAAAAGAAGGGAAAACTTAGTCCCTGCTATGTTGGCCCGTACAGGATTGTGAGATGTGTTGGCAAAGTGGCTTATGAGTTTGATTTGCCCTCAGAATTGGCTTCAGTACATCTACTTTTCTATGTATCGGATTTAAAGAAGTGCATGGGTGATTCGATTTTGGTTCTTCCAATAGAGAGCGTAGGTGTGAAGGATAGCCTTAGCTATGAAAGAGGTTTTGGTTGAAATACTTGATCGTCAGGTTTAGAAGCTAAGAAGAAAAGAAGTAGCTTAGGTAAAAGTTTTGTGGAGAAATCAGAATGTTGAGGGAGCTGTATGGGAAGTCGAAGTAGATATGATGGCTAAATACCCGCATCTCTTCCATTCCAATTCTATTCCAGCTTGAGGTATCAGGTTCCTCCTAAGTACTCTACTAAGTTTCATGTTCAGTTTATGTGTTCCAGTTTCTTTCATGTCAATTCATGTATGTGTGATTCATGAATTAAGTTCAGTCATGTATTTCAGTTTGGAGTCAGTCACTCCATCAATTTTTAGCTTAGATGTTCAGTATTTGGGATGACATTTCTATTCCCTAGCTTTTTAGTATGTTCATTCACATTCGAGGATGAATGTTTCCAAGGGAGAGATATTGTAATACCCCAAAAGTCCCTAAGATCAAACCAGAGGGTTAAAATGAAGAAAATAGAAAAATATAGCCTGGACCACAGGACGAGTTATCCAGTGACCCATGGGAGGACTTCACGTGTCGTTAAGTGACTCGTGAAGTGAGGGATGAGTGGCAACGATTCTTGGTCTAGCAGAGACCATGAGTCATGAAGTGACTCCATGATTCGTGGAGTTGGTCGTGGTCAGGAGCAGGTTGGATGATTTATTTTGGGTAGTGTACTTAACGAGTGGTTCACCATGAGTCATTAGGTACACCATGAGGCGTGATATCCCTCATGGTGACTAGCAGTGTGTAATTTTCCTGCATTTTAGTAAGGGTGTTTTCATAATTCCTAAGCCCTTAGGTCCTAAACTATGTCGTTTAAACTCAGTTAGTAGGGTTTAAGGATGCTTAACCTATTCTAAGCCTTCCCATTCCTTGCATGCAAGATTAAGGAGTTCTTTTGAGATCAAGCTAGAGTATTCCTTAGGTTCTTCCTCAATTCACTTGGGTTTCCAAGGGAGATTGTGAAATCAAAGTATCCAGGTATGTAGGGTTATCAATGGGAGTATTCCTTCACTTTCATGCCCAAATCCTCTTTTAAATTCATGAAATTCAAAGTTGATGAATATATGGGTTTTAACACAATTTGTGAAATTTTCTAAGTATATATCATGGGTAAATTCTATTAATGTTTCTAATGTTGTTTTATGATTCATGGGCATGTTTTATAATGATTTTAATTACAAATTATGATTTCACAGTTTTACAAATGTGATGCCCAATTATGAAAGGTCATGAAGAGTTGACACTATGATCTATATTTTCAAGTATGATGAGATGTCTATGATGAAAGTAGGATTTCGAATTACCCATGTCTATATCTATGTTTTGACTATCAAGTCTATTTTAAAACATGTTTAAGTTGGGCAAGCTCATATGATCAAATATATTTCATGATTTTCTTCAATTTAATGTTTTTATCTTACCACATGGTTTTAGAGTCTAGACTCCCACTTTTCAGCTTGTGGTATGGTGTGAGCCAAGGCTCCTTATGTTATGTTTTTAGATTATGCATGTACTGTTATGATTCATCTTCGTCGAAAGACGATGGTTCAGCTTCGTTGAAAAATGATGGAGAGCATATGCATGTTTTTAGGAGTAGTGTCTAGCACCGAGTAGGCTAAGGGTTCATTTAACCCCGTGCATTAGAACTACGTGCCAACATAGGTATGTTCATATACTTTGAGACCTCCCTTGTGAGCTTTCCCTGCCCACAAGGGGCCTTCAGCTTGATATCGATATCATGGTAGCGCCCTTAGCCCTGTCAATACTTTGGAAAACTCTGCCCACTTTAGTGTAATAATCGAGACCACATACGCTCTATCATGGTAATGTCAGTTATATGACGAGTCTCCCATTGTTCCTCATGATTTCAGTTATGCATGTTCATCAGTCATGATATTATATTTTTAGCAGGTTTGAATCCATGGTTAGTTTTACTTATGATTATTAGTTTCATCTTTGGGTCATTCGATTCAGTTATGATACTCAGCTATGTTTAAATCATGTTTTCAAAAAATAGCATTCAAGCCTTACTCTCAATATCTTATGATGAAGTGTTATATGATATGCATGATTTCAGTTTTACTTAACTATTTTACTTATCTTGCATACTCGGTACATTCGAAGTACTGACCGCATATTCTATGTTGTATCATTTCATGATACAGGCTCAGACCTGAGTCCCGCCGTTAGCCAGATCCTCAGAGTTAGCATTTTTCAGCTTGTTGGTGAGTCCTCATCCTTCGAGGACCTTGTCATCAATTTATTATTAGTATTCTTAGTTTCAGTTTATTAGTGTGTTAGTTGGGTCTTGTCCCATCAACTCATCAGATTATAGAGGCTTATCAGACATAGTATGTATTCAGCTTCGGATCAGTGTTATGTATTCAATTGTTCAGATATTATAGTTATTCAGATTTTTGCTACTTCAAATGTTAGATTTCTGCATTTATTATATTGAACATCAGTTGTCATTTTCATTTCATGGGTCGACCTAAAGCCATTTATAATTCTAGATTTCGTGTCCAGATTCGGATCTACGTTCGGGTCGTGACAAGTAAGCTACGTGTTGAGTTCCCCGCTATTTGGGAACAAGTTCACCTTAGGGGACTCCAATTTGTATTTGGTGATCACAGTGAGTGCATCTTAAACTTGTTTGAAACTTCTATGCCAATTAGGATGTTAAAGGACATCCTAACGAAGTGAAAGTTCGGGGGACCGTGGTGTTATTTGTATAGAAGGACTTGTGCAGCTTCTTAGACGTGGACTTTTCTAATAAGTGATGAGATGCTTTTAATTTAATTTTAAAGCTCTTGATAGATATAGTTTTGACTCTATACAAGATGAATGTATCATCAAACTCTAATGGAGTAAAGAGGAATTGAGCCTAAGTTTCTTTATGATAGTAAAATGGAGGAGTCATTTCATCTGAGATTAATTTACGGGTATTATAATCAAAATTTTGATTTTATAATACCCCTAATTTAATATCTAATGGAATGACTCCTCCATTTAACTATCATACAGAAACTTAGGCTCAATTCCAACTAAAGCTCTTGATAGATAAAGCATAGACTATACAAGTTAACTGTATTATCTAATTCTCACAGAGGAAAGAGGAAGCTTAAGTTTCTTTATGACAGTAAAATGGAGGAGTCATTTCATCTGAGATTAAATTAGGTATATTATAATCAAAACTCTGATTTTGACTTTCAAGATGAGAATTTAATATATAGAGAGAATAAAGAATTTACCATTATTAATTAAATTTGAACGATTGTAATAGATAATTTATCTATTGTAATAGATCATATATAGTGGAATGATGTAGATATATTGATTAGTAAAGAAAAATAAATAAATATAACTATGTAGCAATATTTTGATTTTTTATTTCTAATTGCACGGATAATTTCACTATGTCATATCAATAATACAACATAATTAGGCATAAACTAAGATCAGAAAATACCTTTTCGCTCCCTGTATTCATGTTAGACTAATAAATGCATGAGATTTATATTTCACTACACTTTTTCATTTACTACCTTGTTAATAATTAATTCATACTCCCACCTCAAATATCATTTCAATATAATATACTGGGAAAAGGGGTCAAAAATATTCTTCTACTTTTATTTATTAGTTAACTTTGTTTTTAGTTATACTATAGGATCAAATATGTCCTTGTCACTAGCAAAATATGCAAAAATGTTGTTATATTGGATGGAATCTCCTAAATCAAACAAAAATACCCAATTTTCCCTAAATAACCCATTGCCCTCATTTTAACCCAATCCGTCCCACTAAACTAAATAACCCATATCAAATTGAACTCTAATTATAAACATCATAACTCATTTTTTCTTTTTAATTAATGCTTTCTATGAACATTATTAGTTATATAAGTCACTGAATAAAATTCTCTGATTTTCCCATTTCCTTTCAGTTAGCAGTGCCAGTCTTGCCCTACGAGTCCTTATTTCTTATCTTCATGTTATGAATCAGTTATGTGTGTTGATCCATGTTTTCTTATGTGCTCGGATTGAATTCACTCTTTGGAAGTTGTTTGTTAACTCAGTAGAGTCAGATTATCTCATGTAAGTGCTCAGTCCTAGATGTCAGGGATGACTCGTGCTTATGAAATCCTTACTCTCAGTTAAATTAGATATTATGAATCCTGACTTAGTATCGGAAGGAGATTTTGAGCAAAGGTTTAGTCCGTGTCAGTTCGGTGCCAGATAAAAAGGGGAAGAAATTTTCTTCCGGTGTTTTGTCTAGTTCCATGTTGGTTCCATGTTCTTTGGTTTCCTCGAGTCATGGTATGTATTTTAGATGTGAATGATCAATTTCGGTGTACAATATTGGTCTGGAGTCAAATACTCCATTGATGTTTAGCTGTGTTTGATTGATATTTGAATATCGACTTCGTCTCTATCTTTTTAGTATGTTCAGCCAACATTCGAGGATAAATGTTCCTAAGGAGAAGATATTGTTACATCCCAAAAAGGGCTAAGAATAAGACTTGGGGGTTTAATTGGAAAAGTGTAGAAAACTGGCAAAAATATCTTAGGATGGGAGACTTAACGACTCGTGGTGGGATACCGCGAGTCGTGGTGTGCTGTCATGGTGTGGGAGTCAGGAGGCAGTGGCAACGGACGACCTGATGAGTTGCCTGGCCTGGAAACTACTCGTTATGTCGGTCGTTAGGAGGGAGAAGCTTTGTTTTTAAAAGGATTTCTAATGTACTTGACGCAGGGACATGATGAATCGTTGGGTGTGGTAACGAGTCGTCACGTTGGTCGTGGGTTCCAATTCGGCCAGATCTTTAAGTTTTGCTCTGAGGTCTTTTGGTAAAATCCTATGCTCCCAGTTCTTAAATGATGTCGTTTAAGGTATGTTTGAGGACGTTTTTAAGGGCTCTTCTAGACCTAAACCCTCATTCTCTCAATCTCTTTCTTCCTCCTCTCTACTAAAAAATCCTAGGGGTTTCACCAAGATGTTCTTCAATCTTCAAGGAAGATTTTCGATCAAAATTTTTGTTTACCAGGTATGAAGGACTTCAACAAGGATATTCTTCCATCCTTGTACCCCAAAATGTTATCAATAAGAATCCGATTTAATTTATTTAGAATATCATGATATAGGGTTTGACTAATGGGTAATTTCTTCTTCATTCTTTTCTTAAATGCAAATAATTACTGCAATTATGGAATTTATTTGGGATGTTAATTTGATGGGTTGTTTGGAATATGAATCATATGTTGGGAATGCAAGAGGATAACATGTTGTTTATAAATTGGCTTGAGTAATGAATGGGTGTTGCATATTGTTCAATTAATTTTCGTAACCACGCATGAATATGAAGAAATTGTTAAAATATAGGTTGAGTATGTGTGGGTGTAGTATGTTCTTCCTGACTCGATTTAAGTGTTGAATGAGAATTGTTCATTCTCCTTTGGTTACCGTAGAAATTTATGATTTTGATGGAAGTGTGGAAATATTGCATAATTAACCCTAGTGACTTGATTATGATATTGATGACCATGTTGGATTGACTAGGCGGTGTGGGCTTGAGTAATTGAAGTAAATTACGTGTCATCACCATGTTCTAGATTTAATTGATTCATGACAAGATTGCATCTCCATTTTTGAACTACGAAGCTTGGTTAGATTCTATATTATTTTTCTTACAAAAATTATTTTTATAAAAATCTTGAAATCTAAAATGCCTGTGGCTAAAGAGTTCACAAAGGAGTGATTTGACAAGTGTGTGGAATGTTGTAGACCTAAATAAAAAAAGTTATGCATCTTAATAGAGTATGAGTTGTATTTATAAACCATGTATGATCTCATATTACATGATGAATGAGATGAACTTGAAATTCGAAATGTCATGATAGTATATGCATAATGTGACTTGGTAGAATGCCCGTTAGCATAAGATGCTTCAGATAACTATTGATTGGACTCAATGATGAGGTGAATTAGGATTATAATGCATGAAATTGATATTTCAACTGTCGGGTTTGATGTTATTAGTAAGTAGCCCCCATCCTGTTGATAAGAATGTTGTATGATGGAAAAATTAGTAAACGTCCTTGTCTCTGATTAGCTGTTGCAATTTAGATTACCGTTAGTTAGTCGGGATTCTCATTAGCAAGAATGTTTTCCTAGTCAGTCGGGATTCTTGCTAGCAAGAATGTTTGCCTAGTCAATCGGGATTCTCGTTAGCAAGAATATTTCCCTAGTCAGTCGGGATTTTCGTTAGCAAAAATATTTCCATAGCCTGCCGGGACTCACATCCCTAGCTACTAGCCATGCATGCTTTCTCCTCCTTCAGTCGGGACTAACATTCCTAGCTAGTTAGTGACTCACTATGTCAGAGCCTTTGTTCCTTTAGACAGTCAGGGCCCCTTATGATATCAGTCATGGCATTTAGTCTCTGTATCATCATGATTACTACTTTTGTGCATCATTGAACTTATACTAATGCATGTCCTTATAATATCATTGTGTCTATATGAATATGTGGATCTCATACCAGGTTGTTGTATATCATTTTGGTTGTGTTGCTAAACCTGTGATTTATGGTACTCCCTGCTTGCATACTTATGCTTATGAGTTATTTATTTAAGTTCCTGCATACTCAGTACATTCCAAGTACTGACCGCACGCCTCTTTTGCTATTCGTTTTATGATATAGATTCAGGTCTCCAGGTTCAGCCGCGTGGCTAGATACGCTCCTTCCTCTCCCAGTTGCTAGTGGTGAGTCCTCAGCTTCCGAGGATGTGACTTATATTCCTGTTTTATTATGTTCCAGTTTTCAGACTTTGGGAGTTAGCTGGGGCTTGTCCCAACAACTCATCAGTTTAGTAGAAGGCTTTAGAACTTGTCTAGACAGTTTCAGCTATGTATCTAAGTGCTATTAAATTGTCTTTATGGATCATATTAGATTCTTGTTATTTTTTTCCGCTTGTTCATGATGTTAGATGTTTCTTATGTTAAGAATATGCTATGATTATGTCATGGATCGACTTGGAACATTTGGGGGTTCCTTGTCCCGTGTCTATGATCCGGGTGTACTCTCGGATCGTGACATTAACTCTAAAGCATCTTTAATCCTTTAGATCCTCACTAATAAAAAGATGTGCGTAGAACTATTGTATATCAATAACACTTGGCTTTCTACTCCATTTAAATTTGCAGAAGTCAAGGGAAAACTACAAACCAAGCGGTATAGCTCTTAGCTACCCAATATAAAAGACTTCATTAAAGAAAAATAACATAGTAACTCATTGCTTTTTCATTTACCTAACTTTTTATATCTTTACTTTCCACATATAGTTGTCTGTAATATTTCGGAAAATATGTACCCCAACGCGGAAATAATTTCTTCTATTAGAACTTGAAGTACCACAAGAATTGCAAATTCCAAAAAACTAAAAGTAAACATGACACAAAAGTTCATTGTACAATTTTACTTGAGGGCAGGTCCAACTGTGTTGCTAAAGATTTCCACTTTAATGGACAGATTCTTATGCAACCTCCTCTTCATCATCTTCTTCTTGGTCTTCTTCATCGTCATCATCTTTGTGAATAGCCAAATATGGATTTTTCTCAATTGGCTTAAAATTATAGAATATGAACATATAGAAGATCAAACTTGCACCTTCAGCAGCAACAACATTAACCCATTCATGCATGTATGTCACTACACTTTCAATCATGGCAATCCCAAACCTAGTGAAATACAAGTATATAATCAAGACAACATAAAAGTGCCTAAAAAGTGTTAACTTCCTTAGATTTTCAGCTGCTTTTCCATCATTCTTTGATGCCTCCCTAAGGCTTTTAATGGACCATAAAATTGGGACAAGTACAATACAACAACACATAACGTCTATTAACAAGAACATCTCATTCCATACTAGCCAATGCTTCTCCACAGGTCCACCTTCACTTATCACAATCGAAGCTATATTTTCAACCACTTGTAAGGGGATCACAAACATTATAACTTTCTTTTCGCGGTCATGGAGGAAAGGTTTCAAGAAAGACCAACCAGTTCCAATAAGGACAATGACAGTGAAGAGTGTAACACCTTTCAAGAATCCAAAAATATAAAATGCCACATCCCAACCATGGGCCTTCCCTGTATTTCTTATGTACATTTTATCTTCTGAAGCACATATCATCTTCAAAGCCTTAAAAATCAACAACATGGCCATGATCAAATGGATCTTGTGAACAATTTTCCTCTGTTTGATGCAAATGAATCCCCATATGGCTAAAGATACAAAATATACAATGAACAAAAGAAAATATAATTTAGGCAAAGGAGTTTGACCAGCTGGAAGAAAATCTTTCTCCCCATTATTATTCACATTGTACATTTCAGTATGCACATTCATAGTAACAAGAAATTCCTTTTGGCAATTACCAAATATCAAATTATACTCATCAGGCTCATGGATAGTGGTTGATGTGTTATAGGATGAATGAGGACCAAGTTTGTCGAATCGAAAGATAAGATTTACATACTTACTAGATAAAACACAAAAGTTCTCTGTGTAGATGGACTCATTCAAGAGTCGTGGGAACGATATATCTCTAACAAGGCAAAATCCCATAGATGAAGGATAAAGCTTTGCAGCTGGTTCATCCGATCTCCAAGAAACATGGTTTAGAGAAATGATTACATGCCCGTCTGGTGCAAAACCAAATCTCTCTATCAATATTATTTGCCTAGAATCATCAAAAATATTTGTATTCTTGATTTCACATGCTGAAAATCTAAGGCTTGATATTATGAACAATGCTTGAAGGAGCTTTAAACATCTAAGATGATGGAAAACTTCCATAGGGTTATGGTTGTTACTTAGGACTAAGATATTTATTGCATAATAATAAAAGGGTAAGATGATAGAGAAATTCTTTTAGTTCTCTGTTTTAACTAGATGTTTGGATTGGTAAAATGTAAATGCTGACAAATGAAAATATAATATACAGGAAGTGTATTCTCGTGTGATCTAATTGAAGGAGCACAAATGCACAATTCTTAATTACTCTGGCTAATCACACTTAAAACTGTCTTTTAGCAAAGTTTTCAGCATTACCACTAATGAAGTTTGTAAAAGAATTTCAACTTTAGTAGATCCGAACCAACAGGCCCTGATTCGACTCCTTATTAGAGTAAACAAATAGAAGGTAGTTTAAGGAACTTTCTAAATAGGAACTACCATTACATTTCATCTTTAAGAGTAAATTGCATTTAAAATCTTTTAACGTTTAAGTATTAATTATAGTGATTTATGCTTAATATTATATCTTTATTGCGTAGAAATAAAATATTATAAAATTGAAAGGTTTTGACAAAAAATGGAATGAAAAATATGAACTTGCAAAAAGGAATTGCTGAGCTTGCGTTGACCTTAAATTCAAGAAGGAAAATAAGACTGGATTACCTAATCATGGGCTCATCATTACCTAATGATAGGGAACAACTATGTAAGTAGGGAAAGCATGAAGGCTTGAGAAACATACATGGCATCAAATTTTCAGGTATGCGACACCCACTTCATCGCAAGAGCGCCACAAGGATTTATTGTTTTTGAAGTTTTGCAAGACGGTTGCGCCACCCCTTGTGATTCAAGGTTGGCACATTCATGAAGATTTTCTGTTCTGATTTGAATTTAATTTTTATGAATTTATGTTTTGTGTATTCTAAAAAATATATTCTAATCACGATTTCTATAGAACTTTGACCTAAAGAGAGCTGTGAGTCGCTGTGGAGGTCGAAATTATTAAGTGTTATCTTTCCTTCTCTATAGTATTGATAGTTTATGTTTTCTTTGAATGATTTATTATTTTTATTTCACATCTATGTGGAGCTAAATTTTTTGTTTTAGGGTTATGGTTCTTTTATGATTGTTGTTATTAGAATATTGATTTCAATTAAATAGTTTATTGTATTGGTTCAGTTATACAATTTTGAGCTTAATTATTGATTGTTTGACCGACTATTGAATACTATCTATGAATCTTGAATTGAACTCTGTTGTAAAATATCAAGATTGTAATAGGATTAAATAGAGCAAATGCTTAATCGTTGAAATCATCTAATAAATTTGCACCTAGGATATACATATATCTAGATTGCCTTGCTTGGTTATTTTATAAAAATAGTAAATGCATTCGTATTCAGGTTCATGACCATAGATATATAAGCTTGAAAGTAATTTAAATATGCGATTAAGGACTAGAAAGATTCCTATTTGTAATATTAATCTCGTTAATTGGTAGATTACATAAATTAAGAATTTGAACCAACTGAAGAATATGTGATTGTTAGATAGCTCATACCCCTAAATTGATTTCATCTCTTTGAAGCATAAAAATCTACTCTTTCTTAGTTAAAGTTCATTATTTGCTTTCTTTTTATTTTAGTTAATTTATAATTATAATTTTGAGTTTTATATCTTGTTTAGATAATTAACATTACTTTAATTTAGTAAAAAGTTAATCATAAGTGTCCATGGAACGAGACTCGATATTCTTATCGCTTTATTACTTGTATGACCGCGCATACTAGCATGTGTATTTGAGACCAACTAAGTTTTTGGAACCATCATGTTTTTGGAATCATCGCTGAGGACATAAAAATTAACTTTTTATATATACTACATTATTTGCTTTTTGTCTATTCAAGTTTTACTTTAATTTAAAGTTTAATAGTTTGTCATTCTTCTAAATATGATGTCTTTGAATAAAAAATAGTGGAACTATAAGTATTCTGTTATTTATGATCCTTATCAATATTTTAATGGACCTCACTCACGGAGACATTGTCAATATTCCTAAGAGAGAATTGTGCACACTATCTAAATCTTGTGATATTTGTGAGGAATATTGAAGAAAGTTTCTTAAGTAATGTTATATTTTCTTGGACTCTTACTGTAATGATTTAAATAATGCTTCTGCTTTTGATATTATTGAACTTTACATCCAACTATTAGAGATATATAGGGGTCTCCCTGAGAAAATTGAAAATGCAATGAGACACTTAATAGAAGAAAGACGTGAACTTGAATAAGAGATCACTCAATTTGGAAGTCTTATTAAGGATTTGGAGGCCAAAGTGAGTGCAATTGTTGATGTTTCTAATGATCGACAAATTAGTAATTAGTTGTGTGAAGATGAAAAATAATTGACTAGCCGAATTAAGAATTTAAAATTGGAGAGATTATCATTCAACCATATATTCATTGATGATACTAGGTTGAGGAAGTACACTAGTGAGGATGCCAAAAATAAAATATTATTGGGATTCGGTGATGTATCGAGATTTTGTGACATATTTGCACTTCTTTTCATAGATCGTTACATGCCTTTAAGTGCTAGTTTAATCCAATACTAATACTGTTTTGTAGGTTCTAGGAATTTCATAATTTGATGAAAGGAGGCATAAAATTCATTAAAGTCTTCTAGATATAGGAAAAAGACAGATCGCACATCCAAGATGCAATCCACGCTTCCAATGGCAAGTTGATCTAGAGAATGTCCCAAAGTGGTCCGTAAGAGATGGATCAAGATGTGTCCACACATTCACAATGAGGACCTTCAATTAAACCGCATGTTCCAAACCAATCTATCTGATGAAGAAATTGATGGAAGAAAGTATGAAAAACTTCTCAAAAAATGATCCATCATTCAAAAAATAAAAAACATCAAGGTAGAATGTAATGTCAAGTGATGGTTCAAGAAATAGATCACACTTTCAATATGCGGTCCATCCCTGCGAACTAAGCCTTCAGAATTTGAATTTTAATATGGATTTCGGGGCTTAGAAAAGATAGTTGTCTTCTTCTTCACCCTAATTTAGGTTTGTGAACTAAATGGGTTTGTGAACCCTTTGGATCTTAATTAGGAGGAATAATTATGGACGTGCTAATATTTGATTAATCTATACTTTGTAAAATGAGATTGGTGGTGAAAGTCATCCAATTATACCAAAATTATTTGAATTGTGATTGAAAGAGCCAACTGAAATTTTGATAGCATCACTCAACAATGACCCAAGGCTTTAAACTTTTTTTTAATGAATTCACCTAGACATAGTATGAATATAGTTCAAAATTTGCAACTAGTTTTTTTTAAAAAAATTCTAATCAATTTAGGAAGCATTTTTGGATTGGCATTATTAAGAGACACCTAACAATTGCCTTAGTAGACTGCTTGCATATGTTTGAAAATCCTAGTGTCACTACTCCCGGTTTTGTGATTTTGGGGGGGGGGGAGGGGGAATCAACCCTATGCAGGGACATTTCCTATAATTTTCTTTCTATTGATCAAACCTTAATCATCATAGTTTTAATTTAATTACATCTTTACCTCTAACATGAGTAGGCCATCGACGTTCAAATCATATTTGGCATTTCTTAATATTTGTGGACCTAAAAAAAGTTCCTGTGAATACGATCCTAACACCTTATTGGATTATTATATTTCATCGACCGCGTATACTCTCCTTAGTGAGGTTGATTATGCGCGACATCACTATTTTGTGCATCGTTGCCGGGGACTTTGGTGTTAGGGCCTATCAAGAAATTCAAATTTTGATCTATTTAATTTGAGTATACTATAACACATATTTTTTTGTGATTATGAAATAGGTGAGCAACTAAGGATGACTTTACCACGGGGTAAAGTAGAGAATGTCTTCGCATAAGTAAATGACGATATAGATTAAGCTAGTGCAGTCCTACCTCTAAGAGTAAATGCTACCTCATTCAAAATTGATGGTGGCATCTACACAAAATTAAAAACGGAAGGTTTGTTCTTCAATTCAACTAACCAAAACTCGCATTAGCATTTCAAAAACTTTCTGAAGATTTGCGATCTTCATAAGTAGAATAATGTATTAGATGATGCAGTCTGTTTAAGATTATTCAAATATTCCTTAGTGGGGGAAGCTCATGATTGGTTGAATCAGTTTTTTTCCCAACTCTAATTGTATGTGGACAGAGGTTTTAAATGTGGTCTTGAAAAAGTGGTTCTCGCCTAGTACGAAAGCTGAACAAAGGGATAAGATTTTCTATTTCAAGAAGCTTCTAGGGAAATAATTATTTGAGGCATGTGAACTCTTTAAGAAATATGTATCGAGGGGCACCTAATTAAGGGATCCATGATTATATTTTGGTTGAAAAATTCTACATTGGGCCAGACTCTTTGACTCAATCGGTGGACAACAACATGGCGAGGGCTATTTTACAGAAAAAATGTACAATTGTATTGACACCATACTTGATGAGATGGAAAAACACAACCATGCATGGCATGTAGGTGACCAAAGAGGTGGAGTAAATGTTGGTACTCCCTAACTAAGCCATTTAATGAAGGAAAACTAAGAGGAGATTAGATGATGACTACTATAGCCACCAATATTACTTTGTTGACCATGAAATTGACTGAGACTAAGGTTAAGAAAGTTCATGCGGTTGAAGAAGTACCAGGGGTCCTACCTCACTATGTTCAAGCATATCCTTTAGCCTACCATGGTTAACAAATCCAAGATCAGCCACCGTCATAATTTTAGGATATTAACTATGTTGGAAATGCACCGGGTGGTTAGCCAAGGCCACATTATCAACAAAATCAAAGTCATCCATAGTTCAATTAAAAAGTCAATGGAGATCTCAACCGCAATGTCAACGTCAATATTATGCTAGGAATGACTATGGTGGCCTGAGATAAAGTTGGCAAGGTGAAAAATTTGAGAATCAAAGTGCTAATCGTTATGTTCAATCAATAGGACCGTCATCTAGTTTTCACAATTTGAGAAATGATTTACCACAAGACTAAGGGGTTACAAAAATTATTGGCATGTCGAAGAAAGTTCTCCTAAATCAAGAGAGAATTAATGCTTGTCATAAGATTCTAACTGAAGTTCTTAGCTCTTATATAACCTCTACTCATAAATTGGACAAACAAATAGGAGACCTCTCTAGAGAGCACAATCCAAAATGAAAAGGTCAACTTTCCAGTGACACCTTGATAAATCACAAGGGTAGCAGATGTAGCTCTAATACTTATTACATGGCTATAGTGACTTAGAGCAGTGAAATGTTGCATTCCAAATTTTATGAGACTTGTGTTGATAATGTTGATAAAGTTGAGAAAAAGAAGCCTAATGATGTGAGAGAAGAGGTGTTGTTGAAACTTCTTTTTGATGGGTCTAATATTCAAAAGGTAGAGGACTTGACAAGGGAAGAGAAGGTAAAAGAGAAAGTGGGTGACATTGCTAAATTTTATCCTTAACTTTTTTCTCCCTTTCCTAAAAGATTAGCTAAGCAAACTGTAGATGTTGCAATTGAAAGGCACATTGAGAGGTTAAATGAGGTGACTTTGCGGGTGCTACCCACTGATTCTTTAAAAGAGATGCCCTGATTTGCCAAGTATTTGAAAGAGTTGCTCACAAAAAAGAAGCTAATTGAGAAAGAAGTGATTCCACAAATCCACCGAGTTAGTGCCATCATCTCTGTCACACATGTGGAGAAAAAGGGCAATGTTATAAAGTTCACTATTCCATGCAAGATCAGAAAATATGACTGTTTGTGAGCTTTATGTGATAATAAGCCAAGCATTAATTGATGCCCCTATCAATATACAAATTTTCAAGGCTGACCGTGTTGAAGTCAACCTCTATTCAACTCCAAATGACTGACAAGTTGATAAAAAAGTCAGAAGGGGTGGTGGAAGATATATTGGTAAAGGTAAATAAATTAATACTTCTGGCAAACTTTGTTATTTTAGATTGTTTTGTTGACAATGGAAATACTTATCATTATGGATCGACCTTTTCTGGCTACCGGTAGAGCTTTGATAGACTCAACAAATACGAAATCATATTCCAAGTTAATGATGAATCCATGACTTTCAAGGACGGAAGAGTGCATAAGTTTCCTAATAGCTGCAAGAGCATAATTGTGGTTCATAAGGGAGATGAGGAGATTGATGATGACAAAGGGCAAGCCAACAATGGAGCCAAGAAGACAGCTCAAAAGAAGAAGGCTAAATGCAAGTGGATAAAGCGATATCTCTGCATTTCCAAAGGGAGGAAATGGGTGAGGAAATCCCATCCTAAGGACGAATCATCCTTATGTTGATTTACGTATCGTGCTTTATATCGCGATGTTAAATTAGGTTCTTCTTTTGAGGCAGCCCCAAGGATCCTACACAATGTTGTATCCACATCGTACCATAATATTAAATCAAGTACTTCTTGGGAGGCAACCCAAGTATTTTTGACTGATGTATGTTGATGGATGTAAGTTTAAACTTAAAAGGTGTAGAAAAGTTGAACAAGGCATAAAAGGAGTCTCAACTTCATATTGATGGATGTAGGAACGAATTGCATTTTGAAAATGCTAACCATTATTTACATTGTCAATGGAAAATCGAGTAAAGCCGTAAGTTGTTGAGTTTGAACTTAAGGGATAGTCTGCTATACAGATTGCATCTTGAGAAGATGGTCCATCCTTAGGACTATCAATTGTGTTTAAACAAATGGGGCAATCTGGTAAATTTGGGTCATTTTTGGTTTGAAAGATGTGTGGGTTATCTCTTTAAGAAATGATCGCCTTTTGTGATCATGAACCGACCCCCTTTACAATTGAAGGGTTTTAAATTATAGTCTTTACTCGTACTCACTCACACTTCTGTTCTCATTTGTGTGCACTTGAAAACGGCTATTACTGTACTTGCAGGCTTTGCAAACCATCTGATGGGCGATCTACATCTCCCATGGAAAAAGGGAAAAAGGCTAAAGCCATGCTCCTCATCCACTGGAAAGGGCAATCACCGGAGGAAGCCATATGGGAATGATATGAAGACTTATGGCAATTCAAGGACAAGATTCGAGAGTTTATGCAGCAGCACTGCGCTGCGGTCGTCGCAACATCAGGTGGGGGAGAGTGTGAGGACTTTCCATGTCATCATGCCATGTAGGAGCCATGTGGCATATACCTTTGCCATGTGGAATATATCTTTTCCATGTGGAGGCTTACATAAGGAAAAATCCTACACTTGGTGGAGTATTCTAGAAAACTATAGAGATTTCCCATGGAAGACCTTGGAGTCTTATGGAATTTCTAAGAAAGTCCTTGGAAAACTATAAACATGTAGAGAATTCTAAAAAGGGACTTATTTGTAAATATGTAAGGACTTGTACAATAATTATTATTTGCATATTAGTGCCTAAGTGAGTAGTATAAATAGGAGGCCATTCATTTGTATAATCATCAAGAAAAATTAATCAAGTACTCTACATTACTAAAAGCTTCTCTTAGCGAATTTCTCTTATCTTCCTTATCCAACATTCTCTTAGAGATCTAGAGTTGAAAGGACTTACTTGATCTTGAAAGATCGTGAAAGATTCGTGAGCGAGTTGTCAAGTGCCACACGGTGTGCTTAGTTGAAGTCTAAGTCCATGACACTTGGCTCAAATCATACCACAAGCTGAAAATAATGGGAGTCTTGGCTCCAAAATCATGTGGTAAGCTAATTCATGAAATCATAAAACATACTTGATCATATGGGCTTCCCCAATACTTAAACATGCTTGAAATAAACTTGATTTACTTTGAAAACATGAACATAAACATGGGTATTTTGAAACCACACTTTCTTCATAAACATCTCATAATGCTTGAACACATATCTCATAGATCTCAACTTTCATGAACAATCATGGATGAGCATCATAGTTTAGAAAACTTAAAAGAATAATTTATAATTTAAAACATTTCAAAATCTGCCTGTTAATAATAATTCATCATATAAAACATGCTTAGATCATACCCATGATTAAAACTTAGGAATTCATACATCGGGTAAGAAACCCCCATGGAACCATCAATTAGAACATCACGAATTGAGAGGGAATTGGGCATGGGTGTGGACAATTGCACCTATTCATAGACATACATACCTAAAGGGATCTGATTTTTACACTTCCTTGATTACCCAAAGAGAATTGAGGAAGAACTTTGTAGAACTAGGCTTGATCACCTCTCAAACTTCTAAACTTGCATGCATGAATTAGGAGAGGCTTAGAGTGACTTAACCCTTCTTAAAACATGTCATTTTAATCTTAAAACGACGTAGTATAGGCATTAGGAACGTAGGAATTATGAAAAAGCCCTTAATAAACTAGTAGGGAAAAATAGACCAGTCCCAATGAGGGACTAGACGAGTCGTTGCCTTGGACCACAACTCGTGGTCTGCCAGTCGTGGTCTTCATTGGTCAGCACGAGGGACTAAACGGATCGTCACCAATGACCATGACTCGTGTCACCTCCTATCACCTTCACTGCCAAAATTCTCCTAGGTGTCACCACAGGGGACACCACGACTTGTGGTGTACACGACGAGTCGTGGTGATGACCCGTTAGGTGCACTGTCGATTTTCTTCTTCCTGCATATCATCCTTGACCACAGTTGACATGACGAATCGTGATGCTGACCATGACTCGTGATCACATCTGTAGTCACCCAAAAACTAATTTTTCCAACAAAGTCCCAGCCTTTCCTCACAGATCACTTAACGACTCATGGGGTTCCTGACGGGTCACTGGACGAATAGTCCTGTGATCTGGTGTAGAATTTTCTGTTTTCTCTATTTCCAAAAATGAGTAGCCTTGGTCAACCTGTCCACCACAACCCAAATGGAGTCATACTGTCTGCAAGCGAGGTAAACCTGTTACAAAGTCCATATTGATTTCTTCCCACTTCCAAGTAGGAATGCTGATATCTTAGAGTACACCCCCCAATTTCTGATGCTCGACTTTCACTTGTTGGCAATTCAGGCACTTGGCTATGAATTCTGCAATATCCCTCTTCATGCCATTCCACCAGTAGATTTCCCGCAAGGCATGATACATTTTGGTGGAACTTGGATGGATAGAATATCTGGATCCGTGAGCCTCATGCAACATCCAACTCCTCAAATCCCCCATGTTCGGAACACATAAGCGACCCTGGTACCGAAGCACGCCATCTTCCCCTTTGGAGGACTTCTACCTTTTGATTTTTGAAAGCTTCTTTCAACTTTACTAATATTTGATCGTCATCTTGTTTAGCCTTCACCTATATTACCAAGGATGACTCTGACCAGTTCCGAACTACTACCCCACCATCGGTCGAACCAACTAATCTAACTCCCAACCGTGCAATTCTATGTACCTCCTTTACCAGCTCCTTCTTGTCTTCACTCACATGTGACACACTTTCCATAGAAAGTCTACTAAGGGCATCTGCTACCACGTTGGCTTACCCGGGTGGTAAAGAACACTCATGTCATAGTCCTTAAGTAGCTCCAACCACCTCCATTACCGAAGATTTAGTTTCTTGTATGTGAACACATATTTTAAGCTCTTGTGGTCCATGAATACATCTACATGAACCCCATACAAGTAGTGTTTCCATACCTTCAAAGCAAATACCACAGCAACCAACTCAAGATCATAGGTTGGGTAATTTTGCTCGTGAATTTTCAGTTGTTTGGAAGCATATGCTACCACTTTCCCATGATGCATCAATACACATCCCTGTCCGACTCTCGAAGCATCACAATATACCACAAAGCCATCGGTACCCTCCGGTAAAGTCAACACTGGTGCTGAAGTGAGTCTGGCCTTCAATTCCTGGAAGCTCTTCTCACAAGCCTCTGACCATTGGAACTTCACCTTTTTCTGAGTCAATCTAGTAAGTGGGGCTGCAATGGATGAGAAACCTTCTATGAACCTCCGATAGTCACCCTCTAAGCCCAAAAAAAGCTCATGATCTCTGAAGGGTTTACCGGTCTAGGCTAGTTCTTTACCGCCTCTATATTTTGGGAGTCCACCCTTATACCTTCGCTTGACACTACACGTCCCAAGAATGCAACTGATTTCAGCCAGAACTCACATTTGCTGAACTTGGCGTATAACTGGTTATCCTTGAGGGTCTTAAGTGCTACCCTCAGGTGTGCGGCATGCTCCTCCTTGCTCCTAGAGTATATTAATATGTCTTCAATGAACACGATCACGAACATGTCTAGATATGCCTCAAATACCCTGTTCATTAGATCCATAAAAGCTGCACGGGCATTGGTTAGTCCAAAAGACATAACAATGAATTCATAATGTCCATACAGGGTTTTGAAAGTAGTCTTTGGGATATCGCTCTCTCGAACCTTGAGCTGGTGATACCAAAACCTGAGATCTATCTTGGATAAATATTTGGCACCCTGAAGCTGATCGAATAGGTCATCAATCCTGAGTAAAGGGTATCTATTCTTGATGGTGACCTTGTTCAACTGCCTATAGTTAATACACATCCGAAGAGTACCGTCTTTCTTTTGGACGAACAACATCGGGGCACCCCATGAGAACTTACTCAGTCTGACGAACCCCTTATCCAGCAAATCCTTCAACCGATCCTTTAACTCTTTTAGCTTGGATGGGGCCATCCGGTAGGGTGGAATTGATATGGGATGCATGTCGGGTAAAATATCAATCTCAAAATCAATCTCCTTCTCAGGAGGAACACGGGGTAGGTCATCTTGAAATACCTCGGGATATTCACATACCACAGAGACTGACTGAATGGTAAAGGTCTCATATGTGACATCCTTAACCCTAACCAAATGGTAAATACAAGCCTTGGAAATCATTTTCCTAGCCTTGAGATAGGAGATAAAGCAACCTACAGGTGTCGCTAAACTACCCCTCCATTCTAAAACCGGTTCACCTGGAAATTGAAACTCCACCGCTCGAGTTCTATAGTTAACAGAAGCATAACATGCAAACAACCTATCCATGCCTAAGATGATACAAAATCAGTCATAGCCAATTCTACTAAGTATGCGGAGGTAACCTTATGCAATACTGTAATGGGGAAACCTCTATATACCTTCCTCGCTATGACTGAATCGCCCGCAGGAGTAGATACAGAAAATGGTTTTGACAAAATTTTAGGACTGACTCCAAAGTTACTAGCAATGTAAGCTATCAGAAAAGACAGTGTAGCTCCTAGATCTAACAAAGCATAAGCATGAATATGAAAGACTCCCAACATATCCATAACCACATCGGGAGAAGTCTCCTACTCCTATCGAGAGCCAAGTGCATAAAACTGGTTCTGGCGCTAGCTGCCAGTTGAACCAGTCGAAGCACCCTGCTAAGCCTGACGTGCCACAAGAACTGCTGAACTAGCTACTTAAGTGCAGGCTCCACCACCCCCTAACCTAGATGAAGGGCAATCCATGATCCTGTGTCCAGGTTTTCCACAGCTGAAACAAGCGCCTGAGCCCACCAAACATTTCCCTGGGTGATTCTTGCCACAGTTAGCACAAGATGGAAAAGTGTGCTCTATGAGCATGCTAAACTGACCCCTCGAACCTGAGGCCCTACTCCTATGATCATCTCGAGGCCTGGATGGGGTACTGGCTAAAGATGGTGCTGATGTAATGGACCTATGCTGGGACTGCTAGTGAGGCCCACCCCCTGGTCTCAGCTGGGAGAACCTGTGGCTATCAGTTCTGGCCCTCTTGGCCTCCCTCTGCCTCATATGAGCTGCCTCTATTTGGTGGGCATAGAGGACTATCCGTAGGTAGTCCATATCCTGATGAAGCATGGTTGTTCTACAGTCCTTGTCTAGATACTCGGCTACTCCCTGCACGAATCTGCTCACCCGTGCCCTCTGGTCCATCACTAACTCTGGAGCATACTTTGACAGGCGAGTGAACTCCAGTGAATATTCTAGCACCGTCATCTTTCCCTATTTGAGGTTAACAATCTCGGCTGCTTTCAGTTTCCTCATCTCTTGAGGGAAGAACCTATCGAGAAAGGCCATATCGAACTCATTCCAGCTGATAGGGCCCGCTCCTGCTGCCCTGCTGTCCTTCCATTGCTTGAACCAAATATAAGCGATGTCCTTCAGCTGATAAGAGGCCAAGTCAATGCCCTCCTCATTCGTCACCCCCATCACCTAAGTGATCTTCAAGATCCCTTCAATGAACTCGTGTGGATCCTCGTCCACCTTTTCCCCTGTGAACTGGGGAGGGTATATCCTTAAAAAGTCCCAGATATGGGTTTTCACTGCATTACCGTTCTATGGAACATGCGCAACAGCCTGCTGGTTGACCTGAGCGGTCAAGGCCTGCTCCAACATTTGAATAGCCGCCCGAAACTCGGCGTGGGCAGCAGGCTTTGGTGCCTGGGGATCCTGAGCAGGTGGGGCTTGCTGACGCCTATTATCATGGCCACCCTCGTGGCCTTCATTATTTCTATTCCTCCTTCCGTTTATCCTTCTGGGAGCCATAATTTTCTACAAACGCGAATAACACGAATTAGAAGGATTGAGAGATTTTCACCGCACGACATGGATCATAAAAGAAGGGAACATTTCCTAAAGCGTTTAGTAGGCTCTTCATCATAGGTGTGGCGTGCTGCACACCCATGAAAAATACTCTACCTAACGCAACTTTCAGACTCCCTATGATACATCTGAACCTATGGCTCTGATACAAAGTTTTTCACAACCTGAGAGTATATCCGGATCGTAGACAGGGAACAAGGACCCTCGAGAGACCCCAAGTCAACCCATTGCATGAGCATATAACTAATTTATTAAAATAAGGCGGAAAACGTAGCTTAATAATCATGAACTAACTGAAAATCATAACACGAGATATAAGAAACAACATTACATGATATAAACATAAATGGCTGAATACTATAAATAGGTCTGAAAGTCTCTAATCATAACTGACGGGTTGAAGGAACAAAACCTCAACTAACCCCAACATTTTTGAAAAAAACAAAAAGATATACATGATCCGAACATGAAGTCCTCGAATCATGAGGACTCACCACTAAAAGCTGAGAGCGGAACTGAGAGCAAGCTAGGAATGATGCTAAACCTGTGAACCAGATCCTTAAAATATGTGGGTCTGTATTTGGAAGGTACTGATTATGTGAGGTATGCAAAACAATACATAAAATCATAAGTTATAGGAGTGGGGACATCATGATCATAAGACTGAAATCATAAGTATATCATAAGGCTCAAGATTTCCAAAATATTCGTAAACCTGTCATAGTCGTAACATGTGAGAAAAAAAACATTTCATAAGACATAATATGAGCCAAAAGAACTTAATCATACATGCATTAAAACCATGAGGAACAATGGGAGATTTCTACAACCGACATACCCCATATGAGCACACATGGAGCTCGACTTGTAAACCTAGTCGGGAGGTCATTCATATCTTGCCAAGGGTATGAACCATGAAAGGCGTGATATCACTCATGAAGGCCCCATAGGGCATAGGGTACAGTCACTGAGGAGGTCCCAAGAATAACCTACGGTGGCATGTAGTTCTGAGATTCGAGGCGTAACCTAGGTGCCGAACCTACTCAGTGTTAAGTACTACTCCCAAAACATGCAACGTGCTCATATAAATTCATACATAACATGCATGGCTAGTTAAATTGAGAGAATCATATCATGCTTGAGAATTCGTAATACTAGCCATGGAATTGGGCCCGTGAATCGGCCAAAATCATAGTTCATAAATCATAAGCGGCATGTGGGAATTGTCCAGAATTTCAATCATGCTTGAAATTCTTAAATTTATGGGAACATGATCATAATAACATGAGTAGTAGAAGATATGCTTAAAATTCAAAAATTTGTATTATGCTTGCGAAATCATCATGACCATGAACTTTACTAAAATTTTCTCATGATTGGACATCTATATTTTTAGGGGGGTTAAACAATTAAAAAAAATATTGAATAAACAAGTAAAATCAGCCCAAATAAATTTGAAATTCATAAGTTAGGCATACCACAACAAGCTCATTTCAAAATTTAAGGAATCATGCAATTTGATAAAGACCCATGAAGTTTCGGTAAATTCAAACATAGAATTAGGGAGAAACTGGGCATTGGTAGGGACTAAACTACCAAATCAAAACTCCACATACCTGGAATTACGTGATTCTTAACTCCCTTGAAAAGCTCTAGGTGGAAACTTGAAGAATTGAAGAAGAACACTTGAAATTCCTCCTACTCCCTTCTCTAGTTCTTGCAAATGCCAAATGAGACTTAGCATGAATTTTTCCTCCTTAAAAGACCCTATCCCGACCTTAAAATGACGTAGTTTATGGTTCGAAAGCGTAGAAAAGTTGAAATTACCCTTTAGTGAAATTTCCCCGAAAAACAGTTCTGGCCCCGACCAAGACTCGTACCACGAGTCGTACCATGAAGTAACGACTCGTGGTCACCTCTCGTGGTCATCTCTCCACTTTTCAATATTTTGAATTTGGCCACGACTCGCGTTCCATAACTCATAGTAATATCCTACGGATCGTACTGTCAGTCGTGGTACCATCCACCCATACCAAATACTACTTAACCACAACTCCTCAAAATGACTCATTGCTACATCCTATGAGTCGTACCATGACCTGTGAGGACTTACTCTGGCACCACAGAAAATTTCGTCACGACTCCAAACCATGAGTCGTACCGTCACACCATGAGTTGCACCACAAAAAATTTCACCACGACTCAAAACCATGAGTCGTACTGTCACGCCATGATTCATAGGACTACTCGTGGTATGACCTCAGGCTCCCGAAGTTCATCACGACTCGAGTCATGAGTCGTGGGTCCTCACCATGATTCTTACCTCGAGTCGTACTGGTGCAAAATTCTAGGTTTTCTGCAGTTTTCAAGTTCAACTCCTGGGTCTATTTGTAGGCCTTTCCGGGGTATTACATTAGTCCTATCCACATACCTTGAAGGGTTCTAAACTTAGCCTTAAAATTTGAGGCATTATAATACATTAGCTCATGACTGAAACGATAATTTGTACCATCATATTACGACTCGTACCACGAGTCGTACCTCCAACCTACACCTCATGATTTCCTCCTGTGACTAATGAGCCCCTTTTCCGTAATTCTCTGAATATTTCCAAAGACGTATACCATGACCTTTCATTCCCTATTATGAGCCATACCATGACTCGTACAACCAACACTTGAAAACCCATAGGGTAGCTACGACTCTTGACCACGGGTTGTACCCACATACTATGACTTGTAGTGGGGACTCGTGTTCTGGGAAACCAAAATCTCTACTCTGAACCACGGGTCTTCCTATGATCCATACTACCAACCTACGACTCGTAGGTTGAGTCATACTGAAGTAATTTTCCCAACTTTTCTGCTGATCACATTTTAAATCTCAAGTCTATCTTAGGGACTTTTGGGGTATTACAATATCTCCCCTTTGGGAACATTCATCCTTGAATATGGGTTAAGCATACTGAAGAACCGGAGAAAAAACTTCAATCCCAAATACTGAACATCTGAAGCTATAAACTAACAGAGTGACTGACTCCAAAAAATACACATGACTGAATTGAATTCATGAATCATACATACATGCTAGAACATGAAAGGAATTGAGAGACATAAATTTGACATGAAACTGAATATGTTCTAAGGATGAAGTTTATATCTTAAGCTGGATCAAAACTGGAAAAGAATAAGTGCGGGTATCTAGCAAACATATCTGCTTGGGCTTCCCACATCGCTCCCTCAACAAGCTGATTCCTCCATAAAAACTTCACCAACGCTACTTCCTTATTCCTCATCTTTTGAATCTGACAATCAAGGATATCAACTAGTACTTCCTCATAGGTAAGGATGTCCTTCACACCAATGTCACCGTAACAACTAGAGATGGATCTCCGATGCATTTCTTCAACAAGGACACATGAAACACCGGATGCACCGAAGCAAACTCTATTGGTAGATCCAACTCATAGGCCACCTAGCCAACACGTCTCACAATCCTGCATGGCCTTACATACCGGGGATTAAGCTTCCCCTTATTTATGAAACTTATAAGTCCCTTCATGGGAGACACCTCCAGCAATACCCAATCATCAATGACAAACTCAAGATCCGTCCTCCTATCACCCGCATAAGATCTATGCCCAGTTTTAGCTATTTTCAGCCTATCTCTAATATGTTGAACTTTCTCTACAACCTCATGAACAAAATATGGCCCTGTTAATGTAGCCTTACCTACCTCAACTCATCCAATAAGTTATCTACACCTCCACCCATAAAGAGTCTCGAACGGGTCCATCTGAATGTTGGAGTGATAACTGTTTTTATAGGCAAACTCGATAAGGGATAAGTGATCATCCCAACTACCCTTGGAATCCATCACACAATTTCTCAATGTATCCTTAAGAGTCTAAATGGTCCGCTTGGCCTGACCAACTATCTGCATGTGAAAAGCTATGCTAAGCTTTACCTGAGTACTATGACCCTTCTAAATCGATCCTCAAAACTGAGGGGTGAACTAAGTACCTGTATCCAATATAATGGAAAAAAGAACTCCATGCAATTGAACTAACTCTCGGATATAAAATCTAGCATAGTCCTTGTGCTGACCTAGTCATCGATTCTACACTCACCAAGATGGAATCATGTAGTTGGTGGGTACGAGATGACCTTGTGATGAAATCTACCTTGATCTCCTCCCACTTCCAAGTAGGAATATAGATACCCTATAACGTACTTTCCGATCCTTGATTCTCAATCTCCCCGGCCTACACTCTTCCCCGACTCCTAATTATACTATAATCTGAATCCAACTGCATACTTCAACCAAGTTCAAGCTTAACTCGACCACACCTCCAACAACCTAGAGTTACCCACCAAGAATATTTCTTCCCCCTTGACATGTAAGTGACACATGTTAGAGCTCTAATCAAGAAGTCACTAGTCACACCATTGTATGGTCTACCCGCACCTCACCTTCTTATTCAAACCTATCACTTGTGATCGTCTCATGGCTCCTTGTAGCTAACACTATTCAAGAATTTCCCTATCTTCCAAGCTTGGCTAATAACTGCGCTTCATGAACTTCTACATACCTACCACCTATGGCATGAATAAGGATTTATCCTGAACGTAAACATTCTAACCATCATTTCCATCAAATGAAACATACATGGGGCTTAAATTAAGGAAATCATGAGCACGAATAATTCGAGAAACCTAAGTTGGGCATATACCTGACATTGCACGATCTTGCAAGTCGTTAAGGCAATTCGTAAGGACCGAGTTCATGGAGCTGAGAAAACTATGAGACATGAGTTTACATACATAACAAATTTCTTGATATGAAGCTGAGTTTTATGAAATTATGGAGTAAGAATGGGATCATTGTCTGGAGCAGTTACTTCTCATTCTGAGAACCTGAATATAAGCATGGGTAGAGCATAGTGTCGACTGAAACATAAGGGAAAGCATCTGAATATGAATGGATTGACCTCCTATAGATAATATTTCTGGAACTTCCTTGCTAGAAAAACTCAAAACATAACTTGGCCCTTTACTTACCATCTCCCCTTTAGTTTAAAGCCATCCTCATAAGGCTTATGGATCCTTTCTTAAGGCTAGGTTGACATCAGTAGCTCTTGACACAACATACGCTCCTAAAGTTATCACTAAAGGCTTCATACTTATCACCATTTCACACCACCCATAGAAGGGATTTCATACAAAAAGGCCAAAAGAAATATTACACCTTATACTGCAGCTCTTGGGCCTAATGCAACAAAGATCAATCATGAAAAGCTCATTTTATACCTGTGATTATTTCTCACGAGTCTCCCCAATCCTAGAAAGATGATAGGGCGTAGAAACAATCCTGACGCTACCCACTACCTGCACCAGCTGATGTGCCCTACGGAGGTGAGCTGGCAGTTAGAGCTACTAAAGAGGTGACTGTAGCTCTACCTTTGTCTCATTTCTCTACTAGGAAATTTCTTAGCTTATGGTTTGGCTTGCAACACTAAAATCAAGCATCTGATCTAGCCATGCAATCTCTTAAGTAATTCCTTCTGCAGCTCTTATGAACTGGATATGTATGCTCTCTTGATAAGCTTCTCTAACCCCTAGATCCTAATGCTCTATGCCTCAGAATACCTCTGGGCCTAGAGAGAATGCTAGCTGTCAATGGTTCCAGACCAATGACCTCTAATGGGGCGGTGGTCGATGTCCACCACTTGCCCTCTACTGGAAAACCTCATGGTTACCTGTCCTAGCACTCTTGTTCCCCTTCTTATTGATGTTTCAAACCCCAGTAGTTGTTGTCCCTTCAGTAGTGTTAGTAGGTGCAATTGCCTGCTTGCTAAAATGAGTAACCATGATGTGCATCACTGTCTTAAAGGAAACCCTGAGCTCTGCATCTGTCACTTACCCACTAAGAGGGGCTACTGGATTTAGGTGCGATTGGCTGATTTTCGTTGGTTTGTAAAGGAGACATGCTTTTGCAAATACATATAGCATGAGTTAGGAGAGTAGAAGAGTTGAGTTTCATAGCACAAGGTAGAATTATGAAAGAAGGAAAGTTTCCTAAAATGTTTTGTAGCCTCTTAGTCATAAGAAAGGTGTGCCTCAAACTCGTGAAAAAGACTCCACTTAACGCAACTCTCAGACACCCTAGGAAACCCTAAAACCTAATGCTCTAATACTAGTTTTGTCAAGACCCGAACATAGGTTTGGATCGAGAATGGAACCTAGAACCACAAATTACTCTAAGTTGACCTATGACATGAACATAGTATCTAAAGAGCACAAATTAACGGAAATTGATAAACTAAAAATGACTAACAGGATGTTTGCACACATAATGATCATAAACAGAGTCAACACTAACAAGCTGAGATTCTACATATTATCTTAAAAGCCTCTAACATAACTAAAGAGCTGATGGGACAACATCCCCAACTAGCTCGATAAAAGTATGTACCTGAAATAACAAAACAACAAACTAATATGAATGTCCTCAAAAGATGAGGACTCACCAACAATGGCTAAATTGGACTGCTACGAAAATAGGACTAATGGCGTGACTGAGTCTAACTGCTCGCACCTGTATCATGAAACGATACATAACATAGTATGCGGTCAGTACTTTGAGTGTACAGAGTATGTAGGGTTAGTAAAAACAGACTAATAAAATACATAAGAGTTCATAAGAGTAGGGTAGTTGAAAACATGAAGTGATAATCATAGCATAAACATGAGGGCTCAAGGTTTTAAAAAATATTCATAATTTAGTCATAATCGTAATCATAAGAGGAACCTTGTAAATCATATCTTGAGCCAAAGCATCATAAACATTGCAATGCATAAATCATAAGGAAAAATTGGAGGACTCTTCATAACTGACAACATCATGAGAGAGCTTACATGATGTCCAACTATCTCCCCAAGTGGGCAGAGCCGTCCTGTTATACCCTGGGAATCCAAGGATCAGACTCGAGAGTCAAAATGGTGAAAAACTAAAATTTTGCACCAGATCATAAAATGATCCGCGAAGTGGATCGGAGGAGTTACCACGAGTCGTGAGGTGACTCATGGTCAAGAAGGGTTTGGCAAGGTGTTTGGTGAGGCCACGAGCATGACCACGAGTCATGTTCACACCTCACGACTCATGAGGTCATCCGTGGCATGGATTGAGAGGTTGGCTAAGGTTTTGGGTCAATGGGGGTCACAGGTGGTGACCACAATTCGTGGGAAGCCCCCAAAATTCATGGGGTCCCTCGTGGGGTCCCCTGAGTGAATTGGGCAGTAGACTCCATGACTCCAGGCCATGATTCATTACCCCTGGTCACGGGTCATCAAGTCCCTTGTGGGGACTAGCAGTTAGCAAATTTCTACAAGTTTTGTAAGGGCTTTTCTGTACTTTCTAATTCCTAGAGGCCTATACTACTTCGTTTAAGACTCTTTTTAGTGGGTTTTAAGAGGGGGAAAACCTATTCTAAGTCATTCATTATATCTATGCAAGCTTGAGAGTATAGAGAGGTGATCAAAGGGTGATTCAAGGCTCCTCTCTTCAAATCTTTCCAATTCCTTCTTGGGCATTCAAATGAGATTAAGAATTAGTTGTTTTCAGGTATTTAAGGCTATCAATGGGTGTTTCCTTTCACATCCATGTCAATTCTCTATGATTTCATGAAAATTCTATCAAAAATTTATGGGGTTTTGAAGTAGATTTATAAAAAGCTAATGATTGTTAATGGGCTTTGTGATATTTGAATATTATCATATTCAAAGGGTTTTTGATCGAATTTTATGATTTCAATTATTTTATGATGTTATCGATTTCGATTTCTTTTGAATTTAGACTAATTATGCATGACCCATGATGAATCAATTTATGATCTACTTTTCAAATAATGATAATTACATGACCAACATGAATTATGATTTAAATTACGGAATTTATCAATAACCCATCTTGATTTTATGAATTTCAAGCTATATGCATGATCTACAAGTATGTATGAACTTTGTGATTCAGGAATTATGTTTTGGCTGTCTTACGGGGCCCTATGTCATGGACAGTTCACGTATATACAAGTATGTTTATGATTATCACGATTTAACTAGCCCATGAATTCATGTATGTTATACTATGAGCACGATATATGTTTTGGGAGTAGTATCGAACACCGAGTGGGTTCGGGGCTCAGGTTAAGCCCTGGATCTCATAAACTACGTGCCACCTTAGGTATGTTGGGACCCCTTTCATGACCATCCCCGGCCCAAATATCCCTTTTCATGGTGATATCATTCCCTTCATGGTTATACCCTTGGATCGGTACGAACGACCTCCTGACTAGGTTTACAAGTTAGACTTCATGTGTGCTCATATAGGGTATGTCAGTTAAGAGAATCTCCCACTTTTCCTCATGATTTATGAATTTATATGATTATGTATTTTGGCTCAAGTCTTGTTAAGTTAAGCTTTCCCCCTATGATTATGATTATATTGTATTACGAATATGTTGAAAACCTTGAGCCTTATGTTATGTTATGATGTTTACTATATGAGCATGATGCCCTACTCTTATGATCATTCATGAGCTTTAAATATTTTAAATATCCGTTTTACTTACCTTGCATACTCAGTACATTCCACGTACTGACCGCATACTTTCTATGCTGTATCATTTCATGATACAGGACCCAACTTTTAGGCTCACTCTCATCCTTAGATCATCTCAGATTTTGCTTTCAACATATTGCTGAGTCCTCATGTTTCGAGGGCTATTTGATAGACTTATTTCTACTTTATGTTTCAGTACATGGTCGTGTTAGTTGGGGGTGTTGTTCCATCAACACATCATTGTAGTAGAGGTTTTCAGACAAAGTATAGAATTCAGCTTGTGTACGTTTAGGTGATTCTGCCGGTTTGATATGTCATGATTTGACATGTTTCCGATATGCTTTATGTTAATTATTTTGCTCATGTGAATGAATTAGATGCATGCTCATGCCATGGGTTGACTTGGGTTCTTTCGTGGCTCCTTGTCCCGTGTCTACGATCTAGGTGTATGTTCGGGTCATGACAAACATGGTATCAGAGACATAGGTTCGAAGTGTCCTTGGGTATCTTAAAGCCGTGTTAATTAGAGTCTTTCTTATGGGGGTGAAGTGCGCCATACTTATGATGAAGAGGCTACGAGACTTTTAGGAAATGTTCCCTTCTTTCATGATCTATGTTGTGCGATAAAAGTCCTTTACCCTTCTAATTTGTGCTATTCGCATTTGCAGAATCATGCCTCCACGCAGAGTGAAATCCAAAGGAAATGGTAAGCGAAATGATCATGAGGGTGCCAATGGTGATGGGCATCAGCCAGCCCCACCCGTTCACGAGAAGCACGCACCAGAGCCAACTGCCCACGCTGAGTTTAGGGCAGCGATTTAGATGCTGGCACAGGTCATATCTACCCAGGTTCATAATCAGAAGGTGGTGCATTACCCTCAGAATAGGAATGCGGCAACTGCTAGGGTGAGGGATTTCTTAAGGATGGGCTCTCTTGAGTTCACGGGTTCGAAGGTGGGCGAGGATCCACATGATTTCGTCGAGGAGATTCTAAAGATCACCCAGGTTATGGGGGTGAACAATGGGGAGTGTGTTGACTTGACCTTCTATCAGCTTAAGGGGGTGCCTCACATATGGTTCAAGCAGCGGAGAGAGGCCAGGGTAGTGGGTGCAGGCCTGATAGGTTTAGAAGAGTTCCATACAATATTTTTGGATTAGTTTTTTCCTCAGGA
Organism: Datura wrightii; assembly: GCA_035772735.1. Lineage (NCBI taxonomy): Eukaryota > Viridiplantae > Streptophyta > Magnoliopsida > Solanales > Solanaceae > Datura > Datura wrightii. Next base: position 16,557,663 of record JASDFA010000003.1, read on the forward strand.
GATGAGGGAGCTCAAGGCGGCTGAGTTTGTTAATTTGAAATATGGTAATATGTCTGTTCAGGAGAACACATTGGAGTTCCCCCTATTATCCAAGTATGCTCCAGAGTTGGTGGCGGACCAACGGGCTCGAGTGAGTCATTTCGTGCATGGGGTGGTGGATTATTTGGACAATGATTGTAGGATCTCCATGCTACATCGGGATATCAACTTTCCCTAATTGTGTTGCATAGTCAGCAGATGGAGTCGGTCCGCGGGAGGCAGAGGGAGTCCAAGAGGGCCAGGACCGATAGCTACGGGGCTTCTCAGCTCAGGACAGGGGGTGGACAGCATCAGCAGTCCCAGCACAGGTCTATCACTCTGGCTGCATCATTAGCCAGCATGCCATCTAGATTCAAAGGAGATCAGAGGAGTAGAGCTTCAGAGTCAAGAGGCTATAGTAGCATGCAGACGGAGCGCTCTTTCCCAATTTGTGTGGGTACTACAAGATTCACCCCGGAAGGTGCCTAGTTGGCTTGGATGCTTTTTTTGGGTGTGGCAATCCTAGACACATACTAAGAGATTGTCCTTCAACTAGATTAGGGGTCGATGGAGCTCGTATGCCAAACGCGAGTTCAGCCGCTCCAACAGCACGTCCCCCTCAGCATGGTGCCTCGACTAGGGTAGCAGGCGGTCAGTGCCAAAATAGGTTTTATGCTTTAGTATCCTGCTAGGAGCAGGAGGCTTCACCAGATATGGTCACTTGTATGTTGCAAGTTTTCCATATTGATGCTTATACCTTGTTAGATCCAGGGGCTACCTTGTCGTTTGTGACCCCTTATATTGCTAGTAGTTTTAGGGTTAGCCCTGAAATCCTGTTAGAACTATTCTCAGTCTCTACTCCGATCAGTGATTCAGTTGTAGCTAAGCAGGTGTATAGAGGTTGACCCATTACAGTATTACATAAGGTCACCTCCACAGACTTAGTGGTGTTAGCTATGACTGACTTTGATTTCATTCTGGGCATGGATTGTTTGTTTGCATGTTATGCTTTGGTTAATTGTAGGATTGGTGCTGTGGAATTTCGATTTTCAGGTGAGTTAGTTTTGGAGTGGAAGGGTAATTCAGCTATACCAGCCGGTCGGTTTATCTCATATATTAAAGCCAGGAAAATGATTTCTAAGGGCTGCATGTATCACCTAGTTAGGGTTAAGGATGTTGAGTCCGAGACCCCGATTACCCAGTTAGTTTCGGTGGTGTGTGAGTGTCAGAGGTTTTTCTCGATGATTGTCCAGGTGTTCCTCCAGACAGGGAAATTGATTTCGGCATTGATCTCTTACCGGGATACGCAACCTATCTCTATTCCTCCCTAAAGGATGGCTCCAACCGAGCTAAAGGAGTTGAAGGATCAGTTGAAGGACCTATTAGATAAGGGCTTTATCAGACCGAGCAAGTCTCAATGGGGAACACCAGTGTTATTTGTCCGAAAGAAGGATGGTTCACTTCGGATGTGCATTAACTATCGGTAGTTGAACAAGGTCATCGTTAAGAACAGGTATCCATAACCCAGGATCGATGATTTGTTTGACCAGCTTCAAGGTGCCAAGTGTTTCTCCAAGATTGATCTCAGGTCCGGGTATCACCGCTTAGGGTTCAGGAGAGTGACATCCTGAAAACCACTTTCAGGACTCGGTATAGTCACTACGAATTTGTTGTTATGTATTTTGGAGTAACCAATGCCCCTGTAGCTTTCATGGACTTGATGAACAGGGTATTCAAGAAATATCTAGACATGTTCATGATCGTGTTCATCGATGATATCCTTATATACTTTCGGAGCGAGGAGGAGCATACCGCTCATTGAGAGTAGTGTTTTAGACCCTCAAGGATCGTCAATTGTATGCAAAGTTCAGCAAATATGAATTTTGGTTGGACTCTGTGGCATTTTTAGGTCATGTGGTCGAGTGAGGGTATAAATGTAGATTCTTAGAAAATTGAAGCGGTGAAAAATTGGCCCAGACTAGTGAATACTTTATAAATTCAAAGTTTCTTGGGCCTAGCAGGCTACTACCGGAGATTTGTAGAGGGTTTTTCATCAATTGCGGCACCTTTGACCAAGTTGAATCAAAAGAAGGTAAAGTTCCAATGGTCGGAGGCTTGTGAGAAGAGCTTCCAAGAGTTGAAGACTCGACTCACTTCAGCACCAGTGTTGACCCTACCCGAGGTTATCGATGGCTTTGAGGTGTATTGTGATGCTTCGAGAATCGGACTCGAGTGCGTATTGATACAGCATAGAAAAGTGATAGCATGTGCCTCAAGACAGTTGAAAGTCCATGAGAAGAATTACCCGACCCACGACCTAGAGTTAGCAGCGGTGGTATTTGCATTGAAGATATGGTGACATTATTTGTATGGGGTCCACATGGATGTATTCCTGAATCACAAGAGCTTGCAATATGTGTTCATGCAGAAGAATCTCAATCTTCGGCAAAGAAGGTGGTTGGAGCTACTAAAGGACTACGACATAAGTGTCCTTTACCACCCGGGTAAGGCTAATGTGGTAGTGCACACACTTAGTAGGCTCTCTATGGAGAGTGTGTTGCACGTGGATGAGGGAAAGAAGGAGTTGGTGAAAGATGTCCATCGACTTGCAGGGTTGGGAGTTAGACTGGTTGACTTGACTTGTGGCGATGTTGTTGTGCGAAATTAATCAGAATTGTCCTTGGTGGAAGATGTGAAAGCTAGACAAGATGAGGATCAGATGTTGGTGAAACTGAAGGAATCCATTCAGAGTCAGAAAGTGGAGGTTTTCTCCTGACGTGGAGATGGGGTGCTGCGGTACCAGGGCCGTTTATTGTTCCAGATGTCGATGATTTGAGGAGTTGACTATTGCACGAGGCTCATGGATCGAGGTACTCTATTCATCTAGGTACTACCAAGATGTATCATGACTTGCAGGAAATATACTGGTGGAATGGCATGAAGAAGGATATTGCAGAATTCGAAGCCAAGTGCCCGAACTGTCAGCAAGTGAAGGTCGAGCATCAGAGGCCTAGAGGCGTACTTCAAGGTATTATCATTCCCACTTGGAAATGGGAAGAGATTAATATGGATTTCATTATAGACATACCTTTTACTCGCTGACACTATGGTTCTATTTGGGTGGTGGTACATAGGTTGACCAAGGCTGCACACTTTCTACCGGTCAAAATCACAGATTCAGCGGATGATTATGCCAATTTATTTATTTTGGCTCAATTCATGTTAAGTTAAGCTTTCCCCCTATGATTATGATTATGTTGTATTATGAATATTTAGAAAACCTTGATCCTTATGTTATGTTACGATGTTTATGATAAGAGCATGATGCCCTACTATTATGATCATTCATGAGTTTTAAATATTTTAAATGTCTATTTTACTTATATTGCATACTCGGTAGATTCCACATACTACTGCATAGTTTCTATGTTGTATCGTTTCATGATACAGGACCCAGCTCTCAGGCTCACCCCCATCCTCAAATTGTCTCAGAGTTTTCTTTCAGCATATTGATAAGTCCTCATGTTCCGAGGGCTATTTGATAGAAATGTTGCTACTTATGTTTTAGTACATGTTCGTGTTAGTTGGGGGTGTTGTCCCATCAACCCAACTTGTAGTAGAGGTTTTCAGACAAAGTATAAAATTCATCTTGTGTTTGTTTAAGTGATTCTGCCGGTTTGATATGTCATGATTCGACATGTTTCTGATATGCTTTACGTTGAGTCTTCCGCTAATGTGAATGAATTAGATGCATGCTCATGCCATAGGTCGACTTGAGGTCTCTCGGGGCTCCTTGTCCCGTGTCTACGATACGGGTATATGTTTGTGTCGTGACACGTCCCAAGCTTGCAAAGGCAAGGGATGTACGTGGTGTGATATCACTTATCGGATCCAACTAGAGTCCATGAATATAAACCTATATTGGCACGTAGTTTCTGAGACTTTGGGTTGGCTTAAAGCCCAAGCCTACCCGGTGCTAGACACTACTCCAAAAAACATACACATGAGGCTCATATAATTATCGGGAAATCATATATGAAATTCATGGCTAGTTAAATCATAATATACTTGATCATACTTGAAATACATGAATAGCCACGAAATAAGGTCCCATGAGTTGCCCAAAATCATAAACTCATAAATCGTAAAGAACATTCATGCTTGAGAAAGCCACAATAATTGAAATTAATAAATTCATGAAGAGTACTTGTAGGAAATCATATCATAAATCATAAACCATAAATTAGAACTTAGGAGAATCAATATCATAATAGAATCATAAACTTCACATTTCATGAAACTTGCATAACAGTGCATAATTTTCTAAAATTTGAAATCATAAATTAATAATCAAAATAGGTATAAAATCAGCCCATAGGTCTTAAAATATGGTTTGAAATATGAAGGAAATTGACTCATAAATAAATCATAGACAATTTCATTAAATTGGGATAAAAATCTATAGGATCATACATTTGAATTAACACTAGAATTCATGAACTTGAGGAGACTCAAAAGGCTTCTAATTCCTATACCGAATCACCAAAAATCATTTTGTAAAATGGGATCTACGGTCGCTTGAATTTGAACCTTGTAAGAACTGATATGAAAACCCAATCAGTAAGAAGGCTCTCAACTAAGCTTTGTGATTGTCACGACCCAAACATACATCCGGATTGCATACACGGGACAAGGAGCCCGAGAGACCCCAAGTCGACCCATGGAATGAGAATACATCTAACTCAATCATAAAGGTAGAAGACTAAACATAAAGCATATCGGAAATATGGCATAACATAACATATCAAAACATCCCAAGCACTAAAATATACAAGCTGAGTACTGAAAATTTGTCTGAAAGCCTCTAATACGTATGATGATTTGAAGGGACAACTCCCCAACTAACCCAACAATTTTGAAACTGAATGAAAAGCATAAAGTCTGAACGTATGGCCCTCAGAACATGAGGACTCACCAAATACGCTGATAACAACCTATGAAGAACTACTATGGAGGGTGAGCCTGAGAGCTGAGGCCTGTATTATGAAACGATACAGCATAGAAAGTATGCGGTTAGTACGTGGAATATACTGAGTATGCAAGGTATGTAAAACGGACATTTTAAAAAATATATATCTAAACTCAAAACTAAACATAAGAGTAGGATGTCAAGCGCGTATCGTAAACCATCATAACAGTCATAAGTGTCACGAACCACCTTGGGAGGCATGACTGGCACCTGGTGCCCTACTAGGACCTGAACTGCTGAGCTGACTGAGCCTAAGCACCTCTGGTGCAGGGATGACTCTAACTCTAGAATCAAGAAAAGAACGGGCTATATAGCGGCTGTAAATACAACCCCGACCGACAAGGCCTATAGCCATCTGTGAAAGTAAACAGCTAACTAGAGACAAACAAACATAGGGAGTCCTATGCGGGCCGACAAGTCTACCATGATATCTAGTTATAACTGGAAAGTAAAATCATATGCTAAACATATCTATGACCGACAAGGCCACTAATCAATAGCTAAACAGGGCCCCACACGGCCAACACACATAATCTAAAGCACATATGAGCCCCACACAGCCGATATTATCTAACCACAGGGAAGTGACATAATCTGCAAGCCTCTAGGAGTAATAAGAAAGTTGGGATAGGGCCCTGACTTACCCATATGTACAAACAAAAGGAATAAACCTCTATCACACAAGCCCCGGAAGAAGGGAGCTGACGGTTCTGTACGGCTGACTGTAACTATGAGGGACCTGCTCCTCGTCTATATGTGCCTGCAGGCAAGTAATGCATCTCCCCAAAAGAGGGCGTCAGTACAATATGTACTGAATATGTAAGGCAATAGATAAGATGAATAGGACTAGAAGTAAATAAAAAGAAGAGCCGAAAGATTAACCTGTATGCCTGATGATTCGAAATCTGCATCTAACTGACACTACATGTACATAAGCTAAGACTGCATACTTACACATTTATACACTACAGCTAGCAGACAAGAATTCATACAAGAACCCCACCAAGCCTCCATAAGCTGGGAGGTGCAATCAGCACAGAATAACTCATTTAGTCCCCTATAAGTCTTGGCTAACACATCTCAATCGATATACCCCTTCTCAGGTGTCTACAACTCTACTGGTACTGTAGCCAACCTACTGGTCCCCTGGGTCTACAACTGGGCCCGCTTGGACCCTGAACCATAGCTGTGTCTTAGTATGGAGGACTCCTGATATCTACACCCCGGGCGTAAACGATCGACGGGGGTTTGTATAAGGCCAACCATGACATATGAGGATATGGATCCCCATCTTTATTCCTTGTGGACGGCATGCCGCTCTGTAGAGCGATGTATCCTCGCCCCTGGCGGCCTAGTGACATAACTATTAACCTGGGGCAGTCATGGAAGGCTTCTAACTGAGGGCAACCCCAACCCAGGTGCTCTACTGACACATCAATCTATTTGACTAAAGGGAGCGTATTTGGCCTTCTAGGCCTCATGCTAATGCTACTCGCTTCTGGGATAATCTGTATGGTTGTCTGCAGGCACGCCATGTTCTCGTATTTGATCAGAGGATCCTGATAGTGACCATGATCTCTAATAGTATGGGATGAATAGAGCAAGGTTTGAAGTGGCCTAACAATACTCTGAATGTCCTACTCGGACATCTATAACTCATGAATAACAGTGGGGTTGTGGATAGCTAACTACTTTATTCTTCTAATTAAACAACTATAGGGCTGGGCTTGGTTGAACTTGCTTCTACGCGATCAGCACCCTGGTCCTTCATAGGGAGCTAACCGATCTCCTTAACTTGTGGTTAACACTGTACTAGCAGAGTACTACTGATTCCTTAATCCTTGTCTGAATCAACTCGGATCTATATTACTGTTCTGGGCAATTCTCAATCTTATAGGCAATTCTATATAGACTGGCCCTCTCCTAGCATTCTGTACCTGAATACCTTACAAGAACCGGCTAGGGTGCTAGCCTGTCACTGACTACTGATGTGGACCCCTCCTTGGGGAACCCACAGGTTTATCTGACTTAGACGACTGGGCTGGCTTGCTGGGCGTCCTACATCATAACTGTTAGGTTAACTATGACTGACAATCACTGATAAGGCTAAAGGGATGGTGGCAAACACTCAATACACTGGAGAACCCTGGTGTCGCTAACTCTAGAATATACCTATTCTGTCTCTATTTCTGGTTCTGGAATATTCCATAACGTCAATGACCTCTAGGGATGCTTTCCTGCCAATACAGGCGCCAACTGGTCGTTAGACCGCCTAACTGCGGCCATACTGTTTAACAAACTGATTAAGGATAATAACTCTTACCAGCTTTTGAAGTCTAGTCTTGGCAACAAACATATAAGTCTATAATCACAATAAACTGAGAACTAAAAGAGTTTCTATAGCGTTCATAACGCGAATCACATTTAACCTACTCCCTTTTAGCAAGGGGTCCTGCAATACGATCTGTATATGTTTTCTAGCAGCTAACCAGATTTACGTAATTATAATCCCTATTCACAGTTACTCGCAACATATCTGATATTTATATATGTATATCAATAGAAGCTAATTACAACATATCGAATTACAATCTAATAGTCGAAACCGTCTGCAGCATTTAAGATCGTTATTTCTATTTGAGAACATATGTCGTAACACTGTATGACAAGGATACTTGCAGAGAGTTAAGCCTTACATACCTCGTTCACCATTTTCTGACTAACTGATGATTATCAGCTCGTATTCAACTACCCTTCTCAACTGTAATCATATTAATGGAATAGGGCCAACGTTTTTACTGAATTCGAAGAAAACAATAACTTTATATATATATATATATAGTAGCTATATTTCAACTTAATGAAAGATGATTGAAAACTAATAATTTCTCAGGAATCTAGAAGTGAGAAATACTTACTTTAGGCACGTGATCGTATTGACACTAGTTTGAAACATTTCCATCAACTTAGGCTCAGCGGGAGGATGATTTTCCGGGCGTATTTTACGAAAATAACTCCGTAACGATGCTCCCTACAACTTTATACTTCAACACTCAGAGTTAATTTGGTTTTGGACGGCGTTTAGCGGCATAATCGGATGATATTTAAATGTTTTCCTCAGTTTCCCTCTGTTCTGGATGAAGTTATATGAAAAATAATCTAACTTCTAAGTGTGAGGCCATTATATACTAGAGGCAGTAGACAAGGCAATGTGGCACTCTGCCCATCGCGCTGATTCTACTCCAAGCCACGTTGGCTAATGCAGAGGAGCTGCTCCGTGCCACTTTGCCCCTCTGGGCAACTTGGTTTGGTCTCCTCCCGCGAAATCCCGACTTCGCACCCATTCAGCCGTTCCCAGGGCCCTTTCCTCGTACGTATGGCACTCTAAAAATCTCAATCAACATACAAATAACCGACTAAACGTTAGAAACTTATGGGGTGTCACATCCTCCCCATTAAGAACATTCGTCCTCGAATGTTAACTTCTACTTACAAGAACCTTAACCTTTCAATTACTTATTCTAGAAAAGTTATGGCAGAGTCTCCCCTGTAATATGGACTATCAAAAAATCCTTAAACGCAGAAAAGTCCAATACAGGTACTCCACACAATACTATGGCATTCATTTCACAATAGACTGAAGCCAACTACTCCACATATACATGTATATAATGCAACTTATAAAACAACAACAACAATATACCTCTAGCTGCACAATCTGACTAAGTCTAAAATAACTGAGGATATCTGGTTTTCATATCGTCTTTTGCTTCCCAGGTAACCTTCTCTCGGTTCTTATTTCGCCATAATAATTTAACGGAAGCAACATCTTTAGTTCTTAGTCTGCGGATCTGTCGATCTAGCATGGCTACTGAAACTTCTTCATAAGCTAACTCCTCCGTGATATGGACGTCTTTGACTAGGACAATCGGTGAGGGATCTCCTATGCACTTCCTCAGCATTGATACATGAAAATCTGGATGAACAGATACTAATTCTAGAGGTAGTTGTGCTTAAGTTAACATGTGTCACCGTCTATTCCAACATCCCTTCCAAAAAATTTAGTCGTAGATTGTGCCCCTCTGTCGGAGTTTATCAAACTCTGGGGCTCCATGCAGTCCATCTACTTCTGGGGTATTTAACCTGACATAAGTCTTAATGGCGACATAATTTCATCTGGCAAGGCATGAATTTACCTCATTGGTCTTATTATACTAACTCAAATAAGGTCAGACTACACCTGGTGTGAGGTAACCCTATGAATGTATTCATATTAATTACCTCCACTCCCTTGCAAACATGACCATCTTTTATATTCGATAACTCAGTTCCTGCTATTTCACCTTTTCTGGCTTGTCACAGGGGCTCTGCTTCTATGATTTAATGATATCTCCTGTCCTCTCGTACCATCTCATTGCATTTTCGTTAAGCTCTGGGGGCAACGAACACATGTACCTTAGCTATGGTCTGCTATTTGAAGTTCCGCCACCCTTAGAATGTGAGGTCAACATCCGGACCTTGTGACCTTGCTTGTTGTTATATTAAAGGCTCGTAACTGTCCGCTGGGCCTTGTTTCCAGGCTGCACTAGATTAAAGTCTCCATGTCGGCACTCTCTTACCTTCCCCTTAGGCGGGCGTATCGCAATATTTTTGGATACAACCTCACTGTGTCTTAACTATTAGCCCAAGGCTTAGTCCTCAATATACAATGTTCTATCAACCTGGAGGTGGTTCTAATTTCCCCCAATGTCTAGTATTTGTGCTTTTCCCCTTACCTTCCTTAGACTGAGCTGTGGGGTTCACGGTACCTACCTTACATTGTCAATAATGTTACCGGCTAGGTTTCGGCCTATACTTCTTCTAGTTTGCAGTCGGACCCATTTTATTCATATGACCTCCCTGTCTTTCGATATCACAAACTAAGATCATAACCATTATCTTTGCAGGCATATCCTGCCGTCATTAGCATGTTATTCAACCTTTTTCTAACTTGAACTTGACGATTACTGGGAGTTTATCACTGATTGATTTCTTTACACACACTTCGAGTAAGCTGGTAGCCTTACCCGCTCTTCTTACTTATTACTGTGAAGGTATGGACAACTTACATAAACATTGGGGCTCCCTACTCTTTCCGAACACTTTACGGAGTCAACAAATCCAACCTTAGCTTACTATTTACTCCGTGTAACATCGCCTCAATTCTTACACCCTTTGCTATACTGGAAACAAAGCTATGAGGTAGGAATAGCCCTTTCTTACCACAATGAAACGGAAATATGGAACTGTACAACATTCAAAAGGATGGAGATGGGAATCCTACATTTCCCTCTCTTTCTCACATCCATCAGGTAATCTAATATTAACTGTCGTCTTGACCGGATCTTGAATATCTAACAGATAAGTCGACTCGTACATATGCTATACTCCTGACTTCCTACACTAAGGTTATAAAAATGAACTGGGGATAGTGCTGGTAGATGTATCACAGTGTGAGGTTCCTTGTACCTCGGAAGAGGATTGGGGAGATCAAGGACGTCCGCTCCCGTCCTTAGGCTGACTATCTCCCAAATGTGGCATCTTAATGATACCTCCTCCTGCTTCTGTAGTTATCTTGCATCTGGCTGGTGTCTCTCTTATATTAAACATTACCCTAGACAGACATAACAAGGAAAACTTGGGGACTTAACTTATACAATTTTGCTCTATAGCACGATCTGAGAAGAAGAAAGAGTAACCATCCTATCATGCCTTGCAGCCTCCTGCTTGTAGTATGTGGTGCACAACACATCCATAGACAAGACTCTACTTAGCATGACTTGTAGACTCCCTGGGATACGACCTGCTCTGATACCAAGTTTGTCAAGCCCCACCTTAGGAGGCATGATTGGCACCTGGTGCCCTACTTGGACTTGAACTGCTGAGCTGACTGAGCCTAAGCACCTCTAGTGCATGGCTGACTCTAACTCTAGAATCAAGAAAACAATGGGCTATATAGCGGCTGTAAATACATCCCCGACCGACAAGGCCTATATCCACCTGTGAAAGTAAACAGCTAACCAGAGACAAACAAACATAGGGAGTCGTATGCGGGCCGACAAGGCCACCATGATATCTAATTATAACTTGAAAGTAAAATCAGATGCCAAATTGATCTATGAACGACAAGTCCACCAATCAACAGCTAAACAGGGCCCCATACGGCCAACACACATAATCTAAAACACATATGGACCCCACACGATAGATATTATCTAACCACAGGGAAGTAACACAATCTGCAAGCCTGTAGGAGTAATAAGATTGTCGGGACAGGGCCCTGACCTACCCATATATACAAACAAAAGGAATAAACCTCTATCACACAAGCCTTGGAAGAAGGGAGCTGAGGGTTCTGTACGGCTGATTGGAACTACGAGGGACCTGCTCCTCATCTATCTGTACCTGCAGGAAAGTAATGCAGTGCCCCAGAAGAGGGCGTCAGTACAATATGTACCGAATATGTAAGGCAATAGATAAGCTGAATAGGACTAGAAGTAAATAAAAAGAAGAGAAAAAAGATTAACATGTACGCCTGCTAATTCGTAATCTGCATCTAACTGACACTACATGTACATAAGCTATGACTGCATCTTACACATTTATACACTACAACTAGCAAACAAGAATTCATACAAGAACCCCACCTGGCCCCCATAAACCGAGAGGTGCAATCAATAGGAAATAACTCGTTTAGGCCCCCATAAGTCCTGGCGAGCACATCTCAATCTATATACCCCTACTTAGGTGTCTACAACTCTACTGGTACTGTAGCCAACCTACCAGTCCCCTAGGTCTACAACTGGGCCTGCTTGGCCCCTGAACTGTAGCGGTGTCTGAGTTTGGAGGACTACTGGTATCTACACCCCGGGCGTAAACGCTCGACGAGGGTGTGTATATGGCAAACCATGGCATATGAGGATCTGGATCCCTATCTTCATCCCTTACGGATGGCATGCCACTCCATAGAGCGACGTATCCTCGCACCTGACGGGCGAGCGACACAGCTATTAAACCTACGGCGGTCATGGAAGGCTTCTAATTGAGGGCAACCCCAAACTAGGTGCTATACTGAAACATCAATCTATTTGTGTGAAGGGAGCGTATCTGGCCTTTTGGGCCTCATGCTAATGCTACTCGCTTCTGGGATAATCTGTATGGCTTTCTGCAGGCATGCCATATGCCCGTATTTGATCAGAGGATCCTGATAGTGATCATGATCTCTAATAGACTGGGATGAATAGAGCGAGGTCTGAAGGGACCTAACAATACTCTGAATGTCCTACTCGGACATCTATAACTCATGAATAACTATGGGCTTGCAGAGACCTAACTACTTTATTCTTCTAATTAAACAACTATAGGGCTGGGGTCAGTCGAACTTGCTTCTACGTGATCGGCACCCTGGGTCCTTCATAGGGAGCTTACCGATCTCCTTAAGTTGTGGTTAACATTGTACTAGAAGAGTACTACTGGCTCCTTAAGCCTTGTCTGAATCCACTCGGATCTATATTACTGTTCTGGGCAATTCTCAGTCTTATAGGCAATTCTATATAGATTGGCCCTCTTCTGGTACTCTGTACCTGAATATCTTACAAGAACCGGCTAGGGTGCTGGCCCGTCACTGACTACTGATGTGGACCCCTCTTTGGGGTACCCACGGGTTTATCTGACTCAGACGACTGGGCTGGCTTGCTGATCATCCTACATGATAACTGTTAGGTCGATTAAGGCTAACAATCACTAATAAGGCTAAAGGGATGGCAGCGAGCACTTAATACACTGGAGAACCCTGGTGTCGCTAACTCTAGAATATACCTATTCTGTCTCTATTTTTGGTTTTGGATGTGCGATAACATCAATGACCTCTAGGGATGCTTTCCTGCCAATACAGGCGCCAACTGGTCGTTAGATTGCCTAACTGTGCCCATACTATTTAACCAGCTAATTCAGGACAATAACTCTTATGAGCTTCTGAACTATAGGCCTGGAAACCAACATATATGTCTACCATCACAATAAACTGAGAACTATAATAGTTTCTATAACGTTCATAATGCAAATCACATTTAACCTGCTCTCTTTTAGCGAGGGGTCTTGCAGTACGATCTGTATATGTTTTCTAGCAGCTAACCAGAATTTATGTAACTGTAATCCCTATTAGCAGTTACTCGCAACATATCTGATACTTATATATGTATATCAATAACATCTAATTACAACATATTGAATTACAGTCTAATAGTAGCAACCATCTGCAGCGTCTGAGATCGTTTTTTCTATTTGAGAACATAAGTCGTAACACTGTACGACAAGAATACTTGCCGAGAGTTAAGCCTTACATACCTCGTTCACTGTTTTCTGACTAACTGATGAGTATCAGCTCGTATTCAACTGCCCTTCTCAACTGTAATCATATTAATGGAAGAATAGGGCCAACTTCATTATTGAATTCGAAGAAAACGATAACTTTATATATATATATAGTAACTATATTTCAACCTATCGAAAGATGATTGAAAACTCATAATTTTTCGGGAATATAGAAGGGAGAAATACTTACTTTAGGCACGTGATCATATTGATACTAGTTTGAAACAATTCCATCAACTTAGGCTTGGCGGGACGACGATTTGCCTGGTGTATTTTATGAAAATAACTCCACAGCAATGCTCCTTGCAGCTTTATACTTCAATACCTATAGTTAATTTTTATTTGGATGGCGTTTAGCAGCGTAATCGGATGATTATTAAATGTTTTCCTCGGTTTCCCTCTGTTCTGGCCTAAGTTATATGAAAAATAATATAACATCTAAGTGTGAGGCCTTTATATACTTGAGGCAACATACAAGGCCACGTGGCACTCTGCCCATCGTGCTGATTCCGCTCGGTGCCACGTTGGCTAATGCGGAGGAGTTGCTCCGTGCCACTTTGCCCCTCTGGGCAGCTTGGTTAGGCCTCCTCCCATGAAATCCCGACTTGGCACCCATTCGGCCTTTCCCGGGCCCTTTACTTGTACGTATGGCACTCTAAAACTCTCAATCAACATACAAATAGGCCGACTAAACGTTAGAAACTTACGAGGTGTAACAATAAGGCCCAAGGTTTTCAAAACATTCGTAATGTAAACATAATCATAATCATAAGGAAAGAGCTTTACTTAACATGACTTGAGCCAAAATACATAATCATAACAAGCATAAATCATGAGGAACTGTGGGATACTCTCTTAACCGACATACCCCATATGAGCACACATGAAGCCCGACTTGTAACCCTAATAGGAAGGGTGTCAAAACATTGCCAAGGCTAGAACCATGAAAGTGTGATATCACCATGAAAAGGGCCATTTGGTCCGGGGACGGTAATGAAAGGGGTCCCAACATATCTACGGTGAAACGTAGTTTATGAGATCCGGGGCTTAACTTGAGCCCCGAACCTACTCAGTGTTCGGTACTACTCCCAAAACCTATATATAGTGCTCATAGTATAACATGCATGGATTCATGGGCTAGTTAAATCATGATAACAATAAACATATTTGTACATACGTGAACTAGCCATGACATAAGGCCCGTGAGTCGGCTAAAACATGATTCATGATTCATAAGATTCATACATACTTGTAGATCATATATATAGCTTGAAATTCATAAAAGCATGATGGATAATAGATTAAATACATAATTTAACTCATAATTCATGCTGGGCTGGTAAATATCAATAACAAAAAAGTAGATCATAAATCGATACATCATGGGTCATGCATAACTAGGCTTGATTACATAAAAATAAAAATCAATGACATTATAAATAATTTAAATAATAAAATTGATCAAAACTCTTAGGATACGATAATATTCTAAATCATAAAACCCATTAACTAATCACTATACTTTTATATAAATCAAGTTTAAAACCCCATGAGTTCTTATTAGAAATTTAGTAAAAATCACAGAAGAGGGGCATGGGTATGAAAGAAATCACCCATTGAGAACCATATGTACCTGGAACAACTGATTCTTAACCTCTCTTGAATGCCCAAGAAGAAATTGAAAGGAATTGGGGAAGAAAACCTTGAATCACCTTTTGATCACCCCTCTAAACTCTTGCATGCATGAATGAAGGCTTAGAATAGATCATCCTCCTAAAAACCTACCTTTCATAAGCTAAAACGATGTAGTTTAGGGTCTCATAGCGTGGAAAAGTCTAAAATGCCGTTAATTAATGTACCTTGAGAACTGGTCAGGTTGAACTAACTGACATAACCAATGGGTCGTTAGAGCTAATGACGACCCGTTATGTCGCTCGCCATCTGTACTGCAGTATCTTACTTCTAGAACTGACCAACGGATGAATAGGATGACTCATCCTTTGAAACAACGAACCGTTACATCGTCTGTTGTTTGCTCTTCACACAACCTCAACCTGCTTACCACGAGCCTTACCATGACTCGTGGTTGCTTCCAACGAGTCGTGGTCTTGATCCGTCATCTACACTGGAATTTCTTGTACCAAAACAACGACCACTAACAACGACTTGCAACCCCAAAATCAGTCATTGGGAAGCCGGTTGTATGCCACCTGTTGAACCCAACCTCTTCCAACGCCTGCTGACAACAACTCGTTGTTCTGACAGAATTTTAGGGCTAACTCCAATACTACTAGCAATATAAGGGGTCACCAAAGACAAAGTAGCTCCTGGATCTGAAAAGGAATAAGCATCAATATGGAAGACTTGAAACATACCAGTGACCACATTTGGTGAAGCCTCCTGCTCCTGGTGAGGTACTAGAGCAAAAAACCTGTTTTGGCATTGACCGCCTAATGAACTAGTAGAGGAACCCGACTGAGGGGGGCATGCTACTGGAGCAGCAAAACTGGATGAAGGGCAATCTCTGACTCTGTGTTCGGGTTTGCCACCTAGGCACCACTAGGGATGATTCTTTCCGCACTTCACATAAACTAGAAAAGTGCGCTCCACCTGCATGCTACCCTGATCCCTCGAGCCTGAAGCCCTGCTCCTCTAATCTCTCTTGAACCTAGATGGCTTGCTGGCCAATGATGGAGCTAGAGTGATAGACCTGTGTTGGGATTGCTGACGCTATCCACCCCCTGACCTAACTTGAGAAACCCCATAGCTGTCGGTTTTAGCCCTCTTGGCCTCCCTCTGCCTCCGGTAGACCGACTCCATCTGCTGTGCATGCAACACAATATGAGAAAAGTCAATATCCTGATGAAGCCTGAAGATCCTACAATCCTTGTCCATGTAATCTGCCACCCCATGCACAAAACGGCTCAGTCGAGCCCTCTGATCCGCCACTAACTCCGGAGCACACTTGGATAATGGGGTAAACTCCAAAGCGTACTCCTGAACAAACATGTTACCCTACTTCAAATTAACAAACTCAACCGCCTTAAGCTCCCTCATTTCTCGAGGGAAGAACCGATCCATAAATGCTGCATGTAACTCCTCCCAATCTATCAGGCCAGCACCCACTGCCCTGGCATCTCTCCACTACTTTAACCATATATGAGCCACCCCCTTTAGCTGATAGGAGGACAAGTCAACACAGTCCCCATTGTTCACCCCCAAAACTTGGGCGATCTTCAGAATCTCCTCAATGAAATCATGTGGATCCTCATCCACCTTCGACCTCGTGAACTCAGGAGGGCTCATCCTTAAGAAATACCTCACCCTAGCTGCTGCCATATTCCCATTTTGAGGGTAATGCGCCACTTTTTGATTCTGAACTTAGGTTGTAATGGCATGCGCTAGCATCTAAACTGCTACCTTAATCAGCATGGGCAGCTGGCTCTGGTGTGTGCTCCTCGTGAATGGGTGGGGCTGGCTGATGCTCACCCTCATGGATACCCTCATCATCATTTCCATTACCATTTCTCCTGGCGTTCACTCGGCGTGGAGGCATGATTCTGCAAACACGAGTGGCACGAATTAGAGGAGAAAAAGACTTTCATCGCACAACATAGATCATGAAAGAAGAGAATATTTCCTAAATGTCTCGTAGCCTTTTCATCATAAGTGTGGCATGCTTCACACCCATGGAAAAGACTCTACTTAACGAGGCTTTCAGACACCCTAGGACACTTCAAACCTCTGGCTCTGACACCAAGTTTTTCATGACCCGAACACACACCCAGATTGTAGACACGGGACAAGGAGCCCCAAGAGACCCCAAGTCGACCCATGGCATGAGTATACATGTAACTCAATCATATAGGAGGAAGACTAAACATAAAGCATATCAGAAACATGGCATAACATAACGTTTGAAAATATCCAAATCACTAAAACATACAAGCTGAGTATTGAACATTTGTCTGAAAGCCTCTAATATGTACGATGGGTTAATGGGATAGCTCCCTAACTAACCCAACAATTCTGAAACTAAAAGAAAAGTATAGAGTCTGAACATATGGCCCTCTGAACATGAGGATTCACCAAATACGCTGATAACAACCTCTGAAGCACTATTGTGGAGGGTGACCCCGAGAGTTGGGACCTGTATGATGAAACGATACAACATAGAAAGTATGCGGTCAGTACGTGGAATGTACTGAGTATGCAAGGTAAGTAAAATGGACATTTAAAAATATATTTATCTAAACTCATAAATGATCACAAGAGTAGGTTGTAAAACTCATATCGTAAACAATCATAACATGTCATAAGGCCCAAGGTTTTCAAAATATTCGTAATGTAAACATAATCTTAATCATAAGGAAAGAGCCTTACTTAACATGACTTTAGACAAAATACAAAATCATAACATGCATAAATCATGAGGAACAGTGGGAGATTCTCTTAACTGACATATCCCATATGAGCACACATGAAGCTCGACTTGTAACCCTAGTCGGAAGGGTGTCCATACCTTGCCAAGGGTAGAACCATGAAAGTGTGGTATCACCATGAAAAGGGCCATTTGGGTCAGGTACGGTCATGAAAAGGGTCCCAACATACCTACGACGAAGCATAGTTTATGACATCCGGGGCTTTACCTGAGCCCCGAACCTACTCGGTGTTCGGTACTACTCCCAAAACATATATATAGTACTCATAGTATAACATGCATGGATTCATGGGCTAGTTAAATCATGATAATCATAAACATAATTGTACATACGTGAACTAGCCACGACATAAGACCCATGAGTTAGCCAAAACATGATTCATGATTCATAAGGTTCATACATATTTGTAGATCATGCTTATAGCTTGAAATTCATAAAATCATGTTGGGTAATAGATTAAATACATAATTTAACTCATATTCATGTTGGGCTTGTAAATATCAATAATGGAAAAGTAGATCATAAATCAATACATCATGGGTCATGCATAATTAGGCTTGATTACATAAATATCAAAATTAATGACATTATAAATAATTTAAATAATAAAACTGATCAAAACACTTCAGATACAATAATATTCTAAAATCATAAAACCCATTAACAAATCACTATACTTTTATATAAATAAACTTTAAAACCCCATGAGTTTTTATTAGCAATATAGTAAAAGTCGTAGGGGAGGGGTATGGGCGTGGAAGAAATCACCCATTGAGAACCTTACATACCTGAAACAACTAATTCTTAACCTCCCTTGAATCACCAAGAAGAAATTGAAAGGAAATGGGGATGAAAACCATGAATAACCTTTTGATCACCCCTCTAAACTCTTGCATGCATGAGTGAAGGCTTAGAATAGATAAACCTCCTAAAAACCAACCTTTCATAAGCTAAAACGAAGTAGTTAGGGTTTCATAATATGGAAAAGTTAAAAAAGCCCTTAATGAATCTACCCTGAAAACTGGTTGCGTTGAACTAACAAACAGAACCAATGGGTTGTTAGAGCTAATGATGAACCGTTCTATCGTTCGTCGTTTGCACTGCCGTCGCTTACTTTCGGAACTGACCAACGGACGAACAGGATGAATCGTACTCTGAAACAATGAACCATTACATAGTCTGTTGTTTTCTCTTCACACAACCTTAACCTGCTTACCACGAGCCTCACCATGACTCGTGGTTGCTTCCAACAGTCGTGGTCTTGATCCATCATCTACACTGGAATTTCTTGCACCAAAAAAATGACCGGTAACAACGAATTGTTACAACCCACAATGAGTCATTGGAAAGCCCGTTGCATGCCACCTACTGAACCCAACCTTTTCTAATGCCTGCTGACAATGGCTCATTGTTCCCAACAATGTGTCGTAGTGTCGTCCGTTGTCTCCACCGCCACCTAACCTTCCCTAATAACGATTAAATACAACCACTCATGGTTTGTTACCATGAGTCATTCCATGGCCCTTCCTCTACAATTTTTCCCAATTTCAACAATTTTCAACTTATAACTTCCGGGTATATTCTTAAGCACTTCTGGGGTATTATAGTGATAGAGGTTCCTTATGGCCTTAATTTGTATCAAAGGCGCTTCTCATACTTAGGAATTGGTCTAACACATATTTTCCACAAAATTTATTATGTTCGGGCCTATCCACATACATAGAAGGGTTCCAAACTTATCCTGAAAGTACGAGGCATTATAATATACTAACTCATGACCAAAACGATGATTTGTACCATCATATTACAACTCATACCACGAGTCGTACCACCAACTCTTGTGACTAATGAGCCCCTTTTCCCCAACTCTCAGAATATTTCATGGATGCATACCACGACCCATCATTTCCTGTTACGAACCATAGAATGACTCACACAACCAACACTTGGAAACCCATAGGCAAGCTACGACTCTTGACCATGGGTCATACCCACATATTATGACTCATAGTTTGAACTCAAGGTCTCGGGAACAAAAATCTCCGCTCTGAACCACGGGACTTCCTATGACCCATACTACCAACCTACGACTCATAGGTTGAGTCATACTGAGGCAATTTTGCCAACTTTTCAGGAAAATCCCAGGGGAACCTTTACATGAGGCTTGGTTGAGATTCAAGAAGAAAATGGCCCTATATCCCAACTATGGGCTTCCGGCTGGAGTGCTCCTTCGAAGATTTTATCATTCCTTGAACTCCATTAATAAGCCAGTGGAAAATAACTTGGTGGGTGGATCTCTCATGGACCAAACCTATGGAATAGCTAGATCTTTATTGGATCGAATGACTAAAACAAACCGAGCTCGGCACACGAGGGAATAGCTAGATCTTTATTGGATCGAATGACTAAAACAAACCGAGCTTGGCACACGAGGGAACCTAAAGTACCTCCGAATGATGCGGGTCAAGTTTTTTGATTGCCAAGATGAGAAAGAGGGATGAGGAGCAAGAAAAGGTTTTGGAAAAAATGACCAACCTTCTCTAGTTGATGGCAAAACACGTCACGAGGACGAGGTCTAAGAGCGTTAACGTCGTAGGGACTCAAGGTCCAATGCAGTATGACTGGGAAACATCACCACCTAGGTATGAAGAAGAATGCCAGTTCATGGAAAATCAAATGAGGGGTTCTTGCGCGGGGTACCAAGGTGCCAATGAAGGCTCTTGGAACCCAAGCGAAGAGAATCTAGGTTGGAGAAATTGTGAGAACCAAGGTTGGGTGGATAGAAATGACTGATGGGGTAATCAGGATCAAAATCGTGATGGGGAACATTATCACCAAAGCTCACACCCATATATTCCCCCTCCAAAGGCTAAAAATCCCCAGTTGCAAATGGGTGTAACTGATGTGGTAAGCTCCATGATTGAAGAGATGCTGGCTAGAATACTCAAGAGAGTGGAATCCACCGATAGTGGAGTCAAGAAATTGAAAGTGGAGGTGTCGAACCTCGCCTAATTAGTGAACTCCCACTCGACATTGATTAAGCACTTGGAAGCGCAAAGGAATCATTTATCTTCCAAAATGAATCCTCGAATGAAAGGGACACTTCCTAGTGACATCGTGCCCAACTCGAAGAAGGATGACAATTATGACTAGAAGTGGCATAGTGTTGGATGATGTGGAAGTGAAGCCCAATGATGTTGTTGATCCAAAAACAAGTGGTGATGAAGTAATGAATGAGGTGGAAAAATCATCAAAGATTGTGAATGATAAAGTGGATTAGATGAGGGAGAAGTTGATGTAACTCCCGTGAATGATGCTGTTGAAGAGAAAAATAGCAAAGAGTCTTTACCCGACATGGTCCAAGAGCTTAGGATTCCACCTCCTTATCCTCAGAAGTAAGAAAAGAGGAAGGAGGAAAATCAGTTTCAAAAATTTGTTGACATGTTTAGTAAATTGTCCATTAATATACCTCTAGTGGATGCATTGCTCCAAATGCCGGGTTATGCCAAATTTATGAAAGATTGAATAAAAAGAAGATTGTAGATTCTGGTGTAGGGGAAGTGAAAAACCAATGTAGTAGTACGATGAAAAGCAATCTCTCTCCCAAAAGAGAGGATCTGGGAGCCTTTACTATTCCCTGTACCATTGGGTTGTGCATGTTCAAAAAGGCCTTAAGTGATCTTGGGGCAGGCACAAATCTAACGTCTCTCATTATTTTGAAGAAGTTGGGGTTGGAGAGTCCCAAACCCATCTATATGAGGCTATTGATGGAAGATCAATCCATAAAGAAACTAGTGGGAGTGTTGAGGACCTCTTAGTTCAGGTCGACAAGTTCATCCTTCCAGCTGACTTTGTCATGCTTGATTGTGATATGGATGTTGAAGTACCTTTCATCTTGGGGAGATCATTTCTTGCCATGGGCAGAGCTTTGGTAGAAGTGGAGCTTGGCGAACTGATATTTTGAGTGGGAGGTGAGGAAGTCATCATTAAGATTTGTCAAACCACTGAGCCTTCAGATGAGTGCAAGGTGATAGGTGTTTTAAATGATGAGGCAACACAAGACAAAATTTGTGTTGATGAGGCTGATTCAGGGGATGACTCTCCAGCAAACTGGCAGTTGAGGCAGTATCCATCGTGCCACGACATTAAATAAGGCGCTTCTTAGGAGGCAACCCAACTGTTTTATGTTTTGATGCTTTGATGCTTTTTTGATTTTGTTTTTGTAGGTATTATTGGATGAGAAACAAGGAGAAGGAAAACAAGGCAACCACTATGCTAGACCGAAAAAATGTCGGTGCTCAAGAATGAGTCACCATCATTTCGCAAAAGAGAAGCGGAAGTAGATTAAAAAAAAAAGAGAGACAACGTCTCACTAGCGAAATGCCAAAAGCATTTCACAAAAAGTAGTTTGGCGAAGGTGTGAACCACTATACCTGGAGGAAAGATGAAAATAAAAGGGAAAGTTGTGAATCACAGGAGAATAAAAGATGAATATCTACAAAATACCTGTTGATCAAAGTTAGAAAGGAGTGTACTCGATAGTCAAGAAGTCACCGACGCTTGAACCGGCGAATCATCGGTACTCACCAATGGTCGCAGCTTTAGTGCATATTATGGCTGTGAATGTCCATTTTGGTTAAAAGTATGAGGTGAAGTGTATGTTGGATATAATAGTTGGGGGTTAAGTCTAAGTAATCCGATGTACTAAAAAGGCACAATTTGCCTGATAATCGGGTAACATCGTTCTTAAGGGCAAATTGTCATTTTTATTTTTTTTGTTTTGCTTGAGCGAATAAAATCGTAATGTGAAGTGAGTGAGTGATTCATGAATATGAAGGATTTCTATTTAACTGAGTGGCGTTCATCAGCGAACCACCGGTCAGGCCCAGCAAAACGCCGGTTAAAACACTAGTCTGGATGCAAAGCTTCTAGGCATTACCCAGACCTACACTTCACCTGCACTTTGCAGGTCAAGACTGGCAAAACTCCAGTATCAGTTCAGATGGATAGTTTTTACCCATCCTTCGGTATAGCATCGACGGCTCAGAAACGATTCATGGGTCCCTACTTGCGTTTCACCGATCTCTCACCAGTACCACCAACACTTGATTTTGATCTTTCAAATTATTGGTTAGAAATTTAATTCCTTAGCTTAGGATAGTTGTTGATTTTTCTTTTCTATTATTTAGAATACAAAAATAAATGTTGTTTTGTTGCGGCACTAAAACAACTTTGTAGAAATATGACTTCATCCTGGTAGTCGGATAAGAGAAATGCTCCTTTCACTTCAAAATGCAAGAGCAATGGGAAGGCCAAGTCAAAGTCATCCCCCACAAACACTAGAGAGGCAATCATATTTTGTGTGCCCGACATGAAGGCACACTATGCCATTTTCAAGGGCAAATCAATCACAATGGAGAAAAGATTTGATCTAGCGGGGATGAGAAATGACTTCCCTAACATCATTGCCTAATTCAACTACCATAAATGGCATGTATTTGTGAGGCTCGCCGGAGTACTACACCTACTTGGCGCCTTAGTTTTATTCTTCATAGTCGGCACGAGAAGAGGCTATGAAGCATAAGGAGAATGTTGATGAATTCCCTTGCTCGACTTTAGTCCGGATTAGGGGTATGGACGTTGATATCACCCCATATTCCATTAAATGCATTATTTTGGGCTAATGAGATTGACCTAGGAACTGAGTACACTAAAAGATTGGCCAAAAAAGAAAATTAATTCAACTGGATAACTCCAACCATTGCCAGTGGTCAACCACTATAGGACTCTATGGGTGGAGAGATTTTGAGGCATGACCTCAATTTCGAGGCAAAAGTATGGTTGGAGTTTCTGTGTGGCCCAATCATGCGATCAAAGAATGACCAAAGAGTGAACTTGGAGGCTTCTATCCTCATTTCCTATATCATAAAAGCGGTTCCCATCAACTTTAGGAAAATCGTGGCCAACCAAATGAAAAGAAAAGCTAGGCAGTAGGAAACATCGATGCCATATGTGGTGCTTATCCCTCAACTATGCCGCAATGAAGGGGTGCCACTCTTTCCTGACAAGTCTCCTAGATCCACCATCATCATGATAAATATGGAAAGAAAAAGGGATACGGAGGAACCCAAAGTGAAGAGAAAAAGGCTGTAGGCTTTTAAGGCTCCTGAAGGCTCCATCTCACTTGACATAGAAGAGAACCCCGTTGCTCTCGACTTTAATATGCCTCACCCCAAGACATCAAGTCACGCATCAGGGAAAGAACCATTTTGAGGGCCTTCACCTCCTCCACCTCCTCTTGCCCATGTGGCACACAAAAGTTAGCCAAAATGACAGCTTCTCATGAGAGCCAGCTGCAAAAACTAGCCCAAAATCTCCCAGACCTTATTGCCAAAACAGTGAAGTGGGAGTTGAAGAATGTTTATGAAAGCCTAACCAAACACTGCACCCAGGTGGATGTAGTGAAGGGCGCCATAACATCTCTTTGGGCTGAAATGCTGGAATAGCGGGAACAAACGCCACTAGTAGACTCGAATTTGAGTGTTGTTGACACAATAATAGCTACTCCATCCACAGGCCGGGGCCCTATTGATGATCTGTTTGAGGGCTTGGGTGGGGAGAAGGAGCCACATGTGGGCGACTTTGATGATGAAGAGGCTGATTGTTACACCCTGTAAGTTCCTATAACTTAACCGACTCGTGCGTACATATGTTGAGAGTTTTGGAGTATGACGCATGCGGAAAAGGGCCTAGGGGATGAGTACACGAGCACAGTATCGAACGAGAAGGAGGCCAAAGCAGAGGTAGGGTGCAAGGAGCGCCGCGTCGCACCCCTGCCCTAGCCCCTTGAGCGACGCATTGTCCCCGTATCTTAATGTTGTGGTCGGCGCGCCATGCCTCTCCCTGTCCCTGCCTTAAATTTATATATATACCCCTTTCACGTTGTAATAACTCATTTCAATATTTCCCAAAATCATAAAAGCGAGGTTGAGAAACATTTTCAATTGATTTTCACCGAATTATGCCGTTAAACTAAGTTCAAATGAAAATTCATCTTAGATAACAAGTTCCGAGCCTATGAGGAACATCCCTATGTAGTTAATTTTTGAAATATAGCTCAGATTGTTGGAACCCGACTAAGTAAAAACTGGAGAAATCACTTCTAATTGAGTCCTAAGCGGCTACAAGTGATGGGTAAGAATTTCTACCTTCTAAACTCGCTGGAATTTGTAAGCTTTCGGCTGATTTGGATGATGTTAGATTTCTAGTCAATGTTTCCGAAAGGTATCATTATTAGCTATTCCTATTATTGAATATAGCCTTATTCTTTTAGCGTAAGGACTGCAATTTGGTGGAATTAGTTGTACAGGTTGGAACTGTTTTTGGTGAACAAAAAATTGACATTTGAGGTATGTTAAGGCTTATCTCTTTGGCAAGTTATTCTCATCGTATAGTGATACGACCTTTGCCCTCAAAAGTAGATAATGATCTTATATGTGTTGATTCGCTACTGCTAGTAGATAATGATCATGTAGGTTGCAGTTAGCTGCTATAAGGTGTATTGAGATTATACCATAGTATCCCTCATCGGGAAAGGGTGTGTTTAAGTGTTATCGGGTGCGCCAAACCGAGTTCCCCGTCCACCTAGTTACCATTTTGAGGTATTATAATGATTTACTGTCATACCAAGGCCTTAGAAGTTTATGTTTAGCTATTGGGCTTGACTTGGTAAGTTAGACAGCATAAGGTGTAGCCGGGTGATAGAACTTTTAGTTTGGCGCCTATGTTGTCTGTGAAGCTCTCCCAGAGGTCGTTGGTGTACCTTGATGCCTCTAGGGCCGAAACTAGATAGGATGGTTGTCTCGTCGAGGTTATGGTACCAAGGTTGCCTAATGAACTGAGCTACAGCTTGCCATATGATCGGCTACTTTCAGTGACTATTAGCTTCAACCGACCTAGTGCTTGTCGCATAGGTCGCTTAGGAAAGCCATCCCAGCTGTTGCAAGTTTTATAGACTAGTCGATGTCCTAAAGAGGGAACCTTATTAGTAGTAGATGTAAGGCCAAAATCCCAGACTACTTTCATAGATTCCCAGGTACAGGTTGTTGCGAAGTAGTAGGTCCATATATACCTGCCTATGAGGCTATGAATCACCCAATGGACTAGAACCAGAGTATCACAGTGTTACTTCCAAACTAATAGTTATAGTAAGATGCCTGTGTAGAGTTAGGGATGACTTCTAAGGAGCATGTCCGATCAGTAGCAGCCCTAAAGTTGTTCTAATTGGAGGACCTAAATAGTTGGTCGTCTACGACCTTACTATTCACTTATGAGCTATCATTGCCCTAGCATGACATTTAAAGTATAGCTTAGGCCGCTTCGGACCTTTCCTTATCTTTCTAGGCCTTTAGAGATTATAATCACTACTAGGACCCTTTAGTCATGTGTAGGCATATGGGATGTGCTAGTTGGCAACTATATAGACTATTCTAGTGGTGCGTAGTGGTCGCATTAGGCCTAAAGGAACAGATACGCCTTTGGAGTTCTATATTGAGACTAAAATATAGTACTTCAGTCAAGATTGACCCCATCTTCTATAGCCTTTCGTTGACCGACTTCAAGGTTACTAACTGTGTCGTTGCCTACGGGGCTATTGATCGCTTAGAGGAGATATGTGATGTCACTTTGAGGAGCTATGTGATATCTGAATGGACTATATATAGGCCTATATGACCATATTTATGTCCATCCACGTATGGATCTCTTGTTATGCCATACTAGCATTATTGATCCTCTATCGAACCTTGTGTGCCCAAGGTGCAGTTACAGGACCCCAACGAGCTTAGTTGCAGATCTAGAGCCCGGGTCTGTTGGATATAGTTACCAGTAGAATCATAAGGACCTTGTTAGGGCTATATAGATGAATTGTACTTTCCAGGGCTTATTGGGGCCCCGGAAGGTTATTTTATGTGTTGCTTGCACCTTCAAGGCTTATTGGGGCTAGGTTAGGTTCTTGTTTGTATAATTTCTTGTTAGAAATAACTTATGAATGTAAGTCGTGCAGTTTCAGCTCTTATTCATGTAGTGGTTATGGATAAGAAAGCCTATAGGTTAACTTCTTCCTTGTCGTTGATTATTTTCAGATCATTATTAGCTTCTATTAAGCTTTTATTACTGTCTTACATATTAAGTACATATTTTACTGACGCCAAACTATTGGACACTGCATACTTGCTTGCAGGTTTAGATAGACAGGGTTTAGGAGCTCCTGAACATCTATTTAGAGTCAGTAGATTGGTCAGCTCCTTCAATTCAGAGTTTCTAGGTAGTGGAAGTGTGCTCCTTTTGTTGTACAATTTTGGGTAGGTCGAGGCCCTGCGCCAACCACTATTCCACTATTAGAGGCTTGCAGAGTATAGTCTTCAGTTAGTTGGTTGTCGTTGGCCGTGTGGGCCTATGTATGTTATATTTTGTGTGTTGGCCGTGTGGAGCCTAGTGTAGCTTTAGTTAGCAGCCTTGTCAGCTATAGTATGAATGTGATGCCTTCTTTCCTTCTATTATAACAGATGGCATGGTAGTTTTGTCGACCCGCATAGGATCCCTCTATTGTTATGTTTGTTGGGTAGCTATTTTATTTTATAGGTTGCTATATGGCCTCGTTGGCCCGATGTTATGTTTTCAACCGAGATATAGCAGTTTGTTTTCTTGAATTTGAGTTGCTAGCAGGAAACAGAGGTGCATATGCCTAACAAGGTCAACCCACGTCCCAATGTGGCATTAGTTGCCAGTCATGCCTCCTAAGGTAGGGCGTGACAAACTTGGTATCAAAGTTGCGTCGTATCCTAGGGAATCTGCAAGCCGTGTCTAGTAGAGTCTTGTTTATAAATGTGTTTGGCACCATATTCTATAAGTAGGAGGCTACGAGGCATGATAGTATGGTTACCCCTCCTTCTTCTCAGATCGTGCTATAGAGCCGTATTATATAGGTTTGAGTCCGTAAGCTTTGATTGTTATGTCCGTTTAGAATAATGTTTGGTATGAGACTGACTAAAGCAAGGCGCAAGTCAGATATGGTAGCAGGAGAGGGTACCAGTGAGGTGCCAGAGTTGAGGGACAGCCCAGCTTTAGGGCGAAGGAGAGACCGTCTTTTCAATCTCCCCAGCATCCTCCCAGGGTACCAGGAACTTTATAGGGTAACAAACATGCCAATATTGCTCCTAGTTTTTTTCTACACCCTCGGATTAGGATGTAAGGAATATAGTATATATGATGGCATACTTAGTAAATATTCAGTATTAGATAGGGACCACAACTACTAGGTATCACCTAAAAGGTATAATAGGTTGTGAAATTGTGGGATTTTTACCTCAAGCCTTTAGAGTCTGTTGAGTTTCACATTCCAGCCCTATTATGGTATGATATGGTTAATCTCCGCCTCCTAGCCTTTCTCAATATAGAAGAGAGTGTGAGTATTGAAGCCATGTTTCTAAGAGTAAATCGTAAAGGAGGCTAAACCCGTAGAATCCTGGGGTGTGTTAGAAAAAGTGGTTAGGACCCCTAGTACTTAAATAAGCCACCTAGACCTTCACTATGGAAAAAATTAGGATGAACGGTAAGATTCTAGGAGCAACTGAGTACATGTGAGAGTCCTTATGTCGTAGGCTCCTAGTAATAGTGAAGCTCAAGTCAGAAATGGGTTAATCCAACTGCAGTATGTTGATGGTGGTAGTAAATACCTGGAGAAAAATGGCTATGGCCCCCAGTTTGCCATGTTGAAGAAAAGAGAGATTGTATGATGGGAATCGGCTTGAGTGTGGGTCAGGACGATATAAGTTGGAAGAGTTGGCCACTAAAATCCTTTCCAATATGGTGCATGAGGCACGAACCCTAGATCTCAGCCTATAGAATTAAGGGTTCGACATGAACATCTAGCTCTGGAGGAAAACAGAACCACCTCTAGGCCATAGTAGGCTGACAGATCATGAAACCACTGCTGAATGTCGAGAGATAAGCATCAGGCTGACATTTAAATGATAGTGGGATTAGAACCCAAAATGCCGCTATATCACCTCTAGTTGTGGAGGTGAAGGAATGATGGTACGAAGACCCTAGCCTAGTATAGCCTAGAGACAAGGCCCAATAGAAGGAATCATCGGCGTTTGAGATAGTGGGGGATGGAGTCTTGAGACCCAGGGGTCGACTTTGCATTCCAAATGAGGAAGGGCTTCATTAGTAGATTGTAGCAAAGGTAGAGCATGTCTGTTATTGCCACCACCTAGGTTTGTTGAAAATGCATTAGGTTATAGAAGGGATCTACTAATGGTAGGGGAAGAAGAAAGATATGGTTGAGTTATAGCATAGAGCTCCAATTGCCAACAAGTAAAGGCTGGACATCAGGACCGTGACAGGCTAACTCAGGAGATAGTTGTGCCTACGTGAGAGCCAGAAGTAGGCAATATGAATTTAATTACAAATTTACCTCGTCCCAGGTATAAATTTGACCCTACTTGAGTCAATGTTGGAGCTCTAATGGGATCAACTCATTTCTTGCCAGTCAGAATTATGTTTCAACTGAAGATTATGCTAAGTTGTATACCAGAGAGATAGCTCGGTAGCAATATTGACTAGTGCTACTTATATATGAAATGAACTAAAGATATATTTCACTACTTTAGGGGATTCTAATAGACTAGAAGTCCTTTCAGCCCCTTGTGACTATGAATTGAATGAATAAACGGATGAAATCATGAAATAATTCAACTAACAGTTCGAACCAAGAACAAGATATGGAAGAATTTTAAAGTCGTATGGGTTCACAAGGACTCTGTGTCTAAAAAGTAAAAAAGATATCCTGACAAAGGGACATAGGTTACAGCTGGAGTTTCGAAGTCATTCTAGAGAGATGCTTGATGATATGTATGGGCATATATACTAGACTTCAAGCAAGTTGAGATAACTATCTACCTCTTATAGAGTTGTATACGATAGCAGTCACCATTCTAGTATTAAGACGACGCCTTATGAGTCTATATAAGGATAGAAGTGCAGATCCCACACTGGATGGTGTGAGATGCTCCAAAGTAAGGGAATCAGGGTTAATGGGAATTGGGAAGATGCAACAATCAGAAGAGATGATTGAGCTCATAAGAGAGAAGTTACTGAGAGCCCAGGGTCGTCAGTAGTCTGATTCCTATGTATGACATAGGGAGTTGGAGATTGAGGCAATGATAGGGTATTCTTGATAATTTCACCAAATAAGGGCATTTTGAGATTTGCCGAGAAGGGCAAGCTCAGCCCTAGATTCACTAGGCTATACCAGATCCTCAAGTGGCCTATGAGTTAGAGTTATATTCAGAGGCTAGGATCGGTTTATCAACGCTATGCCAGTATGTAAGGGACCTTTCACGGGTTATCCCAGTTGAGGATGCTCAGGTTATAGAAGAGTCATCCTACGAGGAGGCTCTAATAGTTATATTAGATCGTCAGGTTCGTAGGAGCAATCTTGAAAACCAAAGATGTAGCTTATTAGAGTGTTATGGGGGAATAGAAATATAAAAGAGATGAATTGTAAAGCTAAAGATGACGCGAAGTCTGGATATCTTATGTTGTTCCAGGCTCTACAATGATAATATACAAACTCAGCCAAATTCAGTTAAGGCATGATAGTTTTAGATGCTATATAGTTGACTTTTTTGCTACTGTTACCAGTTGTTTACATACATATGGTATTACTGTGTTATTCAGCTACAGATAGCGTCATGTGAGGCACCTATGTTTGACTTTTCTGCATTTCAGGTTTCCAAATAGTCCAAGTTACAAAGGAGACTCTACCGAAACTTTCCCGACAATAATTATAGGAACTGAGCCTCTTGAGTTTAAGGTTATATTTGAGGACGAATGTTCCTAAAGGGTGAATAATGTTACACCCCATAAGTTCCTATCACTTAACCGACGTTTGCGTACATATTTGAGAATTTTTGAGTACGGCGTATGCAAATAAAAGCCTTCGAGGATGAGTACACGAGCATGATATAAAACAAGCAGGAGGCCAAAGTAGAGGCAGGGCACAAGGATTTCTGCATCTCGCCCCTACCCTGGCGCCTTGAGTGGTGCATCGCGCCCGTATCTTGGCACTGTGGTCGGCACGCCGCACCTCCCTCTGCCACTGCGTCAATATTATATATACCCCCTTCAAATTGTAATAACTCATTTCAATATTTTCCCAAATCATTGAGCGACATTTTCAATTGTTTTTTGCCGAAATACGTCGTTAAACTCTGTTCAAACACAAATTCATCTTGGATAACGAGTTATAGGCCTATGAGGAACGTCTCTACGAAGTTAATTCTTGAAATCTCACTCGGATTGTTGGAACCCTGCCTGGTAAAATTTGTACAAATCATTTCTAATTGAGTCCTAACTAGCTACAAGTGATAGGTAAGCATTTCCACCTTCTAAACTCTCAGGAATTTCTAAGCTTTTGGCTGAATTGGATGAAGTTTGATTTGTAGTTAATGTTCTTGAAAGGTATCATTATTAGTGGTTCCTATTATTGAATGAAGCCTTATTTTTTCAGCGTAAGGACCGCAATTTGGTGGAATATAGGCTACAAGTTGGAACTATTTTAGGTGAATGAAAAATTGACATTTGAGGTATGTTAAGGCTTATCTCTTCGGCAAGTTATTTTCATCGTATAACGATACGACCTATGCCCTCATAAGTAGATAATGATCTGATATGTTATGGTTAGCTACTGCTAGTAGGTAACAATTTTGTAGGTTGTGGTTAGCTGCTATAAGATGTATTGAGATTATAGCGTTGTCTCATTGGGAAAGGGTATGTAAAGTGTGACCAACGCTGGGTGCGCCATAGAGAGTTACCCATCCACATGGTTACCATTTAGAGGTATTCTGATGTTTTGCTGTAATGCCAAGGCCTTAGAAGTTTACGGTAAGCTGTTGGGCCTGACTTGGTAAGTTGGACAGCATAAGGTGTAGCCGGGCAATATAACTTTCAGTTTGATGCCTATATTGTCTGTAAATGTAATACCCCGAAAGCCTTAAATCAGACCCGAGGATTGAAATAGAGAAAATAGGATTTTCTACACCAGGTCACAGGATGAGTGGACTAGTGACCTGTGAGGTGCACCACAAGTCATTAAGTGACCCATGGGGAGAAGGGAAGACTTGGATGAATTTTTGGATTTGGGGGTGACCACAGGTGTGATCACGAGTTTTGGTTAAGACCATGATTCGTTGTGTTAGCCGTTGTCAAGAGTTGATTGAAGGTTGGAGAGTTCAGACAGTACACCTAACGACTAGTCACCACAACTCGTGGTTTCCCTCGTGGTGACCAGTGATGATGAAATTCCAGTTCTGGCAATGAGTAGCAGACCACAATTCATGGTGCAGGGGACGAGTCGTCCAGTCCCTCATCGGGACTGGCAGTGCATATTTCTTACGAATTTATTAAGGGCTTTTTCATAATTCTTAAGTTTCTAAGGCATATACAATGTTGTTTTAAGCTCTAAAAGGTGTGTTTTAAAAGGGGTAAGTTCATTCTAATCCTATTCTCTTCCATGCATGCAAGTTTAGAAGTTCCCAATCGTGATCAAGCTTAGATTCATCAAGTTCTTCCCAGAATTTCCATTGGGCATTAAAGAGGGTTGTATAATCAGATATCTCTAGGTATGTAGGGTTATGAATGGGTGTATTCATCCACACCCATGCCAAACACTCTTCAATTTCATGAAAATTCTAGTTGATGAATCTATGGGGTTTTAACCCAACATATGAATTCTCTAAGTATCAATCATGGGTATGATCTATACATGTTTATAATGTTGAATTATGATTTATGAGCATATTTTACAATGTTTTCAATTAGAAATTAGGTTATCAAGTTTTACAAATTATGATGCCCATCCATGGAATTTCATGAAAGTTGAGATCTATGATAAGTATTCAAGCATGATGAGATGTATATGATGAAAGTATGACTTCAACTTACCCATGTCTATGCTCATGTTTTTGAATTATCAAGTGTATGTAAATTATGCTTAAGTATTGGGCAACCCTATATGATAAAGTATGCGTCATGATTTATTTAAATTTCATGTTATTAGCTTACAATGGATTTGGAGTCTAGACTCCCCCTATTTTTCAACATGTGGTATGGTTTGAGCCCAAGGCTCCTCATGTTATAATTTCAAATTTATGCATGTATGTTATGAGTCAGCTTCGTTGAAAAATGATGGAGGGCATATGCATGTTTTTGGGAGTAGTGTCTAGAACAGAGTAGGGTAAGGTTCAGTCCACCCTATGCCTCAGTAATACCTACAAACGTAGGACTGTTAGATTATTTGGGACCTCCCTTGTGAGCTTCCCCTGCACTCAAGGGGCCTTCAGCCTGATAGGTAGCATCCTTAGCCCTGAGAAGGCTTTGGATGGCTCTGCCCACTTGAGTTTAATAGTTGGGACCACGTAAGCTCTATCATGGTAACGTTAGTTATAAGAAAAGACTCCCATTGTTCCTCATGATTTTAGTTATGCATGTTCAATAATCACGGTATTATGTTTTCAGCAGGTTTGACCCAAAGTTCAATTTTACTTATAAATAATGCGTTTTAGCTTTGGGTTAATCGAATCAGTTTTGATACTTAGCTATGTATGAATCATGTTTTTGGAAAATAGCATGCAAGCCCTAGTCTCATACTTTTATGGAGGAATATTTTATGTTGTGCATGATCACTGATTTTACTTACTTAGATGATTTACTTACCTTTCATGTTTGGTACATTCCACATACTGACCGCATACTCAATGATGTAACATTTTATGGTACGGGCTCGGATATGTAGGCTCAGTCCTACCATTATCCAGACTCTCAGTATTAGCATCTCCTAGTCTCAATTGGTGAGTCCTCATCTTCTGAGGGTCCTTTATCAGTTGTATTGAGTATTTTCAGTTTTAGACTATAGTAAGTTAGTTGGGACCTTGTCCCATCAACTCGTTAGTAATAGAGGCTTATCAAACATAGTATTTATTTCAGTTTCAGTATTGTGTTATGTAATAAAATGTTATGATATTTTCAGACATCAGCTATATTATGTATGTCACACTATTGCTTCATTATGTCGAGTTTAGATGTCATGTTCATGTCATGGGTCAACTTGGAGCCTCTCAGGGTTCTTTGTTCTGTGTCTCGATCCGGGATTATGTTCGGGTCTTGAAAAACATGGTATCAGAGCTTAGGTTTTGAAGTGTCCTAGGGTGTCTGAAAGCTGCATTAAGTAGAGTCTTTTTCATGGGTGTGAAGCGCGCCACACCCATGACGAAGAGGCTATGAAACATTTTAGGAAATGTTCCATTCTTTCATGATCTAAGTCGTGCAATGAAATGTCCCTATCCTTCTAACTCATGCTATACATGTTTGTAGAATCATGACTCCTCACCGGGTTAATGGAAGAACGAATGAAAATAGAAATGGCCATGAGGATGGAAAAGGGGATGGGCACACATAGGCCCCACCAGCCCATGTGGTTCATGTACCAGAGCAGGTGGCACGTCCAGAGTTTAGGGCTTCCATTCAGATGCTAGCTCAGGCTTTGACCGCTCAAGTCAATCAACAGGTGGTAGAACATATGCCCAGAATGGGAATTCGGCGGCGGCAAGAGTCAGTGATTTTCTTTGGATGAACCCTCCAGAGTTCCTTGGGCCAAAGGTGGACAAGAATACACATGAGTTTATCGATGAGGTTCTAAAGATCACCCATATCATGGGTAACTGGAGAGGAGTGCGCCGATCTAGCCTAGTATTAGGTTAAAAGGGTTGCGCATATTTGGTTCAAGTAGTGGAAAAATAGCAGGATAGTTGGAGTAGGTCCCATTGGTTGGGATGAGTCCCATACTACATTTCTGGATTGATTCTTCCCTCGTGAGATTAGGGAGATTAAAGAAGTCGAGTTTATGAACCTGAAGTAGGGTAAGATGACAGTTCAAGACTATGCATTCGAGTTCAATTGCCTGTCCAAGTATGCACTTGAGATGGTGACAGATCAGGGAGCCCGAGTGAGTCAGTTGGTGCATGGGATAGCAGACTACTCGGTCAAAGATTGCTGGACTGCGATGCTGCATCAGGACATTGACTTTCCCCTGATAGTTCTATACGCAAAATAGATTGAGGCGGTACACGTGAGTGAGCGGGAGAGAGAGGCTAAGAGGGACAGGACTAATAGCTTCGGATTCTCCCAGCAGAGACCTAGTGGGAACCTCCAGTAGTCCCACCAGAGATCTTTAGCCCCATAATCATCAGCTATGAGTGTTCCATCTAGATCCAAGCACGACCAGAGGGGATGAGCATTAGGCTCTAGAGGTCAGGGTAGCAGGCCCATAGAGTCCAACATTCTAGAATGTAGCAGGTGTGGCCGGAGACACACGGGTCAGTGCTTAGCAGGTTCAGGTGCTTGTTTCGGGTGCGGGAAGCCTGGACATATGCTTAGAGATTTCTCAGCAGCCAGATAGGGCCATGATAGGGGCCTAGGCCCAGCCTCTAGTTCAACAGCTCCACCAGCACGCCCATCTTAGCAGGGTGCGTCCACCAGTGCAGGTAGTGGCCAGCTCCAGAATAGATTTTATGCCCTTGCATCTAAACAGAAGTAGGAGAATTCACCAGATGTGGTCACTGGTATGTTACGAGTATTCCACCTTGATTAATATGCATTGTTTGATTAAGGGGCTACTTTGTCTTTTGTCCCTATGTTTCTAGTAGTTTCGGAGTTAGTCTTGAAATCTTATTAGAACCCTTCTTAGTCTCTACTCCAATTAGTGATTCAGTTATAGCTCGATGGGTATATAGAAATTTCCCTGTCACAGTCCATCAGAAGATCACCTCAGCAGATTTAATAGAGCTAGACATGACCAATATTGATGTTATCATTGGCATGGATTGGCTAGATGCATGTTATGCCTCAGTCAATTGTAGAACCCATGCAGTAGAGTTCAGATTTTTAGGTGACCTTGTCCTGGAATGGAAGGGTAGTTCAACTGTGCCTGTAGGTCACTTCATTTCCTACCTTATGGCCAGAAAGATGATTTCTAAGGGTTTTGTGTACCATCTAGTTAGGGTTAAGGATGCTACGTAGGAAACCTCGACTATCTAGTTAGTTCCTATTGTGTGTGAATACCCAAAAGGTTTCCTGATGACTTACCGGGAATCCCTCCCAAGTGGGAGATCAATTTTGGTATCGACCTACTTCTCGATACGAAGCCTATATCTATTCCTCTTTAAAGAATGGCTCCAGCTGAGCTAAAGGAGTGGAAGGACCAGTTGAAGGATCTTCTGAACAAGGGTTTCATCAGACCTAGCAAATCCTCATAGGGTACACCAATTCTCTTTGTCCAAAACAAGGATGGTTCTTTTTGTATGTGCATTGACTATCGGTAATTGAACAAGGTAACCATCAAGAATAGGTATCCTCTCCCCAGGATTGATGATTTGTTTGACGAACTTCAGGGTGCCAAGTACTTTTCAAAGATAGACCTTAGATCCGGGTACCATCAACTCAAGGTTCGGGAGAGTGACAACCCCAAGACAGACTTCAGGACTCGGTATGAGCACTATGAGTTTATAGTTATGTCTTTTAGACTAACGAATGCTCCTGCAACTTTTATGGACTTGATGAACAGGGTGTTCAAGGCATACTTGGATATGTTTGTTATTTTGTTCATAGATGATATTCTCATATACTCTTGGAGCGAGGAGGAGCATGCCTCTCATTCAAGGGTGCTGCTACAGACTCTTAAGGATTGCTAGTTATATGCTAAATTTAGTAAATGTGAGTTTTGGTTGAACTTTGTGGCATTTTTGGGTCATGTAGTGTCAAGTGTACTCTTAAAAGATAGAAGCCGTTAAGAATTTTCCTAGACTAGTTAGTCTTTTGGATATCAGGAGTTTCTTAGTTTTAGCTGGTTATTATCGGAGGTTCCCTGAAGGGTTTTCATCCATTGCAGCATTGTTGACTAAATTGACTTAGAAGAAAGTGAAGTTTCAATGGTCGGAGGCTTGTGAGAAGGGCTTCCAAGAGTTGAAGGCTCGACTCACCTCAACACTACTGTTAACACTACTTGAGGGTACCAATGGGTTTGTAGTATATTGTGATGCTTCGAGGATTAGTCTCGATTGTGTGCTAATGTAGTACGGTAAAGTTATAGCCTATGCTTCCTGGAAACTAAGAGTCCATGAAAAGAACTATCCGACTAACGACCTCGAGTTGGCGGCAATAGTATTTTTCTTGAAGATTTAGAGATACTATCTGTAAAGGGTCCATGTGGATATGTTTATGCACCAAAAAAGCCTACAGTATATGTTTACCCAAAAGGATTAGAACCTACATTAGAGATGGTGGTTGGAGCTTTTAATGGATTATGATATGAGTGTCCTTTATCATCCAGGAAAGGAAAATGTAGTGGAAGACACTCTTAGCAGACTTTCTATTGAAAGTGTGTCCCATGTAAATGAGGAAAGGAAAGAGTTACTGAAGGATGTGCATCAACAGGTTAAGGTTGAGCATCAAAGACCTGGAGGTATGCTCTAAGAGATTAGCATCCCTACTTGGAAGTGGGAGGAAATCAATATGGACTTCATTACAGGGTTGCCTCGTACTCGTCTACAGTATGACTCTATTTAGGTGATTGTAAACAGGTTGACTAAGGCAGCTCATTTTCTACTAATAAAGACTACCGATTCAGTAGAGGATTATGCTAAGTTGTATATTTGGTAGTTAGTTCGGTTGCATGGAGTGCCCTTGTCCATCAAATCAGATAGAGGTACTCATTTTACCTCCTATTTTTGGAGATCATTTCAGAAGGGACTTGGTAATCAGGTCAAGCTTAGCATAACTTTTCACCGGTAAATAGATGGTCAGGCAGAGCGGAACATTCAGACTCTTGAGGATATGTTGAGAGCGTGCGTGATTGATTTCAAGGATAGTTGGCATGATCATTTGCCTCTCATTGAGTTTTCCTATAACAACAACTACAATTCCAGCATTCAAATGGCTCCGTTTGTAGCTCTCTATAGGCGAAAATATAGATTGCCTATTGGTTGGTTTGAGGTCGGTGAAGCTGTGATTATAGGACCAGATTCAGTCCATGAGGCTATGGAGAAAGTTCAGCTTGATGATTGGGTGTTTCAGAAGGTATCTACCATGAAGGGAGTGATGAGGTTCGGAAAGAAAGGGAAACTTAGTCCTTGTTATGTTAGTCCATAACGAATTGTGAAAAGGGTTAGCAAGGTAGCATATGAGTTGGACTTTCCCTCAGAATTAGCTTCAATTCATCTAGTATTTCATGTATCTCTTTGAAAGAAGTACTTGGGTGATCCAGTCTTGTTGTCTGGGTGGATAGTGTAGGTGTGAAAGATAGCCTTAGTTATGAAGAGGTTCTGGTGGAAATACATGATCGTTAGGTTCGGAAGCAAAGAAACAAAGAAGTAGCCTCAGTAAAGATTTTGTGAAGAAACCACCTTGTTGAGGGAGCTACGTGGGAAGCCGAAGTAGGTATGATGGTTAGTGTAATGCCTCGAAAGCCCTAAGATCAGATCCCGGAGTTGAAACGGAGGAAACTGGAAATTCTGCACCAAATCACATAACGGGTCATTACTGGACCCCTGGGGTTGTCCATGAGTTTTTAGGTGACTCGTGGTGAAGTATTTGCCTTATGTTTTGGAGAATCAGATCCTATCAGGTATGTAGGGTTATGAATGGGTGAATTCGTTCACACCCATGCCCAATCCCTCTTTAAATCATGAAAATTCCTATGTTGATTCTACGGGGTTTAAACCCAATTCATGAAATTCCTAATTTTCTATATGAGTATGATCTTAATATGTTTCTACTATTGAGTTATGATTCATGGGCAAGGTTTAAGGTTTAAATTATAATCATGTTTCAAGCTTTATAAACTAAACTGCCCATTTATGAGAAGTTCATGAAAGTTGAGATTTATTATGAATGTTCAAGTATGATGAAATATTATTGATGAAAAGCATGTTTTCATGCTACCCAGGTTTATAATCATTTTTTCAAGTGAATTAAGCATTTTCAAGCATGTCAAAATATTGGGCAATGCCCATATGTTCAAGTATGATTTATGATTTCCTGAATTAAGCTTACCACATTGTTTTGGAGTTAAGACTCCCATTTATGTTCAGCTTGTGGTATGGATTGAGAAAAAGCTCCTCATATATGATTTCAGATTTGATATGTATTTGATTATTAAGCTTCGTTGAAAAATGATGAAGAGCATATGCATGTTTTTGGGAGTAGTGTCTAGCACTGAGTAGGCTAAGGGTCGTATGAGCCTATGCCTCAGAACTACACATCAACATAGGTTTATACATATCATGTATACTTTGGGACCTTCCTTGTGACCTATCCCCTACCCTGATTGGGCCTCAAGCTTGATATCTATATCATGGTATCGTCCTTATCCCTGGCAAGGCTTTCGACGGCTCTAACCACTTGAGT
This sequence comes from Datura wrightii, assembly GCA_035772735.1. NCBI lineage: Eukaryota > Viridiplantae > Streptophyta > Magnoliopsida > Solanales > Solanaceae > Datura > Datura wrightii. Next base: position 16,597,089 of record JASDFA010000003.1, read on the forward strand.
GTGATAGTTGGGACCATGTAAGCTATATCATCGTATGTCGGTTATACGAGGAGTCTCCCATTGTTCCTCATGATTTTAGTTATGCATTTTTATCATTCATGATGTGTGTGTATGTGTGTATATATATATATATATGTTCTAAGGCTGGTTTAACCCAATATTCGATCTTATGATATTCAGTTTTCAACTTTGGGTAATCCTATTCAGTTATGATATTCATTTATGATTAGATCATGATTTCTGAAAAATTGGCATGCCAGCCTTACTCCCAAAAGCCTATCTTGATTATGTTTTACATTATGCATTTTTAATGATTTTACTTACTTAAGATGTTTTACTTACCTTTCATACTCGGTACATTTAACGTACTGACCGCATACTGTTTGCTGTATCATTTCATGATATAGGCTCCTGTAAACAGACACAGCCTCGTCCTTAGCCAACCTTTCAGAGTTAGCATCCCACATTTATTGGTGAGTCCTCATCCCCCAAGGACCATGCTTTATCATTTTTGTTTATGTATTCAGTATCATACTTAGAAAGTTAGTTGGGGTCTTGTCCCATCAACTCATCAGTATTAGAGGCTTTTCAGACATAGAATGTAATCAGCTTCAGATTCATGTGTATTGATGTTATGCTTATTTCATACATCCGCTAAGTTTATCATGTTCATCTTCTGGTTTTCTGATTGAGTTAGATGTTTCGTTCATTCCATGGTTCGACTTGGAGTCCCTTAGGGTTCCTTGTCCTGTGTCTCGATCAGGGCCCCTTTTTGGGTCGTGACAAACTTGGTATCAGGGCAATAGGTTTTGAAGTGTCCTAGGTTGTCTGAATGTCGTATTGGGTAGAGTCTTTTTCATGGGTGTGAAGCGCGCCACACTTATGATGAAGAGGCTATGAGATGTTTAGGAAATGTTCCCTTCTTTTATGATCCATGTCATGCGGTGAAATGTCTCTCTATCCTTCTGACTCGTGCTATTCATGATTTTAGAATCATGCCTCCCTACAGAGTAAATTGAAGAAGGAATGGAAGTGGAAATGGCCACAAGGATTGCAATAGGGACAGGCACCAACAAGCCCCACCAGTCCAGGAGCACCATGCACCGAAGCTGGTTGCCCATGCTGAATTTAGGGCATCCATTCAAATGCTAGCGTAGGCCTTGACAGACCAGGTCAACCAGCAGGCAGTGGCGCATGTCCCGTAGAATGGGCACACGATGGTATCACGAGTAAAATATTTCCTAAGGATGAACCCACAAGAGTTTCTTGGGTCCAAGGTGGACGAGGATCCACATGAGTTTATTGATGAGATTTTGAAGATCACTCAGGTCATGGGGGTGAATGGAGCAGAGTGTGTTGATTTTGCCTCATATCAGTTGAAGGGGGTCTCACACATTTAGTTTAGATAGTGGAAGGATAGTAGGGCATCTGAAGCAAGCCCTATCAGTTGGGAGGAGTTCCACATTGCTTTTCTATATCAATTTTTCCCTCATGAGATGAGGCAGTTGAAAGCAGCCGAGTTTGTGAACCTAAAGCAGGGGAAGATGATAGTGCAGGAGTATGCCCTAGAGTTCACTCGCTTTTCAAGGTACGCCCTAGAGTTAGTGGTTGATCAGAGGGGCGCGAGTGAGTAGATTTGTCCATGGGGTGGCGGACTATTTATACAAAGATTTCGGGACTGCTATGCTCCATCAGGATATGGATTTCCCTCGGATAGTATTATACGCCAAGTAGATGGAGGCGGCGCATATGAGGGAGAGAAAGGCCAAGAGGGCCAAGACAGACAGCTATAGATTCTCTTAGCCGAGGCCAGGTGGTGGATATCGACAGCAGACCCACCAGAGATCTTCAGCCCTAGCATCCTCAACGGTGAGTGTGCCATCAAGACCTAGGCACGACCAAAGAGGGTAGGCATCAGACTCTAGGGGTCAGAACAGCAGGCCCGCAGATTCTAGTATCCCAGTTTGCGGCAGGTGTGGTCGAGGGCACATGGGTCAGTGTTTGGCGAGTACAGGTGCTTGCTTCAAGTGTGGGAAGCCCAGAAATATGCTCTGAGATTGCCTAGAATCTAGATAGGGCCATGATAGGGGCAATCTTGGTGAGGACCTATGACTCGTTACTCCAGTCGTGATGAGATCGGGAGGCTGAGGTTATACCACGAGTAGTCCTACGTGTCATGGTATGTGGGTATGAATCTTGGTTAGAAGTCATGGCGAATTTATCAGTGGTGCCAGAGTGGGTTGTCACGGGTCATGGCATGACCCATAGGATGTAGCAACGAGTCGTGGAGAGGAGTTGTGATTAAGTTGATTGGTTTGGGTGGATGGTACCACGGTTAATAGTATAACTCGTAGAGTGGTGGTATGAGTCGTGGTATACCAGTCATGGCCAAATTCAGAATATTGGGAAAAATGGTGAAATGACCATGAGAGGTAACCATGAGCCGTGACTTGATAGTATTACTCATGGTCGGGGCCAGAACTACTTTTTAGGAAAATTTCAGTAAGGGCAAATTCGATTTTCCTATGCTTTGGGGCCCTAAACCATGTTGTTTTGAGGTCGGAATAGGGTCTTTGAAGGATGAATACTCTGGCTAAGTTCATTTTAGCAATTGCAATAGCTAGAGAAGGGAGTAGGAAGGGTTTCCATCAATTTCCTTCAAGTTTTCACTTAGGGTTCTTCAAGGGAGTAGAAATCATGAAATTTCCAGGTATGTGGGGTTTTGAATGGGTAGTTTAGTCCCTACCCATGCCCAATTTCTCCCTAATTCTATGTTTAAGTTACCAACCTTTGATGGATAATAACCCAAATGCATGTTTCCTCAAAAATCGATATGAGCATGTTGTAGTATGTCTAAAATCATGGGTTTGAATTATTGGGATGTTTTCACATATTTTATTCACTATTTGATGATTTAATCCCTAAAAGCACTTGTGCCCAAATCATGAGATTTTAGTGAAATTCATGGTTATGCTGATTTTCTCAAGCATGACATGAACTCTTGAATTTAAGCATCTTTTCAACTACTAATGTTATTATGGTCAAGTTTCCTATAATTTAAGCCTTTTATGCATTATTGAAACTATGGGCAATGCCCACATGTAATCTATGATTTATGAATTATGATTTTGGGCGAGTCACGGGCCCAATTCCATGTCTAGTATTATGATTTCTCAAGCATGATATGATTCTCACGATTTAACTAGCCATGTATGTCATGTATGAGTTTCTATGAGCATGTTGCATGTTTTGGGAGTAGGAATTAATACTAAGTAGGTTCGGGGCCCAGGTTATTCCTCGAATCTCAAAACTACGTGCCACCGTAGGTTATGTTTGGGACCTCCTCAGTGATTTTCCCCTATGCCCTACGGGGCCTTCATGAGTGATATCACGCCTTTCATGGTTCATATCCTTGGCAAGATATGGACGACCTCCCAACTAGGTTTATAGGTCGGGCTACATCCCATTGTTCCTCATGGTTTTAATGTATGCATGATTATGTTCTTTTGGCTTAAGTTATGTTTCATGAAATGTTTTCCTCACATGCTATGACTATGAAAGGTTTACGAATATTTTGGGAAGTATTGAGCCCTATAATATACTTACGATTTCAGTCTTATATCATGATGTCCCCACTCATTTAACTTTTATGTTTTCAAGCATTATTTTTGAATACCTTACATACTCAATAACTTCTAAGTATTGACCCACATATTTACGAGATCCTGTGCGCAGGTTCAGCATCGTCCCTAGCTTGCGCTCAGTCTCGCTCAGTGGTAAGTGGTGAGTCCTCATGATTCTAGGGCTTCATGTTTAGATCTTGTTTATCTTTTGCTTTCAGAATGTTTGGGTTAGTTTGGATCTTGTCCCTTCAACCCTTCTTTTATGATTAGAGGCTTTCAGACTTATGTGTAGTATTTATTTTGTCATTTATGAATGTATTTCAGTTTGTCGTTCCTTACAGTTCATGTTACAATTTTTAGTTAATTCATGCTTGACAAGTTATGTTTTTCTTCCTTATATGAATGAATTAGTATTATACTCACGCCATGGGTTGACTTGAGGTGTCTCGGGGCTCGTTGTCCCATGTCTAAGATCTAGGTGTACTCTTAGGTCGTGACAAATCACGAGTCATTATTTCCATATGCACACAAGGTCCTAACATAACAAGTCACAAGATGACTCATTGGACGAAGTGACGGGTCATAGTAACGAGTCATGGGATACGATTCAAAGAGTATGCAACATGATTTCAGTAACCACGGACAAATGTAATAACTTGTTATGATGAGTGACGACCTGTGATGATGATTTGTGAGATGAAGTTCAAAGATTGGGCAAGACTGGTCAGTAAGTAATGACTAGTCACGACGAGTCATGGTGACAACAAACGACCCATTATGTGACTCGTGATGACTGACGGGGAAAATTTCAGACGAGTCCCTAAGGGCAATTTAGTAACTTTTCATATTTTTATCTTCTAAACTAGAATGTTTTGGTATTCCTAAAGATTATATTTAAGGGTTTAATTAGTCTAAACTCCTATTCCTTCCATTACACCATATGTTCGAGATCATTAATCTCTCAAGTTCTTCAAGAAAGCTAGGAAGTCATCTTATCCAATCGAGAGTTCTTAAAGCTTGAGTTTAAGTTTGACTTTCCAAGCATGTAAGGCTAACCTAAGTAAGGATTCCTATTCATCATTATGCCCTATGTCTATGCAAGAATTCATTGATATTAAAGCTAGGGTTTTTACCTAATTCTTAAATTGTATTCTTCTCTATCTTTTGAATTTTTAATTTTTGAGTTATTCCTATTGAATTGTATCCCTTTGTATGGATTATAATTCTCTTAAGGATTGTAAATGATATTCTCTTGAATTCTTGAGTTGTGGATTATTGATGGTTCATGTCTCTTATCCCATGAACCTTATTACTTAAAGACATGATTTTGAAAGCATTGTAATTTGAATTTGAGAGAAAGGCTCCAAAGAGATTTTAAAACATCTATTATATTTATAGATAAAGTGCTTTATAGTGATGTTTTCAGTTTGCTCAGATAGGCATTCGTAATATGAGCATATGTTTTTAGGTGGATTATTTAGCACTGAGTGGGTAAAGAGTACAGATAACTCATAGGCCCTAGATCTACATAGCTAGCGAAAGATATGATCATGTCGTTGGTTCAGGTGACTCCTCAAAGATAAGTCGCTGGTAAGGACTTGATATTATGGATCCATAGATTGTAATCGTTCTCTGCCCTAGAAAGCTTTTGAGTGACTCTACCAACTTGAGCGAGATAGTTAGGCATCATTTTCTCATTCATGATGGTGTTGGTTATGAGAAAATGCTATCCAATTTAAAGATAGGCATTTTGCCATGTATTTTCAGAGATTGGTTGATGCATAGTTTTATTGCATAACTATTTTACCCATAAAATCATATTGTGTCCCGTAGATCACTCAAAGTTTCAATTTCATTAAGTTATGTCATTCAATCTATTCTTTTAGTTCATATATTCTTGCTTTATTGTTGTTTTATTCAGCCTTATTGCGTGTCGTACATTCTACGAATTGTTGTTATTTGGCGTTGCATCTTATTATGATGCTGACTCAGGTAGAAAGGATTAACAACAGATACAACCCTAGGATGTTACTATTATTCTGCTATTAGTGAGGCCTCCTACTTTTTGAGAGTCCCAGTCATTATATAATTTTATTTTATAGATCATGAGGTAGTTCTAAGAGTTATATCCCGGCACCTGTCTTCAATTATAGAAGCTTCATAGATAGATTTGGGTTAAGTCAATAATGTTACATTATAATATTGATTTTTTTTCATTTAATAAATCTTATTCTATTATATAGATCTCATACAGTTATTACTTCTGTTATACCTCATTGAGATCTAAGCTAATAGTATGTCAGACCAAGGGTTCGCTTGGATCACTCTTTGATTAGAGTGTCGATCGACGTCCGAGGTCTAGACTCGGGTTGTGACAAATATAGTATTAGAGCTTTAGGTTCAAAGTGTTCTAGGGTGTCTATGAAGCCGCATCTAGTAGTTTTCTTCTTATAGGTTTGAAACACGTCACATCTATAATAAGAGGACCACGAGGCATAAGGAAATACTTCCCTTCATTCATACTCTAGAGTGTGAGATAGAGTTTAACTCCATAAAGATTTCCTCCTAACTAGTGCATTCATGTGTATTAGATCATGCCTCCTAAACGTACTGCTAGCAAGATGAACGCAATTAATATGTCTCCTTAGACTAGGATGAAGACAAGGAATGGTTCTTGTACTCCAGTTCAGGATCTAGTGTTGGAACTCAGGATGGGCCAATTACTAGTTGAAGGATTCCTAAGACATCTAGATCCTCTGCCTCCTATAGTTGGTATTTCAGAGACAGAGTTCAGAGGGGCTATTCAAATGCTCACCCAGTTGGTGGCTGCTCAGTTAGGTTGTTAGAACTTAGCACCAACTAGTTTCAATTCTCATGATTCAGGAGCATTATGGATTATAGAGTTCTTGAGGATGAATCCTCCAGTGTTTGTTGGATCTAAGGTTCATGAGTAGCCTCAAAACTTTATTGATAAGATTTGGAAAATTCTAAAGGCAATGTATACCATAGAGATTGAAGGAGTTCATTTTGCTTCTTATAAGCTTAAGGATGTAGATAATATATGGTATAACTAGTGGAAACAGGGACAAAGTGAGAGTGCAGCCCCAACAACATGGGATAGTTTTGAGGTGGCTTTCCTGAACCACTTCTCCTCAAGAGTTAAGAGAGGCAAGGACAAAGGAGTTTGTGAACTTGAGGTAGGGAAATATGAGCATAATGGAATATAGCCTTATGTTCATCCAGTTATCCATATATTCTCCGAAGATGGTGTCGTACATAAGGGATAGAATGAGGAAGTTCGTGTTTGGATTGGGCAAGAACGTGAACAAGGGATACAAGGTCTCTCTATTAATAAGTGACATGGATATTTCTAGACTCATGGTACATTCTCAGTAACTAGATGAAGATAAGTAGAAGGACATGGAAGAATACCATAGTAAGAGGTCTATGTTATCAGATAATGAGACCACAACGTACAGGACTGAAAATGGAAATAGGTCTTTCTTCAGAAAGAGGTTCTCTGGCCCTACAGTCAGTTGCTAATGCTCCATCCTCAAGTAATAGGTGTGATTAGAGGTCTCAAGCATAGGGAACCCCTCAACACCTACCTTGTGACAAGTGTGGTAAGATCCACTTAGGTGAGTGCCATTTGGATAGAGACAGATGTTATGGGTGTGGCCAACAAGGCCAATATTTGAGAGATTGTCCATCCCAATAGGGCAATAGGGGTAACAGAGCTCAGTCTACTCACTCAACAGGAAGAGTTATCCGAAAGGACACTATTTTAGGAATCGGTAGAGGTCAAAACTATCTATGTGTTATGTCTAGTCTCTAAGACTAGAAAAACTTCCCCGATGTTGTGACTAGTATGTTAAAAGTCTTCTCTATTGATGTGTATACTTTACTTGATCTAGGTGATACTCTATAGTCTGTAACTCCTTATGTAGTAGTTATGTTTGAGATCTCTCCAGAACAACTCTTAGATCCTTTCAGTGTTTCTACTCCATTCGGTGATTCTGTCCTAGCTAAAAGGATATATAGAGATTTTATAGTTTTATTCCATCATCAGGATACCATAGCTGGCCTAGAAGAGTTAGAAGTGGTCGTTTTTTATATTATTCTAGGCATAGATTGGTTGTATTACTGTTATGCCATAGTTAACTATTTGATAGAGTAGTAGAGTTCCAATTTCCAGATGAGCCAGTCCTTGTATTGTAGCATAGTCCCATCATGCTTAAGGGTCATTTCATTTCATACCTTATCGCCAGGAAGTTAATCTCTAAGGGGTGCGTCTATCTGTTATACCCCGGAAGCTCAAAGGTTGGATCCGGAAGCTAAAATGGGGAAAAATCTAGAAATGTTGCAGAAGTGCAGGATGAGTCATTAGATGACTCACGAGGAGACCCCACGAGTCGTCAGGTGGCTCGTGGGAAGGGTGGACTGGGCTGAGGAGTTGAGGTCCCCACGGGCGTAGGAATAACTCGTGGTTAGCCACCACGAGTTGTCATGTCTACCGTGGGGTGAGGTTGAGGATTTAATAGGAGGTCTGACTAGTGTATCTAATGAATGGGACTCCACGAGTCGTGGTCTGTCCCAACGACTCGTGAGGTGAGTCGTGATCAAGAAAGATGTATTTTCATGAGTGTTAAGGCAATGTGCATGACAGAAGGTGAACACAAGTCTTGGTCTCGAGGCACAAGTTGTTACGTTCCCCGTTACGAGCTCCAATAGATGTTTACCATTGCACTTGACGGGAGACTTAACGAGTCGTTGCTTGTCCTGACGAATCATCAGGTCACCCGTTTGGGTCACCTGGCAGTTAATTTCTGCGAAATAGTAAGGGCTTTCTTGTAATTTCCTAAGTTCCTAAGACCTATAGTACATCGTTTAAGATTCGTTTTAGTGGGTTTTAAGCAGGGTAAAGCCTATTCAAAGCCATTACCCTCATCCATGCAAGTTTGATGGTTTGAAGGTAAGGTTCAAGGTGAAATCTCAAGGTTTCCAATTGGAATCTCATCTGGGCTACTAGAGGCTGTTAGAGTTCACCATTCCTGGGTATGTAAGGCTATGAGTGGGTGTTTTCTTCCACATCCATGTTCAATCCCTTTCAAAATGTGATAAATTATCTATGATCAAGTATGGGGTTTTACCCAAATTGCATGATTCTTCAATCTCTACACATGGGTATGATTAGATTATATTCATATTGATGATTTATGAAGCTTGGGCGGATTCTAAATTGTTTTTCCTTATAAACATTGTTTTCTAAAATTTAAATCTAAAATTCCCATGGGTGAAGAGTTCATAAAAGAGGTTATTTGTAGTAAATGTGTGATAATGATGAAGTGTATGATGAAAAGCATATTTCTAAAGCTACCCATGATTATGATGTTGTTTTCAAATTAAGAATGTGTAGCTCCTAGTATGATAAAGCTTTGGGCAATGCCCACATGACTATTTAAAGTGATGATCTCCTCGACATAAGCTTACCACATTGTTTAAAGTGAAATTTCCCAAATTTTATTATGAATTATAGCTTGTCGTATGTTGCGTAAATATTTCTACATGTAGCTTACCACATGATTTGGAGTAAATGCTCCCACCTGTGATTGAGCTTGTGGTATGTTTCAAAATAAAGCTTCTCATATGCATGAGTTTATAATTGAGATGTATGACATTATTGAGCTTTGTCGAAGGAAAATGTTGAGCTTCATTTTCATATGATGGCAAGTCTATTGATGATTTCATTAATGAACTTTGTCAATAGACAATGTTGAGCTTTATTTCATACGATGTTGAGTCACGCATGATTTCTTGTTAAGCTTTGTCAATAGACGATGTTGAGCTTCGTTATATATGATTTAGAGCATTGTATGTTTTTGGGAGAAGCGTCTAGCACCAAGCGGTTTAAGGGTCGATTACCCTATTCCCAAGAACTACGCACCAACGTAGGTTGATACTATTATATTATCGGGACTCCCTTGTGAGCTATCCCCGACCCGATTGTCCCTTCAGCTTGATATCGATTTCATGGTGTCATGCGGATGTGAGGAGGAGAAAGTTGGAGTTTGATGTGGATTACTAAGTAATTCTCAAGGTATCTCCCATGAAGGGAGTAATGAGATTTGGAAAGAAAGGGAAACTCACCCTACGCTATATTGGCCCATACAGGATTGGGAGACGAGTGGGTAAGGTAGCTTATAAGCTAGAGTTACCTTCAGAGTTGGCTTTAGTTCATACTGTATTCCATGTATCGCTCTTGAAAAAAGACTTGGGAGATCCAGCCTTAGTGGTTCTGGTGGAAAGTGTTGGTGTGAAGGATAACCTCAGTTAAGAAGAAATTCCTATTGAAATCTTGGATCGTCAGGTTCGAAGGCTGAGAAATAAGGAAGTAGCTTTAGTAAAGGTGTCATGGAGAAACCAGTATGTTAAGGGAGTTATGTGGGAAGCTGAAGCAGATATGATGGCTAGATTACCCCACCTGTTCCCTACCGGCCCAGTTTTAGTTTAAGGTATCAGCTTTTTCCCTAGATTTCTAATCAGTTTTTCATGTTACATTCATGCGTGCAAGTATGCTTCATGATATGATATATGTATGTGATGTCTGAATTCAGTCCGGCTATGTAGTTCTTTTCGAGGGTAGTCATTGCGTCAGATTTCGGCTTAAATGATCAGTATTTGCATATGGTAATTGTATGTTTCTTTTTGCTACTTGTTTCCCTACATTTGAGGACGAATGTTTCCAAGGGGGAGATATTGTAACATCCCGGAAGGGGCTACAAATTTACCCAGGATCGATGATTTTTTTGACCAGCTTTAGGGTGCCAAGTGTTTCTCCGTGATTGATCTCAGATCTGGGTTTCACCAACTCCGGGTTCGGGAGGGTGAAATCCCTAAAACCACTTTTAGAACTCGATATGGTCACTACGAATTTTTTGTTATGTATTTTGGACGAACCTTTGCCCTTGCAACTTTTATGGATCAAATGAACAGGGTGTTCAAGGCATATTTGAACATGTTCATGATTGTGTTCATTGGTGATATCTTTATATACTCTCAGAGCGAGGAGGAGCATGGGGCTCACTTGAGAATAGTGCTTCAGACCCTCAAGGATCGCTGGTTGTATACGAAGTTCAGCAAATGTGAGTTTTGGTTGGACTCGATGGCATTTCTAGGCCCTGTGGTATCAGTAGAGGGCATAAAAGTAGACTTTTAGAAGATCAAGGCGGTAAAGAATTGGCCCAGACCGGTGAACCCATCAGATATCAGGAGCTTCTTGGGCTTAGCGGGCTACTATCAGAGATTCGTGGAGGGTTTTTCATCTATTGCTGCACCATTGACTATGTTTACTCAGAAGAAAGTAAAGTTTCAATGGTCGGAGGCCTGTGAGAAAAGCTTCCAAGGGATGAAGACCCGACTCACTTCAGCACCAGTGTTAACCCTACCTAAGGGTACTGATGGTTCTGTGGTGTATTGTGATCTTCGCGAGTCAAACTCGGGTGTGTGTTGATGCTGCATGGGAAACTGATAGCATATGCCTCGAGACAGTTGAAACTTCATGAAAAGAATTACCCGACCCATGATCTTAAATTGGCATCGATGGTGTTTGCATTGAATATATGGAGACATTACTTGTATGGAGTCCATGTGGATGTATTCACGGATCACAAGATCTTGCAATATGTGTTTACGAAGAAAGATCTCAATCTTCGACAAAGGAGGTGGCTGGAGTTACTAAAGGACTACGACATGAGTGTTCTTTACCACCCGGGCAAGTCTAATATGGTTGCGGATGCTCTTAGTAGACTCTCTATGGAGAGTGTGTCCCACGTGGATGAGAGAAAGAAAGAGTTAGTGAAGGATGTTCATCTACTTGCGAGGTTGGGAGTTAGATTGGTCGACTCAACCGATGGCGCGCTGTTGTGCAAAATAGATTAGAATCGTCCTTGGTGGTTGATGTCAAGTCTAGGCAGGATGAGGATCCAATTGTAGTGAAGCTGCAGGAAGCTGTTCGAGGTCTAAAGGTGGAGGTCTTCTCGCAAAGGGGAGATGGTGTTCTGCTGTACCAGGGTCATCTATGTGTTCCAAATGTCGATAATTTGAGGGACCTGATATTGCATGAGGCACATGGATCCAGATATTCTATCCATCCGGGTACCACTTGCTGACAGTTTAAGCACCAAAGGCCGGGTGGCGTATTGCAGGATATTAACATTCCAACTTGGAAGTGGGAAGAAGTCAACGTGGACTTCATTACCAGCCTACCTCGTACTCGCCAATAGTTTGACTCCATTTGGGTGGTGGTCTATAGGTTGACAAAGGCTACACACTTCCTACCAGTCAAAACCACAGATTCGGTGGATGACTACGCCAGACTGTACATTCGGGAGTTGGTTCGACATTATGGGGTGCCATTGTCCATCATCTTAGACCGAGGTACTCATTTTACCTCTCAATTTCGGTGGTCTTTCAAAAAAGGGCTTGGGACTCAGGTTAAGCTCAGCACAACATTTCATCCGCAAATGGATGGCCAAGCGGAATGGACAATTCAAACTATAGAGGATATGTTGAGAGCCTGTGTGATGGATTTTAAAGGTAGTTGGGATGACCACTTGCCCTTAATCGATTTTGCTTACAATAATAGCTATCACCTCCAGTATCCAAATGGCATCGTTTGAGGCTCTTTATGGGCGAAGGTGTAGATCGCCCATTGGATGGTTTGAGGTTGGTGAGGAAACCATGATAGGTCCAAACTTTGTTCACGAGGCTATGGTGAAGGTTCAGTTGATAAGGGACTGACTAAAAACTGTTCAGAGTCGTCAAAAGTCATATGCGGATGTAAGGAGAAGAGATTTGGAGTTTGAGGTTGATGATTGAGTATTTCTTAATATATCTCCCATAAAGGGAGTCATGCATTTCGCAAATAAAGGAAAACTTAGTCCCCTCTATATTGGTCCCTACCGATTTATGAGATGATTTGGTAAGGTAGCGCATGAGTTGGACTTGCCATCAGAGTTATCTTCAGTTCATCACGTCTTCCATGTATCACTCTTGAAAAAGTTCTTGGGTGATCTAGCTTTAGTAGTCCCGATGCAATGTTCTTGTGTGGGAGATAACCTCAGTTACGAGGAAATCCTGGTTGCAATCTTGGATCGTTAGGTTCGAAGGCTGAGGAACAAAGAAGAAGCTTCGGTGAAGGTGTTGTGGAGAAACAAGCATATTAAGGGAGCTACGAGGGAAGCCGAAGCGGCTATGATGGCTAAATACCCCCACTTGTTCCCTACCGGCTCTGTTTCAGTTTGAGGTATCCATTTTTGCCCTTTGACCCTATCTACTTTTCATGTTCAGTTCATGTGTACAACTTTATTTTATGTGTATGAATGTGTATGTGATTCCTGAATTCAGTTCAGCTATGTAGTTCTTTTCGGAGGTGGACTATTCCTTTAGTTCTCGATTTTAATAATCAGTATTTGCATATGATGATTGCATGTTTCTGCATTTTCTGTGTGTTCCTTACATTCGAGGACGAATTTTCCCAAGGGGGAGGTATTATTATACCCTAGAAGCTTAAAGGTCGGATCTGGAAGTTGCAATGTGGAAAAATCTGGAAATGTTGTAGCAGTGCAGGACGAGTGTTAGAAGACTCGTGAGGAGACCCCACGAGTCGTCAGGTGGCTCGTGGGAAGGCTGGACTAGGTTGAGGAGTTGAGGTCCCCACGGGCATGGGAACGACTCATGGTCAGTTACCACAAGTCGTCAAGTCTACCGTGGGGTTAGGTTGAGGATTTAATAGGAGGTCTAACCAGTGTATCGATGGATGGGACCCCATAAGTCATGCTCTGTCCTAATGACTCATGAGATCAGTCATGATCAAGCAAGATGGTTTTTCATGAGTGTTAAGGCAGGGTGCATGATGGAAGGTTACCACAAGTCGTGGTATTGACGCACGAGTCATTACGTCCCCGGTTACGAGCCCTAGCAGATCAGTTGACTAGTTTATTTGACGGGCGAATCGACGAGTCATTGCCCATCCCGATGAATCGTCAGATCACCCGTTAGTTCACCTGGCAGTTATTTTCTATGAAATAGTAAGGGCTTTCTCGTAATTTCCTAAGTTCCTAAGCCTTATACTATGTCGTTTAAGACTCACTTTAGTGGGTTTTAAGCAGGGTAAAACCTATTCTAAGCCATTACCCTCATGCATGCAAGTTTGAAGGTTTGAAGGGAAGGTTCAAGGTGAAATCTCAAGGTTTCCAATTGGAATCTCAACTAGGCTATTAGAGGGTGTTAGAATTCACCATTCCCAGGTAGGTAAGGCTATGAGTGGGTGTTTTCTTCCACATCCATGTCCAATACCTATCAAAATGTGATAAATTATCTATGATCAAGTATGGGGTTTTACCCAAATTGCATGATTCTTCAATCTCTACACATATGATTAGGTTATATTCATATTGATGATTTATGAAGCTTGGGTGGATTCTAAATTGTTTTTCCTTATAAACATTCTTTCTAAAATTTGAATCTAAAACGCCCATAGGTGAAGAGTTTATAAAAGAGGTGATTTATGGTAGATGTGTGATAATAATGAAGTTGATGATGAAAAGCATGCTTCTAAAGTTATCCATGATTATGATGTTGTTTTCGAAATAAGAATGTGTAGATCCTAGTATGATAAAGCTTTGGGAAATGCCCACATGACGGTTTAAAGTGATGATCTCCTCAACATAAGCTTACCACATTGTTTAAAGTGAAATTTCCCAAATTTTATTATGAATTCTATCTTGTGATATGTTGAGTAAATATTTCTACGTGTAGCTTACCACATGATTTGGAGTAAATGCTCCCGCCTATGATTGAGCTTGTGGTATGACTCAAAATAAAGCTTCTCATATTAATGAATTTACAGTTGAGATGTATGGCATTATTGAGCTTTGTCGAAGGACAATGTTGAGATTCATTTTCATATGATGACAAGTCTATGCATGATTTTATTAATGCGCTTTGTCAATAGACAATGTTGAGCTTCATTTCATACAATGTTGAGTAATGCATGATTTCATTTTGAGCTTCGTAAATAGACAATGTTGAGCTTCGTAAATAGACAATGTTGAGCTTCGATGTAGAGCATTGTATGTTTATGGGAGAAGAGTCTAACACCAAGCGGTTTAAGGGTCGATTACCCTATGCCCAAGAACTACGCACCAACATAGGTTGATACTATTATATTATTGAGACTCCCTTGTGAGTTATCCCCGGCTCGCTTGGCCGTTCATCTTGATATCGATATCATGGTATCATCCATCGCCCTGGCAAGGTTATGGATGGCTTTACCCAGTTGAGTGTGATAGTTGGGACCACGTAAGCTCTATCGTGGTATGTCGGTTAAGTGACAAGTCTCCCAATGTCTATATCATTCAGATTTGCATATTCATTACTCATGATGATTACTTATGCTTGCATGTTCATAAACCAAGGTTTGACTCAGTGTTCAACTTTTGATATAAATGTTATGTTTCAGCTTTGAGTCATTCGAGTCAATCATGATGTTATAAAGCTATGCATGGTCATGTTATGATAAGATTATGAATTTTCAGAAAGAATGCATGTATGCCTTTCCTCTCATGTTGAAATATTATGATATGTTATAAACTGTTTTAAATGATTTATTCTAATTAGTGGTTTTACTTACCTTGCATACTCGGTACATACCACGTACTGACCGCATACTTTTTATGTTGTATCATTTCATGATGCAGGATCCAATTCTCAGGTTCAGCCCCGCTCTTAGTCGCTGATCAGAGTTAGCACCTGCTTATTTGGTGAGTCCTCATCTTTCAAGGACTAGATCTTTAGTTGTTTAGATTTCCTTTCAGTTCCAGTATTGTTGATCTAGTTGGGGGTGTGTCCCATCAGCTCATCCAGCTTAGAGGCTTATCAGACTTAGATGTATGTTCAACTTCAGATATTTATTCTGTTGTCATATTGAGTTTGACTTCTGCTGAGTTTATAATTATATTTTCATCAGGTTTATTGAATGAGTTAGTTGAATGCTTAGGCCATGGGTCGACTTGGGGTCTCTCGGGGTCCCTTCCTATGTCTATGATCCGGGCCTCCGTTCGGGTCGTGACACTATATTTACTAAGAGCCAAAGACTCTAATGCTGAGGCACCATTCCTTCAGTCAGTCCCAATTGTGAATGAGTTTCCAGAGGACTTTCCAAATAATCTTCCTGGAGTCCATCCTGATAGGAAAATAGATTTCGGAATGAATATTCTTCCTGATACTCATCGTATCCCTATTACGCAATATATAATAACTCCAATCGAGTTAAAAGAGTTAAACGAGCAGTTAAAAGACATTCTAGATAAGGTTTTCATTCCCTTTAGTACTTCACCTTGGGGTGCTCAAGTTTTCTTCACACATAAAAAGGATGGTACTCTAAGGATGTACAATAACTATCGATAGTTGAAGAAAGTCTCTATCAAGAACAGGTATCCTCTTCCTAGAATCGATGACTTGTTCAACCAGCTTCAGGGTGCATAGTATTTCTCGAAGATAGATCTCAGATCGGGGTATCATTAGTTAAGGGTTAGAGAGTGTGATATTTCTATGACAGCTTTCAGAACCCGGTACGGTCATTTTGAGTTTGTTGTTGTGTCTTTTGGTTTGACCAACATTCCAAAAACACTTATGGATATCATAAACAAAGTGTTTAAGACATATTTGGGTTTTTGTTGTTTTCATTGATGGCATCTTGGTTTACTCAAAGAGTGAGGATGAGCATGTTATTATCTTAGAATAATCCTACATACACTTAAGGATAAGGTGTTATTTGCCATCTTCTCTAAGTATGAATTTTGATTGAAGTAAGTGGCTTTTTTATTCCATATAGTCTCCATCAAGGGTGTTCAAGTTGACTCTCATATGATTGAGGTTGTGAAGAGTTGGCCCAAATGCACAACCTTAACTAGTATTATGAGTTTCTTGGGTTTAGTTGTGTACTACAGGAGATTTATACAAGGATTCTCAATTATTCTTGCTCTATTGACTAAGTTGACTTAGAAGAAGGTCATAGTTCAATAGTCTGATGCTTGTGAGAAAAGATTTTAGGAACTAAAGACTCATTTGACTACAATGCCAGTGTTGACCATACCAGAGGATTCAAATGATTTTGTTGTATATTCGGATGCATCCAAAGTGGGTATTTGATGTGTATTGATGCAAAATGGTAAGTTTATAGCTTATGCCTCCAGACAGCTTAAGGTGCATGAGAAGAATTATCGGACACATGACCTCGAGTTGGCAGCGGTAGTATTTTCATTGAAGATTTGGCGCCATTATCTCTATGGTGTGTATGATCATATTTTCACAGACCACAAGAGCCTGTAGTATGTGTTCAACCAAAAGTATTTGAATCTCAAATAGAAGAGGTGGCTTGAGTTGCTCAAGAAATATGACTTGGGTATTCTCTGTCACCCAGGCAAGGCTAACGTAGTTGCTGATGCTCTTATCAGGTGATCTATTGGAAGCACAACTCATGTAGAGGAGGAGAAGAGAGTTGGCTAACGATGTGCATTGACTTTCACACTTGGGAGTCTGTGTTTAGGCTCCAAAAAAGGTAGTCTTCTTGTTCAAAGATGGAGCTGAATAATCTCTAGTGGCAGATGTTAAAGAAAAGCAGGACAAAGATCCCCTCTTGCTTTAGTTAGAGGAAGATGTCCACAAGCAGAAGTTGATGGTTTTCACAGAAGGGGAGATGTTGTCCTGTGGAATCAAGGTAGATGTAACACCCCAAAAGTTCCTAAGCCCAAACCCTAGACTTGGAATAAAAACCAGTAGGAAATTTCTTTACAGAATGACTCATTTAACCAGTCGTTGTGTGGTTTGACAGACCGTTAGTTCACTTATCCTAAGAAAGTCCTGATGTTGCTGAAAATTTTCCCTCCATAACTAACGAGTGATAGAACAACTTCTTAGTCCTTGTAACGACTCATTAGGAAGAACCATTTGAGGAGCTTTTGAAACTGTGTAGGTGTGACTGTTGCAACCATGAGAGAAGAGATGGGTTGTGAGTTATACTAACGAGTCGTCATATCGGTTGTTGATTGAGGATTAGAAAGTTGTTAGTGTTATACCCTGGAAGCAAAAAGATCAAACTCGAGAGCTGAAATGAAGAAAAACTTAAAATCTGGCATCAGGCACAAAATTGGCGTGAGGTGACCCGTGAAGAGCAGCCACGGGTCGTGATGTGACTCATGGTATGGCCCATGAGATGAATTTGAAGTTTGGGGAAATGAGATCCCCACGGGCGTGACCATGAGTCGTGGCCAAGCCCCACGACTCTTTAGGTCCGTCATGGGGAGTGGTGATTGAGAAAAGAGGAAAAGCATGGCAGTGGACTTAACAGAAGGACCCCACGAGGCATGGTCAGTCAGCACGATTCTTAGGGAGGGTCGTGAGCAGTAGGATAAAGCAAGGTAAGAATCGGAGGCATTATACATAATGGGTTTTCACCACAACTCGTGGTTACCAGTAACGGATTGTTAAGTCGCCCGTGAGGAGCCCTAAAGACATGACAAGAAATGTACCTGATGGATGACTCCACGAGTTGTGGCCTGTGATAACTAGTTGTTTGGCCCCTCGTGGGGACCAACTGGCAGTAATTTTTTGCGATTTTAGTAAGGGCTTTTACGTAATTTCTATTATCCTAAGGCCTAAATTACGCCGTTTTGAGTTATGAATGATGTATTTTAAAGGGGTTAATTTCATTTTAGGCCATATTTATCCATGCATGCAAAGTAGAAGGTGAGAGAGGGTGATCAAGCTTAGTGTTCTTCAATTTATCTTCTATTTCTTCTTGGGCTATCAAAGAAGTGTAAGAATCAGATACCAATAGGAATTTAGGGTTATGAGTGGGTGTTTTCATTCACATCCATGCCCAATCTCTCCTAATTCATGAAATGTTGTTCAAAAATCTTATGGGGTTTTATCTTAAAACCTGTGCAATTCTAATGATCTATCCATGGGTTATTAAGTTTCATGATTTAAATCATATTTTATTAATCATGATCATATTTTACAACCAATTCGATTATAAATTGATTTATTTCAATTTCTAATAAATTATGCCTAATTATGCACGTCCTACGATGAATTGAGTTATAATCTTTACTTCTATTGTTGATATTCGCAAACCCATCATGATTTATGAGTCATAATATGGATTTATTCAAATGCCTATTTTGAATTTATGATTTACAAAGAATATACATGACTTACAAGTATGCATGATCTCATGATTTACTAATTATGTTTTACCGAATCACGGGCCTTACCCTCCTAGCTAGTTCACGTATTTAATGGCATGCTTATGATAATCATGATTTAACTAGCCCATGAATCTCATACATATTATACTATGAGCGCTATATATGTTTTGGGAGTAGTATTTTACACTGAGTATGTTCGGGGCCTAGGTTCTGCCCCGATCTCAGAACTACGTGCCACTATAGGATATGATGGGACCTCCCCTATGACTGTCCCCTTTCCCCAAATGGGCCCTTTCATGTTTGAATCACGAACTCCATGGTTCTACCTTTGGCAAGGTATGAACACCATCCCGACTAGGGATATTTTAGGTCGGGCTCCATGTGTGCTCATATGCGGTATGTTGGTTATAAGAATCTCCCATTGTTCTGCATGTTTTATGCATTATTATGTTTATGATTAATTTTGCTCAAGTGATAATTTATAAAGTTCTCTTATGACTATGGTATTGAAAGGATTACGAATGATTTTAAAACTTTGCGCCTTATGTTATCTTATCATAATCATGTTATGAGCATGTTGTCCCATTCTTATGATCCCTTATGGGTTTATTGTATTTATAAATGTCCGTTTTACTTACCTTGCATACTCGGTACATTGCACGTACTACCCGCATACTCTATGTTGTATCGTTTCATGATACAAGACCCGGCTCTCAAGCTCAGCCCCGTTCATAGTAAGTCTTAAGTGTTAGCATCTTCGTTGTTGGTGAGTAATTATTTCCCGAGGATTGGACTTACTCGAATTTTCTTTATGTATTTTTAGTTTTAGTTTATGGAGTTAGTTGGGGTATTATCCCATCAACTATTCATGTTTAGAGACTTTTCAGACATACGGATGTGTTCATCTTCAGATTGTGTATTCTGATGTTATGTTTAATTTAGACTTCCGTTATAATCATCTTGTTGATTCTTCAGTGTTATCAGTTGAGTTAGTTGTATGTTAATGCCACGGGTCGACTTGGAGTCTCTCAGGGCTCCTTGTCCTGTGTTGCGATCTGGGCCTCCATTTAGGTCGTGACAGTTAGATTATTCCCATAACCAATGAGCCCTGTGAAGAGTTTTTGGAGGAAGTAATCGCTCGTCTAAATGATCGTTTGATGAGATTTAGAATCATCCCAGTGACAGGGGGTAGTCCTATCTACCCATTGGGTGAGACCCAAAAATTGGAATGTTAGCCCTCGAAATGACGATTGGTGCCAACAGGTCATGATCAAAACCAACAACTCATTATGTGACTTGTTAATTTGGTACGGGGTAGTTTTTCAGATAATTCTCTAAGGGCATTTCGGTAACTTCCCTCTATTTGAATTCCTAAACTACGGCATACTGAGATATACTAAAATGGAATTTATAGGGGTTAGTAGACATTCTATCCTCATTCTCTCCAAAACACTCAGAAGTACTACGTAAGATCTTAGACAGACCTCTCAAGACTTCTCCTCCAAAAATCTTCTCCAGGTATGTGGGACTTCAACAAGGGTTTCCTTCCACCCTTGTGTCCAAAAATTTCAGAAAAACCCTTTCCATAAAAGCATTTCTAAAAATCATGACTCAGGGTTTTTCTTCTACTTGCTAAATTTCTACTACTTTCTCTTTGATTTCATTCTTTCATGATTAGAGTTATTATATATTCATGTTAGAATTTTCAGATATACATTACATATCACATGATCTTGAAATTTGACATTTTTTTGTAGAGTTTACTTATAAACTAGTAGTATCTTAAAGTAGCATGAATTGTTGAGTATATTATATATTCATGTTAGAATTTTCAGATATACAATATGTCTTACATGATCTTGAAATTTGACATGTTTTTTTGTGGAGTTTACTTATAAACTAGTAGTATCTTAAAGTAGCATGAATTTTCGAGTATACATGATTTTCTCATAGAATTGTGCATTTACAACATTTTCAGCATTTTCGGTATATTCAGAAACAACAATATTATCAAAAATCAGTACATTCAATATTATCAGTTTATCAGTTTATCAGTTTATTAGTATATTCAGTACTCTTAGTTATCAAGTCCTTTAAGCTTCAGGACATTTCCAGATAAGTAGTTCTCACTTAACCTTAGGACACCAGTTAAAGTTAATTATTTCATTTAGATATACTTAAGATTTTAGTTGGAGTAGTACTTAGCATCAAGGCGGTTGAGGTTCAACGCACCTAGATTCCCAAAAACTACGTTCCACCTAGTTTTTAACCCAAATGAGTCTTTTTGTTAGTGATCACACAGTCTAGTCACTATACCTGAAAAGGTATAGTGGGCCCTATTGATATGGAGTAAACATCTAACTCCACATTTAGATTATGTGGTTACATGTTGGTTAGCTGACTTTCCCACATTTTAGTTCGGTCTTCCATCTTAACCTTCATTATTGATTTTAGTACTTATAGATGACCCTAAAAATCTGTCTTAGCATCACTTACAACATTTACAACATTGTATGTTACTTTTGATACTTATGCTTTTAGATAGGGTCATCATATATTAGTCCAGTTGTATTTACATAGTTTATTGGAATATTTTACATTAATATGTATTTCTCACATACTCAGTATATTTCAAGTACTGACGCATACTTTCTATGCTATATCGTTTTATGATATAGGCTCAGGTACCCAGACTCAGCATCATAGTTAGTTCCCACCAGTGACACGCAACAGTTGATAGTGGTGGGTCCTAATCTTTCAAGGACCAGAATGTCTATCTCCTCTTAGTATTTTGTCATCATTTTCTTTCAAATTTTATAGTTAGCTGGGGGCTTGTCCCAGCAACTCCTCAGTACTTCAGAAGGCTTTCAAACGAAGTGTATTAGTTTCAGCTATAGTTATTTGTGTCGTTAGAAATTTTAGTATCTTATCTGATGTTGGTTTTACTTATAAAAGTATTTTATTACTTATTCATAAACAACTTTAACTTGAGATTTTCTTATAGTAATTCAGTATATCAGAATGAAGTTATGACATAGGTTAACTTTGAGTCACTTCTGGCTCTAGGCACCATGTAGCGTCCAGGGTGTAGACTCGGGTCATGATAGTAGATTATGTGTCTTCAATGTAAATGGTCTCAAGTAGAGGATCATGGCAGAATCACATAGCTCCAGCTATTCTATCCACCCAGGTTGCACTAAGATGTATCATAATTTGTGGGAAATCTATTGATCGAATGGTATGGAGTGAAATATTGCAAACTATTTTGCTAGATGCCAAAATTGTCAATAGATGAAGGTAGAGCATCAAAGGCCAGGTCGGGTGGCTCAAATATAGCAATCCCCTAGAGGAAGTGGGAGTTGATCAATATGGACTTTGTCATCGGTCTACCGAAGTCATGCAGGCAACAAGACTCTATTTGGGTGATTGTACATCAAATGACCAAGTAGCTCATTTCTTATTGGTTAAGACTATAGATTCAGCTGAGGACTATGCTAGATTATATATTCGACAGATAGTTACACTTCATGTAGTTCCATTGTCTATTATATCGAATTGGGGACCATAGTTTATTGCCCAATTTTGAAAGTCATTTCAGAGAGTTTTGGGTTCGAAGGTGAACCTTAGCACAAATTTTCATCCACGGATAGATGGTCAAGCAGCATGGACTATTCAAAAGTTTGAGGATATGTTGAGGACATGTGTGATTGATTTCAAAGGGAATTAGGATGACCATTTGCCTGTTATTGAGTATGCATATAATAACAGTTATCATTCTAGCATTCAGATGACTCCTTATGAGGCTCTTTATGGGTGAAAGTGTAGATCTTTGATTGGATGGTTTGAAGTTGGTGAAGCAGAGTTGATAGGATCCGACTTTAGTTCAAAAAGCCATGAAAAAGTTAAGATCACTCAGGAGAGGTTGAAGACTGCATAGAGTTGCCAAAAGTCTTATACAGATGCTAGGCATAGAGACTTGGAGTTTGAGGTAGATGATTGGGTGTACTTGAAGGTTTCACCTATGAAGGGTGTCATGATATTTGGGAAGAAAGGGAATCTTAGTCTCTACTATGTAAGTCCATATAATATTTTGAGGAGAGTTGGCAATGTAGCTTATGAGTTGGAGCTGCCAGCTGAACTCGCATTACTCCATCTAATTTTCAACATCTCTATAGTTAAGAAGTGTTTGGTGACCCCTGACTCATTTTCCCTTCATCGAGTGTGGGAGTTAAGAAAAACCTATCATATGAAGAAGTACTAGTTTAGATTCTAGATGTCTAGGTTCGTTAACTAATAAACAAGGAAGTTGCTTTTGTGAAGTTGCTATGAAAGACTCAACTAGTTGAGGGAGTTACTTGGGAAGCGGATGTAGATATGATTGACAAGTATCCTCATCTATTCCCCTCCTAGTCTAGAATCATCTTGAGTTAACAGTCTTTTATCATAGTACTCTTATTAGTTTCCAGTTCCATTAGTTGGTGTTGAAATCCTTAGTGTGGTTGCACATTCGGTGAATTTAGTTGAAGTTTAGTTTAGTTACTCTTAGTTAGATCACCTATTAGTCCAACTTAGTCTTCATCTGATGATGAATGGTCCCAAGGGGGAGATAATGTAACAACCTTGAAAAGACCATAAGATTGGATTCTAGAAATAAAGTAGACCAATATAAAAATTTGCAATTTGCCTCAAAATAACTTGTGTGATGAGTGATAACGCTCAACACAACTCTCTCGATTAAGGGAGGTGGCAGCAGTTATTGTAAAGAGGAAGTATACCCGACGAGTGTCAGGGTAGAATTCCTCAAGAAATTGAGTCGATAATCTATATTTTATAAACTAACTCAAACTAAAATGCATTATTGTTGACATTTGAAAATTAAAAATGGGGGAAAAGGAGAAAACAAGATCAAACTCAAATTTAGAACTGAGTGAGGGGAATTCCGATTGTTGCAATCACAAGTGAGATGGCTAAGGGTGTGCTATTGATGGCATAACAACTAGAATGAGATTTACTTCATTGTGTTTGATTCAGATTCAACATAAATAGCAGTGGATAAAATACATTCTCTTGTTTCTTAACCACATGGGTTTTCTCAAAACTCCAAGGCCAATTCAAATTATCAACCACAACAGCTTGAGGAAGAATGGAGCTATCTCTAGCCTTAATCCTTTAATGGAGTGGGAATGTGAGTTTTGACTATCTCTAGCTCAACCTTACACATTGTAATACTAGATTCAGGATTAATAGGAAATCTATAATTTTATCTCAGTACGACTGGATGTTTGGGTTGTTTGAATGTTGTACGGGTCATAGGATGACCCGTGGAAATGTTTAGAACTATGCCCTCAAAAACACGAGTTCCCGCCATGAGTGGTGGTGTGTGGGTACGACTAGTGGTACTAGTCATAACAAGTACATGGGATTTTCAGATGCTGGTAGTACGAGTGTTGGTATGACTCATAGTACAAGGTCATTGGAGGTGTCCGTGGAAATATTTAGATATTTTGAGATTATTTTACTTGGCCACTACGGAAGGGCACCACAAGTCATATTAGGATTGTACGACTCATGGTACGAGTCGTAGTAATGAGAGTGCCCTATTTTCCTGCAAAATTATTAAGAGTATTTTCATAATTTTAAGCTCCTAATTCCCAAACTACGTCATTTTAAGATTGGGAAAGGGGTTTTAGAGGTATAATCAACCTGAGCCTATTAATTCTCTTCCTAACACTATAATTAGAAAATTAATTTCCTCAAATTCTCTCAAGTTTTCTTGGGATCTTGCTCAAGCTTCTCCTAAAATGGATTGGGGGATTTCAAGACTAATAATTGATTCCCGATTCCAGGCATGTGGACTTATCAGTGATGGGTTATTCCACTCTCATGCCCTTCCTTCAAATAAAATCATGATCAATCTAATTCACCAAATCCCTAATTTTGAAATTTAAGGGTTTATATTAGGTTATGAAATTCCTCCATGATTCTCTTGTGGGCATGGCTTAATTTATACAAATTTATGATTTTCATGATTAGGGTTTTGAGATTTCTCCAAGTCTTCATGAAATTATAATTCCTTATGTTACAAGCATGACTATGGACTTCTAAGGATGAATCTCTTTCTTATGAAACTCTATGATTCTATTATGATCTCAATTTTGGAATCCCCAATTTATGATTTATGATTTATGACACATGGTTTCTCACAAGAACTCTTCTTGAATTTATGAATTTCAAGTATGAGGATTTTCTCAAGTATGTATGACTTTCATGATTATCAAGTTTATGATTATGGCTGACTCACGGGCTCTTATTTTATGGCTAGTTCACATATTTCAAGAATGTTCATGATTATTGTGATTTAAACTAGCCCATAAACTTCATGTATGATTTCATGATATTATTACGAGCCATGTGCATGTTTTGGGAGTAGTGACTAGAACCGAGTAGGCCCGAGGTTCAAGAAAACCTCGAGTCTCAGAACAACATGCCGATGTTTGTTGATACTCATGTTAACCCTATGGGGTCTCTTCAATGATCATACCATATCATCGTTCTTTGCCCTGGAAAGGCTTAGGACGGCTCTGCCCACTTGAGCGAGATAGTTGGGGCATCATGAAAGCTCTATCATAATGGTGTCGATTATGACGATTCCTCCCACTATTCCTCATGTTTTATGCTTGATCATGTTTATGATACTTTGGCTCAAGTTATGATTGAC
Organism: Datura wrightii; assembly: GCA_035772735.1. Lineage (NCBI taxonomy): Eukaryota > Viridiplantae > Streptophyta > Magnoliopsida > Solanales > Solanaceae > Datura > Datura wrightii. The sequence continues at coordinate 16,622,702 of JASDFA010000003.1, forward strand.
AAGCTTCCTCTTATGATATGATTGTGGCTAGTTATAAATAGTTTTCTAAACCTTTTTCCCTCATGTTTATATTATGATTACTATGCCATGTTTCAAGATTGTTCCACTCTTATGACTTTTACATATTTTATTGTCCATTTTTACTTACCCCGCATACGTAGTATATTCCAAGTACTGATCGCATAGTCTATGTTGTATCATTTCATGATACTGGTCCAATTGATCAATCTCAGCCCCACTATTAGTTCTGTTCATACCTCATCCCAGTCTAGCCCCATTATTGGTGAGTCCTCATCTTCTGAGGACATTCAGTTTACTTTATCATTTTTGTTATTTTAGTTTCCATTTTAGTGAGCTAGTTTGGGGTGTTGTCCCATCATCTTATCAGACATATTACCGGTTTATTAGACATTATATAGATTTTTAAGCTTGTTCAGTTTTGACTCCATTTATGATAATTTGTATATGTCAGATTTCCTCTTGTTTATGTTATTAAGTCATGCTATGTATATGCCATGTGTTAGCTTAGAGCCATTCATGGTTCTAGTTCCCGTGTCTCGATCTGGGGGTCCTTGCTCGGGTCGTCACACGCATCAACACTCCAAATCCTCCCTATTGTTTCTCACCCAATTCTCACCCTTCTTTCATAATAAAAAGCAAGAAAAGTAATCAAAACTAATGTTTGCAACCATTAAATTTTACTATTAAAACCTAGAGAAAACAGATAGATCTATACTTGCAATTAGAATCTAAGAACAATTAAACAATACGCTTTCATGTTTACAAACCCACCATGCATGTACCCCTAGCTAGGAAGTTAGCCATTCATATTTAGAGAGAGAGAGAAGATACCAAGAGGACTTTCCTTAAAATTCATTATATAGGTTAACCAATTTGCTTCACAAGATATGCAACAATGGTGGAATTTCTCCACAACGGGGTTTTTGAAAAAGAAGTACTTTCTATTCTACCTTATTCTATTATATGTAAAGCTCCACAAAAATCTATGAACGAATCAATCATATGTGGTGTACAATTTAGGATAATAAATATTTGCACCTTTCTTGTGTATAACTTTCCACAATTGCCATTGGAGGCTTCTAGGTGCTTTGGGAATCTTTCTGGACATTTTTGCCCTTCCATCAGTGAACTGGGTAACTTGCCCTTCGTCTTGTGTTTAGTAGGTGTCAATCCGCTAGTGCAGGTGCAAAATACCCCACCTGCACCAAAACTGCCTTTAGCACATGGGTATTCACGGGTAGCAGGTCAAAACACAGGTTCAAGGCAGTCCCCTCCCGTGTTACACCTGTGTTTCACAGGATGGGATTCGGGAAAAGCGTGTCTTTAGTAGCTCATTTCAAGTTCAAATCCTCCATTATCTTTGTCTCCTTCAAATTCCTGTACAGAGAAGAAAAAAGTGCATAAAACCTTTCTAAATTGTGTGAAAACCAAGCAATAACTCATGCTTAAAAGCCCAATGAGTTGGTAATTACCAACTCATCAAACCCCCAAACTTGAATCATTGCTTGCCCTCCAAGAAAGGCATTTTTCAAGGCCCGGATCGAGACACGGGACAAGAAGCCCCGAGAGGCTCCAAGTTGACCCATGCCATGACCATACATCTAACTCAATCATAGATAAGCGGAAATCATCATAAATAACATAGCGGAATACTAACCCAAAACATCACTTCTGATTACACGCTTAAGTCTAAAGCTGAAATACAACTATGTCCGAAGAAGCCTCTAACACAGATAAGTAGATGGGACAAGACCCCAACTAACTCACTGTAGTCCGAAAACTGAAAAGACAATCATAAATGATAAAAAGGGCCCTCGTAAGATGAGGATTCACCAACTCTGATGCAGGAAGTGCTAAAGCTGAGAATTTGGCTATCGACGAGACTGAGTCGAGATGTCAGAGCCTATATCATTAAATGATACAACATAGAGTAAGCGATCAGTACGTGCAATGTATAGAGTATGCAAGGTAAGTAAAACCTCTTATGTAAGCAAAATCATTAAATCAGGCATAATATAAAACATAATCAAGAAAAGATTATGAGAGTAGGGTTTGCATGTTATTTTCTTAAATCATGATCTGAACATAATTGAACATCAAAACTAAATCGAATGACCCAAAGCTGAAAACTGATAATCATAAGTAAAATTGAACATCGAGTCAAACTTATTGAAAACATAATATGACGACTGATGTACATGCATGACTGAAATCATAAGGAACAATGGGAGACTCATCATATAACTGACATTACCACGATAGAGCTTATGTGGTCCCGACTATCACACTAAAGTAGGCAGAACTGTCCAAAGCCTTATCAAGGCTAAGGGCACTACCATGATATCGATATCAAGCTCAAGGCCCCTTGGGGGAAGGGGAAGGTCACAAGGGAGGTCCCAAAGTATATAAGTAAACCTGCGTTGTTGCGTAGTTCTGAGGCATAGGGTCAACTAACCCTTAGCCTACTCGGTGCTAGACATTACTCCCAACAACCTACATATGCTCTCCATCGCTTTTCGACAAAGCTGACCATCTATTAATGATGAAGCTGAATAATAACATACATGAGGAGCCTTGGCTCAAACTATACCACAAGCTGAAAATAATGGGAGTCTTGAATCCAAAATCATGTGGTAAGCTAATTCATAAAATTATAAAACATACTTGATCATATTGGGTTGTCCAATATTTCAACAAGCTTGAAATCAACTTGATTCACTTTGAAAATATGAACATAAACGTGGTTATATCAAAATCATATGTTATTCATAAACATCTCATCATAGTTGAACACATAAATCATAGATCTCAACTTTCAGGAATATTCATAGATGGGCATCATAATTTAGGAAACTTGAAAACATGATATATAATTTAAAACATTTTAAAATTTGCCCATTAATCATAATTCATCATTTAAAACATGCTTAATCATACCCATGATTAAAACATAGGAATTCATACATTGGGTAAGAACCCCTTGGAATAATCAATTAGATCATCATGAATTGAGAGGAAATTGGGCATGGTTCTGGACAATTGCACCCATTCATAGCCTTACATACCTGAAGGAATCTGATTTTCGCACTTCCTTGAGATTTTTCTTACATATTCAAAGAAGCTTTTATCTCAACCACCATTGTAGGTATTGAATTATGTGTTTAAATATGAATGCATATTACAACTTTGCAACTATGAGAGGCTAAAACTCCATAGCTAGGGTTGTGGGAACCATGGTGGATTAACAAGCTAGGGATACACAAAAGTGATTTAAAGCCAATGTAAAACACTTGTATTGTATTCTCTTTATCATCAAATATTTTTAATGGTGTAAAACGTTAGGACTTGCCCGAATTCTTTACTTTCTTGAGCCTAGAGAGGTAGAGATTAGGAAAAGAGAATTACAACAAAGCCTTGATCTTGATGATCATTGTATTAACTTGAGCTGTGGTCGCAGGATAGTTAGATTTGGAACATATTAATAATCGATAATTTGAAACCCCTTATGAGACCTGACTGGGTGATCGAGTATAGTGATCCACCAGGGACGAACCAATCATTTGGATGAACCCTAGTTATCAATTGTATAAGTAAGCATTGATATTGATCGCGTGTGTATATCCGAAGCAGTTATGAACCCATGGGGAACACAAACCCTAGTTATACTTAATTCTTAATTTAAATCATAATTTCAATCGTTGTTTTAACCATTGTTTTTCTTAAAACCCCCAAATAGGAGAAACTAACAAACAAGTTCACTTACCGGCTTTAGTCTAGATCTTCCATATTCCCTGTGGGTTCTACCCCAACCTCTTTATTGGGTTCTTTATTGACAATGACCGCTTCTTACTTCAGCAGGTGTGAGTTTGAGCATTATTAAAAGGTGGCACGGTTGCCGAGGAATACGACTAAGACTAGATTAACTGCTTGTATTTGACTTTTGGTTGTTATTTCCCTGTTTATGTTTTCCTTGCTTTTCTTTTGTAATTCTGTCAGGAAACATCAAGGGAATGATCCCTTTTACAAACCCCCAGATGGAATATGAGATGCTACCAATGCCTTGGAGGAGATGATGACTATTGACACATTAGCAGCTATCTTGATGAATTGTGAGGGAGACGGAGTACCAGAATACACAGAGACGGTGAACGCCTTAAATGGAATAGGGTCATATAACTTAAGATGAAAGAAGTTAGACATGGATCTAAAGAATCATTCAACACCGCTGCCTAAGCCATCTGTGGAGGTACCACTAGTCCTTGAACTGAAGGCACTACCTCCCCATCTCAAATATGCATTTCTAGGTGAAGATAATACTTTACCAGTAATAATCGCAGCAGATCTCTTGGATGGGCAAGTGGGAGCTTTGGTGAAAATACAAAAAAGGCACAAAAAAGAAATTGACCATAGATGATATCATTTGGATCCCTCCAAGCATATGTACTCACAAGATCCAACTCGAGCCAAATTGCACACCAAGTATAGAACATCAGCGATGCTTAAACCCCCAATGCAAGATGTAGTAAAAAAGGAGATCATCAAGTGGCTGGATGCTGGTGTAATCTACCCCATCGTAGATAACAAGTGGATGAGTCCGGTACAGTGTGTACCAAATAAAGACGGGATCACAGTGGTACCCCAAAATAGAAAAATGAGTTGATACCACCACGATCAGTCACAGGATGGTGTGTATGCATGGATTACAGGAAACTCAACCACTGGACCCAAAAAGACTACTTTCCAATGCCATTCTTGGATTAGATGCTTGACAGATTAGCATGTAGAGGTTGGTACTATTTTCTTGACGGCTACTTGCAATATAATCAAATTACCATCGCTCCAGAAGACCAAGAAAAGATTACATTCACCTGTACGTATGGAACGTTCGCTTTTAGAAGCATGCCATTTGGGTTGTGCAATGCACTGGCCACATTCCAGTGCTCCATGATATCTATATTATCAGATATGGTGGAGGACACCATTGAAGTATTTATGAACAACTTCTCTGTGGTGGGTGACTCATTCAAATCTTTCCTCAAACACTTGGGCAAAGTATTGAAAAGACGCGAAGAAACTAATATGATCCTAAATTGGTAAAAATGTCACTTTATGGTTAAGGAAAGAATAGTGTTGGGTCACAAAATCTCGGGAAAAGGAACTTAGGTGGACAAGGAAAAAATTAAGGATATAGCTAGTTTGCTGCCCCCTATTTCCATAAAAGGGGTCAGAAGCTTTTTGGGGCATGCAGGCTTCTACAGACTATTTATCAAGGACTTTTCAAAAATTGCACATCCATTATGTAAATTACTTGAGAAGGAGGTAAAGTTTGTGTTTGATAAGCCATGTCTAAAGGATTTTGAGTGCTTGAAAGAGAAACTCACCATTGCTCCTATCATCATAGCTCCAGATTGGTCTCTTCTATTTAAGCAAATGTGCGATGCTAGCAGGGTTCCTCTTGGTGCTGTTTTGGGCAAATGAACAACAAAGATTTTTCATCCTATCTATTACGATAGTAAAACACTCAACACAGCCCAGAAGAATTATACGGTCACAGAACAAGAGCTATTAGTGGTGGTTTTTACATTCAAAAAATTTTGATCATACTTGCTTGGGACCAAGGTAATCATCCATACAAGACATGCCGCTTTGAGGTACCTGATGTCCAAAAGGATGCTAATCCTAGATTGATTTGGTGGTGCTGTTGCTTCAAGAATTTGAGTTTGAGGTTAAAGATTGAAAAGGAATGGAAAATTAGGTAGTTGATCATCTATCCAGGCTAGAGTCTGAAGCTAGGGAAAGAGAGGAGATTGATATTTATGAAGCTTTCCCATATGAACATGTGCTAGCTGCATCTCAGGATTTGATTCCCTGATTTGCCGACTTTGCAAATTACTTGGTTAGCGATATGATACAGGAAGACCTGACTCCTCAACAGAATAAAGAGTTCTTATTTGATGCCCAGAGATATTACTGGGATGAACCATACTTATTTCGCATTTTTGCAGATGGGATCATTTGTAGGTGTGTACCGTAAGTAGAGATGTTGAGCATTCTAGAGGCCTATCATTCATCTCCAGTTAGAGGTCATCGTAGTGGTATTAGAACTTGCACATAAAATCTTACTATGAAGATATTAATGGCCCTTTATTCACCAAGATGCATATGACTACGCCATGTTCTGTGATTAATGCCAAAGGCAGGGCGATATTACCCATAAATACGAGTTGCCTTTGACTCCTATTCTAGAAGTTGAGTTGTTTGATGTATGGGATATAGACTTCATGGGCCCGTTTTTAGCTAATATGGGATGAAATACCTCTTGGTGGAAGTGGACTATATCTCCAAATGGGTGGAGGCTATTGCTCTATCGAACAATGATGGCAAAAGTGTTATAGCATTTCTGTGGAAGCACATCTTCACCAGATTTGGCACTCCTAGAGCTATTATCAGTGATGGTGGATCTTACTTTTATAACCACCTCTTTAGAACACTGTTGAAAAAATATCGTTTCAAGCACAAGGTGGCAACACCTTACCATCCTCAGTCAAGTGGACAAGTGGAAGGTTCCAACAAGGAGATAAAGACCATTCTTGCCAAAATAGTGAATACTAGCCGGATAGATTGGTCTAGGAAGCTCGATGATGCGCTGTGAGCTTACTAAAAAACATATAAGACCCCCATTTGTTCATCTCCATACCAACTGGTTTATGGAAAATCATGTCATTTAGCAGTCAAATTAGAGCATAAAGCGTTATGGGCTCTGAAAAAGCTGAATATGAACTAGAATAAAGTAGACAGGCTGAGACTTGACCAACTCAATGAGTTGGATAAGTTCCGACGTAGATCTTATGAGAGTGTGGCAATTTATAAAGAGATAAAGAAGATTTATCATGACAAGAATATTGCAAAAAGGGAGTTTAGCACAGGCAATTTGGTCCTACTGTTCAACTCAAGGCTTTGATTGCACCCTGGAAAGTTGAAATCTAGATGGATGGGACCCTACAGAGTGGTGCATGTTTCCCCATACGATGTAGTGGAACTTCAGAATAAAGAAGGAAAAATGTTAAAAGTGAATGGGAAAAGAATAAACTTATATCTGGGAGATATGGAGGAATTCAGGGGAATAGAGGTAGTATACCTTGATAGTGCCTAAACAATTGCAACAGCTACATCGTTTCACAATGTTAAATTAGGCGCTTCATGGGAGGCAACCCATGAATGGTGAAGTCTGAGTAGCCACAGGTATGTTCCCTTCCCTCTATTCTCGTAGTTCATGCTGCGGTGACGAAGCACAATTTTCAATAGAAGAGGGGGTGTACTTGTGTTTTATGGGTTTTTGTATTCATCCGAGGGTCTTTCTTGCGGTGCTTCTTTTCCCTCTGGCTTGCTATCTAGTAGAACTGTCATGTTTAGGATTTTATTATTTTTTAGTTTTTGTTTAATTAGGGAGTAGCTTAGAAATACTCGGTCAATAAAATTACATTAGTTTTGGATTTTTGAAAAAAAAATTGACCCTGTTTAATATTTTTTGATGAATTAGCTATGTACTTGCGACTGCATGCGTGATCTCTGTGGATCTTTTGATGTCATTTGGTGTATTAGCATGAGTAGTCTTGTTAAGCCATGCATAACCAGACAGGAAGAGTTAATATAAGTCATGTTCCATGAGTGACTGACATTTGATCCTTAGTTCAGAACTGTGTTGAAGATCTAGAACTTGCCTGGTTTGTTTTTGCATAGCTTAAGGATGGTTGGTTAAGATAGGATCATAAGACATTTCTGTTGAGCCCACTTTTAGCCTAAATGACACTTCCAAAATCATCTAATTCCCTTGATCCCAATTTTGAGCCTTTAATAAACCATTTTTCTTTAATTAACCGATGAATCGTACCCATTTTTATAATGAACCTATTTTGGCCCTGGTCCCTTCTTATACATTGTGAACCTCAATATAGGCAAAATGTCTAAGTTGAGGGTGGTTAAAGTATGGGTACATAGATAGTGGGCAGAAGGAAAACGGAGGGAAAAGAGAAAAGGTGAAAATGAGGTGTGGTGTGACAAAAGGAAAAAAAGAGAAGAAAAAGAAAAGAAAAATTGAAATAGAAAATTCTAAAAGAAAATAATGCTTGAAAAAGGCTGAAAACACACCACACTCATACAAATGCATAAAAAGGGGTGAAAAGGGAGGAAAAAGAAGGAAAAGCAAAAAAGGGTGAAATAGGTGAAACATGGAGCCAATGTATGTAGTGTCAAGGAAGGGTTAGTCACTTAAAAAGATACCATATTTATCATGTCCAGCTCTAAAGCCTACATTACAAGCCGAATCAAGTCCTACAGTGATCCTAATCTAACCATCTGACAGACTGAGGCGGAGAAAACAAGGGCAAGCCTATGGTATATGATACACAGTATTTGAAACTTCTTTGTGAGAAATAGGAATCTCTCTTGTTCAGTCCCATGCAATATCTGTTACTATATCTGTGAGTGGGGACTTCGTTTGTTGTAAGGGTACATGGTTTATGTTTAATCTTACCAGTGGTCTATGTGAAAAGCATTGGTGATGACTTGAATGCATATTAATAGCTAGATGACATGTCTTGGTCCCTGCTTAACATGTTTTGTGATTTCGTGTAGTACATGTGTTGATATTGGTTAACGGAAGAAGTATCAAAAGTTGTTGGATTTATAGTGCAAATGTTGTTTGGTATTGGCTGTAGTATCCTAGGTTTATTTTCTAGTTGAGCGTCATGTTTAGTGTTTTTTTCTTTGCCTGCGGACATGCAAAAATCTTATGTTTAGGGTGTTGATGTGCTATGAGTTTATAGCACTTCTGATGCTCAAAACTACGAAAATAACATGAATTTAGGTGTGTTTATATGGATATAAGATACTTTTTCTTTGATTTCAGGAAAAATAAGTGTTGGAGAAAGAATGTGCATAAGAAGCCTGAAATTAGAGAAAATGAGCTAAAGTGTCAGTCTCAGTATGAGCTGTACGTTGATGGTACGAGCCGTACTAGGAACCGTGACATGTCTCAAATGGCTGAACTAGGACAAATGCAACCTACGACTCTTAGTACGAGACATAACTTGAGTCGTGGAAATATTCAGAAGGAATTGCACAAAGGCAAACTCCTGATACAGATGGATTTACGAATCATGGAAACCATGTATGAATCATTTCAGGAGTATTGGTGACCTTCAAAGAATATTAAGTGCTAAGCATAATTTCATATAGTACGAGTCGTGGCTGGGAGTTACGAGTCATACCACAACACTTGTGAATAATATAAGAAGATGTCATAGTTCTGAGGTAGACCACGAAAGCAAAGTACTACTCGTAGGAAGTATGTACGAGTTGTACCAGTGCCCAACACTTAGCTAAAATTTCAGCAAGTCGATGACTTATGGACAGTAGGTACGACCCGTACAATTCTTCTACGGGTCATTTCATCAATCGTGGCTCAGGCGGCGCTAGTTATAGTAAAATCACCCTGTTAGCCTAGGAAAAGGATTCTTATGTTTGTGTAAATACCTTTTATGTTTTATTTTCAGTAGAGAACATGAGAGAAGTTAGAGAAGCGTGAAATCAATAGGGATTAGAGAGAAAAACATAGAATTGAGTCAATTAACTTGTGATCAATCTTTTCTTGGATTCTTTCTTGATCTTTATCAATCGTTCTTGAGATTTTTCTTACATATTCAAAGAAAATTTTCTCTCAACTACCATTATAAGTATTGAATTATGTCTTTAATTATGAACGCAAATCACAACCTTGCAACTATGAATGGCTAAAACCTCCATAGCTACGGTTGTGTGAATCATGATGGATTACTGAACTAGGAATACACAAAAATGATTCAAAACCAATGCAAAATGCTTGTATTGTATTCTCTTCATCTTCAAACATTTCTTAATGGTTTACAACATTAAGACTTTCCCAAATTCTTTACTTGCTTGAGTGTAGAGAGGTAGAGATTAGTAAAAGAGAATTACAACAAAGCCTTGATCTTGATGATCATTGTATTATCTTTAGTTGTAGTCGCATGATAGTTAAATTTTGAACATATTGATAATGAATAATTTTAAATCGATCATGAGACCTGACCTGGTGATTTAGTATATAGTCATCTAATAGGGACGAACCAGTCGTTTGGACGAACCCTAGTTATCAGTTCTACAAGTAAGCATTAGTATTGATCCCGTGTGTATACCCGAAGTAGTTATGAACCCATGGGGAACAACAAACCTAGTTATTCTTGATTCTAGATTTATATCACAATTTCAATCGTTGTTTTAATCACTATTTTCTTAAAACCCCCAAATTGGAGTAACTAACCAACAAGTTCACTTACCAGCTTTAGTCTAGATCTTCCATATTCTTTGTGTGTTCAACCCCAACCTCTTTGTTGGGTTGTTTATTGACAATGTCCACTTCATACTTCAGCAGGAGGTGTGAATTTTAGCAGTATCATCACTTCCAAGAAATCATCTGGGATCACATTGGGGGACACCATGACTCGTGGTGCACCCAACGAGTCGTGGTGATGACCCGTCGCCAACATTGCTAGCTTGTCTTCTTTCTTCGACCATCCTTGTCCACAGGTGACCTAACGGATCGTGGGGACGACCATGACTCATGGTAACCCTAAACTAGAAAATTTTCAACTAATTCAAACTCCTCACCACGAGTCACTCAACGACTCATGGTCATCCTAACGGGTTACCGCACGACTCGTCCTATGACCTAGTGCAGAAAATCTTATTTTCTCTGTATCAACTCCCGGGTCTGATCTTAGGGCTTTCGAGGTATAAGACATTCGCTCTCAAGAAAATTTGAATTAATATTAGAGCATCATGGGAGTTTCAAACAAGACCACCAAGACTCAAGACAACCCACAAATCATACACCGGCTCAAGAAAAACGAAAAGACAGACATGTTGCACAAACACAATTTTCATCACCACACAGACTTGGGAAATATCCTTTATCATTCTTTCAATTTAAAACAGGGTGCATTTTCATTTAAATCAATATCAATAACATCTTATTTCATTGACATTCAACATTCAAGATTTTGCTAGAAGTTCATGACACAACTTGTCTCAGACATACCTCTCAATTGAAATCAAGACTTTCACATTCTTACCCCACGAATGTAATGCCACTCACCATAAGAGAGAATACCACTCACACTCATGTACTTCATAGAAAAATAGGGATTATAAGATGATGTAAATATGCTCACTCTCTCAAAGACATTCAAGTGTACACACATCGAACCATAGGCTTGCCTTTCATGTTACTCGTTACTAACATAGAAGTACCAAACATGTAATTACTAAGGACTTGTGGGTCATAATGAAGGCTAGGGGTAAAGGTAAGACAATTTTTCATTCTAATGATTAGAACCTCCCTAATGCCTTTATGATGCACATATAACCTCCTCCTCATACATAGTGAGTCTACTCCACCTTATCTCTCCTTTGTTCAAAATCCACATTTTCCATCAAGCCACCCTTTTAACCCTTCGATTTCTTCATCAAGCCTCCTTCACACAAGAGATAGCCCAATACAATTCATTTATTTCTTCTTTTGATTCAAGCATTTTCAACCAACCATTTTTTTCTTTTCATCAAGCAATTGGTGGTACCTCACATTGAATCTCCCTTCCTTTTTTCCCTTTTGTGCACACCCCAAACTTAGGCTTTTGCCTACATCATATTTAATCTTTGCACCAACAAATCTTGGGTTTGAAGCCCCCATTTTCTCTTTTCACTAGCAATTAGGGACGAATGGGTGCCAAAAGAGAGGATTCATAAAGGGTTAATGGCTTGTAATGAGGTTTCCAAAGAAAAGGGTAAAGGCTCGAAAATTGGTTCACTAGGATCGATTGTTAAAGGAAGGTCATTTTTTGGTGAAGTGACTATCCAAGAATGGCCTAAGGGCATTTCCCACATTCAGCTACCTCTAGGATTTCGTGTTGAATCACATTCGGGGCAAGTTCTAGACGATAAGAATACACAAGAATCAAACAAAACCTTACCAAAAAAGGCATCACACTCCAAGGAGTCTAGCTATTCTCAAGGTCAATTCAAAGGCATGACTTTCTTCAAGCTATTTCACGGTTTGTAAACTTGTTTTATGAATCGAAAAATCAAACAAGGAATGTTGAAATCATGACAAGAGAATGTTTTTGTTCAAATCCATTTGCATCTTTTTCTCAAAATTTCTATTGTTTTGTCAAGTATGTGGTTACTTATAAGTGCAATAAAGACTCAAAGACATGTAATTTTCCCGTAAGAAAGCCCCTTTAAATCCATCATCAGGAAAAGTCACGCAATTTAACACAAAAAAATAAGATAAGAAAACGATGCTCCTTGGGAAAGACTGTAGTATAAAGAAAACCCTCATAGTTTATACATTGGCTATTATCTACAAAGGCGATGCTAAATAGCAAGTATTGACGACTTGCCCATAAGAATGACGTCACCCAATCTATGATAAAATCATATCGTGCATTACTAACAAGGGGATTACTCAAATTTCAATCCCCCAACAAAAGTAAAGCATTATCTTCAATGAACAAAGTTGAACAAAATAAGGGAGGAATGGGTGAACAAACTCCCTAGTTTGATGGAGCCATCTGCGTTGGAAATGCTAGGCATTCTAAACATAACCTGTGCCAGACCTTACTTTCGTGCCTTTGTACATATGTTTCGCAGGTATAGAACAAATGTGTCAATGTTGAGTACTTTTTCTTCTTAGTATTCTGGTTGGAACAAGCGCTAGACCTGAATTTTGTGCATTAGGAATTGCATTTCACAAGTCTAATGCAGGTTTCTAAATTTTACTCCTTCTGTTTTTCTCACATTCCACACCTATTTAAACCCTGCACAATCCAAAATAATAAAAATATAAAATAAAAGGAAATTTCAAAATACTGGGGTTTCCTCCAAATAAGCACCTTACTTAACATCGGGGCTCGATGGCTTTAATCTTCACAACTTTTCTCTCCACTTTGAGCTTTTGAATTGCACCCCTAATTTCTTATCCATTTTTCTACTCCTCTTGAGTGGTGGTGGTGTATAAGTAAAGGTGTCAAGCAATAGAGGCTGCATCTTGTATTTCTTTAGCCTTAATGGAGGAATGTGCTTTGGTCTTGTTGGCATGACATACTCTAAGATGAAGCTACTTTTATCTTCCTCTTCAACTTCCTCCAAAGACTTGGCTGCCTCCATTTCTATATCATCAACTAAGTTCAATGTTGAAAAATGATTGGAGGGCGGTTTAAGTCTCTCCATTCTCAAGCATGCTTCTTGCTTGAAATCCTCCTTCTTAAGTGCACTAGAGTCCTGAAGAATAATTTGTTGGACTTCTCTTTGGAGCTCTTGTGTCACTTCTTCACTTATGGCATCTCGCCTTGTAGTTAGGTTGGTTGGTTGGAAATTTTCCTTGGCCTCTTCAAAGTCCACCTTAACCCTTCTTCATCATCATGTTGAGTTTCCTCCCACGATTCAATTGGACTAGGTCCCATTACTCACTTCATCATCATGTGGGTTTGCAACCATCAAGTTTTACATTTAAAACATAGAGAAAACAATAGATCTATAATTGAAACTAGAATCCAAGAACAATTAAACAATAACCATTCATGTTTACAAACCCACCATGCACACACCCCTAGCTAGCAAGTTAGCTACACTTATTTAGAGACAGATGGAGAGATAAAGAAGATACCAAGAGGGCTTCCCTCAAAATTCATCATAAGGGTTCACCAATTTGATTCAAAAGATTCGCAAGAATGGTGGAGTTCCCCCACAATGGGGTTTTTGAAGAAGAAGTACTTTCTATTTTATCCTATTCCATGATGTGTGAAACTCTACAAAAATATATACACAAATAAATCATGTGAGGTGTACAATATTGGGTGATATATATTTGCAACTCTTTTAATGTATAACTTTCCACAATTGCCTTCGGAGGCTTCTAGGTGTTTTGGTGTCACAATCGAGTATGCACCCTGGACGTGACATGGTACCTAGAGTCATAAGTGACCCCAAGAAAATCCTGGTAGAGCATATAATACTAAAACTGACCTACTGAAATGATAATAAAATAGAGGAAATTGATAAAGAACTATTGTTATTGAAGAAATGAGAAAAAAAATCTGAAATAGTTTAAAAATCATGCCGAGTCTATAAACATTGTCTGGAAGCCTTCTAACATGAATTAATGAGTTGCTGGGACAAACCCCTAGCTAACTCTAATATCTCACTAGAAATAACAAAAGACAATAAACTGGAAATGGAACCCCGGCCCTCTGCAAATGAGGACTCACCAAAGAAGGTGCTAGGATATTCCTAAGAGGAACTAACCGCAATGCTGAGAATGGGCACCTGAGTCTATATCATAAAATGATATACAATAAAATCATGTGTCAATACTTAGAATGTACTCAGTGTGCAAGAAAGAACTAAAAAATACATATAATGAATAAGAGAAAACTACATTGAAATATTGTAAAATAAACTGAAATCTGAAGAGACTGAACTAGGATGGAAATCATAATTGAACTGGACTAGACTGTACTGAGCTATACATTGGGATAGACTATAATCGACATGTAACCACATGAGCTAATCGTGGAGTCTGATGTATACCACATTGGAGAAGGCCTACTATACCTTGCAAGGGTATAGTAGCTAAACTGAGTGATCCCTGTTTGGAGCTAATTCGGGCGAAAATCTATGCTGGAAACATAGTTTTGGGAACTTGGGTGCGCTGAAACCCGGCTCACTCGGTGCTAAGTTCTACTCCCCTTGTAATTCCTAACTGCGTCTAACTATGTTCATAGCTCGAAACTGATGTCCTAAGATGATATACCCCGGGAGCAAAGATCAGACTTGGGAGATGAAATGGAGAAAAAGTTGAAATCTAGCACCAGGCATAGAACGAGTCGTGAGGTGACCTATGAGGGCAGCCCACGACTCGTGGTGAGACTCGTGGGGAGGCTAGGTGAGGAGTTTGAAGATCTAAGAAAGGAGATCCCATGGATCTGACCAAGACTGGTAATCAGACCACACGAATCATTAGTTTTGTCATGGGATGGGTGAGAAAGAAAAGATAAGAAGGGAGGCAGTGCACTCGAGGGGAGGACCCCACGAGTCATGATCAATCCTCATGATTTGTGGGGTGAGTCATGACCAAGCAGGGAGTAAACATTGTTGAGGTTGAGGCAGTGTACTTGACGGATGACTCCACGAGTCGTTGCCCAGGTTAACAAGTCATTAGGTCCCTCGTTGGAACTATCTAACAGTTATTTCCTGCAAATATTGTAAGGGCTTTTCCGTAACTCCTAAGTTCCTAGGGCCTACACTACGTCGTTTTGAGTTATGAATAGTGACTTTTAAAAGGGTTAAGTTCATTTAGGCTATTTTAATATTCATGCATGCAAGAGTGATAAACTAAAGAGGTGATCATGGCAATACATCAAGGTTTTGTTCAATTCCATTCTGGGCATCCAAGGGAGGGCTAGAATCAGCCATTTGGAGGTATGTAAGGTTATGAATGGGTGCTTTAGTCCACACCCATGCACAATTAATTCATGAAGTTCTATTTAAAAAATCTTATGGGTTTTATCTTAAATCTTGTGGAATTCTAATGATCTATTAATGGGTTATTATTTTTTGTGATTTACATCATATTTTATGAATTGTGATAAGATTCTACAACTATTTTTAGCTTAAATTTATTGATTTCAATTTCTACTAAATTACGCGTAATTATGCATGTTCTATGATGAATCGGGTTATAATCATTAACTTAATTGTTGATATTCATAAATCCATCATGAGTTATGAGTTATATAGTGGAATTATTCAAATGCCAATCATAAACTTATGATTTACAAAGTCTATACATGATCTACAAGTACGCATGAATCCCGTGATTTACTAATTATGTTTTTGGCCGACTCACGGGCCTTACCCTCCTGGCTAGTTCATGTATTTACAAGCACGTTTATGATTATCATGATTTAACTATCCAATGAATTTCATGTATATTATACTATGAGCATTATATATTTTCTCAGAGTAGTATTTAACAGCGAGTAGTTTCGGGGCCCAGGTTTTGCCCTGAACCTCAGAACTACATGCCACCGTAAGACATGACGGGACTTTCCTTAAGACTGTCCCCTTTTTCCCAAATGGGAACTTTCATGTGTGATAACTGATCTTGGGAAAAATGGCATGCCCAAGGGATACTTTACAACTTAGTTTTGTCTGCTTTAGCTACTTATTTATATACATTCTCATGTAATTTTATGTAAATGTGAATATATATACTAACCAACATGATTAGTTCTTGTTTTTGTAGGTTTAAAATTAATTTGAGGAACTAATCCATGAGTTGATGAAGAGGAGGCATGGAATCGGAAGTAAAACGCGAAACGTCGGCAAGGAGGATGTGCGAAACAGCCCACCTGCGCATTGGCAGCATGCCACGGCAGGCAGGCTGTGCGACAAGGGCCGTGACACTCCCTCAAACGTGCTTCACAAGCAGCGTGACACGCTGCAAACGCGGTAAGCTTCTGCCTGGCAATGGTTTTATGTGTTTTCCAGTGTGCATCCGCGATTCCTCCGTGTCACGGAGGCAAATTAGCGTGATAACCTCTGTGACACAGAGTTATTTCATGCCAGGAATAATTTTATATACCTCACATTTAATATAAATAGGTCCCTTAGCTCCTAAAAACATTTTTTCATGATTTATTATGAAAAACTGCCAAGGAGTTAAGGGAGAAGTGGGAGAACTCACCTAGGGTTCATAAATTTCATCTTCTCTTCTACCAATTCTTGTAAGTATGTTACTTTAATTATGTTTTATTGTAATTATACGAACTTGAGTGGCTAGATCCCTTCCTCTAGGGTTCAGGCCACAAGATATGATTGTGACTATGTGAATTTGTTTCGGTTTTAAGTTATTAAGTGTTGTTTTTTCTTACATTCTTAATTATGGTTATTTTTATGATTGATCACCATGAAAACACACACGTTACACCTAGGTAAAAGCATGAGAAAGTAAACCTAGGCAAGAATAAAGAATATAGGGTGCAAGTTTGTATCTTACAATATAATTCGCGGTTAGGATAAGAAATTATACCTAATTTGCCTTGCTTGGTTACTAAAACGGGATGATCTAGACACCAACTTAGAATTATCACATCACCACTCGTAGAAGTAGTTGTGAAACTAAGTTCGGTTAAATGATTAGAGGTACGAAAGTCCCTAATCAAGAGCATAAACCCCGCAAACCACATCCACGTAATTGAATTGCCCACGAACTAGAATGTCACATTCCTGCTCAGCGATGTAGTTGTAAGGCTAGTTTGTCGTGTTTAGAGGCTCGAAAGATCATGAACATGCAATTGTAATTATGTGAGGCGACAATTGATAATTCCATACTTAAACCATGACAAAGCATAGTATCGCATGATTATCTGTCTTTAGCTCTAGTTTCTCCTTGAATGATTTTAGAGTATTTCGATGACCACCGCTAGACTTAATTAAACTTTATCGAAAAAGTCTAAATCAACACTTGTGAAAGTTAATATCACACTTGAACTTGATAATTAGCTGAATTGGTCCAGTCCTTGTGGGTTCGACATCCGGCTCTTAAAAAGGGCCACTATATTACTTGTAAGACCACGTACACTTGCGTGTGCGCTCGGGCATTCGTCAACGAGTTTTTGGCGCCATTGCTGCGCAGTCTCAACAAGTACGCCCTTCATAGTTCTACCCTTGGCAAGGTACGAACACTGTTCGGTGCTGTGGTAGGGGTTAAAAACTGACACGCAAGTGCACGTGGTCAAACAAGTAATAAAGTGGCTAAGTAAGCCAAGTATCGAACCAAGGAGACTCTGGATAAGTCAAAATTGCTCAAGTATACTATATTCTATCTTACTTCTATATATGCTGACAACAACGTAACCAAAAGTTAAATAATTTTGTTTATAAATTATATACTAAAACTATTAACAAATATCTACTTTGAATTTAAACTATGGATAGGAGCACGGCAAGGTTAAGAACAAGTAATGAACTTGATTATAATCATAATTCGGTTATTCTTCTCTTCTAGTTGCTAGCCAAGAACATTAGCCAAGAGATTAAAACTCTCGTATTTAATCTCACTTAAGAATCATAAACCATCTGTCTACATTTCTGTGATCAAATGCAATTTATGACCTCGCAATACAATTCCGGTTCCTAAATTGACTAATACGGCTTTCAAGTATATTTCTATCAGGAAAGCACATCAAAACCCAATTTTCCCAAATCAAGTTAAGAACAATACCCTATTAATTCACAACTTTTCAATTTCGTGCTCTCTCGAGTGAAATTGGACTTTTTAGATGAACATTAATGTCGGCCACACACTAATGCAGTAGAAACAAGAATTAATAGAACAACATAGAAGAAGAAGATGAAAAACCATACAATTCAATAATCAAAATCCATCACCATTGTTCATAACCTCAGCAAGGAAGAGAATTAGCCACTCATTTGTGGATTAATCATCCTAAAACAAGTGTTAATCATACAAACAATTGATTGAAAGAAGAAAGAAAGAGAGAAAAACCCTTAGCTTTTTCGTCCCTCAACTGCCTGTAACCCACGTCCTTGCTCCACCAAGTCTGAATTCATTAAAAATAAGCCTAAGTGTTCTATTTATACTGTTGGGAATTTTTCCCAGAATAACAAGCAACGTGTCACGGAGGCCAATGCGGAGCACTGCCTCCGTGACACGGCGTGGACGCGGACCCTCACTGGAAATCTGGGGTCCGGGAATAAAGCCTCAACGTGGCACGGCCTGCAACGCGGTGGCTTGCCTCCGTGCCACAGAGCTGTCGCGAGGCTCCACTGGAAATTAACAATTAAATCACCCTCCAGGCAGTGTGCCTCCGCGATGGTAGCGTGGCACGGCTCCATCGCAGAGCCCCTTTACATTGTGCAGTCCAATGTCTTTTTCGTGCTCGCATCCAAGTCCATCTCCGATATTGTTCCAACATGCATTTTAGCTCCTCAAAATCATGTTTTACCTACAAAACAATGCTAATCATGTTGGTTAGTATAAATTCACATTTTATTACCAATTACATGAAAATGTATACACATTGCACAATAAACAAGACGAAAATGATACGTTTGAGTATCACTTGGGCATATAAATCTTCCCAAGATCACTTACCCCACACTTAAATCCTTGTTCGTCCTCGAACAACACATACACAACTCATGCAAATTACATCCCAACCTACGCCACTATGGTGCGACAATTTGAGCTACAGTCATACCGATCATTCAATATTGTAAATCATCAAGAATACATGCATGGTCTTACAATGCAACGACCTTTAATACATCAAGACTTCCTAGACATTAAGAATCGACCCTCGATATCGGCAAACTCATGCAAATCAGCTAATCAAGATATCCGACACGAACATCAATCTTTCATCAAGCATGTGCCCTCACAACTCAAGAGAATCTTCCCCTTTTTGTTCATGTGACACACAAACATTCAAGTAGGGGCATGTAAAAATTAATTTCACTCTCTCTCCCAAAAGAATTCACATGCCTCATGTCATGACCCATAGGCTTTCCCTTAGTGTATTACTCCACTAATATAAAGAAATGCAATGAAAGATCACGTAGGACTTTAATGGGTTGTAATGGAAGCTATGGAACTAGTACATATTGGATTAGCCAATAATAGCCACTAGCATCATTAAGCGCCTTTTCAACACATTCCCATCAACTCATGAACATTGTTTCTCTCTTTTCTTTTTTCTCATCATCCCATTCATGCTGGTTTACTTTCGTATGGCCCATTTCATCAAACACACTTGACATGACGCAAAGGTTTTTCATGCACCTTCATTATCATTTCATTATAACAAGTGCCTCTTCAACCTTTTCTTTTCTTTCCTCACTCTGCTTTTCTTTTTCTTCCCACTATTCTCACTCTTTGACACTTTGGGAAAAATTTTTCTGTTCTTCTTAAGCGCTTAAGAGTTTTGTATAGACTTTACGGCTAATGAAAAGAAAGAATTAAGCTTAGTTTATCCAATTTTGGACAAAAGAAAGAAATAATCGGCTAAAGGCTCAACGGGCTGACTAGGGTATACAATCACATAAAAAGGTAGTGTATGACAAGAAAAAATAGAAACTCTCGGTTAGAACAAAGAAATGCCTACATCCTTTCCAACACTACACCTCCTTCATTTCGTTTTGTACACACACCAGGCAAGTTCTAGACACTTCACAATAGCATGGAATAACAACACCTCACTTCACACTTCATGCACATGCTCGATTCAAGATGCATTCACAGACTCTTTAATTAGCCAATTACATGAATTCAGAATTAAGCCTCAATCACACCGAATCGAATTCTACAGCCAAGGTAACTCAACATATTTACAAAATTGCATGCTTTCAAACGAATCACTTTTACATTTTGAATATCAGTTACAACACGCAACCATAATTTCACAACCATATAGTAACTACAGGTTCCGTGATGCTATCCACCAAAGAAAAACTGAAAACAAAGTAAAATCACTACTCCTACTGACTACATTTCCCTTAAGACGGTCGTCATCCATCCATCATAGGGAACGGTCATTAACTATGACGTCGGTTCAATGGGACTATTCTCGGTAAAAGAACCGAAAACACACTCCGAGAAACCCAAAAATAAAAATTGAAAAAAAAAATTTCAATCATCGATCATTTCGATGGAAAAATATTTACAAAATTTTTAATATGTACAAAATATTTTCGCAAAATTTTAAAAATATCGATCATTTCGATAGAGAAAAAAACCATAAGAAAATATTTACATAATTTTTTACAGACTTAGCTGGCAAACCACAACATTTCACAACACCCATCATCAGTTACCACAAATATATACAGATACAAACCAGTTTGCACTTCACAAACACAGGGAAACTTAAACATACAAAACAAACAGAGGAAAGAACATACAAGCAAACCAGCCTAGCCCCAGCACCTAATTACTCCCCACCCCACACTTAAATCGAACACTGTCCCCAGTGTTCACAAAAATTCAAATCACAAAATTTTGGGTGGTGGAACTCCCTGATCAGTCGAAATATTCGACTTCTTCATCCGGTGCTGCTGCCTCATCGCCCATGTCCGAGTCACCTCCATCGTCGTCATCGGACTCCACATCGGAGTCCTCCCGACGTGTCTCCTCATTCGTGGGGACATCATCGTCAGTGGGCTCTACAAATGTTGGCCCCACTCCGCATAAAGCCTTGGCGTTTTCGCCAACTGGGTAATCCAGCTCCAGCTGCCATAGCTCCTCCTCCGTGGCTGGTCTCCCACCAATCTGAAGCTGAAGCATTTGCATACCAAACATCCGTGCCATGTACTGGTCGTCGCGAGCATGTCTCTCGCCAAGTGTCAGCACTGGCCCGTGTGTGGTGTCGGGGGCCTTAGTTTTGGTCACATCGAGGGCCCTCCGCTCCAACTGCGGGATGTAGTCCAAAGCCTCTTCCTTGATGTCGAGGCCCCGGAGGAAGGTGGTGATAAGTCCTCCGAACCCATACCAGTGGCCCCGGTGTAGTCGGGCTCTCTTCATGGCGGATATGATGACCGCCCCAACATTAATCTCTAGCCCTTTCATCAGGGCATACACCAGGCTGACACGGTCCCGGGTCACATCTGTCATGTGCACCCCCGGGATCAGGCACGAACAAACTATTTTCAGCCAAATTCTTGCCTCCCTGTTCATTTGAGAATACGGTAGAGTCTGGTGGTAACCCCTCTCCTTATGTCTGCTCCATCTGGCTGTGGATCGAGCCCCACACAATGTGCATCTGATATCGGCATATGGTGGGGTGATATTCAGCTGGCGGAGAACGTGGGCGTCTGTGTCCCGCGCTCCAATGATGGCATTTAATTGCTGGGGTTCTAGAGTGACAATCTGCCCTCTGATATTTATAGTGTGGCTTCTGATTGTCGGGTTCCAATTTGCATAGAACTCCTGGACTAGATGTAAGTTGCACTCCTTGTGCTCCTGAAATATGAAGCTGAGCCCAGCTGCCTCGATCCTCTGCACTATACGGGGGAACTCCTGTGCTAGTGGTTCCCGCGCAATATGCTCCTCAGGGAAGTATTTGTTTTCCTTGTGTTTAGCGTACCACTTCTTCCCTTCATCGGTTACCCATCTCGTTCCGTATTGGCGGCGTTGGCCGCGTGGAACAGCTGGTGCAGCTGGGACTGCTGTGCCCAGTCTAAGTCGTTTTCTCCCGGTGCCTGAAGTAGATGCATCTTTACCCTTATCCTGCCTACTTGCCATTGTACCTGTCAACACAAATAAACAAGCACCATGTCAAGCTAAATGCATGTTAGCTTCGGCTAAGGTCGGGTTAAGCTAAGTTTACCCCACACTTAGTCCTTAGCTACGGTTATGATACTACGGCAAGAATCACTTTATTTACACCAAAAACAAACAACTATACAATTTATGCTTAGTGCGTTCGCAAAGAAAATTTCGACAGTATAACCTTAGCGTACTACTCAAACTTCATACAGCTAATCCCAATCCTACCATCTCTAGCAATTCAACCATCGCACTTAGCAACGAAAACAACAAACAAAAACAACAACAAAAATTCTAGATACATATGAACCTATATAACCAACCAATTCGAACAATTTTCACATTTTCCCAAAAACCCGAGAATTCATCGTCTATTACATTCAAACAATATTTACAACGACGTATCTCAATTCACAAGCACACCCCGGCATATAATTCACAAATTTACCAAGTTACCAAATTCGATTTCAACAACCCACGCCCTAGAATTGAATTTCACAATCAAATTCGAATCATTCACGCAATTGACAAGTTCAAACGCGTATTACAACATTCCGAACATTTATCAATCAAAGAATAACTCAATTTCATGCTAAATTGCTACTTAGGGTAATGTATCTCACCTCCCATGCTCAAATTCGACTAAACTCGACAAAAACTTGAGAGAGACGAGGAAAACATACCTTTAAGTTGAATAATCGAAGAAACTCAACAACTTGGTTGCTTAATACCGTGGCACGTTGATGGGGGAGGGAAATTCGGGTGTTTGGTCGCGGAGAAGTAAGAAAATGAGGGAAAAAGGGGTTTTCTCGGGGTTTAAAATGAAGAAAAATACGCGGGTCACCCGGCAACCCGGTGTGACCCGTCACAAAATATAGGGCAACGTGTCACAGAGGGTAACGCGGAGCCCCTCCTCCGTGACACGGAGCTATCGCGATGGTCCTCCGGAATTTTCCAAAATTCCAGATTAACCTTCAACGTGTCACGGAGGGTAACGCGGAGCCCCTCCTCCGTGACACAGAGCCATCGCCCCAGCTCACTGTCTCTTTATTTTATTCATTTTTTCATACCTTGCCTTTTTCTTCCCGATTCCATGCATATTTTTCTCCGTTTGACCTGAAAATCACCTCACTAAACAAAATTAGTTAGATTAATAGATTTCCCTAATTAGAATGAAAAATACTAACTAAAACGAAAAATTTGTACTAAGTCAAGAAAAAGAAAAATAAAATAAAATTTATTTACACTTTACAAAACAAAAGAAAAAAATATTTTTCACGGGTTGCCTCCCGTGCAGCGCCTGCTTTACCGTCGCGGCTCAACGTATCAAGTTTCACCGCTTTGTCCTCCACCTTGAGGATATGAATCTCACCCCTCATTTCTTCTCTAATTTCCTCTTATGCTCTAGGGGTGGTGGTGAAAAATTGTAAGGACCAAGCAGTAGATGTTGCCTTTTGAATCTATTGGCCCTTAAGTAAGCGAAGTCATTTTGTCTCTCCGCATTGGCAAATTTCAAAATATATGGTGCTTGGTCCTCCTCTAGACATTTCTCTATAAGCTTGGAAGACTTTATTTCTATGTTTTCAACCAAACTTAATGTCTAAAAATGCTTCGAGTGTGGTCCAATAAACCTCAACTCTGAAACTGCATTGTGCTTGACCTCCTTACTTGTAAACACCTTCTCAGCATCGACATCTATCTCTCCATTAATGTCAAATGGGGGATACTCTATCTCTTCTTCCATGAATAGATTTTCCATAAGTGTGAGCCCATCACGGGGACACTCAAGAGATTCTAAGTGTTGGGCTTCGTCCAAAAATTCACCCTAGTCGTCATCTTGTAGTTCCTCTTGAATATCGGCTAAAGTTGTTACCTGCAATTTATCACAAGCTTCAGCTTCAGTGATCATCTCCGTGAATTTGATGCTCATCCTTTCTAGAGCCTCTACATTCTCTTCTTGCTGAATTCTCAATGCTGCCATCGCCTCCTTCATTGCTTCTGATTGCTCCAAGAGTTGTTTCATCATGTCTTCTATTCGAGCTTGGCGTCCCAAGTCCTCATTTTCAGCATGCCTATATTCAGGAAAAACAATAGAAGGATCATAGTAGGGGCCTGGGGGAGGGGGATATGCATTCGGACAGCCATCCCAATGGCCATCTTGACCACCACATATATGGCACGTGTTACAGTGTTGCCACGAGTGGTGTCCTCCGCAATTCAGACAAGATTCACTAAAATATGAGTATCCACCATTGAAACCATTTATATTCCACGATGTCATGTCAATAAGGATATCCGAAAAAGAAGAAAAATAAAATAAAATACAAAAAAGAATTAAAACAAACACTAAGACCAAGTTGTCAGCACTAAGAAAAAAATATAGTAAATTTACACTTAAAACAAATTCACTAATTGCCAAGTCTCCCCGGCAACGGCGCCAAAAACTTGTTCGGTGCTGTGGTAGGGGTTAAAAACTGACACGCAAGTGCACGTGGTCAAACAAGTAATAAAGTGGCTAAGTAAGCCAAGTATCGAACCAAGGAAACTCTGGATAAGTAAAAATTGCTCAAGTTTACTATATTCTATCTTACTTCTATATATGCTGACAACAACGTAACCAAAAGTTAAATAATTTTGTTTATAAATTATATACTAAAACTATTAACAAATATCTACTTTGAATTTAAACTATGGATAGGAGCATGCCAAGGTTAAGAACAAGTAATGAACTTGATTATAATCATAATTCGGTTATTCTTCTCTTCTAGTTGCTAGCCAAGAAAATTAGCCAAGAGATTAAAACTCTCGCATTTAAAACTCTCGTATTAAAACTCACTTAAGAATCATAAACCATCCGTCTACATTTCTGTGATCAAATGCAATTTATGACCTCGCAATACAATTTCGGTTCCTAAATTGACTAATACGGCTTTCAAGTATATTTCTATCAGGAAAGCACATCAAAACCCAATTTTCCCAAATCAAGTTAAGAACAATACCCTATTAATTCACAACTTTCCAATTTCGTGCTCTCTCGAGTGAAATCGGACTTTTTAGATGAACATTAATGTCGGCCACACACTAATGCAGTAGAAACAAGAATTAATAGAACAACATAGAAGAAGAAGATGAAAAACCATACAATTCAATAATCAAAATTCATCACCATTGTTCATAACCTCAGCAAGGAAGAGAATTAGCCACTCATTTGTGGATTAATCATCCTAAAACAAGTGTTAATCATACAAACAATTGATTGAAAGAAGAAAGAAAGAGAGAAAAACCCTTAGCTTTTTCGTCCTTCAACTACCTGTAACCCACGTCCTTGCTCCACCAAGTCTGAATTCATTAAAAATAAGCCTAACTGTTCTATTTATACTATTGGGAATTTTTCCCGGAATAACAAGCAACGTGTCACGGAGGCCAACGTGGAGCAATGCCTCCGTGACACGGCGTGGACGCGGACCCTCACTGGAAATCTGGGGTCCGGGAATAAAGCCTCAACGTGGCACGACCTGCAACGCGGTGGCTTGCCTCCGTGCCACGGAGCTGTCGCGAGGCTCCACTTGAAATTGACAATTAAATCACCCTCCAGGCAGTGTGCCTCCACGATGGTAGCGTGGCACGGCTCCATCGCGGAGCCCCTTTACATTGTGCAGCCCAATGTCTTTTTCGTGCTCGCATCCAAGTCCAACTCCGATATTCTTCCAACATGCATTTTAGCTCCTCAAAATCATGTTTTACCTACAAAACAATGCTAATCATGTTGGTTAGTATAAATTCACATTTTATTACCAATTACATGAAAATGTATACACATTGCACAATAAACAAGACGAAAATGATACGTTTGAGTATCACTTGGGCATATAAATCTGCCCAAGATCAAACACCCTCCCGATTAGGGATTTACAGGTCAGGCTCCATGTGTGCTCATATAGGGTATGTCGGTTATAAGAATCTCCCACTATTCCTCATGATTTATGCATTTTTATGATTATGCATTTTGGCTAAAGTCATGTTCAATAAATCTTTTCTCTTATGATTATTATTACGACTGAATTATGATTGTTTTGAAAACCTTGAGCCTTATGTTATCGTATGCTACTTATGTTATGAGAATGTTGACCAGCTCTTATGATCATATATGAGATTTTATCCATTTAAATATCTGTTTTACTTACCTTGCATACTCAGTACATTCCACGTACTCACTGCATACTCTATGTTGTATCATTTAATGATACAGGACCTGGTTTTCAGGCTCAGCCCCGTTAGTAGTCCATTTAAGAGTTTAGCATCCAGCCTTTCGGTGAATCCTCATTCTCCGAGGTCCATATGTTTCTGATATTGATGTCCTTTTGTGCTTTCTGTTTTGCTGGGTTAGTTGGTGATATTGTCCCATCAACCCATCTGATAGGATTGAGGCTTTCAGACAAATTGTAGTACTTAGATGTTATGTATTTAGTACGTTCCGCTTACCATGCTATGTTATGATATGTTTATGTTTCCACTACATCATCATGTTAAGTATTCAGCTTTATGATATGGAGTTAGATGAATCTTCATGCCATGGTTTGACTGGGAGTCTCTCGGTGCTACTCGTCCTGTGTCTTGATCCGGGCCTATGTTCGGGTCGTGAAAAACTTGGTATCAAAGCAATAGGTTTGAAGTGTCCTAGGGTGTTTGAAAGCCGCGTTAAGTAGAGTATTTTTCATGGGTGTGAAGTGCACAACACTTATGAAAAGAGGCTACGAGATGTTTAGGAAATGTTCCCTCCTTTCATGATCTATGTCTTGCGATGAAAAGTCTCCCTGTTCTTCTAATTCGTTCTATTTGTTATTCAGAATCATGGCTCTTTGAAGAATAAATGGTAGAAGGAATGGAAATGGTGAAGGCCACAAGGATGGTAATGGAAATGGGCACCAGCAGGCCCCACCAGTTCAGGAGCACCAAGCACCGGCGCCAACTGCCCATTCTAAGTTTCGGGCCGCTATTCAGATGCTTGCACTTGACTTGAATGCTCAGATCAATCAGTACGCTGTTGCACATGTTCCGCAAAATGGAAATGCAGTGATGGATCGAGTCAGGGATTTCATGAGGATGAACCTGCCGGAGTTCCTTTGGTCCAAGGTAGATGAGTACCCCCATGAATTCATTAATGAGATTCTAAAGATCACCCAGGTCATAGGGGTGACAAATGGAGAGTGCGTTGATTTGGCCTCTTATCAGCAGAACGGGGTGGTACATATTGGTTTAAATAATGGAGAGAGAATAGGGCAGTGGGAGTAGGCCCTATAGGTTGGGAGAGTTCCATGCAGCCTTTTTGGATCGGCTCTTCCCTCGTGAGATAAGAGAACTTTTCACGACCCAAACGTACACCCGGATCGTATATACAGGACAAGGAGCCCCGAGAGACTCCAAGTCGACCCATGGTATAAGCATACATCTAATTTAATCACATGAGCGGAGGACTTAACATAAGGAACGTAATCATAACATAGCATAAGGGAAAATCACTACAACACTTATATAAAACGGCGGAACACATCTTCTAGTATGATAAGCCTCTAAACATGAAAGGCGGATTGATAGGACAACTCCCCAACTAATCCAACATCCAGAAACTGAAAGGAATAACGTAGAGTATGAACATACAGCCCTCAAAACATGAGGATTCACCAAGAGCGCTGAGAGAAAATCTGAAACTATCTATGGGTGAGGATGAGCCTGAGAACCGGGACCTGTATCATAAAAGTGACACATCGGCATATTATTTCTGACAACTCTGAGCGATTTTAAACTGAAACATATCAAATGAACCTTCACCATCGCCTCGTGAATCGAACCTGGCCCTATCATAGCTTCCTCACCCACCTCAAACCATCTAATGAGAGATCTACACCTTCGCCCGTAAAGAGCCTCGAATGGTGCAATTTGGATACTGGAGTGATAGTTGTTATTATAAGAAAACTCGATTAAGGGAAAATGATCATCCTAACTACCTTTAAAATCCATGACACATTCCTTCAATATAACCTCAAGGGTCTGGATTGTTTGTTCGGCTTGGCCATCCATTTGCGGGTGAAAGGCTGTGCTGAGGTTGACTTGAGTCCCAAGTCCCTTCTGAAAAGACCGCCAGAACTAGGAGGTAAACTGAGTACACCGATCTAAAATAATAGACAAGGGAACACCACGAAGTCAAACAAACTCCCGAATATACAACTTGGCATAATCATCCGCTGAATTCGTGGTCATGACTGGTAAAAAGTGTGCAGCCTTTGTTAACATGTCTACCACCACCCAAATGGAATCATAGTGTCGTCGAGTAGGAGGTAGGCCTGTAATTAAACACATGTTAATCTCTTCCCACTTCCATGTGGGAAAACTAATACCCTAAAGTATGCCTCCCGGCCTTTGATGCTTGACTTTCACTTGCTGATAGTTTGGACATTTGGCTACGAACTCTACAATATCCTTCTTCATACCATCTCACCAATAGATTTCTTACGAGTCCCGATACAACTTCGTGGATCCCGGGTGGATAGAGTATTTGGTACCATGTGCCTCATGCAATATCCAAACTCTCAATTTATCAACGTTCGGAACACATAGCTGACCCTGGTATCATAGGACACCATCTCTCCTTTGGGAGAAAACCTTCTCCTTTTTACTCTACACCGCTTCCTTCAGCTTTCTCAAAATCGAATCCTCATCTTGCTTAGATTTGACATCAACCACTAAGGATGATTCTGACCCGTTTTGCACAACAATGCCACCATCGATCGAGTCAATCAATCTAACTCCCAACCTTGCAAGCCGGTGAACATATTTCACCAACTCCTTTCCCTTCTCCACGTGGGACACACTCTCCATAGAGAACCTACTGAGTGCATCCGCCACCACATTAGCCTTGTTCGGGTGGTAAAGAACACTCATTGTAGTCCTTTAATAACTCCAACCACCTCCTTTGCCGAAGATTGAGATCTTTCTATGTGAACAGATACTGCAGGCTCTTGTGATTTGTGAACACATCTATGTGGACCCCATACGAATAATGCCGCCATACCTCTAATGCAAACACCACTGTGGCCAGCTCGAGATCATGGGTCAGGAAATTCTTTTTGTGAACCTTTAGCTGTCGAGAGGCATATACTATCACTTTCCCACGTTACATCAACACACATCCCAGTCAAAAATCGAAGCATCACAATATAAAAAAAATCCATCAGTACCCTCGGGTAAAGTCAACACTGGTGTTGAAGTGAGTCAAGTCTTCAATTCCTAAAAGTTTTATCACAATCCTCTGACCATTGGAACTTTATCTTTTTCTGAGTCAACCTGGTCAATGGGGGTGCAATTGATGAAAAGCCCTCAACAAATCTCCGGTAGTAGCGTACTAGGCCCAAGAAACTTTGAATTTTTGAAAGATTCACCGGTCTAGGACAATTGTTCACCGCTTCGATTTTTTGAGAATCCACCCTTATGCCCTCACTCGAGACCACATGGCCCTAAAATTCCACCGAGTCTAGCGAAAATTCGCATTTGCTAAACTTTGCATAAAACTTCCGATCCTTGAGGGTCTGAAGCACTACTCTCAAATGAGTGGCATGCTCCTCCTCTCTCCGAATGTATATAAGTATGTCATCAATGAACACAATCATGAACATGTCAAGATATTCCTTGAACACCCTGTTCCTTAGATCCATAAAAGTTGCAGGGGCACTGGTTAGTCCAGAAGACATAACAACGAATTCGTAGTGACCATACCAAGTTTTGAGAGCAGTTTTTGGGATGTCTCTCTCCCGAACCCTGAGCTAGTGATACCCAAATTTGAGATCAATCTTTGAGAAACACTTAGCACCCTAAAGCTGGTCAAATAAATTATCAATCCTGGGAAAAGGGTACCTGTTCTTGGCAGTGACCTTATCAAGCTACTGATAATCAATACACATCCGAAGGGATCCATCCTTCTTTCCAACAAAGAGAACTGGTGCACCCCATGGAGACTTTCTCACTCTAATAGAACCCTTATCCAACAATTCCTTCAACTGTTCTTTTAATTCTTTCAACCCTTCTGGAGCCATCCTGTAAGGAGGAATGGATATAGGTTGCGTATCGGGCAATAGATCAATTCTGAAATCAATTTCCCTTTTTGGGGCAACAACTGGCAAATCATCGGGGAAAACCTCTAGATACTCGCACACCACTGGAACTGGCTGAATAGTCGGGGGCTTGGACTCTACACCCTTAAACCTAACTAGGTGGTACACGCAACCCTTAGAGATCATTTTCCTAGCCTTAAGGTATGAAATAAACCGTCTAGCTAGTACAGCTGAATTACCCTTCCATTTCAAAACTGGTTAACTTGGAAATCGGAATTCCACCGCACGGGTCCTATAATTAATCGAAGCGTAACATGCAAACAACCAATCTATACCCAAAATGATGTCAAAGTTAGTCATGGACAATTCTACTAAGTCCATGGAGGTAACCTTTTGCAACACTGTAATGGGGCAATCTCTATATACCGCCTAGCTACAACTAATTCACTGAGTGGAGTAGATACAGAGAACGGATTTGATAGAATTTTAGGAGTAACTCCAAAACTACTAGCAATGTAAGGGGTCACAATTGACAAAGTAGCTCCCGGATCTAACAAATCATAAGCATCAATATGGAAGGCTTTCAACAACCCGTGACCACATCTGGTGAAGCCACGTACACCAGGTGAGGCACTACGGCATAAAACCTGTTTTGGCTCTGATTGCCTGTTGAACTAGTGGAAGCACCCTGCTGTAGGGGTCGTGCTGCTAGAGTGGTAGAACTGGTTGCAAGGAAATCTCTGATCCTGTGTTCAAGTTTTCCACACCCCAAACAAGCATCCGTACTGACCAGGCACCTCCCAGGATGATTTTTGCCGCACCTCGTACAAGTTGGGAAAGTGCGCTCCACCTGCATGCTACCATGATCCCTCGAGCCTGTAGCCCTACTCCTCTGGTCTCCCCAGAACCTGGATGGCGTGTTTCCCGATGATGGAGATGGAGCAATGGACTTGTGCTGGAACTACTGATGTGGTCCACCCCCTGACCTGGCTTAAGAAACCCCGTGGTTGTCGGTTTTGGCCCTCTTGGTCTCTCTCTTCCTCCTATAGACTGACTCCATCTGATGCACGTGCAATACAATATGGGGAAAGTCAATGTCCCAGTGAAGCATGGCAATCCGGTAATCCTTGTCCAAGTACTCTGCTACCCTATGCACGAAGCGGCTCACTCGAGCGCGCTGATCCTCCACCAACAGTAGAGCATATTTAGATAACCGAGTTTTTAACAATACATACTCCTTGATAAACATGCTACCCTACTTTAGATTAACAAACTCGGCCGCCTTGAGCTCCCTCAACTCCCGAGGGAAGAATCGATCGATGAATGTAGTATGAAACTCATCCCAACTCATCGGGCCTGCACCCGCTTCCCTGGAACCTTTCCATTGCTTAAAGAATATATGTGCTACCCCCTTTAGTTGGTAGGAGGTTAAGTGAATGCATTCCCCATTGTTCACCCCCATGACCTGGGTGATTTTCATAATCTCCTCTATAAAATCGTGTGGATCCACGTCCACCATTGACCCAACGAACTCTGGAGGGATCATCCTCATGAAATATCTTACCCTAGCTTCCACAGCATTCCCATTCTGAGTGAAATGCACCACTATCTGATTCTAGACCTAGGCATTCACGGCCTGTGCAAGCATTTGAATCGCCGCCCTAAACTCAGCATGGGCAATTGGCTCTGGTACGTGCTCCTCGTGAATGGGTGAAGCTGGGTGATGCTCACTATCATGGGCACCCTCATGATCATTACCATTTCCATTTCTCCTGGTGTTTACTCAGCGTGGAGGCATGATTCTGCAAATGCGAATAGCACGAATTAGAGAAGTAAAGGACGTTTTTCGCACAACATAGATCATGAAAGAAGGGAACATTTCCTAAATGTTTAGTAGCCTATTCGTCATAAGTGTGGCGCACTTCACACCTATAAAAAAGACTCTACTTAACGCGGCTTTAAGACTCCATAGCACACATAAACCTATGGCTTTGATATCAAGTTTGTCACAACACAAACATACACCCAGATTGTAGACACGGGACAAGGAGCCCTGAGAGACTCCAAGACGACCAATGACATGAGCATACATCTAAATTAATCACATGAGTAGAAGAATTAACATAAGGAACGTAATCATAACATAGCATAAGGGAAAACCAGTACAAGACTTATACAAAATGGTGGAACACATCTTGTAGTCTGATAATCCTCTAAACATGAAAGGTGGATTGATGGGACAACTCCCCAACTAATCCAACATCCAGAAATTTAAAGGAATAACATAGAGTATGAACATACAACCTTCGAAACCTGAGGACTCACAAAGAGCGCTGAGAGCAAGTGTGAAACTATTTATGGGTAAGGGTGAGCCTAAGAACCGGGACCTGTATCATAAAACGATACAACATAAAAAGTATGCAGTAAGTACGTGGAATCTACTGAGTATGCAAGGTAAGTGAAGAGGACATTTAAAACATGTAAGAAATTCATAAATGATCATAAGAGTAGGACAGCATGCTCGCATCATAAATCATAATGAATATCATATGGCTCAAGGTTTTCAAAGCATTCGTAGCATACACATAATCATAATCGTAATAGAAGAGATTTACTTAACATGAATTGAGCCCACATACGTAATCATAACATACATAAATCATGAGGAACAGTGGGAGATTCTCTTAACCGACATACCCCATATGAGCATACATGAAGCCCGGCTTGTAACCCTGGCGGGAGGGTGTTCATACCTTGCCAAGGGTAGAAACCATGAAGGGCGTGATCATACATGAAAAGGGCCATTTGGTCTAGGGACAAACATAAAATGGGTCCCAACATACCTACGGTGGCATGTAGTTCATGAGATCCGGGGCTTAACTTGAGCCCCGAACCTACTTGGTGTTCAATACTACACCTAAAACATATATAGTGCTCACAGTATAACATGCATGAATTCATGGGCTAGTTAAATCATGATAATCGTAAAAATGCTTGAACGTACATGAACTTTCCATGACTTGAGGCCCATGAGTTAGATAAAAACATAATTCATGAGTTATAAAATTCATACATATATGTAAAGCATGCATATAGCTTGAATTCCATAATATCATAATAGATAACATAATAAATTCATAAATAAATTAATAATTGATGTTGGGCTTATAGAAAACATCAATGAATCAATAGATCATAAATTGATTCCTCATGGGGCATGCATAATCAAGCTTAATTGTTTAGAAATTCAAAGTCAACAATATTATAATCAATTTAAATCTCAAAAGGTGATCAAAATCTGTAGATTATGATAATAATTCAAAATCAAAAAATCTATAATTAAATCATTAGTTCATATACAAAATTTAATACCAAACCCAATGAGTTTTTTATAAATTTAAAGTAAAATCATAGAATAGGAGCATGGGTGTGGAAGAATTCACCCATTGATGGCCTTACATAACTGGAAAACACTTTATTCTTAATTTCCCTTGAAAGCACAAGATGGAATTTAGAGAAATTGGGAAAGAACACCTTGAATCACCTTCTAGACTCCTCTCTATACTCTTGCATGCATTAATGAAGCTTAACATGGACTAATCACCCTTAAAAGACCCTATTCATACCATAAAACGACATGTTTAGGCCTTATGAATTTAGGAATTATGAAAACACCCTTACTAAGAAAGTAGAAATTTCTGGTTGTCAATCCCCATGAGGGACTCACGAGTCATTGCTAGGGGGAAGGACTCGTGGCCTGAATCCGTGATGTCTACTGCCCAAACAAGATCAGGGGACCCCACGAATTATGGTCGCTGGCCACGACTCATGGTCACCCGCGTGGCCTCTCAAAACCTCTGCAAAGCCCAGCCTGGCCACAAGTAACTTCACAACTAATGGTCCCACTTAATGAGACACCTCACGAACCATCGTGTGACCTAGTGCAAATTTCTAGTTTTTCTCCATTTTGACTCCTGGGTCTGATCCTTGGGTTCTCGGGGTATAACAGAACTCAAGGCGGCCGAGTTTGTAAATCTAAACTAGGGTGATATGTCGATTCAAGAGTACGCTCTGGAGTTCACCTACTTATCCAAGTATGCACCAGAGTTGGTGGCAGACGAGAGGGCTTGGGTGAGCCGATTTGTGCATGGAGTGGCGGACTACATAGATAAGGATTGTAGGATCACCATGATGCATCAGGATATAGATTTTGTCCGCATAGTGTTGCATGACCAGCAGATGGAGTCAGTGTAATGGAGGCAGAGAGAGGACAAGAGGTCTAGGACAGACAATTATGGAATTTCTTAGCTTAGATCGGGGGGTGGACAGCGCTAGCTGTCCCATCACAGGTATTTTTCTCCAAAACTATCATCAGCTAGTACACCATCTAGATCACGAGGGGATCGAAGGAGTAGGACTTCTGATTCGAGGGGCCAAAGTAGCATGCAGATAGAGTGCACTTTCCCAGATTGTGCGAGGTGTTGTAAGAATCACACAGGGAGGTGCCTAGTTGGCTCAGATGCTTTTTTTGGGTGTGGCAAACCCGGACACAGACTCAGGGATTTCCAACCGCTAGATCGGGGGCCGCGAAAACCGTATGCCAACCGCTAGTTCAGTTGCTCCAGAAGCACGTCCCTCATAGCAGGGTGCCTCGACTAGTTTAGCTAGCGATTAGTGCCAGAATAGGTTCTATGCGCTTGCGACCCGTCAGGAGCAGGAGACTTCATCGAATGTGGTTACTGGTATGTTACGAGTGTTTCGCCTTAATGCTTATTCTTTGTTAGATCCAGGGGCGACCTTCTCCTTTGTGACACCTTATATTGCTAGTAACTTTGGAGTCAGTCCCGAAACTCTATCAAAACCATTTTCAGTTGCTACTCGCATTGGTGATTTGGTTGTAGCTAGGCGGGTGTATAGAGTGTGCCCGATCATTATATTGTATGAAGTCACCTCCACGGACCTTATAGAGTTAACCATGAATGACTTTGATATTATTCTTAGCATTGGTTGGTTGTATGCATTTTATGCTTCTATTAATTGTAGAACTGTTCGGTGCTATTTCGATTGGTATTATATATTATAAACCGACACGCAAGTGCACGTGGTCAAACAAGTAATAAAGTGGCTAAGTAAGCCAAGTATCAATCCAAGGAGGCTCAGGGTATGTAAAAATTTGGCTAAGTATACTATATTCTTATGTTACTTCTAACTATGCTAACAACAACGTAACCAACAGTTAATTGAGTTTTTGTTTATAAAATATATACTAAAACTATTAACAATTATTTACCGTGAATTTAAACTATGGATATGAGCATGCCAAGGTTAAGAACAAGTAATGATTTCGATTGTAATAATAATCCGGTTAATCTCTTCCTCATTTTGCTAGCCAAGAACAGTAGCCTAGAAATTAAAACTCTCGTATTTAATTTCACTTAAGAATCATAAACCATTCGTCTACATTTCTGTGATCAAATGCAATTTACGACCTAGCAATACAATTCCGGTTCCTAAATTGACTAATACGGCTTTCAAGTATATTTCTATCAGGAAAGCACATCAAAACCCAATTTTCCCAAATCAAGTTAAGAACAATACCCTATTAATTCACAACTTTCCAATTTCTTGCTCTCTCGAGTGAAACTGGACTTTTTAGATGTACATTAATGTTGGCCAAGCACCAATGCAGAAAGAACAAGAATTAATAGAACAACATGAAAGAAGAAGAAGAAAACCATATCATTTACAATCAAAATTCACTACCCATGTCCAAAACCTTAGCAAGGAAGAGAATTAGCCACTCATTTGTGGATTGATCATCCTAAAACAAGTGTAAATCATACATACAATTGATTGAAAGAAGAAAGGAAGAGAAGAAATCTCTTAGCTTTTTCGTTCCTCAACTGCTGCTAACCCACGTCCTAGCTCCACCAAGTCTGAACTCCAACTGAACTAATCAAAATAAACCTAAGTGTGCTATTTATACTAGAGGGAAATTTTTCCTGGAATAACAAGCAGCGTGTCATGGAGGTCAACTCGGAGCACTGCCTCCATGACACGGCGTGGACGCGGACCTTCACTGGAAATCCAGGGTCCGATAAATTAGCCTCAACGTGGCACGGAGGCCAACGCGGAGGCCTATCTCCGTGCCACGGAGCTGTCGCGAGGCTTCACTGGAATTTGTCAATTAATTCCCTCTCCAGGCAGTGTGCCTCCGCGATGGTAGCGTGGCACGGCGCCATCGCGGAGCCCTTATATTCTGCACATTCCAATGTCGTCTCCATGCTCGCATCCAAGTCCAACTCCGATATTTTTCCAACATGCATTTTTGCTCCTAAAAATCATATTTACCTGCAAAACAAATGCTAATCATGTTGGTTAGTATAAATTCACATTTTATTACCAATTACATGAGAATATATACATATTGCACACAAACAAGGCGAAAATAATACGTTTGAGTATCACTTGGGCATATAAATCTGCCCAAGATCACTTATCCCACACTTAAATCCTTGTTCGTCCTCGAACAACACATACACAACTCATGCAAATTACATCCCAACCTTCGTCACTATGGTGCGACAATTTACGCTACGGTCATACCGATTATTCAATTTTTTGCAAATCATCACGAAAACATGCTTGGTCTTACAATACAATGACCTTTAATACATCCAGACTTCCTAGACTTTAAGAATTGATTCTTGATATCGGCAAACTCATGCAAATCAGCTAATCAAGAAATCCGACACGAAAATCAATCTTTCATCAAGCATGTGCCCTCACAACTCAATAGAATCTTCCCCTTTTTGTTCATGCAACACACAAACATGCAAGTAGGGGCATATAAAAATTAATTTCACTCTCTCTCCCAAAAGAATTCACATGCATCATGTCATGACCCATAGGCTTGCCCTTAGTGTATTACTCCACTAATATAAAGAAATGCAATATAGGATCACGTAGGACTTTAATGGGTTGTAACGGGGCTATGGATCTAGTATATATATTGGATTAGCCAATACTAGTCGCTAGCATCCTTAAGCGCCTTTTCAACACATTCCCATCGACTCATGGACATTGTTCCTCTCTTTTCTCTTTTTCTCCCCTTCATGGTGGTTTACTTTCGTACAGCCCATTTCATCAAACACACTTGACACAAAACAAAGGGCTTTCATGTACCCTCACTATCATTTAATTACAACAAGTGCCTCTTCAACATCATCTTTTCTTTCCTCACTCTGCTTTTTTTTTTCTTTTCACTCTTTTCACTCTTTGAAACTTTGGGAAACATTTTATTTTCTTTGTAAGCGCTTAAGAGCTTCGTATAGACTTTAAGGCTAATGAAAAGAAGGAATAAAGCTTAGTTTATACAATTTTGGACAAAAGAAAGAAAGAAATCGGCTAAAGGCTCAACGGGCAGACTAGGGTATACAACATATAAAAAGGTAGAATTTGCCAAGAAAAAAATGGAAACTATCGGTTAAAAACAAAGAAATGCCTACATCCTTTCCAACACTACACCTCCTTCATTTCGTTTTGTATACACACCAGGCAAGTTCTAGACAATTCACAATGGCATGGAATACCAAAACCTCACTTCACACTTCATGCACATGCTCGAATCAAGATGCATTCACAGACTCTCTAATTAGCCAATCACATGAATTCAAGACTAAGCCTCAATCATACTGAATCAAATTCTACAGCCTAGGTAACTCAACATATTTACAAAATTGCATGCTTTCAAATGAATCATTTTCACATTTTGAACATCATTTACAACACGCAACGAAATTTTTGCAACCATAAAGCAACTACAGTTCATTGATGCAATCCACCAAAGAAAAATTAAAAACAAATTAAAATCCTACTCCTACCGACTACATTTCCCTTAAGACGGTCGTCATCCATCCATCATAGGGAATGGTCACTAACTATGACATCGGTTCAATGGGACTATTCACAGTAAAAGAACCGAAAACAAACTCCGAGAAACCCAAAAAAAATTAAAAACCAAAAATTTTGCAACACATCGATCATTTCGATAGAAAGAAAATATTTTAAGTGCAAAATATTCTCGAAAATTTTGAAAAATATCGATCATCTCGATAGAAAAAAATAAAAATATATTTAAAAAATATTTACACTGGCAACCATAACTTTTCATACCACACATCATTAACCACACAAACAAATATATACACATACACCACAAATCAGTTCATAACAGGGAAAGCACAAACATACATACAAACCAAGGAAAAACATACAGCAAATTAGAGCCCAAGTCCCAGCACCTAGCTACTCCCCACCCCACACTTAAATCGAACATTGTCCCCAGTGTTCACAAAAATTACAAAACAAAATTTCGGGTGGTGGAACTCCTTGATCAGTCGAAATATTCGACTTCTTCATCTGGTGTTGCTGCCTCGTCGTCCATATCTGAGTCTGCTCCATCGTCGTCATCGGACTCCACATCGGAGTCCTCACGACGTGTCTCCTCATCAATAGGGACATCGTCATCCGTCGGCTCCATGAAGGCTGGTCCCACTCGGCATAAGGCTCTGGCATTCTCGCCAAATGGGTAATCCAGCTCCAGCTGCCATAATTCTTCCTCGGTGGCTGGTCTCATACCAATCCGTAGCTGAAGCATCTGCATGCCGAACATACGTGCCATGTACTGATCGTCACGAGCATGTCGCTCGCCCAAAGTCAGCACTGGCCCGTGTGTGGTGTCAGGGGCATTAGGTTTTGTCACATCGAGGGCCCTCCGCTCCAACTGCGGAATATAGTCCAAAGCCTCTTCCTCAATGTCGAGGCCTCGGAGGAAGGTGGTGATGAGTCCGCCAAACCCGTATCTGTGGCCCTGGTGCAGTCTGGATCTCTTCATGGCAGATATAATTACCGCCCCAACATTAATCTCAAGCCCTTTCATAAGGGCATACACCAAGCAGACATGGTCCCGGGTCACATCCGTCATGTGAACTCCCGGGATCAAGCACGAACATACAATCTTTAGCCATATTCTGGCCTCCCTGTTCATCTGCGAATAAGGAAGAGTCTGGTGGTAACCCCTCTCCTTATGTCTACTCCATCGGGCTGTGGATCGAGCCCCACACAACGTACGTCTGATGTCGACGTACGGTGGGGTGATGTTTAGCTGGCGGAGAACGTGGGCGTCTGTGTCCCGCGCTCCAATGATGACATTAAATTGGTGGGGTTCCAGAGTGACAATCTGCCCTCTGATTTTTATTGTGTGGCTTCTGATGGCCGGGTTCCAATTTGCGTAGAACTCTCGGACCAAATGAAG
This sequence comes from Datura wrightii, assembly GCA_035772735.1. Lineage (NCBI taxonomy): Eukaryota > Viridiplantae > Streptophyta > Magnoliopsida > Solanales > Solanaceae > Datura > Datura wrightii. The sequence goes on from JASDFA010000003.1 coordinate 16,662,567, forward strand.
GTTGCACTCCTTGGGCTCCTGAAAGATAAAGCTGAGCCCAACTGCCTCAATTCTCTGCACAATACGTGGGAACTCCTGTGCAAGTGGTTCCCGTGCAATATGTTCCTCGGGGAAGTACTTGTTTTCTTTATGTTTCGCGTACCACTTCTTCCCTTCATCGGTTACCCATCTTGTTCCGTATTGGCGGCGTTGGCCGCGCGGAACATCTGGGACTGCAGTGCCCAACCTAAATCTTTTCCGTCCGGTGCCTGAGGTAGAAGCACCCTTGCCCTTGTCCTGTCGACTTGCCATTGTACCTGTCAATATACATAAACAGCACAACGTTAAGCTAAATACAAGTTAACTTAGGCTAAGGTCGGGTTAAACTAAGTTTACCCCACACTTATTCCTTAACTATATTTACAATACTTCGGCAAGGATTACTCTATTTACAACCCCAAACACAAACAACTATACAACATATTGCTTAGTGCGTTCACGAAAATTTCGAGAGCATAACGCTTAGCGTACTACTCAGACTTCATACAGCTAATCCCAATCCTACTACCGCTAACAATTCAACCATCGCACAAGCAATAAAAACAAAAACTAAAAACAATGATAAAAACATTCTATATACAAACGAATCAAATTAATCAAACCAATTTACACAATTTTCACATTTTCCCCAACAATTCGAGAATTCGTCTTCCCACAACATTCACACAATATTTACCTCGACTTATCTCAATTTACAACCACACCCGGGCATCGAATTCATCAAATTATCAAGTTGCCCAAGTCAAATTCAACAACCCAAGCCCTAGAATACAATTCTACAATCAAATTTGAATTATTCACATAATCGACGAGTTCAAACGCTAATTACAACAATCCGAACATAATCAATCACAAAATAATTCAACATCATGTTTAATTGCTACTTGGGGTGATATATTTCACCTCACATGCTCAAATTCGACTAAAATCGCCAAAAACTTGAGAGAAACGATGAAAACATACCTTTTAGTTGAAGAACCAAAGAAATTTGATGTTTTCCTTGCCTATTAGCGTGGCACGTTGGTTGGGGAGGGGAAATTGGGTGTTTTGGTCGCGGAGGAGGAGAGAAATGGGGAAAAATGGGGCAAAATCGGGGTTAAATTAAAGAAAAACACGCGGGTCACCCGGCAACCCGGTGTGACCCGGCACTGAATAAAGGGCAACGTGTCACAGAGGGTAACGCGGAGCCCCTCCTCCGTGACACGGAGCCAACGCGTTGGCTCTCTGGAAATTTTTAAAAATCTGATTTTGCCTTCAACGTGTCACGGAGGGTAACGCGGAGCCACTCCTCCGTGACACGGAGCCAACGCCCCAGTGCACTGTTTCTTCAATAAAAATTATTTTCATACCTTGCGTTATTTTTCCCGCTTCCATGCATATTATTCTCCGGTTGACCTGAAAATCACTTCACTAAACGAAATTGGTTAGATTAAAAGATTTTCCTAACTACCATGAAAAAATACTAACTAAAACAAAAAATTTGTACGAAATCAAGAAAAAAGAAAAATGAAAAATAAAAAATACAAATTATGTACACTATACTAAAAGAAGAAAAATAGAATATTTTTCTTTTCACGGGTTGCCTCCCGTGCAGCGCCTGGTTTACCGTCGCGGCTCGACGTCCATTATGCTCAATTATCTACTAGGGTGAGGGACGATTTTTCATGATCCTTGTCCTCCCCCCAGTAGTTCTCAACCTCATCTGGTGGCCTTCCTGTTAACTCTCGGGAATCATTCATCATATCAGCATTCCCATGATCAATCACATTGATCACCGAGAGTTCCTCATTTACAATCGGGAGCTTGGGTGCTTTGTACACGTCAAATACTTCTATCTTGTCATGTGCCCGCATTGTAAGTTGACCCGCAGCAACATCAATTAATGCTTTTCCGGTTGCCAAAAAGGGACGTCCCAAAATAAATGGGACTTCAGCATCTGGTTCAAAGTCCAGAACAATAAAATCGACCGGAAAAATGAGGGAGCCCACTTGCACTAACACATCCTCAACAATACCATCCGGTTTAGCTAAGGACCTGTCCGCTAGCTGCAAGAATACTGTGGTAGGTCTAGGACTCCCTAGACCTAACTTTCTGAACACCGAAGATGGCATCAGATTTATACTTGCCCCCAAGTCGCATAATCCACGAGCTCGGATACTTTGCCCAATAGTCAGCTGGATAGTAAAACTTCCAGGGTCTTTCAGTTTCGTGGGCAGTCTATTCTGAATCTGGGAAGTGCATTCCTCCGTTAAAGCCACCGTGGCATACTCTGTCAAACGACTTTTGTTAGCCACGATGTCTTTAATATATTTTGCATACTTTGGCACTCCCTGCAAGACATCAACAAGAGGTAAGTTAACATGTACCTGTTTAAGCACCTCCATAAATTTCTTGAAACATGCCTCCTCCTTGTGTTTCTTAAGTCGTTGAGGGAACGGGGGTGGAGGCCTTTCTGATTCTGCTTCTTTAGTCTTCCCCCTATAAGAACTTTGTTCCTCCTCAACATCTGTTGCTCCTAACTTTTGAGGCGGTCTTTCCGGTTCCACCTCCTTCAACTGTAAGCCACTCCTCGTGGTCACCGCATTTACTTGCTTCGGATAGGATCCGTGTCGCTAGGTAGTCCTCCTCTGGGTCTTGTATTTTGGGCACTAGAAAATTGCCCAAACTGATATTCAAGAGCCTTGGTCGCCAACTGATTATTCTTCACTTCGGCTGCCAATTTAACATAGTCAGCCTGCAATTGTGCCTGATTAGCGATCATGGTCTTGAACATCTCCTCAATGGTTGGTGATGGTGGTGGAGGAGGGGCATTGTGATTTCTGAATTGAGCTTGATAGTTTTGTTTCCCTCCTTGATTTCTCCGCATACCTTGACTAGAACTTTGGCCTTGTTGGTTGTTGCTATCCCACGAAAAATTCGGATGCTTCCTCCAATTTGAGTTGTAGCCACTACCAAACTGCTGCTGATTTCTCTGTACATTGCCCACAAAGTTAACAGAATCAGTATTTGCACCACAGCATTCAGCTGAATGCTCACTACTACCACACACTTCACACCACATCTGCTGGACTGCATTGACCGAAGCTGAAGGCTGGTTCAAGTTCATATTGCTGAAGTGATTGTTTAACTGATTTTGCAAGGCAGCTATCTGTGCAGCGATATCTGTAAATCCATCCACTTCAAGCACTCCCGCTGCTTTCCTTGCTCCACCTCGAGATGAATCTGCATTCCATTCTAGATTGCCTTGTGAAATTCGGTTGAGCAAAGTGTACAGCTCCTCGTAAGTCTTTTCCAGCGCTTTCCCTCCAGCTGCTGAATCTAACAGAATTTTAGTGTGGGGTTCCAAACCCTCAATAAATGTGTGTACCAACACCTCATTGGACTGATGATGATGAGGACAGTCCCGCAACATGGATTTAAATCTTTCCCAGGCTTGATATAAATTTTCTCCCTCCCTCTGTTTAAAACTTAGAATTTGACTTCTAAGTCTGGCTGTTTTACCAGAAGGGAAATATCTAATCAAAAACTTCCGTGCAAGATCATCCCACGTTGATATAGAATTGGGTGGTTCAGCTTTTAACCACCTCTTGGCTTTACCAAGTAAGGAAAATGGAAATAAGGTGAGCCGAACATAATCAGGTTACACTCCAGCGGGTATATAAGTGTCACTTATCTCCAAAAAGTTTTGGAGATGTTGTTGTGGATCTTCATGAGGGAGACCGGTAAATTGCCCGCTTGTGTGCAAAAGTTGCACCATATTCTGCTTTAATTCAAATCTCCCTCCAGGCTCTGGTTTGCGGATGCTAGAATGTACATTGTTAGCGTGTGGGATTGCCACCTCGCGAACCGGCTTTGCTGCTGCTTCATCAGGCACTAACACTGCCCTCACAACTGGTGGATTTTGTTGCTCCATAATAGATTGTCGGAACAACTGCAGCTTCTTTTGTAGAGCTTCTCTACGTTGACTATGAAATTCACGTTCAGGCTCTAAGTAAGATTCCACCAGCTCCTTGTCCCTTGCCAGTGTTCACAGAAACAAAATCTGCAAAATACAGGCTAAGACCAAGTTGGTAACACTTAAGAAAATAAAAATAAAAATACAGTAAATTTACACTAAACACAATTTCACAAATTTGCCTAGCCTCCCCGGCAACGGCGCCAAAAACTTGTTCGGTGCTATTTCGATTGGTATTATATATTATAAACCGACACGCAAGTGCACGTGGTCAAACAAGTAATAAAGTGGCTAAGTAAGCCAAGTATCGATCCAAGGAGGCTCAGGGTATGTAAAATTTGCCTAAGTATACTATATTCTTATCTTACTTCTAACTATGCTAACAACAACGTAACCAACAGTTAATTGAGTTTTTGTTTATAAAATATATACTAAAACTATTAACAATTATTTACCGTGAATTTAAACTATGGATATGAGCATGCCAAGGTTAAGAACAAGTAATGATTTCGATTGTAATAATAATCCGGTTAATCTCTTCCTCATGTTGCTAGCCAAGAACAGTAGCCTAGAAATTAAAACTCTCATATTTAATTTCACTTAAGAATCATAAACCATTCGTCTACATTTCTGTGATCAAATGCAATTTACGACCTAGCAATACAATTCCGGTTCCTAAATTGACTAATACGGCTTTCAAGTATATTTCTATCAGGAAAGCACATCAAAACCCAATTTTCCCAAATCAAGTTAAGAACAATACCCTATTAATTCACAACTTTCCAATTTCTTGCTCTCTCGAGTGAAATTGGACTTTTTAGATGGACATTAATGTTGGCCAAGCACCAATGCAGTAAGAACAAGAATTAATAGAACAACATGAAAGAAAAAGAAGAAAACCATATCATTTACAATCAAAATTCACTACCCATGTTCAAAACCTTAGCAAGGAAGAGAATTAGCCACTCATTTGTGGATTGATCATCCTAAAACAAGTGTAAATCATACATACAATTGATTGAAAGAAGAAAGGAAGAGAAGAAATCTCTTAGCTTTTTCGTTCCTCAACTGCTGCTAACCCACGTCCTAGCTCCACCAAGTCTGAACTCCAACTGAACTAATTAAAATAAACCTAAGTGTGCTATTTATACTAGAGGGAAATTTTTCCCGAAATAACAAGCAACGTGTCACGGAGGTCAATGCGGAGCACTGCCTCCGTGACACGGCGTGGACGCGGACCTTCACTGGAAATCCAGGGTCCGGTAAATTAGCCTCAACGTGGCACGGAGGCCAACGCGGAGGCCTATCTCCGTGCCACGGAGCTGTTGCGAGGCTTCACTGGAATTTGTCAATTAATTCCCTCTCCAGGTAGTGTGCCTCCGCGATGGTAGCGTGGCACGGCGCCATCGCAGAGCCCTTATATTCTGCACATTCCAATGTCGTCTCTATGCTCGCATCCGAGTCCAACTCCAATATTTTTCCAACATGCATTTTTGCTCCTAAAAATCATATTTACCTGCAAAACAAATGCTAATCATGTTGGTTAGTACAAATTCACATTTTATTACCAATTACATGAGAATATATACATATTGCACACAAACAAGGCGAAAATAATACGTTTGAGTATCACTTGGGCATATAAATCTGCCCAAGATCACTTACCCGAGCAATAGAGTTTAGATTTCTAAGTGAACAATCTTAGAGTTGAAGGGTAGTTCAACTGTTCTTGTAGGTCATTTTCATTTCCTACATTAAGGAAAGAAAGATGATTTCTAAAGGTTGTGTGTATCATCTAGTTAGGGTTAACTATTTTGATGCGGAGACCCTGACTATCCAGTCAGTTCCGGTAGTGCGTCAGCATCCAGAAGTGTTCCCTAATTATTTACCGAGTGTTCCTCTAGAGAGAAAAATTGATTTTGGAATGGACCTTTCTCCCGACACGCAGTCTATATCTATTCCTCCTTACATAATGGCTCCAACTGAGCAAAAAGAGTTGAAAGAGTAGTTGAAGGACCTGTTAGATACGGGTTTCATTAGACCGCGCAAGTCTCCATGGGGTGCACCAATTTTATTCGTTCAAAAGAATGATGGTTCCCTTCAAAAGTGCATTGACTATCGGCAATAAAACAAAGTCATCATCAAGAACAGGTATCCTTTACCCAGGATTGATGATTTATTCAATCAGCTTCAGGGTGCCAAGTGTTTCTCGAAGATAGATTTCATATCCGGGTACCATCAGCTTAGAGTTCGGGAGAGTGACATCCCAAAGACAGCCTTTAGGATGCGGTATGGTCATTATGAGTTTATAGTTATGTCTTATGGACTAATGAATGCTCCTACATCTTTTATTGACTAGATGAATAGGGTGTTCAAGACATACTTGGATATGTTCGTGATTGTGTTTATTGATAACATCTTGATATACTCTCGGAGCGAGGAGGAACATGCCACTCATTTGAGAATAATACCTCAGACTCTCAAGGATCGTCAATTATATGCCTAATTCAGCAAGTGTGAGTTTTGATCGAACATTGTAGCATTTTTGGTCCATTTGGTATCAAGCGAAGGAATAACGATGGACTCTTAGAAAATAGAGGCGGTCAAGAATTGGCCTTGACCGGTGAACCTTTCAGATATTCGGAGTTTCTTGGGTTTAGCTGCCTATTATTAGATATTTATTGAGGGTTTCTCATCGATTGCTGCACCTTTGACCAAATTGATCTAGAAGAAGGTGAAATTCCAATGGTCGGAGGCTTATGAGAAGAGCTTCCAAGAGTTGAAGACTCAACTTGCCTCAGCACCGGTGTTGACCCTACCCGAGGGTACCGATGGGTTCGTAGTGTATTGTGATTCTTTAAGGATCGGACTTGGGTGCTCATTGATGCAGCACGGGAAAGTCATAGCCTATGCCTCTAGAAAACTAAAAGTTCATGAGAAGAATTACTCGACCCATGATCTTGAATTGGCTGAGGTGGTGTTCGCATTAAAGATATTGTGACATTATTTGTATGGGGTCTATGTGGATGTGTTTATGGACCACAAGAGCTTGCAATATCTGTTTATGTAGAAGAACCTTAATATACAGAAAAGGTGTTGGTCGGAGCTACTCAAGGACAATGATATTAGTGTGCTTTACCGTCCGGTCAAGGCTAATGTAGTATCAGACGCCCTTAGTAGACTCTCTAGGGAGAGTGTGTCTCATGTGCATTAGGGTAAGAAGGAGCTGGTTAAAGATGTACATCGACTTGCAAGGTTGGGAGCTAGGTAGATTGACTCGACCGATGGCGGTGTTGTGGTGCAGAACAGATCAAAATCGTCCTTGGTGACTTCTTTGAAAGCTAGACAAGATGAGGACTCGATTTTGGTAAACTTAAAAGAATAAGTTCAAAATTAGAAGCTGGAGGTCTTCTCCAAAGGGGGAGAAGGTGTGCTTCGGTACTAAGGTCGCCTATGTCTTCTGGATGTTGATGATTTGAGGAGCCGGTTGTTGTATGAGGCTCACAGATCCAGGTATTCTATCCATCCAGGTGCCACCAAGATATACCGTGACTTACGGGAAATCTATTGGTGGAACGACATGAAGAAGGATATCACAAAATTCGTGGCTAAGTACCCGAACTGTCAACAAGTAAAGGTTGAGCATTAGAGGCCAGGAGGCATGCTTCAGGATATTAGCATTTCTACTTGAAAGTGGGAAGAAATTAATATGGACTTCATCACAGGGTTACCGCGTAATCAATGACAATATGACTCCATTTGGGTTGTGGTAGACAGATTGACCAAGGCCGCCCATTTTCTACCCATCAAAACCACATATTCGATGGAGGATTATTCTAAACTATATATCTGAGAGCTAGTTTAAATGCATGGAGTTCCCTTATCTATCATTTCAGATAGAGGTACTCAATTTACCTCTCAGTTTTGGAGGTCATTTTAAAAAAGGGCTTGGTACTCAGGTTAAGCTCAATAGAGATGGTCAAGTGGAGTGGATAATCCAGACACTCAAGGACATGTTCAGAGCATGAGTGATTGACTTCAAAGGTAGCTGGGATGAGCATTTGCCTTTTATTGAGTTTGCATATAATAACAACAATCATTCCAGTATCCAGATGGCACTATTCGAAGCTCTCTATGGGTAGAGGTATAGGTTGCCCATTGGATGGTTTGAGGTTGGTGAAGCAGCGATGATAGGACCAGATTCGATTCACGAGGCTCTGGAGAAGGTTCAATTGATAAGGGACAGGTTTGAAACGGTCCAGAGTTGCCAAAATTTCTATGTTGACATGAGAAGGAGAGACTTAGAATTTGAGGTCGATGATTGGGTATTTTTGAAGGTGTCTCACATGAGAAGAGTGATGAGGTTCAGAACGCGTTGGCAAGGTGGCCTATATGTTGGAGTTTCCCTCAGAATTAGCTTCTGTGCATCCTGTATTCCATGTGTCGCTCTTGAAGAAGTGTTTGGGTGATCCAGCTCTAGTTTTCCCGGTGGATGGTGTTGGTGTAAAAGACAGCCTCAGTTATGAGAAGGTTCTGGTAGAAATACTGGATCGTCAGGTTCGAAGGCTAAGGAAAAAGGAAGTAGCTTCAGTTAAAGTATTATGAAGGAAACAACATGTTGAAGGATCTACGTGGGAAGCCGAAGTGGATATGATGGCTAGATACCGACATTTATTCTCTACCGACTTATTTCCAGCTTGAGGTATCAATTTTGACCTAAAACTCTATATAGTTTTCATGTTCGGTTCATGTGCCCAAGTTTCTATTATGTGTGTGGGTGTATGTATGATTCGTGAATTCCATTCAGCTATGTATCTTGAATCGGAGGTAGTCATTCTGTCAGTTTTCGGCATAAAAGATTAGTATTTGGATGTGATGATTGCGTTTCTATACTTTTCTATGTGTTTCCAACATTCAAGGACGAATGTTCCCAAGAGAGGGATATCGTTATACCTCAAGAGCCCAAAGATCAGATCTGGGAGTTGAAACGGAGAAAAAGTTGAAATATGGCACCAGGCACAGAACGAGTCGTGAGATGACCCGTGAGGGCATCCCATGAGTCGTGATGAGACTCGTGGGAAGGCCAAGTGAGGAGTTTTAAAATTCGAGAAAGGGGATCCCACGGACATGACCACCACTCGTGGTTAGACCCCACAAGTCGTTAGGTTAGTCATGGGGTGGATGAGTAAGAAAAGAGAAGAAGGGAGGCAGTGCACTCAACGGGAGGATCCCACGAGTCGTGATCAGGCCCTAAAATTCTTGGGGTGAGTCATGACCAAGAAGGGAGTAAAAGTTGTTGAGGCTGAGGCAGTGTACTTGACGGACGACTCCACGAGTCGTGGCCTAGGGTAACGAGTCGTTAGGTCCCTCGTTGGGACCATCTGGCAGTTATTTTCTGCAAATTTAGTAAGGGTTTTTTTGTAATTTCTAAGTTCCTAGGGCCTAAACTATATCGTTTTGAGTTATGAATAGTGACTTTTAAAGGGGTTAAGTTCATTTTAGGCCATTTTCATATTCATGCATGCAAGAGTAATAGACTAAAGAGGTCATCAAGGCAATACTTCAAGGTTTTCTTCAATTCCTTGTTGGGCATTCAAGGGACGGTTAGAATCAGCCATTTGCAGGTATGTAAGGTTATGAATGGGTGTTCTCGTTCAGACCCATGCCCAATCTCTCCTAATTCATGAAGTTTTGTTTAAAAAATCTTATGGGGTTTTATCTTAAATCTTGTGGAATTCTAATGAATTATCAATGGGTTATCATTTTTCGTGATTTACATCATATTATATAAGTTCTGATCAGATTCTACAACTATTTTGATTATAAATTTATTAATTTTGATTTCTACTAAATTACGCCTAATAATGCATGTTCTATGATAAATAGAGTTATGATCTTTACCGCAATTATTGACATTCATAAACCCATAATGATTTATGAGCTATAATATGGATTTATTCAAATGCCCATTATAAACTTATGATTTACAAAGTATATACATGATCTACAAGTATGCATGAATCCCATGATTTATTAATTATGTTTTTGGCCGACTCACGGGCCTTACCCTCATGGCTAGTTCATGTATTTACAAGCATGTTTATGATTATAATGATTTAACTAGCCCATAAATTTCATGTATATTATACTATGAGCATTATATACGTTTTGGGAGTAGTATTTAACACTGAGTAGGTTGGGGGCCCAAATTTTGCCCCAAATCTCAGAACTATGTGCCACAGTAGGACATGATGGGACCTTCCTTGTGACTATCCCCTTTTTCCCAAATGGACCCTTTCATGTGTGATATCACGCCCTTCATGGTTCTACCATTGGCAATGTACGAACACCCTCCCGACAAGGGATTTACAGGTCAGGCTTCGTGTGTGCTCATATGGGGTATGTCAGTTATAAGAATCTCTCATTGTTCCTTATGATTTATGCATGTTTATGATTATGCATATTGGCTCAAGTCATGTTCAACAAATCTTGTCTCTTATGATGATGATTACGAGTGAATTCCGAATGTTTTGCAAACCTTGAGCCTTATGTTAGCGTATGCTACTTATGTTATGAGCATGTTGACCCACTCTTATTATCATATATGAAATTTTATGTATTTTAAATGTCCGTTTTACTTACCTTGCATACTCGGTATATTCCATGTACTGACCGTATACTCTATGTTGTATCATTTCATTAAACAGGACCCGGCTCTTAGGCTCAACCCCATCAGTAGTTCATTTTAGAGTTTAGCATCCAACCTTTTGGTGAGTCCTCATTCTCTGAGTACCATATGTTTTAGATATTGATGTCCCTTTTTTCTTTCAGTTTTGCTGGGTTAGATGGGGATATTATCCTATCAACCCATTTGATAAGATAGAGGCTTTCAGAATAATTGTAGTACTCAGCTGTTATGTATTTACTACGTTCTGCTTACCATGCTATGTTATGATATGTTTATGTTTATGCTATATCTTCATGTTAAGTAATCCACTTTATGATAAGGAGTTAGATGAATGTTCATGCCATGGGTCGACTTGGAGTCTGTTGGGTCTCCTCGTCCCGTGTATCGATCCAGGCCTATATTCGGGTCGTGACATGAGAATTAAGTCAGAACTTCTTATATGGAAGTATTTTGAGAGTCTAAGGACCTAAAAGTAACTATGTTCTAAGACTCATCAGAGCTGACTTATCTGAAAGTGTCGTAACGGTCTAAGGAACAACTAATAAGCTGATAAACTAATATTTACTAAGGTTACTGAGACTCTCAAAGACTGAGAATAGTCAAACTAATCAGTTGACATTTCTGATGAATACTAGTATACTGACGATATTATTGTGACTTGGCCAACTGAAAATGACTGTATAGCACAATTGTACATTTCCTAAGAACTAATCTGCTATACATTACAATTCATGCTATTTTAAGACATTATTAGTTAATAAATAAACTCTATGATAAATCCTGCCAGGTTAAAGTTCAAGTGAAACATATTGTATAATTGAAAATACTATCATAAGCATGTAAGAATTCTAGTAATGGTAGTCTGACATTATAGAGGAAGTAGGGGGAATTTCACAATCAAAGAAAATTCCTACATCATGATCTCTAGAAATACTATAAAGCTAGCATTATCTGAAAACTTTGGGACACAAGGGTGAAAGGATACCCTTGTTGGAGTCCCACATACCTGGATGAAAATTTCTAGAGAAAATACTTGAGAATATGTGAAGAAGATTGAAACCGTTGTTCTTGCCTAAAACTTTCGATCAGAGTTTTCATGGAGGAATTCTAAGAGTGTGAGGTGAGAATGGGGGAGGAATGTCGTGCATCCCTCTAAATCCTTTAAATATAATCCCAAAACAACATAGTTTAGGAATTAAAGTAGAGGGAAGTTACAAAGATGTCCCTAAGAAAAAGTCTAGAAAACTACATGTTGGAACCCAATGGGTCACACAATGAGTCGTTGGTTGAGAGCACGACTTGTTGTGACTTGTCCTTGGTCCTGGGTCTCAAAATCCCACTCATTGGAACTGGAAAATGGATAGGAATAATGATTTGTTAGGTGAACCAATGAGTCGTTGGTTTCACTCGTTGTCTCTTGGAAGAAATTCTGTGTTTTCGGACCTCCACATAATGGGTCCCCAAACGATTCTTCATGAAACTGAGGGCTCGATACACTACTTGTTAAGCCTCTCTGAGAATCAAGTCGTCATCCATACATCACACCAAATGAGTCACCTAATGACCTATCATCTAGACTCATTGTTACCACTGGAAATTTCCCATTCGACTACCCTTCCAAGACAACAACTCACTTTTCGAGTCATGAAGTGGCACCACTACTCGTCCACCAACTCGTTAAGTCCCCAAGAGATCCCAACCTTTTACCAAATGATGCACAGACGATGGGTCAGTTAACGACTCATCGGGTCACATAATAAGTCACTCCACCACTCATTCTGTGACCTGGTGCAACTTTTCCTGATTTCTTCATTTTAGTTCTTAGGTCTAAAATTAGGGTCTTTTGTGGTGTTACAATATCTTCCCTTTGGGAGCATTCGTCCTTGAATATAGGATAAACATACTCGAAGGCTGGGAAGATAACTGAAATTTCAAAACTGAACAACTATAGCTGAAAACTGATGGAGCGACTGACTCCAAACTAGGATACATGACTGGACTACAATAGACATAATAACTAAAATTATGCAACTAGGGTACAGTACAGATTAAGTCATGGATAGAGCTGATAAGTGCAGGACTGAATAGGGTACTGAGGAGGAATTTAGTACCTGATGTTGAAACTAAGATGGAAGGGAACAAGTGAGGGTATTTAGCCATCATGACTGCTTCTGCTTCCTATATAGCTCCCTCAACTAGCTAGTTCCTCCATAAGACCTTTATTGAGGCGACCTCTTTGTTTCTCAAATTAAGAACCTGATAGTCTAGAATCTAAACTAGAAGAGGTTGTCCTTTATCCCAACATTCTCAGAGGTACTACGAAGGTCAGGTCATTGATGCATTTCTTCAACATGGACACATGGAAGACTGGGTGCACCGATGCTAACTCTACAGGAAACTCCAACTCGTAAGCCACATTGCCAATGCATCTTGGGATTTTTTAAGGGGCAATACACTTGGGACAGAGCTTTCCTTTTTTTTCGAATCTCATTACCTCTTTCATAGGTGAAATTTTCAAGTACGCCCAGTCATCCACAGCAAACTCCAACTCCTTTCTCCTTATGTTTGCATATGATTTCAATTGACGTTGAGCTGTTTTCAAGCGTTCCCTAATAAGTTGAACCTTCTGCATGGCCTCATGTACTAAATCAGGTCCTATTAATGTAGCTTCACCAACCTCGAACCACCCTATAGGAGACATGAACCTTGTACCATATAAGGCCTCAAACGGGGCCATCTACATATTGGAGTGGTAGTTGTTATATGAAAACTCAATGAGAGGTAGACGATCATCAAAAATTCCCTTGGAATTGATCACGCAAGCCCTCAACATATCCTCCAAATTCTGAATAGTCCGATCAGCCTGTCAGTCTGTCTGTGGATGGAAAGCTGTGCGGAGCTTAACCTTTGTACTAAGTCCCTTCTGAAATTACTTCCAAAAGTGTAAGGTCAACTGAGTACCCCTATCTGAGATGATGGACAATGAAACCTCGTGTATTCTGTCTAACTCCCGAATGTACAGTCTAGCATAATCCTCTTCAGAGTCTGTGATCTACATTGCTAGAAAATGTGCCAACTTATTCATTCGGTCTACAACAACCCAAATGGAGTCATGCTGTCGATGAGTATGAGGTTGGCCTATGATTAAGTCCATATTCACTTATTCTCACATCCAAGTAGGAATACTAATATCCTGAGTCATACCCGAGGTCTTTGATGTTCAACCTTGATATGCTGACAATTTTGACACTTAGCCATGAATTCTGCAATGTCCTTCTTCATAACTTTCCACTAGTAGACTTCCCGTAGATCACAATACATATTTGTGGCTCCTGGGTTGATAGAGTACCTAGTGCTATGAGCTTCCATTAGTAACCACTGCCTCAAATCGTCCAGATCTGGACCAAACAACCTGCCCTGGTAACGGATTACACCATCTCCCTCTTCATAGAATGCTTCTTCCTCTTTCTTAGAACCGCTTCCTTCAACTTAAGTACAATGGGTTCTTTATCCTACTTTGACTTAACCTCGACTACTAGTGAGGATTCTAACGCACTCTACAATACAACTCCACCCTTTGTTGAATCAACTAACAAAGCCCCTAGCTGAGCCAACATGTGGATATCCTTTGCCAGTTCCTTTTTACCCTCTTCAACATAAGCAACACTTCACATTAATCTCCTACTGAGGATATCAACAACTACATTGGCCTTGTCGAGGTGATACAACATGCTCACATCATAATCCTTCAATAACTCTAGCCATCTTCTCTGTCGAAGATTTAAATCCTTTTGACTGAACACGTACTATAAAATCTTATGATCAGTGAAAAAATCAACATGAACTCCATATAGATAGTGTCTCCAAATCTTCAATACGAACACCATTGTGTTTGATTCAAGATCATGAGTCGGATAGTTCTTCTCATGAACTTTGAGCTGTCTAGAAGAATAAACTATGACTTTGTCATGTTGCATCACAACGCAACTACGGCCAAGTCTGGAGGAATCATAATAGACCAAAAACCCTTCTAAACTTTCTGGTAGAGTCAAGAATGGGGATGCAGTGAAGCGAGTCTTAAGCTCCTAAAAGATCTTCTCACATGTATCCTACCACTAAAAATTCACCTTCTTCTAAGTTAATTTGGTCAAAAGGGAGGTGATGAGTTGGTAATTCACCAATTAATTAGGCTCTAAAACTTGAGTTTTCATTTCGTTCTTAAGTTGATTATTTTGATTTTATGCCCTTTTTTCTTTCATTGTGTGTAGATGGTTAAGTGTGAAGAAAAGTGCAAAAATGGAGCAAAAAAGAGGGAAGTAAGGGTGAATCAGCGAGTCACAGACGTAAATCGGTGAAACGCCGGCTAAGGGCTGAATCTCACTGCCTCAGAGGAGTAATGCCACTGGCAGTTCATGAATTTCCAGCGGTGAGTTGCATGTCCAGTCGCCGAGTGATACTCAAAAGTTTTGGAAAATGGCCTGAAGACATGGCGATTCACGGATTCAGATCGACAAAACACCGGGTGAATGGTTGGTGGTCACTTGAATTTAGTGGAGATGCAGAAAAGACACCCGACGATTCATGGGTTATAATCTGCGAGCCCCCGGCTCCAGAACGGTACTCAGAAGGGTATAATCATCCAACACTGAAAAAGACATAAAAAGTTCCCTACTTTTCAGGGTATAAATAGAGAATATGTACTTTGTACTCAGATATGCAAAGAGGAAGATAGAAATGGAGAATTTAAAGAGAGAACAAAAACATACATTACATTATCTTTTCTATTCTCAGCAAAAGAACGTTCCCTTAGCTGAAAGAAGGGGATTTTGAGTGAAAATTGTGGAAAGTACTCTGTTATATTTCCTCTTGTACTAGTAAGTTCAGCTATTGTTGAAGATTACTTTGTGAAGTTGATTTATTAACTCTTGCTATTATATTTTCTGATGCTATTGACGAATGTGTTTTTGAATTTCCTAAGTATGAGTAGCTAAAATCATTCACTAGAGGTGTGTGATGATGAATACCTAATTGTATTGGGTATTTCTAGAGTCATCTTCATGTTTTTCAATTAAGTGTAAATCTATTGTATTCTCTTCTATCTATTAATGAAGATCCATTGATTATGATATGGGTCTATTTCTTCTTTCTTAATTATTGCTTGGGAGAGAGTAATTAAGTATTGGAAGAGAATCTAGTAGTGGGCATTGATAAGAGATTGTGAGATTAAGCTAGGAAGAGCTGAAATTGCTTTCTCATTCCTTATTGGCAACTAATAGCTAGGAATAGTGTAGTTGCTAATCCAAATCTAGTCGGGTTGAGCCAAGTTGTGGTTAGAGTCTTATCAAAACTCTAGCAAGATTACCCACTTCCCGAGATTATTTATACTCATTGAATTTACAAGATGACCTGGCATGTACCGATCTAGTTAGTATTTCATCTACACCGCAACTCTAGTATTTCACACCCTTGTTGACAACTTAGCTGATCTTGCTATTTTATTTCACTAAATCTATCAATACAATTCTCTGAAAGTTTCAACTTCCCCAATTTTATTTATTTTCATATTAAATCTACGTGGTGCAAACTAACATCAATTTCTCAATCGAAACTTGAAATTATCATTCCCTAGACCCTGTGGGATTCGACCCCGGCACTCATCAGGTTAATTGTTTATGCTTCAGCCTGCATATTCTTTGAATTAGGGAATATATTTTGGAAGTTATCAAAAATGGCGTTAATTATTAAGTTGAATCAGTTCCACACCAAAATGGTCTCTACTAATAAAATCATGTGTGGCTCATGAGAAGTTTTGGAGGATGCTCATGAAACCCAGAAGAGGTGCCGTGTGGAGACCATCAAGCTAGTAGACAAAGTGTGGCATTGAGAAGGGAAGAAAGACGCAATGTTGTTAGTCATGATGAAGCATATGTAGTTATTGGTGAACTACGTGAAGGGTTTTCATGCTAGATGTAACCAAGCCAACAATGACTATGATTATGTCTACTATGGAAAACAAGGTCGGAACAATGCTCGGTCAGTCAATACTAGTAGTCATGAGAGCAATGAGTCAATCCCATCTCATATGGAGAGTACTCTCGAAGTGGTGCTTGAAATGGTTCTTCCAACTGAAGAGGGAGTTCAAGATTTACGTAGTAAACTCTTGGATCTAACAACCACTGTAAAGAGTTATGATGTCATTATCCAACAATTGGAAGAATGGATGAACAAGTTAACATCTCATATGGCAGCGCAAGCAACAGAGAACAACATGGCTCTAATGCAGGATATTGTAGAGAAGGATATATTCGAGTGGAAAATTGAGGAAGAGGTTGTTGGATAACTTGTAGTTGAAGTTTTCTTGAAAGGTGAAGAATTTGAGGAAGTTCACCATGTGCGTAAGGAGATAAGAGATTATCTTTTCCCATCAAGAAAGTTGGACCTTGATTTGAAGAATCATACAACCTCTCCGTCATAGCCTTCTATTGTGTCCCCACCAAAGTTGGAGCTCAAACCCTTGCCCACTCACCTCAAATATACATTCTCGGGGGAGAATAAAATGCTCCCAGTTATCATTTTGGCAAAACTTACTCCACTGCAAGTAGATAAACTCATCGAGGTGTTGAAAAGGCATATTCGAGCCATAGGATGGTCAATAGCCAATATCATTGGTATCCCTCCGGGGATTTCCACCCATAAGATCAATCTTCAAGAAAATTGCAGCCCGTCAGTCGAACATCAAAGAAGGTTGCATCCACCTATGCAAGAGGTGGGCAAGAAAGAGATCATTAAATTGGTAGATGAAGGGGTGGTGTATCCCATTGCAGAGAGTAGTTGGGTTAACCCGATGCAGTGTGTACCAAAAAAAGGGGCACTACGGTTATTCCAAAAGAAAAGAATGAATTGATAGCTACTCGTCCAATCACATGGTGGAGAGTTTGTATGGATTACCGTAAGTTAAACTCCTGGAGAAAGAAGGATCATTTTCCAGTGCCATTCATTCATCAAATGTTGGACCGTCTAGCTTGTAAAGAGTACTATTGTTTCTTGTATGGATACTTGGGATATAATCAAATCTCAATCGCACCGGAGGATCAAGAGAAAGCCACATTTACATGCCCCTATGGTACATTTTCATTCAAGGGGATGCCTTTTGGTCTTTGTAATGCCCTGGCCACATTCCAGAGGTGCATGATGTCCATATTTTCTGACATAGTGGAAGATACGATGCAAGTCTTCATGGATGACTTCTAAGTTGTGTTGAACTCATTTGATGACTGCTTGACACATTTAGATGGGGTGTTAAAGAGGTTTACGGAGATGAATTTTTTTTCCGAATTGGAAAAAGTGTCACTTCATGGTCAAAGAATGTATTGTATTGGGACACAAAATTTCTGAAAAAGGGATTGAATTGGATCAAGCCAAAGTGGATACCATTGCTCAGCTAACATACTTACATGAATTTGGTAGATGAGAAGGGAATTTGATAAACCCTAGATGAGTTCTCCCACTTCTCCCTTCACTCCTAGGTGGTTTTTCAGAATGAAATCGTCACCAAATGATTTTAGGAGCTAAGGGTTCAATTTATAGTAAATGGAAAACGTGCATAATTTAGCCTGTAATGGAACGGCTCCGTGTCACGGAGTGTATCGCGGAGCAATGACTCCGTGACACAGAGGCAACACGAAAGCTCTCTGGAAAGTGCCTCTGGAAACCAAGCTGCCGAGGGTCACCGCGGTGGCCAACGTGGCACGCTGCTCATGCAGCGCGTTGGCATGCTGCTATCGCGCAGCTGTCCTAGCGTGGCACAGCGCTGGCACGCTAGTTTACTTCCTGCTGCTGCCGTTTGCTGCCTTTTCTCGTGCGCTTGGCAAGGGTGTGGCACGGCGCTGGGCGCGGCACACGCACAGCGTGGCACACTGCCTGGCGCGGCCAGCCTTGCCAAGGCATGCTCCTTGCCGACTTTCGCCACTTGCTTCCACTCCATTCCTTGCTATTCATCAACTTGTGAATTAGTTCCTCAAATGCATTATTAACCTACAAAACAAGGACTAATCATGTAGGTTAGCACATATATTCACATTTATATAAAATCACATGAAAGTATGTAAAATAACTTAGATAAACAAGACTACATTAAGGTATAAAGCGTATCTCGGGCATGCTATTTTGCCCGTGATCACGGGTTTTTACCATCATTTCATTAAAAATTTCTCCATTATAGCTCATCCCTATTTTGACTATTGGAAAAAGAGGCTAAATTAAATTTTGATGAGGATTATTTGAGGGTTTTTATGGAGTCGAAGGATAGATTAATTTCCTCTCCAATCATTGTAGCACCTGATTGGTCAAAACCCTTTGAGCCATGTGCGATGCAAGTGGGGTAGCCTTAGGAGCAGTCCTAGGTTAACGACGAGACAAGATCTTGCACCCAATTTACTATGCTAGTAAGGCTCTGAACACTGCACAAAAAAACTACAGAGTAACAGAACAGGAGCTCTTAGCTATTTTATTTGCTTTTAAAAAATTCTGGGCGTACATGCTAGAAACCAAAGTGGTAGTGCACACGGACCATGCAACACTCAGGTACATAATGGAAAAAAATGCTAAACCAAGATTGATTAGGTGGGTTTTTTTTATTACAGGAATTCAACTTTGAAGTGAAAGACCGTAGGGGATGTGAGAATCAAGTGGCTGACCACTTGTCACACCTAGAAACTAATGGGCAGCAAGAAACACAAGAGGAGATCAATGATGTCTTTCCAGATGAGCGAATTTTAGCTACAACCCACAACCGGACACCGTGGTTTTCCGATTTTTCTAATTACTTGGCCAGCGACATTGTACCTGAAGGATTGAACTTTCAGCAAAAGAAGAAATTCATGCATGATGTTTGGAAATTCTTTTGGGATGAACCTTACCTATTCCAAAGTTGTGCAAATGGGTTAACAAGGAGGTGTGTTCCCGAAGTGGAGATAGTCCCAATTCTAGAGGCGTATCACTCTTCCCCTGTAGGAGGTCATTATGGGAGCGTACAAACAGCGGCAAAGGTGTTGCAATGCGGGTTTAACTGGCCTACCCTACATCAAGATGCACACGACTTTGTGAAGCAACATGATCGATGCTAGAGGACCGAGAGCATTTCAAGGAGGCGTGAACTCCCCCTAACACCCATCTTAGATGTTGAGTTGTTTTACGTTTGGGGGATCAACTTCATGGGTCTTTTTGTAAGCTCTTATGGGAATAAATACATCTTAGTGGCGGTGGATTATGTTTCCAAATGGGTGGAAGTGGTTGCTCTACCAAACAATGAAGTGAGAAGTGTTAAGCTCTTTCTAAAGAAACATATCTTCTCATGGTTCGGCACTGCGAGAGCTATCATTAGCGATGGGGAATCTCATTTTTGCAACCAGGGTTTTAGCACACTACTAGCAAAGTATGGGTGTGAAGCCTAAGGTGGCCACCCCGTATCACCCGTAGACCAGCGGAGAGGGGGAAGTTTCAAACCCGGAAATAAAATCCATTTTGACTAAAAGTAATCTAAATAGAAAAGAATGGGCACAAAAGTTAGATGGAGCATATGGGCATATCAGACTGCATTCAAGCTAGTGTTTGGTAAAGCATGTCATGTCCCGGTGGAACTAGAACACTAAGCTTTGTGGGCATTGAAGAGTTTAAATTCGGAATGGGGAAGAGCTATCCAAGGTTGAATCCAGAATTTACATGAGATGGATGAATTCAAAATGAAGGTATATGAGAGTGCAGCAATTTACAAAGCTAGAATGAAATATTATCATGACCAAAAAGTGTTGCAGCATAATTTTGTTTTAGGGGATTGGGTGCTACTATTCAATTCTCCACTAAAGCTATTTCCTGAAAAGTTAAAGTATAAATGGTCAGGACCTTTTAAGGTCTCTCAGGTGTATGAGAACGGAGCCATCGAACTCTATAGTGAGAATGGGAACAAGTTCAAAGTAAATGGCCATAGGGTTAAAAGGTATTTGGGGGTGTTGGAAGAAGTTGGCCGAATAGAGGTGGTGTATCTGGAGGAGCCGTAGACTTCAAGGAACTTTTTTCATTCCACGAGAGGCGCTTCTTGGGAGGCAACCCAAGCATTTTGCATTTTTGACATCTCCCCTCTCGTATGTTTGTTGTTTCTGAATTTTTTAGGATAGGAAGGGTGCACTACAGAATGAATAACAAACCGGAGTGCAATCGGAAAAATGCCATATTTAATTTGGCGAAGCCAAGTATAAGGGCCACCCTACCTAGTGCACTAAAGAATTGAAGGTAGAGCGGCGATCCAAATCGGCAAACCACCAGTGATAATTCGTGAATCGCTGCTAAGATGTCGATTCCATCCATAGAACTAAAGGTACCAAGGCGAACCGACGGCCCAATCGGCGAAATGCCATGACAAAACATGAACTTCCGGTTTTTTGCCGCCCTCAACAAGAGTACTTGGGAAGCAATCAGGCATCGACTCCTCATCTGGCGAAATGTCGGAAGGGATCTGTGGAACGCCAGTCACCCGCCAAATTTGCATTCAAAATCACATTCAGGTAATGGGAGCGGTGACCACAATGGTGAAAACCTGGCTCAATTCAGTGATCGTCGATGTAGCCCCCGATGAAAAAAACCATATATCGTAAATCTCCACAAAACTCTTTCGATTCCCTTTTTTCTTCCATCTTCTCCCCAGATTGACTTTCCCCAAAAGACCCATTACTTCCCACCTAACTCTTATTAATATTTATTCCCCCAGCACTGATTTAACTTCCTTTCCTTCGCCATTTAAAAACACCATCTGTCTTCACCCCCTTCATTCCCCCACAAAAATTCACAAGAACAACTATTGGAGGTAATAACTTTGTCACTCATGCTTGCAAGGTCCTAATCACATTGGTAATATTTTGGTATACTCATAATTATCATGTTTGGTTTTGCTTCTTTATTGTATGTGTCTGAATGTTGTTTTGTGGTGGTTACTTCGTATCCAGGCGTGCCCAATGATGGGTTGATTGACACCTTTCTTATTGGAAAACATGTCTTTTTGTTATGGAAATATGAGTGTTTTGTTAGATGTTATATTGCGGTGTTTTTGTGGACAACAAAATCCAAACCGGCGGCTAGAGAATCACTAATGGTGGTTCGCTGGCAAAATGCCGAGGATTCCCTCTTTTTTTCCATCACTGTGCCAATCGGCGAATCATCGGCGACAAGCGAAATTCTACTGCCTCTCACTTATGAGTCACCAATGACACCTGAGCTTCTGAAAATTTTGCCTTAGTTTTTAGTCACACACTATGGCTCATCACTAACCTATGTTTTGTAGCATCATGTCTATCTTGCAGCACTCTCATGCAGGTCAAGCATCAATGCCCACAACTACCCCTCAAGATACGTTTGGATTGAACGGTATGGAGGAGTTTTACATAGATTTCAAGGAAAAACGTGTCATCCATGTAGAAGCTCAGTTTGATGCAGACTTTTTCAAGACTGCATATCTAGATATCTATCACTAGATTGGGATGCGCGATTGAGGTCCATTTACTCTACCAATTGACCCATATCTTCCAGAGCTGGTGTGGGAATTCTATGCATCATACAGGGCAAGGCAACAACTAATGAAGCGAAAGGGCAGCACTGAAGCAGGCTCGTGCCACACATCATTGTGGGTGCGAGGACAAGAGGTGCCTATAACTCTAGAAGCAATAAATTCAATTTATTGGGAAGAGCCAATCCCATCTCATCCAACATTCCGCAAAAAATGTGGAGAAAAAAGCCACTCAATTCCAATGGGTAGCCAACCTGATTGCACAAGGTCAACCACAATGGGCCATCTGTAAGGGCCTCATTCATCGGCATGAATTAAAATTTGAAGCATGTATGTGGTTAGATTTGGCTCTCTAAATACATCGGAAGTCCCAATTGAAGTGGCCATTCTCCTTGCTTGCATAATGGATCATGTACACATCAATTTGGGGGGAATTATTGCTAATCAATTCAAACGCAAGGCCAAGAAATATGTTACCCCGTTGCCATTTCCTAACTTTATATGTATGTTACATATGCGGGTAACTTATCCTTTGTTCTGGCCATTGGATAGGAAGGTGCAAGCCAACGGTGTGATTACGTTGGCCACTAGAACTAACAAAGGGGCTCCAGCTCTAAAGAGGGCAAAGTTTACAAGGAAAATGACCTTACCATAATCTTCGCCACCCACTCACTCAAAAATTGCACCAGTCCATACAGTCGAACCTCAAAGTTCTCCACCTCCTGATTTGCTTAACATCGCACAAAGTGCCAAAATGCATGAGAACCAACTAGTGCGGTTAGCCAAAGCTCTTCCTACCATAATACAAGGTGCCCTAAAGAAAGCCTTGCAGCCTGCTAAAGACATATTGGCTAGCCTATCCTCTACACTTGATGTACTTGAATGCAAAATGGGTACGTTAAAACACGAGGTGGCTACTCTCACTACACCGTCTTCTATTCCCTAACCAAACCCTTGTGAACCTGAGGCAGTACCCGAGGCACCCAGAAGCCCAACAGATGATTGGTGGGTAGTGTTCGAGCCAAAACTACACACAAGTGCACGTGGTCATACAAGTAGTAAACTGGCTTTATTTCAAGCCAAGTATCGATCCCACAGGGAGTGAACTACGTATTAATTAAATTAAGCATCAGTGAACGATATCTCTATGAATGCAGAAAATGAAATAAATTATATTTTATGAGTTAAGATTACTAAGTAATAAGAATCTAAGTCAAGATTATTATTTGAGTCTGAACAATAGCAATGAACAAGATGAGGTTAAGGCAAGCATGCAGGGATGTAATTTATTAATTCAATTCAGCTAATCTTCTCTTTGGTTGCTAGTCAGGAATTAATTGCCTATGGATTGGATCTTTCGACTCCTATCCAATTAAAGAATCATGAGACCTTATTCTACATTTCTGTGATATAAGAATCTCATGCTCTAGCCATACATAACCGATTCCATAAATGACTAATAAGACTTTCAGATATATTTCTATTCTGAATGTAAATCAATTCTCAATTTTCTAAACTAAGAAAAGATCATATCCTACCAATTCACATCTGTCCAATTCCTTTCCTTTTCAGAATAAAAATTGGATTTTTATGATATACATTAACATTGGCCAAACATTAATGCAGTAAAAAGAAGAATTGATAGAACAACCATTGAAGAAAAGATATAAACTGAAATGATTAATAACTACATTCCTCTACAATTATCCTTAACCTCAGCAAGAGGTGAATTAGCCACTCATTTGTGAATTAAACATCTTCAAATAAGTAGAATTCATACAACCAATTGAAATTAAAGAGAAAGAGGAAGAGAATAACCCTAGAATTTTCTTCGTCTCAACTGCCTTCAACCCACGTTCTCCTCAACCAGTCAGAATGTTTAAAATAAAACCTAAGTGTGCTATTTATACTATTCAGAATTTTTCCCGAAATAACAAGCAACATGGCACGGAGTGTATCACGGAGCACTGCCTCTGTGCCATGGTGCTATCGCGCACCTTCACTAGAACTTGAGGTTCCAGGTAATTACACTCAACGTGACACGGAGTGCATCGCAGAGCACTGCCTCCGTGTCACGGAGGTAACGCGAACCTCCACTGGAATTTGACATATTTTAATCATCCCAGGCAGAATTCCTCCGTAATGGTAGCGTGACACGGCGCCATCGCGGAGCCCCTATTTTTGCCAACTTCCCTTGTCAACTTCCACTTCTTGCTTCCGAGTCCATTCCCGCACTTCACCAACTTGTAGATTAGCTTCCAAAAGTTCTTTCTACCTGCAAAACAACACTAATCATGTTGGTTAGTATAAATTCACATTTATTTAAGAATTACATGAGAATGTACACATAACAATAGATAAACAAATAGAAATGAAGCATTTGAGTATCACTTGGGCATGAAATTCTGCCCAATATCACTTACCCCACACTTAAAACCTTGTTCGTCCTCGAACAATACGCTCACATCTCATGCAATTGAAACCCACGCATAACTAATTTGGATCGACCATTCAAGCTACGGCTATACCGATTATTTAAGATAGCAAATCATCAAAAAAACATGCATGGTTTCATTAATACAATGAAGTACACAACATTAAGACCTCCTAACCTTAAGAATCGATTCTTGATCTTGGCAAACTCGTGTAAATAAACTGATCAAGACA
The DNA here is from genome assembly GCA_035772735.1 of Datura wrightii. Classification (NCBI taxonomy): domain Eukaryota; kingdom Viridiplantae; phylum Streptophyta; class Magnoliopsida; order Solanales; family Solanaceae; genus Datura; species Datura wrightii. The sequence continues at coordinate 16,687,470 of JASDFA010000003.1, forward strand.
TCCGACACAAAATTTCATCTCTCGTCAAGCATGTGCCCTTACAACACAAGAGAATTGCCCCATTTGCCATCATAAGATTTCCAAAGCACTACGTGTAGGGGTATACAAATACTATTTCGCTCACTCTCCCAAAGAATTCACATGCATCATGTCATGAACCATAAGCTTGCCTCTAGTGTTTTACTCTACTAATATAAGGATGCGTGATGTAAGATCACGTAGGACTTAATGGGTTGTGAAGTAAGCTAAGGAACTAGTCAATACTGGGCTAACCAATAATAGCAACTAGCTTCCCTAAGCGCTTTTCAATACATCCCATCTTTAGTACGGGCATTGCTTCTTCCTCGATCCTCTCATTCTTGAATTTTCTTCTTTGTTTTTGTTCCCATTTCTTTAAGCACACTCTCCTTACTAGCAAAAAGTATTTATGCATCTTTATTTTTTTCTCATTCATTGATTTTCTTACTTTCTACTATTAATTAACCAATTTCAACAAGTGCACCTTTGACCTTTTCTTTAGCTTTCACAACTTTCGCTTTCCTTCCATTTCACAGTTCTCACTCCTTTACTCTTTGGGAAAAATTATTTTTCTTAAGCGCTTAAGGGTTTTGAATCAAATTCACGGCTAATGAAAAGAAGGGGTTAAGCTCAGTATCTACCTCTCAAAGAATAGGCTAAAGGCTCAATGGGGCTAACTAGGATGTAATATTCAAGGTAGGTATGATAAAGGAGAAACTTTCGGTTTATTCAAAGAAATGCCAACATCCTTTCCTATAATCCACATCCTTCATTTCATTTAGTACAGACACCAGAAAAGTTCTAGACACTTCACAATAGCATGGAATAGTCGAAACCTCACCTCATACTCATTGCACATGCTCAACTTAAGACATATTCACAGACTCTTCAATCAGCTAATTACAAGAATTCACTATTAAGCCTCGACCTCACCGAATCGAACTCTATGGCCTAGGTATCTCAACATGTTTAACACATTTGCATGCTTTCATATGAATCACACTTGCATCATAATATTATGTACAACACGTAACAAGAATTACGAACCATTAATTAGTGATACGTTTGGGAAACAAACAAAAGAAAGAAGAAAAAAAGAAAAAACCTACTCCTATCGACTACATTTCCCTAAAGACGGTCGTCATCCATCCGTCATAGGAAACAGTCGCTATCTACGACGTCGGTTCAATGAGACTATTCTCGGTAAAAGCACCGAAAACAAAAACCAAGAAACCCAACATAAAATAAATTTAAACAAAAAAATTTCGATAGAAAAAGATAAAAATATAATTGAAAAAATATTTACACATCACACACAACAGCAGCTCAACACAACAACAACTCACGATTCATTACAACACAAACATTAATTACAGAACATGGAACACATAGTCACAGGGTCACATTTAGCACAAGCACAACAAACATAAATAAAACATAAATAAAACACCTAGCACCTAACTACTCCCACCCCACACTTAAGACGAACACTGTCCCCAGTGTTCACATAATTGAAAAATATCACAAAAGTTGGGTGGTGAAACTCCCTGATCAATCAAAGTATTCAACTTCTTCATCAGGTGCCAGTGTCTCGTCTCCCACATCAGAATCGCCCCCACCATCCTCGTCTGACGCAACATCTGAGTCCTCCCGGCGTGTCTCCTCGTCGGTAGGGACATCATCATCCACGGGCTCCACAAATATGGGCCCCACTCGGCATAAGGCTCGGGCATTTTCATTGAATGGGTAATCCAACTCGAGCTGCCACAGCTCATCCTCCATTGCGGTCCATCCTCCAATGTGCAGCTGCAACATCTGCATCCAGTACATGCATGCCATGTACTGATCATCCCGAGCATGTCGCTCGGCTAGTGTGAGCACCGGCCCATAAGTAGTGTCAAGTGCCTTGGTTTTGGTGACATCCAAGGCACGCCTGTCGATCTGAGGGATGTAATTGAAGGCCTCCTCCTCAATATCGTGGCCCCTCAAGAACGTGGTAAGCAGACAACCGAACCCATATCTATGCCCCTGATGTAGTCGGGCTCTCTTCATGGCGGAGATGATCACTGCCCCAATATTGATTTCCATCCCCTTCATTAGTGCGTACACCAGATAAACTCTAACCCGGGTGACATCTGTCATGTGCACCCCCGGGATATGGCACGAACAAACAATCTTCAACCAAATCTGGGCCTCCCTGTTCATCTGAGAATAGGGCAATGTCTTATGGTAGCCCCTTTCCTTTTGTCTACCCCACCTGGCTGTCGATCGGGCTCCACATAAGGTGCGTCTAATGTCCACATAGGGTGAAGTGATGTTCAGCTGACGGAGGACATGAGCGTCTGTGTCCCGCGCCCCCAGGATTGCATTTAGATGATGGGGTTCAAAGGTGACAACCTGCCCTTTGATTATGATGGTGTGGCTGCGTAAGGTCGGGTTCCAATTGGCATTGAACTCCCGTATAAGATGGAGATTGCACTCCCTAGGTTCTTCAAAAATGAAGTTTAGCCCAGCGGTGTCAATCCTGTGTACAATCCGCGGGAATTCCTATGCCAGTGGTTCCCATGCTATTTGCTCCTCTGGAAAGTATTTGGTTTCTTTATGTTTTGCATACCACTTCTTCCTCTCATCAGTCACCCATATGGTTTCGTATTGTCGGTGTTGCCCTCTAGGAACCGCTAGTGCTGCTGGAACTGCTGTCCCCAATCTTACCTTTTTTCTGCTGGCGCCCGATGTGGATGCGCCCTTGCCATTGTCCTGTCGGCCTGACATTGTTCCTGTACATTCAAACATACAGTCTCAATGTTATTCAAGTCATAATTAGCTACAACTACGGTTGGGTTTAATTGGATCACCCCACACTAGTCCTTAGCCGCAATCAACACAATTTGACAAGACATTCATGATTTTGTCATTCTTAGAATTCAACATGCTTAGTGCATTCATATAAGTCGATGGAACAATTACTTTGTACTACTCAGACTTCGTACAATGAATAAAAATTCTCCATCGATTCAATTACCTCATCATTAGCACTTTGCAATTTTTTTTCACCACAACCTATGTAATTCTCCAATTACATTCTCCTGAAAATCCCTCTTCTACATTGGCATATTCAACATCAATCACAATACACTTCACTTCAAACAACAAGCACAACCCAATTTATCAACATTTTCATGCATTTTGTCTTGTTCCTATTTAATCCTCAACCCTAGCTCATAATATAGTAAGAATTTCAACAATCATGCAATCATTGAGCTAATCTATTAACAACGATACTATGAACATCATTCAAGCATAATTCAATTGATTTCAAGCTTATTTCTCACTTAGGGCAAAGTTTCATCACAAAACATGTTCAAGAATTAAAATTTTGAGCAATACTAAGGAAAAATTCAAGACATACCTTTACTTCGATGAAATTGAAGAAAACTCGAAGAATTTTGATCACTAGGTCCGTTTCACGTTGGGAGAGAAGGGAATTTTGGGTGTGGGTCGCGGAGGGATTGAAAGAATAGGGAAAAAATGAAGGAAATTGGGGTTTAAAAGAGGTTTTTCGTGCGGGTTACCGGTGATCTAAGGTGACCCGACGTGAAATACACCTCAACGTGTCATGGAGAGTAACACGGAGCACTGCCTCAGTGACACACAGCCATCGTGTAGGTATTTTGGAAATTTTTAAAAATCCGAAATACACCTCAACATGTCACGGAGGTTAACGCGGAGGCCCCCCTCCGTTACACGGAGCCATCGCGTAGGCTCACTAGAATGTGCCAATTTTTATTTTCTTACCTTGATTTTTTTCCTTTGCACTTTTTTGTATTTTTTGCCCTCTGTTCCACCTGAAATTCATTTCACCACAAGAAATTGGTTAGAAATCATAGGTTGCAATGCAACAATTTTTTTTTTCTTTTTCTTTGTTTTTATTTTTCTTTTTTTTTTTCTTCAAATAATTCTACTCTTCTATTACAACACAGTCACGGGTTGCCTCCCGTGCAACGCCTGATTTACCGTCGCAGCTCAACGCTATTCATTCTCAATCATCGTCTAGAGTGATCGACGTCTTCTCTCGAATAACATCCTCAGCCCAATAATGCTTACATCATTGCCCGTTCACCAAAAATGTGGCACTTCTATCTTTTTTCCACAACTCCACTGCCCCGTGTGGGGTTATTCTCACCACTTCAAACAGCCCTGACCACTTGGACTGCAACTTTCCTGGAAAAAGCTTCAACCTTGAATTAAATAACAACACTTTCTGCCCCGACTCAATGATCTGATGAACCATATGCCTATCGTGCCACCGTTTAGTTTTCTCCTTGTAGCATTTGGAACTTTCATAGGCATGCCATCGAAACTCATCTAGTTTGCGGAGTTTCATCAACCTCTTCTTCCCTGCTAGCGCCGGATCCATGCTCATCTTTCTCACGGTCCAAAAAGCTCAATGTTCCAGCTACACAGGTAGCTGACATGCCTTTCCATAGACCAATTTGTACGGAGAAGTCCCAATGGGTGTCTTGTATGAAGTTCTATAAGCCCACAACGCATCGTCGAGTTTGCTTGACCTACCAGTTCATTGTGCATTCACTGTCTTCTGTAGAATTTGCTTTATCTCTCTGTTTGACACCTCCACTTGCCCTCTAGTTTGGGGATGATATGTTGTTGCTACCTTGTGCCGCACCCCATATTTATCTAGCAAGCTCTTGAAACTCGCATTCACAAAATGAGCTCCTCCATCACTGATAATGGCTCTGGGTATCCCGAACCTGGTGAAAATTTGCTTTTCCACAAATTTCGTCACCACCTTGTTGTCATTCTTCGGACAAGCTGTTGCCTTGACCCACTTAGATACATAGTCAACCGCTACCAAGATGTAACGATTACCAAATGATGGTGGAAACGGGCCCATGAAATCTATTCCCCGTACATCAAAAATCTCCACTTCTAATATCTGCTGCAGTGGCATCTCCTGTCTTCTACCAATTGTGCCTGTGCTTTTACATCTATCACACATTTTTTCATATGCTATATAATCTCTGAACAATGTAAGCCAAAAGAAACCTGACCGTAGCACCTTGTGAGCTGTCCGCTCTCCTCCGTGGTGCTCTCCATATAACGATGAGTGACAACTCCTCAATACTTCTGCAATCTGGCTCTCTGGGATGCATCGTCTAATCACTTGATCCGGTCCCTGCTTAAACAGATACGACTCATCCCATATGTAATACCTACAATCATGTCTCAACTTCTTTCTTTGCTGAGCCGTAGCCTCCGGTGGGTAGACTCCACTTAGTAGAAAGTTCACAATATCTGTATACCAAGGGATTTCAGCTTCCCTAATTGCCAAGAGCTGCTCATCTGAGAACTCTTCTTTGATGCTGTCACCTTCCTTTACATGCAACCGGCTTTCCAATCGCGATAGGTGATCTGCCACTTGATTCTCGCTCCCCTTTCTGTCCCGAATCTCTAGGTCAAACTCTTGTAGCAACAATATTCGTCTGATTAGTCTGGGCTTTGCATCCTTCTTGATAAACAAATACCAAATTGTTGCATGATTAGTATATACCACTACTTTGGAACCCACCAGGTAGGACCTGAATTTATCAAAGGAGAACACCAATGCTAGCATCTCCTTTTCTGTGACTGTATAATTGAGTTAGGATGCGTCAAGTGTTTTGCTTGCATAATAAATGGAATGAAAAATTTTATTCCTCCGCTGCCCCAATACAGCTCCTACAGCCATGTCACTTGCACAACACATTAATTCAAACGGTTGCTCCTAATCCATAGAGATGAGAATAGGTGCTTCTACCAGCTTCTGTTTTAGCTCCTCAAATGCTTTAACACAATCTTTGTCAAACTCGAAGTTCACCTCTTTTTCTAGCAACCGGCATATCGGTCTAGAAATTTTTGAGAAGTTTTTGATGAACCTTATGTAGAGCCCTATATGTCCGAGAAAACTGCGAACACCCTTCACTGACACTGGTGGTGGTAGCTTTTCGATCACTTCAATCTTTGCACGATCTACTTCCATCCCTTTGCATGACACCTTATGGCCAAGGACGATACCCACCTTGACTAAAAAATTACATTTCTCCCAGTTGAGCACAAGGATAGAGTCTTCACATCGAGCTAGCACCCTGTCATATTCTGCAAAAATATAGCAAACGAATTACCGAAAACAGAAAAGGCATCCACAAATACCTCGACAAAATCTTCCACCATATCATGAAAGATCACCATCATGCATCTCTGGAATGTGGCTGGTGCATTGCATAGACCAAATGGCATTCGCCTGAAAGCATATGTCCCATAAGGACATGTAAAAGTGGTCTTCTCCTGATCCTCTAGAGTTATGGCTATTTGATTATATCCGGAATATCCATAAAGAAAACAATAATACTCTTGACCTACCAACTTGTCCAAAATCTGATCAATAAATGGAATGGGATAATGATCTTTCCTCGTGGCCTCATTGAGCTTCCTGTAATCCATGCAAATTCGCCAGCCTGTGACTGTGCGGGTGGGAATCAGCTCATTCTTTTCATTGGTTACCATGGTAATCCCTCCTTTCTTTGGAACACACTGAACTGGGCTAACCCATTCACTGTCTGAAATGGGATATACCACACCTGCATCAAGCCACTTGATCACTTCCTTCCTAACTACATCCTTTATCACCGGATTCAACCTCCGCTGATGTTGCACAGTTGGATTGGATCCTTCCTCCATACAAATCCTGTGTGTGCAAAAAGTTGGATTAATTCCTCTGATGTCGGACATTTGCCAACCCATTGCTTTCTTCCACCTCTTGAGGACCACCAATGCATCTCTCACTTGTGCCTCTGTCAGTTCTGCAGAAATGATGACTGGCAAGGTGTCATATTCCCCAAAAAATACATACTTCAGATGTGGAGGAAATGTCTTCAATGCCAATTTTGGTGCCTCCTCAATTGATGGTTTTGGCAATGGTTCCAATGACCACATCAATGGCTGAAAGTCTTGCTTCCTGGGAAACTATTTTGGCTCGTTCAACATCTGCACCATCTCATACGTAGCAATGTCTCCAAAATGATCGAAGCCCATGAAGGCTCTCTCCAATGGGTCCTATGAGTCAACAACTGCAGAATTGATTCCTGATTTAGCACATTGATTGCTGATAGCTCCTCATGAATGGTCGGTAGTTTCATGGCCTTATACACATCAAAAACCTCTACTTTGTCATGTGCTCGCATGGTTAGCTACCCAGTAGCCACATCAATCAAAGCTCGCCCAGTTTCCAAGAAAGGACGTCCCAAAATAAATGGAACTTCCACATCCGGCTCGAAATCCAAGATAATAAAATCCACCGGGAAAATGAGGGAGCCCACTTTCACTAGCACATCCTCCACAATACCATCTGGTCTGGCCAAAGAACGGTCATCTAGCTGCAAGATCACTGTAGTTGGTCTAGGGCTGCCCATCCCCAACTTCTTGAACACCGATGTCGGCATCAAGTTTATACTTGCTCCCAAATCACATAATCCGCGAGCTCGAATACTTTGCCCAATTGTAATCTGAATGGTAAAGCTCCCAGGATCCTTGAGCTTTGTCGGCAACCTGTTCTGTATTCGAGAGGTGCACTCCTCAGTAAGCGCCATTGTAGCATACTCCGTCAATCTGCTTTTGTTTTCTATGATGTCCTTGATATACTTGGAATATTTCGGCACTCCATGCAAAACATCAACTAGAGGTAAATTAATGTGTACCTGTTTTAGCACTTCCATGAATTTCTTAAAGCAAGCTTCTTCCTTGTGCTTCTTTAATCTCTGAGGGAACGGGGGTGGTGGTCTTTCTATCTCAACTGCCTTTTCCTCCCCCCTCACATCATCATGTTCCCTATCTTTTTCCACTGCTCCAGATTGTTGAGGTGGTCTTTCTGGTTCCACCTCCTTAAGTTGAATGCCACTCCTTGTTGTAAATGCATTGAACTACTTGGGATTTGGGTCAGTATCACTTGGAAATCCTCCCCTGGGCCTGATGTTTTGAGCTCCAGCTAACTATCCAAACTAATACTCTAACGCCTTTGTAGCTAACTGTTGATTTTTCATATCAGCCGCTAATTTCACATAATCATCCTGCATCTGTGCTTGGTTAGCTATAACTATTTTTAACATATCCTCAATGTTGTTGGGTGGTGGAGGAGGTGCATTGTTTCCTCTGTATTGAGACAGAAAATTCTGATGCCCCCCCTGATTTCTCTGCACGCCCTGATTCGAACTCTGTCCTTGGTGGCTATTACTCCCCCAAGAGAAATTCAGATGATTCCTCCAATTTGAGTTGTAACTGTTGCCATATTGTTGATTATTGTTCCTCTGGACGTTCCCAACAAAATTTACAAAGTCTGGATTGGCATCACAACACTCAGCTGAGTGTTCACTACTCCCACATACTTCACACCATACCTGATGAATGACATTAACTGGGGCTTGTGCTTGATTCAAGCTCATACTGTTGAAGTGGGTGTTGAGCTGATTTTGCAACGCAACTATCTGTGCAGCAATAGCTGTAAAACCATCCACCTCAAAGACTCCTGCAGCTTTCCTTGTTCCTCCTCGTGTTCCTCCTCGTGTTGAACCCGCATTCCATTCTGGATTTCCCTGTGAAATACGGTTTAACAAAGTGTAAAGCTTCTCATAAGTCTTCTTCAATGCCTGCCCACCAGCTGCTGAATCTAACAAAATTTTAGTATGTGGTTCCAAACCCTTAATGAATGTGTGCACCAACACATCATTAGACTGGTGGTGATGAGGACAATCCCTTAACATCGACTTGAACCTCTCCCAAGCTTGATAAAAATTCTCACCCTCTCTCTGTTTGAAAATTAGAATCTGACTTCTAAGTTTGGTTGTCTTCCCAGATGGAAAGAATCATATCAAAAACTTCCTCGCAAGATCATCCCAAGTGGTGATAGAATTAGGTGGTTTAGATTTCAACCACCTCTTTGCTTCCCCCCAAAGTGAGAACGGGAATAATGTAAGCCTCACATAGTCAGATGATACTCCAATGGGAATGTAAGTGTCACTTATCTCTCCAAAAAGTTTTGGAGATGTTGTTGTGGATCTTCATGAGGGAGACCTATGAATTGCCCGCTGGTGTGCAACAATTGCACCATATTCTGCTTAAGCTTGAACCTCTCTCCTAGCTCTGGTCTGCGAATACTAGATGTAACATTATTTGCATGTGGGATTGCCACTTCGCGGACCGGCCTTCGGGCACTAAAATTTCCCTTACAAGCGGTGGATTATGTTGCTGCTCTAGAATTGCCTCTCTTAGCAACTGCAGTTTCTTCTCTAGAGCTTCCCTTCGTTGGCGATGAAATTGTCTCTCCGACTCTATAAATGAATCCACCAACTCCTTATTTCTTACTAGCGTTCAGAAATATTCAGTACCTGCAAGAGAAAGGCTAAGATCAAGTTCTCAGCACTTATATTGAATTTGTAAACTAACACTAAGAAATTAAATTTACCAATTGCCAGTCCTCGGTAACGGCGCCAAGAACTTGTTCGAGCCAAAACTACACGCAAGTGCACGTGGTTGTACAAGTAGTAAAGTGGCTTTATTTCAAGCCAAGTATCGATCCCACAGGGACTGAACTACGGTATTAATTAACTTAAGCGTCAGTGAACAATATCTCTATGAATGCAGACAACCAAATAAATAATATTTAATGAGTTAAGATCACTAAGTAATAAGAATCTAAGTCAAGATTATAATTTGAGTCTGAACAATAGCAATGAACAAGATGAGGTTAAGGCAAGCATGCAGGGATGTAATTTATTAGTTCAATTCAGCTAATCTTCTCTTCGGTTGCTAATCAGGAATTAATTGCCTATGGATTGGATCTTTCAACTCCTATCCAATTAAAGAATCATGAGACCTTATTCTACATTTCTGTGATATAAGAATCTCATGCTCTAGCCATACATAACCGATTCCATAAATGACTAATAAGACTTTTAGATATATTTCTATTCTGAACATAAATCAATTCTCAGTTTTCTCAACTAAGAAAATATCATATCCTACCAATTCACATCTGTCCAATTCCTTTCCTTTTCAGAATCAAAATTGGATTTCTAAGATATACATTAACATTGGCCAAACATTAATGCAGTAAAAACAAGGATTGATAGAACAACATTGAAGAAAAGATGAAAATTGAGATGATTAATAATTACATTCCTCTACAATTATCCTTAACCTCAGCAAGAGGTGAATTAGCCACTCATTTATGAATTAAACATCTTCAAATAATTAGAATTCATACAAGCAATTGAAATTAAAGAGAAAAAGGAAGAGAATAACCCTAGAATTTTCGTCCTCTCAACTGCCTGCAACCCACGTTCTCCTCAATCCAGTCAGAATGTTTAAAATAAAACCTAAGTGTGCTATTTATACTATTGAGAATTTTTCCCAGAATAACAAGCAACATGGCACGGAGTGTATCGCAGAGCACTGCCTCCGTGCCATGGTGCTATCGTGCACCTTCACTGGAATTTGAGGTTCTAGGCAATTAAACTCAACGTGACACGGAGTGCATTGCAGAGCACTGCCTCCGTGTCACGGAGGTAACACGAACCTCCACTGGAATTTGACATATTTTAATCATCCCAGGCAGAATTCCTCCGCAATGGTAGCGTGACACGACGCCATCGCGGAGCCCCTATTTTTGCCAACTTCCCTTGTGAACTTCCACTTCTTGCTTCCGAGTCCGTTCCCGCACTTCACCAACTTGTAGATTAGCTTCCAAAAGTTCCTTTTACCTGCAAAACAACACTAATCATGTTGGATAGTATAAATTCACATTTATTTAAGAATCACATGAAAATGTACACATAAAAATAGATAAACAAATAGAAATGAAGCATTTGAGTATCACTTGGGCATGAAATTCTTCCCAAGATCAGGTAGGCTATGATAGTGAGTCAGAACTAGTGTCCGATGAGGTACCCTATAATAGTCTCCCTCCTCCACCTCCAATGAGTTTGGTATATGATGTCGACCCTTCCTGGACACCCGTGGGAGTGGCAACGACGTCGTACCATGAGCTTCGCACTCTACCAGACAATTGGGTGGTGCAAGGCCTAGGGAAACCTCTATCCCATCCACCGGATCCTCCACAACCAACAACCGAAGAGATAGCTTCTTCGCAGTTTGATGCTTCCATATATACATAGAGACCGCGGTCCAATCACTAACTCAATCAGGAAGCATCTCCTACTTGCTTATCTTTTCTTTGGATAAATTGGGGGCAATGTCTGTTTTCAGTTTGGGGGTGGGTTGATTCTTGTTCATTGGATGTTGAAATTTCTAGGGGCCTAAAAATGTTCTTAATGGATGATGACTAGTGACTAAATGGGGTCATGGCTTTGAATTGAAAAATATTGATTGAAAATCTTGATTGAAATGACCCGAAAGTCTTGTTCTTTTGTCGCTGTTGTAAATAGTAGTGTAGTAATTGAAACTCCAAGGGTTTTTTTTTTTACCATGGTTCTTTTTCAAGGAGCATTCTTTTATTTTGGCTAATTTTTTATCTAACTGAGTTGGTTTTCCCTGATGATGGATTGAGTGGCACCATTCTTAAAGGAAAATGCCATGTTGCTTTGAGTCTTTTGTGAAGTTGTTTTGAGAGGCAACACCGAATTTTTTTTGTTGAAATGGAATTTTCAAAAACAAGAGCATAAGAATGAAGGTAATGAGCAAGGGTTGACACCACAACATAACATTCTTTGTCATACATTGTAAATTCCCTGTTTGACTTATGATGTTTTCTTGCTTTGATGCCCTAGTTTGGTGTTTTGTGTTGAGAATGACTCTTGTGGACCCTTTAAGGGTTATACCTTGTGTGGTGAGGACATTTTTGAGGGGTCTCATGCATTACATATTGTCTAGAACTTGACCAAAATATGATACAAGGCGAAATCCTAGATGTAGTTTCTCCAAGAACATGAGTTTAGGCTTTCCTTTGTCTAGTCACTTCACCTATATGCCCTCCATGAGCATCAATATTGTTAGCCAATGTTGAGCCTTAAATCCTTTCTTTGGCAATCACATTACAAGCCTTAAATCCATTACGAATACCTCTTTTTGTCTCCCATTCTCCCTAGATGCTAGTGATAAGATAAGTAATGAAATGAGGCTTAGAGCAAAAGAAAGAGGGAATGATAAAAACATTTGTGAAAAATGAGGCAAAAGCCTAAGTTTGGGGGTATGCTAAACAAAGGGGGAAGATAAGAATCATAGTGTGAATGGAGCACTGTCTTTTGCCAAAAGTGCACCAAAGGATAAATCCAAAAATAAAAAAGACAATTTGTGTGAATTGGTGTTCCCTATTGATGTGATAAGGCTAGTTGTGAAAGCAAGGGGTTATATAAGTGGGAGTTTTGGAAAAATCAAAGTCATCAACAAGGAAAAAGGGAAAGAAGGTTAAGTGAGTGGAATTGATGTAAGGTTTATTACAAAAAGCATTTGGGAGGATCTAGTAACTATAGCCAAATGTTCATCCTACCCTCACCTCGAGCCTACATTATAACCCGCAAGTCCTAAATGATTCTAGGTGCAACTACTCTACATTAGTGGAAAATTACATGAAGAGAAAGCCTATGGGTCAAGTGTATGCATGAAGATATCTTTTGGGAGAGTGAGTGTGACTGTCTCTTTCAATTAATAACTTGTGTGCATTCAAATGATCGCATGACCAAAAGAATAGGGATCCTTATTGTGGTGAGTGGCATCATTTCTTTTTAGGGATGCAAGAGCATTCAAAGTTAAGGTGGACATGCGGCAAGGAGTGTAAACTCTAAGGCAAGCTTTGAATTTTCAATGATTATAACTTGAGATGCTATGTGTGTTACTTGGTTGAGCAGTGCCCTTGTATTGATAAATGATTTCTTTCATAAACTTTTCTTGATAGAAACTGGTTGCCTGCTTGAAAAATCTTCATTGTTTTGGTCTTTTGGGGTATGTTATTCTTCTTATTTTTTTCGGTGAGCATGGTGAGTAATTTTGGGTTGTCATAGTCCAGGTGATCGGTGAGGTCTAATTTTTAAGAGAGGTGGTACATTCCTCAATAAATAAGTATTGCATTATTTGAGGAAAATCAATGATTTAAGTTTGGCGGTTTGATGAGTTGGTAACTTACCAACTCATTAGGCTCTAAAGTTTGAGTTTTTTTCCGTTCTAGAGTTGATTATTTGGATTTTATTCCCTTTTTGCTTTCATTGTCTGCAGATAGCTAAAAGTGAAGGAAAAAGCAAAAATGGAGCAAAAAAGAGGGAAGTGAGGGTGAATGGGCGAGTCGCAGACGTAAATCAGCAAAACGTCGGCCAAGGGCCGAATCTCATTACCTCAGAGGAGTAATGCCATCGGCGGTTCGTGACTTGCCAGCGGCAATTTGCAACTAGCCAGTCGCGAGTCGCCAGTCCAGTCGCCGAATGATACTCAAATGTTTTGGAAAATGGCCTGAAGACCCAGCGGTTCACAGATTCAGATCGGTGAAACGTCGATGAATCACCGGTGCTCACTAGAATTTAGTGGAGATGCATAAAAGACACCCGGCTGTTCACGAATTATAACCGGTGAACCGCCGGTGTTGCTATCGGCTCTAGAATGGTGCTCATAAAGGTATAATCGTCCAACACTGAAAAGAAGATGTTTTTTTAAAGTGCCCTACTTTTCAGGGTATAAATACGAATAAAGTACTATGTACTCAGATATTAGGAGTGGAAGATAGAAATAGAGAATTTGAAGAGAGAACAAAAGCTTACATCACATCATCTTTTCTCTTTTCAGCAAAAGAACATTCTCTTTGCTGAAAGAGGGGGATTTTGAGTGAAAATTGTGGAAAGTACTCTGTTTTATTTCCTTTTTTACTAGTAAGTTCAGCTATTATTGAAGATTATTTTGCGAAGTTGATTTATCTACTCATGCTATTAAATTCACTGATGCTATTGATGAATGTGTTTTTGAATTTCTTAACTATGGTAGCTAAAATCACTAACTAGAGGTGTGTGGTGATGAATACCTTATTAGATTGGGTTTTGCTAGAGTCATCTTCATGTTGTTCAATTAAGTGTAAATCTATTGGATTCTCTTCAATCTATTAATGAAGATACATTGATTATGATATAGGTCTATTTCTTCTTGCTTGGTTATTGCTTGAGAGAGAGTAATTAAGTATTAGAAGAGAATCTAGTAGTGGGCATGGATAAGAGATTGTGAGACTAAGGTAGGAAGAGCTGCAATTGCTTTCTCATTCCTTATTGGCAACTAATTGCTACGAGTAGTGCACTTTCTAATCCAAATCTAATCGAGTTGAGCCAAGTTGTGGTTAGTGTCTTAGAAAAACTCTGGCAAGAGGTAGTTAATAGTATGAGAAACTGAGATTACCCAGTTCCCAAGATTATTTATACTTATTGAACTTACAAGATGACCAGGCATGTCCTGATCTAATTAGTATTTCATCTATGCTAGCCCTCTAGTATTTCACGCCCTTGTTGACAACTTAGCTGATCTTGCAATTTTACTTCACTAAATCAATCAATACAATTCTATGGAAGTTTCAACTTCTCCAATTTTATTTGTTTTCATATTAAATCTATGTGGTGCAATCTAACATCAATTTCTCAATGAACACTTGAAATTTTCACCCTAGTCCTCATGGGATTCGACCCCGACACTCATCGGGTTACTTGTTTTGATACTTCGGCCGTGTATATTCTTTGAATTAATGAATATATTTTGGACGTTATCCGGAGGCAATGGAGGAGAACCCTTTAATGAACTATCTGTAATAACCAGCTAAGCCAAAGAAACTGCTAATATCTGATGGAGAAGTGGGTCTTGGCCAATTCTTGACTGCCGCTATCTTCTAAAGATCCACCTGAATACCATCTTTGGAGACCATATGGCCGAGGAAGGCAACTAATTTAACTTAGAATTCACACTTGCTGAATTTGGAAAACAACTACTATCCCTGAGAGTCTACAAAACTATTCTCAGATTATTTGCATGATCCTCCTCTGTTCTGGAGTAAACTAGGAAATCATCTATAAAGATGATAACAAGCATGTCCAAGTACCGCTTGAATACCATATTCATTATATCCATAAAGGCTGTAGGAGCATTGGGTAGCTAAAAGTTCATAGTAACCATACCGAGTCTTGAAGGTTTTTTTGGAATGTCACATTCTCTGACCCTGAGCTGGTGGTATCCTAATTTGAGGTCTATCTTGGAGAAAAAACTAGCTCCCTGAAGCTGATTGAACAAGTCATAAATCCTTGGTAGATGATACATTATTGACTATAACCTTGTTCAGTAGACGGTGGTCGATGCACATTTTGAGTGTACCATCTTTCATTCGCATGAATAGAACTGGGGCACCCCATGGAGAGATACTGGGCCTGATGATTCCCTTGTCTAGACAGTCTTTTAGCTATTCTTTAAACTCCTTAAGCTTAGCCAGAGACATTCTATAAGGAGGAACAGAGATAGGCTCGGTATCTAAAAGAAGATCTATGTCGAAGTCTATTTCCCACTCGGGAGGGACTCTGAGAAGATCTTTGAGAAACACTTATTCACTTAAAAATGAAATTGATTGAAGTTTCGGGGTCTCGGAACTAGAATATTTGACCCTAAGCAGGTGATAGATGTACCTCTTAGCAATCATCTTCCTAGTCTTACAGTACAAAATGAAGTGACCCTTCGGCGTTGAAGTACTACCCTTCCACTCTAGGAATGGTTCATTAGAAAACTTAAACCTGATGACCCTGGTTCTGCAGGAAACTAAAGCATAATAAGAATGCAACTAGTCTATGAAAAGGATGAGGTCAAAGTCGACATATCTAGCTCTACTAGATAAATTGAGGTGACTTTATTCAACACTGTGACCGGCAATTTCTATACACTCAGCTAGCTCTAACTAACTCACCAATTGGAGTAGAAACTAAAAATAGTTTTTAGAGTATTTCTGGACTAATATCAAACAGGACTGCAATGTAAGGAGTCACTTACCAACTGGAGTAGAAACAAAAAATGGCTTTGAGAGGATTTCTGGACTAAAATTGAACTGGACTGCAATGTAATGAGTCACGAAGAAAAGTGTTTCTCCTGGATCTTGTAAAGCACACACATTAGTGCGAAAAAGGCATAATATACTAGTAACCACATTAGATGAGTTCTCCTGATCCTATTGGGAAGATAAAGTATAGAAACGGTTCTAGCGCTGACCGCTACTTGTACCTGAGGTGGTGCCTTACTAGGCTTGACGTCCTGGAGGAGCTACTAACATGGTGGATTGCGCCTTCCCCTCCTGCCGACGGGCAATCCCTGAATCTATGACCTACCTGGCCACACCCAAAACAACCATCATTGCCCAAACGACACTTCCCCGGATGATTTATGCCACACTTATGACATGCTGGAAAAGTGCAGCTGTTGGAGCATTGCTCCGCGACAGGAAGCCTGATGTCCCTTGCTCGGTGCTTTGGTATGGGGTAAAAACCGACACGCAAGTGCAGGTGGTCAAACAAGTAATAAAGTGGCTAAGTAAGCCAAGTATCGATCCAAGGAGACTCTGGATAAGTAAAATTGCTTAAGTATACTATATTCTAGTTTACTTCTAATTATGCTGACAACAACGTAACCAAAAGTTAAATATTTTTTGTTTATAAACTATATACTAAAACTATTAACAAATATTTACTTGAATTGAAACTATGGATAAGAGCATGCCAAGGTTAAGAACAAGTAATGAATTCGATAGTAATCATAATTCAGTTATTCTTCTCTTCATGTTGCTAGCCAAGAACATTAGCCTAGAGATTAAAACTCTCGTATTTAATCTCACTTTAGAATCATAAACCATTCTTCTACATTTCTGTGATCAAATGCAATTTATGACCTCGCAATACAATTCCGGTTCCTAAATTGACTAATACGGCTTTCAAGTATATTTCTATCAGGAAAGCACATCAAAACCCAATTTTCCCAAATCAAGTTAAGAACAATACCCTATTAATTCACAACTTTCCAATTTCTTGCTCTCTCGAGTGAAATTGGACTTTTTAGATGTACATTAATGTTGGCCACACACTAATGCAGTAAGAACAAGAATTAATAGAACAACATGAAAGAAGAAGATGAAAAACCATATAATTCACAATCAAAATTCACTACACATGTTCAAAACCTTAGCAAGGAAGAGAATTAGCCACTCATTTGTGGATTGATCATCCTAAAACGAGTGTAAATCATACGTACAATTGATAGAAAGAAGAAAGGAAGAGAAGAAATCTCTTAGCTTTTTCGTCCCTCAACTGCTGCTAACCCACGTCCTAGCTCCACCAAGTCTTCCTTATGAAAAATAAACCTAAGTGTGCTATTTATATTAGTAGGAATCTTTCCCGGATTAACAAGCAACGTGTCACAGAGTGCATCACGGAGCACGGCCTCCGTGACACGCTACGGACGCGGAGGCTTTCTGGAAAATCACCCGAAATCGGCCCAGGCAGCACCTTGCCGCGTTGGCAACGTGGCACGCTGCCTGGGAAGTGCGTTACAGCCCCATGGTCGTGGAGTCCACCTGCCGTGGCACGTTGCCAACGCGCAGGTGGGCTGTTTTGAGCGGCCTGCCTGCCGTGGCACCTTGTCGACGCGCCGGTGGGCTGTTTTGTGCCTCTTCCTTGCCGACGTTCGCGTGTTCATTCTGTTTCCAAGCTTCTACTTCACCAACTCATGGATTAGTTACTCAAACATCATCAAAACCTACAAAACAAAGGCTAATCATGTTGGTTAGCACATATCTCCACATTATATAAAATTACATGAAAATGTATACAATAACTTAGATAAACAAGACTAATTGAAGTAATAAAGAGTATCTCGGGCATATATTTTTGCCCGTTATCACAACCCCACACTTAAAGCCTTGTTCGTCCTCGAACAACCTTTTACATATCATGCATATGGAGACTCCCACATAACTAATTTAGCAAGATAATTCAGGTTACGACTATAATGATTACGTAAGATACAAGCTAAAAATAGAGCATGCCTGATTTGATCACTGCAATGAAGTACAACTATGTTAAGACTTCTTAACCTCAAGAGTCGACTCTCAATTTTAGCAAACTCATGTAAATTAAGTGATTAAAAAAATTCCACATGAATTTTATCCTTCATTAAACATGTGCCCCTCACGGAAAGAAAGTTACCCATTTTCACACGCAAAAACAATTTTTATATCACAACATGTGTGGGTATATGAACAGAATTACGCTCACTCTCACAAAGAATTCACATGCATTATGTAATGACCCATAAGCTTGCCCTTAGTGTTTTATTCCACTAATTTAAGGATGTATGAATGTAAGATAAAGTAGGACTTTTTAGGTTGTAATGTAACTCAGGTGCGGGTAGGTACTATTGTGATCAGTAATAGTGACTATCTTTCCTAAGCGCTTTTAATACATCACGCCTTCATTACAAACTTCCCTTCCGTCACTTCACCTTTTTTCTCTTTTCATCTTTCTTTTTCCTCTTTTGTTCCCCCATTTCTTTAGGCACTTTTAGCTTATTAGTAAGGAGTTCTATAAGCAACTTTTCATTTATTTGTTTTCTTACTCCCTACTAATACTCACTCATATTCAAAAGAAATGCACCCTCGACCTTTCTCAACTCTTACAATTGCTGCTTTCCCTTTCTTTTCATTCTTATCACTCCTTTACTCTTCCGGATTTTTCCTTTAAGCGCTTAGGAGTTTTGGATCAAATTCAAGGCTAATGGAAGAAAAAGGATTAAGCTTATGTTGCAGCTGTCAAAGAATAGGCTCAAGGCTCAATGGGGTTAACTAGGATTAATTTTTCAAGGTAGGTATAATGAGGGATAAAAATTGGTTCATTCAAAGAAATGCCTAAATCATCTCCTACAATTCACATCCTTCATTTCATTTTATATACACACCAGGCAAGTTCTAGACAATCCACAATAGCACGGAATACTCAAAAACCTTACGCTCATGGCACATGCTCAAATCAAGACACAATCAGTAGACTCTTACTCAGCTAATCACAAGAATTCAGAATTAAGCTTCCATCATATTGAGTCAAATTCAAGAGCCTAAGTGTCTCAAACAAAGTTATACACTTGCATGCTTCACATTGAACATACTTGCATCTTACAAACATTTATAGCACATAACAAGAACATCCAGCACCAATTAGTTATGGTTTCAAAACCCAAAACCTATCGACTAATTTTTCCTCAAGACGGTCGTCATCCATCCATCGTCGGAAACAGTCACTAACTATGACTAAAAAACATTATATATAGACAAAGAAAAAGAAAAAAAAAATTTATTCTTCGGTTCAAAGACCCCCCGTCGGAAAAGAACCGAAAAGAAAAACCAACGGGTGATGAAGTCATGCTTAATTCACAAAAAGTTTTCAAATTTTTCAAATTTTCTCACCAACTTTTGCACAAGCATTACATTCACCAAAATCGTTAAGCACAGAAATTTTGAAATTTCCTAGAAATTTCCCTCACCCACACTTAAATCATGCTATGTCCGCATAGCATTAAACTAAAGGTTACAAAGGGTGAGAAATACTCCCTGAGGCCTTTAGGCCTAGCTGACAGCATGGTTTTCTTCAACTATGGAGAAGTGGGTGTTCGACCCCATACTTTTTCTTTTCCATGCTTGTCAGCTTCCTCCTCCACGGGTACTCAGACATCCCTTCCATCTGTGCTTAACTTTCCACCAAAACAACACAAGATGAAAAATAAATAAAATAAACATAAATGCAAGAAATTAAAATGGTACCCATGGTACCCTTGGGTTGCCTCCCAAGCAGCGCCTAATTTTACGTCGCGGCACGACGTACCAAGTTTCACCACTTTTTCCTCCACCTTGAGGATATGAATCTCACCCCTAATTTCTTCTCTAATTTCCTCTTATGCTCCAGGGGTGGTGGTGAAAAATTGTAAGGACCAAACAGTAGATGTTGCCTTTTGCATTTATTGGTCCTTAAGTAAGCGAAGTCATTTTGTCTTTCTGAGTTAGCAAATTTCAAAATATATGGTGCTTGGTCCTCATCTAGACATTTCTCTACAATCTTGGAAGACTCTATTTCTATGTTGTCAACCAAATTTAATGTTGAAAAATGCGTAGAGTGTGGTCCAATACACCTCAACTCTGAAACTGCATTTTGCTTGACCTCCTTACTTGTATATACCTTCTCGACATCGACATCTATCTCACCATTAAAGTCGACTGGGGGATACGCTAACTCTTCTTCCAAGAATGGATTTTCCATAAGTGTGAGCCCATCACGGGGACACTCAAGAGATTCGAATTGTTGGGCTTCATCCAAAAATTTACCCTTGTCGTCCTCTTGTAGTTCCTCTTGAATATCGGCTAAAACTGTTGTGTGTGATTTATCACACGCTTCAGCTTCAGCGATCATCTCCGTGAATTTGATGGTCATCCTTTCTAGAGCCTCTGCATTCTCTTCTTGCTGATTTCTCAATACTGCCATCGCCTCCTTCATTGCTTCTGATTGCTCCAAGAGTTGTTTCAACATGTCTTCTATTCGAGCTTGGCGTCCCAAGTCCTCATTTTCAGCATGCCTATATTCAGAAAAAACAACAAAAGGATCATAGTAGGGGCTTGGGGGAGGGGAATATGCCTTTGGACAATCACCCCAATGGCCATATTGACACCCACATATATTGCACGTATTACAGTTTTGCCACAAGTGGGGTCATCCACAGTTCAGACAAGATTCACTAAAATATGAGTATCCACCATTGAAACCATTTATATTCCACGATGTCATGTCAATAAAGGTGTACGAACAAGCAGAAAA
Organism: Datura wrightii; assembly: GCA_035772735.1. NCBI lineage: Eukaryota > Viridiplantae > Streptophyta > Magnoliopsida > Solanales > Solanaceae > Datura > Datura wrightii. The sequence goes on from JASDFA010000003.1 coordinate 16,708,397, forward strand.
ATAAATTAAAATAAAGAAGAATTAAAACAAACACTAGACCAAGTTGTCAACACTTAAGAAAATAAAACAAAAATACAGTAAATTTATACTTAAAACAATTTCACCAATTGCCAAGTCTCCCCGGCAACGGCGCCAAAAACTTGCTCGGTGCTTTGGTATGGGGTAAAAACCGACACGCAAGTGCAGGTGGTCAAACAAGTAATAAAGTGGCTAAGTAAGCCAAGTATCGATCCAAGGAGACTCTGGATAAGTAAAATTGCTTAAGTATACTATATTCTAGTTTACTTCTAATTATGCTGACAACAACGTAACCAAAAGTTAAATAATTTTTGTTTATAAACTATATACTAAAACTATTAACAAATATTTACTTGAATTGAAACTATGGATAAGAGCATGCCAAGGTTAAGAACAAGTAATGAATTCGATAGTAATCATAATTCGGTTATTCTTCTCTTCATGTTGCTAGCCAAGAACATTAGCCTAGAGATTAAAACTCTCGTATTTAATCTCACTTTTGAATCATAAACCATTCGTCTACATTTCTGTGATCAAATGCAATTTATGACCTAGCAATACAATTCCGGTTCCTAAATTGACTAATACGGCTTTCAAGTATATTTCTATCAGGAAAGCACATCAAAACCCAATTTTCCCAAATCAAGTTAAGAACAATACCCTATTAATTCACAACTTTCCAATTTTTTGCTCTCTCAAGTGAAATTGGACTTTTTAGATGTACATTAATGTTGGCCACACACTAATGCAGTAAGAACAAGAATTAATAGAACAACGTGAAAGAAGAAGATGAAAAACCATATAATTCACAATCAAAATTCACTACACATGTTCAAAACCTTATCAAGGAAGAGAATTAGCCACTCATTTGTGGAAAGATCATCCTAAAATGAGTGTAAATCATACGTACAATTGATAGAAAGAAGAAAGGAAGAGAAGAAATCTCTTAGCTTTTTCGTCCCTCAACTGCTGCTAACCCACGTCCTAGCTCCACCAAGTCTTCCTTATGAAAAATAAACCTAAGTGTGCTATTTATATTAGTAGGAATCTTTCCCGGATTAACAAGCAACGTGTCACGGAGTGCATCGCGGAGCACGGCCTCCGTGACACGCTACGGACGAGGAGGCTTTCTGGAAAATCACCCGAAATCGGCCCAGGCAGCACCTTGCCACGTTGGCAACGTGTCATGCTGCCTGGGCAGCGCGTTACAGCCCCATGGTCGCGGAGTCCACCTGCCGTGGCACGTTACCAACGCGCATGTGGGCTGTTTTGAGCGGCCTGCCTGCCGTGGCACCTTGTCGACGCGCCGGTGGGCTGTTTTGTGCCTCTTCCTTGCCGACGTTCGCGTGTTAATTCCGTTTCCAAGCTTCTACTTCACCAACTCATGGATTAGTTACTCAAACATCATCAAAACCTACAAAACAAAGGCTAATCATGTTGGTTAGCACATATCTCCACATTATATAAAATTACATGAAAATGTATACAGTAACTTAGATAAACAAGACTAATTGAAGTAATAAAGAGTATCTCGGGCATATATTTTTGCCCGTTATCATCCCACCCCTCTTATATTTGTGGGACATGGAAGATGGATCACTAGCAGAGGAAGGTGGTAGAGTCCTTTGTTGCTACTGGGGTTGATTACCACCTCCTGACCTCTGTTGGGAGTAATCAAATTGACCGGCTCTGGCCCATGTACAATCCCTCTTTACCTCCTTCAGCTTTTCTACCTCTATTTGTTGTTCATGAATGATGAGACATGAGAGATCTACGTCTTTGATAATTATGGCGGTCTTGCATTCCTTGAATATCATGACTGAGACTCCATTAACGAACTTAAGTATGCGAACCCTAGGCTCTTCAACCATTTTTGGAGCATGTCTTGACAACTAAGTGAACTTCAATGCATATTCCTATACTATCATGTTGTTTTTCCTTAGATTCATAAATTTAGCAGCCTTAGCTTCCCTTAAATCTTGGGGAAAGAACCTGTCCAGGAATGTTGTAACGAACTCATCCCATTCCACCGTACATGCACCGTTATGCCTTTCTTCATTACTTGTACCATATGTGAGCTATCCCTTTTAGTTAGTAGGCAGCCAGATCAATACTTTCTATTGAATTGACACCCATGTCTTGGGTGATCTTTTGCACTTTGACAATGAATTCTTGCGGATCTTCATCAACCTTAGACTTGTGAAATACTTGGGGATTCTTCCGAGTAGAATCTCGGATCCTTGAAGTAGTTGGGGATCCATTTATATTTACTGGCACCACAACATGCTGATTGACCTGATTGGTCATTGCCTGGGCCAGCATCTGAATTGCAACCCGAAATTCTACGTGGAACACCTGGTCATCCTGAGGAGCTGCAGAACCTGATGGGACTGGCCCATTAGCATTTTTGGTCCTGCTTCCATTTCCTCTTTGGGGAGGCATCGTTGTCTTAAAAGGGTAGAGCACAAGTTAGGAGAACATATTAGAGTTTAAAACTCTATGCACAATAAGAATAATGAATAGAGGGAATTTTTCCTTAGAATGTCTCGTAGCCTTCCCCTTATAAGTGTAGCGCATTTCACACGCACGAAAAGGATTCTATTTGATGCAGCTTTAAGACATCCTAGGACACTCTAAACCTGATGCTCTGCTACCAATTTTATTACGACCCGAGTCTATATCCTTGGCGCGACATGGTACCCAGAGTCACAAGTAACCCCAATAAAACCCTGGTAGAGCATATGATACTAAAACTGACCTACTAAAATGATAATTATAGAGTGAAAGATTATAAAGAATTAATTGTTACTGAATAAATGACAAAAATCTAAAATAGTTTAAAAATCTAGCTGAGTCTAAAAAATTGTCTGAAAGCTTTCTATAATGAACTGATGAGTTGCTGGAACAAATCCCCAGCTAATTCTAAACTAAAATAATATAATACAATAAACTAGAAATGGAACCCTAGCGCTCAACAGATGGGGACTCACAACAGAAGCTAATGGCATATGGCTGAGAGGATCTAACTGTGGTGTTGAGGCTGGGTACCTGAGTCTATATCATAAATCTATATGGCATAAGAAAATGTGTCAATACTGAAAAGTATTGAGTATGATAGAAGGAACTAAAACATACATATACTAAATAATAGCAAACTGCATTGAAATACTGTAAAAATAAACTGCAATCATAAGAGACTAAATTGGGCTTGAAATCATAATTGAATTGGATTGGACTGTACTGTGGTATACTGTGGGAGAGACAATAATTCACATGTAACTACATGAGCTTAATGTGGAGTCTAATGTGTACCCCCATCAGAGAAGGCCCACTATACCTTGGCAGGGTATATTAGCTGAACTGAGTGATCACTGTCTAGAGCACATTCGAGCTAAAACCTATGGTGGCAATTTATTTCTCGAAACCTGGGTGTGTTGAACCCTATCCCTCTCGGTGCTAATTTCTACTCCCAGTGGAAGTCCTAACTGTGTTGATAGCTCGAAACTGATGTCCTAAGACTTAAGGCAAAACTATTTATTTGGAAGTGTTCTTAGAGTCTATGGACCTGAAAGTAACTATGTTCTAAGACTCGTCAGAGTTGTTTTATTTGAAAGTGTCGTAATGGTCCAAAGAATGACTAACAGGCTGATAAACTAATATTTACTGAGGTTACTAAGATTCTCAAAGACTAACAATAGTAAAACTAATTAGCTGGCATTTCTGAAGAATACTAGTATTCTAACTATATTAATATGACTAGGCAAGCTGAAAATGATAAAAGATACTGTATAGCACAATTGCACATTTCCTAAGAATGAATCTGGTAGACGTTACAACTCCTGTTATTTTAAGACATTATTAGTTTATAATGGAACTCTAAGATAAATCATGCCAAGTTCAAGTTCAAGTGAAACATATTGTATAATTGAAAATACTATGATGAGCAAGTAAGAATTCTAGTCATGATAGTTTGACATTATAGAGGAAGTAGGAGGAATTTCACAATCAAAGAAAGTTCCTAAATCATGATCTCTAGAGGTACTGTAAAGCTAGGGTTTTCTAAAAAATTTGGGAGACAAGGGTGAATGGATACCCTTGTTTGAGTCCTACATGCCTAGAGGAGAACTCCAAAGTAAAATGCTTGAGAATATGCGAAGAAGATTGAAATCCTTGTTGTTTCCTGGCCCTTTCTGCCGGAGTTTTCACGGAGGAATTCTACGAGTGTGACGTGAGAATAAGGGAGGAATGTCATGCATCCCTCTAAATACGTGAAATATAATCCCAAAAAGATGTAGTTTTGGAATTAAAATAGAGGGAAGTTACAAAAACGTCCCTGAGGAAAAGTCTGGAAAACTATCCCTTGGGACCCAATGGGTCATGCAACGAGTCGTTGGTTGAGAGCAGGAATTATTATGACTAGTATTTGGTACTGGATCTCAAAATCCCAGTCACTGGAACTAGAAAACATATGGGAACAACGACCCATTAGGTGAACCATCGAGTCGTTGGTTTCACTAGTTGTCTCTAGTAAGAAATTCCACATTTTTGGACCTCCACATTAAGGGTCCCAAAATGATTTATCATGAAACTAAAGGATCTTTCCACTACTCATTAAGTCTCTATGAGAGTTAGGTTTTCATCCATGCATCACACGAAACGAGTCACCTAATGAGTCATTAGGTGACACTATGACCCGTCACCTCGACTCGTTGTTACCATTGGAAATTTCCCATATGACCACCCTTCCAATACAATGACTCACTTGATGAGTCGTGAAGTTGAACCAAGACTCGTCCCGCAACTTGTTAAGTGCCCAGGAGATCCCAACTTTTTACCAATATATGCATACATAACAGGTAACTTAACGATTCATCTGGTCACACAATGATTTACTCCAGGACTAGTTTGGTGGCTTGGGGCAGCTTTTCCTAATTTCTACATTTTATTTCTTACGTCTCATATTAGAGACTTTTGGGGTGTTACATTTTGGAACCTTTATGGATATTTTTACCCTTCCATCAACAAAATAGGTTACTTGCCCTTCGTCCTGTGTTTAATAGGTGCCAATCTGCTAGAGAAAGTGAAAAAGTATGTGGAAATAGCTCCACCTACGCCAGACCTATGTTTAACAGCTGCGGATCCACGGTTAGCAGGTCAAAAGGTAGGTGCTACACAGTCTCTCTTGCGATGCACCTGTGTTTCACAGGTTTGGAACCGCGAAAAACATGTCTTTAGTAGATCACTTAGATTTCCGATCCTCCATTATCTTTTTCTCCATCAATTGCCTGCATGGAAAAGAAGAAGGGCATAAAACCTTTCTAAATTTTGTGATAACCATGCAATAACTCATTCTTAAAAGCCTAATGAGGTTGTAAATTACCAACTCATCAATGGGTCATGGTATGCAGCAACAACCCATCGTGAGAGTCATGGTAAGCTTCAATAGTTTCACCTCTTGGACCATGAGTCGTTCTATGATGGTATGACCTACGGGCATGAGTAATTTCCATTTGTATATAAGGTCTTGACTTAGCTAGTCATAGGATGACACATTGGACTAAGTGACGGGTTGTAGTAATGGGTTGTGGGATAAGATTCAGTGAGTATGCAACATGATTTTAGTGACTAAAGAAGATGTAACAAGTCATTATTATGAGTGACGACTCATGATGATGATTCGTGAGATGAAGTTTCGAGATTGAGCAAGACTGGTCCAGCAAGTAGGATTGGTCACAATAAGTCATGGTGATAACCAACGACCCATTGTGTGACCCATGCTGACTGATGAGTAGAATTTTAGATGAGTCCCTATGGGCAATTTAGTAAGTTTCCATATCTTTATCTCTTAAACCAAAAAGTTTTCAGATTCCTAAAGACTATATTTAAGGGTTTAATTAGTCTGAACTCTTATTCCTTCCATTATAATGTCATTTCAAGATCATTAAGCTCTCATGTTCATCAAGAAAGCTAGGAAGTCATCTTCTACAACCTAGAGTTCTTCAGGCTTGAGTCTAGGTTTTACTTTATAGGTATGTAAGGCTAACCTAAGTAATGATTCCTTTTCATCCTTATGCCCAAAATCTACGCAAGAATACGTTAAAATTAAAACTAGGGTTTTTATCCAATTTTTGAATTGACTTCTTCTCTATCTATTGAATTGTTCATTTTTATGTTATTCTTACTGAATTGTATCCCTTTGTTATGGATTATCATTCTCTGATTTTTATTGATGATATTCTCTTGAATTCTTGAGTTATTGATTGTTGATGGTTCATATCTCTTACCCCATGAACCCTATTGCCTAAAGTCATGATTTTGAAAGCGTTGCAATTTGAGTTTAAGTGCGTTGTTTTCACCATATTGAGCAAATTTTTAAACCAGTTTTTAAGAAGAGATTTTGAGAAAGAAAGTATGATTTTTGAGAAGGATTTTCAAAAATAAAGTGAAGACTTGTTTTTGAAACTCATGTGATGATTTGGAGCGAAAGGCTATTCATTATGGTTTTTAAATGATGTTTTGAGCGAAAGGATCGCAAGCAAAGTTTAAAGAGATTTTGACAGAAAAGCTCCAACAAGATTTTAAAATGTTAATTATATTTATAGATAAAGTGCTTTATAATGATATTTTAAGTTGCCTCAGATAGGCACGAGTTATATGAGCATATGTGTTTGGGTGGATTATTTAGCACCGAGTGGGTAAAGAGTTCAGATAACTTGTAAGCCCCAGAACTATGTAGCTAGTGTTGGATAGGATCATGTCATTGGTTTAGGGTTACTCCTAAATGATAATTCTTTGGTAAGGACTTGATGTTATGGATCCAAAGATTGTGATAGTTCTCTGCCCTAGCAAAGCGTTGAGCGGCTCTACCAACTTAAGCGAGATAGTTGGGTATCATGTGCTCATTCATGATGGTGTCGATTATGAGAAACTCACACTGAAGTAAAAGATATGCATTTTGACGTATATTTTTAGAGATTTTTTGATGCATACTTTATTACATAACTATTTTACACATTGATCATATTGTTTCTTTTGCATCACTCAGAGTTCAATTTCATTCAATAATGTCATTCAGTCAATTCTTTTAGTTCATATATTCTTGATTCACTACTATTTCATTCAGCCTTATTACATACTGTACATTCCATGTACTAACGCCATTTGTGTAGCATCCTAGTATGATGCAGAGTTAGATAGATAGGAACAGTAGCAAATGCAGTGCTAGGATGTTACTATCATTCAACTATTGGTGAGGCATCCTACATTCGGAGAGTCCCTGTCATTGAGTAGTTTTACATTATAGAGCTTGAGGTAGCCGTGGGAGCTATGTCCTGGCACATGTCTTTAGTTATATAGGATTCATATATAGAGTAGAGTTGAGTCAATAATATTAATTTATTACATTGATTTTATTTTAGTTGATAAATCTTATTTTATTATATTGAGCCCATACAGTTATTACTTTCACTATTCATTATTGAGATCTAAGCTTTTAGTAAGCCATACTAAGGGTTCGCTTCGATCACATTGTGTTCTGAGTGTTGGTTGACGTCTAGGGACTAGACTGTAACACCCCAAAAGTCCCTAAGATTCGACCCAAGGGTTAAAATCAGAGAAAATAGAAAAATATGCACCTGGTCACAAAATGACTCGTCAGGTAACTCATTAAGTCACTTGATGGATCATTGAGTGACCTGTTAAGTGGTGCTAAGTTGGAGAAAAGTTATCTTCCAAAAGTCATGATGAGTCGGATGAAGAGTTGTTACGTATCACAACGAGTAATAGTGTGACTCGTTAAGCATGCAGTTGTGAAGAAAGAGTTGATTTCTAGTGCTCAGAACGAATTGGGGAAATGAGCCATCAAGTCCCGTGATGACTCGTTAAGTTACTCATTAGTATGAAAGATTAGAAAGTTAGAATTCTGGCTAGTGGCGATTAGAAGACTTGATGAGCCGTCAAATGACCTAACAAGTCGTTAGGTCACTCGTTGGTACTGGTAGTGGCCTTATTGTAGTGTTATACCTCGGGAATTCAAAAATCGGACCCAAAAGTGAAAAATGAGAAAAATTGAAAAAAGTGTTGCAGGTTGCAGAATGGGTCACTTGACGACTCGTGAGGAGGCATAACGAGTCATTAGATGGCTCATGGGGAAGGTATGAGATGTTGGAGGACTCGAGGTCCTCACGGGGGATGTAACAGCTTGTGGTCAGTCACCATGAGTCGTCAAGTAAGCCGTTGGTCTGTCATAGGGAAAGTTAGCAAGGCTTATCTAGTGTACTTGATTGATAGAACGAACCGACTCTTCTTCAGGCCTAATGACCTGTTACGTGGTCCATTACCAGCCAATGGAAATTTCTTAAAGTGAAGAGGCAGTATACTTGATGGGTGATCCAACGGATCGTGAGCTCTAGTAACGAGTCATCAAGTCATTCGTTAGGACCCCTTGACAGTTAATTTCAACAATTTTTGTAAGGGCTTTTCCATAATTCCTAAGTCCTAAGGGCCTATACAATGTCTTTTTGAGCTCGTAATAGAGGGTTTTAAGATGAGATAAACCCATGTAGGCCATTTTCTTCATGCATACAAGGGTGACACCTTGTAGGGGAGAAAGTGAGGAGAAATTCAAGGATTTCAAGGGAAATCTCAGCTAGGTAATTAGGAAGAGATCAGATTCTTCAAATCCCAGGTATGTAAGGCTATAAGTGGGTGCTTTCTTCCACACCCATGCCCATTCCCTATCAAATTGTTATTTATTTGTGATGATCAAGTATGGGTTTTCCTTCAATTCAATTAATCTTACATTTCTACTTATGGGTATGATTAATTGAGATGATAATGATGATTTATTGAGCTTGGGCAGATTCTAACTTAATTTCTTTTACGAAATTATTTTCTAAAGAACTGAATCTAAACTGCCCATGTGTGGGAAGTTCCTAATAGAATGTGATGTGATGGATTAGATGATTAAAAGCATGTTTTCACTCTTACCCATGATATTGATGATGTTTTCAAAGAAGGTTAAATTGACCCATGTATAATGAAGCTTTGGGTAGTGCCCAATGTTGAGTATAAATGATGATTTTTGTGAATTGACTCTACTTCTTTTTTCAGAGTAAAATCTCCCAACTATTATAATGTTTTCAAATAAATTGTATGAGTCCAAGTATGATAAGGTCTTGGGCGAGGCCCTTACAGTGATTATGATGAAGTGATATTTCTAAAGTAGCCTTAACATATGATTTTGGAGTAAAGCCTCCCACTATTCTTGAGCTTGTGGTAAGTGTCATAATTAAGATTCTCATATGCGTGAACATAATTGAGATGTATATTGTCATGAAGCTTCATTTCACATGATGTTGAGCCCTAGTACGATTCTATTCTAAGCTTTGTCGAGATGACATTGTCGAGCTTCATATTTATATGAAGTCTAATGCATGCATGATTTCATAGTGAACTTTGTCAATAGACAATGTTGAGCTTCGTTTCATACAATGTCGTCTTTATGCATGATTTCGTGTTGAGCTTCGTCATTAGACAATTTTGAGCTTAGTATTTATATGATGGAGAGCATTGCATGTTTTGGGAGAAGAGTCTAGCATCGAGCGGGCTAAGGGTCGATAACCCTATGCCACAAAACTACGCGCCAATGTAGGTTTATTCTATTAAATTGTTGGGACCTCCCTTGTGAGTTATCCCCAGCCTGATTGGTCCTTTCAGCTTGGTATCGATATCATGGTAGCATCCCTAGCCATGGCAAGGTTTTGGACGGCTCTGCCCACTTGAGTGTAATAGATGGGACCACGTAAGCTCTATAGTGGTATGTCGGTTAAGTGACGAGTCTTCCATTGTTTTCATCATTTGAATTTGCATATCCGTTAATCATAATGATTATCTTATGCATGCATGTTGGGAAAACAAGGTTTGACTCATTGTTTAACTTTTGATAAATGTTATGCTCTAGCTTTGGGTCATTCGAGTTAGCTATGATGTTCTAAAGCCATGCATTAGCACATTATGATAATGTTCGATTTCAGAATTTATGCATGTCTTCTTTGACTTACTCTCAAAGTTTATTATATTTATCTATGACTGGATTTAGCTGATTTTATTATTAAAATTGTTTTACTTACCTTGCATACTCGATACATTCCACGTAATGACCGTTTACCTTCTATGCTGCATCGTTTCATGATGCAGGATCGGGTTCTTAGGTTCAGCCCCGTCCGTAGCCGCCTATCAGAGACAGAATTTGTTGTTTGGTGAGTCCTCATCCTTCGAGGACTAGACTTTCAATTATTTTGAGCAACCTTTCAGTTCAGTATTTCTTAGCTAGTTGGGGGTGTTGTCCCATCATCTCGTATACATTAGAGACTGTTCAGACTTAGACATGTATTCAGCTCAGATGTTTATTAAGTTGTTATGCTAAGTTAGACTTCCGCAGAGTTATATTTATGTTTACTTATGTTTGTTGAATGAGATAGTGAATGCTTACTCCATGGGTTGACTTGGGGTCCTTTCGGGGTCCTTTTTCTCGTGTCTACGATCCGGGAGTACTCTCGAGTCGTGACATGTAGTCGGATCATCAAGGGTATTTTCATAATTTCAATATTCCTAACTCCTAAACTACGTCATTTTAAGCTTCCTAAAGAGTGTTTTAAGAGGGTTTAACTTATCCTAAGTCATTATGCTCTCATAATTTCATGGAATTTGAAAGCCTCTTCCACGATCAAGGTAGAGTTCCTCCTCAATTTCTTCCTCAATCATATTTGGCTTTCCAAACTAGCTTAGAAATTTGTTTACCCAGGTATGTAGGGCCATGAATGGGGAATTTCTTCTACCCTCATGCCTAATTTCTCCTCTAACTCATGAGTTCAAGTCTCTAATAAAGTGTATAGCATATTCTAGGGTTTTAACCCAATTTCATGCAAATATTCATGCTATGTCTATGGGTCCAATACGTACATGTTTTGATCGATGATTTAAGATTATTGGGGCACATTTTACTCTTAATTTAATTATTAAACCATGAATTCAAGTTTATGAGATTTATGTCCTATGATGCATGGCTTACGAAATTCAAGCTTATGAGTCTATGATTTCAAATATGATGAATTATCTAGTACGCATGAATGTTTTAGGATTCATAACTTATGCTTTCATGACTTCGAATTATGAAGCTTATTTTAAGTATGTATGACTCAATGATTTGGGCAAGCCCATGCAAGTTAAGTATGTTTGTCATAATTTTATCCAAGGCTTACAAGATTAGTTTATGTAATGTTTCGGAGTCAAGAGTCACAATATTGAGATTTAAGCTATGTTTTGAGAATATGATTATATTAACAATATAGATGTTTTGGGAGTAGTGTCTAGCACCAAGTATGGTAGGGTTTTTGAGACTCTCGGTCTCAGAACTATATGTCAACATAGGATATATTGGGATCTCTCAAGAGAGTGCTTCCCCGACCCGAGGTCACACCTGTGATATCACACCTAATTCATTCTTTACGCAAGGGTTAGAAAGGCTCTCCTCCACATGGGCAAGACGTGGGATCATTATGTGGTCATACATGATGGTTTTCATTTATGATGAGTCTCCCATTGTTCCTCATGTTTTTAGTTACATATGTTTAGGTGTAATACCACGAAAGCCCTAAGATCAAACCCCGGAGTTGAAATGGAGAAAATAGAATTTTCTGCACCAGGTCACAGAACAAGTCATCCTATGACCCGTCAGGATGACCACGAGTCGTTAAGTAACTCGTGGTGAGGAGTATGACTTAAGTTGGATTTTTTTTTGGGTCACCACGGACATGACCACGAGTCATGGTCAGCCCCATGACTTGTTGAGTCAGTTGTGGTCAGGGATGAGGTGAAGGTAGGAGAAATTGGGCAGTGCACCTAATGGATGGATCACCACGACTCGTTGGGAACACCACAAGTCATGGTATTCCACGTGGTGAGCCCCAGGTGATATCTGGGCAGTGGAGGTAATGAGAGGTGACCACGAGTCGTGGTTACTAGTGAAAAATCGTTAGGTCCCTCGCAGGGACCTTTTTAAGGAAAAACTGGTAGTGTACTAAACGACTCTGACCATGAGTCATGGTCCATGGCAACAACTCATCCAGTCCCTCGTTGGGACTGGCAGTCTATTGTTGTCTGCGAATTTAGTAAGGGATTTTCCATATTTCCTATGATCCTATGGCCTAAAATACATCATATTAAGGTATGAATAGTGAGTTTCAAGACAGGTAAGTACATTCTATGCTATTCCTATTCATGTATGCAAGTGTAGAAGCCTAGAGAGATCATCAAGCTAAATTTGTTCCAAGTTCTTCTCAATCCTTCCTTGTGCAATCAGAGAAGTTGTAAAATCATATTCTCCCTGGTATGTAGGGTTATGAATAGGTGAAATCATTTATACCCATGCCCAAATCCTCTCCAATTCATGAAATTCTATTGATAATTCTATGGAGTTTTATCCCAATTCTTATGAAATCCTTACGATATATCTATGGGTTAATCTCCTTCATATATCAATGAATATTTTATGAATCATGGGTAGATTTTATTACTATTTTGAATTATAAAATTATGAATTTAAATTTCTACAAACTATGCCAAATTATGCATGTTCCTATGAAGAGTTAGGTTATGATTTCGCTATAATCTTGATCTAGATTTGCCCAACTATGATTTATGCTTCATGATATGACTTCTCTCAAATATTTACCATGGATTTATGACCTATCATATATATACATATTTTATAAGTATGCATGAACTTCGTGATTTATGATGTTAGCCGACTCACGGGCCTTACTTTCATGGCTAGTTCACATATTTCAAGCATGCTTATGATTATCATGATTTTAAACTAGCCCATGAATCTCCTGTATATTATTCTATGAGCACTATATATGTTTGGATAGTAGTATTTAACATCGAGTAGACCCGGGGTCAAGCATACCTCGAGTCTCAAAACTACGCGCCAATGTAGCCATGATGGGACCTCCTTTGTGACTGTCCCTTTGCCCAAATGGGCCTTTCATGAGTGATATCACTCCTATTTCATGGTTCTACCCTTGGAAAGGTACCAACACCCTCCTGACTAGGGGTTTACAGGTCGGGCTCCATGTGTGCTCATATGGGGTATGTCGATTAAAATAGAATCTCCCACTTTCCTCATGATTTTTGTATAGTTATGATTATATACCTTTTCTCAAGTCAGTTTGATAAATCTTTTCTCTTATGATTATGAGTATGAATTATTTACGAATGTCTTGAAAACCTTAAGCCCTATGTTTGTATTATGATATTAATGTTACGAACATGTTATCCTACTCCTATGAACTTTTATGTATTTTAATTGTCTGTTTTACTTACCTTGCATACTCGGTACATTCTACATACTCACCACATACTCTATGATGTATCATCTCATGATACAGGTTCGAGGGATCTTTCTCAACAACATCCTTAGCCCCTTCTCTCCCACTGAGATCTTTCCAGCTAGCATCGGTGAGTCGTCATCCTCTGAGGACATTCAGTATATGTGGTTGTCATGTCTCGCTTCAGTTTCAGAATTATCGGGTTAGTTTGGGGTGTAGTCCCATCAACCAATCGGATATGTTAGAGGCTTTCAGATTTTGCGTAGTAATCAAGTTATCATGTATGGTGTGGATTCCAGTTCTGATGTTGTGTTATGCTTAGACTTCTGCTATGATTATTGTGTTGACCTTCTATTTTTATTGATTGAGTTAGATGTATGTTCTTTCCATGGGTCGACTTGGAGTCTCTCGGGCTCCTTGTCCCGTGTCTCGATCCGGACCTGTTTTTTTATCATGACAAATTTGGTATCAGAACCTTAGGTTTTGATGTTTCCTAGGGTGTTTGAAAGATGTGTTAAGTAGAGTCTTTTTCATGGGTATAAAGCGCGCCACACTTATGAAGAAGAGGCTACGAGATTTTTAGGAAATGTTCCCTTCTTTCATGATCTATGTCGTGTGGTGAAATTTCTCTCTGTCCTTCTAATTTGTGCTATTCGCGCTTCAGAATCACGCCAACCCATAGAGTTAATGGTAACAGAAATAGAAATGGAAATGGCCACTAGGATGGCAATGGAGACGGGCACCAACAAGCCCCACCAGCCTATGAGCACCATGCACCGGAGCCAGTTTCCCATGCTGAATTCAACGCAGCCATTTAGATGCTAGCACAGGCCTTGACTGCCTAGGTCAACCAGCAGGCAGTATCACATGTCTTGCATAACGGGAATGCGGCGGCACCAAGGGTTAGAGACTTTCTGAGGATGAACCCTCTCTAGTTCCTTAGATCGAAGGTGGGCGAGGATCCATATGATTTCATTGAGGAGATTCTAAAGATCACCCAGATTGTGGGGCTGACTAGAGAGGAGTGTGACAGTTTGGCCTCATATCAGTTAAAGGGGGTGTCATACATTTGGTTAAAACAGTGGAAGGATAGTAGGGCGATTGGAGCAGACCCTGTCGGTTGCGATGAGTTTCATGTCGCTTTTCTTGATTGGTTCTTCCCTTGGGAGATGAGAGAGCTGAAAGCGGAATAGTTTGTGAATCTTAAGCAGGGAAAGATGACGGTCCAGAAATATGCCTTGGAGTTCACACGTCTTTCCAGGTATGCACCTGAGTTGGTGGCTGATCAAAGGGCCCATGTGAGAAGGTTCCTACACGGGGTAGAAGACTCCTTAGTCAGGGATTTCTAGACCACAATGCTTCTCAAGGATATTGACTTTGCTCAGATAGTCATGCACGCCAAACAAATGGAGGCGGTACAGCTAAGTGAGCAGGAGAGAGAGGCTAAGAGGGCTAGGACTGATAGCATCGGATTCTCCCAGTCGAGAACTAGCGGGCACTGTCATAAGTCCCACTAGAGAACTTTAGCCCCTACACCATCCCGACCCAGAAGTGATCAGAGGAGTAGAGTGTCTCGCTCGAGGAGCCAATAGAGCATTTCAGGAGATCACACCTTTCCATCCTGTGTGAAGTATTGCAGGAACCACCCAGGAAGGTGTTTAGTTGGTTTAGAGGCTTGTTACGAGTGTGGAAAACCTAGAAACAGGCTTAGAGATTGCCCTTTAGCGATATCAGGTGATGGTGGAGCCCGTACTCTATCCGCTAGTTCAGCAGCTCCTGTGGCACGTTCCTTCCATTAGGGTGCTTCTACTAGTACAGGTGGTGGACAGCGCAAAAAACAGATTCTATGCCTTAGCAACCCGCCAGAAGCAGGAGGTTTCCCCCTATGCAGTCACTGGTATGTTATGAGTATTCCACCTTGATGTATATGCTTTGTTAGATCTAGGGGCTACCTTGTCTTTTGTGATGCCGTATGTGTCTAGTAGTTTCAGAGTCAGTCCCAAAATCTTGTCAGATCCCTTCTCAGTCTCTACTCTAGTGGGTGATTCATTTTTAGCTAGACGGGTGTACAGAGATTGTCCAATCACGGTCCTTTAGAATGTCACCTCAGTGGATTTAGTAGAGTTAGTCATGACCGAATTGATGTTATCCTCAGCATGGATTGGTTGTTTGCATGTTATTCCTCAGTTAATTATAGAACCCAGTCTGTAGAGTTCTGATTTTTGGGTGAGCTAGCTTTAGAATGGAAGGGTAGTTCAACTATGCCTGTAGGACGTTTCATTTTCTACCTTAAAGCTAGAAATATGATCTCCAAGGGTTGTGTGCACCATTTGGTTAAAATTAAGGAAGCTACATCCGAGACCCTGACTATCCAGTCCGTTACACTAGTATGTGCGTATCTAGAAGTTTTACAAAATTATTTACTAAGAGTCCCTCTCGAGCGGGAGATTGATTTTGGCATTGACCTTCGTCATGATACACAACCAATATCTTTTCCTCCTTACAGAATGCCCCCAACCGAGTTAAAGGAGTTGAAGGAGCAGTTGAACGACTTGTTAGGCAAGTGTTTCATCAGATCGAGCAAATCCCTATGGGGTGCACCAATTCTCTTTGTCTGAAAGAAAGATGGTTCTCTTCGTGTGTGTATTGATTATCGGTAATTGAATAAGGTCACCATCAAGAACAAGTATCCTCTTCCTATGATTGATGATTTGTTTGACCAGCTTCAGGGTGTCAAGTGCTTTTCGAAGATAGATCTCTGATCCGGATACCATTAGCTCAGAGATCGGGAGAGTGATATCCTGAAGATAGCTTTCATGATGTGGTATGGTCATTATGAGTTTGTAGTTATGTCTTTTGGACTAACGAATGCTTCCGAAGCTTTTATGGATTTGATGAATAGGGTATCAAGCAATATTTGGATATGTTCGTGATTGTGTTTATAGACAACATCCTGATATATTCTCTGACCAAGGAGGAGCATGTCGCTCATTTGAGCGTGGTGCTACAAACTCTAAGGGACCACCAATTATATGCTAAATTCAGCAAGTGCTAGTTTTGGTTAAACTCAGTGGCATTTTTGGGCTATGTTGTGTCAAGTGAGGGTATAAAGGTGGACTCTCAGAAGATAGAAGCGATGAAGAATTGGCCTAGACTGGTGAATCCTTCAGATATCTAGAGATTCTTAGGCTTAGCGGGCTACTATAAGAGATTTATTGAGGTATTTTCATATATTGCAGCGCCATTAACTAAATTGGCACAAAAGAAAGTGAAATTCCAATGGTCGGATGCTTGTGAGAGGAGCTTCCAAGAGTTGAAGACTCGACTCACCTCGGCACCAGTGTTAACTCTATCTGAGGGTACCGATGGTTTTTGGTGTATTTCGATGCTTCCAGGATCATCCTTGGTTATGTATTGATGAAGCAAGGTAAATTGATAGCATACGCTTCTATGCAGCTGAAGGTTCATGAAATGAATTATCTGACAAATGATCTTGAATTGGTGGCATGGTATTTTCCTTGAAGATTTGAGGACACTATCTGTATGGGGTCCATGTAGATGTGTTTATGGACCACAAGAGCCTACAATATGTTTTTACCCAGAAGGATCTAAATCTATGTCAAAGGTGGTGGTTGGAGCTATTCAAGGATTATAACATGAGTGTCCTTTACCATCCGGTAAGGGTAATATAGTAGTAGATACACTTAGTAGACTCTCTATGGAGAGTATGTCCAATGTCGATGAGGGGAGGAAGGAGCTGGTGAAGGATGTGCATCGACTTTCAAGGTTGGGAGTTCATTTGGTTGACCCGATCGATGGCAGTGTTATTGTTCAGAATGGATCAGCATCGTCCTTGGTGACTGATGTAAAATCTAGACAAGACGAGGACCCTATTTTGGTATATTTAAAGGAAGTCGTTCAGAATTAGAAGGTAGAGGTCTTCGCCAAATGGGGAGATAGTGTGCTTCGATATTAGGGTCATTTATGTGTCCCGGACGTTGATGATTTGAGAAATTAGATGTTGCATGAGGCTCATGGTTCTAGATATTCGATACATCCAGGTGCCACCAAGATGTATCGTGACCTGCGGGAAGTTTATTGGTTGAATGGCATGAAGAAGGACATCTCTTAATTTGTGGCTAAGTGCCCGAATTGTCGGCAAGTGAAGGTTGAGCACTAGAGACCAGGGGTTGTACTTCAGGACATCATCATTCCTACATTGAAGTAGGAGGAAATCAATATGGACGTCATCACAGGGTTGCCTCGCATTCGTCGACAGTATTGCTCCATTTGGGTGGTCGTGGATAGGTTGACATAAGTTGCTCATATCCTATAGATCAAAACTATCGATTCAGCAGAGGATTATGCCAAAGTATACATCCAAGAGCTACTTCTGTTGCATGGAGTTCCCTTGTCCATCATATAAGAAAGAGGTACTTAGTTCATCTCTTAGTTTTGAAGATCGTTTCAAAAGGGACTTGGCACTCAGGTCAAGCTTAGCACAACATTTCACCTGCAAACCAATGGTCAGGCAGAGCGTACTATTCAGACTCTAAAGGACATGTTGAGGCGTGCGTGGTTGACTTCAAGTTAGTTGGAATGATC
The DNA here is from genome assembly GCA_035772735.1 of Datura wrightii. Lineage (NCBI taxonomy): Eukaryota > Viridiplantae > Streptophyta > Magnoliopsida > Solanales > Solanaceae > Datura > Datura wrightii. The sequence goes on from JASDFA010000003.1 coordinate 16,726,411, forward strand.
ATTTGCCTCTTATTGAGTTTGCGTGTAACAACAACTACCATTTTAGCATTCCGATGGCTCCATTTGAGGCTCTCTACGGGCGGAAGTGTAGATCGCCTATTGGTTCGTTTGAAGTTGGTGAAGCTGCGATGATAGGACCATATTCAGTCTATGAGGCCCTGGAGAAAGTTTAGCTTATACAGGACAGGTTGAAAATAGCACAAAGTCGCCAAAAGTCCTATGTTGATATGAGGAGGAGAGAACTTGAGTTCGAAGTTAATGATTGGGTGTTTCTAAAGGTGTCTCCCATGAAGGGAGTGATGAGGTTTGGAAAGAAAGGAAAACTCAGTACCCATTATGTTCGCTCGTACCGGATTGTGAAACGGGTTGGCAAGGTGGCTTATGAATTGGAGTTGCCCTAAGAATTAGTTTCCGTCCATCCTGTTTTTCATGTATTGCTCTTAAAGAAGTGTTTGGGGGATCCAACTCTAGTTTGTCCCAGTTAAGAGTGTAGGTGTGAAAGACAGCCTTAGTTATGAGAAGGTTCCAGTGGAAATACTGCATCATCAGGTTCGAAGGCTAAAAACAAATAAGTAGCTTCAGTTAAAGTTTTATGGAGGAATCAACATATTGAGGGAGTTACGTGGGAAGTCAAAGCATATATCATGGCTAGATACGCACATCTATTCCCTTCCGGCTTAGTTTTAGATTCAAGTATTAGTTTTAACCCTAAAACTCTATTCAGTTTTATGGTCAGTTCAGGTACCTTAGTTTCTTTCATGTAAAAGTACATATGTATGATAATGAATTCAGTTCACTCATGTAGTTCAAATCAGAGTCAATCATTCTATTTATATGATCAGTATTTGAGTATGATGATTGCGTTTCTCTGCTTTTCGGTATGATTTTCAACATTTGAGGGTGAATGTTCCCAAGGGGGATATATTGTAATACCCTGAAATCCCTAAGATAAGACCAGGGAGTTGAAATGGAGAAAATAGGATTTTCTGTACCAGGTAATAGAACGAGTCATCCAATGACTCGTCAAGATGACCACGAGTCATTAAGTGACTCATGCTGAGGAGTATGACTTAAGCTGGAATTTCTGGTTTTGGGTGACCACGGACATGACCAGGAGTCGTGGTCAGCACCGCAACACGTTGAATCACTTGTGGTCAGGGATGAGGTGATGGTAGGAGAAATTGGGCAGTACACCTAACGGGTGACTTACCACGACTCGTGGGGAACACCACGAGTCGTGGTGTGCCCCGTGGTAAGCTCCAGGTGAGATCTAGGCAGTGGAGGTAACGAGAGGTGACCATGAGTCGTGGTCACCAGTGATGAATCATTAGGTCCCTCGCGGGGACCCTTATGAGGAAAAACTGGCAGTGTACTTAACGACTCTAACCATGAGTCATGGTCCATGGAAACGACTCGTCTAGTCCCTCATTGGGACTGACAGTCTATTGTTCTCTGCGAATTTAGTAAGGGCTTTTTCGTAATTCCTATGATCCAAAGGCCTAAACTACATCGTTTTAAGCTATGAATAGTGAGTTTTAAGAGGGGTAAGTTCATTTTAAGCTATTCCTATTCAAGCATGCAAGTGTAGAAGTCTAGAGAGGTGGTCAAGCTCAATTTCTTCTAAGTTCTTCTCAATTCTTCCTTGGGCAATCAGAGAAGTTGTAGAATCAGATTCTCCAGGGTATATAGGGTCATGAGTGGGTGAAATTGTTCAAGCCGATGCCCAACTCCTCTCTAACTCATGAAATTCTATTGATAATTCTATGGGATTTATCCCAATTCTTCTGAAATCCTTATGATCTATGTATGGGTTAATCTCCTTCATGTATCAATGAATATTTTATGAATTGTGGGACGATTTTATGGATATTATGAATTATAAAGTTATGCATTTAAATTACTACCAAACTATGCCCAATTACGCATGTTCTTATGAAGAGTTAAGTTATGATTTCTATATGATCTTGATCTAGATTTGCCCAACTATTATTTATGCTTCATGATATGACGTCTCTCAAATACATACAATGGATCTATGAGCAATCAAATATTTACATGTTTTACAAGTATGCATGACCTTCATGATTTATGATTTATGATCTTAGCCAACTCACGGGCCTTACTTTCATGGCTAGTTCACGTATTTCAAGCATGCTTATGATTATCATGAATTTAAAATAGCCCATGAATCTCATGTATATTATCCTATGAGCACTATATATGTTTTGGGAGTAGTATTTAACAGTGAGTATACCCGGGGACCATGCATACCCCGAGTCTCAAAACTAAGCGCCAACATAGACATGGTGGAACATCCTTTGTGACTGTCCCTTTGCCCAAATGGTCCTTTCATGAGTGATATCAGGCCTATTTCGTGGTTCCACCATTGGCAAGGTACGAACACCCTCCCGACTAGGGGTTTATAGGTTAGGCTCCATGTGTGCTTGTATGCGGTATGTCAGTTATAAGAATCTCTCACTGTTCCTCATGACATATGTATGGTTATGCTTATATACTTTGGCTCAAGTCATGCTTAATAAAGCTTTTCTCTTATGATTATGAGTATGAATGATTTATGAATGTTTTGAAAACCTTGAGCCTTACGTTTGCATTATGATATTTATGTTACGATCATGTTGTCCTTCTCCTATGAACTTTTATATATTTTAACTGTCCGTTTTACTTACCTTACATACTTGGTACATTCCATGTACTGACCGTATACTATGCTATATTGTGTCATGATATAGGTCTGAGGGGTCTTTCTCAGCAGTATTCTTAGCCCCTGCTCTCCCATTCAGACCTGTCCAGCTAGCATCGACGAGTCCTCATCCTCCGAGGAAATTTAGTATCCGTGGTTCTTATTTCTCTCTTCAGTTTCAGACTTGTCGAGTTAGTTGGGGGTGTTGTCCCATCAACCCATCAGAAATGTTAGAGGCTTTCGGACTTTGCGTAGTAATCAGCTCGTCATGTATGATGTAGATTTCAGTTATGATGTTATATTATGATTAGACTTTCGCTATGATTATTATGTTGACCTTTCATTTTTATTGGTTGAGTTAGATGTATGTTCATGCCATGGGTCAACTTGGAGTCTCTCGGGCCTCCTTCTCCCATGTTTTGACCCGGACCCATGTTCGGGTCATGATATCAGGTCTTATGATATTACGTTTTATAGCATATTTTTCTCATTGATTAGTTTATGAGCGTTTGTTTACGATTTCAAGCATGTCAAGTTATATAATTTCTATTTCTAAACTTTTGGGTCATTATTTTCAGATTATGATGAATACCTTATGAATATGTACAAGTCAGATTTCTGGCTTTTAGCATGCAGTCCTTACTCTCATGGTCTTTCTTGTCCTCTACTCACGATTTCAGAATATCATTTTATTAGCTCGTTTTTCTTAACTTACATACTCAGCACATTCAAATTACTAACTGCATACTCTATGTTATATTGTCTCATGATATAGGTATGGGTTGATCCATCCCAGTCTCATCACTAGCTTGCACCCACTAAGTTCAGGTCCATCCCGCTTTTAGTGAGTTCTCATCATCCGAGGACGTCTATCAGATTATGCCTGTTATGTTTTGTCTTAGTTTCAGACTTTGAGTTAGCTGGAGACTTGTCCCAGCATCTCATAAGCTAGTAGAGAGTTTCAGACATAGACTTAGCATGTTAAGCTTTGTGACATAACATGATATTATTGCTTCTATTTATGCTTTATGATACTTAGACTTCTGGATATCCATGCTTAAGTTAATTTTTCTACTTGATTGTGCTCTTGAGTCATTCAATGTATGTACCATGGGTTAGCTTGGAGCCATTTGTGGTTCTAGATCTCATGTCTTGGTTAGGGGTCTTAGCTCGGGTTGTGACAAACTTTGTATTAGAGTTGAGGTTGTTGGTGTGCCCTAAGGTGCCTAAAAGCCGCGTTAAGTATTATCTTTTCCATAGGTGTGAAGTGCACCACACTTGTGGTGAAGAGGCTACAAGATGTTTTAGGAAATTTTCCTTATTTCATGATCTATGTCATGCGATGAACTACCTCTCTATTGCTCTAACTCGTGATGTACATGTTTGCAGAAACATGGCTGTACACCGAGTAAATAGATGGAGAAATGACAACAGAAATGGCTATGGCAATGGCAATGGAGATGGGCATCAGGCAGCCCCACAAGCTCCAGCAGATGCCTTGCCCGAGCAGGTCTCTAATGCAAAGTTTAGGACAACATTTCTGATGTTAGCACAGTCCATGAACGCTCAGGAAAACAAGCAGGAAGTGGCCCACGTTCCCCAGAATGGGAATGTAGCAGCAGCAAGAGTGTGAGACTTCCTCAGGAAGAACCCACCGGAGTTCCTTAAGTCGAAAGTAGATAAGGATGCCATGAGATCATAAAGGAGGTAAAGAAGATCACACAAATTATGGGTGTGACTGGAGAGGAGAGTGTAGACATAGCCTCGTACCACCTAGAGGGGGCTGCACACATATGGTTCCGTCATTGGAACAATAGCAGGGGAGTTGTAGCGATTCCCATGAGTTGGGATAAGTTTGTGACTACTTTTCTGGATAGGGTCTTTCCTAGGGTGTTGAGGGAGGCAAAGGTAGTTGAGTTCGTCAATCTGAAGCAGAACAATAGGACTATCCGGGAGTATGCTTTGGAGTTTACCGGATGTCTAAGTATGCGAAAGAGATCATTGTTGATCCAAGGGCTCACATGATCAAGTTTGTGAATGAAGTAGCAGATTTACTAGTCAAGGACTACAGGATCGCCACGTTGATCAATGATATAAGTTTTTCCAGGCTGATCATATATGCCTAAAAGATAGAGAGTAGATGAAGGAGAGGATAGAAAGACCAAGAGGGCTAGGAGAGGGAGTCATGAGTACTTTCAGTAGATATTCAGTGGTGGACGTCGACCTCAGTTCCACCAGAGGCCTCAGCCCCAACTCCCTTTTCAGCCAACATTCCATCCAAACCTCGAGGAGATTAGAGAGGAATAACGTTAGGCTCTAGGGGTCAGAGGAGCATGTCAGGGGAGTACACTTTTCTTGCTTGTAGGAAGTGTGGCAGGAAGCACCCAGCAGAGTGCTTGGTTGGTACTGATGGTTGTTTCGGTTGTGGGAAGCCTGGACATATGCTCAAATATTGTCCTTCAGCTAAGTAGGGAAACAATAGAGGGTGTGCCCCAGCTACCACTTCAGTAGCTCCAGCAGCTCGTCCACTTCAGTAGGGCGCATCTTCTAGTGCAGGTGGCAACCAGTGCCAGAATAGGTTCTATGCACTATCATCTCGTCAGGAAAAGGAGGTCTCTCCTAATGTGGTCACTGGTATGTTACCAGTATTCCATCTTGATGTGTATACATTGTTAAATCTTGGGGATGCTTTTTCTTTTGTGACTCCTTATGTTGCTATTAGTTTCGAAGTCAGTCCCAACATTCTATCAGAATCCTTTTCTGTCTCTACTCCTGTAGGTGAGTAAGTTTTAGCTCGATGGATATATGGAAATTTCCCTGTCATGATTCTTCAAAGAGTCACCTCAGTTTACCTAGTGGAGTTAGATATGACCAACTTCGATATTATATTCAGTATGGATTGGTTAAATACATGTTATACCTTAGTCAACTGTACAACCCATACAATAGAGTTCCGATTTCGGAGTGAACCAGTCCTAGAGTGGAAGGATAGTTCAGCTATGCCTGTAGGTAGCTTTGTTTCGTATCCAAGGCCAAGAAGATGATCTCTAAAGGTTGTGTGCATCACCTAGTTCTGATCAATGATTCTATGTTCGAGACTCTGACTCTTCAGTTTGTCCCTGTTGTATGTAAGTATCTGGAGGTGTTCCCAGATGATCTACCAAGAGTCCCTCCCAAGAGAGAGATTGACTTCAGTATTGACCTTCTCCCTGGTACATAACCCATATCCATTCTTCCTTACATTATGAGAGTAAGCTTAAGGAGTTCAATAGCTAATTCAAGATCTAAGGTAAGGGTTAGGAAAGTACACACCTGTAAATGGAACAAGTTGCATACTGATAATCATCTATTTAGAGGACCAACCATTTAGGTGAACTTAACTTACTGATTTTGCTTGCTAAACACCAAGATAGATCACTAGTACTATAAGCTTTTGTTGTTATGAAATCATGGGGAATACGATCCTGATCACTTCACTCATTGATTACACCAACTTTAACAATTATTCTACTCTCATTCACTTTTATTTTACACCGTTATTTGTTATACACTTCCCCCATAGGAAATGAGTAGACTAAAAGTAATAGTAAGCATGTTAATTGAGGTCCTGGCCATATTCCTTGTAGGATTCGAACCCAACCCTTGTGGGTCCTATATTTGAACATCGATCTATTTATATCTCATATAGAGGTGTAATTTTGGTGACATCAAAATTTGGCATCGTTGTCGAAGAATACATGTTAGGATTCAGGTAATTGTGTTTTCTTTGTTGTTGCTCCTTATTTCAATTTTATTTTCTTTTTTTTTTTACTTTCTTTTCTAGGTTTGAGCATCATGTATGCCCAGTACAGGAAGCCAAGTTAAATATCTGATTTGAATTGATCACGAACTTTAGCAAACTCTGAGAACTATAAGTAAAATGGCCAACGTCCATGGTCAACAGACTGTGAAAGAAGCAACAACTGGATGTTGGCTGAATAATAGGCTCATGCATGAGAACAAGAGGTAGCTAGCCTTGCTAAGGTATAATACGAATTTGTAGATATTCAGCGAGCTAGACGAAATAGAGGTTTAGACTAGCAAAGAAACTGATATTTTGATGACGATGATTATGCTGATATTAATGAGGCTGGTGCAACTGGTGCTATTGTTCCTTCCCCTTTGCCTACTGGGGCAAAGTTTTACATTACTAGCACAATGAACCAATTGATCAACATGAAGGTGATATTTGGTGGTCATTTTATAGATGATGCACAATCTCACTTAAAAATTTTAATGGGTATCCGCAAGGCATACCAACAACTGGGGGTGAATAAGGATGCAATCTAGTTGCGGTTGTTTCCCTTTTCATTTGGGAGAGAGGAAACACTTTAGTTGGTTGACCTGTCGAATGATTCTATTACTACATGGAGGGAAATCAAAAGGGCTTTTTTAGAGAGATTCTTTCCACCTTCCAGCGTATTGCAGCTAAAAGATGAGATATATAACTTCAAACAGTTGAATTCTGAGGCACTACATATGACTTGTTCTGGTTGGATAAAAAGCTAAAACAAGTGCTAAACCATAGATACCGGCCTATACACCGTTAGAGATCATTTATCTTGGGCACATGTACATGCCCAAGTGATATTTTATACTCAATCTTTAGTCATGTTTGCACCTTATTTTAATTATAATCTTGTGTATATTGATTGAAATGGTGTTCATGAACTAATGTATGTGATTAGCCTTTGTTGTATGTTGGAATGTAATCTAATAGTGGCATTTGGAGTCATCAACGTGCCACAGAGAAGAAATGGGGCATTAGAGCTGTGTCACGGAGTAAGAAAGCAACTTGGTATGTTAAGGGACTACAAAATAGTGAGCATCCGCATTGGTAGCATGTTAAAAGAGGCACTTTGGCGTGTTGGACAACGTTCCACGCTAAGGAAAACATCACTTGCTCAAAGTAGTGCAGCAGTGAGTTGGCAACTTGTCACGGAGGCAAATCTTTGCAATAGCCAACACGTCAATAAGGCAAATCTCCATGATAGACAGTGCCTAATAACACTCAAACTCACACCTCCAGATGAAGTATGAACCGTTCGTTGTCAATAAAGAACCCAACAAAGAGGTTAGGGTCGAACCCAAAGGGAATATGAAAGATCTAGACTAATGTCGGTAAGTAACATGTTGGTTAGTTACTCCAATTTTGGAGTTTTAAGAAAACAATAATTAAAACAACGATTGAAATTATGATTTAAATAAACAGTTAAGAATACCTAGGATTTGTGTTCCCCATGGGTTCATAATTGCTTCGGGTATACACAAGTGATCAATACCAATGCTTACTTGTAAAACTGATAACTAGGGTTTATCCAAATGACTAGTTCGTCACTATTGGATGACTATACTCAATCACCGAGTTAGGTCTTATGAGCGGTTTCAAACTATCCATTATCAATATGTTCCAAATTTAATTATCCTGCGACTACAACTCAAGTAAATACAATCATCATAAAGATCAAGGCTTTGTTGTAATTCTATTTTCCTAATCTTTACCTCTCCAGGCTCAAGCAAGTAAAGAAATTGGGCAAGCACTAACATTGTACACCATTAAGAAACGTTTAAGCATGAAGAGAGTACAATACATGCATTGTGCATTGGTTTTAAATCACTTTTGTGTAACCCTAGCTCATTAATCCTCCATAGTTCCCACAACCCTAGCTATGGAGGTTTTAGCCTCTTATAGTTGCAAGGTTTTGATCTGCATTCATAATTAAACACATAATTCAATACTTACAATTGTATATGAGAGAAAAAGCTTCTTTGATTATCTCCGAAATAACTCAAGAACAATTCACTAAGATCAAGAAAGAAATCAAGAAAAGGTTGATCACAAGCCAATCAACTCAATTTTGTGTTTTCCTCGCTTCCTAACCTTCTCTAATTACTTCCATCATTTCTCCCTATGTTGTCTAGATGTTCTCTCCTGAAAATAAAATATAAAAGGTATTTATACAGACATAAGAATCCTTTTCCTAAGATGACAAGGTAAATTTACATAACTGGTGCCGCTTGAGCCATGACAGATCCTACGACCCATAGCATGATTGTACAGGTCGTACCTGCTATCTGTATTTCCTTGGTGTGCTGAAATTTGGGTAAGTGTTGGGCCTTGGTATGACTCATACGTGCTTCCTATGAGTCGTATTGTCCTTCCGTGGATTGATGCTGAGAATTCTCAATTTTTATGATGTTTTTCATGAGTGTGATGGTACGACTCGTACCTCTCCGCCATCACTCCTACTGTCTATCCGTGTCAGGAGTCTGCCTCTTGTGCAATTCTTCTAAATATTTCCACGACTCGGTGTTATGGATTGTACTAGTGTTGTATGGCTCGTATTAAGAGTCGTAGGTTGCACTCTTCACCATTCAGCCATTTGAAACTTTTCACGATCTTCAGTACGGCTCGTACAATCAACCTATGACTCGTACTGAGGCTATGACTTTAGCCCATTTTCTGCACTTTCAGGATGTCTTTTTCATATTCTTGCTCCAACACTTATTTGTCCCGTAATCAAAGAAAAAGTGTCTTATATCCATATAAACACACCTAAGTCCATGCTATTTTCTATGTTTTGAGCGTCGAAAGTGTTGTAAACTCACAGCACATCAACACCCTCAACTTAAGACTTTTTGCATGTCCTCAGACAAAGAAAAGAAAAAACTAAATACGATGCTCAGCTAGAAAATAAACCTAGGATACTACAACCAATACCAAACAAAATTTGCACTCTGCAATCAACAACTTTTGACCCTGCTTCCATGAACCATTATCAGTTAATGTACTACAAGCAACCACAAAACATGCTAAGCAGGGATCAAGACATGTCATCTAGCTATCAATAGGCAATTAAGTCATCACCGATGCTTTTCACACAGACCAATGGTAAAATTAAACATAACACATGTACCCTCACAACAAATGAAGTCCCCACTAACATATATAGTAAAAAAAATTGGCATGGGACTGAACAAGCGAGACTCTCACTCTCACAAAGAAGTTTCAGATACTGTGTATTAGATACCATAGGCTTGCCCTTATTTTCTCTGATTCGGTCTGTCAGATGGTCAGATTAGAATCACTATAGGACTTTCTACGGCTTGTAATTTAGGATTTAGGGCTGGACATGATAAGTATGAGAGATTTTTAAGTGACTAACCCTTCCTTAGCACTACATACATTGGCTTCATCGTTCACCTATTTCACCCTCTTTTTCTTTTCATTCTTTTTCCTCCCTTTTCACTTCTTTTGTATGCATTTGTTTGAGTGTGGTGTGTTTTCAACATTTTCAAGAATTATTTTTCTTTTCAATTTTCTTGTTCAAAGTTTTCAACTTTTTCATCTTTCAAAGCATCATTTGTCACACCGCTCCTCATTTTTCACTTTTTCTCTTTTCTTTGCCTTTTTATCGTTCCCACCTTTCATGCACCCCTACTCTAGACATCCTCAACTTAGGCGTTTTTCCTGTGTCGAGATTCACAATGTGCAAGGAAGCACTAGGGCCAAAACAAGTTCATTATAAAAAAAATGATTACGGTTCATCGGTCAATAAAAACAAAGGTCTAATAAAGGCTCAAAATTGGGATCGAGGGAATCATATGATTTTGGTAAGGTCATTTAGGCAAGAAATGAGCTTAAAAAAAAAGGTCCTATGATCATATGCTAACCAACAATCCTTAGCCAATGCAATAACCAACCAGGCAAGTTCTAGATCTTAACCATAATACTGAACTAAGTATCAAACCTCACTCACTCATGGCACACGACTTATATTAACTTTACATGTCTGGTTTACACATGGCTTAAAAAACCTACTCATGCTAATCCACTAAATGATATCAAAATATCCACTGAGATCATGCATGCAATCACGAGTACATAGCTAATGCATCAAAAAAAAATTTAAACAGGGTCAATTTTTTCAGATATCCAAAACTAGTGCACTTTCATTGGCTGAGTACTCCTAAGCTATTTTCTAATCAACAAAAATCAAAAAATAAGAAACTAAAATCCAAAACATGCCGGTTCTACTAGATAGCATGCTCGAGGAAAAATAAACACGACAAGAAAAACCCTCGGATGAATCCAAAAATCCTAAAAAATACAAATACACCCCCTCCCCTATTTTGAAAATTGTGCTTCGTTCCCGAAGCACGAATTACAAGAATAGAGGGAAGGGAACATACTTGTGGCCACTTAGACTTCACCATTCATGGGTTGCCTCCCATGCAACACCTGATATAATTTCACAACACGATGTGACTCTTGTGACTCTTTAGGCATCATCAAGGTATACTACCTCTATTCCTCTTAGTTCATCCACATCTCCCAGATACAATTTTATTCTTTTCCCATTCACTTTAGACTTTTTCCCTTCTTTATTCTCAAGTTCCACTGCACTGTTAGGAGACACATGTACCACTTTGTTGGGTCCCATCCATTTAGATTTCAACTTTCCAGGGTGCAATTAGAGCCTTGAGTTTAATAGTAGGACCAAATCGCTTGGGCTAAACTCCCTTTTTGCAATCTTCTTATCATGGTAAATCTTCATCCTTTCCTTTCCTATGGCTTAGCCGGCGGTACAACCACAGATGGCTTAGCCGACGGTGTTGAACGATTCTTTAGATCCAGGTATAACTTTTTTTGGCTGAAGTTATATGACCCTATTCCATTTAGAGCGTTCACGGTCTCCGTGTATTTCGGTATCCCATCTCCCTCATAATTCATCATCACAGCTACTAGTGTATCAATAGTTATCATCTCCTCCACAGGCATTGGCAGCTTATTATATTCCATCTGGGTGTTTGATCGAGGGATCATTCCCTTGATGTATCTTGAGAGAATCACAAAACAAAAACAAAGAAAATGTAAAAAGGGATTTTAATCTAACTTGGCTTCACAACTATATCATAGAGAGGTGATGTGATAATTCCAAATTAAGTGTCTATCTATCTCCCCGTTTAATAACCAACTGAGAAGAATTAGGTATATTTGTATCCTAACTATGAGTAAGCCTTAATGACTTGATCTCACTTCTTACATTCCTAGTTCTATCCTAGGTTTTGCTCTTTTAAGTTTTCCTATTATTAACAATTGCATTTCAATGGTGTTCAAGAATTAAAATGATTAACAACAAGAATGCAAGAACTAACATCAATGAAAACTTAAACCAAATATCGAATAAGCAAATACAATCGTGTTATGTGGCCTCAACCCTAGAAGAATGGTTTTAGCCACTCCTTCTAATACATGAATTCATAGAGTACTTACAATTCATGTAGAAATTAGAGTCGAAAAATTAGAGAAAAACGAACCCCAAGTAGAATTTCCGCTGTTCTCCCTTTTGGTCCTTTTATGTTTTAAGAAAATAATACCTGATATCCAATTAAACTGGTAGGTGTTCCTTTTATAATTGTTGAAATTTGGCCTGTGGTGGACTACCACCGTGTCATGTTGGTTATTGCAGAAATTTGCCTCCATCACATGTTGATTATCGCAGAGATTTGCCTCCATCACACGCTACCAATGCGCTAATGCACTACTTTGAGCAAGTGATGTTTTCTTAGCGTGGCACGCTAGCCAATGCACCAAAGTGCTTCCATGACATGCTACCAACGCGGATGCTCACTGTTTTGTATTCCCTTAACATACCAACTTGCTTTCTTGCTCTGCGCACAACTCTGAACGCCCCACTTCTTCTTCGTGGCATGTTGATGACTCCAAATGCCACTTTTAGCTTGCATTCCAACCTACAAAAAAGGCTAATCACATACATTAGTTCATGAACACCATTTCAATCAGAATATATTATATTATAATTAAAATAAGGTGTAAACAAGAATAATGATTGGGTATAAAGTAACCCTTAGGTATGTACATGTGCCCATGATCACTACCCCCACACTTAAAGACTTGTTCATCCTTGTACAGATCATTTACATCTCATGCACAAGGAAGACTCACACATTACTAATTGACGCAAGATGAAAGTTAAGGCTACATTGACTGACTTAGATGGAATGTTCAAATAGAGGATGTTATATATTACGTAATTAAAGTAATGACGACTAAATTAAGACCTCCTAGCCTCAAGAATCGACTCTACAATAACAACAAACTCTTATAAATCAACCAATCGGGAAGTCCAATATGAATTTCATCTTTCCTCAAACATGTTCCCTCACAACAAGAGAGATACCCATTTTTAATCATAAATTTACAAGTTATGACACATACGAGTATATGAATAACAATTATGCTCACTCTCTCAATGAATTCACATGCAACATGCAACGACCCATATGCTTGCCCTTAGTGTACTACTCCACTAACACAGGCGCATCTAAAAGTAAGATCAAGTAGAACTTTATGGGTTGTAATGCAAGCTAAGGGATGGGCAGGTACTTTCTGGCTATTAATAATGACTATCTTCTCTAAGCGATTTTAATACATCACTTTTTCTCATTAAGCACATCCTCTTCTTTTACTTCACGCCTTGCTTTTAATCTATCACTGTCCTTTTTGTTTCCCCAATTCTTTAAGCACATGTATGCCATTAGTAGGGAGTACATAAGCATTTGACACTTTTAATTCTTTGGTTCTTTTCTACTCCCTACTAATAATTCTTCATTTTTAACATTGCACCTCTAATCTTCTCTTGAACTTCCACAACCAACTGTCTCCCTTCTTTTCAGTATTCTTCCTCCTCTACCTCTTTGTATTTTTCATTTAAGCTCTTAGATGTTTTGGGTCAATTTCAGTTTTATTGAAAGAAAAGGATTAAGCTTTTATTGTGGCTAAAAAAGAATAGGCAAAAGGCTCAATGGGGCTAACTAGGATTATGCATTAAGGGCTGGTAAAGCAAAGGATGAAAATAGGCTTATTCAAAGAAATGCCTAAATCATCTCTTACATTCAACATCCCTCATTTCTCTTTGCATACACACCAACCAAGTTTTAGAAACTACATGATAGCATGGATTAGGAAATATCTCGCACTCACTACACATGTTCAAGTCTAGACAGACCTATACAAACTCTCAGTACAGCTAACCACATGAATTTAAAAATTAAGCATATAACATACAAAGCCATATTCATGAGCCTAAGTGTCTTATAAAGAGTCATGCAATTACTCAACCTTCTTCACATTTAACATCTACTTCCATCTTGCAGACATGTATAACACTTAATAAGAGTATCAAGAAATCAATCAGTTAAGGGTTCAAAAACAACATCCTGGTGACTAATTGTTTCTCAAGAAGATTTTCATCCATCCATTATCAGGAAAAGTCCTTAACTAAGACTAAAGAAGCTATTTGCAGATAAAAAAATATTTTATTCTCGATTCAGAATGCCCCCTCTTCGGAAAAGAACCAAAAAGAATAACCAAAGGGTGGGTGAAGTTTTCCCAACTCATACTTTCAAATCAATCAGTTTCAGACCAAGCACATGATTCAGCGTAAATCAACCTCAAATTTTAGAAATTTCCTTCACCTCACATTTAAAAATATGCTATGTCCCCAAAGCATCAAATTAAAGCAAGGGTTAAGGATACTTCCTAAGGCTTCTCGGCCTAGTTAGCAGCATATTTTGTCCACATTTTCCTCGCAAGGGTCATCAACGCCACACTTGAATTTTTCCATGCTCCTTAGCTCTTGTAAGGGTACTAATACTTCCCCTTTTCTTCTGCTTAAATCAAGAAAAAAAAGTGAAGATAATCAAAATAAAAATACAAAAAGGAAAAAATCGTACCTGTTGTACACATGGGTTGCCTTCAAAGCAGCACTTGATTTTATGTCGCAGATGCTTTGAACTACCCTTCTCAGGATGTTCTCAAACATTGCTTCTCTTTTGGGGACCATCTTCTCTTCTTCTTACCTTTACACGGAAAAACCTATACACTTTACCTCTTCAACTCCATCACATCCTTCACCAACTTCCTTCTTGGCATATGAACAATAGCAGACTCAGGCTCATTTGTTAGGAGATTCTTTAAAATTGGAACTTTGTACTTCCCCACCCCACATTCATCCTTTGTTAACACATTGATCTTGCAAGGATCTTTGTAATGTGTTGGGGGGTTGATTTCCTAGTACACTTTGAAAATCTCCTCATCATCATTCACCTCATTCTTCGGGTGTCAGCTCTCACAATAACCACAGCTCATTTAGTGGCCAAGAAAGGACGTCCAACAATGAGGTGTACCTTATTATCAACATCACTCTGGTGTGCCTTGGTTTTCCCAAACCAAGGGTATTGAAAAGCGACAGGGGCATTAAGTTCGCTACTACACATAGACACACAAGTCCCTAATCGTATCTTTTACACCTGTTTTATAGGGAAGGTGAAACTCCTTAGATGTTTGAGATTTTTGGGCATCTTTCTCATAACCCTAAAACTGCACTCCTCAGTGAGAGCTACAGTCTAGACATCCACAAGCCTCATATTATTGGCCGCCACATCCTTCAAGTACTTAGCGTACTTGGGAATTCCCTGCAAAAGGTCAATCAGAGGCAAATATATGTGATGTTAAATATCAAAGAACTTCTAGAAACAAGCATCCTCCATGCTCTTCTTGAGCCCTCGCTAAAATGGTGATGGTGGTCTTTGTAATGGCTGCAATGCTGATTGTGAATGGTTAACTGTACCTTTTTGATTTGTCTCTTTTCTAAGCTAATGGACCTGGTCTGACAAACTATAGCTGCACCTCATTCTTATTCTCTTTTGTTGGTGCATCATCCAACTATTTGCCACTTCTTAGACTTATGGCCAGGAAATGCCTTGAGTTTGTATCTATATCACTGGGTAAACCCCTCGGTAGTCTGTTATACTAAGGCAGCTACTAACTAACCCATTTGTTTCTCTGAATTGCGAGTGGCCAACTATTGATTCTTTAGCTCAGCTACCATTTTTGTTTGGTCAGTTGTCATTTGAGTCTGATTTGCGATAATTTTCTGCAACATCTACTCAATATTGATAGATTAGACACTATTCTGCCTGCCCTACTGCCAGTACAGCGGCTGAGGTTGCTGATAACTCTGACTCTACCCTTGATTACCGCCCTAAGTGAAAGTTGGGTGATTTTGCCAATTCCCGTTGTAGGTAATCCAATAATTTTGATTACCTCTTGGCACATTACCCACAAAGTTTAATGACTATAGATTTACTCCGCAAGATTCTGCACCATGCCCGTTGTTTCCATAAATTTCACACCATCTTGGAGTTTGTTGCACTGCATTTACCTACGTTTGCGTTTGTGCCAAGTTCAACTTGCTGAACTAAGTCATCATCTAGTGTTGAAAGGCTGCTAGCTGCGCTATGAATGCATTCAGACCACCAACTTCAATGAACCTAGCTGCTTTTCTGCCTGCCCTTCTAGATGAATAACCATGCCACTCTGGATTTCCTTGTGAAATTCTATTCATCAAAATGTATAGCTTATCGTATGTCTTCTCTAGTGCTTGCACACCCGATGCATAGTCTAGAAAACTTTTTGTATGTAGGTCCAAACTCTCCAGAAAAGTATGGGCTAGCACTTCTTTTGACTGTTGATGATAAGGGCAGTCTCTCAACAATGACTTTAACCTCTACCAAGCTGGATATAAATTCTACTCAGGCCTTTTCTTGAAATTCAAGGTCTCACTTTGTATCTTTGCAGTGTTGCCCGATGGGAAATATTTGTTGAGCAACTTCCTGGCAAGGTTGTTCCAAGTTGTGATGGAGTTTGGTGGCTCTGCCATCAGCCACATCTTTGCTTTTCCCAAAAGTGAAAATGGGAAAAGGTTGAGCCTTATGTAATTAGTTGACACTCCAACGGGCATGAAGGTGTCACTGATTTCTAAGAAATTCAGTAGATGTTGCTGTGGTTCCTTATGTGTCATTCCGATGAACTGCTCACTTGAGCGCAACGACTGCACCATGTTCTGTTTAAGCTCAAAATTACCTCCAGGCTCTAGTCTATGGATCTAAAGGTAATATTTGTGGCAAGTGGTATTGCCACTACGCGCACAGGTCTCGCTGCAATCTATGCCAGTGCAACCTCGCCCTATTGAACCTGCTGGATAGGATACACAGTGGAATCTTCCCTTCTCAGTTGTTGGAACCTTCTTTCAGGTTCGAAATATGGTTCAACATGCTTTCTATCCCTGTCCATCCTACTGCGAGGACAAAGCTGTTACCTGCAAATATTATGACCAAGAAAAAGTCTTTTAAAACTTAAGAAAATATAAAACAATACAAAAACAAAAAAATTCACCAAATGTCGCTAGTCCCGAACAACAACACTAAAAACTTGCAATGCCTTTGATGCACGCGGTCGTACAAGTAATATATAGTGACTCTTTAAGAGATGGATGTCGAACCTGTGCTGCATCTTAAGTGAATTAAAAAGTTCAAGTATCTATTCAAAAATTCAAAAGTACTAATTTTCCAAGATTTAAAGTTTATTTGTTTCAAAATCTAAAGACGATCACAAATTTAAGTGAAAAACATTAATGAGAAGAAGCCAGGGTTAAGGTGAAACATTCATATTGGTTCAAGTATGAACTTCATTTGTTGTATCATAAGATAAATGCCATGTTCATGGTCTTTTGAGCCTCTAAACATAATTGAATTAGCATCAAAACTACATCGTTGAGTGGGGATGTGACAACCTTATTCATATGTCATTATTTATGTTGAGTGTTTTTCAGGGTTAATGCCCTTAGTTATGGATTTTGGGACCTCTAACCATTTAACCTAACTTGGCTTCACAACTACATCAAAGAGAGGTGATGTAACAATTCCAAATTAGGCGTCTAGCTATCTTCTCGTTTAATAACCAAGGAAGGTGAATTAGGTATATTTCTATCCTAACCGCAAATCATCTTTAAAGCTTTGAACTCACTTCTTGCGTTCCTACTTCTACCTTATGTTTTGCCCTTTCGAGTTTGCCTATTATTAACAATTTCATTTCAATAGTGATCAAGAATTAAAATGATCAACAACAAGAATGCAAGAACTAACAACAATGAAAAGTTGAATCAAATATCGAATTAAGCAAATACAATCATGTTATGTGGCCCCAACCCTAGAAGAAGGGATTTAGCCTGTCACGCCCCAAAACTGGGGTAGGGCGCAACTGGAACTCGATTCATGATTAATCGAGAAGTCGGCTATATGACATCTGTAACTGTAACACTTAGGCCATCCAGGCCACTTGTCATAATAAACTGATGAATAAATTGGACCCATAAGGTCTCAACAATACGGGGTAAACAATCGAAATGTAATCAAGGCAATTAGTGTGCTAACCAAGCAACAATAAGCCGACGAGGCCACAAACTGAATAACACTGTACACACTAATTCCACAAAGCCTCTAAAGAGTAAACTAATTGATGGTAGGAACAGGGCTCCGACCTACCCATACCTGCATCTAAAAACTCAAGCATAAATAACTAAGCCCTAGCTCCAGGAAGAAAGGAGCATGCCAACCATCTATTGATCCCACGAACTGCTACTCAACTAGCCATCCTGACCTCTATCTGCACCTGCAACACGAACGCAGGTCCCCAAGCACGGGGACGTCAGTACGAATGAAATGTACTGGTATGTAAGGCTGAAACTGAAACCATGAGATAACAATCCCTGAATCTTGGAAACTGTAACCTGATAATAACTCTATAAAGAGATGAAAATGAAATTAAGAAATGCAAAACAAAGAAACTATAATTGTAATGCCAGCGACCAGCCAACCGTAAATCCATATATAAAATTCGTCCAGCCGGTGTACTGCACCGGGGTAAAATAAAAATATCTCCAGCCGATATACCACATCGGGGTAAGATAAAAAGATCTCCAGCCGGTGTACCACACCGGGATAAAATAAAAATATCTCTAGCCGATGTACCACATCGGGGTAAAATAAAAATATCTCTAGCCGATGCACCACATCGGGGTAAAATAAAAAGATCTCCAGCCGGTGTACCACACCGGGGTAAAATAAAAATAAATCTTAGTCACCATCATAAGTGGAGTTGAAAAAGCTCATACAAATTATCTGAATATTGGAAACCATAAAATATGCTGATCAGTAACTATAACATGTGTAGGATCTTACCACGACCCCTAATACTACAATTATCTATACATATATTGGTCTTTCATTTAGCATTTAAATACATACATATGTTGTGAATGAATTCTAGGGAAGTCCCTAGAACTGGAATATCATAAAGACATGTGTAGACTCACATTAATGATTTTAAACATCTCCTAGCAATTCTAAAACGAGGAGCAGAGAGGAATCACTCAACCTAACATTTTCTATTAAAAATCTTAGCATTCATTTCGTGTTTATACTCGTTTGACTTTCATACTTTCATATCAAGAATTGTGACCATACCTCATTCATTGCACATCATATCACATCTCGAGGTAACTTACAAACAGGAAGACATAACTTGTGTATCTCAAACCTGGAGCTCTTTAATATACAAATTCTAGGCAACTGTATAGGGGCTTCCTTAAAATAAATAAAGACTTATAGTCGTGCTACAGACAGCGTAGGAAAAGCTCATGTGAAACATTGCAATATATGTGGAGCTTATAAAATCTTAGCAGCATTATAAACAGTTTAAAAACTTCCAAGAAAAATAAAATCCTTTAAAACTTGAAAAAGTTAATCCAACTCTTAAAACAAATAATTAAAGATTATTGTTTAAAAGTATAATGAAGAACTTCTGTTTAACTTGAGTCACCATCTCAAAATATTCGATTCTAATTATTTCTTAAGGAGTTAACACTTTACTGGCCTTTCATTAGCTTAACACAACTGAAAATAAACAACTCTATTTATAACTCTTTTTCTAAACGTCTTTAGAACTGTGTAAATCTTGCTAGCTATTTGGCTAATACAATAACAATCGAAACACTTATCATTAAATTATACAACCTTTAGCTCTACTTTTTGTATTCATCTTAAATTCTTTCCCAAAAAGGAGTCGTCATTCCCTACCCAATTATTTACTCTCGTGTTCACTATTCCAGCAATTCTTGTATGCACTTACCTGCTTACCTAATTACCAACCTTGTCTCTTAAACTCATCTTGCTCATATTTTAACGTTACTCAAAGGTTCTTGAAATCAACTACAGACAGAAGGCATATACCTCAAATATTACCTTAAAAGGTCTAACATTTACTCTTATCTCTCCTTCGCTACTAGCGCCTCAACTTTTACAGATAGGTTAATTTCCTTACACATCTACAACATTCAAAGAAAATGCGATGGGTTTAGTTAAAGCCATAAGCAATTCTCAGGAGGTCTAGATAACTCAAGAGCTCTAATAAACATATAGCAACTTTCTAAAGGCAATCCTTGCCGCTTTAGCGCGTAATATGAATGTAAGCATAAACATAAATATATATATATTATGATTTTCATCTAACATGTTAACATCAGATATTGTGCATAACCTTCAAATAAAGATGGTCCCATAGAAATATCAATAGTTTACCCATTCGGGTTCTATCTTCCAAGTTTAACGTATCGGTTAATTAAGAAACGTATTAATTAGTCTCTTAGCTTAAGGAAGAGGGATAAGAGAATAATCAAATGACCCTAGGTACCTTAAAACATGAATATGAGAGGGTAGGTAACTTTTAGAAGGAAATTCCATTTCGTTACCCTCGTTAGCCCTTATTGAGTTAAAACGTGATTTCAATTATTAGGTTTGTCTGCGCGTCGTCGTCTTGCAATGATTATCAAATTTCTTAGCAACCATAATGTCAAACAGATTTGACACCACAAATACATAACTTAATGCAAAGTACCAGCTCACAGTGCCCACACCGAGGGAACTTCAGACTCAAATTACAACTATGACCATAATAGAAGGCAATTACCCTCTCTGTTTCTCATTCATGTGTCCCAACTCTTTAGCAAATACAGACCTTAATACCTAGTAATCATAAAAATTGGGAGGAACCATAATATGCTACTACATGAGCTCAAGTACAGGGGAATGCCGGATTGATCCTCGGCATGATTTCGTGCTTGAAAATCAAGAGACAAAGAACGCCTTATATACCTTTCTCCGATGAACTTTTCTCTAGCCGATTTCCTATTTCTGTGATCAGTATTCAGCCTCCTTAATCAAGTGGTTTTAAAGGACAATGATAGGATTAATCGATACCAAAAATTCATCAAAAGTAACTAAACAATGGCAGTCACAATAGCAACAACAACACACGGAAACATCAACAACATTTAGCCATTTTCTCAACTAGTTTTCACTAACTTTTAAGGGAGATACAAGAGGAAATTTTACCTTATTTCTGCTGTAACTCTTCCCCTCAATATGAAGTATAATCAAGAAAAATAACCAGACAAAAATCCTAAGGAAAATGAGCAATATTTGGCTCACAAACAGTCTATCAGCAGCTCAGTTAGCTGTCAATTTCCAGATTTTTGCTTCAAAATTTGAGAGGTTTAAAAGAGGTGAAATACTTACCTTTTGCTGGGGACTTGTTCTTGGTTAAAAATAGGAGTAATTGACCTCAACTTATTGTCCAAAAATACAGCAAACTTGCTGTCCAAAACGCCACAAAAAATACTTCACCAACACACCAAACACACCTCCAACTTCTAGTCTTGTAATAAAAAATTCAAGAAAGGATAGTAGTAGAATACTTACCTTTTATACTTGTGTTTAATCCCTACCAAGTGTGAATGTATAGGTAGCTTAGGAAATCTTCAAAAATGCAGCAAATTCACTAACTTCCCAAGTGCAGCCAAAACAGCCACCAACACACCACCTTCACCTTATGGTAGAGCCCCTTCACTTAGCTTTAGTTTAATGGAGTTTAGCTTAGTGTTTTCCTTAGTTGTTTGCTGGAAATTTGAGAGAATTTCAGAGGATAAGCAGGCACCTTAATTCTGAAAACATTGAAAATGATTGATAATTCATGACTTAAAATATAAAGCAAGTTGGGCAGTGGCCGTTTAGGGCGATGGCCTCCTTACTACCCGACAGTGTCACGGTAAAATGTCTATAACTTTTTTCTCCGAACTCCGATTGACGAGCGGTTTGATGTTATGAAAACTAGACTCAAAGAACTTTAATTTGATAGGTCGTGGGGCTTCTAATTCAATATATTCTAGGATACATGGTTATTTAAAAGTGACCCTTACTTATGAACTTCACATACTCTTCAGATTTTCGTTCGTACACATTTCCCTTGTCATCTACTGAAAATATACAACCTGTACTTCCCTTATCATAGCATACAAACATCAAATAATTACCAAAAATTTTTTGGGGTGTAACATTCTCCCCCCTTAGAAACATTCTCCCTCGAATGTCATAACACCTATAACTCATCCTTGACTTCCATCATAAACATACACTCCATATATTCATAAACATATCCCTTCCAGTCGTTGCTTCATATCAAACAATTTTTATTTAACTTATTCTATTTACCTAACATAAGGCACACGTGCCTTAACACTACATAATAGATGAACTTTTCTAACCATAAGCATATTTATACACTACCACGACATATAATTAACTTTAATACCACATTCCATTCACTACTTAAGATGCAAGATCAATGTTAAATCTGAAGCTATGCTTTTACCTTTGCTTTTACCACGACCCATTATTGGCAATCCTTATAACTAAAACTAAAGCGTGATCAAGGAAAACAAAAAGGGACTAAGTCTTCATGAGAAACTAAATGTCTGGCCACCTAGTGCCTTGAAACACTACAAGGAGCCTTAAATAATCCTGTTGAGCTGGTATCCCCCACTCTATTCTACTTTTATGTCGTTACTTGAAGACGGTGAATCAGATCCTCTATCAAACCTAATACAATTGATATATCCCCTCATGTTTCTCACCCCACCTCTGAAGCATATCGAACCAAAGAATTAAAGCTAAGACTATATTCACGAATACTCATGCTGCCTTTCTTTAGGTACAAAAACGTACTAACTCGAACTCATTGAAGTTCCCCTAGTAAGTACTGATCCGTAAAGGCTAGGGGGTTTAGACACAAAACCCACGAGCACTAAAGCTCTCAAAATTATTCCACTAGACCCTGCCATTAATTTCAATAGCTGATTTTTGAAATGTCACTATTCGGGTTAACATCTAAAATGCTTCCTCAAAATCTCATCCCTTTGATATAGCAGAAGGTGTTGGAGGAAAAAAAAACTCTACCTCCTCTTGGCTCTAATGAAACTAGGACAACATGAGGGGCTGAATCCCTTCTCATGGTAGCTCTGACTAGAACTAGAGGAACTATAACACGGGGAGTAAAACAAAACTCACTTTGAGCATATAATCTATTTATCGGATCGACAGGAGGGGCGACTAGGTCCCTTTCAAGAATCTCATAGCCATCTACATTACTTCAGGTGAATTCTAAGACATAAGCACGATTTACACATCAAACAGCCCTTACATCTTTGCTCTATAGCACGATTTATTAATGAACAAAGTGAAACAACCCCTAAATGCCCTGTAGCCTCCAGATTATAAGTATGGTGCACAACATACTCATAAGCAAGACTCTACTAGACACGACATGTGGACTCCTTAGGATACGACTTCGCTATGATACCAAGTTTGTCACGCCCCTAAACTGGGTAACGGCGCAACTGGCACTCGATTCATGATTGATCGAGAAGCCGGCTATATGACATCTGTAACTATAACACTTAGGCAATCCAGGCCACCTGTCACAATCAACTGAAGAATAAACTGGACCCATAAGGTTTCAACAATACAGGGTAAACAATCGAAATGCAATAAAGGCAATTAGTGTGCTAACAAAGCAATAATAAGCCGAAGAGGCCAGAAACTGAATAACACTGTCACACTAAGTCCACAAGGCCTCTAAAGAGTAAACTAACTGATGGTCGGAAAAGGGGTCCAACCTACCCATACCTGCATCTTAAAACTCAAGCATAAATATCTAAGCACTAGTTCCAGGAAGAAAGGGGCATACCAACCATCTGTTGATCTCACGAACTGCTACTCAACTAGCCATCCTGACCTCTACCTGCACCTGCGGCACGAACGTAGGTCCCCAAGCAGGGGGACATCAGTATGAATGAAATGTACTGGTCTGTAAGGCTAAAACTGTAACCATAAATAACAATCCTGGAATCCTGGAAACTGAAACCTGATAATAACTCTATAAAGAGATGAAAATGCAATTAAGAAATGCACAAGCAAGAAACTATAATTGTAATGCCAGCGACCAGCCAACCGTAAATCCATATATAAAATTCGTCCAGCCGGTGTACTGCACCGGGTTAAAATAAAAATATCTCCATACGATGTACCACACTGGGGTAGAATAAAAAGATCTCCAACTGGTGTACGACACTTGGCTAAAATAAAAATATCTCAAGCCGATGTACCACACCAGGGTAAAATAAAAATATCTCCAGCCGATGCACCACACCTAGGTAAAATAAAAAGATCTCTAGTCGGTGTACCACATCGGGGTAAAATAAAAATAAATCTTAATCACAATCACAAATGGAGCTGACAGAGCTCATACAAATTATTTGAATATTGGAAACCATAAAATATGTTGATCAGTAACTATAACATGTGTAGGATCTTACCACGACCCCTAATACTACAATTATTCCATACACATATAGGTCTTTGATTTAGCATTTAGATACATACCTATGCTGTGAATGAATTCTAGGGAAGTTCCTAGAACTTTAATATCATAAAGACATGTGTAGAATCACATTCATGATTTTAAACATCTCCTAGTAATTCTAGCACGAGGAGCAGAGAGGAATCACTTAACCTAAAATTTTCTATTAACAATCTTAGCATTCATTTCGTGCTTATACTCGTTTGACTTTTATACTTTCATATCAAGAATTGTGAGAATACCTTATTCATTGCCCATCATATCATAACTCGAGGTAAATTACAAACAGGAAGAAATAACTTGTGTATCTCAAACCTGGAGCTCTTTAAAATACAAATTCTAGGCAACTGTCTAGGGGCATCGTTAAAATAAATAAAGACATATAGTCATGCTTCAGACAGGTAGGAAAAGCTAATGTGAAACATTGCAATATATGTGGAGCTTAGAAAAGCTTAGCACCATTATAAACAGTTTAGAAACTTCCAAGAAAAATAAAATCCTTTAAAATATGAAAAAGTTAATCCAACTCTTAGAACAAATAATTAAAGATAATTGTTTAAAAGTACAATGATGAACTTCTCTATTACATGAGTCACTATCTCAAAATATTCGATTCTAATTATTTCTTAAGGAGTTAACACTTTACTGGCCTTTCAGTAGCTTAACACAACTGAACATAAACAACTTTATATATAACTCTTTTGCTAAACATCTTTACAACAGGGTAAATCTTGCTAGCTATTTGCCTAATTAATTAACAATCGTAACACTTATCATCAAATTTAACAACCTTTAGCTCTACTTTTCGTATTCATCTTAAATTCTTTTTCAAACAGGATTCGTCATTCCCTACTTAATTATTTACTCTCATGTTCACTATTCAAGCAATTCTTGTACGCACATACCTTCTCACCTAATTGCCAACCTTGTCTCTCTTAAACTCATCTTGCTCATATTTTACCGTCGCTCAAAGGTTCTTGAAATCAACTACAGACAGAAGGCATATACCTCACATATTACCTTAAAAGGTCTAACATTTACTATCTCTCCTTTGCTACTAGCGCCTCAACTTTTACACATAGGTTAATTTCCTTACACATATACAACTTTCAAAGAACATGCGACGGGTCTACTTAAAGCCTTGAGTAATTCTCAGGAGGTCTAGATAACTCAAGAGCTCTAATAAACATATAGCGACTTTCTAAAGTCAATCCTTGCCGCTTTAGCGCGTAATATAATTGTAAGCATAAACATATATATATATTATGATTTTCATCTAACATGTTAACATCAGATATTGTGCATAACCTTCAAATAAATATGGTCCCGTAGAAATATCAATAGTTTACCCATTCGGGTTCTATCTTCCAAGTTTAACGTATCGGTTAATTAAGAAACGTACTAATTGTCTCTTAGCTAGAGGAAGAGGGATCCGGGAATCATCTCATGGCCCTAGGTACCTTAAAACATGAATATGAGAGGGTAGGTAACTGTTAGAAGGAAATTCCATTTCTTTACCCTTATTAGCCCTTATTGAGTTAAAACCCGATTTCAATTATTAGGTTTGTCTGCGCGACGTCGTCTTGCAATGATTACCAAATTTCTTAGCAACCATAATATAAAACAACTTTGACACCACAAATACATAACATAATGCAAAGGACCAGCTCACAGTGCCCACGCCGAGGGGATTTCAGACTCAATTTACAACTATGACCATAATAGAAGGCAATTGCCCTTTCTGCTTCTCATTCATGGGTCCCAACTCTTTAGAAAATACACACCTTAATAACAAGTAATCATAAAAATTGGGAGGAACCATAATATGCTACTCCAGAAGTTCAAGTACAGGGGAATGCCGGAATAATCCTCAGCTTGAATTCGTGCTTGAAAATCAAGAGACAGAGAACGCCTTATATACCTTTCTCCGATGAAGTTTTCTCTAGCCGATTTCCTATTTAAATGATCAGCATTAAACCTCCTTAATCAAGTGTTTTTATAGTCCAATTATAAGATTAATCTATATCACAAAATTCATCCAAAGTAACTAAACAATGGCAGTCAAAATAGCAACAACAACACACGGCAATATCAACAACATTTACCCATTTTCACAACTAGTTTTCACTAACTTTTAAGGGAGAAACAAGAGGACATTTTACCTTAGTTTTGCTGTAATTCTTCCCCTCAATATGAAGTATAATTACAGTGAAATAACCAGCCAAAAATCCTAAGGAAAATGAGAAATATTTGGCTCACAAACAGTCCATCGGCAGCTCACTTAGATGTCAATATCCGGATTTTTGCTTTACAATTTGAGAGGTTTAAAAGAGGTGAAATACTTACCTTTTGCTGCGGACTTGTTCTTGGTTAAAAATAGGAGCAATTGACCTCAACTTATTGTCCAAAAATGCAGGAACCTTGTTGTCCAAAACGACACAAAATACTTCACCAACCCACCAAACACACCTCAGACATCTAGTCTTGTAATCAAAAATTCAAGCAAGGATAATAGTAGAATCCTTACCTTTTATACTTGTGTTTAATCCCTACCAAGAGTGAATGTATAGGTATCTTAGGAAAGCTTCAAAAACACAGAAAATTCACCACAGCAACGTTGTCCAAGTGCATCCAAAACAGCCATCAACACACCACCTTCAGCTTATGGTAGATCCCCTTCACTTAGCTTTAGTTTAATGAAGTTTATCTTAGTGTTTTCCTTAGTTGTTTGCTAGAAATTTTAGAGAATTTCAGAGGATAAGCAGACACCTTAATTGTGGAAACATTAAAAATGATTTGATAAGTCATGACTTAAAATATAAGCACGTTGGGCGGTGGCCGTTTTTAGGGCGGTGGCCTCCTTACTTCCCGACAGTGTCATGGTAAAATGTCTATAACGTTTTACTCCGAACTCCGATTGATGAGCAGTTTGATGTTATGAAAACTCGACTCAATGAACTTTAATTTGATATGTCGTGGGGCTTCTAATTCAATATATACTAGTATATATGGTTATTTAAAGTTGACCCTTACTTATGAACTTTACATACTCTTCGGTTTTCCATTCGTACACATTTCCCTTGTCATCTACGGAAAATATACAACCCGTACTTCCCTTATCATAGCATACAAACATAAAATAATTACCAAAAACTTTTTGGGGTGTAGCATAGCCACTCATGCTATTACACGATTTCATAGCGTACTTACGATTCATGTATAAATTAGAGTGGAAAAATGAGAGAAAAACGAAGCCTAAGTAGAGTTTCCTCCGTTCGCCCTTTGCTCCTCTATGTTTTAAGAAAATGATACTTGATATCCAATTAAACTGTTATGTGTTCCTTCTAGAATTCTTGAAATTTGGCCTATGGTGGACTGCCTCAGTGTGACGCTAATGTGCTGTGAGTTTACATCATTTTCGATGCTCAAAACTAAAAAAATAGCATGGACTTAGGTGTTTTTATATAAATATAAGGAACTTTTCCTTTGATTATAGGACAAATAAGTGTTGGAGAAATAATGTGCAAAACATAGACTGAAAGCGCAAAAAATGGGCTAAAGTCACAGTCTCAGTACGAGCTGCAAGTTTATGGTACGAGCCGTACAAAAGATCGTGAAAAGTTTTAGATGGCTGAATGGTGAAAAGTGCAACCTACGACTCTTAGTGCGAGCCATAACACTGAGTTGTGGAAATATTCAGAAGAATTGCACAAGAGGAAGACTCCTGACACGGATAGACAGTACGAGTTATAGCAGAGATGCATGAGTCGTACCATCACACTCGTGACTAACTTTGAAAAAAAATAAGAATTCTCAAATTCAAGCCAAGGAAGGACAATACGACTCTTAGGAAGCATGTATGAGTCATACCAAGGCCCAAAACTTAGCAAAATTTGAGCAAGCCAAGGACATATGGATAATAGGTACCACCCGTACAATCTTGCTATGGGTCATAGGATCTGTCGTGGCTCAGGCGGAACCAGTTACGGAAATTTACCCTGTTATCTTAGGTAAAGGATTCTTCTGTCTATATAAATACCTTTTATGTTTTATTTTTAGGAGAGAACATCTGACAACATAGGGAGAAACATTGGAAGTAATTAGAGAAGGTTAGGAATGGAGGAAAGCAAAGAATTGAGTTTATTGGCTTGTGATCAGCCTTCTCTAGATTTCTTTCTTGATCTTGGTGAATTGTTCTTGAGTTATTTCGGAGATAATCAAAGAAGCTTTTTCTCTTATCTACAATTGTAAGTATTGAATTATGTGCTTAATTATGAATGCCTATCACAACCTTGCAACTATGAGAGGCTAAAACCTCCATAGCTAGGGTTGTGTGAACCATGGTGAATTAATGAGTTAGGGTTACATAAAGTGATTCAAAACCAATGCACAATGCATGTATTGTGTTCTCTTCATGCTTAAATTTTTCTTAACGATGTACAACATTAGGACTTGCCTGAATTCTTTGCTTGCTTGAGCCTAGAGAGGTGGAGATTAGGAAAAGAGCATTATAAGAAAGCCTTGATCTTGATGATCATTGTATTAAATTGAGTTGTGGTCGCAGGATAGTTAAATTTTGAATGTATTGATAACGGGTAGTTTGAAACTGCTCATGAGACCTGACCTGGTGATTGAGTATAGTCATCCAATAAGGAGGAACCAATCGTTTGGATGAACCCTAGTTATCGTTTCTACAAGTAAGCATTGGTATTGATTACGTGTGTATACTTGAAACAGTTACGAACCCATGGAGAACACAAGTCTTAGTTATTATTAACTCTTGATTTTAAATCATAATATCAATCGTTGTTTTAATTATTGTTTTCTTAAAACCTCCAAATTGGAGTAACTAACCAATAAGTTCACTTACCGACATTAGTCTAGATCATCCATATTCCTTGTGGGTTCGACCCCAACCTATTTGTTGGGTTCTTTATTGACAATGTCCGCTTCATACTTCAGCAAGAGGTGTGAGTTTGAGCGTTATCAAAAAGTGACGTCGTTACCGGGTAATATGGCTAAGACTAGATTAATTGCTTGTATTTGTCTTTTGGTAGTTTCAAAAGTCCATAACCAAGGGCATTAACCCCATAAATCACTCCACATATATAATTGCATATGACTTAAGTTGTCACTTCCCCGCTCAACGATGTAGTTGTGAGGCTTATTCAATTATGTTTAGATTCGGAAGACCACGAACATGGAATTTATCTTGTGAGACAACAAATGAAGTTCATACTTGAACCAATATGAATTTTTGCCTTATCCCTGGATTCTTCTCATTACTGTTTTCACTTAAATTTGTGATCATCTTTAGATTTTGAAAAAAACAAACTTTAAATTTAGGAAAATTATGACTTTTGGATTTTTGAACTGATACATGAACTTGTTAATTCACTTAAAGTCCAACCCCTATGTGTTCGACATCTGGCTCTTAAGGAGTCACTGTATTACTTGTACGACCGCGTGCACCGGAAGCATAGCAATCATCTATAGGTATTTAAATGCTAATACAAAGGTGGTGGCCGATACTGTCTCTAGAGGAACATTCATGAGTCAAACTTATCCTAAGGCTGTTGAAGTACTTGATAGGATTGCTATGAACAATTACACATGGCACACACGAGAGGAAGAAGTTCATATCGATACTTATGCGGTAGGTAAGAAATCATGATATTGTTGTGATCAAAACCACAATGGGGCTCCTATCCAAGCATATTATGGGAGATGGGATAGAAAAGGTAAATACAGTAGGATCTGAAGGCAAAGCTCAATGAAATGATAGAGGAGAGTCAAAATCTAAGGAGGAAGATAATTATTTCAATGATCAAGGGGTGGGTTTTCAGACCAATGTGCAATGATCTAATCAACTTTAGGCACCAACAAAGGAATGAAGTTCGAAACTATTATAGGGACAATAATTACAATTGGGGCTAATACAGAGATAGGAGTAGAGGCAGAAAGAGATATGGAGATTAGAAGAAGCATGATGTCTATAAAAATGGTAAAAATACTTTATATGTTTCTCAAGGTAATCATGAAACCAAATCATCAGTTCAAGGATGGAGGACATGTTAGCCAATGTGCTGAAAAAGATGAAGGCTACTAATGATCATTTCAAGGATCTTCGTGTAGATATTTTTGGGATGAACCAAAAGGTGGAGTTGTATGTCATTTATATTAAACAGATTGAGCAGTAGATTGGTCAGATATCCATTATAATGAATGTTATACCCCGTAGAATTCCCGGCACCTAGATGACCTATTCGCACATTGGTTAAGTATATTTGAAGGCCATACGTGCTAGAAAAAGGCCGGGAAAAAGATCGGACGAGAAACCCGTCGAACCATCGTGGGAGGAGCCGAGGCAGAGCCCCTCCGCGATGGCAGCGTGTCACGGAGGTGAGGCCTCCGTGATGGCTCCGTGACACGTTGCCCAGGTTCAGGTTCAAGTATATAAGCCCCACTTCGGTTTAATTTCATTTTAATCCAAGGAAATATCAGAAAACAGAGGCTACACGTAGAGAGAAAGGGGGGACGAAGGAAATTAAATAATTTTCGTCCGATTACGCTGCTAAACGTTGCCCAAACTCAAATTAACTCCAGATACTGAGGTATTTAGCAGCAGAGAGCATTCCTACGGATTCAGTTTCGTAAAATACGGCCGACGAATCGTCGAGCCACCGAGCTAAGGTAAGTGGAATTGCTCTAAATTAGTGTCTATGTGTTCCTAGCTGTGAAGTGAATATTTCTCCCTTCTGGACTTCTGAAAAATAGCGAGTTTCTGGCCGTCTTTCGATAAGCCTAAGTTTAGGCTATAAACTATATCGAAAGTGACGTTGCCTTTGAAATAAAGTTGTATTTAGTATTGATTGACATATTTATGAATGCAGTTGGGAGAGGACAGTTGAAGTACCGGCCGAGCCTCATCCGACAGACGGATAACTCGAGGTTAAGGTATGTAAAGCTAGTTCCTTCGGCAAGTTAGTAGTTTTAGCCTATATAGTACAATAGACTCCATAATAGAATTCCCGGAGTCGAATGTTAAGTATTGTGCAAGTTCAGTAAACCTAGTTTGCGTTGTTATATCGTATCTAGTCTGAAAGTTAGAAAAGCATGCGCCCAAGGGCAAGTTAGTAGTTCAGATCTAGTATAGTCTATTATGTGATTAGCAAGCATGTTGTAAGAATAAAAAGGAACTGATTTTCATAATAAAAGTCAGTAAAGAAAGATCAGATAGACAGACAGTTATGGCTACAGACTAGCCATTCAGACAGACATTATCTTGGCTACAGATTAGCCATACAGTTAAACAGAGATTTCAGAATCAGTATAATCAGTAAAGAATCAGTTCAGTATAGAAACAGATCAGAATAAGAAGTTAGACTCCAGATAGTCTTTTCAGTTATACATGCTTGCTATTTCTATGTGCTATATGTTTGTTGAGACCTGTTGTGGCATGTGGGCACCCTTTTAGTATCCCCACCGCCCCTGGGTTATAGCTGTGTCGATACCAGATTCAGATACCGCCACCAGCTAGGCGATGCCGTCCGCCTACAGGACGATGATGGCCGACCACCATGATAATACGGTCCAGACCACCCTTCTTGCAGGGGTAGTTCAGTTTACTCTGCGCAGAGCCAGTCCACCCTGTTTACAGGGGCAGAACACTCTGTGTGCGCTTGTGGCCGGGGGCAGATTCAGATACAGATTTTTATAAAATTACCCTGTTGCGTGCTTGCACCCAGGGGCAGTTTTTATTACACACCCCGTGTGCACTTGCGCCCAGAGGCAGGAGTCTTCGGAATCAGACACAGTTTATTGTCAGAGGCCAAGGCCTGAGCTACGTACCCAAGGGGGCCGGTACAAGGAGCTCACAGTTATCAGATGAGTGGAGTGACTTATTTTTGGTTGGTTTTGACCCGGGTAGGGGTATATAAATTGTTTGCTTGCTTGGCGCCTGATCTTGGGCAGATTTATATGCCCAAGTGATACTCAAACGTATCATTTTTACCTTGTTTGTTGTGCAATGTGTATATAATATCATGTAATTGGTAATAAAATGCGAATTTATACTAACCAACATGATTAGCATTTGTTTTGTAGGTAAATGTGATTTTTAGGAGCTAAAATGCATGTTGGAACTATATCGGAGTTGGACTTGGATGCGAGCTTGGAAAAGACATGGGAATGCACATTTTATAGGGGCTCCGCGATTGAGTCGTGCCACGCTACCATCACGGTAGCACACTGCCTGAACAGGAATTAAAATGGCAAATTCCAGTGTACCTTCGCGTCAGCTCCGTGGCACGGAGAGAGGCCTCCGCGTTGGCCTCCGTGCCACGTTGAGGCTAATTTACCGGACCCTGAAATTCCAGTGAAGGTCCGCGTCCACGCCGTGTCACGGAGGCAGTGCTCTGCGTTGGCCTCCGTGACACGTTGCTTGTTATTCCGGGAAAAATTTCCCACTAGTATAAATAGCACACTTAGGTTTATTTTAAGCAGTTTTTAGTTTTTAGACTGAGTTCAGACTTGGTGGAGCTAGGACGTGGCTTAGCAGCAGTTAAGGGACGAAAAAGCTAAGAGATTTCTTCTCTTTCTTTCTTCTTTCTATCAATTGTATGTATGATTTACACTTATTTTAGGATGATCAATCCACAAATGAGTGGCTAATTCTCTTCCTTGCTGAGGTTTTGAACAATGGAGATGAATTTTGATTGTTAATTATATGGTTTTCTTTTTCTTCTTCCATGTTGTTCTATTAATTCTTGTTCTTACTGCATTAGTGTGTGGCCGACATTAATGTACATCTAAAAAGTCCAATTTCACTCGAGAGAGCAAGAAATTGGAAAGTTGTGAATTAATAGGGTATTGTTCTTAACTTGATTTGGGAAAATTGGGTTTTGATGTGCTTTCCTGATAGAAATATACTTGAAAGCCGTATTAGTCAATTTAGGAATCGGAATTGTAGTGCTAGGTCATAAATTGCATTTGATCACAGAAATGTAGACGGATGGTTTATGATTCTAAAGTGAAATTAAATACGAAAGTTTTAATTTCTAGGCGAATGTTCTTGGCTAGCAACATGAAGAAGAGATTAACCAAATTATCATGATTATCAAGTTCATTACTTGTTCTTAACCTTGGCATGTTCATATCCATTGTCTAAATTCACAGTAAATAGTTGTTGTTAATTTTAGTATATATAGTTTAGAAAAAAAACTCAAGTAACTGTTGGTTACATTGTTGTTAGCATAACTAGAAGTGAAATAGGAATATAGTAAACTAGGCAACTTTACATATCTTGAGCCTCCTTGGATCGATACTTGGCTACTTAGCCACTTTATTACTTGTTTGACCACGTGCACTTGCGTGTCGGTTTTTAACCCATACCGGAACACCCGAACAAGTTTTTGGCGCCGTTGCCGGGGAGGTTAGGCGATTTGTGAAATTGTGTTTAGTGTAAATTTACTGTATTTTTATTTTTATTTTCTTAAGTGTTAACAACTTGGTCTTAGCCTGTATTTTGCAGATTTTGTTTCTGTGAACACTGGCAAGGGACAAGGAGCTGGTGGAATCTTACTTAGAGCCTGAACGTGAATTTCATAGTCAACGTAGAGAAGCTCTACAAAAGAAGCTGCAGTTGTTCCGACAATCTATTATGGAGCAACAAAATCCACCAGTTGTGAGGGCAGTGTTAGTGCCTGATGAAGCAGCAGCAAGGCCGGTTCGCGAGGTGGCAATCCCACACGCTAACAATGTACATTCTAGCATCTGCAAACCAGAGCCTGGAGGGAGATTTGAATTAAAGCAGAATATGGTGCAACTTTTGCACACAAGCAGGCAATTTACCGGTCTCCCTCATGAAGATCCACAACAACATCTCCAAAACTTTTTGGAGATAAGTGACACTTATATACACGCTGGAGTGTCACCTGATTATGTTCGGCTCACCTTATTTCCATTTTCCTTACTTGGTGAAGCCAAGAGGTGGTTAAAAGCTGAACCACCCAATTCTATATCAACGTGGGATGATCTTGCACAGAAGTTTCTGATTAGCTTTTTCCCTTCTGGTAAAACAGCCAGACTTAGAAGTCAAATTCTAAGTTTTAAACAGAGGGAGGGAGAAAATCTATATCAAGCCTGGGAAAGATTTAAATCCATGTTGCGGGACTGTCCTCATCATCATCAGTCTAATGAGGTGTTGGTACACACATTTATTGAGGGTTTGGAACCCCACACTAAAATTCTGTTAGATTCAGCAGCTGGAGGGCAAGCGCTGGAAAAGACTTACGAGGAGATGTACACTTTACTCAACCGAATTTCACAAGGCAATCCAGAATGGAATGCAGATTCATCTCGAGGTGGAACAAGGAAAGCAGCGGGAGTGCTTGAAGTGGATGGATTTACAGCTATCGCTGCACAGATAGCTGCTTTGCAAAATCAGTTAAACACTCACTTCAACAATATGAATTTGAACCAGCCTTCAGCTTCAGTCAATGCAGTCCAATAGATGTGGTGTGAAGTGTGTGGTAGTAGTGAGCATTCAGCTGAATGCTGTGGTGCAAATCCTGATTCTGTTAACTTTGTGGGCAATGCACAGAGAAATCAGCAGCAGTTTAGGAGTGGCTACAACTCAAATTGGAGAAACCATCCGAATTTTTCGTGGGGTAGCAACAATCAACAAGGCCAAAGTTCCGGGCAGGGTATGCACAGAAACCAAGGAGGGCAACAAAATTATCAAGCTCAATTCAGAAATCACAATGCCCCTCCTCCACCACCATCACCTACCATTGAGGAGATGTTCAAAACCATGATCGCTAATCAGGCGCAATTGCAGGCTGACTATGTTAAATTGGCAGCCGAAGTGAAGAATAATCAATTGGCGACCAAGGCTCTTGAATATCAGTTTGGGCAATTTGCTAGTGCCCAAAATACGAGACCCAGAGGAGGATTACCTAGCGACACGGATCCTAATCCGAAGCAGGTAAATGCAGTGACCACGAGGAGTGGTTTACAGTTAAAGGAGGTGGAACCGGAAAGACCGCCTCAAAACTCAGGAGTAGCAGATGTTGAGAGAGAGCAAGTCTCAGATAAGGGGAAGACTAAAGAAGCTGAACCAGAAAGGCCTCCACCCCCGTTCCCTCAACGACTTAAGAAACACAAGGAGGAGGCGTGTTTCAAGAAATTCATGGAGGTACTTAAAAAGGTACATGTTAACTTACCTCTTGTTGATGTCTTGCAGGGAGTGCCAAAATATGTGAAATATATTAAAGACATCGTGGCTAACAAAAGTCGTTTGACTGAGTATGCCATGGTAGCTTTAACGGAGGAATGCACTTCCCGTATTCAGAATAGGTTGCCCACAAAACTGAAAGACCCTGGAAGTTTTACTATCCAGCTTACGATTGGGCAAAGTATCCGAGCTCGTGGATTATGCGACTTGGGGGCAAGCATAACTCTGATACCATCTTCGGTATTCAGAAAGCTAGGTCTAGGGAGTCCTAGACCTACAACGGTAATCTTGCAGCTAGCAGACAGGTCTTTAGCTAAGCCGGATGGCATTGTTGAGGATGTTTTAGTGCAAGTAGGCTCTCTCATTTTTCCGGTCGATTTTATTGTTCTGGATTTTGAACCAGATGCTGAAGTCCCATTTATTTTGGGACGACCCTTTTTGGAAACCGGAAAGGCATTAATTGATGTAGCTGCGGGTCAACTCACGATGCGAGCACATGACAAGGTCGAAGTGTTCGATGTGTACAAGGTACCTAAGCTCCCGACTGTTTATAAGGAACTCTCGGTGATCAATGTGATTGATCATGGGAATGCTAATGGAATGAGTGATTCCCGAGAGTTACTAGGAAGGCCACCGGATAAGGTTGAGAACTACTGGGGGGATGACCATGATCGGGACAAATCGTCCATCACCCTAGTAGACAAGTGAGCATAAAGGACGTCGAGCTGCGACGGTAAACCAGGCGCTGCACGGGAGGAAACCCGTGAGAAAAATATTTTATTTTTCTTCTTTTTGCACAGTGTAGTTAATTTTTATCTTTATTTTTGTTTTTATTTGTTTATTTCCAATTTTTGTTTTTCTTTTTTTTTCTTGATTAGGTTTAGATTTTCATTTTAGTTAGTATTTTTTATTTTAGTTAGGGAAATCTATTAATTTAACCAATTTTTGTTTTAGTGAGGTGATTTTCAGGTATAACGGAGGAAATATACATGGAATCGAGAAAATGAGGCAAGGTATGAAAAATCAAATTAACTGAAGAAACAGTGCACTGGCGCGTTGGCGCCGTGTCACGGAGGTAGGGCTCCGCGTTACCCTCCGTGACACGTTGAAGGCAAAATCCGGATTTTTCAAAAATCCAGTAAACCAATGCGTTGGCTCCGTGTCACGGAGGAGGGTCTCCGCGTTACCCTCCGTGACACGTTGCCGTGTATTTGGTGCCGGGTCACACCGGGTTGCCGGGTGACCCGCGTGTTTTCTTAAATTAAAACCCCCGATTTCGCCCCATTTCTTCCCATTCCCTCTTCCCTCCACGACCAAAACACATATTTCCCCCTCCCCAAGCACCGTGCCACGTTCCTAGGCAAGGAATACGTCAAGTTTCTTCGGTTTCTCAATTCAAAGGTATGTTTTCATCGTCTATCTCAATTTTTTGGCGATTTTTGTCAAATTTGGGCATGTGAGGTGAGATATATCACCCTAGGTAGAAATTAAACATGAATGTTGAGTTATTTGTGATTGATACATGTTTGGATTGTTGTATTTAGCGTTTGAACTTATCGATTGCGTAAATAATTCGAATTTGATTATAGAATTGTATTCTAGGGAATGAATTGTTGAATTTAACTTGAGCGACTTGATAAGTCGGCAAATTAGATGCCGGGGTGTGTTTGTAAATTGAGAGAAGTCGTGGTAAATATTGTGTAAATGTTAAAAGACGACAAATTCTCGAATTTTTTTTATGGGAAAATGCAAAAAGTGTGTAAATTGGTTAGATTGTTTGGATTAGATTGTATATAGAATGTTTTTATCGTTGTTTTTATTTTGTTGTTGTTTTTGTTGCGAAGTGCGATGTGTGAATTGTTAGCGATAGTAGGATTGGGATTAGCTGTATGAAGTCTGAGTAGTACGCTAACCGTTATGCTGTCGAAATTTTTTTGTGAACGCACTAAGCATGAAGTGTATAGTGTTGTCTGTGGTGTGATTAGAGTTATCCTTGCCGTAATTTGTAGAAGTAGCTAAGGCCTAAGTGTGGGGTAAATGTTGTGTAACCCGACCTTAGCCGAAGTTAACAAGTGTTTAGCTTAACTTTGTGCTTGTTTGTGTAAATTGACAGGTACAATGGCTAGCGGACAAGATAAAGGCAAGGGTGCTTCTACCTCAGGCACCGGTAGGAAAAGGATGAGACTGGGCACCGCAGTCCCAGCTGCACCCGCTGTTCCGCGCGGCCAACGCCGCCAATACGGAACAAGATGGGTATCCGAGGAAGGAAAGAAATGGTATAATAAGCATAAGGAGAGCAAGTACTTCCCGGAAGAACATATTGCATGGGAACCACTCGCACAGGAGTTCCCTCGCATTGTACAGAGAATTGAAGCAGCTGGGCTCAGCTTTATCTTTCAGGAGCCCAAGAAGTGCAACCTTCATTTGGTCCGGGAATTTTATGCAAACTGGAACCCGGCCATCAGAAGCCACACAGGAAAATCAGAGGGCAGATTGTCACTCTGGAACCCCAGCAGCTGAATGCCATCATTGGAGCGCGGGACACAGACGCCCACGTCCTCTGCCAGCTAAACATCACCCCACCGTACGCCGACATCAGACGTACGTTGTGTGGGGCTCGATCCACAGCCCGATGGAGTAGACATAAGGAGAGGGGTTACCACCAGACTCTGCCTTATTCGCAGATGAACAGGGAGGCCAGAATATGGCTGAAGATTGTGTGTTCGTGTTTGATCCCGGGAGTTCATATGACGGACGTGACCCTGGACTGTGTCTGCTTGGTGTATTCCCTTATGAAAGGGCTTGAGATTAATGTTGGGGCGGTAATAATATCCGCCATGAAGAGAGCCAGACTGCACCAGGGCCACAGATACGGGTTTGGCGGACTCATCACCACCTTCCTCCGAGGCCTCGACATTGAGGAAGAAGCCTTGGACTACATTCCGCAGTTGGAGCGGAGGGCCCTTGATGTGACAAAGACTAAGGCCCCCGACACTACACACGGACCAGTACTGACTTTGGGCGAGCGACATGCTCGTGACGATCAGTACATGGCCTGTATGTTTGCCATGCAGATGCTACAACTACGGATTGGTGGGAGACCAGCCACCGAGGAAGAATTATGGCAGCTGGAGCTGGACTACCCCTTTGGCGAGAACGCCAGAGCCTTATGTCGGGTGGGACCAGCCTTCGTGGAGCCGACTGATGACGATGTCCCTACTGATGAGGAGACACGTCGTCTGATGACGACGATGGAGCTGATTCAGACATGGGCGACGAGGCCGCAGCACCAGATGAAGAAGTCGAATATTTCGACTGAGCAGGGAGTTCCACCACCAAAAATTTTGTGCTTTGTATTGTTGTGAACACTGGGGACAGTGTTCGATTTAAGTGTGGGGTTGGGAGTAGCTAGGTGCTGGGACATAGGCTCTAATTTGCTCTATGTTTTTTCCTTGGTTTGGATGAATGTTTGTGCTTTCCCTGTTATGAACTGATTTGTGGTGTATGTGTATATATTTGTTTTTGTGGTTAATGATGTGTGGTATGAAAAGTTATGGTTGCTAGTGTAAATAGTTGTAAATATTTTTTTCTATCGAGATGATCGGTATTTTTCAAAATATTTGCGAAGATATTTTGCAATTATCAAAATCTTTTGTAAATACCTTCTTTCTATCGAAATGATCGATGTGTTGCAAAATTTTTCGATTTTTAT
The DNA here is from genome assembly GCA_035772735.1 of Datura wrightii. Taxonomy (NCBI): domain Eukaryota; kingdom Viridiplantae; phylum Streptophyta; class Magnoliopsida; order Solanales; family Solanaceae; genus Datura; species Datura wrightii. The sequence goes on from JASDFA010000003.1 coordinate 16,765,778, forward strand.
TTTTTTTTGGTTTCTCGGAGTTTGTTTTCGGTTCTTTTACCGAGAATAGTCCCATTGAACCGATGTCATAGTTAGTGACCGTTCCCTATGATGGATGGATGACGACCGTCTTAAGGGAAATGTAGTCAGTAGGAGTAGGATTTTTATTTGTTTTTAATTTTTTCTTTGCTGGATTGCATCAATAAACTGTAGTTGCTTATGGCTGCTAAAATTTCGTTGCGTGTGTAACTGATGTTCAAAATGTGAAAATGATTCGTTTGAAAGCATGCAATTTGATAAATATGTTGAGTTACCTAGGCTATAGAATTTGATTCTGGATGATTGAGGCTTAATTTTGAATTCATGTGATTGGCTAATTAGAGAGTCTGTGAATGCATCTTGATTCGAGCATGTGCACGAAGTGTGAAGTGAGGTATTGTTATTCCATGCCATTGTGAATTGTCTAGAACTTGCCTGGTGTGTATACAAAACGAAATGAAGGAAGTGTTTTGTTGGAAAGGATGTAGGCATTTCTTTGTTTTAACCGATAGATTCCATTTTTTTTCTTGTCAAATTCTACCTTTCTATGTGTTGTATACCCTAGTTAGCCCGTTGAGCCTTTAGCCGATTTCTTTCTTTCTTTTGTCCATAATTGTATAAACTAAGCTTTATTCCTTCTTTTCATTAGCCTTAAAGTATATACGAAACACTTAAGCGCTTACAAAGAAAAGAAAATATTTTCTCAAAATGTTAAAGAGTGAAAAGAAAAAGGAAAAGCAGAGTGAAGAAAGAAAAGATGATGTTGAAGAGGCACTTGCTATAATTAAATGATAGCGAGGGTACATGAAAACCCTTTGTTTTGTGTCAAGTGTGTCTGAGGAAATGGGCTGTATGAAAGTAAACCAACATGAATGGGAGAAAAAGAGAAAAGAGAGGAACAATATCCATAAGTCGATGGGAATGAGCTGAAAAGGCGCTTAAGGATGCTAGCGACTATTATTGGCTAATCCAATATATATATACTAGATCCATAGCCCCGTTACAACCCATTAAAGTCCTACGTGATCTTACATTGCATTTCTTTATATTAGTGGAGTAATACACTAAGGGCAAGCTTATGGGTCATGACATGAGGCATGTGAATTCTTTTGGGAGAGTGAGTGAAATTAATTTTTGTATGCCCCTACTTGAATGTTTGTGTGCTGCATGAACATAAAGGGGAAGATTCTCTCGAGTTGTGAGGGCACATGCTTGAGGAAAGATTGATTTTCGTGTCGGATTTCTTGATTAGCTGATTTGCATGAGTTTGCCGATATCAAGAATCAATTCTTAAAGTCTAGGAAGCCTTGATGTATTAAAGGTCATTGTATTGTAAGACCAAGCATGTTTTCGTGATGATTTGCAAAAATTGAATACTTGGTATGACCGTAGCGTAAATTGTTGTACCATAGTGACGAAGGTTGGGATGTAATTTGCATGATTTGTGTATGTGTTGTTCGAGGACGAACAAGGATTTAAGTGTGGGGTAAGTGATCTTGGGCAGATTTATATGCCCAAGTGATACTCAAACGTATCATTTTTACCTTGTTTGTTGTGCAATGTGTATATAATATCATGTAATTGGTAATAAAATGCGAATTTATACTAACCAACATGATTAGCATTTGTTTTGCAGGTAAATGTGATTTTTAGGAGCTAAAATGCATGTTGGAACTATATCGGAGTTGGACTTGGATGCGAGCGTGGAAAAGACATGGCATTTCACATTTTATAGGGGCTCCGCGATGGAGCCATGCCACGCTACCATCGCGGTAGCACACTGCCTGAACAGGAATTAAAATGGCAAATTCCAGTGTGCCTTCGCGTCAGCTCCGTGGCACGGAGAGAGGCCTCTGCGTTGGCCTCCGTGCCATGTTGAGGCTAATTTACCGGACCCTGAAATTCCAGTGAAGGTCCACGTCCACGCCGTGTCACGGAGGCAGTGCTCCGCGTTGGCCTCCCTGACACGTTGCTTGTTATTCCGGGAAAAATTTCCCACTAGTATAAATAGCACACTTAGGTTTATTTTAAGCAGTTTTTAGTTTTTAGACTGAGTTCAGACTTGGTGGAGCTAGGACGTGGGTTAGCAGCAGTTGAGGGACGAAAAAGCTAAGAGATTTCTTCTCTTCCTTTCATCTTTCTATCAATTGTATGTATGATTTACACTTGTTTTAGGATGATCAAACCACAAATGAGTGGCTAATTCTCTTCCTTGCTGAGGTTTTGAACAATGGAGATGAATTTTGATTGTTAATTATATGGTTTTCTTTTTCTTCTTCCATGTTGTTCTATTAATTCTTGTTCTTACTGCATTAGTGTGTGGCCAACATTAATGTACATCTAAAAAGTCCAATTTCACTCGAGAGAGCAAGAAATTGGAAAGTTGTGAATTAATAGGGTATTGTTCTTAACTTGATTTGGGAAAATTGGGTTTTGATGTGCTTTCCTGATAGAAATATACTTGAAAGCCGTATTAGTCAATTTAGGAATCGGAATTGTAGTGCTAGGTCATAAATTGCATTTGATCACAGAAATGTAGACGGATGGTTTATGATTCTAAAGTGAAATTAAATACGAAAGTTTTAATTTCTAGGCGAATGTTCTTGGCTAGCAACATGAAGAAGAGATTAACCAAATTATCATGATTATCAAGTTCATTACTTGTTCTTAACCTTGGCATGTTCATATCCATTGTCTAAATTCACAGTAAATAGTTGTTGTTAATTTTAGTATATATAGTTTAGAAACAAAAACTCAAGTAACTGTTGGTTACATTGTTGTTAGCATAACTAGAAGTGAAATAGGAATATAGTAAACTAGGCAACTTTACATATCTTGAGCCTCCTTGGATCGATACTTGGCTACTTAGCCACTTTATTACTTGTTTGACCACGTGCACTTGCGTGTCGGTTTTTAACCCATACCGGAACACCCGAACAGCGCCATCCGGCTTATGGGGGTTGGTATTGTCTCTTGCTTGCTATTTGTATATCTATTTATGTGCTCTGTATATTATATACTAGCTACTAGACAGCAGGCCGTCGCGTCTACAGGTACGCCTCTGCCTTATCAGTACAGAAAGCTTGAGTCAGTTTATATCAGCTTCTTCAGATTCAGCTATCTCCTGCTATATAGAAATGCTAGTTATGCTATCTATATTCAGTTGTTTTCAGTTGTATTACTTCAGTTGCTTTGCATACTCAGTACCAGTGGTACTGACGCCCAGTGGGGCGCTGCATTACTTGCCTGCAGGTACTCATAGACGAGCAGGTAATACTACGTGATTCCTGTCAGCGATCGAGTATTCAGCTCCTGTCATCCGGAGACTGAGTATCAGAGGTATATTTCAGTTCTTTTTTTTGTTATATAGTACGGGTAGGTCGGGGCCCTGTCCCGATCATTCTATTGCTATTCTTAGAGGCTTGCAGTCTGTATATGTTTTCCCTGTGGTCAGATGAGCCGGTCGTGTGAGGCCGTGCAGTTGTATAGCTGTTAGTACTCTTTCTCTCTTTTATGTTGGCCGTGTGGGGCCATAAGTTTGACAGTAGTGGTGACCTTGCCGGTCACGTAGCTTTCTAGTATCTCATTGCTGAGTTGCAGATAACTAGACAGCATGGTGGCCTTGTCGGCCCGCATAGGTTTCCCTATAGTTGCATGTTCTGGTCAGCTGTTATTACAGGTACAGGAGGCTATAGGCCACTGGGCCGGAGGGCTGTGTTTATAGCCGTTATATAGCCCCTTGTTTCCAGAAATGCGAGTCAGAGCGAGCCAGGCACCAGATGTGCCTAGGCTTAGCAGTCCAGTAGTTCAGGTCCTAGTAGGGCACCAGGTGCCAGTCATACCCCCCAAGGCGGGGTGTGACAAACTTGGTATCAGAGCAGGTCGTATCCCAGGGAGTCTGCAAGCCGTGCTAAGTAGAGTCTTGTCTATGGATGTGTTGTGCACCACATACTATAGGCAGGAGGCTGCGAGGCATGATAGGATGGTTACCCTTCCTTTTCAGTCAGTCGTGCTTTAGAACGGTACAGAATAGGGTTGAGTCCCTAAGAACTTACCGTATTCTTTGATTACAGATACAAAGGCAGATCAGCATTACCCTATCACAGGCAGAAGATTAAAGATAGCAACGGAAGGGAGCGTCAGTCAGTTACATGATAACTACAGTAGCTGGAGGAGGTACCCGAGGCCTCCCAGCATGATACCTTTGTCGGTACTATTCCTAGTATACGTTGATAACGTCAGAATAGGAAGTCAGAAGTATAATGTACATATGAGTTGATTTACTTATTAGTTATATAAGATCTGATTAAGATTATAGACAAGGTCAGACCACCAGGTGAGTATGAAAAAGAGAGGGAAATGTAGGCATCCCAAATACATCTTTTCGGATATGGTACAGTCAAATGCTTTTACTTATTGCAATAAGAAAAGGGCTATTCCCACCTCTTGGTTTTGATGCCAGTATAGTAAAGGGGCATAAGACTTGAGATGGGGTTGTCAAATCAAGCAGTAAGTAAAGATGGGCTGATTGATCCTAGTAAGTATTAGAAAGTATAAAGAGCCCTTATGATTACGTAAGCTGAGCAGACCCTTATGATAACAAGTCAGTAAAGAAAGTAAGACTGTTAGCTTACCCGAAGTAGGGGTAACAGACCTGCTAGTGATGAATGCCTAATAATAGTCAAGTTTGAGTCAGAAAAAGGCCAAGTCCGCCATATATGCTAACAGATAGCAAGACATATCTGTAAGATTATAGTTATGATCTAGCTGTGACATCGAAAGATATAGAGGTCATGTGAATCAGATGGGATTGGATATACGCCAGAAGAAGTATAGGCCGAGGCTTGATCAGTAATCTCATTAGCAACGAAAGTCAGGTACCTTGAACCCCAGAGTTCAGCTTAAGTAAGATGAGGGAAGGAAGCAGGAATGTCAGATCTTGTGGGGAAATTAGAATTACCCCCGGGTTGATAAAATATCGTATTAAGGATTAAGCCTCGGGCTGACAGTAGGATTGCGGTTCAGAATACCGCGGTATGTCCGCTATGGAAAAGTTGAGAAGTTACTGATACAGCAATTCTAATTCAGTGTAGCCTAGAGATAAGGCCCAGCAGACAGTCATGGGCTCTCAATATATGCCTATTAAGGCTACAAGATTCGAATGTCGACCCCCACATCGCAAGAGTGGCGAATTTCAAACAGCAGACGATAACCAAAATGTCTATGTTTGTTACTTTCAGAATGGGGTGACAATGCAATGAAAAGATAAGTCAGGGCAGGAGATATTATTAGGCCGTAAAAAGCAATGTATCATGTACGATATGAAGTTCCGCAGAGTATGTCAGTGATTATGTATTATCGCAGAACTCAGTACATATTGTACATAGCTATTGATATACATACATATACAGATAATAGGTATGCTGTGAGTAGCTGCCTAAGGGGTATAATCACAGATGCTGATTAGTAATAGAAAGCATATACAAATTGCATTGCAGGACACCCCCTTGCCAAAAAAAAAAGAGAAGAAAGAGGGAGAAGAAAGAAAGAAAAGAAGAAGAGAAAGGGCGGATTAAGTGTGAGTTACGGATGAAGTCATAGAAACTATCTCAGTTTTCAGTTATTAGGTTAACAGACTTATGTGTTGTTGTCAAATCTAGGCTCTAGGAGCTTACCAGAGTTAATGGCCTAAAATAGATGGCTAGATGATAAGGGCGCAGTTAGACGATCTACCGACCAGCTGGCGCCTGCATTAGCAGGGAGGCATCCCTGAAGATCGGTAACAGTAGTGCATGTGCTAGAACCAGGATTAGAGGCCGAATAAGCAAATTTCAGAGATTAGAAATGCCAAATTGTTCTAGTATGTTAAGTGGTCGTACGTCATTTTCCCAGCCTTGTAGGTGAGAGTTGGCCTTAGCCAACCTAGCAGTTATTACGTGGAACACCCCATAAGTCAGCCGGTCGTCCCAGTTAGAATACCCGTGGGTACCCCGAGGGAGGGTCCACATCAGTAGTCAGCGACAAACTAGTACTTCAGCTGGTTTTCGTAAGATATTTAGATACAGAGCCCTAGCAGAAGGCCAGTATTTACCGAATAGCTCATAGGACCGAGAATTCCCCAGAATAGTAGTATAAATCCAAGTGGATACACACAAGGTGTAAGAAATTGATAGTACCCTGCTAGCACAGTGTTTATTAAAACCAGGAGATCAGTAGACCCCGTGGAAACCCAGAGATTAATCGCCTGGGAGTAAGTTTGAGTAAGCTTAGCCTTATAGTGGTTCAAGCAAAATAACAAGAGCAATTAGATGCCCACGAGTCTGCGGTTACGCACGAACTATAAGCACTCAAGTAGACAGTTAGAGTATTGTTAGACTACTGCCACATTCGGGTCATTCAACCTGACTATTCCGTTACTTAAGGTTATGCAGCCAGATCATTAGAGGTCATGGTCAATATCAGGACCCCCTTAATCAGATACGGGCACACGGTGTGCAATTAGCCGTTCAAGGTTACCTTAACAACAAGTAGCCTTAGCATGCGGCCAGAAGGCCAGGTAAAGCTCTAGCTATACCGGTAGATTACTTGTCAGATTCTCCGGCATAATAAACCAGTATGACCGTCAGTTATATGTCAATTTTTGTAAATGTGAATTTTGGTTGAGTTTAGTAGCCTTTTCGTCACATTGTGTCGGAGGCTGGTGTACAGACAAACACACAAAAAAATTGAAACAGTGAAGACATAGCCTAGACCTACCACTCCGATCGAAGTATGCAATCCCTGCGGCTAGCCGGGTATTACAGAGGGTTTGTGGGAGGATTTTCCACCGTAGCAGCACCTTTGACTAAATTGACACAGAAGGCAGCGAAGTTCCAGTAGACTGAGGCGTGTGAGCAGAACTTCCAAGAGGTAAAAGCCAGGTTAACATCAGCTCCAGTGTTAGTATCGCCAGGAGGTACAAAAGGTTGATACGGTGTGGGAAAGTAATAGCTTATGCTTTCAGGCAGTTGGGAAAAACGTGAAGAGAATTATCTTACCCGTGACCTGGAGTTAGTTGCAGTAGTTTATGCTTTAAAAAGTGGAAATTTTGTATCACCCAGGAAGGGCTAATATGGTAGTAGATGCCCTTAGCCGTAAATCTATGGGGGAGTTGGCATACTTGCAGCCTGAACAGCGAGAATAGACCCGAGAATTTCACTAGTTAGCCGGTTTAGCCGTTCACATAGCAGAAATAAAAGGTAACAGAGCGAAAATACAGAGTGTCGCAGTGTTGTCGTTGGTGGTGGAAGTAAAGGAACGGCAGTATAGAAACCCTAGCCAGGTTCAATTTGAACATAAGATTCAGTAAGGAGAGGTGACATTTTCAGATAACCGAGGATTATGCCGAATTGTATATCAGAGAAATAGTTAGATTACATGGAATACCAGTATCCATTATTTCGGATAGGGCAGCACAGTTCACAGCTAGATTCTGGCAGTCGTTTCAGAAAGGTTTGGGAACGCAGATTAATTTGAGCACAGCATTCCATCCTCAGACAGATGAGCAGGCTGAGCACACAATTCAGACGCTCGAAGACATGTTGCGAGCGTGTGTGCTAGATTTCGGTAGTAGCCAAAAGTGAGCATTTACCGTTAATTGAATTTGCCTCCAGAATTAGAATCCGTTCGCCCGGTATTTCATGTATCTATGCTGAGGAAATGCATAGGAGACCCGTCCAGAGCAGTCCCAGTCCAGAATACCCAGGTTACGAAAAAGCTGGCCTATGAAGAGGTTCCAATAACTATCTTAAACAGACAGATTCGCAGATTGAGGACTAAAGATATTACATCTATCAAGGTATTGAGGGGTAACAAGAACCGAGAGGAGATGACTTCAGGAGCGGAGGAAGAGGACCAGATATCCTCACCTATTTCAGGCCTAGTCAGGCAACAGGTACGTCCGTATTATTGCTTATGTGGAATCTCATGGTTGTATATGTATAAATGAGAAAAATGGATACGTAACCATCCAGTGAATCCTACCGTATTGTGTACAGTACCTGTATTGGACTTTTTTTCATTTCAGGTTTTGGCTATAGTCCATATACAGGGGAGACTCTGCCTAAATTTTTCTAGAAAGTAAGTAAGTAGTCCTCTAGATAACAGTGTACATTCAAGGACGAATGTTCTTAAGGGGGGGAGAATGTTATACCCGTAGAATTCCCGGCACCTAGATGACCTATTCGCACGTTGGTTAAGTATATTTGAAGGCCATACGTGCTAGAGAAAGGCCGGGAAAAAGATCGGACGAGAAACCCGTCGAACCATCGCGGGAGGAGCCGAGGTAGAGCCCCTCCGCGATGGCAGCGTGTCACGCAGGTGAGGCCTCCGCGAAGGCTCCGTGACACATTGCCCAGGTTCATGTTCAAGTATATAAGCCCCACTTCGGTTTAATTTCATTTTAATCCAAGGAAATATCAGAAAAAAGAGGCTACACGCAGAGAGAAAGGGGGGACGAAGGAAATCAAATAATTTTCGTCCGATTACGCTGCTAAACGTTGCTCAAACTCAAATTAACTCTAGATACTGAGGTATTTAGCAGCAGAGAGTATTCCTACGGATTCAGTTTCGTAAAATACGGCCGATGAATCGTCGAGCCACTGAGCTAAGGTAAGTGGAATTGCTCTAAATTAGTGTCTATGTGTTCCTAGCTGTGAAATGAATATTTCTCCCTTTTGGACTTCTGAAAAATAGCGAGTTTCTGGCCGTCTTTCGATAAGCCTAAGTTTAGGCTATAAACTATATCGAAAGTGACGTTGCCTTTGAAATAAAGTTGTATTTAGTATTGATTGACATATTTATGAATGCAGTTGGGAGAGGACAGTTGAAGTACCGGCCGAGCCTCGTCCGACAGACGGATAACTCGAGGTTAAGGTATGTAAAGCTAGTTCCTTCGGCAAGTTAGTAGTTTTAGCCTATATAGTACAATAGACTCCGTAATAGAATTCCCGGAGTCGAATGTTAAGTATTGTGCAAGTTCAGTAAACCTAGTTTGCGTTGTTATATCGTATCTAGTCTAAAAGTTAGAAAAGCATGCGCCCAAGGGCAAGTTAGTAGTTCAGATCTAGTATAGTCTATTATGTTATTAGCAAGCATGTTGTAAGAATAAAAAGGAACAGATTTTCATAATAAAAGTCAGTAAAGAAAGATCAGATAGACAGACAGTTATGGCTACAGACTAGCCATTCAGATAGACATTATCTTGGCTACAGATTAGCCATACAGTTAAACAGAGATTTCAGAATCAGTAAAATCAGTAAAGAATCAGTTCAGTATAGAAACAGATCAGAATAAGAAGTTAGATTCCAGATAGTCTTTTCAGTTATACATGCTTGCTATTTCTATGTGCTATATGTTTGTTGAGACCTGTTGTGGCATGTGGGCACCCTTTTAGCATCCCCACCGCCCCTGGGTTATAGCTGTGTCGATACCAGATTCAAATACCGCCACCAGCTGAGCGATGTCGTCCGCCTAGAGGACGATGATGGCCGACCACCATGATAATACGGTCCAGACCACCCTGCTTGCAGGGGTAGTTCAGTTTACTCTGCGCAAAGCCAGTCCACCCTGTTTACAGGGGCAGAACACTCTGTGTGCGCTTGTGGCCGGGGGCAGATTCAGATACAGATTTTTATAAAATTACCCTGTTGCGTGCTTGCACCCAGGGGCAGTTTTTATTACACACCCCGTGTGCACTTGCGCCCAGAGGCATGAGTCTTCGGACTTAGACAAAGTTTATTGTCAGAGGCCAAGGCCTGAGCTACGTACCCAAGGGGGCCGGTAGGAGGAGCTCACAGTTATCAGATGAGTGGAGTGACTTATTTTTGGTTGGTTTTGACCCGGGTAGGGGTATATAGATTGTTTGCTTGCTTGGCGCCATCCGGCTTATGGGGGTTGGTATTGGCTCTTGCTTGCTACTTGTATATCTATTTATGTGCTCTGTATATTATATACTAGCTACTAGACAGCAGGCCGTCGCGTCTACAGGTACGCCTCTGCCTTATCAGTACAGAAAGCTTGAGTCAGTTTATATCAGCTTCTTCAGATTCAGCTATCTCCTGCTATATAGAAATGCTAGTTATGCTATCTATATTCAGTTGTTTTCAGCTGTATTACTTCAGTTGCTTTGCATACTCAGTACCAGTGGTACTGACGCCCAGTGGGGCGCTGCATTACTTGCCTGCAGGTACTCATAGACGAGCAGGTAATACTACGTGATTCCTGTCAGCGATCGAGTATTCAGTTCCTGTCATTCGGAGACTGAGTATCAGAGGTGTATTTCAGTTCTTTTTTTTGTTATATAGTATGGGTAGGTCGGGGCCCTGTACCGATCATTCTATTGCTATTCTTAGAGGCTTGCAGTCTGTATATGTTTTCCCTGTGGTCAGATGAGCCGATCGTGTGAGGCCGTGCAGTTGTATAGCTGTTAGTACTCTTTCTCTCTTTTGTGTTGGCCGTGTGGGGCCATAAGTTTGACAGTAGTGGTGACCTTGCCGGTCACGTAGCTTTCTAGTATCTCATTGCTGAGTTGCAGATAACTAGACAGCATGGTGGCCTTGTCGGCCCGCATAGGTTTCCCTATAGTTGCATATTCTGGTCAGCTGTTATTACAGGTACAGGAGGCTATAGGCCACTGGGCCGGGGGGCTGTGTTTACAGCCGTTATATAGCCCCTTGTTTCCAGAAATGTGAGTCAGAGCCAGCCAGGCACCAGATGTGCCTAGGCTTAGCAGTCCAGTAGTTCATGTCCTAGTAGGGCACCAGGTGCCAGTCATACCCCCCAAGGCGGGGTGTGACAGAATAAGAGAAAGAAAGTCAAATTTTCTAGTAATACAGTCTAGAACCCAAAGAATGATAGTCATTATATGGTTGTTACTACTAAAAGTGGGAAAGGCGACAATTGACCCTTCGATGTCGATTTTGGTTAATGAGTTAATTGAGCCCGTTGATGGATGATGATAAGCTTGTAGATTCTGCCGATCAGGTTATGGTTGAAGAAATAGCTAAAAAGATGGCTCTTAGAAGTGACTCTGATTCCTATACCTCCTCATCATTTCCCATAGTGATTGAAGAAGAGGGCTAAAGAAGGGAAATATCACAAGTTTATTTCAATAATGAAGCAATTGTCTGTGAATATCCCTTAAGTCGAGGCAGTGAAGCAGATGTCTGGCTATGAGAAATTTATGAAGAACTTTGTCACTAAGAAGAGGACCTTGAGCTTTGAGCCTAAGGACAATTTGGTCATTATACTGTCATATCATCGCGACCCGAGAGCTTTCATAATACCGTGCACTATTGGAGCCTTTAATTTTGCGAAGGCTTTATGTGATATAGGTGCTAGTATTAATCTCATGTCCTTAGTAGTGTTCAGCTAGTTGGGCTTGGGAGCCCCTAAGCCAACAACAATACGGCTTCTTATGGCAGATCGCATAGTGAAAATTCCAGTGGGAATTCTCTATGACGTACTGGTGAAGGTCGAGACTTTTATCTTTCCTGTCAATTTTGTTATTCTTGACTGTGAGGTGTATTTTGAGGTCCCCATTATCTTGGGGTGACCATTATTGGCCTGCAGTCATGTGTTGGTAGACATGAAAAATAGATAACTGAAATTTTGTTTGAATAATGAAGAAGTTACTTTTAATGTGTGACGGTCTATGAAGCAGCCAAATGTCATCCTCAGCTTCCCAGGTCATCTTCTACATTTCTATTCCTCCTTATGACTTTAATGGAGGCTACGTATTTATTTCTCAACCTATGAACCTATCGATCTATTATAACTGTTAAAGTCTCTTTGTGGAATGACGCTTCTATACCTTGAGCATCCCCGATTAGGTCAATCTGGGAAAAGGTATTCTATGCGCTTGCGCAACATTGATAAAAAAATCTTAGCCCCAAAGACAACTCTAACCCATAGGCCAGTTGGCCGATCTTTTGGAGGGTCCAGTATAGCTTAGTGAATCTAAGCTGGGCTTGCCCCTTTGGCCAGATCTCACAATGCCCTTATCTGGCGAATATTTTTATTCCTTTTTTCAATCTCCAATTCTTTACAACATATTTTGTAATAGGACTTCTTACCACCCTGGGCTATCAGGAAATACTCCCCAATGAGTTTGACCTTTTTTTTGGACTGGTGTGTTATTCCAGGTTCAATTAAACTTGACTTATCTACTTCACGCCATAATATAGGGGACTTACATTTCTACCCGCAATAAATCTTCGAGCACCTAAATCATGTTCTCTGCTTGGCCATATTCCTAGAGATGGGAAATTGTACTCAAATTAACTTGTGTCCCATCGTTCCAACATTCTTTACAAAACCTTGTCGTGAGTGATGCCCCTCTGTCAGACTTTGATAGACATTGGGACATAATGTTGCCAGACTACCTCTTCAATATTTAGCTCAACATATTCTTTAGCTGAAACGTAATTCTGACAGGAAAAAAAATGAGTTGGCCACCTTAGCCCTCCAATATCAACTCAAGTTGAGTCAAAGTTATGCCTTGTATGAGGTAAATCCATAATTAAATTCATATTGGCTACTTCTAGCTTTCACGCAGGCACGATAATCTCCTGAGTTAGCCCATCATGGTCTTGATGTCCAGCTTTCATTTGCTGGCAATTGGAGTATTGTGCGATAGCTCAACAATGCCTCTTATTCTTCCCGTTCCCCTGCTAGATCTTTTTATTTCTTATAACTCGATGTGATTTCATCAAACCCGAATGGAGAGAATAACGGAGATGGTGTACCTTTGCTACAATCTACTAGCGAAGTCCTGCCATATTTGTAACGCAGAGTCAGCCTCTACGTCTCAAGACTTTGTCCCCTACTATCTCGAAGGCCGATGATTCCTTATATTGGGTCCTGTCTCTGGATTGTACTAGGCTAACGTTTCCATACCGTCACTCCTTTGCCTTTACACCTAGAGGTGATATTACAATATTCTAGGTTATGGTCTCACTATCCTCTAAGTGTCATCTTGATGCCTATATCTCAACACGTAGCAGTGGTTCTAAGCTCTTTCAACCTGTTACAACTTAGGGGTGGTTCTGTTCTTCTCCAGAACTAAATGCTCATGTCAGACCCTTGCTTCTATAGGCTGAAAAACGAGGTTTGTGCCCTATGCACTATACTGGAAAGGATATTACTAGCCATGTTTACTTACCTATATCATCCTGACCCGCACTTGGGTCAGGTCCCATCCTATAAACTCCTCGACCTTTAACAACGAACTAGGTCCAGAGTGATTATTCTCTAGGTTTTCACTATCACCATCAACATATTGTGGTAGGATTAGCCTATTTTTGGCCTGAGCTTACTATTATTGGGAGCCTACTGCTTGCGGACTCTCACATGTACTCGGCTGCTCCTAGCAACTTTACCTGTCATCCTGATCTTTACTATAGTGAAGATTTAGGTGGCTTATTTAAGTACTAGGGGTCTTGACACTTTTCTATCATCCCCCCATGAATCCACGAATCAAGCCTTTCTTTACTATTTACTCTTGGCAACATAGCGCCAATACTTATGCTGATTGTTGTACTGGGAAGAGGCTGGGAGGTGAAAAGTAACCATATCATACTTACGGTAGGGCTAAGGTTTGAAACTCAACAAACTTTAAAGGATAGAGGTAAAAATCCCATAATTTCACAACCTCTTAGACCTTTCAGGTGATCCACAATAGTTGTTTTCCCTGTCAAATACCGAGAATCTATTGAATAAGCCAACATATATATAGACACTACACCCCTGACCTCCTGTTCCGAGGGTGTAGAACGAACTGGGAACGGTGTTGGCATAACTATTATCCTGCAAGGTTCTTGGTGCCCCAGGGAATGCTCGGGAGATTGAAGAGGAGGTCTCTACTTTGCCCTCCGACTGAACTGTCCCCCAACTGTGGCACTTCACTGGTACCCTCTCCTGCTGATGTATCTGACTTGCAGCTGGTTGTAGTCCATCTCATATCAACATCATTCTAGACAGACATAATAATGTAAGCTTAGGGACTCAACCCTATACAAGTATGCTCTATAGCATGATCTGAAAAGAATAAAGGGTAACCATGCTATCATGCCTCGTAGCTCCCTGTATATAAAATGTGGTTCACAACACATTTATATGCAAGACTCTACTAGAAACGGCTTGCAGACTTCTTAGGATATGATAGTACTCTGATACCAAGATTATCGTGCCCCACCTTGGAGGTATGACTGGCACCTATTGCCACATTGGGACCTGGGCTGACCTAGTTGGCATATGCACTTCTAGTGCCTACCAATAACACAAAATCAAGAGAACAAACTGCTATATCTCGGCTGGACAACCTCAGGCTAACAAGGCCATGCAGTAACCTGTAAAGAAAACTAGCTAACCCAGCAACATGAAAATAAAGGGTTCCTATGCGGGCCGATAAGACACCATGTTGTCTAGTTGTAATAGAATGAAAATAGGCGGTCATATTCATGCTATAGTCAACAAGGATGCTAACTAACTAGATAAACTCGGCCACACACGGCCAACACGCAAAACATAACAAATATAGGCCCCACACGGCCAGCGCGAATAACTAACTGAGGACTTAGTCTGCAAGCCTTTAAGAGTGAAAATATTGGCCGGGACAGGGCCCCAGCCTACCCAAATGTTATACAAATAAAATACAGGTAAACCTCTACAACCTGGAAATTTCGAATGAATGGAGCTGGCTAATCTGCTGACTCTGAATAGCTGCTAGGAGGTCCCAAAACTTGTCTGTCTAAACCTACAGGCAAGTATGCAGTGCCCCACATGTGGGTGTTAGTACAATATGTACCGAATATGTATGGCAGTAATAAAAGCTGAATGGAAGCTGATAAAGAACTGAAAGTAATCAGCAACAAAGAGCAAAAGTTAACTTGTAAGCTTTCTTATCTATAACCTATATCTAGTAAACCACTAAACAAATAAGAGCTGAAGTTGCATGACTATACATTCATAAGCTATATCCAATAAGAAAGTATACAAACAAGAACCTAACCTGGCCCCCATAAGCCTGGAAGGTTTAAGCAACACAGCAATAACCTACCGAGGCCCCCATAAGCCTGAAAAGTACAATTCAATCTAAATACCCCTAACAAGGTCCTTGTGATTGTATTGCTACTATAGCAAATAGACGTGGCCTCTGGGTATGCAACTGATCCCACTAGGCTCATTTAATTGTGCATGAACCCTCTAGGCTCCTGTAACTGCACCCTGGGAACACAAGGCTCGACGGAGGGTCAGTAATGCCAGTACAGCATAAGATGAGGTCCATACCAGGATGGACATAAATACAGCCTTATAGGCCTTAATATAGTCCCTTCGAATATCACATAGCTCCTCTGAACGATATCATATAGCTCCTCAGAGAAACATCACATAGCCCCATAGGAGATGACACAATTAGAAACCCTGAAGTTAGTCAATGGAAGGCTATCCTAGGTGGGGTCACTCCTGATCGAAGTACTACATTTTAGTCTCAATCTAGCAACTCCAAAGGTGTATGTGGCCCATAGGCCTTGTGTGACCACTAGTCACCCCTAGAATAGTCTGTATAACTACTAATAGGCACACCACATGTACAAACACCTAACCTGAGAGTCCTGGCAGTGATTATAATTTGTAACAGCCTAGATGGAATAGGGCAAGGTCGAAGTTGCCTAAGAGATACTTCAAAGGTAATAATAAGACAATGATATTTCATAAGCGAATAACAAGGTCATAGGCAACTATCTATATGATTCCTTTGCTTGGGATGACTACAGGGCTGCTATCAATTGGATACGTTCCTAAGCAGTCAACCCTAACTCCACTAGAAGCTTACTATAACTCTTAGTCTTGAAGTAACACTATGATACTCTGGTTCTAGCTTCTTTGGACCTTAACTTAGTCTGTCGAGATTTCATATTGCTCTTCTAGATGGTTCATAGCCACGTAGGCAGGTATATCTAGGCCTAGCCCTTCATGACACATCTACCTGGGCATATATAAGAGTAGCCTGGGATGTTGGCCTCACATCTTACTACTAATAAGGTTCCCTTCGTAAGGCATAGACTAGTCTATCAGAATTGTAACAACTAGAGTGGTTTCTTGAGCGACCTATAGTACGAGCATTGAGACGATTGAAACTAACGGTCACTGATAGTAGTCAATCACATTGAAAGTTGTCGCTCAGTTCACTAGGCAATATTGGTGCCACTGACTTAAAGGTAAGACCACCCTATCCCAATTCTGGCCCTAGAGGCGTCAAGGTACAACAACGGCTTCTAGGCGAGCTTTGCTAACAATATAGGTGTCAAACTAAATGTTATGTCACTCAGCTGTGCCCTATGCTGTCCAACTTTACCAAGTTAGGCCCAAAAGCTATCCATAAGAATATAAGGCCTTGGCACAACAGCAAGGCATTAGAATCCCACTAATACTATGAATAAAAGAACAGAGGACTCCCTATGACGCTCCTAGAATTAGTGACACTTAACATACTCTTTCTCGACGAGGGATACTATAATATAATCCCTATATGTCTTATAGCAGCTAACCACAACACACATAATCCTTATCTACTAGCAGCAACTAATTACAACATATAAGATCATTATCTATTAGCAGCAACTAATCACAACATACCATATTATTATCTACTTTCGAGGGCATAGGTCATATCACTATAAAAAGAGAATAACTTGCCGAATAGATAAGCCTTAACATACCTCAAATGCCGACTTTCATTAACCGAAACAGTTTGCAACTTGAAGCCAGTGATTCTATCAAATTGTATCCCTTATGCTGAGAGAATACAGTTATTTACCATAATAAGAACGGCTAATAACAATATATTTCAAAAACATTAACTACAAATCAAACATCATTCAATTCGGCCAAAAGCTTACAAGTTCCTGAGAGTTTAGAAGGTAGAAATGCTTACCTATCACTTGTAGCAGCTTAGGACTTAATTAGATGTGATTCCGACAACTTTTACTTGGTGGGGTTTCGGTACTCCGAGAGAATTTCCAAGAAATAACTCCACAAAGACGTTCTTCGTAGGGCTGGGAAACATTACCTGAAAAGAATTGACATTTGGAGGTGATTTAGCGGCGTAATTCAGCTCAAATATGATGAAATCCTTGAGAGGAAATCAGCGCTTACCGGAGCTCTCAAATGGAAAATATTTTAATGAGCCAACATTTCACACTTAACATATATACAGGGAGGTGGTGGAGGTGAGGCGTGGTGTGCCGCCCACAATGCCATGAGTCGAGTGCGACGCCCACTCAAGTCACCGGGCAAAGGCGCGATGTGGCACTCCTTGAGCCCTACCTTTAATTTAGCCTTCTTCTCAGTCGATGATGCACTCGTGCACTCCCCTCTTTGGGCCTTTTCTCGCATGCGTCGTACTCTAAAACTCTCAATATAAATACACCCAGATCAGTTAAACGATAGAAACTTACGGGGTGTAACAATAAAACCTAACAAAATGGGTGTGATAGATGTTTTCTGGGGTTGAAGTCTGAGTAACCCCCAAACGTATGATAAAAATTTGAAAACAAAAGTTGGGTGATTGAATAAGTCAACTAAACACACTACATAGGGTGCAAGCTAGCTTTATGAACCAATCAACGACCCATTATATCTCTCTATGACTCAATGTTTAGGTTGTTTGTATTGCCTAGTGTCCAACGTGCATGACCTTCTCACAACAAGTCGTACAATGGACCATTATAACAAATGACGGAGTCATTAAATGTGGTCATCGTGAGATGCTCAAAAAACTGAATCTCAGTAACTAAATTGAAAAGACAATACAATGTGCTGTTATACCTCACAACGGTCCATCATTTGTGGTGAAAGTATGAGGACCTAAAATGCAACTTTTCAATACATTCATATAATAACCATAACAAAGGGTCATTTCTTCTCACAATGACCAATAATGATGGTCATCTGATCTGCCAATGTAAAAATTTCTGTGTGTAAATTTTTTGTACTTTAGAATCTAACATATTATCCTCAGGTACAATGCCTCCAAAGGGCACCAGGACGCAACAAGAAGCTGTCACAAGGAACGAAATTGCTAAGAAGCAGCAGATTCAAGGAGAGTTAGATTCAGACATCCCTAGTGGTTCAGAGAAAGCTATGATATTTGATGGATCAGACACTGGGAAAGTATAGTGTGGAGATGGCGCGTGAGTTTTGTTCCAACTATTACTGCAGTTTGGATATGCTGCTTCGAGGAAAGCAATTAAAAAGGAGTCAATTCTAGATTTAGTTTGGGTGAGAGCTTGCCCGATAGACATATCCTAGAGGACCATCACTTTGTTATTGATGGTCAGTGACTATATGGTGCCAACCTGCACTCCGAAGTATGATTACAAGATGGAGGCATTGAAGGGGGTAAAGAAATTGAGCACCGAGGACAAACTGATGCATTATCGGTGGATGGTCTATATTATTGCTGAGGCCAAGGAGGAAAAAGAAAAGGTCACAAGTGGAAAGCAAATCTACAAAGTATCCTTGAAATTTCTAGCCTAATTATAATGGTCAATTGTCTGACACCGGTTAGCACCTACAGTGAATGATAATGTCGATGGTGTAGATAAGGAAGCCTTGGTGGTCTGCCTTATGTCATACTATTTGTTGAACATCCCCTGAACATTGCCATAGAGATTTGGGAGCAGGCCCAGAAGGACAACACTACTATCCCAATCCTGGGTCTGATTTTTTAGTAGTGTGGAGAATTGGATGTGCGTCTTCTACCAGACATTGATCATCTGATTACTAACACCAAGACAATGTATATAGAATTGACCAATGATTACTTGAAACCGATGCCAGATTTTGAGGTCTAATTATGGGCCTAAGAGTTATTAAGGGAATTCCAAGCGGAAGTGAGCAGGTTGATGTTTCTACCCATGCTAAGCATAACATGGAGAATCTTGCAACTCAGGTCGGAGACCCAACAACCACCATACCCATCACCTCCAATAGAACTTCCCAATCCATACCAGTGGATATATTTTTTTCCCTTAGGCTGACATGAGGAAGATGGATGATGAGTTCGTAATTTACCAACTCACTAGGCTCGAAAATATGAGTTTTTGCTTAGTTATCAAGTTAATTAGGTTGATTTTATGACTTTTCTCCTTGATCTTTCTAGGTACTCAACTTTAATAAAGAAAAGAATGAAATCGAGCAAAAAGTGTAAAAATCGAGTTGAGGACCGGCATTCCACCAAGGACACTGACAAAAGGCCAAACAATTGCAGTTGTCCACTGTGCTAGGGAAGGATAGAGGCTGGTGTACTACAGATTAGCAATTGTGAACTACCGGTGCCAGCGCCGAAGTAATCAAGAATTTTCTGCCCATCAGTTGCGACCAATCGGTGGTCTGTGAATAAGACTAGCAAACCATCGGTGCCAGCTCCAAAGGACCTAAAATCTCACTGTCCTTCATCTAGGAAAGAATAACATTTTGCAAACCTGCACCGGTGAACCATTGGTGAATCGCAAGTGACACCCATCAGCAAGGGTTAAAAATGTCAAGCACGGAAAAAGAGGAGCAGGTCTATACCCTACTTTTGTACATCTCAAAAGGAACTGAACATTCCATTCTAGAGAGAACTTTTTTATTCTATTGAATTGGCTTATAGTAAAGTGGAGAGAAGTAGTGATAGAAAAAGTCATCTTCTATATTGAGAAGGTAGAAAACTCCATTGGAGCTCAGACCTTGCTTGAATTTTTCTTACTCAGTTTGTGAATGGATATTGAATTGCTGTTGAATTCAATGTACTACTTTACTTATATGAGTAGTTAAATTCTTTGCTAGGGGTGTGTGAATGATTGGGGTTAATTTGGATTGGGAATTGTGTATTTGATCTTAGATTTACTCGATGGTTATAATTTTTCTATTTCCTTTGAGTTTTAAGTTGAATACTGATAGTTGCAAATATGGGTTCCATTTTCTTACTTTAATTTTTCTTGAAAAAGGAATTTAAAGTATGGGTGAGGAAAGACTAACGGATTGGGTGGTAATTATGTGGGGGTTGGGCTAGACATAGCCAAAACCCATTATTATACACCCATTAAGAATCAAAGCTAGAAATAGTAGATTCGTACCTAAGTTGATGTGGTTGTTGTGAAAAGAAACCTTGGGGATTGTGAAAACCCGAGGTATAAGGCATCTAGTTTGTTGAGAAACGTAAGATGCCACCTAATTCAAAACTAATTATGCCATTGAGTAAAGCTAGGAGCTATTAGCAATCCCAATCTAATGATGCCCGTATCAATATCACACCCCTAGTAGTCTCTCCTTTAGTCTTTTCTATACTTTGCCCCTGTTTTTAGTGTGTAATTCCATATTTTATTTTATAAATCATGATTCCCCAAACTTTTCCTTATTTTTCTTGCAACATTTATGCGAATTTGTTCAATTTAAAAGACAATTATTGCGTGATCAGCCGACATTCCTTGTGGGATTCGACCCTAACACCCATCGTATTTATTTTCTTTGATAATGACCGTGTACATTCGTTCATTAAAAAGAGTGCATTTTGGACATTATCAAAAGTGGCACCGTTGCCAGGGAATTGAGTTGTGATAAGCCATTAGTTATGTATTAATTCAAACTTGTTTTACATCTTTTTTTGTGTCTTGTTTGTTTTATTTCTTTTTACCTCACATTGGTGTTGTCTTTGAGTGTTGCAAAGTTGAATAAGGTGTGGAATGTGATGAAAAGTGGAAAGAGAAAAATTGAGGAATTGAATTTAGACATGCAAATGTAGGTCAAAAGACGTGAAGCGTAAGTCTGGCGCAAGTTATAACCAAAATACATGGAAAGTGAAAATTCCAATGCAAATGCCTCCAACATACCAGTGAGTTCTACACTCATTCCACCCTTGTTGTGTCTAGTTTTGTTCCTCAAAGATAATGTTTGTTTTGTTCTTATATTATGTATTTTGTTGTTTGATGTATTGTTGGGGGATGAAGTCTGAGTAATCCCTTTGTGTGTGATGTATGATATGGCTCTATGATAGATTGGGCAGCATCTTTCTTAAGGGAAAATCATCATTATCATTTTGATTGTACATGATGGAGTAAGTGATAGTGAGGGGTAGTGAGTGGGTGAACCAAAATGTGAGGTGGCCCATCGGTGAAATGCCATTCATGCTCGGCGAACCGCCGGTTGAAACACGGGTCCGGTCGCAAGGTTACCAGCCACTACCACAAACCCGCATTTCACCAGGACATCGTGGTTTGAGATCGGTGCCTCGTCGGTGTGGCACTGGGGTAGGATGTCTCTGCCCAACTTTCTTCCTAATGAAGGGGGGATCACCACCAACATATTGCCAGTGTTCCGCCGGTGTTACTAGCTTTAACATTTCTTCACTTTTATTTGGATATCATCTAATTTTTAAATTTTGTCTATCAATTATGCTTAGCTATTGTTCTCCCATCAAATCTTTGTATGGTACTAACATTATCCTGCGGCATCATGTCCATCTCTAGATGGAATAGCACATGGAAAGCCCTAATGACCAACACCAACATGCAAGACTTAACTTCTGAGGAGGCCCATCACATTTCACAACTTCACTTTGGGCTAGACAAAATGGAAGCTTACTATTTTTCCTTCTAGGGGAATAGGTCCATCACTGCGGAAGCTAAATTTGAGGTGGAATCCTTCAAGGATGACTTCCCAAATATCTACAATCAGATCAACATTCGATTTGGGGTCCATTCACTATACTAGTAGGCCCGTACTCCCTTGAGTTGGCATGGGAGTTCTACACCACTTGCAGGGTGTGACAAACTACCTTTAAGCACAAAGGCCGAGTAGAAACAATTCCTTGCCTTCCGTCTGTGTGGGTGGGCGGACAAGAAGTGAACATCACCCCAGAAACAACCAATTCCATATATTGGGTTGACCCAAGCCGGCCAAGTTTAGAGTTTCGAAGGAAGGTGGAAAATAAAGAAAATCAGTTTCAATGGGTAGCTAGAATACTTGCAAGAGATTAACCACAGTGGGCTACTTCAAAAGGAATGATACACCGTTTTACTATAAAATTTGATGCTCGCATGTGGTTGTATTTGGTATGTGCTCGGATTATCCTTTCAAAGAATATGTAGGTCCACATTTACGTCACAATTCTTGTGACCTACATCATGGATCAAACACACATCAACATGGTGGAAGTCATTGCAAATCAATTCAAAAATGAAGGCCAAGCAGCAGGCAACGGTGTTTCCTTATTCCAGCCTTGTGAATATGTTATGCCTGCGAGCCGTATTCCCTCTATTCCAGCCACTGGATAGATCTGTGAGGGATAATGTAGTGATTATACTAGCCACGAAAATTGATAAAGATGCCCCAGCTTCAAAGTGGCCTAAAGGGATGGTCGACAGAATTAACCCACCACTTTCTATGCTATCTAGCACAACCCCAGGGTCTTCCCAAGCAGCCACAGTCACCTCCTCTCCACCAACTGACCTGTTGAGGATAGCACAAATGGCCCATGCTCATGATAGCAAGTTCATAAAATTGGACAAAGCAATACCTTCCATGATCCAACAAGACATTAAGAAGTCCATGCAACATGGAAGAGAAAAGTTGATATACCTTTGCGTTACAGTTGAGGTCTTAGAGAATGAAGTGATTACCTTGAGGTGATGTGGCGAGGCCTATGGATTCTTTGTCCTCCAGCAATATTGACCTCCATAAACCTGCATTCGCGGATACCCAGTCTTAGGGGCCCAGGAGCCCACTGATGATTGGTGTGTGGGGTTTGACAGTCCTTCAAAAATTGTGTTCGATGAAGAGATATATCATAGCTGGCCACCACCCCGTTGAATGCTCACTATGAGAGAAGTAGATCCATCATGGAAATCCGGTAGGGTGGATACCACTTCATATCATGAGCTTAGAACTCTGTCGGACGAGTAGGTGTTTCCCGGACTAGTGGAACTCCCACTTGATGTGTTGATGTCATCTGCAACTGACACTGCTTCATGCATTTTAATGAGGCCGCATATCATGGGTCCTGTGCCCCAATCACTGAATCCTTCAGGTAATCCCTTCAACTTGTTGTTCTTCCTTTTTACATTGGGGGCAATGTGTCATTTTAAGATGGGGGGACGAGTGTATCTTATCTTTGAGGTTGCTTAGCTTTTTTCGATCTCTGGAGTAATGAAATGAAATATTGTTAGTGCTAATGAGTGGGTCTTTGTTTTTATTTCCAATAGATCGTGACCCAAGTTTCATTCTCACCTTTGTGAATAGCAAATAATGAGTAAACTCCAAGGATTTTCTTTATACCACAATTCTTTCACAAGGAGCATTTTTTTCTTTTCTTTTTATTCTCGAACTTGGTGACATTTCCCAATGATAGATTGTGAGGTGACTTTTTTAAGGGAAAATTCCATATTCTGATTTGAGTCTTTTGTGAACTTGCTTTTGAGAGGTAACACCAAAAATATTTTGTGTGGCATAAGAAATGAATTTGAAAGTAATAGGCATTTTAAATGGGAAATGTAGAACTCTCTTATCATACATTGCATATTCCCTATTTGGCTTGTGGAATCACATGCTCTATTGTTTTGAATCAAAATCTTGTAATAATAATGACTTGTGTGAACTCTTTGGGTGTGATGCCTTGTGTAGTAAGGTCATTTGAATAAGTCTCATGCATCTCTGCTTTTCTAGAACTTGCCCTAAGTGTCACTCAAGGCAAAGTCCTACATATAGCTGCACTTAGAAGATGATTTTATGCTTTCTATTGTTAGTAACTTCAACTAAAATGACCTCCGAAAATATCTTCCTTTGCTAGCCAACGTTGAGCCTTTGGACTGCTTATTCTTGAAAATCACATTACAAGACCAATGTCCCTTTGTAATCCTTTTCTTTGTTACCCATCCTCTCTAATTGCTAGAGAGGAATGAATGAAATTATGGGGGCTAGAATCCCAATAAATAGGGAGAGATAAGGAAATCAAGGGAAGTAGGCAAAAATCCTTAGTTTTGGGGTTTACAAGAAGAAGATAAATGTGATGAGCTTTAATATGAGGTAGCACCAAATTATAATCAAAATAAATTAAATGATGGGTTGAGAATCTTGAATCATCAAAACATAGAAGAATAGTGAAAGGGTGTTACCTCTAGCTTAGATGAGGCTTACTGTGAGAGCCAAAGGAGTTTCAAGGAGGGCTCTTGAGAATTAAAAGATGAGATGATGTAAAAGGAGAAAGAAGGCGGAGTGATCTAAAGATTTTGATGGGAGGATAAACGTATTCACAAAAAGGCATTAAGGAGGTTATAGTCACTAAGCTAAACATTTGTCCTATCCTTACACCTAGACATCATCATCACCTACTAGTCCTAATTAATTTTAAGTGTAGTTGCTCTACATTAGTGGCGAGTTACGCGAAGGACAAGCCTATGGGTCAAGTTGTGTGCATGCAGAATTCTTTTGTGATAGGGAGTGTGATCGTCTTATTCTATAATCCCTTGTGTGTGCATTGTTTGATGATAAAGAAAGGAGATTCTCTCTTGTATTGAGTGACATCACTCCCTTTGAGGACATGCTTGCATTGATGTAAAGATGTCATTGAGGCATGAGAAGTGAGAGCTTCAAGAAAAGCTTTGAATGCGAAATGATTATGATTTAAGATGCTATGTTTGTTTGATTGGATAAACCATGCCCTTGTTTTAAAAAATTAAAGCAGTTGTGAAGCATGCCTATTTATTGTGTACCGATTGAAACTTTCTCATATTTTAGGGGAAGTCGTTTCTCTTTTTCCTTGAGTTGGAGAGTGTTTTTTGGGTTGTCGTAAGCTCATTGATCCTTGATGCATATATTCATATTTGACATATTGTCCATTTGCTCAAATGAAAAGAATTGCACTACTTGAGGACAAGCAATGGTACAATTTCGGGGGTTTGATAAGTTGGTAATTTACCAACTCACTAGGCTCGTAAACATGAGTTTTTGCTTAGTTTTCAAGTTAATTAGGTGGATTTTATGCCTTTTCTCCTTGGTATTTGCAGGTACTTAACTTAAATGGAGAAAAGCATGAAACTGAGCAAAAATCATAAAAATCGAGTTGAGGACCGATGCTTCACCGGAAGACAAAGGCAAAACACTGGACAACCGCAGTGGTCCATTGTGCTGGGGAAAGATGGAGGCTGGCAGACTGCAGATCAGCACCAGCGAACCACGGGTGCCAGCGCCGAAGTGATCAAGAACTTTCTGGCAATCAACTGTGATCGATAGGTCATCCGCGGATCAGCATTAGCGAATTGTCAGTTCTAGTGCCAAAGCACCAAAAATCTCACTATCCTTCAGCTAAGACTAACCAGCGTTTGGCGAACTGTCGGTGAATCACAAGTGACACCCATAGTAAGGGGTAAAAACATGAAGAACAGAAAAAGAGGAGCAGATTTATACCCTATTTTTGTACATCTCAAAAAAGAACTGAACATTGCATTCTAGAGAGAATTTTTTTCTATTGAATTGACTTGTAGTAAAGTACAGAGAAGTAGAGAGAGAAAGAGTCATCTTCTTCATTGAGAAGGTAGAAAACTCCATTGGAGCTCAGACCTTGCTTGAATTTTTCTTACTCAATTTGTGAATGGAGATTGAATTGCTTTTGAATGCAATGTCTTTACTTATATGAGTAGTTATATTCTTTCCTAGGGGTTTGGGAATGATTGGGGTTGATTTGGATTGGGTATTGTGTATTTGATCTCAGATTTACTCAATGGGTATAATTTTAGTGTTTCCTTTAAATTTTAAGTTTAATACTCATAGTTGCGATCATGGATTGCATTTTCTTACTTTAATTTTTCTTGAAAAAGGAATTTAAAGTATGGGAGAGGCAATACTATTGAGTAAGTGGGTGGTAATTATGTGGGGGTTGGGCTAGACATAGCCAAAATCCATTAAGAATCAAAGCTAGAAATAGTAGATCTGTACCCAAGTTGATGTGGTTGTTGTGAAAAGGATCCTTGGGGTTTGAGAAAACCTGAGGTATAAGGCATCTAGTTTGTTAAGAAATGTACGATTCCACCTAATCCATAGATAATTATACTTTTGAGTAAAGCTAGGAGCTATCAACAAATCCAATCCAATAACGCCCCTATCAATATAACACCCCTAGTAGTCTCTCGTTTTGGTCTTTTTTATACTTCTCCCCTATTTTTGGTCTGCAATTCCATATTTTATTTTATACGTCATGATTCCCCCAATTTTTCCTTATTTGTCTTACAAAAATAATGTGACTATTGTGTGATTAGTTGATATTCCATGCAGGATTCGACCTTGACAACCGTCGAGTTTATTTGTTTTTACAATGACCGTGCAAATTCTTTCATAAAGAAGCGTCTATTTTGGACATTATCAATGGCCAAAATGGTCAATATTACTTAACAAAAAATTGACATCGTGCGCGAGCAAGCCCAGCCTTGGGTCAAGAAGGAGATAGAAGAGGAAGAGAGGGGGTTGCACATAAGATTATATGTATTTAAGATCTGCCTCAATCCATTTCAGTCTGATACTCAGACTCGCGATTGGGATATGACGGTAGAGAGCTCAACATTGAGAGCTTCTATGGAAAAGTTTTCTTCTTGATAGACTCCTATATTACTACTTCCAGTCCTTTCAGTGATTGACGGGTCTTGCATGAGGAGATCTCTCAGTTCTTTGACCTTGAGTTGGTCCTACGTGCAGAAGGTAAGAAAAAGCGTACTACCAAGAGAGCAGAGGATGAGGATAGGAAGAGGCGAAAGAAAAAAAGATGAGCATTGAAGGCTGCACTTAGAGATAGCTGACACACCTCCAGGCGCATGAGAGAGAGATGCAGGAGAAGGGGATGGATGCTGGCAGTTCTGTTGTAAATCTGGTACTTTAGGAGAGTGGGGGTACTCTCATTGCCCCCTTGGTTACTGATTTGGAGAGTGCACCAGCCATAGTTGGTGCCACTGATTCTAATGATGGGGTCGAGTTTGAGACCCTAATTGCGGTGGATTCAGGGGTTGCGACTCAGCCCCCACTAACTAGACCATAGGCATCTAGGACGCCACAAGTATGATCCCTATCCCTTTGCCTAGTACATAGATGTGTCGAAGGCAATGTGTATTTTCTTTATGAGGGTGGGATACTACTTCATTTTTGCCGAACATAACCCGAGGGTTTTCTTTCCGACCTCTTTTCTCTCGGGTGTTCCTTATCTAGTAAAATTGGTATGTTTAGGATTTTTATTTTGGGCTTTGTTTTCGTGATGTTTAATTGGAATGAAAATAATAGGAGGCTTAAAAGCAGTCGTATAAAGCATGTTATTGTGCTTAATTATTTTTTTTAAAATGATACGCCTACTTAAGTGTTGTGTATACTTGTTCTATGAGTTGTGACCAATGTGGCTCTTTGCACGGCATCGTAGTAATCGGTAGAATAATCAATGCTTAAGTGGTGCAAGAACTTGGTAGTTTTTAATTGGTTGTGCAGTCTAATGCTTGTGTGAGTAAGTTCTTTACCTAGTTCGACTTTGTGGGTTAATCTAGAACTTTCCTTTTCAATCATACCGAAGTATAGGCCAAAAGATTAGGAAAGGATCATAGGCCTTTTTTGATTTTAGTCCACTCTAGCCTAAATTACCGACCAAATAAAAAATGAATACCTTTTGTTCCCGATTTGGAGCCTTAAATGAACCTTTTTGTTGCTTAACCAATTCACCTTCTCTCTTTAGTTGTGGTGAACCTATTTTGGTCCTGGTCCCTCCTTGGACACTATGTACCTCAACCTAGGTAAATTTCCTATGTTAAGGGTGACTAGTATAGGGGTGAGTAAGAGAAGTTGGTTGTGAAAGAGGTGAAGCGTGAAAAAGAAAGAGTGGGTGCATTGTGCATAATGAAAAAAAGGAAAAGAAGAAAAAAATGGAATGAATAAGCAAAAGAAAATAAAAAACAAGAGAGAGAATGAGAAAAATAATGAATGAAAAGAATAAAATTGCACCCACAGTCTTGAAAGAAGAAGAAAAGAAGAAAAAAGGGGTGAAAAGTGAAAAAGAGGTTAAAGTGGAGCCAAAGTTACTGTAGTGCAAAGAAGGGTCAAGTCACTATGTCCATATCAACCATACCTATCCCCAAGCCTACATCACAAACATAACAAAGCCTTATAGTGATCCTAGTTTAACCGTTCAAAAATCGAGGTATGGAAAGTAAAGACAAGCTAATGGTATTGTACGTGCATAGTTTAAACTTCTTTGTGAGACAAAGCAAGTTCTTATCGACTCCCAAACTTGTTTTTTCATGTTCATACATATGTGCGTAGGACTTCTTTTTGGTAAGGGCATGTGATTGCATCGGTTGGTTGCTAGTTTACCTAGTTGAAATGTCATTTATATATGCTTGGTTATGAAGTGATAATAGAAACCATACATTGATCCCATTCTGTCATAATGAGGAGTATTGAGTCACCGCACCATTTTTGATTTGAAAACAGTAAGAAGGGGTGGATTGTGTCAACAATGAGTATGCTTCATAAGTATTGCACTGCTATTCATCTCCTAGGTTTCTTGTAGTTAAGCATTGTTGTGGGTTTATTTTATTTTGTTTACCTAAGGACACGCAAACATGCTATGTTGAGGGTGTTGATGTGTAAAGTTTTTGAAACACTTTAGATGCTTAAAACTAAGTAAATATGCATGCAGTTAGGTACATTTATCCTGATCTAATGCCGTTTTGGTAGTTTTGCAGGAAAATAGGTTGTGGGAGTTGAAAAAGAGAAAAAGAGATGAAAAAAGGCTCAAGGGTAAACAAATGAGCCATTGGACGGACTGTTGGTTCTTTCCATGAGACGTACGAGGCATCTGTAGTATGATATTTAGAAAAATGGAAAAGTGAAAGCCTGAACAACAGATGACACCTATGGCCCCTTTGTTCATGCAACGCGATCTAGGTCTAGTTGTACCTTTAGACTGTGTTGGTGTGAAGGATAGTCTTCTTACGAAGAGTTTCCAGTTGATATTCTTGATCATCAAGTTCGTACGTTGATAAACAATGAAGTTTCTTTTATGAAGGTTTTGTGGAGGAATTAGCTTGTTAGGAAGCCATATAGGAAGTTGAAGTAGATATGATAGCCAAGAAGCCTTATTTTTTCTCTCCTAGTTCAGAGTCATCTTAAGGTAACAACCCCTTCTTGTAGTATCCTTAGCAGTTTCATGTCTTATTGGTTATTCATAAAATTATTAGTATGCATGCATCTTACCTGAATTCGGTAGGGTCATACTCTTAGTGAAATAAGCTATAATGTTAGTAACTTAGACCTCAAATATTAATATTTGGGTTAGGCTAGTAGCTTCTTTCCTGTCAATCCCGTTTCAGTCTCCATTTGGACGACTAATCCCAAGGGTGATATTATATAACTCCCCATAAGTCCCTAAGATCAAATCCTAGACATGAACCAGAAACAAACAAAAAAAATAGGGACTTTTCCCACGGAATGACCCATACCAGGAGCCATGGTGTGAGGTTATGAATCCTAACCATGAGTCATGGCAAGGAATGATGACTCATGAGTATGAGTCACAGTCACCTAAGTAGTCCAAAACCCAAGACAAATACAAACAACATAGTCAAAGGATATCTCATGATACAAGATAACGACCTATCCTGACTGGTTGTGGAAGGTGGTGCAGAAAGTGTTCAAAATTGTTTTAGTGACCAAGAGTATGAAGCACGACACGTGGTATCAAAGGATGGATCAACTTGATAAGCTGATAGTAGTTTTTAGTATGGACACGTCACATGTAATTGAATAGCTTTAGTCACCACGAGTGCATACTACGAGTCGTGGTACGATACAATGACTCGTGGCGCGACTCGTTAGTACATGATAGTAGTTTTTAGTATGTTTATCCAGGGGTAGTTTCGTAACTTTCTGAGCTTTTAATTCCTAACCAAGACGTTTTAGGTTCTGTTAAGGGGAAATTAATGGATTTTAATAGACCATTTCCCCATCCTTTCCCTTAACAATGAACATTCCAAAATCTTTAGCTCTCAAGCTCTTAAGAAAACCAAGGGTTTCTCTTCTCTAATTCATGAGTTCTCAAGCAATAGATTGTAAATCATCAAGTCCAAATATGTGGGATTATCAAATAAGGGTTTCCTTTCACCTCATGCGCATACCCCACACTTTAAATCTATGGTCTTAGTGTGATTATCTGAATTCAAGATTTTAAGGGCTGAAATATTATTATGCAAAGACTCTAAATTGTTTTATAATATGCTTCTCTCATGATTCCGATGTGCATTTTACAATTATGTATGGGTTGAATTCTTTGAAAAAATCCTATGTATCTTCATACTCAAAACATAGCATATTTTGTCCAAAATAAGTATATTTTCGAATGATTTTCAGTATTGTGATATCATGTTTTTAGAATCAACTCAGTTACATGACTAGTTCTATATTTTAGAGATCCAATAATTAGCATGATTTTAAACAGGTCTATGCAAAAGCCTATTTAATTTCAGATATAAATGTGAGAACCTATGTGTGTTTTGAGAGTAGTATTTAACACTAAGCGAATATGGGTACAAATTACCCAAGTCCTAAAACTACAAGCCAATGTTGATAAAAAGGAGTCCTCACTAGTTAAAAGTATCTCCTTTGTCCAAATGGGCTCATGAGTGAATTCACACCAGTCATGCTTCATACCCTTGGCAAGGTATGAACACCCTCCTAACTAGGGTTACAAGTTCAGCTCCGTGTGTGCTCACATGGCTATGTCAGTTACGAGATTCTCCCAAAATTGTAGTTATATTATGTATATATTTTATAGTATATTTACATGGCCTGTTGATCAGTAAATGAACTTATTTTATGACTCCAAGCATGTCCAGCTCGATGTTATTTCTTAAAACCTTGAGTCATTTTACTTCCGCATGTTATCCCCAAACATTTTACTACTATAGTATCATTACAGTTTTCAACATGATTTCCTCTTTTATCATGTTTTTCTTATCTCACATACTCAGTATATTTAAAGTACTGATCGTATAATTTTATCCTATATCCTCTCATGATATACTTTCAGGCTCCCAGACTCAATCCCACAGCTAGTCACATTCAAGAACTTGATCAGCTTAGATTGCTGAGTCGTCATCATCTAAGGATAAGAGTTTATTATGTTTGTTCTTTATTTTCTCAATTTTAGTCCTTATAGATAGTTGGAAACCTATCCCTTCAGTTCATCAATTTTACAGGCTTTCAAACATAGTTAGATATTCAATATGATCAGTTACTTATATGTTTTCAAACTTAGACCTTTACATTTAATTTTAGACTTATTTAGTTAAATATTCTAGTATTAATTTAGCTTCCACTCAATTTATTAAATGTGGGTATAGTGTCATTCTCGCATCGTGGGTTAGCTTGGGATCGTTCATAATTCTATATTCCATGTCACTTACACAGTCTAGACTCGGGTCGTGACACTTTTCTTAGTCTGACCTTTCGAAATGTTGTAAGTTTTTCTCATATGATTTTACTCATGTTGGTTGTGTAATTTTTTAATGCTCATTATTCCCACAGTGTGTCCATAGTCTATTATATGGGATAGAGATATACTTACTCTTGGAATTGTTTGGAGTCTTTGCATTGTTATATCCCAAACCTTGTATGTTTATGTTATAGTTTTGTGCAGATATTGTAGTGCTTTTCAGGACTTGTTCCATCCAAGAGCCCTTTTCAGATCATCTGAAACCTTCTGAAACTTTTGTAGAAGCACTCTATGTCATTCACTCTTTGCATGTGTGTTTTCTTTGTCGATGTTCACTGATTTATCAGGGTTCTTTTGTGTATCTTTTTCTTGTTCTAATTCTTTTATAGAGGTACCTAGAGTCTTTTCTTTCTCAGCATCCAACTCATAGTTCTCTTTGTTAGTATTAGAAACTTATCCTTGAGATACTAATTCATACTTTATAGACTCTCTTTGTATTCTCCCAATTTGTCAGTTCTAGCTTGACAGTTCCATATGAATTAGTCAATTCTTCCTTTCCAATGAGAAGAATTTTGAAGGAATCAATGAAAATGTGAGTTACACACTCTAACTTCTTTTGTGTCACGACCCGAGCATGGACTCTAGACTGCAACATGGGACCTAGAACCAAGAATGGCTCTAGGATAACCAATGAAAATACATAGCTTGATTAAGAGCATAACTAAATTAGAAATGAATCATAAACATGGATAAGCAAAAATAAACTAGAACTCGACATAAGCAGAAGTTTGCATGACATAAGAACATACGCATAAACATGAGTCAATGATGCTACACCATCTAGTACATAGCTATCTGAAAGCCTTTAATTATAAGATGAGCTAATAGGATAACACCCCCATCTAACACGCTAAGTCTGAAACTAAAGTGGGAACATAACATCAATAACTACTAAATATCCTTGAAAGATGAGGACTCACTCGGACGGGAGTTGAATTGGATTGTTATGGGAGCAAGCTAACATAGGACTGAGAGTGGTCACCCAAACCTATATCATAAGGCGATATAACATAGAGTATGAGATCAGTACTTTGAATGTACTGAGTATGTAGAGAAAGTAAAACATGCTAGTAAAATGATATTCTGAAATAATGAATATAAAACAAGATAGAACATGAGCGTAAGGACAACATAATAAAAGCCATGTTCTTGAAGTAATCATAATCATTAGATATTCATCATAATCTGAACATAATGACCCAAGGTTTAGAAATAAAAATCATATAGTGCACCATACATGAAATCATAAGTAAAACTCATAAACTAATCAATGGGTCAAATATTCTCTAAATCATAATATCATAGGACATGAACATGAATAACTTAAAACATGAGGAACAATAGGAGGACTCATCATAACCGACACCATTCCGATAGAGCCTAAGTGATGCCCCAACTATCTCGCTCAAATTGGCAGAGCCATCCTAAGCCTTGCCAGGGAAAATAATGATGAAGGTGTGATATCACTAATGTTTCCTGGGGCGGGGGAAGAACTCTTTTGAGGGGTCCTGAATATGAATACATACCTATGGTGACATGTAGTTATGTGACCTGGGTCCTCAAAATCCCTGACCTACTCGGTGCTAGACACTACTCCCAAAACATGCATATTCTGCATAATCATATTCTCTAAATATAGCTTAAATCAATTTCTTGGGAGTCTTGACTCCAAAACATCTCTTTAAACTTATCTGGTAAGCTTTGGCTAAAAATCATGGAAAACATACTTGACTTTAAATGGGCTTGCCCAAATCATGAAATCATACATAAGTGAATAAAGCTTCATAATTCAAAATCATGGAATCATAAGTTTAAGAATTCATAAATATTCATGCATACTTTGATAATTCATCATAATAGAAATCATAGGCTCATAAGTTTGAAGTTCATAGGTCATGCATAATAGGAAACTATCATCATAAGCTTGAGATCAGCAATTCATGAGAAATTTGAATGTTAAATCTACCCTAATAATCATATTTCAACAAATGGAATATGAGAGAAATGAACCCATACATATATCATGGATAATTGTATGGAATTCAGTTAAACCTAGAATTTCAACATATCATGCTTGGAGACATTAAATAATGAAATAGGGATGAAATTGGGCATGAGGATGGAAGATTTCCCCCATTCATCACCCTACATACCTAGTCTTGATGAGATTCTTGAAAAGGTTTGATGCCCAAGAGAAATTGGAGAAGAAAAAATCGAGAAATCCTTTCTTCCGTGAGAGCTTGACATTCCCAACCTTGGTGTATGAGAGGAGTCAGGAATAAGCTAAGTAAGACCGTCAATTACACTAAGGATCCCCAAAACAACGTCACTTAGGGATAGAATCTTAGGAAATTACAACGCTAACCCTGGAAAATTGGGAAGCACTGAGAAAATAAACATTTCGACGGTGGAAGTGACAGGCTGTCACTCACCTAATGGTCTATCACCCTTACCATCACCCCTAACTAGAAGGGCCAGAATTTCATCCTTACTAGTTGTAGAACTGACGGGCCGTCACTCCCTTGATGGTCCATTAAGTCTTTCGTCGCTTGACACCAGTGGGACCTGATCATGACAAAACCAGTGATGGTCGATTGCAAGATTGATGGCCTTCATTCCTGCCATTGGATCCATGACAACACAGTGATGGACCGTCACTAGGCTGACGGGTTGTCGACTCCCCCATCACCTCTTGCACTGGATCTGAAACCAATAGTTTCTTTGTTAAAAGAAGACATTTTGAGGTCCCAGATGTTACATTTTAATAGTATATGTTAATGATATCTCTTAGTTTGATGAAGTCTTTTTCAATGTCTTAATCCTCTTCTTTAGCATCACAATGGGTGTTAGTTCCATGCTCTTTTCTGGATTAAACTCAGTAATTAGGATCTGATTATTCTCCTTCCTATTGCTTCTTGATATACCTTTAGAGTTTTCTTAAAGAGTATCACATATATAATTTTTAGATCTGTAGAGCGAGATATGATCATCCATTTTAGGTTCAATATGCCAAAGAAGTATCTTCTTGGTGCATTAATTCCTGTTACGTTTTGGGCTAGCATGAATTATATTACATGCCTCAATGTCTTTAGTCACTACAAAAGACTCCATTTTTTATCTCCACCATTGATAATAGTCTATATTGAAGTATGGTAGTCATGTGATTAAGCCTTCTAGGAATTCAGGATGTGCAGTCATTGTCAGTCGTTCAAGGTGCTAGCCTTCATTGAGAGATCTAGCTCTAATACCAATAAGTTTGGTAGCATCCTAAGTGCTCAAAGAACCAGATTCTTTGAGAAACTATGAAAGTAATTAAGTTATATAAAATAAGCAACCCAAGTGTTTAACATGGAAAATCCCTTCCTTTAAGGAGTTAAAAACCAAGATCCAACTCTACACTATAATATAAGATCTACAACCATACTATTCACAACAATTCCGTGTTTTCTACCCTTTATGCCCTTTACAACACAAGACAACACCTTTTAAAATATAAAAGAATATAATCAAGATCCTACCTTTGGAACCACTCCAAGAAACTAGTTATTACAAACCAAAGAACTGTAAGGATAAAACTTGATAGGAATAGGTTTATTGTTGTAGCAACCACTTCTTCTTTGAGACTCATTATGCAAAATTAGGAAGACTTTGAGAACTCTATCTATATGTTTTTCCAATCTCCAAAGTTTGGTTGATGTGTTATTTTTTATAGGAGTAAGTTGTTGCCTTGGAGTTGTCTAATCCATGTTAGATTTGGTTCAAGACGTACCAAGAATCTAATCCTGATTTAACTTGGTATTCCACTTTTTTAATACATGGGCTTTCTTGACTCCTTCTTTGAAACTAATTTCATGTGAAAGTTTATGGTAACTTTCAAATTAAGCTTTTTAGTTCCTTGTAGAATTAAAATTCTCCTATATTGAAATCTCACAAGGAAATCTGGTGCAAACGCAAATAGCCTCAAACTTCTTTCTTCGACATTCTCCTTCTCTACTATAAGGAACAAATTTCTTATAAGTTCTTTGGTAGTGTTGCTTCTCATATCCTTTATTTGGAGATCTGCATTGACCTAATTCTAGATATTTTTATCTTTCTTCTTAAATATACGAATATCACTTGTACATATTTTGTCAATCACCAAAACATCAACATAGTTTTACAAGATCTTGAATGAAGATTTAGAGATCATCATGATTCAACGCCTAACCTAGCCACTTACTAGGTTGGGACTAGTGGAAGGCTAGTCCCTAGAAGGACTTAAGTAAGAGAATCCCTCTTGCTAAATCATGAAGTTTATCATCGTTGGTTCTTAGTGGGGGCATTGCACCTGAGTGCACATGTGATTGTTACAGTTTTGTTATGGGTTTTATTACCATCATAAAGGAGAAATTTATTGAGCTACGACTTATGCTACATATTAATTTTAGATGATTAACTAACATATCATACATGATACAAGAATCAGATGTTAAACATATCTCAAATAAGGTCTAATAGTGTTATGGAAAAGAACTATTGAAAAACTAGTTCCTTAACATGTCTACTACAAGATCTTATGATAGAAGTACACTGCCATAACATGTCTACTACAAGATCTTATGACAGAAGTACACTACCAAAAGAGAAGGAACTACATCTTTCACAGTCGATTATTGAAGACTATTGATCAGGTTTAAAGTTGATTCCAAGTGCATAGAAGATTGTTTATGGAATTGCAATTATGAATAATTACATGGATAAAGGAATAAAAAAATATGAAAATACTACCATATTTGCACACATGAAAAGATCTTTGGAAATTAGATAAAAACTAATGAGGATGACATATAAATGAAAACTAAGTTAAAGTTGGATTAGGTTCTTGGGTTCTTGAACTTATTCATCAAGGATTGGAAGGACAACAAATGGTCATTCCTACTCCTATATAAAGTATTACATTTATGTTGTTGAAGAAACCACTCGACATAGAAGAGAACACTTAAAGAGAGAATTATCCAATGTGTCTTTTTGTGAGAAAGAGTCAATGGCAAAATGAAGAATAACTCATTCCTATCAAGTTTTATCATTATGCTTCTTGCTTTTTAGTTTGATTCTTCGAGCTTAAATAATAACATTTTACATTGATATAGAATTTTTATTAAGTGTTTGTTCCTTGAGTTATAAGGAATTTTAAGATTGGAGTAGAATCTTGAAAGGTGCAGTTGGAACTAGGAAAAGAGTGAGAGGTGCTATATTTATCCCCTTTGGTTTTATCCATAAAATTTGTTCAATTTTATCGAATTTTTGAGAAAAAAGCCCAATGAGGCAGGTCATGATTTTTTACATCGAAGAAAAAGGAGTTTTTTAGGTAAAATCCTTCTATTTATTATTTATTCTGCATTTAACTCTTAAACCATAGTATAAATAACCATGCGCGTCACTAATATCTAGCTAGGAAAAAGGCCAATGGAAAAAATTCTATAGAAGAAAAAATGGGTACATAGATCTTGTAATACACATTGATTGTTGCCTCATGAAAATATTTCCAGAAATACTCAGTTGGACAAAACCTTGGATAAGGGAGAAAGAGTACTGCACATTTTTTTACCCTGATTTAAACATCATTTAATCTTCTATCGATCGATTCCAATTGTGTACAACAACTTTCTTAAATATTTGTAGTGATAGTGCTATCTTTGTGATCATGGTATGTGTCTCTTGGATATGTGAAGTCCTTCGATAGACAAATACATTCTTTACTACCATTTTATTTGTGAACTTGTCGAAGAAGGAATGTTTCTCATTCGACTTGGTCGTAGAAACAATCAAGTGGTAGACACTTCACTAAAAGAATTACCCGAACCATATTTCTATCATTTTCTATTGTCTGTGATTGCTTATTGAATTACGACTACTTTTCTTGAAACAAAAAATTGACTGTCTTGTAGAATAACATGATATGACGATATTCTCACATGCAAATAGATAATTTTCTTTAGATCAAACTCCATATAAATCAATTTATCTGCACTTTCCTAACCAAGAAACATTGACAATATCAATTAGAATAATAAATTTATGTTAATATTTTATTTACTTTGATGTCTCCATACGTAAAAGTAAGGTTATATCATGCTCGCACATTAATATAAAATTATTATATCAGGAATAGAAATAACAAGATGCATAAGTGCATCAATTGCACTAAGACATGATATTTTCTAACCATTTTCATGAGATAGAAATTGATCTTTCTTTATCTTAAGTGATCTCATAGTTATTATGTTATTCAATAGAATCATTTTAAAACCTTTTATGCAAGATGATCTCACAACCATTGGGGTGCTTAATGGAATCTCTTCAAACCTTTTAAATCTTTCAAGGAATTATCATATAAACTTCATTGTCTAGTTAGATATGAAAATAATTTATTATATGCATTCAAATTTTTTATGTATTATCAAACTGCAATAAAGAACCTCTATCACAATCAGAGTCTACCCCCTGTACGCGATGTAGTGCATAGAACCACCAATGGCTCCAAGCTAACCTATGGCATAACTTTACTCTAATATGACTGAACAATTGTAAGAAAATCTTAAGCGGAAGCTTTTTGTAACTACAAATAAAGAAAATACCTTTATAAGGAACAAAACATCTGATAAGATATTGAAATCTCAAAGGCACCAACAACTGTAACTGAAACTAATTTACGTTGTTTGAAAACCTTCTAAGAGATTTGATTAGTAGCTGGGACAAGCCCCCATCTAACTCTAAAATCTGAAAACCAAAAAAATACTACTAAAAGAAAGAAATGCTCCAGTCCTCGGAGAATGAGAACTTACCAGTGGAGTATTATTGGACTAAGTCTGATGGAGACTAACCACGCTGCTGAGCCTAAGTTCTTGAGCCTATTTCATAAGATGATATAGCATAGGGAGTATGCGTCGATACTTTAAATGTACTGAGTATGTGAGGTTATGGTGTTCAAAACAGAATTATGCTAATGAGAAAGTATAAGTAAAACCACCGAAATACTATGGAATGACCCTGTGTAAAAGCATAAATGCTGTAAACAGCTTGTAATATGAAAATGTTGTATACAACTTCTAATTTGAAAATACTATAAAGCTAGTAAATATTGATTAAGGGTCATAATCATATCCTAATATCTTAGACTGCACTGTACTGTGGGAGTGCCTATTAACCGACAAATAACCACGTGAGCTAGACGTGGAGTTCGATGTATACGGCCCCTCGGGACCCAGTATAACATGCATGGTATAAAGGCATGGTTGTGGGATCACCAAACTAATGACCATTTGGGCTAAAGACCTATGGTGGCACATAGTTCTAGGAACCTAGGAGCGCTGGAACCCCAGTCCGCTCGGTGCTAAGTACTACTCCCAACTAAATTTCTAAATATAACTAAATGAATTGATTAGCTCAAAACTGATGTTCTAAGACTAACCTAGAACTACTTATCCAAAAGTGCTTTGAGAGCCTAAAGAACCTGACAACTAAATTTACTGAAAATTACAGATAGACTGATGAGCAATAAACTAATAATCTGACCTTTCTATAAGCTGATTCCTCCAAAAAACCTACAGTAAACCTAATGGTCCAAAATCTAAACTGGAATCTCTTCATAAGAGAGACTATCTAATGCACCAAAACCCCAACATATCTAGAAATGGGCTTTCCAT
Source organism: Datura wrightii (assembly GCA_035772735.1). Taxonomy (NCBI): domain Eukaryota; kingdom Viridiplantae; phylum Streptophyta; class Magnoliopsida; order Solanales; family Solanaceae; genus Datura; species Datura wrightii. Next base: position 16,805,078 of record JASDFA010000003.1, read on the forward strand.
TCTTTCAAAACCTCATCACCCCTTTCAAAGATAAAATTTTCATGTATACCCAATCATTTACAGTAAACTCTATCTCTCTTCTCCTCAAATCTACATATGATTTCTGACGACTTTGACCTATTTTCAGTCGTTCCGTGATAGTGTAACGACCCGTATATCGTTAGAAGGGGAATTAAACCTAGAACACTCAAACGGGGATAGATTGTGGATAGAAGAACTTTTCTGGAGTGAGATAGATAAAGTGGTTTATTTTGGGGAACTACTGGTTTTAGGGGACCGCAGTAGAATTCTGCTACAGTGACACCATGGTTAACATCAGAGTTCCACCGTAATGGATAGGGGAAGTAACTACGGGATCCGCTGTAGCGGCTTCCTGACTACCACAACGGGTCCGCTGCAGCAAAAAGGTGACCACTGCAGTGGACGATGGGAATTAAAAAGTGGGTTTAAGTGGGATTTATGGGGTTATATCCCATTATTTCCAAAACAACATCAATGGATAAAGGTGATTTTCTCCTCTAGATCAGTTGAATTTTTTTCTCATGGTAAGTTTCTTTAAATCCTACCCGAAGATTGATTATACAGCACCTAGGATTCAAGGAGAACCTCTAATGGTTTTTTTCTAGAAAACAAAATCCTAGGTTAAGAGAACTAGGGCTAAATCATGGGAAACTAATGGGGTTGTTTGATTATGAGTTTAAAGGGGGTAATGATCATTCCCCAAGGTTTAGTTGTTAAAGAACGTGGTTTATGCTGTAGTTAAGGCATAGAATTAGGTAAAATTGGGTTTTTACTCTTAAAATTTCCTTGATGGGAAGGGTTTGAGTTTCTAATACCCTTGTGTGGGTGGTAGGATACTAATTTCTATCATGTTCTTATTTAGACTTTGTGCGTTCAAAAGCACTAAGGAAAGGTAAGGCTCCAACAGAGTGATTTCCATTCGAACCCTCCCAATTTGAGGTAGGTTATGGTTTAAAGGAGTTAGACTTTACATAATGATCTCTATGTTTGTGAATGATAATGTGTTACCTGATCTATGGACATTATATGTGATGTTGATTGCCTTGTTAAAAATCAACTATTGAAATAAATTTGATATGTTGTGGCTATCGAACTGACATTGAATTGTGTTGAAATATTAATGTCATCTTGTATTGTTGTGGCATGACTGATGAATTGTCGAAACATATAAGTGGGAGAGATAGTTATGATCTGATGAATGCCATAATGATAAAATTGGCTATTATATCACTACCATTAGAAGGGTTAAGCACAGTAAGAATATCCCGAGATGAGAGGCTCATTGCTGAGGGGAGCATCTGAGCGAGCAATGTTGATTGAGTGTCTCGTGTTTGAGGAGAGCATCTAGATGAGCATATGAGTGGGAGAAGGTACCATGATGGTGTTGTACATAGATAAGAGTCCCTTGTAGGTCATGACTAGAAGGGAAGAAATAAGGCCCTCTAGAATGTGTGTACACTAAGATTTAGCACTGAAATATTCATAGTGATATAATAGAGGCGTGTGCCCAACATTCATTGTTTGTGCTATTTCATGGTATGTTAAAATAATGTGTAGAAGTGGAATGGAATAATGTTAATTGGCTGAACTGAATTTTGAAAACATGTGCGTAATTTGAATGTGGAAAGTTGCAAGGTCGTAATGTTTTATAGAGTTGAATGAAAGTTAGAAATTGCATTGTGCTATCATTCTTATGAGTTAATCTATATTGTATGTAATTATGCAAAGTTTCATGTATCATATTGTAGTAACATTATGTTTCTGGAAGAAAAAGATGATATGTGATGTTGTGAATAGTTGGTGAAATGACTAAGTGTAGCTAAGTCGGGTGACTGTTAGGGTAGTACCATTGTAGCGGGACATGTTCTACTACAGTAAGACCGCTACAACGGTCAAGTGGTTGATGCAACGAAGAGCTAATTCAATGAGCAGATCGGTTGCACGTGAGTAGAGTTGAATTTCGTGAAACATGTAATGTGTCTTTGAAAAGTGTTTTAGATTAGTTACATGTTGTTTTTCGCATTCTTATATGTTATCATTTAAGGTGGGCCGATGATGCCTACTAGTACTGTGTCTCAACATATCCTCCAGAGTTTGAATATTCCACTCAGCCTAGCCATCTATCTGCGGATGGAAACTTGTACTTAGTTTAACCCGAGTACCAAGTCCCTTGTAAAATAACTTCAAGATGTGTGAGGTGAACTGAGCAACCCTTTTTGAAATGATGGAAAAGGGGACTCCATGCAATCTGACTAACTCCTAGATGTATAGTTGAGCATAATCCTCTGCTGAATCTATGGTCTTAACTTCTAGGAAATGTGCTGACTTAGTCATCCGATCTACAACCACCAAAATTGAGTCATACTATTGGTGCGTGCGAGGTAAACCTGTAATAAAATCCATTTTTTACTTCTTCCCACTTCTAAGTAGGAATGCTGATATCCTGAGTAATACCCCAAGGTCTCTAATGTTCAACCTTTACCTATTGCCACTTTGGACACTTAGCCACAAATTCTGCAATGTCTTTCTTCCTGCCATTCCACCAGTAGACTTCCTATAGATCATGGTACATCTTGGTGGCACCTGGGTGGATAGAATACCTGATCTATGAGCTTCCATTAGTATCCATTCCGTCAATTCTTTCTTATCATCCTCAATATAAGAAACACTATCCATCGATAGTCTGCTGAGGGTGTCGGCCACTACATTGGCTTTACCTGGGTGGTAGAAGATTCTCATGTTGTAGTCTTTCATCAACTCCAATCATCTCTTTTGATGAGGATTCAAATTCATCCGGATGAACACATACTGGAGGCTTTTGTGGTCGGTAAACACATCAACATGGACCCCATAGAAGTAGTGCCTCCAAATCTTCAAAGAAAATACTACTACTGACAGCTCAAGATCATGAGTCAGATAGTTCTTTTCATGAATTTTGAGTTGTCTAGAGGCATATGATATAACTTTGCCATGTTGCATTAGAACACCCAAGGCCAATTCTAGAGGCATCACAATAGATAACTAATCCATCTGAACCTTCTGTTAGAGTCAAAACTAGGGCTGAAGTGAGTCGAGTATTCAACCCTTGAAAACTATTCTCACAAGCATCGAACAATTGAAACTTTATTTTCTTCAAGGTTAACTTGGTCATAGGGGAGGCGATAGAGGAGACGCCTTCTACGATTGTCTGTAATAACTGGCCAGGACCAATAAACTCCTAATATCTGATAGAGAAGTGGGTCTTGGCCAGTTCTTAATGGCTTCAATTCTCTTTGAATCGACTTGAATACCCTCACTGGAAATAACAAGAGCAAGGAATGCACTGATTTCAACTAGAACTCAGACTTGCTGAACTTAGCGAATAATTGGAAGTCCCTAGAGTCTACAAAACTATTCTCAAATGGTCTGCATGTTAATCCTCACATTGGGAATAGAAAAGAATGTCATCTATGAAGACGATGACGAACATGTCCATGTACTTTTTGAACACCTTGTTCATCCAGACCATAAAATTTGCAGGAGCACTCATTAGTCCAAGAGAATTAAAAAAAATTCATAGTGACCATACCATGTTCTAAAGGCTATTTTTCAAATGCCACATTCTCTAACTTAGAGCTGATGATAGCCTGGTCTAAGGTCTAACTTTGAAAATCAGCTAGAACCCCGAAGTTGATCGAATAGGTCATCAATCCTGGGAAGATTGTAATAGCCCAAACGGTCCTAAGAATAGACCTGAGGTTTGAAGTGTGATCAGCATGAAAAGTTGGAAAAAAAATTAATTTAGTACTACTCAACCTATGAGTCGTAGGTTGGTAGTACACTTCATAGGAAGACCTGTGTTCTAGATCAGATAAGTTGTTTCCCAACCATGAGTCCCACTATGAGCTATAGTATGTGGTAGGACTCGTGGAGTCGTAGTAGGTCTTTGGAGTTATCGGGTGAATGATTGTACAGGTAATAGTACAAATTGTAGTTTTGAGTTATGGGTTGTGCTACGAGTCATGAAAATATTTAGAGAATTGGGAAAAATGGACTCATTAGTGAATGGAGGAAATCACGAGTCATATATCAGTGGTACGACTCGTACCGATGGTGCGAATCATCGGTTCAGTCGTGAGTTGATATATTATAATGCCTCAAACTTTTAGGCTAAGTTAGGAACCCTTCTAGATATGTGGATAAACATGAACCCAATAAATTTGTGGAAACAAGGTGTTAAGATTAATCCAAAGTGTAAGAAGTGCATTGGATGCAAATTAAGGTCATAAGGAACCTCTAGCATAAAGTTGAGTTGAGGGTCTTCTTATCGATTGGGTTTTCTTATTAGTTCGTATAAGGGTCAATTTCAACCGATCATAGCTCCTATGTTACAAAATGTTTTAGGGTGATTCAGTAGATCAAATTGAATTTCTTTGAGTCTTATTTTCAGCAAATCTAACCTTGCACCAATCAAAGTTCGAAGAAAAAAGTCATGAGCGATTTAGTGAAGCTTCCACAGGCGTTGTACGACTCTCAGTATGAGTTGTACAATCAACCTATGAACTGTATTTTTGGTCGTAGTAACTGTCAGTTGTAGGTTTTATTTTGATAGTTTTGGGGCATTTTAGTAAACTCCTATAGTTCTAATCCCTAAATGACGTCATTTTGGTATTCCTAAAGGTCAAATTAAAGGGATTAGCCTAGCCTAAATCCTCACCCTCTTCAAATATCCATAGATAGAATCTTTTTCTCAAGCAGAAGCAAGGGTTCATCACCCCCCAACTTCTCAATTCCTCTTTGATCTTAAAAACAAGTCAAGGGATCATCAACCCAAGATATGTAGGTCTATGAGTGAGGGGTTTCTTCCACCCTGACACCCTTCTCAACTTGTATTCAGGATTCTCACTTCCCAAGCTCTAATTTTTGGAGTTTTAGGATTAAGCTACTTGTGGGTGAATTCTTCCATGTTTTTCCATGAAACCAGTTTCCTCATGATTTAATTTATGTTCCTATGATTATGAATGCTTGTCCCTTATCAAATCTCTCATGAATCTATGAATTACAAGTTTCAAGTATTATCTTAAGGACATCTAGGGTTTTAAACAAATTTCATGAAATTCTCTACGATATGTCTATGGGTTCAATTCCCTCATGTTCGTATGCATTTTTTAAGATTAATAGGCATATTTAATCCCTAATTTTATTATAAATTCATTCTTTCAAGCTATTAGAAAAGTATGTCCTATGATGCTTGTTTTATGAAAATTCAAGCTTATGATCCATGATTTCAAGCATGATGAGATATTAAGCATGCATAAATGTTTATGAAGTCTCAACTTATGATTCCATGATATTTACTTATGAGTCTATTTCAATAATGCATGATTTTAAGTTTTGGGAAAGCTCACACAAGTTAAGTATGTTTTTATGATCCATCTTAGTTCTATAAAATTAGCTTACCATATGGTTTCGGAGACTATACTCCCACTTTCAGCTTATGGTATGGTTTTAGCTTCGTTGAAAAATGATGGTGATCACCTTGCATGTTTTGGGAGTAGTTTTTAGCACTGAGTAGGCTAGGGGTTTATATAAACCCCAGATGTCAGAACTACGCACCAATGTAGGTTTACATATATACTTTCTGGACCTCCCTTGTGAGTTTTACCCTACCCCGAATGGGCCTTCAGCTTGATATCAATATCATGGTAGCGCCTTTAGCCCTGACAAGGATTTGGACGACTTTTCCACTTAAGTGTAATAGCCGGGACCACGTAAGCTCCATTGTGTTAATGTCAGTTATATGAAAAGTCTCCCCTTGTTCCTTATGATTTCAGTTATGCATGTTCATCAGTCATGATTTTATGTTTTTAGCAGGTTTGACCCAATGTTCAGTTTTACTTATGAGTATCAGTTTCAGCTTTGGGTCATTCGATTCAATTTGTGATATTCAGTGATGTTTAAATCATGTTTTCAGATAATAGCATGCAAGCCTTACTCTTAGAATCTTATGATGAAAGGTTTTCTGATATGCATGATTTCTATTTACTTACTCAACAATTTTACTTACCTTGCATAATTGGTATATTTCAAGTACTAACCGCAAACTCTATGTTGTATCATTTTATGATATAGGCTCGGACGTTCAGGTTTAGTCCTGCCGCTAGACAAAACCTCACAGTTAGCATATCTGGCCTATTCATGAGTCCTCATCCTTCGAGGACCTTTTTATCAACTTGTGTTCAGTATCTTCAGTTTCATTCTTTAATGAGTTAGTTGGGGTCTTGTCCCATCCACTCATCATTATGTAGCAGCTTATAAGACATAGCATGTATTTAGATTCGGATTAATGTTATGTAATCCTTTGTTCAAATGTTATTAGATATTCAAACTTGCGCTATATCAGATGTTAGTTTTCCGCATTATTTATGTTGAGCTTTGGTTCAGATATTCATTCCATGTGTTGACTTGGAGCCATTTTTATTTCACGACCCAAACATTGGCGGGTCGAGATACGGGAAAAGAACCCTGAGAGGGTCTAAGTCGACCCATGGAATGAACATGACATCTACATGCAACATAATCAAGAGGAAGTCAAACATATTTAATATAGTGGAAGTCTCAAAGTATCATAACATCTGAATACATAACATAAGGCTGAAACTGAATACATGCTATGTCTGGAAAGCCTCTACTACTGATGAGTTGATGGGACAAAGACCCCAACTAACTCACTATAGTATGAAATGAAAATATTAAATACAACTAATAAAGGGCCCTCGGAAGATGAGGATTCACAAACTGAGACTGAGGGATGCTAATACTGAGAGTCTGGCTAATGGTGGGATTGAGCCTGAATAGCTGAGCTTGTATCATGAAACAATAAACATAGAGTCTGCGGTCAGTATATGGAATGTACCAATTATGAAAGATAAGTAAAACTACTAAGTAAGTAAAATCAGTGATCATGCATAATACAACACATTTCATCATAAAAATCTGAAAATAGGGTTTGCATGTTGTTTTCTAAAAACATGATTCATACATAACTGAGTATCCTAACTAAATATCATCACTGATTCAATTGATCCAAAGCTATAACTGATTATCCATAAGTAAAACTAAACATCGGGTCAAACCTATTGAAAAATAATATCATGACAGCTTAACATGCATAACTGAAACCATGAGTAACAATGGGAGACTTGTTTGTAAATCGACATTACCACGATAGAACATACGTGGTCCTGACTATTACACTCAAGTGGGCAGATTCTTCAAAAGACTTTCTAGAGCTAAGGACAATACCATGATTTCGATATCAAGCTGAAGGCCTCTTGGGGCAGGGGAAGCTCAGGAAGGAGGTTCCAAATAATCTGAACATACCTACGTTGGCACGTAGTTCTGAGACATAGGGTCGATTGACCTTTAGCCTACTAGGTGGTAGACACTACTCCCCGAAACATGCATATTCTTTCCATCATTTTTCAATGAAGCTGACAAATAACATACATGCATAAATCTAACATCGTAACACGAGGAGCCTTGGGCTCAAACCATACCACAAGATGAAAATAGTGGGAGTCTAGACTCCAAATCCATATGGTAAGCTAGTAACATGAAATTTAGATAAATCACGACACATACTTGATCATATGGGCTTGCCCATTACCTAAACATGTTTGACATGGACTTGATCATTCAAAAACATAAACATGGACATGGGTAATTAAAAATCATACTTTCATCATATTCATCTAATCATGCTTAAATGCATATATCATAGATTTTAACTTTCATGAACTTCCATGGATGGACATCTTAATTTATAAAAGCTTGAAAAAAAAAATTTTAATTGAAAACATTGTAAAATATGCCGATTACTCATAATTCAACATTAGAAACTTCCATAGATCATACCCATGATTGATACTTCGAAAATTCATATGCTGGATTAAAAACCCATAGATTTATCAATTAAAATTTTCATGAAATTGAAGAGGGATTGGGCATGGGTGTGGATGGATACACCCATTCATAACCCTACATACCCGAGAGAAATCTTATTATACAACCCTCTTGAATGCCCAATGGAAATTTGGGGAAGAACTTGATGAATCTAAGCTTTATCACCCTTAGGATCTTCTAGACTTGCATGCATGGAAGAGAATAGGCTTAGAATGAACTTACCCCTCTTAAAACACACCTTTCTGAGCTTAAAACAACATAGTATAGGTATTAGCAACTAAGCAATTACAGAAAAGCCCTTAACGAGGGACTGGATGATTCGTCCTCCGTACCACGACTCGTGGTGTGCTTCTCTTGATCAGCACTGGAAATCTAGCTATGAGGGTCACCACGACGGATACCATGATTCACGGTGTACCCAGTGATTCGTGGTGGCGAAGTCGTGGCCTATACGGTCCAAACTTCCAACCTCCAAATAAACTCCTGACCACGACTGACATAATGAATCGCGGTGCTGACCGCGACTCATAGTCACATTCGTGGTCAGCCCCAACTCTCAAAATTCAACATAGTCCACCCTCCTTCCCACGAGTCACTTAATGACTCGTGGTGAACCTCAGGGGTCACTGGATGACTCATCCTATGATATGGTGCGGAAAATTCTATTTTCTCTGTTTCAACTTTCGCGACGGATCTTAGGGCTTTCAATGTATTAAAATATCTCTCCCTTGGGAACATTTGTCCTTAAATGTGGGAAATCATACTAAAAAGCTGAGAAATGCAATCATCATACTCAAATACTAAACATTTAAGCTGAAAACTGACGGAGTGACTGACTCAAAGCTAAACTACATGACTTAACTGAATTCCAAAATCATACATACATACATTGAAATGAAAGAAATTGGGCCACATGAACTAAACATGAAACTGAATAGAGTACTAGGGAGAAAACAAATACCTCTTGCTGAAACTGAGTCGGAAGGGAATAGGTGTGGGTATTTAGCCATCATATCTTCTTCGGCTTCCCACGTAACTCCCTCAACATGTTGATTCCTCCAAAAAAACCTTGATTGAGGCAACTTCTTTGTTTCTTAGCTTTTGAACCTGACGATCAAGTATTTCCACCAGAACCTCTTCATAACTAAGGCTATATTTCCCACCTACACTGTCCACCAGGACAATCAGAGATGGATCACCCTGACACTTCTTTAAAATTGATACATGGAAAACTTGATGAAGTGAAGCTAATTTTGAGGGCAACTCTAACTCATATGAAACCTTGGCAACCGGTTTCACAATCCGGTATGGACCAATATAATGGAGACTGAGTTTCCCTTTCTTTCTGAACCTCATCACTCCCTTGATGGGAGATATCTTCAAGAATACCCAATCATCAACTTTAAAATCTAGTTCTCTCCTCCTCACATCCGCGTAGTGCTTTTGACGACTCTGAACTGCTTTCAACCGGTCCCTTATATGCTGAACTTTCTCCATAGTCTGATGGACTGAATCTAGACCTATGAATGTAGCTTCACTGACTTCGAACCAACCAATAGGTGATCTATATCTCTACCCTTAAAGAGTTGGTAGCTGTTGTTTATATGCAAACTCAATGAAAGGCAAATGATCATCCCAATTACCCTTGAAATCAATTACACATGCTCTCAGCATATCCTCAAAAGTATGGATGGTCTACTTGTCCTGACCATCTGTTTGCGGGTGAAATGTTATGCTAAGCTTGACCTGAGTACCGAGTCCCCTCTAAAACGTTCTCCAAAACTTGAAGGTAAACTAAGTACCTCTATTGGATATAATGGACAAGGGAACTCCATGAAATCGACCAAACTTCCAAACATATTAACATAGCATAATCCTCCGCTGAACTGGTAGTTTTAACAGGTAAAAAATGGGCTACTTTAGTCAATCTGTCTATAACCACCAAAATAGAGTCATACTGTCAACGAGTTTGAGGCAAACCTATAATGAAGTCCACACTAATTTCCTGCTACTTCAAAGTAAGGATACAAATGTCTTGAAGCACACCCCCAGGTCTTTGATGCTCAACCTTCACTTGTTGACAATTTGGACATTCAGCCAGAAACTCTGCTATGTCCTTCTTCATGCCATTCCACCAATAGACTTCCCATAGGTCACGATACATTTTCGTGGCACTTGGATGTATAGAATATCTGAAATCATGAGCCTCATGCAACATCTGCTTCCTTAGGTCATCAACACCCGGTACACACAAATGACCCTGATATCGTAGCACACCATCTCTCCCTTGGGAGATGGCCTCCACTTTCTGATTCTAAACGGCTTCATTCAATTTTAACAAAATCGGATCCTTATCTTGTCTAGCGTTGACCTCGGTCACCAAGGAAGATCCTGACCCATTCTGAACAATGACACCTCCACATGTCGAGTCAACAAGACGAATTCCTAGCCGTGCAAGCCAATGCACATCCTTCACCAACTCTTCCCTTTTGTCATATACATGGGACACACTCTCTATAGAAAGCCTACTAAGAGTATCTACCACCATATTACCTTTTATAAAATGATAAAGGACACTCATATCATAATCCTTCAAAAGCTCCAATCACTATCTGTGATGTAGATTCAAATCCTTTTGGGTAAACACGTACGGTAGGCTTTTGTGGTCCGTAAACACATCCATATTGACCCTATACAGCTAGTGTCTCCAAATCTTCACGGAATATAGTACCGCGGCCAACTCGAGGTTGTGACTCCGATTGTTCTTTTCATGGACTTTAAGCTTCCTGGAAGCATAGGCTAAAACTTTATTGTGCTACATTAACACACAACCAAGGCTGATCATCGTACCACAAACCCATCTGTGCCCTTAGGTAGGGGAAACACCAGTGTTGAGGTGGATCGAGTCTTCAACTCTTGGAAGCTCTTCTCACAAGCCTATGACCATTGAAACTTCACTTTCTTCTGGGTCAACTTAGTCAACAGTGCTGAAATGGATGAAAACCCTTCAACAAACCTCCGATAGTAACAAGCTAAACACAATAAACTCCTGAAATTCGAAGGATTCACTAGTCTAGGTCAATTCTTCACCACTTCAATCTTTTAAGAGTCCACCTATACAATATCACTTTACACAACATGACCTAAAAATGCCACTAAGTTTAGCCAAAACTTGCACTTGCTGAATTTAGCATACAACTGGCGATCCTTCAAGGTCTGTAGCACCACCCTCAAATGAGCGGCATGCTCCTCCTCGGTTCGAGAGTATATAACGATGTCATCTATGAACATAATCACGAACATATCCAAATATGGCTTGAACACCCTGTTCATCAAATCTATCAAAGCTGCAGGAGAATTCGTTAGTCCAAAAGACATAACTACAAACTTATAGTGATCATACCGATTCCTGAAGGATATCTTAGGAATGTCACTCTCTCTAACTCTGAGTTGATGATACCGTTATCTGAGGTCTATCTTTGAAAAACACCTTAGCACCTTGAAGCTGATCAAACGAATCATTAATCCTGGGGAGAGGATACATGTTCTTGATGGTAGCTTTGTTAAATTGCCGATAATCAATACACATCCGAAGGTTACCATCCTTCTTTCGGACAAAGAGAACTGGTGCACCCCACGAGGATTTGCTAGGTCTAATGAAACCCTTGTCTAGAAGATCCTTAAACTGCACCTTCAAATCCTTTAGCTTAGCTTGAGCCATTCTGTGTGGAAGAAAAGATATAGGTTGCGTATCGAAAAGAAGGTCAATACCAAAATTGGTCTCTCGCTTGGTAGGAACTCCCAATAAATTATCCGAAAATACTTTTGGATATTTCCACACTATAGGAACTAACTAGATAGTCGGGGTTTCGGACGTAGAATCCTTAACCCTAACTAGATGGTACACACAACCATTTGAAATCATCTTTCTAGACTTAAGGTATGAAATGAAGTGACCTACAGGAACAACTAGACAACCCTTCAACTCTAGGACTGGCTCACCCGAAAATCTGAACTTTACTGCTCAAGTTCTATAATTGAATGAGGCATAACATGCATGTAGCCAAACCATGCAAAAGATAACATCAAAAGTTGTCATGGCTATCTCTAGTAAATCTGCTGAGGTGACTTTCTAAAAGACTGTGGTAGGGAAATTTCTGTATATCAGTCCAGCTATAACTGAATCATCGACTAAAGTGGAGACTGAGAAGGGTTCTGATAGGATTTTAGGACTGGCTCCTAAACTACTAGCAACACAGGGCATCAGAAAAGATAAAGTATCCCCTTGATGTAACAATGCGTAGACATCAAGGTGGAATACTCATAACATACGAGTGACTGCATTTTGGGAGACCTCCTGCTCCTGACGAGATGCTAGGGCATAAAATCTGTTTTGGTGTTGACTGCTACCTGCACAAGTAGATGCGCCCTGTTGAACTGCGTGTGCTGGTGGAGATGTTGAGCTGGAGGCTGGGCCTCGGCCCCTATCATGGCCCTGTCTGGATGCTAGGCCATCTCTAAGGATATGTCCAGGCTTTCCACACCCGAAACAAGCACCCGACCTTCCTAAGAACTGACACACATGTCTCCGGCACACCTGCTACACTCTGAACGCTGCACTCTACGGGCCTACCTCCCTGACCTCTAGAGACTGATGCTCGTCCCCTCTGGTCGCGCTTGGATATGGATGGCACACTAATAGCAGACGACGTTGGGGCTGATGATCTCTAGTGGGACTCCTGACGATGCCCACCAGGTCTCTGCTGGGAGAATCTGAAGCTATCTATCCTGGCCCTCTTAGCCTCTCTCTTCCGCTCACTCACCTATACCGCCTTCATCTGCTGGTCGTACAAAACTATTCGGTGAAAGTCAATGTCCTGATGAATAATCATTATTTTGATCAAGTAGTCTACTATCCCATGCACGAATGGATTCACTCGTGCTCTTTGATCTGTCACCATCTTAGGTGCATACTTGGACAGGCGAGTGAACTCTATGGCATACTCCTGAACTCTCATCTTTCCTTTGTTCAGGTTCATAAACTCAGCTTCTCACAACATGAACATAGGCCCAGATTGAGATACGGGAAAAGGAACCCCGAGAGGTTCCAAGTCGACTCATGGAATGGACATGATATCTAAAATCAACATAATCAAGCAGGAGTCTATCATATATATATATGATAAAGTGGAAGTCTGGAAATATCATAACATCTAAATACATAATGCAAGACTTAATATTGAATACACACTATGTCTGAAAGCCTCTACTACTGATGAGTTGATTGGATAAGACCCCAACTAACTCTCTCTAGTTTGAAACTGAAAGTACTAAATACAACTGGAAAGAAGGGCCCTCGGAAGATGAGGACTCACCAACTCTTGCTAGAAAGTGCTAACACTACAGATTTGACTAATGAAGGGACTAAGCCTGGATATTCGAGCTAGTATCACGAAACAATACAATATAGAGTACATGGTCAATACGTGGAATGTACCGAGTATGTAAGGTAAGTAAAACCGCTAAGTAAAATCATAAATCATACATATCATGGAAACATAATCAAGATAAGATTCCGAGAATAGGGCTTGCATGCTATTTTCTAAAATCATGATCTGATCATAACTAAAATAACTAAATAAAATGACCTAAAGCTAAAAACTGATAACCATAAGTAAAATTGAACATTGGGTCAAACCTGCTGAAAACGTAATAACATGATAGATGAACATGCATAACTGAAATCATGAGGAACAACGGGAGACTCATCGTATAACCGACATTACCACAAAAGAGCTTACGTGGTCCCAACTATCATACTCAAGTGGGTAGTGTCGTTCAAATCCTCGCCAGGGATAAGGAAGTTACCATGATATTAATATCAAACTTAAGGCCCCTTGGGGGCAGGGGAAGCTCACAGGGGAGGTCCAAAATCATCTGAACATACTTATGTTGGCGTGTAGTTCTGATGTATAGGGTTAAATGACCCTTATCCTACTCAGTGGTGGACACTACTCCCAAAAACATGCGTATGCTCTCCATCATTTTTCAGCAAAGCTGAACGATCGTCTAGTGACGAAGCTGACTCATAACATAGATGCATAAATCTTAAATCACAACATGAGGATCCTTGGGCTCAAACATACCACAAGCTGAAATAGTGGGATTCTAGACTGCAAAATCCATGTGGTAAGCTAATAACATGAAATTGAGATAAATCATGAAACTTTCATGATCATATGGGCTTGCCCAATACTTAAACATGCTTGACATAGATTTGTTCATTTGAAAACATGAACATAGACATGGATAATTCGAAATCATGCTTTCTTTCATATACATCTCATCATGCTTGAATACATATATCATAAATCTCAACGTTCATGGATGGGAATCATAATTTATAAAACTTGAAAACATAATTTATAATTGAAAACATTGTAAAATATTCCCACAAATCATAATTAGACATTAGAAGTATGCTTAGATCATACCCATGATTGATACTTTAGCGAATTCACAAATTGGGTTAAAATCCCATAGATTCATCAACTAGAATTTCATGAATTGAAGAGGGATTGGGCATGGTGTGGATGAATACACCCATTTATAAACTTACATGCCTGTAGAAATCTTAATTTACAACTCCCTTAATTGCCTAATGGAAATTTGGGAAAGAACTTGATGGATCTAGACTTGATCACCCTTAGGAGCTTCTAGACTTGCATGCATGGAAGTGAATAGGGTTAGAATGAACTTACCCCTCTTAAAACAGACTATTTTCAGCTTAAAACGATGTAGTTTAGGCCTTAGGAACTTAGAAATTACGAAAATTCCCTTAATAAGTTCACAGGAAAATACTCATTGTCAGTCCCCACGAGGGACTATATGACTCGTGCCCTATCACCATGAGTCATGGTCTTCTTCTCATTGCCTGCACTAGAAATTGTCAACATTGGTCACCATGAATCGTGGTGTGCTCGAAAACTCGTGGTGACAAAATGTTAGGGACATTGCCAAAACCTTCAACCTTCAGAACAACCACAAACCACAACCCACTGGATGACTCGTGGTGGTGACCACGACTTGTGGTCTCACCTGCGGTCAGCCCCAAATCTCAAAATCTCAACCATATCCAACCTCCTCCCACAAGTAACTTAACGACTTGTGGCGCACCCAACAGGTCACTAGATGACTCGTCTTGTGACTGGTGTAGAAAATTCCTTTTTTTCTCTGTTTCAACTCCTGGGTCTGATCTTAGGGTTTTCGAGGTATTGCAATATCTCCCCCTTGAGAACATCCATCCTTGAATGTGGAAAAACGTACTGAAAAGCAGAGAAATTTAATCATTATACTCAAACATTGAACATATAAGCCAAAAACTAATAGAGTGACTGCCTCTAGACTGAACTGAATTCATGAAGCACACATGCATTCATTAACAAGACAGAAACTGGGGCACAGGAGTTGTAAATGAAACTATTGAGTACCAACGAGGAAACTAATATCTCAAGCTGAAATTGAGCCGGAAGGGAATAGATGCGGGTATTTAGCCATCATATCTGCTTCACCTTCCCTGGTAGCTCTCTCAACATGCTGATTCCTCCAGAAAACCTTAACTAAGGCTACTTCTTTGTTTCTTAGCTTTCGAACCTGACGGTCAAGTATTTCCACCGGAACCTCCTCATAATTAAGGCTATCCTTTACACCCATACGCTCCAATGGAATAACCAAAGCTGGATCACCCAAACACTTATTTAAGAGTGATATATGAAAAACTGGGTGAACTGAAGCTAATTCTGAGGGAAACTCTAACTCATATGCTACCTTGATAACTCGTTTCACAATTCGGTACGGACCAACATAACAAGGACTAAGTTTCCCTTTCTTTTTGAATCTCATCTCTCCCTTCATTGGAGAAACCTTCAGAAACACCCAATCATCGGCCTCAAATTCAAGTTCTCTCCTCCTCACATCTGTGTAGGACTTTTGACGACTCTGAGTTGTTTTCAACCTTTCACTTATAAGCTGAACCTTCTCCATAGCCTCATGAAGCAAATCTGGACCTATCAATGTAGCTTCACCGACCACAAACCACCTAATAGGGGATCTACACCTTCTCCCATAAAGAGCCTCAAACGGAGCCATATGAATGTTGGAATGGTAGCTATTGTTATATGCAAATTCAATGAGAGGCAAATGATCATCCTTACTACCCTTGAAATAAATCACACATTCTCTCAACATTTCCTCGAGAGTTTGAATATTCCACTCTGCCTAACCATCTATTTGCGGGTGAAATGTTGTGCTAAGCTTGACCTACGTACCAAGTCCATTCTAAAATGATCTCCAAAACTAGGAGGTAAATCGAGTACCTCTATCTAATATGATGGACAATGGCACTTCATGCAATCGAACTAACTCCCGAATGTATTACTTAGCATAATCCTCCACGAAATCGATAGTTTTAACCGGTATGAAATGAGCTACCTTAGTCAACCTATATAGAACAACCCAAATCGATTCACACTATTGACAAGTGCGAGGCAACCTTTAATGAAGTCCGTATTGATCTCCTCCCACTTCCAAGTAGGGATACTAATGTCTTGGAGCACATCTCTTGGTCTTTGATGTTCCACTTTCACCTGTTGATAGTTTAGGAACTTAGCAACAAATTCTGCTATGCCCTTCTTCATGCCTCTCCACCAATAGACTTCCCGTAGGTCATGGTATATCTTTGTGGAACCTGGTTGTATACACTATCTGGATTAATGAGCCACGTGCAACATTTGATCTCTCAAATCATCAACACCCAGAACACACAAGTGACCCTAATATCAAAGAACACCTTCTCCCTCTTTGGAGAAGACTTCTACCTTCTGATTTTTAACGACATCTTTCAATTTTTTACAAAAATAGTATCCTCGCCTTGCCTAGCTGTACCTTCGGTCACTAAGGATGACTCTGACCCATTCAGAATAATGACACCACCATTTGTTGAGTTAATAAGACGGACTCCTAGCCATTCAAGCCGATCCACATCCGTCAATACTTTTTTTCTTTCCTTATCTACATGGGATATACTCTCCATAGAAAGCCTGCTAAGAGCATCTTCCACCACATTAGCCTTTCCCAGATGATAGATGACACTCATATCATAATCCTTAAGAAGCTCCAACCACCTCCTCTAGCGTAGATTTAGATCCTTCTGGGTAAACATGTATTGTAAGCTTTCTTGGTCCATAAACACATCTAGATGTACCCCGCACAAATAGTACCGCCTCTAACTCGAGGTCGTGAGTCAGATAGTTCTTTTAATGGACTTTAAGCTGCCTGGAGGCATAGGCTATAACTTTTCCATGTGGTATGTGTTACACCCCGTAAGTTCTTGACACTTAGTTGGCCTATTCACATGTTGGTTAAGAGTTATAGAATGCCATATGTGCGAGAAAAGGGCCCGGGGAGAGACCGGACAAGCGCCACGTTGGAGCGTCGCAAGGAAAATGCGACTTATAAATCACATTTGACAAATGCGACTTATAAATCGCATTCGACAAATGCGACTTATAAATTGCATTCGACAAATGCGACTTAAAGGGGGTTCACGTCCAAGTATATAATGCTTTTCACTTTGTTTTTAAATCATTTCTTCTGATAATTTCCAGCAAACACGAACAGAAACAGAAGAAAATGAAGGGGTTGATTAAATATTCATTCGATTACGTCGTCAAACGCCGTCCAAACTCAAATTAACTTCTGGTAGCGAAGTATAAAGCTGTAGGGAATATTCCTACGGAGTTAGTTTTGCGAAATTCGGCCGGTCAATCGTCGTCACGCCGAGCCAAGGTAAGTAGAATTTCTCCAAACTAGCGTTAATATGGTCCCAGCATTAAAGTGAGTATTTCTTCTTTCTACACTTCCGAGAAATAGCGAGTTTTAGGCCGCACTTCGATAAGTCAAAGAATAGGTAGTAGGTATACCCCTAAATATGGTTGCTTTCCAAAATAATAGTAGAATTAATTATATTCTTTCGTGAATATGAATACAGTTGGAAGAAATAGCTGAACATTAGTTGAGTTGCACCAGTTAATCAGAAAGTTGCCAGGCGAGGTATGTAAAGGCAGTTTCTTTCGGCAAGTTAGTAGTTCTAGTATAGAAAAATAGTACGAATTTCAGTAGAGTGTTTCAGAAGTCGTATATTATGTTCAGTATGAAATTTAGTAAGCATGTTAGAAATATAATATAGTGTTCAGCGTGTAATTCAGTAAAACAGTATAAGTCCCAGCAAAATATTCCAGAAATATTATTACAGATTCAGTATAATTTAGTATCAGATTAAGTACATTTCAATATGAGATTCAGAACAGAATACCAGAACATAAAAATTATTATCAGATGCAGTATATATATTACATGTGCCTGTTGCTATCTGTGGAGACATGATTGTTCTGTGTTGGGCACCTTTAGAGCTTCTTTGACCGCCCCAGGGTTAATAGTTGGGTCGACTCGCCCGCCAGAGGGTGAGGATACGTTGCTCTACATAGTGGAATGCCATCCGCCAGTGGATGAAGAAGCGATGCAGATTTCCCATAGCAGGCTGATCAGCACTCTACCACACCCCCTGTCGAGCGCTTGCGCCCGGAGTGCAGAGTACAGTTTTCAGATTACAGATTTGAGTTTTCAGATTTCAAATTTCAGGAGTCCTCCGGACTCAGATACAACTATAGTCAGGGGCCCAGCAAGCCCAAGTTGCATACCTAGGGGGCCGAATGAATGCTCATAGGTACTAGGTGGATGGTATGACCTAGGTAGGGGTATATAGATTGTGCACTGGTTGGTACCTTATTTCTTATGGGGGCTGGTAAGGTTCTTGTATGCTATGTTGTGTTAGTTATTAATAGATAGAAATTAGACCGCCATGTTATCAAGTATGACTCTTACTCTCTTCAGTAAAGTTACGCTCTTTTCAGTCAGTCTCAACCCGTCTCCTATTACTTCAGTATCTATCAGTATTATTGTTTTCTTTCAGTTATTGCTTTGCATACTCAGTACCAGTGGTACTGACGCCCTTTTTGGGGCGCGGCATTACTTGCCTGCAGGTACTCAAAGACGAGGAGCAGATCCCTCGTAGTTCTAGCCAGCGTATAGAGTCTTCAGCTCCTGTCATCTGGAGTTTGACAGCTAAAGGTTTACTTCCCTTTTTTTTTGTACAGTATATGTTGGGCGGGGCCCTATCTCGACCATCTTATTATTCTTAGAGGCTTGAGGATTGTATATTCCCTGTGGTTAGTTGTATCGGTTGTGTGGGGCCGTATGTATGTTTAAGTTTGCATATGATGGCCGTGTGGGGCCTTGTTCAGTTTTCGGTTGGTGACCTTGTCGGTCACAGATCAGTTCAGCACTTTATTATACTTTTCAGTGATGACCAGTCAGCATGGTGGCCTTGTCGGCCCGCATAGGTTCCCTTATGCGCAGTTGTTCTGGTTAGCTGCTATATTTCTACAAGTGGCTATACGCCTAGTCAGCCGGAGGCTGTATTTACAGCTGTTATATAGCCTGTTGTTTTCATAAATCCAGAATTAGAGCCAGCCTGACACTAGAAGTGCTTAGGCTCAGTAGTCCAGCAGTCCAGATCCTAGCAGGGCACCAGGTGCTAGTCATGTCTCCCAAGACGGGGCGTGACAAACTTGGTATCTGAGCAGGTCATATCCCAGGGAGTCTGCAAGCCATGCTAAGTAGAGTCTTGTCTATGGATGTGTTGTACACCAAATACCATAGGCAAGAGGCTACAAGGCATGATAGGATGGCTACTCTTTCTTCATATTCAGTCGTGTCATAGAGTAGTATAGTATAGGGTTGAGTCCCTAAAGCTTACTATACTCTTTGTTTATAGATAAAATGTCAAATCAGCGACACCCTATCACATGCCAAAGATTGGATACAATAGTAGGAGAGGGCACTAGCAGGATGCCCCATTCTCGACTAGAATCAGTCTGATCTGAGGGCGATACAGAGGCATCGTCCCGGCCTTCTCAGCAGTCTCCACCCCATCAGGAGCCACTCGAGACGACACCACCTCCGGTAGTTCCTATACCTACACCATCTAACAAGGAGGTCAGGAGTGCAGTAGTTATGTTAGCGCAAATGATTGCTACTCAGCGCCAGTCAATGCCACCTACAACTGTAAAGTCATTAGGTGGGCCTGGTAGTTTAAGGGTCCGAGAATTCCTGGTACTAGGTCCCCCACAGTTTACCTGGACAGATCGAATAGAGGACCCCCAGGATTTCCTGGATCAGCTGTAGAGGATCTTCCGGGTAATGCATATTACATCTGCGAAGACGGTCGAATTGGCGGTATTCCGACTGAGGGATATTGCTGTGTTCTGGTATGAGAGTTGGGAAAGGTCTAGAGGGAGAGATGTTGCCCCTCCGACCTGGTCTAACTTTTCAGAAGCTTTCCTAGACCGTTATCTGTTCGCGCTCTGCTGCTCGGTATATATTATACACCGACACGCAAGTGTACGTTGTCAAACAAGTAATAAAGTGGCTAAGTAGCCAAGTATCGATCCAAGGAGGCTGCTCTAGATATGCAAAACTGCCTAGTTTACTATATCTCTATTCTATTTCTAACTATGTTAACAACAATCCAATCAAGATTTGAGTAAGTTTTGTTTCTAAACTAATTATCTACTAAAATTAATAACTACTATTTACGTTGAGTTTAGACAATGGATATGCACATGCCAAGGTTAAGAACGAGTAATGAACTTGATAATCATGATAATTTGGTCATCTTCTTCTTTATATTGCTAGCCAAGAACATTAGCCTAGAGATTAAAACTCTCGTATTTAATCTCACTTTAGAATCATAAACCATTCGTCTACATTTCTGTGATCAAATGCAATTTATGACCTAACACTACAATTCCGGTTCCTAAATTGACTAATACGGCTTTCAAGTATATTTCTATCAAGAAAGCACATCAAAACCCAATTTTCCCAAATCAAGTTAAGAACAATACCCTATTAATTCACAACTTTCCAATTTCATGCTCTCTCGAGTGAAATTGGACTTTTTAGATATACATTAATGGTGGCCAATCAAGAATGTAATAAGCACAAGAATTAATAGAACAACATGCAAGAAGAAGAAGAAACCATATCAATTATTACCAAGAATCATTACACAAGTTCAAAACCTCAGCAAGAAAGGAATTAGCCACTCATTCTTGGATTAATCATCCTAGAATGAGTGTAAATCATGCATACAATTGAAGGAAAAGAAGAAGGGAAGAGAAGAAAACTCTTATCTTTTCTATTCTTCAACTGCCACAAAACCACGTTCCTCTCTCCACTTCTGAACTCCACTAAAAAACTAAAAATAAAAGAAGACTCTTTTAAAAATAACCTAAGTGTGCTATTTATACTAGTGGGAAATGTTTCCCGGAATAACAAGCAACGTGTCACGGAGGCCAACGCGGAGCACTGCCTCCATGCCACGGCGTGGACGCGGACCCTCTCTGGAAATTTCAGGGTCCGGATAATTGGCTTCAACGTGGCACGGAGGCCATCGCGGAGCCCTGTCTCCGTGCCACGGAGCTGTCGCGATGCCTCACTGGAATCTGCCAATTAATTTCCTCTCCAGGCAGTGTGCTATCGCGATGGCAGCGTGGCACGGCGCCATCGCGGAGCCAGTGTAAAATGTGCCATCCGAGGTCTTTTCCACGCTCGCATCCAAGTCCAACTCCGACATAAGTCCAACACGCATTTTTGCTCCTAAAAATCACATTATCCTGCAAAACAAATGCTAATCATGTTGGTTAGTATAAATTCGCATTTTATTGCCAAATACATGATATTATATACACATTGCACAACAAACAAGGTAAAAATGGTACGTTTGAGTATCACTTGGGCATATAAATCTGCCCAAGATCACTTACCCCACACTTAAATCCTTGTTCGTCCTCGAACAACACATACACAAATCATGCACATCACATCTCAACCTTTGTCACTATGGTGCAACCATTTACGTTACGGTCATACCGATTATTCGATTTTTTTTGCAAATCATCAAGAAAACATGCTTGGTCGTACAAGACAATGACCTTAATACATCGAGGTTTCCTAGACTTTTAAGAATTGATTCTTGATATCGGCAAACTCATGCAAATCAACTAATCAAGAAATCCGACCCGAAAATCAATCTTTAATCAAGCATGTACCCTCACAACTCGAGAGAAACTTCCCCTTTTATGATCGTGCATCACACAAACATGCACGTAGGGGCATATAGAAATTAATTTCACTCTCTCTCCCAAAAGAATTCACATGCATCATGTCATGACCCATAAGCTTGCCCTTAGTGTATTACTCCACTAATATAAAGAAATGCAGTGTAGGATGAAATAGGACTTTTAATGGGTTGTAACTGGGCTATGGATCTAGTATATATATATTTGATTAGCCAATAATAGTTGCTAGCATCCTTAAGCGCCTTTTCAACTCATTCCCATCGACTCATGGACATTGTTCCTCTCTTTTCTCTTTTTCTCCCCTTCATGCTGGTTTACTTTCATACAGCCCATTTCATCAGGCACACTTGACACAAAACAGAGGGTTTTCATGTACCCTCAATTTCATTTAATTACAACTAGTGCCTCTTCAACATCATCTTTTCTTTCTTCACTCTGCTTTTCTTTTTCTTTTCACTCTTTTCACTCTTTAACACTTTGGGAAACAATTTTCTGTTCTTTATAAGCGCTTAAGAGTTTCTTATAGACTTCAAGGCTAATGAAAAGAAGGAATAAAGCTTAGTTCATACAATTCTGGACAAAAGAAAGAAATCGGCTAAAGGCTCAACGGGCTGACTAGGGTATACAACATATAGAAAGGTAGAATTTAACAAGAAAAAAATGGAAACTAACGGTTAAAACAAAGAAATGCCTACATCCTTTCCCACACTACCCATCCTTCATTTCGCTTTGTATACACGCCAGGCAAGTTCTAGACAATTCACAATGACATGGAATAGCAAAACCTCACTCACACTTCATGCACATGCTCGAATCAAGATGCATTCACAGACTCTTTAATTAGTCAAGTACATGAATTCAAGATTAAGCCTCAATCATAAACCAAATTCTATAGCCTAGGTAACTCAACATATTTACACAATTACATGCTTTCAAACAAATCACTTTCGCATTTCGACCATCAATTACACACGCAATAAAATTTTAGCAACCATAAGCAACTACAGTTTATTGATGCAATCCACTAAAGAAACTAAAAACAAATCATCTACTCCTATCGACTACATTTCCCTTAAGACGGTCGTCATCCATCCATCATAGGGAATGTTCACTAACTATGACATCGGTTCAATGGGACTATTCTCGGTAAAAGAACCGAAAACAAACTCCGAGAAACCCAAAAATAAAACTTCAAAATTTTTCCAACACATCGATCATTTCGATGAAAAAAATATTTACAAAATATGTTGATAAGTGCAACATCCTTTCGCAAAAATTTTGAAAAATATCGATCATATCGATAGAGAAAAAAATATTTACAAAATTTACAAAATATTTACAACGGCAACCATAACTTTTTAAAGACACACATCATTAGCCACAAACAAATATATACACATCATTCACAAATCAGTTCACAACAACAGGGAAAGTACAGACTTACACAAACGTCAAGGAAGAATATACAGCAGATTTAGAGCCTATGACCCAGCACCTAACTACTCCCCACCCCACACTTAAATCGAACACTGTCCTCAGTGTTCACAAAAAGACAAAGCACAAAATTTTGGGTGGTGAAACTCCCTACTCAGTCGAAATATTCGACTTCCTCATCCGGTGCTGCGGCCTCGTCGCCCATATCTGAATCAGCTCCCTCGCCATCATCGGACTCCACATCAGAGTCCTCACGACGTGTCTCTTCATCAGTAGGGACGTCGTCATCAGTCGGCTCCACAAAGGCTGGCCCCACCTTGCATAAAGCTCTGGCATTCTCGCCAAAAGGGTAGTCCAGCTCCAGCTGCCATAATTCATCCTCGGTGGCTGGTCTCCCACCTATCCGTAGCTGCAGCATCTGCATACCGAACATATGGGCCATATACTGGTCGTCACGAGCATGTCGCTCCCCCAGAGTCAGCACAGGCCCGTGTGTAGTGTCGGGGGCCTTGGTCTTTATCACATCAAGGGCCCGCCGCTCCAACTGCGGAATGTAATCCAAGGCTTCTTCCTTAACGTCGAGGCCTCGGAGGAAGGTGGTGATGAGTCCGCCAAACCCGTATCTGTGGCCCTGGTGTAGTCTGGCTCTCTTCATGGTGGATATTATAACCGCCCCCACATTAATCTCAAGCCCTTTCATAAGGGCATACACCAGGCAGACACGGTCCCGGGTCACGTCTGTTATATGTACTCCCGGGATCAAACACGAACATACAATTTTTAGCCAGATTCTGGCCTCCCTGTTCATCTGCGAATAAGGCAGAGTCTGGTGGTAACCCCTCTCTTTGTGTCTACTCCATCAGGCTGTGGATCGAGCCCCGCACAACATACGTCTGATGTCGGCGTACGGTGGGGTA
The DNA here is from genome assembly GCA_035772735.1 of Datura wrightii. Taxonomy (NCBI): domain Eukaryota; kingdom Viridiplantae; phylum Streptophyta; class Magnoliopsida; order Solanales; family Solanaceae; genus Datura; species Datura wrightii. Next base: position 16,829,652 of record JASDFA010000003.1, read on the forward strand.
ATGTTGAGCTGGCGGAGAACGTGGGCGTCTGTGTCCCGCGCTCCAACGATGGCATTCAGCTGCTGGGGTTCCAGAGTGACAATCTGCCCTCTGATTTTAATAGTGTGGCTTCTGATGGCCGGGTTCCAATTGGCATAAAATTCCCGGACCAAGTGAAGGTTGCACTCCGTGGGCTCCTGAAAAATAAAGCTGAGCCCAGCTGCTTCAATTCTCTGTACGATGCGAGGGAACTCCTGTGCAAGTGGTTCCCTTGCAATATGTTCCTCCGGGATGTACTTGTTCTCCTTAAGCTTTGCGTACCACTTCTTCCCTTCATCGGTCACCCATCGTGTTTCGTATCGGCGGTGTTGACCGCGTGGAACAGCAGGTGCAGCTGGGACAGCAGTGCCCAGTCTCATTCTCTTTCTGCCAGTGCCTGAGGTTGAAGCACCCTTGTCTTTATCTTGTCGGCTGGCCATTCTACCTGTCAATTTACACAGACAAGCACAACGTTAAGCTAAAAACTTGTTAGTTTTGGCTAAGGTCGGGTTAAACAAAATTTACCCCACACTTAGTCTTTAACAATATTTACAACATGTTAGCAAGGATAGATCTATTTACACCCCAAACACAATTACTATAAACATATTGCTTAGTGCGTTCACAAAAATTCGACAGCATACCGGCTAGCGGGAAATTTTTCCCGGAATAACAAGCAACGTGTCACGGAGGCCAACGCGGAGCACTACCTCCGTGACACGGCGTGGACGCGGACCCTCTCTGGAAATTTCAGGGTCCGGATAATTGGCTTCAACGTGGCACGGAGGCCATCGCGGAGCCCTGTCTCCGTGCCACGGAGCTGTCGCGATGCCTCACTGGAATCTGCCAATTAATTTCCTCTCCAGGCAGTGTGCTATCGCGATGGCAGCGTGGCACAGCGCCATCGCGGAGCCAGTGTAAAATGTGCCATCTGAGGTCTTTTCCACGCTCGCATCCAAGTCCAACTCCGACATAAGTCCAACACGTATTTTTGCTCCTAAAAATCACATTATCCTGCAAAACAAATGCTAATCATGTTGGTTAGTATAAATTCGCATTTTATTGCCAAATACATGATATTATATACACATTGCACAACAAACAAGGTAAAAATGGTACGTTTGAGTATCACTTGGGCATATAAATCTGCCCAAGATCATTATCTACCACGAGAGATCTGACAGGCCCGGATGGACTAGTTTTTACACCTAGAACAGGGGGTGATGAGTGTTCAAGAATACGCCCTGCAGTTCGATTCTTTGGCCCGATATGCTCCAGCCTTTGAAGACACCATGCCATCCAGAGTCTACCGGTTTATTATGGGGCTGAACCCAGAGTATATTGAGGCCTGTATGAATGCTACTTTGCGGGAAGATATGGATATTTGCTCGAGTACTGGCTTTTTCTCAGATTATTGAGGGCCTCAGACAGTGGCAACAGGATAGCAGATGAACAAGTCAGGAATAGCGCCGTAGGGATAGGTTAGATGAGTTACAGGGGGAGATTCGGAGAGGGCCTAGGCCATGATTGTCAGATAGGCCACCTAGACCCCCGCCTCCATCACAGCATCAGAGGGGTAGATTCAGTCGCCGAGGACAGTCAGAGTATGGCGGAAGTTCTTGAACAGTAGATTCACCCCAGAAGAGGAGGACAGACTAGAGCAGGTATACACCACCACTTTGCCCTATTTGCAGCCGACACCACTCTATAACTTGCAGATATGGATCTACAGGGTGTTATATATGCGGACAAGAGGGTCATGTGATGAGAGATTGTCCAGCCAGGGGTCAGGATGACCGGGATAGACAGGACAGGGCATCAGAAGGGTCACGAGCTCTAGCAGGCTCGGCAGGGCGTAGGCCCTTAGTTTCAGCTGGGAGATGCCAAGGCAGATCAGGGGCCTTTAGTTCAGGTACGGGACCAAGTCGTACCTATGAATTACCAAGGAGACAGGATTCATAGGCGTCTCCAGATGTTGTGACATGTATGATGACTATTTACTCTCACCCTGCATATGTATTAATCAATTTGGGATCTACCTTGTCCTATGTTACACCATTAGTGGCTCAAATGTTCAGTATTGTACCAGAATTTCTTTGGAAACCCTTTTCAGTATCTACACCCGTCGGTGACTCTATTATAGCCAGAAGGGTTTATCGAGGGTGTACAGTAGAGGTTGCTAACCGTCATACCACAACAGATTTGGTAGAGTTAGAAATGGTTGATTTTGACGCCATTATGGGTATGGATTGGTTAGCTCCATGCTATGAAAATGTAGAATGCTGGACCAAGACGATTTGATTCCACTTTCTAGGGGAGACAATATAGCTACGCCAAAAGGTAGGTTTATTTCCTATCTTCGGGGGAGAAAGTTGATAGCCAAGGGGTGCATTTACCACATTATCAAAGTTCAGGATGTTCGGGTAGAGCCTCCGACTCTCCAGTCTGTTCTAGTGGTTAACAAATTCCCCGATGTATTCCTAGATGATCTACTTGGTATTCCCCCGAAAAGGGAAATAGACTTTGCAATTGATTTATTACCAGGAACTCAGCCCAAATCAATTCCCCCTTATCGCATGGCTCCTGCTAAACTCAGAGAACTAAAGGAGCAGTTGAAAGATTTGTTAGACAAGGGCTTTATCAGGCTGAGTACTTCACCTTGGGGTGCGCCAGTTCTGTTTGTAAGAAAGAAGGATGGTTCCCTCCGCATGTGTATAGACTATCGACAACTAAATAAAGTTACTATCAAGAATAAGTATCTACTTCACATGATAGATGATCTACTTGATCAGTTACAGGGAGCTAGATATTTCCCCAAAATTGAATTAAGGTCCAGATATCATCAGGTTCCGGTTCGTGAAAGGGACATTCCAAAGACTGCCTTCAGGACCAGAAACGGCCATTTTGAATTCTTAGTCATGTCCTTTGGGCTGATGAATGTTCCAGACGTGTTTATGGACCTGATGAACAATATTTTCAGACAATACCTGGACTTGTTCGCGATAGTGTTTATTGACGATATTCTGGTGTATTCTCGCTCAGAGGTAGATCACCAGGATCATTTGCAGATAGTGCTCCAAATTCTCAAGGACCGTCAGCTACATGCCAAGTTCTCAAAATGTGAATTCTAGATGAATTCAGTAGCCTTTATGGGTCATATCATGTTGGATGCTGGTATACAGGTAGATACCCAAAAAATAGAAGTAGTAAAAGCATGGACCAGACCTACCACTCCGACTGAGGTACGCAGTTTCCTTGGGTTAGCAGGGTACTACAGGAGGTTTGTTGAAGGATTTTCCACCTTAGCAGCACCTCTGACTAAATTGACGTAGAAGGAAGCAAAATTTCAATGGACTGAGGCATGTGAGCGGAGCTTCCAAGAATTGAAAGACAGGTTAACGTCAGCTCCAGTGTTAGCATTGCCAAAAGGTATAGAAGGTTATGCAGTTTATTGTGACGCTTTAGGTGTTGGGTTAGGATGTGTGTTGATGTAGCATGGTAAAGTAATTGCTTATACTTTCAAACAGCTGAGGAAAAATGAAAAGAAGTATCCTACCCATGTCCTGGAATTGGCCGTAGTGATTCATACCTTAAAGATATGGAGACATTACTTGTATGGCGTCCACGTGGATATTTTCACTGATCATAAGACCCTACAGTATATCATCACCCAGAAAGAGTTTAATTTGCGGCAGCGTCGCTGGTTAGAGTTGTTTAAAGACTATGATGTGAATATTTTGTATCACCCAGGGAGAGCTAATGTGGTGGCAGATGCCCTTAGCCGTAAATCTATGGGAAGTCTGGCACACTTAAAGCCTGAGCAGCGGGAATTAGCTGAGGAATTCCATCAGTTAGCCAATTTAGCCATTCGTGTAGTAGAAATAGAGGACAACAGAGCGGTAATCCAGAACACTGCAGTGTTGTGTTTAGTTATGGAAGTACAAGAATGGCAGTGTGAAGATCCTAGCCTGGTTCAGTTTAAAAATAGAGTTCAACAAGGAGAGGTGACAGATTTTTAGATAACCGAGGATGGGGTATTGAGATATAAAGATCGCCTTTGTGTTTCAGACGTTGCAGGGCTTCACCAGCATATTATAGGCGAGGTACATTATGGCCGTTATTCTCTCCACCAAGGTTTGACGAAAATGTACCACGATATAAAATAAATCTACTGGTGGCTGGGACTGAAGAAGGGGATAGCAGAATTCGTAGCTCAGTGTCCCAACTGCCAGCAGGTAAAAGTTGAGCATCAAAAACCAAGCAGACTGACTCAGAATATCACTGTGCCTCTATGGAAATGGGAAGCAGTAAATATGGATTTTTTAGCAGGATTACCCTGCACCAGGTGTATATATTATTTGATTAGGGTGATTATTGATAGACTGACAAAATCAGCTCATTTTCTGCCAGTTAGGGGCTACCTTTTCTGCCGAGGATTATGCTAAGCTGTATATCAGAGAAATAGTCAGGTTGCATGGTGTTCCAGTGTCCATTATCTCTGACAGAGGGGCGCAGTTTACAACTAATTTTTTGCAATCATTTCAGAGAGGCTTGGGGACGCAGGCTAACCTGAGCACAGCTTTTCATCCTCAGACAGATGGGCAGGCAGAACGCACCATTCAAATGCCCAAGGATATGTTGCCAGCATGTGTGTTGGATTTCGGAGGTAACTAGGATGAACATTTCCCACTCATTGAGTTCTCCTATAATAACAGTTACCATTTAGCTCTTCAGATCGCGCCTTATGCAGCATTATATGGGCGAAAGTGTAGATCTCCAGTTGGTTGGTTTGATGTAGGAGAATCAACATTGATTGGGCTAGATATCATTCATCAGTCAGAGGAAAAAGTAAAGCTTATCCGAGAACGTTTACTGACTGCTCAGAGCCGCCAGAAATCTTATGCTGACATGCGGCGCAGAAACTTGGATTTTAATGTGATTGATTGGGTGCTTCTGAAAGTGTTGTCGATGAAGGGTGTAATGAGATTTGGAAATAAAGGCAAGCTCATCCTGAGGTTTGTTGGGCCTTATCAGATTCACCGAAGAATAGGCCAAGTGGAATATGAGTTAGACTTACCTCTGGAGTTAGAATCTGTCCACCCAGTTTTCCATGTATCAATTCTGAGAAAGTGCATAGGAGATCCCTCAAGAATTGTCCCAGTCCAAGATGTTCAGGTTACAGAGGAGTTGGCCTATGAAGAAGTTCCAGTAGCCATACTAGACAGGTAGATCCGCAGATTAAGAACTAAAGATGTTGCTTCTGTCAAAGTGTTATGGTGTAACAGGAACCGAGAGGAAATGTCTTGGGAAGTAGAAGAAGATATGAAAGCCAGATACCTTCAGTTATTTCAGACTTAGTCAGCCAGAGGTATGTTGATATTGTTGTTATATAAGTTGCTTTATATTCATGTGTATAAGTGAGATGTTGACTTCAGTTTATTATGAAATGAATGCTATAGTATTATATGGAGTACCTATATTCGACTTTTTTGTGTTTCAGAATTTTTTAAATAGTCCATATTACAGGGGAAACTCTGCCGAAATTTTTCCAGAAATAAGTAGAACAAGTTAAAATTTCTATAAACAGAAGTTAACATTCGAGGACGAAGGTTCTTAAGGGGGAAGGATGTTACACCCCGTAAGTTCTTGACACTTAGTTGGCCTATTCGCATGTTGGTTAAGAGTTTTAGAATGCCATATGTGCGAGAAAAGGGCTCGGGGAGAGACCAGACAAGCGCCACGTCGGAGCGTCGCAAGGAAAATGCGACTTATAAATCGCATTCGACAAATGCGACTTATAAATCACATTCGAAAAATGCGACTTCTAATTTGTATTCAACAAATGCGACATAAAGGGGGTTCAGGTCCAAGTATATAAAGCCTTTCACTTTGTTTTTAAATCATTTCATCCGATAGTTTCCAGCAAACATGAACAGAAACAGAGGAAAATGAAGGGGTTGATTAAATATTCGTTCGATTACGCCGTCAAATGCCGTCCAAACTCAAATTAACTTCGGGTAGCGAAGTATAAAGTTGCAGGGAATATTCCTACGGAGTTAGTTTCGCGAAATTCGGCTGTTCAATCGTCGTCACGCCGAACCAAGGTAAGTGGAATTTCTCCAAACTAGCGTTAATATACACGCAGCATTAAAGTGAGTATTTCTCCCTTCTAGACTTCCGAGAAATAGCGAGTTTTAGGCCGCTCTTCGATAAGTCAAAGAATAGGCAGTACGTATACCCCTAAATATGGTTTCTTTCCAAATAATAGTAGAATTAATTATATTCTTTTGTGAATATGAATACAGTTGGAATAAAATAGCTGAACATTAGCTGAGTTGCGCCATTTAATCAGAAAGTTGCCAGGCGAGGTATGTAATGCCAGTTTCTTTCGGCAAGCTAGTAGTTCTAGTATAGCAAAATAGTACGAATTTCAGTAGAGTGTTTCAAAAGTCGTATATTATGTTAAGTATGAAATTTAGTAAGCATGTTAGAAATATAATACAGTGTTCAACATGTAATTCAGTAAAACAGTATAAGTCCTAGCAGAATATTCCAGAAATATTATTACAGATTCAGTATAATTCAGTATCAGATTAAGTACATTTCAATATGAGATTCAGAACAGAATACCAGAACATAAAAATTATAATCAGATGCATTATATATATTACATGTGCCTATTGCTATATGTGGAGACATGATTGTTCTGTGTTTGGCACCCTTAGAGCTTCTTTGACCGCTCCAGGGTGTGTCGACTTGCTCGCCAGAGGGTGAGGATACGTTTCTCTACGGAGTGGCATGCCGTCCGTCAGTGGATGAAGATGCCATGTAGATTTCCCATAGCAGGCTAATCAACACTCTACTACAACCCCCTGTCGAGCGCTTGCGCCCGGAGTGCAGATTACAGTTTTCAGATTACAGATTTGAGATTTCAGATTTCAGATTTCAGGAGTCCTCCAAACTTAGATACAACTATAGTCAGGGGCCCAGCGAGCCCAAGTTGCATACCCAGGGGGCCGGATGAATGCTCATAGTTACTAGGTGGATTGTATGACCTGGGTAGGGGTATATAGATTGTGTGCTGGTTGGTAACTTATTGCTTATGGGGGCTGGTAAGGTTCTTGTATGGTATGTTGTGTTAGTTATTAATAGATAGCAATTAGACCTCCATGTTATCAAGTATGACTCTTACACTCTTCAGTAAATTTACGCTCTTTTCAGTCAGTCTCAGCCCGTCTCCTATTACTTCGGTATCTATCAGTGTTATTGTTTTCTTTTAGTTATTGCTTTGCATACTCAGTATCAATGGTACTGACGCCCTTTTTGGGGCGCTGCATTACTTGCCTACGGGTACTCATAGACGAGGAGCAGATCCCTCATTGTTCCAGCCAGCGTATAGAGTTTCAGCTCCTGTCATCCGGAGCTTGACAGCTAAAGGTTTACTTCCCTTTTTATTTGTACAGTATGGGTAGGGCGGGGCCCTGTCCCGACAATCTTATTATTCTTAGAGGCTTGCAGATTGAATATTCCCTGTTGTTAGTTGTACCGATCATGTGGGGCCGTATGTATGTTTTAGTTTGCATGTGATGGCCGTGTGGGGCCTTGTTCAGTTGTCGGTTGGTGACCTTGTCGGTCACAGATCAGTTCAGCACTTGATTATACTTTTCAATGATAACCAGTCAGCATGGTGGCCTTCTAGGCCCGCATAGGTTCCCTTATGCTCAGTTGTTCTGGTTAGCTGCTATATTTCTACAGGTGGATATAGGCCTAGTCGGTCGGAGGCTGTATTTACGACCGTTATATAGCCCGTTGTTTTCATAAATCCAGAATTAGAGCCAGCCGGGCACCAGAAATGGTTAGGCTCAGTAGTCCAGCAGTCCAGGTCCTAGTAGGGCACCATGTGCCAATCATGCCTCACAAGGCAGGGCATGAAAGTATGAGTGCACAACCAAGGTTGATCCTTGAGGTGTTACAATATATCTCAAACCTATCGGTGCCTTCAGGTAGGGTCAATACTGGTTCTAAGGTGGGTTGAGTCTTTAACTCTTGGAAGCTCTTCTCACAAGCCTTTGACCATTAAAACTTCACCTTCTTCTAGGTCAACATAGTCAATGATGCTTTAATAGACAAATATCCTTCAACAAACCTTCAATAGTACCAGCTAAACCCAAGAAACTCTTGATATTCGAAGGACTAATTGGTCTTTGCCAATTCTTCACCGCTTATATCTTTTTAGAGCCCACTTGTACACCTTCACTTGACACCACATGACCCAAAAATGCTACTGAGTTCAACCAATACTCACATTTGCTGAACTTAGTGATATACCCAAAAGCCCAAGATAAGACCCTAGAGTTGAAATGGAGAAAATAGGATTTTCTGCACCAGGTCCCAGAACGAGTCGTCCTTTGACCCTTGGAGTAGACCACGAGTCGTGAAGTGACTCATGGTGAGGTGCACGGCTTAATTTGGAATTTTTGAGTTTGGACTCCTCACGGACATGACCACGAGTCGTGGTCAGCACCCACGACTCGTTGAGTCAGTCGTGGTCAAGAGCTAATGATAGTTTTTGTAATACCCCAAAACTGCTTGAGAAAAGTCCTAGGAGTTAAAAGTTCATAAATGCTGAAATTGGGAAAGATTGCACTGAACGGACCAAGGAACGACCCATGGTATCTAACCATGGGTCATTTTATGCAGTGTAGTATTCAACTATTATGTATGAATTACGCTTCGCTTTCTATGTCATGTCATGTTTATGCTTCAGCTATGTTATTACGTTGAGTATTACTCATTATTGTTTGAGTTAGATGTATTCTCACGCCATGGGTCGACTTGGAGTCTCTCGAGGCTCCATGTCCCGTGTTGCGATTCAGGTTTATGTATGGGTCATAACAAATATGGTATCAGAGCCATAGGTTTTAAAGTGTCCTAGGGTGTCTGAAATTCATGTTAAGTAGAGTCTTTTACATGGGTGTGAAGTGCGCCACACTTATGAAAAAGAGGCTACGAGACGTTTAGGAAATATTCGCTTCTTTCATGATCTATATCATGCGATGAAATGTCTCTCTATCCTTCTTACTCATGTTATTCACGATTGAAGAATCATGGCTCCCCATAGAGTAAATTGTAGGAGAAATGGGAATGGAAACGTCCACGAGGATGGCAATGGAGATAGACACCAGTAAGCCCCACTAGTCCAGGAGCACCATGTACCGGAGCCGATTGCCCATGCTGAATTTTGGGCAGCTATTCAGATGCTAGTGCAAGCTTTGACCGCTCAAGTCAATCAACAAGAAGTTGCACATGTCCAGCAAAATGGTAATGCGGTGGCGGCTCGAGTAAGAGATTTCTTGAGGATGAACCTGCCAGAATTCCTTGGGTCGAATGTAGATGACGACCCACATGAGTTCATTGATGAGATTGTGAAAATCACCCCAAGTCATGGGGGTGAATAGGGTTAAGTGTGCTGAGTTGGCCTCATATCAATAGATAGGAGTAACACAAATCTGGTTTCGTCAATAGAAAGATAGTAGGGCCACGGGAGAAGGCCCTGTCCCTTGGGAGAAGTTTCATGTTGCGTTCCTAGATCGGTTCTTCCCTCGTGAGATGAGGGAGTTGAAGGTAGCTGAGTTTGTGATCTTACGTAGGGGAGGATGAAGGTACAAGAGTGTGCCCTTGAGTTTACTCGCTTATAAAAGTACGCCCTAGAGTTAGTAGTTGATCAGAGGGCGCGAGTGAGCAGGTTAGTTCATGGGGTGGCGAGCTACTTGGACAAAGATTGCAGGACCGCTATGGTGCGCCAGGATAGGGATTTCGCTCAGATAGTCTTTTATACCTAGTAGATAGAGTCAGAACATGTGAGGGAGAGAGAGGCCAAAAGGGACCAGACAAATAGCTATGGGTTCATTCAGCAAAGATCCAGCGGTGGTCACCGCCCTCAGATCCAGCAGAGGTCACTAGCTTCAGCACCATCATCAGCTAGTGTTCCATCCAGACCCAAGGGTGTAAGAGGAGTAGGGCCTCAGATTTGAAGTATCAGAGGGGCATGTAGGTAAACCACACCTTTCCACCCTGTGGCAAGTGGGACAGGAGTCATGAAGGGGAGTGCTTGCTCAACTAAGATGTTTGTTATGGGTGCGGTAGATCCAACCACATGCGTCGAGCATGTCCATTTGCTAGACAGGATGATGATAGAGGTCGTGCACAAACTACCAAGTCAGCAATAGCTCCAGCACATTCAACTCTGCAGGGGGCATCCACTAGTAGGGGTGGAGGTCAGCACCAAAACAGATCCTATGCCCTAGCATCCCGCTAGGAGCAAAACGTTTCCCCGGATGTAGTCATTGTTATGTTATGAGTTTCCACCTTGATGTATATGCTTCGTTAGATCCAGGGGCTACCTTGTCTTTTTTGACACCTTATGTGGCTAGTAGTTTTGAAGTCACTCCCGGAATGTTGTCAGAACCCTTCTCAGTCTATACTCTAGTAGGTGATTTAGTTGTAGCTGGGCGGGTGTATAGAAGTTTCCTGATCATAGTATTGCATAAAGTCACCTCCGTAGACCTTGTCGAGTTATCCATGACTGACTTTGATATTATTCTCGGCATGAATTGGTTTTCCAGCGTGTTATGCTTCTGTTAATTATAGAACCCGTCCGGCGGAGTTTCGCTTTCTGGGTGAGTCAGTCTTGGAGTGGAAAGGTAAATCGGCCATACCTTTAGGTTGTTTTATTTCCTATCTGAAGGCCTAGAAGATGATTTTCAAGGGTAGTATGTATCATCTAGTTAGGATTAAGGATGTTGAGTCTGAGGCCTCGAATATCCAATTAGTTCCAGTGGGATGTGAGTATCTAGAAGTGTTCCCAGATGATCTACCCGGTGTTCCTCCCAAGAGGGAAATTGATTTTTGTATTGATCTTGTTCTCGACACAAAGCCTATATCTATTCCTCCTTACGGAATGACTCGAGCCGAGCTAAAGTAGTTGAAAGAACAGTTGAAGGATCTTTTGGATAAGGGTTTCATCAGACCTAGCAAGTCCCCATGAGGTGCACCAGTTCTCTTTGTCCGAAATAAAGATGGTTCTCTTCGTATGTGCATTGATTATCAGCAATTGAACAAAGTCACCATTAAGAACAGGTATCCTCTACCTAGGATTGATGATTTATTAGACCAGCTCTGGGGTGCCAAATGTTTTTCGAAGATAGGTCTTAGATCCGGGTACCATGAACTTAGAGTTCGGGAGAGTCACATCCCGAATACAACCTTCAGGACGCAGTATGGTCTTTATGAGTTTGTAGTTATGTCTTTTGCCAAATTTAGCAAGTGAAAGTTTTGGTTGAACTCAGTGGCGTTTTTGGGCCATGTGGTATCAAGTGAGGACATACAGGTGGACTCCCAAAAAATAACAGCGGTGAAGAATTGGCCTAGACAGGTGAATCCTTCGAATATCCGGATCTTTTTGGGTTTGGATGGCTACTATCGGAGATTTTTTGAAGGTTTCTCATCTATTGCAGCACCCTTAAATAAATTGACCCAAAATAAGGTGAAATTCTGATGGTCGGAGGCGTGTGTGAGGAGTTTTCAGGTGTTGAAGGCCAGACTTACTTCAACACCGGTATTTACTCTACCTGAAGGCACCGATGGGTTCGTGGTGTATTGTGATTCTTCAAGAGTAGGACTTGGGTGTGTATTGATGCAGTACGGGAAGGTTAGAGCATATGCCTCCAGATAGCTAAAAGTTCAGGAGATGAATTCTCCGGCCCATGAACTTGAATTGGCTGCGGTGGTATTTGCCTTGAAGATATGGCGACATTATTTGTATAGGGTCCACGGGGATGTGTTTACGGACCATAAGAGTTTAAAATATGTGTTTACCTAGAAGGATCTCCATCTTTGGCAAAGGAGTTGGTTGGAGCTACTAAAGGACTATGACATGAGTGTCCTCTACTACCCGGGAAAGGCTAATGTAGAAGCAAACGCACTTAGTAGACTTTCCATGGAAAGTTTGTTCCATGTAGATGAGGGAAAGAAGGAGTTAGTAAAGACATGCATCGACTTGAAAGGTTGGGAGTTCAGTTGGTCGACTCGATAGATGGCAGTGTTATAGTTCATAACAGATCAGAATTGTCATTGGTGACAGATGTAAAAGCTAGACAAGACAAAGACCCCATTTTGGTAATGTTAAAGGAAGCTTTTCAAAATTAGAAGGTGGAGATCTTCTCCAAAGGGGGAGATGGTGTGCTTCAATACCAGGGGCTCTTATATGTTTCGGATATTGATGATTTGAGGAGTTGGATGTTCCACGAGGCTCATGGATGTATTCAATCCATCTAGGTGCCACCAAGATGTACCATGACTTATGGGAAGTCTATTGCTGGAATGACATGAAGAAGGACATCACCGAATTTGTAGCTAAGTGCCCAAACTGTCAGCAAGTAAAGGTCAAGCATCAGAAGCCAAGAGGGGTGCTTCAGGATATGGGTATTTCCTACATGAAAATGGGAAGAAATCAATGTGGACTTCATAACAAGTTTGCTACGCATTCGCCGGCAATATGACTCCATTTGGGTTGTTATGGACAGGTTGACCACGACCGCCCATTTTCTACCAATCAAAAGCACGGATTCAGTAGAGGATTATGCCAAACTATATGTTCGGGAGCTAGTTTGGTTGCATGGAGTTCCCTTATCCATTATTTCATTTAGGGGTACCTAATTTACCTCTCAGTTTTGGTGGTCATTTAAAAAGGGACTTGTACTCAGGTTAAGCTCACAGCATTTAACCCGCAAATAGATGGTCAAGAGGAGCGGACAATTCAGACTCTCGAGGACATTTTGACAGCATTCATGATTGACTTCAAAGGTAGTTGGGCTGATCATTTCCCACTTATCGAGTTTGCATACAATAACAGCTACCATTCCAGTATTTAGATGGCTCCAATTTAGGCTCTATATGGGCAAAATGTAGATCACCCATTGGCTGGTTCGAAGTTGGTGAAGCTACCATGATAGGTCCAGATTTAGTGCATGAGGCTATGGAAAAGGTTCAACCCTAATACTCTATTTAGTTTTCATGTTCAATTTATGTGCCTTAGCTTTGTTCATGTATGTGGATGTGTGTATGATTCATGAAATTAGTTCAGCCATGTAGTTTGAATCAGAGAGAGTCACTCCGTCAGTTTTCAGCTTAAATGATTAGAATTTGAGTATGATGATTGCGTTTCTCTACTTTTCTATATGTTTTCCAACATCCGAGGACGAATATTCCTAAGGGGGAGATGTTATTATACCCCGAAAGCTCGAAGATGAGACCAGGGAGTTGAAATGGAGAAAATTGGAAAAGTTTTCACTAGGTCACAAAACGAGTCGTTCTGTGACCCGTGGGGGAGGACCACAAGTCCTGAGGTGACTCATGGTGAAGTATTGGTTTGAGTTAAAGGATGTATTGAAGGGGGGTCATCACGGGCATAACCACCAATCGTGGTCAAGCACCACAACTCGTCAGGTCAGCCATGGCCAAGGGAATTAAGAAGGGGAAAAATGCAAGGCAGTGCACCTAACGGATAGACCACACGAATAGTGGTCAGACACCACGACTCGTTGGGTGGGTCGTGGTCAACAAGATAGGGTTTATTTGAAATCAAGACAGTGAAGGTGATGAGTGGTGACCATGAGTCGTGGTCACCTGTGACGACTCTTGAAGTCCCCCTGGCGAGCAGGTTATCTGATAGACAGTGTACCTAACGATTAAGGTGATGACTCGTGGGTGGTGGCAACAACTCGTTCGGTCCCTCGTGGGGACTGACGAGCAGTTAATTCCTGCGAAATTATTTAGGGTATTCTCGTCATTCCTATGCTCTAAGATCCTATACTACATCATTTTAAGTTATTTTCAGAGTGTATTAAGATAGGTTAATTCATTCTAACCTATTAAAAACCCATGCATGCAAGTTAGAGAGTAAGAGAGGAGATCAAGTCTTAGCCCTTCCAGTTCTTCTCAAATTCTTCCTCGACAATCAAGGAAGTGTAAGAATAAGCTTCAATCAGGTACGTAGGGTTATGAATGGGTGAATCAATTCACACCCATGCCCAAACTCTCTCTAAATCATGAATTTCCTATATCTATTCTATGGAGTTTTAATCTGATGTATGAAATTTTGAATTCTCCACATGGGCATGATCTAAATGAGTTATTATTATGGAATTATGAATTATGGGAAAGTTTTATGTTGTTTTCCATTAAAATCATGTTTTAGTCTTTTAAAAAATATCAAATTGCCCATTTACGAATAGTTGAAGAAAGATCAGATTTGTGATGAATGTTCATGTATAATGAAGTATTGATGATGAAAAATATGTTTTCAAGTTACCCATGTTTATAATCATGTTTTCAAGTTACCCATGTTTGTAATCATGTTTTCAAGTGAATTAAGTATTTTATAGCATGCTAAGGCATTGGGCAATGCCCACATGTTCAAGTATGATTTACAATTTATGAAATGGCGTTCATGATTTATCGATGTATGATATTGGATGACTAAAGAGCCCTTGATTCATGGCTAATAATTTATGAAAACGATATCAACGATGTAAAATGTTTAGCCATGAATCTCATGAATTATGTTTATGATTTACGTATGAGCCTAATGTGCATATTTTTGAAGTAGTGTTTAGCAACGAGTAGCCTGGTTTTCAAAGATCTATGCCGGTGTCTCATAACTACATGCCACCATAGGTTCATGATGATACATTACAATGTTAATGGGTCGCCCATTTCGTGATATCACATAATGCACGTCTGTTACCTGGCAAGCCAGGGACGGCTCTGCCCACTTGAGCGAGATAGTTGGGGCATCATGTAAGGCGCTTTCATTATGGTGTCAATTATGACGAGTCCTCCCATTGTTCCACATGTTTTATGAATTATTATGTTTATGTTATTTTGGCTTAAGCGATGATTTATAAACTTCTCATATGACTATGATAATGAATGGATTACGAATGATTTGAAAATCTCGAGCCTTATGTTATGTTATGATATCTATATTATGAGAATGTTGTCCCACTCTTATGATCTCTTATGAGCTATTATGTATTTTAAATGTCCGTTTTACTTACCTTACATGCTTGGTATATTCCACGTACTGACCGCATACTCTATGATTTATCATTTCATGATACAGGCCCCGGCTCTCATACTCAGCCCCGTTCTTAGCTAGCCTTTTAGAGTTAGCATCCTATGCTTGTGGTGAGTCCTCATATCCCGAGGACCATGTTTATCAGATTTCTCTATGTATGCTCAGTTTTCTAGACTTGTCGGGATAGTTGGGGGTATTGTCCCATCAACCCATCTGATATGTTTGAGGCTTTCTGCTACACCCGTAAGTTTCTAATGTTTAGATGTCCTATTCATACGTTGGTTAAGAGTTTTAGAATATAAAACGTACGAGAAAGGGGCCCGGGGAAAGGTCAGGTCAGCGCGGAGTCGGGACCATGCAGGAGACGGTTGGACCAACTGCCCAAAGGGGCAACATGGCACGACCCCTCCCTGGCGCGTTGGGCGCTGTGGCACGCCCGACTATTTGCGTGTTGGGGTTCATGCCATGGACCCTGTGTCCACCGCACAAAGTTATATATATATATGTTAAGTAGCTTCACTAGTTTCATGCATATATACATGTTCTTCGTCCCAACAGAAGAGTTTCGCCACTTTTAAGTTAATTTCCTCCGTTTACACTATCAAACACTGCCTGAATTCAAATTAACTTCAGGTATCGAAGTATAAGGCTACAAGGAGCATTACTATGGAATTAGTTCCGCAAAATTCACCCGGCGAATCGTAAACCCGCCGAGATAAAGTTGTTGGAATTGTTCAAAACTAGTGTTAATACGATCACAGGCTTAAAGTAAGCATTTCTCCCTTTTAGGTTCTCGAGAAATTGTGAGTTTTCGACCGTGATCCGTCAAGTTGAAATATAGTTAATATTTATATATAAAGTTAACATTTTCTCCGAATTTAGTACATAAATTAGCCTCATTCTTCTAATAATACGATTTCAGTTGAGAAGAGCGGTTAAATACGAGCTGAAACTCGCTAGTTAATTAGTAATCGGCGAACGAGGTATGTTAAGGCAGTTTCCTTCAGCAAGTTAGTTTCTTTAGCATGGTAGCTCAGTTTGAAATCTAGTAAGATTACCAGAAGCATGTCTATTATGATTAGTTGTTATTCTAAGCTGAGAACAGTATTCCATGTTAGTGGGGATGGATTATGTCTGTATAGCCTCCATGACCGACCCCAGGGTTATTAGCTATGTCGATGCCCGCCAGGGGCAAGATGACGTTGCTCTATGGGGATGAATATGGGGTTCTAGATCCTCATAGTCCGTGGTTGGCGTTATATACACCCCCGTCAAGCCTGGTTCCCGGGGTGCAGATATCAGGAGTCCACCGGACTCAAACACAATTACAGTCAGGAGCCGAGCAGGCTCAGTTGCAGACCCAGGGGATTGGTAGGATGGATATAGCCATTAGGTGAGCCAAAGTGACCTTGGATAGGGGTATATATACTGAGGTGTACTAACCAAGGCTTATGGGGGTCCAGGTGGGTTATTTTGTGCTGGTTGTACCTTTCGGCTTATGGGCGCCAGGTAAGGTTTATGTTTGCTTTAGTTATGGATAATTAGACAGTAAGATATTCTATTACTTAGGTATGGTCTTTATCCTTTGTTTCAATTACATTCAGTTCTACGTCTTTATTTCAGTCATTTATAGTTATCGCCTTACATATTCAGTACATATTATGCTGACGCCCTTTCGGGGCGCTGCATTACTTGCATGCAGGTACGGATAGACGAGGAGTAGGTCTCTCATAGTTCTCAGCCAGTATCACCAGAGAAGTATCTCCTTTCTTCCAAAGCTTACAGATAGGAGGTTTATTCCTTTTTGATTGTACAGTTTTCGGGTAGGTCGTGGCCCTGTCCTAACCATCATATTACTTCTAGGGGATTGTAGATTATATCTATTATCCTATGGTTAGCTTTTATTTTCCATGTGGGGCCTATATATGCGTTAGTGTATGTGTTTGCCGTGTGGGGCCCATGTGTGTTTAAGATTACATATTGGCCGTGTGGGGCCTTCTTTAGCTGACAGATTAGCAGCCTTGTCGGCCACAGTTTATCTTAGCACTGATTTTATGTTACAGTCTTAACTAGACATCATGGTGGTCTTATCGGCCCGTATAGGATTCCCTATTATTACTTGTTTTTGGTTAGCTATTTTCTTTTACAAGTGGCTATAAGGCCTTGTCTGCCGGAGGTTGTATTTACAGCCGAGATATAGCCCGTTGTTTTCTTGAATTGAGAATTGAGCCTGCACCAGGAGTGCACAGCTTAGCTTAGTTAGTTCAAATCCTAGTAGGGCACTAGGTGCCGGTCATGCCTCCCAAGGTGGGGCATGAAAAACTTGGTATCAAAGCAGGTCGTATACCAGGGAGTCTACAAGCTGTTCTAAGTGGAGTCTTGTCTATGGATGTGTTGTGCACCACATTCTATAGGCAAGAGGCTGCGAGGAATGATAGGATGGTTATTCTTTCTTCTTATCCGGTCATTCTATAGAGATGTACAGTATAGGGTTGAGTCCCTAAGCTTACCATATTCTTTTATCTAGAAAGAAATGACAGACCCATGACAACCCACGACTGGCAGAAGATTGGATATTGCAGAAGGGGATGGCACTAGCAGGGTGCCGCAGTCAGAGTCAGCACCGACAGAGAGACTTCATCTTGGTCTCCCCAGCACCATCCAACACGTCAGGAGCCGCTTGGAGTGGCAAATGTGACGGCACTGCCTCCAGCTGTCTCAATAACGGTACCATCAGATTAGGAGGTTAGGAGTGTTGTTGTTATGCTAGCTCAGATGATGGTTGCACAGCGTCATCAGTGGCACCCACAGTCGCAGAGTCTTTAGGAGGACCTAGTAGTTCAAGCGTCCGGGAGTTTCTCGCATTGAGTCCCCTGCAGTTTACCGGGATAGACCGAGAAGAGGACCCTCAGGATTTCTTGGATTAGATGCAGCAGATTTTCAAGGTGATGCATGCTATGCCTGCAGTTGGTTGAGTTAGCGGTATTCCAGCTATTTGACATCACAGTACTGTGAGAGGTCCCGAGGGAGAGATGTTTCCCCTCAAACTTGGCCTAGCTTCTTAGAGGTTTTTCTGGATCACTACCTACCATGGGAAATTCGACAGGCCCGGGTTGATCACTTTCTACATCTAGAGCAGGGGCCAATGAGTGTCCAGGAGTACACTATAAGGTTCGACTCCTTAGCCCGATATGCACCATCTTTTGTGGATACCATGCCAGCTAGGGTGCATCGGTTTATTATGGGGCTGAATCCAGAATATGTGGAGACCTGTATAACGACCACTCTGTGAGAGGATAGGGATATTTCCCGTGTTCAGGCCTTTGCTCATAACATTAAAGGGATCAAACAGCGACAACGGGAAATAAGGAGGGGAAATTAGGAGCAGCGGCGCAGGGCCAGACCTAGTGATATGCAGGCAGAGTCCCAAGGTGGACCAAGGCCATGATTTTCAGGCAGACCAGCCAGAACCCCACCCCACAGCAGCAGCAGGGAAGTGGATCTGGTCATCAGGGGCATTCAGGACCTGACGAGAGCTCACAATCAGTAGGTTCATAACAACCAAGAGGAGTAGAGCATAGTAGATTCACCATGTCTCTTTTCCCTGTCTGCAGTCAACATCACTCTGGGGCTTGCAAGTATGGTTCCACAGTATGTTATACCTGTGGACATGAGGGTCATCAAATGAGGGATTGTCCAACCAGGAGTCAGAGTGATCGGGACCAACAAGATAGATCTTCAGTAGGGTCACGTACCCCAGCATCTCCAGCAGGGCATAGGCCCTTAGCTCCAACTGTAGAGACCGAGGCAGACCAGGGGCATCTAGCTAGGTACCGGTCCAAATAGCACTTATGCCTTACCGGGAAGACAAGAGTCAGAGTCGTCGCCGGATGTGGTGATAGGTATGCTAGACATTTGCTCTCACTCTGTGTATGTACTGATAGATCCAGGATTCACCCTATCTTATGTTACACCGTTAGTAGACCAAAAGTTCAGTATTATGCCAGAATCACTTCAGTGACTTTTTTTAGTGTCTACACCCATCGATCACTCTATCAAAGCCAAAAGGGTCTACCGGGGATGCACAGTAGAGGTTGCTGGTCGTCAGACTTTAGCAGACTTGAATGAATAAGAAATGATTGATTTTGACGCAATTATGGGATGTTGGATGTTGAATGTTGGACCAAGACTGTCCGATTCCACTTTCAAGGGGAGGTTGTATGGGAGTGGAAAGGTAGTGCAGCGACGCCAAAAGGTAGGTTTATTTCCTATCTTCGTGCGAGAATATTGATAGCGAAAGGATGTATTTATCATATTGTCAGAGTTTAAGATGTCCAAGATGAATCTCCGACTCTTCAGTCCTTTCCAGTAGTCAATGAATTTTCAGATGTATTCCCAGATGAGCTACCTGGCATTCCCCAAGAATGGGAAATTGATTTTGCAATTGATTTATTACCAGGTACTCGGCCCATATCTATTCCTTCGTACCGAATGGCTCCTGCAAAGATCAAAGAGTTCAAGGAACTGTTTGAAGATCTGTTAGATAAGGGCTTCATCAGGCTGAGTACTTCACCATAGGGAGCACTAGTTCTGTTTGTGAGAAACAAAGATGGCTCCCTCCATATGTGTATAGACTACCGGCAGCTGAATAAAGTCACTATCAAGAATAAGTACCCACTTCCCATAATAGACGACTTGTTTGACTAGTTGTAGGGGGCGAAGTATTTCTCAAGAACTGACTTAAGATCAGAGTACCATCAGGTTCGTGTTCGTGAAAGGGATATTCCAAAAACTGCTTTCAGGACCAAGTATGGCTATTTTGAATTTCTAGTCATGTCCTTTGGACTGACAAATGCTCCAGTAGTGTTCATGGACTTGATGAACACCATCTTCAGGTCGTATCTTGACCTGTTTGTGATAGTATTTATTTATGATATTTTGGTATATTCCCGCTCAGAGGAAAATCAGCGGGATCATCTATTAATAGTGCTCTAGACTCTCAGGAACCGCCAACTGTATGCGATGTTTTCCAAAATGTTAATTTTGGCTAAATTCAGTGGCCTTTTTGGGACACATTGTGTCAGATGCTGGTTTACTGGTAGATTCATAGAAAATTGAAGTAGTGAAACCATGGCCTAGACCTACCACTTGAATTGAGGTATGTAGTTTCCTAGGGTTAGCCGGGTATTACAGAAGGTTTGTGGAAGGATTTTCCACCTTAGCAGCTCCTTTGACCAAGTGAGCAGAGTGAAGCATGTGAGCAGAGTTTTCAGGAATTGAAAAACATACTGACCTCAGCACCAGCATTAGCCTTGCAAAAAGGATAAGAGGGTTATGTAGTATACTGCGATGCATCAGGCGTTGGGTTAGGATGTGTTCTGATGCAGCATTGTAAAGTAATTACTTACGCTTCCAGGCAGTTGAAGAAACATGAAAACAACTACCCCACCCATGACCTAGAATTAGCCTCGGTAATTCATGCCTTGAAGATATGGAGGCATTATTTGTATGGCGTTCATGTAGATATTTTCACTGACCACAAAAGCCTTCAGTACATTTTCACACAGGAAGAGTTAAATCTACGACAGCGTCACTGGTTAGGACTATTGAAAGACTATGATGTAAATATCTTGTACTATCCAGGGAAGGCAATTGTTGTAGCTGATCTTGGGCAGATTTATATGCCCAAGTGATACTCAAACATATCATTTTCGCCTTGTTTATCTAGCAATATGTATACATTTTCATGTAATTGGTAATAAAATGTGAATTTATACTAACCAACATGATTAGCATTGTTTTGTAGGTAAAATGTGATTTTGAGAAGCTAAAATGCATGTTGGAACAATATCGGAGTTGGACTTGGATTCGAGCACGAAAAAGGCATTGGACTGCACCAATTAAAGGGGCTCCGCGATGGAGCCGTGTCACGCTACCATCACGGAGGCACTCTTCCTGGAGGGTGAAATATTAGTCAAATTCCAGTGGAGCCTCCCGACAGCTCCGTGACACGGAGGCAAGCCTCCGCGTTGCATGTCGTGCCACGTTGAAGCTTTATTCCCGAACCCCAAATTTCCAGTGAGGGTCCGCGTCCACGCCGTGTCACGGAGGCAGTGCTCCGCGATGCACTCCGTGACACGTTGCTTGTTATTCCGGGAAAAATTCCCACTAGTATAAATAGAACACTTAGGCTTATTTTTAATAAATTCAGACTTGGTGGAGCAAGGACGTGAGTTACAGGCAGTTGAGGGACGAAAAAGCTCAGGGTTTTTCTCTCCTTCTTTCTTCTTTCACTGAATTGTTTGTATGATTAACACTTGTTTTAGGATGATTAATCCACAAATGAGTGGCTAATTCCCTTCCTTGCTGAGGTTATGAACATTTGTGATGAATTTTGATTATTAATTATATGGTTTTTCATCTTCTTCTTCAATGTTGTTCTATTAATTCTTGTTTCTACTACATTGGTGTGTGGCCGACATTAATGTACATCTAAAAAGTTCGATTTCACTCGAGAGAGCACGAAATTGGAAAGTTCTGAATTAATAGGGTATTGTTCTTAACTTGATTTGGGAAAATTGGGTTTTGATGTGCTTTCCTGATAGGAATATACTTGAAAGCCGTATTAGTCAATTTAGGAACCGGAATTGTACTGCTAGGTCATGAATAGCATTTGATCACAGAAATGTAGACGGATGGTTTATGATTCTTAAGTGAGATTAAATACGAGAGTTTTAATCTCTTGGCTAATGTTCTTGGCTAGCAACTGGAAGAGAAAGATTAACCAATTTATGATTATAATCAAGTTCATTACATGTTCTTAACCTTGGCATGCTCATTACCATAGTTTAAATTCAAAGTAACTAATTGTTAGTAGTTTAGTACATAATTTATAAAACAAACTTTTCAATTGTTGGTTACGTTGTTGTTAGCATCTTTAGAAGTGAGATAGAATATAGTATACTTAAGCAATTTTTACTTATCCAGAGTATCTTTGGATCGATACTTGGCTCACTTAAGACACTTACTACTTGTTTGACCACGTGCACTTGCGTGTCGGTTTTTAACACCCAACCAAAGCACCGAACAAGTTTTTGGCGCCGTTGCCGGGGAGACTAGGCAATTGGTGAAATTGTATTAAGTGTAAATTTACTGTATTTTTATTTTATTTTCTTAAGTGTTGACAACTTGGTCTTAGCCTATATTTTGCAGACTTGATTTCTGTGAACACTGGCAAGAGACAAAGAGCTGGTGGAATCTTATATAGAGCCTGAACGTATATTTCATAGTAAACGCAGAGAAGCTCTACAAAAGAAGCTGCAGTTGCTCAGACAGACTATTATGGAGCAACTAAATCCACCGGTTGTGAGGGCAGTGTTAGTGCCCGAAGAAGCAGCAGCAAGGCCGGTTCACGAGGTGGCAATCCCACATGCCAACAATGTAACATCCAGTATCCGCAAACCAGAGCCTGGAGGGAGATTTGAACTCAAGCAAAATTTGGTGCAATTGTTGCACACAAGCGGGCAATTTACCGGTCTCCCTCATGAAGACCCACAACAACATCTCCAAAACTTTTTGGAGATAAGTGACACTTATATACCAGTTGGAGTGTCACCTGATTATGTTCGGCTCACATTATTTCCGTTCTCATTACTTGGTGAAGCCAAGAGGTGATTAAAAGCTGAGCCACCAAATTCTATTTCAACGTGGGATGATCTAGCACGGAAGTTCTTGATAAGATTTTTTCCCTCTGGTAAAACAGCCAAACTTAGAAGTCAAATTCTAAGTTTCAAACAAAGGGAGGGAGAAAATTTGTATCAAGCCTGGGAAAGATTTAAATCCATGTTGCGGGACTGTCCTCATCATCATCAGTCCAATGAGGTGTTGGTGCACGCATTTATTGAGGGTTTGGAACCCCATACTAAAATTTTGCTAGATTCAGCAGCTGGAGGGAAAGCGCTG
Organism: Datura wrightii; assembly: GCA_035772735.1. Lineage (NCBI taxonomy): Eukaryota > Viridiplantae > Streptophyta > Magnoliopsida > Solanales > Solanaceae > Datura > Datura wrightii. The sequence continues at coordinate 16,852,771 of JASDFA010000003.1, forward strand.
GAAAAGACTTATGAGGAGTTGTACACTTTGCTAAACCGGATTTCACAGGGCAATCCAGAATGGAATGCTGATTCATCACGAGGTGGAGCAAGGAAAGCAGCAGGAGTGCTTGAAGTGGATGTATTTACAGCTATCGCTGCACAGATAGCTGCCTTGCAGAATCAATTGAACAACCACTTCAGCAACATGAATTTGAACCAGCCTTCAGCTTCAGTCAATGCGGTCCAGCAAATGTGGTGTGAAATGTGTGGTAGCAACGAGCACTCAGCTGAGTGCTGTGGAGCAAATCCTTATTCTGTTAACTTTGTGGGCAATGCACAAAGAAATTAGCAACAGTTTGGTAGCGGCTACAACTCAAATTGGAGGAACCATCCAAATTTTTCATGGGGTAGCAACAACCAACAAGGCCAAAGTTCGGGTCAGGGTATGCAAAGAAATCAAGGAGGGCAACAGAACTACCAATCTCAATTCAGAAATCACAATGCCCCTCCTCCACCACCATCACCAAGTATTGAGGAGATGCTCAAGACCATGATCGCTAATCAAGCGCAATTGCAGGCTGACTATGTTAAATTGGCAGCTGAAGTGAAAAATAACCAATTAGCGACCAAGGCTCTTGAGTATCAATTTGGGCAATTTGCTAGTGCCAAAAATACAAGGCCTAGAGGAGGACTGCCTAGCGACACGGATCCGAATCTGAAGCAGGTAAATGCAGTGACCACAAGAAGTGGTTTGTAGCTGAAGGAGGTGGAACCAGAGAGACCACCTCAAAAGTCAGGAGCAGCAGAAGTTGAGGGGGAGCAATGTGCGAAAAGGGGGAAGACCAAAGAAGCTGAATCAGAAAGACCTCCACCCCCGTTCCCTCAACGTCTAAAGAAACACAAAGAGGAGGCGTGTTTCAAGAAATTCATGGAGGTGCTTAAACAGGTACATGTTAATTTACCTCTTGTTGATGTCTTGCAGTGAGTGCCTAAATATGCCAAATACATTAAAGACATCGTGGCCAACAAAAGTCGTTTGACCGAGTATGCCACGGTGGCTTTGACGGAGGAATGCACTTTCCGGATCCAAAATAGACTGCCCACGAAGCTAAAAGACCCTGGAAGTTTTACTATCCAGCTTACTATTGGGAAGAGTATCCGAGCTCGTGGATTGTGTGACCTGGGAGCGAGCATAAATCTGATGCCATCTTCGGTATTCAGAAAGTTGGGTCTAGGGAGTCCTAGACCTACAACCGTAATCTTACAGTTGGCGGATCGATCCTTAGCTAGGCCGGATGGCATTGTTGAGGATGTTCTAGTGCAAGTGGGCTCCCTCATTTTCCCGGTAGATTTTATTGTTCTGGATTTTGAACCAGACGCGGAAGTCCCATTTATTTTGGGACAACCCTTCTTGGCAACCAGGAAAACATTAATCGACGTAGCTGCGGGTCAACTTACAATGCGAGCACATGACAAGGTAGAGGTGTTCGATGTGTACAAAGCACCCAAGCTCCCTATGGTGAATGAAGAACTCTCGATGATCAATGTAATTGATTATGGGAAAGCTAAACAAATGGATGATTCCCGAGAGTTGACGGGAAGACCACCGAATAGGTGTGAGCACTACTGGGGGGAGGACAATGATCGTGAGAAATTGTCCATCACCCTAGCGGACTATTGAGCATAAAGGACGTCAAGCCGCGACGGTAAACCAGGCGTTGCACGGGAGGCAACCCGTGAAAAAATTTTTCTTTTCATTTTGTAAAGTGTAAATAGATTTTATTTTATTTTCCTTTTTCTTGATTTAGTACAAATTTTTTGTGTTAGTTAGTATTTTTAGTTTAGTTAGGTGAAACCTATTAATCTAACCAATTTTGTTTAGTGAGATGATTTTAAGGTGAAACAGAGAAAAATGTGCACGGAATCATGAAGGAAAAGGCAAGGTATGAAAAAATTAATAAAATGCAGAGACAGTGAGCTGGGGCGATAGTTCCGTGTCACGGAGGAGGACCTCCGCGTTACCCTCCATGACACGTTGAGGTTTAATCTGGAATTTTTTAAAATTCCAGTAAGCTATCGCGATGGCTCCGTGTCACGGAGGCAGTGCACCGCGATGCACTCCGTGACACGTTGCCATATAAATTGTGACGGGTCACACCGGGTTGCCGGGTGACCCGTGTGTTTTCTTCATTTTAAACCCCCGATTTTGCCCCTTTTTCCCTCATTTTTACACTTCTCCGCGAACAAACACCCAAAATTCCCTTGCCCATCAACGTGCCACGGTATAAAGCAAAGAATTATCAAGTTTTCTTCAGTTCTTCAACTACGAGGTATGTTTTCCGATTATCTCTTAAGTTTTTGTCGATTTCATTCGAATTTAAGCATGGAAGGTGAACTAAATCACCCCAAGTCGAAATTTAGCATGAATTTGAGTTATTCCTTGATTGATAAATGTTCGAAATGTTGTAATGGGCGTTTGAACTTGTCGATTGCGTGAATGATTCGAATTTGATTGCGAAATTCAATTCTAGGGCTTGGTTGTTGAAATCGAAATTGGTAACTTGTTAAATTTGTGAATTATATGTCGGGTTATATGTATTGAATGAGATAAGTCATTGTAGAATATTGTTTGAATGAAATAGGCGACGAATTCTCGGGTTTTTGGGAAAATGTTGAAAATTGTTCTAATTGGGTTGGTTGTATAGGTTCATGTATATAGAATTTTTGTTGTTGTTTTTGTTTCGTTGTTTTTAGTTGCTAAGTGCGATGGTTGAATTGCTAGAGATGGTAGTGACTGGGATTAGCTGTATGAAGTCTGAGTAGTACGCTAAAGTTATACCGTCGAATTTTTCTTTGCGAATGCACTAAGCATGAATTGTATAGTTGTTAGTTTTTGGTGTAAATAAAGTTATTCTTGCCGTAGTATCGTAACTGTAGCTAAGGACTAAGTGTGGGGTAAACTTAGCTGAACCCGACCTTAGCCGAAGTTAATATTCATTTAGCTTGACATTGCGCTTGTTTATTTGTGTAGACAGGTAAAATGGCAAGTAGGCAGGATAAGGGTAAAGGTGCATCAACTTCAGGCACCGGGAGAAAAAGACTTAGACTGGGCACAGCAGTCCCAGCTACACCAGCAATTCCACGCGGCCAACGCCGCCAATACGGAACTAGATGGGTAAATGATGAGGGGAAGAAGTGGTACACCAAACACAAGGATCGAGGAAGCTGGGCTCAGCTTCATATTTCAGGAGCCCAAGAAATGCAACCTATATCTAGTCTGGGAGTTCTATGCTAATTGGAACCCGACAATCAGAAGCCACACAATCAAGATCAGAGGGTAGATAGTCACTCTGGAACCCCAGCAGCTAAATGCCATCATCGGAGCGCGGGACACAGATGCCCACGTTCTCCACCAGCTGAACATCACCCCACCATATGCCGATATCAGACGCACATTGTGTGGGGCTCGATCCACAGCCAGATGGAGCAGACATAAGGAAAGGGGTTACCACCAGACTCTGCCGTATTCTCAAATGAACAGGGAGGCCAGAATATGGCTGAAGATAGTCTGCTCGTGCCTAATCCCGGGGGTGCACATGACTGATGTGACCCGGGACCGGGTTTTCCTGCTGTATGCCTTGATGAAAGGGCTGGAGATTAATGTTGGGGAGGTCATCATATCCGCCATGAAGAGAGCCCGACTACACCAGGGCCACAGGTATGGATTCGGGGGACTAATCACCACCTTTCTCCGGGGCCTCGACGTCGAGGAAGAGGCTTTGGACTACATCCCGCAGTTGGAGCGGAGGGCCCTTGACATGACCAAAACTAAGGCCCCCGACACCACACACGAGCCAGTGCTGACGCTTGGCGAGCGACATGCTCGTGACGACCAGTACATGGCACGGATGTTTGGTATGCAAATGCTCCAGCTTCGGATCGGTGGGAGACTAGCCACGGAGGAGGAGCTATGGCAGCTCGAGTTGGATTACCCATTTGACGAAAACGCCAGGGCTCTATGCCGAGTGGGGCCATCCTTTGTAGAGCCCACTGATGATGATGTCCCCACGGACGAGGAGACACGTCGGGAGGACTCCGATATGGAGTCTGAGGACGACGATGGAGGTGACTCGGACATGGGCGATGAGGCAGCAACACCTGATGAAGAAGTTTAATACTTTGACTGATCAGGGAGTTCCACCACCCAAATTTTGTGATTTTTAATTTTTGTGAACACTGGGGACAGTGTTCGATTTAAGTGTGGGGTGGGGAGTAGTTAGGTGCTGGGGCTGGGCTAGTTTGCTTGTATGCTTTTCTCTGTTTTGTATGTATGTTTCCCTGTGTTTGTGAATTGCAAACTGTTCTATAGCTATACATATTTGTGGTATTGATGTGTGTTGTGGAATGTTGTTGTTGCCAGCTAAGTCTGTAAAAATTTTTTGTAAATATTTTTTTTTCTATCGAAATGATCGATATTTTTAAAATTTTGCGAAAATATTTTGTTCAGATTTAAAATATTTTGTAAATAATTTTTCCATCAAAATGATCGGTGTGTTGCAAAATTCTTCAATTTTTATTTTTGGGTTTCTCGGAGTTTGTTTTCGGTTCTTTTACCGAGAATAGTCCCATTGAACCGACGTCATAGTTAGTGACCGTTCCCTATGATGGATGGATGATGACCGTCTTAAGGGAAATGTAGTCGGTAGGAGTAGTTATGTTAATTTATTTTCAGTTTTTTCTTTGGTGGATTGCATCACGGAACCTGTAGTTACTATATGGTTGTGAAATGTTGGTTGCGTGTTATACTTGATATTCAAAATGCACAAGTGATTCGTATGAAAGCATGCAATTTTGTAAATATGTTGAGATACCGAGGCTGTAGAGTTCGATTCGGTGTGATTGAGGCTTAATTTTTGAATTCATGTAATTAGCTAATTAAAGAGTCTGTGAATGCATCTTGAGTCGAGCATGTGCATGAAGTGTGAACTGAGGTATTGTTATTCCATGCTATTGTGAAGTGTCTAGAACTTGCCTGGTGTGTGTACAAAACGAAATGAAGGAGGTGTAGTGTTGGAAAGGATGTAGGCATTTCTTTGTTCTAACCGAGAGTTTCTAGTTTTTTTTTCTTGTCATCTCCCCTTCTATGTGATTGTATACCCTAGTCAGCCCGTTGAGCCTTTAGCCTATTATTTCTTTCTTTTGTCCAAAAATGTATAAACTGAGCTTAATTCTTTCTTTTCATTAACCGTAAAGTCTATACAAATCTCTTAAGCGCTTAAGAAGAACAAAAATTTTCCCAAAGTGTCAAAGAGTGAGAATGGTGAAAAGAGAAGGAAAAGCAAAGTGAGGAAAGAAAAGAAAAAGGTCGAAGGTGCACTTGCTATAACTAAATGATAATGAAGGTGCATCAATAACCTTTATTTTTGTGTCAAGTGTGCTTGATGAAATGGGCCATACGAAAGTAAACCATCATGAATGGGATGATGAAAAAAAAAAAGAAAAGAGAGAAACAATGTCCATGAGTTGATGGGAATGTGTTGAAAAGGCGCTTAAGGATGCTAGTGGCTATTATTGGCTAATCCAATATGTACTAGTTTCGTAGCTTCCATTACAACCCATTAATGTCCTACCTGATCTTGCATTGCATTTCTTTATATTAGTGGAGTAATACACTAAGGGCAAGCTTATGGGTCATGACGTGATGCATGTGAATTCTTTTGGGAGAGAGAGTGAAATTAATTTTTACATGCCCCTACTTGAATGTTTGTGTGTCACATGGGCAAGAAGGGGAAGATTCTCTTGAGTTGTGAGGGCACATGCTTGATGAAAGATTGATTTTCGTGTCGGACATCTTGATTAGCTGATTTTCATGAGTTTGCCGATGTCGAGAGTCGATTCTTGAAGTCTAGGAAGTCTTAATGTATTAAAGGTCATTGCATTGTTAAGACCATGCATGTTTTCTTGATGATTTGCAATATTGAATGATCGGTATGACCGTAGCTCAAATAGTCACACCACAGTGGCTAAGGTTGGGATGTAATTTGCATGAATTGTGTGTTTGTTGTTCGAGGACGAACAAGGATTTAAGTGTGGGGTAAGTGATCTTGGGCAGATTTATATGCCCAAGTGATACTCAAACGTATCATTTCGCCTTGTTTATCTAGCAATATGTATATATTTTCATGTAATTGGTAATAATATGTGAATTTATACTAACCAACATGATTAGCATTGTTTTGTAGGTTAAATGTGATTTTGAGGAGCTAAAATGCATGTTGGAACAATATCGGAGTTGGACTTGGATTCGAGCACGAAAAAGGCATTGGACTGCACCAATTAAAGGGGCTCCGCGATGGAGCCGTGTCATGCTACCATCGCGGAGGCACTCTGCCTGGAAGGTGAAGTATTAGTCAAATTCCAGTGGAGCCTCGCGATAGCTTCGTGGCACGGATGCAAGCCTCCGCATTGCATGCCGTGCCACGTTGAAGCTTTATTCCCGGACCCCAAATTTCCAGTGAGGGTCCGCGTCCACGCCGTGTCATGGAAGCAGTGCTCCGCGATGCACTCCGTGACACGTTGCTTGTTATTCTGGGAAAAATTCCCACTAGTATAAATAGAAAACTTAGGCTTATTTTTAATAAATTCAGACTTGGTGGAGCAAGGACGTGGGTTACAGGCAGTTAAGGGACGAAAAAGCTCAGGGTTTTTCTCTCCTTCTTTCTTCTTTCACTCAATTGTTTGTATGATTAACACTTGTTTTAGGATGATTAATCCACAAATGAGTGGCTAATTCCCTTCCTTGCTGAGGTTATGAACATTTGTGATGAATTTTGATTATTAATTATATGGTTTTTCATCTTCTTCTTCCATGTTGTTCTATTAATTCTTGTTTCTACTGCATTGGTGTGTGGCCAACATTAATGTACATCTAAAAAGTCCGATTTCACTCGAGAGAGCACGAAATTGGAAAGTGTTGAATTAATAGGGTATTGTTCTTAACTTGATTTGGGAAAATTGGGTTTTGATGTGCTTTCCTGATAGAAATATACTTGAAAGCCGTATTAGTCAATTTAGGAACCGGAATTGTACTGCTAGGTCATGAATTGCATTTGATCACAGAATTGTAGACGGATGGTTTATGATTCTTAAGTGAGATTAAATACGAGAGTTTTAATCTCTTGGCTAATGTTCTTGGCTAGCAACTGGAAGAGAAAGATTAACCAATTTATGATTATAATCAAGTTCATTACATGTTCTTAACCTTGGCATGCTCATTACCATAGTTTAAATTCAAAGTAACTAATTGTTAGTAGTTTAGTACATAATTTATAAAACAAACTTTTCAATTGTTGGTTACGTTGTTGTTAGCATCTTTAGAAGTGAGATAGAATATAGTATACTTAAGCAATTTTTTCTTATCCAGAGTCTCCTTGGATTGATACTTGACTTACTTAAGCCACTTACTACTTGTTTGACCACGTGCACTTGCGTGTCGGTTTTTAACACCCAACCAAAGCACTGAACAGTAGCAGATGCCCTCAACCATAAATCTTTGGGGAGTTTAGTACACCTGAAGCCAGGACATCGGGAACTAGCCGAGAATTGCATCGGTTAGCTAGTTTGATCATCCGTACAGTAGATTTAGTAGACAGTGGAGCAGTAATTCTTAATATAGCAGTATCATCATTAGTTGTGCGAGTGAAAAAACGATAGTATTCCAAAAACTGCTTTCAAGACCAGGTATGGCCATTTTGAATTTCTAGTCATGTCCTTTGGACTGACGAATGCTCCAGTAGTGTTCATTGACTTAATGAACACCATCTTCAGGCCGTATCTGGACCTGTTTGTGATAGTATTTATTGATGATATTCTAGTACATTCCCGCTCAGAGGAAGATCAGCGGGATCATCTACGAACAGTGCTCCAGACTCTCAGGAATCACTAACTGTATGTGATGTTTTCTAAATGTTAATTTTGGCTAAATTTAGTGGCCTTTTTGGGACACATTGTGTCAGATGCTGGTATACTGGCAGAGTCGTAGAAAATTTAAGCAGTTAAAACATGTCCTAGACCTACCACTTCAACTGAGCTATGTAGTTTCCTAGGGTTACTCGGGTATTACAGAAGGTTTGTGGAAGGATTTTCCACCTTAGCAACTCCTTTGACCAAGTTAACTCAGAAAATAGCTAAATTTCACTGGACTGAAGCATGTGAGAAGAGTTTTCAGGAATTGAAAAACATACTGACCTCAGCACCAGCATTATCCTTTCCAAAAGGATCAGAGGGTTATGTAGTATACTGCGATGCTTCGGGCGTCGGGTTAGGATGTGTTCTGATGTAGCATGGTAAAGTTATTGCTTACGCTTCCCTGCAGCTGAATAAACCTGAAATGAACTACCCCACCCATGACCTAGAATTAGCCGCGGTAATTCATGCCTTGAAGATATGGAGGCACTATCTGTATGGCGTTCATGCAAATATTTTCACTGACCACAAAAGCCTTCAATACATTTTCACACAGGAAGAATTGAATCTACGACAACGTCGTTGGTTCGGACTGTTGAAAGACTATGATGTAAATATCTTCTACCATCCAGGGAAGGCCAATGTTGTAGCGGATGCCCTCAAATGTAAATCTTTGGGGAGTTTAGTACACCTGAAGCCAGGACATCGGGAACTAGCTCGAGAATTGCATCAGTTAGCCAGTTTGGTCATCCGTACAGTAGATTCAGGAGACAGTGGAGCAGTAATTCAGAATACGACACTATCATCATTAGTTGTGGGAGTGAAAAAACGACAGTATGACGACCCTAACTTGGTTCAACTCAGAGATAAGGTTTAGCAAAGGGAAGTTATAGATTTCTAGGAAACTGAAGACGGAGTTTTGAGATATAGGGATCGCCTCTGTGTTCCAGATGCGGTAGGTTCGCAGGTTAAGGACTAAAGATGTTGCCTCTGTTAAATTACTATTTAGGAACAAGAATAGAGAGGAAATAACTTGGGAAGCTGAGGACGACATGAAATGCAGATATCCCCATTTGTTCCAGGCTTAGCTCAAGTCGTGCAGTTAAGGTACCTTTATTATTTCAGTTGTTGGTTTAAAATTTGTGTTGTATATATTGTTCGGTTAACTCCAGCCCTATTGTGAAATAGTTGTAATAGTATTATATGAAGTGCTTGTACTGGACTTTTGTTCGTTTCACGATTTTTTGATAGTCCATATTAAAGGGGAGACTCTGCCGAAGTTTTTCCAGAATAAGTAGTTGCAAAAGTTAAGGTTACTGTAAGCTGAAGTTCACATTTGAGGATGAATGTTCCTAAGGGGGGAGGATGTTACACCCCGTAAGTTTCTAATGTTTAGATGGCCTATTCGTACACTAGTTAAGAGTTTTAGAATATATAACATACGAGAAAGGGGCCCGGGGAAAGGTCGGACGAGCGCAGAGTCGGGACCACACAAGAGAAGGCCAGACCAGTTGCCTAAAAGGGCAACGTGGCATGGCCCCTATCTAGCGCGTTAGGAGTCGTGGCACGCCCGACTATTGGCGCTTCGGGGTCTGTGCCACGGACCATGTCCACTACCCAATGTTATATATATATGTTAGGTAGCTTCATTAGTTTCATACATATATACATGTTCTTCGTCCCAACAGCAGAGTTACACCATTTTAAAGTTAATTTTCACCATTTACACTATCAAATGCTGCCTGAATTAAAATTAACATCGGGTATCGAAGTATAAGGCCGCAAGGAGCATTACTAAGGAGTTAGTTTCACGAAATTCACCCAGCGAATCATAGGCCTGCCGAGCTAAAGTTGTTGGAATTCTTCCAAACTAGTGTTAACATGATCACAGGCTTAAAGTAAATATTTCTCCCTTCTAGATTCTCGAAAAATTATGAGTTTTCGACTGTGATCCATCAAGTTGAAATATATTTAATATTTATATATAAAGTTATCATTTTCTCCAAATTTAGTACAAAAATTAGCCTCATTCTTCTAATAATACAATTTCGGTTTAGAAGAGTAGTTGAATATGAGTTGAGACTTGCCAGTTAATCAGTAATCGGCAAATGAGGTATGTTAAGGTAGTTTCCTTCAGCAGGTTAGTTTCTTTAGCATGATAGCTCAGTTTGAAATCCAGTAAGATTACTAGAAACATGCATATTATGATTACTTGTTGTTATTAGCTGAGATCAGTATTCCACATTAGTGGGAATGGATTATGTCTGTATTGCCTCCATGACCGGATTATGTCTGTATTGCCTCCATGACCAACCCCAGGGTTATTAGCTGCGTTGACGCCCGCCAGGGGCAAGATGAAGTTTCTTTACGGAGCTGTATGTCGTCCACCAGGGACGAAGATGGGATTCCAGATCCTCATATCCCATGGTTGGCTTTATATACAACTCCGTCTAGCCTGGTGCCCAGGGTGTAGATATCAGGAGTCCACCAGACTTAGACACAGTTACAGTCAGGAGCCGAGCGGGCTCAGTTGCAGACCCAAGGAATTGGTAGGACGGATATAGCCATTAGGTGACCCAGAGTGACCATGGATAGGGATATATAAACTGAGGTGTACTCACTAGGGCTTATGGGGGCCCAGGTGGGTTATTCTGTGCCGGTTGTACCTTCTGGCTTATGGGGGTCAGGTAAGGTTTATGTTTGCTTTAGTTATTGATAATTAGACAGTAAGATGTTCTATTACTCAGGTATGATCTTTATCCTTTATTTTAGTTACTTTTAGTTCTACATCTTCATTTCAGTCATTTATAGTTATCGCCTTACATATTCAGTACATATTGTACTAACGCCCTTTTTGGGGCGCTGCATTACTTGCCTGCAGGTATGGATAGACGAGGAGCAGGTCCCTCGTAGTTCTCAGCCAGTATCACCAGAGAAGTAGCTCCTTCCTTCCAAAGCTTACAGATAGGAGGTTTATTCCTTTTTGATTCTACAGTTTTCGGGTAGGTCGTGGCCTTGTCCTAACCATCATATTACTTCTAGACGATTGCAGATTGTATCTATTACCCTGTGGTTAGCTTTTATTTGCCGTGTAGGTCCTATACGTGCATTAGTGTACGTGTTGGCCGTGTGGGGCCCATGTGTGTTTAAGATTACATGTTGGTCATGTGGGGCCTTCTTTAGCTGGCAGATTAGCAGCCTTGTCGGCCATAGTTTATCTTAGCACTGATTCACGTTACAGTCTTAACTAGACATCATGGTGGTCTTGTCGGCCCGCATAGGATTCCCTATTATTACTTGTTTTTGGTTAGCTATTTTCTTTTACAAGTGGCTATAAGGCCTTGTCTGCCAGAGGGTGTATTTACAGCCGAGATATAGCCCATTGTTTTCTTGAATTGAGAAGTGAGCCTGCACCAGGAGTGCATAACTTAGCTTAGTCAAATCTGATGCTAGTAGGGCACCAGGTGCTAATCATGCCTCCCAAGGTGGGGCGTGACACTTTCTGACTATGTGTAGTATTCAGCTGTTATGTATAAAGTATGTTTCGCTTGTTATGTCATGTCATATTTATTCTTACTCTATGTTATTACATTAAGTACTTCTCTTTATTGATTAAGTTAAATGTATGCTCACACCACGGGTCGACTTGGAGTCTCTTGGGGCTCCTTGCCCTCTAATGCGATCCGGGTCCACGTTGGGGTCGTGAAAGAAATGCGAAGGTTGAGCTGGCTGTGTTCCCTAAAGATGGAAATGAAGATTCATGGTCAGACACCACGATTCATTAGGTCAGTCATGGTCAACATTTGGTGAATGACTTTAGATTTTGGCTGTGGAGGTAATGAGTGGTGACCACGAGTCGTGTTCACCAGTAAGGGTCCTTAGGTCCCTCGTGGGGACCCCCTCGAGGAAAAGTGGCAGTGGAATTCATGACAACCTACGATGACTCGTTTCCCCTGGTAATGACTCATCTAGTCCCTCATGGGGATAGGCAGTCAATTAATTTTTGTGAAGATAGTAACGGCTTATCCATAGTTATTTTGACCCTACGACCTAAACTATGTCATTTTAATCTATGAATAGTGAATTTTAGGAGGGAAAGTTCATTCTAGGCTATTACTATTCATGCATGCAAGAGTAAAGGTCTAGAGAGGTGATCAAGCTCATTTTCGTTCATGTTTTCATTAATTTTTCATTGGGCAATCAGAGAAGTTGGAGAATAAGATCCTCTCAGGTATGTAAGGCTATGAATGGGTAAATTTATTCGCACCCATGCCCAATATCTCTCTAATTCATGAAATCTATATGTTGATCCTATGAGGTTTTATCTCAATGCATGAATTCCCTAAGTTTCTACCATGGATATGATCTAAGTATGCTTCTATTATTAAATTATGATTCATGGGTAAGCTATATAATGTTTTCAATTATAAATCATGTTTTCAAGTTTATAAATTATAATGCACATCCATGAGAAGTTATGAAAGTTGAGATTTATGATGTATTTTCAAGTATGATGAGATATTTATGATGAAAAACATGTTTTTGAGTTACCCATGTCTATGATTATGTTTTCAAGTGAATCAAGCATTTTAAAGCATGTTTAAGTACTGGGAAAGGCCATATTTTCAAGTGTGATGTATGATTTCAAGTTAATTAGCTTACCACATGATTTTGGAGTCAAGACCCCCAATTATGTTCCGCTTGTGGTGTGGTTTGAGCCAAGGCTCCTCATGTATGATTTCAGATTTTGTATGTACATGATTATTCAGCTTCGTTGAAAAATGATGGGGAGCAAATGCATGATTTTGGAAATAGTGTCCAATACCAAGTAGGCCAAGGGTCAATCAACCCTATGCCTCAGAACTACATGCCAATATAAGTATGATCAGATTATTTTGGGACCTCCTACGTGAGCTTTTCCCTACCCTAAAGTTCTGGGAACTTCATATCGATATCATGGTAGCATCCTTAGCCCTGGTAAGGCTTTGGATGGCTCTGCCCTATTTAGTGTGATAGTCGAGACCACGTAAGCTCTATCGTGATAATGTCGGTTATATGATGAGTCTCTCATTTTTCCTCATGATTTCAATTACGCATGTTTTCCATTCATGATATATATATATATATATATATATATATATATATATATATACATACATATATATATATATATGTTCTAAAGAAGGTTTTACCCAATGTTTAGTTTTACTTATGATTATCATATTTCAGCTTCGGGTCATTCGATTGAGTTATGATGCTCAACCATATTCAGATCATGATTTCAGAAAATAACATGCAAGCCCTACTCACATCTTATCTTGATTTTGTTTTATTATGCATGTTTAAAATGATTTTACTTTTTTAAGCAGTTTAACATGCCTTGCATACTTGATACATTCCACGTACTGACCGCATACTCTATGTTGTATAATTTTATGATACAGGTTCCAACCTTCAGACTCAGCCCTGTTATTAGCCAGCTTCCACAGTTAGCACCCAATCTCTATTGGTGAGTCCTCATCTATCGAGGGCCCCTCTTGTATTCAGTTATGTTTACATATATTCATTTTCAGACAACAGATTATATTCAACTTCAGACTTGGGTTGTATATTCAAATTGTTATGTTATGTTCGGATTTCTACCATGTTTATTGTGGTAAGTCTTCTGCTTTACTTGATTGAGTTAGATGTATGTTCATTCCATGTGTCAACTTGGAGTCTCTCGGGGCTCCTTGTCCCGTGTCTCGATCAAGGCCCATGTTTGGGTAATGACAAACTTTATATTAGAGCAATAGGTTTGAAATGTCATAGGGTGTCTGAAAGCCGCGTTAAGTAGAGTCTTTTTCATGGGTGTGAAACACGCCACACTTATGACAAAGAGGCTATGAGACCTTCAGGAAATGCCCTTCTATCATGATCTATGTCATGCGGTGAAATATCTCTCTATCCTTCTAACTTGTGCTATTTGCGATTGTAGAGTTATGCATCCCTACAGAGTTAATGATAGAAGAAATGGAAATGTAAATACCCACGAGGATGGAAACGGGGATGGGCACCAACAAACCCCACCAGCCCATGAGCACTATGCACCGGAGCAGTTGCCCACGCCAAATTCAGGGCAGCCATTCAGATGCTAGAGCAGGCCTTGACCGCTCAGGTCAACAGAAGGCAGTAGCGCATGTCCCATAGAATGGGGATACGGTGGCAGCACGAGTCAGAGATTTTCTAAGGATGAACTTGCAGAGCTTCTTTGGTCAAAGGTTGACGAGGATCTACATGAATTTATTAACGATATTCTGAAGATCAACCAGGTCATGGGGGTAAATGGAGAAGAGTGTGCTAATTTGGCCTCATACTAGGTGAAGAGGGTCGCAAACATTTGGATTAAATAGTGGAAGGATAGTGGGGCAGTCGGAACGGGCCCTATTAGTTGGGATGTGTTTCATGTCGGATTCCTAGATTGGTTCTTGCCTCAGGAAATGAGGGAGTTGAAGGCGGCTGAGTTTATGAATTTAAAATAGGGGTAGATGACAGTGCAAGAATATGCCTTAGAGTTCACTCGTCTGTCAAAGTGTGCCCCAGAGTTAGTGGTTAATCATAGGACGCGAGTGAGCAGGTTTGTTCATGGGGTGGTGAACTATCTAGACAAGAATTCCAGAATCGTTATGCTTCATCAAGATTTGGATTTTCCTCAGATAGTCTTGTACGCCAACCAAATGGAGGCAGCGCATCTGAGGGAGAGAAAGGACAAGAGGGCTAGGACAAACAGCTATAGGTTCTCTCAGCCGAGGCCAGGTGGTGGGCACCGACAGTAGTCCCACCAGAGATCTTCAGCCCCAACATCTTCAGTGATGAGTGTGTCATCCAGACCTAGGCATGACCAAAGAGGATGAGCATCAGGCTCTAGGGGTCAGAGCAGTAGGCCCATAGATTCCAGTATCCAAGTTTCCGACAATGTGGTCGGAGGCATATGGGTTAATGTATGGTGAGTACAGGTGCTTACTTCGGGTATGGGAAACCCAGACATATGTTTAGAGATTGCCCAGCAGCTAGATAGGGCCATGATAGGGGCCAAGCCATAGCTCCCAGTTCAGTAGCTCCACCAGCTCGCCAATCTCAGTAGGGCGCGTCTACTAGCCCAGGTGGTAGTCAGCACCAAAATAGATTCTATGCCTAGCATCCCGGCAGGAGTAGGAGGTCTCCCCAGATGTACTCACTTTTATTTTATGAATTTTCCACCTTGATGTATATGTTTTGTTAGATCCAGGGGCTACCTTGTCTTTTGTGACACCTTATGTGGCTAGTAGTTTCGGAGCCAGTCCCAAAATCTTTTTAGAACCCTTCTCATTCTATACTCCAGTAGGTGATTCAGTTGTAGCTAGAAAGGTGTATAGAAGTTGCCCGGTCACAGTCCTTCAGAAAGTCACCTCAACAGATCTAGTGGAGTTAGCCATGACCAATTTTGATGTTATCCTCGGCATCGATTAGCTATTTGCATGTTACAACTTAGCCAATTGTAGAACCTGGGAAGTAGAGTTCAAATTTCTGGGTGAGCCTATCAAAGAATTGAAGGGTATTTCAGTTGTTCCTGTTGGTCATTTCATTTCTTTTCTTATGGCCAGAAAGACAATCTCCAAGGGTTGTGTGTACCATTTAATTAGGGTTAAGGATTCCACATCCAAGAACCCGACTATCCAGCCATTCATAGTAGTATGTGAGTATCCACAAGTCTTCCCGGATAATCTATCGGGAATCCCTCTTGAGAAGGAGATTGATTTTGGTATTGACATTCATCCGCATACGTAGACGATATCTATTCCTCCTTATAGAATGGTTCCAGCCGAGCTAAAGGAGTTGAATGAGCAGTTGAAAGATATTTTAGATAAAGAGTTCATCAGACCGAGCAAATCCCCATGGGGTGCACCAGTTCTCTTTGTCCGAAAGAAAGATGGCTCTCTTCAAATGTGTATTAAATATCGGCAATTGAACAAGGTCACCATCAAGAATAGGTATTCTCTATCCAGGATTGATGATTTATTCGACCAGCTTTAGGGTGCCAAGTGCTCTTCGAAGATAGATCTCAGATCCAGATACAATTTGCTCAGGGTTCAGGAGAGTGATATCCCAAAAATAGCCTTCCGGATGCGGTATGGTCATTATGAGTTTGTAGTTATGTCTTTTGGACCAATGAATGCTCCTGTAGCTTTTATGGACTTGATGAATAGGGTGTTCAAGCCATACTTGGATATATTCGTAATCGTGTTTATTGATGACATCCTAATATACTCTCGGAGCGAGAAGGAGCATGCCGCTCATTTGAGGGGTTGCTACAGACTCTCAAGGATCGTCAATTATATGCTAAGTTCAGCAAGGGTGAGTTTTGGTTGAGCTTAGTGGCATTTTTGGGCCATGTGGTGTCAAGTGAGGTTATAAAGGTGGATCCTCAGAAGATAGAAACAATAAAGAATTGGCCTAGACTGGTGAACCCTTCAGACATTAGGAGTTTGTTGGCTTTAGCCGAGTACTATCAGAGCTTTTTTGAGGGTTTTTCAACTATCGAGCATGGTTGACCAAATTGACTCAAAATAAAGTGAAATTTTAATGCTCGAATGCTTGTGAGAGGAGCTTTAAGGAGTTGAAGACTCGATTTACCTCAGAACCAGTGTTAACCCTACCAGAGGGTACCGATGGGTTTGTGGTGTATTGTGATACTTCTAGAATCGTCGTTGGTTGTGTATTTATGTAGCATGGTAAAGTGATAGCATACGCTTCCAGACAACTGAAGGTCCATGAAAAGAATTACCCGACCCGTGATCTTGAATTAGCAGCGTTGGTATTTGCATTGAAGATTTGGAGACATTATTTGTACGTGGTCCATGTAGATCTATTCACGGAACAAAAGAGCCTACAATATATGTTTATCCAGAAAGACCTAATGTTGCAGCAAAGAAGGTGGTTGGAGCTACTCATGGATTATTATATGAGTGTCCTTTATCACTGGCTAAGGCTAATGTAGTAGCCGACACACTTAGTAGACTCTCTATAGAGAGTGTGTCCCATGTAGATGAGGGGAGGAAGGAGTTGGTGAAGAATGTGCATCGACATGCTTGGTTGGGAGATCATTTGATTAAGTCGACCGATGGGGGTGTTATTATTAATAACGGATCAGAATCATTCTTGATGACTGATGTAAAAGCTAGAAAAGAGGAGGACCCTATTTTGGTAAAGTTAAAGGAAGCCATTCAGAATCAAAAGGTAGAGGTCTTCTCCAAAGAGCGAGATGGTGTGCTTCAATATCAGGGTCGCTTGTGTGTCCTGGACATTAATGATTTGAGAAATCAGATGTTGCATAAGGCTCACAGTTCTAGGTATTCAATACATCTAGGTGCCACCAAGATGTACCGTGATGTACGGGTAGCCTATTGGTAGAACGGCATGAAGAAGGACATCACTGAATTTGAGGCTAAGTGTCCATATAGTCAGCAAGTGAAGGTTGAGAACTAGAGACTGGGAGGTGTGCTTCAGGATATCAGTATTCTTACTTGGAAGTGATAAGAAATCAATATGGACTTCATCACAGGGTTTTCTCGCAGTCGTCGATAGTATGACTCTATTTGGGTGATCGTGGACAGGTTGACCAAAGTCGCTTAATTTTACCGGTCAAAACCACTTATTCTGCAGATGATTACGCCAAACCATACATCCGAGAGCTAGTTCGGTTGCATGGAGTTCCCTTGTCCATTATATCAGACAGTGGTACTCAGTTTACCTCTCAGTTCTTGAGATCGTCTCAAAAAGGACTTGGTACTCAGTTTAAGCTCAGTACAACATTTCACCCACAAACGGATGGTCAAGCAGAGCGGACAATTTAGACTCTCGAGGATATGTTGAGAGTATGTGTGATTGACTTCAAACTTGGGATTACCATTTTCCTCTTATTGAGTTCACATACAATAACAGCTACCATTCCAGCATTCAAATGGCTCCGTTTGAGGCTCTTCGTGGATGGAGATGTAGATCACCTATTGGTTGGTTTGAAGTTGGTGAAGCTGCGATGATAGGACTAGATTTAGTCCATGAGGCCATGAAGAAGATTCAACTCATATGGGATAGGTTGAAAACAACTCAACATCCCCAAAATTCCTATATTGATGTGAGAAGGATAGAACTTGAATTCGAAGTGGATGATTTGGTGTTCCTTAAGGTGTCTCCCATGAAGGAGCATGTCGCTCATTCAAGGGGGTGCTACAGACTCTTAAGGATCGTCAATTATATGATAAATTCAGCAAGTGTGACTTTTCGTTGAGTTTAGTGGCATTTTTCGGCCATGTGTTGTCAAGTGAGGGTATAAAGGTGGACCCTCAGAAGATAGAAGCGATAAAGAATTGGCCTAGACCAGTGAACCCTTCAGACATTAGGAGCTTCTTGGGTTTAGCTGGGTAGTATTGGAGATTTTTTGAGGGTTTTTCAACTATCGCAGCGCGGTTGACCAAATTGACTCAAAAGAAGGTGACATTCTAATGGTCGGATGCTTGTGAGAGGAGCTTTCAGGTGTTGAAGACTCCACTTACCTCAGCACCAGTGTTAACCCTACTGGAGGGTACTGATGGGTTTGCGGTGGACGATGACACTTCTATAATCGTCCTTGGTTGTGTATTCATGCTGCATGGTAAAGTGATAGTGTACGCTTCCAGGCAGGTGAAGGTACATGAAAAGAATTACCGACCCATGATCTTGAATTGGCAGTGGCGGTATTTACATTGAAGATTTGGAGACACTTTTTGTACGTGGTCCATGTAGATCTGTTTACAGACCACGAGAGCATACAATATGTGTTTACCCAGAAAGACCTAAAGGTACCGCAAATAAGGTGGTTGGAGCTACTCAAGGATTATGATATGAGTGTCCTTTACCACCCGGGTAAGGCTAATGTGGTAGCCGAAACACTTAGTAGACTCTCTATAGAGAGTGTGTCCCATATATATGAGGAGAGGAAGGATTTGGTGAAGGATGTGCATCAACTTTCAAGGTTGGGAGTTCATTTGATTAACCCGACCAATGGTGGTGTTATTGTTAAGAATGAATCAGAATCGTCCTTAGTGACTGATGTAAAAGATAGACAAACGAGGACCCTATTTTGGTAAAGTTAAAGGAAGCCATCCAGAATCAGAAGGTAGAGGTCTTCTCCAAAGGGGGAGATGGTGTGCTTCGATATCGGGGTTGCTTGTGCGTCTCGAACATTGATGATTTGAGAAATCATATGTTGTATAAGGCTCACAGTTTATGGTATTCAATACATCCAGGAGCCACCAAGATGTACCGTGATCTATTGGTAGTCTATTGGTAGAATGGCATGAAGAAGGACGTCACTGAATTTGTGGCTAAGTGTCCAAATAGTCAGCAAGTGAAGGTTGAGAACAACATACCGGGAGATGTGCGTCAGGATATCAGTATTCCTACTTGGAAGTGAGAAGAAATCAATATGGACTTCATCAAAGGGTTGCCTTGCACTCGTCGATAGTATGACTCCATTTGGGTGATTGTGGACAGGTTGACCAAAGCCGCTCATTTTCTACCTGTCAAAACCACTAATTCTGTAGAGCATTACGCCAAACCATACATCAGAGAGCTAGTTCGGTTTCATGGAGTCCCCTTGTCCATCATATCAGACAGAGGTATGCATTTTAACTCTCAATTTTGGAGATCATCTCAAAAAGGACTTGGTACTCAGGTTAAGCTCAGTACAACATTTCACCTACAAACGGATGGTCAAACAAAGCGGACAATTCGGACTCTCGAGGATATGTTGAGAGCATGTGTGATTGACTTCAAGGGTAGTTGGGATGACCATTTGCCTCTTATTGAGTTCATATACGATAACAACTACCATTCCATCATTCAAATGGCTCCATTTGAGGCTCTCTATGGACGAAGATGTAGATCGTCTATTGGTTGGTTTGAATTTGGTAAAGTTGCAATGATAGGACCATATTTAGTCCATGAGGCCATGAAGAAGGTTCAGCTCATATAGCACAGGTTGAAAACAGCTCAACATCGCCAAAAGTCCTATACTAATGTGAGAAGGAGAGAACTTGAATTCGAAGTGGATGATTTGGTGTTCCTGAAGGTGTCTCCCATGAAGGGAGTGATGAGGTATGGAAAGACAGGAAAACTTATCCCTCGTTATGCTGTCCCCTACCAGATTGGTAATTGGGATGGCAAGGTGACATAAGAATTGGTGTTTCCCTCAAAATTAGCTTCTGTTCATCCTATTTTTCATCTATTGCTCTTAAAAAAGTGTTTGAGGGATCCAGCTATAGTTGTTCCGATAGATAGTGTCAGTGTGAAAGACAGACTTAGTTGTAAGGAGGTTCCAGTGGGAATACTGGATTGTCAGGTTCGAAGGCTAAGAAATAAGGAAGTAGCTTCAGTTATAGTTTTATAGAGGAATCAGCATGTTGAGGGAGCTACGTGGGAAGTCAAAGCAGATATGATGGCTAGATACCCACATTTATTCCCTACCGGCTCAGTTCCAGCTTGAGGTATCAGTTTTTACCTTAAAACTCTATTTAGTTTCATGTTCAGTTCATGTGCCCCAGTTCTTTTATGTATATGTATGTTTGTATGATTCATGAGTTCAGATCAACCATGTAGTTTGAATCCGATTTAGTCATTCCGTCAGTTTTCAGCTTATATCATAAGTATTTGAATATGATGATTACATTTCTCTACTTTTTTGTATGATTTTCAATATTTGAGGACGAATTTCCCCAAGGGTGAGATATTTTTATACCCCGAAAGCACAAGATCAGACTCGGGAGTAGAAATAGAGAAATCGAATTTTCTGCACCAAGACACAGAACAGGTCGTCCTGTGACATGTGGGGTAGACCACGAGTAGACGTGCACGTCTTATGTTGGAATTTTTGAGTTTGGTGTCCCCACGGACATGATCATGAGTCGTGGTCAGCACCGACGACTCGTTGAGTAAGTCGTGGTCAAGAGCTAATGAAAGGTGAAGGTTGAGTTGGAAGTGTTCCCTGCGGTTGGACACCATGATTCATTAGGTGAGTCGTGGTCAGCATTTGGTGAATGACTTGAGATTTTTGCAATGGGGGTAATGAGTGGTGACCACGAGTCATGGTCACAAGTAACGGGTCGTTAAGTCCCTGTGGGGACCCCCTCGAGGAAAAGTGGCAGTGTACTTTATGAAAGCAGAAGATGACACGTTTCCCCTGGTAATGACTCGTCCAGTCCCTCGTGGGGACTGGCAATCAGATATTTACTACGAAGATAGTAAGGGCTTATCCGTAATTCTTGTTATCCTAAGGCCTAAACTATGTCGTTTTAAGCTACGAATAGTGATGTTTAAGAGGGGTAAGGTCATTCTAGGCTATTCTTACTCATGCATGCAAGAGTAAAGTTCTAGAGAGGTGATCAAGCTCATTTTCCTTCAAGTTTTCATCAATTTTTCCTTGGGCAATCAGAGAAGTTGTAGAATCAGATCCTCTCAGGTATGTAAGGCTATGAATGGGTGAATTTGTTCACACCCATTCCCAATCCCTCTCTAATTCATGAAAATCTATATGTTGATCCTATAGGATTTTAATCCAGGGCATGAATTCCCTAAGTTTCTACCATAGGTATGATCTAAGTATGCTTGTATTACTATATTATGATTCATGGGTAAGTTTTACAATTTTTTCAATTATAAACCATGTTTTCCAGTTTATAAATTGTAATTCCCATCCATGAGAAGCTATGAAAGTTGAGATTTATGATGTATTTTCAAGTATGATGAGATATTTATGATGAAAAGCATGTTTTCAAGTTACCCATGTCTATAATTATATTTTAAAGTTAATCAAGTATTTTCAAGCATGTTGAAGTATTGGGCAAGCCCATATTTTCAAGTATGATGTATGATTTCAAGTTAATAAGCTTACCACATGATTTTGGAGTCAAGACTCCCAATTATGTTCATCTTGTGATATGGTGTGAGCCAAGGATCCTCCTGTATGATTTCACATTTTATATGTACATGATTATTCAGCTTTGTCAATAGACGATGGTTAGCTTCATTGAAGAACAATTGAAAGCATATGTATGTTTTTGCGAGTAATGTCTAGCACCGATTAGGCGAAGGGTCAGTCAACCCTATGCCTCAGAACTACTAGCCAATATAGGTATGATCAGAGTATTATGGGACCTCCTATGTGAGCTTTCCCCTTCCCCAAGGGGCCTACAGTTTGATATCGATATCATGGTAGCATCCATAGCCCTGGAAAGACTTTGGACGACTCTGCCCACCAAAGTGTGATAGTCGGGACCACGTAAGCACTATCGTGGTAATGTCAGTTATATGACGAGTGTCCCATTGTTCCTCATGATTTCAGTTATGCATGTTTGCCATTCATGATATATATATATATATATATATATGTGTGTGTGTGTGTGTGTGTGTGTGTGTGTGTGTATGTGTGTGTGTGTGTGTTCTAATGCATGTTTGAACCAATGTTCAGTTATGTTCAGATCATGATTTAAGAAAATAACTTGCAATCCCTACTCACAGATTCTTATCTTGATGTTGTTTTATTATGCATGTTTAACATGATTTTACTTATTTAATAGGTTTTACTTACCTTGCATACTTGGTACATTCCACGTACTGACCGCATACTCTATGTTGTATCTTTTATGATACAAGCTCTGACCTTCAGACTCAGCCCCGTCATTAGCCAGTTTCTAAAATTAGCATCCAGTCTCTATTTGTGAGTCCTCATCTATCAAGGGCCCCTCTTCCATTCAGTTATGTTTATGTATATTCAGTTTAAGACTTAGAGAGTTAGTTGGGGGCCTTGTCTCATCAATTCATCAGTATTAGAGGTTTTTCAGATAATAGATTGTATTCAGCTTCAAACTTGGGTTGTATATTCAGATTGTTATGTTATGTTCGGATTTCCTCCATGTTTATTATGTTAAGTTTTCCGCGTTATTTGATTGAGTTAGATGTACGTTAATGTCATGGGTGAGCATGGAGTCTCTCGGGGCTCCTTGTCTAGTGTCTCAGTCTTGACCCATGTTCGGGTCGTGACACTTAGCATATAACAGACAATCCTTTAGAGTCTGTAGCACCACCCTCCAATGAGCGTCATGCTCCTCTTGCTCCAAAAGTATATAAGGATCTCTTCTATGAACACAATCATAATTATATCCAAGTATGTACTGAACACCTTATTCATCAAATCCATAATAGCTGAAGGAGCATTCATTAGTCCAAAATACATAACTACAAATTCATAGTGACCTACTGAGTCCTTAAGGTTGTCTTTGGAATGTAACTCTCCCGAACACTGAGCTGATTGTATCGAATCTGAGATCTATATTCGAAAAGCACTTTATGCCCTAAAGATAGTCGAACAAATCATAAATCCTGGGGAGAGGATACATGTTCTTCATGGTAACTTTCTTCAATTTCTGATAACCAATACACATTCGAAGAGAACCATCCTTCTTGCGGACAAAGAGAACTGGTACACCCCATGGGATTTTCTATGTCTGATGAAACTCTTATCTACAAGATCCTTCAACTGCTCCTTCAACTCCTTTATCTCCGCTGGAGCCATTCTATAAGGAGGAATAGAGATAGGCTGCATATGGGGAAGAAGGTCAATACCAAAATCGATCTCTCGCTCGAGAAGGATTCCCGGTAAATCATCTAAAGACACCTTTGGATACTCACACACTATAGGAACTGACTGGATATCGGGGTTCTGGATGTAGCATCCTTAATCCTAACTAGATGCCACATGCAACCTTTAGAAATCATCTTTCTGGCCTTATGGTATGAAATGAAGTGACCTACAGGCACCACTGAACTACCCTTCCACTCTAAGACTCACTCCCCCGGAAATCTGAACTCTAGTGCACGGGTTCTACAATTGACTGAGGCATAACATCCATATGGCCAATCCATGCTGAAGATAACATGAAATTGGTGATGGATAACTCCACTAAATCTGTTGAGTTGAATTTCTGAAGAACTGTGATAGGGAAATTGCTATATACCCATCGAGCTATAACGGAATCACCGACTAGAGTAGAGATGGAGAAGGGTTCTGACAAGATTTCGGTACTGACTCTGAAACTGATAGTAACATAGGGCGTCACAAAAGACAAAGTATCCCCTAGATCTAACAATGGATATATATCAAGGTGGAATACTCATAACATATTAGTGACTACATCTAGGGAGACCTTCTGCTCCTGACGAAGTGCTAGGGCATAGAATCTATTTTAACGATTACCACCCACCCCACTAGTAGATGCCCCTTGGTGGGCTAGGCTGTCACGACCTAAATGTATACCCGAATCATAACACCGGGACAAGGAACCCTGAGAGGTCCCAAGTAGACCCATGGCATAAGAATACATCAAACTTCATTCACTTTAAGCAGAAAACTGAACATAAGGCATAGCGGAAACGTAAACATAACATAACATAACATTCAAAAAAACTGACATATACATAAGCTGAGTACTAAATATTTTCTAAAAGTCTCTATTTTATATGATGGGTTGTTGGGACAACACTCCCAACTAACCCGGCAAAACACTGAAATATAGAATAACATAAATGTCTAGAAAAATGGCCCTCGGAACATGAGGACTCATCAATAGTGCTTAAAATGAATCCTGGGATGGACTAAGGATGAGGATGAGCCTGAGAGCCAAGTCCTGTATCATGAAATGATACAACATAGAAGTATGAGATTAGTACGTGGAATGTACTTAGTATGCAAGGTAAGTAAAACGGACATTTAAAATACATGAAAAATCATAAAACATCATAAGAGTGGAACATCATGCTCATATCATAAACATCATAACATAATGTAAGGCTCAAGGTTTTCAAATCATTCATAAATCGTTCATTATCATAATCATAAGAGAAACTTTATCAAATCATCACATGAGCCAAAAATCATAAACAATTATCTGCCTAAAACATGCGGAACAATGGGAGGACTCGTCATAACTGACACAATAATGGTAGAGTCTTTCATGATACCCCAACTATCTCACTCAAGTGGGTAGAGTCGCCCCTAGCTTGCATGCGAGGGACGTGCATTATGTGATATAACGAAAGGAGGGGATCATTATCATTGTAATGTATCATTATAACCCACAATGGCACATAGTTATGAGACACCAGTGTAGTACATTGAATGTCAGGATTCTTGGTGCTAGACACGGCTCCTGAAAACATGCATTAGGCTCATACGTAAATTAATAACATCATTCATTAAGATTAATGGCTAAAATCAACATTCATCCTTCATTGATACTCATTAAAACATGATTAGCCAAGAATCAAAAGCCCTTTAGTCGGCCATCACCACAAATCGATTATTCATGAGAATCCATTTCATAAACCATAAATCATTCTTCATAATGTGGGAATTTCCCAATACTTCACCATGCTCTACAATGCTCAATTCTATAATACCCTAAAAGTGCTTGAGAACAGATATAGGAGTTAAATGTTTAAAACTGCTGAAATGGGGAAAATTACACAAAACGGGTAATAGAATGACTAATGGTATCAAACCACAGGTCATTGTATTTAGTCGTTGGTTAGGGAAGTTTTGGTGGTAGGGGAAACAAGAGTGGTATGACGAACAAATGTGGGATACAACAGGCCGTCCTTTACAGTCGTGGTAAGTTGTGGACTTCAGATGATGGGATACAACGAGCCTTCCAATAATTCGTTGTGACATAAAACTCCTCATTGTTAGCAGTTGTTATTTGGGTGCCAAAATTTCTTGTGTATGTGATGGATCGAGACCACGAATCGTTTGAAGAAACCATGAGTCATGGTGAGGATCGTGGTAACAAGGTTCAACTTTTGTGAAAGGGGAAATAACGGTCAATGTAACGACTAGTTGTCTCGGAGAACTATCCGTCCTGTCCATCCGTTGTCTAGTTTCGGAAGAAAGTCTCAACAATGCGTAGCACAGATAGATACCATGGGTCGTGGTATCCTCCAACAACCCGTGGGTCATCCATTGTTTTGTCCAGTGAGAAGTTTTTTTTTGCGTAATCAGTAAGGGTATTTCCGTTATTTTTATGTCCTAAGGCCCTATAGTACGTCATTTAAGGTTCGTTCTAGTGTGTTTTAAGAGGGGAGAACCTATTCTAAGTAATTCATTACATGCATGCAATCTTGAGTGGTTGAAAAGGTGATTCAAGTCTAGTTTTCAAGGTTTTCGTTGGAATATCATCTTGGGAAATCGGAGGAGTGTTAGGATCATCCCTTCAAGGTATGTAGGGTTATGAGTGGGTGTCTCCTTCCACACCCATGCCAAATTTCTGTCGAATTATGAAAATCACCTATGATCAAGTATGGGGTTTTTACCCAATTGCATAATTCTTCAATTTCTATACATGGATATGATTTGATTATGTTTCCACTGATGAATTGTGAAGTTTGGGAAGATTTTAAATTTTTTTCAATCCAAATCATGTTTCTAAATTATGAAATTAAATGCCCATGCTAGAGAAGTTCAGGGAAGAAGCGGATAATGATGAATGTATGATGATAATGAGATTTGTTGATGAAAAGCATGTTTCTAAAGATAACCATGATTATGATATTATTTTAAAGATAAATTGAGTAGGTACAACCATGATAAAATTTTGGGCAAGACCCTTATATCGAGTATAATGATGTAGTATCTCTAAAGTAAGTTTACCACATGGTTTTGAAGTAAATGCTCCCACTTATCTTTGAGCTTGTGGTATGTTTCTAAATAAAGCTTCTCATATGCATGAATTCAAATGAGATGTATATTATTGATGAGCTTCGTTTCATATGATGTTGAGTTTATGCATGATTTCATTATTGGTCTTTGTCAATGGATAATGTTGAGCTTCGTTTTCATACAATGTTGAGTTATGCATGATCTCATCTTGAGCTTCATCTATAGACGATGTTGATCTTTGTTATATATGATTTAGAGCATTGCATGTTTTTGGGAGAAGAGTCTAGCACCGAGCGGGCTATGAGTCGATCACCCTATGCCCCAGAACTATGCGCCAACATAGTTTCATACTAATATAATATTGGGACCTCCATTGTGAGCTATCCCTGGCCTTAATGGCCCATGAGCTTCATATTGATATCATGGTAACGTCCTTAGCCCTGGCAATATTTTCTACGGCTCTACCCACTTGAATGTGATAGTCGAGACCATGTAATCTCTATCGTGGTATGTAGGTTATGTGACGAGTCTCTTATTGTCTATATGATTCAAATTTGCATATTCATCATTCATAGTTATTATTTTACACACGCATGTTCTAATGGCAAGGTTTGACTCATTGTTCAGCTTTTCTTATAAATGTATGTTTCAGCATTGAGTCATTCGAGTCAGTTATGATGTTATGAAGCTATGTGTTGTCATGTTATGAAAAGGTTATGAATTCAGAAAGAAAGCATGAAATCATTCCTCGCAGATTTGGAAGCTTATGATATGTTATGAAAGGTTTTAAATGATTTGCATTACTTAAGCAGTTTTACTTACTTTGCGTACTCGATACATTCCACGTACTGACCGCATACATTCTATGATGTATCATTTCATGATACAGGACCCGACTCTCAGCTTCAGACCGGCTCTTAGATAGAATTTTCAATGATAGCATCAGCTTGATTGGTGAGTCATCATCCTTCGATGGCTAGACTTTCAGTTTCTCTTGTATATTTTCAGTCTCAGTATTGTTGAGTTAGTTAGGTGTTTTATCCCATCAACTCATCCAGATTAGATGCTTTTTATACTTATGTATATGTTAGCTTCGAATGTTTATTCTGATGTATCTTTAGTTAGACTTCAGCAAAGTTTATATTGTCGATTTCTCTATTTGTTGATTGAGTCAGATATGTTCTTATGCCATCGGTCGACTTGGGGTCTATCGGGATCCCATGTCCCGTGTCTATAATTCGAGCCTCCATTCGGGTCGTGAAAAACTTGATATCAGAGTAATAGGTTTTGAACTGTCCTATGTTGTTTGAATTCGTGTCAAGTAGAGTCTTTTTCATGTGTGTGAAGCGCGCCACAGTTATGACGAAGAGGCTACTGGACGTTTAGGAAATATTCCCTTCTCTCATGATCTATGTCATGAGATGAAAAGTATTTCTATCCTCCTAATTCATGCTATCTGCGATTGCAAAATCATTTCTCCTCAAAGAATGAACGGAAGGAGGAATGGAGGTGGTGAAGGCCACGAGGACGGCAATATTTGTGGGCATCAGCCATCCCCACAAGTCAAGGAGCCTCAAGCACCGGAACCAACTGCTCATGTTGAGTTTCAGGCTGCTATTCAGATGCTTGCGCACGCCTTGACCGCTCAGCTCAATTAGCAGGCCATAGCACATGTTCCGCAAAATGGCAATGCAGTGGTGGCTAAAGTAAGAGACTTCTTGAGGATGAACCCGCCGGAGTTCCTTGTGTCCAAGGTGGATGAGGACCCACATGAGTTCGTTGTGAGATTTTCAAGATCACCCAGGTTATGGGGATGAGTAGTGTTGAGTGCACAGAGTTGGCCACCTATCAGTTGAAGGGGGTTGTGCATATCTGGTTTTGCAAATGGAAGGATAGCAGGGTCGCAGGAGCAGGTCTAATCATGTGGGAGGAGTTTCAGGTTGCATTCCTAGATCAGTTCTTCCCTCGAGAGATGAGGGAGAGGAAAGCAACTGAGCTGGTAAACTTGAGTTTACTCGCCTATCAAAATAAGCCCCGGAGCTACTGGCTGATAAGAGGGCATGAGTTAGTCGATTTGTGCATGGTATAACAGGGTATTTGGATAAGGAGTGTCAGTTGCTATGCTTCACTAGGATATGGACTTCCCTCGCATGGTGTTGTATGCCCAGTAGATAGAGGCGGCACATTCAAGAGAGAGGGAGGCCAAGAGGGGCAGGACCGAGGACCACAGGTTCTCTCAGTAGAGGTCCGATGGTGGACACCGACAGTAGACCCACTAGAGATCATCAACCCCGGCATCTTCAGCAGTGAGAGTGCTATCTAGGCCCAGACTTGATCAGAGAGAGTGGGCACTAGGCTCGAGGGGTCATAGCAATAGACCCATGAATTCCATCATCCCAGCTTATCGCAGATATGGTTGAGGGCACATAGGCCAGTGTTTGGCTAGTTTAGGAGCTTGTTTATGATATGAGTAGACAAGACACATGCTCAGAGATTGTCTAGCTGCGAGACAGGATCAGGTTGGGGGCCGAGGCCCAACTTCTAGTTCAATCGCCCCTCCCGCATGCTCAGAACATCAGGGGGTATCTACTATCTGAGCTAGCGATCAGTGCCAAGAACAGATTCTGTGCTTTAGCCACCCGTCAGGAGTAGGAGGCCTACCTGGATGTGTTCACTGGTATGTTGAGGGTTTTCCATGTTGATGTATATGCTTTGCTAGATCTAGGGTCTACCTTGTCTTTTGTAACACCTTATATGGCCAGTAGCTTCGGAGTTAGTCTAGATGTCTTGACAGAGCCCTTCTCAGTTTCCACTCCATTAAGTGACTCAGTTATAGCTAGATGGGTGTATAGAGATTTCCCAGTCTCAATTCTTCATAAGGTCACCTCAGTAGATTTGATAGAGTTAGCCATGACCGATTTCGATGTCATTCTCAGCATGGATTGGCTATTTATATGCTACGCCTCAGTTAATTGTAAAACCCGGTCAGTAGAGTTTAGATTTCTGGGTGAGCCAGTCCTAGAATGGAAGGGTAGTTCAGCTGTGCCTATAGGTCGATTTATTTCCAGCCTTAAGGCCAGGGAGATGATTTCTATGGGTTGTATGTACCATCTAATTAGGGTTAAGGATGTCGAGTCTGAGGCCCCGATCATTTAGTCCGTACCAGTAGTATGTGAGTATTCAGAGGTCTTTCTTGATGATTTGCCAGGTGTCCCTCTCAAGCGGGATATTGATTTCAGTATAGATCTCTTGTCGACACGCAAACTATATCCATTCTTTCCTACAGAATGGCTCCAGCCGAGCTAAAAGAGTTGAAGGATCAGATGAAGGACCTGTTAGATAAGGGCTTCATTAGACCGAGCAAGTCTCCATGGATTGCGCAAGTGCTATTTGTCCGAAAGAAGGATGGTTCAATTTGGATGTGCATTGACTATCGACAGTTGAACAAGGTCACCATTTAGAATAGGTATCCCTTACCTAGGATCAATGATTTGTTTGATCAGCTTTAGGGTGCCAAGTATTTCTCCAAGATTGATCTCAGGTCGGGATATCAACAGCTCAAGGTTCGAGAGATTGACATCCTGAAAACAACTTTCATGAATCGGTATGGTCACTAAGAATTTATTGTTATGTCTTTTCGAATAATCAATGCCCCTGTGGCTTATATGGATCTAATGAACAGGGTGTTCAAGGAATATTTGGATATGCTTGTGATAGTGTTCATCGATGACATCCTTATATACTCTCGGAGCGAGGAGGAGCATGCCACTCACTTGAGAGTAGTGCTTCAGACCTTCAGGGATTGTCAGTTGTATGCAAAGTTCAGCAAGTGTGAGTTTTGGATGGACTCCGTGGCATTTCTAGGCCATGTTGTATCAAGTGAGGGCATAAAGGTAGATTCTCATAAAATTGAGGCGGTGTAGAATTGGCCCAGACCGGTGAACCCGTCAAATATCAGGAGCTTTTTGCTTTAACGGGCTACTATCGGAGATTTGTTGGAGGATTTTCATCCATTGTGGCACCTTTGACCATGTTTACTCAAGAGAAGGTAAAGTTCCAATGGTTGGAGGTTTGTGAGAAAAGCTTTCAAGAGTTGAAGACTTGACTCACTTCAACACCATTATTGAACCTACCTGAGGGTACCGATGGTTTTGTGGTGTATTGTGATGCTTCGAGAATCGTACTTGGCTGTGTGTTGATGTAGCACAAAAAAGTGATAGTATATGCCGCAAGATAATTGAAAGTCCATGAAAAGAATTACCCAATCCATGATCTTGAGTTGGCTAAAGTGGTGTTTGCATTAAAGATATGGCAGCATTACTTGTATGGGGGTCACGTGGACGTGTTCACGGATCACAAGAGCTTGCAATATGTGTTCACGCAGAAAGATCTCAATCTTCAGCAGTGGAGGTAGTTGGAGCTACTGAAAGACTACGACATGAGCGTTCTTTACCATCCAGGTAAGGCTAATGTGGTGGTGGATGCACGTAGTAGGCTCTCTGTGGAGAGAGTGTCCCACATGGATGAGGGGAAGAAGGAATTGGTGAAAGAAGTCCATCGAGTTGCAAGGTTGGGAGTGAGGTTGGTCGACTCAACCGATGGTGGAGTTGTTGTGCAGAATGGATCAAAATCGTCCTTAGTGGTGGATTTGAAGACTATGCAAGATGAGGACCTGATTTTGAGGAAATTGAAGTAATTTGTCCGAAGTCAAAAGGTGGAAGTTTTCTCCCAAGGGGGAGATGGTGTGCTTCGGTACCAGGGTCATCTGTGTTTCCTAGACGTTAATGATTTAAGGAGATAGATATTGCATGAGGCACATGGTACCAAATATTCTATTCATCTGGGATCCATGAAGATGTATCAGGACATGCAAGAAATCTATTTGTGGGATGGTATGGAAAAGGATACTACAGAGTTCGTAGCCAGGTGCCCGAACTGTCAACAAGTTGAGGTTGAACATCAGCGTCTGGGAGGAGTTCTTCAAGATATTAGCATTCCAACTTAAAAGTGGGAAGAGATAAATATGGATTTCATTACAGGCCTACCTCGTACTCGCCGACATTACGATTCCATTTGGGTGGTGGTAGATAGGCTAACCAAGGCTATACACTTTCTGCCAGTCAAGACCACGGATTCGATAGATGATTATCACAAATTGTATATTCGGGAGTTGCTTCGACTTCATGGAGTGCCCTTGTCTATTATTTCAGACCGAGGTACTCAGTTTACCTCCTAGTTATGGATGTCTTTTTAGAAGGGGCTTGGGACTCAGGTTAAGCTCACGATAGCCTTTCATCCGCTAAAGGACAGCTAAGCTGAACGAACAATCTAGACTCTCGAGGACATGTTGAGACCATGTGTAATGGATTTCAACGGTAATTGGGATTCTTATTTTCCCTTAATCAAATTTTCTTATAATAACAGCTACCACTCTAGCATCCAGATGACATCGTTTGAGGATCTTTATAGGCGGAGGTGTAGATCGCCCATCAGATGGTTTGAAGTTGGGGAAGCAGCTATGATAGGGCCTCATTTTGTTCATGAGGCTATGGTAAAGGTTTAGTTGATAAGGGACCGGTTGAAAACCGCTCAGAGTCATCAGAAGTCATATGATGATGTGAGGAGGAGGGATCTAGAGTTAGAGATAGACGATTGGGTACTTCTAAAGGTATCTTCGATGAAGGGAGTCAAGCGGTTCGAAAAGAAAGGAAAGCTCAGTCCCCACTATGTTGGTCCCTACGAGGTTACGAGAAGAGTTGGTAAGGTGGCTTATGAGTTGGACTTGTCCTCAGGGTAATCTTCTGTGCATCCCGTGTTTCATGTATCACTTTTGAAGAAGTGCTTGGGAGATCCTTCTATAGTAGTCTCGGTGGACAACATCGCTGTAAAAGACAGCCTAAGCTATGAAGAAATTCCTGTGGAAATATTGGACTGTCAAGTTTGGAAGCTAAGGAACAAAGAAGTAGCGTCAGTTAAAGTCTTATGGAGAAATCAACATGTTGAAGGAGCTATGTGGGAATATGAAACGCATATGATGGATAAATACCCACATGTATTTTCTACCGGCTCAATTCCAACTTGAGGTATCATTTTTGTTTTATGGATCTTTTTAGTTCTCAAGTTTAGTTCATGAGTTCTAGTTTCTTTGATGGGTATGGATGTGTATGTGAAGTATGAGATCAGTTCAGCTATCTATTATGAATCGAAGGTAGTCATTCCATAAAGTTTCGGTTAAAATAATCAGTATTTGAATATGATAATTGCATATCTCTATTTTTTTCTTGTTTCCTACATTTGAGGATGAATGTTCCCAAGGGGGAGATATTGTAATGCCCCAAAAGATCTTGAGCATAGACCCCGGAGTTTAAAGTTGAAAACTGCTGAAATGGGGAAAAATGCACAAAACGTGTCATGGAATAACTCGTGGTATCAAAACACGGATCGTTGTATTCAGTCATTGGTTAGGGAAGTTTTGGTGGCAGGGGAAACAACGAGTGGTATGACGACCCGTAGTGGGATACAATAAGCCATTCGTTATAGTCGTGGTAAGTTGTGGACTTCAGATGAGGGGATACAATGGGCCTTCCAACAATTCATTGTAAGATAAAATGACTCGTTGTTGGCTGTCGTTGTTTGGGTGCAAGAATTTATAGTGTATGTGACAGATCGAGACCATGACTCATTGGAAGGACCCACGAGTCGTGCTGAGGCTCGTGGTAAGAAGGTTCAGCTTTTGTGAAAGGGAAAACAACGGTCAATGTAACGACTCGTTTTCTCAGAGAACGATCCGTCCTGTCCATTCGTTGTCTAGTTCCAGAGGAAGGTATCATCATATACCATGGGTCATGGTATCCTCCAATGAACCATTGGATCGTCATTTGTTTGGTCCAGTGAGCAGTTTTTCTGCGTAATCTATAATGGTATTTCCGTCATTCTACATCCTAGGGCCCTATACTACATCGTTTAAGGCTTGTTTTAGTGGATTTTAGTAGGGGAAAACCTATTCTAAGTCATTCATTACATGCATGCAAGCTTGAGAGGTTGAAGAGGTGATTCAAGACTAGTTTTCAAGGTTTTCATTGGAATCTCATCTTGGGCAATCAAAGGAGTATTAGAATCATCCCTTCTAGGTATGTTGGGTTATGACTAGGTGTCTCCTTCCACACCTGTGCCCAATTTCTATCGAATTATGAAAATTACCTATGATCAGGTATGGAGTTTTTACCCAATTGCATAATTCTTCGATTTCTGAACATGGGTATGATTTGATTATGTTTCTATTGATGAACTGTGAAGCTTGGGTAGATTTTAATTTTTTTTTCAATCCAAATCATGTTTTCTAAATTATGAAATTAAATTCCCATGGAAGAGAAGTTCATGCAAGAAGAGAATAATGGTGAATGCATGATGATGATTAGATTTGATGATGAAAAACATTTTTTTAAAGCTACCCATGATTATGATATTCTTTTCACAATATATTGAGTAGGTCCAAGCATGATAAACTTGTGAGCAAGGCCTTTATATCCAGTGTATAATGTAGTATCTCTAAAGTATGTTTATCACATGGTTTTGGAGTACATACGCGCACTTATCTTTGAGCTTGTGGTACTTTTAAAAATAAAGCTTCTAATATGCATGAATCCAATTGAGATGTATGTTATTTATGAGCTTCGTTTTCATATGATGTTGAGTTTATGCATAATTTCATTATTCAGCTTTGTCAATGGACAATGTTGAGCTTCGTTTTCATACGATGTTGAATTATGCATGATTTAATCCTGAGCTTCATCTATAGAAGATGTTGAGCTTCATTATATATGATGTACATCATTGCATGTTTTTGAGAGAAGAGTCTAGCATGGTGTGGGCTAAGGGTCGATCACCCTATGCCCCAGAACTACGCGCCAACGTAGGTTGATACTAATATATTATTGGGACCTCCCTTGTGAGCTATCCTCGGCCCTAATGGACCTTGAGCTTGATATCGATATCATGGTAGCATCCTTAACCCTCGGCCCACTTGAGTGTGATAGTCAGTACCATGTAAGCGCTATCGTGGTATGTCAGTTAAGTAACGAGTCTCCCATTGTCTATATAATTCAAATTTGCATATTCATCATTCATGGTTATTATTTTACACACGCATGTTCTAAAGGCAAGGTTTGGCACATTGTTCATATTTTCTTTTAAATGTATGTTTCAGCTTTGAGTCATTCGATTCAGTTATGATGTTATGAAGCTAAGCGTTGTCATGTTATGAAAAAGTTATGAATTCTGAAAGAAAGCATGAAATCCTTCCTCTCAGATTTGGAAGCTTTTGATATGTTATGAAATGTTTTAAATGATTTACATTACTTAAGCAGTTTTACTTACCTTGCATACTCGTTTCATTCAATGTACTAGCCGCATACTTTGTATGTTGTATCATTTCATGATACAAGACCTGACTCTCAGCTTCAGACCGACTTTTAGATAGCATTTTCAGAGATAACACCAGTCTGGTTTGTGAGTCCTCATCCTTCAAGGTCTAGACTTTTAGTTTCTCTTGTATATTTTCAGTCTTAGTATTGCTGAGTTAGTTGGGGGTTTTGTACCATCAACTCGTCAATATTAGAGGCTTTTCAGACTTATGTATGTGTTAGCTTTGGATGTTTATTCTAATGTATGTTAAGTTAGACTTCCGCTGAGTTTATATTATCGATTTCTCTGTTTATTGATTGAGTTAGATATGTGCTTATGCCATGGGTCGACTTGGGGTCTCTCCAGATCCCTTTTTCCATGTGTACGATCCGGGCCTCCGTTCGAGTCGTGACAAATTCATCCAAAAACATACTTATAAACATGGGAGACTTGAAAACATGCTTTTCATCATCAATAGTTCATAAAGCATAAGGCCCATGCATACTTGAATATCATGCATATAACTTGTAAATCATCAAATCATGTTGGGTATTCGAATA
Source organism: Datura wrightii (assembly GCA_035772735.1). Taxonomy (NCBI): domain Eukaryota; kingdom Viridiplantae; phylum Streptophyta; class Magnoliopsida; order Solanales; family Solanaceae; genus Datura; species Datura wrightii. The sequence goes on from JASDFA010000003.1 coordinate 16,888,443, forward strand.
AATTCATATTTCAAATCATAGATCATGCCGGGATTGTAAATATCAACAATTGAAGAGAAAATCATAAATTGATTTATCATAGATCATGCATAATTAGGCTTAATTGAGTAGAAATTGAAATCAATAATTTTGTAATCGAAATTAGTTGTAAAATCTTATCAAAACCCATGGAATGTGATTTAAATCACAATACATAATAGCCCATTAGCAAAACATTGGATTTTCACAAGAATTTAATTTAAAAACCCATGAGATTTTTGATAGATTTTCATAAATTGATAGAGAATGGGCATGGGTGTGAACAGAAATATCTATTTGTAAACCTACATACCTGGGTAAGATCAGATTCCAAGATTCTTGAATGCCCAAAGGAGAATTGATAGGGAAGAGCTTTAGGAATAGCTTGATCTCTCAAAAAATTGTTCTGACTTGCATGCATGGGAATGGGGACAATTAGAGGGTCTTAACCTATCTTATCATGCCCAGAAAAATACATAAAACGACGTAGTTTAGGGCCCTAGAGCGTAGAAAGATCGAAAATACCAATAATGAAATATCCCTGAAAAACTGTCCTGGACGTACAAACGAATGGTCCCATAATTCGTTGCATGATACCACGACTCATGGTATCGAGTCGTTGGGTCCACTGAATCACTTCATATTTCAAATTCATCCCACAACCCGATAGGATGAGTCGTTTGTTCAAATAACGGGTCGTTAGATTGATCGTTGCCATCCCCCTCAAAAACCTAAACTTCATCAGCACGAACCTCACCACGACTCGTGGTTGCTTCCACTGAGTCGTGGTCTATATCCGTTACATGCACTGGAAATTCTAGCCACCAAATGACGACTTGTAACCACGGGTATTCACTTCTCACCACGAGTCGTTGGATGACCCGTGGTATCCCCAAATACCAAGGTCCAGCCCCTTCCTACCATTGCAAACAACATGTCGTTGTTCCAAGCAATGAGTCATTGCTTCGTTCATTATCACCACTTACGCCTAACCTCCCTTACCACGAACGCTAACAATGACTCGTGGGGTCCAACCACGAGTCGTCATATCATCCTTCATGAGAAATTTTCTCCATTTTTCACGTAACTTTCCATTTTGATCCCGGGACTAATCTTAGGAATTTTCGGGGTATTACAATATCTCCCCCTTGGGAACATTCATCCTCAAATGTTGGAAAACAAGCAAAAAACAAGGACATGCAATTATTACACCCCAATACTGATCATTTAACTCGAAAATGAACGGAATGACTATCTTCGATGCATATCACATAGTTGAACTAATTTCGTGCTTAACATACACATCAATATACATAAAAGAAAATTGAACACATGATTTGAACATGAAAACTGAATAGAGTTATAGGGAAAAACTGATACCTCAAGTCGGAACTGAGCCGGTAGAGAATAAGTGCGTGTATTTAGCCATCATATCTGCTTCAGCTTCCCACGTAGCTCCATCAACATGCTAATTTCTCCATAATACTTTATCTGAAGCTACTTGTTCCTTAGCTTCCGAACCTAATGATCTAGTATTTGCACCGGAACCTCCTCATAGCTAAGGTTATATTTTACACTAACGCTGTCTACCAGGACTAACAGAGTTGGATCTCCTAAACATTTCTTCAAAAGCGATACATGAAACATAGAATGCACAGAAGACAACTCTGAGGGCAATTCCAATTCACACTCTACCTTACCAACTCTTCTCATAATCCTGTAGGGACCAACATAGTGGGGACTGATTTTTCTTTTCTTCCCAAACCGCATTACTCCCTTCATGGGAGATACCTTCAAAAATTCCCAATCGTCCACCTCGAATTCCAATGCTCTCCTTCTCACATCAGCATATGACTTTTGACAACTCTGAGCGGTTTTTAGGCTGTCTCTTATAAACTGAACATTCACCACAACCTCATGAACCGAATCTGGCCCTATCAATAGCTGCTTCACCAACCTCAAACCATCCGATGGGTGACCTACACCTCCGCCCATAAAGAGCCTCGAACGGTGCCATCTGAATGCTGGAGTGATATTTGTTATTGTAACAAAACTCGATCAGGGGCAAGTGATCATCCCAAATACCTTTGAAGTCCATCACACATGCTCTCAACATGTCCTCAAGAGTCTAGATTGTTCATTCTGCTTAGCCATCCATCTATAGATGAAATGTTATCCTGAGCTTAACTTGAGTCCCAAGACTTTTTGGAATGACCACCAAAACTGAGAGGTAAATTGAGTACCTCAGTCTAAAATAATGGACAAGGGTACTCCATGTAATTGAACCAACTCTCGGATTTACAATCTGGTATAATCATCCACTGAATCTATGGTTTTCACCGGTAGAAAATGTGCAGCCATAGTTAACCTGTCTACCATAACCCAAATGGAATCATATTAACAGCAAGTACGAGATAGTCCCATGATGAAGTCCATATTAATATCTTTCCACATCTAAGTAGGAATGCTGATATCCTGAAGTACTTCTCCCAGCGTTTGATATTCAACCTTTACTTATTGATAGTTCAGGGATCTGGCTACGAATTCCGCAATATCCTTCTTCATGCCCTCCCACCAATAGATTTCTTATAAGTCACGATACATCTTGGTGGCACCCAGATGGATGGAATACCTGGATCCATAGGCCTCATGCAATATCTGGCCCCTCAAATTACAAACATCTGGAATACATAGGTAACCCGACTCACTGGGTTTAGGTACCCTCGAATCTGCCATATATCCATAGTCTTGGGTACCACAACCTCAGTATCAATCTCCGCTATCACCCTTAGTCCGGAGTCTCTGCAGTGTCTGTGTATGAGACTTGGGAACGGGATGGTGGTGCTCAAGCCTAGAGCGCATTGCCGGATCTATCAGCTATCACTCTCAGGATGTTGATGGCATATCTAGAAATGATTCAGGCCACTAACGTTGCTCTATTGGCACTCTGGGTGTTGTCATTTACTATTGGTGCTAGCCTATGGAAAACCAGTGTCCATCAGGCCTTTGGTATTAAGTTGAGTGAAGTCTTTGTGACTTGTCATCCACTGGTTACCCACTCTACCTCTTCCTTCTCTTCGGCTATAACCCCAACTAGCTATCTCACTTGACTCTATCTCCCTTCGAGGGCCAGTTGCTTAACCCTTTTTAGGGCATAGACTCTGTAGTCAATCTCAGCTGTGGTAGATGGAGCTCTGGACTCTAGACTATACAACGTTTAGGAAATGGTCTACTCAAAGACATCAACTACTCATCCCTGGACGATAACACTATCAAGCCTGGGCTGCTCCTTTAGTTTCTGCCCGACCTTTGCCTTCTGCTCCATTGTCGCCAAGTAGTTGACGTAGAACTCCCTGACTAGTTCAGCACTATAGCTGTCAGAGGTTCTAGCGATCCACTCGAACCCATAAAAGTTGAAGAGTCGCTTCATCTCCTCGACCTTATTCAGAGCACCAGTCAGGATCCACAGTTCCTCCTGAATATTCCACTTGGGGTGCTGCTTGGAGGTAAGAGTGAGGCCCTACTAATATATCTCCTGAGCATCAGGCATATTCCACCTAATAGTACGACTCTCTGGAGGTAGTGTCTATTCATCATCTTCTTAGGCCTCCTCATTAGACCTAGTATCATTTGCACTCTCTTCAAATTAGGCCTCATCAGACCCTTCATCAGCATTGAAGCCACTACCAGACTCTTGATATTATTCACCGACTCCATCCTAAGACTAGGGAGCATTTTTCTGAGAGGCCGATGAGCATTGGCCTGAGCCTTGGCCTGTGCCCTTGTGGTCCGTGGCTCATCAGTGTCATTAGTATCAATTTGATAATCCACTAGTGAACCATTAGGGGTATCCTTCTCCTTGTCGGTGGCTGAAGGCTCATCTACCAATGTCCTCCGTGCAGCAATTTTAACTCTCAGTTCCTTATCTTTGGCACTCTTAGCTGCTCGCTTCTTGATTGTCATTGTATCTATGGAGAAAAGGTTAGTATGTGTGATCTGAGAAAAAGAAAGCAAGATAAGTAGCTTTAGTATTTTACCACAAGTAGTACCTAGGTTGTATGATATGTACTAAGACTTGTAGTATCTCACGACACTATCATGACTCATTGGTATGACTCATACCAGGTTGTTATGATTCCTACTAATGGTTGTAGGAGAAATTACAGCAACTATGACTTTTAGTATTTTTATAAGTCTCATTGTTACAGATCGTAGTTGGATTCTAAGAGTCATACTATTGCTTCTGAACATGACCCTTTCTTGATTCTTGGTACGACCACCAGGTACAACTCTTAGTAAGATACCATCAGTCATACTAGTTCCCATACCATGAGTTTCCAGTTTAACATACTTGGGACAGTGAGATGAGGGAGATTAAAGCAGCTGAGTTTGTGAAACTAAGGCAGGGTAATATGACGGTTCAGGAGTATGCTTTGGAGTATACTCTCATGTCCAAGTATGCACCTAAAATGGTGGAAGATTAGAGTGATAGAGTGAGTCGATTCGTGCATGGGATATAAGATTATTTGGTCAAATATTGCTGGACCAAAATGCTTCATTAGGACATTGACTTCCCTCAGATAGTTCTATACGCCTAGTAGATAAAGGCGGTGAAGATAAGTGACCAGGAGAGAGAGGCCAAGAGGGACATGATCGATTTCTTTGGATTCTCCTAAAAAGGATATGGTGGTGGCACTTTCAGCAGTCCCACCAGAGATCATCATCCCTAGCGCCATTTGCAGCAAATGTTCCATCCAGATCTAAGCGCGACTAGAGTGGACGAGCATCAGTCTCTCGAGGTCAGTGGAGCAGACCCGTAGAGTAAAACATCTCAAAGTGTGGCAGGTGTGGCCAGAGACATATTGATCAGTGTTTAGCCGGTCCAGGTGCTTGTTTTGGGTGTGGGAAGCTTGCACATGTGCTTAGGGATAGTCCAGCTGATAGACAGAGCCATGATAGGGTTCGAGGGCTAGCCACTAGCTCAGCAGCTCCACCAGATGTAGCCATTAGTTCAGTAGGGAGCCTCCATTAGTGCACGTGGTGGTCAGTGTCAGAAAATATTATATGACCTCGAATCTCGTTAAGTGGAGGAGGTCTCCCCAGATGTAGTTGTTCGTGCCCTTATTCGCGCGTCCGCAAGTGTACGGGTCATGCAAGTAATATAGTGGCTCTTTTAGAGAACTGGAACGTCGAACCCACAGGGACTGGACCCATTCCTCTAACTATCCATTTCAAGTGTGATCTTAACTTTCGCAAGTGTTGGTTATAGAAGTTTTCAAAGGAGATTTAATTAAGTCTAGTTTTGGTCAATGAAATATCCTGAATTTACTCTAGGAGCAACATAGAGTTAAAACCAGATAATCATGCGATACTACGAATTGCAACGTGTGAAGCATGAAACTATCGATTGTTGTTTCACATAATTATAATTGCATGTTCATGGTCTTTCGAGCCTCTTAACATGGAAAAATAGCCTCACTGCATCATTGTGAGTGAGGATGCTAATTTCTAGTTCGCGGGCAATTAATTATGTTGTGGTTTACGGGGAAACAAATAGGGACTTACGTGCGTCTAACCATTTAACTCAACTTACCCTCACAACTTCTTCTTTGAGTGGTGATGTGATAATCCTAAGTTGGTCTCTTAATAACTCCCATTTTATCAACCAAGCAAGGTGTTAGGTATATTTCTATCATAACACGAAATTATATCGTGAGATACAAACATGCTCCTTACATTCTCATGTCCTGACCTAGGTAATTCTTTCTCAAGAAATTGCCCAAGGTACGTATATGTTTGCATGGTGATCAATCATAAAAACAACCAACAATCCAGAATGCAAGACGAAAACAACAATCAGTAACTTAATTCCAAAATAATTTCATAAAATCACAATCATAATTCATGGCTTCAACCCTAGAGGAAGGGTTCTTGCCATTCATGTTTGTAAAACTACAACTAACTACTACTAAACTAACATACATGAATTTGGTAGATGAGAAGGGAATTTGCCAAACCCTAGATGAGTTCTCCCACTTCTCCCTTCACTCCTAGGTAGTTTTCCAGAATAAATTCGTGACCAAGTTGTTTTAGGAGCTAAGGAACCTATTTATAGTAAATGGAAAACGTGCATAATTTAGCCTGTCGTGGAATGGCTCCGTGTCAATGAGTGTATCATGGAGTACTGCCTCTGTGACACAGAGGTAACGCGAAAGCTCTCTGGAAATTGCCTCCGGAAGCCGAAACTGCCGAGTGTCACCGCGTTGGCAATGTGTCATGCTGCTTGGGCAGCGTGTTGGCCTTGCTCTGTCGTGTAGCTAGCACGGCGTGGCACGTTGCTGGCACGTTGGTGCTGCCTGCCTGCCGCATCTGCTCCCGGCTCCATTCCGCTACTTCACCAACTTATAAATTAGTTCCTCAAAATCATTGAAACCTACAAAACAAGGACTAATCATGTTGGTTAGCACATATATTCACATTTATATAAAATCACATGAAAATGTATACAATTACTTAGCTAAACAAGACTAAATTAAGTTCTCAAGCGTCACTCGGGCATGCTATTTTTGCCCGAGATCAGTAGTCACTTGTATGGTATGAGTATTCCACTTTGATGTATATGCATTGTTAGATCCAGGGCCAACCTTATGTTTTGTGACTCCCTATGCTTCTAGTAGTTTCAGAGTCAGTCCCAAAATCCTATCAGAAACCTTCTCAGTCTCTATTCTAGTTAGTTATTTAGTTATAGCTCGACGGGTATAAAGAAATTGCCCTATCCCAGACCCTCATAAAGTCACCTCAGCAGATTTAGTAGAGCTAGCCATGACAGATTTTGATGTTATTTTGTCATGGATTAGCTTCATGCATGTTATGCCTCAGTAAATTGTAGAACCCATGCAGTAGAGTTTCGATGCCTGGGTGAGCTAGTCCTTTCAGTGGAAGAGTAGTTCAGTTGTGCCTTTAGGTCACTTTATTTCCTACCTTAATGCCAGAAAGATGATTTCTAAGGGTTACGTATACCATCTAGTTAGGTTTAAGGATGTTACATCCTAAACCCCTACTATCCAGTCAACTCCTATAATATGCGAATATCTAGAAGTGTTTCCAGATAATTTATCGGGAATTCCTCCCGAACGGGAGATTGATTTTGGTATTGACCTTCATCCAGATACATAGCCTATATCTATTCCTCCTTACTGAATGGATCCAGTTAAGTTAAAGGAGTTGAAGGTTAAGTTGATGGACCTTGTAGACAAGGGTCTTATAAGACCAAGGAAGTCCTCGTGGGGTGCACCAGTCCTTTTTTTCTGGAAGAAGGACGGTTCCCTTCGGATGTGCATTGACTATTGCCAATTGTACAAGGTCACAATCAAGAAGAGGTATCCCCTCCCCAAGATTGAGGATTTGTTGACCAGCTTCAGGGTGCTAAGTGTTTCTCAAAGATAGACCACCTCAGATCACGATACCATTAGCTTAGGGTTCGAGAGAGTGACATTTCGATGACAGCCTTCAGGACGTGGTATGGTCACTATGAGTTTGTTGTTATGTCCTTTTGACTAATAAATGCTCCTACAACTTTTATGGATTTGATGAACAGGGTGTTCAAGCCATATTTGGATATCGTTGTGATCGTGTTCATAGATAACATTCTCATATACTCTCGAAGCGAAGAGGAGCATGCTGCTCATTTTTTGGTCATATTATAGGCTCTGAAGGATCGCCAACTATACGCTACGTTTAGCAAGTGTGAGTGTTGGCTCGACTCAGTAGCATTTTTGGGTCATGTGGTGTCAAGTGAGGGTGTACAAGTGGACTCCCAAAAGATAGAAGCGGTGAAGAATTGGCCTAGACCATTGAATCCTTCGAATATCAGGAGTCTCTTGGATTAGCTGGTTACTATCGGAGGTTTGTTGAAGGGTTTTCATCCATTGCAGTACCATTGACTAAGCTAACCCAGAAAAAGTGAAGTTTCCAATGGTCGGAGGCATGTGAGAAGAGCATCAAAGAGTTGAAGCATTGACTCACCTCAGCACTAGTGTTGACCCTACCTGAGGTACCAATGGGTTTCTGGTATATCGTGATGCCTCAAGGATCATCCTTGGTTGTGTATTAACGCAACATGATTGAGTTATAGCCTATGCTTCTAGGCAACTAAAGGTCCGTGAATTGAACTATCCGAATCACAACCTCGAGTTGGCGGCGGTAGTATTTTCCCTGAAGATTTGGAGACACTATCTATATGGGGCCCATGTGGACCTGTTTACAGAACAAAAAAGCCTGCAGTACAAGTTTACCCAAAAGGATCTGAATCTACATCAAATGAGGTGGTTGGAGCTTTTGAAAGATTATGATATGACTATCCTTTATCATCCGGACAAGGCTAATGTGGTGGAAAACGCTCTTAGCAGGCTTTCTATGAAGAGTTCATCCCATGTATATGTGGAAAGGAAAGAGTTAGTGAAGGATGTTCATCAGCTTGCAGGACTAGGAATTCGTCTTATTAACTCAACGAATGATGGTGTCATGTTCTAAATGGATCAGAATAATCTTTGGTGACCGAGGTCAAAGCTAGACAAGGCGAGGATCTTTTTTTGGTGAAGTTGAAGGAAGTCGTTCAGAATAAAAAAGTGGAGCTCTTCGCCCAAGTGGGAGATGGTGTGCTTCGATATCAGGGTCATCTGTGTGTTTCAGGTGTTGATGATATGAGAGATCGAATGTTGCATGAGGCTCATGGTTCCAGATATTCTATACATCCAGGTGCCACCACAGGAAGTCTATTGGTGGAATGACATGAAGAAGGACATAGCAGAGTTTGTGGCTAAATGTTCGAATTGTCAATGGCTGAAGGTTGAGCATCAAAGACCTAGGGGTATGCTTCAAGATATTAGCATCCCTATTTGGAAGTGGGAAGAGATCAATATGGACTTCATCATCATGAGGTTGCCTCATGCTCGTCTATAGTATGACTCTATTTGGGTTGTCGTAGACAGGTTGAATAAAGTAGCTCATTTTCTATTTGTCAAAACTACCGACTCAGCGGCAGATAATGCTAAGTCATACATATGGGAGTTAGTTCTTGCATGGAGTTCCCTTTTCCATTATATCCAATAGAGGTACTCAGTTTACCTCCATGTTGTGGAGATATTTTCAGAAGGGACTTAGTGCACAGGTCTAACTTAGCATAACATTTCACCCGCAAACACATGGTCATGCGGAGCGGGCCATTCAGACTCTTAATGATATGTTAAGAGCATGTGATTGATTTCAAAGATAGTTGGGAGGATCATTTACTTGTCATAAAGTTTGCATATAATAATAGTTACCATTTAAGCATTCAGATGGCTCCATTTGAGGCTCTTTATGGGCGAAGGTGTAGATCATTTATTGGTTGGTTTGATGTCGGTGAAGCTTCATTGATAGGTCTAGATTTGGCTCATGAGGATATGGAGAAGGTTCAGCTTATAAGGGAAAGTTTGAAAACAACTCAGAGTCATCAAAAGTCCTCTACGAATGTGAGGAGGAAAGAACTTCAGTTTGAAGTTGATGATTGGGTGTTTCTGAAGGTATCTCCCATGAAAAGAGTGATGACATTCGGGAAGAAGGGGAAACTTTGTCCTCGTTATTTTGGCCCGTACCGAATTTTGAGACAAATGGAAATATGGCATATGAGATGGAGTTGCCCTCAGAATTAGCTTAAGTTCGTCCAGTGTATCATGTATCACTCTTAAAGAAGTGTTTGGGTTATCCAACTCTGGTTGTTCCGATGGAGAGCATAGATGTGAAGGATAGCCTTATCTATGAGGAGGTTCAAGTGGAAATACTTGATCGTCAGGTTCGAAGGCTAAGAAACAAAGAATTAGATTCAGTAAAGGTTTTATAGAGGAATCGTCATGTCGAGGGAGCTACGTGGGAAGCCGAAGTAGATATGATGGTTAGACACCTGCATCTATTCCCTCTCGGCTCACTTTTAGCTTGAGGTATCAACTTCCCCCCAAGTACTCTATTCAGTTTCATGTTCAGTTCATGTGCCCTAGTTTCTTTCATGTTAATGTATGCATGTATAATTCATGAATTCAATTCAGTCATGTAATTCAGTCCGGAGTCAGTCACTCCGTCAGTTTTCAACTCTAAATGTTCAGTATTTGGCATGATAGATTCTCAGCTTTTCAATATGTTCATCCACATTTGAGGATGAATGTTTCCATGGGGGATATATTGTAATAACCCACAATCCCTAAGATAAGACTTGAGGGTTGAAATGGTGAAAATAGGATTTTCTGCACCAGGTCGCAGGACGAGTCATCTAGAGACCCGTGAGGTGCACCACGAGTCTTTAAGTGACTCGTGTGGAGGATGGAAGACTTGGTTGGATTTATTGGTTTGGGGGCTTACCACGGGTGAGGCCATGAGTCGTGTTTAGCACCAGGATTTGTTATGTTAGCCGTGGTCAGTAGTTTGACTCGAGGGTTGAAGGTTTTGTCAGTACTCCTCACAACTAGACACCACGAGTCGTCAGGTACAGCACGAGTCGTTGTGTTCCTAATGGTGACCAGCAATGATGAGCTTCCAGTGCAGGCAATGAGAGATTACCACAAGTTGTGTTTAGTGACGACAAGTCATCCAGTCCCTCGTTTGGACTGACAGTGTGTATTCTCCTGCGAATTTATTAAGGGATTTTTCGTAATTCCTAAGTTCCTAAAACCTAAACTACATCGTTTTAAGCTCAAATAGGTGTGTTTTAAGAGGGGTTAACTCATTCTAAGCCTATTCCTCTCCATGCATGCAAGCCTAGTAGTTTCTAAGGGTGATCAAGCATAGGATTCATAAAGTTCTTCCCCAAATTCCTTTGGGCAATCAAAATGATTGTGTAATCTGATTTTCTGTATGTAGGGTTATGAATGGGTTTATCCATACACTTCCATGCCCAACCCCTCTTCAATTTCATGTGATTTCTAATTTGATGAATTAATAGGTTTTAACCCAACTTTTGAATTCTCTAAGTATCTATAATGGGTATTCTCTATGAATGTTTCTAATATTGAATTATAATTTGTGGGCATGTTTTATAATGTTTTCAGTTAAAAATTTTAAATTTCAACATTTTACAAATAAGATGCCCATCAATGGAGGTTCACGAAAAGATGATATTATGATCGATGCTTCTAGTTATGACGAGATGTTCATGATGAAAGTATGATTTTGAATTACCCATGTCTATGTTCATGTTTTGAGTAATCAAAGTCTGTTTAAAGAATGTTTATGTATTGGGCAAGCCCATATGATCAAGTTTGTTTAAGGATTTATCTATATTTAGTGTTACTAGCTTACTACATGGTTTTGGTGTCTAAACTCCCACTCCTATTTAGCTTGTGGTATGGTTTGATCCAACGCTCTTCATGATATGTTTTCAGAATATATATGTCATGTCATGACACAGCTTCATCACTAGATGATGGTCAGCTTTGTTGAAAAACGATGGAAAGCATATGCATGTGTTTTCTTGGGAGTAGTATCTAGCACCAAGTAGGCTAAGGGTCAATCAACCATATGCCTCAGAACTACGTGCCAACGCAAGTATGTTCAGATTATTTGGGACCTCCCTTATGAGCTTCCCCTGCCCCAAGGGGCCTTCAGCTTGATATCGATATCATGGTAGCATCCTTATCCCTGGCAAGGCTTTGGACGACTCTGCCCACTTTAGTGTAAGAATCGGGACCACGTAAGCTTTATCGTGGTAATGTCAGTTATCTAAAGAGTCTCCCATTGTCCCTTATTATTTCAGTGGTTCTTGTTCATTAGTTAAGATATTATGTTTTCAGTAGGTTTGACCCAATGTTTAGTTTTACTTATGATTATCAATTTTCTGCTTTGGGTAACTCGATTCAGTTATGATTTAGGTAATTCAATGGACACTTCATGGTCCTTCACTATTTGAGTAAGGTATAAGAGATCACTTTTTAGCTCCTAAATCCCCGAATTGGTTTAAACAACTCTTTCAAGAAGCACTTCAAGCATTTATTTCAATGAGGGAGTATGAGGTCTCTTCAATTCACTCACCTAACTACTTAATTCAGCTGTACAATTAGAGTTCCTACCTTTATTCTCATAATGAGGATACCAATAACCTTGGTTGGCTGGTTGGTACCTCAAATGAAAACCCATCATACAATTTGCTAGCATCTCAATTTTCTTCATTACTACTAGATATACAGCATCTTTTTTGTCCTCCCTCCTCCATATTTCATCCATCAATTGAAAAGATTCAACATAACCCGATACTTTGGAGTTTTAGATTAGCCTTTCAAAGGGGCTCATCTTCACATCCTTAATCAGTTAACAAAACTCACAAAAAATGTAGAAATAACACAAGATACTTAAATAGTCCAAATCAACAAACTACTCTAGGCTATCAATGCCTTTTCCTCGGTAATGGCGCCAAAATTGATAACATCAAAATCCAGTCCTCGCTAGGAGAGAGTGTACATGATTTTTCCCAATATAATTTACCCATTGTTACGAGTCGAGGTCGGATCCACAAGGAATAGGGAGAGATCTCTACTGAAGTTGTATATTAATCTAAACTAAATAGCATCATTGTATCACTATTCAAAAAATAAATTTTTGGGAGAAAATGTGACCACTATATGATTTTAATGCAATATCAAAATGAGGTAAAGCAAGTTGAAGAAAATGAAAGAAAATACTAGGGATGTGCTATTTATGGGGCATCAACAGGATTGAGGTTAATCAATAAGTCTAAAAGAATCAACTACTAACTTGAATAGCCATGGAAAAGGTTATACCCGCTGTCTTTCAACCACTTGGGAATATTCTACTTGACTTCTTTCCAACCGCAAGCTCAAATAAAAAAATATCCATATTGGCTTGGAGAAGAATTAAGCTATTTCTAGCCTTAATCATTGAATTGAGTTATGAAAATTGTTTTGGCTAATTCTAGCCCAATTCCATATTTATATAACTCAAATCTCCACTAATGCTTTCTCACCCATATCCTACATCCCTTTTCCAAGCAAAAGCAAGATAAGTAAACAAAATTTATTTCGCAATCATAAGTATTTGCATTAAAACTTAGAGAAAGCATTAGATTCATGCATACTAAGTGATTCTAAGGCTAAATCAATAACACCCAATAAAATCTAAACCCACATCAAACACACACCCCTAGCAATCAAATTAGCTACTCATGAATGTAAATAAGAGAACTAAATCAACAAGTGATTCATTCACATTCATAATCGTATAGTAAATTTCAGCTTCAATGTACACTTTGATGGAGAATTCTTACCCTACAATATTGAAGAAGAAGGAGACTAGTTCTTACTTCTCTCAATATTTCTCTTTTTGAAAATTAGTTATTCAAAAAGTACTCTTTTTCTAGAATAAAAAATTGTACAAAATAGGGAAAGTCTGCTCTACTTTATGCTGCACAAATTACCATTTTACCCTAGGAAGCTTTCAAATTATTCTTGTGTCAGATCTAAACAACTTTACCCCTCTCAGCAGGGAATCACTTGTGCGGCACCTGACGAGCAACTTTTTAGACTTTCTTCTAGGGTCATTTTTTTAACTTCTTTCTATTTTTAATGCTTAAAATACATCATTTGGGGTAAATATTCAGGGGGTTATACGGACTTAGTCGATTCTTCTCCCTCATTTCTCACATAGCTTCTCAGGAACAGAACGTTAGAGCTAAAGATCTCTCCCAAGCAAGAACTAGAGTTCTTCCTCCATTTAAGAAATTCAAGGCTCCTTCTCAGGGACTTTCTTCTTCAGTATATGGGAATTTAACAAGGGGATTCTGCCATCCTTGTGTCCCAAAAATTACCCTCAAAAACCTTTTTTATTCTAGCACTGCAAGAGTTATGAATTAGGGCTTTTTCAAATAAACTATAAGTGTTCTTAAACTCCAGATGTCTTGTTAATTTTTATCATCCTAGCACATGATTGTTATGTTTTTGATGTAGATCTCATAATATGATCTTCTTCCTAGTTTATCATGATATTTGGGTTGATTCTTCAGGATTTGAAAGTTGGTCTAGAATGTATTTTTTTCATGGAATGTTTTTTGAGCATAAACACTCAAACTATGAATATGGTTAGTACCCTCTGAAAATGTCAGCTGATAAGTTTAACTCTTCATCACTCTTTTATTATATTTAATAGTATCAGTTTATCAGCATGATTGTCGTTCTTAGACTATTACGACACTTTCAGACAAAGCAGCTCTGACAAGTCTTAGAATACAGTTTCTTTCAGGTCGTTAGACTCTTAGAACACTTCAGATAACTAGTTCTAACTTAGTCCTAGGACATCAGTTTTGAGCTATTAGCCAGTTATATATAAGTAGGTTTTTAGTGTGTGTATTACTTAACACCATGCGAGCTAGGGTTTAGCATACCCAGGTTCCTAGAACTATGTGTCACCATTGGTTATTAGCCTGAATGGGCCCCATATAGTGATCACATAGCTTAGACACTATACCCTGGTAAGGTACAGTGGGCTCTCTTTGATGGGGTTTATACATTGAACTCCACGTCTAGCTCACATGGTTATATACCGGTTATAGACTCTCCCATTATACAGTTCATACTAGTATAGTCATAGTCTCCAGTGTAGTTCAGTCTACCAGATTTCACAAGATGCTTATGACTCCTATATAGTTATTAGTTCTTATAGTATTGTCTGACTTTCAGCTTCTTTTCATTACTTATGATTCCAAATATGGTTATTACATGTCTTGTTAATACAGTTTTCATATTATCAGTATATTTATGTTTAGATTATATCTCACATACTCAGTACATTGAAAGTACTGATTACATATTTCTATGTTCTATTTCGTCTTATGATATAGGCTCAGGTACCCAGCCTCAGCACCGCAACTAGTTTTCTCTCGGCGATTCCCCAGTAGCTTAATGGTGAGTCCTCATATGCCAAGGGCCAGAGTTCCATTTTCAGTTGTTATTTTCAATTTAGTTTCAGACATTAGAGTTAGTTTGGGGCTTGCCCTAGAAACTCACCAGTTCCTTTTTTTTTTGACGTCTTTCAGGGAATACATGTTAAATTCAGCTTGAGTTTTAGTGTTTTTTCAGTTTTTATCATAAATCAGTATTTGTTTGTTTCTTTAGTTCATCTTCCACTTAATATTATTTTCTAGATCAGTATTAATAGAAGTATGTTTTACCAAGGGTTTTCTTGGAGTCACTTATGATCTTAAATACCGTGTCACCTCCAGGGTGCGAACTCGGGTCGTGACATGAATACTCCACCCATCAAATCATTATGGGGTCTGAAAAAAGGAAACTTGTTTAAGAAGGTGCTGGAGGTCTCTACTGCTGTTGTGGGAAACTATTACCACCTAATCTCTATTGTGAATACTTAAATTGACCTGTTTTCACCCGCTTACTCTCCCTTTCTATTTCTTTCAATTTCTCCTTCTCAATTTGTTGAGAATGGATTATAAGCCTAGAAATGTCCATGTTGTTGATGAGCATGGCGGTCCTACACTCTTTGACCACCAAGTCTAGGACTTAATTTACGAACTTGCTCATGAGAGCACTCAGCTCGGTGACCATCTCTAGGGCATATTTTGACTGTTGGGTGTACATTAAAGCATACTCCTACACTATCATATTATCCTATTTAAGATTGATGAATTCTGTATACTTTGCTTCCCTCAACACTCCGGGACACAGTCACGAACTCATTCCACTTCACTTGACCTGCGCCAACCCGTCTTCCCTCTTTCCATTACTTGTACCATATCTGAGCCACTCCTTTTAGCTAATAAGTGGCCACATCGGCACTTTCGATGGAGGTAACACCCATGATTTGGGTGATCCTCTAAACCTTCCCAATAAAGTCTTGTATTTCGTCATCTACCTTAGACCCAAGAAATTCTAGGGGATTCATTCGGGTGATGTACTAAACTCTAGCAGCAGCTGTAGGCCCATTTGTATTGGTAGGTATGATGGCTTGCTAGTTGACGTGATTGGTCGCAGCGTGAGCTAGAATCTGAATAACAGCCTGAACTCGACAAGTGTGACCTGATCACCTTGAGAGGATGGTGGAGCTTGTTGTTTGGCATTTCTATTCCTCCTTTCATTTACTCTTCTAGGAGGCCTTGTTAACTGAAAATGGTAAATCACGAGTTAGAAGGAAATTTTAGAGATTCATGCTCCATGCATGATAAGAATCATGAAGAAAAGGAAATTTTCCTAAAAACACATTATAGCCTCTCCCTCATAAGTGTGGCGCGCTTCATAGCCATGAGAAAAACTCTACCTGATGCAGCTTTCAGACACCCTTGGACACTCTAAACCTAAGGCTCTGATACCAAGTTTATCATGACCTGAGTCTAGACCCTAGACGCGACATAGTGCCTAGAATAATGAATGGCTCCAAGCTAACCAATGGCATAGCATAACTCAACTATGACTGAACTACTGTAAGAAAATCTTATGCGAAAGATGTTTGTAACTAAAAATAAAGAAAATACTTTTATAAGTAAAAGAACACCTAATAAGATACTAAAATTACAAAGACATCAAGAACTATAGAATAAACTAATACACCTTTTCTAAAAGCCATTTAAGAGATCTGATGAGTTTTTGAGACAAGCCGCCAACTAACTCTAAAATCTAAAAATTGAAAAAATACTACTAAATAAAAAGAGATGCTCTGGTCCTCGGGAAATAAGGATTCACCACCAGAGTACTGCTGCACTGAGTCTAATTGAGACTAACCACGCTGCTAAGCCTGAGTGCCTGAGCCTATATTATAAGATGATATAGCATAGGGAGTACTATGTGTCAGTACTTTAAATATACTGAGTATGTAAAGTTATGCAATTCAAACCATAATCATGCTGATGAGGAAGTATAGGTAAAACCATTTAAATACTATGGAATGACCCTTTCTGAAAGCATAAGTGTTGTAAACAACCAGAAAACTAAAAATGTTCTAAAGCTAGTAAAAGCTTATTAAGGATCATAAATGTATTCTAAGATCTAAGACTAGATTATACTGTGAGAGTGCCTGTTAACAAACGTAATACCATGTGAGCTAGACATGAAGTTCGATATATATGCCCCATCAATAGGACCCAATATACCTTTCCAGGGTATAAAGGCATAACTATGTTATCACTAAATTAATGCCCATTTGGGCTAAAGACCTATGGTGGCACGTAATTATGGGAACATAGGTGCGTTGGAACCGCAGTCTTCTCGGTACTAACTACTACTCCAACTAAATTTCTAAATATAACTAACTAAATTGATTACCTCGAAACTGATGTTGTAAGGCTTACACGGAACTACTTATCTGGAAGTGCTTTGACAACCTAAAGAACCGAACAACTTATTTTACTGAAAAGTAGTGATAGACTGATAAGTGATAAGATGATAAATTGACCTTTCTAGAAAATACTAAGTATAGTGAAAATCTGAAAATGTTAACTTTAATTAAAGCATACGTAAAGAAAATTATATTAAGATAATATCCAATGTAAAGATAACAATTTAGACCAGCTTTTAAATCCTGCAAGGTTCAACCAAAAAATATCATGCTAAGACTAGCGCTAGAGCAAATATGTATGATTAAAGCACAAAATATAAATTTCATGTAGAACTACTCATGGGACACAGACATAATCATTAAAAATTTAAAGGAAATTATAACTGTTTGGAAACCCTAACTGATGACTTCTACTGGGCTAACACTAATGAGATCTTTTGAAAAAACTTTAGGGCACAAGGGTGAAAGAAATTACCCTTTATAAATCCCCACATGCCTGTAGAAGAAATCCCAGAGAAAAAGGTTGAAATTCTAAGAGAAGCAGAAACCCTAGTTCTTGCTCGAAAAAGAAGCTTAAATTCTATGAATGATTTCCTGAAAGTCTAAGTGGAGAATGAGAGAGGAAAACCATTTACGTCTTCTAAATCTTCTAAAAATATTCTCAAAATGACGTAGTTTAAGAATTAGAGTAGTGAAAAGTAATAAAAATTGCCCCAGGAAAATTACTTGAAAAATTGCCCATACAGATTTAACGAGTCACACAACGAGTCGTTGGTTGTAAGAACGACTCATTTGGACCAATCGTCATATCGAGGCCCAGAATTACAGTATCTAGAACTCTCCCAACAGCTAGATAGGATGACCCATTAGAAGGTACAATGCCTCATGGTCTTCACCCGTTGTCACTGGGATAATCTTGTGCGATTACTGAATCTCATTTAACAGCTCATTAGAACGAGTCATTACTTCCTCCAATGAATCATCACAGGGCTTATTGGTTTTAGGGGATAATCCGACAAATTTCTGATCCTCAACGAATGATGAGGTATGATGACTCATTACTGGAACCCATGACCCGTCATTTCTCTCGTGGTTACAGCAGTCACACCTGCACTGTTTCTAAAACTCCTCCAACAACTCTTCCTAATGAATCGTTACAAAGAATAATGAGTTTCTCTATCACTCGTTAGTTCTTCAAGGAAAATTTTCACCAACACTAGGACTTCCTTAGGATAATTGAACTAACGGCCCATTAGACCACACAATGACTCGTTACACGAGTCGTTCTATGGAAAAAAATTTCTAGTTTCCTGTTGGTTTTTCTTCCAAGTCTGGGCTTTGGTGTTATGGACTTTTGGGGTGTTACAACCTCATTGTACCAACCATAGGAGAACATATCTCCATACAATAATTTAAGGACTATTATGAAAATTATTTATGACCTAAGGCAAAAGTCATACTTTATATTATATATTTTAGCTTTTAGTTCACTTGTCGCACAAGAAACCATTTGTGCTGCAATGTGATTATACCTTGAGGTTTTTGATTGGATTTCTAATTTTTTACTTTATTCAAGTGAAATAAAATATACCTACAGTATGCATTTTAATTTCATTCGATCAATCAATTATCTATCCACATATGACATATTGAAGCTCAATATTCTCATATACCTTTATAATATTGAGTGCTATATTATATAAAATATATCATCAATGATAATTTTCCATTGGTTCCATCATTTTCATAAAGACATAACTCATCGAGATCTCTTTATTTTTATTATTTTCAGTTACCTAGAGCTCCATTATGGTCTCATCAATAGTTTTGTCTTAAATCTTATTTTGAGAACATGCCTCCATAATATGACAATCATTATAATTTCTCCTTCTAACATTCCGGAACTGCTTTGGAGCAGACTCCGGAAGCTAAAATGCAAAACTGCTGAAAGTTAGGAAAAAGGCTGCAGAACGACAGGTACCACGACCCATGGTAACTAATCCCTGGCCGTTGTTTGTGGTAATAGGTTCAGGAGTTCAGATGTCACGGGGAAACAATGGTTGATGCGATGACCCTTTGTAAGGAACAACGAGTCGTCGTGGTAAGGAGTCAGCCTAGATGGTTGAAGTAACAATAGGGTGTTACAATGGCCCATTGTGAGGAACGACAGTCCATTGTTAGCAGTCGTGGTATGGATGTGGATTATCGTAGTGGAGACAACGGGTGGAAACCACGACCCATTAAAGCTTACAACCAGTCGTGGTGAGACGTGTGGAATGGTAGTGTAGAGTTTCAGAAGAAGGAAACAACAACCAAAGGAATGGTCCATTGAAGCTTAGGAAGATTCGTCCTGTATGTCTGTGGTACGATTCAAAGAATGGGCTTTCAGAGGTGTCTTCAACTAAGAGATAGGACGGGCCATAGGTTGTTTCCACGACCCGTTGATACTACCCATTGGTTCTATTCGGCCAACTTTTAGGGCAGGTTCATTAAGGGCATTTTCGACTTTTCCATGGTTTTAGATCCTAAACTACATCGTTTTTGATATTTTCTATGTGTGATAAGATGAGTTAAGTCCTTTATCCATAACCATTTTCATGAAAGACCTTTGAGAGATTTTTGGGAGATTCAAGGTCTTCTTCCCAAGTTTCCATCAATTTCTTTGTGGGTATTCAAGGATCTTTGAGTCAATCCATTTCCAGGTATGTAGGGTTTTAATGGGTGTCTTTCTTCCACACCCATGCCCAATTCCTAGCAATTAGTGTTAAATTATGAATAATCATTTATGGGGTTTTGATCAATTGCATGATTCTTATATGTCTATTCATGGGTATGATTAGATTGAGTTGACATTGCTAATTTAGGAAGCTTGGGTGTATTCTAATTTGTTTCTCTAATAAAAATTATTTTTCTAAAAATTGAATCTAAAACGCCATGGATGAATAGTTCGTAGAAGAGGTGATTTGCAATACGTGTGTAGTGACGATGAAATAAATGACGAAAAGCATGTTTCTAACCCTACTCATGATTGTATTGATGCTTTCAATGTGAATTGATTAAATTCAAGTATGATAGAGCTTTGGGTGATTCCCACATGATGTTTAAAAGTAATGATTTTCCCCGACATAAACTTACACACATGGTTTGAAGTGAATTTTCCTCAACTCTTATTAGTAAATTCTAGCTCATGATATGTTTTGAAGTAAAGCCTCCTATAGGCATGAAATCGTGATTGAGATGTGTGCCACTATAAGTTTTGTCGATAGACAATGTTAAGCTTCATTTATATATGATGTTGAGTCTATGCACGATGTTATTATGAGCTTTGTCACTAGACAAAGTTGAGCTTCATTTCATATGATGTTGAGTTATGCATGATTTCATATTGAAGCTTTGTCGAGGGAAGATGTTGAGCTTCATTATATATGATGTAGAGCATTGCATGTTTTCCGGAGAGGAGTCTAGCATCGAGTGGGTTAAGGGTCGACTACCCTATGTCCCAGAATTACACGCCAACGTAGGTTGATACTTATACATTATTAGGACCTCCCTTGTGAGCTATCCCCGGCCCGTTTGTCCCTTGAGCTTGATATTTATATCATGGTAGCATCCATCACCCTGGAAAGGTTATGGATGGATCTTCCCACTTGAGTGTGATAGTTGGCACCACATAAGCTCTATCATGGTTTGTCGGTTAAGTGACGAGTCTTCCACTGTCCATATCATTCAGATTGCATATTCACTACTCATGATGATTAGATATGCATGCATGTACAAGAATTTAGGTTTGACTCATGGTTTCGCTTTTGATATAGATGTCATGTTCAAGCTTGAGTCTTCGAGACAGTCATGATGTTCCAGGACCATACATGATCATGTATATTATGAGTATGATTTCATAATGAATGCATGCAGTCTTCTTCTTATCCTTAAAAGCTTATGATATATGTATGACTTGCCTAAATGGAATTCTATTACTTCATGGTTTTACTTACCTTGCATAGTCGGTACATTCTACGTATTGATCGCATACTTTCTATGCTGTATCATTTCATGATACAGGGTCTAGATCTCAGGTTTGTCTTCATCCTTAGTCCATCTCAGCTTACACTATCAGCTCATTGGTGTGTCCTCATGTTCCGAGGACTATTTTATAGACTTTTATGTTATCTTGAGTTTCAATATTGTTCGGGATAGTTGGAGATGTTGTCCCATCAACCCATCGTATGTAGTAGAGGCTTTTAGACTAGTATGTAGTACTCAGCTCTTGTATACGTCCAGTATTTCTTGATATTATGCTATGCTTACGTTTCCGCTATGTTTTATGTTTAATGTCAAGCTTGTTTAATTGATAATAGTTGTATGCATGTGCCATGGGTCGACTTGGGATCTCTCGGCGTCCCTTGTCCCGTGTTTATGATCCGTGCCTCCGTTCGTGTCGGGAAAAACTTGGTATTAGAGCAATAGGTTTGATGTGTCATAGGGAGTCTAAAAGACGCGTTAGGTAGTGTATTTTTCATGGGTGTGAAGCGCGCCACACTTATGACAAAGAGGCTACTAAACATTTTAGGAAATATTCCCTTCTTTAATGATCTTATGTTGTGCAATGAAAAATGCCTTTCTATCCTTCTAATTCAGGCTATTCGCAATTGAAGAATCATGGCTCCTAGGAGGATGAATTGAAGGAGGAATGGAGGTGGTGAAGGCCACGATGAGGGAAACGGTTATGGGCATCAGCCAGCCCCACTAGTTCAGGAGCCCCAGGCACCGGAGCCAGCCGCTCATGCTGAGTTCTGAGCTGCCATCCAGATGTTGGCACAGGACTTGACCGCTCAGGTCAATCAGCAGGCCTTGCGCATGTTCCTCAGAATGGTAATGCAGCTATATCCAGAGTCCGAGACTTTTTGAGAATTAACCCTTCAGAGTTCTTGGGGTCCAAGTTAGATGAGGACCCGCACGACTTCATTGATGCGATTGTCAAGATCACCCAGGTTATGGGGGTAAGTAGTGTTGATTGCGTAGAGTTGGCCTCCTACCAACTGAAGGGGGTTGCGCATATTTGGTTCCGCCAGTGGAAGGACAAAAGGGTTGCTGGAGCAGGTCCGGTCACATGGGAGGAGTTTCAGGTTGCATTCCTCGATCAGTTCTTCCCTCAAGAAATGAGGGAGTTGAAAGTAGCTGAATTTGTGAATCTAAAGCAAGGGAGGATGGCTGTTAAGGAGTACACCCTTGAGTTCACCGGCTTATCCAAATATGCCCTTGAGTTGGTGGCTAACCAGCGGGCGTAGGTGAGTAGATTTGTGCATGGTATTGCAGTATATTTGGATAAGGACTGCAAGACAACTATGCTACACCAGGACATGGACTTCTCTCGCATAGTGTTGTATGCTCAGCAGATGGAGGCAACACACTCTAGGGAAAGAGGATGCTAAGAGGGCCTTTACTGAGGACCACAGATTCTCTAGGAAAAGGTCCGGCGGTGGGCATCAAAGGAAGACCCACCATAGATAGTCAGCCCCTGTATCATTAGCCTTGAGTGTGCCATCCAGGTCCCGATGCGATCAGAGGGGGCGAGCGTCAAGCTTGAGGGGTCACACCAGCGGACCCATAGATTCTAGCATTCCATACTACCGCAGATGTGCCCAAGGGCACACGGGCTAGTGCTTAGCAGGATCAGGACATTGTTTTGGATTTGGCAGCCTAGACATATGCTCGGAGATTGTCCGGATGTGAGGCAGAATCAGGTTGGGGAACAAGGCCCGACTTCTGGTTCAGCAGCTCCTCCCCCACGCACATCACATCAGGGGGAATCAACTAGCACATCTGGTAGGTAGCATCAGAATAGATTCTATGCCTTAGCCACTCTCTAGGAGAAGGAGGGCTCACCAGATGTAGTCACCGGTATGTTAAGAATATTTCATGTTGATATGTATGCTTTTGTGACAGGGGCTACCCTATCTTTTGTGACACCTTATATAGCTAGTAGCTTCGAAGTCAGGCCCGATATCTTATCAGAGCCCTTATCAGTTTCCACTCCAGTAGGTGAGTCAGTAATAGCTAGAAGGGTATATAGAGATTGCCCACTCCCATTTCTTCATAACATCACCTCAACAGATTTGATCGAGTTATCCATGACCAATTTCGATGTTATTCTCGACATAGATTAGCTATATGCATGCTATGCTTTAGTTAATTATAGAAACCGGTCAGTAGGGTTAACATTTCTGGGTGAGTCGGTTTTAGAGTGGAGGGGTAGTTCAGTTGTGCTTTTAGGTCGATTCATTTCTTATCTTAAAGCCAGGAAGATGATTTCCAAGGGTTGAATGTACCATCTAGTTAGGGTTAAGGATGTGGAGTCCAAGACCCCAACCATTCAGTCAATTCGAGTTGAATGTGAGTTCCCGGATGTCTTTCCTGATAATTTTCCAGGTGCATCTCTCAAGCGGGAGATTGATTTTGGTATAGACCTTCTTCCCGACACGAAGCCCATTTCTATCTCGACCTATAGAATGGCCCCAGCCGAGCTGAAGGAGTTGAAAGATTAGTTGAAAGACTTGTTGGATAAAGGCTTCATCAGGCCGAGTAAGTCTCTGTGGGGTGCACCAGTATTACTTGTTCGAAAGAAGGACTGCTCCTTTCGCATGTGCATTAATTATCAGCAGTTGAATAAGGTCACCGTCAAGAATAGGTACCCCTTTCCCAGGATTTATGATTTGTTTGACCAGCTCCAGGATGCCAAGTGTTTCTCGAAGATAGATCTCACGTCTATATATCACCAGCTCTGATATTAGGAGTGTGACATTCCAAAGATAGCCTTCAGAACCCGGTATGGCCACTATGAGTTTGTAGTTATGTATTTTGGACGAACCAATGTCCCTACAACTTTTATGGATCTAATGAACAGGGTATCAAGGCATATCTAGACCTGTTCGTGATTGTATTTATTGATGATATTCTCATATACTCATGGAGCAAGGAGGAGCATGCTGCTCACTTGATAGTAGTGCTTCAAACCCTCAAGGCTCAGCAGCTGTGTGCAAAGTTCAGCATATGCGAGTCCTGGTTAGATTATGTGGCTTTCCTAGGCCATGTGGTGTCAAGTGAGGGTATAAAAGTAGATTCTCAAATGATTGAGGCGGTAAAGAATTGGCCTAGACCGGTGAACCCATCAGACATCAGGAGCTTTTTGGGCTTAATGGGTTATTATCGGAGGTTTTTTGAAGGTTTCTCATCCATTGCAACCCCGTTGACTAGATTAAACTAGAAAAAGGTAAAGTTCCAATGGTTAGAGGCTTGTCTGAAAAGCTTCCAGCAGTTGAAGAATCGACTCACTTCAGCACCAGTGTTGACTCTAATCGAGGGTACAGCCGAATTTGTGGTGTATTGTGATGCTTCGTGAGTTGGACTCAGGTGTGTGTTAATTCAGCATGGGAAAGTATAGCATATGCCTCAAGACAGTTGTAAGTTCATGAAAAGAATTACCTGACCCATGATCTTGAGTTGGTCGCGGTGGCGTTTGCTTTGAAGAAATAGCGACATTACTTGTATGGGGTCCACGGGGATGTATTCACCGTTCACAAGATCTTGCAATATGTGTTCTCACAGAAAGATCTAAATCTTCGACAAAGGAGGTGGTTGGATTTATTGAAGGACTACGACATGAGTGTTCTCTACCACCTAGGCAAGGCTAATGTGGTTGCGTATGCACTTAGTAGGCTATTTATGGAGAGTGTGTCTAATGTGGATGAGTGAAAGAAAGAGTTGGTGAAAGATGTCCACCGACTTGCCAGGATAGGAGTTAGATTGATCGATTTGATCGATGGCGGTGTTGTTGTGCAAAACGGGTCAGAATCATCTTTGGTGATTAATGTTAAGTATAGGGAAGATGAGGATCCAATTTTCAGAAAGTTGTAGGAAGCGGTGCGAAGTCAAAAGGTTGAGGTTTTCTCCCAAGGGGGAGATGGTGTGCTACGATACCAGGGTCGACTATGTGTCCCAGATATTGATGATTTGAGAGTCCGAATATTGCATGATGCACATGGTACCAGATATTCTATCCATATAGGATCCACGAAGATGTATCAAGACTTGCAAGAAATCTATTGGTGGGATTGTATGAAGAGGGATATTGCAGAGTTCGTAGCAAAATGTCTAAACTACCAGCAAGTGAAGGTCGAGCATCGATGGCCGAGAGGCGTACTTCAGGATATTAGTTTTCCCACTTGGAAGTGGGAAGAGATTAATATGGATTTCATTACAAGCCTACATCGCACTCGACGACTTTATGATTTCATTTGGGTGGTGGTCGGCAGGTTAGCCAAAGGCTGCACACTTTCTACTGGTCAAGACCATGGATTCAGCGGATGACTATGCTAAGTCGTATATTCAGGAGTTGGTTCTGCTTCACGGAGTGCCCTTGTCTATTATCTCAAACAGAGGTACTCAGTTTACCTCTCAATTCTAGCATTCTTTTCAAAAGGGACTTGGGACGCAAGTTAAGCTCAGTACAGCCTTCCATCAGCAAATAGACGGCCAAGCAGAATGAACCATTCAGACCCTCGAGGATATGTGAGGGCATGTGTTATGGATTTCAAAGGTAGTTGGGATGATCATTTTCCCTTGATTGAGTTTGCCTATTATAACAGTTATCACTCTAGTATCCAGATGCCACCATTCGAGTCTATGTACGGGCGAAGGTGTAGATCACCCATCAGTTGGTTTGAGGTAGGTGAGGCAGGCATGATAGGACCCGATTCGGTTCATGAGACCATGGTAAAGGTTTAGTTGATATGGGACCGGTTGAAAATCGATCAGAATGGTAAGAAATCGTATGCTGATGTGAGGAGAAGGTATTTCATTTGATATGGATGACTGGGTCTTTCTAAAGGTATCGCCCATGAACGGGGTCATGGTGTTCGTTAAGCAAGGGAAACTCAGTCCCCGATATGTTGGTCCCTACCGGGTTGTGGAAGAGGTGGTAAAGTAGCTTATGAGTTGGACTTGCCATCGGAGTTTTCCTCACTTTATCTTGTCTTTCATGTGTTACTTTTGAAGAAGTGTTTGGGTGATCCAGCCTTTGTAGTCCCAGTAGACAGCATTGGGGTGAAAGACAACCTCAGTTATGAAGAAATTCCCATTAAAATATTGGATCGTTTGGTTCGAAAGTTGGGGAACAAAGAAATAGCTTCAGTTAAGGCCTTATGGAGAAATCAGCATGTTGAGGAAGCTATATGGGAAGCTGAAGTAGATATAATGGCCAAATATCCACATTTATTCTCTACCGACTCAGTTTCGACTTGAGGGATCAGTTTCGCCCTATGACTCTATCTAGTCTTCATGTTCGGTTACTGTGTACAATTTTCTTTTATGTGTATGAATGTGTATGTGAGGTATGATATCATTTCAGCTATGTGGTTTTATTCGGAGGTAGTCATTCCATGAAAATTTCAATTGAAATGATCATTATGTGGTTATGATAAATTGTATGTTTCTTTTTGTTTCTTGTTTCCTACATTCGAGGACGCATGTTTCCAAGGGGGAGATATTGTAATACCCTGAAAATGCTTTGGAGTAGACCCGGGAACCTAAAATGCAAAACTACTGAAAGTTGGGAAAAAGGTTGCAGAACGACAAGTACCTCGACCCGTGGTAAGTAACCACGAGCCATCGTTTGTGGTTGTGGGTTCAGGAGTTCATATGTCAGGGGGAAACAACGGTTGATTCGACGACCCCTTGTATGGAACAACGAGTCATCGTGGTGGTCGTAGTAAGAAGTCATCCCAAATGGATGATGTAACAATGGGTGTTACAAAGGCCCGTTATGAGGAACGACGGTCCGTTGTTAGCAGTCTTGGTAGGGATGTGGACTGTCGCAGTTGAGACAACGGGTGGAAACCACAATCCGTTGAAGCTTACAACAACCCATGGTGAGACTCGTGGAATGGGAGTACAGAGTTTCAGAAGAAGGAAACAATGACCAAAGGAACGGTCTGTTGAAGCTTACAACAACCCATGGTGAGACTCGTGGAATGGGAGTGCAGAGTTTCAGAAGAAGGAAACAACGACCAAAGGAACGGTCCGTTGAAGCTTAGGACGATCCTTCCTATGTGTCCATGGTAGGATTCCAAGAATGGGCTTTCAGCAGTGTCTTCAACGAAGAGACAGGATGGGCCAT
The DNA here is from genome assembly GCA_035772735.1 of Datura wrightii. Classification (NCBI taxonomy): domain Eukaryota; kingdom Viridiplantae; phylum Streptophyta; class Magnoliopsida; order Solanales; family Solanaceae; genus Datura; species Datura wrightii. The sequence continues at coordinate 16,915,954 of JASDFA010000003.1, forward strand.
GGGTTGTTTCCACGACCCATTAATACTACCCGTGGGTTCTATCCGGCCAGTTTTCAGGGCAGGTTCATTAAGGGCATTTCAACTTTTCCACGCTTTTAGACCCTAAACTACGTCGTTTTGGATATTTTCTGAGTGTGATAAGATGTGTTAAGTTCTTTATGCATGCCCATTCTCATGAAAGACCTTTAGAGAGATTTTTGGGAGATTAAAGGTGTTCTTCCCCAAGTTTTCATCAATTTCTTTGTGGGTATTCAAGGAACTTTGAGTCAATCCATTTCCAAGTATGCAGGGTTTTAATAGGTGTCTTCTTTCCACACCATGCCCAATTCCTATCACTTAGTGTGAAATTATGAATAATCAAATATGGGGTTTTGATCAATTGCATGATTCTTATATCTCTATTCATGGGTATGATTAGATTGAGTTGATATTTCTGATTCACAAAGCTTGGTGTCATGACTCGAGAGTACTCCCGGAACATAGACACGGTACAAGGGACCCTAAGAGGACCCCAAGTCAACCCATGGCATAAGCATTCTCTATCTCATTCAACAAACATAAGGAAACATAAATATAACTCACTAAGAGTCTAACTCAGTATAATAACAGAATAAACATCCGAGCCGAACACATGTCTAAGTCTGAATAGCCTCTAATCTGGAGTAGCGGATAGGATAACACCCCCAACTAGCTTAGAAATACTGAACTGAAAGTATGCTCAAAAGAACTAAAAGTCTAGTCCTCGGAGGATGAGGACTCACCAAGCAACAAATGCTAACTCTGATAGGCGGCTACGGACGAGGCTGAACCTAAGAACCCGATCCTGTATCATGAAACGGTGTAGCATAGAAGGTATGCGGTCAGTACGTGGAATATACCGAGAATGCAAGGTAAGTAAAACCGCTTTAATAATAAAATCAGCTAAGTACATTCATAGATAAATATAAGATACTTTGAGAGTAAGTAAAAGAACACATGCATAAATTCTGAAATCGAACTTTATCATTAGGTGCTCATGCATTGCTTTAGAACATCATGGCTGACTCAAATGACTCAAAGCTAGAAAATAACATTTGTCTAAAGCTAAAAAATGAGTCAAACCTTTCTTTTCCAACATGCATGCATAAGATAATCATCGTGAGTAACAGATATGCAAATTCAAATGATATAGACAATGGGAGACTCGTCACTTAACCGACATACCACGATAGAGCTTACGTGGTCCGGACTATTACAGTCAAGTGAGCAGACCCATCCAAAACCTTTCTAGGGCTAAGGATGCTATCATGATATCGATTTCAAGCTGAAAGGGCCAATCGGGCTGGGGATAGCTCACAAGGGAGGTCCCAACAATTTTATAGAATAAACCTACATTGGCGCTTAGTTCTGGGGCGTAGGGTTATCGATCCTTAGCCCACTCGGTGCTAGACTCTTCTCTCAAAATATGCAATGCTCTACATCGTATAAATACAAAACTCAACATCGTCTAATGATGAAGCTCAACATGAAATCATACATAAACACGACATCGTATAAAATGAAGCTCAACATTGTCTATTGACGAAGCTCACTATGAAATCATGCATGCATTAGACATCATATAAATATGAAGCTCGACAATGTCATCTCGACAAAGCTTAGAATAGAATCGTTCTAGGGATCAACATCATGTGAAATGAAGCTTAATGACAACAAACATTTCAATTATGAATTCACGCATATGAGAAGCTTAATTATGAAACATACCACAAACTCAAGAATAGTGGGAGGCTTTACTCCAAAATCATATGGTAAGGCTACTTTAGAAATATCACTGCATCATCAGCAACATAAGGGCCTAGCCCAAAACCTTATCATACATGGACTCATAAAATTTATTTGAAAACATTATAATAGTTGGGAGATTTCACTTCAAAAAAAGCAATAGATTCAATTCACAAAAATCATCATTTACACTCAACATTGGGCACTACCCAATGCTTCATCATACATGGTTCGATTTAACATTCTTTGAAAACATCATCAATATCATGGGTAAGAGTGGAAACATGCTTTTCATCATCTATTCCATCACCATCACATTCTGTTAGGAACTTCCCACACATGGGCGTTTTAGATTCAGTTCGTAAAAGAAATTAAGTTAGAATCCTCCAAGCTTAATCAATCATCAATATCAGCTCAATTAATCATACCCATGAGTAAAAATGTAAGATTCATGCAATTGATGGAAAACCCATACTTGATCATCAGAAATAAATCACAATTTGATAAGGAATCATCATGGGTATGGAAGAAATCACCCACTCATAGCCTTACATACCTAGGATTTGAAGAATCTTATCTTTTCCTAATTACCCAGCTGAGATTTCCCTTGAAATCCTTGAATTTCTCCTCACTTTCTCTCCTTCAAGCTCTCACCCTTGCATGCATGAAGAAAATGGCCTAGATGGGTTTATCTTAGCTTAAAACCCTCTATTACGAGCTCAAAACTACGTACTATAGGCCCTTAGGACTTAGGAATTACAGAAAAGCCCTTACTGAAATTGCTAAAATTAACTGTCAGGGGGTCGTAATGGACGATCTAACGACTCGTTACTAGAGCTCACGATCCGCTGGATCACCCATCAAGTACACTGCCTCTTCACTTTAAGAAATTTCCACTGGCTTGTAACGGCTCACCTTATGTTATACCCCGTAGAATTCCCGGTACTTAGATGACCTATTCGCACGTTGGTTAAACATATTTGAAAGCCATACGTGCTAGGGAAAGGTCTGGGAAAAGATCGGACGAGAAACCCGTCGAACTATCGCGGGAGGAGCCGAGGCAGAGCCCCTCCGCGATGGCAGCGTGTCACGGAGGTGAGGCCTCCGCGATGGCTCCGTGACACGTTGCCCAGGTTCAGGCCCAAGTATATAAGCCTCACTTCAGTTGAAAAATTATTTCTTATCAGTGAAATTTCCAGAAACGCAGCAAGCAGAGAGAAACGTAGGAAAATTAAATATTCTCGTCCGATTACGCTGCCAAACGCTGCCCAAACCCAAATTAATCCTAGATACCAAGGTATTTAGCAGCAGAGAGCATTTCTACGGAGTTAGTTTTGCGAAATACGGCCGACGAATCGGCGAGCCGCCGAACTAAAGTAAGTAGAATTGCTCCAAATTTATGTCTATGTGTTCCTAGTTGAGAAGTAAATATTTCTCCCTTCTGGACCGCTGAAAAATAGCGAGTTTTTGATCATCTTTCGATAAGCCTAAGTTTAGGCTATAAATTAAATCGAAAGTAACGTTGCTCTTTACAATATTTAGTATTGATTGAAGTATTTATGAATGCAGTTGGGAGAAAACAGTAGAAGTACCGGCCGAGCCTCGTGCGACGGACGAATATTCAAAGATAAGGTATGTAAAGTTAAGTTTCCTCGGCAAGTTGAGTAACAGTGAAGCAGTATAGTAATTTACAGACCAGTAGAAGGTTCAGAAATTGAATATTGTATTATTATGAATATTGGTGCAATATGAGGAGTTTTGGGTTGTAATGTGTACGATACCTATCCGTATGACATAGATTCGGACGTAAGTGGTTAAGATTGCCCAGTATATTCAGTATGTGATGTAATATGCCATGTTAGGATATTGTTGTGTTTAGCTGAAACCTCGCGAAGTAGTACAGTATCCGTGAGGCATTCCATACCTAGAATAGTAACTAAACATGGTTTAGAAAGCATGTTAGAAGTAGGAGATCATGTTAATACAGAAACTCAGTAACAGTATTGCTTTCAGCAGAAACACCTTCTTGTATAACCTTTGCCCCAGTACAGTTTGACAGGAGGCTATATTTATATTTATACTTACCTGTCTCAGCATGTATCAGACACTTACAGATTGCTATTATTAGCCCAGTATATGATTTATATAATACCTTACGCCTATTAGTTTTGGCTTATGAGATACACAGACAGCATGACTAGTTGAGACCGTTGTATTGATTGGGGTTGGATTACCTAGCATCCCTGACTGCCCAGGGTTAATAGCTGTATCGACTCGTCCGCCAGAGGACGAGGATATGTCACTCTACGGAGTGATATGCCGTCCCACAAGGGGACGAAGATGGGATGCCAGTTTCCCCATATTGTGCCTTGGTCGGCCCTTATACACCCCCGTCGAGCGGGTACGCCCGGGGTGTTGATTTAGAGTCCTTCGGACTCAGATACAGTTATAGTCAGGGGCTCAGCGAGCCCAAGTGCATACCCAGGGACCGGCAGGATGCTTACAGCCACTATAGGAGTGGGGATGACCGGGGTAGGGGCATAGATTCTGTGTTGATTGTACCTCCTGGCTTATGGGGGCCGGGTAAGGTTTGTATGTGTTGTGTTATGTTATGTATGCTATGCTATGTTATATTAGACGCGAGTGGGTTGGTAGTAGAATGATACGCCTCCAGGTATGATTCCTACTTCTTTCGGTATCAGTAAGAACAGGTACGATCTACTTCTTCAGACAGTTAAGTTATTCCTCCTACTTCTGCTTCATTAGTCATATTATTGCTTTCAGTCATACTATTTTAGTTGCTTTACATACTCAGTACCAGCAGTAATGACGCCCAGTGGGGCGCTGCATTACTTGCCTGCAGGTACTCCTAGACGAGCAGGTGATTCTACGTGACTCCCTGTCAGCGGTTGAGTATTCAGCTCCACTCATCCGGAGACTGAATTTCAGAGGTGTAGTTCAGTTCCTTTGTTGTATATAGCATGGGTAGGTCGGGGCCCTGTCCCGATCAGTTCTATTACTATTCCTAGAGGCTTGCATTCTGTATGAAATCCCTGTGGTCAGATGAGCCGGTCGTGTGGGGCCGTGCAGTTGTATAGTTGTCTTTACTCTTTCTTACTTCTGTGATGGTCGTGTGAGGCCATAGTTGTCAGTAGTGGTGACCTTGCCGGTCACGTAGCTTCTTTTTGTGCTTTATGATTAAGCTGCAGATAACTAGACAGCATGGTGGCCTTGTCGGCCCGTATAGGTTTCCCTGAATTGCTATATTTCTGGTTAGCTGCCAAGACAGGTACAGCAGGCTATAAGCCAATGGGCCGGGGGCTATATTTACAGCCGTTATATAGCCCTTTGTTTCCAGAAATCGGTGTTAGAGCCAGCCAGGCGCCAGATGCGCCCAGGCTTAACAGTCTAGCAGGTCAGGTCGTAGTAGGGCACCAGGTGCCAGTCATACCCCCCCAAGGTGGGGTGTGACAAACTTGGTATCAGAGCAGGTCGTATCCCAGGGAGTCTGCAAGCCGTGCTAAGTAGAGTCCTGTCCATGGATGTGTTGTGCACCACATACTATGGGTAGGAGGCTGCAAGGCATGATAGGGTGGTTGTCTTTTATTCTGATTCAGTCGTGCTATAGAGCTGTACAGTATAGGGTTGAATTCCTAAAATCTTACTATATTCTTTGGCTACAGATAATGTCAGACCAGCAACATCCTATCACAGGTCGGAGCTTAGACATTGCAGCAGGGGAGGGCACCAGCAGGATGCCTCCCCCTCATTTGGAGACAGCCCGATCAGAGGGCCCTACAGGGGCTTCATCCTAGCCTCCTCAGCAGTCTCCACCACGTCAGGAGCCGTTTGGAGCGACAGTATCTTCAGCAGTCCCTATACCGATGCCTTCCAATCAGGAAGTTAGGAGTGCTGTAGTTATGATAGCACAGGTGATGGCTGCTCAGCAGCAGCAAATGCCATCCACAGTTGCAGAAGCATCAGGAGGGCCCGGTAGTTCGAGGGTCAGAGATTTCTTAGCCTTGACTCCCCCACAGTTTACAGGCACGGACCGCACAGAGGACCCCCAGGATTTTCTGGATCAGATGCAGAGAATCTTCAGGGTTATGCATGCTACACCTACTGAGTCAGTTGAATTGGCCGCATTCCGGTTGCGAGATCTTGCGGTGTTATGGTATGAAAGCTGGGAGAGGTCCCGAGGGAGAGATTTTCCCCCTCCCACCTGGTCCAGCTTTTCAGGAGCCTTTCTAGATCACTATTTGCCGCGGGAGATTCGATAGGCCCGGGTAGACCAGTTCCTACATCTGGAACAGGGGGCCATGAGTGTTCGGGAATATTCCTTGCGGTTTGATTCTTTGGCTCGACATGCACCAGCTTTTGTTGATACCATGGCATCCAGAGTGCACCGTTTTATTATGGGGTTGAACCCAGAGTATGTCGACACTTGTATCACGGCCACACTGCGAGAAGATATGGATATTTCCCGAATCCAGGCATTTGCCCAGAATATTGAGGGCATCAGACAGCGACATCGAGAAATCAGGAGGGTTAATCAGGAGCAGCGTCGCCGGGATAGGCCAGCTGAGTTACAAAGAGAGGCCCGGGGGGGACCCAGGCCACGATTGTCAGACAGGCCGCCCAGGCCCCCGCCTCCGCCACAGTCACAGGGAAGTAGATCCAACCGCAGGGGGCAGTCAGAGGCTGGTAGAGGTTCGCAGACGGCAGACTCACCGTCATAGAGGAGGGCGGAGCAGAGTAGGTATACCCTACCACTTTGCCCTATATGTAGCCGACGCCATTCTGGAGCATGCAGGTACGGTTCCACCGCATGCTATATTTGTGGCCAAGAAGGCCATTTGATGAGAAATTGCCCAGCCAGAGGTCGTGAGGACTGGGACAGACAGGATAGGGCATCAACAGGATCACGAGCTACAGCATCCTCGACTGGACGTAGGCCCTCAGTTTCAGCAGGCAGAGGTCGAGGCAGATCAGGGGCCTCCAGTACAGGTGCGGGTCCAAGCCGCACATATGCCTTACTAGGGAGGCAAGATTCAGAGGCATCGCCTGATGTTGTGACAGGTATGCTAACTATCTGCTCACACCCTGCTTATGTGCTAATTGATCCAGGGTCTACTTTGTCCTATATTACTCCATTTGTGGCACGGAAGTTTAGTATTGTACCAGAATCATTACAGCAGCCCTTCTTAGTATCTACGCCCATCGGTGACTCTATCACAGCTAGCCGAATTTACCGCGGGTGTACAATAGAGGTTGCTGATCGTCAGACCACAGTAGATCTGGTCGAGTTAGAGATGATAGATTTCGATGCCATAATGGGTATGGACTGGTTAGTACCATGTTTTGCTAATGTTGAATGTTAGACCAAAACGGTCAGATTCCACTTCCCGGGGGAGGCAGTACGGGAATGGAAGGGCAGCACGGCGACGCCAAAAGGTAGGTTTATTTCCTACCTTCGGGCGAGAAAGTTGATATCTAAGGGGTGCATTTACCATCTTGTCAGAGTTCAGGATGTCCAAGCGGAATCTCCGACACTCCAGTCTGTTCCAGTGGTAAATGAATTTCCAGATGTATTTCCCAATGAGTTGCCTGGTCTTCCCCCAGAAAGGGAAATAGACTTCACTATTGAGTTGCTACCAGGCACCCAGCCAATATCAATACCTCCTTATCGTATGGCTCCCGCAGAACTCAGAGAATTAAAGGAGCAGTTGAAAGACCTGCTAGACAAAGGTTTTATTAGGCTGAGTACGTCCCCGTGGGGTGCGCCAGTCTTGTTTGTGAGAAAGAAAGATGGCTCGCTCCGAATGTGCATAGATTATCGGCAGCTAAACAAAGTTACAGTGAAGAATAAGTATCTGCTTCCTAGGATTGATGACCTATTTGATCAGTTACAGGGAGCCAAATACTTTTCTAAGATTGACTTGTAGTCCGGATATCACCAGGTCCGAGTACGTGAGAGGGACATCCCTAAGACAGCCTTCAGGACCCGATATGGACATTTTGAATTTCTGGTTATGTCCTTCGGACTAACAAATGCCCCAACAGTCTTTATGGACCTGATGAACAGTATTTTCAGACCTTTCCTGGACTTGTTCGTGATAGTATTCATTGATGATATTCTGGTGTATTCTCGCTCTGAAGCAGATCACCGGACTCATTTGCGGACGGTGCTCCAAATTCTTAGGGACCGCCAGTTGTATGCCAAATTTTTGAAGTGTGAATTCTGGCTTAACTCAGTAGCCTTTTTAGGGCATATTGTCTCAGACGCCGGTATACAGGTAGACAAGCAGAAGATAGAAGCAGTTAAGTCATGGCCTAGGCCTACCACCCCGACTGAAGTTCGTAGCTTTCTGGGGTTGGCAGGATACTATCGGAGGTTCGTTGAGGGATTCTCAACTATTACAGCACCTTTAACGAAATTGACACAGAAAACAGCAAAGTTTCAGTGGACGGAGGCATGCGAGCAGAGTTTCCAGGAACTGAAAAACAGATTAACCTCCGCCCCAGTACTAGCACTGCCGGAAGGCACAGAAGGTTATTCAGTCTATTGTGACGTGTCAGGTGTCGTATTGGGTTGTGTGTTGATGTAGCATGGTAGAGTAATTGCATATGCTTCCAGGCAGCTGAGGAAACACGAGAAGAATTACCCCACCCATGATCTAGAGTTGGCCGCAGTAATTCATGCCTTGAAGATGTGGAGGCATTATCTGTACGGCGTTCATGTTGATATTTATACAGATCATAAGAGCTTGCAGTACATTTTCACTCAGAAGGAGTTGAATCTGCGGCAACGTCGCTGGTTAGAATTGTTGAAGGACTATGATGTGAACATCCTGTGCCATCCAGGGAAAGCTAATGTTGTAGAAGATGCTCTGAGTCGAAAGTCAATGGGGAGCTTGGCGTATTTGCGACCCGAGAGACAGAAATTACCTAAAGAAATTCATCAGTTAGCTGGCCTAGCCGTTCGAGTAATGGAAACGGGAGATAATGGGGCCGTAATTCAGAATTCTGCAGTATCAACGTTAGTTGCAGAGGTAAAAGAACGACAGTATGAGGATCCCGATTTAGTCCAGCTCAGAGATAGAGTTCAGAAGGGTAAGGAGCCAGATTTTCAGACAACCGAGGATGATGTGCTATATTGTAAGGGCCGCCTTTGTGTTCCGAATGTCTCAGGACTTCGCGGGCAGATTATGCATGATGTACACTACGCTCGCTATTCCCTCCACCTAGGGGCGACGAAAATGTACCACGACATCAGAGATATCTACTGGTGGCCAGGTATGAAAACTGAAATAGCCGAATTCGTATCTAGATGATCTAATTGTCAGCAGGTGAAAGCAGAGCACCAGAAACAGGGCGGTTTGACTCAAGAGATATCAATACCTATGTGGAAATGGGAAGAAATAAATATGGATTTTGTAGCAGGGTTACCCCATACGAGACGCAAAAATGATTCCATTTGGGTAATAGTTGATAGGCTGACAAAATCAGCTCATTTCCTGCCAGTAAGGGCTACCTTCTCAGCTGAGGATTATGCCGAATTATATATCAGAGAAATAGTTAGGTTACATGGAGTGCCGGTGTCCATCATTTCAGACAGAGGGGCACAGTTTACAGCTAGGTTGTGGCAGTCATTTCAGAAAGGTCTGGCGACGCAGATTAATCTGAGCACAGCATTCCATCCTCAGACAGACGGGCAAGCTGAACGTACAATTCAGACGCTCGAAGATATGCTACGAGCGTGTGTGTTAGATTTTGGGGGTAGCTGGGATGAACATCTTTCGTTAATCGAATTTGCTTATAATAACAGCTACCATTCAGCTATTCAGATGGCGCCTTTCGAGGCATTGTATGGGCGAAAATGTAGATCGCCGGTGGGCTGGTTTGAGATAGGAGAATCAGCATTAGTTGGCCCAGACATTGTTCGGCAGTCCGAGGAAAAGATAAAGCTTATCCGAGAACGTTTACTGACCGCTCAGAGCCGCCAGAAGTCATACGCAGATAGGCGGCGCAGAAATCTAGAATTTTCGGTAAACGATTGGGTATATCTGAAAGTGTCCCCGATGAAAGGGGTAATGAGATTTGGTAAGAAAGGCAAGCTTAGCCCAAGATTCATTAGACCGTATCAGATTCGGCGAAGAATAGGCTGCGTGGCATACGAGTTAAACTTGCCTCCAGAATTAGCATCTGTTCACCCAGTATTCCACGTTTCCATGTTAAGAAAGTTTGTAGGGGACCCTTCTACAGTAGTTCCAGTTCAAGATGTCCAGATCACAGAAGAGTTAGCATATGAAGAGGTTCCCGTAGCCATTTTAGACAGACAGATTCGCAGGCTAAGAACTAAAGACGTTGCATTTGTCAAGGTATTGTGGCGTAACAGAAATCGGGAAGAAATGACGTGGGAGGCTGAAGAAGACATGAAAATCAGATATCCTCACTTATTTCAGGCCTAGTTAGACGACAGGTATGTCCGTATTATTATTTACACAGTACTTTATGGTATGTATGTTGTAAATGATAAAGAAAGAAGTGATATTCAGTTGTCCAGTGGATTGTAGAATATTGTGTGCAGTGCTTGTGTTGGACTTTTTCTGCGTTTCAAGGCATTACGATAGTCCATATTACAGGGGAAACTCTGCCAAAAGTTTTTTCCAGAAACTAGAGTGAACAGCTCTCTAGGCAGCAGTATACATTCGGGGACGAATGTTCCTAAGGAGGGGAGAATGTTATACCCCGTAGAATTCCCGGTACTTAGATGACCTATTCACACGTTGGTTAAATATATTTGAAAGCCATACGTGCTAGGGAAAGGTCCGGGAAAAGATCGGACGAGAAACCCGTCGAACCATCGCGGGAGGAGCCGAGGCAGAGCCCCTCCGCGATGGCAGCGTGTCACGGAGGTGAGGCCTCCGCGATGGCTCCGTGACACGTTGCCGAGGTTCAGGCCCAATCATATAAGCCTCACTTTAGTTGAAAAAATATTTCTTATCAGTGAAATTAAATGTTCCTAGTTGAGAAGTAAATATTTCTCCCTTCTGGACCGCTGAAAAATAGCGAGTTTTTGATCGTCTTTCGATAAGCCTAAGTTTAGGCTATAAATTAAATCGAAAGTAACGTTGCTCTTTACAATAACGTTGTATTTAGTATTGATTGACGTATTTATGAATGCAGTTGGGAGAAAACAGTAGAAGTACCGGCCGAGCCTCGTCCGACGGACGAATATTCAAAGATAAGGTATGTAAAGTTAAGTTTCCTCGGCAAGTTGAGTAACAGTGAAGCAGTATAGTAATTTACAGACCAGTAGAAGGTTCAGAAATTGAATATTGTATTATTATGAATATTGGTGCAATATGAGGAGTTTTGGGTTGTAATGTGTACGATACCTATCAGTATGATATAGATTCGGACGTAAGTGGTTAAGATTGCCCAGTATATTTAGTATGTGATGTAATATGCCATGTTAGGATATTGTTGTGTTTAGCTGAAACCTCGCGAAGTAGTACAGTATCCGTGAGGCATTCCAGACCTAGAATAGTAACTAAACATGGTTTAGAAAGCATGTTAGAAGTAGGAGATCATGTTAATACAGAAACTCAGTAACAGTATTGCTTTCAGCAGAAACACCTTCTTGTATAACCTTTGCCCCAGTACAGTTTGATAGGAGGCTATATTTATATTTATACTTACCTGTCTCAGCATGTATCAGACACTTACAGATTGCTATTATTAGCCCAGTATATGATTTATATAAAATCTTACGCCTATTAGTTTTGGCTTATGAGATACACAGACAGCATGACTAGTTGAGACCGTTGTATTGATTGGGGTTGGATTACCTAGCATCCCTGACCGCCCAGGGTTAATAGCTGTATCGACTCGTCCGCCAGAGGACGAGGATACGTCACTCTATGGAGTGATATGCCGTCCCGCAAGGGGACGAAGATGGGATGCCAGTTTCCCCATATTGTGCCTTGGTCGGCCCTTATACACCCTCGTCGAGCGGGTACGCCTGGGGTGTTGATTTAGAGTCCTTCGGACTCAGATACAGTTATAGTCAGGGGCTCAGCGAGCCCAAGTGCATACCCAGGGACCGGCAGGATGCTTACAGCCACTATAGGAGTGGGGATGACCGGGGTAGGGGCATAGATTCTGTGTTGATTGTACCTCCCAGCTTATGGGGGGCGGGTAAGGTTTGTATGTGCTGTGTTATGTTATGTATGCTATGCTATGTTATATTAGACGCGAGTGGGTTGGTAGTAGAATGATACGCCTCCAGGTATGATTCCTACTTCCTTCGGTATCAGTAAGAACAAGTACGATCTACTTCTTCAGACAGTTAAGTTATTCCTCCTACTTCTGCTTCATTAGTCATATTATTGCTTTCAGTTATACTATTTTAGTTGCTTTACATACTCAGTACCAGCGGTACTGACGCCCAGTGGGGTGCTGCATTACTTACCTGCAGGTACTCCTAGATGAGCAGGTGATTCTACGTGACTCCCTGTCAGCGGTTGAGTATTCAGCTCCAGTCATCCGGAGACTGAATTTCAGAGGTGTAGTTCAGTTCCTTTGTTGTATATAGCATGGGTAGGTCGGGGCCCTGTCCCGATCAGTTCTATTACTATTCCTAGAGGCTTGCATTCTGTATGAAATCCCTGTGGTCAGATGAGCCGGTCGTGTGGGGTCGTGCAGTTGTATAGTTGTCTTTACTCTTTCTTACTTCTGTGATGGTCGTGTGAGGCCATAGTTGTCAGTAGTGGTGACCTTGCCGGTCACGTAGCTTCTTTTTGTGCTTTATGATTAAGCTGCAGATAACTAGACAGCATGGTGGCCTTGTCGGCCTGTATAGGTTTCCCTGAATTGCTATATTTCTGGTTAGCTGCCAAGACAGGTACAGCAGGCTATAAGCGAATGGGCCGGGGGCTATATTTACAGCCGTTATATAGCCCTTTGTTTCCAGAAATCGGGGTTAGAGCCAGCCAGGCGCCAGATGCGCCCAGGCTTAACAGTCGAGCAGGTCAGGTCGTAGTAGGGCACCAGGAGCCAGTCATACCCCCCCAAGGTGGGGTGTGACACCTTACGGGTCATTAGGGATGACGACGAGTCATTGGGTGCCATCTTCCAAGTACACTGGATAAGCCTTGCTAACTTTCCCTGGGACCGACCAACGACTGACTTGACGACTCGTGGTGACTGACCACAAGTCGTTACATCCCCCGTGAGGACCTTGAGTCCTCCAACATCTCAAGCCTTCCCTACGAGCCATCTAACGACTCGTTATGCTTCCTCACGAATCGTCAAGTGACCCGTTCTGCACCCTACAACATTTTTTCCAGTTTTTCTCCTGATTCACTTTCAGGTCTGATTTTTGAATTCCCGAGTTATAACAATACTCCCCCTTGGGAATATTCATCCTCCAATGTTAAAAACAATCATAAAACCAAGAAACAACAATCACTATATATATAGATGCTAATAATTGATTTTCAAGTCGAAAACTGACCGAATGGCTACTCCCGAAGAGAACCACGTAGCTGGTCAAAGTTTAGAAATCACATACATATTTCATATCATAAAAAATACTTATTCGCACGCATTGAACATGAAAAACTAAATTGAGGTTTAGGGCAAAATTTGATACCTCAAACTAAAACTGAGTCGGCAGGGAACAAATGGGGGTATTTAGCCATCATATCCGCTTCGGCCTCCCACGTAGCTCCCTCAACATGTTGGTTCCTCCATAAAACCTTAACTAAACCTACCTCTTTGTTCCTTAGCCTCTGAACCTGGTGATCCAAAATTTCAACCGGAATTTCTTCATAACTGAGGTTGTCTTTTATACCAATGTTGTCTATCGGAACCACCATGGCTGGATCACCCAAGCACTTCTTCAAAAGCCATACATGGAACACGAGAGGAACTGAAGCCAATTCTGAAGGCAAGTCCAACTCATATGCCACCTTACTAGCTCTTCCCAAAAATCGGTACGGACCAACATTACGGGGACTGAGTTTACCTTTCTTTTCGAACTGCATGACTCCCTTCATGGGAGATACCTTTAGAAACACCCATTCGTCTACATCAAACTCCAAATCTCTTCTCTGTACATCAACATATGATTTCTGATGACTCTGAGCAGTTTTCAACTGGTCCCTTATCAACTGAACCTTCATCATCGCCTCATAAACACAGTCTGGACCTATCATGGCAAGTGATCATCCTAACTACCTTTGAAATCCATCACACATGCTCTCAACATATCCTCAAGAGTCTGAATGGTCCGTTCTGCTTGGCCGTTTGTCTGAGGGTGGAAAGTTGTGCTTAGCTTAACCTGAGTCCCCAGCCCTTTTTTAGACGAACGCCAGAATTGAGAAGTAAACTGAGTACCTCTATCTGAAATAATAGACAAAGGAACTCCATAAAGCCAAATGAATTCCTTAATATAGAACTTAGCATAATCGTCTACTGAATCCGTGGTCTTGACAAGTAGGAAGTGTGCAACCTTGGTTAACCTATCCACCACAACCCAAATGGAGTCGTATTGCCGGCGAGTACAAGATAGACTTGTAATGAAGTCCATATTGATTTTTTCCCACTTCCAAGTGGGGATGGAAATATCCTGAAGAACACCTCTAGGTCTTTGATGGTCGACTTTCACTTGCTGACAGTTTGGACATTTTGCAACGAACTCCGCAATATCCCTTTTCATACTATCCTACCAAAAGATTTCTCGCAAATCCCTATACATTTTCTTGGATCATGGATGAATAGAATATCTAGTACCATGTGCCTCATGCAATATCCGAACTCAAAAATTGTCAACGTTTGGAACACATAGCCGACCCTGGTATCGTAGCACACCATCTCCCCCTTGGGAGAAAACCTCCACTTTCCAATTCCGCATCGCCTCCTTTAGCTTCTTCAATATTGGATCCTCATCTTACTTGGATTTAACATCAGTTACAAAGGATGATTCCAACCCGTTATGCACAACAACATCGCCATCAGTCGAATCGATCAGTCTAATTCCCAGCCTTGCAAGCCGGTGAACATCCTTCACCAACTCCTTCTTTCTCCCGTCCACGTAGGAAACACTCTCCATTGAGAGTCTACTAAGCGCATGTATAACCACATTAGATTTTCCAGGGTGGTAAAGGAAACTCATGTTATAATCCTTAAGTAACTCCAACCACCTCATTTGCCGCAGATTTAGATCCTTTTGTGAGAACACATACTGCAAATTCTTGTGGTCCGTACACACATCCACGTGGACCCCATACAAGTAATGTCGCCATATCTTCAATGCAAACACCAGTGCAGCCAATTCAAGATCGTGGGTCGGGTAATTCTTTTTATGCACCTTCAGCTGTCGAGAGGCATAAGCTATCACCCTTCCCCATTGCATCAATACACACCCAAGTCCAATTCTGGAAGCATCACAATACACCACGAAACCATCGTTACCCACGGGTAGGGTCAATACTGGTGCTGAGGTGAGTCGAGCCTTCAACTCTTGGAAGCTTTCCTCACAAGCCTCCGACCACTGGAACTTCACCTTCTTCTGAGTCAACTTAGTCAAAGGCACTGCAATGGTTGAGAAACCCTCAACAATATTCTGATAGTAGCAAACTAAGCCCAAGAAACTTTGAATATCCGAAGGATTCACTGGTCTGGGCCAATTCTTCACCACCTCGATTTTCTGTGGGCCTACTTTTGTGCCTTCGCTAGACACCACATGGCCCAAGAATGCCACGGAGTCCAACCAAAACTCACACTTGATGAACTTTCCATACAATTGGCGGTCCTTTAGGGTCTGAAGCGCTACTCTCAAGTGAGCAGAATGCTCCTCCTCACTCCGAGAGTACACCAAGATATCATCAATGAACACGATCATGAACATATCAAAATATGGCTTGAACACCCTATTCATCAAGTCCATAAAAGTTGCAGGAGCATTCGTTAGTCCAAAAGACATAACTTCAAACTTGTAATGACCATACCGAGTCCTAAATGTCGTCTTCGGTATATCACTCTCCCGAACTCTAAGCTGATGATACCTAGATCTGAGATCTATCTTCGAGAAACACATCGCACCTTGAAGCTGATCGAAAAAATAATCGATCCTAGGTAAGGGATAACTGTTCTTGATAGTGACTTTGTTCAACTGTTGAGAATCAATGCACATACGAAGGGAACCATCTTTCTTCCGAACAAGTAATACCGGTGCACCCCATGGGGACTGACTAGGCCTAATGAAACCCTTATCTATCAAATCCATTAACTTATCCTTCAGCTCTTTTAGCTCAGCTGGAGCCATCCTGTCAGGTGGAATAGATATAGTCTTCATATCGGGAAGGAGGTTAATAGTGAAATCAATCTCCCGCTCGAGAGGAATACCTGGCAAATCATTAGGAAAGACCTCTGGATAATCACGTACTACTAGAACTGACTGGATAGTCAGTGTTTTGGACTCCACGTCCTTAACCCAAACTAGGTCATACATGCTACCCTTAGAAATCATCTTCCTGGCCTTGAGGTAAGAAACGAAGCGACCTACAGGCACAACTGAACTACCCTTCCATTCTAAAACTGGCTCACCCGAAAATCTGAACTCTACTGACCGAGTCCTGCAATTAATGGAAGGATAACAAGAATACAACCAATCTATGCCGAGAATAACATCAAAATCGGTCATGGCTAACTCTATCAAATCTGCTGAGGTGACCTTATGGAGAACCAAGACCGGGCAATCTCTATACACCCGTCTAGCTATAACTGAGTGGCCACTTGAGTAGAAACCAAGAAGGATTCTGGCAAGACATTAGGACTGACTCCGAATCTATTGGATACATAAGGTGTCATAAAGGAAATGGTGGCCCCTAGATCTAACAATGCATAAACATCAACATGGAAGACTCGTAATATACCAGTAACCACATCCGGGGAGACCTCCAGCTCCTTACGGGACACTAGGGCATAGAATCTGTACTGGTGCTAACTGCTAGTTGCACTGGTGGATGCCCCCTGATGTGTAGAGCGAGGGGGTGGGGCTGCTGAACTGGAAGCTAGGCCACGACCACCTACCTGATCCTGTCTTACCGCTGGACAATCTTTAAGCATGTGATCGAGTTGCTCACACCCGAAACACGCAACTGAACCTGCCAAGCACTAGCCTGTATGCCCTCGTCCATATCTACGACAGGTTGGAACACCTAAATCTGCGAGCCTGCTTCTCTGAACCCTCGAGCCCGATGCTCGTCCTCTCTGATCATGCCTTGGCTGAGATGGCACACTCAAGGCTGATAAAGCTGGGGCTGATAATCTCTAGTGAGTCTGCTGATGGTGCCCACCGCCGGACCTCTGCTGGGAGAATCTGTGTTCCTCAATCCTGGCCCTCTTGGCCTCTCTCTCTGTCGAATGTGCCGCCCCCATATGCTAGGCGTACAACTCCATCTAAGGGAACTCCATATCCTAATGGAGCATAGCAATCATGCATTCCTTATCAAAGTAACCTGCTATCCCATGCACGAACTTGCTCACTCGCGCCTCTGGTTATCAACTAACTCAGGAGCGTACTTTGACAAGCGGGTGAACTCAAGGGAATACTCTAGTACTGTTATCCTCCCTTGCTTCAAATTCACGAACTCAGATGCCTTTAGCACCCTCATCTCCAGAGGGAAGAATCGATAAAGGAATGCAACCTAAAACTCCTCCCAAATGACCGGACCTGCTCCAACAACTCTGTTATCCTTCCATTGACGAAACCAGATATACGCAACCCCCTTCAACTGGTAGGATGCCAACTTTTCGCACTCAACACTACTCACCCCCATAACCTGGGTGATCTTGACGATCTCTTGAATGAAGTCATGTGGGTCCTCACCTACTCTGGCCCCAAGTAATCCGACGGGTTCATTCTCAAGAAGTCCCTGACTTTAGTCGCCGTTTCATTTCCATTTCGCGGAACATGCGCAACAGCATGTTGATTGACCTGAGTAGTCAAGGCCTGCGCAAGAATCTGGATAGCGGCCCAAAGCTCAGTGTGAGCGGATGGCTCCAGTGCCTGAGGCTCCTGAACTGGTGGGACTTGTGAATGCTCACAACCCATTCCATCCTCATGGCCTTTACCGTCTCCATTCTCCTTACATTCATCCTTCAAGCATCCATGACTCTGCAATCGCGAATAAAATGAATTAGTGTGATAGAAAGACACTTCATCGCACGGCCTAGATCATGAAAGATGGGAACATTTTCTAAAACATTTCATAGCCTCTTCATCATAAGTGTGACGCGCTTCACACCCATGAAAAAGACTCTACTTAACGCGACATTCAGACTCCCTAGGACACTTTAAACCTATTGCTCTGATACCAAGTTTGTCATGACTCAAGACTACTCCCGGATCTTAGACACGGGACAAGGGACCCCGAGAGGACCCCAAGTCAACCCATGGCATAAGATTCACTATCTCATTCAACAAACATAAGGAAACATAAATATAACTCAGTGGAAGTCTAACTCAGTATAATAACATAATAAACATCTGAGACTAAACACATGTCTAAGTCTGAATAGCCTCTAATCTGGACTAGCTGATAGGACAACACCCCCAACTAGCTCAGAAATACTGAACTGAAAGTATGCTCAAAAGAACTAAAAGTCTAGTCCTCGGAGGATGAGGACTCACCAAGCAACAAATGCTAACTCTGATAGGCGGCTACGGACGGGGCTAAACTTGAGAACCCCATCCTGCATCATGAAACGATGTAGCATAGAAGGTGTGCGGTTAGTACGTGGAATGTACCAAGTATGCAAGGTAAGTAAAACCGCTTTAATAATAAAATCAGCTAAATCCAGTCATACATAAATATAATAACCTTTGATAGTAGGTAAAATAACACATGCATAAATTCTAAAATCGAACTTTATCATAACGTGCTCATGCATGGCTTTAGAACATCATGGATGACTCGAATGACTCAAAGCTAGAGCATAACATTTATAAAAAGCTCAATAATGAGTCAAACCTTGCTTTCCAAACAAGAATGCATAAGATAATCATCATGAGTAACAGATATGCAAATTCAAATGATATAGACAATGGGAGATTCGTCATCTAACCAACATACCATGATAGAGCTTACGTGGTCCCAACTATTACACTCAACTAGGCAGAGCCGTCCAAAACCTTGTCAGGGCTAGGAACGCTACCATGATATAGATATCAAGATAAAAGGGCCAATCGGGCCGGGGATAGCTCACAAGGGAGGTCCAAACAATTTAACAGAATAAACCTACGTTGGCGCATAGTTCTAGGGCGTAGGTTCATCAACCCTTAGCCCACTCGGTGCTAGACTCTTCTCCCAAAACATGCAATGCTCTACATCGTATAAATATGAAGCTCAACATCATCTAATGAAAAAGCTCAACATGAATTCATGCAAAAACACGGCATCATATGAAACGAAGCTCAACATTGTCTATTGACAAAGCTCACTATGAAATCATGCATGCATTAGACATCATATAAATATTAAGATCGATAATGTCGTCTTGACAAAGCTTAGAATAGAATCATACTAGCGCTCAACATCATGTGTAATGAAGCTTAATGACAACATAAATCTCAATTATGAATTCACGCATATGAGAAGATTAATTATGACGTATACCACAAGCTCAAGAATAGTGGGAGGCTTTACTCCAAAATCATATGGTAAGGCTACTTTAGAAATATGACTTTATCATCATCAACATAAGGGCCTTGCCCAAAACCTTATCATACTTGGACTCATTCAGTTTATTTGAAAACATTATAATAGTTGGGATATTTCACTCCGAAATAAGCAATAGAGTCAATTCAAAAAAAATCATCATTTATACTCAACATTGAGCACTACCCAAAGCTTCATCATACATGGGTCGATTTAACATTCTTTGAAAACATCATCAATATCATGGGTAAGAGTTAATACATGCTTTTCAACATCTATTCCATCACCATTACATTCTATTAGGAACTTCCCACACATGGGCATTTTAGATTCAGTTCTTTAGAAAACAATTTCATAAAAGAAATTAAGTTAGAATCCCCCCAAGCTCAATAAATCATTAATATCAGCTCAATTAATCACACCCATGAGTAGAAATCTTAAATTCATGCAATTGAAGGAAAAGCCATACTTTATCATCACAAATAAATCACAATTTGATAGGGAATGGGCATGGGTGTGGAAGAAAGCACCCACTCATAGCCTTACATACCTGGGATTTGAAGAATCTTATCTCTTCCTAATTACCCAGCTGAGATTTCCCTTGAAATCCTTGAATTTCCCCTCATATTCTCCCCTCCAAGCTCTCACCCTTGCATGCATGAAGAAAATGGCCTAGATGGGTTTATCTCAGCTTAAAACCCTCTATTACGAGCTCAAAACGACGTAGTATACGCCGTTAGGACTTAGAAATTATGAAAAAGCCCTCACTGAAATCGTTGAAATTAACTATCAAGGGGGTCCTAACGAATGACCTGACGACTCGTTACTAGAGCTCACGATCCTTTGGATCACCCGTCAAGTACACTGCCTCTTCTTTTTAAGAAATTTCCACTGGCTGGTAACGGCCTACCTAATGGGTCGTTAGGGCTGATGAGGAGTCATTGAGTGCCATCTTTCAAGTACACTGTATAAGCCTTGTTAACATTCCCTGGGACCGACCAATGACTGACTTGACGACTCGTGGTGACTGACCACAAGTCTTTACATCCCCCTTGAGGACCTCGAGTCCTCCAACATCTCATGCGTTCCACCCGAGCCATCTGAAGACTCATTTTTCCTCCTCACAAGTCGTCAAGTGACCTATTCTGGAACCTGCAACATTTTTTCTAGTTTTTCTCTTGATTCACTTCCAAGTCGGATTTTTGAAATCTCGAGGTATAACACTTGGGATGATTCTAACTTGTTTCTCTTTTAAAAATTATTTTTCTAAAAATTGAATCTAAAATGCCATAGATGAATAGTTCATAGAAGATTTTATTTGCGATATGTGTGTAGTGATGAAGAAATAAATGACGAAAAGTATTTCTCTAACCCTACCCATGATTGTATTGATGCTTTCAAAGTTAATTGAATAAATCCAAGTATGATAGGGCTTTGGGTGATGCCTACATGATGTTTTGAAGTAATGATTTTCCTCGACATAAGCTTACCACATTGTTTGAAGTGAATTTTCCTCCACTCTTTTTATAAATTCTAGCTTGTGGTATTTTTCAAAGTAAAGCCTCCTATATGCATGAAATCATGATTGAGATGTGTTTCAGTATAAGCTTTGTCGATAGAAAATGTTAAGCTTTATTTATATATGATGTTAAGTCTATGCACGATGTTATTATATGCTTTGTCACTAGACAATGTTGAGATTCATTTTATACGATGTTGAGTTATGCATGATTTCATATTGAGCTTCACCGAGGGACGATGTTGAGCTTCGTTAGACGATGTTGACCTTCGTTATATAAGATGTGGAGCATTGCATGATTTTGGGAGAATACTCTAACACCGAGCGGGTTAAGGGTCAACTACCCTATTCCCCAGAACTACGCAGCAACGTAGGTTGATACGTATACATTATTGGGACATCCCTTGTAAGCCATCCTTGGCCCTTTTGGCCCTTGAGCTTGATATCGATATCTTGGTAGCGTCCATCGCCCTGGCAACGTTATGGACGACTCTTCCCACTTGAGTGTGATAGTTGGGACCACGTAAGCTCTATCGTGGTATGTTGGTTCAGTGACGAGTCTCCCACTCTCCATATCATTCAGATTGCATATTAACTACTCATGATGATTAGTTATGCATGCATGTAAAAGAAGTAAGGTTTGACTCATGGTTTAGCTTTTGATAAAAATGTCGTGTTTCATCTTGAGTCATTCGAGTTAGTCATGATGTTCTAGAGCCATACATGATCATGTATAATATGAGTATGATTTCATAATGAATGCATGTTGTCTTCTTCTCATCCTTAAAAGCTTATGAGTATATGTAGAACTTGCTTAAATGGAATTATATTACTTCGCGGTTTTACTTACCTTGCGTACTTTGTACATTCCACATACTGACCGCATACTTTCTATGTTGTATCGTTTCATGATACAGGGTCCAGATCTTAGGATCGTCCTCATCCGTAGTCTATCTCAGTATACGCTATCAGCTCATTTGTGAGTCCTCATGTTCCGAGGCCTTTTTGACAGACTTTTTTGTTATCTTGAGTTTTAGTATTGTTCGGGTTAGTTGGGGATGTTGTCCCATCAACCCATCGTATGTAGTAGTGGCTTTCAGACTAGTATGTAGTACTCAGTTCTCTTATATGTCCAGTATTTATTGATGTTATGCTATGGTTACTTTTCCACTATATTTTGTGTTTAATGTCCCGCTTGTTTAATTGAGAATAGTTGTATGCTTGTGCCATAGGTCGACTTGGGGTCTCTTGGGGTCCCTTGTCCCATGTCTATGATCCGAGCCTCTGTTTGGGTCGTGACACTCCTTCACCACGAAGTTCAATTTTTTGTGCCAATTGATTTATTATGCTTCTGGAATGTCATATATTTTGTCCTTCAATAAGAACTTTTAATTCTAATTGGAGCATTTGTAGTTGAAACACAATATTGGGTCAGCAAGTGCATCTAAGAATTTATTGATAATACTTTATAAATGAATTATCTCTTGAACTTCAAGTTAGTTATTGTACGAGGATCTAGATAATTCATTTCAAATATAATTTTTTCAGTCTCCCCACTATATATTTTTCCCCCTAATGTTGGGATCACCAACATATACAATCTTATTTGGAGATCCATATTTGTATGTAGTGGTGGAGAATTTAAAGCATTAGGCCTCACAACCATATATTTCTAGATAGATATATTTAGTTCTTCGTCATGAACCAATTTTGAGGAGAGAATCATAAAGTGTTGGCTTGATACATACAAGTTTAGCAACATGCTAAATAACATATCAAACCAAATTGAGAGTTTGATTCCCACAATCAATGGTTTAGATATAATTAGACGTATATAGTCATTGCTAAACCCAGTTGATATAAATCAATATTATCAATATGATTTCATAATTGTAAACTACGCTCTTAATTTAAAAATTTAATCTAATAACCTTATAAAAACTAAATCACGAATTGATATTAAACGTGCATGTGACCATGCAATAGATGCATCTGTTAAAATCAGATAATATTAAATGTTTCACATGGAAAGTGACTAGGCACATATATATGCAACATTTTAATAATATCTTCTATAATAATCAAGGGATACAATTTCAATCTTATCTTCTGTAATAATCAATTTGTTATGAGAATAAATAGCACAAGAGAATTCGTGAAGAATATTTTATTTTTCAAGATATATTCATGTGAATTGTCAAGTATTTGCGCACATATTGATTAAAACGGGGTTACAAACCGGTCATGTCAACTAATATTCTTTTTAATTATCTCATGTGATTCCATTATCATACTCATATTTTTATAGTGCACATAAGAGAAAAGTAGGGTAACGTTCACATTTAAATTATTTTTACCCGCTATAGCTAGAGTAACATAAAAATAATAAATCTTTCCATTATTTATAATCTTAATATGAATGCCCACTTTGATGAATGCCTTCAAAACTCAATAAATTTCTTTGCAAATTACTATAACATAATGCTTTATTAATGTAATACCCGGGAAACCCCTAAGATCAGGCCTAAGGGTTCAAACAAAGAAAATAGAAAATTCTACACCAGGTCACAGGATGAGTCATCCAGTGACCCGTGAAGTACCCCAGGAGGCGTGGAGTGACTCATGAGGTGAAAGGAAGAATGGCAGGAACTCATTGTCAGGGGGTGGCCACGAGGGAAGCAACGAGTCGTGGTTAGGGCAACGAGACGTCTAGGCTATTTTGGTCAAATTTGTAAATGGGTCATGGTTTGATTTCTCGAAGGTACCACGAGAGGCAGCCACGAGTCACGAAGTGAATCCACGACTTGTGGAGTTGGCCATGGTAGGAGTTTGGCTTGGAAGCTAAATTTTGGCAGTGTTCTCAATGACTATGCCACCACGAGTCATTAGGTAAACCATGATTTGTGGTTTCCTTCTTTGTGATGTCACGACCCGAACGAAGGCCTTGATCGCAACATCGGACGAAGAGGCCCGAGAGACTCCAAGTCAACCCATGGCCTGAACATATATCTAACACAATTATTGAAATTAAAGAATCAACAAGAAAATAATAGCGGGAGTCTAAATTAAACATAATATCAGAATACACAATCTAAAGTGTAATACATCCATATGTCTGAAAAGCCTCTAAGCATGACGAGTTGATGGCTCAAGACCCCAACTAACTCAAATAAGAGGAAATTGAAATTACATAAAGGAAATCTAAATAGGTCTAGTCCTCGGGAGATAAAGACTCACCAACAACGAAAGTGCTAACTCTGAAGACTGTTTATGGATGGGGCTGAGCCTGAGAGCCAGGTCCTGCATCATGAAACGATACAACATATACGGTCAGTATATGGAATGTACCGAGTATGTAAAGTAATAAAAATGGATATTTAAAAATAGATAAAAACTCATGAGAGATCATACGAGTGTGACAACATGCTCATAACGTGAATATCATATGATAACATAAGGCTCAAGGTTTTTAAAATCATTCGTAACCCATTCAATACCATAGTGATAAGAAAAACATTATAAATCACCCCTTGAGACAAATTAACATAGCAAAATAATGCATAAAACATCTGAAACAGTGGGAGATTCTTATAACCGACATACCCCATATAAGAACACATGGAGCCTGACCTGTAAATCCCTACTCAGGAGGGTGTTCGTACCTTTCCAAGGGTAGAATCGTGAAGGGCGTGATATCACACAAGAAAGGGCCCATTTGGCAAAAGGGGATAGTCACAAGGGAGGTCCCATCATTTCCTACGGCGACACGTAGTTCTGATATTCAGGGCAAAACCTGGGCCTCGGACCTACTCGGTGTTAAATACTAATCCAAAAACATATATAGTTCTCATAATATAAATTTCATGAGATTCAAGGGATAGTTAAATCGTGATAATCATAAGCATGCTTGTAAATACGTGAACTAGCCATGAGGATAAGGCCTGTGGGTCGGCCATAACATAATTAGTAAATCATGAGATATATGCATACTTGTAAGTCATGTATAGGCTTTGTAAATCATAAATTCAAAATGGACGTTTGAGTAAATCCTTATTATGACTGATAAATCCTTATGGGTTTGTGAATATAAAATATAGATGTAAAGATCATAACTCAATTCATCATAGGACATGCATAATTAGGCATAATTTATTAGAAATTGAAATAAATAAATTTATAATCAAATTAGTTGTAAAATCTTATCATGACTCATAGAATATGATGTAAACTATGAAAAGTAATAGCCCATGGATGGATCATTAGAATTCCACAAGATTTAAGATAAAACCCCATAAGATTATTGAACAACACTTCATGAATTAGGAGAGGTTGGGCATGGGTGTGAATGAAAACACCCACTCATAACCCTATATACCTGTTAACGGCTGATTCTTACAGTCTCTTGAATGCCCTAGAAGAAATTGAAGAAAACCTTGAAGGATTGCCTTGGTCACCTCTCTAATCTATAGACTAACGCTCTTGCATGCATGAATATGAAAATGGCCTAAAATGAACTGAAACCCTATAATACTCATCATTCATAACTCAAAACGACATAGTTTAGGCCTTAGGATCTTAGGAATTACGGAAAAACCCTAGTTAAATTCGCAGAAAATAACTTACAGCTGGTCCCAACGAGGGACCTAAGGACTCTTCATCATGGGCCATGACTCTTGGAGTCTTCCGTCAGGTTCACTACTTCTCAAGTCTTATGGGCTCGTAAGGAAGACTTAACGACTCATTACCTGGTGAACACGAATCGTGGTCACCACTAATATGGTACACTGCCTAAGATTTTTACCTTGCTTTATCCTGCTGCTCACGACCCTCCCCATGAATCATGGTGACTGAAAACGACTTGTGGGGTCCTTTTGTTAAGTCCACTGCCATCCTTTTCCTCTTTTCTCAATCATCACTCCCCACGACTGACCTAACGAGTCGTGGGGCCTGACCACAACACGTGGTCATGCCCGTGGGGATCTCATTTCCCAATCTTCAAATTCATCTCTTGGGCCACACCACGAGTCACAACACAACTCGTGGATGCTCTTCAGGATCACCGCACGATCCGTTCTGTGCCTGATGCCAGATTTTAAGTTTTTCTCCGTTTTAACTCCCAGGTTTAATCTTTGGGCTCCTGGGGTATAACAATATTTCCCCCTTAGAAACATTCATCATTAAATGTTGGAAAACATATAGAAAATAAGAGAAATGTAATCATCATATTCAAATACTAATGATTTAAGTTGGAAAACTGACAGAATAACAATCTCCGATTTAAACAACATAGTTGAACTGAATTCACAAATCATACATACATCCATATATATATAAAAGAAACTTGGGAACATGAACTGAACATGATAACTAAGTAGAGTTTTAAAGTAAAACTAATACCTCAAGGTGGAACTGAGCCGGTAGAAAACAAATGTGGGTATCTAGCCATCAGATACGTTTCGGCTTCCCATGTAGCTCCCTCAACATGCTGATTCCTTCATGACACTGTAACTGAAGCTATTTCCTCCTTTCTTAGCCTTCGAACCTATCAATCCAGTATTTCTACTGGAGCCTCCTCATAACTGAGGCTATCCTTCACACCAACACTGTCCATCGAGACAACTAGAGCTGGATCACCCAAACACTTCTTTAAGAGAGACACATGGAATACAGGATGCACAGAAGCTAATTTTGAGGGAAACTCCAATTCATAGGCCACCTTGCTACCTCGTCAAATTATACGGTACATGCCAACATAACGGGGACTAAGTTTCCCCTTCTTCCCGAACCTCATCACTCCCTTCATGGAAGATACCTTCAGAAATACTCAATCATCAAATTCAAATTCTAATTCTCTCCTTCTCACATCGACATAGGATTTTTGGTTAATCTTAGTAGTTTTAAACTTTTCCCTTATTAACTGAACCTTCTCCATAGCCTCATGAACCGAATCTGGTCCCGTGATTGTTGCCTCACCAACCTCAAACCAACCAATGGGCGATATACATCTCTGCCCATAGAGAGCATCGAATGGTGCCACTTGGATACTGGAATGATAGTTGTTACTATATGCAAACTCGTTAAGAGGAAAATGCTCATCCTAGCCACCTTTGAAGTGAATCACGCATGCTTTCAACGTGTCTTCGAGAGTCTAAATTGTCTGCTCTGCTTGACCATCCGTTTGTGGGTGAAATGTTGTGCTTAGCTTAACCTGAGTACCAAGTCCTTTTTGAAATGACCACCAAAACTAAGAGGTAAATTGGGTACCTCTGTCTGATATGATGTACAAGGTAACTTCATGCAATCAAAGTAGCTCCCAGATATATATTTTGGCATAATCCTCTACCGAATCTATGGTTTTGACAAGTAGAAAATGAGCGGCCTTGGTCAACCTGTCTACCACAACTAAATGGAGTCATATTGTCGATGAGTACGAGGCAACCCTGTGATGAAGTCCATGTTGATTTCTTCCCACTTCCAAGTGGGAATACTGATATCCTAAAGCACACGTCCTGGTCTCTGATGCTCGATCTTTTCTTGCTGGCAGTTCGGACACTTAGCTACGAATTCTACGATATCCTTCTTCATGCCATTCCACAAATAGATTTCCCGTAAGTCACGGTACATCTTGGTGGCTCTGAGATGGATAAAATACCTGGATCCATGAGCCTCATGCAACATCCAGCTCCAAAAATCATCAACATCCGAAACACATAAGCGACTCTGGTACCGAAGCACACCACTCCCCCTTTGGAGAAGACCTCTATCTTATGACTTTGAAACGATTCCTTTAAATTTACCAAAATAAGGTCCTCATATTGCTTAGCTTTTACATCAGTCACCAATGAGGATTCTGATCCATTTTGAACAATAACACTGCTATCGATCGAGTCAACCAACCGATCTCCCAACCTTGCAAGTCGATGCACGTCTTTCACCAACTCCTTCTTCCCTTCATCCACATGTGACAAACTCTCCATAGAGATTCTACTATGTTCATCCGCTACAACATTGGCCTTACCCGGATGCTAAAGGACACTCATATCATAGTCCTTGAGTAGCTCCAACCACCTCCTTTGCCGAAGATTGAGATCCTTCTGGGTAAACACATGTTGCAAACTCTTATGGTCCGTAAACACATCCACGTGAACCCCATACAAATAATGTCACCATATATTCAAGGCGAATACCACCGTGGTCAACTCAAGACCATGGGTCGGGTAATTCTTCTCATGTATTTTTAGCTGTATTGAGGCATATGCTATAACCTTCCGATGGAACATCAATACCCACCCCAGTCCAATCCTTGAAGCATCACAATATAGCATGAACCCATCGGTACCCTCTGGTAAAGTTAATATTGGTGCTGAAGTAAGTCGGGTCTTCAACTCTTGGAAGCTCTTCTCACAAGACTTCGACTATTGGAACTTCACCATCTTCTGGGTCAATTTGGTCAATGGTGTTGCAATCGATGAGAAACCTTCAACAAACCTCTGATAGTAGCCAGCTAAATCGAAGAAACTCTAAATATCTGAAGGATTCATCGGTCTAGGCTAATTCTTCACCGCTTTTATTTTCTAAGAGTCCACCCTTATGCCTTCGATTGATACTACATGGCCCAAAAATGCGCTTGAGTTCAACAAAAACTCACACTTGTTGAATTTGGCATATAACTGGTGATCCTTGATAGTCTATACCACTACACTCAAATGAGCGGCATGCTCCTCCTCGCTCTGAGAGTATATCAGGATGTCATCAATAAACACAATCACGAACATATCCAAGTATGGCTTGAACACCCTGTTCATCAAGTCCATAAAAGCTGCAGGAGCATTCGTTAGTCTAAAAGACATAACTACAAACTCATAATGACCATACCGCATCCTGAAGGTTGTCTTCGAGATATCCCTCTCCCGAACTCTAAGCTAATGGTACCCGGATCTGAGATCTATCTTTGAGAAGCACTTGGCACCTTGAAGCTGGTCAAATAAGTCATCAATCCTGGGTAGAGGATACCTGTTCTTGATGGTGACTTTGTTCAATTACCGATAGTCAATGCACATTCAAAGGGAACCATCGTTCTTTCAGACAAATAAAACTGGTGCACCCCATGGAGAGATGCTCGGTCTAATAAAACCCATATCTCACAAGTCCTTCAACTATTCTTTCAACTTCTTTAGCTCGATGGGAGCCATTATGTAGGGAGGAACAGATATAGGTGCATGTCAGGAAGAAGGTCATTACAAAAATCAATTTCCCTCTAGGGAGAAACTCCCGGTAAATCATCTGGGAAGACTTCCAGATACTCACATACTACTGGAACTGACTGTATAGTCAGGGTCTCGGACTCAACATCCTTAACCCTAACTAGATGAGACACACAACCTTTAGAAATCATCTTCCGGGCCTTAAGGTAGGAAATGAAATGACCTACAGGCACAACTGAACTACCCTTCCACTCAAAGAATGGTTCACTCGGAAATCTGAACTCTACTGCCTGGGTTCTACAGTTAATAGAAGCATAACATGCATAGAACCAATCCATGCTGAGAATAATATTAAAGTCAGTCATGGCAAACTCTACAAGGTCTGCAGAGGTGACTTTATGCAATTTTGTAATCGAACAACTTCAATACACTTTCATAGATACAACTGAATCACAAACGGGAGTAGAGACTCAGAATAGTTTCGAAAATATTTTCGGAATGACTCAAAAGCTACTAGAAATATAAGGTGTCACAAAAGACAAGGTATCCCCTAGATCTAATAAAGCATAAGCATCAATATGAAACACTTGTAGCATACCAATAACCACATCCGGTGAAGTCTCCTGCTCCTAATGGGTCACAAGGGCATAGAACCTATTCTGGCGCTGATTGCTAGCTGAACTAGTCAAGGCACCCTACTGGAGTGGCTGGACTAGTGGCTGGCATAAGGGGGCTCCGCCGCCCCCTGATCTGGCCGAAGGGCAATCCCTGTGTCTATGTTATGGTTTTCCACACCCGAAACAAGCTTGTGAGCCATCTAGGCACCTCCTTGGGTGATTCTTGCAACACCTAGCACAAGCTAGGAAGGTGTTCTCTATCAGTATGCTGCCTTGGTCCCTGGAATCTGAAGCCCTACTTCTCGGATCCCCTCATGATCTGGGTGGTGTAATAGCTGATGATGGTGCTAGGGAAAAAAGACCTATGACGAGACTGTTGGCGCTGTCCATCCCCTGATCTAGGCTAGGAAATCCCATAATTGTCTATCTTGGCCCTCTTGGCCTCTCTCTGCCTCCAATATACTGTCTCCATCTGCTGGGCATGCAACACTATGTAGGGAAAATCTATCTCGATACAGCATGGCGATCTTACTTTCCTTATCTGGGTAGTCTTCCACTCCATGCACAAATTTGCTCATCCGAGCCCTCTGGTTTTCCACTAACTCTGGTGCATACTTGGATAAGCAGGTGAACTCCAGAGCGTACTCTTGAACCGACATATCACCCTACTTCAGATTTACAAACTCGTCCGCCTTCAGTTCTCTCATCTCTCGAGGGATGAACCGATCCAAAAAGGCTGCATGAAACTCTTTCCAACCTATAGGGCCTACTCCCACTGCACTACTATCTCTCCATTATTTAAACCAAATATGCGCCATCCCTTTTAATTGATAAGAGGCCAAATCAACGCACTCCACATTTGTCACACCCATGACCCGGGTGATCTTCAGAATCTCATCGATGAATTCATGCGGGTCCTCATCTACTTTTGATCAAATGAACTCTGGCTGGTTAATTCTCAAGAAATCCCAAACTCGAGCCACCGCTACATTGCCATTATGTGGAACCTGTGCAATGGCCTGCTAATTGACCTGAGCGATCAAGGCCTACATGAGAATCTTAATAGATGATCGAAACTCTGCATGGGAAATCGGCTCCGGTGCATGGTGCTCCTGAACTGGTGGGCTTACTGGTGCCCATTCCCGTTGCCATCCTCGTGGTCATCTCCATTTCCATTCCTCCTACCATTTACTCTACGGGGGGCCATGATTTTGCAATTATGAATAGCATGAATTAGAAGGATAGGGAGACATTTCATCACACAACATAGATCATGAAAGAAGGGAACATTTCCTAAATGTTTCGTAGCCTCTTCATCATAAGTGTGGTGCACTTCACACCCATGAAAAAGACTCTACTTAACGTGGATTTCTGACACCCTAGGATACTTCAAACCTACTGTTTTGATACCATGTTAGTGATGACCCGAATGGAGGCCCGAATCACATTACGGGACAACGAACCCCGAGAGACTCGAAGTCAACCCATGGCCTAAACAGACATCTAACTCAATTACTAAAACTGAAGAATCAACAAGATAATTATAGCGGGAGACTAGATTAAGCATAACATAAAATACACAATCTGAAGATGAATACATCCATATGTCCGAAAGGCCTCTAAGCATGACGAGCTGATGGGACAAGACCCCAACTAACTCAAATAAGCGGAACTTAAAGTACATAAAGGAAATCTAAATAAGTATAGTCCTTGGGAGATGAGGACTCGCCAATAATGAAGGTGCTAACTTTGAAGACTATCTATGGACAGGGCTGAGCCTAAGAGCCAGGTCCTATATCATGAAACAATACATCATAGTGTATGCGGTTAGTACGTGGAATGTATCGAGTATGTAAGGTAATTAAAATGAATATTTAAAAATAGATAAAAACTCATGAGAGATCATACAAGTGGGACAACATGCTCATAACATGAATATCATACGATAACATAAGGTTCAAGGTTTTTAAAACCATTCGTAATCCATTCAATACCATAGTCATAAGAGAATCTTTATAAATCACCAGTTGAGCCAAATTAACATAAAATAATAATGAATAAAACATGCAGAACAATAGGAGATTCTTATAACCGACATACCCCATATGAGCACATATGGAGCCCGGCCTGTAAATCCCTAGTCCAGAGGGTGTTCGTACCTTTCCAAGGGTAGAACTATGGACAGTGTGATCTCACACATGAAAGGGCCCATTTGGGAAAAGGGGACGATCACAAGGGAGGTCTCATCATGACCTATGGTGGCAAAAAGTTCTGAGATTTGGGGCAAAACCTGGGCTAGTTAAATCACGATAATCATAAGCATTCTTGTAAATACGTGGACTAGCCATGAGGGTAAGGCCCGTGGGTTGGCCAAAAGATAATTAGTAAATCATGAGATTCATGCATACTTGTAAGTCATGTATAGGCTTTGTAAATCATAAATTCAAAATGGGCATTTGCATAAATCCATATTATGACTCATAAATCATGATGTCTTTTTGAATATCAACAATAGAAGTAAAGATCATAACTCAATTAATCATTGGACATGCATAATTAGGCATAATTTATTAGAAATTGAAATAAATAAATCTATAATTGAATTAGTTGTAAAATCTGATAATGATTCATAAAATATGATGTAAACCATGAAAAGTAAATAACTCATGGATAGATCATTAGAATTCCATAAAATTTAAGATAAAACCCATAAGATTTTTGAACCACACTTTATGAATTAGGAGAGGATGGGCATGGGTGTGAACGTAAACACCCACTCATAACCCTACATAACTACAAAAGGCTGATTCTTACACTCCCTTGAATGCGCAAGAAGAAATTGAAGTAAACCTTGAAGGATTGCCTTGGTCACCTATCTAGAATATCACTCTTGCATGCATGAATATGAAAATGGCCTAAAATGAACTTAACCCTTTTAAAAGTCATCATTAGTAACTCAAAATGACATAGTTTAGGCCTTAGGATCTTAGGAATTACGAAAAAACCCTTACTAAATTCGCAGAAAATAACTGCCAGGTGGTCCCAACGAGGGATCTAATGTCTCATCATCATGGTCCACGACTCGTGGAGTCGTCCGTCAGGTTCAGTACTTCTCAAGTCTTATGGGCTCATAATGGAAGACTTAATGACTTATTACCTGGTGACCACGACTTGCGATCACCACTCATCAGATACACTGCCTATGATTTTTACCTCGCTTCATCCTGCTGCTCATGACCCTCCCCACGAATCGTGGTGACAGACCACAACTCGTGGGGTCCTTCCATTAAGTCCACTGTCGTCTTTTTCCTCTTTCCTCAATCATCACTCCCTGCGACTGACATAACGGGTCATGGGGCCTGACCACGACTTGTGGTCACGCCCGTGGGGATCTCATGTCCTGAACTTCAAATTCATCTCTTGGGCCACATCACGACTCGTGGCTTCTCTTCATGGTTCAACTCATGACCGATTTTGTGCTTTATGGTAGATTTTATGTTTTATTTTGTTTCAACTCCTAGGTCTAATCTTTGGGCTCTAGGGCATAACAGGTGACTGGTAGGGTATACTTTCTAGTGCTAGCAATGAGAGCAGAAGATGAGTCATCATCACAGGTAACGAGTCGTCCAGTCCCTTATTTGAACTGGCAGTATAATTTTCCTGCATTTTTAGTAGGAGAGTTTTCATAATTTCCTAAACTCCTACGCCTAAACTACGCCATTTTGGGCACGTTTTGGTGAGAATTAAAGGGGTAGTCAACGAAATCCCTCTCATTTTCACTCAACTCTCGATCTCTAGAGCAAAGAAGTTCCTAACAGTTCTCTTAGAGCAAACTAGGGCTTTATATTCTTGTCCTCAGATTCCTCAAGGGTTTTCTCAGGGATTTCTACACCAAGTATATGGGAATTCAACAAGGGAATTGTCCTTCCCTTGTGCACCAAAACTCTTCCGACTTGCTTATCAGTTCTAGCGCTAAAGTTCACAGTTGGGGTTCATTTGTCAGTAAATTGTGGATTTCTTCCTATAATAATTTTCATAGAGTATTAAGGGATGTTGTTAGCTATACTTCTAGTCAATTTCCCTTCTCATTAAATTATATAATTTTAGACCTAGTTTCTTTGAATACAGTAAATTAAGTATTTTAGCATGTTCTAAATACATGTGTCACTTGATTTTGATTTGTAATACCCCGAAAGTCCCTTAGACTAGAATCAAGATCTAAAAATAGAAGTTGGAAGAATCTGGGAAAACTTTCCATAGAAAGAGTCACGTAATGGATTGTTGGTCCAACGAACAGTCTGGAAGCGTCGATGGTGAGGTCTGACCGGGTGGTAGTTGGAAGTAACGGATCACGTAACGACCCGTTGTTTGATACCACGAGTCATAATTTTAGGTCATGGGGAGAATGGTCCTTAGCCTCTGAGGAAGTAACGAATCATGGGATGATCTATAGTGAGCTATAATGGATCATTGTGTGGCTCGTGGAAAGGCTTGGTGCAGGTCATCAAGGGGGGAAATAACGGACGACATAATGGATCGTCATCTGAAGCATCGACTCATCCTCTAAAGTTGTGGGATTGAACCTGAGTAAATGAAGTTGGGCAGTGGACGCAATGGATGTATACACGAGTTGTGGTATCGAAGCACGACCCATTAGGACAGTCATTGTCACGGCCAGTGCAGAATTATCAGGAAATTCATTAAGGGAATTTTTGTCATTATTAAGTCCTAGGGTCCTAAACTACGTCATTTAAGGCTCGAAATGTAGTGTTTTACGAGGGTAAAACCTATCCTAGGATCATTCATATCCATGCATGCATATTAAACGAGTTTAGGAGGTGATCAAGTAAGAGTTCGTCAAGTTTTCCTTCAATCATTCATTGGGCTTTCAAGGAGTGATAAAATTTGATCCTCCCTAAGTATGTAGGGTTATGAATGGGTGAATACATTCACAGCCACGACAAACTATCTCTAAATCATGAATTTCCTATATCGATTCTATTGGGTATTAACCCGGTGCATGAAATTTCAAATTCTATACATGGGAATGATCTAAATGAGTTATTATATTGAATTATGAATTATGGGAAAGTTTTATGTTGTTTTCCATTAAAATCATATTTCAAGCTTTTTAAATTAAAATGCCTATCTATGAAAAGTTCATGAAAGCTAAGCTTTATGATGAATGGTCATGAATAATGAATTATTGATGATGAAAAACATGTTTTCAAGTTACCTATGTTTGTAATCATGTTTTTAGGTGAGTTGAATCTTTTCAAGCATGTTAAAGTATTGGGAAATTCCCACATCTTCAAGAATGATTAACGATTTCTGATATGGATTTCATGATTTATCGATTTACGATGTTGGCCGACTAAAGGGCCCTTGATTCATGGATAAACATGTATGTAAATGGGGATCAAAGATGTTTAATATTTATTTAGCCATCGATCTCATGAATGACGTTTATCACATATGGATGAGCCTACGTGCATGTTTTTGGGAACAGTGTCTAGCACCGAGTAGCCCGACGTTCAAAGGACTACGCCGGTGTACCATAACTATGTGCCACCGTAGGTTTATATTGATACATTACAATGTTAATGGATCCCCTCTTTTTTGATATCATATAATGCACGTCCCTCTCCTGTCATTGAGTGAGATAGTTGGGGCATCATGTAATGCTCTACAATGATGCTTTCGGTAAAGATGAGTCCTCCCATTGTTCCACATGTTTTTATGCATTATTATGTTTATGTTATCTTGGCTCAATTGTTGATTTATAAAGCTTCTCTTATGACTATGATAATGAATGGATTACGAATGATTTTGAAAATGTTGAGCTTATGTAATATTATGATATTTATGTTATAAGCATGTGGTCCCACTCTTATGATCTCTTATGAGCTTTTATGTAGTTTTGAATGTCCATTTTACTTACCATGCATATTCGGTAAATTCCACATACTGACTGCATACTCTATGTTGTATAATTTCATGATACAGGCTCTAATATTCTGACCTAGCATCATCATTAGCTCGTCTGGGAGATTAGCATCCAACTCTTTTGTGAGACCTCATTCTCTGAGGACCATTTTGATATCAATTATCTTTTCATGTTCAATTTTCTAGACTTTTCGGGTTAGTTGGGGGTGTTGTCCCATCATCCCATCAGATATGTTAGAGGCTTTCAAACAATGTGTAGTATTTAGCTTTTATGTATGCAATACATTCCGTTTTCTATGTTATGTCATGTTTATGCTTCTTCTATGTCTTTATGCTGAGTATTCCACTTTATTTATATTGAGTTAGATGTACGTTCATGCCATGAGTTGACTTGGAGTCTCTCGGGCTCCTTGTCCTGTGTTATGATCCATGATTATGTTTGGGTCGTGAAAAACATGGTATTAGATCCATAGGTTTGAAGTGTCCTAGGGTGTCTGAAAGCCGCATTAAGTAGAGTCCTTTTCATGGGTGTGAAGCGTGCCACACTTATGATGAAGAGTCTACAAGACGTTTAGGAAATGTTCCCTTCTTTCATGATCTATGTCGTGCGATGAAATGTCTCCCTATCCTTCTAACTCATGCTATTCACGATTGTAGAATCATGGCTCCTGCAGAGTAAATGGTAGGAGGAATGATAATGGAAATGGCCACGACGATTGCAATGGAGACGGGCACCAGCAAGCCCCACAAATCCAGGAACACCATGCACCGAAGCCGGTTGCCCATGCGGAGTTTCGTGCAGTTATTCAGATGCTAGCGCAGGCCTTGACCGCTCAGGTCCATCAACAGGCAGTTGCATATATCATGTAAAATGGAAATGCGGCGGTAGCTCGAGTCAGAGATTTCTTAAGAATGAACCCGCTAGAGTTCGTTGGGTCAAAAGTAGATGAGGACTAGCAAGACCTCATTGATGAGATTGTGGAGATCACCTAGGTCATGGGGATGAATGGGGTTGAGTGTGCTGAGTTGGCCTCCTATCAGTTGAAAGGGGTCGCACATATATTGTTTCGACAATGGAGAGATAGTAGGGCCGCCGAAGCAGGCCCTGTCACTTGGGAGGAGTTCCATGTTGCGTTACTAGATCATTTTTTCCCTCGTGAGATGATGCAGTTAAAGGCAAACGAGTTCATGAATCATAAGCAAGGGAATATGACGGTGAAGGAGTATGCCCTTGAGTTCACTCACTTATAAAAGTACGCCCCTGAGTTAGTGGTTGATCAGAGGGCGCGGGTGAGTAGGTTCGTCCATGGTGTGGCGGGCTATTTGGACAAGGATTGCAGGACTGCTATGCTCCACCAGGATATGGATTCCGTTAGATAGTCTTGTAGGCCTAGAAAATGAAGGCATCACATGTGAGGGAAAGAGAGGCCAAAAGTGCCCGAACAGATAACTATGGGTTTACTCAGCAGAGATCCAGTGGTGGTCATCGCCCTCAGATTCAACAGAGGTCACTAGCTCCAGCACAAACATCAGCTAGTGTTCCATCTAGACCCAAGGGTGATCAAAGAAGTAGGGCCTTAGGTTCGAGTGATTAGAGGGGCAGGTAGGTAGAGCACACCTTTCCAGCCAGCGAGAAGTGTTGCAAGAGTCATGCCAGGGAGTGCTTTCTCGGCTCAGATATATGTTATGGGTGCAGTAGATCCGGCCACATGCGTCGAGCATTTCCATTTGCTACACAGGATGATGATAGAGGTCATGCACAAACTGTCGGGTCAGCAGTAGCTCCATCACGTTCAGCTCCGCAATGGGAATCCACTAGTGAGTGTGGCGGACAATGCCAAAACAAATTCTATGCCCTTGCCTTGTATTAAGAGTAGGAGACTTCAACGAATGTGGTTACGGGCATGTTATGAGTGTTTCACCTTGATGCTTATTCTTTTATAGATCCAGGGGCTACCTTGTCTTTTGTGACACCTTATATTGCAAGTACCTCTGCAGTTAGTCCCAAAATTTAGTCAGAACCATTCTCAGTCTCTACTCCGATTGGCGATTTAGTTGTAGCTAAGCGAGTGTATAGGAGTTGCCTGATCACAGTATTACATAAAGTCACCTGCACTGACTTTGTAGAATTATCCATGACTGACTTTAATATTATTCTCGGTATGGATTGGTTGTATGCGTGTTATGCTTCTGTTAATAATAGAACTTGTGCTGTGGAGTTCTGCTTTTTGGGTAAGTCAGTCTTGGAGTGGAAGGGTAGTTTAGTCGTGCTTGTAGGTCGTTTTATTTCCTATCTTAAGGCTAGAAAGATGATTTCCAAGGGTTTCATGTATCATCTAATTAGGGTTAAGGATGTTGAGTCCGAGACACCGATTATCCAGTTAGTTTTGATAGTGTGTGAGTAACCATAAGTCTTCCTAAATGACTTATCGGGAATCCGTCCCGAGCGGCAAATTGATTTTGGTATTGAACTTCATCCTGATACACAGCCTATATTTATTCCTCCCTACAGAATGGCTCTAGCCGAGCTAAAGGAGTTGAAGGAGCAGTTGAAGGACCTATTAGGTAAGGGTTTTATTATACCAAGCAAGTCCCCATGGTGTGCACCAATTCTCTTTGTCCGGAAGAAAGATGGTTCCCTTGGTATATGCATTGATTATCGGCAATTGAATAAGGTTACCATCAAGAACAGGTATCCTCTACCTATGATTGATGATTTATTTGATCAGCTTTAGGGTACCAAGTGTTTTTCAAAGATAGATCTCAAATTCGGGTACCATCAACTCAGATTTCGGGAGAGTGACATCTCAAAGACAGCCTTCAGAACACGGTATGGTCATTATTTGTTTGTAGTTATGTCTTTTGTACTAACGAATGCTCCTACAGATTTTATGGACTTGATGAACAGGGTATTCAAGCCGTACCTGGATATGTTCATGATTATGCTTATTGATCACATCCTGATATACTCTTGGAGCAAGGAGGAGCACGCCGCTCATTGGAGGGTGGTGCTACAGACTCTCAAGTATCACAATCCATATGCTAAATTAAGCAAGTGCCAGTTCTGGTTGGACTCAGTGGCATTTTTTGGCCATGTGGTATCAAGTGAGCATACAAGTGGACTCTTAGTTAATAGAAGCGATGAAGAATTGGCCTAGACCGATGAGTCCTTCAGATATCCGGAGCTTTCTGGGCTTAACTACTACTATCAGAGATTTTTTTGAATGTTTCTCATCTATTGAAGCACCCTTGATCAAATTGACACAAAAGAAGGAGAAATTCCAATGGTTGGAGGCTTGTGAGCGGAGCTTTCAAGAGTTGAAGACTCGACTTGCTTTAGCACCTGTGTTAACTCTACCAGAGGGTACTGATGGGTTCATAGAGTATTGTGATGCTTCAAGGATTGGACTTGGGTGTGTATTGATGCAACACAAAAACGTTATAGCATATGCTTCTAGATAGCTGAAAGTTCATGAGAGGAATTACCCGACCCATGATCTTAAATTGGCCACAGTAGTATTCTCCTTGAAGGTATGGAGGAATTATTTGTGTGCGGTCCATATGGATGTGTTTACGGACCATAAGAGTTTGCATTATGTGTTCACCTAGAACGATCTCAATCTTTGTCAAAAGAGGTTGTTGGAGCTACTCAAGGACTATGATATGAATGTGCTTTACCATACGGGCAAGGAAAATATAGTAGCAGATGCACTTAGTAGACTCTCCATGGAAAGTGTGTCCCATGTGGATTAAGGAAAGAAGGAGTTAGTGAAAGAAGTGCATCGACTTGCAAGGTTGGGAGTTCGACTAGTTGAGTCGACCGATGGAGGTTTTATTATTTAGAACGGATCATAATCTTCCTTGGTGACTGATGTAAAAGCTAGATAAGACGAGGACCCGATTTTGGTAAAATTAAAGGAAGTTGTTCAAAATCAGAAGGTAGAGGTCTTCTCCAAAGAGGGAGATTGTGTGCTTCGACACCAGGATCTCTTATGTGATCCAGATGTTGATGATTTGAGGAGCTGAATGTTGCACGAGGCTCATGGATCGAGGTATTCTATCATTCCAGGTGCCACTAAAGATGTACTGTGACTTACGGGAAGTCTATTCGTGGAATGGCATGAAGAAGGACATCGCGGAGTTTGTAGCTAAGTGCCCAAACTATT
This sequence comes from Datura wrightii, assembly GCA_035772735.1. Taxonomy (NCBI): domain Eukaryota; kingdom Viridiplantae; phylum Streptophyta; class Magnoliopsida; order Solanales; family Solanaceae; genus Datura; species Datura wrightii. The sequence goes on from JASDFA010000003.1 coordinate 16,955,902, forward strand.
AGCAAGTAAAGGTTGAGCATTAGAGACAGGGAGGTGTTCCTCAGGATATCAGTATTCCTACTTGAAAGTGGGAAGAAATCTATATGGACTTCATCACATGGTTGCCTCACAGTTGACGACAATATGACTCCATTTGGGTTGTGGTAGATAGATTGACCAAATCCGCTCATTTTCTACTGGTCAAAAGCACAAATTCGTCGGAGGATTATGCCAAACTTACATCCGAGAGCTAGTTCAGTTGCATGGAGTGCTCTTCTCCAACAAATCAGATAGAGGTACCCAATTTACCTCTCAGTTTTAGAGGTCATATCAAAAGTGACTAGGTACTTAGGTTAAGCTCAACATAGCATTTCACCTGCAAATGGATGGTTAGGCAGAGCGGACAATTCAGACTCTCGAGGACATGTTGAGAGCATGCGTAATTGACTTCCAAGGTAGTTGGGTTGATCATTTGCCTCTTATCTAGTTTACATACAATAATAGCTACCATTACAGTATTCAAATGGCTCCATTTGAGGCTCTCTATGAGTGGAGATGTAGATCGCCTATTGGCTGGTTCGAAGTTGGTGACGCAGCGATGTTAGCACAGAATTCAGTCCAAGAGGCTACAGAGAAGGTTCAGCTCATATGGAAAAGGTTGAAAACAGCACAAAGTCGCCAAAAGTCTTATGCCGATGTGAGGAGGAGAGAACTCGAGTTCAAAGTGGATGATTGGGTGTTTCTAAAGGTGTCTCCCATGAAGGGAGTGATGGGGTTTAGTAAGAAAGGAAAACTCAGCCCTCGTTATATTGGCCCCTACTAAATTTTTAAATGGGTTGGCAAGGTGGCATATGAATTGGAGTTGCCCTCAGAATTTGCTTCCGTGCATCCTGATTTCAATGTATCGCTCATAAAGATGTGTTTGGGTGATCCCTCTCTAATTGTCCTGGTGGACAGTTTTGGTGTGAAAGACAGCCTTAGCTATAAAGAAGTTCCGATGGGAATACTGGATCATCGGGTTCGAAAGCTAAGGAACAAGGAAGTAGCTTCAGTCAAGGTTTTATGGAGGAATCAGTAGGTTGAGGGAGCTACGTGGAAGCCGAAGTGGATATGATTTCTAGATATCCACACCCATTCTCTACCGACTTAGTTCCAACTTGAGGTATCAGTTTTCTCCCTAAGGCTTTATTTAGTTTTCAAGTTCAACTCATGTGACCAAGTTTCTTTTATGTATGCGGATGTATGTACGACTCGTGAATTCAGTTCATCTATGTAATTTGAAATGGAGATAGTCATTTTGTTTGCTTTCAGCTTAAATGATTAGTATTCGAATATGATGATTGCATTTCTCTATTTTCTGTATGTTTTCCAACATTCGAGGATGAATGTTCCCAAGGGGGAGATATTATAATACCCCGAAAGTGCCTTAGACTAGACTCAAGATCTAAAAATGGAAGTTGGCAGAATCTGGGTAAAATTTCCATAGAACGGGTTATGTAACGGATCATTGGTCTGACCAACGGTCCATGGGAAGCATACGTGCTGAGGTCTGGCCGGGTGGCAGTTGGAAGTAACGAGTCACCTAACGACCCATTGTTTGATACCACGAGTCCTCTTTTGAGGTCGTGGGGAGACTGGTCCTTAGCCTGAGAGGAAGTAATGGGTCATGGATCGATCCTTTGTGACCTATAACCGATTGTAGTGTGGCTCGTCGAAAGGCTTGGTGCAGATCGTCAAGGGAGGAAATAATGGATGACGTAATGGACCGTCGTCTAATGAAATGACTCATCCTGTCAAATTGTGGGATTGTACCTGCGAAAATGAAGTCCGGCAGTGGAGCAACAGATTGATATCACGAGTCATGGTATCCAAGCATGACCCGTTAGGATGGTCGTTGTCACGGCTAGTGCAGAATATTCAAGAAACTCATTAAGGGCATTTATCCAAGTCCTAGGGTCCTAAACTACGTCATTTAAGGCTCGAAATGCAGTGTTTTATGAGGGTAAAACCCATCCTATGCTCATTCATATCCATGCATGCTTATTGAAGGGGTTTAGGAGGTGACCAAGTAAGAGTTCTTCAAGTTTTCCTTGAATTCTTCATTGGGCTTTCATGGAGTGATAAAATCTTATCTTCCCCAGGTATACAGGGTTATGAGTGAGTGAATCCGTTCACACCTCTCTCTAAATCATGAATTTCCTATATTGATTTTGTGGGGTTTTAACCCGGTGCATGAAATATTTAATTCTCTAGATGGGAATGATCTAAATGAGTTGTTAGTATTGAATTGTGAATTATGGGCATGTTTTACATTGTTTCCCATTAAAATCATATTTCAAGCGTTTAAAATAAAAATGCCCATCAATGAAAAGTTCATGAAAGTTATGGTTTGTGATGAATATTCATGAATGATGAATTATTGATGATGAAATACATGTTTTCAAGTTACCCATGTTTATAATCATGTTTTCAAGTGAGTTGAATATTTTCAAGTAATGCCCACATGTTTAAGAATGATTTACCATTTATGATATAGATTTATGTTAAAGGGCTCTTGATTCATGGATAAACATGTATGTAAATGGGGATCAATGATGTTAAATTTTTATTTAGTCATGCATCCCATGAATGTTGTTTATGATTTATGTATGAGCCTAATGTGCATGTTTTTGGGAGCAGTGTATAGCACAAAGTAACCCGGCGTTCAAAGGACTACGTCGGTACCTCATAACTTTGTGTCACCGCAGGCTTATATTGATACATTACAATGTTAATGGACCCCCTCTTTTGTGATATCACATATTGCACATCCCTTGCCTAGCAAGCCAGGGACGGCTCTGCCCACTTGAGCAAGATAGTTGGGGCATCATGTAAGGCTCTACCATGATAGTGTCAGTTAAGACTAGTCATCCCATTGTTCTGCATGTTATTATGCATTATTATGTTTATGTTATCTTGGCTCAGGTGGTGATTTATAAAGTTTCTCCGATGAATATAATAATGAATCGATTACGAATGATTTTGAAAACATTGAGCCTTATGTTATATTATGATATTTATGTTATGTGCATATGGTCCCACTCTTATGATCTCTTATGAGCTTTCATGTATTCTTAAATGGCCGTTTTACTTTCCTTGCATACTCGGTACATTCCACATACTCTATGATGTACCGTTTCATGATATAGGCTCCGATCTTCAAACCCAACATCGTCATTAGCTCGTCTTGGAGATTAGCACCCAGCTCTTTGGTGAGTCCTCATTCTACAAGCACCAGTTTGATATCAGTTATGTTTTCATGTTCAGTTTTCTAGACTTTCCGGGTTAGTTAGGGGTGTTGTCCCATCGACTTATCAGATATCTTAGAGGCTTTAAAAATGTGTAGTATTCAACTGTTATGTATGTAGTACGTCCTCTTTCTATGTTGTGTCATGTTTATTCTTCCGCTATGTCATTATGATGTAATGATATTGAGTTTTATGTACGTTCATTCCATGGGTCTACTTGGAGTCTCTCGGGGCTTCTTGTCCTGTGTTACGATCTAGGCCTGCATTCGGGTCGTGACATGATTGTTCTTGAAATCACCAGGATAGTACAGTTGTTTGATCATGAGTAGTCTTATTAATTATTTAGTCTCAGTCAGTACATAGCAAATTTCAGTATCTCAAAGAAATGTCAACTGATCAGTTTGACTATTGTTAGTCTCTTGAGGTATCAGTAATACCTCCCAGTCCCAATTTTCAGTTATTAGTTACCAGTTATCAGTTTGTTCTTTAAAAAATACGATGCTTTCATATAAAACGCTCTGACCATTCCTAGAACTAGCACGGTTAGTTGTCAGTTAGTTATTCAAACGGTTACAATGCTTCTAGATAGCAGCTCTAGCAAGTCTTAGATCACTAGTTTATGGTTATCCAGTCAAATAGACTCTTAGGGTACTTCTAGATAAGTATTCCTGACTTATCCAGGACCCCACCTTCGAGCTATCAGCTTGGTATTCAATTTACGACTACCCAGTGGGAGTAGCACTTAGCACCGAGTGGACCGGAATTCCAGGGTACCCAGGTTCCCAAAACTATATTTCCATAGTAAGTTATTGGGCCAACGGGCCCCAGCCTTGTGATCACCCAGCCAACCACTATACCCTGTCCAAATACAATGTGCTTTATCTAATGGGGAGTATACATCGGACTCGATGTTTAGCTAACTTCATTATATATCGGTTATAGACTCTCCCACTTGTCAGTTTAGTTAGAATTAGTTTAGCTCAGTATCAGTTCAGCTAAGTATAAGTTTAATTCAGTTCATTTTAGCTCAGTTCAATCACTCAGATCCAGGACATGTTTATGACCATCAGTCAGGGTCATTATTCACCATATCAATTATAGCTCAATTTTATCAGTATTTAGTATCAGTTGGTCATTTCATTTTATCTCAGTTCAGTTGTTTATTTTCCATGCTTATTGTATATCTCACTTACACAGTACATTTAAAATGCTAATGCGTACTTTCTATGTTATATCATATTATGATACAGGCAAAGGTTATCGATCTCAGCATTGTCAGTAATTTCCCTCTAACGTTATCAGCTGCAGCATCATTTAGTGAGTCCTCATCTTCCATGGATGATGGTTATTTTTTAAGCTAGTTCTTTATTCAGTTAACTTTAGAGTTACTTGGGGATTATCCCAGCAGTTCATCAGTTAGTAGTGGCTTTCAGACATAGCTGTTTAGTATTGTTTTTAAATATGTTTACACTATCAGCAGTATTTATTACATAAATATCTTTTTAAAGCTTCCTCTTACATTTACTCAGTTTACCAGTGTAATGATAGACCATGGGTTAGCTTGGGGTCACTTTTGGCACCTAGTACCATGTCTCGTCCAGGGTTAGACTCGAGTTGTGACAAACATGGTATCAGAGCACTAGGTCTAGAGTATCCTAGGATGTATGAAAGTTGCATCTAGTAGAGTCCTTTGCATGGATGTGAAGCACGCCACACTTGTGACGGGGAGGCTACGAGACATTATTAGGAAAACTCCTTTTTGTTCATTCTCCTTATCGTGCATTGAAGTTGAATCCCAAAATTTCCTCCTAACTCGTGATTTATTAATTTCAGTGAAAATATGCCTCCAAGACAAGGAAATGAAAGGAGGGCTGGAAATGCCAACCAACTTACCCCACTAGCTCTAACCGCCCCTCAGGACGACAAGTGTCCTCAGCAGAATTCCGAGTGGAAATCCAACTGCTGGATCAAACAATGGTCAACCAAGAGAACCATCAGGTGGTTCTAGTGAATATAAACGGGTCTGCAGCAGCTGTTAGGGTTTGAGACTTCACTTGAATGAACCCTCTAGCTTTCCATTGATCCACGGTGGGAGAGGACCCCCAAGAGTTTGTGGATGAGGTATGGAAGATCACCCGGATTATTGGTGTTAGCTCTGTCGAGAGGTGCTGATCTGGCTGCCTACTAGTTAAAAGGGGTGGCTCAGAATTGGTACAACCAATGGAAGAAGGGAGGTCAGTAAAAGGTGGGCCAGTAGAGTGGGAGTAGCTCACAATCGCATTTCTAAACAGATTCTTTCCTCGGGAATTGAGGGACAACAAGGTCTCTGAATTCATGAACTTAAAGCAGGGTAAAAGAACCATGGAGGATTATGCGCTAGAGTTCACTCGATTGTCGAGGTATGCTCCAAAGATGGTAGCTGATCCAAGGGATCGCATGCTCAAATTTGTCAATGGAGTGTCAGACTTGGTACTGAAGGACTGCAGAACCTCGATGCTCTTCAAGGACATTGACCTCTCAAGCCTCATCATACATGCCTAGTAGATTGAGGCAGAAATGTTGAAGGATATGTAGCGGTAGAATAAGCGGGCTAGAATAGTTAAGTTAGATTATGGCCACCATAGGTCTTATGGTAGTAGTCGCCCACATCAGCAGCAATAGAAAACTCCAGCACCCACATGAGCCAGCACCCCTACTTTTCGATCTCACGAGGATCGGAAGGATGGAGCATCTGGCTCTTAGTCCCAGAGTTACAGTGCCAACAACCATTACCAAGCTTGTCCTAAATATGGCAAGAACCATCCAAGTGAATGCTACATGGGAAAAGAGGGTTGCTTCAAGTATAGGTAGTTGGGTCACAGGTTCAAGGAGTGTCCTTTAGCAGGATGGGGGAGCGCTCTGTCTACTTCAGTAGCCCTAACAGGCCATCCAGCTCAGCAGGGTAATACATTAGGTACAGATGGCGGTCAACACCAAAAACTGCTTTTATGCTTTGTCCTCTCGTCAGGATCAGGAGAGCTCACCTAATGTGGTCACGAGTATGTTATGTATTTTACATCTAGTTGTATTCCCTACTATATCTAGGAGCCACACTATCGTTCGTGACTCCCTATGGAGCTTTTAAATTTGAAATATGTACAGAAGTCCTCTCGGCACAATTCTCAGTCTCTACACCAATTGGTGAGTCAATTAGAGCCAATCGGGTATATAGAAACTGCCTAGTCTCAGTGTTGAATAAAGTCATTCAAACTGATCTAGTAGAGCTAGACATGGTCAATTTTGACCACATTCTTGGCATGGATTGGTTACATTCCTATTATGCCTCAGTCGACTACAAAACTAGAATCGCCAGGTTTCAGTTTCCTTATGAGCCAGTCTTAAAATGGTTGGGTAGTGTTTCTACGCCTAAGGGTCGGTTTATTTCCTACCTTAAGGCAAGGAAGGTTATTTTAGAAAGGATGTATCTATCACCTAGTTCGGATCCAAGATTCTAGCTTCGAGACCCTAACTATTTAGTCAGTTCCAGTTGTTAGCAAATTCCCTGATGTGTTTCTTGAAGATCTTCCAAGAGTCCTTCCCGAGTGGGAAATAGACTTCGTCATAGACCTTCTTCCATACACTCATCCTATCTCTATTCCTCCTTACAAAATGGCTCCAGCTGAGCTTAAGGAGTTGAAGGAACAGCTAAAAGACCTTCTAGATAACGGATTCATCAGGCCCAAGATCTCTCTATGGGGTGCTCCAGTGTTGTTCGTGTGGAAGAAAGATGGTACTCTCAGAATATGTATCGACTACCTTCAACTGAACAAGATTACAATTAAGAATAGGTATCCCCTAGTCAGGATTGATGACTTTTTCGATCAGCTTTAAGGAGCCAGTTCTTTTTCCAGGGTAGATCTCAGGTCGGGGTATCACCAACTTAGGTTCAGGGAATGTGACATACCAAAAAAAGCCTTCAAAACTTGGTATGGTCACTATGGATTTGTGGTTATTTACTTTGGACTAACCAATGCCCCTGCAACTTTCATGGACCTGATGAACAGGGTATTCAAACAGTATCTGGATATGTTCGTCATTGTGTTCATGGACGATATTTTGGTCTACTCCAGAAATGAGGAGGAGCATGCTAACCATCTGAGGATAGTGTTGAAGACTCTTAGAGACCACCAACTGTTCTCTAAATTAAGAAAATGTGAATTATGGCTGAAGTCTATGGCTTTTGTTGGTCATGTAGTTTGATCTTGGGCAGATTTATATGCCCAAGTGATACTCAAAAGTATCATTTTCGCCTTGTTTATCTAGCAATGTGTATACATTTTCATGTAATTGGTAATAAAATGTGAATTTATACTAACCAACATGATTAGCATTGTTTTGCAGGTAAAATGTGATTTCGAGAAGCTAAAATGCATGTTGGATGATATCGGAGTTGGACTTGGATGCGAGCAAGGGAAAAGGCATTGGACAACATGAATTAAAGGGGCTCCACGATGGAGCCATGTCACGCTGCCATCGCGGAGGCATTCTGCCTGGATGGGAAAATTCACCCAATTTCCAGTGGAGGTCCGCGTTTGCTCCGTGGCACGGAGCCAGTGCACCGCGATGCACGCAGTTCCACGTTGATCTTGAATTACCGGACCCCCAGTTCCAGTGAGGGTCCGCGTTTATGTTGTGTCACGGAGGCAGTGCTCCGCGATGCACTCCGTGACACGTTGCTCATTATTCCGGGAAAAATTCCCAGCAGTATAAATAGAACACTTAAGTTCATTTTTCATAATTCAGACTTGGTGGAGCAAGGACGTGGGTTACAGGCAGTTGAGGGACGAAAAGTTCAAGATTTTTTCTCTCTTTCTTTCTTCTTTAATTCGATTGCTTGTATGATTAACACTCGTTTTATGATGATTGATCCACAAAGGAGTGGCTAATTCCTCTCCTTGCTGAGGTGATGAACAATTGTGATGAAATTTTATTATTGATTCTATGGTTTTCATCTTTTCTTCCATGTTGTTCTATTAATTCTTGTTCTTACTGCATTGGTGTGTGGCCTACATTAATGTACATCTAAAAAGTCCGGTTTCACTCGAGAGAGCACGAAATTGGAAAGCTGTGAATTAATAGGATATGTTCTTTACTTGATTTGGGAAAATTGGGTCTTGATTTGCTTTCAGGATAGGAATATACCTGAAAGTCCTATTAGTCAATTTAGGAACCGGAATCGTATGGCTAGGACATGAATTGCATTTTATCACAGAAATGTAGACGGATGGTTCATGATTCTTAAGTGAGATTAAATACGAGAGTTTTAATCTCTTGGCAATTGTTCTTGGATAGCAACAGGAAGAAAAGATTAACCAATTTATAATGATAATCAGTTTCATTACATGTTCGTTTAACCTCAGCATGCTTTCATCCATAGTTCAGATTCAAAGTAGATAATTGTTCTTAGTTTTAGTATAAAAATTTATAAAACAAACTATTAACTTTTTGGTTACGTTGTTGTCGGCATATTTAGAAGTAAAATATAGTATACTTGAGCAAATTGCACTTAATCCAAGTCTCTGTGGGATCGATACTTGGCTTACTAAAGCCACTTACTACTTGTTCGACCACGTGCACTTGCGTGTCGGTTTTATAACGCACAAAACCAACCGAACAAGTTTTTGGCGCCGTTGCCGGGGACTTGGCAATTGGTGAATTTGTTTTAAGTGTTAAATTACTGTATTTTTATTTTCTTAGTGTTGACAACTTGGTCTTAGCCTGTATTTTGCAGACTTAATTGCTTTGAACACTGGCAAGAGACAAAGAGCTAGTGGAATCTTATATAGAGCCTGAAAGAATATTTCACAGTAAGAGAAGAGAAGCTCTACAAAGAAAGCTGCAGTTGCTCAGACAGACGATCATGGAGCAACAACAGAATCCACCGGTAGTAAGGGCAGTGTTAGTGCCCGAAGAAGCAGCAGCACGGCCGGTTCGCGAGGTGGCAATCCCACATGCCAATAATGTTACATCAAGTATCCGCAAACCAGAGCCTGGAGGGAGATTTGAACTTAAACAAAATATGGTGCAGTTGTTGCACACAAGTGGGCAATTTACTGGTCTCCCTCATGAAGATCCACAACAGCACCTCCAAAACTTTTTGGAGATAAGTGACACTTACATACCCGCTGGAGTGTCACCAGACTATGTCCGACTTACATTATTTCCATTCTCATTACTAGGAGAAGCCAAGAGGTAGTTGAAAGTTGAGCCACCGAATTCTATTTCTACGTGGGATGATCTTGCACGGAAGTTCTTGATAAGGTTTTTTCCCTCTGGTAAAACAGCTAGACTTAGAAGTCAGATTCTAAGTTTCAAACATAGAGAGGGAGAAAATTTATATCAAGCCTGGGAGAGATTTAAATCCATGTTGCGGGACTGTCCTCATCATCATCAGTCCAATGATGTGTTGGTGCACACATTTATTGAGGGTTTGGAACCCCACACCAAAATATTGCTAGATTCAGCAGTTGGAGGGCAAGCGCTGGAAAAGACTTATGAGGAGCTGTATACCTTTTTGAACTGGATTTCACAGGGCAATCCAGAATGGAATGCGGATTCATCACGAGGTGGGACAAGAAAAGCAGCAGGAGTTCTTGAAGTGGATGGGTTTACAGCTATCGCTGCATAGATAGCTGCATTGAAAAATCAATTGAACAACCACTTCAGCAACATGACGTTGAACCATCCTCAAGCCCCAGTTAATGCAGTCCAGCAGATGTGGTGTGAAGTGTGTGGAAGCAGTGAGCACTCAGCTGAGTGTTGTGGAGCCAATCCTGACTCGGTAAACTTTGTGGGTAATGCACAAAGGAACCACCAGCAGTATGGTAGTAGCTACAACTCCAATTGGAGGAATCACCCTAATTTCTCATGGGGTAGTAACAACCATCAAGGCCAAAGTTCGGGTTAGGGTGTGTAAAGGAATCAAGGAGGGCAACAAAACTACCAAGCTCAATTCAGAAGCAACAATGCACCTCCTCCACCACCATCACCCAGCATTGAGGAGATGTTCAAGACTATGATAGCTAACCAAGCTCAATTGCAGGCTGACTATGTGAAATTGGCAGCCGAAGTGAAAAACAATCAGTTAGCTACCAAGGCACTGGAATATCAATTTGGGCAATTTGCTAGTGCCCAAAATACAAGGCCTAGAGGAGGACTGCCAAGCGACACGGATCCCAATCCCAAGCAAGTAAATGCAGTGACCACAAGGAGTGGTTTGCAGCTAAAAGAGGTGGAACCAGAAAGACCACCTCAACATTCGGGAGCAGCAGGAGTTGAGAGGGAGCAAAGTTCGGAAAGGGGGAAGACCAAAGAAGCTGAATCAGAAAGACCTCCACCCCCGTTCCCTCAACGACTCAAGAAACACAAGGAGGAGGCGTGTTTCAAGAAATTCATGGAGGTGCTTAAACAGGTACATGTTAACTTACCTCTTGTTGATGTCTTGCAGGGAGTGCCGAAATATGCGAAGTACATAAAGGACATCGTGGCCAACAAAAGTCGGTTGACTGAGTATGCTACGGTGGCTCTAACGGAGGAGTGCACTTCCCGGATACAAAATAGACTGCCCACAAAGCTAAAAGACCCTGGGAGTTTTACTATCTAGCTTACTATTGGGCAGAGCATCCGAGCTCGTGGATTGTGTGACTTGGGAGCGAGCATAAATTTGATGCCTTCATCGGTATTCAGAAAGTTGGGTCTAGGTAGTCCTAGACCCACAATGGTAATCTTGCAGTTGGCAGATCGATCCTTAGCTAGGACGGATGGCATTGTTGAGGACGTTCTGGTGCAAGTTGGCTCCCTAATTTTCTCGGTAGATTTTGTCGTGCTGGATTTTGAACCAGACGCGGAAGTCCCATTTATTTTGGGACGTCCCTTCTTGGCAACTGGGAAAGCACTAATTGACGTAGCTTCGAGGCAACTCACAATGCGAGCACATGACAAGGTAGAGGTGTTCGATGTGTATAAAGCACCCAAGTTCCCGACGGTGCATGAAGAACTCTCGGTGATCAATGTGATTGATCATGGTGATAACAAGCAGATGAAGGATTCCCGAGAGTTAATGGGAAAACCACCGGAAAGGGGTAAGCACTACTGGGGGGAGGACGGTGATAGAGAGAAATCGTCCATCACCCTAGCGGACAATTGAGCTTAAACGACGTCGAGCCGCGACGGTAAACCAGGCGCTGCACGGGAGGCAACCCGTGAAATTTTTTTCTTTCATTTTGTAAAGTGTAAATAGATTTTTATTTTTTTCTTTTTCTTGATTTACTAAAAAAATTTTCGTTTTAGTTATTGTTTTTATTTTTAGTTAGGTGAAACCTATAATTCTAACCAATTTTGTATAGTGAGATGATTTTCAGGTCAAACGGAGGAAAATGTGCACGGAATCGAGAAGGAAAAGTCGAGGTATGAAAAATTAATAAAAAGTGGAAAACAGTGAGCTGGGGCGTTAGCTCCGTGTCACAAAGGAGGACCTCCGCGTTACCCTCTGTGACACGTTGAGGTATAACACGGAAATATTAAAATTTCCAGAACAGCCTCGCGATGGCTCCATGTTACGGAGGCAGTGCACCGCGATGCACTCCGTGACACGTTGCCGTGTATATCGCGACAGGTCACACCGGGTCGTCGGGTGACCTGTGCGATTTTCTTCCTTTTTAACCCTGAAACCCTCCCTATTTCCCTCATTTTCTACTCCCTCCACGACCAAACCCCAAAACGCCATCCCCCATTAACGTGCCACGGCGTTAGGCAACAAATTCACCGAGTTTTCTTCGATTCTTCAACTTCAAGGTATGTTTCCCGATTCCCTCTCAATTTGTTGTCGATTTTCTTCGAAATTAAGCATGGGAGGTGAGCTAAATCGCCTTATGTAGTAATTAAGCATGAATTCAAGTTATTTGTTATTGATGAATATTCGGAATGTCGTATGATTGCTTCAACTTGTCGATTGCAATAATTATTCGAATTTGATTGATAAAATCAATTCTAGGGCTTGTTGTTGAATTTGAAGTTGGAAATGTGTTGAAATCGTGAATTCTATGTCGGGTTGTACGTGTTGAATGAGATGAGTCGATGTACAAATTGTTAGGATGTTAATAGACGACGGATTCACGGGTTGGGGGAAATGTTTAAATTTGTAGAAATTGGTTGGTTGGATAGGTTCATGTGTATAAGTTTTTGTTGTTATTTTTATTTCTTTGTTTTTCTTGGCTAAGTGCGATGGATAAAATGGAGCGATGGTAGTGATTGTGATTAGTTGTACGTAGTCTGAGTAGTACGCAGAAGTTATACCGTCGAATTTTTCGAACGCACTAAGCATGATTGTATAGTTGGTTGTTTTGTGTAAATAAAGATATTCTTGCCGTATTGTTGTAACCGTAGCTAAGGACTAAGTGTGGGGTAACCTAGCATAACCCGACCTTAGCCGAAGTTAATATCCGTTAGCTTAACATTGATCTTGTTTACTTGGGTTGACAGGTGAAATGGCAAGCCGGCAAGATAAAGGAAAAGGCGCGTCAACTTCAGGCGCCGGAAGAAAACGGATCAGACTGGGCATAGCAGTCCCAGCTGCACCAGTAGTTCCACGCGGCCAACGCCGCCAGAACGGAATGAGATGGGTGACCGATGAGGGGAAAAAGTGGTACGCGAAGCATAAAGAAAATAAATATTTTCCCGAGGAGCATATAGCACGGGAACCATTGGCATAGGAGTTCCCCAGAATGGTTCACCGGATCGAGGAAGCTGGGCTCAAGTTCATCTTTTGAGGAGCCCAAAGAATGCATTCTACACTTGGTTCGAGTGTTCTATGCCAATTGGAACCCCACGATCAGGAGTCACACCATCAAGATCAGAGGGCAAATAGTCACTCTGGAGCCCCACCACCTCAATGCCATCATAGGAGCACGGGACACAGACGCCCACGTCCTCCGACAGCTGAACATTACCCCACCGTATGCGGACATCAGACGCACACTGTGTGGGGCCCGATCAACAGCTGGATGGAGCAGGCACAAAGAGAGGGGCTACCATCAGACTCTGCCCTATTCACAGATGAACAGGGAAGCCCGAATCTGGCTGAAGATAGTCTGCTCATGCCTCATCCCGGGGGTACATATGACTGATGTAACCCGGGATCGTGTTTGCCAGGTGTATGCCCTGATGAAAGGGCTGGAGATCAATGTAGGGGCGGTTATTATATCCACCATGAAGAGAGCCCGGTTGCACCTGGGGCACAGGTATGGTTTTGGTGGACTACTGACCACCTTTCTCAGGGGCCTCGATGTTGAGGAGGAGGCCCTCGATTATATCCCGCAGTTGGAGCGGCGGGCCTTAGACGGTACTAAAACTAAGGCTCCCGACACCACCCACGGGCCAGTGCTTACACTTGGCGAGCGACACGCTCGTGATGACCAGTACATGGCATGGATGTATGGGATGCAGATGCTCCAGCTAAGGATAGGTGGGAGGCCGGCGACAGAGGAGGAGCTATGGCAGCTCGAGCTAGACTACCCCTTTGGTGAAAACGCTAGGGCTCTATGCCGAGTAGGGCCAGCATTTGTAGAGCCCACAGATGATGACGTCCCCACGGACGAGGAGACGCATCGGGAGGACTCCAATGTGGAGTCTGATGATGACGACGGAGGCGACTCGGATATGGGAGATGAAGCAGCAGCACCCGACGAAAAAGTGGAATACTTTGACTGATCAGGGAGTTCCACCACCCGAATTTATGCTATTTTGACTTTTTGTGAACACTGGGGATAGTGTTCGGACTAAGTGTGGGGTGGGAGTAGTTAGGTGCTGGCTGGGCTGTTTTGTTGTATGCTCTCTTCTGTTAGCATGTATGTTGTGTGTCCCTGTGTTTGTGAATTTTCAAATTGTTTTGTTTCAAATTGTTCTGTGTTTGTAAATATTTGTGAAATTGATGTGTGTTGCTGAATTGTTGTTAGCTGATTCTGATTCTCTACATATTTTTGTTATTTTGTTATCGAAATGATCGTTTTTTTTTTAAAAATTTTAAAATTTATATAATATCTTGTAAATAATTTTTCTATCGAAATGATCGATATTTTCGACATTTTTTTATTTTGGGTTTCTCGGCGTTTGTTTTCGGTTCTTTTACCGAGAATGGTCCCATTAAACCGACGTCTTAAGTAGTGACTGTTCCCTATGATGGATGGATGACGACCGTCTTAAGGGAAATGTAGTCGTTAGGAGTAGTTTTTTTCCTCAATTATTTTTTTTAGTTTTTCTTTGGTGGATTGCATCCTAGAACCTGTAGTTACACTATGGTTGTGAAATTTTGGTTGCGTGTTGTACATGATAATCAAAATGCAAAGGTGATTCGTATGAAAGCATGCAAAATTTGTAAATATGTTGAGATACCTAGGTTGTACAGTTTGATTCATTGTGATTGAGGCTTAATGTTTGAATTCATGTAATTAGCTGATTGGAGAGTCTATGAATACATCATGAATCGAGCATGTGCATAAAGTGTGAAGTGAGGTGTTGACATTCCATGCTATTGTGAAGTGTCTAGAACTTGCCTGGTGTGTGTACAAAATGAAATGAAGGAGGTGTATTGTAGGAAAGGATGTAGGCATTTCTTTGTTTTAACCGAGAGTTTCTATTTTTTTCTTGTCATACCCCCCTTTCTGTGATTGTATACCCTAGTCATCCTGTTGAGCCTTTAGCCGATTGTTTTCTTTATTTTGTCCAAAAAGTATAAATCGAGCTTAGTTCCTTCCTTTCATTAGCTGTAAAGTCTATACAAAACTCCTAAGCGCTTAAGAAGAGAAAATCATTTTCCCAAAGTGTCAAAGAGTGAGAAAGGTGAAAAGAAAAAGAAAAGCAGAGTGAGAAAAGGAAAAGAAAAGGTTGAAGGTGCACTGGTTATAAATAAACGATAATGAAGGTGCATGAATAATCTTTGTTGTTGTGTCAAGTGTGCTTAATGAAATGGGCCATACTAAAGAAAATCATCAAGAATGGGATGATGAAAAAAAAAAGAGAGAAACAATGTCCATGAGTTGATGGGATGTGTTGAAAAGGAGCTTAAGGATGCTAGTGGCTATTATTGGCTAATCCAATATTTACTAGTTCCATAGCTTCCATTACAACCCATTAAAGTCCTACGTGATCTTACATCGCACTTCTTTATATTAGTGGAGTAATACACTAAGGGCAAGCTTATGGGTCATGACATTATGCATGTGAATTCTTTTTGGAGAGAGAGTGAAATTGTGTGTACATGCCCCTGTTTGAATGTTTGTTTGTCATATGAGCAAAAAAGGGGAAGATTCTCTTGAGTTGTGAGGGCACATGCTTGACGAAAGATTCATTTTCGTGTCGGATATCTTGATCAGCTGATTTGCATGAGTTTGCCGATATCGAGAGTCGATTCTTAAAGTCTAGGAGGTCTTAATGTATTCAAGGTCATTGCATTGATAAGACCATGCATGTTTTCTTGATGATTTGATGTATTGAGTAATCGGTATGACCGTAGCTTGAATTGTCATACCGTAGTAGCGAGGTTAGGATGTAAATTGCATGAATTGTATGTTTGTTGTTCGAGGACGAACAAGGATTTAAGTGTGGGGTAAGTGATCTTAGGCAGATTTATATGGCCAAGTGATACTCAAAAGTATCATTTTCGCCTTGTTTATCTAGAAATGTGTAAACATTTTCATGTAATTGGTAATAAAATGTGAATTTATACTAACCAACATGATTAGCATTGTTTTGCAGGTAAAATGTGATTTCGAGAAGCTAAAATGCATGTTGGATGATATCGGAGTTGGACTTCGATGCGAGCAAGGGAAAAGGCATTGGACAGCATGAATTAAAGGGGCTCCGCGATGGAGTCGTGTCACACTGCCATCGCGGAGGCATTCTGCCTGGATGGGAAAATTCACCTAATTTCCAGTGGAGGTCCGCGTTTGCTCCGTGGCACGGAGCCAGTGCTCCGTGATGCACGCCGTGCCACGTTGAGCTTGAATTCCCGGACCCCCAGTTCCAATGAGGGTCCGCGTTCATGGTGTGTCACGAAGGCAGTGCTCCGCGATGCACTCCATGACACGTTGCTCATTATTCAGGGAAAAAATCCCAGCAGTATAAATAGAACACTTAAGTTCATTTTTCATAATTCAGATTGGTGGAGCAAGGACGTGGGTTACAGGCAGTTGAGGGACGAAAAGTTTAGGGTTTTTTCTCTCTTTCTTTCTTCTTTAATTCAATTGCTTGTATGATTAACACTCGTTTTATGATGATTAATCTACAAATGAGTGGCTAATTCCTCTCCTTGCTGAGGTTATGAACAATTGTGATGAAATTTGATTATTGATTCTATGGTTTTCATCTTTTCTTCCATGTTGTTCTATTAATTCTTGTTCTTACTGCATTGGTGTGTGGCCTACATTAATGTACATCTAAAAAAGTCCAGTTTCACTCGAGAGAGCATGAAATTGGAAAGTTGTGAATTAATAGGATATGTTCTTCACTTGATTTGGGAAACTTGGGTCTTGATTTGCTTTCAGGATAGAAATATACCTGAAAGTCGTATTAGTCAATTTAGGAACCGGAATCGTATGGCTAGGACATGAATTGCATTTGATCACAGAAATGTAGACGGATGGTTCATGATTCTTAAGTGAGATTAAATACGAGAGTTTTAATCTCTTGGCAATTGTTCTTGGCTAGCAACAGGAAGAAAAGATTAACCAATTTATGATGATAATCAGTTTCATTACATGTTCGTTTAACCTCAGCATGCTTTCATCCATAGTTCAGATTCAAAGTAGATAATTGTTCTTAGTTTTAGTATAAAAATTTATAAAACAAACTATTAACTTTTTGGTTACTTTGTTGTCGGCATATTTAGAAGTAAAATATAGTATACTTGAGCAAATTGCACTTAATCCAAGTCTCTGTGGGATCGATACTTGGCTTACTAAAGCCACTTACTACTTGTTCGACCACGTGCACTTGCGGGTCGGTTTTATAACGCACAAAACCAACTGAATAGAGTTTCAGGTGAGGGTATTCAGGTAGATCCTCATAAGATAGAATTGGTGAATGACTGGGAAAGACCCACTTCCCCAACTGATATCAGGAGTTTCCTAGGTGTAGTTGGTTATTATCGACAGTTTGTAGAAGGATTTTCTTCTATCGTGTCTCCTATGACTATTATAACTTAGAGAAAGGTGAAGTTTCAGTGGTCAGATGCATGTGAGAAGAGTTTCCAAGAGCTAAAGACTCGACTCACTACAACTCCAGTTTTATCATTGCCAGAAGGAACAAATGGGTTTGTAGTCTATTGTGATGCTTCCAGAGTTTCTCTCAGTTCCGTTCTAATACAGCGGGGTAAGATGATAGCTTATGCCTCCAGACAGCTAAAAGTTCATGAGAAGAATTATCCGACTCATGATCTTGAATTGGCGGCAGTGGTGTTTGCTCTAAAAATATGGAGGCATTACCTTAATGGGGTTCACGTGGATATTTTGACCGACCACAAGAGCCTTCAGTACTGTTCAATCAGAAAGATTTAAACCATCGTTAAAGAAGGTGGTTGGAGTTATTGAAGGATTACAACATGAGTGTGTTGTACCACCTGGGCAAGGCAAATGTGGTGGCGGATTCCTTAAGTAGAGTGTCCATGGGGACCGTTGCTCATGTTGAAGAGGGCAAGAAGGAGCTAGCAAAGGATATTCATAGGTTAGCTCAGTTGGGACTATGGTTGGTGGATTCACCTTAGGGTGGAGTAGTACTACAGAGTGGGTTAGAGTCCTCGATAGTTGTCGAGTTTAAGTCAAAGAAGGATGAAGATCCCATACTGCTTAAGCTGAAAGAAGCAATTCTAAGAAAAGAAGTGGAGCTTTCTCTAAAGGGGGAGGTGGTATGCTTCGTTACTAGGATGGATTATGTGTTCCGGACGTAGATTACTTGAGACAACAAATACTGGTTGAAGCACATAGCTCCAGATATTCTATCCACCCAGGTGCCACTAAGATGTACCATAACCTACAGAAAATCTACCGGTGGAAAGGCATGAAGAGGGATATTGCAGAATTTATGGCTAAGTGCCAGAACTGCCAACAGATTAAAGTTGAACATTAGAGACCTGCGGGTATGACTCAGGATATCAGCATACCCATGAGAATGTGGGAAAAAGTGAATCTGGACTTCATTATAGGTCTACCTCGTAATTGTCGACAACATGATTCAATATGGGTGATAATAGATCGGATGACCAAGTCAGCGTATTTCCTCCTAATTAAAACTACAGACCCAACTGAGGATTATGCTAAACTATACATTTGAGAGACGGCCTGACTGCATGGAATTCCCATATCCAATATTTTAGATAGAGGTACCTAGTTGACCTTGCATTTCTGGAAGTCATTTCAGAAAGGACTCAGTACTCAGGTCAAGCTCAGCACAACTTTTTACCCTCAGATAGATGGAAAGCTGAGCGGACTATTGAAATCTTAGAAGATATGTTGAGAGCTTGTATGATTGACTTCAATGGTAGTTGGGATGATCACTTACCTCTTATCAAGTTTGCACACAACAACAGCTACTACTCCAGTATTCAGATGGCCCCATTTGAGGCATTAAATGGTATAAGGTGTAGGTCTCCTATACGGTGGTAGGTAGAAGCAGACATGATAGCTAAATATCCTCATTTATTCCCTTCCAGTTCAGTTTCAGCATCAGGTATTAAATTCCTCCTTAGTACTCTATTCAGTTTAATGTTCAATTCATGTGCCCCAGTTTCTTTCATGTCAGTATTTATATGTGCGGTTCATGAATTCGGTTCAGTCATGTAATTCAGTTTGGAGTCATTCACTCTGTCAGCTTTCATCTTTAGATGTTCAATTTTGGTATGACAGTTGCTTTCTCTAGCTTTTCTGTAGGTTTATAAATATTTGAGGTCGAATGTTCCCAAGGGGCAGATATTGTAATACCTAGAAAACCCCTAAGATCAGGCCCGAGGGTTCAAATGGAGAAAGCAGAAAATTTTGCACCACGTCACAGGATGAGTTGTCCAGTGACCTATAAAGTACCCCACAAGTCATGGAGTGACTCGTAGGTGAAAGGAAGAATGGAAGGAACTCGTGGTCAGGGGTCGCCACGAGGGAAGCAATAAGTTGTGGTCAGGGCGATGAGACGTCAAGTGTATCGTGGTCAAATTGGCCAACGGGTCAAGGTTTGATAACCCGGAGGTGCCATGAGGGGTAGCCATGGGTCATGTAGTGACTCCATGACTCGTGGAGTTAGCTGTGGTCAGAAGTTTGGCTTGGATGTTAAATTTTAGCAGTGTTCCCAACGACTGGTCACCATGAGTCATTAGGTACACCACGATTCGTGGTCTACCTCGTGGTGACTGGCAGGGTATACTTTCCATTGCTGGCAATGAGAGCAGACGACGAGTCTTCATCATAGGTAATAAGTCTTCAAGTCCCTCGTTGATACTGGCAGTGTAATTTTCCTGCATTTTTTGTAGGGGCGTTTCCATAATTTCCTAAATTCCTAAGCCTAAACTATGTCATTTTGGGCACGTTTTGGAGAGAATTAAAGGGGTAGTTGACTAAATCCCTCTCAGTTTCACCCAACTCTCGATCTCCAGAGTAATGAAGTTCCTGACAGTTGTCTCAGAGCAAGCTAGGGCTTTCAATTCTTCTCCTCAGATTCCTCAAGGGTTTTCTCAGGGATTTCTACACTCGGTATGTGGGAATTCAAGAAGGGAATTGTCCTTCCCTTTTACCCCAAAACTCTTTTGAAATGCTTATCAGTTCTAGCCCTGAAGTTCACAGTTAGGGTTCATTTGTCAGTAAATTATGGATTTCTTCCTAATTATGATTTTCATAACTATTGAGGGCTGTTGTTAGCTATTCTTTTGGTCATTTTCTCTTTTAATGAAATTATATGATTTTAGCCTTAGTTTCTTAAAATACTGTGAATTGAGTATTTTAGCATGTTCT
The DNA here is from genome assembly GCA_035772735.1 of Datura wrightii. Lineage (NCBI taxonomy): Eukaryota > Viridiplantae > Streptophyta > Magnoliopsida > Solanales > Solanaceae > Datura > Datura wrightii. The sequence continues at coordinate 16,976,192 of JASDFA010000003.1, forward strand.
AAATATAAGTGTTGTTTGATTCTTATTGTTCTTGAAATCACCAGGATAGTACAGTTGTATGATCAAGAGTAGACACATTGATTTTTTAGTCTCGCTCAGTACTTAGCAAATTTCAGTATCTTATAGAAATGTCAGCTGATCAGTTTGACTATATTCAGTCTCTTGAGGTGTTAGTAATACCTCCCAGTCCCAGTTTTCAATTATCAGTTATCAGTTTATTCTTTAGAAGGTTATAACGCTTTCAGTTAAGCAACTCTGACTAGTCTCAGAACCAGCACCTTCGGTTATCAGTTTGTTCTTCAGACGATTACAACGCTTCCAAATAAGCAGCTCTAGATAATCTTAGAACACCAATTTACAGTTATCCGATTGATAGACTTTCAGGGTACTTCCAGATAAGTATTCCTGACTTATTCAAGGACCCCAGCTTCAAGCTATCAACTTAGTAGTCAAGTTAGGACTATCCAGTGGGAGTAGTATTTAGCACCGAGTAGACTGGGGTTCCAGCACACCCAGGTCCCCAGAATATATTGCCATCGTAGGTTATAGGCCCAACAGGTCCCATCTCTGTGATCACCTAGCCAGCCACTATACCCTGACAAGGTACAATGGGCTTTCTTTGATGGAATGTATACATCAAACTCCACGTCTAGCTCACATGGTTATATGACAGTTATAGACTCTCCCATTTTATCAGTTCAGTTCAGTTTCAATTTAGCTTAGTATCAGTTCAGTTTAGCTTAGTATCAGTTCAATTCAATTCAATTTAGTCAGTTCAGTCCCTCAGATCCAGGACATGTTTCTAACCATTAGTTAGGGTCATTATTGACCATATCAGTTATAGCTTAGTTTTATCAGTATTTAGTATCAGTTGGTTATTTCATGTTATCTCAGTTTAGTTGTTTATTTTCCATGCTTTTTGTATATCTCACTTACGCAGTACATTCAAAGTACTGACACATACTTTCTATGATGTATCATCTTATGATACAGGCATAGGTTATGAGTCTCAGCATTGTCACTAATTTCCCTCCGACGATATCAGTTGCAGCGTCATTTGGTGAGTCCTCATCTTCCGAGGACGATGGTTGTTTATTCAACTAGTTCTTTATTCAGTTAGACTTTAGAGTTAGCTGGGGTCTTATCCCAGCAACTCTAGCTGGGGTCTTATCCCAGCAACTCATCAGTTAGTAGTGGCTTTCATACGCAACTATTTAGTATTGTTATTAGTTATGTTTACACTTTCAACAATATTGATTACATAAATATTTTTTTAAAGCTTCCGCTAATGTTTACTAAGTTTACCAGTGTAGTCATAGACCATGGGTTAGCTTGGGGTCAGTTGTGGCACCAAGTACCGTGTATCATCCAGGGTGTAGACTCGGATCATGACAATTGATATCAAATGTTCCTCTAAATTACTAACAAAGTTGCTCATCCAGAGCTCCCACATAATTATGTAATACCACATTTTTATAACATCATTCATATGATGAACATCTTCTTCATGGAGAAAATTATATTATTATTGTCATGGAAAAGCCTTTTATAGGAAAGAGTTATTTGTTGTTTTTATCCTTCAGTAGTTCATGATAAGACATGCTACAGTAATTGAACAAATGATCATTTATGCAAAAATAAAATCTCTTTATTTCTCTCAAACTTGCCATAGAGGTAAGTTATGGTATTTATCTGACCATGCATGAGCACATCTTTCCACATTCATTAACATCAAGTAATAGGTCAATATTCTCAATGCATGTCACAAGAGATATTCTTTTCAAGGAATAAACTATAACCATTTATACTTGCTTCATATGTTTTTTCATTATAAGTTCATTGTCATTCCTTGATAGTTATTTATATTTATATATGACCCTACTCAACATCACTTTAAAAGGTCAAGAACTCCTAGACTTAGTATCCCTTTCTTTTAATGGAGTATTTATATGACTTATCAAATCAGGTCGCACAACAATTGTGTGGCAACTTAACATTCATATCATATTTATGAAAAAAATTACCTTCAACTTTAGAAGGACCACTTTGAGAACTCATAGTGTTATCCCTTTCATACTATAATGATGACTACCATTATTTTGTCCCTAAATGGAAACATTCATACAGTCAACCACTTATCTTGTTTCAGGCTTATTATGTGTTGTTACCACATTCACATAAGGAATAGAGAAGTTCTAATACGACAAGTGGTATGTTGCTTTAATTTTAATCTTCATTCAAGATTATATGGAAGATAGATATAGAAGTACAAGAACTTGGCCCTTATCAGATATCCAAAAGCAACTAGTAAAGCTAGCAATATTGCAGCGGAATTGGTGAGGGAACTTGTTCCTTCAGATAAGAACTAGAGACTGATTGGTCTATGCAGGATAAGTTATTCCACATGCTTAAAAGGAAAACTTGAGAATATGGAATAAGGAGTAATACAATTATACAAGGCACAAGAGTTGAGATATGAAAATATTACCATAATTGAACACATATAATTAGCTTATATTTAGATAATGTTAGCCAAGTCAAAACCAAGTCAAACAAAGATTGGCTTCGTGGGAAATCTTGGATCTTTCTTGGTTTGATTTGGAGAAACATAAATGACTCTACTTCTACATAAATCAGTGTTCTAGTGCTTTATATACTCACCACCCATAAGAGAGAGATTGCAGAGTTAGAGCAAAATCTACACAAGAGAATTATCAAGAAGAAGAGTCAACTAATGCAATAAAGAACTAATCCATATCAAGTGTTATCATTATTATTCTGAGTTGTAATAGTTAGATTCTTGTACTTCAAAAACTACATATTTTTTACATTCCTAATGACTTATAATAGGTGTTGGGTTTATATTGAGTTATAAAAGGACTTCTTAGACTAGGTATAATCTTTGAAGAGTTATCAATAATTAGGGAGAATTGTTGAGGATTGGAGTAGGGGAAAGTCAATTCCTAAGGTGTAGAAAGGAGTTGTAACCTTAAAAGTTGTTCATGGTATGATAGAGAGTTTGGAGAAAATACTATTGGAGATATATCTTGGTTTTTTCCTCTTTTATCAAGGCGTTTCCACCTTCTGTTAATTTACTTATCTGCACTTTATCTTCCTGCATAGTTATTGAAAAAACTTGGTTCTTTCAGTTGGTAGGCCATAATAAATAATAACAGGTTTCGTACCTTTTTATCAAAAGCACATTATTTTATCTTATTCATTATTATATCATTAATATGATGCATCGTAACTCAAATACAACTTCTTCCCCCAAAAAATATGGTAGATCATAATGCATTGGGAATCAAATGCAACATCTTATCACCATGGTGCATCAACACTATAACCTAATATATTACGCTTATATTGCGTTGGGACTTGAATCCATCATCTTACCCTCAGTTAATTCCATAATAGGCTAAAGTGATTCACCTTCGAGCCTTTAACATATTACCATGTTGTGGTCATTATTTTTGCCAAATTAATACTCAAAACACTACTGTAATGATATTAATCATAGTGAAATAAATTTTCGGCACATCTTTAAATAGTATTTTCGCAAGCCTTAAATGTTCGACAATAGTAAAAATCATAAAATCTTACATGTAAAAATAATTGTAATAGATAATTATTGATAAAAATAGAAATATATATTAATACTTTTGTCCACTATCTTTTCCTTTTTTAATTTTATTAAAATATGTGAAATTATTTAGCTAGATTCATAATGCATCATCACACTTATGCCATTGCAATTGCCAGTAATACATTCACTTATTCATATGTAATTTCTATTACGGATGAGCAAAAGCAAATAGATCATGACAAATGACCCCTAAATATGCTTAGATCACCAAATGATCAACTCATACCAAACTCATCATACCAAAATAAAACTTGAAATGGAAAGAATAAAAGCACATTTTCATAAAAGATGAAAGAGTTATAAAAAATGCAACTGGTTGATTCGCGTGCAAATGAAACTGACAAATATCTACACGGAAGGAATTACCTTTTCATTTTTTGTCTAACACGTGCAAATCCTAATCTCAAACCATCACGAGTAAAATGTTAAAATATGTAGCACTAAAATACTTGAAATATTAATAGATGTATTCAAAAGTATCACCACTATATCCAATGATTTATTTCTTCAATCATTTTCACCCAAGAAATCTTTGTACAATTCCTATAAATATAAAAAACATATGAGATCCCATATATTATAGGTTAATCCGTAAATATAAATGGTACCACCAAAATCGTTAAATAGAAACTTACAACTTTTAAGATTCTTGCTTTGGTTTTAGTTTAGGCAACAATTGTTTTCCTTACTTTTATTTAGAAAACAAACTCAACCAAAAAAATTCTATATGAAATCTAGTGTTTAAGGAATAACGAAGATAAAACCATATAGTCATGGATAGATAACTATAAACTCTTACCACTTGGTAGAGATATAGGAATAACATAACTAAACGACCTAAAAAAACAAGAGGCTAAGTTAATCATGGAATTTAACTAATACCTACCACATAGTCTTAATACAGAGGATGAAATGAGTAATTCATATTGATAACTTATTAAGAAACTAAACTAAAAGAGTTTATGATATTTATGATATCTATGGAATCGACTATAGAAACTTCAATACGAAGATCTAACTACACTTACAAATTCATTTTTATGCTAATAAGATGAATATCAAGAGGGAAGAACTCTTACCTGGCTAGCTCCCATGAAACAACCACCAAACTTAACATAAGCCCAATAAGAACGCAAGACATATGACGGAATCATTGATTCTAAACTCGGAAATGACTTTAGATCACGGATTTAACTCAAATCCTTAAATATCTATAGAGAATTACAGATAAATGGTGTTTCCATTGCCCATGTTTTGGAAAAAACTGAATTTGGATATAACAAGAGACCAAGGAGACTTGTATAGTACTCAACTGACTTGTTCCCTTTTGATGTACATACTTGCCCAATCTCGCGAAAACGTGAATATCTCTCTATTTCAAAGTCATATTAGTGAATGACTTAACGCATAAGAAAATAGAATCATAGAACTTCAATTTGATAAGTATCAGGCCCGCTAACTCATTATATATTATAAGAAAAGCTCCAAGACATTTGACCATGATTTAAAAGAATTTAAGAAAGTAACTTGCAATAACTTCTGCCTATTTTTATTTTACAATGTACCTGGTGTCAAATCAAAACATAAGACCATAGAGTGATTCTAATACCTAGTAATACATCCCCCTTAATATATTAAGAAATCTTAGTGCTATCTCAAATGTACGGATTTATTGCTTAAAAATTATATGGGGTGTTACAAGGGCGCTACAATCACCTTTATTATTCCCTTGCAATTTACAATGTTTGCAAATCTTGGGTAGGTACTCATATTTGATTTTTATCTAGTTAAAATTTGTTTAACCTATGTTATCATCTACCTCAACAATTTTGAATCTCTAAGGGTGTGCAATTATTAATTCTACCTCAACTTTTAGTTTGCACAACTTGGTATTGCATTGTTGTAGATTTCCATATAAAAGTACAAGGCCTCCATATAGTTGATGCTATTGAAAAGACTTCCTCCCTTACGTAGAAGTTTGGTGGAAAATCTAGAAAGAGGATCTGTGCGACTGCCAGTGATATTTCTTATTCGGGATTTAACCAAGGGTTTCAGATCAAAGGTCACATCTAACAATATGAGTCATGTATCTTCAGATATATGTTGGTGTGGATAGCATATGTACATATTCTTCTCGGAGGATTAGTCATATTAGAATGTATTTGTTGTCCAGTAAACATGTAATGCAAGGTCCTTTAGTATTGCATTCCATTGGTATAACTTTCCTAAATTCCCTAATATCTATTTTATCTTACGAGAATATCCCATGTATTGCATATTGTAATTCTTCTTGAATGATAAGTTGTTTCACCTCTGAATCCTTCCCTGTAATTTGTGGTTCTTCGTGTAAGTATTTTACTGATTTGATTGGGACTATTAGTTTATGTTTATTCATCATGGTTGGTTTTAGGATCATAACATAATTTGTTAGTGTTGTAGTTTTTGTCGCATTTATTGGTAGTGGAACAACCTCCCCGAAAGTTCACCATCAACATGATTGACCATACTGGCTGGCAATATTTATGGTTTGGTAAATTTTTAGCTTTTAGGGTTTCGAGGCTAGAGAGCGTTTTGATTTTTGAAGTTCTTTAGTCACGCCCTAGACTAGCACTCAATGCCTACTAGACCAAGCAACCAACTATATCTAAGTTGTAATCATAACCTTGGGGCCATCAAGGCCATAATTATAACTTGTCTGACAAAATAAAACATCTTGAATATAAGGTCACAACTCAATAATATTTAATAAAAGGGCAAATAAATGAGGCTGCAACAATATTTATATAAGCAGCAGGCCAGCAATTCCATAAGCTTAATTGAATAACCCAAAACTAATCCACAAAGCCTCTAAAGAGTCACAATACTAATTGTCAGAATAGGGCCCCTGCCTACCGCAAATCTATGCAAATAACTCATGAACATGCAAAACTAAAGTCTATACAATTGATCTAGAAACAAAGGAGCATACCAACATGATCACTAAAGTCGACAAGCTCCTAATATAGAGGGTGGTTAGGGCCTTTGTTTGTGCCTACAACACAAAGGCAACATCATCAAGTGAAGGGAAAACAATATGAATAATATATACTAGTATATAAGACTGAAAATAATACTTATGAAATAACCATCATAAGGATAACTGAGTCAGGAGGTGAGAATTTAGAAAGATAGAGACAACTCGACTACTGAAACCTGTAATCAAACAATAACTCACCCGTATGTATTAATGCAATCATGTAAATGCATATGTATATTATGTCTGCCCAACTAGCATGTATTTTAGTGTTTGGTGCCTCTGTGCAGTCGATATTATTGAGTGGTGGTAATCATATAATATCCTTACTCGAATGCCTGTCTATCAAGAATGTTACTCATAATGAACTCTATAGTGCTCATATGGTAAGCATATCAATCATAACATATAGCATTACCTTAACTTAATAGCTACATCTTAAGGTGACTCATGGAAGAGACTAGTGATTACACTATAACGTGAACAAGATTCACTCATAACCCATGAAAAGAACTTGGGCTTGAATATGGGACGTGAGCGTATCTTTGAGGGTTCTATAGCCTGAGGATCACATAAACTTTAGGATTTATCCCTAGAGTGATTCATAATAAATTTAGGATTATTATTCACTTAAGAACAATTTTACGTTGAATGAAGGCAAGGCATGATTTTACAAACACAATTTTATTATCTCGATATAAAATTCAACATAACCATACGTTTTTTTATCCATAATGTCTAGCAGCTAATAACCAAAGCCCTCTTCATGGAATCTTCCTAAAAATCAAAATATAATATTTCCAATTCATATTCCATAACTAAGAATCTTTACTAACCAATAATATGGCGATAAGGCATAAGAATGAGTTAAATAGAAGATATCAAAGTTTAGGGAGTTTGCTACATACATGTTCATAATCGTCATCTGTTCACTTGTGCAACCAGCTAATCAACACTGCCCTTCAAGGGTCTTTCTAATTCATAATATTCAATCGACTATATTCAACTTATCGATTCACCATTTCTATAAGTTCACAACGTATGATGCTAACTTGAATAACAACATGTACAAATCTAACATTGTGAATAACGCCAACAATTCCTTACACAATCCTATGTATTTCCAGGAATAGTTCCATTATACAACTCAAAATAGGCACAACTAAGCAATACTATACAATACACGATTCATGCTTATCCAAAAAGAGAGGCGCCTTACATACCTTGTTCCCGGAGTCAGTCTTTTTTATGAATGATAACTTGTGCCTTAGCTTTCCACCTTCTTCAACTTTATCAACATGCTCTAATCTTATCCAAATCCAATGAATTAACTAAGTCACGATGAAGTCCAAGATCTAAGCAACTTAATTCCAAGTTTGGTTGATGTTTGGATGAAGTTTCAATCTTCTTTCCTATTGATTTAACCTGGAAACCTAAGGAAATAAAGGGGGAGCTGAGATGCTCTTGGATAAAATGTGTTTGGATGAATTAAAATAACATAAGGCAACAAAATACAAGGGCTTCCTATTTGGCCTATCGCGGCCCGCGACTGCTATCCTCCTAGTATCGTGCTAGGCTAGTCTTCTAGCCTTCGATGTTCTCCCCTTATTGTGATGTTTGGTCTAAAATTTATGTCCCTGGCCTTTCAACAACATATAAAATATGGTAATTGAAGTCCTCACATGCCCATACATTCATCAAATTAATTAATACGTGTACAGGGGGTAACATCCTTTCCTCCTTAGAATTATTTATCCTCGAATAAGGACTACCCTTTTGGTTGAATCTTTAATGAGCAACAAGCCTTAAAATAACATATCACTAGGTCATCTAACATTTACAACATCTATAACCTTGGTCATTGAAAAGTTGGTAACTTACCAATTCATTTGACTCTAGAGCATGAGCTTTAGCTTAGTTTTCAAGTCATTTAGATGAATTTTATGCCCTTTTTGCCTTTTTATGTACAGGTATCTGAGTTGAAGAGAAAGAGTAAGAAGTGAAGTAAAAATGATGGAATCAGGTGAAATTCTCCGCTACACAAGAGGACACCGACGAAACGTCGGTCAAACACAAGTGATCACTAACCTGAAAACAATGTGCAACTGGCGGCCGCGGACATTAATCGATGACTCGCTGGCCAAATAATCTACCAGCGCCTGCATTTTCTGGGCCAAGGAATAAAATGGATCACCGGATTGTGGATGGACGAGTGAAGGTCGGTGAATTGCTGAAGGTATCGCTGAATGGTCCTAGAGAATCACTAGATGTGTAGCAGATGCTGGACAGTGGTTTGCGGAATGCAACCGGCGAACCACCGGTGCCCCCATAACATCCGAAGCTAACACATACATAAGTATAAAAAGCCTCTAGTCTAGACGAGTTGATGGGATAAAACCCCTAAGTAACTCAACAATACGAAAACTGAAATATGTAAAAGAAATTAAAAGTCTAGTCCTCGTATGATGAGGACTCACCAATCCTGAGCAGATACTAACTCCGGAAAGCTGTCTAAGAGCGGGGCTGAAGCTGCGAACCGGGGCCTGTATCATGAAACATACAACATAGAAAGTATGCGGTCAGTATGTGGAATATACCGAGTATTCAAGGTATGTAAAACTGTTTAAGTAAAAGAAATCATTTAAACATCTCATAAAATATCATACGCTTTTAAAATGAGAGGAAGGGCATACATGCATTCTTTCTGAAATCATAATCTCATCATAACATGACCATGCATAGCTTTATAACATGTTGAATGATTCGAATGACTTAAAGCTGAAACATAACATTTATATTGAAAAGCTTAACAATGAGTCAAACCTTGCTTTTTGAACATGCATGCATAAAGTCATCATGAGTAATGTATATGAAAATCTGAATGATATAGACAGTGGGAGACTTGTCACTTAACCGACATACCACGATAGAGCTTACGTGGTCAAAACTATCACACTCAAGTGGGTAGAGCCGTCCATAACCTTGCCAGGGCGATGGACAATACCATGATATCGATATCAAGCTTAAGGGCCAATCGGGCCAGGATAACTCACAAGGGAGGTCGCAATAATATAATAGTATCAACCTATATTATCACGTAGTTCTGGGGCATAGGGTGATCGACCCTTAACCCACTAGATGCTAGACTCTTCTCCCAAAACATGAAATGCTCTACATTGTATATAATGAAGCTCAACATTGTCTATTGAAAAAGCTCAACATTGTCTAATGATGAAGCTCAATATGAAATCATGCATAACTCAACATCGTATGAAACAAAGCTCAACATTGTCTCTTGACTATGCTAAATAATGACATACATCTCAATTATGAATTAATGCATATGAGAAACTTTATTTCAAAACATACCACAAGCTCAAGTATAAATGGGAGCATCTACTCCTAATCATGTGGTAAGTTATATGTGGGAATATCTAACTCAACATACCACAAGTTAGAATTTATGAAAGGTTGGGAACTTCACTTCAAACAATGTGGTAAGATCATGTCGGAAAAATCATCACTTTAAATCAATATGTGGGCATTTTCCAACGCTTTATCATACTAGGATCTACTCATTTCATTTGAAACCGACATCATAATCATGGGTAGCTTTAGAAACATGCTTTTCATCATCAAATCTCAACATCATCATGAATACATCATCATTCACTACTTTTATGAACTTCCCATCCATGGGAATTTTAGATTCAAGATCTTTGGAAAACAATTTTTGTATTGAAAACAATTTAGAATCTACCCAAGCCTCATAATCCATCAATATAAATACAATCTAATCATACCCATGTATAGAGATTGAAAAGTCATGCAATTGGGTAAAACCCTATACTTGATCATAGGTGATTTCTCATAATTTACTAGAAATTGAGAATGGGTGTGGAAGGAGACTCCCACTCATAGCTTTACATACCTTGAATCACCTATTCAGTCCTTCAAACTTGCATGCATGGGAAGTATAGCGTAGAGTAGGATTCCCCCTCCCCCCAAAACCCCTCAAAACAAGTCTTAAATGACTTAGTATAGGGCCTTATGACTACAAAATTACAGAAATGCCCTTACTTAATTCGATGAAAACTGGTGACTAGACCAAACAACAGATGAACCAACAGGCCGTTGGAAGATACCACGACCCGTGGTATCTACCCATGCTAAGCACTGCCCCAACCATATATTGAATTCAAACCACGGACATACATGAAAAGTCGTTCTAGGGTCCAATGGGTCACTGAACCAGTCATTGTTTCCCTCTTCTGCAAATCTAGACTCCTTCACAATGAGCCTCACCACGACTCATTATATCCTACAATGGGTCGTGGTTTTCATCCGTTGTCTCCACTATAATGGTCCACTACCTTACCATGACTCCGGAAATCAGGCCATCCTTCTATGCAACGTGTAATACCCCGGAAGTTCTTAGGAGTAGACCGGGGAAGCTAAAATGCAAAACTGCTAAAAGTTGGGGAAAAGGTTGCAGAACGACAGGTACCATGACCCATGGTAAGTAACCACGAGCCGTCGTCTATTGTCGTGGGTTCAGGAGTTTATATGTCATGGAGAAACGACGGTTGATTCGATGACCCATTGTAAGAAATAATAAGCCGTCATGGTGGTAGTGGTAAGGAGTCAGCCCAAATGGCTGAAGTAATAACGGGTGTTACAATGGCCCATTGTGAGGAACGACGGTTCGTTGTTAGTAGTCATGGTGGGGCTGTGAACTGTCACAATGTAGATAACGGGTGGAAACCACGACCCGTTGAAGCTATCAACGAGCCGTGGCAAGACTCGTGGAATGAGAGTGCAGAATTTCAGAAGAAGGAAACAACGACCAAAGGAACGATCCATTGAAGCTTAGGAAGATCCTTCCTGTGTGTCCATGGTACTATTCCATGAATGGGCTTTCTTCAATGTTTTCAACAAACAGACAGGATGGGCCGTGGGTTTCTTCCTCGACCCGTTGATACTACCTGTGGGTTCTATCCGGTCAATTTACAGGGTAGGTTCATTAAGGGCATTTTTGCCTTTTCCACACTTTTAGACCCTAGACTACGTCATTTTGGATGTTTTTTGAGTGTGATAAGATGAGTTAAGTCCTTTATGAATGCCCATTCTCATGCAAGAACTTTAGAGAGATTTTTGGGAGATTCAAGGTCTTCTTCCCCAAGTTTCCATCAATTTCTTTGTGGGTATTTATGGAACTTTGAGTCAATCCATTTCCAGCTATGTAGGGTCTTAATGGGTGTCTTCCTTCCACATCCATACCCAATTCCTATCAATTAGTGATAAATTATGAATAATCAATTATGGGGTTTTGATCAATTGCATGATTTTTATATCTCTATTCATGGGTATGATTAGATTGAGTTGATATTGATGATTTACGAAGCTTGGGAGGATTCCAACTTGTTTCTCTTATAAAAATTGTTTTTCTAAAAATTGAATCTAAAATGCCATGGATGAATAGTTCATAGAAGAGTTGATTTGTGATACATGTGTAGTGATGATGAAATAAATGGCGAAAAGCATGTTTCGAAACCTACCCATGATTGTATTAATGCTTTCAAAGTGAATTTAATAAATCAAAGTATGATAGAGCTTTGGATGATGCCCACATGATGTTTTAAAGTAATGATTTTTCCAAACATAAGCTTACCACATGGTTTGAAGTCTTATTATAAATTCTAGCTTGTGGTATGTTTCGAAGTAAAGCCTCCAATATGCATGAAATTGTGATGAGATGTGTGTCACTATAACCTTTATTGATAGACAATGTAAACTTCATTTATATATGAAGTTGAGTCTATGCATGATGATATTATGAGCATTGTCAATAGACAATATTGAGCTTCATTTCATACGATGTTGAGTTATGCATGATTTCATATTGAGCTTCGTCGAGGGATGATGTTGAGCTTCATGAATAGACAATGTTGAGCATCATTATATATGATGTAGAGCATTGCATGTTTTGGGTGAAGAGTCTAGCACTGAGGGGGTTAAGGGTCGAATACCCTATTACACAAAACTACGCGCCAACGTAGGTTGATACTAATACATTATTGGGACCTCCCTTGTGAGCTATCCCCGACCAGATTGACCCTTGAGCTTGATATCGATATCTTGGTAGCGTCCATCGCCCTGGAAAGGTTATGGACTGTTCTTCCCACTTAAGTGTGATAGTTGGGACCATGTAAGCTCTAACGTGGTATGTTAGTTAAGTGACGAGTCTCCCACTGTCCATATCATTCATATTGCATATTCACTATTCATGATGATCAGTTATGCATTCATGTACAAGAAGTAAGGTTTGCCTCATGGTTTCTCTTTTGATATAAATGTCATGTTTCATCTTGAGTCATTCGAGTTAGTCATGATGTTCTAAAGCCATGCATGATCATGTATAATATGAGTATGATTTCATAATGAATGCATGTAGTCTTCTTCTCATCCTTAAAAGCTTATGATATATGTATAACTTGCTTAAATGGATTTATATTACTTCATGGTTTTACTGACCTTGCATACTTGGTATATTCCACGTACTGACCGCATACTTCCTATGTTGTATCGTTTCATGATATAGGGTTTGGATCTCAGGCTTGTCCACATCCATAGTCCATCTCATCTTACGCTATCAGTTCATTGGTAAGTCCTCATGTTCCGAGGGCTGTGTGACAGACTTTTATGTTATTTTGAGTTCCAGTATTGTTCGGGTTAGTTGGGGATGTTGTCCCATCAACCCATTGTATGTAGTAGATGCTTTTAATAATGCTCAAACTAAACTTCTAACTGAAGTATGAAGTAGACGTTGTCAAAAAAAAACCCAACTAGAGATTGGGGTCGATCCCACAGGGAATATGGAAGGATGTAGAAAAATGCTAGTGCTTAAGTTTCTTTTGTCGATTATTACCTAAAAGGGTGGATTTGTAAAAATAAGTAACAATGTTGAGAAGTTGGTTGCTGTTCCCAAATTTATGCAATTAACTAGGGTAAGTGTTCCCCATGGATCCTTAACTACTTCGAGTTTTACACTGGTGATCTATTCCAATACATTACTTATAGAACTGATAACTTAGATTCATTCAAACGTTCGACCAATTCCTATTGAGTGACTATCCTCAATTACTCGACCAAGTCTCATGAGTTTTGCAGACTAACCGTTATCACTAAGTTCTAGCTATAACTATCCTACAACCACAACTCTAATTAATACAATGATCATCAAGATAAAGGCTCCGTTGTAATTCTCTTTTCCTAATCTCTACCTCTTTGACCAAACCAAGTAAAGCATTCGGGCACTTCCTAATGTTGTGCACCGTTAAGAATCATTAAAGATGAAGAGAATACAATATAAGCATTTAGTATTTGTTTTAGAATCACTCGTGCCAACCATAGCTTGTTAATACACCATGGTTCCCACAACCCTAGCTATGAAGGTTTTAGCCTCTCATAGTTGCAAGGTTGTGAATTGTGTTCATGGTTTAGGACATAAACAATTCTTACAAAGATGATTGAGAAAAAGGATTCCTTCAATTAATCCATGAAATCTTGAATAACAAGTAGCAAGAACAATATGAGTTCAAGAAAAGGTTGATCACAAGGTTGAACCAACTCAATTCTCTCTCTCAATGATGTAAAATTGCTTCAATGTTTTCCTGCTAAAATTAAGTCTATTCATCGTCCTCTATGAAAAATAAAACATAAAAAGTATTATTGAGACACAAGAACCCTTTTCCTAAACTAACAGGACTGCTTTCCATATCTTTCGCCGAGCTCATCACAGGTCCACCTACGACTCGTAGGGTCTTCTCACGGACCGTGGCATCAACTCGTGGCTTGAAGTTGTAGCTGAGTTTTGGCAAAGTATTGGACCAAGGTATGATTCGTACCTACATCCTACGACTCGTACATTATACCCATGGATTGATCTTGATACTTTGAACTTTGTCTGAACTTCACCATGACCGGTATGGTACGGCTCGTACGTTCATCTCACGGGTCGTAGGGTACTCTCATACTGAGATTCAACCTCTTGTGCGATTCTTCTGGATTTCATCACGACTACCTTTCCACAACTCGTACCATCATGGTACAATCCATGAAAAGTCTAATGGGATTAGTCTTCCAGGTTGAACTTTCAGCTTGTTATCAAGGCTCTTAGTACGACTCATAGGTCCATCCTACGATCGTACTGTGGACTGCACTTTCTCCCCTTTTTTGCACACTTTTAGCTTCCTTTTGCAATTTATTGTCCAACACCCATTTATTGTGTAATAAAATGAAAAGTGACTCATATCCACATAAATACACCTAAGTCCATGTTATTTTCTTAGTTTTGAGCGTCAAAAGTGTTGTAAATCCACAACATATCAACACCCTCAACTTAAGACTTTTGCATGTCCTCAAGCAAAGAAAAATAAAAACTAAACACAATGCTCAACTAGAAAATAAACTTAAGATACCATATCCAAAACTCAAACAGATTTGTGCACTCTATATACAAACTCTTTTGACCCTTCCTCCTAAAACATCATCAACTAATGTATTGCAAGCAACATCAAAACATCATATTCAGGGATCAAGACATGTGATCTAACTATCAACAAGCAATCAAGTCATCACCTATGTGTTTCACACAGACCAATGGTAAAAGCAAATATAATCCATGTACCCTCACAAAAAATGAAGTCCCTACTCTAGTATGAAGTATCAATAGAAACATGGGACTAGGCAAATGAAGCACTCACTCTCTCAAAGAACTACAAGTATTATGCATCAGATACCATAGGCTTGCCCTTATTTTCTCTGCTTTGGTTTGTTAGATGGTCAAATTAAGATCACTATAGAACTTGATATGGCTAATAATGTAGGCTTAGGGTTGGATATGATAAAGATGAAAGATTTTATGAGTGACTATCCCTTCCTTGGCACTACATTCATTGGCTACACCATTTTCATATTTCACCCTTCATTCTTTTTGTCTTCTTTTCTTCCCTTTTTCCCATTTTAAAAATATTTGCATGGGTGAGGTGATTTTTTCACATCTTTCAAAAAATTCAAGCTCTTTTGCATTCTTCTTTTTTCATGTTCTCAAATTTTCAGCTTTTTAGTTTTTCACCTCACCACACCTTATTTTTCACCATTTTTTTTCTTTTCTTTCCTTTCTTTTCTTTCTTTTTCTCCCGCTCCCACCATTTATGCACCCCTACTCTAGCCACCCTCAACATAAGCATTTTGCTTATGTTGAGGTTCATAATATCCAAGGAAGGATCAGTTCCAAATAGGTTCATTATAAATAAATGGGTACAGTTAATAGGTAAATCAAACAAATATGGTCTATTAAGGCTCAAACTTGGGATCAAAGGATTCATGAAAATTTTGTAGGGCAATTTAGGCTAAAAGTGAGCTAACACAAAAATGGCCTATGATCATCTCCTAACCAACCATCCATAATCTATGCATAGACCACCCAGGCATGTTCTAGATCTTCAACAACATACCGCAGTAAATACTAAGAGCTCACTCACACATGGTACATGAACTATTTTCACTTTACCTGTCTGGTTAATACATGGCTTAACAAGACTAGCACTATTAATAACTAAATGACATAAAATGATTCACAGAAATCATGCATTGTTGTCGCAAATACAAAGCAAAAATTTTTAAGCAGGGTCAATTTTTTCAAAAACAACAAAACTAGTGCATATCCATTGGCTGAGTATTACTAAGTTACTTTCTAATAAAACAAAAATCACGACTAAAAAAAAATCCTAATATATGTCGGTACTACTAGATAGCATGCCTGAGGAAAAAGAAACACGTCAAGAAAAACCCTTATACAAACAAACAATCCTAAATACAAGTACACCCCCCTTTTTAATAAAAATGAGCTTCGTCCCCGAATCATAAAATATAAGCATGTAGGGAGAAGGAAATACCTTTGGCTACTCAAACTTTACCTCTCATCTTGCGAAGGTGGTACCTCCATGGTAGTAGTGGCGCTAGCAGTGGCCGGCGCACTCAATGGTGTAACAATGGGGGAAGTGGTCCCTCCTGGTGGATGTAGCTGCTCGAGCAGCCTCTGTGGTAACTGGGGCTGAATGTGGCTTACCTGAAGGGTCATGGCCACTAGCAAGCTCGGGCTGAGCTATGGTGGAGCTTCCCACTCCTCTAACTCTCTCATGCAGCTTATTCATATGCTCCTCATGAGCACGTATACTCTCTGCTCTAGCCCGCTTGCGTTCTTTCTTCTCCTTCATTCTCTTTTTTCTCAAACTCTCCTCACCAGCATCTTCGGCAGCTCTCTTGTTGCCTTTATCACCAGCTGCAGTTGGCACCCAGTATGCTGCCAAATCACTATTCTCATCAAGCTCTGCATCTATGTCCGAAAGAGTAGGGACTGCTATAACAGTTGGCTTCCGTAAAGACAACTCAACCACTTGACTCTGAAGAGCCCCCAACTATCCAAGCAGGCATGAAGGGCCTGAGATGGTGCATCTATCTATAATTTGACCCATGGCTTTATATTCTCCATCATTGCCTGAATTTTGCGGTCGTCCATGGTCAATCACTTAGCTAGCTTCTGGAGGAAATCTTGTGGTACCAAGATGTACCCTATTGGAGTCTGAATCTATACACTGGACAATGGTGTAGCTTAGGTGCTGGGAGCCGACTCTGAATGACCGGCATCTATAGTCGGTGCCTCTCTATGCTCCTAAGTACTGGGGACATTCACTTGTACGTCCCCTACTGGCTGAGCTGCTGGGATAGTTGTAGGCATCCTGGATCTGCTAATAGGGTTCATCTCATCCTGGATAAGGCCTATGTCTACATTTGTTTGGCCTCCAATCAATCTCTCATCACCCTACTGAACTCTCGCCTCCCTGCACAAACTATATACAAGGCTCAGGAATGGGATAGTAGTGCTTACTTCCACTGCCCAGTCTCATATCTATGTATCTATGATCCTCGCGATGTTAAGAGGGTAGTGAGACATAAGGTATGCCACCAACGCTGCTCTGTTCAAACTCAGCGTGTTGTCATTAACTGTGGGTGCTAATCGATGTCTCACCAGTGTCCAGCAGGCCTTTCCTATGACGTTTAGTGAATTCTTTGTTACCTGCTTGCCAACTGTAACCCACTCGGCCTCGTCCTTGTTCTTAGCGATCACCTCCGCTAGCCATTACAGCTGCCTTTATCGCTCACCCCTACTCGAACTTCTTATCTACTTCATTTCCTCCACCTGTAATCATACTTTGGTGTTATCCTTATTGGTCTGAACTAAGGTCTATATAACATACGTGCAATGGTCCGATCGGATACATGCACTACTCGCCCTCGGACTAGAACACTCTTTAAACAAGGTTGATCCTTTATCATTTGCCCCTCCTTTGCTTTCTCCTCCATTGTGGCCAGGTAGTTGGTGTAGAACTCCCTGACGATCTCCTCTGTGAATTGTGTAGGGGTCTTGGCCATCCATTCAAACCCATAGAAGCTAAAAATACGCTTCATCTCCTCAACTTTGTTCACGGAATTAGTGAGGATTCGTGGTTCTTCTTGGATGCTTCTTTTTGGTTTGTTCTTGGCGGTGAGAGAAATTCCTTGTTCATATATTTTTTTAGCATTCAGCACTCTCCACCGCATTGTTCTGTTTTCTATGGCAGGGGTCTCCTCCTCCACTTCCTCATCACTGCTTTCTGCATCATTTTGGGTCCCTTTTGACCATTCCTCATGTTGGAGTCAGTTTTCCGCCTTTGTTGTTCCTCTCTAGCTCCCTCTTTAGACTGGGGAGCTTGAGCGGATGTGGCAGTGGTTGCTTCGGCTTGGGCCTTTGCTATTTCCCTAGTGGTTCTAGTTCCATCGGTGTCTGAGGTGTCTACTTGATAATCCTCAAGTGAACCACTAGGTGAATCTCCAGCTTTATCAGACTCCGAGTCAGTTGTTTCATCAATAAATGTCTTGCGGGCTTGTGTTTTCTCTGCCCTGCATTTGTATGTCATTGTACCTGGTGAGAAAGAGGTTAGCATTCCATTTTTGAAAAAGAAAAATCAAATAGAAGAAGTTCAGAATCTAATCACGGGTCCTCACTACGAGTCGTACCACGAGCGTACGACTCATGAGAAGTCCTGATGATGCCCCACGACTCGCAAGTACGACTCGTACCATAAAGGTACGGTCCGTACCTTAAGTCATCTGATGAAGTCCCATTATGAATAAATCTCTATTTTTCTCCACGACTCGTGGTACGACTCGTAAGTCAATTCCATGAGTCATAGGGTGGGCTTCCCAAATCAACGACGCCACTTTTTAGTAACGCTCAAACCACACTTCTAACTGAAGTATGAAGCAGACGTTGTCAATAAAGAACCCAACTAGAGGTTGGGGCTGATCCCATAGGGACTATGGAAGGATGTAGAAAAACGTTGCTTAAGTTTTTTTAGTCGACTATTACCGAAAAGGGGGGATTTGTAAAAATAAGCAACAATGTTGAGAAGTTGGTGGTTGTTCCCAAATTTATGCAATTAACTAGGGTAAGTGTTCCCCATGGAGCTGATACTTCTTTGGGTTTTACACTAGTGATCTATTCCAATACTTTACTTATAGAGCTGATAACATAGGTTCATTCAACCGATCGACTAATCCCTATTGAATGACTATCCTCAATTACTCGACCAAGTCTCATGAGTTTTGCAAACTAACTGTTATCACTAAGTTCTAGATATAACTATCCTGCGACCACAACTCAATTTAATACAATGATCATCCAGATCAAGGCTCCGTTGTAATTTTCTTTTCCTAATCTCTACCTCTTCGACCAAAGAAAGTAAAGAATTCGGGCACTTCCTAACGTTGCGCACCGTTAAGGATTGTTAAAGATGAAGAGAATACAATAAAAGCATTTAGTATTGGCTTTAGAATCACTTCGTGCAAACCCTAGTTCGTTAATTCACCATAGTTCCCACAACTCTAGTTGTGGTAGTTTTAGCCTATCATGTTCATAAGTAATTTAATAGCATTCATAGACAAAAGCTTAAAATAATACTTACTACAATGATCAAAAGAACCTTTACTTGATTAATGCAAAATTCGGAAGAACAACTTTACAATCGTCTCAAAATATGTATTCTAAAACGTCTTAAAATTTACTTTAAAAACTAGTTGTAAAACTTCCACACTTGAAGAAATGCTTATTACATGAAAATAAAGGGGTATTTATAGCAGTACATTTATGTTTACTTTGTTCCTTGATTAATTTGACTTGGGATTTGTTAATTTCCTCTTCCTAATTGATGCAGGAGACCAATTTTTAGCCTTGGAAATTCCTTGCCACGTTGCTTCTAGCTTCAGCCGCATCTAGTGTCACGTCGCCTGCCATGCCGCGTGGTGAAGGAAGCTGCTGCGCGCTTGCTGCAGTGTTGGAAGGAACCTGCTGCGCGTGTGCTGTTGCGTTGAAGGAGGGTTGCCTCACTCCTGCCCTTGCACTGAAGGAGGGCTGCCTCACGCCTGCCCTTGCACAGAATCTACATGTGCATCACATAGCCTATAGCACCAGTGTGCGACTGCCTCGCGCATGGCAGTGCCAAAATCGTGCAAACTTCAATTTTTGCATCTTTCCATCCCATGTCTTCACATTTGATCAATAAGCCTTAAATACCTTCAAATTCATCATTTTAAGACCTAAAAACATCTCATTACGTGTGTTAGCCATTTTCACAAATATGTAACATAAACACATGAAAACACACATAATTTGCTCTCAAAACATAGTAAAGTGTGGGAAAAATATGTCTATGAAGTAAGCACGCCCTTTATCAACTTTTAGACTAGTATGTAGTACTTAGCTCTTGTACATGTCCAGTATTTCTTGATGTTATGCTATGGTTACGTTTCCACTACGTTTTATGTTCACTGCCCCTCTTGTTTAATTAAGAATAATGGTATGCATGAGCCATGGGTTGACTTGGGGTCTCTCGGGGTCCCTTGTCTCGTGTCTATGATCCGGAACTCCATTCGTGTCGTGAAAAACTTGGTATCAAAGCCATAGGTTTATATGTCCTAGGGAGTCTGAAATCCGCATTAAGTAGACTCTTTCTCATGGGTCTGAAGCGCGCCACACTTATGACGAAGAGGCTGCTAGACGTTTAGGAATGTTCCCTTCTTTCATGTTCTATGTCATGTGATGAATGTCCTTTACTCATCTAATTCGTGCCATTCGCATTTGAAGAATCATGACTCCTAGGAGGATGAATTGATGGAGGAATGGAGGTGGTGCAGGCCCCGATTAGCGAAATGGTTATGGGCATCAACCAGCCCCACCAGTTCAGGAGCCCCAGGCACCGGAGCCAGCCGCTCATGCTGAGTTTCGAGCTGCCATCCATTTTTTGGTGCAGGCCTTGACCGCTTAGGTCAATCAGCAGGTTGTTGTGCATGTTCCTTAGAACGGTAATGTGGCGGCGGCCAGAGTCCGAGACTTTTTGAGAATGAACCCGCCAGAGTTCTTGGGGTCCAAGGTAGTTAGTTGAGGACCCGCACGACTTTATTGATGAGATTTTCAACATCACCCACGTTATGGGGGTGAGCAGTGTAGAATGCACAGAGTTGGCCTCCTACCAATTGAAGGGGGTTGCGCATATTTGGCTCCGCCAGTGGAAGGACAACAGGGTTGCTAGAGCAGGTTCGGTCACATGGGAGTAGTTTCAGGTTGCATTCCTCGATCGGTTCTTCCCTTGAGAAATGAGGGAGTTGAAAGCAGCTGAATTTGTGATTCTATCGCAAGGGAGGATGACTGTCCAGGAGTAAGCCCTTAAGTTCACCCATTTATCTAAATATGCCCGTGAGTTAGTGGCTAACCAGCGGGCGCAGGAAAGTAGATTTGTGCATGGTATTGCAATATATTTGGACAAGGACTGGAGGACATCTATGCTCCACCAGGATATTGATTTCTCTCATATAGTGTTGTATTATCAGTAGATGGAGGCAGAACACTCAAGGGAAAGGAAGGCCAAGAGGGCCCGAACTAAGGACCACGATTCTCTCAAAAGAGGTCCGGCAGTGGGCATCGATAGCACACCCACCAGAGATTGTCAGCCCCTGCATCATCAGTCGCGAGTGTGCCATATAGGTACCAACATGATCAGAGGGGGAGAGCATCAGGCTCGAGGGTCATAGCAGCAGACCCATAGATTCCAACACTCTAGCTTGCCGTAGATGTGGACAAGGGAACACGGATTAGTGCTTAGTAGGATCAGGATCATGTTTTGGATGTGGGCAGCCTGGACATATGCTTAGAGATTTTTTGACTGCAAGGTAGAATCAGGTTGGGGTCCATCAGGGAGCATCTACTAGAACAACTGGTGGGCAGTATCGGAAAAGATTCTATGCCTTATCCACTCGCCAGGAGTAGGAGGCCTCACCACATGTAGTCACCGATATATTGAGAGTCTTTCATGTTGATGTATATGCTTTTCTAGATCCAGGGGCTACCCTTTATTTTGTGACGCCTTACATAGCTAGTAGCTTCAGAGTCAGTCCCGATGTCTTATTAAAGCCCTTCTAAGTTTCTACTCCAGTAGGTGACTCAGTTATAGCTAGACGGGTATATAGAGATTTCCCAGTCTCAGTTCTTCATAAGGTCACCTCAGCAGAATTGATAGAGTTAGCCATGACCGATTTCGATGTAATTCTTGGCATGGATTGGCTATATGCATGCTATGCTTCAGTTAATTGTAGAACCCAGTTAGTAGAGTGCAGATTTCCGTGTGAGTCAGTTTTAGAGTGGAGGGGTAGTTTAGCTATGCCTGTAGGTCAATTCATTTCTTATCTTAAGGCCAGGAAGATGATTTCCTAGGGAAGCATGTACAATCTAGTTAGGATTAAGGACGTGGACTTTGAGACCCAACCATTCAGTCAGTTCTAGTCGTATGTGAGTACCCAGAGGTCTTTCCTGATGATTCGCCAGGTGTACCTCCCATGTGGGAGATTGATTTCGGATTGACATTCTTCCCGACAAGCAGCTCATTTCTATCCTGCCCGACAGAATGGCCCCAGCCGAGCTGAAAGAGCTGAAAGATCAGTTGAAAAACTTGTTAGACAAAGGCTTTATCAGGTCGAGTAAGTCTCCATGGGGTGCAGCAGTATTATTTCATCTAAAGAAGGACGGTTCCCTTCGCATGTGCATTGATTATCGACAGTTGAATAAGGTCATCGTCAAGAACAGGTACCCCTTGCCCAGGATTGATGATTTTTTTTACTAGATCCAGGGTGCCAAGTGTTTCTCAAAGATAGATCTCAGGTCCGGATATCACCAGCTCGGAGTTCGGGAGTGTGACATTCCAAAAACGACCTTCAGAACATGGTATGGCCACTATGAGTTTGTAGTTATGTCTTTTGGACTAACTAATTCCCCTGCAACTTTTATGGATCTGATCAAAAGGGTATTCAAGGCATATCTAGACCTGTTCGTGATTGTATTTATTGATGATATTCTCATATACTCTCAGACCGAGAGGGAGCATGATGCTCACCTGAAAGTAGATCTTCAAACCCTCAAGGATCAGCAGTTGTATGCAAAGTTCAGCTAATGCGATTTTTGGTTAGATTTTGTGGCATTCCTAGGCCATGTGGGTGTCAAGTGAGGGTATAAAAGTAGATTTGCAAAAGATCGAGGAAGTAAATAATTGGCTCAGACTGGTGAACCCATTATACAGCAGGAGCTTTTTTGGCTTAACGGGTTAGTATCGGAGGATCATTGTAGGTTTCTCATCCATTGCAGCCCGGTTGACTAGATTGACTCATAAAAAGGTAAAGTTTCAGTGGCCGGAGACTTGTGAGAAAAGCTTCTAGGAGTTGAAGACCCAACTCACTTCAGCACCAGTGTTGACTCTACCCGAGGGTATGGACGACCCTGTGGTATGTTGTGATGCTTTGCGGTTGGACTCTGGTGTGTGTTAATGAAGCATGGGAAATTAATAACATATGCCTCAAGACAACTGAAAGTTCATGAAAAGAATTACTCAACCCATGATCTTGAGTTGGTCGCGGTGGTGTTTGCATTGAAAATATGGCAGCATTACTTGTATGGGGTCCACATGGATGTATTGACCGATCACAAGAGCTTGCAATATGTGTTCTCACAGTAAGATCTAAATCTTCGACAAAAGAGGTGGTTGGAGTTATTGAAGGACTACGACATGAGTGTTCTGTACCACCCAGGCAAGGCTAATATGGTTACGGATGCACTTAGTAGGCTCTCTATGGAGAGTGTGTCCAATGTGGATGAGGGAAAGAAGGAGTTGGTAAAAGATGTCCACCGACTTGCCAGGCTAGGAGTTCAATGGAACGATTCGACCGATGGCGGAGTTGTTGTGCAAAATAGGTCAAAATCATCTTTGGTGGTTGATGTCAAGTCTAGGAAAGATGAGGATCCGATATTGAGAAAGCTGAAAGAAGCGGTGCAGAGTCAAAAGGTGGAGCTTTTCCCCCAACGGGGAGATGTTGGGCCACGATACTAGGGTCGACTATGTGTCCCAGACGTTGATGATTTGAGAGTCCGAATATATCATGAGGCACATGATACCAGATATTCTATCCATCGAGGATCCATAAAGATGTATTGGAACTTGCGAGAAATCTATTGGTGGAATGGTATGAAGTGAGTTCGTAGAAAAATGTCTGAACTGCCAGAATGTGAAGGTCGAGCATCAAAGGCCGGGTAGCATACTTCAAGATATCAGCATTCCCACTTGGAAGTGGGAAGAGATTATTATGGATTTCATAACAGGCCTACCTCGCACTCGATGACTTGATGATTCCATTTGGGTTGTGATCGACAGGTTAACCAAGGTTGCACACTTTCTACCGATCAAGACCATGGATTCAGCGGATGACTATGTTGAGTTGTATATTCGAGAGTGGGTTTGGCTTCACGGAGTGTCCTTGTCTATTATCTCAGACAAGGGTACTTAGTTTACCTATCAATTATGGCGTTCATTTCAAAAGGGACTTGGGACACAAGTTAAGCTTAGTACAGCCTTCCATCCACGAACCAACGGCCAAGCAGAACGAACCATTCAGACCCTCGAGGATATGTTGAGGGCATGTGTTATGGATTTCAAAGGTAGTTGGGAAGATCATTTGCCCTTGATTTAGTTTGCCTATAATAACATTTATCACTCTAGTATCCAGATGGTACCATTCGAGGATTTCTATCGGCGCAGGTGTATATCACCCATCAATTGGTTTGAGGTAGGTGAGGCAGCCATGATAGGACCTGATTTAGTTCATAAGGCCATGGTAAAGGTCCAGTTAATAAGGGACCGGTTGAAAACCACTCAGAGTCTTTAGAAATTGTATGCTGATGTGAGGAGGAGAGATTTGGAGTTTGATGTGGACGACTGGGTCTTTCTAAAGGTATCTCCCATAAAGGGAGTCATGCGGTTCTGAAAGAAAGGGAAACTCAGTCCACGATATGTAGGTCCCTACCAGGTTGTGAGGAGAGTTGGTAAAGTAGCTTATGAGTTGGACTTGCCATCGGAGTTGTCCTTAGTTCATCCCCTTTTTCATGTGTCACTTTTGAAGAAGTGTTTGAGTGATCCAGCCTTGGTAGTCCCGGTAGATAGCATTGGGGTGAAAGACAACCTTTGTTATGAAGAAATTCCCGTTGAAATCTTGGATCGACAGGTTCGAAAGTTGAGGAACAAAGAAATAGCTTAAGTTAAGATCTTATAGAGAAATCAGCATGTTGAGGGAGCTACATGGGAAGCTGAAGCAGATATGATGGCCAAATATCCACATTTATTCTCTACAGGCTCAGTTCCGACTTGAGGTATTAGTTTCTCCCTACGACTCTATCTAGTTCATGTTTAGTTCATGTGTACAAGTTTCTTCTATGTGTATGAATGTGTATTTGAGGTATGAGATCAATTCATATATATGGTTTTATTCGGAGGTAGTTATTCCGTGAAAATTTCGATTAAAATGATCGGTATATGGCTATGATAAATTGTATGTTTCTGTTTGTTGCTTGTTTCCTACATTCAAGGACGAATGTTTCGAAAAGGGAGATAATGTAATACCCCGGAAATGCTTAGGAGTAGAACGGGAAGCTAAAATGCAAAACAGTTGAAAGTTGGGAAAAAGGTTGCAGAACGATAGGTACCACGACCCGAGGTAAGTAACCACGGGCCGTCGTTTGTGGTTGTGGGTTCGGGAGTTTAGATGTCAGGGGGAAACAACGATTGATTTGATGACCCATTGTAAGAAACAACGAACCGTCGTGGTGGTCGTGGTAAGGATTCAACCCAGATGGTTAATGTAACATTGGGTGTTAGAACGTCCCGTTATGAGGAATGTTTGTTAGCAGTCGTGGTAGGGCTGTGGAATTTCGCAATGGAGACAACAGGTGGAACCCACGACCCCTTGAAGCTTATAACGAGCCGTGGTGCAGAATTTTAGAAGAAAAAAATGACCAAAGGAATGTTCCGTTGAAGCTTAGGATGATCCGTCCTGTGTGTCCGTGGTACAATTCCGAGAATGGGCTTTTAGCAGTTTTTTCAATGAAGAGACAAGACGGGACGTGGGTTGGTTCCACGACATATTGGTACTACCTGTGGGTTCAATCCAACCAGTTTTCAGGGCAGGTTCATTAAGAGAATTTTTGACTTTTTCACGCTTTTAGACCCTAAACTACGTTATTTTTGATATTTTCTAAGTGTGATAAGATTAGTTAAGTCCTTTATGCATGCCCATTCTCATGCAAGAACTTAAGAGAGATTTTTGCGAGATTTAAGGTCTTCTTCCCCAAGTTTCCATTAATTTCTTTGTGGGTATTCAAGGAACTTTGAGTAAATCCATTTCCAAGTACGTAAGGTTTTAATGGGTGTCTTCCTTCCACACCAATGCCCAATTTCTAACAATTAGTGTTAAATTATGAATAATCAATTATGGGGTTTTGATCAGTTTCATGAATCTTATATCTATATTCATGGGTATGATTAGATTGAGTTGATATTGATAATTCATGAAGCTTGGGCGGATTCTAACTTTTTCTCTTATCAAAATTATTTTTCTAAAAATTGAATCTAAAATGCCAAGGATGAATAGTTCATAAAAGAGTTGATTTGCGATACGTGTGTAGTGATGATGAAATAAATGATGAAAATCATGTTTCTAAACCTACCCATGATTGTATTGATGCTTCCGAAGTGAATTAAATAAATCCAAGTATGATAGAGCTTTGGGTGATGCCCACATGATATTTTAAAGTAATGATTTTCCCCGACATAAGCTTACCACATGGTTTGAAGTGAATTTTCCTCAACTCCTATTATAAATTCTAGCTTGTGGTATGTTTCGATGTAAAGCCTCCTATATGCATGAAATCTTGATTGAGATGTGTGTCACAATAAGCTTTGTCGATAGACAATGTTAAGCTTCATTTAAATATGATGTTGATCTATGCACGATGTCATTATGAGCTTTGCCAATAGACAATGTTGAGCTTCGTTTCATATGATGTTGAGTTATGCATGATTTCATATTGAGCTTTATTGAGGGACGATGTTGAGCTTTGTCGATAGTCAATGTTGAGCTTCTTCAATAGATGATGTTGAGCTTCGTTATATACGATGTAGAGCATTGCATGTTTTGGAAGAAGAGTCTAGCACCGAGCTGGTTAAGGGTCGACTACCCTATGCCCCAGAACAACGCACTAACGTAGGTTGATACTTATACATTATTGGGACCTCCCTTGTGAGCTATCCTAGCCTGATTGTCCCTTGAGCTTGATATGTATATCTTGGTAGCGTCCATCACCCTGGCAAGGTTATGGACGCATCTTCCCACTTCAGCATGATAGTTGGGACCACGTAAGCTCTAACGTGGTATGTTGGTTAAGTGACGAGTCTCCCACTTGCCATATCATTCAAATTTCATATTCACTATTCCTGATGATCAATTATGCATTCATGTACAAGAAGTAACATTTGATTCATGGTTTCACTTTTGATATAAATGTCATGTTTCAACTTGACTCATTCCAGTCAGTAATGATGTTCTAAAAGCCATGCATGATCATGTATAATATGATTATTATTTCATAATGAATGCATGTAGTCTTCTTCTCTTCCTTAAAAGCTTATGATATATGTATAACTTGCTTAAATGGATTTATATTACTTCGCGATTTTACTTACCTTGCATAATCGATACATTCCACGTACTGACCGCATACTTTCTATGTTGTATCATTTCATGATACAGGGTCCGGATCTCAGGCTCGTCCTCATCATTAGTCCATCTCAGCTTACGCTATAAGTTCATTGGTGAGTCCTCATGTTCCGAGGGCTTTTTGATAAACTTTTATGTTATCTTTAGTTTCAGTATTATTCGGGTTAGTTGGGGATGCTGTCCCATCATTCCATCGTTTGTAGTAGAGGCTTTCAGACTAGTATGTAGTACTCAGCTCTAGTGTACGTCCATTATATCTTGATCTTACGCTATGGTTGTGTTTTCGCTATGTTTTACGTTTAATGCCCCTCTTGTTTAATTTATAATAGTTGTATGCATGTGCCATTGGTCGACTTGGGGTCTCTTGGGGTCGCTTGTCCCGTGTCTACGATCCGGGCCTCCGTTCAGGTCATGACACAATGGGTCGCTGTGACGCCCGTTGTCTACACAATCACCAAGCCTAGCCTCTTACCATGACTTCTTACAATGGCTCGTGGTTACATACCATGAGTCGTTGTTCCTCTCGTCCTGCAACTTTTCCCCCAAATTTCTGCAGTTTTGCATTTTAGCTTCCCGGGTCTCTCCAAGGCACTTCTGGTGGGTATTACAATATCTCCCCCATGGGAACATTCGTCCTCGAATGTTGGAAACAAGCAAAAAATAGAAATATACAGTATATCATGTACAAAACTAATCATTCTAACCGAAACTGACAGAATGACTACCACCGATTCAAAACACATAGCTGAACTGAATTCACCAATCATACATAAAAGAAACTTGGCAAATAATTTAAACATGAAGACTAATTAGAGTCTGAGGGCAAAACTAATACCTCAAGCAGAAACCGAGCCGCCGGTAGAGAACAAATGTGGGTATCTAGCCGTCATATCCGCTTCAGCTTCCCATGTAGCACCTTTAACATGCTGATTTTTTCATAATATATTAATTGAAGCTACTTATTTGTTCCTTTAGATTATAGACTTGATGATCTAATATTTCAGCGGGTACTTCTTCATAACTGAGGCTGTCTTTTATACCAATGCCGTCCACTGGAACTACTAAAGCTGGATCACCCGAACACTTTTTTAAAAGTACACATGAAACATAGGATGAACTGAAGATAACTCTAATGGCAAGTCCAACTCATACGCCACCTTACCAACTCTCCTCACAACCCGGTAGGGACCAACATAGCGAGGACTGAGTTTCTCTTTCTTTTCGAACTGCATGACTCCCTTCATGGGAGATACCTTTAGAAATACCCAATCGCCACCTCAAACTCCAAATCTCTTCTCCTCACATCAACATATAATTTCTGACGACTCTGAGCGGTCCTCAGCCTCTCCCTTATCAACTGAACCTTTACCATGGCCTCATGAACTAAATCAGGTCCTATCATGCCTGCTGCACCAACCTCAAACAATCGGATGGGCGATCTACAACTTCGCCCATAAAGAGCCTTGAACGGTGCCATATGGATGCTAGAATGATAGCTGTTATTATAAGAAAACTCGATTAAAGGCAAGTGATAATCCCAACTAACTTTAAAGTCCACCACACAAGCTCTCAACATGTCCTCGAGAATTTGAATTGTCCGCTCCGTCTGGCCATCTGTTTGCGGATGGAATGCTGTGTTGAGCTTAACCTAAGTCCCAAGCCCCTTTTTGGAAAGAGATCCAAAAATAAGAGGTAAACTGAGTACCTCGGTTAAAAATAATCGACAAGGAAACCCCATGAAGTCGAACCAACTCCCAAATATACAATTTGGCATAATCATCCGCTGAATCTGTGGTTTTGGCCGGTAGAAAGTGTATAGCCTTGGTCAACTTGTCAAGCCCTTTCTCCTTTTCCACTAAGTACCCTCATACTAGAGGACATAGTGGATTACATCTATAAAATGATAGAGATCTAAAAAAAGCCAACTCGAACACCCCCTCAAAAGAAAATCCACCACCCAAATGGAATCATAGTGTCGGCGAGTACGAGGTAGGCCTGTAATGAAATCCATATTAATCTCAATCCATATTAATCTCTTTCCACTTCCGAGTGGGAATGCTAATATCGTGAAGTATGCCTCCCAGCCTTTGATGCTCAACTTTCACTTGCTGACAGTTCGGGCACTTAGCTACGAGTTCTGCAATATCCTTCTTCGTTCCTTTCCGCCAATCTGTTTCCCGCAAGTCATGATACATCTTGGTGGCACCCGGATGGATTGAATACTTGGATCCATGTGCCTCATGCAATATTTAGTTCCTCAAATCATTAATATTTGGAACACATAGACGGCCCTAGTACCGAAGCACCCAATCTCCCCCTTGGGAGAAGGCCTCCATCTTCTGACTTCCAATGACTTCCTTCAACTTTACTAAAATTGGATCCTCATCTTACCTGTCCTTCATATCCATCACTAAGGATGATTCCGATCCGTTTTACACAACAACGCCGCAATAGGTTGAGTCGATCAATCTAACTCCCAACCTCACAAGTCGATGGACATCTTTCACCAACTCTTTCTTTCCCTCATCCACGTGGGACACACTCTCCATAGAGAGTAATATTATGTGCGTCCGCTACCACATTAGCCTTACTTGGGTGGTAAAGAATACTCATATCATAGTCCTTAAATAGCTCCAACCACCTCCTTTGCTGAAGATTGAGGTATTTATGTGTAAACACATATTACGAGCTCTTGTGATCCATGAACACGCCCACGTGGACCCCATACAAGTAATGCCCCCATATTTCAAGGTGAATACCACCTCGGCCAACTCAAGATCATGGGTCGGATAATTCTTTTCATGGATTTTCAACTGTCTCGAGGCATAAGCTATCACTTTCCCATGTTGAATCAACACACATCCAATTCCGACTCACGAAGCATCAAAATACAAAACAAAGCCATCCGTACCCTCGGGTAGGGTCAACACTGGTGCTGAAGTGTGTCGGGTCTTCAACTCTTGGAATCTTTTCTCACAAGCCTCCGATCATCTTCTGAGTCAACTTAGTGAATGGCGTGGAAATAGATGAAAAACCCTCCACAAATCTCTGATAGTAACCCGCTAAGACCAAAAAGCTCCTGATATCTAATGGGTTCATCGGTTTGGGCTAATTCTTTACCACCTCGATCTTCTAAGAGTCTACTTTTATGCCCTCACCTGATACCACATGGCCTAGAAATGCCACTGAGTCCAACCAAAACTAACATTTTCTGAACTTTGCATACAATTGACGATCCTTGAGGGTCTGAAGCACTATTCTCAAGTGAGCGGCATGCTCCTCCTCACTCCGAGAGTATATAAGGATGTCATCAATGACCACAATCACGAACATTTCCAAATATTCCTCGAACACCCTGTCCATTAGATCCATAAAAGCTGCAGGGGCATTGGTTAGTGCAAAAGACATAACAACAAATTCATAGTGACCATACCAAGTCCTGAAAGCGGTTTTCGGGATGTAACTCTCCCGAAAACACTGAGATAATGATACCCAGATCTGAGATAAATCTTGGAGAAACACTTGGCACCCTAAAGCTGGTCAAAAAAATCATCAATCCTGGGTAAAGGATATTTGTTCTTGATGGTGACCTTGTTCAACTATTGATAGTCAATACACATCCGAAGCGAACCGTCCTTCTTCCAGACAAATAACACTGGTGCACCCGATGGAGACTTACTCGGCCTAATAAAGCCCTTATCTAGTAGGTCCTTCAATTTATCCTTCAACTTTTTTAGCTCTGTTAGAGCCATTCTTTAACGCGGAATAGATATGGGCTGCGTGCCGGGAAGAAGATATATACCGAAATCAATCTCCCGCTCGGGTGGTACACCTGGAAAATCATCAAGAAAGACCTCCGGTAGTCACACACTACTGGAAATGACTAAATGGTCAAGGTCTCGAACTCCACGTCCTTAACCCTAACTAGATGGTAAATGAAACCCTTAGAAATCATCTTCCTGGCCTTAAGGTAGGAAATGAATCGACCTATAGGCGTAGCTAAACTATGCTTCCATTCTACCACTGGCTCACCCAGAAATCTGAGCTCTACTGAACGGGTCCTACAATTAACTAATGCATAGCATGCAAATAACCAATCCATGTCGAGGATGCCGACTATCCAAAACAAGCTCCTAACCCTGCCAAGCACTTGCCTGTGTGTTTCGGTTGCACCTACTACAAACTGGAATGCTGGAATCTACAGGTCTGCTGCTATGACCCCTCGAGCCTGACGCTCGCCCCATCTAATCATGTTTGGGCCCAGATGGCACACTCAGCACTAAAGATGCTGGGGCTGATGATCTCTGGTGTTTCTGCTGTCGATGTCCACTACCGAACCTTTGTTGAGAGAACTTGTGGTCCTCGGTCCTAGACATTATAGCCTCCCTCTTCCTCGAATGTGCTGCCTCCATCTACTAGGCGTACAACACTATGAGAGGGAAGTTCATGTCCTGATGGAGCATGGCTGTCCTACATTCGTTATCAAAATATCCTTCTATCCCATGCACAAATCTACTCATCCGCGCCCCCTGGTTCAGCACTAACTCCGGGGCATACTTAGATAGGCGGTTGAACTCAAGGGCGTACTCCTGAACAGTCACCCTTCCTTGCTTTAGATTAACAAATTTAGCTGCCTTCAACTCCGTCATCTCTCGAGGGAAGAACCAATCTAGGAATGCAACCTGAAACTCCTTCCATGTGATCGGACCTACTCTTGCGACCCTGTTGTCCTTTCATTGGCGGAACCAGATATGCACAACCCCTTTCAATCGGTAAGATGCCAACTTTCCACACTGAACACTACTCACCCCACTAACCTGGGTGATCTTGACAATCTCATCAATGAAATCATGCAAGTCCTTATCCACCTTGGACCCCAGAAACTCTGGGGGGTTTATCCTTAAGAAGTCCCTACCTCGAGTCGCCGCCGCATTGCCATATTGCGGAACATGCGCAATGGCCTGCTGGTTGACCTAAGCGATGAAGGCCTATGAAAGCATCTGAATGGCAGCTCAGAACTCAGCATGAGCGACTGGCTTCAGTGCCTGAGGCTCCTGAACTGGTGGGGCTGGGTGATGCTCATAACCATTTCCATTCTCGTGGCCTTCACCACCTCTTTTCCTCCTTCTGTTCATCCTTATAGGAGCCATGATTCTGCAATCTCGATTATCATGAATTAGAAGAATATAAAGACTTCTAATCGCATGACATAGATCATTAAAGAAGGGAATATTTCCTAAATGTCTTGTAGCCTCTTCGTCATAAGTGTGGCGTGCTTCACACCCATGAAAAAGACTCTACCCAATGCGGATTTAAGACTCTCTAGGACACCTCAAACCTATGGCTCTGATACCAATTTTGTCATGACCCAAGAATAGACATGGATCATAGACATAGGACAAGGGACCCCGAGAGACCCCAAGTTGACCCATGGAATAAACGTACAACTAACTCATTTGATAAATGGAAGAAATCATAAATATAACTCAGCAGAAGTCTAATTCAATAAAACATCAAAACAACATCCGAAGCTAACACATACACAAGTCTGAAAAGCCTATAGTCTGGATGAGTTGATGGGACAAAACCACCAACTAACTCAACAATATGGAAACTGAAATACGCAAAAGAAATTGAAAGTCTAGTCCTCGAAAGATGAGGACTAACCAATCCTTAGTAGATACTAACTCCGGAAAGTTGTCTAAGAGTGGGGCTGAAACTGCGAGCCAGGGCCTGTATCGTGAAACGATACAACATAAAAAGTATGCAGTCAATACGTGGAATGTACTGAGTATGTGAGGTTAGTGGAAACGCTTAAGTAAAAGAAATTATTTAAACATCTCATAACATATCATACTCTTTCAACATGAGAGGAAGGGAATACATGCATTCTTTTTGAAATCAAAATCTCATCATAACATGACCATGCATAGCTTTATAACATCATGACTAATTCGAATGACTCAAAGCTGAAACATAACATTTATATTGAAAAGCTGAACAATGAGTCAAACCTTTCTTTTACAACATGCATGCATAAAGTAATCATCACGAGTAATGAATATGCAAATCTGAATGATATAGACAGTGGGAGACTCATCACTTAATCGACATACCACGATAGAGCTTACGTGGTCCCAACTATCACAATCAAGTGGGTAGAGCCATCCATAACCTTGCCAGGGTGATGAACAGTACCATGATATCAATATCAAGCTTATGGGCCAATCTGTCCGGGGATAGCTCACAAGGGAGGTCCCAATAATTATAATAGTATCAACTATGTTGGTGTGTAGTTCTGGGGAGCATGACTCTTCTCCCAAAAACATGAAATGCTCTACATCGTATATAACAAAGCTCAAAATCATCTATCGACGATGCTCAACATCGTCTAATGATGAAGCTCGATATGAAATCATGCATAGCTCAACATCGTATGAAATGAAGCTGAACATTGTCTATTGACAAACCTCAATAATGACATATATCCCAATTATGAATTCATGCATATGAGAAGTTTTATATCGAAACATACCACAAGCTCAAGTATAAATGGGAGCATCTACTCTAAATAATATGGTAAGCTATATGTGACAATATCTAACTCAATATACTAGAAGCTATAATTTAAGAAAAATTGGAAACTTCACTTCAAATAATATAGTAAGCTTACGTCGGGAAAATCATCACTTTAAATCAACATGTGGGCATTGCCCAAAGCTTTATCATACTAGGATCTACTCAATTCATTTTGAAAACAACATAATCATCATGGGTATCTTTAGAAGCATGCTTTTCATCATCAAATCTCAACATCGTCATGCATTCATCATTATTCACTACTTTTATGTACTTCCCATCCATGGGCATTTTAGATTCAAGATTTTTGAAAAATAATTTTTGTATTAGAAATAATTTAGAATATTCCCAAGCCTCATATTCAATCAATATAAATACAATCTAATCATACCCATGTATAGAGATTGAAAAGTCATGCAATTATGTAAAACCCCATACTTGATCATAGGTGATTTTTCATAATTTAATAGAAATTGGGTGTGGGTGTGGAAGGAGACTCCCACTCATACACTTACATACCTGGGATTAGTGGGTTCTAAAACTCTCCAATTGCCCAAGGTAAGATCCCAATGGAAACCTTGAAATTTTGGCCTTGAATCACCTTTTCAATCCTTCAAACTTGCATGCATGGGAAGAAAAACATAGAGTAGGCTTTTCCCCCTCAAAACCCCTCAAAACGAGCCTTAAACAACATCATATAGGGCCTTAGGACTAGGAAATGATAGAAATTCCCTTAATAAGTTCGCTGAAAATTGGTCACTGGACAAAAGAACGGATGAACCAACGGGCTGTTGTGAGATACCATGACTCGTGGTATCTTCCTGTGCTAAGCACTGCCCCAACCATATCTTGGACTCAAACCACGGACATACAAGACATGTAATTCTAGGTTCCAATGGGTCGTTGAACCAATCGTTGTTTCCCTCTTCTGTAAATCTGGACTTCTTAACAACGAGCCTCACCATGACTCATTGTATCCTACAACTGGTCGTGGTTTCCATCTGTCGTCTCCACTGTAAAGGTCCACTGGCTTACCACGACTCTGGACAACAGGTCGTGCTTCCTCTCACAGGTCGTTGTGACGCTCGTTTTCTACACTGTCACCAAGCCTAGCCTCTTACCACGACTACTTACAATGGCTCGTGGTTACATACCACGAGTCGTTATTCCTCTCGTCCTGCAACTTTTCCCCCAAATTTCTATAGTTTTGAATTTTAGCTTCCCGAGTCTACTCCAAGGCACTTTCGGGGGTATTACATGCTTGCTCTTACTAATGAAATCATTGAGTTTATTGATGAATGTACTCTTTAATTTCTTAATCATGGTTAGCTAAATCATCAACTAGAGGTGTGTGATGATGGGTGTTTAATAGATTGGGTATTGCTAGATTCATCTTAATATTGTTTAATTATTGTAAATATGTTGAGTTCTCTCCAATCTATAATTGATGATCCATAGTTGTAAATGTGTGCTTACTTTTCTTACTTGATCTAGATATAAAAAGAAGAATTCAAGTATTGGGAGATAATTTGATGATGAGAATGGATGTAATTGTGTGGAGTTGGGTTTAAATAGCCAAATCCCATGTTCATCATCCTACTAAGTAATTGATGGCTAGAAATAGCTCAGCTATTAACCCAAACTCTATTGGTCTAATTGTTTTGTGTCTTGAGGTTCAAAAGGACTCAAGTAAAAGGCATCTAGGTGGTTGAAAAACATACGATGCCATCTTAACCAAAGTTATTTGCAGGTATTCTCAATGATTTGAAGAGCTAGCATATTCTTGTTTGATTAGCACTCCATCTACACCACACCTCTAGTCTTCTCTAATTATTGTCTATCAATTTTGATTATCTTGCTATTTTGGCAAGTTGGTTTGGAAGTCACAACATTGTTAACTCTATTCTTTCCCCAAAAATTTCCTGTTTTATTTTCCTTTATTGGTGCAAGTTAAATTAAATTTCCTAAAACAACGCTTGCGCACATCATTCACTAGTCTTTGTGGGATTCAACCCCAACATCTGTTGTGGTCGAACTCTATACAGAAATATATACATTTTAGCTTTTTTAACATTCCTTTTTCCTTGGAAAGAGAAGAACTCCATTGGAGGAGAGTGTGGAAGATTTCTTTTCTTGTTTTCTTCTTCTTCCACTAGCAAGGTACAACCATTGTTGCAGACATAGTTTGAGTTTGATTTTTCTTGCTCTTACTAATGAAATCATTGAGTTTATTGATGAATGTACTCTTTAGTTTTTTAATCATGAGTAGCTAAATCATCAACTAGAGGTGTGTGATGATGGGTAGTTAATTAGATTAGGTATTGCTAGATTTATTTTAATATTGTGTAATTAGTATAAATCTTTTGAGTTCTCTCCAATCTATATTTGATGATCCATAGTTGCAAATGTGGGCTTACTTTTCTTACTTGATTTATCTTGAAAAAGAAGAATTCAAGTATTGGGAAAGAATTTGATTGTGGGAATGGATGTGATTGTGTGGAGTTGGGCTAGAAATAACCAAAACCCATGTTCATCATCCTAATTTTGTAGTTGATGGATAGAAATAGCTCAGCTATTAACCCAAACTCTATTAGGCTAATTGAATTGTGTCTTGTGGTTCGAGAGGACTCAAGGAAAAAGCATATATGAGGTTGAAAAACATAGGATAACATCTTTCCCAAAGATATTTACACGTATTTGCAATGATTTTATGAGCTAGTATATCCTTGTTTGATTAGCATCCCATCTACACCACCCCTCTAGTCTTCTCTCATAACTATCTATCAATTTTTATTATTTTGCTATTTTGGCAAGCTGTTTTGAAATCCACAATATTGTTAACTCTATTCTTCCCCCAAAATTTTCCTATTTTATTTTCCTTTGATGGTGAAAATTAATTCAAATTTCTTAAAACAACGCTTGCGCACATCATTCATTAGTCTCTGTTGTATTCGACCCAACATCTGTCGGGAATATTTGTTTTGATACCACGATCTCGTACACTTTCTCTAAACAAGGAGTATATTTGAGCATTATCAAAAATGGCATTGTTGCCAGGGACTAGCGCTTGATATCCTTGTGTTTTTGGTTAATTTGAGTTGATCTTGCATCTTAGTTATTGATGTTGATTTTTCTGTTGGTTGTTAGCGTGAGTTCATATGAGCCATCATTTGCAAGCAGTAGATAGTTCAGTTGAAGGTCACATGGAGCATGAGGAGGATAATCTGGTTATGCCTGAAGTTGCAGGAGCCATTCGCCTACCAGCCACGATAGGGAATGCAATTTTTCACGTTATAAATACAATGTTACACTTGTTACAGATGAAAGGGCTCTTCAAGGGAAACTGAGTGATGATGCAAACCGCCACTTGAGAAATTTCTTAGAGATTTGCCAACCATTTAACATAACAAATATCAGTCAAGAGTCCATTAGGTTAAGGCTCTTCTCATTATCCCTAATGGGAGAGGCTACTATATTGTTAGAGGAGCTCCCTCCGGGTTGTATCACCTCATTGAAAAAATTGGCTGAAGCTATCTTGGATCATTTCGTCCCTCCCTCAAAGATGATGCATCTAAGGAATGACATTACAAACTTTAGGCAAAAGCCAAGGGAGCCTTTGCATGAAGCATGGCTAAGGTTCAATAAGAAAGTGTCCCTTTTCCATAACCATGGTCTCCTCGATGCAGTGTTTCTTCAAAGCTTTTACCGAGCCCTAGACTCTATCAACAAATCTGTTGCCAATAATTTGGATGGAGGATCAATTATGGATAAGATGTACGAGTTAGCTAAGGCCCTCTTGGATAGAATAATGAAGACAAATCGGGCATGGCATACTAGGGAGACTCATGTATCATTAGATTATGGGAGTTCTAGTGCATTGACAGCTGAAATACGAAAAAAAGATGAAGAGCGAGATGAAGAGCGAGATGAAAATCTTGCTAAAATGATGACTTAGCTTGAGTTAATCACTAAAAATGTGATGCGGGCCAGGCCTAAGGTTGTAAATGCTATAGGAATGCAAGGTCCAATGCAGTTTGAAGGAGAATCATTGCCACCACGATATGAGGAGGAGTGTCAATACACGACAAATTAGATGGGGGGTTCTCGACCCGAGTATCAAGGGGCTAATCAAAGCCCTTGGCACCTATGGGAAAAGAATAAAGGTTAGAGAAATTGTGATGTACATGGATGGCCCGAGAGAAATAAGAGATGGGACAATAGAGAGCAACATCGTGAGGGTGACCAATACCATAGAAGTTCGAATCCGTATGTTCCCCCTCCCAAAGCTGAGAACCCCCGAGCTCAACCAGGTGTGAGTAATGTAGGGAGCACAAAAATTGAAGAGATGTTGGAAAGGGTTCTTAAGAAAGTGGAGTCAACCAACAACGGAGTTAAGGAATTGAAAGAGGAGGTATTTAACCTTGCCCAAACCGAGAGTTCACACTCAGCTTCTATCAAGCATTTGGAAACCCAAATGAACCACTTGTCTGCTCAGATGAATCCCCCAATGAAGGGATCACTTCTGAGTGATACAATTGTTCGGTTGTTTGGAATACCTACACGCAAGTGCACGTGGTCGAACAAATAGTAAAATGGCTAGAGTAGCCAAGTATCGATCCCACAGGGACTGGACCAAGGTAATAATCGAATCAAGCGTTAATAAACTCTAACTCTAATAATGCAGACAATAGTTTCGAGAAGATTTTGGGAGTTTGTTTCCTAATTTATACTAATCTATAACAAATGTACAAATTGAGTCTAAACTATAGTAATGAGCATGTTGAGGCTAAAACGAACATGTAGGGAAGCAATTTATTGATACGAATTGGTTAATCTTTCCTCCGGTTGCTAGTCAAGAATTATTCCCTATGGATTAAAACTCTCGTATTTAACCCAAATTAAGAATCATGAACCTTCCACCTACATTTCTATGATAAGAAGAAATTCATGTTCTAGCCATATGAAACCGATTCCTTAATTAACTAATACGACTTTCAGATATATTTCTATTCTGAAGGTAAATCAATTCTCAATTTTCCCAAACCAAGAAGAGATCATATCCTATTAATTCATAACTTTCCAATTTCTTTCTCTTTCGTGCGCAAACCGAATTTTTTAGATATACATTAATATTGGCCAAACATTAGCGCAGTAAGAACAAGAATTAATAGAACAACCATGAAAGAAAAGATGAAAAACCAAGATGATCAATAATTACATTCCACTACAAATGTTCTTAACCTCAGCAAGAAGTGAATTTAGCCACTCATTTGTGGATGAAACATCGTTAAATAAGTGTAAATCATACAAATAATTGAAATAAGGAAGAAAGAGATAGAGAAGAACCCTAAGAATTTCGTCCCCTCAACTGCCTTTAACCCACCTTCTTGCTCAACCAAGTCAGAATAATTAAAAATAAACCTAAGTGTGCTATTTATACTAGTGGAAATTTTTCCCAGAATAACAAGCAACATGTCACGGAGTGCATCGCGGAGCACTTCCTCTGTGACACGCCACAAACGCGGACCCTCACTAGAATCCAGTCCTCTAGGTAATTATGCCCAAACGTGCCACGGCGTGCAACGCGGGGCTTGGCCAACGTGCCACGGCCCCAACGCGGACCTTCACTATAACTTGGCATATTTTTATCATCCGGGGCAGAACGCCATCCACGATGGCAGCGTGACACGGCTCCATCGCGGAGCCCCTTAGTTTGCTGCATAACCTGAGCCTTTTTCACTGCTCGTTTCCGAGTCTCTTCCCGATTTCTCCCAACATGCATCTTAACTTCCTAAAATTATATTTTTCCTGCAAAACAACACTAATCATGTTGGTTAGTACAAATTCACATTTTAACTACAAATCACATGAGAAGGTATTACATAGCAAATCATCAAGAAAACATGCATAGTCTCATCAATACAACGACATTCAACATATTAAGACCTCCTAGACTCACTAGTCGACTGTCGATCTCGGCAAACTCATGCAAATCAGATGATCAAGACATCTAACACGAAATTAAATCTCTTGTCAAGCATGTGCCCTCACAACCCAACAGAATTTTCCCTTTTTCAATCATATGATCTCAAAAGCATTATATGCAGGGGCATATGAACACGATTTCGCACTCTCTCCCAAAGAATTCACATGCATCATGTCGTGACCCATAAGCTTGCCTCTAGTGTATTACTCCACTAATATAAGGACGAGTGATGTAAGATCACGTAGGACTTGATGGGTTGTAATATAAGCTAAGGAACTAGTACATACTACGCTAACCAATAATAACAACTAGCACCCATAAGCGCTTTTCCATACATCCCACCACATTATGGGCATTGTTTCTTCCTTCATCCTCCCATTCTTGAAGTCTTTCTTTATTTTTTTTAATTCCCATATCTTTAAGAACACTCGACTTAATAACAAAGATTAGTTATACATCTTCCATTTATTAAATTCAGCAAGTGCACCCTTGACCTTTTCTTTACTTTCACCACTTCCGCTTTTCCTTTCTTTTCACAATTACCACTCCTTGACACTGTGGGAAAATTACTTTTCTTGAGTGTTTAAGAGTTTTGAATCAAATTCACAGATAATGACAAGAAGGGGTTAAGCTCGATTTGTACCTTTTCGACAAAAGAAAAGAATAGGCTAAAGGCTCAATGGTCTAACTACGATGTACATTCAAGGTAGGTACGATAATGGAAAAAAAACTTTCGGTTAAAGCAAAGAAATGCCTACATCCTTTCCTACAATACACATCCTTCGTTTCGTTTCGTACACACACCAGGAAAGTTCTAGACACTTCACAATAACATGGAAGAAATGAAACCTCACCACACACTCATTGCACATGCTCAACTCAAGACATATTCACAGACTCTTCAATCAGCCAATTACAAGAATTGAAACATTAAGCCTCAATCATACCGCATCGAATTCAATGGTCTAGGTATCTCAACATGTTTACAAAGTTGCATGCTTTCATACGAATCACCTTTGCACTCTAAATATCATGTACAACACGCAACCTGAATTCCGAACCATAAAGTAACGACACGTTTGGGGTACAAACAAACAAAAGAAAACAATTAAAAAGAACAAAAGAAATCTACTTCTATCGACTACATTTCCCTTAAGACGGTCGTCATCCATCCATCATAGGGAACGGTCACTATTTACGACTTTGATTCAATGGGACTATTCTCGATAAAAGCACCAAAAATAAATGTCGAGAAACCCAATCAAAAAAAAAATTCACGAAATTTTTTAAAAATATCAATAATTTCGATAAAACAACAATATTTACACAACCCGCTAACTACAACTCCATGCAGCACACAACAGCTTCACATTAATTACAATACAAAACATAAACATCAAAATCACAGGGTCACAATTTTTGCACAGGCACAACAACAAAACAGAAACGTAAATAACAACAAAACAACCAACACCTAACTACTCCCACCCCACACTTAAATCGAACACTGTCCCCAGTGTTCACAAAATTTAGCATAGCACAAGAGTAGGTGGTGAAACTCCCTAATCAATCGAAGTATTCCACTTCTTTGTCAGGTGCGGTTGCCTCTTCCCCCATATCTGAATCACCTCCACTATCATCATTAGACTCAATATTTGAGTCCTCGTGGTGCATCTCCTTATCTGTGGGGACATCATCATCAGTGGGCTCCACAAAATCTGGCCCCACTCGGCATAAAGCCCTGGCATTTTCGCCGAAGGGGTAGTCCAACTCTAGCTGCCACAGCTCATCTTCTGTTGTTGGCCTCCCGCCTATGCGCAACTGTAGCATCTGCATCTCGAACATGCGTGCCATATACTGATCATCCCGAGCATGTCGCTCGGATAATGTAAGAACTGACCCGTGAGTGGTGTCGGGTGCCTTAGTTTTGGTGACGTCTAAGGCCCGCCTCTCCATCTGTGGGATGTAGTCAAGGGCCTCCTCCTCAACATCTAGGCCCCTCAGGAAAGTGGTCAGCAAGCCACCAAACCCGTACCTGTGCCCTTGATGCAAACGTGCTCTCTTCATGGCGGAGATGATCACCGCCCCAACATTAATCTCTAGCCCTTTCATCAGGGCGTATACCAAGCACACATGATCCCGGGTGACATCTGTCATGTGCACCCCCGGGATCAGGCAGGAACACACGATCTTAAGCCAAATTCTGGCTTCCCTGTTCATTTGAGAGTAGGGCAGCGTCTGTAGCCCCTCTCCTTATGCCTGCTCTACCGTGCTGTCGAACGGGCTCCACACAGAGTGCGTCTGATGTCCGCATATGGTAGAGTGATGTTCAACTGCTGGAGTACATGGGCGTCTGTGTCCCGCACCCCCAAGATGGAATTAAGGTGATGGGGCTCAAAAGTGACTACCTGCCCCCTTATTTTGACAATGTGACTTCAGAGTGTCGGGTTTCAGTTGGCGTAGAACTCTCGAATCAGGTGGAGATTGCACTCCTTGGGCTTTTCAAAGATGAAGTTCAACCTGGTAGTGTCAATCCTATGTACGATTCTGGGAAACTCCTGTGCCAACTGCTCCCTAGCAATGTGCTCCTTGGGGAAGTATTTGCTTTCCTTATGCTTTGTGTACCATTTCTTCCCTTCCTCTGTCACCCATCGGGTTCCGTATTGACGGTGTTGGCCACGCGGAACTGCTGGTGCTGCTGGGACTGTCGTTCCCAGTCTAATCCTTTTCCTTCCGGCGCCCGATGTAGACGCACCTTTTCCTTTATCTTGCCTGCTTGCCATTGTTCCTGTCAAATCAAGAAGACAGTCCCAATGCTATTCAAATTAAAATTAGCTTCGACTAAGGTTGGGTTAAGCTAGGCCACCCCACACTTAGTCTTTAGCCACAATCACAACATTACGGCAAGACAATTCTCACTTCCCAATTTACAACAAGAAACAACAACATGCCTTGTGCATTCAGAGAATTTGATGGAATATATTTTATGTACTACTCAGACTTCGTACAGTTAATCAACGTATCACCATCAATACCATTTCATCCCATAGCACTTAGCACAGAAAAACTCTCAACACAACCTATGCAATTCACCAAGTTCTATGCAATTCACGATTTCATTCTCCCAAAAAAAAATCCATCATTTA
The DNA here is from genome assembly GCA_035772735.1 of Datura wrightii. Classification (NCBI taxonomy): domain Eukaryota; kingdom Viridiplantae; phylum Streptophyta; class Magnoliopsida; order Solanales; family Solanaceae; genus Datura; species Datura wrightii. Next base: position 17,019,808 of record JASDFA010000003.1, read on the forward strand.
TGATCGTGGGCAAAAATAGCATGCCCGAGTGATGCTTTATACCTTAATTTAGTCTTGTTTATCTAAGTTATTTTATACATTTTCATGTGATTTTATGTAAATGTGAATATATACTAACCAATATGATTAGTCCTTGTTTTTGAAGGTTAATAATCCATTTGAGGAACTAATTCATGATTTGGTGAAGTGGAGGAATGGAATCAAGAGCAAAACGTGAAAGTCAACAAGAAAACATGCAATAACTAGCACCCTGCGCGAAAGGGGCCGTGGCACGCTGCCAACGCGGCAACACTTGGCCAAAAATTGCATTTTTTGGCACATTCCAGTGAGGGTACGCGTTACCAACGTGTCACGGAGGTCAAGTAGGGCGTTCAGCTCCATGACACGTTGCTGTTCCACCACAGGCCAAATTTTGCAATTTTTCAGCATAGTATAAATTGAACCCTTAGCTCCTAAAATCATTTTGTCACGATTTTATTCTGGAAAACTACCTAGGAGTGAAGGGAGAAGTGGGAGAACTCATCTAGGGTTTGGAAAATTCCCTTCTCATCAACCAAATTCATGAAAGTATGTTAGTTTAGTATTAGTTAATGTAGTTTTACGAACATGAATGGCAAGAATCCTTCCTCTAGGGTTGAAGCCATGAATTATAATTGTGATTTTATGAAATTATTTTGGAATTAAGTTATTGATTGTTGTTTTCGTCTTGCATTCTGGATTGTTGGTTGTTTTTATGATTGATCACCATGAAAGCATATTTGTTAGCTTGAGTAATAGCTTGAGAAAGCATTAACTAGGTCAGGACATGAGAATGTGAGCGGCATGTTTGTATCTCGGGAGAGATTTTTGTGTCAGGATAGAAATATACCTAACATCATGCTTGGTTGACACACGGGGGTTATGAAAGACCAACTTGGGATGTCACATCACCACTCGAAGAAGTAGTTGTGAGGCTAAGTTGAGTTAAATGGTTAGACGCACGAAAGTCCCTAATCGTTTCCCCGTAAACCACAACATAATTGATTGCCCGCGACTAGAAAATTAAACTCCTCGCTCACAATGATGCAGTGAGGCTAGATTGCCGTGTTTAGAGGCTCGAAAGACCATAAACATGCAATTCTAATTATGTGAAATAACAATTGATAGTTCCATGCTTAACCCATTGCAATTCGTAGTATCGCTTGATTAATTGGTTTTGACTATATGTTGCTCCTAGAGTAATTTCAGAATATTTCGTTGACCCAAGCTTAGACTTAATTAATCTCAATCGAAAATGTCTATAACCAACACTTGAGGTATTTAAGATCACACTAGAAATAGATAGTTAGAGGAATGGGTCCAGTCCCTGTGGGTTCGACAATCTGGTTCTTAAAAAGAGCCACTATATTACTTGCATGACCCGTACACTTGCGGACGCGCGAATCGGGCACGTCAAGTTTTTGGCGCCGTTGCTGGGGACTCGGCGAAGTTTTGATAATTTATCTATTTTTGTGTGATTTGTGAATTTCCTTAAGTGTTGAGAAACTTGGTCTTAGTTTGTTTATTTGCAGGTGACAGGTTGTCCTGCCGAGCTGGCTAGAAATAGAGAGCTTGTGGAACAGTTGCTGGAGCCTGAACATCAAATCCATTTGCGAAGGAGAGTAGCTCTAGAGCAAAAGATGAAGAGACTTCAAGAAAAGGTACAACAACAACCACCCGCGGACAAGCACGTTTGTCATCAGCAGCAATGGCAGCAAGACCACTTCGCGAAGTGGCAATCCCACTAGCGGCGAATGTGACCTCTAGCATCCGTAAATCGGAGCCTGGAGGGCACTTTGAGCTTAAACAGAACATGGTGCAGCTGTTACATTCTAGTGGTCAATTCACTGGGATGGCACATGAGGACCCGCAGCAGCACTTACAGAGCTTTTTAGAGATTAGTGACACGTTCGTCCCCACCGGCATGTCCACAGATTATGTCTGAATGACCCTCTTCCCATTTTCACTGTTGGGAGAGGCGAAAAAGTGGCTGAAGGTTGAGCCACCGAACTCCATAACTTCGTGGAATGACTTGGCTAAGAAGTTCCTTATCAGATTCTTCCCTTCAGGCAAAACTGCAAGGTTGAGAAGTGAAATACTCAGTTTCAAGCAGAGGCCTGATGAGAACTTATATATGGCTTGGGAAAGATTCAAGTCATTGTTGAGAGATTGCCCCCATCACCAGCAATCAAATGAAGTGCTGGCTCATACCTTTGTAGAAAGTCTAGACCCACACACAAAAATATTACTAGACTCTGCATCGGGTGGGCAAGCCTTGGATAAGACATATGATGAGTTGTACACTTGTTGAACAAAATTGCACAAGGAAATCCAGAGTGGCACAACGAGTCATCGAGAGGGGCAGGAAAGAGATCAGGGTTGATAGAAGTAGATGGTTTGAATGCCTTGGCAGCACAGTTAGCTTCGTTCCAGCATCAAATGATGACTCACTTCAATAAACTGAGTATGAACCAACGCCAGGGCTAGGTTAATACAGTTCAGCAAGCTCCGAGTTGGTGTGAAATTTGTGGTAATAATGGGCACTATGCAGAATCTTGTGGAGCCAATCCGGAGTCGGTCAATTTTGTTAGTAATGTGCAGCGCAACAATCAGTATTTTGAAACCAGTTACAACCGAAATTGGCAGGGCCACCCGAATTTTTCTTGGGGTGGAAACCAAAAGCAGAATTATATGCAACCTCAACAACATCAGTATCAGTAGAATAGGAAGAATGATGGGCAATTGAGTAGCAGCATTGAGGAAACACTGCAGAAAATTATGGAGACCCAGAATCAGTTAGCGGAAAATCAGGCGAGGATGGCAACAGACTTAAAGAATCAGCAAATGGCCACCCGCAATCTTGAAAAACAAGTGGGTCAGATAGCAGCTGCTCAAAACGTGAGATCACAAGGGAGATTACCTAGCGACACAGATCCTAACCCCCGGCAGATCAATGCCATCAGTCTGAGAAGCGGTAAGCAATTAGCTGATGCAGTGCCAAAAGAGCTGAGAAAGGGGGTGCAGCCAGAGTTGGTTAGACCAGGACCATCCATCAACATGGGGGATAATCAGAGTGTGGGGCAACAAAATGCGGAACTTTCATTGCAGCCAGCACAAAGACCACCACCACCATTCCCTCAGAAATTCAGAAAGAGCAAGGAAGAGGAATGTTTCAAAAAGTTCTTTGAGAGCTTCAAAGGACTTCACATAAATTTGCCTCTTATTGATGTCTTGCAGGGAATGCCCAAGTATGCTAAATACTTGAAGGACGTGATGGCGAACAAAGTGAGATTGGTGGATGTCCAGACGGTAGCACTGACTGAGGAGTGCAGTTACAGTGTATTGAGCAAAATGCCAAAGAAGCTCAAAGACCCAGGGAGTTTTACCCTCCCCATACAAATTGGTAAAGCTGAGGTGCTACGAGCTTTGTGTGACTTAGGGGCAGCAGTCAATCTAATGCCCCTATCCTTATTCAACACCCTGGGGTTGGGAAAACCGAGGCCAACAAGGTTGATGCTGCAGCTGGCTGACAAGTCGCGAGTGACACCTGATGGAATAATAGAGGACCTTCTCATCAAAGTAGGTAAGTTCATTATACCTGCTGATTTTATTGTCTTAGATTTTCAGGTTGATGACCAGGTACCCCTGATCTTGGGACGGCCATTCTTGGCCATTGGAGGAGCGGTGATTGATTTGAAAGCAGGGATCCTGAAAATGAGGGTTGAGGATGAAGAAGAAATCTTCCGCGTTTACCAAGAAATGAACCCATCTGCACACTACAGAAACCTTTGTCAGGTTAGTGTGTTGGCAGAAGGTAAGTGTGGGGTGGAGGATTCCACAGGTGCAGGGCCAAAGGCAATTACAAGTGTTCAGCCCGAGTCTGATAGAGGGCTTCAATTTAAGAAGAAGTGGGAAAAAGAGAGGAACAGAGTGGAGGCTGTCTCCTCTAAACAGCAAAAGAAAAGGAGATGGTTCTCGAAAGAGAACCCAGGTATGAGGATGTCCTGAAAAGGATAGTCCACGTCGGGCCACGACATAAAATAAGGCGCTGCTTGGGAGGCAACCCAAGGGTACCTCAGGTACAATTTGTAATTTTGATTGTTGTGTTGCGTTTGTTAGTTTCATTTTGTTTGTGTTTTTGGTGGAAACTTAAGCACAAATGGCGGGAAGTCTGAGTACCGAGACGGTGGAAGCTAAAGAGCATGGAAAAGAAGAAGTGTGGGGTCGAACACCCACCTCTTAAAACTTGAAAGGCTCAGGGAGTATTTCTCATCCTTTAAATTTTAATTTGATGCTATGAGGACATAGAATTATTTAAGTGTGGGGTGAGGGAAATTTCAAGGGAAATTTCAAATTTCTAAATTTTTGTGCTTAACAAGTTTGTGGTGAATGTAATGCTAATGCTTGAGAAATTTGAAAATTTTGAAAAATTTGAAAATTTGTTGTGAATTAAGCATGACTTCATCACCCGTTGGTTTTTCTTGTCGGTTCTTTTCCGACGGGGGGTCTTTGAACCGAAGAATAAAAATTTTATTTTTTCTTTCCTTTGTCTGTATATAGTGTTTTTAGTCATAGTTAGGGACTGTTTCCGATGATGGATGGATGACGACCGTCTTGAGGAAAATTAGTCGGTAGGTGTTGGGTTTTTGAAACTATAACTAATTGGTGCTTGATGTTCGTGTTATGTGTTGTACGTGATGGTGAGATGCAAGTATGTTCAGTGTTGAAGCATGACAATATATAACTGTGTTTGAGACACTTAGGCTCTTGAATTTGACTCAATATGATTGAAGCTTAATTCTGAATTCTTGTGATTAGCTGAGTAAGAGTCTGATGAATGTGTCTTGAATTGAGCATGTGCCATGAGTGTAAGGTTTTTGAGTATTCTGTGCTATTGTGGATTGTCTAGAACTTGCCTGGTGTGTGTATAAAACGAAATGAAGGATGTGAATTGTAGGAGATGATGTAGGCATTTCTTTGAATGACCCAAATGTTTATCCCTCATTTTACCTACCTGGAAAGATTAATCCTAGTTAGCCCCATTGAGCCTTGAGCCTATTCTTTGACAGCTGCAACATAAGCTTAATCCTTTTTCTTTCATTAGCCTTGTGTTTGATCCAAAACTCCTAAGCGCTTGAGTGGAAAAAATCCGAAGGAGTAAAGGAGTGAGAAGAATGAAAAGAAAGGAAAAGTAGCAAGTTGTAGAAGTGAGAAAAGGACAAAGGTGCACTTGGGTGAAAATGGTTGATTATTAGTAAGGAGCAAGAAAACAAATTAATGAAAAGTTACTTGTAGAACTCCTTACTAATAAGCTAAAAGTGCCTAAAGAAAGGGGAACATAAGAGGAAAAAGAAAGATGAAAGGAGAAAAAGGTAAAGTAAGGGAAGGGAAGTTCGTAATGAGGGCGTAATGTATTAAAAGCTCTTGGGAAAGATAGTCACTATTATTGGCCAGAATAGTACCTACCCGTCCCCTAGCTTACATTACAACCCATTAAGTCCTACTTGATCTTACATTCATACATCCTTAAATTAGTGGAATAAAACACTAAGGGCAAGCTTATGGGTCATTACATGATGCATGTGAATTCTTTGTGAGAGTGAGCGTAATTCTATTCATGTACCCACACATGTTGTGATTTAAAAATTGTTTTTGCGTGTGATTGGGTAACTCTCTTTCCGGCAGGGGCACATGTTGAATGAAGGATATAATTCATGTGGGATTTCTTAATCAGTTGATTTGCATGAGTTTGCTAAGATTGAGAGTCGATTCTTGAGGTTAAGAAATCTTAACATAGTTGTACTTCATTTCAATGATCAAATTGTGCATGCTCTATTTGTAGCTTGTTATCTTACGTAATCATTATCGCCGTAACTTGAATTATCTTGCTAAATGAGTTATGGATGAGTCTCCATATGCATGAGATGTAATAGGTTGTTCGAGGACGAACAAGACTTTAAGTGTGGGGTAGGTGATCGTGGGCAAAAAAAGCATGCCCGAGTGATGCTTTATACCTTAATATAGTCTTGTTTATCTAGGTTATTTTATACATTTTCATGTGATTTTATGTAAATGTGAATATATACTAACCAACATGATTAGTCCTTGTTTTTGAAGGTTAATAATGCATTTGAGGAACTAATTCATGATTTGGTGAAGTGGAGGAATGGAATCAAGAGCAAAACGTGAAAGTCAACAAGAAAACATGCAATAACTGGCACCCTGCGCGATAAGGGTCGTGACACGCTGCCAACGCGGCAACACTTGGCCAAAAATTGCATTTTTTGGCACATTCCAGTGAGGGTACGCATTACCAACGTGTCACGGAGGTCAAGTAGGGCGTTCAGCTCCGTGACACGTTGCTGTTCCACCACAGGCCAAATTTTGCAATTTTTCAGCATAGTATAAATTGAAACCTTAGCTCCTAAAATCATTTTGTCACGATTTTATTCTGGAAAACTACCTAGGAGTGAAGGGAGAAGTGGGAGAACTCATCTAGGGTTTGGCAAATTCCCTTCTCATCTACCAAATTCATGTAAGTATGTTAGGTTAGTATTAGTTAATGTAGTTTTACGAACATGAATGGCAAGAACCCTTCCTCTAGGGTTGAAGCCATGAATTATAATTGTGATTTTATGAAATTGTTTTGGAATTAAGTTATTGATTGTTGTTTTCGTCTTGCATTCTGGATTGTTGGTTGTTTTTATGATTGATCACCATGAAAGCATATTTGTTAGCTTGAGTAATAGCTTGAGAAAGCATTACCTAGGTCAGGACATGAGAATGTGAGGGGCATGTTTGTATCTCGGGAGAGATTTTTGTGTCAGGATAGAAATATACCTAACATCGTGCTTGGTTGACACACGGGGGTTATGAAAGACCAACTTGGGATGTCACATCACCACTCGAAGAAGTAGTTGTGAGGCTAAGTTGAGTTAAATGGTTAGACGCACGAAAGTCCCTAATCGTTTCCCCGTAAACCACAACATAATTGATTGCCCGCGACTAGAAAATTAAACTCCTCGCTCACAATGATGCAGTGAGGCTAGATTGTCGTGTTTAGAGGCTCGAAAGACCATAAACATGCAATTCTAATTATGTGAAATAACAATTGATAGTTCCATGCTTAACCCATTGCAATTCGTAGTATCGTTTGATTAATTGGTTTGGACTCTATGTTGCTCCTAGAGTAATTTCCGAATATTTCGTTGACCCAAGCTTAGACTTAATTAATCCCAATCGAAAATGCTATAACCAACACTTGAGGTATTTAAGATCACACTAGAAATGGATAGTTAGAGGAATGGGTCCAGTCCCTGTGGGTTCGACAATCCGGTTCTTAAAAAGAGCCACTATATTACTTGCACGACCCGTACACTTGCGGACGCGCGAATCGAGCACGTCAATTTACTTCGCATATTAATAACAAGCACAATATAATTCACCTTAACCAACATGCCCAACCCATAATTTCCACATTTTCAATCACATTTCATTTCTTCGTAATCACATTCTAACCCTAGCTACACATTTCACAAAAATTCGATCAAGCATGCATTTATCGAGTTCATACAATCAAAATTATACTCCGAACTTCAATTAACAATAACTTAAAGGAATTAGAGATCAATTTACAACTAGGGCAAGTTTTTGTCACTTTACATGCTCAAACTCGACAAATTTGACAAGAATTGAGAAGAAAATAGAAAACATACCTTTAGTTCGATGAAATCGAAGAAAAGTCAAAGAAACTTGTGCCTAAGTCCGTTTCACTTTAGGGATGGGGGGAATTTGGGGAGTTTGTTGCGGAGGAAAGTGAAAAATGGGAAAAATGGGGTGTTTTTGGGGTTAAAAAGAGGATTTTTCGCGCGGGTCACCCGGCGACCCGGTATGACCTATCACGCATAACACTTCAACGTGTCATGGAGGGTAGCACGGAGCACCCCCTCTGTGACACGGAGCCATCGCGCAGGCTCACTGTTTTTCCACTTTTTATTATTTTTCTCACCTAGATTTTACCTTTGCGATCCTTTGCATTTTTACCCTCCGTTCAACCTGAAATTCATCTCACAATAAGAAATTGGTTAGAATTTATAGGTTTCACATAAAATACAATTTTTTTTTTATTTATCTCATTTTTTTTTCTTTTCTTTCTTTTTTTTCTTCTACGAAATCTACTCAAATATTACAAAAATTCCAAGGGTTGCCTCCCATGCAGCGCCTGGTTTACCGTCGCGGCTCGACATCATTGAAGCTCAGTCATCCTCTAGGGTGACGGATGTCTTCTCTCGTCTACCGTCCTCACCCCAGAAATGCTTACATCGCTGCCCATTGACTAAGAATGTGGCACTTCCATCTTCTTGCCATGATTCCCATTTTGGGGGGTCCTTCACCGGGTGTTTTCCCATAGGCTCTCGCGAATCAACACTTTGAGCATTATCCGCTCGATCAAGCACGTTGATCACTGAGAGTTCCTCATACACGACCGAAAGCTTTGTGGCCTTGTACACATCAAATACTTCATCTTTGTCGTGTGCCCGCATGGTTAGCTACCCTGCAGCTACATCAATGAGTGCTTTCCCAGTTGCCAAGAAAGGACGTCCCAAAATAAATGGGACTTCCGCATCCGGCTCAAAATCCAGCACAATGAAGTCAACCGGGATGATAAGGGAGCCCACTTGCACCAGAAAATCCTCCACAATGCCATCTGGTCTGGCCAAAGAACGATCCGCTAGTTGCAAGATCACTGTTGTCGGTCTAGGACTGCCTAGCCCCAATTTCTTGAATACCGATGTCGGCATCAAGTTAATGCTCGCTCCCAAATCACATAATCCATGAGCTCGGATACTCTGCCCGATTGTAAGTTGAATTGTAAAGCTCCCAGGGTCTTTGAGCTTTGTGGGCAACCTATTTTGTATCCATGAAGTACACTCCTCCGTAAGCGCCACCGTAGCGTACTCCGTCAACCTACTTTTATTCGCCACGATGTCCTTGATATATTTTGCGTACTTCGGCACTCCCTGAAAAACATCAACAACAGGTAAATTAATGTGTACATGTTTAAGCACCTCCATGAACTTTTTGAAACACGCTTCCTCCTTGTGTTTCCTTAGTCTTTGAGGGAATGGGGGTGGTGGTCTTTCTGGTTTAGCATCCTTCTCCTTCCCCCTATCATCATTGTGCTCCCTCTCCTTCTCCACTGCTTCCAACTGCTGTGGTGGTCTTTCTGGTTCCACCTCCTTGAGTTGCAAACCACTCCTCGTGGTCACTGCATTTACTTGCTTGGGGTTGGGGTCAGTGTCACTTGGAAGTCCTCCTCTCGGCCTGGTGTTCTGAGCTCCAGCTAGTTGCCCAAACTGGTACTCCAATGCCTTTGTAGCTAACTGATTTTTCTTTACATCGGCTGCCAATTTCACATAGTCAGCCTGCAATTGAGCTTGGTTAGCTATCATAGTTTTGAACATTTCCTCAATGCTGGGTGATGGTGGTGGTGGAGGTGCATTGTTGCTTCTGTATTGCGACTGATAGTGCTGCTGCCCTCCTTGATTTCTCTGTGCTCCCTAACTCGAACTCTACCCTTGATGGTTGTTACTACCCCAAGAGAAATTCGGGTGACTTCTCCAATTTGAGTTGTAGTTGTTGCCATACTGTTGGTGATTATTTCTCGGTACATTACCAACAAAGTTTACTGAATCAGGATTCGCACCACAACACTCAGCTGAGTGTTCATTATTGCCGCACACTTCACACCAATTTTGCTGCACTACATTCACTGGGGCTTGAGAATAATTCATGCTTATATTGCTGAAGTGGGTATTGAGTTGATTCTGTAACGCAACTATCTGTGCAGTGATAGCTGTAAAACCATCCACTTCTAAGACTCCTGCCACTTTCCTTGTTCCTCCTCTAGAAGAGTCCGCATTTCACTCTGGATTTCCCTGCGAAATATGGTTCAACAAGGTATACAGCTCCACATAAGTTTTTTCTAATGCTTGTCCCCCAGCTGCTGAGTCTAGCAAGATTTTTGTGTGGGGTTCCAAACCCTCTATGAAAGTATGCACCAACACATCATTGGATTGGTGATGATGAGGACAATCCCGCAACATAGATTTGAATCTCTCCCAGGCATGATACAGATTCTCTCCCTCTCTCTGTTTAAAACTTAGAATTTGACTTCTAAGTGTTGCTATCTTACCGGATGGAAAGAACCGTATCAAGAATTTCTTTGCAAGATCATCCCAAGTAGTGATGGAATTAGGTGGCTCAGCTTTCAACCACCTCTTTGCTTCTCCCAAAAGTGAAAATGGGAACAATGTAAGCCTGACATAATCGGGTGACACGCCAGCGGTTATGTAAGTGTCACTTATCTCCAAAAAGTTTTGGAGATGTTGTTGTGGATCCTCGTGATGGAGACGTGTGAATTGCCTGCTGGTGTGCAGCAATTGCACCATATTCTGTTTAAGCTCGAACCACCCTCCTGGCTCAGGTTTGCGAATGTTAGATGTAACATTGTTAGCATGTGGGATTGCCACTTCGTGAACCGGCCTAGCTGCCATTTCTTCGGGCACTAACACTGCCCTTTCAATGGGTGGATTCTATTGTTGCTCTAGGATGGTCTGTCTGAGCAACTGCAGCTTTCTCTCTAGAGCTTCTCTCCTTTGTTGATGGAATTGTCTTTCCGGCTCTAAGTGTGAATCCACCAACTCCTTGTCCCTTGCCAGTGTTCAATAGATTTTAATATCTGCAAAAGACAAGCTAAGACCAAGTTGTCAACACTAATAAGAAATAGTAAACTAACACTTAAGACAAAAATTTTGTACCAATTGCCAGTCCCCGGCAACGGCGCCAAAAACTTGTTCGGTTGTTTGGAATACCTACACACAAGTGCACGCGGTCGAACAAGTAGTAAAATGGCTAGAGTAGCCAAGTATCGATCCCACAGTGACTGGACCAAGGTAATAATCGAATCAAGCGTTAATAAACTCTAACTCTAATAATGCAGACAATAGTTTCAAGAAGATTTTGGGAGTTTGTTTCCTAATTTATACTAATCTAAAACAAATGTACAAATTGAGTCGAAACTATAGTAATGAGCATGCTGAGGCTAAAACGAACATGTAGGGAAGCAATTTATTGATACAAATTGGTTAATCTTTCCTCCGGTTGCTAGTCAAGAATTATTGCCTATGGATTAAAACTCTCGTATTTAACCCAACTTAAGAATCATGAACCTTCCACCTACATTTCTGTGATAAGAAGAAATTTATGTTCTAGCCATACGAAACCGATTCCTTAAGTAACTAATACGACTTTCAGATATATTTCTGTTCTGAAAGTAAATCAATTCTCAATTTTCCCAAACCAAGAAGAGATCATATCCTATTAATTCACAACTTTCCAATTTCTTTCTCTTTCGAGCGCAAACCGGATTTTTTAGATATACATTAATATTGGCCAAACATTAACGCAGTAAGAACAAGAATTAATAGAACAACCATGAAAGAAAAGATGAAAAACCAAGATGATCAATAATTACATTCCACTACAAATGTTCTTAACCTCAGCAAGAAGTGAATTTAGCCACTCATTTGTGGATGAAACATCGTTAAATAAGTGTAAATCATACAAATAATTGAAATAAGGAAGAAAGAGATAGAGAAGAACCCTAAGAATTTCGTCCCTTCAACTGCCTGTAACCCACCTTCTTGCTCAACCAAGTCAGAATAATTAAAAATAAACCTAAGTGTGCTATTTATACTAGTGGAAATTTTTCCCGGAATAACAAGCAACATGTCACGGAGTGCATCGCGGAGCACTGCCTCTGTGACACGCCACAAACGCGGACCCTCACTAGAATCCGGTCCTCTAGGTAATTATGCTCAACGTGCCACGGCGTGTAACGCAGGGCTTGGCCAACGTGCCACGGCCCCAACGCGGACCTTCACTGTAACTTGGCATATTTTTATCATCCGGGCTGAACTCCATCCACGATGGCAGCGTGACACGGCTCCATCGCGGAGCCCCTTAGTTTGCAGCATAACCTAAGCCTTTTTCACTGCTCGCTTCCGAGTCTCTTCCCGATTTCTCCCAACATGCATCTTAACTTCCTAAAATTATATTTTTCCTGTAAAACAACACTAATCATGTTGGTTAGTATAAATTCACATTTTAACTACAAATCACATGAGAAGGTACAATTATCAATGTATAAACACGACGAAATGAAGCATTTGAGTATCACTTGGGCATATAATTTTGCCCAAGATCAACAATGCAAAACCCAAAGAAGGATTGTCAATACATGGCCATTGTCACAAGGAGTGGTAAAATGCTTTGGAATGCAAATGTTAATCCCAAGAAAGTTGTGGTTTCTAAGACAAATGATGAAAAAGAATTTTAGGCGGTGCCAAAAGCATCACATGGTTGTGATATCGCTAAGGCTGAATATGAATGAGAGGTTGAGGAAGTTCCCTCAAATGTGGATGAAGAAGAACCAAGAGTTTTGCCTCCTTATCCACAGTTGTTAGCCAAGAAAAAGAAGGATGATTAATTCAGTAAGTTTATCAACATGTTCAACAAATTGTCCATAAATATGCTATTGGTGGATTCCCTACTTCAAATGCCTGAATATGCAAAGTTCATGAAAGAGCTGCTAAAGAAGAAGAAGGTTATAGATGTAGGCACCGAAGAGACAACACATCATTTTAGTGCTATGATGATGAGCAACCTTGCCCCAAAATGGGTAGATCCATGTGTCTTCACAATCCCGTGCACTATTGGGTTGTGTGTGTTGAAGAAAGTCCTCTGTGATCTTAGGGAGAGTATAAATTTGATGCCCCTCACAATATTTAAGAAATTGGGGCTTGAGAACACCAAACCTACATCAATGAGATTGTTAATGGATGATCGCTCAATGAAGAAACCTATGCGTGTTTGAGAGGATGTATTGGTGAGGGTAGATAAGTTTATTCTACCAGCTGATTTTTTAGTCCTTGATTGTGAGATGGATGTAGAAGTTCCAATCATTTCGGGGAGACCATTGCTTTCCAGGGGTAGAGTTTGATAGATGTAGAGCTATGGGAGCTCAAGTTTCGGGTTGGAGGTAAAGAGGTCACTTTCAAGGTGTGACAATCCGCTGAACCTACCGATGGATGTAAAGTGGTTGGAGTGTTGTAGGAGGAAGATGAGTTGGAGGATGATCCTTCGAAGATTGAATGTTAAATGAGAAATACGTCGTGCCACGATGTTAACTACGACGCTTCTTGGGAAGCAACCCAAGTGTCTTCATTTGAATGTTCTTGATGTCATTGTTGTTTCTAATTTTTAGGATAAACTAGGTGAGAAGCAAGGAGAAGAAGAACAAAACAAAGCAGGTACTACGTTAAGACTGGCGAACCGATGATCTAGCTACAATATCCACCACACATTTAATCATGGAAGCAGAAACCTGGGAAAAAAAGGTCAGACCAGCGAAAGCACCGGCGGAATGTCGATAAGTAGTTGCTAACCGCCACTTGAATGTCAGTGTGAGCCAGAACACCTGTACAGTGGATCCAAAAATGGAAAACTATCGGCGCAACGTAGAACCTAAACCGCGAATCGCCGGTGAATCACTGATACAAAAACAATGAACTGGGCACAAAATCAAGCATGTTATGGTAATGCGGCGAATCGCCTGCTCCAATCGGCGATCGTTGATGTAACACCGGTGAAGGTACGTATTCTATTTTAATATCTTAACCAAACCAGGGACCTATCTGACCCAAAATCCTTTTGTAGCCGCCCTAATCTGCCAAAATTCCCTTTTTACTCCCTTAGACTTCCCTTTTTTCCTTTTTAACACTTTCCCATACCTTTTTTTATTTTCCCAACATCCCACCTTTCCATATTCCCACAACTCCCTCTCTTCCACTTCTTACACAACTAAATCCCCACTAACCACCCACCTCCTCCTCAACCAACCATATTTACACATGCTCATCTATAAAATCCCCCCAACCATTCTATCTGCTTCTCACTACCCTCATACTCTTCCTCTATACTAGACAAGTCTCAAAATTTTGCCATTGTTGAGCATTATCCAGCTTCCACAGCTAGTCTCTGCAAAGCATTCTCTCAAGTATGGTAATGTACCCTTAACTTCCTTATATTCTTATCAATGGTGATCTCATTGCATATGGATGTTGTTATGATATACATTCCCCTTCTTTTTACTGCCATTCTCCCCAACATTTTCCTAATTGATACCATATTTGTTGTTATGTGAAATTAGTGGGAGGATAGAAACTTGATGCTAAAATGGGTGTGGGGGAATTGGTTATTCTTGTATAATTAGGTAGGGTAATGTCATAGTAACCCCAAGTGATTAAAAAGGCCTACCTTGCCCTTTGATAGATGGGGTGACACCATTCTTAAGGGTAAAATATCGTTTTAGCCCTTTTCTTGTGTAGAGGTACTACTTTTATATGATGTGAGTGAGTGTTCGAGAATTTGTGAAATTAAAGCTCATGGTGATGAATTGGGGATGACTACTACTGGCTATTCACCAGTGGGGTCCAGTGAATCACCGATGAAATGCCGGTTCGGGCTAATATTGGCTTCAAGCAACTGCCTTGATGCTGCATTACATCGGCATTTCATGGATCAGGACCGGTGATTCATCTCTCTATCACCGGTTGAATATCTGCTGCCCTAATTTTCTGCTTTTCACCAGCATTTTAGCAGCGGTCCACGGATACCCTCAGCAGTTTGCGGTGTTTCGCCGGTGCTGCCAGTTCTTTGAATGCTAATTATTTTCATCTTTGTTTTGACTTTAAAATTTTAGCGTAATTGTTTGTTGTTTCCTTTTATTATAAAAACCAAAAAGATACATTGTGATTGCCACTAATATCGTATTTGCATAAAATGACTTCATCTAGGAACACCGGTAAGGGCAAAGGTCCGTCTTCTTCCTCCAGAAAGGGTAAAGGGAAGGTAAAGGCCTCCACAGTGCCTACCAACTCTAGGGAGGCTATCATGTTTTGTGTGCCCCACATGAAGGGGAACTACGCCATCTACAAGTGTCGGTCAATTACCGTAGAAAAGAGGTTTGACTTGGTGGGGATACGCACCCTCCCAAACATTACCGCTCAATTCACAGACAGGAAATAGCACACTTTTGCCAATCCTCTACAGACTATTACCCAAACTTGGTTTTGGAGTTCTATGCTTCTTATCAGGATAGGCAGGAAAGTATGAACCACTGAGGAAAAGTTGATGAATTCTCCTGCCTACCTTTAGTCATGGTGCAAGGGGTGAAGGTGAACATCACTCTAGCAGCCATTAACTATCTATTCTTGGAGGACGAGATTGACACTAGCTCAAGGTACATGGCCTAGATTGCTAACATGAAGAACCAATTTACTTGGATACCTCCTATCATTGCGGCATACACACCTTTATGGGATACTATGGGCCGCGAAATTTCTCTCCATGATCTGAAATTTGAAGCCAAGTTGTGGCTAGATTTCATTTGTGGCCGCATCATACCTTCCAATAATGAATACAGGGTCAGCTTAGAAGGGGCTATTCGTATAGTTTACATCATGACAGGGGTCCCTATAAACTTTGGGGAGATTCTGGCTCAGCAAATAAAGAGGAAAGCAAGATAGGCCAGCATTTCCATGCCATATGTCGTGCTGATTTCTCAACTGTGCTTGCAAGCCAGAGTGCCACTATTCCCGGATGCGACTCCTATCCCAGCTTCGGATGTAATCACATTAGACCTAAAGAGAGATGCTGAGGCACCCACAGTCAAGTGGAAGCAAATGCAGGCTTTTGATTTGTTGGAGGGTTCTCATGGTTCAGAGGAATCTTCCCAAGCCCTAGATTTTAGTATGCGTCACTAAGAAGCTTCAAGCCATATCTCCAATGGCGCACCTATTCTAGGATCACAATCCCTTCTAGCATCTTCCTAATCAAGCGATCTCCAAAAGCTAGTGGAATTGACCAACTCTCATGAGAGTCAACATCAAAAGTTGGCTAGGAGCCTCCCTGCTCTTATCGCCTGAACGGTAAAAAGGGAGATGAAATCTATGTATGAGAGTCTGACCACACTGTGCAAGCGGGTAGATGTTGTGGAAGGGGTTGTTTCCTCTCTCTGAACTAAAGTAAGGGAGTGAAAGAGTCAAACATCCATGGAGCTACCTAATTTGAGTACTCTTGACGCTGCAATGGCTACCCCTTCTATAGTTCGAGGCCCTCTAGATGATTTTTTCAAGGTCTTGGGAGATGACTCTAAGGATCTAGGGGATACAGACTTTGATGGTGAGGCAGGAGCAGGTGCAGACTATGACATGGATGATGACGAGTGACCCCAATGAGGGAGTCTGTCGCCCCCTTTATTTTGCATGCCTACATTGGGGCCAATATAGCCTTCAAGTTGGGGGTAGAATGAGTGTTTCATATAGAGGGGTCATTTATGTCATATTTTATTGATGTTTGGATGTAGCCCTTATCGGGCTTTTATTCTTGATTATCTGATGAAAAGTGGTGACTCTTTGTCGGGCTCACAAGTTTTTTTTAGTATTATTAATGATTGCCGTTGTTGGGATGGTTCTGTTGATGAAATTATGAATGAATGAAATGAATGATGTTAGAGTATTGTGCTAAAAAATGGGTTCTTTCTTTGAATTGTCAAATGTTGTTTGGTGAGCCAAACTTTTTTGTTCGCCTATGTAAACAGTACAATAGTAATCAAAATCCAAGGGTTTTCATCATACCATGGTTCTTTCCTGTCTTTTTTTTTTGTTTTTCTTCTTATTCTTTTCCTTAGTTGTTGAATCGGGATGTTCTTTCCCGATGATAAATTATTAGGCAACTCTCTTAAGGGAAAATGTCATGTCTTTCTTGAGTCTTCTGTGGAGTTCTTTTGAGATGTACCACCAAAAATTTTTAAATGTGGCATGAAATTGAGAAATGAAAAAATGGGCATGAAATGACAAATGCAGCAAGCTTTTGTCATATATTATAGATTCCTTGATTGGCTCATGAATTCGTATACTCTAATGTCTTGAATCAATATCTTGTGATAATGTAATACCCTGAAAGCCCTATGATCAGACTCGGAAGTTTAAATGGAGGAAACAGGATTTTGTGGACCAGGTCACAGGATGAGTTGTCCAGTGACCGAGGGGTGCACCACGAGTCATTGAGTGACTCATGGGGAGGAGCATGGATTGGGTTAGAATTTTGAGTTTTAAGGTGACCACCGGTATGACCACGAGCCATGGTCAGCACCATGATTCATGGAGTGGTCTGTAGAAAAAAGTTGGTTGAAGGATGGATGATTTCGTCAGTGTCCCTAACGGGTTGTCACCAAGAGTCGTTGGCCTCACTACGAGTCGTGGTGTCCCTCGTCGTGACCAGTGAAGGTGAAATTCTAGTTTTGGCCACCGGAGGTGATCATGAGTCATGGTCAGTGACAACATCCAGTCCTTTGTGGGGACTGGTAATGTATTTTTCCCTGCGAATTTAATAAGGGCTTTTCCTTAATTCCTAAGTTTGTAAGGCCTAAGCTACGTTTTTTAAGATAAAAATAGAGTGATTTAAGAGGGGCAAGTTCATCCTAGGCCTATTCACTTTCATGCATGGAGGTCTAGAAGTTCCTAAGGGTGATCAGTCCTAAATTCCTCAAGTTCTTCCCCAAATTCTCTTTGGGCAATCAAGGAAGTTGTGAAATCAAATTTCTACAGGTATGTACGGTTATGAATGGGTGTAATAGTCCACACCCATTCCCAATACCCCTTCAATTCATGAAACTTTAGTTGATGAATCTATGTGGTTTTAACCCAATATGTGAATTCTCTATGTTTCAATCATGGGTATGATCTAAGCATGTTCCTAATGTTGAATTATGATTAATGGGCATATTTTACAATGTTTTAAATTATAAATTGTTTTCTCAAGTTTTATAAATTACGATGCCCATCCATGAATGTTCGTGAAAGTTGAGATCTATGAAATATGTATTTAAGCATGATGAGATGTTTATGAAGAAAGTATGATTTCAAATTACCAATGTCTATGTCCATGTTTTCGAATGATCAAGTCTGTGTTGAGCATGTTTATGTATTGGACAAGCCCATATGATGAAATATGTTTTATGATTTATCCAAACTTCATGGATTAGCTTACCACATAGATTTTGGAGTCTAGAATCCCACTATTTTAGCTTGTGCTATGGTTTGAGCCCGAGGCTCCTCATGTTATGATTTCAGATTTATGCATGTATGTTATAAGTCATCTTCGTCATTAGACGATGGTTCAGCTTCATTGAAAGACGATGGATAGAACATGCATGTTTTTTGGTGTAGTGTCTAGCACCGAGTAGGCTAATGGCCATTCAACCGTATGCCTCAAACTACGCGCCAATGTAGGTATATTCAGATTATTTGGGACCTCCCTTGTAAGCTTCCCCTTCCCCCATAGGGCCTTCAACTTCATATCGATATTATGGTAGTGTCCTTAGCCTTGGCAAGGCTTTGGACGGCTCTTCCCAATTGAGTGTGATACTCGGGACCACGTAATCTCTATCGTGGTAATATTGGTTATATGACGAGTCTCCCATTGTTCCTCATGATTTCAGTTATGCATGTTTATCAGTCATGATATTATGTTTTCAGCAGGTTTAACCCAATGTTCAGTTTTACTTATGATTATCAATTTTCAGCTTTGGTTCATTCGATTCAGCTATGATATTCAGTTATGTTCAGATCATGATTTTAGAAAATAGCAAGCAAGCCCTACTGTCAGAATCTTATCTTGATTTTGTTTTATGATATGCATGGTTTACAATTTTATGTACTTAGCAGTTTTACTTACCCTACATACTTGGTACATTCCACATACAGACCGCATACTCTATGCTATAACATTTCATGATACAAGATCGGATATCTAGGCTCAGTCCCATCATTAGCAATCAGCCAGAGTTGGTGAGTCCTCATCTTTCGAGGGCCCTTCTTTTCATTTGTCTCTAGTACTTTCAGTTTTAGACTTTAGTGAGTTAGTTGGAGTCTTGGCCCATCAACTCGTCAGTAGTAGAGGCTTTTCAGACATAGCATGTAATCAGCTTCTATCTTGAGTTATGTATTCGGATGTTATGAGATTATCAAACTTCCGCTATATTAATTATGTTGATCTTCTACTTTATTATGATTGAGTTAGATGTTATGTTTATGCCATCGATTGACTTTGAGCCTTTCGGGGTTCCTTGTTGCATTTTTCGATCCGGGCCTATGTTTGGGTCGTGACAAACTTGGTATCAGAGCATTAGGTTTTGAAGTGTCCTAGGGTGTCTGAAATACGCATTAAGTAGAGTTTTTGTCATGGGAGTGTAGCGCACCACACTTATGATGAATTTTCTACGAGACGTGTTAGGAAAACTTCCCTTCTTTAATGATATAAGTCATGCGATGAAATATCTCTCTATCGTTCTAACTCGTGCTATATGTGTTTGTAGAATCATGACTTCTCGCCGAGTTAACGGAAGAAGAAATGTGAATGGAGATGGCCACAAGACTGGCAATGGAGATGGACACTAGCAGGCCCTACCAGCCCATGAGGAGAATATACCCGAGTCGGCTGCCCACACAGAGTTCAGGGCAGCTATACAGATTTTAGCCTAGGCCTTGACCGCCAACTCAACCAGCAAGCAATAGCATATATCCCTCAGAATGGGAATGCGGCAGTGGCAAGAGTTAGAGATTTTCTAAGGATGAACCCTCCGGAGTTTCTTGGGTCGAAGGTGGATGAGGATCCACACGAGTTTATTAATGAGGTTCTGAAAATCACCCAGATCATGGGGGTGATGGGAGAGGAGTGCGCCAATCTAGCCTCGTATCAGTTGAAAGGGGTTGCACACATCTGGTTCAAGCAAGAGAAGGATAGTAGGGCAGTTGGAGAAGGCCCTAATTATTGGGATTAGTTTCATGCCGCATTTCTTCATCAGTTCTTCCCTCATAAGATGAGGGAGATTAAGGAAGCCGAGTTTGTGAACTTAAAGCAAGGAAAAATGACAGTTCAGGAGTATGCCTTGGAGTTTACTCGCTTATTCAAGTATGCACCTGAGATGGTGACAGATTAGAGAGCCTGAGTGATCCAGTTCATGCATGGTATAGAAGACTACTTGGTCAGGGATTACCAGACCGTGATTCTTCTTCAGGACATTGACTTTGCATGGATAGTCCTGTATAGCCAGCATATGGAGGCCGTATAGATGAGTGAGTGGGAGAGAGAGGCCAAGAGGGACAAGATTGATAGCTTTGGATTCTCCCAGCAGAGATGTAGTGGACACCGTCAGCTGTCCCACAAAAGATCTTCAGCCCTAGTGCCTTCGTCTATTGGTGTGCCATCCAGATCCAGGCACAATCATAGGGGATGAGCATCAGGCCCTTGAGGTCAGGGTAGCAGACCTGCAGAGCCCAGCTCTTCAAAGTGTAGCAGATGTGGCCGGAGACACGTGGGTCAGTGCTTAGAAGGTTTAGGTGCTTGTTTCGGGTGTGGGAAGCCCAGACATATGCTCAGGGATTGCCTAGCAGCCAAACAAGGTCATGATCAGGGCTGAGGCCAAACCTCGAGTTCAGCAGCTCCACCAGCACCCAGCTCAGCAAAGGGCATCTACTAGTGTAGGTGCTGGTCAGCATAAAAATAAATTCTATGCCTTAGTATCTCGTCAGGAGCAAGAGGTCTCCCCAGATTTAGTCACTGGTGTGTTATGAGTACTCCACCTTGATTTAAATGCATTGTTAGATCCAGGGGATACTTTATCTTTTGTGACACCATATGTTGCTAGTAGTTTCTGAGTCAGTCCCAAAATCCTATCAGAACTCTTCTTAGTCTCTACACCAGTCGATGATTCAGTCAAGCTAGACAGGTATATAGAAATTGCACTGTCATAGTTCTTCAAAACGTAACCTCAGCAGATTTAGTAGAGTTATCCATGACCAATTTTTATTTCATCTTCGGCATGGATTGGCTATATGCATGTTATGCCTCAGTCAATTGTAGAACCCATGCAATAGAGTTCAGATTTCTGGGTGAGACACTCCTAGAGAGGAAGGAAGTTGAGCGGTGCCTATAGGTCATTTCATTTCCTACCATAAGGCTAGAAAGATGATTTCTATGTGTTGTGTATACCATCTAGTTAGGGTCAAGGATGCTGCGTCCAAAATCCCGACTATCTAGTCAGTTCCCATAGTGTGTGAGTCTCCAGAAGTGTTCGCAGGCGATTTACCGGGGTCCCTCCTGAGTGGGAGAAAGACTTTGTTATTGACATTCTTCCCAATATGCAGCCTATATCTACTCCTTCTTACAGAATGGCTCTAGTCGAGCTAAAGGAGCTGAAGGAGCAGTTGAAAGACCTTCTAGACAAGGGTTTCATAAGACCTAGCAAATCCCCAGGGGTGCACCAGTTCTCTTTGTATGCAAGAAGGATGGTTCTCTTCGTATGTGCATTGATTATCGGCAATTGAACAAACTTACCATCAAGAACAGGTATCCTCTCCCTAGGATAAATAATTTGTTTGACCAGCTTTGTAATGCCTCGGAATTCCCTAAGACTAGGTTCGGGATTAGAAAAGAGATCAGTAGAAAGTTTGAAAAAATATCACAGAACGACTCATTGTACAAGTCATAGGTTGGTCCCACGGGTCATAGGATATAGCCATTGGTTGATATAGGGTTGGTCAAGGCAAGGGTATGGGTCATGGTATGATCCATCGTGGGATACCATGGGTCGTGGTAGGAGATCATTGGAAGTTGGAGGAGTTGAACTGGTGAGCTACGGGAGCAAGCAACGGGCCATTGCAAGGGGGCACGACTCATGGTCAAGAGTTTTGGCATGTCAGGTGGGTCTCAGCTAAGAATTAGACAACTGGAGGTACGACTCATAGGAAGTACCTACAAGCCGTTGTTTGTGCCCGTGGGAAAACTCCAAAATGGTGATAGTTCAAGGGCAGTGGCTATAACAGAAGGAAACAATGAACCATTGTGATGAGTAACGACTCTTCCTATTCAACCGTTATTGAGGAAACTAAAACAGAGGCAAGCATCGATGTTAGTAACGGATGATACAACGAGTCATGGTATCAAGGGATGACTCATGGTGAGGGTCGTGGTACCTGGCAATGCCCATTTTCCAGAAATTTCATTAAGGGTATTTTCGTTATTATTAAGCTCTAAGGTCCTAAACTACATCGTTTTAAGCATGGAAAGACTATTTAAAGGGAATTATTCACCCTATATCACCCATTACTTCCCTAACACTCTAAATTAAGAAATCAATTCTCTCGAATCCCTCAAGGATTTTCCTAGGATTTTTCCTCAAACTCACCAAGAATCAAGTGGGGTTCATCTTTTCAGTTGGGGATTCATTTATTCAGGTATGTGGGTCAATTCAAAGGGGTTTCCTCTCAATCCCATGCCCCTTCTTTATCAACATATGATCACCCAATTCCCCAAAGTCTATAAACTGGAAAATCTTGATTTTATGATTGGGTTTCAAAAATTGTTCATGATTTCTTTATGGGTAAAGCTGATTTGATATAAAACTTTTATTTCCATGATAGGGTTTATGATTTATGAAATTAAAATATCTCATGATCTAAACATGATAATGAAATTTTAGGGTTTAAGTGCCCTTCCTGAATTCCTTCGATTTACTTATGAACTTTAATCTCTCAAGTCCTAATTCATGATTTATATTCAATAATGCATGATTTTCTTCAAGTTTACTCTATGAAACTATGATTCGAATTACGCGGATTTTTATTATTAAGTATTCATGATGATTCTTCATGTTTTCCCACAATTATGATTGTAGCCGACTCACGGGCCTTATTACATAGCTAGTTCACATATTTCAAGCATTCTTATGATTATAATGATTTAACCTAGACCATGAATATCATTTATGTTTTCCCCTACTATGATATGAGCATTATATATGTTTTGAGAGTAGTATTATTCGGGGTCCTAGCATACCTCGAGTCTCAAAATTACGTGCCAACATAGCCATGATGGGACTTCCACTGATATTGTTCCCTTATGCCCGTATGGGCCTTTCATGAGTGATATCATGCCTCTTTTCATGGTTTTACCCTTGGAAAGGTACGAACACCCTCCCGACTAAGGGTTTACAGGTCGGGCTCCATGTGTGCTCATGTGGGGTATGTCAGTTGTAAGAATCTCCCATTATTCCTTATGTTTTATGTATGATCATGATTATGATATATTGGTTTAAGTTATATATTTTCAAGGCTTCTCTTATGATTACAATTATGACTGATTTATGAATGTTTTGAAAAACTTTGGCTCTTACGTTTACATTATGATATTTACGTTATGATTATGTTGTCCCACTTTTATGAACTTTTACGTGTTTTAAATTATCCATTTTACTTAACCCGCATACTCGGTACATTCCAAGTACTGATCGCATACTCTATGTTGTATCATTTCATGATACAGGTTAAGAGAGATCAGGTGCAGCCTCGCCCTTAGTCGCAGTCGCTTCAGTCCAGTCAGCCTACTCCTTGGTGAGTCCTCGACTCTCAAGGACATAAAGATAGCCTTGTTGTTATGTTTAACTTTTAGTTTTCGTACTTAGAGAGCTAGTGGTGGTGGGTGTTGTCCTATCAACTCGACAGATACTCGTGGTTGCTGCCTATTCCAGGAGACTAGACAAGTGCTTACTTATGTATTTTCCATGACAGCTCTGGTATGGCTTGTACAAAAAATCGTACCTGGCTATCACCTTGTGCAGTTCCTCTAGATATTATCACGAATGCATAATATGGCTCGTAACACCAAGGTACGGCTCTTACTGAGGCCTGCAAGTTCACCATTTTCTTCCCTCTTTTAACTTCTTTTACGTAATCCAACTCCAGCACATGATTTCCCTGCAAACAAAGAAAAACTGCATCATATCTGTATAAACATACCTAAGACCATGCATATTTTCTCAGTTTTAAGCAGCGAAAGTGCTATAAACCTAGAACACATCAACACCCTCAGCTTAAATCCTTTGCATGTCCTCAGGCAAATGAAACAAAACTATGACAAGTCAATTAACTAGAAAGTAAAGTAGAAGATCTACAACCAACACACAAAAATTTGCACACATGACATTTATCAGATATTGACGCTCTTTTTCATTCAAAACCAAGTCAGCTATGCATACATGCAACTATAGCTCATGACACATAGGGATCTATATGGCATCTAACTATTTGCAGGGACTGAGCTAACACTGATGCTATTTAGACAAACAACTAGTAGAATGCAATGCTAACCATGTACCCTCACAACAAATGAAATCTCCAACACTCACAAATATTTAGATACATGAAACTTGGTATTAACACATAAGACTCTCAATCTCGTAAAGAAGTTCCAAATACTGCACAACGGATACTATAGGCTTGCCCTTATTTTCTCTATTTTGGTTTTTCAGACAGTCAGGCTAGGATCACTATAGGATTTTTATCAGCTTTTAATGTAGGCTTCGGGTCGGGTATGGTAGAGACGGAGATAGTGACTAACCCTCCTTAATACTACACAACTTGGCTCCACTTTTTACTTTTTACCCCTTTATCCTTTTTCCTTTTTTTCCTCCTTTTTTCTCCATTCAAATGTCATTTGAGGATGTGGTAAATTTTCTCTTTGCGTTTTTAATTTTGTGTCTTGCATTTTTATTTTTATTTTCTTTTTTCGTTATCTTTTTTATTTCTTTTTCTCACCATACTCAACCTTCCATCAACCAGCTTTTTTCTACTTTTCTCCCCAACCTCACTTATCCACCCCTATAATAGCTACCCTCAACTTAGGCTTTTTGCTGAGTTGATGTTCACAATGTCCATGGAGGGACCAGGACCAAAATAGGTTCATTATAAATAAAATAGGAAGCTGAATGGGTTAACTAATGAGAAGGTCACTTTTAGGCTCAAACATGGACAAGGGATTCATTTTATTTGATAGGGCAATATAAGCTAAAATTGGGCTAAATCAAAAATGTCCTATGATCCTGTCGTATCCAACTATCCAACCTATATAAAGACCAACTGGAAAAGTTCTAGATCCTCTACATAGTATTAAACTAGTTAAGAATCCTCACTCACAAATGGTATAGGTTTGGATTTATTCTGCCTATCTGGTTCATAAACAACTAAGCTACAGTTACACATGCTAATCTATCAAATGCCATAAAAAGATCCACAATAGTCATGCTTTATGCTCAAAATACATAGTTAAGCACAAAAAATTTTTAAGGGCACATGTGAGGGCACATGCTTGATGATAGATTAATTTTCGTGGCGGATATCTTGATTAGCTGATTTGCATGAGTTTTCCAATATCGAGAGTCGATTCTTAAGTCTAGGAGGTCTTAATGTGTTGAAGGTCATTGCATTGACAAGACCATGTGTGTTTTCTTGATATTTTGCTATATTGAATAATCGGGATGACTGTAGCCTGACTTGTCGAACAAAAGTAGCCAGGATGGGGTGTAAATTGCATGAGGTGTAAGATTGTTGTTCAGGGACGAACAAGGATTTAAGTTGGGGTTAAGTGATCTTGGGCAAATTTATATGCCCAAGTGATACTCAAATGTGTCATTTTAACCTTGTTTATCTATCAATGATTATACATTCTCATGTGATTTATAATAAAATATGAATTTATACTAACCAATATGATTAGCGTTATTTTGCAGGTGAAATGTAATTTTGTGAAGCTAAAATGCGTGTTGGGAAAGATCGGGGATGGACTCGGATGATTAGCAAAGGACAAAGCATTGGACGACAAGAATTAAAGGGGCTCCGCGATGGAGTCGTGTCACGCTGCCATCACGGAGGCCTTCTGCCTGGCTAGGGAATTTTTGGCCAAATTCCAGTGTGGGTGCGCGTTGGGGCCGTGGCACGTTGGCCTAGCAAAGCGTTGCACGTTGAGCTTTATTACCTGGAGAGTCCATTTCTAGTGAGCCTCCGCGTCTGTGGCGTGTCACGGAGGCAGTGCTCCGCAATGCACTCCGTGACACGTTGCTTGTTATTCCGGAAAAAATTCCCACCAGTATAATTAGAACACTTAGGTTCATTTTTCAATATTCTGACTTGGTGGAGAAAGAACGTGGGTAACAGGCAGCTGAGGGGACGAAATTATCAGGGTTTTTTCTCTATCTCCTTCTTCTTTAATTCACTTTCTTGTATGTTTTACACTCATTTAACGATGTTTAATCAACAAATGAGTGGCTAATTCCTCTTCTTGCTGAGGTTAAGAACAATTGTATTGAAACGTGATTGTTGATCAATTTGGTTTTTCATCTTTTCTTCCATGGTTGTTCTATTGATTCTTGTTCTTATTGCATTAATGTGTGGCCTATATTAATGTACATCTAAAAAGTCCAGTTTCACTCGAGAGAGCAAGAAATTGGAAAGTTGTGAATCAATAGGATATGATCTTTTCTTGGTTTGGGAAAATTGAGAATTGATTTACCTTCATAATAGAAATATACCTGAAGGTCGTATTAGTCAATTAAGGAACCGGTTTTGTATGGCTAGAACGTGAATTTCGTTTAATCACAGAAATGTAGGTGGACGGTTCACGATTCTTAAGTTGGGTTAAATACGAGAGTTTTAATCCATTGGCAATAGTTCTTGACTAGCAACCGGAGGAAAAGTTAACCAAATTATATCAATAATTTATTTCCTTACATGTTCGTTTAACCTCAGCATGCTCACATTATTAGTTCAGACTCAAATTATATAATCTTTGTAGACTTAGGATAAAATTAGAAATCAAAATATATCAAACTCTTCGTTGCACTGTTGTCTTCATTTTTAGAATCAATATAGTAACACTTAAGTAATTTGTTACCTAATCCCAGTCCCTGTGGGATCGATACTTGGCTTACTGTCACGCCCCGCCTTGGGGGGTATGACCTGCACCTGGTGCCCTACTAGGACCTGAACTACTGGACTGCTAAGCCTAGGCACATCTGGTGCCTGGCTGGCTCTAATTCACATTTCTGGAAACAAAGGGCTATATAACGGCTGTAAACACAGCCCCCGGCCCATTGGCCTATAGCCTCCTGTACATGTAATAACAGCTGACCAGAACAAGCAACTATAAGGAAGCCTATGCGGGCCGACAAGGCCACCATGCTGTCTAGTTATCTGCATTCAGCAATAAAATACTAGAAGGCTACGTGACCGGCAAGGTCACCACTACTGTCAAACTTATGGCCCCACACGGCCAACATACAAGAAGCAAGAGTACTAACAGCTAACAACTGCACGGCCTCACACGACCGGCTCAACTGACCACAGGGAAATATACAGACTGCAAGCCTCTAGGAATAGCAATAGAAATGATCGGGACAGGGCCCCAACCTACCCGTACTATACAACAAAAAGGAACTGAAATACACCTCTGGAATTCAGTCTCCGGATGACAGGAGCTGAATACTCGATCGCTGATAGGAATCACGTAGCATCGCTTGCTCGTCTATGAGTACCTGCAGGCAAGTAATGCGGCGCCCCACCGGGCGTCAGTACCGCTGGTATGAGTATGTAAAGCAATAACTGAAAGCAAAATCTGAAAGCAATAATATAACTGATGAAACTGAAGTAGAAGGAATAGCTTAACTGTCTGATAATGTAAGTCATACCTTCTCTTAATCATACTGGAAGGAGTAGGAGTCATACGTGAGGATTGATCGTTCTACTGTCGATCTACTCGTATCTACTGTAACACAGTGTAACATATCATAACATACATAGCATACACAAACCTTACCCGGCCCCCATAAGCTGGGAGGTACAATCAGCACAGAATCTACACCCCTACCCCGGTCATCCCATCTCCTATAATGGCTGTAAGCATCCTGCTGGTCCCCTGGGTATGCACTTGGGCTCACTGAGCCCCTGACTATAACTGTATCTGAGTCCGAAGGACTCCTGAATCAACACCCCAGGCGTACCCGCTCGACGGGGGTGTATAAGGGCCGACCAAGGCACAATATGGGGAAACTGGCATCCCATCTTCGTTCCCTTGCGGGACGGCATACCACTCCGTAGAGTGACGTATCCTCATCCTCTAGCGGACGAGTCGATACAGCTATTAACCCTGTGGCGGTCAGGGATGCTGGGTAATCCAACCCCAAACAATACAACGGTGTCAACTAGTAATGTTGTCTGCGTATCTCACATGCTGAGGCTAATAGGGGGAAAGTATCACATATATTACATGCTGAACTAATGATAGTAATCTGTACGTTTTTAATACGTGCTGAGGCATGTAAAGATGTATAAATATGAATATAGTCTCCTGCCGGGCTGTACTGGGGCAAATGCTATATAAGATAATGTTTCTGCTGAAAACTCTGTTGTTTACTCAGTTTCTGTATACACTATATGTTGGACTAGTGATAGAAATATGTACATACTTAATACATGCTGAGGCTGGAAATAATATATATGTATGTACGAATATGGTCTTCTGCCAGACTGTACTAAGGCTAATGCTGAACATGATATAGTCCTTTTGCTGAAACTATGTTGTATACTGATTTTCTATAGTAACATGATTTACTATTCCTAACATGCTTTCTAACTTCGTTTCAACTTATCATTCTATTTCTAAGCTGTCTTACATGTACTACTTGCTCTACTGAGTTTCGATTGAGCACAATGATATACTAACATCCTGTGTAACATCGCATACTGAGCATACTGTGCAGTTTCTAATGCTTATATTAGGATCTCTATCATACTAGCAAATTTCACGCATGTTGTAACTCGATACTTTCAATATCGTACCAACAGTCGTAACAAACGTAACACATGACTTCTGGAAATCTACTGGCCTTTAAATTACTGTACTGTATCAAGATTTCTTAACTTGCCGAGGAAACTAACTTTACATACCTTATCCTTGAACTATTCGTCTGTCGGACGGAGCTCAGCCGGTACTTTAACTGTTTTCTCCTAACTGCATTCATAAACATATTAATCAATACTAAATACAACTTTATTTCAAAAGGCAACGTCACTTTCGATATAGTTTATAGCCTAAACTTAGGCTTATCGAAAGACGACCAGAAACTCGCTATTTTTCAGAGGTCCAGATAGGAGAAATATTCACTTCACAGCTAGGAACGCATAGACACTAATTTAGAGCAATTCCACTTACCTTAGCTCGGTGGCTCGACGATTCGTCGGCTGTATTTTATGAAACTGAATCCGTAGGAATGCTCTCTGCTACTAAATACCTCGGTATCTGGGATTAATTTTAGTTTGGGCAGTGTTTAGCAGCGTAATCGGACGAAAATTATATAATTTCTTCGTTTCTCCTTTCTCTCTGCGTTTGCCCTCTGTTTTCTGGAATTTCCTTTGATTTAAAATGAAATTAAACCAAAGTGGGGCTTATATACTTGAGCCTGAACCTGGGCAACGTGTCACGGAGCCATCGCGGAGGCCTTACCTCCGTTACACGCTGCCATCGCAGAGGGGCTCTGCCTCGGCTCCTCCCGCGATGGTTCGACGGGTTTCTCGTCCGATCTTTTTCCCGGGCCTTTCTACAACACGTATGGCCTTCAGATGTGCTTAACCAACGTGCGAATAGGTCGTCTAGGTGATATAACATTCTCCCCCCCTTAAGAACATTCGTCCTCGAATGTACACTGTTATCTAGAGGACTACTTGTTTACTTTCTGAAAAAATTTCGGCAGAGTTTCCCCTGTAACATGGACTATAGCAAAAACCTGAAATGCAGAAAAGTCCAACACAGGCACTGCGCATAATATTCTAGGATTCACTGGATAACTAGATATCAATCTTTCTTTATCATTTACAGACATACAACCATAAGATACTGCATAAGTAATAATACGGACATACCTGTCTCCTGACTAGGCCTAAAATAGGTGAGGATATCTGGTCCTTATATCTTCCTCCGCTTCTCAAGTCATCTCCTCTTGGTTCCTGTTACGTCTCAATACCTTGATAGACGCAATATCTTTAGTCCTCAATCTGCGAATCTGTCTGTTTAAGATAGTTATTGGAGCCTCTTCATAGGCCAGCTTTTTGTAACCTGGATATTCTGGACTGGGACTACTCTGGACGGGTCTCCTATGCATTTCCTCAGCATAGTTACATAGAAGACCGGATGAATGGATTCTAATTCTGGAGGCAAATTCAATTAATGGTAAATGCTCATTTTGACTATTACTGAAATCTAGCACACACGCTCGCAACATGTCTTCGAGCGTCTGAATTGTGCGCTCAGCCTGCTCATCTGTCTGAGGATAGAACGCTGTGCTTAAATTAATCTGCGTTCCCAAACCCTTATGAAATAACTGCCAGAATCTAACTGTGAATTGTGCTCCTCTGTCTGAAATAATGGATACTGGTATTCCATGTAATCTGACTATCTTTCTGATATGCAACTCAGCATAATCTTCGGTAGTTCTTACTGGCAAGAAATGAGCTGATTTTTGTCAATCTGTCACTTATCACTCATATAGAGTCATGTCTGTGTTTAGTACGGGGTAATCTTGCTACAAAATTCATATTCACCGCTTCTCATTTCTGAAGAGGAACAGCTGTGTCCTGGGTCAAACCCACCTGGTTTCTGATGTTCTGCTTTCGCCTGTTGGCAGTTAGGACACTGGGCTACCAGTAGTTCTTTTTAATGTCATGGTACCTCTTTGTCGTATCGGGATGAAGAGAATAGCGGGCGTAATGCGCCTCGCTCATATACTGCTGGCGATGCCCCAAAATATCTGGAGCACAAATGCGGCCTTTATATCACCACACTTCATCCCCGGGTATCTAAAAATATGTCACCTCTCCTTACTGAACCTCGTGCTTAAGTTGAACCCGGCTAGGGTCTCCATACTGTCGTTCCTTTACTTTCACCACTAACGACAACACTGCGACATTCTGTATTATCGTTCTATTATCCTTTATTTCTACTATGTGAACGGCTAAACCGGCTAACTAGTGAAATTCTCGGGTCTATTCCCGCTGTTCGGGCGGCAAGTATGCCAACTCCCCATAGATCTACGGCTAAGGGCATCTACTACCGTATTAGCCCTTCCCGGGTGACACAAAATTCTTGCTTTTTCAAGCATAAGACAATTCTTTTCACGTTTCTTCAATTGCCTGCAAGCATAAACTGTTACTTTACCATGCTGCACCAACCCTCTGTACCTTCTGGCGATGCTAACACTGGGGCTGAGGTTAACCTGGCTGTTAACTCTTGGAAGTTCTGCTCACACGCCTCAGTCTACTGGAACTTTTGCTGCCTTCTGTGTCAACTTAGCCAGAGGTGCTGCTAAGGTGGAAAATCCTTCCACAGACCCTCTGCAGTACCCGGCTAACCGCAGGGACTGCGTACTTCGATCGGAGTGGTAGGTCTAGGCTATGTTTTCACTACTTCAATTTTCTGTGTATCTATCTGTACACCAGCCTCCGACACAATATGACCAAAAAGGCTACTAAACTCAACCAAGATTCACATTTACAAAATTCGACATATAACTGACGGTCATACTGGTTTATTATACCGGAGAATCCGACAAGTAGTCTACCGGTATAACTAGAGCTTATCTGGCCTTCTGGCCGCATGCTCAAGCTGCTTGCTGCTAAGGAAACCTTGAACGACTATCTGCACACCATGTGCCCGTATCTGATTAGGGGGTCCTGATATTGACCTTGACCTCTAATGATCTGGCTGCATAACCTTAAATGACTGAATAGTCGGGTTGAATGACCCGAATGTGGCAGTAGTCTAGCAATGCTCTAACTGTTCTATTTAAGTACTTGTAATTCATGCATAACTGCAAACTCGTGGGCATCTAATTGCTTTGTTATTTGCTTGAACCACTGTAAGGCTGGGCTTAATCAAACTTACTTCCAGGCGATCAATCTCTGGATCTTCACGGGGAGTCTACTGATCCCCTGGTCTTAATAAACACTGTTCTAGCAGGGTACTATCAATCCCTTACGCCTTGTGTGTATCCACTTGGATCTATACTGTTGTTCTGGGGAATTCTCGATCTTATAGGCTATTCTGTAACTACTGGCCTTCCGCTAGGGCTCTGTATCTGAATATCTTACGAAACCCAGCTGAAGTACTAGTCTGTCACTGACTACCAATGTGGACCCTTCCTTGGGGTACCCACGAGTATTCTGACTGGGACGGCCGACTGACTTATGGGGTGTTCTACATAACAACTGCTAGGTTGACTAAGGCCGACTGTCGCCCACAAGGCTGGGAAAACGACGTATGACCACTTAACATGCTAGAATAATTCTCGTATTCCTAATCTCTGAAATTTGCCTACTCGGTCTCTAATCCTGGTTCTGGCACATGCACTACTGTTACCGATCTTCAGGGATGCCTCCCTTCTAATGCAGGCGCCAGCTGGTCGGTAGACTATCTAACTGCGCCCTTATCCTCTAGCCATCCGTCTTAGGCCAATAACTCTGGTAGCTCCTAGAGCCTAGATCTGACAACAACACATAAGTCTGTTTATCTAATAACTGAGAACTGAGATAGTTTCTATGACTTCATACGTAACTTACACTTAATCCGCCCTTTCTCTTCTTCTTTTCTTTCTTTCTTCTCTCTCTTTCTTCTCTTTTTTTTTGTCCTGCAATGCAATTTGTATAGGCTTTCTATTACTAATCAGCATCTGTGATTGTAGCCCTTATAGGCAACCACTCACAACATATCTATGATCTGTATACATATATATCGCTAGCTACGTACAGTATGTACTGATTTCTGCGGTAATTCATAATCTCTGACAGTTTCTGCTGAGTCTCACATCGTACATGATACATTTCTTCTACGGCCTAATAATATCTCCTGCCCTAACTTATCATTTCATTGCATTGTCACCCCATTCTAAAAGTAACAACATAAACATTCTAGTTATTGTCTGCTGTTTGAAATTCCGCCACTCTTGTGATGTGGGGGTCGACGTTCGAATCCTGTAGCATTACTAGGCATATATTGAGAGCCCATAACTGTCTGCTGGGCCTTATCTCTAGGCTACACTAGATTAGAATTGCTGTATTGGTAACTTCTTAACTTTTCCATAGCGGACATGCTGCGGTATTCTGAACCGCAATCCTACTGTCAGCCCAAGGCTTAATCCTTAATACGGTATTTTATCAATCTGGGGTAATTCTAATTTCCCCACAGGATCTGACATTCCTGCTTCTTCCCCTTATCTTACTTAAACTGAATTCTGGGGTTCAAGGTACCTACCTTTCGTTGCTAATGAGATTACTGATCAAGCCTCGGCCTATACTTCTTCTGGCGTATATTTAAGCCCATCTGATTCACATGACCTCTATATCTTTCGATGTCACAACTAAATCATAACTATAATCTTACAGGTATGTCTTTGTCTTACTATCTGTTAACATATGTAACGGACTTGGCCTTTTTCTGACCCGAACTTGACTATTACCTAGCATTTATTACTAAGAGGTCTTTTACCCCTGCTTCGGGTAAGCTAACGGTCTTACTTTCTCTACTGGCTTATTGTCATAAGGGTCTGCACAACTTACGTAATCTTAGGGGCTCTTTACACTTTCTAATACTTACTAGGATCAATCAGCCCATCTTTACTTACCGCTGGATTCGGCAACCCCATCTCATGTCTTATGCCCCTTTACTATACTGGCATCAAAACCAAGAGGTGGGAATAGCCCTTTTCTTATTGCAACAAATAAAAGCATTTAATTGTACCATATCCAAAAAGATGTATTTGGGATTCCTGCATTTTTCTCTCTTTCTTATACTTACCTGGTGGTCTGACCTTATCTGTAATCATAATCAGATCTTATATAGCTAATAAGTAAATCAACTCATATGTACACTATACTTCAAACTTCCTATTCTGATGTTATCAATGTATACTGGGAATAATGCCAATAAAGGTATCACGCTGGGAGGTCTCTGATACCCCCTCCTACTGCTGTAGTTATCATGTAACTGACTAATGTTCTCTTCTGTTGCTATCTCTAATCTTCTGCCTGTGATAGGGAAATGCTGATCTGCCTTTGTATCTGTAATCAAAGAATACGGTAAGTTTTTAGGGACTCAACCCTATACTGTACCGCTCTAAAGCACGACTGACTGAGAAAGAAGGATAACCATCATATCATGCCTCGCAGCCTCCTGCCTATAGTATGTGGTGCACAACACATCCATAGACAAGACTCTACTTAGCACGGCTTGCAGACTCCCTGGGATATGACCTGCTCTGATACCAAGTTTTTCACGCCCCGCCTTGGGGGGTATGACTGGCACCTGGTGCCCTACTTGGACCTAAACTACTAGACTGCTAAGCCTAGGCCCATCTGGTGCCTGGCTGGCTCTAATTCACATTTCTGGAAACAAAGGGCTATATAACGGCTGTAAACACAGCCCCCGGCCCATTGGCCTATAGCCTCCTGTACCTGTAATAACAGCTGACCAGAACAAGCAACTATAGGGAAGCCTATGCGGGCCGACAAGGCCACCATGCTGTCTAGTTATCTGCATTCAGCAATAAAATACTAGAAGACTACATGACCGGCAAGGTCACCACTACTGTCAAACTTATGGCCCCACACGGCCAACATACAAGAAGCAAGAGTACTAACAGCTAACAACTGCACGGCCTCACACGACCGGCTCAACTGACCACAGGGAAATATACAAACTGCAAGCCTCTAGGAATAGCAATAGAAATGATCGGGACAGGGCCCCGACCTACCCGTACTATACAAAAAAAAGGAACTGAAATACACCTCTGGAATTCAGTCTCCGGATGACAGGAGTTGAATACTCGATCGCTGATAGGAATCACGTAGCATCGCCTGCTCGTCTATGAGTACCTACAGGCAAGTAATGCAGCGCCCCACCGGGCGTCAGTACCGCTGGTACTGAGTATGTAAAGCAATAACTGAAAGCAAAATCTGAAAGCAATAATATAACTGATGAAACTGAAGTAGAAGGAATAGCTTAACTGTCTGATAATGTAAGTCATACCTTCTCTTAATCATACTAGAAGGAGTAGGAGTCATACCTGAGGATTGATCGTTCTACTGTCGATCTACTCGTATCTACTGTAACACAGTGTAACATATCATAACATACATAGCATACACAAACCTTACCCGGCCCCCATAAGCCGGGAGGTACAATCAGCACAGAATCTACACCCCTACCCCGGTCATCCCATCTCCTATAATGGCTGTAAGCATCCTGCCGGTCCCCTGGGTATGCACTTGGGCTCGCTGAGCCCCTGACTATAACTGTATCTGAGTCCGAAAGACTCCTGAATCAACCCCCCGAGCGTACCCGCTCGACGGGGGTGTATAAGGGCCGACCAAGGCACAATATGGGGAAACTGGCATCCCATCTTCGTCCCCTTGCGGGAAGGCATACCACTCTGTAGAGTGACGTATCCTCATCCTCTGGTGGACGAGTCGATATAGCTATTAACCCTGGGGCGGTCAGGGATGCTGGGTAATCCAACCCCAAACAATACAACGGTCTCAACTAGTAATGTTGTCTGCGTATCTCACATGCTGAGGCTAATAGGGGGAAAGTATCACATATATTACATGCTGAACTAATGATAGTAATCTGTACGTATTTAATACGTGCTGAGGCAGGTAAAGATGTATAAATATGAATATAGTCTCCTGTCGGGCTGTACTGGGGCAAATGCTATATAAGATAATGTTTCTGCTGAAAACTCTGTTGTTTACTCAGTTTCTGTATACACTATATGCTGGACTAGTGATAGAAATATGTACATACTTAATACATGCTGAGGCTGGAAATAATATATATGTATGTACGAATATGGTCTTCTGCCAGACTGTACTAAGGCTAATGCTGAACATGATATAGTCTTTTTGCTGAAACTATGCTGTATACTGATTTTCTATAGTAACATGATTTACTATTCCTAACATGCTTTCTAACTTCGTTTCAACTTTTCATTCTATTTCTGAGCTGTCTTACAGGTACTACTTGCTCTACTGAGTTTTGATTGAGCACGATGATATACTAACATCCTGTGTAACATCGCATACTGAGCATACTGTGCAGTTTCTAATGCTTATATTAGGATCTCTAACATACTAGCAAATTTCACGCAAGTTGTAACTCGATACTTTCAATATCGTACCAACAGTCGTAACAAACGTAACACATGACTTCTGGACAATCTACTGGCCTTTAAATTACTGTACTGTATCAAGATTTCTTAACTTGCCGAGGAAACTAACTTTACATACCTTATCCTTGAACTATTCGTCTGTCGGACGGAGCTCGGCCGGTACTTTAACTGTTTTCTCCCAACTGCATTCATAAACATATCAATCAATACTAAATACAACTTTATTTCAAAAGGCAACGTCACTTTCGATATAGTTTATAGCCTAAACTTAGGCTTATCGAAAGACGGCCAGAAACTCGCTATTTTTCAGAGGTCCAGAAGGGAGAAATATTCACTTCACAGCTAGGAACGCATAGACACTAATTTAGAGCAATTCCACTTACCTTAGCTCGGTGGCTCGACGATTTGTCGGCCGTATTTTACGAAACTGAATCCGTAGGAATGCTCTCTGCTGCTAAATACCTCGGTATTTGGGATTAATTTGAGTTTGGGCAGCGTTTAGCAGCGTAATCGGACGAAAATTATATAATTTCTTCGTTTCTCCTTTCTCTCTGCGTTTGCCCTCTATTTTCTGGAATTTCCTTTGATTTAAAATGAAATTAAACCGAAGTGGGGCTTATATACTTGAGCCTGAACCTGGGAAACGTGTCACGGAGCCATCGCGGAGGCCTCACCTCCGTGACACGCTGCCATCGCAGAGGGGCTCTGCCTCGGCTCCTCCTGCGATGGTTCAACGGGTTTCTCGTCCGATCTTTTTCCCGGGCCTTTCTACAGCACGTATGGCCTTCAGATGTGCTTAACCAACGTACGAATAGGTCGTCTAGGTGCCGGAAATTCTACGGGGTATAACACTTACTTAATCCACTTTACTACTTGTTCGATCACGTGCACTTGCGTGTAGTTATACACCCATATAACAAACGCCGAACAATGTCCTTAATATACTTTGCATACTTCGGCACTCCCTACAAAACATCAACAAGAGGTAAGTTAATGTGTACCTGTTTCAGCACCTCCATGAACTTTTTGAAACACGCCTCCTCCTTGTGTTTCTTTTATCGTTGAGGGAACGGGGGTGGTGGTCTTTCTGGTTCAGCCTCTTTTTTCTTCCCCCTCTCATCACTTTGCCCCCTCTCAGTTTCTGCTGCTCCCGACTGTTGAGGTGGTCTTTCTGGTTCCACCTCTTTAAGCTGCAAACCACTCCTTGTGGTCACTACATTCACTTGCTTGGGGTTGGGATCCGTGTCACTCGGAAGTCCTCCTCTAGGCCTGGTGTTTTTGGCTCCAGCAAATTGCCCAAACTGGTACTCCAGCGCCTTTGTAGCTAACTGATTATTCTTTACCTCGGCTACCAATTTCACGTAGTCAGCATGCTATTGAGCTTGGTTAGCTATCATTATCTTGAACATCTCCTCAATGCTGGGTGATGGTGGTGGAGGAGGTGCATTGTTGCTTCTATATTGTTCCTGATAGTTCTGCTGCCCTCCTAGAGTTATCTGCGCCCCCTGATTCGAACCTTTCCCTTGATGGTTATTGCTACCCCAAGAGAAATTTGGGTAATTTCTCCAGTTGGAATTATAGTTGTTGCTATACTGTAGGTGGTTGTTTCTCTGTACATTCCCCACAAAGTTCACCGAATCAGGATTTTCTCCACAACACTCAGCTGAGTGTTCAATACTCCCGCATACTTCACACCAAATCTGCTGCACTACATTCATTGGGGCTTGAGACTGGTTCATGCTCATGTTACTGAAGTGGGTGTTGAGTTGATTCTGTAACGCAGCTATCTGTGTCGCGATAGCTGTAAAACCATCCACTTCCAGGACTCCTGCTGCTTTCCTTGTCCCTCCTCTTGATGAATCTGCATTCCACTCCGGATTTCCCTGCGAAATACAATTCAACAAGGTATACAGCTCCTCATAAGTTTTCTCCACTGCTTGTCCCCCAGCTATTGAGTCTAGCAAGATTTTTGTGTGGGGTTCCAAACCCTCTATGAAAGTATGCACCAGCACATCATTGGATTGGTGATGATGAGGACAATCCCGCAACATAGATTTGAATCTCTCCCAGGCTTGATACAGATTCTCTCCCTCTCTCTGTTTAAAACTTAGAATTTGACTTCTAAGTCTTGCTATTTTACCGGATGGGAAGAACCGAATCAAGAATTTCCTTTCAAGATCATCCCACGTGGTGATGGAATTAGGTGGATCAGCTTTCAACCGCCTCTTGGCTTCTCCCAAGAGTGAAAATGGGAACAATGTAAGCCTGACATAATCTGATGAAACTCTAGCGGGGATGTAAGTGTCACTTATATCCAAAAAATTTTGAAGATGTTGCTGTGGATCCTCATGAGGGAGACCGGTGAACTGCCCGCTGGTGTGCAGCAATTGCACCATATTCTTTTTAAGCTCGAACCTCCCTCCTGGCTCAGGTTTGCGAATGCTAGATGTGACATTATTAGCATGTGGGATTGCCACCTCGCGAACCGGCCTAGCTGCCATGTCCTCAGGCACTAACATTGCCCTTATAACTGGTGGATTCTGTTGTTGCTCCAGGATTGTTTGTTTGAGCAACTGCAGCTTTTTCTCTAGAGCTTCTCTCCTTTGACGATGAAATTGTCTTTCCGGCTCTAAATATGAGTCCACCAGCTTCTTGTCTCTTGCCAGTGTTCAACAGAAATTAGTATCTACAAAATACAGGCTAAGACCAAGTTGTCAACACTAAGAAGAAATAGTAAACTAACACATAAGAAAAATTTACCAATTGCCAATCCCCGGCAACGGCGCCAAAAACTTGTTCGGTGTGTTTGGTATAACTACACGCAAGTGCACGTGGTCGAACAAGTAGTAAAGTGGCTAAAGTAAGCCAAGTGTCGATCCCACAGAGACTGGACTAAAGTAACAATCTACTCAAGTGTCAATAAACTTTAATTCTAAATTGCAGACAACAATGTGAAGAAAAGGTTGATATTTTGTTTCCTAATTTTATACTAATTCTAAAACGAATATCTAATTTGAGTCTGAACTATAAGTATGAGCATGCTGAGGTTAAATGAACATGTAGAGAAATAAATTATCGATACAGTTTGGTTAATCTTTCCTCCGGTTGCTAGTCAAGAATTATTGCCTATGGATTAAAACTCTCGTATTTAACCCAATTAAGAATCATGAACCTTCCACCTACATTTCTGTGATAAAATGAAATTCATGTTCTAGCCATACAAAATCGATTCCTTAATTGACTAATACTACTTTCAGGTATATTTCTATCCTGAAAATAAATCAATTCTCAATTTTCCCAAACTAAGAAAAGATCATATCCTATCAATTCACGACTTTCCAATTTCTTGCTCTCTCGAGTGAAACCGTACTTTTTAGATATACATTAACGTTGGCCACACATTAATGCAGTAAGAACAAGAATCAATAGAACAACTATGGAAGAAAAGATGAAAAATCAATTTATCAATAATCACATTTCAATACAATTGTTCTTAACCTCACCAAGAAGGGAATTTAGCCACTCATTTGTGGATTAAACATCGTTAAATGAGTGTTAATCATACAAGCAATTGAAATAAAGAAGAAGGAGATAAAGAAAACCCCTGAGATTTTCATCCCCTCAACTGCCTATAACCCACGTTCTTGCTCCACCCAATCAGCATTCTTAAAAATGAACCTAAGTGTTCTATTTATACTAGTGGGAATTTTTTCCGAAATAACAAGCAACGTGTCACAGAGTGCATCGCGGAGCACTGCCTCTGTGACACGCCACCAACGCGGACCCTTACTGGAATCCGGACATCCAGGTATTAAGGCCCAACATGGCACAACGTGCAACGCGGGGCTGGGCCAATGTGCCACGGCCCCAACGCGCACCTTCACTGGAATTTGACAAAAATTTCGTATCCAGGCAAAATGCATCCGCGATGGCAGCGTGACATGGCTCCATCGCGGAGCCCCTTTAATTCGTGCTCTCCTTGGGCTTTTTCCCTTGCTCGCTTCCAAGTCCAGTTCCAATTTCTCCCAACATGCATCTTAGCTTCGTACAATTATATTTTTCCTGCAAAATGACGCTAATCATGTTGGTTAGTATAAATTCACATTTTATTACAATTCACATGATAATGTATAAACATCGATAGATAAACAAGGCAAAATGACGCATTTGAGTATCACTTGGGCATATAAATTTTCCCAAGATCATGCGCCATCCAGATCTAGGCGCGACTAGAGGGGACGAGCATGTCACAACCCATTCGTACACCCGGATCGTAGACACTGGACAAGGGACCCCGAGGGACCCCAAGTCGACCTATGGCTCATGCATACATCTAATCTCATTCAATTAAGCAGAACGGTAACCATAAAGCTATAGTGGAAACGTAATCATAGCATAAAATCAAGAAATACCAAACGTTTACACAGCTGAATACGACATACTTGTCTGAAAGCCTCTAAAACATGAGATGGGTTGATGTGACAACATCCCCAACTAACCCGACCAATGCGGAAACATAAACAACGTTAAATTCTTTAAAATAACCCTCGGAATATGAGGACTCACCAATGAGCTGAAAGTATAAGCTGAGACGGCCTAAGGGTGAGGATGATCATGAGATCCAGACCCTGTATCATGAAACCATACAATATAGAAAGTATGCGGTCAGTGCGTGGAATGTACTGAGTATGCAATGTAAGTAAAACGAATATTTTAAAAATAAAGTAGAACTCATAAATAGGCAGAAGAGAAGGACACGAACATTTTAAAAATAAAGTAAAACTCATAAATAGGCAGAAGAGAAGGACATCATGCTTCCATCAAAATCTTCATAATAATCATAAAGCTCAAGGATTTCAAAACATTCATAATTTTTCATTATCATAATCGTGAGAATAATTCATCAAAACATAACTTGAGAAAATAACATAGACATAGCAATGCATAAAAACATATGGAACAATGGGAGGACTCGTCATAACTGACACCATCATGGTAGAGCTTTTAATGATGCCCCACTATCTCGCTCAAGTGGGCAGAGCCGATCCTGGCTTGCCAGTCGAGGGTCGTGCATAGGCCGTGATATCACATTTGAGTGGAT
Source organism: Datura wrightii (assembly GCA_035772735.1). Lineage (NCBI taxonomy): Eukaryota > Viridiplantae > Streptophyta > Magnoliopsida > Solanales > Solanaceae > Datura > Datura wrightii. The sequence continues at coordinate 17,061,156 of JASDFA010000003.1, forward strand.
CATTATCATAACGTCCTAACATTTACAACCCACGGTAGCACGTGGTTTTGAGACACCGACATAGTTTTTTACACCGAGCTGCTCGGTGCTAGACACAGCTCCCAAAAACATGCATATGGGCTCATACATAAATCATCAACATCATGCATAAAAATTCATTGGCTAAGATATGACATTTATCATCGTTGATCCTGTTATACCCCGTAAGATTTCGGACACCTAGATGGCCTATTCTCACGGTGGTTAAGCATATTTGAAAGTCATATGTGCTAGAGAAAGGCGCGGGAAAGGATCGGACGGATAACCTGTCGAACCATCGCGGAAGGAGCCGAGGCAGAGCTCCTTCACGATGGCAAACGTGTCATGGAGGTGGAGCCTCCGCGTTGGCTCCGTGACACGTTGGGCCTGTCTAGGCCCAAGTATATAAAGCCCCCACTTCAGTTTGTGAGGTTATATTTCTTATTTAATTTCCAGAAAACGCAGAGAAACAGAGAGAGACGAAGAGGGGTAATATATTATCGTTCGATTACGCTGTTGAACGTAGTCTAAACTCAAATTAACCTCAGGTACTGAGGTATTTAGCAGCAGGGAGCATTCCTACGGATTTTGTTTCGCGAAATACGGCCGACGAATCGTCCAGCTACCGGACTAAGGTAAGCTGAATTTCTCCAAACTAGTGTATATGAGCTCCTAGCCATAAAGTGAATACTTCTCCCTTCTGGACTTCTGATAAATAGCAAGTTTTCGACCTTCTTTCGATAGGCCTAAGTTTAGGCTATAATTATATCGAAAGTGATGTCGTCTTTCATAATAGTGTTGTATTCAGTGCTAATTGACATATATATGAATGCAGTTGGGAGAAATAGCTGGAATACTGACCGAGCTACACCGGTTAGTCGGGAAATCAGAAGCGAAGGTATGTAAAGCTAGTTTCCTCGGCAAGTTGGTAGTTTCGGAATAGTAAGATGGCTCAAGGCCAGTAGAATGTTTCAGAAGTCATGGGTTACGTTTAGTATAAATATTAGTGTGATATTGGAAACATCATATCGTATATAGCGTGAAACTTGCTAGCATGGTATAAATTCTAATATAAAGTATTAGGACCTGTACAACATGCCCAGTATGTGATCTAGTAAAGTATGTTAGGATATTATCGTATTCACTTGAAACTTAGTAAAGCAATATAAGTATCTGTAAGGTATCTCAGAAGTAGAATGGTAAATTAAAAGGAAGTTTAGGAAACATGTTAGAAATACTAGACCATGTTACTATGAGACTCAGTTATACGACATGATTTCCAGCAGAAAAACTATATGTTGTTCAACATTAGACTCAGCACGGTATGACAGCATGATTATATATATACCATTATCAGTCTAAGCATGTATTAAATACATACATATCACTATCACTAGTCAGCATATAGTATGTACTGATACATTATCATCACTAGCTTCAGCATGCGGTATACGCAGTTAGTATTATTAGTTGGGACCACTATATTGTCTTGGGATGGATTACCTAGCATTCATGACCGCCCCAGGGTTAATAGTTGTATCGACTCGTCCGCCAGAGGATGAGGATACGTCGCTCTACGGAGTGGCATGCCGTCCCACAGGGGACAAAGATGGGATGCCAGTTTCCCCATATTGTGCCTTGGTCGGCCTTTATACACCCCCGTCGAGCGGGTACACCCGGGGTGTTGATTCAGGAGTCCTTCGGACTCAGGTACAGTTATAGTCAGGGGCTCAGTGAGCCCAAGTGCATACCCAGGGGATCGGCAGGATGCTTATAGTTATTATAGGAGATGGGACGACCGGGGTAGGGGTATAGATTGCGTGTTGATTGTACCTCCCGACTTATGAGGGCCGAGTAAGGTTTGTGTGTGCTATGCTATGTTATGTTATGTTATGCCATGTTACACTAGATACGAGTAGATCGACAACAGAGCGATATATCTCCAGGTATGACTCCTACTCCTTCCAGCATAGTTGAGAGTAGGCATAGCTTTACCTTTTCAGTCAGTTTAGTCTATTCCTTTCTATTTCAGTTCCTTCAGTTGTTTTGTTGATTTCAGATATCTTTCAGTTGTTGTTTTACATACTCAGTACCAGCGGTACTGATGCCCGTTTAGGGCGCTACATTATTTGCCTGCAGGTACTCATAGACGGGGAGCCGATACCTCGTGATTCCAGCCAGCTCACATGGTCATCAGCTCCAGTCATCCGGAGCTAGATAGCTAGAGGTTTATCCCTTTTATTTTGTTGTACAGCATGGGTACGCCAGGGCCCTGTCCCGACCATTTTATCAGTATTCTTAGAGGCTTGCAGTCTGTATATATTTTCCTGTGGTCAGTTGAGCCGGTCGTTTGAGGCCGTGCAGTTTGTTATAGTTGTTTCGCATTTCAGTTATGTTGGCCGTGTGAGGCCTTATCCAGTCAGTAGTGGTGACCTTGTCGGTCACGTAGCTTTCCAGTATTTCATTGCTGAGCTACAGATAACTAGACAGCATGGTGGCCTTGTCGGCCCCTATAGGCTCCCCTATATTGATATGTTTCTGGTTAGCTGCTAGTACAGGTACAGGTGGCTATAGGCCCAGTTGGCCGGAGGCTGTGTTTACACCCGTTATATAGCCCTTTTTTCCCAGAAATCTAAGTTAGAGCCAGCCAGGCACCAGATGTGCTCAGGCTCAGTAGTCTAGTAGTTCAGGTCCTAGTAGGGCACCAGGTGCCAGTCATACCCCCTAAGGCGGGGCGTGACAAACTTGGTATCAGAGCAGGTCGTGTCCCAGGGAGTCTGCAAGCCGTGCTAAGTAGAGTCTTGTCTATGGATGTGTTGTGCACCACATACTATAGGCAGGAGGCTGCGAGGCATGATAGGATGGTTACTCTTCTTTTTATTCAGTCGTGCTGCAGAGCGGTATAGTATAGGGTTGGGTCCCTAGAGCTTACTGTATTCTTCGGTTATAGATAATGTCAGACCAGCGACATCCTATCACAGGTCGGAGCCTAGATATTATAGCAGGGGAAGGACCTAGCAGAATGCCTCACCCTCGTTTAGAAACAGCCCGATCAGAGGGCACTACAGAGGCATCGTCCCAGCCTTCTTAGCAGTCTCCACCATATCATGAGCCACTTGGGGCGACACTACCTCCAGCATTCCCTATACCGATACCTTCTGACCAGGAGGTTAGGAGTGCATTAGTCATGTTAGCACAAATGATGGCTGCTCAGTGTCAGCCGATGCCGTCTACAGTTGAGGAGTCGTCAGGAGGGCCCGGTAGTTTGAGGGTCCGAGAGTTCTTGGCTTTGAATCCCCCACAGTTTATAGGTACGGACCGTACAGAGGACCCTCAGGATTTTCTAGATCAGATGCAGAGAATTTTCAGGGTTATGCATGCCACGCCTACAGAATCGGTTGAGTTGGCAGTATTTCGGTTACGGGACATCGCCGTATTGTGGTATGAGAGCTGGGAAAGGTCCCGAGGGAGAGGTGTTTCCCCTTCGACCTGGTCCAACTTCTCAGGAGCTTTTTTGGATCACTATTTGACATGAGAGATTCGATAGGCCCGGGTGGACCAGTTTCTACATCTAGAGCAGGGGGCCATGAGTGTTCGGGAATACGCCTTGCGGTTTGATTCTTTGGCCCAGTACGCAGCGGCCTTTGTTGATACCATGGCATCTAGGGTACACCGCTTTATTATGGGGTTGAATCCAGAATATGTTGAGACTTGTATTACGGCCACACTGCGAGAGGACATGGATATTGCCCGAGTTCAGGCATTTGCCCAGAATATTGAGGACATCAGGCAGCAGCATCGGGAGATCAGGATGACCAATTAGGAACAGCGCCACAGGGACAGGCCAGTTGAGTTACAAAGGGAGGCTCGGGGAGGACCTAGGCCACGATTGTTAGATAGGCCGCCCAGGCCCCCGCCTCCACCACAGCCACAGTGGGGTAGATTTAGCCGCAGGGGGCAGACAGAGACCGACAGAGGCTCTAAGATTGCAAATTCATTATTACAGAGAAGGGCGGAGCAGAGTAGGTATACCCTACCACTTTGCCCTATATGCAGTCGACGCCACTCTGGAGCATGCAGGTATGGCTCCCCCGAATGTTATATTTGTGGCCAAGAGGGCCACTTGATGAGAGATTGCCCAGTCAGAGGTCAGGAGGATTGGGATAGACAAGACAGGGCATCCACAGGGTCACGAGCTACAGCATCCTCAGTCGGGCGCAGGCCCTCAGTTTCAGCAGGCAGGGGTCGGGGCAGATCAGGGGCCTCCAGTGTAGGTGCGGGTCCAAGCCGCACATATGCTTTACCAGGGAGGCAGGATTCAGAAGCGTCACCTGATGTTGTGACAGGTATGATAACTATCTGCTCACACCTGCTTATGTATTGATTGATCCAGGATCTACTTTGTCCTACATTACTCCATTAGAGGTACGAAAGTTCAATATTGCACCAGAATTATTGCAGCAGCCCTTTTCAGTATCCACACCCGTCTGTGACTCTATTGTAGCTAGCAGAATTCACCGAGGGTGTACAGTAGAGGTTGTTGATCGTTAGACCACAGTAGATCTGGTCGAGTTAGAAATGATAGACTTCGATGCCATAGTGGGTATGGATTGGCTAGTGTCGTGCTTTGCCAATGTTGAATGTTGGACCAAGATGGTTCGATTCCACTTTCCAGGAGAAGCAGGGAGTGGAAGGGCAGCACCGCTATGCCAAAAGGTAGTTTTATTTCCTACCTTCGGGCGAGGAAATTGATATCTAAGGGATGTATTTACCATCTGGTCAGAGTTCAGGATGTTCGAGCAGAATCTCCGACGCTCCAGTCTGTTCCGGTGGTGAACGAGTTCCCTGATGTGTTTCCCGATGAGTTACCTGGTATTCCCCCAGAAAGGGAAATAGATTTTGCTATTGACTTGTTACCAGGCACTCAGCCGATATGAATTCCTCCCTATCGTATGGTTCCTGCAGAACTCAGAGAATTAAAGGAGCAGCTGAAAGACTTGTTGGATAAAGGTTTTATTAGGCCGAGTACTTCACCATGGGGTGCGCCAGTTCTGTTTGTGAGAAAGAAAGATGGCTCACTCCGTATGTGCATAGATTATCGGCAATTGAACAAAGGTACAGTGAAGAACAAGTACCCGCTTCCCAGAATTGATGAGTTATTTGATCAGTTGCAGGGAGGCAGATACTTTTCTAAGATTGACTTGCGGTCCAGATATCACCAGGTTTGAGTACGTGAAAGAGATATTCCTAAGACAGCGTTCAGGACCTGATATGGACATTTTGAATTTCTAGTCATGTCCTTTGGGTTAACGAATGCCCCGGCAATATTCATGGACCTGATGAACAGTATTTTCAGACCTTTCCTGGACTTGTTCGTAATAGTATTTATTGATGACATTCTGGTGTATTCTCGCTCTGAAACAGATCATCGGACTCATTTGCGGACAGTGCTCCAGATCCTCAGGGACCGCCAGTTATATGCTAAATTTTCTAAGTGTGAATTCTGGCTTAATTCAGTATCCTTTTTATGGCATACTGTGTCACATGCTAGTATACAGGTTGACACGCAGAAGATAGAAGAAGTCAAATCATGGCCTAGGCCTACCACTCCGACTGAGGTCCGTAGTTTTTTGGGATTAGCAGGTTATTACAGGAGGTTTGTTGAGGGATTTTCGATTGTAACGACACCTCTAACTAAACTGATGCAGAAAGCAATGAAGTTTCAGTGGACAGAGGCATGTGAGCAGAGCTTCCAGGAGTTAAAAGACAGATTAACCTCCGCCCCAGTGCTAGCATTGCCGGAAGGTACAGGGGGTCATTCAGTGTATTGCGACGCATCAGGTGTTGGGTTAGGTTGTGTGTTGATGCCGCATGGTAATGTGATTGCATATGCTTCCAGACAGCTGAGGAAACACGAAAAGAATTACCCTACCCATGACCTGGAGTTAGCCGTAGTGATCCACGCCTTGAAAATGTGGAGACATTACTTTTATAGCGTCCATGTTGATATTTTTACAGATCACAAGAGCTTACAGTATATCTTCACTCAGAGGGAGTTAAATCTGCGGCAACGTCGCTGTCACTGGTTGGAGCTGTTAAAGGATTATGATGTGAATATTCTATACCACCCGAGAAAAGCCAATGTTGTAGCAGATGCTCTCAGTCGTAAGTCCATGGGGAGTTTGGTGTATTTGCAGCCAGAGCAACGAGAATTGGTCAGGGAGATACATCAGTTAACTAGCCTAGTCGTTCGTGTAGCAGAAACAGAGGACGGTAGAGCGGTAATTCAGAACACCGCCGTGTCATCATTAGTTGAGGAAGTGAAAGAACGGCAATATGAGGATCCTGACCTGATCCAGCTCAAAGACAGAATCCAGCAGGGTAAAGCGCCAGATTTTCAAGTAAATGAGGAAGAAGTGATGTTATGTAAAGGTCGCCTATGTGTTCCAGATGTTTCAGGGCTCCACCAGCAGATTATGAACGAGGTACATTACGCCCGTTATTATCTTTACCCCAGTGCGACAAAAATGTACCACGATATCAATGAGAATTATTGGTGGCCAGAATGAAAAGAGAAATTGCCGAATTTGTAGCTCAGTGTCCTAACTGCCAACAGGTGAAGTGGAACATCGGAAACCAGGCGGTTTGACTCAGGACATAGGTGTTCCTCTCAGGAAATGGGAAGTTGTGAATATGGATTTTGTGGCAGGATTACCTCGTCCCAGACACATATATGACTCTATATGGGTGATAGTTGATAGATTGACAAAATCAGCTCATTTCCTGCCAGTAAGAGCTACTTTCTCGGCCGAAGATTACGTCGAATTGTATATCAGAGAAATAGTTAGATTGCATGGTGTTCCAGTATCTATTATCTCTGATAGAGGAGCGCAGTTTACAGCTAGATTTCGGCAGTCATTTCAGAGAGGTCTGGGGACGTAGATTAATTTGAGCACCGCATTCCACCCTCAGATAGATGGACAGGCTGAACGCACCATTCAGACGCTCGAGGACATGCTACGAGCGTGTGTGTTAGATTTTGGAGGTAGCTGGGATGAGCATTTGCCGTTAATTGAATTTGCTTATAATAACAGCTATCACTCAGCCATCCAGATGGCGCCTTTCGAGGCATTATATGGGAAAAAATGCAGATCGCCGATTGGCTGGTTTGAAATAGGAGAATCAGCGTTGGTTGGGCCAGACATTGTTCAGCAGTCAGAAGAAAAGGTAAAGCTTATCCGAGAATGCCTACTGACTGCACAGAGCCACCATAAATCATATGCTGATGTGTGGCGCGGAGACTTGGAATTTGATGTAAATGATTGGGTATTTCTGAAAGTATCTCCGATGAAAAGGGTGATGAGATTCGGCAAGAAAGGTAAGCTCAGTCCGAGGTTTGTCGGGCCTTATCAGATTTGTCGAAGGATACGCCGAGTAGCATATGAACTGAACTTGCCTCCAAAATTGGAATCCGTCCATCTGGTCTTTCACGTGTCTATGCTGAGGAAATGTCTAGGAGACCCATCCAGAGCAGTCCCAGTCCAGGATATCCAGGTTACAGAAAAGCTGGCCTATGAAGAGGTTCCCGTAGCTATCCTAGAAAGGTAGATTCGTAGATTGAGAACTAAAGATATTGCGTCTATCAAGGTATTATGGCGTAATAGGAACCGAGAGGAGATGACTTGGGAGGCGGAGGAAGATATGAAGACTAGATATCCTCACTTATTCCAGGCCTAGTCAGGCGACAGGTATGTCCGTATTATTACATATGCAATACCTTATAGTTGTGTATGAATAAATGAGAAAGATTGATGCTTAGCTATCCAGTGAATCTTAAAGTATTGTGTGCAATACCTGTATTGGACTTTTCTGCATTTCAGGTTTTTTGGTATAGTCCATATTACAGGGGAAACTCTGTCGAAATTTTTCTAAATAAGTAACTTGAGAAGTCCTCTAGATAACAGTTTTCATTCGAGGACGAATGTTCTTAAGGGGGGGAGAATGTTATACCCCGTAAGATTTCCGACACCTGGATGGCCTATTAGCATGGTGGTTAAGCATATTTGAAAGCCATACGTGATAGACAAAGGCCCGGGAAAGGATCAGACGGATAACCTGTCGAACCATCGCGGAAGGAGCCGAGGCAGAGCCCCTCCGCGATGGCAACGTGTCATGGAGGTGGAGCCTCCGCGTTGGCTCCATGACACGTTGGGCGTATCCAGGACCAAGTATGTAAAGCCCCCACTTCGGTTTGTGAGGATATATTTCCTATTTAATTTCCATAAAACGCAGAGAAACAGAGAGAGACGAAGAGTGGTAATATATTATCGTTTGATTACACTATCAAACGTAGTCTAAACTCAAATTAACCTCAGGTACCAAGGTATTTAGCAGCAGGGAGCATTGCTACGGATTTTGTTTCGCGAAATACGGCCGACGAATCATGGAGCTACTAGACTAAGGTAAGTGGAATTGCTCCAAACTAGTGTATATGTGCTCCTAGCCATAGAGTGAATACTTCTCCCTTCTGGACATCTGAAAAATAGCAAGTTTTCAAACGTCTTTCGATAGGCCTAAGTTTAGGCTATAATTATATCGAAAGTGACATCGTCTTTCATAATAGTGTTGTATTCAGTGCTAATTGATGTATATATGAATGCAGTTGGGAGAAATAGCTTGAATACTGACCGAGCTGCGCCGGTTAGTCGGGAAATCAGAATCGAAGGTATGTAAAGCTAGTTTCCTCGGCATGTTGGTAGTTTCAGAATAGTAAGATGGTTCAAGGCCAGTAGAATGTTTTAGAAGTCGTAGGTTACGTTTAGTATAAATATTAGCGCGATATTGGAAACATCATATCGTATATAGTGTGAAACTTGCTAGCATGGTATAAATTCTAATATAAAGTGTTAGGACCTGTACAGCATGCCCACTATGTGATCTAGTAAAGTATGTTAGGATATTATCGTATTCAGTTGAAACTTAGTAAAGAAATATAAGTATCTGTAAGGTATCTCAGAAGTAGAATGGTAAATTAAAATGAAGTTTAGGAAGCATGTTAGAAATACTAAACCATGTTACTATGAGACTTAGTTATACGACATAATTTCCAGCAGAAAAACTATATCTTGTTCAGCATTAGACTCAGCACGGTATGACGGCATGATTATATATATACCATTATCAGTCTCAGCATGTATTAAATACATACATATCACTATCACTAGTCAGCATATAGTTGTACAGATACATTATCATCACTAGCTTCAGCATGCGGTATACGCAGTTAGTATTATTAGTTGGGACCACTGTATTGTCTTGGGATGGATAACCTAGCATTCATGACCGCCCTAGGGTTAATAGCTGTATCGACTCATCCGCCAGAGGAGGAGGATACGTCGCTCTACGGAGTGGCATGCCATCCCACAGGGGACGAAGATGGGATGCCAGTTTCCCCATATTATGCCTTGGTCGGCCTTTATACACCCCCGTCGAGCGGGTACGCCCGGGGTGTTGATTCAGGAGTCCTCCGGACTCAGGTACAGTTATAGTCAGGGGCTCAGCGAGCCCAAGTGCATACCCAGGGGATCGGCAGGATGCTTATAGTTATTATAGGAGATGGGACGACCGGGGTAGGGGTATAGATTGCATGTTGATTGTACCTCCCGGCTTATGGGGGCCGTGTAAGGTTTGTGTGTGCTATGCTATGTTATGTTATGTTATGCCATGTTACACTAGATACGAGTAGATCGACAACAGAGTGATACATCTCCAGGTATGACTCCTACTCCTTCCAACATAGTTGAGAGTAGGCATAGCTTTACCTTTTCAGTCAGTTTAGTCTATTCCTTTCTGTTTCAGTTCCTTCAGTTGTATTTTTGATTTCAGATATCTTTTAGTTGTTGTTTTACATACTCAGTACCAGCGGTACTGACACCCGTTTGGGGCGCTGCATTACTTGCCTACAGGTACTCATAGACGAGGAGCCGATACCTCGTGATTCCAGCCAGCTTACAAGGTCATCAGCTCCAGTCATCCGGAGTTAGATAGCTAGAGGTTTATCCCTTTTCTTTTGTTGTACAACATGGGTAGGCTGGGGCCCTGTCCCCACCATTTTATCAGTATTCTTAGAGGCTTGCAGTCTGTATATATTTCCCTGTGGTCAGTTGAGCCGGTCGTGTGAGGCCGTGCAGTTTTTTATGGTTGTTTAGCATTTCAATTATGTTGGTCGTGTGAGGCCTTATCCAGTCAGTAGTGATGACCTTGCCGGTCACGTAGCTTTCCAGTATTTCATTGTTGATCTACAGATAACTAGACAGCATGGTGGCCTTGTCGGCCCGCATAGGCTCCCCTATATTGATATGTTTCTGGTTAACTGTTAGTACAGGTACATGTGGCTATAGGCCCAGTTGGCCGGAGGCTGTGTTTACAGCCGTTATATAGCCCTTTGTCCCCAGAAATCTGAGTTAGAGCCAGCCAAGCACCAGATGTGCTTAGGCTCAGTAGTCTAGTAGTTCAGGTCCTAGTAGGGCACCAGGCGCCAGTCATACCCCCCAAGGCGGGGCGTGACACATCCCTTTTTCAAAACATGCTTAGCCAAGAATCAAGGCCCTTTTTATCGGTCAACATTATGAATCGATAAATCATGAAATTCATTTCGTAAATCATAAATGATACTTCATCATGTGGGCATTTCCCAATATGTCATCATACTCAATTTCATCAAAGATATACTCATAAACATGGGTAATTTGGATTAATGCATTTCCATAATCAATAAGATTAAAATAATGAATATTCCTCATAAATCTTTATTTCCATGAACTTCCATAAATGGGCAATTTAGAGTTAAAGATTAAAACATGAATTAAAAGAAATAATAATAAAATCTTCCTGTCATGCATATTTGCATAAATAAAACTTAGTTAAAACATACCCATAAGGAGAAATCACATTGAAATGTTTTGGGTAAAACCCCATGTAATATGAATAAGATAATTCATTACTTCAATAAAAATTGGGCATGGGTGGGAAGAATTCCACCCATTTTAGAACTCTACATACTTGGGAATTGATGGACTTGAGGTTTCTTGGACACCCACCAAGAAATTTGATTAAAATTTGGGGAAGAAGACCTTGAATCTTCCAAAACCTCTCTAAAATCTTTGCATGAGAATGAGTATGCAATGGGGACTTAACTCCTCTTATCACACTCAGCAATTATCCAAAATGATGTAGTTTAGGCCTTAGGGACTTAGGAAGTTACAAAACACCCTCATTAAAACACAGGAAATATTTGATCGCCAGTCCTCACGAGGGACCTAACGAGTCGTTGCCATAGGGAATTACTCACTGCCTTAACCTGTTGAGTCCACTTCCCAAAACAACAAGGGCAACCCCACGGGTGACTTCAAGAGTCGTGAGGTCAGACCACAACTTATCGTCACCTTCTGTGGCCTACACTGCCCATCCCAATGTTGCCAATCGTCCAGGGTTGACCATGGGGGACCTCACAAGTTGTGAGGTCTGACCACGACTCATGGTCACGCCCATGGCCTCCCCCACTCAAGCATTGCCAAACCAAAGCTGACCACGAGTCACTTCACGACTCATGGTCACTCCTCATAAGTCGTTCTATGACCTGGTGTGAATTTTCATTTTTTCTTCATTTTCACTTCTGGGTCTAATCCTTGGGTTCCCGGGGTAAAACAGAGCATCAGGCTCCTGAGGTCAGTGGAGCAGACTCGTAGAGTCCAGTATCCCATAGTGTGGCAAGTGTGGCCGGAGACACACCGATCAGTGTTTAGCAAGTTCAACTGCTTGTTTAGGGTGTGGGAAGCCCCAACATATGCTCAAAGATTGTCCAGCAGCCAGACAGGGCTATGATAGGTCCGACGCCTAGCCATTAGCTCAGTAGCCCCACCAGCACACTCAGTTCAGCATGGAGCTTCCAGTAGTGCACGTGGTAGTCAGCGTTAGAACATATTCTATGCCCTCGAATACTGTTAGGAGGAGGAGGTCTCAATAGATGTAGTCAATGGTATGTTACGAGTATTCCACTTTGATGTATATGCACTGTTAGATCCAAGGACAAACTTATGTTTTGTGACTCCCTATGTTGCTAGCAATTTCATAGTCAGTGCCGAAATCCTATCAGAAACCTTCTCAGTCTCTACTCTAGTCGATGGTTCAAGTCTAGCTCGATGGGTATATAGAAATTGCCCTACCACAAACCCTCAGAAGTCACCTCAGAAAATTTAGTAGAGCTAGACATGACAGATTTTGATTTTATCTTTGTCATGGATAGGCTAGATGCATGTTATGCCTCAGTAAATTGTAGAACCCATGCGGTGGAGTTTCAATGCCCGGATGGGCCAATCCTAGAGTGGAAGGGTAGTTCAGTTGTGCCTGTAGGTCACTTCATTTCCTACCTTAATGCCAGAAAGATGATTTTTAAGGGCTACGTACACCATCTAGTTAGGGTTAAGGATGTTACATCCAGAACCTCGACTATCCAGTCAGTTCTTGTAGTATGCAAATATGCAGAAGTGTTTCCAGATGATTTACCAGGATTTCCTACCGAGCAGGAGATTGATTTTGGTATTGACCTTCATCCCGATACGCAACCTATATCAATTCCTCCTTATAAAATGGCTCCAGTTGAGTTAAAGGATTTGAAGGTGCAGTTGAAGGACCTTCTAGACAAGGGTTTCATCAGACCAAGGAAGTCCCCGTGGGGTGCACCAACCCTTTTTGTTCGAAAGAAGGAAGGTTCCCTTTAGATGTGCATTGATTATTGCCAATTGAACAAGGTTACAATGAAGAACAAGTATCCCCTTCCTAAGATTGAGGATTTGTTTGACCAGCTTCAGGGTGCTAAGTGTTTCTCAAAAATAAACCTCAAATTAGGATACCATCAGCTTAGGGTTTGAGAGAGTGACATTTCGATGACAGCCTTCAGTACTTGGTATGGTCACTATGAGTTTTTAGTTATGTCTTTTGGACTAACAAATGCTCCTGCAACTTTTATGGATTTGATGAACAGGGTGTTCAAGCCAGTTTGGATATCTTTGTGATCGTGTTCATAGATGACATTCTCATAAACTCTCGGAGCGAAGAGGAGCATGCTGCTCATTTTTGGGTGGTATTATAGACTCTAAAGGATCTCCAACTATATGCTAAGTTCAGCAAGTGTGAGATTTTGCTAGACTCAATAGCACTTTTGGGTCATGTGGTGTCAAGTGAGGGTGTATAAGTGGACTCCTAAAAGATAGAAGCAATGAAGAATTAGCCTAGACCAGTGAATCCTTCAAATATTAGGAGTTTCTTGCATTTAGCTAGTTACTATCGGAGGTTTCTTGAAGGGTTTTCATCAATTGACTAAGCTGAAGTAGACGAAAGTGAAGTTTCAATGGTCGGAGGCCTGTGAGAAGAGCATCAAAGAGTTGAAGACTCGACTCACCTCAGCACCAGTGTTAAACCTACCTGAGGGTACCAACAGGTTTGTGGTATATTGTGATTTCTCAAGGATTGGCCTTGGTTGGGTATTAATGCAGCACGGTAGAGTTATATCCTATGCTTCCAGGCAGCTGAAGGTCCATGAAAGACCTATTTGACTCACGACCTCGAGTTGGCGGCGGTATTTTCCCTAAATATTTTGAGACACTATATATATGGGGCCCATGTGGATGTGTTTACGGACCACAAAAGCCTATAGTACGTGTTTACACAAAAGGATCTAAACCTACGTCAGAAGAGGTGGTTGGAGCTTTTGAAAGATTATGATATGAGTGTCCTTTATCATCTGGGCAAGGCTAATGTGGTGGAAGACGCTCTTAGCAGGCTTTCCATGAAGAGTTTGTCCCACGTAGATGTGGAAAGGAAAGAGTTAGTGAAGGATGTGCATCGGCTTGAACGACTAGGAGTTCATCTTGTTAAGTCGACGAATGGTGGTGTCATGTTCAGAATGGATCAGAATCATCTTTGGTGATAGAGGTCAAAGCGAGACAAGACGAGGATCTTATTCTTTTAAAGTTGAAGGAAGCCATTTGGAATCAGAAAGTGGAGGTCTTCTCCCAAGGGGAGATGGTGTGATTCGATATCAAGGTCGTCTGTGTGTTTCAGGTGTTGATGATTTGAGAGATCGGATGTTGCACGAGGCTCATGATTCCATATATTCTATACATCCAGGTGCCACCAAGAAGTACCGTGACCTACGAGAAGTCTTTTTGTGGAATGGCATGAAGAAGGACATAGCAGAGTTTGTGGCTAAATGTCTGAATTGTCAATAAGTGAAGGTTGAGCATCAAAGATCCGGGGGTGTTCTTGAAGATACTAGCATCCCTACATGGAAGTGCGAAGATATCAATATGGACTTCATCACAAGGTTTCCTCATTCTCGTCGATAGTATGACTCTATTTGGGTTGTCGTAGAAAGGTTGACTAAAGTAGCCATTTTCTATCGGTTAAAACTACCAACTCAGCGGAGGATTATGCTAAGCCATACATTCGGGAGTTAGTTTGTTTTCATGGAGTTCCTTTTTCCATTATATCCGATAGAGGTACTTAGTTTACCTCCCAGTTCTAAAGATCGTTTCAGAAGGGACTTGGTACACAGGTCCAGCTTAGCACAACATATAACTCGCAAACAGATGGTCAAGCAGTGCAGACTATTCAGACTCTTGAGGAATTGAGAGCGTGATGATTTCAAAGGTATTTGGGAGGATCGTCTACCTCTCATCTAGTTTGCATATAATAATATTTACCATTTAAGTGTTCAGATGGCTCCATTTGAGGCTCTTTATGGGCGGAGGTGTAGATCACCTATTGGTTTGTTTGAGGTCGGTGAAGCTTCATTGATAGGTCTAGATTTGGTTCATGAGGCTATTGAGAAGGTTCAATTAATAAGGGAAAGGTTGAAAATAACTCAGAGTCGTCAAAAGTCCTATGTGAATATAAGGAGGAAAGAACTTGAGTTTGAAGTTAATAATTGGGTGTTTCTGAAGGTATCTCCAATGAAAGGAGTGATGATATTCCGAAAGAAGGGGAAACTTAGTCCTCGTTATGTTTTCCCGTACAGGATTGTGAGACATATTGTCAATGTGGCCTATGAGATGGAGTTTCCCTCAGACTTAGCTTCAGTTCATCTAGTTTTTCATGTATCACTCTTAAAGAAGTGTTTAGGTGATCCAACTCTATTTGGTCTGATATAGAGCATAGGTGTGAAGGATAGCCTTAGCTGTGAGGAGGTTCCGGTGGAAATACTAGATCGTCAGGTTTGAAGGCTAACAAACAAAGAAGTAGCTTCAGTAAAGGTTTTATGGAGGAATCAACATATCGAGGGAGCAAAGTGGGAAGCCGAAGCAGATATGATGGTTAGGTACCTGCATCTATTCCCTCCTGACTCAGTTTCAACTTGAGGTATTTAGTTTCCTCCCTAAAACTTTATTTAGTATCATGTTCAGTTCATGTGCACCAATTTCTTTCATGTAAATGTATGCATTTGTAATTCATGAATTCAATTCAGTCGTGTAATTCAGTCCGTAGTCAATCACTCCGTCAGTTTTCAACTCTAAATGTTTAATATTTTGTATGATAGTTGCATTTCTCAACTTTTTAGTATATTCATCAACATTGAAGGATGAATGTTCACAAGGGGGGTATACTGCAATACCCCGTAAGCCCTAAGATCAGACCCAAGGGTTGAAATGGAGAAAATAAGATTTTCTGCACCAGGGTGCAGGACGAGTCGTCCAGTGACCCATGAGGTGCACCATGAGTCGTTAAGTGACTCGTGGGGAGGAGGGAAGAATTAGTTGGATTTCTTAGTTTGGGGGCTCACTACGGGTGAATCCACGAGTCATGTTTCGCACCAGGAGTCATTATGTTAGCCGTGGTCAGGAGTTTGACTTGAAGGTTGAAGGTTTTTTCAGTACTACTAATGACTAGTCACCACGAGTCGTCAAGTACACCACGAGTCGCGGTGTCCCTCGTGGTGACCAGCGATGATGAGCTTCCTATGCTGGCAATGAGAGATGATTTCAAATTACCCATGTCTATGTTCATGTTTTGAGTAATCAAAGACTATTTCAAGCATGTTTATCTATTGGGGAAGCCCATATGATCAAGTATGTTTCAGGATTTATCTAAATTTAATCCTACTAGCTTACCACATAGTTTTGGAGTTCAAACTCCCACTCTTGTTCAGCTTCTGGTAATGTTTGAGCCAACGCTCTTCATGATATGTATTCAGAATATGTATGTCATGTCACGACACAGCTTCTTCACTAGATGACGGTCAGCTTTATTGAAAACCATGGAAAGCATATGCATGTCTTTTCTTGGGAATAGTATCTATCACCGAGTAGGCTGAGGGTCAGTCAACCCTATGCCTCAGAACTACGTGCCACTGTAGGCATGTTTAGATTATTGGGGACCTCCCTTATGAAATTCCCCTGCCCCAAGGGGAGCGTCCTTAGCCCTAACAGGGCTTTGGATGACTCTGCCTACTTGAATGTAATAGTCAGGACCACGTAAGCTCTATCTTGGTAGTGTCAGTTATATGATGAGTCTCCCATTATTCCTTATGATTTCAGTTATGCTTGTTCTTCAGTTAAGATATTATGTTTTCAGCAAGTTTGACCCAATGTTCAGTTTTACTTATGATTATAAATTTTTAACTTTGGGTAACTCGATTCAGTTATGACATTAAGTTATGTTTAAGTCATGTTTTCAAATAATAGCATACAAGCCCTACTATCAGACTCTTATGATGAAATGTTTATGATATGCATGATCTCTGATTTTACTTACTTAGCGGTTTTACTTACCATGCATACTCGGTACATTTCACATACTGACCGCATACTCTATGTTGTATCGTTTCATGATACAGGCTCACACACTCCAGCTCAGTCCCGCCGCTAGCCAGATCTTCATTGTTAGCATCTCTCAGTCAGAGTTGGTGAGTCCTCATCTTTCGAGGGCCTTTCTTATCATTTGTATTCAGCGTTTTAAGTTTCATACTTTAGTGAGTTAGTTCAGGTCGTCTCCAATCAACTCGTTAGTAGTAGAGACTTATCAGACATAGTGTGTATTCAACTTCAGACTTGTGTTATGTTGTCACGCCCCACTTTGGGAGGCATGATTGGCACCTACATCTCTACAAGGATCTAAACTGATTAACCTAAGTTGTGCACTCATGGTGCAGGCTTATATCTCAATTCAAGGAAACAAGGGGCAATACTTCGGCTGTAAATACAACCTCCAGCCGACAAGGCCTTATAGCCACTTGTAAAAGAAAACCAGCAAACCAGAAACAACAACAACAGGGAATCGTAAGTGGGCTGACAGGACCTCCATGATGTCTAGTTATGACTGAAAAGTAAAGCCAGTGCTAAGCTAAACTATGGCCGACAAGGCCACTAATCTGACAGCTAAAAAGGCTCCACATGACCAACACATAAAATAAATCATATATGGGTCCCACATGGAAAAAACATACAACTTATATATAGGCCCCACACGGCCATTAACCATAGGGAAACAAAAATAATCTGCAAGCCTCTAGGAGTAAGATGAGGTAGGGACAGGGCCCCGGCCTACCCCAAAACTGTAATTTTGAAAAGGAATAAACCTTCTGTCCATAAGCTCAAGAAGAAAGGTGCCAACTCTTCTGTTAATCCTGAATGGAGGCTAAAAGGGACCTGCTCCTCGTCTATCCGCACCTGTAGGAAAGTAATGCAGTGCCCCTGAAAGGGCGTCAGTACAATATGTACTAAATATGTAAGGCGATATATGTAAATGACTAAAATAACGAAGTAGAATTGAAAGTAACTGAAATGAAGGGATAGAGATCATACCTGAGTAATAGAACGTCTTAATGTCTAATTATTAATAACTAAAGCAAACATAAACCTTATCTGGCCCCCATAAGCTGGAAGGTACAACAAGCACAGAATAACCCACCTGGGGCCACCCTAGTGAGTATAATTCAGTATATATACCCCTATCCAAGGTCACACTAGGTCAACTAATGGCTATAGCTGTCCTACCGATCCCTTGGGTCTGCAAATGAGCCCGCTCGGCCCCTGACTGTAACTATGTCTGAGTCCGATGGACTCCTGATATCTGCACGCCGGGCACCAGGCTCGACGGGAGTGTATAAAGCCAACCACGGCATATAAGAACCTGGGACCCCATCTTCGTCCCTGGCGGACAGCATGCCGCTCCATAGAGCGACTTCATCTCGCCCCTAGCGGGCATCGACACAGCTAATAACCCTAGGGTCGGTCATGGAGGTTATATTGGCATAATCCTTCCCAAACTAATATGGAATACTGATCTCAGCTAATAACAAGAACTAATCATAATAGATATGCTTCTGGTAATCTTAATGGATTTCAAACTGAGCTATCATGCTAAAGAAATTAACTTGTCGAAGGAAACTGCCTTAACATACCTCGTTCACCGATTACTGATTAACTGGCGAGTTTCAGCACGTATTAAACTGATCTTCTCAAATACAATCATATTATTGGAAGAATGAGGTTAATTTTATTACTAAATTCAGGGAAAATGATAACTTTATATATAAAGATTAACTATATTTCAACTTGACGGAACACGGTCGAAAACTCATAATTTCTCGAGAATACAGAAGGGAGAAATGTTTACTTTAGGCTTGTGATCGTATTAACACTAGTTTGGAGCAATTCCAACAACTTCAGCTTGGCGGTGATATGATTTACCGGGCGAATTTGACTAAACTAACTCCGTAGTAATACTCCCTGCAGCCTTATACTTTGATACTCGAAGTTAATTTGAATTCGGGCGGCGTTTCGCAGAGTAAACGGAGGAAATTCTATAAATTTGTTCGTCTTCTCCCTTTGCTGTCGAATATAACATATGTATGTTCAAAATAATGAAGGGAGGACCTATATATACTTGGGCGGTGGACTGGGGGTCTGTGTCACGTACCCAATGCACCGATTTACGGGCGTGCCACAGAGCCCAACGCGGAGGGAGGGGGTCCGTGCCATGTTGCCCCTTTGGGTAGCTGGCCCAGCCTCCTCCCGCGCGGTCCTGACTTCGTGCTCGTTCAACTTTGCCACGGGGCCTTTCTCATACGTATTGTACTCTAAAACTCTTAACTACTATATGAATAGGGTGACTAAACATTATAAACTTATGCGGTGTAACATTCTCCCCCCCTTAGGAAAATTCGTCCTCGAATGTTAACTTCAGCTTACAGGAACCTTAACATTGCAACTACTTATTCTTGAAAATTTTTGGCAAAGTCTCCCCTGTAATGTGGACTATCCAAAAATCCTAAAACCTAGAAAAGTCCAGTATAGACACTTAATACCATACCATCACAACTATTTCGCAATAAGGCTAGAATTAACTGAGCAATATATATAACACAAATCATGAAACAACGACTGAATTAATAACTTACCTTAACTCCATAGTCTGGGCTAAGTCTGGAAAAATTGAGGATATCTGGATTTCATGTGGTTCTGAGCTTCCCAAGTCATTTCCCCTCTATTCTTGTTTCTCCACAGTACTTTAACAGAGGTAACATCTTTAGTCCTCAACCTGCGGATTTGTCGATCTAATATTGCTACTGGAATCTCTTCATAGGCTAATTCCTCGGTAACTTGGACATCCTCAACTGGCACAACTCTGGAAGGATCCCCTATGCACTTTCGTAGCATCGACACATGGAAGACTGGATGAATAAATTTCAACTCTGAAGGCCAATCTAGCTCATATGCCACCTGGCCTATTCTCCGGAGTATTCCATATGGTCCAATGAACCTCGGGCTGAGCTTACCCTTTTTACCAAACCTCATTATGCACTTCATTGGCGAGATATTTAGGAATACCCAGTCACCTACACTAAACTCCAGGTTTCTACGCCGTACATCAGCATAAGATTTCTAGCGGTTCTGAGTTGTCAACAGATGTTCTCTAATAAGTTTCACTTTCTCTTTTGACTGATGAATTATATCTGGCCCAATTAATCCTGTTCCTCTAACCTCGAACTAACCAACCAGGGACCTACATTTTTGCCCGTATAAAGCCTCATAAGGTGCCATCAGAATCGCTGAATGGTAACTGTTATTGTAGGCAAATTCAATAAGGGGTAGATGTTCATCCCAACTGCCTCCAAAATCCAGCACACAGGCCCATAACATATGTTTGAGCATCTAAATTATACGCTCCGCCTACCCATTTGTCTAAGGGTTGAATGCCGTACTTAGATTAACCTGGGTTCCCAAACCTCTCTGGAAAGACTGCCAAAACCTAGCTGTAAATTGACTCCCCTGTCAGAAATGATAGATACTGGGACGCCATGTAATCTGAGTACCTCCCTGATATAAAGCCCGACATAATCCTTAGCTGAGAAAGTAGTCCGTACTGGCAGAGTGTAGGCTGATTTCGTCAACCAATCAACAATCACCCAAATGGAATCAAATTTACAACTGGTGCGCGGTAACCTTGTCAAAAAATTCATATTAATTTCCTCACATTTCCACATAGGCACTGTTATCTCTTGTGTCAGTCCATCGGGTTTCTAATGTTCATTTTTCACCTGCTGGCAATTTGGACATTGAGCCACAAATTCTTCTATCTCCTTTTTCATTCCCAACCATCAGTAAATCTCCTTTATATCAAGATACATCTTTGTTAAACCTTGATGAAGAGAGTAACGAGAATAATGCACCTCCCCCATAATTTGCTGGCGATGTCCTGCAGTGTTTGGAACACAGAGGCGATCCCTATACCTTAAAACTCCATCTTCGGTTGCCTGGAAATCATAACTTCCCCTCGCTGAACCTTATCACTGAGATGAACCAGGTTAGGTTCTTCGTACTGCTGTTCTTTCACTTGCACAACCAATAATGATATGGCTGTATTCTGAATTACTGCCTCACTATCTCCTAAACCTACTATACGGACAACCAAACTAGCTAACTAATGCAATTCTCAAGCCAGTTCCCTTTGTTTGGGATTTAAATATGCCAGACTCCCCATGGATTTATGACCGAGGGCATCAGCTACAACATTGCCTTTACTTGGATGGTACAAAATAATTACATCATAGTCTTTCAACTTCTCTAACCAGCAATGCTGCCGCAGATTCAATTCTTTTTGTGTAAAGATATAGTGGAGGCTCTAATGATCAGTGAAAATATCTACATGAATGCCATACAGATAGTGCCTCCATATTTTCAAGCCATGAATCACTGCCGCTAATTCCAGGTCATGGGTGGTGTAGTTCTTGTCAGGCTTCTTCAGCTGCCTAGAAGCGTAAGCAATTACATTACCATGCTGCATCAGAACACATCCTAACCCAACGCCTGAAGCATCACATTATAACGCATAACCCTTTAATCCTGGTAAAGCTAATACTGGTGCTGAGGTTAGTCTATTTTTCATTTCTTGAAAGCTCTGTTCACATGCTTCAGTCAAGTGAAATTTAGCTGCTTTCTGAGTTAACTTGGTCAAAGGAACTGCTAAGGTGGAAAATCCTTCCACGAACCTTCTGTAATAGCCAACTAACCCTAGGAAACTATATACCTCAGTCGGAGTGGTAGGTCTAGGCCATGTTTTCATTGCTTGAATTTTCTGCGAGTCTACCTGAATTCCAGCATCTGACACAATGTGGCCCAAAAAGGCTACTGAATTCAGCAAAAATTCACATTTAGAAAACTTCGCATACAACTGGAGATTCCTGAGAGTCTGGAGCACTATTCGTAGGTGATCCTGGTGATCTGCCTCTGAGCAAGAATATGCCAAAATATCATCAATAAATACTATCACAAACAGGTCCAGATACGGCCTGAAGATGCTGTCCATCAAGTCCATGAACACTACTGGAGCATTCGTAAACCCAAAGTATATGACTAGGAATTCAAAATGTCCATACCTGGTTCTGAATGTGGTTTTTGGAATATTTCTTTCACAGACCCGAAACTGGTGGTACCCCGACCTTCAGTCAATTTTTGAGAAATACCTTGCCCCCTACGACTTGTCAAACAAGTCGTCTATTCTGGGATGCGGGTACTTATTCTTGATAGTGACTTTATTCAGCTGCCCGTAATCTATACACATACGGAGGGAGCCATCCTTCTTCCTCAGAAATAGGACTGGCGCTCCCCACAGTGAAGTACTCGGCCTGATGAAGCCCTTATCTAACAGATCTTTCAACTGTTCCTTCAATTCTCTAAACTCAACAGGAGCCATTCAGTATGGAGGAATAGATATGGGCTGAGTACCTTGTAATAAATCCATTGCAAAGTCCATTTCCCGTTCTGGGGGAATACCAGGTAGCTCATCCGAGAATACATCTGGAAATTCACTGACTACTGAAATGGACTGAAGAGTTAGAGATTCTGCTTGGACATCCTAAATTCTGACAATATGATAAATACATCCTTTTGCTATCAATTTTCTCACCCGAAGGTAGGAAATAAACCTACCTTTTGGCGTGGCCGCACTACCTTTCCACTCCCACACAACCTCCCCTTGAAAGTGGAATCGGACAGTCTTAGTCAAACATTCAACACTGGCGTAGCATGGCGCCAGCCAATCCATACCCATAATTGTATCGAAATCAATCATTTCTAGTTCTATCAAGTCTGCTAAAATCTGACGACCAACAACCTCTACTGTGCATTCCCAGTAGACCCTCTTGGCTATGGTAGAGTCACCCAACGGGTGTAGATACTGAAAAAGGTTGCTGATGCAATTTTGGCATAATACCGAACTTTCGAGCCACTAATGGGATAACATAAGACAAGGTGGATCCTGGATCTAGCAGTACATAAACAGAATGCGAGCAAATGTCCAGCATACCTATCACCACATCTGGTGACAACTCTGACTCCTGTCGTCCCGGTAAAGCATAAGTGCAATCTGGACCAGTACCTGAGCTAGAGGCCCCTAATTTGCCTCAGCCTCTACCGGCTAGAGCTGAGGCCTATGCCCTGCTGGAGATGCTGGGGTACGTGATCCTACTGAAGATCTATCCTGCCGATCCCGATCACTCTGACCCATGTCTGGACAATCCCTCATCTGATGACCCTCTGGTCCACAGGTATAACAGGCTGTGGAACCATACCTGCATGTCATGGAGTGACATCGACTACAAACAGGGCAAAGCGGCACAATGAATCTACTCTGCTCCTCTCCTCTCTACTGATGTGAACTTGCTGATCGTGAGCTCTCGCCGGGTCCTGACTGCCCCCGATAACCAAATCCACTCCCTTGCTGCTATTGTGGGGGTGGGGGTTCTAGGTGGTCTGCCTAAAAATCATGGCCTGGGTCCACCCTAGAACACCACTTGCATGTCACTAGGTCTGGCTCTACGGCGCTGCTCCAAATCTGCCCTCCTTATCTCCCGTTGACGTTGTCTAATCCCTTTAATATTCTGAGCAAAATCCTAAACGCCGGCAATATCCATATCCTCTCGCAGGGTGGCTGTAATACAAGTCTCCACATATTCTGGACTCAGCCCCATAATAAACCAATGCACCCTAGCCTACATGGTGTCTACAAAAGCTGGTGCATATCGGGCCAAGGAGTCGAACCTCATACCACACTCCTGGACACTTATCGACCCCTGCTCTAGATGTAGGAACTGATCAACCTTGGCCTGTCGAATTTCCCGTGGTAGGTAATGGTCAAGAAAAGCCTCTGAGAAGCTGGGCCAAGTCGGAGAGGAAACATCTCTCCTTCGGGACCTCTCCCAACTCTTGTACCACAGTACTACGATGTCCCTTAGCCAAAATACTACTAAGTCAACCGACTCTGTAGGTGTAGCATGCATCACCATGAAAATCCGTTGCATCTGATTAAGAAGTCCTGAGGGTCCTCCGCCTGATCCATCCTTGTAAACTGCGGGGGACTCAAGGCGAGGAACTCTCGGACCCTCGAACTACCAGGCCCTCTTGAGGACTCTTGGACTGCGGGTGCCACTGTCTAATGCTATGCAGCCATCATCTGAGCTAACATAACAACATCACTCCTGACCTCCTGATCCGATGGTATTGGTATAGATACTGCTGGAGGCGGTGCCATCACATTTGCCGCTCCAAGCGGCTCCTAACGTAGTGGATAGTGCTAAGGAGACCGAGATGAAGTCTCCCTGTCACACTCAGATCTGGCTGACTCTTACTGAGGCACCCTGCTAGTTCCTTCCCCTTCTGCAACATCCAATCTTCTACTAGTCGTGGGGTGTCACGAGTCTGTCATTTCTTTGTAGATAAAAGAATATGGTAATCTTAGAGACTCAGCCCTATACTCTACAGCTCCATAGCACGACAGGATAAGAAGATAGAGTAACCATCCTATCAAGCCTCGCAGCCTCCTGCCTATAAAATGTGGTGCACAACACATCTATAAACAAGACTACATAGCACGGCTTGTAGACTCCTTGGGATACAACCTGCTGTGATACCAATTTTTTCACGCCCACCTTGGGAGGCATGACTGGCACCTAGTGCCCTACTAGGATCTGAACTGACTAAGAAAAGTTGTGCACTCCAAGTATAGGCTCACTTCTCAATTCAAGGAAACAACGGGCTATATCTTTGCTGTAAATACAACCTTCGGCCGACAAGGCCTTATAGCCACCTATAAAAGAAAACCAGCTAGCCAGAAAAAACAACAACACGACATCCTATGCAGGCCGAAAATACCTCTATGATGTCTAGTTATGACTGAAAAGTAAAGCTAGTGCTAAGCTAAACTATGACCGACAAGGCCGCTAATCTGAAAGCTAAACAAGGCCCCACATGGGCCCCACACAGGCAACACATATACTAATGCACATACAGGCCCCGCACAACCATTAACAGCTAACAACAAGGAAACAAAAACAATTTGCAAGCCTCTAAGAGTAACATGATGGTCGGGATAGGGCCCCAGCCTACCCAAAAACTGTACAATCAAAAAGGAATAAACCTTCTATCTGTAAGATTCAGAAGAAAGGAGCCAAGTCTTCTACTAATCCTTGATGGAGGCTCAGAGTGACTTACTCCTCGTCTATCCGCACTTGCAGGCAAGTAATGCAGCTCCCCAAAAAGCCCGTCAGTACAATGTGTACTGAATATGTGAGGCGATAACTGTAAATGACTGAAATAAAGAAGTTGAATTGGAAGTAACTGAAATGAAGGGATAGAGATCATACCTGAATAATAGAATGTCTTACTGTCTAATTATCAATAACTAATGCAAACATAAACCTTACCTGGCCCCCATAAGCCGAAAGGTACAACCAGAACAGGATAACCCATCTAGGGCGCTATGAGCCCTGGTGAGTACACCTTGGTCTATATATCCCTATCCAAGCTCACACTGGGTCAACTAATGGCTATAACCGTCCTACCAATCCCCTGGGTCTACAACTGAGCTCGCTCGATCCCTGACTGTAACTGTGTCAGAGTCTGGTGGACTCCTGATATCTGCACCCCGGGCACCAGGCCCGACGGGAGTGTACAAAGCCAAAAATGACATATAAGGACCTGGGACCCCATCTTCATCACTAGCGGACGGCATGCCACTCCGTAGAGCGACATCATCTCACCCCTGGTGGGCGTTGACACAGCTAATAACCCTGGGGTCGGTCATGGAGGCTATACAGGCATAATCCATCCCAAACTAATATGGAATACTGATCTAAGCTAATAACAGCAACTAATCACAATATACATGCTTCGGGTAATCTTACCGAATTTCAAACTGAGCTATTATGCTAAAGAAACTAACCTTCCGAAGGAAACTGCCTTAAAATACCTCGCTCACTGATTACTGATTAATTGGCGTGTTTCAGCTCGTATTCAACTGCTCTTCTAAACTACAATCATATTATTGGAAGAATGAAGCTAATTTTAGTACTAAATTCAGAGTAAATGATAACTTTATATATGAATATTAACAATATTTCAACTTGACGGAACACAGTCGAAAACTCATAATTTCTCGAGAATCCTGAAGGGAGAAATGCTTACTTTATGCCTGTGATCGTGTTAAAACTAGTTTGGAGCAATTCCAACAACTTTAGCTTGGCGAGGTTATGATTTGTTTGATGAATTTCGCGAAACTAACTCTATAGTAATGCTCCCTGTAGCCTTATACTTCGATACCCGAAGTTAATTTGAATTCGGACGGCGTTTTGCAGCGTAAACTTAACATATAATTTGTGATCCTTAAGATTCTATAGCGCGACCATCAAATGAGTGGCATGCTCCTCTTTGCTTCGAGAGTATATGAGAATGTCATCTATGAACACGATCACGAACATGTCCAAATACGACTTGAACACCCTATTATCAAATCCATAAAATTTACATGGGCACTCGTTAGTCCAAATGACATAACTACAAACTCATAGTGACTATACCGAGTCCTAATGGCTGTCTTCGAAATGTCACTCTCCCAAACCCTGAGATAATGATACCAGGATCTGAGGTCTATCTTTGAGAAACACTTGGTACCCTGAAGCTGATCAAACAAATCATCAATTTTGGGGAGAGGATACCTATTCTTAATGGTGACCTTGTTCAACTGTCAGTAATCAATGCGCATCCGAAGGGAACCATCCATCTTTTGGACAAAGAGAACTGGTGCACCCCATGAGGATTTGCTTCGTCTGATGAAATCCTTGTCTAAATGGTCCGTCAACTACTCCTTCAAGTCCTTTAGCTCAGATGGAGCAATTTTCTAATGAGGAATAGATATAGATTGCGTATTGGGAAGAAGGTCAATACCAAAGCCGATCTCCTGCTCGGGAGGAATTGTCGATAAATCATCTAGAAACACTTCTGGATATTCGCACACTACAGGAACTGACTAGATAGTTGGGGTTTCGAACGTAGCGTCCTTAACCCTGACTAGATGGTATATACAACGCTTAGAAATTATCTTTCTAGCTCAAAATAGGAAATTAAGTGACCTACAGGCACAATTGAACTACCCTTCTATTCTAAGACTGGCTCACCCGGAAATCATAACTCTACCGCACGAGTTCTATTATTTACTGAGGCATAACATGCGTGTAGCCAATCCATGCCAAAGATAACAACAAAATCTATCATGGATAGCTCTACTAAATCTGCTGAGGTGATTTTCTCAAGGACTGTGATAGGGTAATTTCTATACACCAGTCGAGCTACAATTAAATCACTGATTAGAGTAGAGACTGAGAAGGGTTCTGATAGGATTTCAGGACTAACTCCGAAACAACTAGCAACAAAGGGCATCACAAAAGATATGGTATCCCCTAGATCAAACAAAGCATATAAATGAAGGTGGAATACTTGTAACACAACAGTGACTACATCTGCAAAGGCCTCCTTCTCCTGACGAGTTGCGAGGGCATAAAATCTGTTCTGACGCTGACCACCATTTGCACTAGTGGAGGCTCCGGGCTAAACTGAGCATGTTGGTGGAGCTACTGAACTAATGGCTGGGTCTCGGCCTCTACCATGGCCCTGTCTAGCTACTAGGAAATCTCTGAGCATATGTCTGGGCTTCCCATACCTGAAACAAGCACCTAAACCTACTAATCACTGACCAGTGTGTCTCGGGCCACATCTGGAGCAAGCTGGGATGCTAGGCTCCACAGATCCACTCCCTTGACCTCGAGAATATTATGCTCATCCCCTCTGGTCATGCCTCTATCAGGATGGCACACTTGCTTCTAATGGCGTTGGGGCTGATGATCTCTGGTGGGACTGCTGATGGTGCCCACCACCAGGTTTCTATTGGCAGAATCCTAAGCCGTCAGTCCTGGTCCTCTTAGCCTCTCTCTCCTGCTCACTCACCTGTACTTCCTTTATCTGCTGGGCATACAGAACTATTTGAAGAAAGTCAATGTCTTGATGAAGCATAGAGGTCCTACAATCCTCGACCAAGTAGTTCATTATTTCGTGCATAAATTGGCTCACCCGAGCTCTCTGATCAACCACCATCTCTGGAGCATACTTGGACAAACGGGTGAACTCTAAAGCATACTCCTGGACTGTCATATAATTCTGCTTCAGATTCACAAACTCAGCTGCATTGATTTCCCTCATCTCTCGGGGAAAGAATTGATCAAAAAATGTGGTATGAAACTCATCCCAACCAATGGGGCCCGCTCCAACTGTCCTGCTATCCTTCCGTTGCCTGAACCAGATGCGCGCAACCCCTTTCAACTAATACGAGGCTAGATCTACGCACTCCTCCCCTATCACCCGTGTGATCTTCAGAATCTCATCAATAAACTCATGCGGATCCTCGCCCACCTTCTATCTGAGAAACTCTGAAAGGTTCATCGTCAGAAGATCTCTGACTCTTGCCACAGCCGCATTCTCATTCTGAGGGACATGCGCTACCGCCTGTTGGTTGACTTGGGCAGTCAAAGCCTGAGCTAACATCTGAATGGCTGCCCTAAACTCTACATGGGCCACCTGCTTGGGCACATGATCCTCGGGGGCTGGTGGGGCCTACTGGTGCCCATCCCCATTGCTAATCTCATGGACATTTCCATGTTTTTCTTCTTTCATTAACTCGGCGAGGAGGCATGATTCTGCAAACACGTATAACATGAGTTAGAAGGATAGAGAGATATTTCATCGCATAACATAGATCATGAAAGAAGGGAAATTTCCTAAATCATTTCGTAGTTCCTCTTCATAAGTGTGGCGCGCTTCACACCCATGTAAAAGGCTCTACTTAACGTGGCTTTAAAACATCTTAGGAAACTTCAAAACCTAATGTTCTGATATCAAATTTGTCACGAACTGAACATAGGCCAGAACCGAGACACGGGACAAAGAATCCCGGGAGGCTCCAAGTTGACCCATGGCATGAACGTGAAATCTAAACTCCACATAATAATGCGAAAGTCTAGCATAAGTAAAATAGCGAAAGTCTAAAAATCTGATAACATCAAATATCTTAATATATAACAGAGATATGAAAGTGAAAACATACTATGTCTGATAAGCCTCTACATAATGATGAGTTGATGGGACAAGATCCCAACTAACTCATTAGAACTAAAATGGAAGGTACTGATACAACTGATAAAAGGGTCCTCGAAGGATGAGGACTCACCAACTATGGCTGGGAGGTGCTACTCTGAGGATCTGACTAACGGCGGAGCTGAACCTGAATGTCGGAGTTGTATCATGATACGATACATCATAGAGTATGTGGTCAGTACATAGAATGTACAGAGTATACAAGGTAAGGAAAAACCGCTATGTTAGTAAAATCAAAGATCATGCATATCATAAAACGTTTCCTCATGAGAGTCTGAGCGTAGGGCTTGCATGTTATTATCTGAAAAACATGATTTAAACATAACTAAATAAAATGAACCAAAGCTGAAACTGATAATTATAGGTAAAACTGAAGATTGAGTGAAACCTGTTGAAAACATAAAATCAAGATTAATGAACACCCATAACTGAAATCATGAGGAACAATTGGAGACTTGTTATATAACCGACATTACCACGATACATCTTATATGGTCCATACTATTACACTCAAGTGGGCAGAGCCATCCAAAGCCTTGCCAGAGCTAAGGATGCTACCGTGACATCGATATCAAGTTGAAGGCCCCTTGGTGGTAGGGAAATCATACAAGGGAGATCCCAAATAATCTGAACATATCTATGTTGGCACATAGTTATGAGGCACAGGGTTGACTGACCCTTAGCCTACTCGGTTGTCACAACCCAAATGGAGGCCCAGATTGTAGACATGGGATAAGGGACCCCGAGAGACCCCAAGTCAACCCATGGCACAAGCATACATCTAACTAAATCAGTAAACTGAAGATTCAATCATATAAAGTTAGTGGAAGTCTATCTCAACATAACATCAGAATAAGCATCTGAAGCTTAATATATACATGAGTCTGAAAAGCCTCTAATCTTTACAAATTGATGGGACAAGACTCCAACTAACTCAACAATATTGAAACTGAAAATATATAAGTGAACTAAAAGTCTAGCCCTGAAGGATGAGGACTCACCGAGCAAGTAGGTTCCAACTCTGACAACCGACTATGAGTAGGGCTGAGCCTGGGAGCTGGGTCCTGTATCATGAAACGATACAGCATAGAAGGCATGCAGTCAGTATGTGGAATGTATTGAGTATGCAAGATAAGTAAAAACTACTTAAGTGAAGTAAATTATTTATAACAATTCATAACACATCATAAACTTTTAAATCTTAGAGGAAGAACCACATGCATTCATTCTGAAATCGTAATCGTTTCATAATATGACCATGCATAGTTTCATAACATCATAACAGACTCGAATGACTCAAAGTTGAAATATGACATTTGTAGAAAAGCTTGAGAATGATTCAAACATTGCTTTTAGTAAATGCATGATTAGAATAATAATCATGAGAAATAAATATGCAAATTTGAATCATATAGACAATGGGAGACTCGTCACTTAACATACATATCATGATAGAGCTTACGTGGTCCCAACTATCACACTCAAGTGGGCAGAGCTGTCCAAAACCTTGCTAGGGCTAAGGACGCTAACATGATATTGATATCAAGCTCATGGGCTATTAGGGCCAAGGATAGCTCACAAGGGAGGTCTCAATAACATAATAGTATCAACCTACATCGCTGCGCAGTTCTGGGGCATAGGGTCATCGACCCTTAGCCCGCTCGGTGGTAGACTCTTCTCCCAAAACATTCAATGCTCTACATCATATATAATGAAGCTCAACATCGTCTATTGATGAAGCTCAACAATGGAGTCATGCATAAACTCAACCTCGTATGAAATGAAGCTCAACATTGTCATTTGACAAAGATCAATAATGAAATCATGCATAGAACCGGCATCATATGAATATGAAACTGAATAATACGTACATCTCAATTATGAATTCATGCATATGAGAAGATTTATTTTGAAAAATACCACAAGATCAAATATAAGTGGAAGCATCTACTCCAATATCATGTGGTAAGCTTACATTAGAGATACTACATCATCATACTTGATATAGGGGTCTTGCCCAAAACTTCATCATGCTTGGATCTACTCAATTCATTGTGAAAACAATATCATAATCATGGGTAGCTTTAGAAACATGATTTTCATCATCAAATCTCATCGTCATCTTACATTCATCATCATTCTCTTCTTTTAAGAACATCTCATCCATGGGCATTATCTCATGATTTAGAAAACACAATTTTTAATTGAAAACAATTTAAAATCTACCCAAGCTTCACAATTCATCAATAGAAACATAATCTAATCGTACCCATGTATAGAAATTGAAGAATTATGCAATTGGGTAAAACCCCCATAACTTGATCATAGGAATTTCTCACACTTAGCTAGATATTTGGGCATGGGCGAGGAACGAAACACCCACTCATAACCCTACATACCTAGAAGGGATGATTTTATCACTTCTCTAATTTCCCAAGATGAGATTCCAATTGAAACCTTCAAAACTTGTTCTAAATCCTCTCTTCAAACTCTCAAGCTTGCATGCATGGAATGAATTAACTTAGAATTGGTTTTTCCAATCTTATACCCACTGAAACGAGCCTTAAATGACGTAGTATAGGCCCCTAGAACTTAGGAATGACAGAAATACCGTTACTGATATCGCAGATAAAGTGCTCACTAGACCAAGCAACGGACGACCCTACGGGCCGTTAGAGGATACCACGATGCGTGGTGTCTACTCGTGCTTTGCACTATCCAGGCTAGGCCTTGGCTCATACAATGACCTAAACAACAGGTGATTCAGTCCTAGGAGAGGACCTCCACCTTCTGACTCCGAACAGCTTCTTTCAGCTTTACCAAAATTGGATCCTCATCTTTTCTAGCCTTCAAATTAGTCACCAAGGACGGTTCTGATCCGTTTTGCACAATAACGCAGCCATCGGTCAAATCGACCAATCTAACTCCCAACCTCACAAGTCGATGGACACTTTCACAAAGTCCTTCTTTCCTTCATCCACATGGGACACACTCTCCATAGAGAGCCTACTAATTGCATTCGCTACCACATTAGCCTTACCCGGGTGGAAAAGAACACAGTCCTTAAGTAGCTCCAACCACCTCCTTTGCCGAAGATTGAAATATTTCTGTATAAACACATATTACAAGCTCTTGTGGTCCGTGAATACATCCATATGGACCCCGTACAAGTAATGTCACCATATCTTCAATGCAAACACCACAACAGCCAACTCAAGATCATGGGTTGGGTAATTCTTCTCATGAACTTTCAATTGTCTTGAGGCGTATGCTATCACTTTCCAATGTTGCATCAACACACACCCAAGTCTGATTCTCAAAGCGTCACAATACACCACAAAACCATCGGTACCCTCGGTTAGGGTCAACACCGGTGCTGAAGTGAGTCGAGTCTTCAATTCTTGGATGCTTTTCTCACAAGCCTCCGACCATTGGAACTTTACCTTCTTCTGAGTCAACTTGGTAAAAGGTGTTGCAATAGATGAAATGCCCTCGACATATCTCTGATAGTAACCCTCTAAGCCCAAAAAGCTCCTGATATCTGATGGGTTCATCGGTCTAGGCCAATTCTTCACCGCCTCGATCTTTTGAGAATCTACCTTTATTCCCTCACTTGATACCATAAGGCCTAAAATGCCATAGAGTCCAACAAAAACTCACATTTGTTGAATATTGCTTACACCTGACGATCCTTGAGGGTCTGAAGCACTAGTCTCAAGTGAGCGGCATGCTCCTCCTCGCTCTAAGAGTATATAAGGATGTCATCAACGAACACAATCACAAACATGTCCAAATATTCCTTGAACACCCTGTTCATTAGATCCATAAAAGTTGCAGGGGCATTGGTTAGTCCAAAAGACATAACAACAAATTCGTAGTGACCATACCGAGTCCTGAAAGCGTTTTTCGGGATGTAACTCTCCCGAACCTTGAGCTGGTGATAACTGTATCCGGGATCAATCATGGAGAAACACTTGGCACCCTGAAGCTGGTCAAACAAATCATCGATCCTAGGTAGCGGATACCTATTCTTAATGGTTACCTTGTTCAACTGCATATAATCAATACACATCCGAAGAGAACCATCTTTCTTCAGAATGAATAGGACTGGTGCACCCCATGGAGACATACTCATCCTAATAAAGACTTATCGAACAGGTTGGTCAACTGATCCTTCAACTCTTTTAGGTCGGCTGGAGCCATTCTATAGGGCGGAATAGAGATAGGCTGCATTTTGGAAAGAAGATCTATACCGAAATCAATCTCCCGCTCGGGAGGGACACCTGGAAAATCATTAGGAAATACCTCTTGATACTCACGTACAACTAGAACTGACTGGATAGTCGGGGTTTTGGACTCGACATCCTTAACACTAACTAGATGGTACATCAACCCTTAGAAATCATCTTCCAGGCCTTAAGATAATAAGTGAATTAACCTACAAGCACCGATGAACTACGCTTCCATTCCAAGACTGGCTCACCAAGAAATCTGAACTCTACTGACTGGGTTCTACAATTAACTAAAGCATAGCATGAAAATAGCCTATCCGTGCCGAGAATAACATCGAAATCGATCATGGATAACTCTATCAAATCTACTGAGGTGACCTTATGAAGGATTGAGACTGGGCAACCTCTATACACACATCTAGCTATAACTGCGTCACCTGCTGGAGTGAAAGCTGAGAAAGGTTATGACAAGACATCGGAACTGACTCCGAAGCTACTGGCCATATATGGTGTCACAAAAGACAAGGTAGCCCTCGGATCTAGCAACATTATTATGCAAAACTTGCAACATACCAGTAACCACATCCGGAGAGACCTCCTACTCCTGATGGGAAGCTAAAGCATAGAATCTATTCTGGCGCTGACCGCCAGCTATGCCAGTAGATGCCCCCTTATGTGCTGAGCGTGCAGGAGGGGCTGTTGAACTAGAATCTGGGCCTCGACCCCCAATCTGATCCTAGCTCGCAGTTGGACAATCTCGAAGCATGTGTCCGGCTTCCCACACCCGAAACAAGCACTTGAACCTTCCAAGATCTGGGATGCTGGAATCTGTAGGTCTGCTGCTCTGACCCCTCGAGCCTGATGCTCTCCCTCTTTGATCATGTCTAGGCCTGGATGGCACACTCAATGCCGAAGATGCCGGGGCTGATGATCTCTGGTGAGTCTACTATTGGTATCTACCACCGGACCTCTGTTAAGAGAATCTATGATCTCGGTCCTTGTCCCTCTTGGCCTCCCTCTCCCTCAAATGTGCTGCCTCAATCTGTTGAGCGTACAACACTATGTGAGGGAAGTCCATATCCTGGTGAAGCATACCAATCCGATACTCCTTGTCCAAATACCCTACTATACCATGAACAAACCTGCTCACCCGCGCACTCTGGTCAACCATTAACTCAGGGGCTTATTTTGATAGGCGAGTGAACTCAAGGGAATACTCTTATACTATAATTCTTCCCTGCTACAATTTTACAAACTCAACTGCCTTCAACTCCCTCATCTCCCAAGGGAAGAACCGATCTAGGAATGTAACCTAAAACTACTCCCATGTGATCGGACCTACTCCTGCGACCCTGCTATCATTACATTGTCGAAACAAGATATGCTCAACCCCCTTCAACTGATAGGAGGCCGACTCCGCACACTCAAGACTACTCACCCCCATGACCTAGGTGATCTTGACAACCTCATCAATGAAATCATGCGAGTCCTCATCTACCTTGGACCCCAAGAACTCCGGGGGGTTCATCCTCAAGAAGTCTCTGACTCAAGCCGCTGCTACATTGCCAATTAGCGGAACATGCGCAACGACCTACTGATTGACCTGAGTGGTCAAGGCCTGCGCAAGCATCTGAATAGCTGCCCGGAACTCAGCATGAGCAGCTGACTCTGGTGCCTGAGGCTCCTGAATTAGTGGGGTTGGCTGACGCCCATAACCATTTCCATCCTCGTGGCCTTCATCACCTCCATTCCTCCTTCTATTCATTCTTCGAGGAGCCATGATTCTGCAATCGCAAATAGCACGAATTAGAAGGATAGAAAGACTTTTCATCGCATGACATAGATCATGAAAGAAGGGAACACTTCCTAAACGTCTTGTAACCTCTTCATCATAAGTGTGGAGTGCTTCACACCCATGAAGAAGACTCTACTTAACGCGTCTTTCAAATACCCTACGACACTTCAAACCTATTGCTCTGATACCAAGTTTTTCATGACCCGAATGGAGGCTCGGATTGTAGACACGGGACAAAAGACCCCAAGAGATACCAAGTCAACCCATGGCACAAGCATAAATCTAGTTCAATCAGCAAACTTAAGATTCAATCATATAAACTCAGCGGAAGTCTAACTAAACATAAAATCATAATAAGCATCCGAAGTAGAATACATACATAAGTCTAAATAGCCCCTAATCTAGATGAGTTGATGGGACAAGACCCCAAAAAAGTCAACAACACTGAAACTAAAAATACATAAGGGAACTAAAAGTCTAGACCTCGAAGGATGAGGACTCACCGACCAAGTAGGTGCTAACTCTGACAACCAACTAGGAGAGGGGCTGAGCCTTGGAGCTGGGTCCTGTATCATGAAATGATACAACATACAAAGTATGCGGTCTGTATGTAAAATGTATCGAGTATGCAAGGTAATTAAAAACCGCTTAAGTAAATTAATTATTTAAAACACTTCATAACACATCATTAACTTTAAAATTTGAGAGGAAGAACAACATGCATTCATTCTAAAATCGTAATCATTTCATAATATGACCATGCATAGCTTCATAACATCATAACTGACTCGAATGACTCAAAGATGGAATATGACATTTGTAGTTGGACAATGAGTCAAACATTTCTTTTAGTACATGTATGTTTAGAACAATAATCATGAGAAATAAATATGAAAATTTGAATCATATAGAAAAGGGGAGACTCGTCACTTAACCGACATACCACGATAGAGCTTACATGGTCCCGACTATCACACTCAAGTGGGCAGAGCCGTCCAAAACCTTGTCCGGACTAAGGACCCTACCATGATGTCAATATAAATCTCATGGGCCATTAGGGCTTGGGATAGCTCATAAGGGAGGTCCCAATAACATAATAGTATCAACCTACGTTGGCGCGTAGTTCTTGGGCATAGGGTGATCGACCCTTAGCTCGCTTAGTGCTACACTCTTC
Organism: Datura wrightii; assembly: GCA_035772735.1. Classification (NCBI taxonomy): domain Eukaryota; kingdom Viridiplantae; phylum Streptophyta; class Magnoliopsida; order Solanales; family Solanaceae; genus Datura; species Datura wrightii. The sequence continues at coordinate 17,097,411 of JASDFA010000003.1, forward strand.
TCCTAAAACATGCAATGCTCTAAATTGTATATAAGGAAGCTTAACATCATCTATTGACAAAGCTCAACAATGGAATCATGAATAAACTCAACATCATACGAAATAAAGTTCAACATTGTCATTTGACAAAGCTCAATAGTGAAATCATGCATTGAATCGACGTCGTATGAATATGAAGCTCAAAATTACATACATCTCAACTATGAATTCATTCATATGAGAAGCTTTATTTCAAAACATACCACAATCTCAAATATAAGTGGGAGCATCTACAGCAAAAAAATGTGGTAAGCTTACTTTAGAGATACTACATCATCATACTTTCTATAAGGGTCTAACCAAAAACTTTATCATCCTAGGATATACTCAATTTCATTTTGAAAATAATATCATTATCATTCCTAGCTTTAGAAACATGTTTTTCATCATCAAATCTCATCATCATCATACATTCATCATCATTCTCTTCTTTCAAGAACTTCTGATCCGTGGGCATTAAATCTCATAATTTAGAAAACACAATTTTTGATTGAAAACAATTTAAAATCTACCCAAGATTCACAATTCATCAATAAAAACATAATCTAATCGTACCAATGTATAGAAATTGAAGAATTATTCAATTGGGTAAAAACCCCATAACATGATCATAGGATTTTCTCACACTTTGCTAGAGATTTGGGCTTGGGCGAGGAAGGAAACACTCACTAATAACCCTACATACCTGGAAGGGATGATTTTACCACTTCTCTAACTGCCCAAGATGAGATTCCAATGGAAACCTTCAGAACTTGTTACAAATCCTCTCTTCAAACTCTCAAGTTTGCATGCATGGAATTAATTAACTTAGACTAGGTTTTCCCCTCCTTAAACCCACTGAAATGAGCCTTAAACAACGTAGTATAGGCCCCTAGAACTTAGGAATGATGGAAATACTCTTACTGAAATCGAAGAAAAACTACTTACTAGACCAAATAATGGAGAAACCTACGGGTCATTGGAGGATACCACAACTCGTGGTGTCTTCTCATGCTTTACACTGTTAGGGCTAGGCCTCGGCTCACACAGCGACCTAAACAACAGGTCGTTCAATCCGACAATGGGTTGTCCAATCACCCATTATTTCCTTCATCAACCTAGGCACTTTCTCAAACGATGAGCCTTACCACAACTTGTTACTGGAACCAACGAGTCATGGTCTTATGCCGTCACATACACTAACCACCTCACTATGCTAACAACGGCTGCTCACCACAGTCCGTGGTACCTCATGACGGGTCGTTAGGTGGCCCATTGCATCCCTGAACCTCAAGTCTAACTCTCGCCACGGTTCCATATGACGACTCGTTGTACCCTACAACGAGTCATTGGACCGGTCATTGTCTCCACTGACCCACAACTAGACACATTTCACGACTCACTCCCATGGGTCTTTGGTTAATCCCACGATCCATGGAACCTCTCTTTCAGCAACAATTTTCCCCAGTTTTAGTAGTTTTCAACTTTTAGTTCCCGGGTCTACTCCTAGGCACTTTTGGGGTATTACATCAGTGCAAGACACTACTCCCAAAAATATCCATAGGCTCTCCATCATTTTTCAATGGGACTGAACCATCATCTTGCGACGAAGCTGAATCATAACAATATATGTAAAATCCGAAATCATAACATGAGGAGCCTTGGATCAAACCATACCACAAACTGAAAAGAGTGGGAGTCTAGATTCCGAAATCCATGTGGTAAGCTAATAACATGAAATTGAGATAAATCATGAAACATACATGATCATATGGGCTTGCCCAAACCTAAACATACTTGAAATGGACTTTGATAGTACAAAATATGAATATAGACATGGGTAACTCGAAATCATACTTTCATCATATACATCTCATCATGCTGGAAACCATATGTCATAATCTCCACCTTTCATGATCTTTCATAATTGGGCATCATAATTGTAAGACTTTAAAAACCCAAGTTTGAAATTAAAAACACTATAAAACATTCCCATGAATCATAATTCAAAATTATAAACATGTATAGATTATAACCATGCTAGATACTTAGAAAATTCACAGGTTGGGTTAAAGCTCCATAGATTCATCAACTAGAATTTTCATGAATTTGAGAAGGGATTGGGAATGGGAGTGGATGAATACACCCATTCATAACCCTACATACTTGAGTAAATCTGATTTACACTCCCTTCTGAAAGCCCAACAACAATTGGAGTGTAATTGGGGAAATTCTTCAAGCAAGAGCTCTAATTTGCATGCATAGAATGGTAAGACTTAGGATAGGTTTATCACTCTTAGAACCTTGCTAACTGAGCTTAAGACGGTGTAGTTTAGGACCTTAGAGCTTAGGAATTATGAAAATACCCTTAATGAAAAGTTTGGAATTCCTGCACTGCCAGTGATAACAAGTGATACCACAGATTATACCTTGATACCACCACACATGGTATCCATCCGTTACTTCCTCCATCGATTCTTAACATCTCAGATCTTGATACCATAACTCGACAGGATGGGTCATTACTTCAAACAATGATCTGTTCCATCCTCCCATTACTGTCTCTGATGAACCTTAGTCTAGACTTCCCATAAGTCACACCACAACTTGTATCCCACGAGTCGTGGGTTCCATCCGTTACCTCGACTGGGGATCTTTCCTACTACTTCCCACAGCCACCTACCACGACTCGTTGTTCTTAAAAATGAGTCGTACTATGAGTCGTACCATCCATCCTTGGTACCTTGGTGACAACCAATGATCCCAACCTACAACTTGTTATACCTTCCTACGGTTCGTACCATGGACCCGTTACCTCTGAGTCTACTTCTATAGAGCCTGATCACGAGTGTCTCCCGGGGGTTGTTAGACCTTCCAATGGCTCATACCATGAGCCGTTCTGATAAAAATATCAGATTTTCTGTTGCTTTTCATTTCAAATCCCGAGTCTAGTCTTAGGCACTTTCGGGGTATTATAAAACCCTAGTTGTGGATGTTTTAACCTCTCATATTTGTAAGAAAAGAACTATATTTCATGGAATAAATCATAATAGAGACTTATAATGATGATTGAATTAAAACCTAATTGATTAGTGCACAGTTCAATTTTGAACAATTAAAGAACAATGAAATAATGTATCTAAGAACATTGGAAAACTCAAGGAGAATATCAAAAGTATTGATTCTCTATCATAAAGTAAATATCTTGGAAAAAATAATATAGAAAAGTATTTATACAAATAATTAAAAACCTTTCCTAAATTAACACGAAAACTGCTATAATTGTCACCGCCAGACCCTACCAGTCATAGTTTGTAGGTACTAGTCATACATTCCATTTGTACAATGCTTGAAACATTGAAATTGGTTAAGTCTTGGGAGCTAGTACGACTCGTACAACACTGTTACATGTCATATGTTTCTTTCGTGGTCCTATACTATAAATTTTGGCATGCCCTGAAGATTTTCACGAGCGCTTCGGTGCGACTTGTACTTTGATCTCATGACTCGTACCCTAGAATTTTCCAAATAAATTTTTCTTTGAAGTTCACCACGGCTCCTTGGTAGGAGTAGTATGTGGTCATCATGACTCGTGGTTGCTACCCATACCAGGAGACTAGACAAGTGTATACATCTACAATTTTCCAAGACTGTTGTAGTATGGCTCATACCAAGAGTTGTACTTGGCCATCACTTTGTGCAGTTCCTCTAGATTTTATCATGAAAGCACAGTACCGCTTGTACCACCAAGGTACGACTTGTACTGACGCCCGCAAGTTCACCATTTCTTCCCTCTTTTCACTTCTTTTACAAAATCTAACTCCGACACCTAATTTCCCTGAAACAAAGCAAAAGTGCATAATATCTGTACAAACATACCTAAGACCTTGCATATTTCCTCAATTTTAAGTGTCGAAAGTGTTGTAAACCCACAACACATCAGCCTTTTGCTTGAATTGTTCTGCAATAATTTCCCCCACATTTATATGCTTGCGGGCCATGATGCATGCAATAAGAATGGCTACCTCAATAGGAACATGTATTTATTTTGGAGGGAATGATGTGGGTGCATACAAAGTCAATCCACATTCGATCCTCAAACTTGAGATCATAGCGTTGAATTTCAACATTGAATTCTTCCCGTTGTGGTTTACCTTTAGCAATGATGTTGGCCACCCATGCAAATTGATTATCCTTGTCAACCATCCTCCTTAGTTATTCTAGACTCGGTCGTACCAGATCTACCCAATATATGGAACTAACATCTTCTGGGGTGATGCTAACTTCTTGACCTCGTACTAGCACGAATGATAAGAAAGGAATCATTTCTACTCGACCACTATGTTGTAACAGGTCCTGCCGACCCTTATAGGAAGCATAAAATTCCCACACCAATTTAGTGAAGAAGGGGTACAGTGGTATTATGAACGACTCCCAATAACAAATTTGGAATTGGTCTTTGATATCAAGGAAGTCCACCTTGAAAGAGTTGACCTCAAATCGAGCCTCTGCTGTAATGGACTGTTTCTCTTTGAGGAGGTATAGTAAGTTACCATCTTCCTAAGCCCAAAGCAGATTTGAGCAATTTGCTCGTATTCCTCTCCTTGAGCTTCATAGGATTAGCCATCTGCCATAGGGGCTTTTCCTTTGTTTCAGTTCCTGGATGATGTCATTCTCCTGCATTACCAAGTGAGTTCCACATATCAACAAACTATTTTTATGTATGTTTTTTTTAAATATGAAAAGTGACGACAACAACTACACTATGATATGAAGAAAATAAAATAAAATAAAATAAGAAAATAAAAAGATTGGAAGTCAACCAAGGTGAGAGATCAATCATTAATTACTAGCAGCACTTGTGCTTCACCTGCATTTCGCAGGATCAGACTAGTGGTTCGCAAGTGTTTCGTAGGACTGCAACTGTAACCAAGCCAAGTTGGTGTGACTCTGGTGTTTCACCTATGATTCAAAGTAGATGATCTTTGAGTTATAGGTTGAAATGCAGGAAGGGAGCAGTGACCTAGCAGTTAATCCCACACCTATGTTTCGATCCTGCGGTTCGCAGATATGGATCTGCGATTCATAGGTGTTTGACAGTGGCCAACACCTATTTTTCAATCTCTAATTTTTATCATTTTTTCACATAAGGCAAGAATATATCATCTAATGTGTACTTAGGCTTACCCATACATTCATCAACAAATTGAACAACCACACAGACTAATGGGACTGCTCAAGCCCTTTCCTTATGAAGGATGTTACCCCGTCTTTCATTGGGAAACATCAAGTGCCAATCCAACGTAATATTTCAATTCAAATTCACACTTTACATTCATCTACACATCCTATTGGCAATTATAAGTAGCATAAAAGAACAAAAATGAAGATTTTCCCTTAAGAAAGATGTTAACCTATCTATCAACGGGAGAATCATGCATTTCAAACACACGGGTTACTCAGACTTCACCCACAACTAATGTTTTAATTCATAAGATATATGCAAGAGATATAGCATTATCAAAATAATATCTACCCATATTTCACATTTTGAACTCTTCCACTATACCTATATCAAACAATGCTCTTAAATAAATAAGGAACACCATATGGGTAATGCGGTAACATGGGCTACTAACAAATTTCAATTCTACCATGTTACGTTCACCAAGAATAAAGAAGAGTAAGAATGATAAGCACACCTACCACTGTAGATTAGAGAAGAAATTAAGTTGAAGATTTGAGCTCTTTCTTTCATAATGGCCGGCCCAAAGAAAATTATTTTGTTCTTGTTGGAGGTTTTTAGAGAGTGTAGTGGGTGATGGTAGAAAAAATGGTAAAGGGGGACGGTTTTTATAGCTGGAGGGAATTTGATAGGATTAGTGGGCTTAAAGGTAGAGTAAATGGATTTAATGAGGAAGGTGAAATGGTTGGTAATGGGGTTATATTGAAGATGAAACGGTGAAGAAAATGGGGTTTTTAGGAAGTGGAAGAAGTTTAAAAGGCATGGGTCGACCATGGGTTGGGTTTTAGGTCAATAGATTCGTCAATAATTAAATTATATCTTCATACATGCTCCTATATTGGACCTGCAGCCGCAGGAGGTCACCTGTGAACTGCAGTTCCAAGCACAAGTGGTATTTTTTCTGCCCAGTTCACTATGCGGCACCTACAGAGAGCTATGTCTCACGGATTTGCATCCGCGTTTAGAGGGTCTCTCATCAGTCACCCTCCTTTCTTCCATACTTTTCATGGTATTCTGTCATGCGCTTGCATTTGACCTCCATTTGGCGGATTGGCTCCGACATTTCGCCAGTCTCTCACAGGTCACCTCTTTATTTGCCAGGCTTTGCCAGGTATTCTGGCCATGTTTTATAACTGACATACATGTCGCGGGTTGGCACCTGCGTTATGCTAGTCAGTCACAGCTATTTCCCTATTTTTTCTTCCATTTGGTCTTCCATCTAATTATCCTACAAAAAGAAAAAACAATGAAAGCACCAAATCATCTGACCTCAAGATCCTTTGGGTTGCCTCCAAGAAGCGCCTTATTTAACGTCGTGGCTTGAAGGGAGTGCTCTTTCTACTACATCTCATCCAGGTACGTGGCCTCAATCATGTTGACTTTTTCCGACAAACCTAAGTAGTATTTAACTCGTTTCCCATTCACTTTACACCTTAGTCCATTTTCTCCTTCAACCTCAACAGCTCTATTTGCAAAGCCTTGTGACACCATAAATGGACCCGACCACTTGGATTTAAGCTTTTGGGGAAACAATTGCAATCTAGAGTTCAACAATAAGCACCCAATCTCCCACAACAAATTTCATGCGCAAAATTTTTTGATCATGGTAGTGCTTCATTCGGGCCTTGTATATGGCTGCATTCTCATAAGCCTTCATCCTAAACTCATCTAATTCATTAAGGTTCCCATACACCTATGGACAGCCTTTCCCTAATCAAGGTTCAAACTCTTCAATGCCCACATGAGTTTATGCTTTCACTCCATCAGAAGATGGCAAGCTTTGCCAATGACTAGTTGATAAGGTGATATTCCAATTGGCATTTTATAAGCTGTCCGATATGCCCAAAGGGCATCATCTAACTTTCTTGCCCAATATTTTCTATTGGCATTGACTGTTCTTGTCAGTGTGGACTTAATGTCCATGTTGGGTACTTATGCTTGGCCACTACTCTTAGGATGATAAGGGGTAGCTGTTTTATGCTGAAGATTCTTTTATTCTTCAAGATATATTCATGTGAATTGTCAACTATTTGTGCACATCTTTATTAAACCGGGATTACAAACCGGTCGTGTCAACTAATATTTGTTTTAACTATCCCATGTGATTCCATCATCACGCTCATATTTGTGTAGTGCAAATAAGAGAAATGTAGGGTAACATTCACATTTAAATTATTTTTACCCGCTATAGCTAGAGAAACATAAAAATAATAAATATTTCCATTATTTATAATCTTAATATGAATGCCCACTTTGATAAATGCCTTCGAAACTCAGTAAATTTCTTTGCAACTTACTATAATATAATGCTTTATTAATGTAATACCCCGAAAACCCCTAAGATCAGGCCTAAGGGTTCAAATAGAGAAAATAAAAAATTCTGCACCAGGTCACAGGATGAGTCATCTAGTGACTCATGAAGTACCACACGAGTCGTGGAGTGACTCGTAAGGTGGAAGGAAGAATAGCAGGAACTCGTGGTCAGGGGTTGGCCATGAGGGAAGCAACGAGTTGTGTTCAAGGCAATGAGACGTCTAGGGTGTTGTGGTCAAATTGGTCAATGGGTCAAGGTTTGATTTCTCGGAGGTGCCACAAGAGGCAGCCAAGAGTCATGAAGTGAATCCACGACTTGTAGAGATGTTCGTGGTTAGGATTTTGTCTTGGACATTAAATTTTGGTAGTGTTCCAGACAAATGGTTCACCGCGAATCATTAGGTACACCACAATTCGTGGTGTCCCTCATGGTGATGTCACGACCCGAATGGAGGCCTGGATCGCAACACGGGACAAAGAGTACCGAGAGATTCCAAGTCAACCCATGGCCTGAACATACATCTAACCCAATTACTGAAACTGAAGAATCAACAAGATAATCAAAGCAGGAGTCTAGATTAAACATAACATCAGAATACACAATCTTATGTTGAACACATCCATATGTCTGAAAAGCCTCTAAGTATGATGAGCTGATAGGACAAGACCCCAACTGACTCAAATAAGAAGAAACTGAAATTACATAAAGAAAATCTGAATAAGCCTAGTCCTCGGGAGATGAGAACTCACCAACAACGAAAGTGCTAACTCTGAAGACTATCTACGGACGAGGCTGAGCCTATGAGTCGGGTCCTATATCATGAAATAATACAACATAGAGTATGTGGTCAGTATGTGGAATGTAGAGACTATGTAAGGTAATTAAAACAGACATTTAAAAGTAGATAAACACTTATGAGAGATCACACGAGTGGGACAACATGCTCATAAAATGAATATCATACAATAACATAAGGCTCAAAGTTTTTTAAATCATTCGTAACCCATTCAATACCATATTCATAAGAGAAACTTTATAAATCACCACTTGAGAAAAATTAACCAACATAATAATGCATAAAATATGCGGAACAATGGGTGATTCTTATAACCGGCATACCCCATATGAGCACACATGGAGCCCAGCCTGTAAATCCCTAGTCAGGAGGGTGTTCGTACCATGTGTTCGGGGTGTTATATGGGTTATAAAACCAACACGCAAGTGCACGTGGTCGAACAAGTAGTAAGTGGCTTTAGTAAGCCAAGTATCGATCCCACAGAGACTTGGATGAAGTGCAAATTGCTCAAGCGTACTATATTTTACTTCTAAAAATGCAGACAACAGCGTAACCAAAAAGTTGATAGTTTGTTTTATAAATTTTTATACTAAAACTAAGAACAATTATCTACTTTGAATCTGAACTATGAATGAAAGCATGCTGAGGTTAAACGAACATGTAATGAAACTAATTATCATCATACTTTGGTTAATCTTTTCCTCCAGTTGCTAGCCAAGAACATCTGCCAAGAGATTAAAACTCTCGTATTTAACCTCACTTAAGAATCATGAACCATCCGTCTACATTTCTGTGACCAAATGCAATTCATGTCCTAGCTATACAATTCCGGTTCCTAAATTGACTAATACGACTTTCAGGTATATTTCTATCCTGAAAGCAAATCAAGACTCAATTTTCCCAAATCAAGTAAAGAACATATCCTATTAATTCACAACTTTCCAATTTCGTGCTCTCTCGAGTGAAACCGGACTTTTTAGATGTACATTAATGTAGGCCACACACCAATGCAGTAAAAACAAGAATTAATAGAACAACATGGAAGAAAAGATGAAAAACCATAGAATCAATAATCAAATTTCATCATAATTATTCATAACCTCAGCAAGGAGAGGAATTAGCCACTTATTTGTGGATTAATCATCATAAAATGAGTGTTAATCATACAAGCAATTGAATTAAAGAAGAAAGAAAGAGAGAAAAAACCCTAAACTTTTCATCCCTCAACTGCCTGTAACCCACGTCCTTGCTCCACCAAGTCAGAATTCTAAAAAATAAACCTAAGTGTGCTATTTATAGTAGTAGGACTCTTTCCCGGAATAACAAGCAACGTGTCACGGAGTGCATCGCGGAGCACTGCCTCCGTGACACGCTACGAACGCGGAGGCTCTCTGGAAATCACCCGAACATGGCCCCGGCAGCGCCCTGCCGCGTTGGCAGCGTGTCACATTGCTTGGGCAGCGTGTTGGCACCTCTTGGTCGCGCAACCAACCTGCTGTGGCACGTTGCCAATGCGCAGGTGGGCTGTTGTGGTCGGCCTGCCTGCCGTGGCACGTTTCCGATGCGCAGGTGGGCTGTTTTGTGCCTCCTCTTTGCCGACGTTCACGTGTTAATTCCGTTTCCAAGCCTCTACTTCACCAACTCATGGATTAGTTACTCAAAAGTCATCAAAACCTACAAAACTAAGGCTAATCATATTGGTTAGCACATATCTTCACTTCATATAAAATTACATGAAAATGTATACAATAACTTAGATAAACAAGACTAATTTAAGTCATAAAGCGTATCTTGGGCATGTTATTTTTGCCCGTGATCACAACCCCACACATAAAGCCTTGTTCGTCCTCGAACAACCTTTTACATCTCATGCATATGGAGACTCCCACATAACTAATTTAGCAAGATAATTCAAGTTACGGCTCTAATGATTACGTAAGATACAAGCTAAAAATAGAGCATGCCTGATTTGATCATTGAAATGAAGTACAACTATGTTAAGACTTCATAACCTCAAGAATCGACTCTCAATCTAAGAAAACTCATGCAAATCAACTGATTAAGAAATCCCACATGAATTATATCCTTCATTCAACATGTGCCCCTCACGGAAAGAGATTTACCCAATTTCACACGCAAAAACAATTTTTATATCACAACATGTGTGGGTACATGCATATAATTACACTCACTCTCACAAAGAATTCACATGCATCATGTAATGACCCATAAGCTTGCCCTTAGTGTTTTATTCCACTAATTTAAGGATGTATGAATGTAAGATCAAGTAGGACTTTTTATGTTGTAATGTAACTCAGGTGCGGGTAAGTACTATTATTGCCAGTAATAGTGACTATCTTTCCTAAGCGTTTTTAATACATCACGCCTTCATTACAAACTTCCCTTCCCTCACTTCACCTTTTTCTCTTTCCATCTTTCTTTTTCCTCTTTTGTTCCCCCCTTTCTTTAGGCACTTTTAGCTTATTAGTAAGGAGTTCTATAAGTAACTTTTCATTTATTTATTTTCTTACTCCCTACTAATACTCACCCATATTCAAACAAGTGCACCCTCGCCCTTTCTTAACTTTTACAATTGCTACTTTTCCTTCTATTTCATTCTTCTCACTCCTTTGCTCTTTCGGATTTTTCCTTTAAGCGCTTAGGAGTTTTGGTTCAATTTCATGGCTAATGAAAGAAAAAGGATTAAGCTTATGTTGCAGCTGTCAAAGAATAGGCTCAAGGTTCAATGGGGTTAACTAGGATTAATTTTTCAAGGTAGGTATAATGAGGAATAAAAGTTTGGTTCATTCAAAGAAATGCCTAAATCATCTCCTACAATTCACATCCTTCATTTCGTTTTATATACAGACCAGGCAAGTTCTAGACATTTCATAATAGCACAGAATACTCAAAAACCTTACACTCATGGCACATGCTCAAATCAAGACACAATCAGCAGACTCTTAACTCAGCTAATCACAAGAATTCAGATTAAGCTTCCATCATATTGAGTCAAATTCAAGAGCCTAAGTGTCTCAAACAAAGTAATACACTTGCATGCTTCACACTGAACATACTTGCATCTTACAATCACGTATAGCACATAAAAAGAACATCAAGCACCAATTTGTTATGGTTTCAAAAACCCAACACCTACCGACTAATTTTTCCTCAAGACGGTCGTCATCTATCCATCCTCGGAAACAGTCCCTAACTATGACTAAAAGCACTATATACAGACAAAGGAAAGAAAGAAAAAGAAAATTTTTATTGTTCGGTTCAAAGACCCCCCGTCGGAAAAGAACCGAAAAGAAAAACCAACGGGTGATGAGGTCATGCTTAACTCACAAAAAAAAATTCAATTTTCTCACAAGCATTTCATTCACCAAAAATCGTTAAGCACAAAAATTTGAAATTTCCCTTGAAATTTCCCTCACCCCACACTTAAATCATGCTATGTCCTCATAGCATCAAATTAAAATTTAAAAAGGGTGAGAAATACTCCCTGAGGCCTTTAGGCCTTGCTAACAACATGCCTTTCTTCAACTTTGCACACGTGGGTGTTCGACCCCACAGTTTTTCTCTTCCATGCTTGTTAGCTTCCTTCTCCACGGGTACTCAGACTTCCCCTCCATCTGTGCTTAACTTTCCACCAAAACAACACAAGATGAAAAATTAAAAAATCAACTTAAAAGCAAGAAATTAAAATGGTACCCATGGTACCCTTGGGTTGCCTCTCAAGCAGCGCCTGATTTTACGTCGCGGCACGACGTAACAAGTTTCACCACTTTTTCCTCCACCTCGAGGATATGAATCTCACCCCTAATTTCTTCTCTAATTTCCTCTTATGCTCTAGGGGTGGTGGTGAAAAATTGTAAGGACCAAGCAGTAGATGTTGCCTTTTGAACTTATTGGTCCTTAAGTAAGCGAAGTCATTTTGTCTCTCCGAGTCAGCATATTTCAAAATATATGGGGCTTGGTCCTCTTCTAGACATTTCTCTATAAGCTTGGAAGCCTCTATTTCTATGTTTTCAACCAAACTTAATGTCGAAAAATGCTTCGAGTGTGGTCCAATAAACCTCAACTCTGAAACTGCCTTGTGCTTGACCTCCTTACTTGTAAACACCTTCTCAGCATCGACATCTATCTCTCCATTAATGTCAAATGGGGGATACTCTATCTCTTCTTCCCTGAATGGATTTTCCATAAGGGTGAGCCCATCACGGGGACACTCAAGAGATTCTAATTATTGGGCTTCATCCAAAAATTCACCCTTGTCTTCCTCTTGTAGTTCCTCTTGAATATCGGCTAAAACTGTCACCTGCAATTTATCACAAGCTTCAGCCTCAGCAATCATCTCCGTGAATTTGACGCTCATCCTTTGAGCCTCTGCATTCTCTTCTTGCTGAATTCTTAATACTACCATCGCCTCCTTCATTGCTTCTGATTGCTCCAGGAGTTGTTGCAGCATGTCTTCTATTCGAGCTTGGCGTCCCAAGTCCTCATTTTTTGCATGCCTATATTCAGGAAAAACAACAGAAGGATCATAGTAGGGGCTTGGGGGAGGGTAATATGCATTCGGACAACCCTCCCAATGGCCATCTTGACCACCACATATATTGCACGTGTTACAGTGTTGCCACGAGTGGTGTCCTCCGCAATTCAGACAAGATTCGCTAAAATATGAGTATCCACCATTTAAACCATTTGTATTCCACGATGTCATGTCAATAAGGGTATCCAAAAAAGAAGAAAAATAAAATAAAATAAAAAAGAATTAAAACAAACACTAAGACCAAGTTGTCAGCACTTCGAAAAAAAAATAAAAATATAGTAAATTTACACTTAAGAAAATTTTGCCAATCGCCAAGTCCCCGGCAACGGCGCCAAAAACTTGTTCGGGGTGTTATATGGGTTATAAACCTGACACGCAAGTGCACGTGGTCGAACAAGTAGTAAGTGGCTTTAGTAAGCCAAGTATCGATCCCACAGAGACTTGGATGAAGTGCAAATTGCTCAAGTGTACTATATTTTACTTCTATAAATGCAGACAACAGCGTAACCAAAAACTTGATAGTTTGTTTTATAAATTTTTATACTAAAACTAAGAACAATTATCTACTTTGAATCTGAACTATGAATGAAAGCATGTTGAGGTTAAACGAACATGTAATGAAACTAATTATCATCATACTTTGGTTAATCTTTTCCTCCAGTTGCTAGCCAAGAACATCTGCCAAGAGATTAAAACTCTCGTATTTAACCTCACTTAAGAATCATGAACCATCCGTCTACATTTCTGTGATCAAATGCAATTCATGTCCTAGCTATACAATTCCGGTTCCTAAATTGACTAATACGACTTTCAGGTATATTTCTATCCTGAAAGCAAATCAAGACTCAATTTTCCCAAATCAAGTAAAGAACATATCCTATTAATTCACAACTTTCCAATTTCGTGCTCTCTCGAGTGAAACCGGACTCGTTAGATGTACATTAATGTAGGCCACACACTAATGCAGTAAAAACAAGAATTAATAGAACAACATGGAAGAAAAGATGAAAAACCATAGAATCAATAATCAAATTTCATCACAATTGTTCATAACCTCAGCAAGGAGAGGAATTAGCCACTCATTTGTGGATTAATCATCATAAAATGAGTGTTAATCATACAAGCAATTGAATTAAAGAAGAAAGAAAGAGAGAAAAAACCCTAAACTTTTCGTCCCTCAACTGCCTGTAACCCACGTCCTTGCTCCACCAAGTCAGAATTCTAAAAAATAAACCTAAGTGTGCTATTTATAGTAGTAGGACTCTTTCCCGGAATAACAAGCAACGTGTCACGGAGTGCATCACGGAGCACTGCCTCCGTGACACGCTACGGACGCGGAGGCTCTCTGGAAATCACCCGAACTTGGCCCTGGCAGCGCCCTGCCGCGTTGGCAGCGTGTCACGCTGCTTGGTCAGTGCGTTGGCACCTCTTGGTCGCGCAGCCAACCTGCCGTGGCACGTTGCCATTGCACAGGTGTGCTGTTGTGGTCGACCTGCCTGCCGTGGCACGTTGCCGACGCGCAGGTGGGCTGTTTTGTGCCTCCTCTTTGCCGACTTCACGTGTTAATTCCGTTTCCAAGCCTCTACTTCACCAACTCATGGATTAGTTACCCAAAAGTCATCAAAACCTACAAAACAAAGGCTAATCATGTTGGTTAGCACATATCTTCACTTCATATAAAATTACATGAAAATGTATACAATAACTTAGTTAAACAAGACTAATTTAAGTCATAAAGCGTATCTCGGGCGTGTTATTTTTTCCCGTGATCACCTTGCAATGGTATAACTGTGAAAGGCGTGATATCGCACATGAAAAGGTCCATTTGGGAAAAGGTGATAGTCACAAGGGAGGTCCCATCATGTCGTATGGTGGCACGTAGTTTAGAGATTTGGGGTAAAACCTAGGTCCCGAACCTATTCAGTGTTAAATACTACTCCCAAAACATATATAGTTCTCATAGTATAATATGCATGAGATTCATGGGCTAGTTAAATCATTATAATCATAAGCATGCTTGTAAATACGTGAACTATCCATGAGGGTAAGGCCCGTGGGTTGGCCAAAACATAATTAGTAAATCATGAGATTCATGCATACTAGTATGTCATGTATAGGCTTTGTAAATCATAAATTCAAAATGGGCATTTGAGTAAATCCATATTATGACTCATAAACTCTGTTGGGTTTGTGAATGTCTACAATAGAAGTAAAGATCATAACTCAATTCATCATATGACATGCATAATTAGGCATAATTTATTTGAAATTTAAATAAATCAATATATAATCGAATTAGTTGTAAAATCTTTTCATGATTCATAAAATATGATGTAAACCATGAAAAGTAATAACTCATGGGTAGATCATTAAAATTCCACAAGATTTAAGATAAAACCCTATAAGATTTTTGAACAACACTTCATGAATTAGGAGAGGTTGGGCATGGGTGTTAACGAAAACACCCACTCACAATGCTACATACCTGTAAATGGCTTATTCTTACACTCCCATGAATGCCCAAGAAGAAATTGAAGAAAACCTTGAAGCATTGGCTTGGTCACCTCTCTAGACTATCACTCTTGCACGCATGGATATGAAAATGGCCTAAAAGGAACTTAACCCCTTTTAAAGTCATTATTCATAACTCAAAATGACGTAGTTTAGGCCTTAGGATCTTAGAAATTATGAAAAAACTCTTACTAAATTCGCAGAAAATAACTGTCAGTTGGTCCCAACGAGGAACCTAACGACTCTTATCCATCAAGTTCACTGCTTTTGAATTCTTATGGGCTCATAATGGAAGAATAATGACTCGTTAGCTGGTGACCATGACTCGTGGTCACCACTCATTGGGTACACTGCCTATGATTTTACCTTGCTTCATCCTGTTGCTCACGACCCTCCCCACAAATGATGGTGACTGACCACGACTTAAGGGGTCCTTCGATTAAGTTCATTACCATCCTTTTCCTTTTTTCTCAATCATCACTCCCCACGACAGACCTAACGAGTCGTGGGGCCTGACCACGACTCGTGGTCACGCCCGTAGGGATCTCATTTTCCGAACTTCAAATTCATCTCTTTGGCCACACCACGAGTCACAACACGACTCGTGGCTTCTCTTCATGGGTCACCTCATGATCCGTTCTGTGCCTGATGCCAGATTTTATCTTTTTCTCCGTTTCAACTCCCAAGTATGATCTTTAGGCTCCTGGGGTATATCAATATCTCCCCCTTGGGAACATTCGTCCTCGAATGTTGGAAAACATATACAAAAGTAGAGAAATGTAATCATCATATTCAAATACCGATCATTTAAGCTGGAAAACTGACGGAATGAATATCTCCAATTCAAACTACATAGTTTAACTGAATTCATGAATAATACATACATCCATATACATAAAAGAAACTTGGGCACATGAACTGACATGATAACTAAGTAGAGTTTGAGAGTAAAACTGATACGTCAAGCTAGAACTGAGCCGGTAGAGAATAAATGTGGGTATCTAGCCATAATATCCGCTTCGGCTTCCCACATAGCTCCCTCAATATGTTGATTCCTCTATGACACTTTAATTGAAGCTACTTCCTTTTTCCTTAGCCTTCGAAACTGTCAATCCAGTATTTCTATCGGAACCTCCTTATAATTGATGTTGTCCTTTACAGCAACACTGTCCACCAGGACAAGTAGAGCTGGATCACCCAAACCCTTCTTTAAGAGCGACACATGAAATATAAGATGCACATAAGCTAGTTCTGAGGGCAACTCCAATTCATAAGACACCTTGCCAACTAATCTCACAATCCAGTACGGGCCAACATAACGGGGACTAATTTTCCCCTTCTTCCCGAACCTTATCATTCCCTTCATGGAAGGCACCTTAAGAAATACACAAACATCAACTTCAAATTCTAATTCTCTCCTTCTCACATCAGCATAGGACTTCTGGAGACTTTGAGCAGTATTCAACCTGTCCCTTATTAACTGAACCTTCTCCATAGCCTCATGAACTGAATCTGGTCCCGTCATTGCCGGCTCACCAACCTCAAACCAACAAATGAGCGATCTACATCTCCGCCCATAGAGAGCCTCGAACAGTGCCACTTGGATACTGGAATGATAGTTGTTACTGTATGCAAACTCGATAAGAGGCAAATGCTCATCCTAACTACCTTTGAAGTTAGTCACGCATTCTGTAAACATGTCTTCGAGAGTTTGAATTTTCCTCTCTTCTTGACTAACCATTTGCGGGTGAAATGTTGTGCTGAGCTTAACCTGAGTACCAAGTCCTTTTTGAAATGACCTCCAAAACTGGGAGGTAAATTAGGTTCCTCTATCTAATATGATTGGCAAGGGAACTCCATGTAATCGAACTAGCTCCTGGATATATAGTTTGGAATAATCCTCAGCCGATTATGTGGTTTTGACCGATAGAAAATGAGCAGCCTTGGTCAACCTGTCTACCATAACCCAAATGCAGTCATATTATCGACGAGTACGAGGCAATCCTGTGATGAAGTCCATGTTGATTTCTTCCCACTTCCAAGTAGGAATACTGATCTCCTAAAGCATACCTCTCGGTCTCTGATGCTCTACCTTTACTTGCTGGTAGTTTGGACACTTAGCTATGAATTCTGCGATATCCTCTTCATGCCATTCCACCAATAGATTTCCCGTAAGTCACAGTACATCTTGGTGGCACCAGGATGGATAGAATACCTGGATCCATGAGCCTCATGCAACATCTGGCTCCTCAAATCATCAATATCTAGAACACATAAGCAACCTTGGTATTGAAGCACACCATCTCCCCCTTTAGAGAAGACCTCTATCTTCTGACTTTGAGCTGCTTCCTTCAACTTTACCAAAATAGGGCCCTCATCTTTCTTAGCTTTTACATCAGTCACCAATGACGATTCTGATCCATTATGAACAATAACACCGCCATCGTTCATGTCAACCAGCAGATTTGCCAACCTTGCAAGTTGATGGACATCTTTCACCAGCTCCTTCTTCCCTTCATCCACATGAGACACATTCTCCATAGAGAGTCTACTAAGTGTATCTGCTACTATATTGGCCTTACCCAGATGGTAAAGGACACTCATATCAGAGTCCTTGAGTAGCTCTAACCACCTCCTTTGCGGAAGATTGAGATCCTTTTGGGTAAACACATTGCAAACTCTTATGGTCTATAAACACATCAACGTGAACCCCGTAAAAATAATGTCGCCATATCTTCAAGGCGAATACTACCGCAGTCAACACAAGATCATGGGTCGGGTAACTCTTCTCATGAACTTTTAGCTGTCGTGAGGCATATGCTATAACCTTCCCATGCTACATCAATACACACCCCAGTCCGATCCTTGAAGCATCACAATACGCCACGAATCCATCGATACCCTCCAGTTAAGTTAACATCAATGCTGAAGTAAGTGGGGTCTTCAACTCCTGGACGCTCTTCTCACAAACCTTTAACCATTGTAACTTCACCTTCTTCTAGGTAAAGTTTTTCAAAGGTCTGCAATCGATAAGAAACCTTCAACAAACATTCGATAGTAGCTACCTAAACCCAAGAAACTCTAAATATCTGAAGGATTCACCGGTCTAGGCTAATTCTTCACCGTTTCTATTTTCTAAGAGTCCACCCTTATGCCTTTTATTAATACTACGTGGCCAAAAAATTCCACTGAGTTCAACAAAAACTCACACTTGCTGAATTTGGCATATAATTGGCGATCCTTGAGAGTCTGTAGCACTACTCTCAAATGAGCGGCATGCTCCTTCTCGCTCTGAGAGTATATCAGGATATCATCAACAAACATAATCATGAACATATCCAAGTATGGCTTGAACACCCTGTTCATCAAGTCCATAAAAGATGCAGGAGCATTCGTTAGTACAAAAGACATAATTACAAACTCATAATGACCATACCGTGTCCTAAAGGTTTTCTTCAAAATATCGCTCTCCCGAACTCTAAGCTGATGGTACCTGGATCCGAGATCTATCTTCTAGAAGCACTTGGCACCCTAAAGCTGGTCAAATAAGTCATCAATCCTGGGTAGAGGATACCTGTTCTTGATGGTGACTTTGTTTAATTGTCGATAGTCAATGCATATCCGAAGGGGACCATCATTCTTTCGAACAAATAAAACTGGTGCACCCCACGGAGACTTGCTCGATCTAATGAAACCCTTATCTAACAAGTCCTTCAACTATTCTTTCAACTCTTTTAGCTCGGTGGGAGACATCCTGTAGGGAGGAATAGATATAGGTAACGTGTCGGGAAGAAGGTCAATACCAAAATTGATTTTTCACTCGGGAGGAACGCTAAGTAAATCATCTGGGAAGATTTCCAGATACTCACTTACTACTAGAACTAACTGGATAGTCGGGGTCTCGGACTCAACAACCTTAGCCCTAACTAGATGGTAACATTACCTTTAGAAATCATCTTTCGGGCTTGAAGGTACAAAATGAAATGACCTATAGGCACATCTAAACTACCATTTCATTCTAAGACTGGTTCACCTGAAAATCTGAACTCTACTCCCTAGGTTCTACAGTTAATAGAAGCATAACACACATACAACCAATCTATGCCGAGAATAATATCAAAGTCATTCATGGCTATCTCTACAAGGTCTGCGGAGGTGACTTTATGAACTATTGTAACCGGACAACTTCTATACACTTTCCTAGCTACACTGACTCACCAACGGGTGTAGAGACTGAGAATGGTTGCAAAAAATTTTTGGGAATGACTCCAAAGCTACTATAGAAGTATAAGGTGTCACAAAAGACAAGGTAGCCCCTGGATCTAACAAAGCATAAGCATCAAGGTGAAACACTCGTAACATACTAGTAACCACATCCGGTGAAGTCTCTTTCTCGTGATGGGTCACAAGGGTATAGAACCTATTCTGGCGCTGACCGCCAACTGAACTAGTCAAGGAGCCCTGCTTGGAGGGACGTGCTGCTGGAGCGGCTGAACTAGCGGCTGGCATACGGGCTTCGCCGCCCCCTGATCTGGTCGAAGGGCAATCCCTGAGTTTGTGTCCGGGTTTGCCACACTAGAAACAAGCGTCTGAGCCAACTAGGCACCTTTCTGCGTGATTCATGCCACACCTCGCACATGTTGGGAAGGTGCGCTCTATCTACATGCTGCCCTGGCCCCTAGAATATGAAGCCCTGCTTCTTCGATCCCCACGATCTAGGCTGGGAAATCCCATAATTTTCTATCCTGGCCCTATTGGCCTCTCTCTGCCTCTGATATATTGTCTCTATCTATTGGGCATGCAACACTATGCGGGGAAAATCTATATCTCAATGCAACATGGAAATACTATAGTCCTTATCTATGTAGTCCACCACTCCATGCACAAATCGGCTCACTCGTGCTCTCTGGTCTGCCACTAACTTTGGTGCATACTTGGATAGGCGTGTGAACTCCATAGCGTCCTGAACTGACATATCACCCTGCTTAAGATTTACAAACTTGGCGGCCTTCAGTTCCCTTATCTCTCGAAGGAAGAACCGATCCAAAAAAGGTGCATGAGACTCTTCCCAACCTATAGGGCCTGCTCCCACTGCCCTACTATATCTCCATTGTTTAAACCAAATATGTGCCACCCCTTTTAGCTGATAAGAGGCCAAATCAACGCACTCCCCATTTGTCACCACCATGACTTAGGTGATCTTCAGAATCTCATCGATGAATTCATGCGGGTCCTCATCTACTTTTGACCCAAGGAACTCCGACGGGAACATTCTCAAGAAATCCCTGACTGGAGTCGCTGCTTGAATGCCATTCTACGGAACCTGCGCGACTTTCTGCTGATTGACCTGAGCGGTCAAGGCCTGCCCAAGCATCTGAATAGCTGCCCGAAACTCAGCATGGGCAACAGACTCCGGTGCATGGTGTTCATGAACTAGTGGGGCCTGCTGTGGCCCATTCCCGTTGCCATCTTTGTAGTCACATCCGTTTCCATTCCTCCTACCATTTACTCTGCGAGGATCCATGATTCTGCAATCACGAATAACACGAATTAGAAGGATAGGGAGACATTTCATCGCATGACATAGATCATGAAAGAAAGGAACATTTCCTAAACGTTTCATAGCCTCTTCATCATAAGTGTGGTGCACTTCAAACCCATGAGAAAGACTCTACATAATGTGTCTTTCAGACACGCTAGGACACTTCAAACCTATTGGTCTGATACCAAGTTTGTCACAACCCGAACGGTGGCCTGAATCACAACATGAGATAAGGAGCCTCGAGAGACTCCAAGTCAACCAATAGCCCGAACATACATCTAAATCAATTACTAAACTAAATAATCAAAAAGATAATCATAACTGGAGTCTAGATTAATCCTAACATCAAAATACACAATCTGAAGCTGAATACATCCATATGTTTAAAAAGCCTCTAAGAATGACGAGCTGATAGGACAAGACCCCAACTAACACAAATAAGCCGAAACTAAAAGTACAGAAAGGAAATCTTAATAAGTCTAATCCTTGGGAGATGAGGATTCACGAACAACGAAGGTGCCAACTCTGAAAACTATCTATGGACGGGGCTGAGCCTGAGAGTCGGGTCCTGTATCATGAAACAATATAGTAGAGAGATGTGTTCAGAACGTGGATTGTACCGAGTATGTAAAATAATTAAAATGGACATTTCAAAATAGATAAAAACTCATGTGAGATAATATGAGTTGGGCAACATGCTCATAACATGAATATCATGAGATAACATAAGGCTCAAGGTTTTTAAAATCATTCATAACCCATTCAAAACCATAGTCAAACGAGAAACTTTATAAATCACCAGTAGAGCCCAATTAACATAACATAATAATGCATAAAAAATGCATAACAATGGGAGTTTCTTATAACTGACATACCCCATATGAGCACCTATGGAGTCTGACCTGTGAACCCCTAGTCAGAACGGTGTTCATACCTTTCAAATGGTAGAACTGTGAAGGGCGTGTTATCACACATGAAAGGGACCATTTGCGCAAAGGGGACAATCACAAGCGAGGTCCCATCATGTCCTATGGTGACACGTAGATTAGAGATTTGGAGTAAAACCTAGACCCAAAACCTACTCGATGTTAAATACTACTCCTAAGACATATATAGTGCTCATAGTATAATATGCATGAGATTCATGGGCTAGTTAAATCATGATAATCATAAGTATGCTTCTAAATACTTGAATTAGCCTTGAGGGTAAGGACCGTGGGTCGGTCAAAACATAATTAGTAAATGATGAGATTCATGCATACTTTTATGTCATATATAGGCTTTATAAATCATAAATTCAAAATGGGCATTTGAGTAAATCCATATTATGACTCACAAATCCTGATGTCTTTGTGAATATCAACAATAGAAGTAAAGATCATCACTCAATTCATCATAGGACATGCATAATTAGGCATAATTTATTAGAAATTGAAATAAATAAATTTCTAATTGAATTAGTTGTAAAAAATGATCATGATTCATAAAATATGATGTAAACCATGAAAAGTAATAACCCATGTATAGATCATTAGAATTCCACGACATTTAAGATAAACCCCCATAAGATTTTTGAACAACATTTGATGAATGTGGAAAGGTTGGGCATGGGTTTAAATGAAAACACCCACTCATAACCCTACATACCTATAAATGGCTGATCCTTACACTCCCTTGAATGCCTAAGAAGAAATTGAAGAAAACCTTGAAAGATTGGCTTGGTCACCTCTTTAGACTATCACTCATGCATGCATGAATATGTAAATGGCCTAAAATGAACTTAACCCCTTTAAAAGTCATAATTCATAACTCAAAACGAGGTAGTTTAGGCCTTAGGCACTAACGAATTATGGAAAAACCATTACTAAATTCGGAGAAAATAATTTCCAGCAGGTCCCAACGAGGGGCCTAACGACTCATCATCATGGGCTACGACTTGTTGAGTCATCCATCAGGTTCACTGCTTCTCATGTCTTATGGGTTCGTAACGGAAGACTTAACGACTCGTTACCTGGTGACCATGACTCATGGTCATCACTCATCGGATACACTGCCCATGATTTTTACCTTGCTTCATCCTATTGCTCACGACCCTCCCCATGAATTGTGGTGACTGACCACGACTTATGGGGTCCTTCCATTAAGTCTACTGCCATCCTTTTCCTCTTTTCTCAATAATCACTCCCCACGATTGACCTAACGAGTCGTGGGGCCTGATCACGACTCGTGGTCACGCCCGTGGGGATTTTATTTCCCAAACTTTTAAATTCATCTCTTGGGCCACACCACGAGTCACATCACGACTCGTAGATTCTCTTAACGGGTCACCTCATGACCTGTTCCATTCCTGATGTAAGATTTTAAGGTTTTCTCTGTTTCAACTCCCAGGTCTAATCTTTAGGCTCCTGGGGTATAACAGGTGACTGGTAGGGTATACTTTCTAGTGCTGGCAAAGAGAGCAGACGACGAGTTGTCATCACAGGTAACGAGTCATCCAGTCCCTTGTTGGGACTGGCAATATAATTTTCCTTCATTTTTAGTAGGAGCGTTTTCATAATTTCTTAAACTCCTAGGCCTAAACTACACCATTTTGGGAACGTTTTGGAGAGAATTAAGGGGGTAGTCGACTAAATCCCTCTAATTTTCACTCAACACTTGATCTCCGGAGCAAAGAAGTTCCTAACAGTTCTCTTAGAGCAAACTAGGGCTTTTGATTCTTCTCAGATTCCTCAAGGGTTTTCTTAGGGATTTCTACACTAGGTATGTGGAAATTCAACAAGGGAATTTTCCTTCCCCATGCACCAAAACTCTTTTGAAATGCTTATCAGTTCTAGCCCTGAAGTTCACAGTTAGGGTTCATTTGTAAGTAAATTATGGATTTCTTCTTGTTATAATTTTCATGAGTATGGAGGGATTCTTTTAGCTGTTCTTCTGGTCAATTTCTCTTTTCATGAAATTATATGATTTTAGCCGTAGTTTCTTTCGGTATAGTGAATTAAGTGTTTCAGCATGTTCTAAATATAAGTATTGCTTCATTCTGATTTGTAATACCCTGGAAGTGCCTTAGACTACACTCGGGATCTAAAAATTGAAGTTGGTAGAATCTAGGAAAAATTTCCATAGAACGGGTCAAGTAATGGATTGCTGGTCCAACCAATGGTCCGTGGGTAGCGTCTGTGGTGAGGTCTGGCTGGGTGGAAGTTGAAAGTAATCACATAATGACCCGTGTCATCGTTTAAGGTCTTGGGGAGTTGGATGATCTGTCGTGAGCTATAACAGATCGTGGTGTAGCTCGTGAGAAGGCTTGGTGCAGGTCGTCAGGGGGGAAATAACAGAAGACATAAAGGATCGTTGTTTGAAGCAATGACTCATCCTGTCAAGACGTGGGATTTTGAACCTAAGAAAATGAAGTCAGGAAGTGGATGCAACGGATGATACCACGAGTCGTGGTATCCAAGCACAACCCATTAGGATGGTCATTGTCACGGCCAGTGTAGAATTTTCAGGAAATTAAGTAAGGGCATTTTTGTCATTCTTAAGTCCTAGGGTCCTAAACTATATTATTTTAGGCTCGAAATGTAGTGTTTTATGAGGGTAAAACCTATCCTAGGCTCATTCATATCCATGCATGCATATTGAAGGGGTTTAGGAGGTGACCAAGAAAGAGTTCTACAGGTTTTCCATCAATCCTTCATTGGGCTTTAAAGGAGTGACAAAATCTTATCTTCCCCAAGTATGTAGGGTTATGAATGGGTTAATCCATTCACACCCACGACAAAATTCTCTCTAAATCATGAATTTCCTACATTGATTCTATGGGGTTTTAACTCGGTGAATGAAATTTTCATTTCTCTACATGGGCATGATCTAAATGAGTTATTATTATTAACTTTGAATTATGGGCAAGTTTTACATTTTTTTCCATTAAAATCATGTTTCAAGCTTTTAAAATTAAACTGCCAATCTATGAAAAGTTCATGAAAGTTAAGGTTTATGATGAATGTTCATGAATGATGAATTATTGATGATGAAAATCATGTTTTTAGGTTACCTATGTTTATAATCATGTTTTCAAGTGAGTTGAATATTTTCAAGTATGTTAAAGTATTCGACAATGCCCACATGTTCAAGAATGATTTACGATTTATAATATGGATATATGTCAATTTATAATGTTGACCGACTAAAGGGCCCTTGATTCATGGATTAACATGTATGTCAATGGGGATCAATGATGTTAAATGTTTATTAAGCCATGGATCACATGAATGATGTTTATGATTTACGTATGAGCCTAATGTGCATGTTTTTAGGAGTAGTGTCTAGCACCGAGTAGCCCGGCATTCAAAGGACTACGATGGTTTCTCATAACTATGTGCCACCATAGGTTAATATTGATACATTACAATGTTAATGGACCCCCTCTTTTATGATATCACATAAAGCATGTCCCTTGCTTGGCAAGCCAGGGACGGCTCTGCCCACTTGAGCGAGATAGTTGAGACATCATGTAAGGTTGTACCATGATGGTGTCGCTTCAAGTGAGTCCTCCCACTATACCACATATTTTTATGCATTATTATGTTTATATTACCTTGGCTCAATTGGTGATTTATAGAGTTTCTCTTGTGACTATGATAATGAATGAATTACGAATGATTTTGAAAACCTTGAGCCTTATGTTATATTATGATATTTATGTTATGAGCATGTGGTCCCACTCTTATGATCTCTAATAAGCTTTTTTATGTATTTTTAAATGTCCATTTTACTTACCTTGAATATTGGGTACATTCCACATATTGACCACATACTCTATGCTGTATCGTTTCATGATACAGGCTCCGATCTTCAGACCCAGCATCGTCATTAGCTCATCTCGGAGATTAGCATCCAGCTCTTTGGTGAGTCCTCCTTCTCCGAGGACCAGTTTTATATCAGTTATCTTTTCATGTTCAATTTTTTAGACTTGTCGGGTTATCAGGGGTGTTGTCCCATCATCCCATCAGATATGTTAGAGGCTTTCAGACAATGTGTAGTATTCAACTTTTATGTAAGTAGTACGTCCCGCTTTCTATGTTATGTGATGTTTATGCTTCCTTTATGTTGTTATGCTGTGTATTCCACTTTATTGATATTGAGTTAGATGTACGTTCATGCCGTGGGACGACTTGGAGTCTCTAGAGGCTTCTTGGCTTGTGTTACGATATGGATCTGCATTCAGGTCATGACAAACTTGGTATCAGAGTCATAGGTTTGAAGTGTCCTAGGGTGTTTGAAAGACACATTAAGTAGAGTCTTTTTCATGGGTGTGAAGCGCACCACACTAATAAAGAAGAGGCTATGAGACATTTAGGAAATGTTCCTTTCTTTCATGATCTATGTCGTGCGATGAAATGTCTCCCTATCCTTCTAACTCGTGCAATTCGCGGTTGCAGAATCATCGCTCCCATAGAGTAAATGGTAGGAGAAATGGTAATGGAAACAACAACGAGGATGGCAACGGAGACAGGCACCAGCAAGCCCCACCAATCAAGGAGCACCATGCAGTTGAGCAGGTTCCGTATGCAGAGTTTCGGGAAGCTATTCATATGCTAGCACAGGCCTTTACCACTTAGGTCAATCAATAGGCAGTTGTGTATGTCCCGTAAAAAGGAAATACATCGGCAACTCGAATAAGAGATCTCTTGAGAATGAAACCACTAGAGTTCCTCGGGTCAAAAGTAGATAAGGACTCGCATGAGTTCATCGATGAGATTATGAAGATCACCCAGGTCATGGGGGTGAATGGGGTTGAGTGTGTTGAGTTGGCATCATATCATTTGAAAGAGGTCGCACATATATTGTTTCGACAATGGAGAGATAATAGGGCCGCCGAGGAGCCCCTATCACTTCGAAGGAGTTCCATGTTTTGTTACTAGATAAGTTGTTCCCTCGTGAGATGAGGGAGTTGAGGGCAGCCGAGTTCGTGAATCTTAAGAAAGGGAAAATGGCGGTGCAGGAGTATGCCCTTGAGTTTACTCGCTTATCAAAGTATGCCCCCGAGTTAGTGGTTGATCAGAGGGCGCGGGTGAGCACGTTCATCCATGGCATGGTGGTCTATTTGGAAAAGGATTGTAGGACCGCTATTCTCCCCCAGGATATGGATTTCCCTCAGATAGTCTTGTACGCCTAGAAGATAGAGGCGACACATATGGGGGAAAGTGAGGCCAGAAGGGCCCGGATAGATAGCTATGGGTTTACTCAACAGAGATCCGGCGGTGGTCACCATCTTTAGATTCAAAAGAGGTCACTAGCTCTAGCACCATCATCAGCTAGTTTTCCATCCAGACCCAAGGGTGATCAGAGGAGCAGGGCCTCAAGTTCGAGGGATCAGAGCGGCACGCAGGTAGAGTGCACCTTTCCATCCTACGGGAAGTGTGGAAAGAGTCATGCTAGGGAGTGCTTGCTCTGCTCAGATATGTGTTATGGGTGAAACAGATCTGGCCACATGCACCGATCATATCCATTTGCTAGACAGGATGATGATACAGGCCGTACATAAAATGCCGGGTCATCAGCAGCTCCAGCACGTTCAGCTCCGTAGGGGGCATCCATTAGTGGGGGTGGCGGATAGCGCCAAAACAGATTCTATGCCCTCGCCTTGCATCAGTAGTAAGAGACTTCACCAGATATAGTTATGGGTATGTTATGAGTGTTTCACATTGAGGCTTATTCTTTGTTAGATCCAGGGGCTACCTTGTGTTTTGTGACACCTTATATTGCTAGTTTCTTTGGAGTCAGTCACAAAATTCTATCATCATCATTCTCTGTCTCTACTCCTATTGGGGATTTAGTTGTAGCTAAGCGGGTGTATAGGAGTTTCCCAATCACAATATTGCATAAAGTCACCTCATCAGACTTTGTAGAGTTAGCCATGACTGACTTTGATATTATTCTCGGTATGGATTAGTTGTATGCGTGTTATTCTTTTGTTAATAGTAGAACCCATGCGGTGGAGTTTCACTTTCTGGGTGAGTCAGTCTTGGAGTGGAAGGGTAGTTCGGTCGTGCCTGTAGGTCATTTTATTTCCTATCATAAGGCCCAGAAGATGATTTCCAAGGGTTGCATTTATCATCTAGTTAGGGTTAAGGATGTTGAGTTTGAGACCCCGACTATCCAGTTGGTTCCGGTAGTGTGTGAGTACCCAGAAGTCTTCCCCGATGACTTACTGGGAATCCCTCCCGAGCAAAAAATTTGTTTTGGTATTGATCTTCTTCCTGATATGCAGCCTATATCTATTCCTCCCTACAGAATGTCTCCAGCCTAGCTAAAGGAGTTGATGGAGCAGTTGAAGGACCTATTAGATAAGTGTTTCATTAGCCCGAACAAGTCATCATGGGGTGCACCAGTTCTCTTTGTTCGAATGAAAGATGGTTTCCTTCGTATGTGCATTCATTATCGGCAATTAAACAAGGTCACCATCAAGAAAAGGTATCATCTACCAAGGATTGATGATTTTTATTTGTTTAGCTTCAGGGTGGCAAGTGTTTTTGTAAGATAGATCTCAGATCCGGATAGCATCAGCTCAGAGTTTGGGAGAGTGACATCTCGAAGACAGCCTTTAGGACACGGTGTGGTCATTATGAGTTTGAGGGTGTGTCTTTGGACTAACGAATGCTCCTGCAGCTTTTATGGACTTCATGAACAGGGTGTTCAAGCCGTACCTGGATATGTTCGTAATAGTGTATATTGATGACATCCTGATATACTTTCGAAGCAAGAAGGACCATGCCGCTCATTTGAGGGTGGTGCTACAGACTCTCAAGGATCACCAGCTATATGCTAAATTCAGCAAGTGTGAGTTATGGCTAACTCAGTGGCGTTTTTGGGCCGTGCGGTATCAAGTGAGGGCATACAAGTGGACTCTCAGAAAATAGAAGCGGTGAAGAATTGGCCTAAACTGGTGAGTCCTTAAGATATTCGGAGCTTTTTCTGCTTAGCTGGATACTATCAAAGATTTGTTAAAGGTTTCTCATCTATTGCAGAACCCTTGACCAGATTGACACAAAAGAAGGTGAAATTCCATTGGTCGAAGGTTTGTGAGCGGAGCTTTCAGGAGTTGAAGACTCGACTTACATCAGCACCGGTGTTAACTCTTCCCGAGGGTACCGATGGGTTCTTACTTTATTGTGATGCTTCAAGGATAGGATGTGGATGTGTATTGATGCAGCACGGAAAAGTTATAGCATATTCTTCTAGACAACTAAAAGTTCATGAGAGGAATTACCCAACCCGTGATCTTGAATTGGTCATGGTAGTATTTGCCTTGAAGGTATGGAGGCATTATTTGTATGGGGTCCATGTCGATGTGTTTACGGACCATAAGAGTTTGCAATATTTGTTCACCAGAAGGATCTGAATCTTTATCAAAGGAGATGGTTGGAGCTACTCAAGGAATATGATATGAATGTGCTTTACCATCTGGGCAAGGAAAATGTAGTAGCAAACGCACTTAGTATACTCTCCATGGAAAATGTGTCCCATGTGGATGAAGGAAAGAAGGAGTTGGTGAAAGACGTGCATCGACTTGCAAGGTTGGGAGTTTGACTAGTTGACTCGATCGATGGCGGTGTTATTTTTCAGAATGGATCAGAATCATCCTTGGTAACTGATGTAAAAGATAGATAAGACGAGGACTCAATTTTGGTAAAATTAAAGGAAGTTGTTCAAAATCAGAAGGTAGAGGTCTTCTCCAAAGGGGGAGATTGTGTGCTTCGATACCAGGGTCAGTTATATGTTCTGGATGTGATGATTTGAGGAGCCGGATACTGCACGAGGCTCATGGATCTAGGTGTTCTATCCATCCAGGTGCCACTAAGATGTATCGTGACTTATGGGAAGTCTATTAGTGGAATGGCATGAAGAAGGACATCGCGGAGTTTGTAGCTAAGTGCCCAAACTGACAGCAAGTAAGGGTTGAGCATCAGAGACCTGGAGGTATGCTTCAGGATATTAATATTCCTAATTGGAAGTGGGAAGAAATCAATATGTACTTTATCACAGTGTTGCCTCGCACTCGACTACAATATGACTCCATTTGGTTTTTGTAGATAGGTTGACCAACGCCGCTCATTTTCTACCGGTCAAAACCATGGATTCGGTGGAGGATTGTGCCAAACTATACATCCGAGATCTAGTTCAGTTGCATGGAGTTCCCTTGTCCATCATATTAGATAGAGGTACCCAATTTACCTCTTAGTTTTGGAGGTCATTACAAAAGGGACTAGGTACTCAGGTTAAGCTTAGCACAACATTTCACCCGCAAATGGATAGTTACGCAGGGTAGACAATTCTGACTCTCGAGGACATGTTGAGAGCATGCGTGATTGACTTCAATGGTAGTTGGGATGATCATTTGCCTCTTATCGAGTTTGCATACAATAAAAGCTACCATTCCAGTGTTCAGATGCCTCCGTTTGAGGCTCTCTATGGGCGGAGATGTTGATCGCCTATTGGCTGGTTCAAAGTTGGTGTAGCAGCGATGTTAGGAACATATTCAATCCAAGAGGCTATGGAGAAGGTTCAGCTCATATAGGAGAGGTTGAAAATAGCTCAAAGTCGCCAAAAGTCCTATGCCGATATGAGGAGGAGAGAACTCGAGTTCGAAGTGGATGATTGGGTGTTTCTGAAGGTGTCTCCATGAAGGGAGTGATGCGGTTTGGAAAGAAAGGAAAACTCATCCCTCGTTATGTTCTCCCCTACCGAATTATGAAATGGGTTAACAAGGTGGCATATGAATTGGAGTTGCCCTCAGAATTAGCTTCCGTGCATGCTGTTTTCCATTTATCGCTCTTAAAGAAGTGTTTGGGTGATCCCGCTCTAGTTGTCCCGGTGGATAGCATTGGTGTGAAAGACAGCCTTAACTATAAAGAGGTTCCGGTGGGAATACTAGATCGTCAGGTTCAAAGGGTAAGGAACAAGGAAGTAGCTTCAGTCAAGGTTCTATGGATATGATGTCTAGATATCTAAACCTATTCTCTACCGACTAAGTTCTAGCTTGAGGTATAAGTTTTTGCCCTAAGGCTCTATTTAGTTTTCAAGTTCAGTTCATGTGCCCAAGGTTCTTTAATGTATACGGATGTAGGTACGGTTTGTGAATTCAGTTTAGCTATGTAATTTGAAATGGAGATAGTTATTCCGTTAGTTTTCAGCTTAAATGATTAGTATACGAATATGATGATTGCATTGCTCTATTTTTTTGTATGTTTTCCCACATTCGTGGACAAAAGTTCCCAAGGGGGAGATATTGTAACACCCTAGAAGTGCTTTAGACTAGACTCAGGATCTAAAATTGGAAGTTGGCAGAATCTGGGAAAAGTTTCCACAGAACAGGCCACATAATGGATTATTGGTCCAATCAACGACCCGTGGGAAGCGTCCCAGGTGAGGTCTCGCCGGGCGACAGTTTGAAGTAACGGGTCACGTAACGACCCGTTGTTTGAAACCACGAGTCATCTTTTGAGGTCGTGGGGAGACTGGTCCTTAGCCTTAGAGGAAGTAACGGGTCATGGGATGATCCTTCGTGAGCTATAACGGATTGTGGTGTGCCTCGTGGGAAGGTTTGGTGCAGGTTGTCAAGGGGGAAATAACGGATGACATAATGGATCGTCATCTGAAGCAATGACTCACCCTATCAAGTCGTGGGAGTGAACCTGAGAAAATGAAGTCGGGCAGTGGACACAACAGATGGATACCACGAGTCATGGTATCCAAGCACGACCCGTTAGGACAGTCGTTGTCATGGCCAGTGCAGAATTTTCAGGAAATTCATGAAGGGAATTTTCGTTATTCCTAAGTCCTAGGGTCCTAAAATACATCGCTTAAGGCTCGAAATGCAGTGTTTTTTGAGGATAAAACGTATCGTAGGCTCATTCATATCCATGCATGCATATTGAAGGTGTTTAGGAGGTGATCAAGTAAGAGTTCTTAAAGTTTTCCTTCAATCCTTCATTGAGCTTACAAGGAGTGATAAATTCTGATCTTCCCAGGTATGTAGGGTTATGAATGTGTGAATCCGTTCACACCCATGACCAAACTCTCTCTAAATCATGAATTTCCTAAATTGATTCTATGGGGTTTTAACCCGGTGCATGAAATTTCGAATTCTCTATATGGGTGTGATCTAAATGAGCTATTAGTTTTGAATTATGAATCATGGGCAAGTTTTACGTTGTTTTCCATTAAAATCATGTTCAAGCTTTTAAAATTAAAATGCCCATCTGTGAAAAGTTCATGAAAGTTAAGGTTTATGATGAATGTTCATGAATGATGAATTATTGATGATGAAAAGCATGTTTTCAAGTTACCCATGTCTATAATCATGTTTTCAAGTGAGTTGAATATTTTCAAGCATGTTAAATTATTGTTCAATGCCCACATGTTCATGAATGATTTATGTTTTATGATATGGATTTCATGATTTATCGATTTATGATGTTGGCCGACTAAAGGGACCTTGATTCATGGATAAACATGTATGTAAATGGGGATCAATGATGTTAAATTTTTATTTAGCCAAGGATCTCATGAATGATATTTATAATTTACGTATCAGCCTAATGTGCGTGTTTTTCGGAGCAGTGTCTAGCACCGAGTAGTCTGGCGTTCAAAGGACTATGCCGGTGTCTCATAACTACGTGCCACTGTAGGTTTATATTGATACATTACAAGGTTAATGGACCCCCTCTTTTGTGATATCACATAATGCACGTCCCTTGCCTGGCAATCAAGAACGGCTCTGCCCACTTGATAGAGATAGTTTGGGCATCATGTAGGGCTCTACTATGATGGTGTCGGTTAAGACTAGTCCTCCCATTGTTACACATGTTTTTATGCATTATTATATTTATGGTATCTTGGCTCAAGTGGTGACTTATGATGTTTCTCTTATTAATATGATAATGAATGGATTATGAATGATTTTGAAAACCTTGAGCATTATGTTATATTATGATATTTATGTTATGAGCATGTGGTCCCACTCTTATTATCTCTTATGAGCTTTTATGTATTTTTAAATGTCCATTTTACTTATCTTGCATACTCGGTACATTCCACGTACTAAGCACATACTCTATGTTCTATCATTTCATGATACAGGCTCCGATCTTCAGACCAACATCGCCATTAGCTTGTCTCGGAGATTAACATCCAGTTCTTTGGTGAGTCCTCATTCTCCGAGGACCAGTTTGATATCAGTTATCTTTTCATGTTCAGTTTTCTAGACTTTCTGTGTTAGTTGGGGGTGTTTTCCCATCAACCCATCAGATATGTTAGAAGCTTTCAGACTATGTGTAGTATTCAACTATTATGTATGTAGTACGTTCCGCTTTCTATGTTATGTCATGTTTATGCTTCCGCTATGCCTTTATGCTAAGTATTCCTCTTTATTGATATTGAGTAAGATGTACATTCATTTCATAGGTCGACTTGGAGTCTCTCAAGGCTCCTTGTCCCATGTTACGATTTGGGCCTATGTTCGAGTCGTGACATTATTGTTCTTGAAATCACCAGGATAGTACAGTTGCATGATCATGAGTAGACTTCTTGATTGTTTAGTCTCAGTCAGTACTTAGCAAATTTCAATATCTTACAAAATTGTCAGCTGATCAGTTTTATTATGGTTAGTCTCTTGAGGTGTCAATAATAGCTTCCAGTCCATGTTTTTAGTTATCAGTTATCAGTTTTTTCTTTGGACAGTTACGACGCTTTCAGATAAATAGCTCTGACCATTCATAGAACTAGCACCATCAGTTATTAGTTTATTCTTCAGACGGTTACAATGCCTCCAGATAAGCAGCTCTGGCCAGTCTTAGAACACCAGTTTTATAGTTATCCAGTCCGATAGACTCTTAGGGTACTTCCAGAAAAGTATTCCTGACTTATCCAGGGCCCCACTTTCGAGCTATCAGCTTGTTGTCAAGTCAGGACTATCCGGCGGGAGTAGTACTTAGCACCGAGCAAATTGGGGCTCTAGCATACCTAGGTCCCAAAAATACATTTCCACTGTAGGTTATTGGCCCAACGAGCCCCAGCCTTGTTATCACCCAGCCAACTACTATACCCTGACAAGATACAATGTGCTTTCTCCAATGGGGTGTATACATTGGACTTCATGTCAAGCTCACGTAGTTATATGTCGGTAATAGACTCTTCCACTTGTCAGTTCAGTTCGGTCTTAGTTTATCTTAGTATTAGTTAAGCTAAGTATCAGTTCAATTCAGTCTATTTAGCTTAGCTCAGTCTCTCAGATCCAGGACATGTTTATGACCATCAGGCAAGGTCATTATTGACCATATCAATTATAGCTCAATTTTATCAGTATTCAATATCAGTTGGTTATTTCATGTTATCTCAGTTCAGTTGTTTATTTTCCATGCTTATTGTATGTCTCACTTACTTAGTACATTTAAAGTGTTGATGCATACATTCTATGTTGTATCATATCATGATACAGGCACAGGTTCTCAGTCTCAGCATTGTCAGTAATTTCCCTCTGACGATATCAGCTGCAGCGTCATTTAGTGAGTTCTCCTCTTTCGAGGATGATCACAATTTTTCAGCTAGTTCTTTATTCAGTTAGACTTTGGAGTTAGCTAGGGACTTCTCCCAGCAACTCATCAGTTGGTAGTGGCTTTTAGACATAGTTGTTTAGTATTGTTTTTAGTTATGTTTACACTTTCAACTGTATTAATTACATAAATATTTTTTTAAAGCTTCCGTTTACATTTACTCAGTTTACCGGTGTAATGATAGACCACGGGTTAGCTTAGGGTCACTTGTGGCACCGAGTATTGTGTCTCATCTAGGGTGTAGACTCAGGTCGTGACAAACTCGGTATCAGAGCACTAGGTTTAAAGTATCCTAGGATGTCTGAAACCGCGTCTAGTAGAGTCCTTTTCATGAGTGTGAAGCGCGCCACACTTATGACGGGGAGGCTACGAGATGTTATTAGAAAAACTCCCTTTTGTTCATACTCCTTATCGTGCGTTGAAGTTGAATACAAAAATGTCCTCCTAACTCATTCTTTATTCGTTTAAGTGAAAAATATGCCTCCAAGGCGAGGAAATGAAAGGAGGGCTGGCAATGCCAACTGACCTACCCCACCAGCTCCAGCAGTCCCTCAGGATGACAAATGTCCTCAATAGAATTTCAAGTGGCAATCCAGTTGTTGGCTCAAATGATGCACAATCAAGTGTACCATCAGGTGGTTCTAATGAATATAAATGGGTTTGCATTAGCTGCTAGGGTTTGAGACTTCAACCGAATGAACCCTCTAGCTTTACATGGATCCAAGGTTGTAGAGGACCCGCTAGAGATTATGGATAAGTTATAAAAGATCACCCAGATTATGGGTGTTAGCTCTGTGGAGAGTCCTACTCTAGATGCCTACCAGTTAAAAGGAGTGGCTCAGATTTGATACAACCAATGGAAGGAAGGGAGGCTAGTAAAAGCAGGGCCTGTAGAGTGGGATGAGTTCACAACCACATTTCTAGACAGATTCTTTCCTTGGGAATTGAGGGAGGCAAGGGTTGCTGAATTCATGAACTTAAAGCAGGTTAATAGAACCTTGGAGGAGTATGCGCTAGAGTTCACTCGGTTGTCGAGGTATGCTCCAGAGATGGTAGCCATGCCAAGGATCACATGATAAAATTTTCCAATGGTGTCAGACTTGGTACTAAAGGAGTGCAGAACCTCGATGCTCACCAAGGACATTTACCTCTCCAGCCTCATCATCCATGCCCAGTAGATTGAGGCAAAAAAGTTGAAGGATATGGAGAGGTAGACTAAGCAGGCTAGAACTGTTCAGTCGGATTATGGACACCAGAGGTCTGGTGGCAGTAGTCGCCCACAGCAGTAGCAACAGAAGACTCCATCACCCACATAGTCAGTGCCCCTACTTTTCGATCTCGCAAGGATCGGAAGGATGGAGCATCTGGCTCTCAGTCCTAGAGTTACAGTGCCACCAACCATTACCCAACTTTTCCTAAATGTGGCAAGAACCATGCAAGTGAATGTTGCATGGGCAAAGAGGGTTGCTTCGAATATGGGCAATTAGGTCAAAGGTTCAAGGAGTGTCCTTTAGTAAGATGGGGGAGAGCTCAGTTTACATCAGCAGCCCCAGCAGGACGTCCATCTCAGTAGGGTAATACTTCAGGTCCGGATGGCGGTCAGTGCCAAAAACTGCTTCTATGCTTTATCCTCTCCTCAATATCAGGAGACCTCACCTAACGTAATCACGGGTATGTTACGTCTTTTCATATAGATGTATATTCCCTACTAGATCCAGGAGCCACACTATCATTCGTGAGTCCTTATGTAGCTTTTCAATTTGAAATAAGTCTGGAATTCCTCTCGAAACCATTCTCAGTGTCTACTCCGGTTGGTAGGTCAGTTAGAGCCAGCCGGGTACATAGAAACTGCCCTGTCTCAGTGCTGAATAAAGTCATTCCAGCTGATGTAGTAGAGCTAGACATGGTCGATTTCGACCTCGTTCTTTCAATGGATTGGTTATATTCCGGTTATGCCTCAGTCGACTACCAAACTAGAGTTGTCAGGTTTCAATTTCCCTATGAGCCAGTCTTAAAATGGATTGGTAGTGTTTTTATGCCTAAGGTTCGATTTACTTCCTATCTTAAGAAAAGGAAGCTCATTTTGAAGGGATGTATCTATCAACTAGTTCAGGTCTTAGAATCCAGCTCCAAGGCCCTAACTATTCAGTTAGGTCCAGTTGTTAGAAAATTCGCTGACGTGTTTCTCAAAGATCTTCCCAAAGTCCCTCCCGAGTGGGAAATAGACTTCAACATAGACCTTCTTCTAGACACTCAGCCCATCTCTATTCCTCCTTATAAAATGGCTCCAGCTGAGCCTAAGGAGTTGAAGTAACAACTTAAAGACCTTCTAGATAAGGGATTCATCAGGCCCAACATCTCCCTATGGGGTGCTCCAGTGTTGTTCCTATGGAAGAAAGATGGTACTCTCAGAATATGTATCGACTACCTTCAACTGAACAAAATTATAGTTAAGAATAGGTATCCCCTACCCAAGATTGATGACTTGTTCGATCAGCTTCAGGTAGCCAGTTATTTTTCCAAGGTAGATCTCAGGTCGGGGTATCACCAACTTAGGGTCGGGGAATGTGACATACCAAAAACAGCCATCAAAACTCGGTATGGTCACTATGAATTTGTGGTTATGTCCTTTGGACTGACCAATGCCCCTGCAACTTTCATTGACCTGATGAACAGGGTATTCAAATAGTATCTGGATATGTTCATCATTATGTTCATAGACGATATTTTGGTCCACTCCAGAAATGAGGAGGAGCATGATAACCATATAAGGATAGTGTTGTAGGCTCTCAGAGACCGCTAGCAGTTTGCTAAATTTAGCAAATGAGAATTATGGCTGAAGTATGTGGCTTTCCTTGGTCATGTAGTTTCAGGTGAGGGTATTCAGGTAGATCCTCATAAGACAGCATTGGTGAATGACTGGCCAAGACCCACTTCCCCAACTGATATCAGCAGTTTCCTGGCTCTAGCCGGTTATTATCGACAGTTTGTAGAAGGATTTTCTTCTATCGCATCTCCTCTAACTAAGATAACAGAGAAAAACGTGAAGTTTCAGTGGTAAGATGCATGTGAGAAGAGTTTCCAAGAGTTGAAGACTTGACTCACTACAACTCAAGTTTTGACCTTACCAGAAGGAACATATGGGTTCATAGTCTATTGTGATGCTTCCAGAGTTGGCCTCAGTTGAGTTCTGATAAAACAGGGTAAGATGATAGCATATTCCTCAAAATAGCGCAAAGTTCATGAGAAGAATTATCCGATTCATGATCTTGAATTAGCAGCAGTGGTGTTTGCTCTAAAAATATTGAGGCATTACCTTTATGGGGTTCACGTGGATATTTTCACTGACCACAAGAGCCTTCAGTATATGTTCAGTTAGAAATATTTGAACCTTCGTTAGAGAAGGTGGTTGGAGTTATTGAAGGATTACAACATGAGTGTGTTGTACCACTTGGGAAAGGCAAATGTGGTGGTGAATGACTTCAGTAGAGTATACATAGGGACCGTTGCTCATGTTGAAGAGGGCAAAAAGGAGCTAGCAAAGGATATTCATAGGTTAGCTTTACTGGGAGTGCAGTTGGTGGATTCAGCTGAGGGTAGAGTAGTACTACAGAGCGGGCAAAATCCTCGTTAGTTGTCAAGATTAAGTCAAAGAAGGATGAAGATCCCATAATGTTTAAGCTGAAAGAAGCAATTCTAAGGAAAGAAGTGGAGCTTTCTCCAAAGGGGGAGATGGTATGCTTCATTACTAGGAAAGATTATGTGTTCCGGACGTAGATGACTTGAGACAACAAATACTTGTAGAAGCACATAGCTCTAGATATTCTATCCAACAAGGTTCCACTAAGATGTACCGTGACCTAAAGGAAATCTACTGGTGGAACGACATGAAGAGGGATATAGCAGAATTTGAGGCTAAGTACCCGAACTGCCAATAGGCTAAGGTTGAACATCAGAGACCTGGGGGTATGACTCAGGATATCAACATACCCACGTGAATGTGGGAAGAAGTTTTAATATCCCAGAGGTGCGACGAGAGGCCGCCACAGGTCATGAAGTGACTCCACAACTCGTGGAGTTAGCTGTGGTTTGGAGTTTGGCTTGGATGCTAAATTTTTGCAATGTTCCCAATGACTGGGTCACCACGAGTCATTAGGTACACCATGATTCATGGTGTCCCTTGTGGTGACTGGCAGGGTATACTTTCTAGTGCTGGCAACGAGAGCAGATGACGAGTCTTCATCACAGGTAAAGAGTCTTCCAGTCCCTCATTGGGACTGGCAGTGTAAGTTTCCTGCATCTTTTGTAGGGGAGTTTCCCTGATTTCCTAAATTCCTAGGCTTAAACTACGCCATTTTGGGCACAATTTGGAGAGAATTAAAGGAGTAGTCAACTAAATCACTCTAATTTTCACTCAACTCTTGATCTCCAGAGCAAAGAAGTTCCTAACAGTTCTCTCAGAGCAATCTAGGTCTTTCAATTCTTCTCCTCAGATTCCTCAAGGATTTCTACACCAGGTATGTGGGAGTTCAACAAGGGAATTGTCCTTCCTTTGTATGCCAAAACTCTTCTGAAATGCTTATCAGTTCTAGCCCTGAAGTTCACAGTTAGGGTTCATTTGTCAATAAATTATGGATTTCTTCCTGTTATAATTTTCATGAGAATTGAGGGCTGTTGTTGGCTATACTTCTGGTCATTTTCTCTTTTCATGAAATTATATGATTTTAGCCCTAGTTTCTTAAAATACTGTCAATTATGTATTTCAGCATGTTCTAAATATAAGTGTTTCTTGATTCTTATTGTTCTTGAAATCACCAGGATAGTAAAGTTGTATGATCGAGAGTAAACATATTGATTGTTTAGTCTCCGCCAGTACTTGGCAAATTTCAGTATCTTACAGAAATGTCAACTGATCAGTTTGACTATATTCAGTCTCTGGAGGTGTTAGTAATACCTCCCAATCCCAGTTTTCAGTTATGAGTTGTCGTTTTGTTCTTTAGACAGTTACGACGCTTTCAGATAAGAAGCTCTGACTAGCCTTATAATCAACACCTTTAGTTATTAGTTTGTTCTTCAGACGGTTACG
Organism: Datura wrightii; assembly: GCA_035772735.1. NCBI lineage: Eukaryota > Viridiplantae > Streptophyta > Magnoliopsida > Solanales > Solanaceae > Datura > Datura wrightii. The sequence goes on from JASDFA010000003.1 coordinate 17,137,091, forward strand.
ACGCTTCTAGATAAGCAGCTTTGGCTAGTCTTAGAACACCAGTTTACAGTTATTCAATCCGATAGACTCACAGCGTACTTCTAGATAAGTATTCCTGACTTAGTCAAGGACCCTAGCTTTGAGCTATCATCTTAGTAGTCAAGTTAGGACTATCCAGTGGGAGTAGTACTTAGCACCAAGTAGACTGGGGTTCCAGCGCACCCAGGTCCCCAGAATACATTGCCACTTTAGGTTATTGGCCAACGAGGCCCTAGCTTTATGATCACCCAACCAGCCACTAAACCCTAGCATGGTATAGTGGGCTTTCACCAATGGGGTGTATACATCGGACTCCACGTCCAGCTCACGTGGTTATATGTCGGTTATAAATTCTCCCACTTATCAATTCAGTTCAGTCGCATTTTAGCTTAGTAACAGTTCAATTCAGTTCAGTTTAGTAAGTTCAGTCACTTAGATCTCGGACATGATTATGACTATTAGACAGGGTCATTATTGACCATATCTTTTATAGCTCAGTTTTATCAATATTTAGTATCAGTTGTTCATTTTATGTTATCTCAATTCAGTTGTTTATTTTTCATGCTTATTGTATATCTCACTTAGTACATTCACAGTACTGATTCATATTTTCTATGATGTATCGTATTATGATACGTGCACAGGTTCTCAGTCTCAGCATTGTCAGTAATTTCCCTCCGACGATCTCAGTTGCATGGTCATTTGGTGAGTCCTCATTTTCCGAGGACAATGGTTATTTGTTTAGCTAGTTCTTTATTCAGTTAGAGTTTAGAGTTAGCTGGGAGCTAGGCCCAATAACTCATCAGTTAGTACTGGCTTTCATACACAGCTATTAAGTATTGTTATCAGTTATGTTTACACTTTCAACAGTATTGATTACATAAATATTTATTTTAAAGCTTCCGCTTATGTTTACTTAGTTTACCAATGTAATGATAGACCATGGGTTAGCTTGGGGTCACTTGTGGCACCGAGTATCGTGTCTCGTCCAGGGTGTAGAATCGAGTCGTGACAAGTTCCTCTAAATTATTAACAAAGTGGCTCATCAAGAGCTCCCACATAATTATGTAATACCACATTTTCATAACATCATTCATATGATGAACATCTTCTTCATGGAGAAAATTATATTATTATGGTCATGGAAAAGCCTTTTATAGGAAAGAGTTATTTGTTGTTTCTACCCTTTGATAGTTCATGATAAGGTACGCTACAATAATTGAAGAAATGACCGTTTATGCAAAAATAAAGTCAGTTTGTTTCTCTCAAACCTGCCATAGAGGTAAGTTATGGTATTTATCTGACCATACATGAGCACACCTTTCCACATTCATTAACATCAAGTGATAGGTCAATATTCTCAATGCTTGTCACAAGCGATATTCTTTTCAAGGAATAAGCTATAATCATTTATACTTGCTTCATAAGTTTTTTTTATTATAAGTTCATTGTCGTTCCTTGATATTTATTTATATTTATATATTACCCTACTCTATATCACTTTAAAAAGTCAAGAACTCCTAGAGTTTGTATCCCTTTCTTTTAATGGAGTATTTATATGACTTATCAAATTAGGCCGCACAACAATTGTGTGGCAATTGAACTTTCATATCATATTCCTAAAATAAAATTACCTTCACCTTAAGAAGGACCACTTTGAGAACTCATAGTGTTCTCCCTTTCATACTATAATGATGACTACTATTATTTTATCCCCCAATGGAAACATTCATACAGTCAACCACTTATCTTGTTTCATGCTTATTATGTGTTGTTACCACATTCACATCAGAAATAAAGCAGTTCTAGTAGGACAAGTGTTGAGTTGATTTGATTTGAATCTTCATTCAAGATCATATGGAAGATGGATATAGAAGTAAAAGAACCATGCCCTTATTAGATATCCAAAAGGAACTAGTGAAGCTGGCAATATTGTAATGCAATTTGTGAGAGAACTTGTGCCGTCAGACAGGAACCGGAGACTGATTGTTCTATGCAGGATAAGCTATTTCACATTCTTAAAAGCAAAACATGAGAATACAGATTAAGGAGTAATACAATTCTACAAGGCACAAGAGTTGAGATATGAAAATATTACCATAATTTAACACATATAATAGCTTAGATTTAGATTATCTTGGCCCAAACATTGATTGGCTTCGTGGGAAGTCTTGGATCAATTCTTGGTTGGATTTGGAGAAACACATATGACTATTCTACTTCTATATAAATTATTGTTCTAATGCTTTATATATGCACCACCCATAAAGAGAGAGATTATAGAGTTAGAACAAAATCTACTTGAGAGAATTGTCAAGAACAAGAGTCAACTAATGCAATAAAGAACTAATTCATATCAAGTGTTATCATTATTGTTCTGAGTTGTAATAGTTAGATTCTTGTATTTACAAAACTACATATTTTTTACATTCCTAATGACTTATAATAGGTGTTGGCTTTATATTGAGTTGTAAAAGGACTTATTAGACTAGGTATAATCTTTGAAGAGTTGCCAATAATTAGGGAGAATTATTGAGGATTGGAGTAGGGGCTATTAAAGTCAGTTCCTAAGGTGTACAAAGGAGTTGTAACGTTAAAAGTTGTTCAGGGTATGATAGAGAGTTTGGAGAAAATTCTATTAGAGATATATCTTAGTTTTTTCCTATCTTTATCAAGGCATTTCCACCTTCTATTAATTTACTTATCTGCACTTTATCTTCTTGCATAGTTATTGAAAGAACCTGGTTCTTTCAGTTGGTAGGCCGCAATAAATAATAACAGGTTTCATACTTTTTTATCAAAAACACATTATTTTATCTTATTCATTATTACATCATTAATATGATGAATCGTAACTAAAACCCAATGTCTTCCCCAAAAAAATATTGTAGATCATAATGCATTGGGACTCGAATGCAATATCTTATCACCATAGTACATCAGCACTATAACCCAATATATTACGCTTATATTGCATTGCGACTTGAATCCACCATCTTACCCTCAGTTAATGGCATAATAGGCTAAAGTAATTCACCTTCAAGCCTTTAAAATATTACCATCTTGTGGTCTTTTTTTGTCAAATTAAAACTCAAAAGACTACTGTAATGATATTAATCACAGTGCAATAAATTTTTGGCACATCTTTAAATAGTATTTGCAAGCCTTAAAGGTTCGATAATAGTAAAAATCGTGAAATCTAACATGTAAAAATAATTGTAATAGATAATTATTGATAAAAATAAAAATATATAGTAAGACTTTTGTCCACTATCTTTTCCTTATTTAATGTTATTAAACATGTGAAATTATTTAGCTAGATTCATAATGCATCATCACACTTATGCCATTGCAATTTCCAGTAATACATTCGCTTATCCATATGTCATTTCTCTAACATATGAGCTTAAGAAAATAGATCATGACAAACGACCCCTAAATATGATTAGATCACCAAATGATCAACTCATACCAAACTCATCATACCCAAAAAAATGGAAACGGGAAGAATAAAAGCACATTTTCATCAAAAATGAAAGAGTTATAAAAAATGCAACTGGTTGATTCGCGTGCAAATGAAACTGACAAATATCTACATGGAAGGAATTACCTTTTCATTTTTTTGTCTAACATGTGCAAATCCTAATCTCAAACAATCACGAGTAAAATGTTAAAATATTTATCACTAAAATACTTGAAATATTAATAGATGTATTCAAAAGTATCACCACTACCCCCAATGATTTATTTCTTCAATCATTTTCATCCAAGAAATCTTTCTACAATTCCTAATATCAAAATCATATGAAATCCCATATTATAGGTTAATCCGTAAATATAAACGGTACCACAAAAATCGTTAAATAGAAACTTACAACTTTTAAGATTCTCACTTTGATTTTCGTTAAGGAACAATTATTTTCCTTAATTTTATTTAGAAAACAAACTTAATTAAAAAATTCTATATGAAATCTAGTGTTTAAGGAATAACGAACACAAAACCATATACTCATGGATAGATTACAATAAATTGTTACCACTTTTGTAGAGATATAGGAATAACATGACTAGACGACCTAAAAGAAGAGGCTGAATTAGTCATGAAATTTAACCAATACCTACCACATAGTCTTGATAAAGAGGCTGAAGTGAATCATTCGTATTGATAACTTATTAAGAAACTAAACTAAAAACGTTTATGATATTTACAATTTCTATGGAATCGACTATACAAACTTCAATACAAATATCTAACTACACTTACGAATTCATTTTTATGATAATAAGATGAATATCAAGAGAGAAGAACTCTTACCTGGACAGTTCCCGTGAAACAACCACCAAACTTAATATAAGCCAAAGAAGCAAGCCATATGACGGAATCAACGATTCCAACCTCTGAAATGACTTTAGATCACGGATTTAACTAAAATCCGTAAATATCTTTGAAGAATTATAGAGAAATGGTGTTTCCATTGCCCAAATTTTGGAAAAAAAATACATTTGGATATAACAAGAGACCAAGGAGACTTGTATAGTACTCAACTGAGTTGGCCCCCTTTGATGTACCTACTTGCGCAATCTCACAAAAATGTGAATATCTCTCTATTTCAAAGTCATATTAGTGAATGTCTTAATGCACTAGAAAATTGACTCACAGGCCTTCAATTTAATAAATATTAGGCCCGCTAAGTCATTATATATTAGAAGAAAAGCTTCGAGACATTTGACCAAAATTTAATAGAATTTAAGAAAGTAACTTGCAATAACTTCTGCCTATTTTTATTTTACAATGTACTTGGTGTCAAATATAAAATAAGACCATAGAGTGATTCGAATACCTAGTAATACATCCTCCTTAATATATTAAGAACTCATCGTACCTCAAATGTACGGGTTTACTGCTTAAAAATTATATGGGGTGTTACAAGGGCGCTACAATTACCTTTATTATGCTCTTGCAATTTCCAATGTTTGCAATACTTGGGTAGGTAATCATATTTGATTTTTATCCACTTCAACTTTGTTTCACATATGCTATCATCTTCCTCAACAATTTTGATTCTCTAAGGATGTGCATTTAATAAGTCTACCTCCACTTTTGGATTGCAAACTTGGTCTTGTGTTGTTGTAGATTTCCATATCAGCAGTACGAGGCCTTCATATAGTTGATGCTATTAAAAAGACTACCTCCCTTACATAGAAGTTTGGTGGAAAATCTAGCAAGAGGATCGGTGTGACTGCCAGTGACGTTTCTTATTCGGGATTCAACCAAGGGTTTTAGATCAAAGGTCAGATCTAACAATATGAGTCATGTATCTTCCGATATATGCTAGTGTTGATAGAATATGTACATATTCTTCCAGTAAACCTATAATGCAGGGTCCTTTAATATTGCACATTGGTATAACTTCTCTAAATTCCCTAATATCTATTTTATCTTATGAGAATATCCCAAGTATTACATATTGTAATTATTTTTATATGATAAGTTGTTTCTCCTCTGAATCCTTCCTTGTAATTTGTTGTTCTTCATGTAAGTATTTGACTGATTTGATAGGGACTCTTAGTGTATGTTTATTCATCATGGCTGGTTTCAGTATCATAACACAATTTATTAGTGTTGTACTTTATGTCGTATTTATTGTTAGGGGAACAACCTCCCCGGAGGTTCTCCATCAACATGATTGACCATACTGGCTGGCAATATTTATGGTTTGGTAAGTTTTCAGCTTTTAGGTTTGGATGCTACAGAGCGTTTTTATTTCTGAAGTTCTTTTAGTCACGCCCTAAACTAGGAGAGTGTGACTAGCAGTGGGTGCTTACTTGACCAAGCAACCAACTATATCTCAGTTGTAATCATAATCTTGGGGCCATCAAGGCCATAATCATAACTTGTCGAAAAAAATAGAACATCTAGAACAATAAGTTCACCACTCAATAACATTGAATAAAAGGGAAAACCAATGAGGCTGCAAGACAATTATATAAGCAGAAGGCTAGCAATGCCATAAGCTTAACTGAATAACCCAAAACTAATCCACAAAGCTTCTAAAGAGTGACAATACTAATGGTCGGAATAGGTCCCCAGCCTACCACAAATCTATGCACAAAACTCATGATCATGCAAAACCAAAGTCATGAAAACGGATCCAGAAACAAAGGAGCATACCAACTTGATCACTGAAGTTGACAAGCTCCTAATATAGAGGGCGGTTAGGGCCTTTGTTTGTGCCTGCAGCACAAAGGCAACGTCCTCAAGTGAAGGGACAACAATATGAATAATATATTCTAGTATATAAGGCTGAAAATAATACTCATGAAATAACCATCATAAGGATAACTGAGTCAAGAGGTGAGAATATAGAAGGATAGAGACAACCCGACTCTGAAACCTATAATCAAACTATAACTCACCTGTATACATAAATGCAATCATGTAAATGCATATGTATATTATGTCTGCCCAACTGGAATGTATTTTAGTGTTAGGTGCCTCTGCCCAACCGATATTACTGAGTGGTGGTAATCATATAATATCATTGCTCGAATGCCTGTCGATCAAGAATGTTAGTCATAATGAAATCTATAATGCTCGTATAGTAAGCATATCAGTCATAACATATAACATTACCTTACCTTAATAGCTACATCTTAAGGTGACTCATGGAAGAGCCTAGTGATTACTCTATAACATGAACAAGATTCTCTCATAATCCATGAAGAGAACTTGGGCTTGAATGTGGGACGTGAGCGTACCTCTGAGGGTTCTATAGCCTAAGGATCACATACTTTAGGATTCATCCTTAGAGTGATTCATAAGAAATTTAGGATTATTATTCACTTAAGAACAATTGTAAGTTGAGTGAAGGCAAGGCATGATTTTACAAACACAAGTTGATTATCTCAACATAAGAATCTACATAACTATACGTTGTTTTACCCATAACGTCTAGAAGCTAATAAACAAAGCCCTCTTCATAGAATCTTCCTAACCATTCAAAAATATAATATTTCCATTTCACAATCAATAACTAAGCATGTTTACTATCCAATAATATGGAGATAAGGCATAAGAATGAGTTAAATATAAGATATCAAAGTTTAGGGAGTTCGCTACAAACATGTTCATAATCGTCATTTGTACACTTATGCAACCAGCTAATCAATAATGCCCTTCAAGGGGTCTTTCTAATTCATAATATTCAACCGACTATATTCAACTTATCGATTCACCATTTCTATAAGTTCACAACATGTGACGCTAACTTGAATAACAACATGTTCAAATCTAATATCATGAATAACGCCAACAATTCCTTACACATCTTATGGAGTTCCAGGAATAGTTCCACTATACAATTCAAAATAGGCAAAACTAAACAATAGTATGCAATACATGATTCTTGCTTATCAAAAAAGAGAGGCACCTTATATACCTTGTTCCCGGAGTCGATCTTTTTTATGAATGATAACTTGTGCCTTAGCTTGCCACCTTCTTCAAATTTCAGTTACCAATATACAGATATAACTTCACACAAATCTTCCAAATTCAATCCCATCAAGAACAACAATAAGCGTTAATTACTGTGACTTTTTGATAGAGCATTGAACTACAAATTACTTATGAAGGAGAAGATATAATGCTTACCTTAACTCTTGAGAGTCACCTCATCACCATGCTCTACTCTAATCCAAATTCAATGAATTAACTAAGTTACAATGAACTCCAAGATCTAAACAACTAAATTCCAAGTTTGATTGATGTTTGGATGAAGTTTTTATCTTGTTTTGTATTGATTTAACTTGGAAACATAAGGAAATAAAGGGGGATCCGAGATGCTCCTGGATAAAATATGTTTGGATGAATTAAAAAAACATAAGGTGACAAAATACAAGGGCTTCCCATTTGTCCTAGCGCAGTGCGCGGCTACTATCCTCCTAGTGTCGTGCCAGGCTAGTTTTTTGACCTTCGATGTTCTCCCCTTATTGTGATTTTTTGTATAAAATTTAAGTCCCTGGCCTTTCAATGACATATAAAATATGGTAAATCGAGTTCTAACCAGTCCATACATGCATCAAATTAATTAAAACGCATACGGGATGTAACATCCTCCCCTCCTTAGAATCATCTGTTCTCGAATGAGGATTACCCTTTTGATTGAATCTTTAATGAGCAACAAGCCTTAAAATAACATATCAGTAGGTCATCTAACATTTACAACATCTATAACCTTAGTAATTGATGACTTTATAATTTACCAGCTCATTAGACTCTTGAGCATGAGCTTTAGCTTAGTTTTAAAGTCATTTAGATGAATTTTATGCCCTTTTTGCCTTTTTATGTGTAGGTACCTGAGTTGAAGAGTAAGAGCAAGTAGTGAAGTAAAAAGAATGAAATCAGGTGAAAACTGATGCTACACTGGAGGACATCAGTGAAACACCGATCAAACACAATGATCACTAACTTGAAGATAATGTGCAATCGGCGTCCGTGGACATTAATCAAAGACTCACTAGTCAAATCGCCTACCGGTGCCTCCACTTTCTATGCCAAGGAATAAAATGCATCACTGAATTACGAATGAAGGTTGGCGAACCACCGAAGGTGTCGCCGAATGGTTCTGGAGAATTACTGGATGTGTAGCAGATGCTGGATAATGGTTCGCATAATGCAACCAGTGAACCACCAGCGCCCCACAAGTGACAAAACACCTGAATAGGGGAAATTATGTCAAGCACTAGAAAAAGAGTAGATCGGTTGCCCTATTTTTGTATATAGTCTAGAAGAAAGTACTCTGTACAGAAATATGTAGTTTTTAGCTTTTTGAACATTGTTTTTGCCTTGGAAATAGAAGAACTCCATTGGAGGAGAGTGTGGAATATTGCTTTTCTTGTTTTCTTCTTCTTCTATTAGCAAGGTACAACCATTGTTGCATACGTATTTTGAATTTGATTTTGCTTGCTATTACTAATGAAATCGTTGAGTATATTGATGAATATACTCTTTAGTTTCTTAATCATGAGTAGCTAATTCACCAACTAGAGGTGTGTAATGATGAGTGCTTAATTAGATTGGGTATTGCTAGATTCATCTTAATATTATTTAATTAGTGTAAATCTGTTGAGTTCTCTCCAATCTATAATTGACGATCCATAGTTGTAAATGTGGGTTTACTTTTCTTACTTGATTTAGCTTGAAAAAGAAGAATACGAGTATTCGGAGAGAATTTGACGATTGGAATGGATGTAATTGTGTGGAGTTGGGCTAGAAATAGCCAAAACTCATGTTCATCATCCTACATAGTAGTTAATGGCTAGAAATAGCTCATCTATTGACCCAAACTCTATAGGGATAATTGAATTGTGTCTTGAGGTTCAATAGGACTCGAGGAAAGGCATCTAGGAGGTTGAAAAACATAGGATGCCATCTTGCCCAAAGTTATTTACACGTATTCGCAATGATTTGACGAGCTAGCATATTCTTGTTTGATTATCACACTATCTACACCACACCTCTACTCTTCTCTCATTATTGTCTATCAATTTTGATTATTTTGCTATTTTGGAAAGCTAGTTTGAAATCCATAATATTGTTAACTATTCTTCCTCCATAAATTTCCTGTTTTATTTTCCTTTATTAGTGCAAATTAAATCAACTTTCCAAAAGAAACACTTGTGCACATCCACTAGACTTGGTGGTATTCAACCCCAACATCCGTCTGGGTCAAACTCTGTACATAAATATATACATTTTAGCTTTTTTAACATTTCTTTTTCATTGGAAAGAGAAGAACTCCATTGGAAGAGAGTGTGGAAGATTGCTTTTCTTGTTTTCTTCTTCTTTCATTAGCAAGGTACAACCATTATTGCAGAAATATTTTGAGTTTGATTTTCTTGCTCTTACTAATGAATTCAATGAGTTAATTGATGAATATACTATTTAATTTTTAATCATGAGTAGCTAAATCATCAACTAGAAGTGTGTGATGATGGGTGCTTAATTAGATTAGGTATTGCTAGATTCATCTTAATATTGCTTAATTAGTATAAATCTGTTGAGTTCTCTCCAATCTATAATTGATGATCCATAGTTGCAAATTGTCGGTTTACTTTTCTTACTTGAGTTAGCTTGAAATAGAAGAATTTAAGTATGGGGAAATAATTTGATGGTGGGAATGGATGTGATTGTGTGGAGTTGGGATAGAAATAGCCAAAACCCATGTTCATCATCCTATTTTGTAGTTGATGGATAGAAATAGCTCATCTATTAACCCAAACTCTATTACGCTAATTGAATTGTGTCTTGTGGTTCGAAAGGACTCAAGAAAAAGGCATCTATGAGGTTGAAAAACATCGGATGCCATCTTGCCCTAAGTTATTTACACATATTCACAATGATTTGATGAGCTAGCATATCCTTGTTTGATTAGCACCCCATCTATGCCACACCTTTAGTCTTCTCTCATTATTGTCTATCAGTTTTGCTTATTTTGCTATTTTGGCAAGCTGGTTTGAAATCCAAAATATTGTTAACTCTATTCTTCCCCCAAAAATTTCCTCTTTTATTTTCCTTTATTGGTGAAAATTAATTCAAATATCCTAAAACAACGCTTGCACACATCATTCATTAGTCTTTGTGGGATTCAACCCAACATCTATCGGGAATATTTATTTTGATACAATGATCGCTTACACATTCTCTAAATGAAGAGTATATTAGAGCGTTATCAAAAATGGCGCCATTGCTAGAGACTTGCGCTTGATATCCTTGTGTTGTTTGTTAATTTGAGTTGATCTTGCATCTTAGTTATTGACGTTGATTTAGCTGTTGGTTGTTAGGGTGAGTTCATATAAGCCATCATTTGCAAGCAGTAGATAGTTCAGTTGAACGTCACATGGAGCATGAGGAGGATAACACAGTTATGCCTGAAGTTGCAGGGGCCATTCGCGTACCAGCCACGATAGGGAATGCAATGTTTCACGTTATAAGTACAATGTTACACTTGTTACAAATGAAAGGGCTCTTCAGGGGAAAATGGAGTGAAGATGCAAGCGCCACTTGAGAATTTTCTTGGATATTTGCCAACCCTTTAACATAACAAATATCAGTCAAGAGTCCATCAGGTTAAGGCTCTTTTCATTTTCCTTAATAAGAGAGGCTACTATGTGGTTAGAGGAGATCCCTCCGGGTTGTATCACCTCATGGCAAAAATTGACTGAAGCATTCTTGGATCATTTGTTCCTCCCTCAAAGGCGCTGTAACTGAGGAATGACATCACAAACTTTAGGAAAGAGCCAGAGGAGCCTTTACATGAAGTTTCGCTAAGGTTCAAGAAGAAAGTGTCCTTTTGCCCTAACCCTGGTCTCCCCAATGCAGTTCTTCTTCAAAGCTTTTACTAAGCCCTAGACTTTATCAACAAATCTAGTGCCAATAATTTAACTGGAGGATCAATTATGGATTAGATGTACGGGTTAGGTAAGGGCCTATTTGATAAAATGGTGATGACAAATTGGGTATGGCATACTAGGGAGACTGATGTATCGTTACATGATGGGAGTTCTAGTGCATTGCCAGCTGAAATGCGAAAAAAAAAGTGAAGAGCGAGATGAAAATCTCTACAAAATGATGACTCAGCTGGGGTTAATCACTAAAAATGTGATGAGGGTCGGGCCTAAGGTTGTAAATGCTATAGGAATGCAAGGTCCAATGCAGTTTAAAGGAGAATCATCGCAACAACGACATGAGGAGGAGTTTCAATACATAACAAATCAGATGGGGGGTTCTCAACCCGAGTATCAAGAAGCTAATCAAGGCCCTTGGTGCCTACAGAAAGAGAATAAAGGTTAGAGAAACTGTGACGTACAGGGATGGCCTGAGAGAAATGAGTGATGGCATAAGAGAGAGAAAAATCATAAGGGTGACCAATACCACAGAAGTTCGAATCCATATGTTCCTCTTCCTAAAGTTGAGAATCCCCAAGCTCAACCAGGTGTGAGCGATATAGGGAGCACGAAAATCGAAGAGATGTTGGCAAGGGTTCTTAAAAAAGTGGAGTCAACTGACAGCAGAGTCAAGGAATTGAAAGGGGAGGTGTCTAACCTTGCCCAAACTGTGAGTTCACACTCATCTTCCATTAAGCATTTGGATGCCCAAATGAACCACTTGTCTACTCAGATGAATCCCCCAATGAAAGGACACTTCTAAGTTATACAATTCCAAACCCAAAGAAAGATAGTCAATGCATGGCCATTGTCACAAGGAGTGGTAAAATGCTTTACAATACAAATGTTAAGCCCAAGGAATTTATGGTTCCAAAGAAAAATGATGAAAAAGAATTTGAGGCAGTGCCAAAAGCATCACATGGTGGTGATATCGCTGAGGCTGAAGATGAAGGAGAGGTTAAGGAAGTTCCCTCAAATGCGGATGAAGAAGAACCAAGAGTTCTGCCTCCTTATCCACAGTGGTTAGCCAAGAAAAAGAAGGATGTTCAATTTAGTAAGTTTATCAACTTGTTCAATAAATTGCCTATAAATATACTATTGATGGATGCCCTACTTCAAATGCTCAAATATGCAATGTTCATGAAAGAGTTGTTGAAGAAGAAGGTTGTAGATGTAGGCACCTAAGAGACAACACATCATTGTAGTGTTGTGATGATGAGCAACCTTGCCCCAAAATGGGTAGATCCAGGGGCCTTCACAATCCCGGGCACTATTGGGTTGTGTGTGTTGAAGAAAGCCCTCTGTGATCTTGGGGCCAGTATAAATCTGATGCCTCTCATAATCTTTAAGAAATTGGGGCTTCAGAACACCAAACCTACATCAATGAGATCGTTAATGGATGATCGCTCTATTAAGAAACCTATGCGTGTTTTAGAGGATGTATTAGTGAGGGTGGATAAGTTTATTCTACCAGCTGATTTTGTAGTCCTTGATTGTGAGATAGATGTAGAAGTTCCAATCATTTTGGGGAGACCATTGCTTGCCACAATTAGAGTTTGATAGATGGGAGCTAGGGGAGCTCAAGTTTCGTGTTGGAGGTGAAAAGGTCACCTTCAAGGTGTGACAGTCCGCTGAACCTGCCGATGGATGTAAATTGGTTGGACTACTACAGGAGGAAGATGAGTTAGAGGATGATCCTTCAGAAATTGAATGTTAAATGAGAAATACGTCATGCCACGATGTTAACTACGATGCTTCTTTGGAGGCAACCCAAGTTTCTTCTATTGAATGTTCTTGATGTCATTGTTGTTTTTAATATTGTAGGATAAACTAGGTAAGAAGAAAAGATAAGAAGCATAAAACAAAGCAGGCACTATGTTAAGACCAGTGAACCGCTGATCTAGCTACACGACGCACCACACATTTGATCATGGAAGCAGAAACCTGGGAACAAAAAGGTCAGACAAGCGAATGCACCGGTGGTATGCAAATAAGGAGTCACTAACTGCGGCTTGAAATCGGTGCAAGCCAGAACACCTACACAGTGGATGCAAAAACAATGAACCATCGGCGGAACGCTTAACCGAAATCATGAATCGCCGATACAAAAATAGTAAACATGGCACAAAATCGAGCATGCGATGATAGGGAGGCGAATCGTCGTCTCCAATCAGCGATCGTCGATGTAACACCGGTGAAGGTATGTGTTCTGTTTTAAAATCTTAACCAAATCAGGGACCTACCCAACCCAGAATCCTTTTGTAGCCACCCTAATCTGCCAAAATTCCCTTTTTATTCCCTTAGACTTTGTTTTTTTTCCTTTTTAACACTTTCCACACCTTAGTTTATTTTCTGAACATCCCACCTTTCCATATTCCCACAACGCCCTCTCTTCCACTTCCCATACTATTAAAACCTCATTAACCATCCACCTCCTCCTCAACCAACCACATCTACACCTGCTCATCTATAAAATCCCCCCAACCCTTCTATCTACTTCTCACTACCCTCATGCTCTTCCTCTCTAGTAGACAAGTATCGAAATTTTGCCATTGTTGAGCATTATCAAGCTTCCATAGCTAGTCTCTGCAAAGCATTCTCTTAAGTATGGTAATGTACCCTTAACTTCCTTATTTTCTTATCAATGGTGATCTCGTTGCGTATGGATGTTGTTATGATATACATTCCCCTTCTTTTTATGGCCATTCTCCCCAACATTTTCCTTATTGATACGATAATTGTTATTATGTGAAATTAGTGGCAGGATAGAAACTTAATGCTGAAATATGTGTGTTGGAATTGGTTATTCTTGTGTAGTTAGGTACGGTGAAGTCTGAGTAACCCCAAGGGATTGAAAAGGCCTACCTTTCTCTTTGATAGATGGGATGACATCATTCTTAAGTGTAAATCATCATTTTAGCTCTTTTCTTATGTAGAGGTACTGCTTTGATATGATGTGAGTGAGTGTTTAAAAAATTGTGAAATTGGAGTTCATGGAGAAGCATTGGGGACAACAATTACCGGCTATTCACCAATCGAGTCTGGCAAAACTCTGATGGAATGTCAGTTAGAGCTAATATTTGCTTCAGTCCACTACCTTGATGTCGTGCTACATTGGCATTTCGCGGATCAGGACTAGTGATTCACCGCTCTATAGCTGGTTGAATATCTGCTACCCTAGTTTTCTGCTTTTCCCAGGCATTTTAGCAGCGGTCCACGGATACCCTACTGCAGTTCGCTGGTGTTTCGTCGGTGCTACCAGTTCTTTGAATGCTAATTCTTTCATCTTTGTTTCTCCTTTAAAGTTTTAGCGTAGTTGTTTGTTATTTCCTTTTATTACAAAAAAAACATAAAGATACATTGTGGTTGCCACTAACATCATGTTTGCAGAAAATGACTTTATCCAGGAACACCGGTAAGGGAAAAGCTCCAGCTTCTTCCTCCAAAAAAGGAAAAGGAAAGGAAAAGGCCTCCATAGTGCCCGCCAACTCTAAGGAGGATATCATGTTTTGTGTGACCAACATGAAGGGGAACTACACCAACTGCAAAGGCCGATCAATCACCGTAAAAAAGAGGTTTGAATTGCTTGGGTTGCGCAGCCTCCCCAACATGACCGCTTAGTTCACGGATAGACAATGGCCACACTTTTGCCAATCTTCTGCCAGACTATTACCCAAGATTAATTCCGGAATTCTATGCTTCTTATCAGGATAGGTAGGAAAGCATGAACCATAGAGGCAAAGTCGATGAATTCCCCTGCCTACCTTCAGTCATGGTGCAAGGTGTAGAGGTGGACATCACTCTAGCAGCTATCAACTATCTGTTCATTGAAAGACGACGGAGAGAATATGCATGTCTTTGGGAGTAGTTTCTAGCACCAATTAGGTTTGTGGCCAGTAAACCCTAAGCCTCAGAACTACGCGCCAACGAAGGTATATTCATTTTGTCTTATTTTAATGATATTTTCATTGAAAGACGACGGAGAGAATATGCATATCTTTGGGAGTAGTTTCTATCACCAATTAGGTTTGTGGCTAGTAAACCCTAAGCCTCAGAACTACACGCCAACGAAGGTATATTCATATTATTTGGGACCTCCCTTTCGAGATTCCCCTACCGCCAAGGGGCCTTCAACTTGCTATCAATATCATGGTAGCGTCCTTAGCCCTGCCAAGGCTTTGGATGGCTCTGTCCACTTAAGTGTGATAGCTGAGACCATGTAAGCTCTATCGTGGTAATGTCGGTTATATGATGAGTCTCCCATTGTTCCTTATGATTTTAGTTATGCATGTTCATCATCATGATATTATATTTTCAGCAGGTTTGACCTAATGTTTAGTTTTACTTATGATTATTAGTTTTTAGCTTTGGGTCATTTAATTTAGTTATGATATTCAGTTATTTTGAGATCATAATTTTAGAAAATAGCAAGCAAGCCCTACTCTCAGAATATTATCCTGATTATGTTTTAAGATATGCATGGTTTACGATTTTACTTACATAGTGGTTTTACTCACCTTACATACTCAGCATATTCCATGTACAGACCGTATACTCTATGATGTAATGTTTCATGATACAGGCTCAGATATTTAGGCTCGGTCCTATCATTAGCCAGACTTGCAGTATTAGCACTTATCAGCAAGAGTTGGTCAGTCCTCATCTTTTGAGGGCCCTTCTTTTTTAGTTGTCTCTAGTACTTTCAGTTTCAGACTTTAGTGAGTTAGTTGGGGTCTTGGCCCATAAACTCGTTACTAGTAGAGGCTTTTCATACATATCAAGTAATCAGCTTCGGTATTGAGTTATGTATTCCGATGTTATGAGATTATCAAACTTTCTCTATATTAATTATGTTGATCTTCTGCTTTATTATGATTGAGTTAGATGTTATGTTCATGCCATGGGTCAACTTGGAGCCTCTCGGGGTTCCTTGTCCCGTGTTTCGATTCAGGCCTATGTTCGGGTCGTGACAAACTTGGTATCAGAGCATTAGGTCTTGAAGTGTCCTAGGGTGTCTAAAAGCCATGTTAAGTACTATTTTTTTCATGGGTGTGGAGCACGCCACACTTATGAAGAAGAGGCTATGAAACATGTTAGGAAAAGTTCCCTTCTTTCATGATCTAACTCATGCAATAAAATATCTCTCTATTATTCGGACTCGTTCTATACACATTTGAAGAATCATGCCTCCTCGCCATGTTAACAGAAGAAGAAACGGGAATGGAGATGTCTACAAAAATGGCAATGGAGATGGACACCAACAGGCTCCACCAGCCCGTGAGGAGCATGTACCCGATCCAGTTTCCCACGCTGAGTTCAGGGAATCCATACAGATGCTAGCCTAGCCTTGACTGCCCAACTCATCCAGCAGGCGGTAGCACATGTCCTTTAGAATGGGAATGCGGTGGCGGCAAAAGTCAGAGATTTTCTTAGGATGAACCCTCCGGAGTTTCTTGGGTCAAAGGTGAACGAGGATCCACACGAGTTTATTGATGAGGTTTTGAAAATCACTCAAATCATGGGGGTGACGGGAGAGGAGTGTGCCAGTCTAGCATCATATCAATTGAAATGGGTTGCGCGTATCTGGTTCAAGCAATGGAAGGATAGTAGGGCAGTTGGAGCAGGCCCTATTGGTTGGGATTAGTTTCATGCCGGATTTCTGGATCAATTCTTCCCTCATAAGATGAGGGAGATTATGGTAGCCGAGTTTGTGAACCTAAAGCAAGGAAGAATTACTATTACGGAGTATGCCTTGGAGTTCACTCGCTTGTCAAAGTATGCACCTGAGATGGTGACAGATCAGAGAGCCCGAGTGAGTCGATTCATGCATGGTATAGCAGACTACTTGGTTAGGGATTACCGGACCACGATGCTTCTTCAGGATATTGACTTTTCTTGAATAGTCCTACACACTCAGCAGATGGAGAAGATGAGTGAGTGGGAGAGAGAGGCAAAGAAGGCCAGGACTAATAGCTTCGGATACTCCCAGTAGAGACCTAGTGGACATCGTCAGCTGTCCCACCAGAGATCTTCTGTCCCAGCACCTAGGGCTATGAGTTTGCCATCTAGATCCAAGCTTGATCAGAGGGGATGACCATAAGGCTCTAGAGGTCAGGGTAGCAGACCCGCTGAGACCAGCACTCCAGAGTGTAGCAGATATGGCTGGAGACACGTGGGTCAGTGCTTAGCAGGTTTAGGTGCTTGTTTTGGGTGTGGGAATCTTGGACATATCCTTAGGGATTGGCCAGAAGCCAGATAGGGTCATGATAAGGGTCGAGGCCCAACCTCCAGTTCAGTAGCTCCACCAACACGCCCAACTTAGCTAGGGGCATCTACTAGTGCGGGTGGTGGTCAGCGTCAAAACAAATTCTATGTCTTTGTATCTCGTCAGGAGCAGGAGGTCTCCCAAGATGTAGTCACTAGTATATTACGAGTATTCCACCTTGATGTATATGCATTGCTAGATCTAGGGGCTACTTTATCTTTTGTGATGTCATATGTTGCTAGTAGTTTCGGAGTCAGTCCAAAAATCCTATCAGAACCCTTCTTAGTCTCTACTCCAGCCGTTGATTTATTTAAACTATACGGGTATATAGAAATTGCGATGTCACATTTGTTCAGAAATTAACGTTAACAGATTTAGTAGAGTTAGCCATGACCGATTTTGATGTCATCTTCGACATGGATTGTCTATATGTGTGTTACCCCTCAGTCAATTGTAGAACCCCTATAGTAGAGTCCAGATTTTCGGATGAGCTAGTCCTAGAGTGGAAGGGCAGTTCAGTTGTGCTTGTAGGTCATTTCATTTCCTACTATAAGGCCAGAAAGATGATTTCTAAGGGTTTCATGTACTATCTAGTTAGGGTCAAGGATGCTACGTTTTAAATCCCAACTATCCAGTCAATTCCTGTAGTGTGTGAGTATCCAAAAGTGTTCCCAAATGATTTATCAGGGTCCCTTCCGAGCGGGAGATAGACTTTGTTATTGACCTTCTTCCCAATATGCACCCTTTATCTATTCCTCCTTACAGAATGGCTCCAGTCAAGATAAAGGAGTTGAAGGAGCAGTTGAAGGACCTTCTAGATAAGGGTTTCATAAGACCTAGAAAAAACCCATCGGGTGCACCAATTCTCTTTGACTGCAAGAAGGATGGTTCTCTTCGTATGTGCATTGATTATTGGTAATTGAACAAAGTTACCATCAAGAATAGGTATCCTATCCCCAGGATTGATGATTTGTTTGACCAACTTTGTAATACCTCGGAAGTCCCTAAGACTAGGCTCGAGATTAGAAAAGAGATAAGTAGAAAGTTTGGAAAAATATAACAGAACAACTCATGGTACAAGTGGTAGGTTGGTCCCACAGGTCATAGGATGTAACCGTTGGTTGATATAGGGTTCATCAGGGAAAGGGTATGGGTCGTGGTACGATCCATCGTGGGATACCATTTGTCGTTGTAGGAGATCATTCGAAGTTGGAGGACTTGAACTGGTGGGCTATGGGAGCAAGGAACGGGCTATTGTATGGGGGAACCACTCGTGGTCAAGAGTCGTGGAATGTTAGGTGGGCCTCAGGTAAGAATCAGACGGTCGGAGGTACAACTCGTAGGAAGTACCTACAAGGAATTAGTTGTGCCCGTGGGAAAACTCCAGAATGGTGATGGTTCGAGGGCAGTGGCTACAATGTAAGGAAACAACAGACCGTTGTGACAAGTAACTACTCGTCCTATCTAACCGTTATTGAGGAAACTGAAAGGGAGGCAAGCATGGATGTTAGTAATGGGTGATACCACGAGTCATGGTCTAAAAGGATGACTTGTGGTGAGGGTCATGGTACATAGCAGTGCCCATTTTCCAGAAATTTCATTAAGGGTTTTTCTGTTATTCCTAAGATCTAAGGTCCTAAACTATGTCGTTTTGAGCATGGAAAGAGTGTATTAAGGGAATTATTCACCCTAGATAACCCATTACTTCCCTAACACTCTAAATTGAGAAATCAATTCACTCAAATCTCTCATGGATTTTCCTAGGATTTTTCCTCAAACTCTCCAAGAATCAAGTGGGGTTCATCTTTTCAGTTGGGGGTTCATCAAGTGGGGTTCATACCCATGGTGGATGCTTAGGAAATTGATGCATTGGGTTAAACCCCATCGGATCAACATATAGATTTTCATGAATTAGAGAGGGATTGGGCATGGGTTTGAACAAATGTAACGACCCTAGCCCAACACTGTGAAACATTGTCCGCTTTTGAGCTTCGGTCCATCACAGTTTTGTCCCCTTGGATTTTCAACCCAAAAGGCGCCTCGTGGTGTTAGGTCCAGTCCTTTACTAAATAGCCTAGGACTCTCTCTCTCTTTTTCAATATGGGATTTGCCTAAGTGAGCCAAGCATTACGTATCACCGTCCCTGCACTCACCCCTCGTAAGGACTCAGCGTTCTCGCTGAGGTTCGCCCCACCACTGTATTAGTCGAGAGTCGGCTCGTACACTGCATTACCATTCATGATAAACCACTATGCTTGCGCATGACTCTCCTCACGAGTCGTTGGGACAGACCAGGACCGTGGGGTCCCGCCCGTTAGGTACACTTCCCTATTCTTCCAAATTAATTCCAACCTCACCCCACGAGTGACATGACGAGTAACCTAACGGATCGTTGGCCCTGGTAACGAGTCGTCAGGTCACCCATTAGGGTCACCTAGCAGTTATTTTTTGTGAATTAGTAAGGCTTTCTCATAATTTCTTAAGTTCCTAAGACCAATACTTCGTCATGTAAGGCTCGTTTTAGTGGGTTTTAAGTAGGGTAAAACCTATCCTAAGCACTTATGCTCATGCATGCAAGTTTGAAGGTTTGAAGGGGAGATTAAAGGCAATATCTCAAGGTTTCCATTGGCATCTCAGCTTGGACTATTAGAGGGTGTTAGAATTCACCATTCCTAGGTATGTAAGGCTATGAGTGGGTGTTTTCTTCCACACCCATACCCTATTCCTATCAAAATGTGATAAATTATCTATGATTAAGTATGGGGTTTTACCCAATCGCATGATTCTTCAATTTCTACACATGGGTATGATTAGATTGTATTTATATTGATGATTTATGAAGCTTGGGTGGATTCTAAACTGTTTTTCCCTTATAAAAATTATTTTTTTCTAAAATCTGAATCTAAAACGCCCATGAGTGAAGAGTTCATAAAAGAGGTGATTTATGGTAAATGTGTGATGATGATGAAGTTGATGATAAAAAACATGTTTCTAAAACTATCGATGATTTTGATGTTGTTTCCAAAATGAATCGATTGGATCCTAATATGATAAATCTTTTGGTGATGCCCACATGTTGATTAAGGTGATGATTTTCCCGACATAAGCTTACCACATTGTTTAAAGTGAAATTTTCCAATTCTTATTATAAATTTTAGCTTGTGGTATGTTGTTTAAATATTTTTACATGTAGCTTACCACATGATTTGGAGTAGATGCTCCCACCTATGATTGAGCTTGTGGTACATTTCTATATAATGCTTCTCATATGCATGAATGTATAATTGAGATGTATGTTATTATTGAGCTTTGTCAAAGGAAAATATTGAGCTTCATTTTCATATGATGTCGAGTCTATGCAGGATTTTGCCATTTAGCTTTGTCAATAGACAATGTTGAGCTTCGTTTCATATGATGTTAAGTTATGCATGATTTCATAATGAGCTTCATCATTAGATGATGTTGAGCTTCGTCAATAAGACGATTTTGAGCTTTGTTATATACGATGTGGAGGATTGCATATTTTTGGGAGAAGAGTCTAGCACCGAGCGGGTTAAGGGTCAATTACCCGATGCCCCAGAACTATGCGTCAACGTAGGTTGATAGTATTAAATTATTGGGACCTCCCTTGTGAGCTATCCCCGGCCCGATTGGCCCTTCAGCTTGATATCGATATCATGGTAGTATCCCTAGCCTTGATAAGGTTTTGGACGGCTATGCCCACTTGAGTGTGATAGTCGGGAACAAGTAAGCTCTATCGTGGTATGTCGGTTAAGTGACGAGTCTCCCACTGTCAATATCATTCAGATTTGCATTTTCATTACTCATGATAATTACCTATGCAGCCACGTTCAAAAAGCAAGGTTTGACTCATTATGCAGCTTTTGATATAAATGTATGTTTCAGCTTTGAGTCATTAAAGTAAACCATGATGTTCTAAAGCAATGCATGGTCATGTTATGATGGGAGTACGATTTCAGAATGAATGCATGTAGCCTTCTACTTACATTTAAAATCTTATGATATGTTATGAAAATTTTTAAATGATTACTTTACTTAAGTAGTTTTACTTACCTTGCATACTCGATACATTGCACGTACTAGGTGCGTACTTTCTATTCTGTATCATTTCATGATGCAGGACTTGGTTCTCAAGTTCAGCCTTATTCGTAGTCGCTGTTCAGAGTTAGCACCTGCTTATTTGGTGAGTCCTCATCTTCCGACGACTAGACCTTCAGTTGTTTGAGATGCCCTTTCAATTTCAGTAATGTTGAGCTAGTTGGGGGTGTTTTCCCATCAGCTCGTCCAGATTAGAGGCTTATCAAACTTAAACATGTATTCAACTTCAAATATTTATTATGTTGTTAGGTTAAGTTGACTTCTGCTAAGTTTATAATTATGTTTTCTTCATGTTTATTTAATGAGTTAGTTGAATGCTAACGCTATGGGTCAACTTGGGGTCTCACAGGGTCCCTTGTCCCGTGTCTATGATCTAGGCCTCCATTAGGGTCGTGATAACAAATTCACCCATTCATAACCTTACATACCTGAGAGAATCTAATTTTACCACATCTCTGGTTGCCCAAAAATGAATTGAGAAGAATTTGGAAGGAATTAAGCTTGATCACCTCTCTAGCCCTCTAAGCTTGCATGCATGAATAGGAATAGCTTAGAATGAACTTACCCCCTCTTAAAACTCTCTACTCATAGCTTAAAACGACGTAGTTTAGGCCTTATGATCATAGGAATTATGGATAAGCCCTTACTAAATTCACAGAGAAAAACAGATTGCCAGTCCCAATGAAGGACTGGACGAGTCGTCACTTCTAACCACGAATCATAGCCTCCTGACGTCAAGTACACTGGACATGTTTCCTCAAAGAGTCCCCACAAGGGACCTAACGATTCATCACTGGTGACCATGCCTCATTGTCAGCTCTCATTACCTTCACTACCCAAAAACCTGAAATCCTTAATTAACTGCTGACCACGACTCACCTAACGAATCATGGCATTGACCACGACTCGTGGTGTCCAGTCGTGAGGTACACTGTCGGCCCTTCCTTCATCCTTCAACTGCCCTTGACCATGGGTGACCTAATGGCTTGTGGGGCTGACCATGACCCATGGTCACCCCAACTTGAAAATTTCCAGGGAAGTCAACACTCCTCACCACGAGTCACTTAACGACTCGTGGGCAGCCTGACAAGTCACAAGATAACTCATTCTGTGACCTGGTGCAGAAAATTCAGTTTTCTCCATTTGAACAATCGGGTCTAATCTTAGGGTTTTCTAGGTATATAATTATCTCCCCTTTGGAACATTCATCCTCGAATGTTGAAAATCATACCGAAAAAGAGAGAAATGCAATCATCATACTCATATACTGATCACATATGCTGAAAACTGACGGAATGACTGCCTCCGAACTGAACTACATGACTGTACTAAATTCATGAATCATACATAAATTCATTGACATGAATGAAACTGGGACATATGAATTGAACGCGAAACTGAATTAAGCTTTAGGGATAAAATTGATACCTCAAGCTGGAACTGAGCCTGTAAGGAATAAATGTGGGTATCTAGCCATCATATCTGCTTCGGCTTCCCAAGTAGCTCTCTCAACATGCTGATTCCTACATAAAACCTTGGTTGAAGCTACTTTCTTATTCCTTAGCTTTCAAACCTGATGATCCAATATTTCTATTTGAACTTCCTCATAACTTACGTTGTCCTTCACACCTACACTCTCCAACGGAACAACTAGAGATGGATCACCTAAAAACTTCTTTAGGAGCAATACATGAAATATTGGGTAGACTGAAGCTAATTCTGAGGGTAACTCCAATTCATATGCTACCTTGCCAACCCATTTCACAATATGGAACAGGCCAACAAAACGGGTATGGAGTTTCCCTTTCTTTTCGAATCTCATCACTCCCTTCATGGGAGACACCTTTAGAAACACCCAATCATCTACTTCGAACTCGAGTTTTCTCCTTCTTACATCCGTATAAGACTTTTAGTGACTCTGAGTTGTTTTCAACCTATCCTGTATGATCTAAACCTTCTTCATGGCTTCATTGACTGAATATGGTCCTATCATCACAGCTTCACTGACTTCAAACCAACCAATTAGCGATCTACATCTCCGCTCATAGAGAGACTCAAGTGGAGCCATTTGAATGCTGGAATGGTAGTTGTTGTTATACACAAACTCAATAAGAGGAAAATGATCATCCCTACTACTCCTACAGTCAATCATCACGTTCTCAACATATCCTCGAGAGTCTGAATAGTCTGCTCAACTTGACTATCCGTTTGTGGATGAACTGTGATACTGAGCTTAAGCCGATTACCAAGTCCCTTTTGAAACTATCTCCAAAACTAAGAGGTAAACTGAGTACCTCTGTATGATATGATGGACAACGACACTCCAAGCAACCGAACTAGCTCTCAAATGTATAGTTTGGAATAATCCTCTGCTGAATAATAGTTTTGACTGGTAGAAAATGAGCTGCTTTGGTCAGCCTGTCGACAACAACCCAAGTGGAGTCATACTATCGATAAGTGTGGGGAAAACCTGTAATGAAGTCCATATGAATCTCCCCCCACTTCCAGGAAGGAATACTGATGTCTTGAATCACACCTCCTAGTCTTTGATGCTCCACTTTCACCTGTTAACAGTTTGGACACTTTGCCACAAATTCTGTAATGCCCTTCTTCATGCTATTCCATCAATAGACTTCCCGTAGGTCATGGTACATCTTGGTGGCACCTGGATGTATGGAATACCTGGAACCATGAGCCTCGTTCAACATCCAATTTCTTAAATCATCATGTCCGCGTCACACAAGTGAGCCTAATATCGAAGCACACCGTCTCCCTCTTTGGAGAAGACCTCTACCTTTTGATTCCGAACAACTTGCTTTAGTTTTACCAAAATAGGGTCCTCGTCCTGTCTAGCATTTACATCTATCACCAAGGAAGATTCTGATCTGTTCTAGATAATAACACCGCCATCGGTCGAATCAACCAAACGAACTCCCAACCTTGCATGTCGATGCACATCCTTCACTAGCTCCTTCCTCCCCTCATTTACATGGGACACACTCTTCATAGAGAGTCTACTAAGTGTATCTGCTACTACATTAGCCTTACCCGGATGGTAAAGGACACTCATATCATAATCCTTAAGTAACTCTAACCACCTCCTTTGGCGTAGATTTAGGTCCTCCTGAGTAAACACATATTATAGGCTCTTGTGGTTCGTAAACACATCCACATGGACCCCGTAAAAGTAGTTTCTCCAAATCATCAAGGCAAATACCACCGCCGCCAATTCAAGATCATGTGTCAGGTAATTGTTCTCATGGAACTTCAGCTACCAGAAAGCGTATGCCATCACTTTACCATGCTACATCAATACACAACAAAGGACGATTCTAGAAGCATCTTAATACACCATAAACCCATCAGTACCCTCAGGTAGGATTAACATCGGTGCTGAGGTGAGTCGGGTATTCAACTCTTGGAAACTCTCCTTGCAAGCCTCATTTTTTGGATCATTTTGGTCAATGGCACTGCAATGGATGAAAAAACCTCAACAAATCTCTGATAATACCCAGCTAAATCCAAGAAACTCCTAATGTCTGAAGAATTCATTGGTCTAGGAAATTCTTCACCAATTCTATCTTCTGAGAATCCACCTTTATACCCTCGCTTGACACCACATGACCCAAAAATGCCACTGAGTTCAACCCAAACTTGCACTTGTTGAATATACCATATAATTGGCATTCCTTGAGTGTCTGTAGCACCACCCTCAAATGAGCGGCATGCTCCTCTTCGCTCTGAAAGTATATCAGTATGTCATCAATAAACACGATCACGAACATATCCAAGTATGGCTTGAACATCCTGTTTAGCAAATCCATAAAATATATAGGAGCATTTGTTAGTCCAAAATACATAACTATAAATTCATAATGATCATACCGCATTCTGAAAGCTGTCTTTGGGATATCACTCTCCCAAAGCCTGAGCTGATGGTATCCGGATCTAAGGTCTATCTTTGAAAAGCACTTAACACCGTGAAGCTGGCCAAGAAATCATCAATTTTGGGGAATGGATAAATGTTCAAGATGGTGACCTTGTTCAATTGCCGATAATAAATACACATACCAAGGGGACCATCCTTTTTGCGGACAAATAGAACTAGTGCACCCCACGAGGATTTGCTCGATCTGATGAACCCCTTATCTAAAAGTTCTTAAAACTACTCCTTCAAATCCTTTAACTCGGCTAGATCCATTCAGTAAGGAGGAATAGATATAGGCTACGTATCGGGAAGAAGTTCAATACCAAAATCAATCTCCCGCTCGAGAGGGATTCCCAGTAGATCATTTGGGAAGACTTTTGGATATTCACAAACTACTGGAACTGACTGGATAGTCGGGGTCTCGAACGTAGCATCCTTAACCCTACGTAGATGGTACACGCAACACGTAGAGATCATCTTTCAGGCCTTAAGGTAGGAAATGAAATGACCTGCAGGCACAACTTAACTACCCTTCCATTCTAAGACTGGCTCACCCGAAAATTTGAATTCTACTGCCCGGGTTCTATAATTCACTGAGGTATAACATGTAAATAGCCCATCCATGCCGAGGATAACATTTAAATCGGATGGCTAACTCTACTAAATCTGCTGAGGCAATTTTCTGAAGAAGTATGACCGGGAAATCTCTATACACCCGTCTAGCTATAACTGAAACACCGACTAGAGTAAAGACTGAGAAGGGTTCTGAAAAGATTTCAGGACTGACTTCGAAACTACTAGCCACATAGGGTGTCATAAAAGAAAAGGTATCCCCTGGATCTAACAAAGTATATACATCAAGGTGGAAAAGTCATAACATACCAGTGACTATATCCGGGGAGACCTCCTACTCTTACCGGGATGCTAGGGCATCGAATCTGTTTTGGCGCTGACCGCCACCCATGCTAGTATATGCGCCCTATTGAGATGGGTGTGCTGGTGGAGTTGCTGAACTGGAAGCAGGGCCTTGCCCCCTATCATGGCCTTGTCTAGCTGCTGCGCAATATCTGAGCATATGTCTGGGCTTCCCACACCCGAAACAACAGCCGTACCCGCCAAACACTGACTCGTGTGTGTCTGGCCACATCTATAGCAAACTAGAGTACTGTAATCTGCGGGCCTGCTACTCTAACCCCTAGAGCCTGATGCTCATCCCCTCTGGTCTTGCCTAGGTCTGTATGGCACACTCATAGCTAAAGATGTTGGGGCTAAAGATCTCTAGTGGGACTGCTGTCGGTGCTCACTACTTGGTCTCAGCTGAGAGAACCTATAGCTGTCTTTCCTGGCCCTCTTGGTCTCTCTCCCTCATATGCGCTACCTCCATCTGCTAGGCGTACAAAACTGTCCAAGGAAAATCCATATCCTGATGGAGCATGACGGTCAAGCAATCCTTGTCTAGATAGTCTGCCACCCTATGAACAAACCTGCTCATTCGATCCCTTCGATTAACCATTAACTCTGGTGCGTACTTGGACAAACGAGTGAACTCTAGGGCATATTTCTACATTGTCATCTTTCCTTATTTATGATTCACGAACTCGGCCGCCTTCAGCTCCCTCATCTCACGAGGGAAGAGATCTAGAAAAGCGATGTGAAACTCATCCAAACTGATAGGGCCTATTCTGACTGCCCTACTATCCTTCCACTGCTTGAACCAGATATGCCGGCAACCCTTTTAGCTGATAAGAGGCTAAGTCGACGCACTCCTCTCCATTCATCCCCATGACCTGGGTGATCTTTAGAATCTCGCCGATAAACTGATGTGGATCCTCATCCACCTTTGATCTAAGGAACTCTGGAGGGTTCATCCTCAAGAAATCTCTGAGTCTTGCTGCCTGTTGGCGGACTTGGGCAGTCAAGGCCTATGCTAGCATCTGAATGGCTTCCCTGAAATCAGCGTAAGCAACGAGCTCCGTTGCATGGTGCTCATAGGTTGGTGGGGCCTGTTGGTGCATGTTTCTGTTGCCATCTTCGTGGCCATTTCCATTTACATTTCTTTTACAGATAACTCTGCAAGGAGGCATGATTCAGCAATCACGAATAGGACGAGTTAGAAGGATAGAGAGATATTTCACCGCACGATATAGATCATGAAAGAAGGGAACATTTCCTAAACATCTCGTAGCTCCTTCATCATAAGTGTGGCGCACATCACACCCATGAAGAATACTCTACTTAATGCAACTTTCAGACACCGTTGGACATTTAAAAACCTACTGTTCCAATACTAAGTTTTTCACGACCTGAACATGGCCCATATCGAGACAAAGGACAAGGAGCCCCGAGAGACTCCAAGTAAACCCATGCCATGAATATACATCTAAATAAATCAATAAAAATGGAAGGTCAATAGTCATAATGATAGTGGAAGTCTAAAATAACATAAAATTATACCATACAACACGAGTCTGAAGCTGAATACAATCTATGTCTGAAAAGACTCTACGTCTGATGAGTTGATGGGACAAGACCCTAACTAACTCTCTAAGTTTTAAACTGAAAATGTAAAGAACCAACTTATAAGGGAGGGTCCTCAGGAGATGAGGACTCACCAACTAAGACTGGATGTTAACTCCGGGAGTCATCTACTGACAGGGCTGAGTCTGATGATCGAAGCCTGTATAATAAAATGATACAACAAATAGTATGCAGTCAGTACGTAGAATGTACCGAGTATGCAATGTAAGCAAAACTGCTCAAGTCAGTAAAATCTTTAAAAAATGCATAATATAAAACATAATCAAGATAAGAATCTGAGAGTAGGGATTGCATGCTATTTTCTGAAATCAAGACTGAACATAACTGAACATCATAACTGAATCAAAATGACCTAATACTGAAATCTGATAACAATAAGTAAAACTGAACATTGGGTCAAACCTACTTTAGAACATATATATATATATATATATATATATATATATCATGAATGATAAACATGCATAACTGAAATCATGAGGAACAATGAGAGACTCGTCATATAACTGAAATTACCACGATAGAGGTTACGTGGTCCCGACTATCACACTCAAGTGGGCAGAGTCGTCCAAAGACTTGTTAGGGCTAAGGATGCTACCATGATATCGATATAAAGCTAAAGGCCCCTTGGGGCAAGGGAAATCTTGCAAAGGAGGTGCCAAATAATATGATCATACCTACGTTGGCTCGTAGTTCTGAGGCATAAGGTTGACTGACCCTTAGCCTACTCGGTGCTAGACACTAATCCAAAAAATATGCATATGCTCTCCATTATTTTCAATAAAGCTGACAACTGTCTAATGACGAAGCTGAATAATCATGTACATATAAAATTTGAAATCATACATGAGGAGCCTTGGTTCTAAACATTCCACAAGTTGAACATAACTGGGAGTCTAGACTCCAAAACCATGTGGTAAGCTAATTAACATGAAATCATAAATCATACTTCAACATATGGGCTTCCCCAATACTTAAACATGATTGAAAATACTTGATTCACTTGAAAATATGAACATAGACATGGATAACTTCAAACACATGCTTTTCATCATAAATATCTCATCATACTTGAACATACATCATAGATATCAATATTCATGAACATCTCATCGATGGGCATCATAATTTATAAAATTTGAAAACATGATTTATAATTGAAAACATTGTAAAACTTTCCCATGAATCCTAATTCAATAATAGAAACATACTTAGATCATACCGATGGTAGAAGCTTAGGAAATTCATGCATTGGGTAAAACCCCATTGGATCATCATATAGATTTTTATGGACTAGAGAGGGATTGGGCATGGGAGTGAACAAATTCACCCATTCATAACCTTACATCCCTTAGAAAATCTAATTCTACCACTTCTCTGATTTCCAAAGAAAGAATCGAGATGAATTCGGAAGGAATTAAGATTGAGTACCTCTCTAGCCCTTTAAGCTTGCATGCATGAAAAGGAATAGCTTAGAATAAACTTACCCCTCTTAAAACACTCTATCCATAGTACGTAGTTTAGGGCTTAGGATCATAGGAATTATGGATAACCTCTTACTA
Source organism: Datura wrightii (assembly GCA_035772735.1). Taxonomy (NCBI): domain Eukaryota; kingdom Viridiplantae; phylum Streptophyta; class Magnoliopsida; order Solanales; family Solanaceae; genus Datura; species Datura wrightii. The sequence continues at coordinate 17,166,966 of JASDFA010000003.1, forward strand.
AATTTGCAGAGAAAAACAGACTTCCAGTCCCAACGAGGGATTGGATGAGTTGTCACCTCTAACCACGACTCTTGTCCTCCTATCATCAAGTACACTGACCATGTTTTCTCAAAGGGTCCCCACAAGGGACCTAATAGTTCATCACTGGTGACCAAGAGTCACGGTCACCTCTCGTTACCTTCACTACCCAAAAACCTAAAATCCTCAACCAACTGCTTACCACGACTCACCTAACGAATCATGGCATCGACCACGACTCGTGGTGTCCAGTTGTGACGTACACTGTTGGCCCTTCCTTCATCCTTCAACTGCCCTTAACCACGGGTGACCTAATGGCTCCTGGGGCTAACCACGACTCATGGTCACACTCGTGGACACCTCAACTTGAAAATTTCCTGTCAAGTCAACACTCCTCACCATGAGTCACTTAATGACTCGTGGTCTGCCTAATGGGTCACAGGACGACTTATTCTATGAACAAGTGCAGAAAATTCTATTTTCTCTATTTTAACTCCCAAGTCTAATTTTAAGGCTTTTGGGGTATAACAAAAAAAATATGATCATCCAGGAGTATGCTCTAGTGTTTAACCGATTTTCAAAATATGCGCAGATATTGTGGCCAATCAGAGGGCTTGGGTGAGTGGGTTTGTGAATGGGGTAGCAGATTACTTGTTCAAGGACTGCAGGACCGCTATGCTATATTAGGATATTTACTTATCCTAACTATTTTTGTATGCCCAGCAGATGGAAGCAGTGTAGAAGAGGGCGAGGGAGAGAGAGCCCAAGAGGGCCAGGACGGACAGTGTTGGGTTCACTCAGCAGAGGTTCGGTGGAAGTCACCGCACTCAATTACAGCAAATTTTTTCAACCCCAACACCATCATCTGTTTGTGGTCCGTCAAGATCCAAATGTGATCATAGAGGTAGGGCGTCAGGCTCGAGGGGCCAAGGAAGCATTGCAAGATATCGCACTTTCCTAGCATCAGAAAAGTGTGGCAAGATTCACCTATGGAGGTGTTTAGTTGGGTCAGCTGCTTGTTTCAGGTGTGGCAAACCCGGACACAGACTCAGGTATTGCCCTTTAGCCAGACAAGGTGATAGTGGAGCCCATATCCCCACCGCTAGTTCAATAGCTTTGGCAACATGTCCCTACTAGCAGGGTGCTTCTACTAGCTTAACTGGCGGCCAGTGCTGGAATAGAATCTATGCACTCTTGTCATGATAAGATGAGGAAACTTCGCCTGATGTGGTGACTAGTATGTTGCAAGTATTCCACCTTGATGTTTATGCGTTGTTAGATACAGGGGCTACCCTATCTTTTATGTCTCCCTGTGTTGCTGTTAGTTTCGATGTCAGTCCTAGAATCCTGTCAGCACCCTTCTTAGTCTCTACTCCAGTCGATGATTCAGTTATAGCTCGACGGGTGTATAGAAATTGCCCTGTCACTATCCTTTAGAAAGTCACCTCAACCGACCTAGTAAAGTTACATATGACTGACTTCGGTGTTATCTTTTGTATGTATTGGCTACATGCATGTTATGCTTCATTATATTGTAGAACCCATGCGGTAGAGTTCCGCTTTTTGGGTGAGCCAGTCCTAGAGTGGAAGGATAGTTTAGTTGTGCTTGTAGGTAATTTCATTTACTACCTTAAGGACAGGAAGATGATGTATAAGGGTTTTTTGTACCATCTAGTAAGGGTTAAGGATACTACATCTGAAACCCTGACTATCCAATCAATTTCGGTAGTGTGCGAGTATCCAGAGGTGTTTTTAGATGATTTACCGGGAATTCCTCCCGATTGGGAGATCGGTTTTGGTATTGACCTTCTCCCCGACATACAGCCTATACCTATTCCTCCTTACCGAATGGCTCCAGCTGAGCTAAAAGAGTTGAAGGAGCAGTTGAAGGATCTTTAAACAAAGGTTTCATCAAGCCAAGCAATTCCCCATGTGGTGCACCAGTTTTCTTTATTTGAAAGAATGATGGTTCCCTTCGAATGTGGCATTGATTATCGGCAATTGAACGATGTTACAATTAAGAACAAGTCCCCTCTTCCCAGGATTGATGATTTGTTTGACCAGCTTGAAGGTGCTAATTACTTTTCTAAGATAGACCTCAGATCTTGGTATCATGAGCTCAGAGTTAGGGAGAGTGACATTCCAAACATAGCCTTCTGGACTCGATATGGTCACTACTAGTTTGTAGTTATGTATTTTGGACTAACGAATGCTCCTGCAGCTTTTATGGATATGATGAACAAGGTGTTCAATCCATAATTTGATACGTTCGATATCATAATCATAGATGATATTCTCAAATACCCCCAGAGCAAAGAGGAGCATGCCGCTCATTTGAGGGTCGTGCTACAGACTCTTAAGGATCAACAGTTACGCTATGTTTAGCAAATGCGATTTTTGGTTGAATTCATTGGCATTTTAGGATCGTGCGGTGTCAAGTGAGGGCGTACAGGTGGACTCTCAAAAGATTGAAGCGATGAAGAATTGTGTCACGCCCCACCTAGGAAGGCATGACTAGCACCTAGTGCCACACTAGTATCTGGACTAACCTGACTAGGCTTTTGCACCCCTGGTGCATCCCTACAACTCAATTCAAGAAAATGATTAGCTATATCTTGGTTGTTAATACAGCCTCTGGCCGACAAGGCAATCCTATAAAAGGAGACAACTAAACAATAACATAATAACAGGGATCATATGCGGGACAACAAGACCACCATGCTGTCTAATTATAACTTAAATGAAATTAGACAACAATAACTATGCTATGGCCAACCAGGCTGCTAACTGATAACTAACCAAGCCCCACACGGCCATCACATGAAATAAAACATACATGGACACAACATGGCTAGAAAAAAAACTAATAACTTGTAATCTGTAGCCTGTAAGCCTCTATGAGTGGAATAATGGTTGAGACAGGGCCCTGACCTACCCATAAATTGTACGATAAAAGAACAAACCTTCTCTAACTATCAACTCCAAAAGAAAGGAGTTGAATGCACTGCTAACTCCGACTGATGGCTAATATGGTCCCGAACCGTGTCTATCCACACCTGTAGGCAAGTAATGCAGCGACACAAGGATGGGCATCAGTACAATATGTACCGAATACGTAAGGTAGTAAAATAATAGTTGAATGAAAGATGATAAAGCTAAAGTAATCATGAGGGAGGATAAGAGTTTAACCTGAATGATTTCACCATCTAAAATATCTAACTAACAAGTATATATATACAAACAAGAACCTAATAGAGCCCCCATAAGCCTGGAAGGTACAAAAACACAGAATAACGTACCTGGGCCTCCATAATCCACGGCAAGTACAAACATTGCACACTCCTGCTATCTCACAACTAAATTTTTGTAAGCATACTGTAACTCAGGATTACTCGTTCTCTAAAGTTGTATCCAAGCCTGGTAGGATCCTGTAGTTGTATCTGTGTCTGAGCTGTCTGGGCTATGTAACTGGACCCCGAGCCTTTGCTCTACTATGGGTTATGATTTATCTGTTGTAATTGGATACCGAGTCTTGGCTCGACTATGGATCATAATGTAACTATTATAACTGGATCCCGAATCTTGGCTTGACTATGGATCATAATGTAACTGTTGTAACTAGGTACAACCCTTAGGTCTCTATCTGGTATTCCTTAATACGGCCCTCACGGCCTCAATCTGGTCCCTCGGATGTCATACTGCCCCTACAAGCATAGACCAATAGGCAACAACATCCTACAACCCAACATCGTAAGGAAAAACCAATCTAGATAGGGTTAACTCTTACAAGGGTTACTATGTCATTACTATCATCTCAGTTCTTTTCATAATAGTTGACAAAATAGGTTTACTCTGAATACTATACAAACATAAGTTGTATTGACTTTACAACGAATGTAACTTGTCGCAAGGATAGCCTTAGCATACCTTGAGTGCCGACTTTCATTTTAACTAGCAAGTTTCAACTTGTAACCGGTGGTTCTATCCAACTGCAGCCCTGATACTGAGAAATAGGGCTAATTTCAATGCTAAATTCGGCAAATAATGATAATTTTTTATAATAATATCAACTATAATTCAACTTTGAATAAATCAATCAAAAGTCTATAATTTCTCGAGAGTTCAGAAAGGAGAAATGCTTACCTAATTCTTATGGCTGTTTAGGATTAAATTTTGAGTAATTCTGATAATTTTTACTCAGCGGAGTTTTGATATGCCGAGCGAATTTTCGATTAACAACTCCTTTGAACTTCTTTTTGTTGTCCTAGAACTCATTGTCTGAAGTTAATTTTTGTTTGGACGACGTTTGGTATTGTAATTTGATGAAAATTTCATGAAACGTTTCATGCTCCCTCTAGTTAATTCGTGGGTTCCCTTCATCAAATGAATAAAATGATCAAGGCCTATATATATATACATGGGAAGTGGCAGGGGGTGGTACCCGCACTGCCCAACGTTCCAACCAGTCACAGCGCCATGCCCCTCCATGCGCTGGCCTGCCTGGCGCATCGCGCAGCCTAGCGCGCTGGCCCCTCGAGGCCTGGACTCATCCAATCCTGATTCTGAGGCTTTTCATACATGCGTCAAGCTCTCTTTACTCATCACAAATCCACACGTACGCCTAGTAACCATTAACATTTTATAGGGTGTTACAAATTGGCCTAGACCGGTGAATCCTTCGGATATCAGGAGTTTCTTGGGTTTAGCTGTTTACTCGGAGAGGTTTGTTGAGGATTTTTCATCCATTGTAGCCCCGTTGACTATGTTGACCCATAAGAAGGTGAAGTTTCAATGGTCGGAGGCTTGTGAGAAGAGCTTCCAATGGTTGAAGACCTGACTCACCTCAGCACCAGTGTTAACCCTACCTGAGGGTATCGATGGGTTTTTGGTATATTGTGACGCTTCAAGGATTGGCTTTGGTTGTGTATTGATTCAGCACGGCAAGGTTATTGCATATGCTTCAAGATAGCGGAAGGTTGATAATGCTCAAACCACACCTCCTATTGAAGTATGAAGCGGACGTTGTCAATAAAGAACCCAACAAGGACGTTGGGGTAGATCCCACAGGGAATATGGAAGAGCTAGACTAAAGCCAGTAAGTGAACTTGTTGGGTAGTTACCCCAAATTGGGGGTTCTAAAGAAAACAATAATTAAAAAAACTATTAAAACTTTTGTTGAAATCAAGGATGAAAGATAACTAGGGTGTGTGTTCCCCATGGGTTCATAACTTCTTCGGGTATACATATGTGATCATCACCAATGCTTACTTGTAGAACAGATAATTTAGGTTCATTCAAATGACTGGTTTGTCCCTATTGAATTGCTATACTATTTCACCGGGTCAGGTATCATGAGCTATTGCAAACTAACCGTTATCAAAATGTCCCAAATTTAACTATCTTGCGACCACAGCTCTAGTTAATACAATGATCATCAAGATCAAGGCTTTGGCGTAATTCTCTTTTCCTAATCTCTACCTCTCTAGGCTCAAGCAAGTAAAGAATTCGGGAAAGTCCTAATGTTGTACACCATTAAGACACGTTTAATCATGAAGAAAATACAATACAAGTGTTTTGCATTGGTTTTGAATCACTTTTATGCAACCCTAGCTTGTTAATCAACCATCGTTCCCACAACCCTAGCTATGGAGGTTTTAGCCTCTCAGAGTTGCAAGATTGTGATTTACATTCATAAACATAAATTAATACTTACAATTAGGGATGAGAGAAAAACTTCTCTGAATAAATCAGCAAAATCCTCAAGAACAAAGTATGAATATCAAGAGAAAATCAAGAAAACGTTTATCACAAGCCAATCAACTCAATTTTACATTCTATCCCTCAATTCTCACGTCCTCTAATGTTAACTAATGATTGTCTAACCGATTTCTATGAAAATAAAGCATAAAACGTATTTATAAAGACATAAAAATCATTTTCCTAGGCTAACAGGGTGAATTTCCATAACTGATGCTTCTTGTGTCACGACCAATCACGACCAATACTACGACCTGTAGCAGGTATGTACGGATCTTACCTGCTTCAGTATGTCATTGGCTGGCTGAAATTTTGCTAAGTGTTGGCCCTTGGTACGACTCGTACATGCATCCTATAAGTTATACGATGCTTCCGTAGTCTGACTCTGAGACATTTCAATTTTTCTTATGTTCTTCACGAGTGATATGATATGACTCATACCTTGACTCCACAACTCATACGGTCTATCCATATCAGGAGTCAGCCCCTTGTGCAAATCTTCTTAATCTTTCTAGGGTTTCTACACTACAGCCCATTCCAGCAATATATGACTCATACAATGTGTCGTAGAATGCACTCTTCATACTTAGCCATCTGAAACTTTTCACAATCTGCAGTACGGCTCGTAGCACCATCCTACAGCTCGTACTGAGAGTTGTGACATAACCCTATTTTCTACACTTTAAGACTATGTTTTGCACATTCTTGATCCAACACCTATTTGTCCTGTAACAAAAGAAAAAGTTTCTTATATCCATATAAACATACCTATGTCCATACTATTTTCTTAGTTTTGAGCGTCGAAAGTGCTGCAATCTCACAACACATCAACACCCTCAACTTAGACTTTTGCATGTCCTCAGGATAAGAAAAGAAAAAACTACATACAATGCTCAACTATAAAATAAACCTAGGATACTACAGCCAATACCAAACAAAACTTTGCACTATACATTCAAAAATTTCTGACCCTTTTCCATGAACTAACATCAGCTAATGTACTACAAGAAACCACAAAACATGCTAAACAGGGATCAAGACATGTCATCTAGCTATCAACAGGTGATCAAGTCATCACCAATGCTTCTCTCACAGACCAATGGTAAAAGTAAACGTAATCCGTGAACCCTTACAACAAAAGATGTCCCCACTCATAGATAGAGTATCAAATATTGCATGGGACTAAACAAGTAAGATTCTCACTTTCACAAAGATGTCTCAAGTACTATGTATCAGATACCATAGGCTTGCCCCTTAATTTCTCTACTTCAGTTTATTAGATGGTCGAATTAAGATCACTATAGGACTTGTTGTGGCTTGTAATGTAGGTTTTAGGGCTGGACATGATAAATATTAAAGATTTTATGGGTGACTATCTCTTCCTTGGCACCACATACATTAGCTTCACCATGCACCTATTTCACTCTTTATGCTTTTCATTCCTTTTCTAGCCACCCTCATTTTTAACATTTTCTCTTTTCTCTCCCTTTTTATCATTCCCACCATTTATGCACCCCTACTCTAGCCACCCTCAACATAGGTATTTTTCCTATGTTGAGGTTCACAATGTCCAAGGAAGGACCAAGGCCAAAATAGGTTCATTATAAAAATGGGTACGGTTCATAGGTTAATTAAAGAAAAATGGTCTATTAAAGGCTAAAAATTGGGATCAAGGGAATCATATGATTTTTGTAGGGTTATTTAGGATAAAAGTGATCTTAACAAAGAATGGCCTATGATCAAATCCTAACCTACCATCCTTAGCCTATGCAATGACCAACCAGGCAAGTTCTAGATCTTCAACACGGTACTTGAACTAAGTATTACACCTCACTCACTCATGGAACATGACTTATATTCACCTTACCTGTCTGGTTTTCACATAGCTTAACAAGACTCCTTAATCTAGTAAACTAAATGATATCAAAAGATCCACAAAAATCATGCATGTCGTCACAAATACATAGCTAATGCATCAAAAAATTTTAAACAAGGTCATTTTTTTTCAAAAATCAAATCTAGTGCATTTTCATTGACTGGGTATTCCTAAGTTATTTACTAATTAAAAACAATTCACAAAATATGAAAATAAAATCCTAAGCATGCCAGTTCTACTAGATAGCATGCCCGAGGAAAAAGAAATACGACAAGAAAAACCCTCGGAAGAATCTAAAAAACTCCAAAAAATCACAAGTACACCCCCTCCCCTTTTTAAAAATTGAGCTTCGTCACCGAAGCATGAGCTACAAGAACATAGGGAAGCGAACATACCTGTAGCGCTCTAGGTGCTCCTATCATCCTACGGAGGAGGTACCTCCGCTGCAATTATGGCGCTAGCAGTGGCCGGCACACTCAATGAAGTATCTACAAGGGGAATGGTTAGCCCCTTAGTAGTCCTGGCCGATTCTACGACCTCTGTGTCAATCGGGGCTGAAGGTGGCTCAGCCAAAGGGTTACAGCCACTGGCAAGATTAGGCTGAGTCATGCTGGAGCTGCCTGCTCCTCTTGCTCGTTGTTGCAGCTTTGACATATGGGAGTCATGAGTCTGCAGGCTCTCTGCTCGTGCCCGCTTGCGCTCTCTCCTTTCCTTCTTCCTTCTGTTCCTCAAACTCTTCTCTTCAACATCCTCAAAAGCTCTTTTCTTTCCCCTATCTCTAGCAGCTACCATCGGATCCCAATACTCCACTAAATCAATCTCCTCATTGGGCTCTGCATTGAGGTCATGAGAGTAGGGGCTGCTATACTATCGGTTGTCGTGATGATAACTTGGCAACTTGTCTCCGAAGAGCTCCTAACTCCCCATGGAGACTACTGGTTTTGGTCTGTTCTGCTATATATATGTTGAACCAACTCTCAAATCAATTCCGAAGAGCATGTAGGGCCTGGGCTGCTGTATCTATCTCCACTTTGACCCATGGCTTTACATTTTTTATCATAGCTTGAATTTTTCTTTCAACCATCGTCAACCTTTCGGCCAGTTTCTAGAGGAAGTCATGAGGCACTAAAACATGCCCTGCTGGAGTCTGAGTCTAAAGGCTAGGTTGTGGCATAGCTGAAGTGCTTGGATCTGACTCTGAATTACTAGCATTTGTAGTTGGTATCTCGCGTTGCTTCTGTAAGGTGGGGACATTCACCTGTGCGCCCCCTACTAGCTAGACTGATGGAACTGTTATGGGAAGCTACGTTGATTTCATCCCAGATAAGGCCGATGTCTACAATCCTCTACCCTCCAATCAGACGCCCCTCATCTCGTCGTATTGGAACCCCTGCCTCTATAGATAGTCTAAATACAAGACTCAGGAATGGGATGGTAGTTCTCACTCCCACCACCCGGTCTCATATCTCCTCTGCAATGATCCTCCAATTTTTTGATAGGATATCAGGACGTGATGCATGCCACCAAAGCTGCTCTGTTAGCACTCAATGTGTTGTGGTTGACCGTGGGTGCTAACCGGTGGTGTACTAGTGTCCAGCATGCTTTTGCTATGATGTTCAGTGACTTTTTTGTCACCTGCTTTCCACCAGTAACCCACTCAGCTTCTTCCTTATTCTCAGCAATCACACCCTCTAACCATTGCCACTGCCTCTACCTTTCCTGCAATCCCAAATTATTGATTTGCTTCATTGCCTCCATCCTGTAATCATACTCCGTCTTCATCTATGTAGGCACAAACTATGGTCTATAAAGAACCTGAGAGATGGTCTGCTCTCATATGTCTACCTCTCGTCCTTAGACCCAAATACTCTCTAGTCGGAGCTGGTCATTTATTTTCTGCCCCTCCTTAGCCTTTTGTTCCATGGTTGCCAAATAGTTAGCTAGAACTCCCGGACCAATGCTGCGGTATGTTGAGTTGGAGTCTTGGCCAAGCACTCGAAACCATAGAAGTCGAATATTTGCTTCATCTCCTCAACTTCATTCAGTGAGTTTGTGAGGATCCGCGATTCTTCCTGGATGCTCCGCCTTGGCTTGTTTATTGAGGTGAGAGAAATTCCTTGCTCATAAATTTTTTTCACTCCTAGCACTCTCCACCGGACTGTGCGGTTCTCCCTAGATAGACTCTGGTCTTGCACAGCATTAGGGGCCTCCTCCTCAGAGTCATCGCTACCACTTGACTCTCCAGATTAGGTCTCCTCAGACCCTTCTTCTACATTTGAGTCATTTCCTGACTCCTGATTACTTCTCTAGCACCATCCTCAAACTGGGGAGCTGGGGCAGATGTGGTCGTAACTGCTACAACATGTGCTTTTTCCTTTTCCCTAGTGGTTATGGTTCCGTTAGTGTCTGACATATCAACCTGGTACTCCTTAACAGAACCACTAGGATAGTTGCCTTCTTGCTCAGCCTCGGACTCAGATGTTTCATCATGTAATGTTCTCCGGGAAGTTGCTTTGGATACTTTGCGTTTCATTTTCATTTGTTCTATAGAGAAGAGAATTAGAATTCGATAACTAAGAAAGAAAAACTAGAAAACAAATTCTCAGTATCTCATCGCGTGTGGTACCATGGAGGTACAACTCGTATAAAGTCCTAGAAACTCTATGTGCACGTTAAAATTCACAGGTATGAATCGTACCACAAAGGTACGAATCGTACCTTGAGTCGTCTTATAATGCCCCTATACGACCATTTTTTGTATTTTTTCATTACTCATGGTACGACCCATAGGTCGATTCCATGAGTCGTAGGAAGGATTCTTCTGCCTCATCTGGCTTAGCCCTGTTCAGGTCCTGGATATGAATACACAATATGACTCGCAATGAAAAACCTCGAACATACTGTGTTTCATACCACTCTCTTGACTTCGTCAATTTTATCCAGTTTGCAGTGATTCTTTTTAATGATTTGGGTATTAAGATTTCCCCAGGTCTAGGCATGTCTTTCAATTGATTTAACACTACTCATCCCTCCCCTTTTTAGTCCCCACCTGTAACGTAAGTTTCAATGCTTTAATCCACGAGTTTATTCCCTAAAATATAATGTTTCCCCAGTTGCACATAGTTCACTAACACCCTTGATCGTTGTCTCCTTCAATTTTTTCGAGCAAACACAAAGACTCACAGGGGTTTGACAGTCATGACTTCAAGCATACATATTTCTCTATATTCAATACAATACACTTGTTGCTTTTTTCTTCGACTAGTAATCAAGAATGCGAGTTGAGATGCACTTAATTTAAGCAAGAAATTTTTTGTACGTTCTTTGTTCTTGAGTTACGGGTGTGAAGGAGTAGTAGGTTTAGCTCGTACTTCGTTTTGTTTGCGTGGGAAAAAAGTGGTTGTCTTAGGTCTGGGGTTTAAAATAGGAGAAGGGCAGATTTTAAAATCTGGGTCAATTCGGGTAAATTTAATGATTTTGACCTGTCATGACTTGTACCACGAGTCGTAGGAAGCCCCTACGACTCGTACCATGAGTCATAGGAAGCCGCTACGACTCATGCCTTGGACCCGTATGTCAGAGTTTTGAAAAACTTACCTAAGGACCTTCGAATACATCCTACTGTCACGGGGTCAAAATCTAGACCACGCGGAGCACCCAATCGTTGCCTTAACTTTGCCTTGAAAGGGTTCAACTCTAACACTTAGCCTTGCTAGCTAAGAACCGTTCACGCTTGGCTATTCACACAAACTCAAATATATAGAAGATTTGTAAGAAGAGAGGATTGGTGGCAAATGCCAAAGAACTCTTTTATATTGCAAAGAATGCTTTACAAGTGAAGGACTTTGTTTGCTTTCTTGTGGGTTGTGGCAAATGAATGCCATCCCTCCTATTTATACTAATGTAGGGAACATCCTAGAACTTTGCTAGATATTTACAAGATGGCACCTTCTAGAGATGCTTAGACTTGCCTAGTGCATCCTAGACTAGCCTAGAATGTTCTAGGAAGTGTTGGGGCGTTTCTATGCCTCCTAGCATTTCCTAGAATGTTCTAGGTCAAGCTAGATGACTCCATTGTACTCAAGAATGCCCAAGACCCTTCTAGAACAGTCCGGGGCCCTAATTTTAAGTCGAGTGGGTACAGACTCCCCCACCTGAATTGGCGACGTCCTCGGCGCCGTGCTGCTGGTGCGACTGCTGCTGCTGCCTCAGGAACGCATGTACTTGATCCTTGAACTGCCATAAATCTTCATAGCGTTCCCAGGTTGCTTCTTCTGGAGACTGGCCCTTCCAATGTATGAGGAACATCTCTGCTTGATTGTTCCAACCTTTCCCTCGAACCAGCTGATAGTCCATGATTGCCTCAATCTGCTTGTCTATAGCAGGCGGGGTGATGAAAATTTGGCTTCTTTTGGACTGCCCCCTCTCTGTGTCTTCCTGGTCTTCATGAAATGGCTTGAGTTGGCTTGCATGGAAGACAGGGTAGATCTTCAAATGTCGAGGCATGTCAAGCTTGTAGGAGATCTTGCCAACCTTGGCAATAATCTCGAAGGGACCTTCATAGCGTCAGATTAGATTTTGGTTGACGCCTCTTAAAGACTTGAACTGTCGAGGGTTCAGCTTTACCATGACCTTGTCTCCGATTTGGTAATGCACGGGACGCCTCTTTCGATTGGCAAACCGCTTCATCTTGCGGGCTGCCTTGTCAAGATAGGCCCTGGCCATGTCTAGCTGCTCTTCCCAGGCCTTGTCCATGTAGTATGCGCCTGGGTTCCTTATCCCAACTTGTGCGGGCAATGACTGCGGGGTGTTGAGTTGCTGCCCCGTAGCCAATTCAAATGGGCTCTTGCCAGTCGCCTCGCTCCTTTGTAAATTATACGAGAACTGGGCAACATCAAGTAACTTGGCCCAATCCTTCTGGTTGGCGCTCACATAGTGCCGCAGGTAGAATTCCAACAAAGCATTGACTCGCTCCGTTTGCCCATCAGTTTGGGGGTGAAAGCTTGTCGAAAAATACAACTCTGAGCCTAGAAGGCTGAAGAGTTCCTTCCAAAATGCTCCTGTGAACATTGGATCTCTGTCGCTAATTATGTGTTTGGGCACACCCCAATGCTTTACTACATCCCTTAAGAATAAGCGGGCAGCTTCCTTGGCTTTACAACTGGCGGTGGTGGGAGTGAATGTTGCATATTTTGAGAACCGATCCACCACGACCATGATGGTGCCAAAGCCTTCTAAGTTGGGAAGATAGGTGATGAAGTCCATCGTCACACTATCCCATGGCTTTTCCGCGACGGGCAGTGGCTCCAATAAGCCTCCGGGGACTTTATTCTCAGTCTTGTCTTGCTGACAAACAAGACAGGTTCGCACATATGTTTCAATGTCGTCCCGCATTTGTGGCCAGTAATCCGATGTCTCGATCAGGGCTGTCGTTCGTTCCTGCCCTGGGTGCCCTGCCCAAGCGGAGTCATGTCCCTCCTTCATCAAAGTACGTCTTAAGTTTTTCCACTTTAGGACATAGATCATTCTACCTGTTGTGTACAACAGGCCTTCCTTATGCCAAAACCTCTTGGTTTTGCCTTGCTTGGCAAAGTCAAGAAGTTGCTTCGCGACAGGATCGTTTAGCATGCCCTCCTTGATGATGTCTATGATGTTGCTACCTGCTGAACTAACTATGGGTGCTAAGATGGCCTTACGGCTTAGTGCATCCGCTACCACATTGGCTTTTCCTGGCTTATATTCCAAGGTGAAATTGAATTCTGCCAGAAAGTCTTGCCATCGTGCCTGCTTAGGAGTCAGCTTCTTTTGGGACTGAAAATAACTGGTTGCTACATTGTCTGTCTTTACTATGAAATGTTCTCCCAAAATATAGTGGCGCCACGTCCGTAGGCAATGGACTATGGCCATCATCTCCTTTTCATGGACGGTGTACTTCCTTTCGGCATCATTCAGCTTTCTGCTTTCAAAAGCGATTGGATGACCGTCCTGCATTAGCACTCCTCCAATGGCAAATTCTGATGCATCTGTCTGCACTTCGAATACTTTGGAAAAGTCGGGTAGTGCTAACACTAGCTCCTTAGTGATAGCATCTTTGAGACCTTGGAATGCCTTTTCACAAGTATTGGACCAAGCCCATTCTCGGTCCTTTCGTAACAAGTCAGTGAGCGGAGCGGCGATGGTAGAGTATCCCGCTATGAACCTTCTATAGTAGTTGGCGAGGCCAAGAAATGATCTTAACTCGGCTACTTTCGTTGGGGCCTCCCAACTGTGGATAGCTTCGACTGTATCGTTATCCATTTTGATTTGCCCATGGCAAATCGTGTGCCTAAGGAATTGTATTGACGACTGGAAAAAGCTGCATTTCTCCCTTTTTACAAACAACTCATTCTGCCTTAGCACCTCAAAAACTTTTTGCAGGTGCTCCAAGTGATCCTCCAAGTTGTTACTGTAAATAACAATGTCATCCAAATAGATGACCACAAACTTGTCCAGGTAGGGATAGAACAGCTTGTTCATCAGCGTGCAGAATGTGGCGGGGGCGTTGGTTAGTCCAAACGGCATGACCAACCATTCAAAAGCTCCATATCGAGTGACACAAGTTGTCTTGGCTTCGTCCCCTTCAGCTATGCGGACTTGATAATACCCTTTTCTCAAGTCCATCTTTGAGAAGATCTTTGCTTGCCCCAATCTGTCAAACAAATCTGCGATGAGCGGAATGGGGTACTTGTTCTTGATTGTGACTTTGTTAAGGGCACGGTAGTCAATACATAATCTCAAAGTACCCTTCTTCTTCTTTTGGAATAGCACCGCTGCTCCAAACAGTGCTTTTGATGGTCGAATATGACCGGCCTCAAGTAGTTCTTGTAGTTGCCTCCGGAGTTCCTCCAGTTCTGGTGGAGCCATACGATAAGGGGACATGGCAGGTGCCTTAGCCCCTGGAACAAGCTCTATTTTATGATCTACTTCCCTTCTTGGCGGCATCTTTTTGGGAAGTTCTTCCGGCATAACATCCTTGTTTTCCTCCAGAACTTGTAGCACACATGGAGGTATTGCTTCAGCTTCCTGGGAATCTTTCGAAACCTCCTTTATGGCAACAAGAAAGGTTGGTTCACCCTTCTTGACGCCTTTAGCCAGCTGTATGGCCGATAGACGTATTCCGTCTTGTGGAACACGGACAAGCGGCACGACGCAGGAAACGCCCTTTTCCAGGATTAGGAGTTGGCTGCGGCATGGCAAAATCCATGCGTCCATATTGTACCAGAAGTCCAGTCCGAGTACAATATCAAACACGTACATTGGCTCGATGACAAAATTAGCATGCCCCTTCCAGTTTCCCAAAGCAATTGGTACTTGAGGAGCGATGCCGCTGACTGTTGCTGGTGGTGCATTAACAGTTTTCATCATGCCATCACTTGCACCATATCTCAACCCAAGAGCTTCTGCTTTGTCTTTGGTAATAAAGTTGTGTGTCGCTCCTGTATCAACAAGGATGCGTGTGTGTTTCTCGTTGACCACGGCCTCGACAAACAGTGACTCTCTCGGCTGGGCACGGAGCGGTTGAGCTGCCATGGCCATCAGCTTCATGTGACCATTGAGTCATCTGGTTTGGGAAGCCCTTTGAACTCCCTACTTGTTCCTCCGATTGTTGAGTCTTTTGTTGTTGATTAGCAGCAATCATGGCTCCGAGTTTGCCCCAATTTGAACACTGTCGGGCAAAATGGTCTCCTCCGCAAAGATAGCACCCTTTGAATTGGGAAGGGGCCATCTTCTTCTTTTCCAAGTAGCTTTTGCGGAAGTCTGACGTTGAGCTCCGGTTTGGCTTACTGTTGCTGGCCTTGCTCCTGTTCCTATCCCCCGTTTCTGCCTTGGCAGCGGCAGACTTGGCCTTATCCTTGGCCTTAGTGGACTCCGAGCGATAATCTTTGAGCGATTCTGCTACTGCAATAGCTTCGTCGAGTGACCGTTCCTGTCGCCTTTCTAGTTCCTGTTGGGCCCAAATTTGTAGGCCGTCCAAGAAAAAGAATAGCAAGTCGTCATCGGTCATGCTGGGCGCCTGGAGAGAGAGTTTAGTGAACTCCTTCACGTACTCTCGGACGGTGGACGTTTGTTTTAGCTCCCTCAGCTTATGCCGTGCCTCCCTGACGGTATTGTGTGGATAGAACTGCCTCTTGAGTTCTTCCTTGAACTGCCCCCATGTCCCTATGGTGCAGTCTCCTCCGTCCATCTCCGCCTTCTTCCTTTGCCACCACAACATGGCCATATCTCCCAAGTACATGGCTGCCGTGCGGATTTTGGTAGCCTCATCCTTAGTAGCGAGTTGCTCGAAGTAAGTCTCCATCTGCCAGATGAAGTTTTCTATCTCTTGTGCATTCCTTTCGCCCTTAAACTCTTTAGGCGGGGGAGACGTTACACGGGGTGCTAGGGCACGTTCTACCCCATATGAGCCTGCTTTTAATTCCCTGTTGCAAGCTTCCAACTTGGCTTCAAACTCTTCCTTTAAAGAAGATAGAGCCGCCATGAGTTTGCGTTCGAGGGCTGTCATGCCCTCTTGATGCTCTACAGTTAGGGCCCTAATGCCCTTGCGATGTTCCTCGGCCAGCTCTGTGACAGTTTCTTTGATGTCGTCCAACCCATCAAATGTGGTCGACTCCAGGTTGTTTAAGTTGCTCTCCACCGCTTCTAGCCTTTGGTCTTGCTGTCCAAGAAAGGCTTCAACACCAAGTATCCTTTCTTCGGACATGTCAATGCCTGAAGAAGGTTCGGCCTCCGTGGCCCTAACGCCGGTGATCGGAGGGAGAGTTGGGTCCATGGTTTTACTCTTACCACGACCCTTGGCCTTGTCCTTCTTAGAGAGTCTGGCTTCCACGACCTCTCCCTCACGAACCTCCTCCTCGACATGGTGTGATTCCTCAACCATTGCGCACTAGACGACCAAAGCTCTGATACCAGTTGTCACGGGGTCAAAATCTAGACCACGCAGAGCACCCAATCGTTGCCTTAACTTTGCCTTGAAAGGGTTCAGCTCTAACACTTAGCCTTGCTAGCTAAGAACCATTCACGCTTGGCTATTCACACGAACTCAAATATATAGAAGATTTGTAAGAATAGAGGATTGGTGGCAAATGCCAAAGAACTCTTTTATATTGCAAAGAATGCTTTACAAGTGAAGGACTTTGTTTGCTTGCTTGTGGGTTGTGGCAAATGAATGCCATCCCTCCTATTTATACTAATCTAGGGAACATCCTAGAACTTTGCTAGATATTTACAAGATGACACCTTCTAGAGATGCTTAGACTTGCCTAGCGCATCCTAGACTAGACTAGAATGTTCTAGGAAGTGTTGGGGCGTTTCTATGCCTCCTAGCATTTCCTAGAATGTTCTAGGTCATGCTAGATGACTCCATTGTACTCAATAACGCCCTAGACCCTTCTAGAACAGTCCGGGGCCCTAATTTTAAGCTGGGTGGGTACACTACGACTCGTACAAGATGGGTTCGGTCCGTATGATGACTTGTAGGTCTTTTCTTTTGAAATATATCTCTAAACCTCACCACATCTCCTGCTACGGCTCGTATGATGTTGTCACAAGTCATACCAAGAGTTGCAGCAGATGCTCTCTTAGCATTCTTTCAGCCTCCTATTTTTGTTTTCCCTGTACACTGAGCACACATTAGTTCAATCACTTGGGTTGCCTTCTAAGAAGTGCTTGATTTAATGTGGCGGCACGACGTAGGTGGCTCAGCTACTCAGACTTCACCAAGCCACCTCTTTGGCTGCCTCCCAAGAAGCACTTGATTTAACGTCGCGGCACGATGCAAGTCTCTTGACTACTCAGAATTCATCAAGTGACTCAGATCCATCATCTAGTGTTGAGATTACACTGAATTCTTTCAGTTGTTGCATTGATTGGCAGATGTTGAAGTTGTCCTCTTCTTTGTTAAGTCTGAACTTCAATTCTCCTGCCTCCACATCTACCAAAGCCCTCCTAGTCGCAAAGAATGGTCACCCCAAAATGATGGGGACCTCATAATCTACCTCGTAACCCAGAATCACGAAGTCTGCTGGGAATATGAATTTGTCCACCTTAACCAGTACATCGAACAGGATCCCTACTGGCTTCTTCACAATCCTGTCGGCCATCAATAGCCGCATAGTGGTCGATGTGGGGGATTTTAAACCCAATTTCCTAAATACTCCAAGGGCATCAAGTTGATGCTTACTCCCAGATCACAAAGTGCCCTTGCGAACTCGGCATTTCCAATGGTGCACGGTTTAGTGAAAGCACCTGGGTCTTCCTTCTTTTGAGCCAGGATCCGTGTAGCTATGGCACTATAGTGATGTACATTGTCTACTGGCTCATAGATTACGGGCCTCTTCTTTGTCACCAAGTCCTTCATAAACTTAGCAT
This sequence comes from Datura wrightii, assembly GCA_035772735.1. Classification (NCBI taxonomy): domain Eukaryota; kingdom Viridiplantae; phylum Streptophyta; class Magnoliopsida; order Solanales; family Solanaceae; genus Datura; species Datura wrightii. Next base: position 17,185,024 of record JASDFA010000003.1, read on the forward strand.
ATCCCGGCATTTGTTCCAATGCCTCAACCAATGCTATGTTAACAGATAGTTGCTTAAGCATTGAAAGGAATTTCTGGAACTTACCATTTTCCATCTTTTTCTTCATTATTTGAGGGAAAGGTAGTGGTGGTCGCGGTATAGCTTGGTACAATTGAGTTGCTCCTTGATCAATGTAAGGTTCTTTCTCACCTTTTGGGGCCTTTGGAAACTCAACATTCTCCATCTCAGCACTCTTCTCATTCTCCTCGATCATGATCTCCTTCTTTTGTTCAACTACACCTGGAAAAAAGGGGTCAACTGTGGTCTTACCACTCCTAGTCATCACAGCCATGCATTGGCTATCATTCTTTGGGTTCTGGATGGTGTTGCAAGGTAGTGTACCCTTTTGTCTAGGGTTCAGTGATGCTGACAGTTTTTCCAAGTTGCTGCTCAATCCGCTTGATGGAGGTTGCATGAGATTCCACTCCCTGACCCATACTTGATATGTCACCACGGATCTCCTTCAATTGCTCATCAATGGACCTAGGCACTGATCGCGAATGACAACACCCTCAGTACAGAAAAAGCAACATTGGTGGCATGTATCATGTCAATATATGCCATCAACATTCCGAGGGTCATTGTAGAGGAGATCTAAGATCGGGCTATAGGATTAAGCACTACTATCCCATTCCCGAGTCTCGTGTTCAGATTATTTGTGGAGGCAGGGTGCGTTCTGATGAAGAGCGGTTGATTGGAGGGAAGAGGAAGGCAGACATAGGGTTGATTTGGGATAAAATGAACCCGGTGAGCCGAGTGAGACTTCCTACCGCTGTCTCGGTACCACAGGCATTCCCCCACCTCACAGGAGCAGGATGAGACATTGACTACAGGGGCTGGTCATTTCGAGGCAGCTCCCAGCACCTCTGCTACACCATGGGCTATCCGAGCCAGACCCCAATAGGATATATGCTAGTGCCTCAAGACTTTCTATAAAAGATGGTGAAGAGATTGACTATGACCGAAAGAAAGGTGTAGTCTATGATGGAGAATGTAAAGCCTTAAGTGAAGGCCGAGCGCACGGGTCTTGCCTGCTTGACTCGAAGGTTTGAGTGGCCTTCAATGAACATGATAGAGTCGAATGACACAGATAGTCTCCATGACGAGTTGGGGGCTCTTTGGAGCCAATTGTCCAAGCTATCATCTCAACAGCCCGCAATTCTAGAAGCCCCCGATCTTCCTAACCTCAATATTGAGATGGACTGTGAGCTTGTCTTAGTGGCATATTGGGAGCCGACTGGAGTAGAGGGAGGAAAAGGAAAGAAGAGGGTCTTGGAGGATGTTGGAGATGATACCCTAAAGAAGAAGAAAAAGAAGGAGAAGAAAGATCACAAGCGGGCAAGATTAGAGAGTCACCAGTTTCACGACGAGCATAGGCCAAAGCTCATTGAGAGAGCTAGAGGAGTAGGTAGCTCCACCACTGCCCATTTTGAGCTTGCAGGTGGCAAGAACCCTTCGAGCGATCCATATTCAGCCCCAGTTATTATCGAGGTCGCAAAGGTGATCACTTCTATTAAGGGGGGTGACCATTTCCCCGTAAAGCTACCATTCAGTGAGTCAGCCACAACTAGCAACATGATTGCAGCGATGGTACCACCTCCGCAGGATGATAAGAGCGCTTAGTGCACAATAGGTATGTCTCTTTCCCTTGTTCTTTTATATTCTATGCTTAAGGGACGAAGCATGTTTTAAGAAAGGGGAGGGAGTGTACTTGCATTTTTTGGGGATTTTTGATTCGTCCAAGGGTTTTTCATGTTGTATTTCTTTTAATTTTGGTATGCTATCTAGTAGAAATGACATGTTATGGTGTTTTTGTTTAGTTAGAAATTAGCTTAGGATTACCCAGCCAATAAAATGCACTAGTTTTGAAACAAAATTACCCTGTTTAAAATTTTTTGGATGTTAGTTGTACTTGTTGACTACAATGCATGATTTCTGTGGATATTTTTGTATCATTTAATGTATTAACATGAGTAGTTATAGATAGCCATGTATGAATTGTATAGGTAGAATGAATGCAAAACATGTACCATGAGTGAGTGAGGTCATATACCAAGTTCAATACTGCATTTAGGATCTAGAAGTTGCCCGGTTGGTCTTTGCATAGGCTTTAGGATGGTTGGTTAGGAGATGATCATAGGCTTTTATTGACTGATTAGTCACTTTAATCTAAAGTATCGTACCAAATGCTGATGAATCCCTTGATCCAAATTTTCAGCAGTCTTAAATTAATCATTTTTCTTTGATTAATAGATTAACTTCATCCATTTTTTATAATCAATATGCTTTGGCCCTGGCCCCTCCTTGGACATTGTGAACCTCAATCCAAGAAAAATGCCTAAGTTGATGGTGACTATAGTAGGGGTGCATAGACTGTGGGGAGGTGAAAAAGAAAAAAAAGGAAAAAGGGTTAAAAATGAGGTGTGGTGTGATAAGGAAAGAGAAAAAAAAAGCTGAAATAGAAAAATAGAAAAGAAAATACAAAAGAAAAAAAATGAATGAAAAAGTTGAAAACACACCACACCCACATACTGCATGAAAATGGAGAAAACGGAGAAAAAAGTTGAAGAAATGGACAATAAGGTAAAAAGGTGTAAAGTGGAGCCATATATATGTAGTTCCATGGAGGGTTTTGTCACCAAAATCCCATATTTACCATACCCAACCTGAAGCCTACATTACAAGCCAAATAAATTTCTATATTGATCCTAGCCTGACTGTCCAAAACGCCAAAGTAGAGAAAATAAGAGCAAGCTTATGGTATCCGATATGTAGTATTTGGAACTTACTTGTGAGAGTGAGATCCTTACTTGTTTAGTCCCAAGTTTCATATTTTCATATATCTGTGAGTTGGGGACTTCATTTGTTGTGAGGGTACATGGTTTGTTCTTTATTCTGCCAGTTGTCTGTGTAAAAAGCATTAGTGATAACTTGATTCTCTACTAATAACTAGATGACATATCTTGATCCTTGTTTATCATGGTTTGTGCTCACTTGATGTGCATAGCTGATTTGGTTTACGTGGAGAAGGGTCAAAAGTTGTTTGTGTTCATAGTGCAAGTTTTGATTGGTATTGGTTATAGTATACTAGGTTTATTTTCAAGTTAAGAATCTTATTTAGTTTTTGTTTTCGTTGCCTGAGGACATACAAAAGTGTTAAGTTGAGGGTGTTGATGTGCTATGAGTTTACAATACTTTCGACACTTAAAACTAGGAAAATAACATGGACTTAGGTGTGTTTATATGGATATGAGGTGCTTTTACTTTGTTTTTAGGGAAAATAGGTGTTGGAGTGAAAATGTGCAAAAGTTGAAGAAAAGTTTAGAAAAGAGGCTAGGTACTGATCTTAGTACGAGCCATACCAAGATTATACGAGCTGTATTGAGACTCGTAGAAAAGCTCAGAAGATTGGTACAAGGAAAATGTAAAGTATGAACCCCAGTATGAGCCGTACCATCTTGGTACGAGATGTAACTTGAGTCATAGAATACTTCAGAGAAATTTGCACAATTGAAGTCTCCTAGTACGGGTAGTAAATATGGATCATAACATATACCTACAAGACCGTACCAGGAGTTGTGGAGCACATCTGGGATTCTTGAGACTTGGCAGATCTCATGTTATGACAAGTTGTTACAAGTCATTGGAGCAAGGTTGTAACACCCCGGAAGGGCCTATGAATGAAACCAGGAGTCGAAGTTGAAAACTGCAGAAAACCTAGAATTTTCACTAGTATGGCTCGAGGTAGGAGTCGTGGAGAGGACCTACGACTCATGACTCGAGTCATGATAAAATCTGGAGCCTGAGGTTGTGCCATGGTAGTCCTATGAATCTTGGTGAGAAGGTACGACTCGTGGTTAGGAATTGTGGTTAATTTCTCTCAGTGGTGCCAGAGTGGGTCGTCACGTGTCATGGTACAACCCGTAGGATGTAGCAACGAGTCGTGGTGAGGAGTTGTGTTTAAGTGGTATTGGCTTGGGTGGATAGTACCACGGTTGATAGTACGACCCATAGTATGGTGGTATGAGTCGTGGTATAGTAGCCGTGACCAAATTCAGAAAGTTGTGAAGAATGGTGAGCTGACCACGAGAGGTAACCACGAGTCGTGACTCGATGGTACGACTGTTGCATGTCTCGTGGTCGGGGCCAGAACTGCTTTTCAGGGAAATTTTAGTAAGGAAAAGTTCGACTTTTCTACATTTTTGGGCCCTAAACCACATCATTTTGAGGTGGGAACAGGGTCTTTAAGGGATAAAAACTCCTGCTAAGCTCATTTTAGCAATTGCAAGCGCTAGAGAAGGGAGTAGGAAGGGTTTCGAGTTCAAGTTCTTCAAGTTTTCACTTAGGGTTCCTCAAGGGAGTAGGAATCACGAAATTACCAGGTATGTGGGGTTTTTGAATGGGTAGTTTCGTTCCTATCCTTGCCCAATTTCTCACCAATTCTATGTTTAAAGTTTTCAAAACTTTATAGGTATTTATCAAATTGCATGATTCCTTAAAATTTGAAATGAGCTTACAGTAGCATGTCAAATTTGTGAATTTTGAATTTATTTGGGCTGATTTTACTTGTTTATTCTATATTTCATGATTTAAATCTCTAAAAGAATGGATGCCCAATTATGGGTAAATTTTAGTGAATTTCATGGTCAAGATGATTCTGAAAGCATAAAAGTGTTTCTCTTACATTTTAAGCATGTCTACAAGTTTCGATTTCTCATGCTATCATGATCGTTTTCTTATGAATTTAAACATGTCAAGTATGTTTGAAACTAAGGGAAATGCCCACATGTCTCTTATGAATTATAACAATTATTTTGGCCTACTCATGGGCTCAATTCCATGGCTAGAAATACAAATTCTCAAGTATGTCATGATTCCCATGTTTTCACTAGCCATGCATGTCATATTGTGAATGTTATGAGAACGTTGCATGTTTTAGGAGTAGTACTTAATACCGAGTAGGTTCAGGGCCTAGGTTATGCCCTGAATCTCAGAACTACATGTCACTGCAGGTTATGCTTGGGACCTCCTCAGTGATTTTCCCCTATGCCTTACGGGGTCTTCATGAGTGATATCACCCCTTTCATGGTTCATATCCTTGGAAAGATATGGATGACTTCCCAACTAGGTTTATAGGTCGTGCTCCATGTGTGCTCATGTGGGGTATGTCGGTTGTAGAAATATCCCATTGTTCCTCAAGGATTTTACGTGAATGCATGATTATGTTCTTTTGGCTCAAGTTATGTTTATGAAATGTTTTCCTCACATGTTATAACTATGAAAGGTTATGAATATTTTTGAAGTACTAAGCCTTACAATATACTTACGATTTCAATCTTATGATCATGATGTCCCCACTCCTTTAACTTTTATGTTTTTAAGCATTGTTTTGCATACCTTACATACTCAGTTCCTTCCAAGTACTGACCCACATATTTTCAGGGCCCGGTTCGTAGGTTCCGCATCGTCCCTAGCTTGTGCTCAGTTTCGCTCAGTGTTCAGTGGTGAGTCCTCATGAATTGAGGGCCTTCATGTTCAGAACTTGTTTATCTTTTGCTTGCCGAATGTTTGAGTTAGTTGAGGGTTTTGTCCCTTCACCCGTCTTTTATGATTAGAGGCTTTCAGACTTATGTGTAGTATTATGTCATTTATGAATGTATTTCAGTTTGTCGTCCCTTACATTTCACGTTAAGATTTTCAGTTAGTTCATTCTTGATAAGTTACGTTTTCCGCCTTATATGAATGAATTAGTACTATGCTCATGGCATGTGTTGAATTGGGGTCTCTTGGGGCTCCTTGTCCCATTTCTACGCTCCGGGTGTACTCTCGGGTCGTGACAAAGGTACGAGGCATACCAAGACATTTGTAGAAATCTTCAGAAGATGGCAGAGTTCTTAGAGCCAAACCATGACCTTATTGTAACACTCATAAGATATTGTTATGTTTCATACCAAAGGCCAACACTTAGAAAATTCTATAGAAGCCAAGGTATGTATGAGACAAGGCACGACCCATACAATCCTGTTATGAGTCGTATGAGGAGTTGTTGAAGTGTCAGTGCCATATTTTGTTATTTCCCTGTTAACTTGGGAAAAGGATTTTGTTGTCTATATAAATAATTTTTAGGTTTCTTTAAGTTCAAATTTCATTAGAATATGTTAGAGGTGGATTATTATCAAGTTGTAATTAATTTTTGACAATATTGAATAGCAATTCTTGAGACATTAACTGAAATTTCTCAATTGTTCTTGAATTTGTTCAACATATTTTCTTGCAATATTTAAAGCAAGTTTTCTTTTAATCATCGTTGTATGTATTTAATTATGTATTTGGCTGTTAATACTAATCATAATGTTATAATCATGAAAGGATAAAACCTCCATAAATTAGGTTGTGGGAACCATGGTGGATCAACGAATAGGGTTATACAAAGTGATTTGAAACCAACACTAAATGCTTGTATTGTATTCTCTTCATCTATAATGTTTATTAATGAAGCGCAACATTAGGACTTGCCCAAATTCTTTACTTGCTTGAACCTAGAGTTAGAGATTAGGAAAAGAGAATTATGACAAAGCCTTGAATTTTATGATCATTGTATAACTTGAGTTGCGGTCGCAGTATAGTTAATTTGGAACAAATTGATAACAATTAAATTGAAATCGCTCATGAGACCTATCCCAGTGATTGAGTATAGTTATTCAAAAGGGACGAAAGAGTCATTTAGATGAACCCTAGTAATCAGTTTCTACAAGTAAGCATTGGGATAGATCATGAGTGTAAACCCGAAGTACTTATGAATCCATGGGAATACATACCCTAGTTAATTGCAAATCTTGATAAACAACAACTAATTTTCACTCTTATTTTAGAATTTTTTTTTCTATAAACTCCCCAATTTGGAGATAACATACCAAAAAGCTTAAATACCAGCATTAGTCTAGTTCTTAGCATATTTCATGTTGGTTCGACCCCAACCATTGTTGGGTTCTTTATTGACAACGTCCGCTTCATTCTTTGTCAGGAGTGTGAGTTTGAGCATTTTCAGGGTACTGCCTTTCTTTCGCACAAATAGGATTGTGGCACTCCATGGGGAGATATTGGTTTTGATGAAGCCCTTATCTAGAAGGTCTTTCAGCTGTAACTTCAATTTCTTAAGATCAGTTGGAGCCATTCTATAAGGAGGAATAGAGATAGGCTGGTATCTAGATAAAGATCTATGTTGAAGTTTATTTTCCATTCAGGAGGGATTCTAGGGAGGTTTTCGGGAAACAAATCAGGATACTCATTCACCATCAGAAGTGACTGGAGTGTTGGGGTCTCGAAAGTAGAATCTTTAACCCTAACCATGTGGTATATGTACCATTTTGCAATCATTTACCTAGACTTAAGGTACGAAATAAAAGACCCATAGGCGCTGAAGTACTACCCTTCCATTCTAATATTGGTTCGTTAGGAAACTAAAACCTAAACACCCTAGCCCTGTAGCCGACTGAAGCATAACAAGAATGGAACCTTTTCATAGAAATGATAAGGACTAAGTTGACCATGTCTAGCTCTAATAGATTGACTAAAGTGACTTTACTCAACACTGAGACTGGACAATTTCTGTATACTCGACTGGTTCTAACTGACTCACCAACAGGGTAGAGAATGAAAATGGTTTAGAGAGAGTTTCTTGTCTAATGTCTAGCTTGACTGCAATATAAGAAGTTGCAAAGGAAAGTGAGGATCTTGGATCTAGTAAAGTATATACATCAATGTGGAAAATGTGCAACATAACCGTAACCACATCTGGTGAGTTCTCCTGGTCCTGCCTGGAAGATAGAGCATAGAAATGATTTTGGCGTTGACCACCACCTGTACCTAAAGTAGTGCCCTGTTGAGCTGGGCAACCTATCATGGCTGCTGATATAGAAGACTAGTCTTTTTCTCATCCTATTGAAAAGCACTCTCTTAACCTGTGACCCAACTAGCCACAACCAAACCAACCCTTTTTGCCCAAACGGCACTGCCCATGGTGATTCTTACCACACATAGGACATTCTGGAAAAGTGTAGCTGCTGGAGACATGGCTCTGGGACTCGGAACCTAATGTCCTACACTTTATTTCTTTCATGGCCTAGACGATAGAGCGTTGGCTGAGGAAGGTGTTGGAGTCCGTTTCTACTGCTAGGGACGATTACCACCGCTTAACCTTTGTTGGGAGTACTCAAACTGATCGGTTCTATCCCGTTTGTTCTCTCTTTCTATGTCTTTAAACTTTTCTGCCTCTATCTGTTGGGCATGAATGATGAGACTGGACAGGTCTATATCTTTGAGCATATGAGCCCTCAATTCAGCAACCATTTCTGGAGCATATCACGTCAGCTGAGTGAACTTCAGTGCATACTCCTCTACTATCATGTTGTTCTATCTCAAGTTTATAAACTTGGCAACCTTAGCTTCCCTTACTTTCTGGGGAAAGAACCAGAAGTAGCTTCCCTTACTTCAGTGCATACTCCTCTACTCTAATGAATTCGTCCCAATCCATTGGACCTGCTAAATTTTGCCTTCCATCCTTCCACTGTTTGTACAAAATCTGAGCCACCCCTTTCAGCTAATAGGTAGCCAAATAAGCACTCTCCATAAATGTGACAACCATGATTTGGGTGATTTTCTATATCTCATCCACGAACTCCTGCGGGTCCTCTTCTACCTTAGACCCATGAAAAGTTGGGGGATTCGTCCACGTGAAATCCTGGACCCTTGCTGCAGCTGTAGACCCATTGGTGTTGACTGGTATCATGACCTGCTAGTTGACCTAGTTGGTCATTACTTGAGCCAGTATCTGAATAGCGGCCCAAAATTTTGAGTGGGACACCTGGTCGTCCTGAGGGGCTGTGGGAGCTGGTGGGGCTAACCAGTTTGCATTTCCAGTCCTCCTTCTATTTCCTCTTTTAGGAGGCATCATTATCTGAAAAGATTAAAACACGAGTTAGGAGGATGTATTAGAGTCTAAAACTCTATACACGATAAGATTTATGAACAAAGGGAATTTTCCTAAAAATGCCTCGTAGCCTCCTCCTCATAAGTGTGGTGCATTCCACACCCATGAAAAGGACTCTACTTGACGTGACTTTTAGATATCCTAGGACTCTCTAATTCTAATTCTCTGACACCACGTTTGTCACGACCCGAGTCTATTCCCTGAACGCGATACAGTACTTAGGTCCACAAGTGACCCAAGCTAACCCATGGCATATCATAACACTAAACTTAGAATAGTATATGAAATAGGAGAAGGCCCACTATACCTTGCTAGGGTATAGTAGCTGAGCTGGGTGATCACTGCCTAATGCCCATTTGGGTTAATAACCTATGGTGGCAGCGTAGTTCTAGGAGCTTGGGTGCGCTGAACCCCGGCTTCGCTCGGTGCTAAGTTCTACTCCCACTGGATGTTCTAATTATGTCTAACGTAGTTTATAGCTCAAAAATAATGTCGTAAGAGTTAAGTTAGTACTACTTGTCTAGAAGTGTCTTCAGAGTCTAAGGTCCTGAAAGTAACTATGTTTCAAGACTCGTCAGAGCTGCTTTATCTAAAAGTGTCATAACGGTCTAAGGAATAATTGACAAATTGATAATTGGTACTACTGAGGGTACTAAATTCCTCAAGACTAAAAGTAGTTAAATTGATCAGCTGACATTACTGTAGAACACAGAGAATACTAAGTATTGACTGAGTCTCTGAGACTAAATAAACCAAAAAGGCTAACTTCTGATCATGTATTTGTACTAACTTTCGTGATTTTTAAATAAATTATCTTGACAAGCAATGTTCATATCTAGTCTATAAATCATGAAAGACTAATTCAAAGTCACATTTAAATATTAGGGTTAAAATACATACTACATTAAATTCCGTACCAAGCATGAATTTAAACTAGTAATAATTTTAGAAAACATTAAGAATCATAGCAAGAATGAGAATTATAATTTGTCTGAAGAACATACCTAGTTTCGATCATTCACATGACTAGAACTGATAAGGTCTTCCTTGTTAGTACGAGCAATACCACGAGTCGTGGTATCAAAGGATGACTCGTGGTCACTAGCAAAGCTTATTTTCCAGATTTTTCATTAAGGGCATTTTCATAATTCCTAAGCTCTAAGGTCCTAAACTAAATCATTTTAAGCTCAGGTAGAAGGGTTTTGAGAGTGCTAATTCTATCCTAATCCATTCTATTCCATGCATGCAAGTTTAGAGTATTTCCTTGGAGATCAAGCTTGAGAAATTCCCCAATTTTCTTCTCCAATTCCTTTGGGTTTTCAATGGAGAGTGTAAGATCAGATTACACAGGTATGTAGGGTTGTGAATGAGAGTTTATCTTCACTCTCATGCCCCAATTCATATCTATCTTCATGAATTCAATTATCAACTTAAATTTGATGATCTTATGGGGTTTTAAGCCCAAATTTATGGAATTCTCTTTGATTTGATTATGGGTCAAATTCCTTCATGTTCTACATGTTGTTTTATGTACTATAGGAAGTTTTATATTTAAATTGATAATTTATTTTATGGTTTCAAATCTCACTCAAACTATTCCCAATTATGCAAGGTTTCATGAAAAGTCAATTTATGATTCTATTATGATTTTTGATCTCACTAAGCCTAAATAATGATTTATGATTCATGTTATGACCTCTCTTCAAGTACTCTTCATGGATTTATGAATATCATGTATATGCACAAGTACGCATGTTCTTCATGATTTATGAATTTATGACTTTTGGCCGACTCACGGGCCCTTATTCATGGCTATTTATGTATTTCAAGTATGATCAAGTATGTTATGATTTATTTGGCTATGAACTTCATGAATGATTACACTATTATGATATGAGCCTCAAGTGCATGTTTTTGGGAGTAGTGTCTAGCACCGAGTAGATCAGACGTTCAAGTAAACCCCGTGGTCTCCAAACTGTGTGCCACTATAGGTATATACATATATTTATGGATCTCCTGTGATATCACATCATGCACGTCCCTTGCCAGGCAAGCCTGGGATGGCTCTGCCCACTTGAGCGAAATGTTAAGGGATCATGTAAGCTTTATCATGATGGTGTCGTTAAGACGAGTCCTCCCATTTTTCCTCATGATTTATGCATGGATATGTATATGTTAGTTTGCTCAAGCTATGTTTTATAAGGTTTCTCTTATGACAATGATTATGATTAGATTATGAATGGTCTAATAGCCTAGAGCCCTTATGTTTATATTATGATATTTAGTTCATGATCATGTTGTCCTACTATTATGAACTCTTATATATTTCTAATTGTCCGTTTTTACTTACCTTGCATATTCAGTACAATCCAAGTACTGACTGCATACTCTATATTGTATCATTTCATAATACAGGTATCAGGGATAAGTCTCAGCCGTATAATTAGTCCTGCTTTCTTCTCAGGCCTGTTTTAGCTAGCATTGGTGAGTCCTCATCCTTCAAGGATATTCAGATATTCATTGTTAAGATATTTCAGTAAACATACTTTTGTTGAACTAGTTGCAGATGCTGTCCCATCAGCTCATCAGTTATGTTAGAGGCTTTTCAGATAATATGTAGAAAATCATCTTGTCATTGTTAGCTCTATTTTAGTTTGATATGTATGCCGACTTCCGCTTAAGCATGTTTTGCTATTTCAGTTTCCGCTTGTTGAATTTTTTTAGCTACTATGTTCATGCCATGGGTCGACTTGGAGCCTCTTGGGATTCCTTGTCCCGTGCCTCTATTCGGACTTATGTTCGGGTCATGAAAAACATGGTGTCAAAGCATTAGATTTTGAAGTGTCCTAGCGTTTCTAAAAACTGCGTTGAGTCTTTTTCATGTGTATGAAGTGCACCACACTTATGACGAAGAGGCTATGAAACATTTTAGGAAACTTCCCTTCTTTAATGATCTATGTTGTGCGATGAAATGTCTCTCTATTCTCCTAACTCATGCCATACGCATTTGTAGAATCATGCCTCCTCACTGAGTTAATGAAAGAAGAAACGAGAATAGAGATGGCCATGAGAATGGCAATGGAGATGGGCACCAGCAGGCTCCACCAGCCCCCGAGGATCATGTGCTCGAGCAGGTTGCCCATTCAAAGTTTAGGTCAGCCATCCAGATGTTGGCACAGCATTGCCCGCCCAAGTCAACTACTAGGCGGTAGCACATGTTCCCTAGAATGGGAATGCCGCAATGGCAAGAGTCAGGGATTTCCTTAGGATGAACCTTCCGGAGTTTCTCGGATCGAAGGTGGCGACGATCCACATGAGTTTATTGATGAGATCCAGAAGATCACCCAGATTATGGGGGTGAAGGGGGAGGAGTGCACAGACCTAGGCTCTTATCAGTTGAAAGTGGTTGCACATATCTGGTTTAGACAGTGGAAGGATAGTAGTGTTGTTTTAGCGGGTCCCATTGATTGGGATGAGTTTCTTACAACGTTCTTTGATCAGTTCTTTCTCCATGAGATGAGGGAGATCAAAGCAGCTGAGTTTGTGAACCTGAGGAAGAATAATATGACAGTCTAGGTGTATGCTTGGGAGTTCACCCGTTTGTCCAAATATGCACCAGAGCTGGTGGCTGATCAGAGAGCTTGGCTGAGCAAGTTTGTGCTTGGTGTAATGAACTACCTGGTCAAGGATTGTAGGACAGCTATTCTTTACCAAGACATCAATTTTCCTTGATTGGTTTTGTACGCCCATCATATAGAGGTGGTGTATTTATGAGACAAAGAGGCTCAGAGGGCTAGGACAGATAGTTTTAGGCCAAGAGGGCCAGGATAGATAGTTATGAGTTCTGCCAATAGAGATCGGTAGGCGGGTATCATCAACAGTCCCATCAAAAGTCATTAGCTCTAGTGCCATCATCGGCCAGTACTCTATCTAGATTGCAGGGTGAACAGAGGAGCAGAGTGTCAGGCACAAGGGGACAAAGGAGCACGAAGGTAGAGTGTACCTTTCCGGTCTGCAGGAAGTGTGGCAAGAATCACATTGGGGAGTGCTTGATTGGATCAGATATCTACATTGTGTATCGTAGATATGGGCAGAGGCGTCGGGAGTGTTATTTGGCTAGGCAGGATAATGGTAGAGGTCGTGCTCAGGCTACCAGTTCAGCAGTAGCACCAGCATGCCCAGCTCAGCAGGGTGCGTCCACCAAGGCAGGAGATGGTCAGAGTCAGAACAGGTTTTATGCCTTTGAATCTCTCCAGGAGCAGGAGACTTCACCGGATGTGGTCACTATTATGTTACGAGTATTCCACTTTTATGTATATGCATTGTTAGATCCAGGGGCTACCTTATCTTTTGTGACTCTCTATGTTGCTAGTAGTTTCAGAACCAGTCCTAAAATCCTATCAGAACCCTTCTCAGTCTCTACTCAAGTCGGTGATTCAGTTATAGCTCGACGGGTATGTAGAAATTTCCATATAACAATCCTATAGAAAGTGACAAATTTTGATGTTATTACATGCATGTTATGCCTCAGTAAATTGTAGAACCCGTGCGGTAGAGTTTCTATTTTCGGGTGAGCCAGTCCTAGAATGGATGGGTAGTTTAGCTGTACCTGTAGGTCGCTTCATTTCATACCTTAAGTCCAGAAAGATGATCTCTAAGGGTTGCATGTACCATCTAGTTAGGGTTAAGGATGCTACATCCAAAACCTAGACTATTCAGTTAGTTTCAGTAGTGTGCGAATATCTGATTAAGGGCGTACTCACGCACTTCATAGACATATTTTGCGCGTACTTTACTATGTTTTGAGAACAAATTTATGTGTGTTTACATGTGTTTATATTATACATTTGTGAAAAAGACTAACACTAGTGATTAGATGTTTTTAGGGCTTATAATGATGGATTTGGGTGTATTTGAGGCCTTTGGAATACATGTAAAGAAGTTGGAATGAATGATGCAAAGATCAAAGCTTGAAACGACCAACCGCACGAGGATGGCACATAGTCGCCCGAGGCACCAGGACGTTGGCGCTACAGCTTGTGCGGCACGGCAGCAAGGCAGGCTCACTGCCTGGCGCGAGGCGCTGGCCTCCCAGCGCTATGACATGCGCGAAGCAGCCCTTTGTCTGCGCGATGGCTGGGGTGACGCGGCATGGAGGACACCGCTTTGACAAGGGCGATGTGCCAAGGGGCTTCCAATAGCCATAATCCAATTCCTACTTCAACCAGGAAGAGGAATTTTAAATCCCAAGTAAAATTCATCAGGGAACAAGGAAAACATAAATCTACTACTATAAATACCCCTTTATTTTCATGTAATATCTATCAAGTTTTAATTTTAAAGTAGAATTAGAAGCCAAGTTTTGGACAAGTCTTCAGCTTAGAAGTTTTACGACATACTTTGAGACGATTTTTGAGTTGTTCTTCTTTATTGTTGCATTACTCAAGTGAGTTTCTTCCTATCAACGTTTTAAGTATTAATTTTTTCTTTTATTTATGAATTCTATTAATTTACTTGTAAATATGATAGGCTAAAACCACCACAACTGGGGTTGTGGGAACCATGACAAATTAATACACATAGGTAAAATACTTGGTGATTCTTGAATGGAGTTTATGCATGTATTGTTTCTTCCTTCATTTTAATTGATTTTTAACCGTGGCAAATGTTAGAACTTGCCTTATCCTTACTTACCGAACCAAGGAGGTAGTGAATGGGAAAAGGGATTAACAACGGAGATTTGAGGCTATCAACCCTCATCTAATAACTTGACCTTGTCTGTGAATAGCTAATCCCATATCAAGGCTAAGGGTTAGTAAAACATACACCCATAGACAGACCAAGTTTTCTGGTGATAATCATCTAAATAGGGGACCAACAATTTAGGTGAAATTAACTTACCAATATTTCATGCTAAGCATCGGAATAGATCACTAGTATAAAATGCCTTGTGGTTATGAAGTCCTGGGGAACACTTACCCTATTTAGTTGCATTAATTTGGAAACAACAAACAATTTCTCAACATTGTTATTTATTACTTATACAAATTCCCCCCTCTTAGGAAACAATTAACTAAAAACGTAAGCACTAGGATTCTTCTACATCCTTCCCTATTCTCCGTGGGATCGACCCCAACCTTTGTTGGGTTCTTTATTGAAAACGTTTGCTTCATACTTTCTTAAGAAGTGTGAGTTTGAGCTTATCAAAAAGTGACGCCATTGCTGGGGAATATGGTCTAGGATTAGATTAATTACTTATGTTTAACTTTTAGTCTTTCTTTCCTATTTTTTGTTTTTCTTTTATCTTCTAACGTGTCACTGGTTAGAATGGTAAAACAAGCGGCCAAGATGTGACCATGGTCTTAATAGGTATCATGATGAAGTCTGAATAATCAAGATACCTGTGTCGTGTCGCAACGTTAAATCAGGCGCTACTTGGGAGGCAACCCAAGAAATTCTTTTTTTTCATTTTTTCGTGTTTGTTCAAGTGTGTAGGTGATAGGTCATAATTTTCAATAAAGATTGAGCTTAAATACATACGACGAGGAGTAGAGGCCTAGGAAGTTCTTCTTTTACTCTATTACTTTATGCTTATTTGTTTTAGCACTGGGGACAGTGTAACTAATTAAGTATGGGGTGGGAGAAGTGAACTTCATATTACCATGCATTCCTTAATTGCTAAATTTGTACATTGTAAGCCTAGTTTTTTTTAGGAATTTATGACTTATGTTGCATGCTTGTTTGTTTGTAGTATTTTTAGTTTTATTTTATTTTGGGTTCCTCCAATTTTTGTTTTCAGTACTTTTCCAATGGATAGTTCCTTTAGAACCGACTAGAAAGTCTAGATTTTTTTAATTTTTTTATGTTTTTTAGTCATTGAGTCGTGACTTTGCCCGATGATGGATGGATGACGACCTTCTTAAGGGTAAATTAGTCATTAGGAAGAACAAATACTTGGACCCCACGAATGCTAGGTGCTTCACTTTAGGTAGCATTGAGACTTTATTAAATTCACTCAAAAATGCATGAAAAAGGTAGAAACACTTAGTCTTTTGGGAACTTGACTCTTGTACTTGAAAAAATGGGCTTAATTATGTCATGCATGCAATATGGATACATGTGTTTATGTGATCTTGATTTCCATTGTTAAACCATCTTGTGCCAATGTGTGATGAATTTTTTTGATATACCCCATGCTTGTAAATTGATTTCTAGAACTTGCCCGATGTGTGTGCAAAGCGAAATAAGAATGATGGATTTAGGAAGTGATATTGGCATTTTTTTGATAGCCCTATTTTTATCCTATTTTACCTACCTTGATTTTAATTATCCTAGTT
Source organism: Datura wrightii (assembly GCA_035772735.1). NCBI lineage: Eukaryota > Viridiplantae > Streptophyta > Magnoliopsida > Solanales > Solanaceae > Datura > Datura wrightii. Next base: position 17,201,389 of record JASDFA010000003.1, read on the forward strand.
AGATATGTTTGAGCCTTATCCAATTCTTTTGATAGCCATATTACAAGCTTAATCCCTTTTATTTTATTGACTTGTATTTGATCCAAATAACTCCTAGAGCACTTTAATGAAATTTTTTGTATGAAAGGAGCATAATCAGAGAAGTGAAGGGAAAAGCTAAAAAGTGTGGTGAATTGGAAGAAAAGAAAAAGGTTAAATTTTTCTAAACAAGAAGGGTGATTTTTAGTGGGAAAACAAAAGAAGAAAGAGCTTTGAAAAATTGAAGATGAAAAAAATCACGATTTAACGATTAACCGTACCCATTTGTTTACTATGTACCTGTTTTGGCCCTGGTCCTTCCTTGGATATTGTGAACCTCAACATAAGAAAAAATGCTTAAGTTGAGGGTGGATAGAGTAGGGGTGCGTGAAGGGTGGGAAAGGATGAAAGGAAAAGAAAAGAGAAAAAAATGTGTGAATAAGCTCATTGTTGAAAGAAAAAATCCCCACTAGTCACCTAAGTTGAAAAATTGAGAAATAAAAGGAGGTATAAGGAGAGAATTTGGAATTGAAGAATGTGCTTAAAAAATTTAAAGTGTTGTGAAGTATTAAAGTTCTTAGGGAGATTAGTCACTATCTTGGCCAAATAGTTCCTACCTGTCCTGCAGCCTACATTACAACCAAATTAAAGTCCTAAATGATCCTTGATTCATAATTCTATATTAGCGGAGTATTACACTAAGGGCAAGCCTATGGTTCGTCTTTTCCATGTATGTTGAGTTTTTTTGGGAGAGTGAGTGGAAATTGTTTTATAGATGCCTAAGTTTATATTGACTTATATCTTGTGTGTGAAAGTGAATCCCTCCATATTTTGAGGGGCACAATGGTAAGGGTTTGGTTTATCTTGATTGCTAAATTACATATGATTCATGTTGGCCCAAAATATGTCTTGATGAGTTAGTTTTCAAAACCTAAGTGATTTCAAACTTTGACATTTTAAAGTTGATCCTATATTCATGCGAGTGAATTGTTTGAGATTCATTGATTTGTCTCATGATCCTAAGTGTAAGTAGATCTATTCGTAGGATAAATTTTGTGCTTAATTGTTAGAAGGGAAGTAGTTGATTGTTCGAGGACGAATAATAGTTTAAGTGTGGGGTGTTGATGAAGGGAGTACTCACGCACTTCAGAGACATATTTTTTTCCCGTACTTTACTATGTTTTGAGAACAAATTTATGTGTGTTTGCATGTGTTTATGTTATATATTTGTGAAAAAGACATTTTAACACACGTGATTAGATGTTTTTAGGGCTTAAAATGATGGATTTGGTGTATTTGAGGCCTTTGGAATACATGTAAAGAAGTTGGAATGAATGATGCAAAGATCAAAGCTTGAAGTGACCAACCACACGAGGATGGCACATAGTCGCGCGAGGCACCAGGCCATTGGCGCTGGGAGTGTGCTCTGGCTAGGCACGATGATGGTTGAGGCCATTCTCGGGCTACCAGTTCAGCAACAGCACCAGCACGCCCAGCTCAGCAGGGTGTGTCAACTAAGGCAGGTGGTGGTTAGAGTTTGAACAGGTTTTATGCCCTTGCATCTCTCCAGGAGCAGGAGACTTCACCTGATGTGGTCACTATTATGTTACGAGTATTTCACTTTGATGTATATGCATTGTTAGATCGAGGGGCTACCTTATCTTTTGTGACACCCTATGTTGCTAGTAGTTTCGGAACCATTCCTAAAATCCTATCAGAAGCCTTCTCAGTCTCTACTAGAGTTAGTGATTCAATTATAGCTCGACGGGTATATAGAAATTACCATATCACAGTCCTATAGAAAGTAACCTCAGCAGATTTAGTAGAGCTAGCCATGACAAATTTTGATGTTATTACATGCATGTTATGCCTCAGTAAATTGTATAACCCGTGCGGTAGAGTTACAATTTACGGGTGAGCCAGTCCTAGAATGGAAGGCTAGTTCAGTTGTGCCTGTAGGTCGCTTCATTTAATACCTTAAGGATAGAAAGATGATCTATAAGGGTTGCGTGTACCATCAAGTCAGGGTTAGGGATGCTACATCCGAAACCCCGACTATTCAGTCAGTTCTAGTAGTGTGTGAATATCTAATGAAGGGCGTACTCACGCACTTCATAGACATATTTTGCCTGTACTTTACTATGTTTTGACAAAAACTTTATGTGTGTTTACATGTGTTTATGTTATATATTTGTGAAAAAGACTAACACAAGTCATTAGATGTTTTTAGGGATTAAAATGATTGATTTGGGTGTATTTGAGGCATTTGGAATACATGTAAAGAAGTTGGAATGAACGATGCAAATATCAAAGCTTGAAGCGACCAACCGAACGAGGATGGCACATAGTCGCGCGAGCTGCCAGGCCATTGGCTCTACAGGTTGTGCGACGCAGCAGCAAGGCAGGCTCACTGCCTGGCGCGAGGCGCCGGCCTCCCAGCGCTATGACACGCGCGAAGCAGCCTGTTCGCACTTTGCTGCTCGGTATGTGTTAAAAACCGACACATAAGTGTACGTGGTCAAACAAGTAATAAAGTGGCCAAGTAGCCAAGTATCGATCCAAGGAGGCTGCTCTGGATATGCAAAATTTCCTAGTTCACTATATTTCTATTCAATTTCTAACTATGCTAACAACTATCCAATCAAGAATTTAGGGAGTTTTGTGTCTAAACTAATTATATACTAAACTTAACAACTATTATGTACGTTGAATTCAGACAATGGATATGCTCATGCCAAGGTTAAGAACGAGTAATGGAGTTGATAATTATGATAATTTGGTCATCCTCTTCTTCATATTGCTAGTCAAGAACGTTTGCCTAGAAATTAAAACTCTCGTATTTAATTTCACTTTAGAATCATAAACCATTCGTCTACATTTCTGTGATCAAATGAAATTTATGACCTAACACTACAATGCCGGTTCCTAAATTGACTAATACGGCTTTCAAGTATATTTCTATCAAGAAAGCACATCAAAACCCAATTTTCCCAAATGAAGTTAAGAACAATACCCTATTAATTCACAACTTTCCAATTTCATGCTCTCTCGAGTGAAATTGGACTTTTTAGATATACATTAATGGTGGCCAATCAAGAATGTACTAAGCACAAGAATTAATAGAACAATATGCAAGAAGAAGAAGAAACCATATCAATTATTACCAATAATCATTACACAAGTTCAAAACCTCAGCAAGAAAGGAATTAGCCACTCATTCTTGGATTAATCGTCCTAGAATGAGTGTAAATCATGCATACAATTGAAGGAAAAGAAGAAGGGAAGAGAAGATAACTCTTATCTTTTCTATTCTTCAACTGCCACAAAACCACGTTCCTCTCTCCACTCCTGAACTCTGCTAAAAACTAGAACTAAAAAAAGACTCCTTTAAAAATAACCTAAGTGTGCTATTTATACTAGTGGGAAATTTTTCCCGGAATAACAAGCAACGTGTCACGGAGGCCAACGCGGAGCACTGCCTCCGTGACACGGCGTGGACGTGGACCCTCTCTGGAAATTGCAGGGTCCGGATAATTGGTCTCAACGTGGCACGGAGGCCATCGCGGAGGCCTATCTCCGTGCCACGGAACTGACGCGCAGGCACACTGGAAATTGCCTAATTAATTCCTGCCCAGGCAGTGTGCTACCGCGATGGCAGCGTGGCACGGCTCCATCGCGGAGCCAGTGTAAAATGTGCCATCCAAGGTCTTTTCCACGCTCGCATCCAAGTCCAACTCCGACATAGTTCCAACACGCATTTTAGCTCCTAAAAATCACATTATCCTGCAAAACAAATGCTAATCATGTTGGTTAGTATAAATTCGCATTTTATTACCAAATACATGATATTATATACACATTGCACAACAAACAAGGTAAAAATGATACGTTTGAGTATCACTTGGGCATATAAATTTGCCCAAGATCACTTACCCCACACTTAAATCCTTGTTCGTCCTCGAACAACACATACACAACTCATGCAAATTACATCCCAACCTTCGTCACTATGGTGCAACATTTTACGCTACGGTCATACCGATTATTCAATTCTTGCAAATCATCAAGAAAACATGCTTGGTCGTACAAGACAATGACCTTAATACATCGAGGCTTCCTAAACTTTTAAGAATTGATTCTTGATATCGGCAAACTCATGCAAATCAACTAATCAAGAGATCCGACACGAAAATCAATCTTTCATCAAGCATGTACCCTCACAACTCGAGAGAAACTTCCCCTTTTATGTTCGTGCAGCACACAAACATGCAAGTAGGGGCATATAAAAATTAATTTCACTCTCTCTCCCAAAAGAATTCGCATGCATCATGTCATGACCCATAGGCTTGCCCTTAGTGTATTACTCCACTAATATAAAGAAATGCAATGTAGGATCAAATAGGACTTTTAATGGGTTGTAACTGGGCTATGGATCTAGTATATATATATTGGATTAGCCAATAATAGTCGCTAGCATCCTTAAGCGCCTTTTCAACTCATTCCCATCGACTCATGGACATTGTTCCTCTCTTTTCTCTTTTTCTCCCATTCATGCTGGTTTACTTTCATACAGCCCATGTTATCGGCACACTTGACACAAAACAGAGGGTTTTCATGTACCCTCACTATCATTTAATTACAACTAGTGCCTCTTCAACATCATCTTTTCTTTCCTCACTTTGCTTTTCTTTTCTTTTTCACTCTTTTCACTCTTTAACACTTTGGGAAACATTTTCTGTTCTTTGTAAGCGCTTAAGAGCTTCTTATAGACTTTAAGGCTAATGAAAAGAAGGAATAAAGCTTAGTTCATACAATTCTGGACAAAAGAAAGAAATCGGCTAAAGGCTCAACGGGCTGACTAGGGTACACAACATATAAAAAGGTAGAATTTGACAAGAAAAAAAATGGAAACTAACGGTTAAAACAAAGAAATGCCTACATCCTTTCCGACGCTACACCTCCTTCATTTCGTTTTGTATACACACCAGGCAAGTTCTAGACAATTCACAATGACATGGAATAGCAAAACCTCACTCACACTTTATGCACATGCTCGAATCAAGATGCATTCACAAACTCTTTAATTAGTCAACTACATGAATTCAAGATTAAGCCTCAATCATAATGAACCAAATTCTCTAGCCTAGGTAACTCAACATATTTACAAAATTGCATGCTTTCAAACGAATCATTTTCACGTTTTGAACATCAATTACAACACGCAACGAAATTTTAGCAACCATACGCAACTACAGTTTATTGATGCAATCCACCAAAGAAACTAAAAACAAAACATCTACTCCTATCGACTACATTTCCCTTAAGACGGTCGTCATCCATCCATCATAGGGAATGGTCACTAACTATGACATCGGTTCAATGGGACTATTCTCGGTAAAAGAACCGAAAACAAACTCCGAGAAACCCAAAATTAAAACTTCAAAATTTTTGCAACACATCGATCATTTTGATAGAAAATATTTGCAAACTATGTTGATAAATGCAAAATCTTTTCGCAAAAATTTTGAAAAATATCGATCATATCGATAGAAAAAGAAAAAATTTACAAAATTTACAAAATATTTACAAAGGCAACCATAACTTTTTAAAGACACACATCATTAGCCACAAACAAATATATACACATCATTCACAAATCAGTTCACAAGAACAGGGAAAGCACAGACATACATAAACGTCAAGGAAGAATATACAGCAGATTTAGAGCCTATGACCCAGCACCTAACTACTCCCCACCCCACACTTAAATCGAACACTGTCCCCAGTGTTCACAAAAATACAAAGCACAAAATTTTGGGTGGTGGAACTCCCTGCTTAGTAGAAATATTCGACTTCCTCATCCGGTGCTGCGGCCTCGTCGCCCATATCTGAATCAGCTCCATCGCCGTCATCGGACTCTACATCAGAGTCCTCACGACGTGTCTCCTCATCAGTAGGGACGTCGTCGTCAGTCGGCTCCACAAAGGCTGGCCCCACCTTGCATAAAGCTCTGGCGTTCTCTCCGAAGGGGTAGTCCAGCTCCAGCTGTAATAATTCATCCTCGGTGGCTGGTCTCCCACCTATCCGTAGCTGCAGCATCTGCATGCCGAACATACGGGCCATATACTGGTCGTCACGAGCATGTCGCTCGCCCAGAGTCAGCACAGGTCCGTGTGTAGTGTCAGGGGCCTTGGTTTTTGTCACATCAAGGGCCCTCCGCTCCAACTGCGGAATGTAATCCAAGGCTTCTTCCTCAATGTCAAGGCTTCGGAGGAAGGTGGTGATGAGTCCGCCAAACCCGTATCTGTGGCCCTGGTGTAGTCTGGCTCTCTTCATGGCGGATATTATAACCGCCCCCACATTAATCTCAAGCCCTTTCATAAGGGCATACACTAGGCAGACACGGTCCCGGGTCACGTCTGTCATATGCACTCCCGGGATCAAACACGAACATACTATTTTTAGCCAGATTCTGGCCTCCTTGTTCATCTGCGAATAAGGCAGAGTCTGGTGGTAACCCTTCTCTTTGTGTCTCCTCCATCGGGCTGTGGATAGAGCCCCACACCACGTACGTCTGATGTCGGCGTACGGTGGGGTGATATTGAGCTGGCGGAGAACGTGGGCGTCTGTGTCCTGCGCTCCAACGATGGCATTCAGCTGCTGGGGTTCCAGAGTGACAATCTGCCCTCTGATTTTAATAGTATGGCTCCTGATGGCCGGGTTCCAGTTGGCGTAGAATTCCCGGACCAAGTGAAGGTTGCACTCCTTGGGCTCCTGAAAAATAAAACTGAGCCCAGCTGCCTCAGTCCTCTGCACCATGCGAGGGAACTCCTGTGCAAGTGGTTCCCTTGCAATATATTCCTCTGGGAAGTATTTGCTTTCCTTGTGCTTATTATACCATTTCTTCCCTTCGTCGGTGACCCATCGTGTTCCGTATCGGCGGTGTTGACCGCGTGGAACAGCAGGTGCAGCTGGGACAGCAGCGCCCAGTCTCATTCTCTTTCTGCCGGTGCCTGAGGTTGAGGCACCCTTGCCTTTATCTTGTCGGCTAGCCATTGTACCTGTCAATTTACACAGACAAGCACAATATTAAGCTAAAAACTTGTTAGCTTCGGCTAAGGTCGGGTTAAACAAAATTTACCCCACACTTAGTCTTTAACAAAATTTACAACATTTTAGCAAGGATAACTCTATTTACACCCCCAAACACAATCAACTATAAACATGTTGCTTAGTGCGTTCACAAAATTTCGACAGCATAACGGCTAGCGAATTACTCAGACTTCATACAGCTAACCCAATCCTCCTATCGACAGCTATTCACCCACTGCACTTAGCAACAATAACCACCACAGAAATAAGAACAACAATACAAACCTATTATATACAACTAATCTAAGCAATTCAACCAATTCACACATTATGCACTTCCCCACAGAAATTTGAGAATTAGTCGTCTTTCCACAATTAAACAATAGTTACCACGACTTATCTCAACTACTAAACACACCCAGGCACCAATTTCATCAAACTATCAAGTTACCCACGTTCAAATCCAACAACCCAAGCCCTAGAACTCAATTCGACAATCAATATTGAATTATTCAATCAATCGATAAGTTCAAACGTCAACTACAATAATCCGAACATAATCAATCACAAAATAATTCACATCATGTTTAATTTTTTTACCTAGGGTGATATATCTCACCTCACATGCTCAAAAGTGACAAAACTCGCCAGAAATTTGAGATCGAAGATGAAAACATACCTTGGATTTGAAGAACCGAAAAAAACTTGACGTTTTCCTTGCCTATCAACGTGGCACGGAGCTTGGGGGTAGGGAAATGGGTGTTTGGTCGCGGAGGGTAGAAGGAATGGGGAAATTTGGGCAAAAATCGGGGGTTTATTTAAAAGAAACACGCGGGTCACCCGGAAACCCGGTGTGACCCGGCACTGGAATAAGGGCAACGTGTCACGGAGGGTAACGCGGAGCCCCTCCTCCGTGACACGGAGCCAACGCGTTGGCTTACTGGAATTTTAAAAATTCCAGATTCGCCTTCAACGTGTCACGGAGGTCAACGCGGAGAATTGCCTCCGTGACACGGCGCCAACGCGCCAATGCTCTGTTTCACCATCAAATTTTATTTTTCATACCTCGCCTCGTTTCCTCGATTCCAAGTATTTTTCCTCCAGTATACCTGAAAATCACCTCACTAAACAAAAATTGGTTAAATTCATAGATTCCCTACTAAAATAAATAAATAAAATAAAAATTACTAATTAAAATGCAAATCTAAGCCTAGTCAAGAAAAAGGAAAGAAAATAGAATAAAAGAAAAACTTTACACTAAGGAAAGAAAGGAAAAAAAAAATATTTTTCACGGGTTGCCTCCCGTGCAGCGCCTGGTTTAACGTCGCGGCTCGACAGCCTTTATGCTCACGTGTCTACTAGGGAGATGGACGATTTGTCTCGATCATGGTCATCTCCCCAGTAGTTCTCAACCTCGTCTGGTGGCCTACCTCGTAACTCTCGGAAATCACTCACTCCATTTGCATTCCCATGATCAATCACGTTGATCACCGAGAGTTCCTTATAGACAGTCGGGAGCTTAGGTGCCTTGTACACGTCGAACACCTCAACCTTGTCGTGTGCTCGCATTGTGAGTTGACCCGCAGCTACATCGATCAATGCCTTTCCGGTTGCCAAAAATGGTCGTCCCAAATTAAATGGGACTTCTGCATCTGGTTCAAAATCCAGAACAATGAAATCTACCGGAAAAATGAGGGAGCCTACCTGCACTAGCACATCCTCAACAATGCCATCCGGCTTAGCTAAGGACCTGTCTGCTAGCTGCAAGATCACTGTTGTGGGTCTAGGACTCCCTAGCCCTAACTTTTTGAATACCGAAGATGGCATCAGATTTATACTTGCCCCCAAGTCGCATAACCCACGAACTCGGATACTTTGCCCAATCGTCAGCTGGATGGTAAAACTTCCAGGATCCTTTAGTTTAGTGGGCAACCTGTTCTGAATACGGGATGTGCATTCCTCTGTTAAAGCCACCGTGGCATACTCAGTCAAGCGACTTTTGTTGGCCACGATGTCTTTGATATACTTTACATATTTCGGCACACCCTGCAAGACATCAACAAGATGTAAGTTAACATGTACCTGTTTGAGTACCTCCATGAATTTCTGGAAACACGCCTCCTCCTTGTGTTTCTTAAGTCGTTGAGGGAACGGGGGTGGAGGCCTTGCTGGTTCAGCTTCTTTGGTCTTCCCCGTATCTGAGGTTTGTTCTCCCTCAACATCTACTGCTCCTGACTTCTGAGGCGGTCTTTCAGGTTCCACCTCCTTTAATTGTAAACCACTCCTCGTGGTCACTGCATTTACCTGCTTAGGATTTGGATCTGTGTCGCTAGGTAGTCCTCCCCTGGGTCTAGTATTTTGGGCACTAGCAAATTGCCCAAACTGATATTCAAGAGCCTTGGTTGCCAATTGATTGTTCTTTACTTCGGCTGCCAGTTTGACGTAGTCAGCCTGCAATTGTGCCTGGTTGGCAATCATGGTCTTCAACATTTCCTCAATAGTCGGTGATGGTGGTGGAGGAGGGGCATTGTGATTTCTGAACTGATTCTGATAGCCTTGTTGCCCTCCTTGGTTTCTGTGCATACCCTGCCCTGAACCTTGGCCTTGTTGATTGTTGCTACCCCACGAAAAATTCGGATGATTCCTCCAATTCGAGTTGTAGCTACCACCAAACTGCTGTTGATTCCTCTGTGCATTGCCGACAAAGTTGACAGAATCAGGATTTGCACCACAGCACTCAGCTGAATGCTCACTACTACCACACACTTCACACCACATCTGTTGGACTGCATTAACTGAGGCTGAAGGCTGGTTCAAATTCATAGTGCTGAAGTGAGTGTTTAACTGATTTTGCAAAGCAGCTATCTGTGCAGCGATAGCTGTGAATCCATCCACTTCGAACACTCCTGCTGCTTTCCTTGCTCCACCCCTTGAAGAATCTGCATTCCATTCCGGATTGCCTTGTGAGATTCGGTTGAGCAAAGTGTACAACTCTTCATAAGTCTTCTCCAGCGCTTGCCCTCCAGCTGCTGAGTCTAACAAAATTTTAGTGTGGGGTTCCAAACCCTCAATAAAAGTGTGTACCAACACCTCATTTGACTGATGATGATGAGGACAGTCCCGCAACATGGACTTGAATCTTTCCCAGGCTTGATAAAGATTTTCTCCTTCCCTCTGTTTAAAGCTTAGAATCTGACTTCTAAGTTTAGCTGTTTTACCTGAAGAGAAAAATCTGATCAAGAACTTCTTTGCAAGATCATCCCACGTTGATATAGAGTTGGGTGGTTCAGCGTTTAACCACCTCTTGGCTTCACCCAATAAGGAAAATGGAAATAAGGTGAGCCGAACATAATCAGGTGACACTCCAACGGGTATGTACGTGTCACTTATCTCCAAAAAGTTCTGGAGATGTTGTTGCGGATCTTCATGAGGGAGACCGGTGAACTGCCCGCTCGTGTGCAAAAGTTGCACCATATTTTGCTTTAACTCAAATCTCACCCTAGGCTCTGGTTTGCGGATGCTGGAATGTACATTATTAGCGTGTGGGATTGCCACCTCGCGAACCAGCCTGGCTGCTACTTCCTCGGGCACTAACACTGCCCGTACAACTGGTGGATTGGGTTGCTCCATCGTAGACTGTTTGAGCAACTGCAGCTTCTTCCGAAGAGCTTCTCTACGTTGACTATGCAATTCACGTTCTGGCTCTAAGTAAGATTCCACCAACTTCTTGTCCCTTGCCAGTGTTCACAGAAATAAAAATCTGCAAAATACAGGCTAAGATCAAGTTGTTAACACTTAAGAAAATAAAATACAAATACAGTAAATTTACACTAAACAAAATTTCACAAATCGCCTAGCCTCCCCGGCAACGGCGCCAAAAACTTGTTCGCGCTTTGCTGCTCGGTATGTGTTAAAAACCGACACGCAAGTGTACGTGGTCAAACAAGTAATAAAGTGGCTAAGTAGCCAAGTATCGATCCAAGGAGGCTGCTCTGGATATGCAAAATTTCCTAGTTCACTATATTTCTATTCAATTTCTAACTATGCTAACAACTATCCAATCAAGAATTTAGGGAGTTTTGTGTCTAAACTAATTATATACTAAACTTAACAACTATTATTTACGTTGAATTCAGACAATGGATATGCTCATGCCAAGGTTAAGAACGAGTAATGGAGTTGATAATTATGATAATTTGGTCATCCTCTTCTTCATATTGCTAGTCAAGAACATTTTCCTAGAAATTAAAACTCTCGTATTTAATTTCACTTTAGAATCATAAACCATTCGTCTACATTTCTGTGATCAAATGAAATTTATGACCTAACACTACAATGCCGGTTCCTAAATTGACTAATACGGCTTTCAAGTATATTTCTATCAAGAAAGCACATCAAAACCCAATTTTCCCAAATCAAGTTAAGAACAATACACTATTAATTCACAACTTTCCAATTTCATGCTCTCTCGAGTGAAATTGGACTTTTTAGATATACATTAATGGTGGCCAATCAAGAATGTACTAAGCACAAGAATTAATAGAACAATATGCAAGAAGAAGAAGAAACCATATCAATTATTACCAATAATCATTACACAAGTTCAAAACCTCAGCAAGAAAGGAATTAGCCACTCATTCTTGGATTAATCGTCCTAGAATGAGTGTAAATCATGCATACAATTGAAGGAAAAGAAGAAGGGAAGAGAAGATAACTCTTATCTTTTCTATTCTTCAACTGCCACAAAACCACGTTCCTCTCTCCACTCCTGAACTCTGCTAAAAACTAGAACTAAAAAAAGACTCCTTTAAAAATAACCTAAGTGTGCTATTTATACTAGTGGGAAATTTTTCCCGGAATAACAAGCAACGTGTCACGGAGGCCAACGCGGAGCACTGCCTCCGTGATACGGCGTGGACGCGGACCCTCTCTGGAAATTGCAGGGTCCGGATAATTGGTCTCAACGTGGCACGGAGGCCATCGCGGAGGCCTATCTCCGTGCCACGGAACTGACGCGCAGGCACACTGGAAATTGCCTAATTAGTTCCTGCCCAGGCAGTGTGCTACCGCGATGGCAGCGTGGTACGGCTCCATCACGGAGCCAGTGTAAAATGTGCCATCCAAGGTCTTTTCCACGCTCGCATCCAAGTCCAACTCCGACATAGTTCCAACACGCATTTTAGCTCCTAAAAATCACATTATCCTGCAAAACAAATGCTAATCATGTTGGTTAGTATAAATTCGCATTTTATTACCAAATACATGATATTATATACACATTGCACAACAAACAAGGTAAAAATGATACGTTTGAGTATCACTTGGGCATATAAATTTGCCCAAGATCACAGCCCTTTTACTTCGGGATGGCAGGGGTGATGCGGCATGTAGGACACACCATTTACAAGGGCGACGCGCCAAGGGGTTTCCAACAGCCATAATCCAATTCGTACTTCAACTAGGAAAAGGAAATTTAATTACCAAGTCAAATTTCATCAAGGAACAAGGAAAACATAAATCTACTACTATAAATACCCCTTTATTTTCATGTAATATCTATCAAGTTTTAAGTTCGAAGTAGAATTAGATGCCAAGTTTTACAAGTCTTGCTGCTTTGATATGATATTTGAGTTGTTGTTCTTTATTGTTGCATTACTCAAGTGAGTTTCTTCCTATCAATGTTGTAACTATCATTTTTTGCTTTTATTTATGAATTCTATTAATTTACTTATAAACATGATAGGCTAAAACCACCACAACTAGGTTTGTGGGAACCATGACAAATTAACACACGTAGGTAGAATACTTAGTGATTCTTGAGCGAAGTTTATGCATGTATTGTTTCTTCCTTCGTTTTAATTGATTTTTAACGGTTGCAAACATTAGAACTTACCTATTCTTACTTACCAGACCAAAGAGGTAGTGAATTGGAAAAGAGATTAACAACGGAGATTTGAGGCTATCAACCCTCATCTAATAGCTTGACCTTGTCCGGGAATAGCTAATCTGATATCAAGGGTAAGGGTTAGTAAAGCATACACTCGTAGACAGACCAAGTTGCATGGTGATAATCATCTAAATAGGGGACCAACCATTTAGGTGAAATTAACTTACCAATATTGCATGCTAAGCACCAGAATAGATCACTAGTATAAAATGCCTTGTGGTTATGAAGTCATGGGGAACACTTACCCTAGTTAGTTGCATTAATTTGGAAACAACAAACAATTTCTCAACATTATTATTTATTACTTTTACAAATTTCCCCCTTTTAGGAAATAATTAACTAAAAAACGTAAGCACTAGCGTTCTTCTACATCCTTTCGTATTCTCTGTGGGATTGACCCCTACCTTTGTTGGGTTCTTTATTGACAACGTCCGTTTCATACGTTTTTAAGAAGTGTGAGTTTGTGTGTTTTCAACATCCAAAAGGGTTTCTAGATTATTTACTGGGAATTCCTCCTAAGTAGGAGATCAATTTTGGTATTGACCTTCTTCCCGATATGTGGCCTATATCTATTCCTCCTTATAGAATGGCTCTAGCTGAGCTACAGGAGTTGAAGGAGCAGTTGAAGGATCTCTCAGATAAGGGTTTCATCAGATATACAAATCCCCATGGGGTGCACTGGTACTCTTTGTCCGGAAGTAGGATGGTTCCCTCCGGATGTGCATTGATTATCGGCAGTTAAACAAGGTTACAGTCAAGTTGTGAAGTTGTGAAGAATTAGCCTAGACTAGTGAGTCATTCGGATATCAAGAGTTTCTTGGGATTAGCTGGTTACTACAAGAGATTTGTGGAAGGATTTTCATCCATTGCAACACCGTTGACTATGTTGACCCAGAAGAAATTGAAGTTTCAATGGTTGGAGGCCTATGAGAAAAGCTTCCAAGAGTTGAAGACTCAACTCACCTCAGCACCAGTGTTGACTCTAGCGTGGGTATCAACTCTATTTGTGGTATATTGTAACGCCTCAAGGATCGGACTTGGTTGTGTATTAATGCAACACGGTAAGGTTATAGCCTATGCTTCCAAGAAGCTGAAAGTCCATGAGAAGAACTATCCAACTCACGGCCTCCAGTTGGCGGCGGTAGTATTTGCCTTGAAGATTTGCATACACTATCTTCACGGGGTCCATGTGGATGTGTTTACGGAAAAACAAAAGCCTACAGTACGTATTTACCCAAAAGGATCTAAATCTATGTCAAAAAAGGTGGTTAGAGCTTCTTAAGGATTAGATATGAGTGTCCTTTATCATCCAGGCATGACAAATGTAGTGGCAGACACTCTTAGCAGGATTTCCATGGAGAGTGTGTCTCATGTGGGTGAGGATCGGAAAGAGTTAGTAAAAGATGTGCATCAGCTTACACGACTAGGAGTTCGTCTTGTTGACTCGATAGATGGTGGTGTCATTGTTCAGAATGAATCAGAATCCTCTTTGGTGACTGAAGCAAAGGCTAGGCAAGAGAGGACCCTATTTTTGTAAAGTTGAAGGAAGTTGTTCAAAATCAGAAGGTGGAGGTCTTCTCCCAAGGGGAGATGGGGTACGACGATATCAGGGTCGTTTGTGTGTATCGAGTGTTGATGACTTGAGGGAGCGGATGTTGTATGAGGCTCATGGTTCCATATATTCTATACATCAAGGTTCCAGCAAGATGTATCGTGACCTACAAGAATTTTATTGGTGGAATGGCATGAAGAAGGTGGCAAGGTGGCCGAATTGTCAAAAAGTGAAAGTTGAGCATCAAAAACCTGGAGGTATGCTTCAAGACATTTGTATCCCTACTTCAATGTTGGAGGAAATCAACATGGACTTGATCACATGGTTTCCTCGTACTTGTCAACAGTATGACTCTATTTTGGTGGTTGTAGATAGGTTGACTAAAGCAACCCATTTCTTACCGGTCAAAACTACCAATTCAGCGGAGGATTACACTAAGTTATATATTTGGGAGCTAGTTCGGTTTCATGGAGTTCACTTGCCCATCATTTAGATAGAGGTACTTAGTTTACCTCCCAGTTTTGGAGATCGTTTCAGATGGGACTTGGCACCCAGGTCAAGCTTACCATAACTTTTCAACCGCAAATAGATGGTCAGGATGAACAGACCATTTAGACTCTTGAGGATATGTTGAGATCATGTGTGATCGATTTCAAGGTTAGTTGGGATGATAATTTACCTCTCCCTGAATTTGCATATAACAACAGTTACCATTTCAGCATTAAGATGGCTCTGTTTGAGGATCTTTATGGGCGAAGATGTAGATCGCTTATTGGTTGGTTTGAAGTCAGTGAAGCTATATTGATAGGACCAGATTCATCTCATGAGGCTATGGAGGATGTTCAACTTATCAGGGAAAGGTTGAGAACAATTTAGAGTCACCAGAAGTCCTATGCGGAAGTGAGTAGGAGAGAACTTGAGTTTCAAGTTGATGATCGGGTGTTTTTTAAGGTGTCTCCCGTGAAGGAAGTGATGAGGTTTGGAAAGAAGGAGAAACTTAGTCCCTGTTATGTTGTCTCATACCGAATTATGAGACGTGTTGGCAAGGTGGCTTATGAGTTTGAACTGCCCTCAGAATTGGCATCAGTACATCCAGTTTTCCATGTATCGCTTTTGAAAAAGTGCATGGGTGTTTCATCTTTGGTTATTCTAGTGGAGAGCATCAGTGTGAAGGATACTTATAGTTATTAGGAGGTGCCAGTTGAGATCCTTGATTGTCAAGTTTAGAAGCTAAGAAACAACGAGTTAGCTTTAGTGAATGTTTTGTGCAGAAATCTACAAGACGAGGGAACTACGTGGGAAGAGAAAGCAGATATGATGGCTAATACCCACATCTATTCCCTACCGATTCATCTCCAGATGGAGGTACCAGTTTCCTCCTTAGTACTCTATTCAATTCCATGTTCAGTTCATGTGTCCCACTTTCTTTCATGTCAATGTATGTATGTGTGATTCATGAATTCATTTCAGTCATGTGTCTTAGTCCTGAGTCAGTCACTCTGTCGATTTTCAGCTCTAGATGTTCAATATTTGGGATGACAGCTTTCCTTTAGTGATTTAGTGTGTGACCCCACATTCGAGGACGAATTTTCCCAAGGGGGAGATATTCTAATATCCAAGAACTGTCTAAGACTGCACTCGGGATTTGAAATGAGAACGGTAGAAAACAATCTGAGATTTGACTCAGAACGACTCATGATACTAGTCTTGGGAAGGTGTAATGACCCATAGGAACCACCCATGATCAGATTCTGAAGTAGGGGCCTCAGTGATAACGAGTCTAGGGACGACATGTTTGGTGATGTAACAGGTCGTGGGTTGAAATCATTGTTTGTCTCTATGGTACCAGAGTTGGATGGTATGAGTCGTGGTACACTCATTGTAAGGAACAACGAATCGTGGTAAGTTCCCATGAGGAGGTGCAATGAAAGTTAGCGCAAAGGCAACGGGTGGGTCCAATGACCCATAGTTTGTAGGTATGATTCATGGTTGGGACCCATGGTGAGAATTCCAGAGGCTTAGTTCATGAGGGCAGTGGTGGCGACGGGAGAAAGTAACGGGTCGTTGTGGCGACTGACAACTCATCCTGTCTAACTGTCACCTGAAGAGCAGAAATTGAGGTGAGCATGGGTGTTAATACGAGCGATACCACATGTTGTGGTATCAAAGGACGACTCATAGTATGAGTCATGGTCACTCGCAGAGCTTATTTTCCAAATTTTTTATTATGGGCATTTTCGTAATTTCTAAGGTTGTAAACTATGTCATTTTGTGCTTAGTTAGAAGGATTTTAAGAGTGCTAAACCTATTCTAAGCCATTCTATTCCATGCATGAAAGTTTAGAGTATTTCCTTATAGACCATGCTTGAGAAATTTCCCAATTTCCTTCTCCAATATCTTTGGGCTTTCAAGAGAGACTGTAAGATCATAGTACCCAGGGATGTAAGGTTGTGAGTGAGAGCTCCTCTCATTCCCCAATTCCTCTCTATGTTTATGATTCAAGTATTAAGTTAAATTTGATGATCTTATGGGGTTTTAAGCCCAAATTTATGGAATTCTCTTTGATTTGATTATGGGTTAATTCCCTTTATGTTCTAAATGTTGTTTTAAGATCTATGAGTAGTTTTTATATTTAAATTGATTATTTATTTCATGGTTTCAAATCCTCATCATACTATGCCCAATTATGCAAGATTTCATGAAAATCCAAGTTATGATTCTATTATGATTTTTGATCTCACTAAGCCTAAATTATGATTTATGATTCATGTTATGACTTCTCTTCAAGTTCTCATCCTTGATTTATGAATATCAAGTATATGAATTTTCACAAGTATGCATGTTCTTTATGATTTATGAATATATGACTTTTGGCTGACTCACGGGCCCTTATTCATGGCTAATCATGTATTTCAAGTATGATCAAGTATGTTATAATTTATTTGGCCATGAACTTCATGAATGATTGCATGATTACGGTATGAGCCTCACGTGCATGTTTTTGGGAGCGGTGTCTAGCACCGAGTCTCAGAACTACGTGCCACCATAGGTATATATATATATATATTTATTTATTTATGGATTATTTGTGATATCACATCAAGCAAGTCCCTTTCCTGGCAAGCCTGGGACGGATCTTCCCACTTGAACAAAAAATTGGGGTGTCCTATAAGCTCTATCATGATGGTGTCGGTTAAGACGAGTTCTTCCATTATTCCTCATGATTTATGCATGGATATGTCTGTGTTATTTGGCTCAAGATATGCTTTATAAGGTTTCTTTTATGAAAGTGATTATGATTAAATTATGAATGGTTTGAAAACCTTGAGCCCTTATGTTTATATTATGATGTTTACTTCATGATCATGTTGTACTACTCTTATGAACTCTTATGTATTTTTAACTATCCGTTTTTACTTATCTTGGATACTCAGTACATTCCAAGTACTGACTGCATACTCTACGCTGTATCATTTCATGATACAGGTCCGAGGGATCAGTCTCAACCGCATCAGTAGTCCTGCTTTCCTCTCAGACCTGTTTTAGCCAGCATTGGTGAGTCCTCATCCTTCGAGGACATTCAGATATTCGTTGTTTAGCTATTTCAGTTATAGACTTTTTTCGAGCTAGTTGGGAATGCTTGTCCCATCAGCTCATCAGTTATGTTAGAGGTTTTTTAGAAAATATGTAGTATATCAACTTATCATTCTTGACTTTGTTTTTGTTTGATATGTATGCAGACTTCCGCTTAACCATGTTTTGTTATTTCAGTTTTCACTTGTTGTACCTAAACTCATTGGCTGCTTCATTGACCGGCAGACATTGAAAGAGAACTCCTCTTTATTAAGCTTGAATTTCAGTTGGCCATCCTCAACATTTACTAAAGCCCTCCCAATAGCAAGGAATGGTCGCCCCAAAATCACGGGGATCTCAAAGTCAACCTCGCAATCTAGGACCACGAAGTCCATCGGGAATATGAATCTATCCACTTCCACAAGCACATAAAACAGGATCCCCACAGGCTTCTTCACAGTACAGTCGGCCATCAATAGTCGCATAGTATTCGGTGTGGGGGCTCCCAAGCCCAGCTGCTTGAACACAGCTAATGGCATTATATTGATACTTTCTCCCAAGTCACAGAGTGCCTTCGCGAACTCAACATCACTAATAGTACATGGAATGGTAAAGGCACTTGGATCCTCCTTTTCCAGGGAAAGGACCCGTGTGGCTATGGCACTGCAATGATGCAAGTTACTCACTGGCTATAGCTCATAGACCTTTTTTCTTGGTAACAAGGTCCTTCATAAACTTGGCGTATCAAGGCATCTGCTCCAATGCCTCAACCAATGGTATGTTTACAGATAATTGTTTAAGCATAGAAACAATTTCTGAAACTTACCATCCTCAACCTTCTTCTCCATTCTTTGAGGGAATAGTGCTGGTGGTCGTGGGATAGCCTTATAGATCTGTATGGCCCCTTGTTTCTTACCTTTCTCAGCTTCAGACTCCTTTTCACCAACTGGAGCCTCAGTCAATTCAGCCTCTTCCTTAAGCTCTTGCTCAACAACCTCATCATCATCATCAATTACGATCTCTTTTTTCCTTTGTATTTCAACTACAACCAACAGAGAAGGATCAACTATGGTCTTCCCACTCCTAGTCACCATATCCTGTCATGACCAGAACATACACCCGGATCGTAGACACAAGACAAGGGACCCCGAGAGACCTCAAATCAACCCATGGCACATGCATACAGATAATCTAATTCAATAAAGCGGAATACTTAGCATAAAAACATAACGGAAATGTAACCATAGCGTAACATCTGAAAGTACTAGACATACACATAAGCTGAGTACTTCATACTTCCTGAAAGCCTCTACTACATACGATGTGTTTATGGGACAACATCCCCAATTAACCCCACCAATACTGAAACACAAGATAATATAAAAGTCTGTCAAACGGCCCTCGGAACATGAGGTCTCACCAGTAATCTTTGAGCGAGAACTGTGATGGAATAATGATGAGGATGATCCCGAGATACGGACCCTGTATCATGAAATGATAGAGCATAGAAAGTATGCGGTCAGTACGTGGAATGTACCAAGTATGAAAGGTAAGTAAAATTGACATTTAGTAGTAAAATAAACTAATAAATAAACATAAGAGAAGAACATCATTCTTGTATCATAAACATCATAAGGAAAACATAAGGCTCAAGGATTTCAAGACATTCATAAAGCGTTCATAATCATAATCTTAAGTAAACTTTATCAAAACATAACTTGAACCAATAACATAAACATAACAATACATAAGACATGCAGAACAATGGGAGGAATCGTCATAATCGACACCATCAAGGTAGAGCCTTTCATAATGCCCCAACTATATCACTCCAGTGGGCAGAGCCGACCCTGGCTTGCCAGGCAAGGGTCGTGTATTAGGCTTGATGTCATATTTGATGGGATCACTATCAATGTAATATATCATTAGAAACCCACAGTGGCATGTCGTTATGAGACACCGGCGTAGTCCTTTGAACGTCGGGCTTCTCGGTTCTAGACATGGATCCCAAAAACATGCATATAGGCTCATACGCAAAACAATAACACCATGCATAAGATTCATTGGCTAAAATATAACATTTATCATCATTGATCCCCTTTAAAACATGCTTAGTAAAGAATCAAAGGCCCTTTTTCCATCGGCCAACATCATAAATCGATAAATCATGTAATTCGTTTCATAAATCATAAGTCATTCTTCAACATGGGGGCATTTCCCAATACTTTAACATACTCAATTCTTTCAAAATATGCTCATAAACATGGGAACTTGAATTCATGCTTGTCCATTATCAATAAACTCAAAATATTGAATATTCATCATAAATTATAACATTCATGAACCTTCATTAATGGGAATTTTAGATATAAAAAGCTTGGAACATGATTTTAAAGGAAATAATATAAAACTTGCCCATCATTCACAATTCAATAATTAAAACTCAATTAAATCATACATTTAAAGAGAAATAACATTTTCATGCATTTGGGTAAAATCCCATAGAACTTAAATAGGGAAAATTCATGATTTAAATCGAAATTTGGGCATGGGTGTGGAAGGATTCACCCATTCTAAACCCTACATACCTGGGAATACTTGTTTCTTAATTTCTTCTTGAAAGCCCAAGATGGGAATTTGGAGAATTTTGAGGTAGAGCACTTGAATCACCTTCTACTCCCCTCTCTAACTCTTGCAGGCATAAATTAGGCTTAACATGGACTAATCCCCCTTAAAAGACCCTATTCCGATCTTAAAACGACATAGTTTAGGCCTTAGGAGTTTAGGAAATAACGAGAAGGCCCTTACTAGTTCGCAAAAAATAATTGCTAGGTTACCTTAACGGGTGACCTGATGACTCGTCAGGACGGGCAACGACTCGTCATGTTGCCCGTCAAGTACACTGTCTCATCTTCAATTAAAATTCAATAGGCTTTCTCATGACCCACCTCACGAGTCATTGGGACTGACTACGACTCGTGGGGTCCCATCCGTTAGGTACACTAATCAGACCTCCTATTTAATCCTCAACCTCATCCCACGATTGACCTGACGACTTGTGGTAACTGACCACGATTTATTCCCACGCCCATGGGGACCTCAACTCCTCAGCCCATTCCAGCCTTCCCACGAGCCACTTGATGACTAGTGGGGTCTCCTCATGAGTCGTCTAACGACTCATCCTACACTGCTGAAACATTTTCTAGGTTTTCCCCGTTTGACTCCCAAATCTGATCCTTGGGTTCCCGGGTTATAAAAATATCTCCCCCTTGGGAACATTCATCCTTGAATGTTAGAAACATGCAAAAAACTCATAAACACGTTATCACCGTATACAAATACTGATCATTTAAGCCGAAAACTAGCGGAATGACTAGCTCCGAAAAGGACTACATAGCTGGACTGAGTTCATACATCACATACATATACCATATCATAAAACAAACTTGTATGCACGAACTAAACATGAAAAACTGATTGGAGGTCTAGGGTAAAACTAATACCTCAAGCGGAAACCGAGCCGATAGAGAAAAGGTGTGGGTATCGATCCATTATATCCACTTCGGCTTCCCACGTACCTCCTTCAACAAGTTGATTTCTCCATAATACATTAACTGAAGATACTTCTTTGTTCCTCAGCCTCCGAATCTGACGATCCAAGATTTCAACGGGAATTTCTTCATAACTGAGGTTGTCTTTTACCTCAATGCTGTCTACCGGGACTACCAAGGCTGGATCACCCAAACACTTTTTCAAAAGTGATACATGAAAGACGGGATGAACTGAAGATAACTCCGATGGCAAGTCCAACTCATATGCCACCTTATCAATTCTTCTAACAACTCAGTAGGGACCAACATAGCAAGGACTGAGTTTCCCTTTCTTTTCGAATTGCATGACTCCCTTCATGGGGGATACTTTTAGAAATACCCAGTTGCCCACATCAAACTCCTGATCCCTTCTCCTCACATCAACATACGATTTCTGACGACTCTGAGCGATTTTCAACTAGTCCCTTATCAACTGAACCTTTACCATGGCTTCATGAACCGAATCAGGTCCTACCATGGCTGCCTCACCAACCTCAAACCATCCGATGAGCGATATGCACCTTCGCCCGTAAAGAGCCTCGAATGGTGCCATCTTGATGCTAGACTGATAGTTGTTGTTGTAAGCAAACTCGATCAACGGAAAATGATCATCCCAACTACCATTGAAATCCATAACACATGCTATCAACATATCCTCGAGGGTCTGAATTGTTCATTCTTCCTGGCCGTCTGTTTGCGGATGGAAAGCTGTGCTGAGCTTAATTTGAGTCCCAAGTCCTTTTCGGAAAGAACGCTAGAACTGGGAGGTAAACTGAGTACATTGGTCTGAAATAATAGACAAGAGCATTCCATGAAGTTGAACCAACTCATGAATATACAATCTAGCATAATAATCCGCTGAATCCGTGGTTTTGGCCGGTAAGAAGTGTGCCACCTTGGTTAACCTGTCGACCACCACCCACATGGATTCGTATTGCCGACGAGTATGAGGTAGCCCTATAATGAAATCCATATTAATCTCTTTCCACTTCCAAGTGGTTCTGCTAAATCCTGAGGTATGCCTCCCGGTCATTGATGCTCGACCTTCACTTGCTGACAGTTAGGACATTTGGCTACGAACTCTGCAATATCCTTCTTCATACCATCCCAACAATAGATTTCCCGCAAGTCTCGGTACACCTTCGTGGATCCCAGGTGGATAGAATATTTGGTACCATGTGCTTCATGCAATATCCAAACCCTCAAATTATCGACGTTCGGAACACATAATCGACCCTGGTACCGTAGCACACCATCTCCCCCTGGGGAGAAAACCTCGACCTTTTGACTCTACACTGCCTCCTTCAGCTTCCTCAAAATCAGATCTTCATCTTGCTTAGATTTGACATCAACCACCAAGAATGATTCTAATCCATTCTGCACAACAACACCGCCATCGGTCGAGTCGACCAAATCTAACCCCCAATCTAGCAAGTCGGTGGACATCCTTCACCAACTACTTATTTCCCTCATCCACGTGGGACACACTTTCCATATAGAGCCTACTAAGTGCATCCGCAACCACATTAGCCTTGCCATGGTGGTAGAGGACACGCATGTCGTAGTCCTTTAGTAACTCCAACCACCTCCTTTGCCGAAGATTTAGGTCTTTCTGCGTGAACACATATTGCAAGCTCTTGTGATCCATGAATACATCCACGCGGACCCCATACAAGTAATGCCACCATATCTTCAACGCAAAAACCACCGCGACCAACTCAAGATCATGGGTCGGATAATTCTTTTAATGAACTTTCAGCTGTCTTGAGACATATGCTATTACCTTCCCATGTTGCACGCCCATCCCAGTCCGACTCTAGAAGCATCCCAATACACTACAAAGCCTTCAGTACCCTCGGGTAGAGTCAACACTGGTGCTGAAGTGAGTCGGATCTTCAACTCTTGGAAGCTTTTGTCACAAGCATCCCACCATTAGAACTTCACCTTTTTCTAAGTTAACTTAGTCAAAGGTGCCGCAATAGATGAGAAACCCTCAAAAAACCTCTGGTAGTAGCCAGCTAAACCCAAGAAACTCCGAATTTTCGAAGGGTTCACCGGCCTAGGCCAATTCTTCACCGCCTCGATTTTTTGAGAATCTACTTTTATGCCCTCACTCGATACCACATGGCCTAGAAATGCCACCGAGTCCAACCAAAACTCACATTTGCTAAACTTTGCATACAACTGACCATCCTTGAGGGTCTGAAGCACTATTCTCAAGTGAGTTGTATGTTCCTCCTCACCGTGAGAGTATATAAGGATGTTATCAATGAACACAGTCTTGAACATGTCTAAATATATATTGAACACCCTGTTCATTAGATCCATAAAAGTTTCAGGGGCATTGGTTAGTCCGAAAGACATAACAACAAATTCGTAGTGGTCATACCGAGTCTTGAAAGTGGTTTTCAGGATGTCACAGTCCTGAAATCTGAGCTGGTGATATCTGGACCTTAGATCCTTCTTTGAGAAACACTTGGCACCCTGGAGCTAGTTAAATAAAACATCAATCATGGGCAAGGGGTACCTTTTCTTGAGCAGTGACCTTATGAAATTGCCGATAATAAATACATATCTGAAGGGATCCATCCTTCTTTCGAACAAACAGAACCGGTGCACCCCATCGAGACTACCTAGGTCTAATGAAGCCCTTATCCAACAGATCCCTTAACTGATCCTTCAATTCCTTTAGCTCAAACGGAGCCATCCTATCGGGAGGAATAGAGATAGGTTGCGTATCGGGTAAGAGATATATGCCGAAGTCAATTTCCCTCTCAGGAGGAACACCTAGAAAATCATCGGGAAAAGCATCTGAATACTCACACACCACCGGAACTGATTGGATAGTCAGGGTCTCAAACTCAACATCCTGAACCCTAACTAGATGATACATGTAGCCCTTGGAAATCATCTTCCTGGCCTTAAGATAGGAAATAAATCGACCTGCTGGTACCACCGAACTACCCTTCCACTCCAAAACTAACTCACTTGGAAAACAAAATTCCACCGTACGGGTCCTACAATTAATAAAAGCATAACATGCAAACAACCAACCCATGCTAAGAATAATGTAAAAGTCATTCATGGCTAACTCTATAAGCTCTGAAGAGGTAACCTTATGCAACATAGTGACCGGGCATTCTCTATATACTCGTCTAGCAACGACCGAATCACTAACAGGGGTCGAAACATAAAATGATTCTGACAAGGTCTCGGGGCTAACTCCAATGCTACTAGCAATGTAAGGAGTCACAAAAGACAAGGTAGCTCCTAGGTCTAGCAAGGCATAAAAATCAATATGAAAGACACGCAGCATAACAGTGACCACGTCTGGCAAAATCTCCTTCTCCTGGCGTGAGGCAAGGGCATAGAATCGGTTTTGGCGCTGTCTGCCACCTCCACTAATCGATGCCCCCTATGGAGCAGAATGGGATGGAGCTGCTGCTATCCTGGTGGCCTGTGCACGACCCCTATCATCACCCTGCCTAGAATATGGGCCGCTCGGCGGATGTGCCCAGATCTACCACACCCATAGAAAACATCTGAACCGAGCAGGCACTCCCCAGCATGACTCTTACCGCACTTCTCGTAGGCTGGAGAGCTATACTTTAACTGGGTGCCACTCTGATCCCTCGACCCTAAAGCCTCGCTCCTCTAATCACCCCTAGGTCTGGATGGAACACCAGCTGATGATGGTGTTGGGGTTAGTGATATCTACTGAAACTATGGATGGTAGCCACCGCTGGATCTCTAATGTGAAAACCCATGGCTATCCGTCTGAGCCCTCTTTTCCTCCCTCTCCCCCAAATGGGCCGTCTCCATCTGTTGGGCGTACAACACTATGCAAGGAAAGTCCATATCCTAGTGAAGCATGGCAGTTCTGCAATCCTTGTTTAAATAGCCAGCCACACCATGAACGAATTGGCTCACCCGCGCCCTCTGATCCATCACTAACTCTGGGGTGTACTTTTACAAATGAGTGAACTAAAGAGAATACTCCAACACTATCATATTTCCCTTCTTGTGGTTTAAAAACTCAGCTGCTTTCAACTCCCTCATCTCCCAAGGGAAGAACATGTCAAGAAAGGCCATGTGGAACTCATCCCAGCTGATAGGGCCCCCTCCCATAGCCCTGCTATCCTTCCATTGCTTGTACCAAATATGAGTTACCTCTTTTAGCTGATAAGAGGCCAAGTCAACACACTCCCCATATGACACTCCCATAACCTAAGTGACCTTCAAGATCCCTTTAATGAACTCGTGTGGATCCTCATCCACTTGTGATCCTGCAAACTCATGAGGGTTCATCCTCAAGAAGTCTCTAATTCGAGCCGCCGCTACATTTCCATTCAGTGGGACCTGCACAATAGCCTGCTTGTTAACCTGTGCGGTCAAGGCTTGTGTCAACATCTGAATAGCCGCTCGAAACTCAGTGTGGGCAGCTGGTTCTGGTGCCTGGGGCTCCTGAACAGGTGGGGCTTACGGATGCCCATGGTCATTGCCACCTCCGTGGCCTTCATCATTCTCATTCCTCCTTCCGTTCATTCTCCTAAGAGCCATAATTTTGCAATCGCGAATCGCATGAATTAGAAGGATAGAGAGACTTTTCATCGCACGACATAGAATAATGAAAGAAGGAAACACTTCCTAAACGTCTAGTAGCCTCTTGTGGCACGCTTCACACCCATGAAAATGACTCTACTCAATGTGACTTTAAGACATCCTAGGACACTTCAAACCTATTGCTCTGATACTAAGTTTGTCAAGATCTGAACGTACACCCAGATCGTAGACACGGGAAAGGGACCCCGAGAGACCCCAAGTAAACCCATGGCACATGCATACAACTAATCTCATCTAATAAAGTAGAATACTTAGCATAAAAACATGATGTTAATGTAACTATATCGTAAAATCTTAAAGTACTAGACATACACATAAGTTGAGTACTTCATAGTGCTTGAAAGCCTTTACTACATACGATGGGTTGATGGGACAACATCCCCAACTAACCCAACTAATACTGAAACACAAGATAACATAAAATCCTATCAAACAGCCCTTGAAACATGAGGACTCACCAATAATCTGAGAGCAAGAACTGTGATGGACTAAGGATGAGGATGAGCCTGAGATCCGGACCCTATATCATGAAATGATACAACACAGAAAGTATGCAGTCAGTACGTGGAATGTATCGAGTATACAAGGTAAGTAAAACAGACATTTAATAGTAAAATAAACTCATAAATAAATGTAGGAGAAGGACATCATGCTTGTATCATAAACTTCATAAGGAAAACATAAGGCTCAAGGCTTTCAAGTCATTCATAAAGCATTCATAATTATAATCGTAAGTAAATTTTATCAAAACATAACTTGACACAATAACATAAAACTAAAAATGCATAATACATGCGGAACAATGGGAGGACTCGTCATAACCAACACCATCATGGTCGAGCCTTTCATGATGCCCCAACTATCTCACTCAAGTGGGCGGAGCCGACCCTGGCTTGCCAGGCAAGGGTCGTGCATTAGGAGTGATATCCCATTTGAGGGGATCACTATCAATATAATATATCATTAGAAAACCATGGGGAACATGGTTATGAGACATCGGTGTAGTCTTTTGAATGTCGGGCTGCTCGATGCTAGACACGGCTCCCAAAAACATACATATCGGCTCATACGTAAATCAATAACATCATGCATTAAGATTCATTGGATAAAATATAACATTTATCATCATTGATCCCCCTTAAAATATGCTTAGCCAAGAATAAAAGGACCCTTTTCCATCGACCGATATCATAAATCGATGAATCATGTAATTCGTTTCATAAATCGTAAGTCATTCTTCAACATGGGGGCATTGCCCAACACTTTAACATACTCATTCTTTAAAAATATTCTCATAAACATGGGAACTTGAATTCATGTTGTTCCATCATCAATAAACTCAAAATATTTAATATTCATCATAACACATAACTTTCATGTACCTTCATTAATGGACATTTTAGGTTTAAAAAGCTTGGAACATGATTTTAAAGGAAATAATATAAACTTTCTCATCATTCACAATTCTATAATTAAAACTCTAATAAATCATACTCATAAAGAGAAATAACATTTTCATGCATTTGGGTAAAACCCTATAGAACTTGAATAAGGAAAATTCATGATTTAAATTGAAATTTGGGCATGGGTGTTGAAGGATTCACCCATTCTAAACCTTACATAACTGGGAATACTTGGTTTTTAATTTCCCCTTGAAAGCCCAGGATGGGAATTTGGAGAATTTTGAGGAAGAACACTTGAATCACCTTCTACTCCCCTCTCTAACTTTTGCATGCTTAAATGAGGCTTAACATGGACTAATCCCCCTTAATAGACCCTATTCCGACCTTAAAATGACATAGTTTAGGCCTTAGGAGTTTAGGAAATTACGAGAAGGCCGTTACTAATTCGCAGAAAATAACTGCCAGATGACCCTAACGGGTGACCTGATGACTCGTTAAGACGAGCAATGACTCGTCGTGTCGCCCATCAAGTACACTGCCTCATCCTGAATTAAAATTCCATAGGCTTTCTCATGACCCACCTCACGAGTCATTGGGACTGACCACAACTTGTGGGGTACCATCCATTAGGTACACTGGTAAGACCTCCTATTTAATCCTCAACCTTATCCCACGATTGACGTGACGACTCGTGGTAGCTGACAACGAGTTGTTCCCACACCTGTGGGGACCTCAACTCCTCAACCTATTCAAGCCTTCCCACGAGCCACTTGATGACTCGTGGGGTCTTCTCATGAGTCATCTAACGACTCATCCTGCACTACTGCAATATTTTCCAGATTTTCCGTGTTTGACTTCCGGGTCTGATCCTTGGGTTCCCCGGTTATAACATATCCATACAGTGACTATCATTCTTTGGATTTTGAACTATGCTTCTAGGTAGTATTCCCTTTTGCCTAAGGTTTAGGGATGTCGACAGTTGACGTAGCTGCTGCTCTATTTTCTTGATGGTCGTGGCATACAACTCAACTTTTTGACCCATGTCAGATATATCTCCACGAATGTCTTTCAGCTGCTCCTCCATGGATATCACCTTCTTGAGCATCTCAACCATCGTGTTCTCTAATTTTGACTATCCAACCTCCCCCTTACGTAAATTAAAAGGCACATACAATCCTATTCGGTCAATGCAGTACCCATCTTTCCTTCTCTATTCTCCCTCTCACACACTACCTCAGCTTCTATCTTTGTACCCATTTCTATTATAGTTGTCTCGAAATTAGTTTTGACCTAGGTTCCAGAATCTTAGCACCAAATGTCTTGTCCAGATCCTTGGGTTGGCCCGAAAACCTGCCACCTAATTGTTCAAGAAGTTTGCCTCCTCCTCAGAATCTGAATGCTTTTGCCCTGGTTCCTGTCCCTATGTCCCCACTGCATTGACCTTTCTAGCCCAGTGCCCATCATATGTTTCCTGAGCAGGTCTAATGATGTACGCATATGGGCCAATTCCTAATCACACTGCTCATCCTTCTTTCATTGGTCTGTAGTCATACCAACAACATATGTACTAGCAGCTGCTTTCACTTTCCTTGTGTGCCAGACCCTATTGGTTTTACTGACTCTGCCAAGAATAGTGGCAGCTTGTTCCCATGTGTGACTCTTTAGTGCTCCTCCGCCACAGTATCTGCTACAACTTTTATTTTGTTGTTCAATGACCTGTAAAAAATCTCCAATAAACTATCATCAGGAATTTTATGATTTGGGCACTTGGTCAACTTCTTCTTAAATCTCAACCAGGTTTCATGAAGTTCCTTCATTTTTAGTTGTCAGAAATTATTGTTGGGAAAATCTGATAACCATAAAGTGGCCTCCCTAGATAGAGAGAATGGGAAGAGTCTCAGCCGTATTGCATATCCTGACTGACTCCACAACCTGTACGCCTTGCATATTCTGACGAAGTTCATTAAGTGCAGGTTGGCATCATAAGTTTTATGACCACTAAACATACCTTTCATATTCAACAACTGTATCATGGTTCTAGTGATGTCAAACTTTGCTCGACAGGCAAAGGTGGTGGAACGATAGCTCCAGTTGACCCTAGTTCATCAATATTTGGGTAATCCTCATCAAAGATTGAGAGGCATATCTCTGGCCTCTTTTGCCCATTCCATGGTGGCCAACATTTACAACTTCATCTTGAGCATCATTGGCTTCCTGAAGTGCAGCTTGCTGAGCTAGCTCAGCTTTCCTGGCTTCTTCAGCAAGACAGGCATCTCTTTGCTCTTGGTTCTCCATTCTTAGCAGTTTTCTTTCTATTTAAATATCCAAAGGAATTAGGGGATCTCTGCTCCATCGAGTACTTGGAATTCACCAAGATAGAACCTTTGGGTGTCAAAAAAAATTTAAATGAGGAAATAACAACCAAAAGTTAAACACAAGCAATTAATCAAATCTTAGTCATATTCCCCGGCAACGACGCCATTTTTTGATAATGCTCAAACTCAGACTCCTGACAAAGTATAAAGTGGACGTTCTCAATAAAGAACCCAACAAAGGTTGGGGTCAAACCTATTGGGGAAATAGTAAGAAATAGACTAATGTCGGTTTAAGCTTTTTGGCATATTATCTCCAAATTAGGGGGTTTGTAGAAAAACAATTGTAAAACAAGAGTGAAAGTCAGTTGTTATTTAGTAAGATTTGAAATTAACTATGGAAAGTGTTCCCCATGGATTCATCACTACTTCGGGTTTACAATTGTGATCAATCCCAAAGCTTACTTGTAGAACTGATGACTAGGGTTCATCCAAATGACTGGTTCGTCCCTATTGGATGACTATACATAATCACTGAACTAGGACTCATGGGTGATCTCAATTTTACCATTATCAATTTGTTCCAAATTAACACTGTGGCCGCAGCTCAAGTTATACAATGATCATAAAAATCAAGGCTTTGTCATAATTCTCTTTGTCTAATCTCTACTTCTTTAGATTCGAGAAAGTGAAGAATTCGGGCAAGCCCTAACATTGTGCTTCGTTAAGAGACATTAAAAATGAAGAGAATACAATAGAAGTGTTTAGCATTGGTTTCGAATCACTTTGTGTAACTCTACTTTGTTAATCCATCATGGTTCCCACAATCCTAGCTGAGGAGGTTTAGCCTCTCATAATTGTAAGATTATGTTTAGTATACATATAAAAACACATAATTAAATACTTATAAAGATGATTAAAAGAAAACCTTCTTTGAATACTGCGAGAAAATATGTTTAACAAATTCAAGAACAATCGAGAAATTTCAAGTTAAGGTCTCAAGAATTGCTCTTCGATATTGTTTAAAACTAATTACAACTTGATAATAATCCGCCTCTAACTCCTTCTGTAACATCTTCTAATGAAATCTAAACTAAAACAAACCTAAAGAGTATTTATACAGAAAATAAAATCCTTTTCTTAAGTTAACAGGCACATTACACCCCAGAAAAATTTTGGTGATTATTTGATGTTTTTATGCTATGTTAAGGGAAGTATGGGTTGTATATTAATCATAGATGACAAGGGAAATTTGTACGAATAGAAAAACAAAGAGTACGTAAAGTTTATAAGTTAGGGTCAACTTTAAACGATCATATCTCCCAATACATAATGAACTAGAAGCCCCACAACCTATCAAATTAAAGATCATTGAGTCTAGTTTTCAGAACATCAAATGGCCCATAAATTGGATTTCGGAATAAAAAGTTATAGGCATTTTTCTGTGGCATTATCGGGCAGTGACATGACCACCGCCCTAAAAAAGGCCATCGCCCAAACACATTTATATTTTAAGTTTTTTGTTATGAAATCATTTTCAAATTTTCCAGGTTTGAGTGCTTGCTTACTCTCTGAAATTCTCTCTCTTTTCCAGTGGAAAATCCTTAGAAACCAAGAGTAAATCCCTCAACTAAACACCATCAAAACGCAAGCAAAAGTTGATGGAAGTGAATGCAACGTTGGGGTGAAGTTGTTGCTGCCTTGTAGCTTCGTTTTGGCAGTGTTGTTGCTGCGTGTTTAGGACTATTTTGAGCTAAAGTTATACTCCATCTAAGTAGGAATTTTTCATAAGAAATAGTAACTCACTTCCCTCTTTTGAAATCTCTAATAAGTGTATGAATATTTGAAGGAAAACTAGAAGAAAGTTATGGTTTGTATGTTGACTTGTTATAGTTGTTGTGCTGTTATGTTGCTGCGTTTTGGGAAGAAAGATTGCTGCGTTATTGGGAAGTGATTTGGTGGAAAATACTCCTATTATATCCAAGAATATTCTCATGCCAAGGGTAAGGGTTTCTAATTGCTAAACCTGCCTAAATATCCTAGCTAAAGATAGAAGTTGGAGGTTATGTTGGGTTGCCGTTGTTGGTATGTTCTTGAAGTTCTGCTCGTTTTTGAAGGTTGGAATAGCTGTGTTTTGCTGAGAATATACTCTATATTTTTGGGAGTTTTTCATGATAAAAATGAGGTAATTTCCTACCTCTATTTTCCCCCAAAGTTGTAGAAACAAGTAGAAATAAGAAATGCTAAGTGTTGCCTCATTTGTTTGTGTTGTGACTGCCTATTGATGTAACATTTTGGATTGGATAAATTTGCTTGAAACAGCCTTGTCTGTAATGCCCCGGAAACTCAAAATCTACTTCTGGGATTTAAATCATAAAATCCAGTAAAGCTGCAAAAATGCTTCAGGACCACCCACCTAACGAGTCGTTATGAGACCTAACGACTCATTAGGTCAGTCGTGAGAAGAAGGAGTAAGTTTTGAAAATGAGAAGTAGTGCACCCAATGAGGGACATCATGAGTCGTGGTAACTGACCATGACCCATTATGTCACTCGTGGTCAGATTTTAGTTGAGAGTATATTTAGTTGACCAGTGTACTTGACGAGTAGGTGCAACGAGTCGTCATCTTTGCCGACGACTCGTTAAGTGACTCGTTACTGCACTTAGCATTATATCTCCAGAATGAGATAGTGTGGTCCATTACTAGTGACCACAAGTCATGGTCATAGATCACGACTCGTTAGATCCCTCGTGGTAGCCTATTGAGGATCCTAGGCAGTGTACCTGACGGGAGTGACCACGAGTCGTGGTCAGTCACCACGACCCATTAGGGGCACCTGACATTTTTTCCCAGCAAATTTCTAAGGGCTATTTAGTAATTTCCTATTCTTCTAAGCTCTAAACTACGTTGTATTGAATGTAAATTCATACTTATTAGAGGGTTGGGACGGTTCCCCCCATTCTCACGTCTATTCTCAGGAAACTTATCTAAAGTCCTCTCAAGCAAGCTTAGGGTTCTCATCTATTGCAGCAATTCAAGTCCTCTTCTCTTGGTGAATTTTAGTGAGGTATGTGGGAATTCAACAAGGGAATTGTCCTTTCCTTGTGTCGCCTAAAATTCTTCCATAACTCCCTTATCAGTTTTAGCCCCGAGCTTTCGAATAGGATGAATTACATGTTATTTTTCACTAATTTCGCCTGGAATAATATCCATGTTGGTTGTTCATATTATCTTCATCAGTTCAAAATTAAATTGTCAATGTTCGTACAAAAGTGAATTTAAGCCCTAACATTCGAGTAATAATTTTGGCTTATTATATTCCATTTAATGAATGAAGAATGTTTTGGGCTGAATTTCCTAAAAATTCTTACTATATATATGTTGAGAAATTATTCCATTGATAAGGATGAGAAGAATGTTTTGGGCTGAATTTCCTAAAAATTCTTACTATATATATGTTGAGAAATTATTCCATTGATAAGGATGATCTTAGCCTTGTCGGATGAGATTTCTTTAATTCTTGAATTTTTGCCATATTATGAAATTCTCGTGTTGTTAAAATAAGTTGAGTTCTGTATTAGCTGCTAGTAGTTAAGACCAGTTAGAATGTAGAATCTCTTCAGAATCTTCCAGAAAATTGTCAACTGATCAGTTTGACTCCAGTCTTTTCCCGAGGTGTCAATGGTGCCTCTCAGTTATCATAATCAACTCAGATTATAGTTATTTGGTCCATTAGGCGGTCTTGACATTCTAGGTATATAGCTCTGACCAGCCCCAGGACCCTAGTTCAGTTACAGCTTGTTCTTAGACGGTTAGAACGCTTCCAGATAAGCAGCTCTGACCAGTCTAGAACCCAGTTTCAAAATCTGGTCCGATATGACTCGCAGGGTACATGCAGTTAAACGTCCCTGACTAGTCTTGGACCCGAGTTTCAAGCTATCATCTTAGTAGTTCAATTTAGGTTTTTTAGTGAGAGTAGAAATTAGCACCGAGCGGGCCGGGGTTCACGCACAAGCAGGTTCTTAGAACTACGTTGCTGGCGTAGGCTACAGTATTACTTGGCCTGATTGGCCTCAGACTTTTGTGATCACCCAGTTCATGCCTTTATACCCTGGCAAGGTATATTGGGTCCTACCGGTGAGGTGTATACATTGGACTCCATTCTAGCTCACATGGTTATATGTCGGTTATAGACTCTCCCACCAATTAGCTAGTCCACTCACATATTCCTCAATTCAAAGAAGTTTAGTGTAGTATCTCAAACTCAGTCTTTCAGATTTAGGGCATGTTTATGACCATCAACCAGGGTCATTATTGACCATATCAGTATATTCTAGCTGTATCAGTTTTCAGTGTTTTCAATTGGTCATTTCATGTCACTTCAGTTCAGTTACTAGTTCTTTCATCTTATTTACATCTCTCACTTACTCAGTACATTTAAAGTACTGATGCATACTTTTATGTTGTATCATTTCATGATACAGCTGCAGGTTCCCAAATTCAGCAGTGTTAATTTCCTCGATTCAGCTCCTCCTCAGCCGCAGATTTCGTGTGAGTCCTCATCATTCGAGGGCCTTATTCATTCTATTATAGTAAGTTGCAGTTTACTTTACACTTAGAGTTAGCTGGGGGCTTGTCCCAGTAACTCATCAATTAGAAGGCTTTCAGACTTATAGTTGTTCAGTTTCCATGTTTTATGTTTTATTTAGATTTTCATAAAAATGCCTTACTGTTATTACTTTAATGTTCCGCTATTATTGTTTACTCATAATGCTAGTGAATGATAGACCAAGGGTTGAATTGGGGTCACTTGTGGCTTCAAGTACCGTGTCACATCCTGGGTGTAGACTCAGGGCGTGACAAACTTGGTATCAGAGCGCTAGGTTTAGAGTATACTCAGAATGTCTGAAAGCCGCATTGAGTAGAGTCCTTTGCATGGGTGTGAAGCGCGCCACACTTATGACGAGGAGGCTACAAGATGTTATTACGAAAACTCTCTTTTGTTCATACTTTTTATCACGCGTTAAAGTTCAATTCAAGAAAAGCCCTTCTAATTCGTGTTGTGTTTCATTTTAGTGAACCATGCCTCTCAAACGCGGTAACAAAAGAAGGGCCGGTAATGCCAACAAACCTGCCCCACCAGCCCTGACAGCTCCTCAAGATGATTCGATTTCTACCGCCAAATTCAGGGCGGCCATTCAACTTCTGGCCCAAACAGTCACCAACCCGGCGAACTAGCAAGTGGTGCCAACACCAACGATTCTGCAGTAGCTGCGAGGGTGCTGGACTTCACCCAGGTGAACCCTCCAGATTTTAATGGAACAAATATGGGAGAGGACCCACAAGGGTTTATGGATGAGATTAGGAAGATCACCCGAATTATGGGTGTTAGTCCCTCTGAGAGTGCCGACTTGGCATCCTACTAGCTGTAAGGAGTAGCTCAAGTCTGGAACGACCAGTGGAAAGAAGGGCGGCCAGTGGGAGCGGGACCAGTGGAGTGGGAAGAATTTCACATAGCCTCTTGGATAGATTTTTTCCTCGGGAGCTGAGGCAGGCGAAGATGGCAGAGTTTATGAACTTGTGACAGGTGATCTTAGGCAAATTTATATGCCCAAGTGATACTCAAAGGTGTCAATTTTGCCTTGTTTATCGATCGATGTTTATACATTCTCATGTGATTTGTAATAAAATGTGAATTTATACTAACCAACATGATTAGCATTGTTTTGCAGGTGGAATATAATTTTGGGAAGCTAAAATGCATGTTGGGAGAGATCGGGGTTGGACTCGAACGCGGGCAAATGAAAAAGCACTTGAAGGCACAAATTAAAGGGGTTCCGCGATGGAGCCATGTCACGCTGCCATCGCGGATGCATTCTCCCTGGATGGTGAAATTATGCCTATTTCCAGTGGAGGTGCACGTTGGGGCCGTGGCACGTTGGCCTAGCCCCACGTTGCACGCCGTGCCACATTTGGCCTAAGTACTTGGATGACTAAATTCCAGTAAGGGTCCGCGTCGGTGGCGCGTCATGGAGGCAGTGCTCCGCGATGCACTCTGTGACACGTTGCTTGTTATTCCGAGAAAAATTCCCACAAGTATAAATAGAACACTTAGGTTCATTTTTAATTATATTCTTACTTGGTGGAGCAAGAACGTGGGTTACAGGCAGTTGAGGGGACGAAAATCTCAGGGTTTTTCTCTATCTCCTTCTTCTTTATTTCAATTGCTTCTATGATTAACACTCATTTAATGTTGTTTAATCCACAAATGAGTGGCTAAATCCCCTTCTTGTTGAGGTTAAGAACAATTGTATTGAAATGTGATTATTGATTATTTGGTTTTTCATCTATTCTTCCATGGTTGTTCTATTGATTCTTGTTCTTACTGCATTAATGTGTGGCCAATATTAATGTATATCTAAAAAGTCCGGTTTCACTCGAGAGAGCAAGAAATTGGAAAGTTGTGAATTGATAGGATATGATATTTTCTTAGTTTGGGAAAATTGAGAATTGATTTACCTTCAGGATAGAAATATACCTGAAAGTCGTATTAGTCAATTAAGGAATCAGTTTTGTAAGGCTAGAACATGAATTTTGTTTTATCACAGAAATGTAGGTGGACGGTTCATGATTTTTAAGTTGGGTTAAATACGAGAGTTTTAATCCATTGGCAATAATTCTTGACTAGCAACCGGAGGAAAGATTAACCAAATTGAATCGATAATTTGTTTCTTTACAGGTTCATTTAACCTCAGCATGCTCATATTCATAGATCAGACTCAAATTGTATATTCATTTTATAATTAGCATAAAATTAGAAACCAAAGTACCAAACTGTTCTTCACACTCTTGTCTGTATTTTTAGAGTTAAAGTATAGTGACACTTGAGTAGATTGTTACCCTAGCCCAGTCCCTGTGGGATCGATACTTGGCTTACTTAAGCTACTTTACTACTTGTTCGATCACGTGCACTTGCGTGTAGCCATATACCCAAAAGCACCGAACAAGTTTTTTCGCGTCGTTGCCGGGGACTGGCATTTGGTAAATTTTTCTGAAGTGTTAGTTTACTATTTCTTCTTAGTGTTGACAACTTGGTCTTAGCCTGTATTTTGCAGATACTAATTTCTGTTTAACACTGGCAAGAAACAAGGAGCTGGTGGACTCATGTTTAGAGCCTGAAAGACAATTTCATCGTCAAAGGAGAGAAGCTCTAGAGGGAAAGCTGCAGTTGCTCAGATAAACAATCATGGAGCAACAACAGAATCCACCAGTTGTAAGGGCAATGTTAGTGCCCGAGGAAATGGCAGCTAGGCCGGTTCGCTAGGTGGCAATCCCACATGCTAACAATGTCACATCTAGCATCCGCAAACCTGAGCCAGGAGGGAGGTTCGAGCTAAAACAAAACATGGTGCAATTGCTGCACACCAGCGGGTAGTTCACAGGTCTCCCTCATGAGGATCCACAGCAGCATCTCCAAAATTTTTTGGAGATAAGTGGCACTTACATCCCCGCTGAAGTGTAATCAGATTATGTCAGGCTTACATTGTTCCCATTTTCACTGTTGGGAGAAGCCAAGAGGTGGTTGAAAGCTGAGCCACCCAATTCTATTACTACGTGGGATGATCTTGCAAGGAAATTCTTGATACGATTTTTTCCATCCCGTAAGACAACAAAACTTAGAAGTTAAATTCTAAGTTTTAAACAGAGAGATGGAGAGAATCTGTATCAGGCGTGGGAGAGATTTAAGTCTATGTTGCGGGATTGTCCTCATCATCACCAATCCAATGATGTGCTGGTGCACACTTTTATAGAGGGTTTGGAACCCCGCACAAAAATCATGCTAGACTCAGCAGCTGGGGGACAAGCATTGGAGAAAACTTATGAGGAGCTGTATACCTTGTTAAATCGTATTTCGAAGGGAAATCCGGAGTGGAATGCTGATTCATCAAGAGGAGGAACAAGGAAAGCAGCAGGAGTCCTAGAAGTGGATGGTTTTACAGCTATTGCTGCACAGATAGCTGCTTTACAGAATCAACTCAACACCCACTTCAGTAACTTGACCATGAACCAGACTCAAGCCCCAGTGAATGTAGTGCAGCAGATTTGGTGTGAAGTGTGCGGGAGTAGTGAGCACTCAGCTGAGTGTTGTGGAGCAAATCCTGATTCGGTGAACTTTGTGGGAAATGTACAGAGGAACAACCACCTACAGTATGGAAACAACTACAATTCCAACTGGAGGAATCACCCGAATTTCTCTTGGGGTAGCAACAATCATCAAGGGCAAAGTTCGAGTCAGGGGGTGCAGAGGAATCAAGGAGGGCAGCAGAACTATCAGGAACAATATAGAAACAACAATGCACCTCCTCCAACCGTCACCCAGCATTGAGGAGATGTTCAAGACAATGATAGCTAACCAAGCTCAATTGTAGGCTGACTATGTGAAATTGGCAGCCGAGGTAAAGAACAACCTGTTAGATACTAAGGCACTGGAGTATCAATTTGGCCAATTTGCTGGAGCCCAAAACACCAGGCCTAGAGGAGGACTCCCGAGTGACACGGATCCCAACCCCAAGCAAGTGAATGCAGTGACCACAAGGAGTGGCTTGCAGCTTAAAGAGGTGGAACCAGAAAGACCACCTCAACAATCGGGAGCAACAAAAGTTGAGAGGGATCAAATTGATGAGAGGGGGAAGAAAAAGGAGGCTGAATCAGAAAGACCACCACCCCCATTCCCTCAAAGATTAAAGAAACACAAGGAGGAGGCGTGTTTCAAGAAATTCATGGAGTTGCTGAAACAAGTACATATTAACTTACCTCTTGTTGATGTTTTGCAGGGAGTGCCGAAGTATGCAAAGTATATTAAGGACATTGTGGCGAACAAAAGTCGGTTGACTGAGTATGCTATGGTGGCTCTCACGGAGGAGTACACTTCCCGGATACAAAACCGGTTGCCCACAAAGCTCAAAGATCCTGGGAGCTTTACTATACAAATTACAATTAGGCAAAGTATCTGAGCTTGCGGATTGTGTGATTTGGGAGCGAGCATTAATTTGGCGCCGTCATCGGTATTCAAGAAGTTGGGTCTAGGGAGTCCTAGACCAACAACAGTCATATTGCAACTAGAGGATCATTCCTTAGCCAGACCTGATGGCATTGTGGAGGACGTGCTGGTGCAAGTGGGCTCCCTTATCTTCCCGGTAGATTTCATCGTGCTAGATTTTGAGCCAGACGCAGAAGTCCCATTTATTTTGGGACGTCCTTTCTTGGCGACCGGGAAAACGCTGATTGATGTAGCCGCAGGGCAGCTAACTATGCGAGCACACGACAAGTTGGAAGTGTTTGATGTATACAAGTCCACTAAGCTCCCGACTGTGTACGAGGAACTCTCGGTGATCAACGTGATTGATCGAGTTGATGATGCACAGATAGTTGAGTCAGGAGAGTTATTGGGAAAACCACCGGAGCGATTTAAGCATTACTGGGGTGAGGACGGTGGTCGAGAGAAAACTTCCGTCACCCTAGAAGATGACTGAGCTTAAGGACGTTGAGCCGCGACAGTAAACCAGGCGCTGCACGGGAGGCAACCCGTGAAATTTTCTGTGTAAATGTGAATAGATTTCGTAGAAAAAGGAAAAATGAAAAAAGAAAGAGAAAAAGAGAAAAAAATAATTAAAAACAAAATTTTTATATTTATTAATTTTTTTAGTGAAACCAATAATTCTAACAAATTTCTTGTTGTAAGATGAATTTCAGGTTGAACGGAGGATAAATATGCAAAGAATCGCAAAGGAAAAATTGAGGTATGAAAAATAATCAAAAGTGGCAAAATAGTGAGCCCACGCGATGGCTCCATGTCACGGAGGAGGGCCTCCGCGTTACCCTCCGTGACACGTTGAAGGTATTCTGGAATTTTTACAAATTCCAGAACACCTGCGCGATGGCTCCGTGTCACGGAGGGCATGCTCCGCGTTACCCTCCATGACACGTTGAGGTGTATTTCGCGATGGGTCACACCGGGTCGCCGGGTGAGCAACGCGAAAAACCCCCCTTTTAACCCCGATTTTGCCTCAGTTTTTCCCATTCCTCACCTCCTCCGCGACAATCAACCCGAAAATCCCCCCTTCCCCAACGTGACACGGCCTAGGAGTTCAATTTTATCAACTTTTCTTTGATATTATCGAATTTAAGGTATGTTTGTTAACTTCATCTCATTTCTTACCTTATTTTTCCGATTTTTAGAATTGGAAGTGAAGAAAACTTGCCCTAAGTAGAAATTAAGTTTAAATTCGATTGAGTTATTTTTGATTGAAGTTCGTAGAATCATCGTGATTGCATGAACTCGAAAATTACATAGCTTCATAGGATTTTTAATAAAAGCATAGCTAGGGCTTGAATTTGAGTGTGAAACGGAAAAATTGAGTTGAACTTTGGAATTCTAGTTGGGTTGTTTATGTTGGATGAGATGAGGCGGTTGTGCTAACTGTAATAAGCTAAAAGACCGACGGATTGCCAGGTTAAGGAAATTGTGGAAATTGCAAGAAATGGATGAATTATATGGATTCATGTAGATAATTTTTTTTTTCTTATTTCATTGTTCTCCTTGATAAGTGCTATGTGATGGAAGTTTATCGATGGTTATTATTGTGATTAGTTGTACGAAGTCTGAGTAGTACATAGAATGTATACCGTCGAATTCTCTGAATGCACTAAGCATATGTGTTATGTTTTGTTGCTTGTTTGTGAAAATAAGTATGATCTTGCTGTAGTGTTATGATTTTGGCTAATGACTAAGTGTGGGGTAGCCAAGCTTAATCTGACCTTAGTCGAAGCTAATTTTACTTGGCTTAACATTGAACTTGTCTGTTTGGTTTGACAGGAACAATGGCAAGCAGGCAAGACAAGGGAAAAGGCGCATCAACATCAGGCGCCGGAAGAAAAAGAATTAGGCTGGGAACAGCAGTCCCAGCAGCACCAGTTTTTCCACACAGCCAACGCCGTCAATATGGAACCAGATGGGTGACAGAGGAGGGGAAGAAATGGTATGCGAAGCATAAGGAAAGCAAATACTTCCCCGTAGAACACTTTGCTAGGGAACCGTTGGCACATGAGTTCCCCAGGATTGTCCACAGGATCGAGGCAGCCGGGCTGAATTTCATCTTTGAAGAGCCCAAGGAATGCAACTTGCACTTGATTCGGGAATTCTACGCCAACTGGAACCCGACTCTCAGAAGCCACACCATCAAGATAAGGGGGAAAATAGTCACTTTTGAGCCCCACCACCTTAATGCTATCTTAGGGGCGCGGGACACAGACGCCCATGTGCTTCGACAGCTGAATATCACTCCACCATATGCGGACATCAGACGCACTTTGTGTGGAACCCGGTCTACAGCACGTTGGAGCAGGCATAAGGAGAGGGGCTATCATCAGACCTTGCCCTACTCATAGATGAACAGGGAAGCCAGGATATGCTTGAAGATTGTTTGTTCCGGCCTAATCCCGGGGGTGCATACGACAGATGTAACCCGGGATCGTGTATGCTTGGTGTACGCCCTAATGAAAGGGCTGGAGATCAACGTGGGGGAAGTGATTATCTCCGCCATGAAGAGAGCCCGTTTGCATCAAGGGCACAGGTACGGGTTTGGTGGATTACTCACCACGTTCCTGAGGGGCCTGGATATTGAGGAAGAGGCCCTTGACTACATCTTGCAGATGGAGCGGCGGGCCTTAGATGTCACCAAAACTAAGGCACCCGACACCACTCACGGGCCAGTTCTTACACTAGCCGAGCGACATGCTCGGGATGATCAGTACATGGCTCGCATGTACGAAATGCAGATGCTCCAGCTGTGAATAGGCGGGAGGCCGG
Source organism: Datura wrightii (assembly GCA_035772735.1). Taxonomy (NCBI): domain Eukaryota; kingdom Viridiplantae; phylum Streptophyta; class Magnoliopsida; order Solanales; family Solanaceae; genus Datura; species Datura wrightii. The sequence continues at coordinate 17,243,369 of JASDFA010000003.1, forward strand.
CAACAGAAGAGGAGCTGTGGCAGCTCGAGCTAGACTACCCTTTTGGTGAAAATGCCAGGGCTCTATGCCGAGTGGGGCCAGATTTTGTGGAGCCCACGGATGATGACGTCCCCACAGATGAGGAGACACATCGTGATGACTCCGATATGGAGTCAGATGATGACGATGGGGGCGATTCAGACATGGGAGACGAGGCAGCAGCACCTGATGAAGAAGTGGAATACTTTGATTGATCAGGGAGTTTCACCACCCATTCTTGTACTATGCTAATTTTTGTGAACACTGGGGACAGTGTTCGATTTAAGTGTGGGGTGAGAGTAGTTAGGTGTTGGTTGGTATTGATTTTAATGTATGTTTCTGTTCTGTTGTCGTGCATGTGACAAAATTTTGACTCTGTGATTATGGTGGGTATGTTTTGTATTGTAAGTAATGTGAAGTTGTTGGTTGCTGTTGAATGTTGTTAGCTAGCTTTGTACATATTTTCGTTTTATCGAAATGATCGATATTTTTAAAATAAAACAATTTCATGAATTTTTAAATTTTTGGGTTTCTCGGCCTTTGTTTTCGGTTCTTTTACCGAGAATGGTCCCATTGAACCGAAGTCTTAGTTAGTGACCGTTCCCTATGATGGATGGATGACAACCGTCTTAAGGGAAATGTAGTCGTTAGGAGTAGATTTTTTTCATTTATTTTTCAGTTTTTTTTCTTTTGTGGGTTGTATCCCAAAACCTGTAGTTACTTTATGGTTGCAGAATTCTGGTTGCGTGTTGTACATGATATTTGAAATGCAATGGTGATTCGTATGAAAGCATGCAACTCTGTAAATATGTTGAGATACCTAGGCCATAGAGTCGATTTAGTGTGATTGAGGCTTAATGTTTGAATTCTTGTAATTAGTTGATTGAAGAGTCTGTGAATATGTCTTGAGTTGAGCATGTGAAATGAGCGTATAGTGAGGTTTCATTTTTTCCATGCTATTGTGAAGTGTCTAGAACTTGCCTGGTGTGTGTACGAAAAGAAATGAAGGACGTGTATTGTAGGAAAGGATATAGGCATTTCTTTGTTTTAACCAAAAGTCTCTCGTTTTCATTATTGTACCCACATTGAATGTATACCCTAGTTAGCCTATTGAGCCTTTAGCCTATTATTTTTCTTTTGTCAAAAAGGTGTAAACCGTGCTTAACCCCTTCTTTTCATTATCTGTGAATTTGATTCAAAACTCTTAAGCGCTTAAGAAAAGAAAATAATTTTCCCATAGTGTCAAAGAGTGAGAATGGTGAAAAGAAAAGAAAAGCAGAGTGATGAAAGGAAAGAAAAGGTTGAAGGTGCACTTGTTATAAATTATATATAACGAAGATGTATACATAATCTTTGTTATTGAGTAAAATGTGCTTAAAGAGATGGGTCAAAATAAAGACAGACTTCAAGAATGGGAGGATGAAGAAAGAAACAATGCCCATGAAGTGATGGGATGTATTGAAAAAGCGCTTAAGGATACTAGTGGCTATTATTGGTTAGCACAATATTTACTAGTTCCGCAGCTTACATTACAACCCGTTAAGTCCTACGTGATCCTACATCACCTTTCCTTATATTAGTGGAGTAATACACTAAAGGCAAGCCTATGGTTCATGACATGATGCATGTGAATTATTTTGGGGAGAGAGAGCGAAATTGTGTTTATGTGCCCCTGCATGTAATCTTTTGAGTTCATGTGATTAAAAAGGGAAAAATTATCTTGTGTTGTGAGGGCACATGCTTGACGAGAGATTAAATTTCGTGTCGGATATATTGATCAGCTGATTTGCATGAGTTTGCGAATATCAAGAGTCGATTCTTGAGTCTAGGAGGTCTGAATGTGTTGAAGGTCATTGTATTGATAGGACCATGCGTGTTTTCTTGATGATTTGCTGTATTAAATAATCGGTATGACCGTAGCTTGAATTGTCGAACCAAAAGTAGCCAGGATGGGGTGTAAATTGCATGAGGAGTAAGATTGTTTTTCGGGGACGAACAAGGATTTAAGTGTGGGCTAAGTGATCTTGGGCAAATTTATATGCCCAAGTGATACTCAAAGGTGTCATTTTTGCCTTGTTTATCGATCGATGTTTATACATTCTCATGTGATTTGTAATAAAATGTGAATTTTTACTAACCAACATGATTAGCGTTGTTTTGCAGGTGAAATATAATTTTGGGAAGCTAAAATGCATGTTGGGAGAGATCGGGGTTGGACTCGGACGCGAGCAAAGGAAAAAGCACTTGAAGGCACAAATTAAAGGGGCTCCGCGATGGAGCCGTGTCACGCTCCCATCGCGGATGCATTCTGCCTGCATGGTGAAATTATGCCTATTTCCAGTGGAGGTGCACGTTGGGGCCGTGGCACGTTGGCCTAGCCCCGCGTTGCACGCCGTGCCACGTTTGGCCTAAGTACCTGGACGACTAAATTCCAGTAAGGGTCCGCGTCGGTGGCGTGTCACGGAGGCAGTGCTCCGCGATGCACTCCGTGACACGTTGCTTGTTATTCCAGGAAAAATTCCCACAAGTATAAATAGAACACTTAGGTTCATTTTTAATTATATTCTTACTTGGTGGAGCAAGAACGTAGGTTACAGGCAGTTGAGGGGACGAAAATCTCAGGGTTTTTCTCTATCTCCTTCTTCTTTATTTCAATTGCTTGTATGATTAACACTCATTTAACGATGTTTAATCCACAAATGAGTGGCTAAATCCCCTTCTTGCTGAGGTTAAGAACAATTGTATTAAAATGTGATTATTGATTATTTGGTTTTTCATCTTTTCTTCCATGGTTGTTCTATTGATTCTTGTTCTTACTACATTAATGTGTGGCCAATATTAATGTATATCTAAAAAGTCCGGTTTCACTCGAGAGAGAAAGAAATTGGAAAGTTGTGAATTGATAAGATATGATCTTTTCTTAGTTTGGGAAAATTGAGAATTGATTTACCTTCAGGATAGAAATATACCTGAAAGTCGTATTAGTCAATTAAGGAATCGGTTTTGTAAGGCTAGAACATGAATTTCGTTTTATCACAGAAATGTAGGTGGACGGTTCATGATTCTTAAGTTGGGTTAAATACGAGAGTTTTAATCCATTGGCAATAATTCTTGACTAGCAACCGGAGGAAAGATTAACCAAATTGAATCGATAATTTGTTTCTTTACAGGTTCATTTAACCTCAGCATGCTCATATTCATAGTTCAGACTCAAATTGTATATTCGTTTTATAATTAGCATAAAATTAGAAACCAAAGTACCAAACTCTTCTTCACACTGTTGTCTGCATTTTTAGAGTTAATGTATAGTGACACTTGAGTAGATTGTTACCCTAGCCCAGTCCCTGTGGGATCGATACTTGGCTTACTTAAGCCACTTTACTACTTGTTCGACCACGTGCACTTGCGTGTAGCTATATACCCAAAAGCATCGAACAACAGGGCAACAAAACTGTGGAGGAGAATGCTCTAGATTTTACTAGGTTGTCTAAGTATGCTCCATAAATGGTAGCCAAGCCAAGGGCTCGCATGTTGAAGTTTGTGAACGGGGTGTCAAATTTGGTCCTCAAGGAGTGCAGAACCGCGATGTTGATTAAAGACATTGACCTATCCATCTTGATTGTTTATGCCTAGCAGAATGAGACTGAAAAGCTGAAGGATATGGAGTAGAAGAACAAACGGGCAAGGACTGTCCAGTCAGATTTCGTCTATCAAAGATCTAGCGGTGGTAGCCGCCCACAGCAACAGCAGCAGAGAGCCCCAACAGCCAGTTCAGCGAGTGCCCCAACCTTTCGGTCCCACCATTATCAAAGGGCTGGGTCATCTGGCACTCAGTCTCAAGCTCATAGTACTGGGAACAAGTATCCAGCTTGTCCCAAGTTTGGTAGGAATCACCCAGGAGAATGCCTTTGGGGACGAGAGGGCTGCTTTGGGTGTGGACAGCTTGGAGACAAGCTTAGGGAGTGGCCGTCAGCAGGGTTAGGGATATCACAATCCACCACATCATCAGCTCCAGTAGGTGGACCAGCCCAGCAGGCTAACACATCAGGTACAAATGGTGGTCAGTGCAAAAATCGTTTCTATGCTCTATCTTCCCATCAGGATCAGGAAAGCTCACCTAACGTAGTTACTGGTATGTTACGTCTCTTCCATCTAGACATGTATACCCTTCTAGATCCAGGAGCCACTCTTTCGTTCGTGACTCCCTATATAGCAGTCTAGTTCAACATCAGTCCAGACGTCCTCTCCAAACCATTTTCAGTCTCCACCCCCGTTGGTGAGTCAGTTAGAGCCAGCCGGGTGTATAGTAACTGCCCAGTCTCAGTCCTGAGTAAAGTTATTCCAGCTGATCTTCTAGAGCTAGATATGGTCGACTTCGACCTTATTCTTGGCATGGATTGGTTACATTCCTGCTATGCCTCAGTTGACTGCAGAACTAGAATTGCCAAATTTCAGTTTCCAAATGAGCCAGTGTTAGAATGGTCGGGCAGTAGTTCAGCACCTAAGGGTAGGTTTATTTTCTACCTTAAGGCCCAGAAACTCATTTCAAAGGGATGTCATCATCTAGTTTGGTTCAAGGATTCCAACACTGATACCCCAACCTTCTAGTCATTTCCAATAGTCAGTGAGTTCCTAGATGTTTTTCCTGAGGATCTTCCCCGAGTTCCCCCTGAACGGGAAATAGACTTCGGAATAGATCTCCTTTTGAATACTCAACCTCTCTCCATCCCTCCTTACAGAATGGATTCAGCTAAGATTAAGGAGTTGAAGGAGCAGCTAAAAGACCTTCTTGACAAGGGTTTTATCAGACCCAACATCTCTCCCTGGGGTGCTCCAGTTCTATTCGTGCGAAAGAAAGACGGTACCCTCAGAATGTGCATAGATAACCGCCAGCTGAACAAAGTCACAGTCAACAACAGATATCCCCTACCTAGAATTGATTACCTATTCGACCAACTTCAGGGAGCCAGTTGTTTCTCCAAGATCAATCTCAGGTCAAGATACTATCAGTTAAGGGTCAGAGAGTGTGACATACCAAAAACAACATTCAGAACTCAATATGGTCATTATAAGTTTTTGGTGATGTCCTTTGGACTCATAAATGCCCCAGCAGCCTTCATGGATTTGATGAATAGGGTCTTTAAGTAGTACCTAGATATGTTCATCATTGTATTTATTGATGATATTTTGGTGTACTCCAAAAATGAGGAAGAGTATTCCAATCACTTAAGGTTAGCATTACAGACTCTCAGAGATCACTAGTTATTCGCCAAGTTTAACAAGTGAGAATTCTGGTTGAAGTTTGTGAATTTCTTGGTCATGTGATCTCAAGTGAGGGAATACAGGTAGATCCTCATAAAATAGTAGTTGTGAAAGATTGGCCTAGACCTACCTCTCCAATAGAAATCAAGAGTTTTCTGGGTCTAGTCGGTTACTATCAATGGTTTGTGGAAGGTTTCTCCTCTATAGCATCTCCTTTGACTAAGTTAACTCAGAAGAAAGTGAAATTTCAGCGGTCAGATGCGTGTGAGAAGAGCTTTCAAGAGTTGAAGACTCGACTCACTACTGCTCCATTTTTGACCTTGCTGGAAGGAACAGAGGGGTTAGTTGTTTATTATGATGCCTCAAGATTCGGACTTGGTTGCGTTTTGATGCAGCGAGGCAAAGTAATAGCCTATGCCTCCAGACAGCTCAAGGTCCATGAGAAGGATTATCCAACTCATGACTTGGAGTTGGTGGCAGTGGTGTTTGTGCTAAAGATATGGATACACTACCTATATGGGGTTCACGTGGATGAATTCACATACCACAAGAGCCTTTAGTATGCGTTTAGTCAGAAGGACCTAAATCTTCATCAGAGAAGGTGGTTGGAGTTACTGAAACACTACGACATGAGTGTGTTGTATCAGCAGAGTATAGCCAATGTGGTGGCGGATGCACTAAGAAGGTTGTCTATGGGAAGTGTAGCTCATGTTGAAGAGGGAAAGAAGGAATGGTAAAGGCATCCATAGACTAGCTCGGTTGGGAGTACAATTGGTGGATTCAGTTGAGGGTGGAGTGATTTTGTAGAGCAGGTCAGATTCTTCCTTAGTGGTGGAAGTTATGTCTAGGAAAGATGAAGATCCCATTTTTCTTAAGCTTAAGTAGGTAGTACACAGAAAAGAAATAGAAGCTTTCTCCCAAGGGGGAGATGGTGTGCTCTGTTACCAGGGTAGATTGTATGTACCAAATGTCGGTAAGTTGAGACAACAAATACTTGTTGAGGCACACAGCTCGAGATATTTTATTCACCCTGGTGCTAGCAAAATGTGCTGGGATTTATGAGATATCTACTGGTGGAATGACATGAAAAGGGATATCTCTGAATTTGTAGCTATGTGCCCAAACTGCCAGCAAGTCAAAGTAGAACACCAGAGATCAGGAGGTATGACTTAGGATATCAGCATACCCACTTGGAAGTGGGAAGAAATAAATATGGACTTCATTATGGGTTTACCTCGGAATCGTTGACAACATGATTCAATCTGGGTGATAGTAGATCGGATGACTAAGTCATCTCACTTCCTCCCAGTCAAAACCACAGATACAGCTGAGGACTATGCTAGAATTTATATCTGAGAGCTACTTAGACTTCATGGGGTGCCCGTATCCATCATTTCAGATAGAGGTACGCAGTTCACCCCTCTCTTCTGGAAGTCCTTTCAAAAGGGACTTGGTACTCAAGTCAAGCTCAGCAAAGCTTTTCACTCGCAGATAGATGGGCAAATTGAGTGGACTATTCAGACCCTAGAAGATATGCTAAGAGCGTGTGTGGTCGATTTTAAGGGCCTTTGGGATGACCATCTGCCTCTTATCGAGTTTGCATACAACAACAGCTATAACTCTAGTATTCAGATAGCCCCGTTTGAGGAATTATATGGTAGGAGGTGCACATCTCCTATAGGGTGATTTGATGTTGGAGAAGCTACCCTGATAGGGCCAGACTCAATTCATGAGGCAATGAAAAAAGTTCAACTAATTCGGGAAAGATTGAAAACATCTCAAAGTCGTCAGAAATCTTATGCAGATGTGTGGAGAAGGGATTTGGAGTTTGCAATTGATGACTGGGTATACTTGAAAATTTCTCCCATAAAAGGGGTGATGAGGTTTGCAAAGAAGGGGAAGCTCAGTCCAAGGTATGTGGAACCTTATAGAATTTCGAGGCATTTCAGCAATGTAGCATATGAGCAAGAGTTACCTTCGGAACTAGCAGTGGTGCACCCAGTTTTTCATGTGTCACTTTTGAAGAAGTGCATCGGAGATCCAACCTTAGTTGTGCCATTGGACAGTGTAGAAATAAAAGATAGTCTCTCATATGAGAAAGTACCAGTCCAGACCCTTGAACGTCAGGTGCGTCAGCTGAGGAACAAGGAAATAGCTTCAGTCAAAGTCTTAAGGATAAATCAGCAGGTTGAGAGAGCTACGTGGGAGGCTGAAGCAGATATGATGGCTAAACACCCGCACTTATTCCCTACCGGCTCTAGTACATCTTGAGATATTAGTTATGACCCTAAAACTCAATTTAGTTTTCATGACTCAGCTTAGATGTTCAAGTCTCTTTTATGTTTTTGAATGTAAATATGATAGGTAAATTGAGTTCAGTCATGTATGATGAAATGGAGGTAGTCATTCCGACTGTTTTGGAGTTAAATGAGAAGTACTTGGAAAGTTGATTGCTATTTTTCGACTTACTGTGTGTTTTTCTAAAATTCGAGGACGATTGTTTACAAGGGGGAGATATTGTAATGTCCTGGAAACTCAAAAACTAATTCTGAGACTTAAATCAGAAAATCCAAAAAAGTTGCAAAAATGCTTCAGGATGACCCACCTAACGAGTCGTTATGAGACGCAATGACTCGTTAGGTCAGTCGTGAGAAGAAGGAGTAAGTTTTGAAAATGAGAAGCAGTGCACCCAACGAGGGACATCATGAGTTGGGTCACTGACCTTGACCTGTTAAGTCACTTGTGGTCAGGTTTGAGTTGAGAGTATATTTAGTTGACCAGTGTACTTGACGAGTGGGTGCAACGAGTCGTCATCTGTGTCGATGACTCGTTAAGTGACTCATTATTGGACTTAGCATTAAATCTCCAGAATGAGACAATGTGGTCCACGAGTCGTGGTCATAGACCACGACTCGTTAGGTCCCTCGTGGTGGCCTATTGAGGATCCTAGGCAGTGTACCTGACGGGAGTGACCATGAGTCAAGGTCAGTCACCAAGACCCGTTAGGGGCACCTGACAGTTTTTCCTAGAAAATTTCTAAGGGCTATTTAGTAAATTTCTATTCTCCTAAGCTCTAAAATACGTTGTTTTGAACATAAATTAAGACTTATTAGAAGGTTGGGATGGTTCCTCCCCTCATTCTCACATTTTTTCTCAGGAAACTTATTAAAAGTCCTCTCAAGAAACTCTCAAGCAAGCTTAGGGTTCTCCTCTATTGCAGCAGTTCAAGTCCTCTTCTCTGGGTGAATTTTAGTCAGGTATGTGGGAATTCAACAAGTGAATTATCCTTCCCTTGTGTCCCCAAAATTCTTCCATAACTCCCTTATCAGTTTTAGCCCCGAGCTTTCAAATACGAATGAACTACATATTATTTTTGGTTAATTTAGCCTGGAATAATATCCTTGTTGGTTGTTCATATTTTCTTCATCATTTCCTAATTAAATTGTCAATGTTCGTACAAAAGTGAATTTAAGCCCTAACTTTCGAGTAATGATTTTTGGCTTATTAAATTCCATCTAATGACTGAAGAATGTTTTGGGATGAACTTCCTAAAAATTCTTACTATATATTTATGTTGAGCAATTATTCCATTGATAAGGATGATCTTAGCCTTGTCGGATGAGATTTCTTTAATTCTGGAATATTTTCCATATTATGAAATTCCCGTGTTGTTGGAATAAGTTGAGTTATCTATTAGCTACTAGTAGTTCAGACCAGTTAGAACATAGAATCTCTTTAGAATCTTCCAGAACACTGTCAACTGATTAGTTTGACTTCAATCTTTTCACGAGGTGTTAGTGGTGCCTCTCAGTTATCAGAATCAGACTCAGATTATAGTTATTTGGTCCATTAGGCTGTAATGACATTCTAGTTATATAGCTCTGACCAGCCCCAGGACCCCAGTTCAGTAACATCTTGTTCTTAGACGGTTACGACGCTTCCAGATAAGCAACTCTGACCAGTCTAGAACCCAGTTTCAGAATCTGATTCGATAAGACTCTGAGGGTACATGTAGTTATACGTCCCTGACTAGTCTTGGACCCCAGTTTCAAGCTATCAGCTTAGTAGTTCAGTTTAGGTTTTCCAGTGGGAGTAGAACTTAGCACCGAGTGGGTCAGGGTTCCTGCGCACCCAGGTTCCTAAAACTACGTTGCCAGCGTAGGTTACTGTATTACTTGGCCTGATTGGCCTCATACTTTTGTGATCACCCAGTTCATGCCTTTATACCCTGGAAATGTATATTGGGTCCTACTAGTGGGGTGTATACATCGAACTCCACGTCTAGCTCACGTGGTTATATGTCGGTTATAGACTCTCCCACTAGTCTGTTAGTCAACTCTCAGATTCCTCATTTCATAGCAGTTCAGTGTAGTATCTCAGACTCAGTCTTTCAAATTCAGGGCATGTTTATGACCATCAACCAGGGTCATTACTGACCATATCAGTATATTCTAGTTGTATCATTTTTTAGTATTTTTAGTTGGTTACTTAAAGTAACCTCAGTTCATTACTAGTTCTTTCATGTTATTTACATCTCTCACTTACTCGGTACATTCAAAGTACTGACGCATACTTTTATGCCTTCTCATTTCATGATACAGTTGTAGGTTTCTAGATTCAGCAGCGTTAATCGCCTCGATTCATCTCCTCCTCAGCCACATATTTAGTTTGAGTCCTCATCATTCGAGGGCATTATTTTCATTCTCTTATAGTCAATTGCAGTTTAGTTTAGACTTAGAGTTAGTTGGGGGCTTGTCCCAGTAACTCATCAGTTAGAAGGCTTTCAGACTTACAGATGTTCAGTTTCCATGTTTTAAGTTTTATTTAAATTTCCATAAAAATGCCTGAATGTTATTACTTTAAAGTTCCTCTATGCATGTTTACTCAGAATGCTAGTGAATGATAGACTAAGGGTTGAATTGGGGTCACTTGTGGCTTTAAGTACAGTGTTACGTCTAGGGTGTAGACTCGGGGCATGAAATTTTCACTTGGTTAAAAACTCAAGTAATTTAAGGGGCTAAAGTTCTGGTTGTTGAAAGAAAGAAACGACATAAGAAAGCTTGCTGGAAAAAAAAGGTATGTAAGGCGCTCTTTATCTCATAATTTTCAAGCATGAATTCATGCCGAGGATTAATCTGGCATTCTGCTATACTTGAGCTTCTATAGTATCACATTATGGTTCTCCTAGTTGTTAGAATTACTTGGTATTAAGTTGTTTATTTTCTAAAGAGTTGGAACACAAGAATGTAAACCGAAGAGGGCAATTGCCTTTGATTATGGTCATAGTTGTAAATTGATTCTAAAGTCCCCTCGGCGTGGGCACTGTGAGATGGTCCTTTACATTATGTTATGTGTCTATGGTTTCAAAGTTGTTTCACATTATGGTTGCTGAGGAAATTGGTAAACATGGCAAGACTATGACGCGTGGGCAAACTTAATAATTGAAATCGGTTTTAACTCAATAAGGGCTAACGAGGGTAACAAAATGGAATTTTCCTACAAAAGTTACCTACCCTCTTATATTCAAATTTTAAGGTGTCTAGGGCCATGAGAAACTTCCCCGATCCCTCTCCCTTAAGATAAGAGACTAATTAATGCGTTTCTTAATTAACCTATACGTTACACTTGGAAAATAGTACCCGAATGGGTAAACTATTGATATTTCTGACCATCTTTATTGGAAGGTTATGCACAATATCTTGATGTTAACAGGTTATACGAAAATCATAATATATATACTCTTATGCTTACATTCAAATTACGCGCTAAAGCGGCAAGGATTGCCTTTAGAAAGTCACTATATGTTTATTAGAGCTCTTGAGTTATCTAGACCTCCTGAGAATTTCTTAAGGCTTTAAGTAGACACGTCGCTTGATCTTTGAAAGTTGTGGATGTGTAAGGAAATTGACCTAAGTGTAAAAGTTGAGGCACTAGTAGCAAAGGAGGATAAAAGTAAATGTTAGACCTTTTAAGGTAATATGTGAGGTATATGCCCTCTATCTATAGTTGATCTCAAGAACCTTTGAGCAACGTTAAAATATGAGCAAGACGAGTTTAAGAGACAAGGTTGGCAATTAGATAAGAAGGTAAGTGTGTACAAGAATTGCTGGAATAGTGAACACGAGAGTAAATAATTAGGTAGGGAATGACGAATCCTGTTTGGAAAAGTATTTAAGATGAATACGAAAAGTAGAGCTAAAGGTTGTTAAATTTGACGATAAGTGTTATGATTGTTAATGAGTTAGGCAAATGGCTGGCAAGATTTACCCTGTTCTAAAGACGTTTAGCAAAAGAGTTATAAATAAAGTTGTTTATGTTCAGTTGTGTTAAGCTAATTAAAGTCCAGTAAAGTGTTAACTTCTTATGAAATGATTAGAATCGAATATTTTGAGATAGTGACTCAAGTTAAAGAGAAGTTCTTCATCATACTTTTAAACAATTATCTTTGATTATTTGTTCTAAGAGTTGGATTAACTTTTTCAAGTTTTAAAGGATTTTTTTTTCTTGAAAGTTTGTAAACTGTTTATAATGTTGCTAAGCTTTTCTAAGCTCCTCATATATTGCAAAATTTCACACGAGCCTTTCCTATATTGTCTAAAGCATGACGATAAGTCTATATTTATCTTAAGGCAACCCCTAGATAGTTTCCTAGCATTTTTATGTTATAGACCTCCAAGTTATGTCTTCCTGTTCATAAGTTACCTTGAGATGTGAAATGATGTGCAATGAATGAGGTATGCTCACAATTCTTGATATGAAAATATGAAAGTCAAACGAGTATAAGCACGAAATAAATGCTAAGTTTGTTAATAGAAAATGTCAAGTTAAGCTATTCCTCTCTGCTCCTCGTGTTAGTATTGCTAGGAGATGTTTAAAATCATGAACGTGTGTCTACGCTGTCTTTATGATATTCCAGTTCTAGGAACTTCCCTAGAATTCATTCACAACATATGTATGTATATAAATGTTAAATGAAAGATCTATATGTGTATGGCATAAATGTAGTATTAGGGGTCGTGGTAAGATCCTACACATGTTATAGTTACTGAATCGGAATATTTCATGGTTGTCAGTATCCAGATAATTTTCATGAGCCCTATCAGCTCCATTTATGATTGCGATTGAGATTTATATTTATTTTACCCCGGTGTGGTACACCAGCTGGAGATATCTTTATTTTACCCTAGTGTGGTACACCGACTAGAGATATTTTAACTTTACCCTGGTGTGGTACACAGGCTAGAGATATTTTTATTTTACCCTGATGTGGTACACCGGCTGGAGATATTTTTATTTTACCCCGCTGTGGTACGCTAGTTGGAGATTCTTTTTTTACCCTTGTGTGGTACACCAGCTGGACGAGTTTTCTATATGGATTTATGGTTGGCTAGTCGCTGGCATTACAATTATAGTTTCTTTCCTGTGCATTTCTCAATTGCATTTTCATCTCATTATACAATTACTATTAGTTTTTGGTTTCCAGGATTCCAAGTTATTACTATTCCTTATTCCAGGTTCAATTATCTATAACAACTTATAGGTTGCATAGTTCCAGGTTATATCTATCCTTTATATGTTTATGTGCTGAGTCAGTTGTTACAGGATTTTCATCTCATATTTACAGTTTCAGCCTTACATACCAGTACATTTCATTCATACTGACGTCTCTAAGCTTGGGGACCTGTGTTCATGCCGCAGGTGCAGGTAGAGGTCAGGATTGCCAATTGAGTAGCAGTTCGTGAGATCAATGGATGGTTGGTATGCTCCATTCTTCCTGGAGATAAGGCTTAGTTATTTATGCTTGAGTTTTGAGATGCAGTTATGGGTAGGTCAGAGCCCTGTTCCGACCATCAGTTAGTTTACTCTTTAGAGGCTTTGTGGACTTAGTGTGTACAGTGTTATTTAGTTTGTGGCCTTGTTGGCTTATTGTTGCTTGGTTTAGCATACTCATAGACTTGGTTGCATTTCATTTGTTTACCATGTATTGTTGAGACCTTATGGGTCCAGTTTATACTCTAGTTAATTGTCACAGGTGGCCTGGATGGCCTAAGTGTTATAGTTACGGATGTCATATAGCCAGCTTCTCGATCAATCATGAATCGAGTTCCAATTGCGCCCTACCAGTTTTGGGGTGTGACAAGGGAAATAACCAAATCTGGCACCAACACTTCATACGCCTCCTCATACAACCCGTAACAGGATTGTACGGGTCGTACCTTGTCTTGCACATCCCTTGGCTTCTAAATAATTTTCTACGTGTTGGCCTCTGGTACGACTCGTAATAAGATCCTACGAGTCTTACAATTAGGTTGTGGTTTGACTCTGAGAACTCTGGCATCTTCTGAAGATTTCTATGAATGACTTGGTACACCTCATACCTTTCTCCTATGACTCATAACAGCTTGTCGTAACATGAGATTTGCCAAGTCCCAAAAATCCCTAAAGTTCTCCTCAGCTCCTGGTGTGGGTTGTAGGTAGATGTTACGATCCATGATCGCTACCCGTACAAGGAAACTTCAATTGTGCAAACTTCTCTAAAGTAATCTATGACTCAAGTTACAGCTCATACCAGGATGGTACAACTCATAGTGAGAGTCGTACTTTGCCTTTGCTTTATACCAATCTTTTGAGACTTTCGTACTGAGATCAGTAGGGCTCGAACTGACATCAGTACTTGGCCTCTTTTCTGCAATTTTCTGCAACTTTTGCACATTTTCACTCCAACACCTATTTTCCCTAAAAATAAAGTAAAAGCACATTATATCCATAAAAACACACTTAAGTCCATGCTATTTTCCTAGTTTTAAGCGGTGAAAGTGCTGACTCACAGCACATCATACCCTCAGAATGTGTATTGACTACCATCAGTCGAACAAAGCCATAGTCAAGAAGAGATATCCTCTACGCAGGATTTATGACTTGATCGATCAACTTTAAGGAGCTAGTTGTTTCTCCAAGATAGGTCTCAGATCAAGATATTTCCAACTCAAGGTCAGAGAATATCACATTCCAAAAATTGACTTCAGAAATCGATATGGTCACTACAAATTTGTAATTATGTCTTTTGGACTAACCAATGCTCCTACAATTTTTATGGACCTAATGAACAAGGTATTAAAGCTATACATGTACATATCCGTCATTGTTTTTATAGATGACATCTTGGTTTTCTAAGAGGAGGAACATGTGGACCATTTAAGAATTGTTTTATAGACTCTTAAGGACTGCCAGTTGTTCGCCAAATTCAACAAGTGTGAATTCTGGTTAAAATCAGTTGCCTTTCTCGGTCACATGGTCTCCAAAGAGGGTATTCAGGTGGATCCTCATAAGATAACAACATTTAAGGACTGGACAAGACCCACCTCTCCGACAGACATCAAGAGTTTCTTGGATCTTTTCGGCTATTACAGACGGTTTGTTGAAGGATTGTCCTTCATTGCCTCCCCTTTGACCAAACTAACTCAAAAAAAGGTGAAGTTTTAGTGTTCTGATGAATGTGAAAGTAGTTTTTGGGAGTTGAAGACTCGACTAACTACAACCTCAATTCTTACTCTGCCAGAAGGTTTAGACGGGTTTGTGATCTACTATGATGCCTCAAGAGTTGGCCTTGGTTGTGTTCTGATGCAACATGGAAAAGTCATAGCTTATTCCTCCAGATAGCTCAAGGTTCATGAGAAGAACTATCTGACTCATGATCTTGTTTTGGCAGCGGTAGTGTTCTCCTTGAAGATTTGGAGGTATTATCTTGAAGGGGTTTATGTAGATATTTTCACTGATCACAAGAGCCTGCAGTATGTGTTCAGTCAAGAGGATTTCAATCTTCATCAGAGATGATGGCTAGAGTTATTGAAGGATTATGACATGAGTGTGTTGTATGACCCAGGCTAGGCCAATGTAGTGGCTAGAGTTATTAAAGTATTATGACATGTCAAAAGATATTCACATATTGGCTTAGTTAGTAGTACAGTTAGTTGATTCATCTGATAACGGGGTTGTAATCAAGAGTGGGTTAGAATCCTCATTGGTGGTAGAGGTTAATTCAAAGTAGGATGAAGACCCCATTCTACTCAAGTTGAAGGAGGCAGTTCTAAGAAAAGAGGTGGAAGCTTTCTCCAAAGTGGGAGATGGTGTGCTCCGCTACCAGGACAAATTGTGTGTTCCAGAGGTAGAGGATTTCAGGCAGTGGATATTAATGGAAGCCCACAGAACTAGATATAATATCCACCTAGGTGCCACCAAGATCTACCTTGATCTACGAAAAATCTACAGGTGAAAAGGCATGAAGAAGGCCATTGCATAATTTGTGGCTAAGTGTACAAACTGCCAACAGGTAAAAGTTAAACACCAGAACCTAGGGGTATGACTCGGGATATCAATATTCCTACTTGAAAATGGAAAGACGTGAATATGGACTTCATCACAGGTTTTCCTCGCACTCGTGATGAAGGGCGTATTCACTCACTTCATAGACATATTTTGCGCGTACTTACTATATTTTGAGAACAAATTATGTGTGTTTGCATGTTTTTATGTTATATATTTGTGAAAATTAGCTAACACATGTGATTAGATGTTTTCAGGGCTAAAAAGGATGGATTTGAATGTATTTGAGGCTTATGGAATGAAGATGAAAAGAAGTTGAAGATGTGGGAAATTATTGATGTTTGAAGAAGCAGAGATAGTGTACCTGACGAGTTGAGGGAACAATTCATTACATCTGGTAACGAGTCATGAAGTCAATCGTGAAGGCTGAAAAAGAAACTATTGCCAAAGTAACAAGTGAAGATGATGACAAACTTAACAAGTCGTTAGTTGACTAAATGACTCACTGGAAGATCAATGGAACCAGCTGTAAGGTGCACTGAAAATTTGAAGGAGTTAGACCACGAGGGGCCTAATGACTCGTGCCCATGCACAACGAGTTGTTAGGTGACCCGTTTCCACAACTGGCAATGCAGCAGTGGTTGGGGCGATGCGCAAGGCTCCCAAAATGGAAAATTTTGGCTTTCCTACTTCAGCTAGGAAAAAAAAAATTTAATCCCAAGTCGAATTCATCAAGAAACAAGGAAAACATAAATCTACTGCTATAAATACCCCTTTATTTTCATGTAATAAGCATTCCTTCAAGAGTTGAAGTTTCAAGTTCAAAATTCTTCAAGTAGGATTAGAGTTTTACGTCTCAAGATTTTAGATACAAGTTTGGTGTCTTACGTTTGGAACTTCAAGACGATTGTTGAATAGTTCTTCTTTATTATTGCAATAATCAAGTGAGTTTCTTCCTATCAACATTGTAAGTATTAATTTTTGCTTTTATTTATGAAATATATTAATTTACTTATAAACATGATAGGCTAAAACCACCACAACTAGGGTTGTGGGAACCATGACAAATTAACACACATAGATAAAATACTTAGTGAATCTTGAAGAAGTTTATGCATGTATTGTTTCTTCCTACGTTTTAATTGATTTTTAACGGTTGCAAACATTAGAACTTGCCTTATTCTTACTTACTGGACCAAGGAGGTAGTGAATGGGAAAAGGGATTAACAACGGAGATTTGAGGCTATCAACCCTCATCTAATAGCTTGACCTTGTCCGGGAATAGCTAATCCGATATCAGGGGTAAGGGTTAGTAAAGCATACACCCGTAGACGAACCAAGTTGCGTGGTGATAATCATCTAAATAGGGGACCAACCATTTAGGTGAAATTAACTTACCAATATTGCATGCTAAGCACTGGAATAGATCACTAGTATAAAACGCCTTGTGGTTATGAAGTCATGGGGAACACTTACCCTAGTTAGTTGCATTAATTTTGAAACAACAAACAATTTCTCAATATTGTTACTTATTACTTTTACAAATTCCCCCTCGCAGGAAATAATTAACTAAAAGCTTAAGCACTAGCATTATTCTACATCCTTCCATATTCCCTGTGGATCGACCCCAACCTCTAGTTGGGTTCTTTATAGACAACGTCCGCTTCATACTTCAAAAGGAGTTGTGGTTTGAGCGTTATCAAAAAGTGGCACCGTTGTCAGGGAATACAGTTTAGGATTAGATTACTTGCCTGTGTTTAACATTTGGTCTTTATTTCCCATTTTTTTGTTTTTCTTTTATTTTCTGACATGTCATAGGGCAGCGTGGTGAAACAAGCGGCCAACATGTAACCACCGTCTCAACAGGTATCTTGATGAAGTCTGAGTAATCAAAATACTTGTGTCATGTCGCGACATTAAATTAGGCGCTACTTGGGAGGCAACCCAAGATAAATTTTTTTGTTCGTTCTTATGTGTTTGATCAAGTGTGTAGGTGATAGGTCATAATTTTCAATAAAGATTGAGCTTAAGTATTGAAGACAAGGAGCAGAGGCCCAGGGAGTTCTTCTTGCACTCTATTACTTTATGCTTATTCTTTTTAGCACTAGGGATAGTGTAACCAATTAAGTGTGGGGTGGGAGATGTGAAGTTCATATTTCCATGCATGCCTTAATTTCTAATTTGCACATGGTAGGACTAGTTTTTTTTAGATATTATTTGTCATGCAGGCTTGTTGGTTTGTGATCTTGGGCATAATTGCTTGCCCAAGTGCTATTTTATAACTTGATTTAGTCATGTTTTTCTATTTATACATTTACATTATCATGCGAGTTTATGTAAATTTATGTGCGTACGAACCAATATGATTAGTCCTTGTTTTGTAGGTGAAAAATGCATTTAAGGGACTAAATAATGGTGGGTGAAGTGGAGGAATGAAATTTGAAGCAAATTGCAAAAGTCGACAAGGAAGCATGCAATGGCAAGGATGGTTGTGCCAGGCAGCGTGCCACGTTGTGCGTGTGCCGCGCCCAGCGCTGTGCCATGCCAATGCTAGGCGCACGAGGGGAAGCAGCAAACCAGGGCACCTACGCGCCAGCACCGTGCCACGCTAGGCGCTACAGCGCGTCAAGGCCGTGTGACACAGGCCATCGCGCAGCACATGCGCTGTGCCACGTTGGCCATCGCTCCATGCCTCGGTCGAAGGTCATTTTGTAGGCTAGTTCCAGTGTGCATTCGCGATACCTCTGTGTCACGAAGGCAAATTGGTGTGTCCACTTCCATGCCACGGAGCCATTCCACCATAGGCAAAAATT
Source organism: Datura wrightii (assembly GCA_035772735.1). Taxonomy (NCBI): domain Eukaryota; kingdom Viridiplantae; phylum Streptophyta; class Magnoliopsida; order Solanales; family Solanaceae; genus Datura; species Datura wrightii. The sequence goes on from JASDFA010000003.1 coordinate 17,261,785, forward strand.
GGCACATTCCCTATTTACTATAAATTAAACCCTTAGCTCCCAAAATCAAATCTCACGAAATATTTTTTGAAAAACTGTAGAGGAGCGAAGGGAGAAGTGAATAATTCACCTAGGGTTCACCAATTTTACATTCTCTTTTATCTATTCTTGTAAGTGCACTACTTTAACGATGTTTTTGAGTTATTGTATGAACATGAGTGGCTAAAACCCTTCCTCTAGGGTTGATGCCACGTGATATGATTGTAATTGTATGAATTCGTTTTAGTTTGAGTTGTTAATTGTTTTTTTGTCTTACATTCTTCATTATTATTGTTTTTATGCTTGATCACCATGAAAACAAATGCGTTAAGATTAGGTAAAATCTTGAAAGAGCAACCCTAGGAAAGAACATAGGAATGTAGGGAGCAAGTTCTTATCTTTCGATATAATTCGTGATTAGGATAGAAAATTTACCTAATTTTCCTTGCTTGGTTGATAAAGCGGGATGAGAGCAAGACATCGGCTTAGAATTATCACTCCACCACTCGTAGAAGTAGTTGTGAAGCAAAGTTGGATTAAATGATTAGAGGTACGAAAGTCCCTAATCAAGAGCATAAACCCCGTAAACCACATCCATGTAGTTGAATTGCCCACGAACTAGGATATCACATCCCCGCTCAACGATGTAATTGGGAGGCTAGTTTGTCGTTTTCACAATTCTCATTCCTTGAAGTTGATCCAAAACTCCTAAGAGCTTAAGTGAAAAATACAAAAGAGTAAAGGAATGAGAATTGTGAAAACGAAGGAAAAATAACAGTTGTGGGAGTTGAGAAAAGGTCTAAGGTGCACTTGTTTGAAAATGATTGAGTATTTGTTGGGAGTAAGAAAACAAATGAATGAAAAAGTTTCTTAAGTACTCCTTACTAATAAACTAAGTGTGCTTAAAGAAATGGGAGCAAGAAGAGGAAATTTAAGAGTGAAAAGAACGAGGGTGAAGTAAGAGAAGAGATATCCACAATGAATGTGTAATGTATTAAAAGCACTTGGGAAAGATAGCCCCTATTATTATCCATAATGGTACATACCCGTCCTTTAGCTTACCGATAAGTCCTACTTGATCTTACGTTGAAACATCCTTAAAGTAGTGAAGTAATACACTAAGGGAAAGCTTATGGGTCAATACACTTGGCATGTGAATTATTTGTGAGAGTGAGCTTAATTCTTTTTTATATACCAATACATGGCGTGATTTGAAAATTTGTAAGTAATAATGGGTAACTCTCTTGTGGTGAGAGCACATGTTTAATGAAGGATAAAATTCAAGTTGGATTTCTTGATCGGTTGATTTGCATGAGTTTGTTGAGATTAAGAGTCAATTCTTGAGGTTAGGAAATCTTAACATAGTTATATTCTAGTTTAAGGGTTAAATCTTGCATGCTTAATTTTTAACTTGCTATCTAAAACAATCGTTGTAGCCGTAGCTTGACTTGTCTTGCTCAATTAGCTATGTGTGAGTCTTCATGTGCATGAGATGTAAAAGGTTTGTTCAAGGACGAACAAGGATTTAAGTGTGGGGTAGTGATCTTGGGAATAATTACTTGCCCAAGTGATATTTTATAACTTGATTTAGTCATGTTTGTCTATTTATACATTTACATTATCATATGAGTTTACGTAAATTTGGATGCGTACTAACCAACATGATTAGTCCTTGTTTTGTAGGTGAAAAATGCATTTTAGGGACTAAATAATGGTGGGTGAAGTGGAGAAATGTAATTGGAAGCAAAATGGAAAAGTCAGCAAGAAAGCATGCCATGGCAAGGCTGGTCGCGCCAGGCAGCGTGCCACGCTATACGTGTGCCGGGCCCAGCACCGTGCCACGCCAATGCCAAGCGTGCGAGAGGAAGCAGCAAAACAGGGCGCCTGCGCGGCAGTGGCATGCCACGCTAGGCACTGCAGCGTGTCAAGGCCGTGTCACGCAGGCCATCGCGCAGCACATGCACCGTGCCACGTTGGCCATCGTGCCATGCCTTGGCCGAAGATCATTTTTTAGGCTAGTTCTAGTGTGAATTCGCGATACCTCCATGTCACGGAGGCAAATTGGCGCGTCCACCTCCGTGCCACGGAGCCATTCAACGACAGGCAAAAATTGGCACATTTCCTATTTACTATAAATTAAACCCTTAGCTCCCAAAATCAAATGTCACGAAATATTTTTTGAAAAACTGTAGAGGAGCGAAGGGAGAAGTGGAGAACTCACCTAGGGTTCACCAATTTTACATTCTCTTTTACCTATTCTTGTAAGTACAATACTTTAACGATGTTTTTGAGTTATTGTATGAACATGAGTGGCTAAAACCATTCCTCTAGGGTTGAGGCCACGTTATATGATTTCAATTGTATGAATTTGTTTTGGTTTGAGTTGTTAATTGTTGTTTTGTCTTACATTCTTCATTATTGTTGTTTTTATGCTTGATGACCATGAAAACAAATGCGTTAAGCTTACGTAAAATCTTGAAAGAGTAACCCTAGGCAAGAACATAGGAATGTAGGGAGCAAGTTCTTATCTTTCGATATGATTCGCAATTTGGATAGAAAATATACCTAATTTGCCTTGCTTGATTGATAAAACGGGATAAGAACAAGACACCGGCTTAGAATTATCACTCCACCACTCCTAGAAGTAGTTGTGAAGCTAAGTTTTATTAAATGATTAGAGGTACGAAAGTCCTAATAAAGAGAATAAACCCCATAAACCAAATCCATGTAATTGAATTGCCCACGAACTAGGATATCACATCTCCGCTCAATGATGTATGTGTGAGGCTAGTTTGTCGTGTTTAGAGGTTCTAGAGACCATGAACATTGCATTTTCAACTATGTGAGAAACAATTGATAATTTCATACTTGAACCATTAAAAAGTGTGACACTGCATGATTATCCGGCCTTAACTCTAGTTGCTTCTTATATTGTTTTCAGAATATTTTGTGGCCACCCCAAAACTTAATTATAAATTACCAAAAACTTCTCTAATCAACACTTGTGAGGTTATCTTACACTTGAACTTCATAATTTGTTGAATTGGTCCAATCCCTGTGGGTTCAACATCCGGCTCTTGAAAAGGGCTACCATATTACTTGTACGACTGCGTACGCTTGCGAGTGCGCTGGAGCGCAATAGTTTGTAGTATTTTTTTTAGTTTTATTTTATTTTGGGTTCCTCCATTTTTGTTTTCGGTACTTTTCCGGTGGATAGTCTCTTAGAACCAATTAGATAGTCTAGATTTTTTTTATTTTTTATTTTAGTCACTAAGTCATGACTTTGCCCAATGATGGATGGATGATGACCGTCTTAAGGTTAATTTAGTCATTAGGAAGAACAAGAACTTGGATCCTATGAATGCTAGGTGCTTCACTTTAGGTATCATTGAGACATTATTAAATTCACTCAAAAATGCATGAAAAAGGTAGAAACACTTAGTCTTTCGGGAACTTGACTCTTGTACTTGAAAAAATGGTCTTAATTATGTTATGCATGCAATATGAATATATGTGTTTATGTGATCTTGATTTCCATTGTTAAACCATTTGTGCCACTGTGTGAGTAAGGAATTTTTGATATACTCCATGCTTGTAAATTGACGTGTAGAACTTGCCCTGTGTGTGTGTGCAAAGCGAAATAAGAATGATGGATTTAGAAAGTGATATAGGCATTTCTTTGGTAACCATATTTTTATCCTATTTTACCTACCTTGATTGTAATTATCCTTAGCCATGTTGAGTCTTAGCCCATTCTTTCGATAGCCATATTTTAAGCTTGAATCCCTTTTTGTTGTATTGACTTGTATTTGATCCAAATGACTCCTAGATCAATTTAATGAAAACAATTTTTGTAGGAAAGGAGCATAATTTGAGAAGTAAGGGAAAAGCTAAAAAGTGTGGTGAACTGGAAAAGGTGAAATTTTGCTAAACAAGGACGGTGATTTTTAGTGGGAAAAACAAAAAGAAGAAAGAGCTTTCAAAAATTGAAGATGAAAAAAAAATTATGATTTACCGATTAACCGTACTCATTTGTTTACTATGAACCTGATTTGTCCCTGTTCCTTTCTTGGACATTGTGAACCTCAACATAAGAAAAATTCTTTGAGGGTGGGTATAGTAGAGGTGCGTAAAGGGTGCGAACGAACAAAAGGAAAAGAAAATAATGTCTGTGAATGAGCTCAATGATGAAAAGAAAAATCCCCACTAGTCACCTAAGTTGAAAAATTCAAAAATAAGGAGTTATAAGGAGAAAATTTTGGAAATTGATGAATGAGCTAAAATCAAAGTGTTGTGAAGTATTAAAGTGCATAGGGAGATTATTCACTATCTTGGACAAATAGTTCCTACTCGCTCCGTAGCCTACATTACAATCAAATTAAAGTCCTAATTGATCCTTGATTCATAACTCTATATTAGCGGAGTATTACACTAAGGGCAAGCCTATGGGTTGTCTTTTGCATCTAGGTTGAGTTCTTTTAGGAGAGTAAGCGGAAATTAATTTATTTATTCCCAAGTTAATATTATTCTATATCTTGTGTGAAAATGGGCATCTCTCCAAATTGTGAGGGGCACAATGGTAATACTTTGGTTTAATCTTGATTGCTAAATTGCATATAATTCATGTTGGCCCAAAATATGTCTTGATGAGTTACTTTACAAAAGTAAGTGATTTTGAACTTTGATATTTTAATGTTTATCCTATACGCATGCGAGTAAGTTGTTCGAGCTTCATAGTTTTGTCTCATGATCCTAAGTATAAGTAGACCTGTTCATGGGATGAATTTTGTGCTTAATTGTTAGAAGGAAGTAGTAGATTTTTCGAGGAAGAACAATAGATCTGATAGCAGGTTTGTAATCCAGAGTGGGTCAGAATTCTCACTGGTGGTAGAGGTTAACTCAAAGCCGGATGAAGGCCCCATTCTACTCAAGTTGAAGGATGCAGTTCCAAGAAAAGAGGTGGAAGCTTTCTCTAAAGTGGGAGATGGTGTGCTCCGCTACCAGGACAGATTGTGTGTTCCAGAAGTAGAGGATTTGAGTTAGTGGATATTAATGGAAGCCCACAGAACTAGATATTATATCCACCTAAGTGCCACCAAGATGCACCTTGATCTACGAAAAATCTACTGGTGAAATGGCATGAAGAAGGCCATTGCGGAATTTTTGGCTACTGTATAAACAACCAATAGGTCAAAGTTAAATATCATAACCTGGGGATATGACCCGGGATATCAATATTCCTACTTGAAAAAGGAAAGAAGTGAATATAGACTTCATCACAGGTTTGCCTCGTACTCGCCGGCAAAATGACTCAATTTGGATGGTCGTAGACCGGATGACTAAGTCAGCACATTTCCTACCAGTTAAGACTATAGATTTAGTAGAGGATTATGCTAGGCTATACATCTAGGAGTTAGTCAGACTGCATGGAGTTCCTTTGTCTATCATCTCAAATAGGGGTACTCAGTTCACCTCGCACTAAGTCACTCGAGAAAGAACTTGGTACTCAGGTTAAGCTCAACACAGCTTTCCACCCATAGACAGATGGCTAGGCCGAACGAACTCTTCATACTTTGGAATATATGTTGAGGGAATGCGTGATCGACATCAAGGGTAGTTGGGATGATCACCTACCTCTCATCGAGTTTGCATAAAAAAACAGCTAGCACTCCATTATTTAGATAGCGCCGTTTGAGTCATTATATGGTAGGAGGTGTAGATATCCTATAGGATGGTTTAAGGTTGGTGAAGCTACCTTGATAGGTCCAGATTCAGTATATGAGGCCATGAAGAAGGTTGAAATTATTAGGGAACGACTGATAACAGCTCAAAGAAAACAGAAATCATATGCAGATGTAAGGAGAAGGGAGTTGGATTTTGTGGTAGATGATTGGGTATACCTGAAAATATCACCAATGAAGGGGGTGATGAGAGAAGAAAGGAAAGCTCAGTCCCAGATATATCGGCCCTTACAAAATCCTGAGACATATTGACAATGTGGGTTATAAGCTGGAGTTCCCTATGGAGTTAGCATCAGTGCACCTAGTCTTTCATGTGTTCATGTTAAATAAATGCATCGGTGACCCGACCCCAATAGTGCCTCTAGAGAGTGTTGGTGTAAAGGACAGCCTCCTATGAAGAAGTTCCAGTTCAGATCTTACCCCATTAGGTTCGTAGGCTGAGTAATAAGGAGATCGCTTCAGTAAAAGTCTTATGGAGGAACTAGCTAGTTGAGGGAGCTACACGGGAAGCAGAAGTAGACATAATGGATAAATACCCTCATTTATTCCCTTCCAGTTCAGCTGCAACATCAGGTATTAAGTCCCTTTTCAGTACTTTATTCAGTTTCATACTTGTCAGCCTTGTCAATAATGAAATGTGCACCCTAGTTGCATTAGTCCAGTTAGTATGTTTCACCTCATTTGGGAGTCGGCCACTCCTTCAGTAGCCAGTAGCTTTCAATGAGGGATTTCAGCTCTTTTTCCCCAGTCTTATAGCTTAATTAGACTTCATCCGAGGACGAGTATTCCGAAGGGGGATATATTGTAAAACCCCAGAAATTCCTTAGACTAGCCATTAGATTTAAAACTTGATTATGCAGGAAACCGAAAAAAAGACCTTAGTACGAGTCATAGTACGACTTGTACAATCATGTTATGAGTCGTACCTTGACTCGTAATGGGAAGGTTTGAGGAGAATAGTAAGTGTGATTGGAGGATTGATGAGTGCATGTTACGACACACACCCAAGATGGTATAGATACTGACAAGCTGGGGAAAAATTCAAAGAAATGGCCAGGGAACTTCTGGGAAACCACGAGCCATGGTACGACTCGTGGCATGTTGATACATGTCGCAATCCAGTTAGGATTTGAATTAGAGAAATATTTATGGGAAGCTACGGATCATGGTGTGACCCATCGGATCCTGGTACGACTTGTAGTTTGAGTCGTACCACCTGTCGGGCAAAATTTTAAAAGTAGTTTCCATGGGCATTTTTATAAAACCCTATTATTTTAGTGTCTTAGCTACGTCTTTGGGGTTTTTTCAAAGGTGAATTAATATGAGGGTGACCAATTCTTCGTCTCATTCTCTCTCAAACTCTCGGAAATAGTAGAAAGAAAGCGGACATCTCAGAGCAAAAGCTAGGGCATACAATTTTCCTTCTCAGATTCTCAAGGGTTCTCTCAGGGATTCTACACCATGCATATGGGATTCCAACAAGGGAATTTCTCTCACCCTTGTGTCATAAAATTCTTATAGAAGACCTTATCAATTCTAGTCCTGTGAAAGATCGAAACTAGGGATGTTCTTTAGACAAATTATAATTCTCCTCCTTGTTATGATTCTTGATGTTTTCTAAGATTATTACTAGTTGAAATTCATGCTTGGTACCACATTTCATGAAATATATATTTTAACACTAATCTTTAAATGCGACTTTGAATGAGTCTTGCATGATTTAGAGACCAGATATGAACATTGCTTGTTGTGATAATTTATTTAAAAATCACGAAAGTTAGTACAGATACATGATCAGAAGTTAGCCCTTTTGGTGTATTCAATCTCAGAGTCTCAGTCGATGCTTAGTATTCTTAGTAATTTACAGTAATGTCAGCTGATCAGTTTGACTACTTTTAGTCTTGAGGAATTTAACCTCAGTAGTAGCAGTTATCAGTTTGTCTGTTGTGCCTCAGACCATTACGACACTTTCAGATAAAGAAGCTTTGACGAGTCTTGGAACATAGTTATTTTAAGGTCCTTATACTCTTAGTACACTTCCATACAAGTAGTCCTGACTTAATTCTTATGTTATACCCAGGAAGCCCAAAGATCATACCCGGGACTTGAAATGAAGAAAAGTTTAAAAATTGGCATCAGGCATGGGACAGGTCGTGAGGTGACCCGTGGGAGCAGCCCACGAGTTGTGATGCGACTCGTGGTGTGGTCCCAGAGATGAATTTGAAATTTAGGAAATTGGATCCCTACAGATGTGATCATGAGTCGTGGTCAGGCCCCACGACTCGTTAGGTCAGTTGTGGGAAGGGGTGATTGAGAAATAGGAGGAAGGAGGCAGTGAACCTAATGGAAAGCACCCATGAGTCCTGGTCAGTCACCACGATTCTTGGGGAGGGTCGGGGTCAGCTAGCTGAAGAATTATTTGGTATGAGGTAGTGTACATAACAAGTGGTGACCACGAGTCGTGGTACCTGTAACAGATCGTGATGTTACCCCTGACGAGCCTAGATGATCATATGAGTAGTGTACTTGACAGACGACTCCACAAGTCGTGGCCCATGGTAACGAGTCGTTAGGTCCCTCGTGAGGACCAACTAGCAATTATTTTTTGCAATTTTAGTAAAGATTTTTCCGTAATTCCTAAGTTCCTAAGGCATAAACTACATCGTATTAAGTTATGAATGATGACTTTTAAAGGAGTTAAGTTCATTTTAAGCCATTTTCATATTCATGCATACAAGAGTGGTAGTCTAGAGAGGTGATCAAGGCAATCCTTCAAGGTTTTCATCAATTTCTTCTTGGGCATTCAAGGGAGTGTAGGAATCGTCCATTTACAAGTATGGTTATGATTGGGTAGTTTCATTCACAGCCAAGCCCAATCTCTCCAAATTCATGAAGTGTTGATCAAAATCTTATGGGGTTTTATCTTAAATCTTGTGGGATTCTAATGGTCTATCCATGGGTTATTACTTTTCATGTTTTACATCATATTTTATGAATCATGACCAGATTTTACAACCAACTCGATTATTAATTTATGGATTTCAATTTCAAATAAATTATGCCTAATCAAGCACATTCTATGTGAGTTGAGTTATGATCTTTACCTCTATTTTTGATATTAGTCATAATATGGATTTATTCAAATTCCCATTATGAATTTATGATTTACGAAGCCTATACATGACTTATAAGTATGCATGAATCTCATGATTTACTAATTATGTTTTTGGCCGACATACGAGCCTTACCCTTATTGCTAGTTCACGTATTTACAAGCATGTTTATGATTATCATGATTTAACTATCCCATGAATGTCATGCATATTACATTATGAGCACTATATATGTTTTGAGAGTAGTATTTAACACCAAGTATTTCAAGGCCCAGGTTTTGCCCCGAATCTCAGAACTATGTGCCACCGTAGGACATGTTGGGACCTCCCTTATGACTGTCCCTTTTGCCCAGATGGGCCCTTTCATGTGTCATATCACTCCCTTCACGGTTCTACCCTCAGCAACGTACAAACACCCTCCCGACTAGGGATTTACAGGTCGGTCTCCATGTGTGCTCATATGGGGTATGTCGGTTATAAGAATTTCCCATTGTTCTGCATGTTTTACGCATCACTATATTATGTTAATGTGGCTCAAGTGATGATTTATAAATTTTCTCTTATGACTATGGTATTAAATGGGTTACGAATGATTTTGAAAATCTTGAGCCTTATGTTATCATATGATATTCATGTTATGAGCATGTTATCCCCCTCTTATGATCTCTTATGTGTTTTTATTTATTTATTTTTTGGTCTGTTTTTCTTACCTTGCATACTCGGTACATTTCATGTATTGACTGCATACTCTATGATGTATCTTTTATGATACACGCTCCGATCTTCAGATCCAGCACCGTAAGTAGTCCATCTTAGAGTTTAGCCTCTAGCTTCTTTGTGAGTCCTCATTATCCGAGGACCATATGTTTTAGATATTGATGTTTCTTTTAGTTTTCAGTTTTTTCTAGGTTAGTTGGGGATGTTGTCCCATCAACCGATCTGATACATTAGAGGCTTTCATATTATATGTAGTACTCAGTTGTTATATATAGTACGTTCTGTTTATCTTGTTCTGTATGTTTATGCTTCCTCTATATCGTTATGTTAAGTATTATGCTTTAATGATATGGTGTTAGATGAATGTCCATGCCATGGGTTGACTTGGAGTCTCTCGGAGCTTCTTGTCCCATGTTGCGATTCGGGTGTATGTTCGGGTCGTGACAAACTTGGTAACAAAGAAATAGGTTTGAAGTTTCCTAGGGTGTCTAAAAGGCGCATTAAGTAAAGTATTTTTCATGGGTGTGAAGCACGCCAGACTTATGACGAAGAGGATACGAAACATTTAGGAAATGTTCCCTTCTTTCATGATCTATGTCGTGCGATGAAAAGTCTACCTACCCTTCTAATTCATGCTATTCACGATTGTAGAATCATGGTTCCCAGAAGAATGAATGGTAGGAGGAATAGAAACAGATATGGCAATGAGGGTGACAACGGAAACGGGCCCCAGCAGGCCTCACCAGTTTGGGACCACCAGGCACCGGAGCTAGTTGCCCATGCTGAATTTTGGGCAGCTATTTAGATTCTCGAGCAGGCCTTGACCGCTTAGATCAATCATTGGGCGGTTGTGCATGTCCCCAAAAATGGTAATGCAGCTGTGACTCGAGTCAGAGTCTTCGTGAAAATGAACCCATCGGATTTCATTGGGTCAAAATTTGATGAGGACCCACATGAATTCATCAATGAGATTCTGAAGATCACCCAGGTTATGGGGGTGACAAATGGGGAGTGCGTTGATTTGGCCTCTTATCAGCTGAAAGGGGTGGCGCATATTTGGTTTAAATAATGGAGAGATAGTAGAGCGGTGGGAGCAGGCCCTATAGGTTGGGAAGAGTTTCATGTAGCCTTTTTGGATTGGTTCTTCCCTCGAGAGATGAGGGAATTGAAGGCGGCCGAGTTTGTAAATCTGAAGCAGGGAGATATGTCTGTTCGAGAGTATGCTTTGGAGTTCACCCTCTTATCCAAGTATGCACCAAAGTTAGTGGCAGACTAGAGGGCTTGGGTGAGCTGATTAGTTCATAGAGTGGCGGACTACTTGGATAAGGACTATAGGATCACCATGTTTCATTGAGACGTATATTTTCCCCGCATAGTGTTGCATGCCCAGCAAATGGAGACAGCGTATCGGAGGTAGAGAAAGGCCAAGAGGGCCAGGACAGACAATTATGGGATTTCTTAGCCTAGATCAAGGGGTGGACAGTGCCAATAGTCTCATCACAGGTATTTTTCTCCAACACCATCATTAGCTACTACACCATCTAGATCACGAGGGGATCGGAGAAGCAAGGCTTCAGGTTTGAGGGGCTAGGGTAGCATGTAGATAGAGCACAGTTTCCCATCTTGTGCAAGGTGCGGCAAGATAACCTTGGAAGGTTGCTCGTGGGCTCAGATGCTTGTTTCGGGTATGGAAAACCTGTACATAGACTCAGGGATTGCCCTTTGACCAGATCAGGGGGCGGCGGAGCCCGTATTCCAGCCGCTAGTTTAGCCGCTCTAGCAGAACGTCTCTCCCAATAGGGCACCTCGACTAGTTCAGCTGGCGGTCAACGCCCGAATAGGTTCTATGCCCTTGTGACCCGTTAGGAGCAGGAGAGTTCACTGGATGTGGTTGCTAGTATGTTATGAGTGTTTCACTTTGATGCTTATACTTTGTTAGATCCAGGGGATACCTTGTCTTTTGTGATACTTTATATTGCTAGTAGCTTTGGAGTTAGTCCCAAAATTCTATCAGAACCATTTTCAATTTCTACTCCGGTTTGTGATTTAGTTGTAGCTAGGCGGGTGTGTAGAAGGTGACCGATCACTGTATTGCATAAAGTCACCTCCACAGACCTTTTAGAGTTAGCCATGATTGACTTTGATATTATTCTTGGCATGGATTAGTTGTATGTGTGTTATGCTTTTGTTAATAGTTGAACCCGTGCGGTGGAGTTTCGCTTTCCGGGTGAGTTAGTCTTAGAGTGGAAGAGTAGTTTGATCGTGCATGTAGGTCATTTTATTTCTTACCTTAAGGCCAAAAAGATGATTTCTGAATGTTGTGTGTACCATCTAGTTAGGGTTAAGGACATCGAGTCCGAGACCCCAACTATCAAATTAGTTCCATTAGTATGTGAGTATCCGGAGGTCTTCCTAGATGATTTATCGGGAATCCCTCCCAAGCGGGAGACTGATTTTGGCATTGACCTTCTTCCCGACATGCAGCCTATATATATTCCTCCCTAAAGAATGGCTCCAGTAGAGCTGAAGGAGTTGAAAGAGCAATTGAAGGACCTATTAGATAAAGGTTTCATTAGATCGAGCATTTCCACATGGGGTGCATAAGTTCTCTTTGCTCGAAAGAAGGATGGTTCTCTTCGTATGTGTATTGACTATCGGCAATTGAATAAGGTTACCATAAAGAATAGGTATCCTTTACCTAGGATGGATGATTTATTTGACCAACATTAGGGTGCCAATTTTTTCTGAAATATAGATCTCAGATCCGGATATCATCAGCTCAGAGTTGAGGAGAGCGATATCCTGAAGACAGCCTTCAGGACACGGTATGGTCATTATTGGTTTGTAGTTATGTCTTTTGGACTAACGAATGCTCCTACAACTTTTATGAACTTGATGAACAGGGTGTTCAAGCCATACCTGGATATGTTCGTGATTGTGTTTATCGATGATATCCTAATATACTCTCGGAGAGAGAAGGAGCATGCCGCTCATTTGAGAGTAGTGCTGCAGACTCTCTAGGATCGCCAATTATATGCCAAATTCGTCAAGTGTGAGTTTTGATTTAATTCCGTAGCGTTAGCCATGTGGTATCAAGTGAGGGCATAAAGGTGGATTCTCAGAAAATAGAAGCAGTGAAAAATTTGCCTAGACCGGTGAATCCTTCAAATATTCGGAGTTTCTTGGGTTTAGCTGGATACTATCGAAGATTCATGGAAGGTTTCTCGTCTATTGTAGCACCCTTGACCAAATTGACCCAGAAGAAGTTTAAATTCCAATGGTCAGAGGTTTATGAGAAGAGCTTCCAAGAGTTGAAAACTCGACTTACTTCAGCACCGATGTTAACTCAACCGGAGGGTACCGATGGGTTCGTGGTGTGGTGTGATGCTTCAAGAATCGGACTTGGGTGTGTATTGATACAACACGGAAAAGTTATAGCATATTCCTTTATACAACTAAAGGTTAATGGGAAGAATTACCCGACCCATGATCTTGAATTGGTCGTGGTGGTATTCGCCTTGAAGATATGGAGACATTATTTGTACGGGGTTCATGTGGATTTGTTTACAGACCATAAGAGTTTGCAATATGTGTTTACCCATAAGGATCTCAATCTTTGGTAAAGGAGGTGGTTGGAGCTACTCAAGGATTATGATATGAGTGTCCTTTAACATCCGGGAAAGGCTAATGTAGTAGCAGATGCGCTTAGTGGACTCTCTATGGAGAGTGTGTCCCATGAATGAGGGCAAAAGGAGCTGGTGAATGATGTGCATCGACTGGCAAGGTTGAGAGTTAGGTTGGTTGACTCAACTGATGGCGTTGTTGTTATTCAGAATGGATCAAAATCATCATTGGTGACTGATGTAAAAGTTTCACAAGATGAGGACCCTATTTTGGTAAAGTTAAAGGAATCGGTTCAAAATCATAAGGTAGAGGTCTTCTAAAAAGGGGGAGATTGTGTGCTTCGATACCAAGGACGCTTGTGTGTTCCGGATGTGGATGATTTGAGGAGCCGAATGTTACACACGAGGCTCATGCATCCAAGTATTCAATCCATCCAGGTGCCACCAAGATGTACCATGACTTACGGGAAGTTTATTGGTGGAATGGCATAAAGAAGGACATCGCATTCATGGCTAGGTGTCTGAACTGTCAGCAAGTAAAGGTTAAGCATCAGAGACTGGAAGGCATGCTTCAGGATATTAGTATTCCTACTTGGAAGTGGGAAGAAATCAATATAGACCTCATCACAGGGTTGCCTCGCACTCGTCGACAATGTGACTCAATTTAGGTGGTGGTAGATAGGTTGACCAAGGCCACTCATTTTCTACCGGTAAAAACCATGGATTCGGCGGAGGACTATGCCAAACTATATATCCAGCAGCTAGTTCGATTGCATGAAGTGCACTTGTTCATCATATCAGACAGAGGTACCTAATTTACCTCTTAGTTTTGGAAGTCGTTGCAAAAAGAACTTGGTACTCAGGTTAAGCTCAACACAGTATTTCACCTGCAAACGAATGGTCAATCGAAGAAGACAATTCAGAATCTCAAGGACATGTTGAGAGCATGCGTGATGACTTGAAATGTAGTTGGGATGAGCATTTGCCTCTTATTTAGTTTGTATACAATAAGAGCTATCATTCCAGTATTAAGATGGCACCGGTCGAGGCTCTCTATGGACAGAGATATAGGTCGCCCATTGGTTAGTTTGAGGTTGGTGAAGTGACAATGATAGAACCAGATTCGATCTATAAGGCTATAGGGAAGGTCTAGTTGATAAGGGATAGGTTGAGAACCGCTCAGAGTCGCCAAAAATCCTATGTCAATGTAAGGAGAAGGGTATTAGAATTTGAAATTGATGATTGGGTATTTTTGAAGGTATCTCCCATGAATGGAGTGATGAGGTTCGGAAAGAAGGGGAAACTTAGTCCCTGCTATGTTGGCCCATACAAGATAGTGAGACATGTTGGCAAGGTGGATTATGAATTGGAGTTTCCCTCAGAATTAGCTTCTATGCATCCTGCATTCTGTATATCACTCTTATAGAAGTGTTTGGGTGATCCATCTTTAGTAGTTCTGATGGAGAGCGTTGGTGTGAAAGACAGCCTTAGTTATGAGGAGGTTCCAGTAGAAATACTGGATTGTCAAGTTCGAAGGCTAAGGAACAAGGAAGCATCTTCAGTTAAAGTGTTGTGGAGGAATCAACATGTTGAGGGAGCTACGTATGAAGCTAAAGCGGAGATGCTGGCTAGATACCCATATTTATTCTCTACCGACTCAGTTCTGGTTTGAGGTATTAGTTTTTCCCTAAAACTCTATTTACTTTTCATGTTCAGTTCATGTGCCCAAGTTTCTTTTAGGTATATGGATGTATGTATGATCCGTGAATTCAGTTCAGCTATGTAGTTTGAATCAGAGATATTCATTTCGTTAGTTTTGGCTTAAATGATCAGTATTTGAAAATAATACTTGCATTTCTGTACTTTTCTGTGTGTTTTCCAACATTCGATGATGAATATTCCCAAAGGGGAGATATTGGTATACCTCGAAAGCCCAAAGATCAAACCCGGGAGTTGAAACAGGGAAAAGTTTAAAAACTGGCATCCGGCATAGGACGGGTCTTGAGGTGACCCGTGGGAGCAGTTCACAAATCTTGATGTGACTCGTGGTGTGGTCCAAGATATGAATTGGAAATTTAGGAAACTGGATCCCCACGGACGTGACCATGAGTCGTGGTCAGGCCCCATGACTCGTAAGGTCAGTCGTGGGAAGGGGTGATTGAGAAATGGGAGGAAGGAGGCAGTGAACCTAACGGAAAGCACCCGTGAGTCATGGTCAGTCAGCATAATTTGTGGGGAGGATCCTGGTCAGGTAGTTGAAGAATTATTTGGTATTGAGGCAGTGTACATGACAGGTGGTGACCACGAGTCGTTGTCACTTGTAACTGATCGGGATGTTACCTGTGAAGAGCCCAGATGATCAGATGAGTAGTGTACTTGACAGATGACTCCACGAGTCGTGGCCCAGGGTAGCGAATCGTTAGGTCCCTCGTGAGGACCAACTGGCAGTTATTTTTTGAGATTTTAGTAAGGGTTTTTCCATAACTCCTAAGTTCCTAAGGCCTAAACTACGTCGTTTTTAAGTTATGAATGATGAATTTTAAAGGGGTTTTAGTTCATTTTAGGCCACTTTCATATTCATGCATTCAAGTGTGATAGTCTAGAGAGGTGATCAAGGCAATCTTTTAAGATTTTTCTTCAATTTCTTCTTGGGCATTCAAGGGAGTGTAGGAATCAGCCATTTACAGGTATGTAGGGTTATGAGTGGGTGGTTTCGTTCATATACATTCCCAATCTCTCCTAATTCATGAAGTGTTGATGAAAATCTTATGAGGTTTTATCTTAAATCTTGTGGGATTCTAATCATCTATCCATGGGTTATTACTTTTCATGTTTTACATCGTATTTTATGAATCATAACCAGACTTTACAACCAACTCGATTATAAATTTATTGATTTTAATTTCTAATAAATTATGAATCAAGAAAATTCTATGATGAGTTGAGTTATGATCTTTACCGCTATTGTTGATATTCATGAACCCATTATGATTTATGAGTCATAATATGGATTTATTCAAATGTTCATTATGACTTTATGATTAATGAAACCTATACATGACTTATAAGTATGCATGAATCTCATTATTTACTAATTATGTTTTTGGCCGACTCACGAGTCTTACCCTCATGGCTAGTTCACGTATTTACAGGCATGTTTATGATTATAATGATTTAACTGTCCTATGAATCTCATGTCTATTATACTATGAGCAGTATATGTGTTTTGAGAGTAGTATTTAACACAAAGTAGGTTCGAGGCCCAGGTTTTTCCTCAAATCTCAGAACTATGTGCCACCGTAGGACATGATGGGACAACCCTTGTGACTGTTCACTTTGCCCAGATGGGCCCTTTCATGTGTTTTATCATGCTCTTCACGGTTCTACCCATGGCAATGTACAAACACCCTCCCGAGGATTTACAGGTCGGGCTCCATGTGTGCTCATATGGGGTATGTCAGTTATAAGAATCTCCCGTTGTTCCACATGTTTTATGCATCATTATGTTATGTTAATGTGTCTCAAGTGATGATATATAAAGTTTCTCTTATGATTATGGTATTAAATGGGTTACGAATTATTTTGAAAACCTTAAGCCTTATGTTATCGTACAATATTCATGTTATGAGTATGTTGTCCCACTCTTATGATCTCTTATGAGTTTTTTTTGTCCGTTTTGCTTACCTTGCATACTTGGTACATTCAATGTACTAACCGCATACTCTATGTTGTATCGTTTATGATACAGGCTTCGACCTTCAGATCCAGCACCGTCAGTAGTCCATCTCAAAGTTTAGCCTCCAGCTTCTTGGTGAGTCCTCATTCTCTGAGGACCATATGTTTCAGATGTTGATGTTTCTTTTAGTTTTCAGTTTTTGTCGGGTTAGTTGGGAATGTTTTCCCATCAACCCATCTTATATGTTAGAGACTTTCAGCCTATATGTAGTACTCAGATGTTATGCATGTAGTACGTTCCGCTTATCTTGTTATGTCATATTTATGCTTCAGCTATATCGTTATGTTAAATATTCTGCTTAAAGAAATGGTGTTAGATGAATGTTCATGCCATGGGTCAACTTGGAGCCTCTCGGGGCTCCTTGTCCCGTGTTGAGATTCGGGCCTCTGTTGGGGTCATGACATCTTAGGACACTAATTTCAAGCTATTAGACTGGTTAGACATAATTAGAATTTCCAGCGGCAGTAGAACTTAGCACCACGCGAAGTCGGGGTTCAGCGCACCCAAGTTCTTAGAACTACGTTGCAACTATAGGTTATTAGCTAAAATGGGCTTCAAACAATGATCACCCAGCTCAGCTACTATACCCTAGCAAGGTATAATTGGCCTTCTCCGTTGGGGGTATACATCAGAATCCATGTCTAGCTCATGTGGTTACATGTCGGTTGTAGTTTCTCCCATATTGTAGTATAGTACACCTCAGTCCAGTACAATCACAGTTTCTAGTTCAGTTCAGTCCTCCAGAACTCAGGATATGTTTATGACCTTCAGAGAGTTACTAGTACTTTCAGTCTTATTAGATTTTCAAATACTTCAGTATTTATGATTCCAGTTATCGTGCTTGCATGTTTTATCAGTTCAGCTTGTAGAATCTAAGTATCTTTACATTTACTTCATATATCACTTACTCAGTATATTCCAAGTATTGATGCATAATCTCTATGTTTTATCATCTTATGATACATGTGTAGGTTCTCAGTCTTAGTATCGTCAATAGTCCTCCAGCGGAAATCAACAGAGTTCAGTGGTGAGTCCTCATTTGCTGAGGGCCTGAGTTTCCTTCCTACACTATTGTATTTTGACATTTCAGTTCATACTTTAGAGTTAGCTAGGGGCTTGTCCCAACAACTCATCAGTTCTTAGATGGCTTTCAGACAAGTTAGTAATTCAGTGTGTTATTGGATGTATAATTTTTTAATAGTATTTTGTTCAATTATTCCTTATGAAGCTCCACTTATAGATTTCATACAGTATTTCTAGTTCAGTATTATGCTATGTCACTTATAGTCCTAAGTACCGTATCACGTTCAGGGTATAGATTCGGGTCATGACAGAAAATAACCAAAGTTCCAAGATAGTAGTTCAATACTCCATCAGATAACAAGAGTACAAATTCAAGTTTATATACAAACGTTAGCTTTTTAACACATAAACAGTCCTACCACAACTTGAAGAGTTGAAATAATAGACAAAACAAATGCGCCAAGTTCCTCAAACACTTCCTTTAGCTTGTACATGAGTATATACAATCTTGGATACACAACTAAGTTCCTATGTAACATTCAGTAACTTCAGAATATTGATATGAAAAAACATTACCATCATAAGTGAGCCTAGTTTGTGCAAATCATACTAGATTCCCAAAATAGTAAATCTGGACAGCCCAAATGCCTTATGTTGTAACTTAGTTTTGAATAGGTAAATAGAAAAAATGGGCTTTATAGTTTCATAAAAAATGTAGGTATATGTCTTGAGGTTGAAAAGAGTCTAGAATCACTGCAAACCAAGTTCCGTACAAATAGATATCCTCAATATACTAAAGTAGTAAATAGGGGATTTTTAAACCTGAAACTGGACAAAACTTGTACGGTATTACATTCCCTTTTTCAAATCCATAACTACAAAACTAACTCTTGAAGCAAAAAAAAAAAGTTGTTAAGCCATGTGTTAGCTTTGCTGAATATTGTTTTTACATAAAATGGAGCTCTGCACAATAATACATGCTAAAATTACAAAACACTATATAGTTCTAAAATAGGTTTTTATTAATTACCACCAAGAAGGAATTATCTTGAGTTCCAACTCAAAGAGCAAGTTTTTCTAGTTGTTTTTATGGAGGAATATGATGAAGAGGGAGTTCTGGTGTCTTAGCCTCGAGTTAAACAAAATTATGAGAGGAGGTGTAATATTTAGGCACCAAAAATGATATATATATATATATACACACACACACATATATATCACTCGATTAAAAGAGGGTGGTTTCCCAAAGTTGAAAAGTTGGCTGCCCCGAAAGTGAAAATATTTCCTCTTTTCTTTACTACTATATTCAAGATAATTTCTTTATAGTATTTCACATAAATATACCAGGAGATTCCTTAAAATACCCTCATAATTTAAGCTAAGCAAATTTCAACATCGCAAAATTCGAGTTTAGGAATTATGAAATAGAAATTGTTCTTATCATAAAGGAATGGTATATTTGAGTGTGAAAAAATTAGTTTAAATATATGGGGCTGTTGCAATGTCTCCCGATTCTATCGACCACCGAAGATTTATAATGAGTTCTGGACATTTTCTAAACTTGAGGCTTCTCCTTCTCCCTTCTCCAAAATGGTAATATCACATTATATGTCCAGGTTTCCCACAACGGTAACATATATTCTGTCTTTGATGACACTGCCCAAAATGGGCTCTATCACAGTGGGTACACTACGGTGGAGGTGGTTTCATCTTCCCTGCCCTATCCTAATGATGGGAACTAGAAGGGGATGAAATCTAACCCTAAGACGGAGGTGGAGCAATGTCATCAGGATGAGCTTACTGACTAAAAGACTGGGCCCTAAAATCACTAAACGACCCAGCAGATTTGGCCCTCTTACTCTTCTCTCTCTCTTTCTAGGAGTATCCAAAATATGTTGAGTCAGATCCTTTATCATTTGAGCATATGCCTAAATTCGAGAAATATATACCATTCTACATAGAAGCCCCTATATAATCTCTAATCAAATGGATTCTAAGACATAATACAAACTGGTGCACTTTGACCCGCATAATACCCGTGATATTAGGAGCATATCTAGCCACGAATTAAACCTATAGTTGTACTCATGCACACTTATGATGCCTTGTCTGAATCTTAGAAACACGTCAAGTCGGGCCTCACAAACCTCCTAAGGAATATAATAAGCTAAAATGCACCGAAAAAAGTCCTCCCATTTAGTTGGAGGCGCATTTGGTTCCCTGGATAGTTCCCATGCATCATACGAAAGGATAGAAACATCACGTAGCCTGAAATATTCCAGCTCTACTTCCTCTATAACAAAATCATGTGTCACAATAATACTATGTATAACTGGTAAATGAAATACTGAGGGTTCTTTGTACCACCCCAAAAGTCTCTAAGACTAGACCCTAGATTTGGAGTATGAACAAGTGAAAAAGCTAAACTTTTTCTCTTAGTATGAGTCATAGTATGACTCATGACATGAATTTATGACTCATACCACAAATCATAGCATGAGGTCAAAAGAAATCAGAAAAAGTGACCAAGAAACTACGACAGGATCCCATGACTCATACCAGGGTTGTATGGGTCATATTGAAAGGTCGTAGAAGGAGGTTCAGAGAATTTTTTAGAGAAGGATCAGTAGCTACAAAGACTTAAATGAGTTGTAATATGATTGTATGAATTGTTGTTTCAATTGTGAGTTAAGATATGGTAATGGCTTAGATTTTAGGGCTAAGTTTGGAATCTTTTTAGGTATGTGGATAGACCTGAATCAAATGAATTTTATGGAGAAAAGGTGTTAAGATCAATTCATAAGTGTAAGAAGTGCATTGAATGCAAATTAATTTCATAAGGAACCTCTAGCATAAGAGCTTTCCTACCGATCAAGTTTTCATATAAGTTCTTACAAGGGTAAACATTGAATGACCATAACTTCCATTTTACAAAGTGTTTCTAGGTGATCCATCATATCAAATTAAAGCCCTTTGAGTCTTCTTTCCAACACATCTGACCTTGCATCAGTCGGAGTTTGGAGTAAAACGGTATGATCAGTTTAGTAAGTTTTCTCAGGTTTGATGGACAAGACTAGCCCATTCACCATGAGTCGTGGTACAACTCATGGTATGTAGGTACGACTCGTACCAAGCACCCATAGCAAGAGTTTCAGCGAGCTGTTAAGCCACTCTCACCACCCGAGCTGAGACCCCGGATTGAGGCACAAAATCTAGAACCATGAATGGCTCCAAGCTAACCCATGTTATATATATATAGCATGATAAGAGCTTCACTAAGTAGAAATAAAGAATGAACATGACATAACTATAAGTGTGTGTATCATAAGGACAAAGCATAAACACATCTCAACAACGTTGAACTGTCTATACATGATATTCTGGAAAGCCTCTACTACTACTACGAGCTGATGGGACACCCCCAACTAGCTCTCTAGGTCTGAAACCCTAAGACATGGTAAAACATAAAATCGATAACGTCTCCGGAGAATGAGGATTCACACAAGCGGGAATAGTGCTAGACTAATCGGGAACGAGCTATCAGCGATAGTGATCTGGATCACCCAAACCTATATCATGAAATGATATAACATAGAGTATATGGACGGTACTTTGAATATACCAAGTATGTAAGGTATGTAAATCATTCTGGTCAAACATTAGTTGAAGTCATGAATATCAATCAAAAAAGTTCACGAGAGTAAGGAATGCATGCTAAAAGCCAAAAATTCAAAATATACATATTCATAAGTTGTTCATCATAATTTGAACATAATGACCCAAGGTTTAACCAAAATAGAAATCATATAACTTGTCATGCCTGAAATCGTAAGCAAAAGATCATAAACAGATTAATGGGTCAAATATGCTATAAAATATAATATCATGAGTCATGAACACGAGTAACTGAAATCATGAGGAACAATGGAAAACTCATCATAACCGACAACCATCACGTATAAGCGCATAAAGATCCCATATCTTTCCCACGTCGAGGAGAGCCATCCTAAGCATTGCCATGGAAAAGAATGAATGAGGTGTGATATCATGGGTGTGCTTTCGGGCAGGGAAAACAATATCTTGAGAGGTCGCAATAAGAATATATCCTACGTTGGCGCGTAGTTCAGAGACTGGGGTCCTCGAAATCCCTAGCCTACTCGGTGCTAGACATTACTCCCAAAATATGCATATTTCTCATATAATCATATTCACAAAACATAGCTTAAATTTGAATAATTGGGGAGTCTTGACTCCAAATATCTCTTTAAAAATTATCTTGTAAGCCTTGGCTAAAGTAATGATAAACATACTTAACTTGCATGGTCTTTCCCAAATCATGAAATCATAAATATAATAGGCTTCGTAATTCGAAGTAAAGAATTCTTAAGTTAAGAATTTATAAGCATTCATGCATACAAGATAATTCATCATACTTGAAATCATAGACTCATAAGCTTGAATTTCATAAACTATGCATAATAGGGCATAATTTCCAATAACTCGAAATCATGAATTTATAGTTAAATTGGAAGTAAAATCTTCCCCAATAGTCTTAATTCATTACTTGAGACATGAGGGAATCGGACCCATATACATAGCATGGATATTTGCATAGAATCGGGTAAAAACCCTATAATTTGAATACACTTAATTGGAGACTTGAATCCATGAGTTAGAGAAGAAATTTAGGCATGAACGTGGAAGAAATCCCCCATTCATGGTTCTACTTACCTGGGTAAATTAATTTCTAAGCTGGTCTTGAAAGCCCAAGAGGATTGCGAGAGAACCTATTGATGAACTCTAGCTTGATCTTCGAAGAGGATTTGATTCTTCTAATGAGAGTGTTAGGAGTAGAATGAGGGCTTAGGATGTGTAAAATCCTCTAAAACCCTTCTTCTTATGCTCAAAATGACTTAGTTTAGGAGTTAGGAACTTATGAAATTACAAAAACACCCTTAATGATCCGATAGGAAATTGCATACTACCAGAACCAATAAGGGACTAGACAACTCATTGGGAGACATGACGAGTCGTCCCCTGATCCATTGCCACTGGTAATCACAACTTATTCTTTCACGCCGCAAAATTGGGGGAAGGCATAACTGGCTCCCGATACCTAACTGACTAGGAAGCTCACTACATAGCATCTGTAACTGTAACACTTAGGCCATCTAGGTCACCTGTCACAATCAACTAGAGTACAACATGGACTCATAAGATCTCAACAATGCAGGGTAAATAACTAAATGCCAAGTCTATGACTATTCTAAACCAAGCAACAAAAAGTCGATAAGGCCATAAACTGAATAACACTACACACTCTATGTCCACAAAGCCCCTAAAGAGTAAACTAATTGATGGTCGACATAGGTCTCCGACCTACCCATAAATGCATCTCAAAACACTAACTGAAACAAAACCAGATCTTATGTCCGAAAGAAAGGAGCATACCGACATATTCGCTGATCTCATAAACTACTACTACAACTGGAAATCCCGGCCTCTACCTGCACCTGTGTCATGAATGTAGGTCCCCAAGCAAAGGAACGTTCGTATGAATGAAATGTACTGGTATGTAAGGCTGAAAAATGTAAATATATAAGATAGCAATGGTAACTGAGATAGAAATAAGGAACAACAATAACCTAAAATACTGGAAACTGAAACCTAACAATAAGTCAATACTAAAGTGCAAATGCAACTACGTAATGCACAAGAAAAACTATAACTACAATGTAGTCAGTTAGTCCCCTATAAAATCCATAAAAAAAATGATTCCAATCGGTGTACCATACCTAGATAGAATAAAAGTATCTCCAGCTGGTATATCATACTAGGGTAAAATAAAAATATCTCCAACTGGTGTACCATACCAGGGTAAAATAAAAATATCACTAGCTGGTTCGCCATATCGGGGTAAAATAAAAATATCTCCAGTCAGTGTACCATACCGAGCTAAAATAAAAGTATCTCCAGTCGGTGTACTACACCTGGGTAAAATAAATAAATCTCAATCATAATCAAAATGGGGTTGATAGGGCTTATACTAAGTCAATTTAACTTATTTGGCATTGAAATGATAATGTCACACCCCGCCTTGGGGGTATGACTGGCACCTGGTGCCCTACTAGGACCTGAACTGCTAGACTGCTGAGCCTGGGCACATCTGGTGCCTGGATGGCTCTAACTCACATTTCTAGAAACAAAGGGCTATATAACGGCTGTAAACACAGCCCCCGGCCCATTGGCCTATAGCCTCCTGTACCAGTAATGACAGCTTAACCAGAAACATGCAACTATAGGGAAACCTATGCGGGCCGACAAGGCCACCATGCTGTCTAGTTATCTTCAACTCAACAATAAAATACTAGAAGGCTACGTGACCGGAAAGCTCACCACTACTGTCGAGTTATGGCCCCACACGGCCAACATAAAAGAAATAAAGGTACTAATAGCTATACAACTGCAAGGCCTCACACGACCGGCTCAACTGACTACAGGGAAATATACACAGGCAGCAAGTCTCTAGGAATAATAATAGAAATGATCGGGACAGGGCCCCGACCTACCCGTACTGTACAACAAAAGAAAGCGAAGTACACCTCTGGAATTCAGTCTCCGGATGGCAGGAGCTGAATACTCGATCGCTGACAGGAATCACGAGGGATTGCCTCCTCATCTGTGAGTACCTGCAGGCAAGTAATGCAGCGCCCCACCGGGCGTCAGTACCGCTGGTACTGAGTATGTAAAGTAATAACTGAAAGAAATATCTGAAAACAATAGTACAACTGATGAAACTGAAATAGGAGGAATAGATTAGCTGTCTGATAATGTAAATCATGCCTACTCTTAACTATACTGGAAGGTGTAGGAGTCATACCTGGAGACGTATCGTTCTACTGTCAATCTACTCGTACCTAATGTAACATGGCATAACATAACATAACATAACATAGCTCACACAAACCTTACCCGGCTCCCATAAGCCGGGAGGTACAACCAGCACAGAATCTATACCCCTACCCCGGTCATCCCATCTCCTATTATAGCTATAAGCATCCTGTTGGTCCCCTGGGTATGCACTTGGGATCACTGAGCCCCTGACTATAACTGCATCTGAGTCCGGAGGACTCCTGAATCAACACCCGGGCGTATCCGCTCGACAGGGGTGTATAAGGGCCGATCAAGGCACAATATGGGGAAAACTGGCATCCCATCTTCGTCCCCTGTGCGACGGCATGCCACTCCGTAGAGCGACGTATCCTCGTCCTCTGGCAAATGAGTCGATACAACTATTAACCTTGGGGCGGTCATGGATGCTAGGTAATCCAACCCCAAAACAATACAACGGTCTCAACTAGTAATACTATCTGCATATCCCACATACTGAAGCTAATAGTAGTAAAGTATCCGTACATACTGTGTGCTGAACTAGTAATGGTAATGTGTACGTACTTAACACATACTGAGACTGATAATAGTATATATGTATAAATATAATCTTCTGCCATACTGTGCTGAGTCTAACGCTGAACAAGATATAGTTTTTCAGCTGAAAACCATGCTGTATACTGAGTTTCTATAGTAACATGATTTGCTATTTCTAATATGCTTTCTAAACTTCATTTTAACCTATCAGTCTGCTTCTGAGATGCCTTATAGATATTACATTGCTCTACTAGGTTTCAACTGAATACGATAATATCCTAACATTTTGTACTACATCATATACTGAGCATGCTGTGCAGTTCCTAACACTTGTATTAGAATCTATATCGTACTAGTAAGTTTCATGCTAATTATAACCTGGTGCTTCTAATATCATACCAAAATTCGTAATAAACATAACACATGACTTCTAAACATTCTACTGGTCTTTAAATTACTTTACTATACCGAGATTAACTAACTTGCCGAGGAAACTAGCTTTGCATACCTTTCCTTCTGATTTCCCGACTAACTGGCGTAACTTGGTCAGTATTTCAGCTATTCCTCCCAACTGCATTCACATATACGTCAATCAGTACTAAATACATCTTTATTCTGAAGAACGACATCACTTTCGATATAATTATAGCCTAAACTTAGGCCTATCGAAAGACAGTCAAAAACTCGCTATTTTCCAGAAGTCCAGAAGGAAGAAATATTCACTTCATAGCTAGGAACACATAGACACTAGTTTGGAGCAATTCTACTTACCTTAGCTCAGTAGCTCGATGATTTGTCGGCCGTATTTCACGAAACCAAATCCGTAGAAATGCTCTCTGCTGCTAAATACCTTGGTATCTGAGGTTAATTTGAGTTTGGACAATGTTTGGCAGCGTAATCGATCAATAATATATTACCTTCCTTCGTCCCTCTCTGCCCCCCTGCATTTTCTGGAAATTTTCATAAGTTTTAAATGAATTAGACCGAAGTGGGGCTTTATATACTTGAGCCTGGATAGGGCCAACGTGTCACGGAGCCAACGCGGAGGCTTCACCTACGTGACACGCTGCCATCGCGGAGGGGCTCTGCCTTGGCTCCTTCCGCGATGGTTCGATAGGTTTCTCGTCCGATCTTTTTCTCGGTCCTTTCTATGGCACGTATAGCCTTCAAATATGCTTATCCAACGTGCGAATAGGTCATCTAGGTGCCGAGAATCCTACGGGGTATAACATTCTCCCCCCCTTAAGAACATTCATCCTCGAATGTATACTGCTATCTAGAGGACTACTTAACTCACTACTTAGGAAAATTCCGGCAGAGTTTCCCCTGTAATATGGACTATCCTAAAAACCTGAAACGCAGAAAAGTCCAATACAGGTACTGCATGCAATACTTTAAGATTCACAGGATAGCTGATCATCAATCTTTCTCATCTATACATATACAACCATAAGATACTGCATAAGTAACAACACGGACATACCTGTCGTCTGACTAGGCCTGGAATAGGTGAGGATATCTAGCTTTCATATCTTCTTCAGCCTCCCACGTCATCTCCTCTCGGTTCCCGTTACGTCACAGTACTTTGACAGATGCAATATCCTTAGTTCTCAATCTACGGATCTGTCTGTCTAGAATAGTTACTGGAATCTCTTCATAGGCCTGCTCTTCGGTAACCTAGATATCCTGGACTGGAACTGCTCTGGATGGGTCTCCCATGCATTTCCTCAGCATGGACACATGAAAGACGGGATGAACGGATTCTAGCTCTGGAGGCAAGTTCAACTCATATGCTACTCGGCCTATCCTCCGACGAATATGATAGGGCCCAACAAATCTTGGACTGAACTTACCCTTCTTGCCGAATCTCATCACCCCTTTCATCGGAGATACTTTTGGAAATACCCAGTTATTCACATTAAACTCCAAATCTCTGCGTCGTACATCTGCATATGATTTCTGGCGACTCTGTGCAGTCAATAGGCGTTCTCTGATAAACTCTACTTTCTCTTCTGACTGCTGAACAAGGTCTGGCCTAATCATCGCTGATTCTCCTACTTCAAACCAGCCAACCGGCGATCTGCACTTCCGCCCGTATAAAGCCTCAAAAGGTGCCATCTGAATAGCCAAGTGATAGCTATTACTATAGGCAAATTCTATCAGCGGCAAAGGCTCGTCCCAGCTACCACCATAATCTAGCACACACGCTCGTCGCATATCCTCGAGCGTCTGAATAGTGCGCTCAGCCTGTCCATCTGTCTGAGGGTGGGAAGCTGTGCTCAGATTAATCTGCGTCCCCAGCCCTTTCTGGAATGATTTCCAAGACCTAGCCGTGAACTGCACTCCTCTGTCTGAAATAACGGATACTGGCACTCCATGCAATCTGACTATCTCTTGGATATACAACTCCGCATAATCTTCAGCTGAGAAAGTAGTTCTAACTGGCAGGAAATGAGCTGATTTAGTCAATCTGTCAACTATTACCCATATCGAGTCATGTCTGTGTCTGGTACGGGGTAATCCTGCCCAAAATCCATATTCACTGCTTCCCATTTCCAGAGAGGTACAGCTATGTCCTGAGTTAACCCGCCTGGTTTCTGATGTTCTGCTTTCACCTATTGGCAGTTAGGACATTGGGCTACAAATTCAGCAATTTCTCTTTTCATACCTGGCCACCAGTAGTTCTCTTTGATGTCATGGTACATTTTTGTCGTACCGGGGTGAAGAGAATAACGGGCATAACGTACCTCGTTCATAATCTGCTGGTGGAGCCCTGCAACATCTGGAACATATAGACGGCCTTTACAACGCAGGACTCCACCCTCTGTTACCTGGAAACCTGGCGTTTTCCCCTGCTAACCAGGTCAGGATTCTTATACTACCGTTCTTTTTATTTTCACAACTAATAACGACACTGCGGTGTTCTCAATTACCGCTCTGTTGTCCTTAATTTCTATTACACGAACGACTAAATTGACCAATTGATGTATCTTTCTGACCAACTCCTGTTGCTCGGCTGCCCATACACCACACTTCTAATAGATCTATAGCTAAGAGCGGTTGTTGCTCCAGTACCTCTTCTTGGCTGATATAACATTTTAATACTTAGAGAGCTCGGCATATAATTGACGGTCATACTGACTTGTCTTGCCGAAGAGATCGACAGGTAGTTTACAGGCGTAGCTAGAGCTTATCTGGCCCTCCGGCCACATGCTAAAGCTACTTGTTGTTGAGATAACTTGAACGACTATCTGCACACCATGTGCCCGTATCTGATTAGAGGATCCTGACAATGATCATGATCTCTAATAGTCTGGCTGAATAACCTCGACTAACTAAATAGTTGGGTTAGATGATCCAAATGCTGCAGTAGTCTAACGATGCTCTACATGTCCTACTCGGACATCTGTAGCTCATGCATAACTGCGGGGTTGTGGACATCTAACTGTTTCGTCCTCCTAATTGAACAATTGTGATGTTGTGCTTAGTCCAACCTACTCTCAGGCGATCCGTCCCTGGATCTTCATAGGGAACCTACCGATCTCCTTGTCTTAGTAAACACTGTGCTAGCAAAGCACTACCAATTTCTTACGCCTTATTTGTACCCCCTTGGATTTATATTACTGTTCTTGGAAATTCTCGATCTTATGAGCCATTCTGTAAAGACTAGCCTTCTGTTAGGGCTCTGTATCTGAATACCTTACGAGAACCAGCTGAAGTACTAGTCCGTCACTGACTACTGATACGGACTCTTTCTTGGGGTACCCACAGGTTTGTCTAACTGTGACGGTCGGCTGACTTGAGGGGTGTTCCGCATAATAGCTGCTAGGTTGACTAAGGCCGATTCTCACCTACAAGGCTGGGAAAACGATGTACGACCACTTAACGTGTCACCCTCTCTTTTGGTGAGGGGTCCTGCAGTACGATCTGTATATATTTCTTAGCAGCTAACCAAAATCTGTATGACTGTAACCCCCATTGCCAACTACTTACATCATATCTATCATTTGTAGATATATGTATATATATCAACAACTATGTACAATACATACTGAATTTTTGTGGTGATACATAGTCTCTAACATGCTTTACTGAATTTCATATTGCACGTGATATACCGCTCCTACGGTCTAATGATATCTCATATCCTCTCGTATCATTTCATGGGATTTTTTCATCCCATTCTGGAAGCAACACACACATGCACTTTAGCTATGATCTGCTATTTGAAATTTCGCCACTCTTACAATGTGGGGTCAACATCCGAACCTTGTGGCCTTACTTGGCATTATATTAAGGCCCGTGACTGTCTGTTGGACCTTATCTCTGGGCCACACTAGATTGGAGTCTCTGGTTCGGTACCCTCTTACCTTCCCCTTGGGCGTACATACCGCAACATTCTAAACTACAACCTTACTGTCTCTTAGCTGTTCGTCTAAGGTTTAGTCCTCAATACATGATGTTCTATTAGTCTAGAGGTGGTTCTGATTTCCCCTCAAAATCTAGTATTCATGCTCTTCACCTTCATCTTCCTTAAACTGGGCTATAGGGTTCAAGGTACCTGCCTTACACTGTCAATAATATTGCCAGTTAAGTTCCAACCTATACTTCTTCTGACTTACAGTCGGACCCATCTTATTCAAATAATCTCCCTGTCTTTTGATATCACAACTAAGATTATAACTATTATCTTGCAGACATACCTTGTCATCGTTAGCATGCCACGGCGGATTCAACCCTTTCCTGACTTGAACTTGACTCTTACGGGGAGTCCATCATTGACGGATCTCCTACACCACTTCGAGTAAGCTAGTAGTCTTACTTGCTCTTCTGACTTATTACCGTGAGGGTCTGCGCAGCTTACACAATCATAAGGGCTCCTTACTCTATCTAACACTTTCTGGAATCAACCAATCCACCTTTCACTTACTGCCTGCTTTGGGCAACAGCATCTCAATCCTTATGCCCTTTGCTACACTGGGATCAAAACTAAGGGGTAGGAATAACTTTCTCTTACTGCAACGAAACGAAGACATGGAACTGTACCACACCTGAAGGAATGGAGGTGGGAATCCTACATTTCCCTCTCTTTCCCACACTTATCTGATAATCTAATATTGTCTACTATCTTAATCAGGTCTTATATATATATATATATATATATATATCTAACAAATAAATCGACTCATTTATACGTTATGCTTATGACTTCCTATTCTGAAATTATTGAAATATATTGGGGATGGTACCAATAAAAGATTAACATTGGGAGGTCCCTATTACCTCCTCCTGCTGCTGTAGTTACCTTGTAACTGGCTGATGTTCTCTCCTGTTGCTATATTTGATCTTCTGCCTGTGATAGGATTTCGCTAGTCTGACTTGTATCTGTATTCAAAGAATATGATAAGTTTTAAAAGGACCAACCCTGTACTGTACTGTGCTATGGCACGACTGAGTATGAAAGAAAGGTAACCATCCTATTATGCACCGCAGCCTCCTTCCTATAGTATGTGGTGCACAACACATCCATAGACAAGACTCTACTTAGCACAACTTGCAGACTCCCTGGGACACGACCTGCTCTGATACCAAGTTTGTCACACCCCGCCTTGGGGGGTATGACTGGCACCTGGTGCCCTACTAGGACCTGAACTGCTAGACTGCTAAGCCTAGGCACATTTGGTGCCTGGTTGGCTCTAACTCACATTTCCTGAAACAAAGGGCTATATAACGACTATAAACACAGCCCCCGGCCCATTGGCCTATAGCCTCCTGTACCTGTAATGACAGCTTAACCAGAAACATGCAACTATAGGGAAACCTATGCGGGCCGACAAGGCCACCATGCTGTCTAGTTATCTTCAACTCAACAATAAAATACTAGAAGGCTACGTGACCGGCAAGGTCACCACTACTGTCGAGTTATGGCCCCACACGGCCAACATAAAAGAAATAAAGGTACTAACAGCTATACAACTGCACGGCCTCACACGACCGGCTCAACTGACTACAGGGAAATATATACAGGCTGCAAGCCTCTAGGAATAATAATAGAAATGATCGGGACAGGGCCCCGACCTACCCGTACTGTACAACAAAAGAAAGCGAAGTACACCTCTGGAATTCAGTCTCCGGATGACAGGAGCTGAATACTCGATCACTGACAAGAATCACGAGGGATTGCCTCCTCGTCTGTGAGTACCTGCAGGAAAGTAATGCAGTGCCCCACCGGGCGTCAGTACCACTGGTACTGAGTATGTAAAGCAATAACTGAAAGAAATATCTGAAAACAACAGTACAACTGATGAAACTGAAATAGGAAGGAATAGATTAGCTCTCTGATAATGTAAATCATGCCTACTCTTAACTATACTAGAAGGAGTAGGAGTCGTACCTGGAGACGTATCGTTCTACTGCCAATCTACTCGTACCTAATGTAACATGGCATAACATAACATAACATAACATAGCTCACACAAACCTTACTCGGCCCCCATAAGCCGGGAGGTACAACCAGCACAAAATCTATACCCCTACCCCGGTCATCCCATCTCCTATAATAGCTATAAGCATCCTGCCGGTCCCCTGGGTATGCACTTGGGCTCGCTGAGCCCCTGACTATAACTGCATCTGAGTCCAGAGGACTCCTGAATCAACACCCGGGCGTATCCGCTCGACAGGGGTGTATAAGGGCCGATCAAGGCACAATATGGGGAAAACTGGCATCCCATCTTCATCCCCTGTGGGACGGCATGCCACTCCGTAGAGCGACGTATCCTCGTCCTCTGGCGGACGAGTCGATACAGCTATTAACCCTAGGGCGGTCATGGATGCTAGGTAATCCAACCCCAAAACAATACAACGGTCTCAACTAGTAATACTATCTGCATATCCCACATACTGAAGCTAATAGTAGTAAAGTATCCGTACATACTGTGTCCTGAACTAGTAATGGTAATGTGTACGTACTTAACCCATACTGAGACTGATAATAGTATATATGTATAAATATAATCTTCTGCCATACTGTGCTGAGTCTAACGCTGAACAAGATATAGTTTTTCTGCTGAAAACCATGTTGTATACTGAGTTTCTATAGTAACATGATTTGCTATTTCTAATATGCTTTATAAACTTCATTTTAACCTATCAGTCTGCTTCTGAGATGCCTTACAGATATTACATTGCTCTACTGGGTTTCAACTGAATACGATAATATCCTAACATTTTGTACTACATCATATACTGAGCATGTTGTGCTGTTCCTAACACTTGTATTAGAATCTATATCGTGCTAGTAAGTTTCGTGCTAATTATAACCTGGTGCTTCTAATATCGTACCAACATTCGTAATAAACATAACACATTACTTCTGAACATTCTACTGGCCTTTAAATTACTTTACTTTACCGAGATTTACTAACTTGCCGAGGAAACTAGCTTTGCATACCTTTGCTTCTGATTTCCCGACTAACTGGTGTAACTTTGTCAGTATTTCAGCTATTCCTCCCAACTGCATTCACATATATGTCAATCAGCACTAAATACAATTTTATTCTGAAGAACGACATAACTTTCGATATAATTATAGCATAAACTTAGGCCTATCGAAAGACGGTCAAAAACTCGCTATTTTCCAGAAGTCCAGAAGGAAGAAATATTCACTTCATAGCTAGGAACACATAGACACTAGTTTGGAGCAATTCTACTTACCTTAGCTCGGTAGCTCGACGATTCGTCGGCCGTATTTCACGAAACCAAATCCGTAGAAATGCTCTCTGCTGCTAAATACCTCGGTATTTGAGGTTAATTTGAGTTTGGACAACGTTTGGCAGTGTAATCAGTCGATACTATATTACCTTCCTTCGTCCCTCTCTGCCCTCTGCATTTTCTGGAAATTTTCATAAGTTTTAAATGAATTAGACCGAAGTGGGGCTTTATATACTTGAGCCTGGACAGGGCCAACGTGTCACGGAGCCAACGCAGAGGCTTCACCTCCATGACACGCTGCCATCGCGGAGGGGCTCTGCCTCGGCTCCTTCCGTGATGGTTCGACAGGTTTCTAGTCCGATCTTTTTCCCGGGCCTTTCTCTAGCATGTATAGCCTTCAAATATGCTTAACCAACGTGCGAGTAGGTCATCTAGGTGACGGGAATCCTACGGGGTATAACAGATAAATGCTAAAATGTTTGGCCAGAGTAGGCCTCTTTCTTAACATATAAATTCAAGTGAGCATACATACCATGTAAAGCAAGAAAATATGCATATATGTCACGTAAAGTTGTCTAATCATATACAAATATGTCAACTCAGTGGCTCAACAGACCTTCAGCAACATAAGAACTTTAGTAGGCTTACAAGCAATGCCCTACAAATGATCTTACCAATTTAACATATCTCTTGAGTAGAAGCACATATATTATCATTTTTATTCAATCCTTTAACATTTGGAAACTACATGTATATACTGCCCACAAGGTGGTTCTTTTACATGTATCGACAATTATATATTGGAATTCCGTTATCAAACTTATTACATCAAGGAGCACATATAGTTCTTAATTCATTTATCCTATTTGTAGGAAAACGTGGAACTTATAACTTGGAACTTGGAGTTATTTATCATAACACTTAACATATACATAGGGCTGAGAGCTAAACTACAAACATACAACTTATAAGACTTCTATATAACGTATAAATTCTATTTAGATAATTGAGTGACCTCTAGAAGACTTCCTAGAATTTAGGAGTTCTTATCTTAACTAACCATCATCATAGTTTGTGCTTATACCTACTTCGACGTTAAGAACATTTGTACGTTGAAGGATCTCTTCTGTAAATTTAGGAAATTCAAATAATAACTTCAACAAGAGCTGAACATATGGATGTATGACTTGACTATAACTGAAAGAATTCAAATGTATGTTATAACATGAAAATCATATACATTAAGATTTCTCATCGGAAAGGCTTATAAAAACTTATGCAACTTCAAATACTTGACTGAGACATTAGCATGATTCTCGGAATATGATTCATTGAAAACTTCTTAGACTAGCATAGAAATTTCAACATAACTTAGGTACATGAATAAATAACTTAAGGATCTGAGACTTGGAGTTCTGTAACTTGGGAACTCATGAGAAACTCTCTAAGTGCTGCCTTATAGGCAAATAAAGACTTATAGCCGTAATTTGAACGATGCTGGATTGAATTACACAACTTTGCAATTATCTAAGAAACTTAAGAAACCTTACATCATTATAAGCATCATAGAAGCTCGTAGGATTACCCTTTTCAAACTTGGAATATAATTTAAATATTTATAATGGATATCTTAACATAATTGCGAAGGGTATAGCGGAGAGCTTATCTTTAACTTAAGTTACTATTTTACAAACGTTCAACTCTAATTGATACATAGAAGGTCGTCACATAATATTCATTATATCATTTTACCACGTAAAGTATTTATAAAACCTATTTTACTTAATGCCTTGGCGACTCTCAAGAGGTTCAGATAGCGCAAGAGTTCTAGTAAACTTACGGCGAAGTTGTAATTCTTGTTTTCTTAGCGTGTAATTTGAATGTAAGCATAAGAATATGTATATATATATTCTTATTTCAATATAACTTGCTAACATTAAGATGCTATTTATAACCTGCCCATAAAGATAGTTGCATAGACATATCAATAATTTATGCATTTGAGTTCTATTTTCAAATTTTAACAAATCGGTTAATTAAGAAACGTGTTAATTAGTTTCTTAGCTTAAGGGAGAGGTATCAAAGGACCTTCATGGCCCTAGGTACCTTAAAACATGTATAAAACAGTTTAGGCAACTATCATAAGGCAATTCTATTTTGTTATCCCCATTAGCCCCGATTGACTTAAAACCGATTTCAAATGTTAGGTTCGTCCACGCGTCATCGTCTTTCCATATTTACCAACTTCCTTAGCAACCAAAATGTAAAACACCTTTTATGAAATACATACATAACATAAAGTAAAGGACCATCTCACATTTTCCACACAAAGGGGACTTCAGACTCAATTTACAACTATGACCATAATTGAAGGCAATTGCCTTTTTCATTTTACATTCATGTGTTTCAACTCTTTAGCAATGTATAAATTAATACGTAGTAATTTTTACACCTTAGCAGAACCAAAATATGCTACTACATAAGCTTAAATACAGGGGAATGCCGGATTCATCCTCGTCATGAATTTGTGCTTGAAAATCAAGAGACAAAAAGTGCCTTACATACCTTGTTCCGACTAGTTCTTTCTTAGTCGCTTCTTTCCTCCATCAACCATGTCTAGTATTCTTCAATACCTTGAATTATACTCATGTAACAAGTCTGGTTTGAGCAATTTCCTAGAAAAAATGTCATTCCAACAGCAGCCATAACAACAACACAAAACAACATTTCAATACTGTCTTAATTTGTTTCCACAACATTTAAGGGGAAAAATGAAAGAGTGAACTTACATAGATTTTCTTATGACAACTCCCCGCCATAAAGCAGTATATTCCCAGAAAAAAACAGTTGTATCAACCTCCAAAAATTGGAAGAAACTTCACCAAAAAACACACAAAAATTGGTCCACAAAACCAGCTTCAACTTCTAGCTTTAGCCAAGGAAATTCTTGCAAGTTTAATAGATAGAAATGGTTGCCCTTTTATTTTCTTTCACTCATACTAATATGGAATATCTAGGAATCTTAACATGGTTACAATAGCTTCACTGCTCAAAGCATGGCAACAACTTCAGCCAAACACACATAAAAAAAAGCAACCTGGTCTAGCTTCCAATTTTCCATCTTTTAGCTAAGATTTTTGGTAAGTTTAAGGGGTAGAATCCTTAACTCTTTCCTTGAATCCAACTATTAACAAAAGGGAGTATATATGGATCTTAATACTTCTCCAAAATCGCATAAAAGACATCATAAACATGCTTTCAAAACACAGCAACAATACTCACTGATGCCTCTCTTCAACTTTGCAATAATCTTCTTCACATGGCTTAGAATTTTGGTTGATGATTTGTATTGTTTTATCTTGGTTCTTGGCTGGAAAATTTTTTTTAGAGAGAAGTCTCCCCTAATCCAGCAGCTCGAATTTGGATAGGAATGATATGATTTGGGTATCGAGCAACTTAAATAAATAGGGGTAGGGTGGTGGAGGCGGTGCTTACATCACTGCTTAATAGGGCCTCAGTAAGATGCCCATAAATTTTACTCTGAACTCCAACTGATGAGAAGTTTGATATTTTAAAAACTAGAGTCAAATATCTCCAATTTGATAGGTCGTAGGACTTCAAACTCATTATATATCGGGAGATATGATCGTTTAAAGTTGACTCTTACTTATAAACTTTACATGCTCTTTGCTCTTTCCTTTGCACATGTTTTCCCTCCTAACCTACGATCAATATACAGCTCGTACTTCTCTTAACATGATATACAAACATAAAATAATCATAAAAAATTATTTGAGATGTAACATCCTGTAATATCCCGGAAGCTCTAAGATCGTACCCGAGGGTGGAAATGGAAAAAATAGGATTTTGTTGCACCAGGTCACAGGACGAGTCATCCAGTGACCCATGAGGTGCACCACGAGTCGTTAAGTGACTCATGTGGAGGAGGGAAGACTTGGTTGAATTTTTGAGATTTAGGGGTGACCACGGGTGTGACCACTGATAGACTTCCACTTGATTCTATTGATTTTAGATATCATGTTCATGCCATGGGTCGACTTAGAGCCTCTCGAGGTTCCTTGTCCCATGTCTCAATCTAAGCTTATGTTCGGCTCGCGATAAACTTGGTATCAGAGTATTAGTTTTGAAGTGTCCTAGGGTGTCTTAAAGTTTCATTAAGTAGAGTCTTTTTCATGGGTGTGAAGTGCGCCACACTTATGACGAAGAGGCTATGAAACGTTTTAGGAAATGTTCCCTTCTTTCATGATCTAAATCATGCGATGAAATATCTCTCTATCCTTCTAACTCATTCTATACGCATTTGTAGAGTAATGTCTCCTCGCTGAGTTAACAAAAGAAGGAATGGAAATGGAAATGGCCATAAGAATGGCAACAGAGATGGGCACCAGTAGGCCCCACCAGCCCCTGAGGATCATGTACCCAAGCAGGTTGCCCACGCAGGGTTAGGGAAGCCATATAGATTCTAGCTCAGGCTTTGACCACCTAGGTCAACCAACAGGCGGTAGCGCATGTCCCTCAAAATGGGAATGCGGTAGGGCGAGAGTTAGAGATTTTCTGAGGATGAACCCTCCAGAGTTTCTTGGGTTAAAGGTGGATGAGGATCCACATGAGTTTATTGATGAAGTTCTGAAGATCACCAGATCATGGGGGTGGCTAAGGAGTAGTGTGAGGATCTAGCCTTGTATTATTGGAAAGGGGTTGCACACATCTGGTTCAAGTAGTGGAAAGATAACAGGACAGTTGGAGCAGGCCCCATTAGTTGGGATGAGTTCCATACCGCATTTCTGGATCAATTCTTCCTTCGTGAGATGAGGGAGATTAAAGCATCCGTGTTTGTGAATCTGAAGCAAGGAAATATGATAGTTCAAGAGTATGATTGGAGTTCACTCGCCTGTCCAAGTATGCACCTGAGATGGTGACAGATCTGAGAGCCCGAGTGAGTCAGTTCTTGCATAGGATAACAGACTACTTGGTCAGAGATTGTTGGACCGCGATGCTTCAGAAGGACATTGACATTCTCCGAATAGTTCTGAACGCCTAGCAGATGGAGGCTGTACAGGTGAGTGAGCGGGAGAGAGAGGCCAAGAGGGCCAAGACTGATAGCTTTGAATTCTCCCAACAGAGACCTGGAGGTGGGCACCGTCAGCAGTCCCACTAGATATCTTCAACCCCAGCACCGTGGGCTATGAGTGTGCTATCTAGATCCAGGCGCGACTAGAGGGGATGAGCATCAAGCACTCGAGGTCAGTGTAGTATACCCACAGAGTCCAACATTCTAGAGTGTGACAGGTGTGGCTAGAGACACACGGTTCAGTGCTTAGCAGGTTTAGGTGCTTGTTTCGGTTGTAGGAAGCCCGAACATATGCTTAGAGATTGCCCAGCAGCCAGACAGGGCCATGATAGGGGCTGAGGCCCAGTCTCCAGTTTAGCAGCTCTACCAGCACGCCCAGCTCAGTAGGGGGCATCTACTAGCATCGGTGTCAATTAGCGCCAAAATAGATTATATGCCCTAGCATCTCGTCAGGAGCAAGAGATCTCCCTATATGTAGTTGCTGGTATGTTATAAGTATTCCACCTTGATGTATATGCATTTTTAGATCCAGGGGTTCCTTTGTCTTTCATGAGACCCTATGTTGAAAATAGTTTTGGAGTCAGTCCCGAAATCCTATCAAAACCCTTCTAAGTCTGTACTCTAGTTGGTGATTCAATTATAGCTCGACGGGTATATAGAAATTGCCCTATCATAGTTTATCAAAAAATCACCTCATCAGATTTAGTAGAGCTAGCCATGACAGATTTCGATGTTATCTTTGGCATGGATTGGCTACATGCATGTTATGGCTCAGTAAATTATAGAACCTGTGTGGTAAAGTTTTGATTTCCAAGTAAGCCGGTACTAGAGTAGAAGGGTAGTCAGATGTGCCTGTAGGTAGCCTCATTTACTACCTTAAGGCTAGAAAGATGATTTCTAAGAGTTAGGGTTAAGGATGCTACATCCGAAACCCTGACTATCCAGTTAGTTCCTATAGTGCGTGAGTATCCAGAAGGTTTCCAAATGATTTACTGGGAGTTCCTCCCGAATGGGAGATCAATTTTGGTATTGACCTTCTTCCCGATACGCAGCCTATATCTACCTCCTTATAGAATGGCCCCAGCCGAGTTAAAGGAGTTGAAGGAGCAGTTGAAAGACCTCTTAGACAAAGGTTTCATCAGACCAAGCAAATCCTCGTGGGGTGCACCATTGCTCTTTGTCTGAAAGAAGAATGGTTCCCCTCGTATGTACATTGACTATCGGCAATTGAACAAAGTTACCATCAAGAACAGGTATCCTCTCTACAGGATTGATGATTTTTTTGAACAGCTTCACGATACTTAGTGCTTTTGAAAGATAGACCTCTGATTCGGATACCATCAGCTCAGAGTTAGAGAGAGTGACATTCCTAAGATAGCCTTCAAGACTCAGTATGATCAATATGAGTTTGTATTTATGTCTTTTGGACTAACAAAAGCACCTGCATCTTCTATGGATTTGATGAACGGGGTATTCAATCCCTACTTGGATATGTTCGTGATTATGTTCATAGACGATATTTTCATATACTCTCGAAGCGAGGAGGAGTATGCCACTCATTTAAGGGTGGTGCTACAGATTCTGCTAATTTAGCAAATGTGAGTTTTGGTTGAACTCGGTAGCATTTTTGGGTCATGTGGTGTCAAGTGAGAGTGTACATGTGGACTCTTAAAAGATAGAAGCAGTAAAGAATTGGCCTAGACCAGTTAGTCCTTCAGATATCAAGATTTTCTTGGGTTTAGCTAGTTACTATTAGAGGTTTGTTGTAGGGTTTTCACCCATTGAAGCACCACTGACTAAGTTGACCCAAAAGAAAGTGAAGTTTCAATGGTTAGAGGCCTATGAGAAGAGCTTTCAAGAGTTGAAGACTCGACTCACCTCAGCACCAGTGTTGACCCTACCTAAGGGTACCGATAGGTTTGTATTATATTATGACGCTTCGAGGATCGGCCTTGGTTGGGTACTAATGCAACATGGTAAGGTTATAGCCTATGCTTCCAGGCAGCTGAAAGTCCATGAGAAGAACTATCCAATTCATGATCTCGAGTTAACAGCAGTAGTATTTTCCTTGAAGATTTGGAGACACTATCTTTACAGGGTCCATGTAGATATGTTTATGGACCACAAAAGCCTACAGTACGTGTTTACCCAAAAGGATCTAAATCTACATCAGAAGAAGTGGTTGGAGGTTTTGAAGGATTATGATATGAGTGTCCTTTATCATCCGAGAAAAGCTAATGTGGTGGCAGACACTCTTAGCAGGCTTTCTATGGAGAGTATTTCCCATGTAAATAAGGAAAGGAAAGAGTTAGTGAAAGATGTGCATCAACTTGCATTGCTAGGAGTCCGTCTTGTTGACTCGACAGATGGAGGTATCATTGTTTAGAATGGGTCAGAATCTTCCTTGGTGACCGAGGTCAAAGCTAGACAAGGCAAGGATCCAATTTTGGTAAAGTTGAAGGAAGTCATCCAGAATCAGAAAGTGGAGATCTTCTCCCAAGGGGGAGATGGTGTGCTTCGATATAAGGGTCATCTGTGTGTTTCGGGTGTTAATGATTTAAGAAATCAAATGTTGGACGAAGCTCATGGTTCCAGATATTCTATACATCCAGGTGCCAGCAAGATGTACCATGACCTACGGGAAGTATATTGGTAGAATGGCCTGAAGGACATAGCAGAGTTTGTGGCTAAGTGTCCTAATTGTCAACAGGTGAAGGTTGAGCATCAAAGGCTTGGAGGTGTGCTTCAAGACATTAGTATCACTACTTGAAAGTGGGAGGAAATCAATATGTACTTCATTATAGGTTTACCTCGCACTCGTCGATAGTATGACTCAATTTGGGTGGTTGTAGATAGATTGACTAAAGCAGCTCATTTTCTACCGATCAAAACTATCGATTTAGTAAAGGATTATGCTAAGTTATACATTCGAGAGTTAGTTCAGTTTCATGGAGTGCCCTTGTCCATCATATCATATAGAGGTACTCAGTTTACCTCCCAGTTTTGGAGATCATTTCAGAAGGGATTGGGTACTCAGGACAAGCTTAACACAACATTTCACTCGCAAATGGATGGTCAGGAAGAGCGGACCATTCAGACTCTTGAGGACATGTTGAGGGTGTGTGTGATTGATTTCATGGGTAGTTGGGTTGATCATTTTCCTCTCATTGAGTTTGCATATAATAACAACTGCTATTCCAGTATTTAGATGGCTCCATTTTATGCTCTGTATAGGGCGGCGATGTAGATCGCCTATTAGTTGGTTTAAAGTTGGTGAAGCTATGATGATAGGAACAAATTAGGTTCATGAGGTGATGGAGAGGTTAATCTCATAAGAGAAAGGTTGAAAACACCTCAAAGTCATCAAAAGTCCTGCACGAATGTGAGGAGGAGAGAACTAGAGTTTGAAGTTGATGATTGGGTGCCTCTTAAGGTATCTCCCATGAAGGGAGTGATGAGGTTCGGAAAGAAGGGGAAAGACCCGTTATGTTGGTCCATATCGGATTGTGAGACGCGTGGGCAAGGTGGCCTATGAGTTGGAGTTGCCCTCAGAATTAGATTCAGTTCATCTAGTTTTCCATATATCGCTCTTAAAGAAGTGTTTGGGTGATCTAGCTCTGGTTGTTTCAGTGGAGTGCGTAGGTGTGAGTGATAGCCTTAGTTATGAAGAGGTTCCGGCGAAAGTACTGGATCGTCAGGTTAGGAAGCTAAGGAACAAAGAAGTAGCCTCAGTTAAGGTTTTGTGGAGGAACCAACTTGTTGAGGGAGCTATGTGGGAAGTCGAAGCATATATGATGGCTAAATACCTGCATCTATTCCCTTTCGGCACAGTTCCAACTTGAGGTACCAGTTTCCTCCCTAGTACTCTATTCAGTTTCATGTTC
Organism: Datura wrightii; assembly: GCA_035772735.1. NCBI lineage: Eukaryota > Viridiplantae > Streptophyta > Magnoliopsida > Solanales > Solanaceae > Datura > Datura wrightii. The sequence continues at coordinate 17,303,870 of JASDFA010000003.1, forward strand.
AGTTCATGTCGCCCAGTTTCTTTCAAGTCAATGCATATATGTATGATTCATGAATTTAGTTCAGTCATGTAGTTCAGTTCAGAGTCAGTTACTCCGTCGGTTTTCAGCTCTAAATTTTCAGCATTTGATATGGTAGTTTCAATTCTCAATTTTATAATATGTTTTCCAACATTCGAGGATGCATGTTCCCAAGGGGGAGATATTATAATACCCCGGAAGCTTTAAGATTAGACTCGAGGTTTGAAGTGGAGAAAATAGGATTTTTCTGCATCAGGTCACAGGACTAGTCGTCTAGTGACCCATGAGATGCACCACGAGCCGATAAATGAATCGTTGGGAGGAGGAAAGACTTGGTTGAATTTTTGAGATTTGGGTGTGACCACGGGTGTGACCACGAGTCGTGGTCAACACCACGATTCGTTATGTCAGTCGTGGTCCGGAGCTGATTTGGAGGTTAGAAGTTTGGGATGTGTTGGTCACGATTTGGTCACCACGAGTTATGATGACCCTCAGAAGGCAAGATTCTAGTGCAGGCAATGACTTGAGCCAATGATTCATAGGTTGGGCACGAGTCATCCAGTCCCTCGTAGGGACTGGCAGTGTGCATTTTCCTGTGAATTTATTAAGGGCTTTTTCGTAATTTCTATGTTACTAAGACCTATACTACATTGTTTTAAGCTCAAAAAAGTGTGTTTTAAGAGTGATAAGTTCATTCTAAGCCTATTCTCTTCCATTCATGAAAGTCTAGGAGCTCCTAAGGGTGATCAAGCTTAGATTCATCAAGTTCTTCCCCAAATTTCATTGGGCTTTCAAGAGGGTTTGTGAAATCAGATTTTTCCAAGTATGTAGGGTTATGAATAGGTGTATTCATCCACACCCATGCCCAATCCCCCTTCAATTTCATGAAAATTCTAATTGATAAATCTATGGGGTTTTAACCCAACACGTGAATTCTCTAAGTATCAATCATGGGTATGTTCTATGCATGTTTCTAATGTTGAATTATGATTGGGCATATTTTACAATGTTTTCAATTACAAACCATGTTTTCAAGTTTTACAAATTGTGACGCCTACCCATGGAAGTTCATGAAAGTTGAGATTTACGATATATGTATTCAAGCATGATGAGATGTATATGATGAAAGTATGATTTTGAATTACCCATGTCCATGTTCATGTTTTTTAATGATCAAGTCTATGTCAAGCATGTTTAAGTATTGGGCAAGCCCATATGAGCATGTATGTTTCTTGATTTATCTAAAGTTCATGTATTAGCTTACCACATGGTTTTGGAGTCTAGACTCCCACTATTTTCAGCTTGTGGTATGGTTGAGCCCAAGCCTTCTCATGTTATGATTTCAGATTATGCATGTATGTTATGATTCATCTTCTTCACTAGACGATGTTTCGGCTTTGTTGAAAAACGATGGAGAGCATATGCATGTTTTTGGGAGTAGTATCTAGCACCGAGTAGGCTAAGGGTCATTCAACCCTATGCCTCAGAAGTACGTGCCAACATAGGTATGTTCAAATTATTGGGACCTCCTTTGTGAGCTTCCCCTGCCCCAAGGGGCCTTCAGCTTCATACTGATATCATGGTAGTGTCCTTAGCCATGGAAACACTTTGGACGGCTCTACCCACTTGAGTGTAATAGTCGGGACCATGTAAGCTCTATCGTGGTAATGTCGGTTATAAGAGTCTCCCATTATTCCTCATGATTTCAGTTATGCATGTTCATCAGTCATGATATTTTATTTTCAGTAGGTTTTGATCCTATGTTCAGTTTTACTTATGATTATCAATTTTCAGCTTTGGGTTATTCGATTCAGTTATGATATTCAGTTATGTTCAAATCATGTTTTCAGATAATAGCATGCAAGCCCTACTCTCAGACTCTTCTGATGAAATGTTTTATGTTATGCATGATTACTGATTTTACCTACTTAGAGGTTTTACTTACCTTACATACTTGGTACATTTCACGTACTGACTGCATACTCTATGTTGTATCATTTTATAATACAGGCTCGAATATTCAGGCTCAATCCTGCTATTAGCTAGACTCTCAGTGTTAGCATCTCCCAATCTCAATTAGTGAGGCGTCATCTTCCGAGGGCCCTTTATCAGTTGTATTTCGTATTTTCAATTTCAAACTATAGTGAGTTAGGTTAGGTCTTGTCCCATCAACTCATCAATAGTAAAGGCTTATCAAACATAGTGTGTGTTTCAGCTTCAAACATGTATATGCATTCAGATATTCGTGTTATCAGATTTTCATACTTTCGCTATGTTATATATGTTAGATTTCCGCATTTCGGAATGTTGAGCTTAGATGTTATGTTCATTCTATAGGTTGACATGGAGCCTCTCGGGGTTCTTTGTCCCATGTCTCGATCAGGGCCTATGTTCGGGTCGTGACACATCCTCCCCCTTAAAATTATTCGTCCTTGAATGAGGGTTATACTTGGTAGACGTAGCTTGGCCATAATACCTTTAACTTTTCCTTGCCTTTTGTCATAAATGTACATTCCACATTTTCATGAAACCTCCTTTTCTCTACTAAACCTACTTATCTAACATGAGAGGCAAGCCTTGATGCCACATAATCGATGAACTTTTGTAACCATAAGCAAATTTATACATTACCACGAGAGTGATGATTAACTCCAATGACACCTTTCCATTCACCACTTAAGATATAGGATCAGTGTGAAGAATGTCTCAAACCTGAAGCTACTCTCTTACCCTTGCCTTTACCACGGCCTATTACTGTCGGTCCTGAAAATAGCAGCTAAAAAAGTTGAAGTCTGATCTAGGGAAAAAATAGAAATTAAATATCATTACTTGGGAGACTTTGAATTAAATCTTCCATTTGAGCAATAGTTATATCTCTCCGGGTAGTCACCTCTAAACATTCTCAGACCAATAGGGTCCTAAACCTGATAAAAATTGATAGACTTTATTGGTAATATTTCACACCATGTCTAGAGCATATTGAGCCAAAGAATTAAACTTGAGGCTATATTCGCGAACACCCATGCTGCCATGTTCTAGATGAAAAAATTGGTTAGCTCAAATCTGTTGAAGTTCCCCTGACAAGTACTAATCTATGAAAGCCTTTGAGAATTCCTCCCATTTAGCTGAGGTTTATTAGCTCCCCTGTATCGCTCCCAATCTTCAAACCATAGGATAACCATATTTCGTAGCCTAAATGATGACAACTTCACTACCTATATTCCCGTAGCCCACATAATACGCATTCTATATATCTGATCAATGAAAACCTGCGAGTCCTCGTGTGGGTTTGATCCAGTAAAGATTGGAGGTCTTATGATCAAAAACTCATGGGCCCTAGAACTCTCAGGAGTGCTTCCCCTGGATCCTGTTATCGACTCCAACTACTGATTTTAAATTGTCACCATTTAGGTTAATATCCGAAATGCTTTCTCAAAATCTCCTCCCCTCTTAATACACCTGAAGGTAAAATAGGTGTTGGAGGATTAACAACTCTATGTCCTCCTGGCTCTACCAGAACTGGGACAACAGGAGGGGCTGAATCCCTTTTCCACAGTGGCTCTGACCAAGACTTTAAAGTACTATGGTACGGGGAGTGGAAAACTCGCTTCAACCCTCTAGTCTATTTCTCTAATAAACAAAAGGACGACTGGAACCCTTTACAATATTTGTGCTTATAAATCTCATTGTCATCTGCCTTATTAAAGGCGAATTCTAAAATATAGGCACGATTTAGACTCCAAACATCACTTACATCTTTACTTTATAGCACGATCTATTAATGAACAAATTGAAACAACTCCTAATTGCCTTGTAGCCTCCTGATTATAAGTATGGTGCACAACAAACCCATAAGTAAGATTTTACTAGACATGTCTTATGGATTCTCTAGGATACGATATTGCTTTGATACCAAGTTTTTCACACCTTAAAACTGGGGGAGGACGCAACTGGCTCCCGATACCTGATTGACTGGGAAGCCCGCTATATAACATCTGTAACAGTAACACTTATGTTGTTTAGCCCACCTACCACAATCAACTAAAGTACAAACTGGACCCATAATATCTCAATAATATAGGGTAAATAACTTAAATTCCAACAACGCTATGACTATTTTAAATCAAGCAACAAAAGCCGTCAAGGCCATAAACTGAATAACACCGTACACTCTAATTCCACAAAGCCTCTAAAGAGTAAACTAACTGATGGTTGGAACAGGGCTCTGACCTACCCATAACCGCATCTCAAAACTCTAACTTAAACAAAAATATATCTTATTTATAGAAAGAAAGGAGCATACTGACACATCTACTGATATCACGCTACTACTGCAACTGGCAATCCCTGCCCACAAGAAAAATTATAACTATAATATCGGTAGCCAACCGCCTATAAAATCCATATAAAAATGCCTCTAGCCAGTGTACTATACCTAGATAAAATAAAAATATCTCCAACTACTGTACCATATTTGGTAAAATAATAATATATCCATCCGGTGTACTATACCGGGTAAAATAAAAATATCTCCTGTTGATGTACCATACCAGGGTAAAATAAAAATATCTCCAATCGGTGTACCACACCAGGGTAAAATAAATAAATCTCAATCATAATCATAAAGGGAGTTGAGAGGGCTTATACTAAGTCAATTTAACTTATTTGGCATTGAAATGATAAATGCTAAAATATGTGGCCAGAGTAGGCCTCTTTCATAACATATAAATGCAAGTAAGCACATATACCATGTAAAGCTAGAAAATATGCATATATATCCCGTAAAGTTGTAAAATTATATACAAACATGTCAACTCAGTGACTCGATGCACCTTCAGGAGGTTTAGACAATATAAGAACTTTAGTAGGCTTACAAGTAATGTCCTACAAATAATCATACCAATTTAATGTATCTCTTGAGTAGAAGCACATAGATTCTCATTTTTAAACAATCCTTTAACATCTGGAAACAACATATATATACTGCCCACAAGGTGGTTCCTTTACATGTATCGACAACTAGACACTAGAATTCCGTCATCAAACTTATCACGTTGAGGAGCACATATAGTTCTAAATTTATTTGTCTTATTTGTAGGAAAACATTGAACATATAATTTTGAACATAGAGCTATTTATCATAACACCTAACATATATATAGGGATTAGAGCTGAAATATAAACATATAACATATGAGACTTCTGTATAACGTAGAAATTGTTATTTAGATAACTGAGTAGGCTCCTGAAGACTTCCTGGAATTTAGGAGTTCTGAGTTTAACTAATCATTATCACAGTCTGTGCTTATACCTACTTCAACATTAGGAACATTGGTATGTGGAAAAATTTGTCCTCTAAATTTAGGAAATTCAAATGATGACTTCAACAAGAGCTGAAAACATAGATATATGACTTGTGTATAACTGAAAGAATTCAATTGTATGTTATAACATGAAAATCATATACATTAAGACTTCTTACCAAAAAGGCATATAGACTTGTACGCAACTTCAAATACTTAACTGAGACATTAGCATGATTCTCGGAATATGATTCCTTGAAAATTTCTTAGATTGGCATAGCACATTTCAACATAACTTAGGTACGTGAAGACATAAATTAAGGATCTGAGACTTGGAGCTCTGTAATTTGGGAACTTGTGAGAAACTCTCTAAGTGCTACCTTATAGCCAAAAAAAGACTTATAGCCGTAATTTGGACGATGTGGATTGACTTAACTTTGCAATTATTTGAGAAGCTTAAGAAAACTTACATCATTATAAGCGGGTTAGAAGCTCCTAGGATTACCCTTTTCAGACTTGGAAGATAATTTCAACACTTAGAATGGATAACTTAACATAATTGCTAGGGGTATAGTAGAGAGCTTATCTTTAACTTAAGTTACTATTTTACAAACGTTCAACTCTAATTGATTCATAGAAGGTCGTCACATAATATTTATTACATCATTTTACCTTATAACATTTTTAGACCACCTATTTTACTTAATTCCTTGCCGACTCTCAGGAGGTTCAGATAGCACAAGAGTTCTAGTTAACTTACGAAGACATTCTAGTGACAATTCTTGTTGCCTTAGCGTGTAACTTGAACGTAAGCATAAGCGTATATATTCTTATTTCCGTATAACCTGCTAACATTAAGACACCATGTATAACCTGCCCATAAATATAGTTTCATATACATATCAATAGTTTACGCATTCAAGTTCTATTCTCCAAGTTTAACAAATCGGTTAATTAAGAAATGTGTAAATTAGTCGCTTAGCTTAAGGGAGAGGGATCGAGGGACCTTCTCATGGACTAGGTCCTTGGAAACATTTATAAAATAGGGTAAGAAACTATCATAAGTCAATTCCATTTTGTTACCCTCGTTAGCGCTTATTGACATAAAACCGATTTCAAATGTTAGGTTCATCCACGCGTCATCGTCTTTCCATGTTTACAAATTTCCTTAGCAACCATAACGTAAAACACGTGTGAAACCATACATACATAACATAAAGTAAAGGACCAGCTCACAGTGCCCATTCTGAGGGGACTTCAGACTTAATTTACAACTATGACAATAATCAAAGGCAATTGCCTTTTCCACTTTATATTCATATTCCAACTCTTTAGCAATCTTTAACATAATACCTAGTAATTCTAACACCTGATAAGAACCACAATATGCTACTACATAAGCTTAAGTACAGGGAAATGCCAGATTCATCCTCGGCATGAATTTGTGCTTGAAAATCAAGAGACAAAGAGCGCCTTACATACCTTGTTCCGATAAGTTTTTCCTTAGTCACTTATTTCCTCTAATAACCATGTTTAGTATTCTTCAATTCATTGAATTATACTCATGTAAAAAGTATGGTTTGAGCCAATTTCCCATCCTAAATATCATCAAAACAGCAGCCATAAGAACAACATAAAACAACATTTCAATACTTTGTCTTAACTTGTTTCCACAACCTTTAAGGGGAAAAATGAAAAGTTGAACTTACCTAGATTTTCTTGTGATAAATCCCCGCCGTAAAGGGAGTACATTCCCAGCGAAAAATAGCTGTATCAACCTCCAAAAACGGGCAGAAACTTCACCCAAAAACACACCAAAAATGAGTCACAAAACCAACTTCAACTTCTAGCTTTAGCCAATGAAAATCTTGCAAGTTTAATAGCTAGAAATGATTACTCTTTTCTTGTCTTTCACTCCTACTAAGGTGGAGTATCTAGGCAGGTTAACATGGTTACAAACACAGCATCTTCACTGCTCAAAATATGGCAGCAACTTCAGCCAAACACACATAAAGAAAACAACCTAGTCTAGCTTCCAATTTTTCAATTTTTAGCCAAGATTTTTGGTAACATTAAAGGGTAGATTCCTTACCTCCTTCCTTGCATCCAACCATTACCAAAAGGGAGTATATATGCAGCTTAATACTTCTACAGTAACGCAGCAAGACATCATAAATATGCTGCCAAAATGCAGCAACAAGACTCATGGATGCCTCTCTTCAACTTTGCAATGATCTTCTTCACTTGGCTTAGAATTTTGGTTGATGATTTGCCTTGATTAATCTTGGTTCTTGGCTGGAAAATACATAGAGAAGTGTCCCTAAGCCGGCATCTTGAATTTGTATAAGAATGATATGATTTGTGCATCAAACAACTTAAATAAATAGGGGTAGGGAAGTGGAGGCGGTGCTTACGTCACTGCTTAATGGGGCCTCAGTAAAATGCCCAAACATTTTACTCCGAACCCCAATTGATGAGCAGTTTGATGTTCTAAAAATTAGACTCAAATACCTTTAATTTTATAGGTTGTAGGACTTCAAACTCATTATATACTGAGAGATATGGTCATTTAAAATTGACCCTTACTTATGAACTTTACATACTCTTCGTTGTTCCTTTCGAACATGTTTCCCTCCTCACCTACAATCAATATACAGCCTGTACTTCCCTTAACATGACATACAAACATCAAATAATCATAAAAATTATCTAGGGTGTAAGACATTTCCTGATCTTTCCCAACTCAATAGGTCACTTAACGGGTCGTTAGGGGACACGACGGCTTGTTCCTCAATCCGTTCAGTACATCGGAAATCAACACTTTCTCCACCACTGCACATTTAATGAGTCAACCCAAGACATGTGGGGATTCTTAACAACTCATCACACCACCCGTCATGACTTCCGAAAGGTAACATTTTCTCCAACTTGGCACCACCTCAAGAGTTATGTAACGACCCGTCAGGCTCTTGACGAGTCACTGGACAACTCATTTTGTACCTAGTGTAGATTTTTCTTGTTTTCTTTTATTCAACCCTCGGGTCTGCTCTTAGGGACTTTTAGGGTGTTACATTATCTCCCCCTTGACAACATTCATCCTCAAATGTACATTAATCATACTGAAAGGATGGGAAAAGAACTGCAATCCCAAAACTGAACAACTATAGCTAAAAATTGACGGAGTGACCAACTTCGATTAATTTACATGAAAAACCAGAATTGATGAAACATACATGCATGTTATGAAATGAAAGAAACTTAGAGACATGAAACTGAATAGAGTATTAAGAAGGAAACTGGTCCCCATGATGGAACTGAGCTGGAAGGGAAAAGATGCGGGTATTTAGCCACCATATCTGCTTCAGCTTCCCACATAGCTCCGTTAACAAGCTAATTCCTCCAAAAAAACCTTCACTGAATCTACTTCCTTGTTCCTCAACATTCGACCTAACAAAAAAGGATCTCAACCGAAACTTCCTCATAAGTAAGGCTATCCTTCACACTTATTCTCTCCACCGAAACAAATAAGGTCGGGTCACCAATGCATTTATTCAACAAAGATACATGAAAAATTGGGTGCACTGAAGCTAACTCTGTCGGTAGCTCTAATTCATATGTCACCTTGCCAACTCACCTCAGAATCCTATAGGGACCAGCATATCAGGGACTAAGCTTTCCCTTTCTTATCGAACCTCATCACTCCCTTCATGGGAGACACCTTCAGAAAAACCCATTCATCCACCTCAAACTCAAGCTCTCTCCTCCTAACATCCGCATATGATTTTTGATGACTTTGAGCTGTTTTCATCCCTTCTCTAATAAGTTGAACCTTCTCCATATCCTCATGAACAGAATTTGTCCCTATCAACGTAGCCTCACCAACCTCAAATCATCTAATAGGTGATCTGCACCTCCACCCATAAAGAGCTTCGAATGGGGCCATCTAAATGCTGGAGTGATAACTGTCATTATAGGCAAACTCAATGAGAGGAAAGTTATCATCCCAGCTACCCTTGAAATCAATAACACATGCTCTCAACATGTCCTCAAGAGTCTGAATGTTATGCTCGGCCTAGCCATCTGTCTGCGGGTGAGAAGTCGTGCTAAGCTTCACCTGTGTACCAAGGCCCCTCTAAAACAATATCAAAAATTGAGAGGGGAACTGAGTACCCCTATCTGAGATGATGGACAAAGGAACTCCATGCAATTGAACCAACTCCCGAATGTACAATCTAGCATAATCCTTGACTCAATCAGTAGTTTTCACAGGTAGGAAATAGGCTGATTTAGTCAACCTATCCACAATCACCCATGTAGAGTCATACCATTGGCATGTACAAGGAAAACCTGTAACAAAGTACATATTGATCTCTTCCCACTTCCATGTAGGAATGCTAATATCCTAAAGCATACCAGCGGGTCTCTGATGCTTGACCTGCGCCTGTTGGAAATTCGAACACTTAGCCACAAACTCTGCTATGTCCTTCTTCATGCCATTCTACCAATAGACTTCCCGTAGATAATGGTATATCTTTATGGAACTTGGATGGATACGGTATCGAGAGCCATGATTCTCGCTCAACATCCGCTCTCTAAAGTCATCTACAACCGGACCACAATGGGCCCTAATATCGAAGTACACTAGGATAGGATCCTCATCTTGCCTAGCTTTGACCTCCATCACCAATAAAGTTTTTGACCCATTCTGAACATTAACACCACCATCCGTTGATTCTGTAAGGTGAACTCCTAAATGAGCAAGTCGATGGACATCCTTCACCAACTCCTTACTCCAATCCTCGACATGAGACACACTCTCCATGGACAGCCTACTAAGAGCATCCACTGCTACATTTGCTTCATCCAAATGATAAAGAACACTCATTTCATAGTCCTTGAGAAGCTCTAGCCGTCTCTTTTGCCGCAAATTCAGGTCCTCTTGAGTAAACATATACTGAAGGCTCTTGTGGTCTTTGAACACATCCACATGCACCCCCATACAAATAGTGCCTCCAAATCTTCAAAGAAAATACAAAGCTCCCAACACTAAGTCAACACACAACCAAGACCAACCCTAGAGACATCACATTACACAATAAAACCATCTCTGCCCTCTGGTAGGGTCAATACTGGGGCTAAATTGAGTCGAGTCTTTAACTCCTGAAAGCTCCTCTCACAAGCATCCAACCACTGAAATTTGACCTTCATCTGATACAACTTAGTCAACAGTGCTGCAATGGATGAAAATCCCTCCATGAAACTCCTATATTAGCCAGTTAAACCTATGAAGCTCCTAATATCTTAGGACTGACAAGTCTAGGCCAATTCTTCACTGCCTCTATATTTTGAGAGTCCACCTATACACCTTCACTAGACACCACATGACACAAGAATGCTACTGAATTTAGCCAAAACTCACACTTGCTAAATTTAGAAAACAGTTGTCGATCCTTGAGAGTCTGCAATACAATCCTCAAATGAGCAGCATGCTCCTCCTCGGTCTAAGAGTATATGGGGATAACGTCTATGAACACAATCACGAACATATCCAAATATCGCTTGAACATCGTGTTCATCAAATCCATAAATGCTACAAGAGAATTCGTTAATCGTTAATGAACTCACAGTGACCATACTGAGTCCTAAAGCTTGTCTTCGGAATGTCACTCTCCCTAACTCTAAGCAGATGGTAGCCGGATTTGAGGTATATCTTTGAAATGCACTTAGCACATTGAAGCTGGTCAAATAGGTCATCAATCCTAGGGAGGATATACTTATTCTTGATTGTGTTCTTGTCCAACTATCGATAACCAATGCACATTCTAAGGGAACCATCCCCTTCCTAAAAAAGAGAACTGGAGCACCCCATGGGGACATACTACGCCTAATGAAACTCTTATCTAGGAGATCCTTTAACTGTTCTTTTAACTCTTTTAACTTGGTTGGAGCCATTCTATAAGGAGGAATGGATATGACTTGCGTATCAGGGAGAAGGTCAATACCAAAGTCTGGATACTCACATACATTAGGGACAAGCTGAAGAGTCGTGGTCTCAAACGTAGAATCCTTAACCTAAACTAGATGATACACACTACCCTTAGAAATTATTTTCCTAGCCTTGAGATAGGAAATAAAGCAATGTAGAGGCATAGTTGAACTACCCTTCAACTCTAGGATTGGCTTACCTGGAAACTTAAACTCTAGCGAACGGGTTCTATAATTGACTAAGGTATAACATGCATGTAACCAATCCATACCGAATGTAACATTGAAATCGGTCATATCTAACTCCACTAGGTCGGTTGAGGTGACTTTCTATAGGATAGTGATAGGGAAATTTCTCCATACCCGTCGAGCTAAAACTGACTCATCGACCAGAGAAGAGACTGAGAAGGGTTTCTGACAGGATTTCAAGACTGACCCCAAAACTAACAGCAACATAAGAAGTCACAAAAGATAAGGTAGCCGCTAGATCTACTAATACATACACATCAAGATGGAATACTCGTTATATACCAGTCACCACATCAGGAGAGACCTTAGATCTTGGGCAGAATTTCATGCCCAAGTGATACTCAAATGCTTCATTTCGACTTGTTTATCTATTATTATGTGTATATTCTCATGTGATTCTTTTATAAATGTGAATTTATACTAACAAACATGATTAGTGTTGTTTTACAGGTAAAAGGAAATTTTGGAAGCTAATATATATCTTGGTGAAGTACGGGAATGGACTTGGAAGCAAGAAGTGGAAGTTGACAAGGGAAAGTGGCAAAAATAAGGGCTCCGCGATGGCGCTGTGTCACGCTACCATCGCAGAGGCATTCTTCCTGGATGAATTATTTATGTCAAGTTCCAGTGAAGGTGCGCGATAGCACCGTGGCACGAAGGCAAGACTCCGCGATACAAGTCGTGCCACGTTGAGGTGCAATTACCTGGGAGCCGATTTCCAGTGAGGATCAGCGATATCCCCGTGGCATGGGGAGAGTGCTCCGCGATACACTCCGTGCCACGTTGCTAGTTATTCTGGGGCAAATGCTCAATAGTATAAATAGCACACTTAGGTTTTATTTTAAACATTCTGACTTGGTTGAGACAAGAACGTGGGTTGCAGGCAGTTGAGAGGACGAAAATTCTAGGGTTATTCTCTTCCTTTTTCTCTTTTATTTCAATTGCTTGTATGAATTCTACTTATTTGAAGATGTTTAATCAACAAATGAGTGGTAATTCACTTCTTGCTAAGGTTAAGGGTAATTGTAGAGGAATGTAATCATAAATCATTTCAGTTTTCATCTTCTCTTCAATGGTTGTTCTATCAATTCTTGTTTTTACAGCATTAATGTTTGGCCAATGTTAATGTATATCTTAGAAATCCAATTTTGATTTTGAAACGGAAAGAAATTGGACAGATGTGAATTGGTAGGATATGATCTTTTCTTAGTTGAGAAAATTTAGAATTGATTTACGTTCAGAATAGAAATATATCTGAAAGTCTTATTAGTCATTTATGGAATCAGTTATGTGTGGCTGGAGCATAAGATTCTTATATCACAGAAATGCAGAATAAGGTTTCATGATTCGTTAATTGGATAGGGTTGAAAGATCCAATCCATCGGCAATTAATTCCTGACTAGCAACCGAAGAGAAGATTGACTGAACTGAATTAAGAAATTACATCCCTGCATGCCTGCCTTAACCTCAGCTTGTTCATTGATATTGTTCAGACTCAAATTATAATCTTGACTTAGATTCTTATTACTAGTGACCTTAACTCATTAAACATTATTTATTTGATTTCATAGAGATATCGTTCACTGATGCTTAAGTTAATTAATACTGTAGTTCAGTCCCTGTGGGATCGATACTTGGCTTGAAATAAAGCCACTTTACGACTTGTACGACCACGTGCACTTGCGTGTAGTTTTGGGTCGAACAAGTTTTTTGGCGCCGTTGCCGGGGATTGGCAGTTGGTAAATTTAATTTCTTAGTGTTAGTTCACAAATTCAATATAAGTGTTGACAACTTGGTCTTAGCCTTTCTCTTGCAGGAATTGAATTTTTTCTGAACGCTGGCAAGAGATAAGGGGTTGGTGGATTCATTTATAGAGCCGGAGAGACAATTTCATTGCCAAAGAAGGGAAGCTCTAGAGAAGAAGCTGCAGTTGTTAAGATAGGAAATTCTGGAGCAGCAACAGAATCCACCACTTGTAAGGGCAGTTTTAGTGCCCGAGGAGATGGCAGCAAGACCGGTCTGCGAAGTGGCAATCCCACATGCAAATAATGTTACATCTAGTATTCGCAGACTAGAGCCAGGAGGGAGGTTCGAGCTTAAGCAGAACATGGTGCAGTTGTCGCACACCAGTGGGAAATTCACAGGTCTCCCTCATGAAGATCCACAACAACATCTTCAAAACTTTTTTGAGATAAGTGACACTTACATTCCCGCTGGAGTATCATCCGACTATGTGAGGCTTACATTATTCCCATTCTCATTATTGGGGGAAGCAAAGAGGTGGTTAAAAGCTGAACCCCCTAATTCTATCACCACTTGGGATGATCTTGCAAGAAAATTTTTGACACGATTCTTTCCATCTGGGAAGACAGCCAGACTTAAAAGTCAGATTCTAAGTTTTAAATAGAGAGATGGTGAGAATTTGTATCAAGCTTGGGAGAGGTTCAAGTCAATGCTAAGGGACTGTCCTCATCATCACCAATCTAATGATGTGTTGGTACACACATTCATTGAGGGTTTAGAACCACATACTAAAATTCAGTTAGATTCAGCAGCTGGTGGGCAGGTATTGGAGAAGACTTATGAGGAGCTCTACACTTTGTTAAACCGTATTTCACAGGGAAATCCAGAATGGAATGCAGATTCAACTCGAGGAGGAACAAGGAAAGCTGTAGGAGTTTTTGAGGTGGATGGTTTTACAGCTATTGCGGCACAGATAGCTGCATTGCAAAATCAACTCAACACCCACTTCAGCAATATGAACTTGAATCAAGCACAAGCACCAGTCAATGCAATTCATCAGGTATGGTGTGAAGTATGTGGGAGTAGTGAACACTCAACTGAGTGTTGTGGTGCAAATCCATACTCGGTGAATTTTGTTGGGAACGCCCAGAGGAATAATAATCAACAGTATGGCAACAATTAAAACTCAAATTGGAGGAATCATCTGAATTTCTCTTGGGGGGGGGGGTAATAGCCATCAAGGACAGTGTTCGAATCAGGGTGTGCAGAGAAATCAAGGGGGGCATCAGAATTTTCAGTCTCAATACAGAGGAAACAATGCACCTCCCCCACCACCCAACAACATTGAGGATATGTTCAAAACAATTATAGCTAACACAAACACAAATGCAGGCTGATTATTTGAAATTAGCGGCTGACATGAAAAATCAGCAGTTAGCTACAAAGGCATTGGAATACCAGTTTGGAAAGTTAGCTGGAGCTCAAAACACCAGGCCTAGAGGAGGACTACCGAGTGATACTGACCCAAACCCCAAGCAGGTCAATGCAGTGACCACAAGGAGTGGACTACAACTTAAGGAGGTGGAACCAGAAAGACCACCTCAGCAATCTAGAGCAGTGGAAAAAGATGGGGAACATGATGATGTGAGGGGGAAGTAAAAGGCAGCTGAGACAGAAAGACCACCACCCCTGTTCCCTCAGAGATTAAAGAAGCACAAGGAAGAAGCTTGCTTTAAGAAATTCATGGAAGTGCTGAAACAGGTACATATTAACTTACCTCTAGTTGGTGTTTTGCAGGGAGTGTTAAAATATGCAAAGTATATCAAGGACATCGTAGCAAACAAAAGCAGGTTGACGGATTATGCTACGGTGGCGCTTACTAAAGAGTGCACCTCCCGAATACAGAACAGGTTGCCGACAAAGCTCAAGGATCCTGGGAGCTTTACCATTCAAATTACAATTGGGAAAAGTATTCGAGCTCGTGGATTATGTGATTTTGGAGCAAGCATAAACTTGATGCCGACATCGGTGTTCAAGAAGTTGGGGCTGGGCAGCCCTAGACCAACTACTGTGATCTTGCGGCTAGCTGACCGTTCTTTGTCTAGACCGCATTGTAGAGGATGTGCTAGTGCAAGTGGGCTCCCTCATTTTCCTGGTGGATTTTATTATCTGGGATTTCAAGCCGGATGCAGAAGTCCCATTTATTTTGGGACGTCCTTTCTTGGCCACCGGGCGATCGTTGATTGATGTGGCTTCTGGGCAGCTAACCATGCGAGCACATGATAAAGTAGAGGTTTTTGATATGTACAAGGCCATGAACCTACCGGCCATCTATGAGGAGCTATCAGCGATCAATGTGCTAAATAAGGAATCAATTCTGCAGATTGTTGACTCTCATGACCCATTGGAGAGAGCCTTGATGGGCTCCGATTATTTTGGAGACAGTGGTATGTATGAGATGGTGCAGATGATGAACGAGCCAAAATGGTTTCCTAGGAAGCAAGACTTTCAGCCATTGATGAGGTCCTTGGAACCATTGCCAAAACCATCAATTGAGGAGGCACCGAAATTGGAGTTGAAGACATTGCCTCCACATCTGAAATATGTATTTTTGGGGGAAGATGACACCTTGCCAGTCATCATTTCCGCAGAACTAACAGAGGCACAAGTGAGAGATGCATTGGTGGTCCTCAAGAGGCGGAAGAAAGCAATGGGTTGGCAAATGTCGAACATCAGAGGAATTAATCCAGCTTTTTGCACACACAGGATTTTTATGGAAGAAGGATCCAAGCCAACTGTGCAACATCAGTGGAGGTTGGATCCGGTGATGAAGGATGTAGTTAGGAAGGAAGTGATCAAGTGGCTTGATGCAGGTGTGGTATATCCCATTTTAGACAGTGAATGGGTTAGTCCAGTTCAGTGTGTTCCAAAGAAAGGAGGGATGACTGTGGTCACCAACGAAAAAATGAGCTGATTCCCACACGCACAGTCACAAGCTGGCGGATTTGCATGGATTACAGGAAGCTAAATGAGGCCACAAGGAAATATCATTATCCTATTCCATTTATTGATCAGATATTGGACAGGTTGGCAGGTCAAGAGTATTATTGTTTCCTTGATGGATATTCTGGCTATAATCAAATAGCCATAGCACCGAAAGATCAGGAGAAGACTACTTTTACATGTCCTTATGGGACATATGCTTTCTGACGGATGCCATTTGGTCTGTGCAATGCACCAGCCACATTCCAGAGATGCATGATGGCGATCTTCCACGATATGGTGGAAGATTTTGTCGAGGTATTTATGGATGACTTTTTTGTTTTCAGTAATTCGTTTGCTACATGTTTGTAGAATCTTGATAGGGTGCTAGCTCGATGTGAAGACTCTAACCTTGTGCTCAACTGGGACAAATGTCATTTTTTTAGTCAAGGAGGGTATCTTCCTTGGCCATAAGCTGTCAGGAAAGGGGTTGGAAGTCGATCGTGCAAAGATCGAAGTGATCGAAAAGCTACCACCACCAGTGTCAATGAAGGGTGTTCGCAGTTTTCTCGGACATGCAGGGTTCTACAGACAGTTCATCAAGAACTTTTCTAAAATTTCTAGACCGATATGCCGATTGCTAGAAAAAGAGGTGAAGTTAGAGTTTGATGAGATTGTGTTAAAGCATTCGAGGAGTTAAAACAGAAGCTGGTAGAAGCGCCTATTCTCATTTCTCCAGATTGGGGGCAACCGTTTGAATTATGTGTGATGCAAGTGACGTGGCTGTAGGAGCTGTATTGGGGCAGCGGAGGAATAAAATTTTTCATTCCATTTATTATGCAAGCAAAACACTTGACGCAGCCCAAGTCAATTATACAGACACTGAAAAGGAGATGCTAGCATTGGTGTTCGCATTTGATAAATTCAGGTCCTACTTGGTGGGTTCTAAAGTAGTGGTGTATACTGATCATGCAGCAATTCGGTATTTGTTTAACAAGAAGGATGCAAAGACTAGACTAATCAGATGGATATTGTTGCTACAAGAGTTTGACCTAGAGATTTGGGACAAAAAGAGGAGCGAGAATCAAGTGGCAGATCACCTATCGCAATTGGAAAGTTGGTTGCATATAAAGGAAGGTGATATTATTAAAGAAGAGTTCTCAGATGAGCAGCTCTTGGCAATAAAGGAAGCTGAAATCCCTTGGTATGCAGACATTGTGAATTTGCTGGTAACTGGAGTCTACCCACCGGAGGCTACGGCTCAGCAAAGAAAGAAGTTGAGACATGATTGCAGGTATTACATATGGGATGAGTCGTATCTGTTTAAGCAGTGACCGGATCAACTGATGAGACAATGCATCCCAGAGAGATAGATTGCAGAAGTATTGAGGAGTTGTCACTCATTGTTGTATGGAGGGCACCACGGAGGCGAGCGGGCAGCTCACAAGGTGTTACAGTCAGGTTTCTTTTAGCCTACACTGCTCAGAGAATCTATAGCATATGTAAAAATGTGCGATAGATGTCAAAGAACAGGTACAATTGGTAGAAGACAGGAAATGCCACTGCAGCAGATATTAGAAGTGGAGATTTTTGATTTATGGGGAATAGATTTCATGGGCCCATTTCCACCGACATTTGGTAGTCGTTACATCTTGGTAGCGGTTGACTATGTATCTAAGTGGGTCGAGGCAACAGCTTGCCCCAAGAATGAAAACAACGTGGTGACGAAATTTGTGAAAAAGCAAATTTTCACCAGGTTCGGGACACCCCGAGCTATTATCAGTGATGGAGGGGCTCATTTTGTAAATGTGATTTTCAAGAACTTGCTAGCTAAGTATGGGGTGCACCACAAGGTAGCAACAACATATCATCCCCAAACTAGTGGGCAAGTGGAGGTGTCAAACAGAGAGATAAAGCAGATTCTACAGAAGACAGTGAATGCACAATGAATTGATTGGTCAAGCAAACTCGACGATGCGTTGTGGGCTTATAGAACTGCATACAAGACACCCATTGGGGCTTCTTTGTATAGATTGGTCTATGGAAAGGCATGCCATCTACCTGTGGAGCTGGAACATCGAGCTTTTTGGGCCGTGAGAAAATTGAACATGGATCTGGAGCTAGCAGGGAAGAAGAGGCTGATGCAACTCAGCAAACTAGATGAGTTTCGATGGCATGCCTATGAAAGTGCCAAATGCTACAAGGAGAAAACAAAGAGGTGGCACGACAGGCATATGGTGCATCGGATCTTTGAGCCGGGGCAGAAAGTGTTGTTATTTAATTCAAAATGAAGCTTTTTCCAGGTAAGTTGAGATCCAAGTGGTCAGGGCCGTTTGAAGTGGTGAGAATGACCCCACACGGGGTAGTGGAGTTGTGGAAAGAAGATAGAAGTGCCACATTTTTGGTGAACGGGCAACGATGTAAGCATTATTGGGGTGAGGACGTTATTCAAGAGAAGACGTCCATTACTCTAGAGGATGATTGAGAATGAGTAGCGTCGAGCCGCGATGATAAATCAGGCGCTGCACGGGAGGCAACCCGTGAATGTGTTGTAATTGAAGAGTAGAATTATTTGGAAAAAAAAAGAAAAAAAAACAAAGAAAAAGAAAAAGAAAAATTGTTGCATTACAACCTATGATCTCTAACCAATTTCTTCTGGTGAAATGATTTTCAGGTGGAACGGAGGGCAAAAATACAAAAAAAGTGCAAAGGAAAAAAATCAAGGTAAGAAAATAAAAATTGGCACATTCCAGTGAGCCTGCGCTATGGCTCCGTGTCACGGAGGAGGGCCTCCGCGTTACCCTCCGTGACATGTTGAGGTGTATTCCGGATTTTTTAAAAAATTTCCAGAATACTTGCGCGATGGCTCCGTGTCACGGAGGTAGTGCTCCGTGTTACCCTCCGTGACACGTTGAGGGTTATTTCGCATTGGGTCACCTCAGGTCACCGGGGTAACGCACGCGAAAAACCACTTTTAAACCCCAATTTCCTTCATTTTTTTCCTACTTTTTCAATTCCTCCGTGACCCACACCCAAAATCCCCTTCTCCCCCAACGTGACACGGACTTAGTGATCAACTTCCTCCGAGTTTTCTTCCATTTCATCAAAGTAAAGGTATGTTCTTGTATTTTTCCTTATCATTGCTCAAATTTTCGATTCTTGAACATGTTTTGTGGTAAAACCTTGCCCTAAGTGAGAAATAAGATTGAAATCAATTGAGTTATGATTGAATGATGTTCATAGTATTGTTTTGAGTAGATTAACTCAATGATTGCATGTTTTGTTGAAATTCTTGCAAAATTGATAGTTAGAGTTGAGGATTGAATAGGAAGAAGACTAAATGCTTTGAAATGTTGATAAATTGGGTTGTGCATGTTGGGTGAAGTGAAATGTAGTGTGATTGATGTTGAATATGCTAAGTTAGAAGAGGGATTTTCGGGAGAATGCAAATGGAGAATTATATAGGTTGTTGTGAAAAAAAATTACAAAGTGCTAATGATGATGTAATTGAATCGATGGAGAAATTTTTATTCATTGTACGAAGTCTGAGTAGTACAAAGTAATTATCCCATCAACTTATATGAATGCACTAAGCATGTTGAATGCTCAGAATGGCAAAAGCAGGAATGTCTTGTCGAATTGTGTTGATGGTGGCTTAAGACTAAGTGTGGGGTGATCTAATTAAACCCAACCTTAGTTGTAGCTAATTATGACTTGAATAACATTGAGACTGTATGTTTGATTATACAGGAACAATGTCAGGCCGACAAGACAAGGGCAAGGGCGCATCCACATCGGGCTCCAGTAGAAAGAGGGTAAGATTAGGCACAACAGTTCCAGCAGCACCAGTGGTTCCTTGAGGTCAACGCCGACAATATGGGACCAGATGGGTGACTGGTGAGGGGAAGAAGTGGTATGCTAAACATAAAGAAACCAAATACTTCCCGGAGGAGCAGATAGAACGGGAACCACTCGCACAGGAATTTCCGCTGATTGTACACAGGATTGACACCGCTGGGCTAAACTTCATTTTTGAAGAACCCAGGGAGTGCAATCTCCATCTTATCCGAGAGTTCTATGCCAATTGGAACCCGACCTTACGCAGCCACACCATAAAAATCAGAGGACAGGTTTTCATATTTGAGCCCCACCACTTGAATGCAATCCTGGGGGCGCGGGACACAGACGCTCATATCCTCCGTCAGCTGAACATCACTCCACCCTATGCGGACATCAGGCGCAACTTATGTGGAGCCCGATCGACAGCCAGGTGGGGTAGGAACAAGGAGAGGGGCTACCATCAGACATTTCCCTATTCTCAGATGAACAGGGAGGCCCAAATTTGGTTGAACATTGTTTGTTCATGCCTGATCCCGGGGGTGCACATGATAGATGTCACCCGGGATAGAGTTTGCTTGGTGTATGCCCTGATGAAGGGGTTGGAAATCAATGTTGGGGCGGTGATCATCTCCGCCATGAAGAGAGCCCGACTGCATCAAGGGCATAGATACGGGTTCGATGGTCTGCCTACCACGTTCCTGAGGGGCCACAATATTGAGGAGGAGGCCCTATATTACATCCCTCAGATCAACAGGCGTGCCTTGGATGTCACTAAAACCATAGCACCTGACACTATTTATGGGCTGGTGCTCACACTAGCCGAACGACATGCTCGAGATGATTAGTACATGGCCCGCATGTACGGGATGCATATGTTGCAGCTGCGCATCGGAGGACGGCCCGCAACGCAGGATGAGCTGTGGTAGCTCGAGTTGGGTTACCCATTCAACGAGAATGTATGAGATTTATATAGAGTGGGTCCCGCATTTGTGGAGCCCGTAGATGATGACGTCCCTACCGATGAGAAGACACGCCGGGAGGACTCAGATGTTGAGTCGGACGAGGACGGCGGGGGCGATTCTGACATGGGGAACGAAGCACTGGCACCTGATGAAGAAGTTGAAACTTTGATTGATTAGGGAGTTTCACCACCCAACTTTTGTGATATTTTGAAATTATGTAAACACTGGGGACAGTGTTCGGCTTAAGTGTGGGGTGGGAGTAGTTGGGTGCTAGCTGTTTTGTTTATGTTTTGTTTATGTTTGTTGTGCTTGTGCTAAATGTGACTTTGTGGCTCTGTGTTTCGTGTTCTGTAATTAATGTTGGTGTTGTAATGAATCTTGAGCTTTTGTTGTGTTGCTATTGTGTATGAGGTGTAAATATTTTTCAAATTATATTTTTATCTTTTTCTATCGAAATTTTTTGTTGAATGTTTTATGTTGGGTTTCTCAGTTTTTATTTTCGATGATTTTCCCGAGAATAGTCCCATTGAACCGACGTTGTAGACAGCGATTGTTCCCTACGATGGATGGATGACGACCATCTTAAGGGAAACGTAGTCGATAGGAGTAGTTTTTTTCTTTTTTTTCTTTCTTTTGTTTGTTTCCCAAACGTGTCGCTAATTAATGGTTCGGAATTCTAGTTACGTGTTGTACATGTTATTAAGATGCAAAGGTGATTTTTATGAAAGCATGCAAATATGCTAAACATGTTGAGATACCTAGGCCATAGAATTCGATTTGGTGTGATCGAGGCTTAATAGTGAATTCTTGTAATTAGCTGATTAAAGAGTTTGTGAATATGTCTTGAGTTGAGCATGTGCAATGAGTGTGAGGTGAGGTTTCGATTATTCCATGCTATTGTGAAGTGTCTAGAACTTTCCTGGTGTGTATACTAAACAAAATGAAGGATGTGGATTGTAGGAAAGGATGTAGGCATTTTTTGGAATAAATCGAAAGTTTCTCCCTTTTCATACCTACCTTGACTGTTATATTCTAGTTATCCCCATTGAGCCTTTAGCCTATTCTTTGAGAGGTACAAACCGAGCTTAATCCCTTCTTTTCATTAGCCGTGAATTTGATCCAAAACCCTTAAGCGCTTAAGAAAAACAATTTTTACCAAAAGTAAAGGAATGAGAAGTGTGAACCGGAAGGAAATCGGAAGTTGTGAAAGCTAAAGAAAAAGTCAAAGGTGCACTTGTTGAAAATGATCAATTAATAGTAGAGAGTAAGAAAATCCATGAATTAGAAAAAAATAAAGATACATAACTACGCTTTGCTAGTAAGTCGAGTGTGCTTAAAGAAATGGAACAAAAATAAAGAAGAAAACTCAAGAATGAGAGGATGGGGGAGGAAGCAATGATCGTACTGAAGGTGGGATGTATTGAAAAGCGCTTAGGGAAGCTAGTTGCTATTATTGGTTAGCCCAATATTTACTAGTTCCTTAGCTTACATTACAACCCATTAAGTCCTACGTGATCTTACATCACGCGTCCTTATATTAGTGGAGTAAAACACTAGAGGCAAGCTTATGGTTCATGACATGATGCATGTGAATTCTTTGGGAGAGAGAGCGAAATCGTATTCATTACCCCTACATGTAGTGCTCGAAAAATCTTCTGATGGCAAAAGGGGTAATCCTCTTGTGTTGTGAGGGCACGTGCTTGACGAGAGATAAAATTTTGTGTAGGATGTCTTGATCAGTTGATTTGCATGAGTTTTCCAAGATCGAGATTCGATTCTTGAGGTTGGGAGGTCTTAATGTGGTGTATTTCATTGTATTGATGAAACCATGCATGTTTTCTTCATGATTTGCTATCTTAAATAATTTGTATAGCCGTAGCTTGAATGGTCGAGCCAAATTAGCTATGCATGGGTTTCAATTGCATGAGATGTGAAAGTATTGTTCGAGGACGAACAAGGTTTTAAGTGTGGGGTAAGTGATCTTGGGCAGAATTTCATGCCCAAGTGATACTCAAATGCTTCATTTCGACTTGTTTATCTATTATTATATGTATATTCTCATGTGATTCTTTGATAAATGTGAATTTATACTAACGAACATGATTAGTGTTGTTTTGCAGGTAAAAGGAAATTTTGGAAGCTAATATATATGTTGGTGAAGTGTGGGAATGGACTTGGAAGAAAGAAGTGGAAGTTGACAAGGGAAAGTGGCAAAAATAAGGGCTCCGCGATGGCACCATGTCACGCTACCATCGCAGAGGCATTCTTCCTGGATGAATTATTTATGTCAATTTCCAGTGAAGGTCCGCGATAGCACCGTGGCACGGAGGCAAGGCTCCATGATACGAGCCGTGCCACATTGAGGTGCAATTACCGGGGAGCCGATTTCCAGTGAGGATCCGCGATATCCCCGTGGCATGGAGGGAGTGCTCCGCGATACACTCCGTCCCACATTGCTTGTTATTCCGGAAAAAATTCTCAATAGTATAAATAGCACACTTAGGTTTTATTTTAAATATTCTGACTTGGTTGAGACAAGAACGTGGGTTGCAGGCCGTTGAGAGGACGAAAATTCTAGGGTTATTCTCTTCCTTTTTCTCTTTAATTTCAATTGCTTGTATGAATTCTACTTATTTGAAGATGTTTAATCCACAAATGAGTGGTAATTCACTTCTTGCTGAGGTTAAGGGTAATTGTAGAGGAATGTAATCATTAATCATTTCAGTTTTCATCTTCTCTTCAATGGTTGTTCTATCAATTCTTGTTTTTACAGCATTAATGTTTGGCCAATGCTAATGTATATCTTAGAAATCCAATTTTGATTTTGAAAAGGAAAGAAATTGGACAGATGTGAATTGGTAGGATATGATCTTTTCTTAGTTGAGAAAATTGAGAATTGATTTACGTTCAGAATAGAAATATATCTGAAAGTCTTATTAGTCATTTATGGAATCAGTTATGTATGGCTGGAGCATAAGATTCTTATATCACAGAAATGTAGAATAAGGTTTCATGATTCTTTAATTGGATAGGGTTGAAAGATCCAATCCATCGGCAATTAATTCCTGACTAGCAACCGAAGAGAAGATTGACTGAAGTGAATTAAGAAATTACATCCTTGCATGCCTGCCTTAACCTCAGCTTGTTCATTGCTATTGTTCAGACTCAGATTATAATCTTGACTTAGATTCTTATTACTTAGTGACCTTAACTCATAAAACATTATTCATTTGGTTGTCTGCATTCATAGAGATATCGTTCACTGACGCTTAAGTTAATTAATACCGTAGTTCAGTCCCTATGGGATCGATACTTGGTTTGAAATAAAGCCACTTCACTACTTGTACGACCACGTGCAGTTGCGTGTAGTTTTGGGTCGAACAACCTCCTGCTCCTAACGAGATGATAGTGCATAGAACTTATTCTGGCGTTGTTCGCCCGCATCACTAGAAGAGGCGCCTTGCTAAGATGGGTGAGTTGCTAGAGCCGCTGAACTGGTGGATGGGGCACAATGTCACCACCCGAGCTGGGACCTTAGATTAAGACATGAGACCTAGAACCACAAATGGCTCCAAATCAACCCATGGCATGAACATAACAACTAAAGAGCATACATCAAGACAGAACCTGATATCTTAAACATGAATAAGAGAAAGTTTGAATAACATAACAATCATAAATGAAAACAACAGCGGGATCTAAGTTGGACTGCAGGAGAGAGCTGTACTAAAGGCGAAACTGACTCTGATTACTTGGACCTGTATTATGAAATGATACAGCATAGAGTATGTGGTCAGTACTTGGAATGTACTGAGTATGCAAGGTAAGTAAAACAAGCTGATTAAATATTAACTTAAAGAATGCATATAAATATAAATTATTATATCTTGAGAGTAAGGATTGAATGTTAAAATCTGAATCTGAAACATATATAGTCGTAAGCTGAGTATCATATCTAAACAGAATGACCCAAAGCTAAAAATAGAAATAATATGACTTGTCATAGATGAAATCACAAGTAAAAGCTCATAAATTGATCATTTGGTAAAATCTACTTAAAACATAAAATCATAAGCCATGAACATGAATAACTGAAATCATGAGGAACAATGGGAGACTCGTCATAATCGAAATCACCACGATAGAGCTTACGTGATGCCCCAACTATCACGCTAAAGTGGGCAAAGCCGTCCAAAACCTTGTCAGGGCTAAGGACGATACCATGATATCGATATGAAGCTGAGACCCCTTGCGGGCGGTCCCAAAATAAATATATACCTACATTGGCGCGTAGTTATGAGATCGGAGAACCCAAGAACCCCAAGCCTACTCTATGCAAGATACTTGAAGATGAAATCATAATTACATGCATAGTCTGAAATTTGAACATTGAGAGTCCTAGATCCAAACATACCATAAGAAGAATTAGCAGTATTGACTCTACACCATATGGTAAGCTGATCTTATACTTAACTTCTGTGAGCTTACCCAAAACATAAAATCATGCATACTTGAAATAGACTTCATAAGTCAAAATTATGGATTCATACATGGGTAATTTATAAACATTCTGTCATGAAAGATATCTCATCATCTTGAAATCATTAATCATAAACTTAACTTTTCATAAAACTTGCATAATAGGGCATAACTCGAATAACTTGAAATCACGAATCTGTAATCAATTTATGTATAAAGTCTTCCCATAAATTTTAAAACATGCTTTGGAACATGAGGAGAATTGACCGATAGACATATCATTGAGAATTTCATAAAATTGGGTGAAAACCCTATAAGATCATATACTTCAATTAGAACTTGAATTCACGAACTTGAGAAGAAATTTGAGTGTGAGAGTGAAAGGAAACTCTCATTCAAAGCCCTATCATACCTCAGTAATCTAATCCTTAACTTATCCTCGAAAGCCCAAGAGAATTGGGAAAGAATTAAGAGAATTTCTAGACCAATCTTCTAAGAGAATTCAAAGTTTTGAATGCATAGGAAAGTCTAATGACTTGATATAGGCTAAACCCTCTTAAAACACTCCTTTCAGGGCTTAAAAAGACATAATATAGGACATAGGAGCTTAAGAATTATGAAAACACCTTCAATAATTTTGCAGGAAAAATGACACTGCCAGATGCCATGAGCCATACAACAGGTTGTTCCTTGAAACAACAGCCGGTGGTTTCCTCCTATTTCTAGACTTGCCTTACTCCCCCATTCTCATATCTTCAAATGATGGATGGACCTGACGAATTGTTACTTGACACAATGACTCGTCACATCTCTCTTTGTCACCACTAATTTCATATATAATTTCTTAATCCTTCCAATGGACCCAAACAACGGGTCGTACCTTGTGACAATGGGTACAACCCATCGTACAACCCATGAGTACAACCCATGAGCTATTGTTCCCTATAATGTCATACCATGAGTCATACCTTCCAACCTTGACATCCTAGAAACAAACAACAGCTCTAGACCACGACCCGTTATATCAACCAATGGGCTGTACCTCGACTCGTTGGTCCAGGACCTGCCAACTAGAAATTTACCATGACCCAAACCAACAACCCGTTACTCCTTCCCACGACTCGTACAACGAGTCATTTTGAGACATTTTTCAAACTTTTTCTACTGATCATATAACCAATCTCGGGTCAAGTCTTACGAACCATTAGGGTGTTACATTATCTCCCCCTTGGAAAAATTCATCCTCAAATGTGGGTTAAGCATACTGAAAGGCTAGAGAAAGAACTGCGATCCCAAACACTAAACATCTAAAACTAAAAATTGACGGAGTGACTGACTCTATACCTATACACATGGCCGAACTAAATTCATGAAACATACATACATTCAATGACATGAAAGGATCTTAGAGACATGAACTTGACTTGAAACTAAATAGAGTACTAAGGAGGAAACTGATACCTCATGCCGGAATTGAGCCGGAAGGGAAAAGATGCAAGTATCTAGCCATCATATCTACTTCAGCTTCCCTTGTAGCTCTGTCAACAAGTTGATTCCTCCACAAAACCATTACTGAAGCTACTTCTTTGTATCTCAACTTCCAAACCTGATGATCAAGGATCTCAACCAAAACCTCCTCATAGGTAAGGCTATCCTTCACACCTATGCTCTCCACCAGAAAAACCAAAGTCAGGTCACCAATGCACTTCTACAATAGAGATACATAGAAAGCTGCATGTACAGAGGCTAAATCTACTGGTAGCTCCAACTCATATGCCACTTTGCTGACTCGCCTCAAAATCCTATAAGGAACAACATATTGGGGACTTAGCTTCCCCTTCTTTCCAAACCTCATACCTTCCTTCATGAGAGATGATGTACCCGCAAGTGACGGGTCGTACAAGTAATATAGTGGCCCTTTTTAAGAGCCGGATGTCGAACCCACAGGGACTGGACCAATTCAGCTAACTATCAAGTTCAAGTGTGATATTAAATGCCGCATGTGTTGATTATAGAAGTTTTCGATAGAGTTAATTAAGTCTAGGGGGGGTCAACGAAATACTCTGAATTAATTCAAGGAGAAAATAGAGTTAAAGCCAGATAATCATGAGATACTACGATTTGCAATGGTTTAAGTATGAAACTATCAATTGTCGTCTCACATAATTACAATTGCATGTTCATGGTCTTTCGGACCTCTAAACACGACAAACTAGACTCACAACTACATCATTGAGCGGGGATGTGACATTCTAGTTCGTGGGCAATTCATTTACGTGGATGTGGTTTACGGGGTTTATGCTCTTGATTAGGGACTTTCGTACCTCTAATCATTTAACTCAACTTAGCCTCACAACTACTTCTTCGATTGGTGATGTGATAATTCTAAGTTGGTGTCTAGCTCATCCCATTTTATCAACCAAGCAAGGTATTAGGTATATTTCTATCCTAACTTAAATCATATCATGAGATACAATCTTGCTCCCTACATTCTCTTGTTCTTGCCTAGGTTATCTTTATCAAGCATGTACCTATGCTTAACCCACTTGTTTTCATGGTGATCAATCATAAAAACAACCATAATTATGAATGCAAGATAAAACAACAATCAATAACTTAAAACCAAAACAAAATCGCAAAATTACAATCATATCTTGTGGCTTCAACCCTAGAGGAAGGGTTCTAGCAAATCATGTTCGTAAAATTACAAGAAAACATTGTTAAAGTAACCTAATTACAAGAATTTGTAGAAGAGAAGATGAAATTGATGAACCCTAGGTGAGTTCTCCCACTTCTCCCCCACTCCTTGGCAGTTTTTCAGAAATAAGTCATGACTTCCTCATTTTAGGAGCTAAGGGACCTATTTATAGTAAATGAGAGATGTATAAAATTATGCCCGACATGGAATAGCTCCGTGTCACAGAGGTTATCGCACCATTATGCCTCCGTGACATGGAGGCGTCGCGTAGGCACACTGGAAAGCAAAACAGTCGCCAAGCAGAAGTTGTCCGCGTTGGCAGCGTGTCACGCTGCTTGGGCAGCGCGTTAGTGGCGTGTCACGGCCCTTGTCTCGCAGCCTGCGTGCCGTCGCACATTGCCAATGCGTAGGTGGGCTGTTTCGTGCACCCTCCTTGCTGACTTTCGCGTTCTACTTCCGATTCCATGCCTCGACTTCACCAACTCATGGATTAGTTCCTCAAATTCATTGTAAATCTACAAAAACAAGAACTAATCATGTTGGTTAGTGTATGTATTCTCATTTACATAAAATTACATGAGAATGCATATAATTAAGTCGATAAACAAGACAAAACTAAGTTATAAAGCATCACTCGGGCATGCCATTTTGCCCGAGATCACCTACCCCACACTTAAAGCCTTGTTCGTCCTCGAACAACCCTTTTACATCTCATGTAAATGAAGACTCCCACATAACTAATTTAGCAAGACAATTCAAGCTATAGCTATAATGATTATTTAAGATAGCAAGTTAAAAATAGAGCATGCTCGATTTAATCATTGAAATGAAATATAACTATGTTAAGACTTCCTAACCTCAAGAATTGACTCTCAATCTAAGCAACTCATGCAAATCAACTGATCAAGAAATCCAACATGAATGCTATCCTTCATTAAACGTGTGCCCTCACCACAAGAGAGTTACCCATTTTAACTCATGAATTTTCAAAACACACCATGTATGGGTATATGAATAAAGATTGCGCTCGCTCTCACAAAGAATTCACATGCATCATGTAGTCAACCATAAGCTTGCCCATAGTGTTTTACTCCACTAATTTAAGGATGTATGAACGTAAGATCAAGTAGGACTTAATGGGTTGTAATGTGGGCTAAGGGACGGATAGGTACTATTCTGGCCAGTAATAGTGGCTATCTTCCCCAAGCGCTTTTAATAACTTCAACCTTCATTAAGGACATCTCTTCTTTTACTTCACCCTCATTCTTTTCTTCATTCATTTATTTTCTTACTCCCTACCAATAATCAAGCATTTTCAAACACGTGCACCCTTGACCTTTCTCAACTTTTACAACTGCTACTTTTCCTTCTTTTTCATTCTTCTCACTCCTTCACTCTTTCGGATTTTTCACTTAAGCGCTTAGGAGTTTTGGATCAAATTCAAGGTTAATGAAAGAAAAGGATTATGCTTATGTTGCAGCTATCAAAGAATAGGCTTAACGCTCAATGGGGTTAACTAGGATTCAATATTCAAGGTAGGTAAAGTGAGGGATAACATTTAGGTTCATTCAAAGAAATGCCTACATCCTTTCCTACAATCCGCATCCTTCATTTCGTTTTATATACACACCAGGCAAGTTCTAGACATTCCACAATAGCACGAAATATTCAAAAAACTTACACTCATAGCACATTCCCAATTCAAGACACATCCAGTAGACTCTTAACTCAGCTAATCACAAGAATTAAAAATTAAGCTTTCAGCACATAGAGTCAAATTCAAGAGCCTAGGTGTCTCAACAAAGTTATACACTTCTTACATGCTTCAACACTAACCACACTTGCATCTTACAATCATGTATAACACATAACATGAACATCAAGCCATAAATTATCTACGGGTTCAAAAACCAACCTATTGACTCATTTTCCTCAAGTCGGTCGTCATCCATCCATCGTCAGAAACAGTCCCTAACTATGACTAAAAACACTATATACAGACAAAGAAAAATTTAGTATTATTCGGTTCAAAGACCCCCCGTCGGAAAAGAACCGAAAAGAAAAACCAACGGGTGATGAAGTCATTTTTTATTTTTTTTTCAAATATTTCTCACAAGCATTACATTCACCAAAAATCGTTAAGCACAAAAAATTTGAAATTTTCCTCACCCCACACTTGAATCATGCTATTTCCCCATAGCATTAAATTAAAATTAAATAGGATGAGAAATACTCCCTGAGGCCTCTAGGCCTAGCTAATAACATGCTTTTCTTCAACTTTCCACAAGTGGGTGTTCGACCCCACACTTTTTCTCTTCCATGCTTGTTAGCTTCCTCCTCCACGGGTACTCAGACTTCCCCTCCATCTGTGCTTAACTTTCCACCAAAACTACACAAGATGAAAAATAAATAAAATTAACACAAATGCAAGAAATTAAAATGGTACCCTTGGGTTGCCTCCCAAGCAGCGCCTAATTTTACGTCGCGGCACGAAGTATCAAGTTTCGCCACTTTTTCCTCCACCTTGAGGATATGAATCTCACCCCTAATTTCTTCTCTAATTCTCTCTTATGTTCCTGAGGTGGTGGTGAAAAAATGAAAGGACCAAGCAGTAGATGTCGCCTTTGGCATTTATTAGCCCTTAAGTAAGTGAAGTCATTCTTTCTTTCAGAATCAGAAAATTTCAGAATATATGGGGCTTGTTCCCCCTCTATATCTTTCTCCACAAGTTTGGAAGACTCTAGTTCTAGGTTGTCAACCAAACTCAATGTCGAAAAATGATTCGAGTGGGGTACAATATACGTCAACTCTGAAACTGTATTTTGCTTGACTTTCTTACTTGTATATACCTTCTCCACATTAACATCTAACTCCTCATGAATGTCAAATGGTAGGTACTCTATCTCTTCTTTCATAAATGGATTGGGTATATGTGTGAGACTATCACGGGGACTCTCAAAAGATTCTAATTGTTGGGCTTATTCCAAAAATTCACCCTTGTCTTCTTCTTGTAGTTCCTTTTGAGTATCGCCTAAAATCGTTACCTGCAATTTACCACAAGCTTCAGCCTCAACCATCATCTTCGTGATTTTGACACTCATCACTTCTAGGGCATCTCCATTTTCTTCTTGCTGAATTCTCAATGTTTCCCTCTCCTCCTTCATTGCTTCTGTTTGCTCAAGGCTCTGTTTTAGCATGTCTTCTATTCGAGCTTGGCGTTCCAGGTCCTCATTTTCATCATGCCTATAATCAGCAAAAACAACAAAAGGATCATAGTAGGGGCTTGGGGGAGGAGAGTATGCATTCGGACAGCCATCCCAATGGCCATCTTGACCACCACATATATTGCAAGAGTATGCATTTGGGCAACCATCCCAATGGAAATTTTGACCACCACATATATTACAAGTATTACAATGTTTCCATAAGTGGGGTCCTCCGCAATTCAGACAAGACTCATCAAAATAAGAATATCCACCATTTAACCCATTTATATTCCATGATGTCATGTTAAGAAGGGTATCAGATTAAAAATAAAAATTTAAAATAAATCTAAAAATTTAAGGAAATTTAAAAATCACACAGAAACAGACAAATTCACTGAACTTCGCCGAGTCCCCGGCAACGGCGCTAAAAACTTGATGTACCCGCAAGTGTACGGGTCGTACAAGTAATATAGTTGCCCTTCTTAAGAGCCGAATGTCGAACCCACAGGGACTGGACCAATTCAGCAAACTATCAAGTTCAAGTGTGATATTAAATGCCGCAAGTGTTGATTATAGAAGTTTTCGATAGAGTTAATTAAGTCTAGGGGCGGTCAACGAAATACTCTGAATTAATTCAAGGAGCAACTAGAGTTAAAGCCGGATAATCATGCGATACTACTATTTGCAATGGCTTAAGTGTGAAACTATCAATTGTCATCTCACATAATTACAATTGCATGTTCATGGTCTTTCGAACCTCTAAACATGACAAACTAGACTCACAACTACATCGTTGAGCGGGGATGTGACATTATCGTTCGTGGGCAATTCATTTATGTGGATGTGGTTTACGAGGTTTATGCTCTTGATTAGAGACTTTCGAACCTCTAATAATTTAACTCAACTAAGCCTTAGAACTACTTCTTCGATTGGTGATGTGATAATTCTAAGTTGGTGTCTTGCTCATCCCATTTTATCAACCAAGCAAGGTATTAGGTATATTTCTATCCTAACTTAAATCATATCATGAGATACAATCTTGCTCCCTACATTCTCTTGTTCTTGACTAGGTTATCTTTCTCAAGCATGTACCTAAGCTTAACCCACTTGTTATCATGGTGATCAGCCATAAAAACAACCATAATTCAGAATGCAAGACAAAACAACAATCAATAACTTAAAACCAAAACAAAATCACAAAATTACACTCATATCTTGTGGCTTCAACCCTAGAGGAAGGGTTCTAGCCACTCATGTTCATAAAATTACAAGAAAACATTGTTAAAGTAACCTACTTACAAGAATTAGTAGAAGAGAAGATGAAATTGATGAACCCTAGGTGAGTTCTCCCACTTCTCCCCCACTCCTTGGCAGTTTTTCAGAAATAAGTCATGACTTCCTCATTTTAGGAGCTAAGGGACCTATTTATAGTAAATGAGAGATGTATAAAATTATGCTCGACACGAAATAGCTCCGTGTAACGGAGGTTATCGCGCCATTATTCCTCCGTGACACGGAGGCATCGCGTAGGCACACTGGAAAGCAAAACAGTCGCCAAGCAGAAGCTGTCCGCGTTGGCAGCGTGTCACGCTGCTGGGGCAGCGCGTTAGTGGCGTGTCACAGCCCTTGTCTCGCAGCCTGCCTACCGTGGCACGTTGCCAACATGCAGGTGGGCTGCTTCGCGCACTCTCCTTGCCGACGTTCGCGTTCTACTTCCGATTCCATGCCTCGACTTCACCAACTCATGGATTAGTTCCTCAAATTCATTGTAAACCTACAAAAAAAGAACTAATCATGTTGGTTAGTGTACGTATTCATATTTACATAAAATTACATGAGAATGCATATAATTAAGTCGATAAACAAGACAAAACTAAGTTATAAAGCATCACTCGGGCATGCTATTTTGCCTGATATCAGGAGACACCTTCAAAAACACCCAATCATCAACTTCAAACTCAAGATCTCTCCATCTAACATCCGCATAAGACATCTGACGACTTTGAGATGTTTACAACCTTTCGTTAATAAGTTGGACTTTCTCCATGGCCTCATGAACTGAATCTGGCCCTATCAATGTAGCCTCGCCTACTTCAAACCATCTGATAGGCGATCTACAGCTTCACCCATAAAGAGCCTCAACTGGAGCCATCTGAATGCTTCAATGGTAATTGTTATTGTAAGAAAACTTGATGAGAGGCAAGTGATCATCCCAACTAACCTTGAAATCAATCACGCATGCCCTCATTATATCTTCAAGAGTCTGAATGGTCTACGATCTTTCTGCAAGTGAAAAGCCATGCTAAGCTTGACCTGAGTACCAAGTCCCTTCTGAAACAATCTCCAAAACTGTGAGGTAAATTGAATACCTCTATCTGAGATGATGGAAAAGGGAAGTCCATGCAACCAAACTAATTCTTAAATGTATAATTTATCATAATCCTTAGTTAAATTGGTAGTTTTGACCGGTAGGAAATATGCTGCTTTGGTCAACCTGTCTACAACCGCCCATATAGAGTCGTACTATCGACGCGAACGAGGCGATCCTATGATGAAGTCCATATTGAACTCTTCCCACTTACAAGTAGGGATACTAATATCCTGTAGCATACCTCTAGGTCTCTGATGCTCAACTTTCCACAAACTCCGCTATGTCCTTTTTCATGCCATTCCACCAATAGACCTTCCGAAGGTCACGGTACATCTCGGTGGCACCTGGGTGGATAGAATAACGACTGCCATGAGCCTCATGCAACATTCGTTCTCTCAAATCATCAACATTTGAAACACATAAATGACCCTGATAATGAAGTACACCATCTCCCCCTTGGGAGAAGACCTCCAACTTCTGATTTTGAACAGCTTCCTTTAGCTTTACCAATATAGGATCCTCATCTTGCCTAGCCTTGACCTTGGTCACCAATGAAGATTTTGAACCATTCTAAACTATGACACCACCATTTGCCAAGTGAACAAGGCGAACCCTTACACGAGCAAGCCTATGTACTTCCTTTGCTAACTCTTTCCTCCCATCCTCAACATGAGACACATTCTCCATGGACAGCCTGCTAAGAGCATCAGCCACAATATTGGCCTTGCCCGGATGATAAATGACACTCATGTCCTAGTCCTTGAGAAGCTCTAGCCACCTCCTTTGTCGCAAATTTAGGTCCTTCTAAGTTAACACATACTGAAGGCTCTTATGGTCCGTGAACACATCCACATGCACCCCATATAAGTGGTGTCTCCAAATCTTCAATGCAAACACCACCGCTACCAACACTAGGTCATGCGTCGAGTAATTCTTCTCATGACTCTTAAGCTGGCTAGAGGCATATGCAATGGCCTTACCATGCTTCATCAAAACACAACCAAGACCAACCCTAGAGGCATCACAATACACAATGAAAGCATATATGCCCTTTGGTAGAGTAAATATTGGGGCTGAATTGAGTCGAGTCTCTAGCTCCTTAAAACTCTTCTCATAGGCATCCAACAACTAAAATTTTACCTTCTTCTGGGTCAATTACTCAATGGTACTGCAATGGACAAAAATCCCTCAAAAAATCTCCTGCAATAGCTAGCTAAACCCAAAAAGCACTTGATATCTGAAGGACTAACTGGTCTAGGCCAATTTTTCACCGCCTCTATCTTTTGAGAGTCCACTTGCACACCTTCGCTTGACACTACATGACCCAAAAATTCTACTGAGTTCAACCAAAACTCATGCTGAATTTAGCAAATAGCTTGTGATATTTGAGAGTCTGTAGTACAATTCCCAAATAAACGGCATGCTCCTCTTTACTCCGAGAATATATGAGAATATCGTCTTCAAAGATGATCACGAACATATTCAAATACTACTTGAACACCATGTTCATCCAGTCCATAAAATCTGAAAGAGCATTCGTTGGTCCAAAATAAATAACCACGAACTCGTAGTGGCCATACTGAGTTTTGAAGGATGTCTTCGGAATGTCTCTCTCTCTAACTCTGAGCTGATAATAGTCGTATCTGAGGTCTATCTTTGAAAAGCACTTAGCACCCTGAAGTTGGTCAAACAAGTCATCAATCTTAGTGAGGGTATACTTATTCTTTATTATGACCTTTTTCAACTGCCAATAATCAATGCACATTCTAAGGGAACCATCCTTCTTCCGAACAAAGAGAACTGGTGCATTATGTGTTGTGGGTTTACAACACTTTCAACGCTTAAAACTAAGAATATAAGCATGGACTTAGGTGTGTTTATATGGATGTAATGCTTTTTACTCTGTTTTCAAGGAAGATAGATGCTGGAGTTGGAATGTGCAATAGAAGGACAAAAATGTAGAAAAAGGGCTAAGTACGGACCTCAGTACAAATCGTACTGAGAGTCATGGAAAAGTCTAGAACATTTATTTGAGGCAAAGTCAAAGTACGAATTTTGCTATGAGGAGTACCATCTTGGTACAAGCCCTATCACAGCAGTCATAGAAAAAGTTCATAAGATGTTGCATAAGACAAGTCTCCAATACGGGTAGTAACCAAAAATCATGATATCTACCTAAGACCCGTACCAAGGAGTCATGTTAAAGCAGAAGAATGGCAAAATTGAAGATCTCAATGTATGACTAGAAGTCATAAGTCATAGGACAAAATTATAAGCCATATCCAACCACCCATTAAAATATTTAGACGATGGAAGAACTCTCAGGAACAAACCACGACAAGACAGTACGACTCATAGTTTCATGGTACCAGTCATACCAGCTTCCAACACTTAGCAAAAATTGAAGTTGCCAAGCATTGTACGAGTAAAGGTACAAACCATACAATCCTATTACGGGTCATAAGTGAAGTCGACGACAGTTCAGCAACTCTCCCTATTTACTTAGGAAAGGGTGTTAAATATTCGTATAATAACTTCTTATGTTATTTTCGATCAAAACAAGTCAGAAGTAAGACACAAGTCATAGAAGTTAGAGAGAGTCAGATTTGGAGAAAGTTGTTGTTGATTTCAATTCAAGTTTTGGGAGACTTTCTTGAATTGATTTTCTCATTGTTCTTGATTGTTCTTCCTTAATTCTAGCAATAACCAAGTGTGTTTTCTTCTAATCATCTTTGTAAGTTCCAAATTATGTGTTTGTCTATGAATATTTATAATTCTCCTACAATCATGAGAGGCTAAAATCTCCACAACTAGGATTGTGGGAACCATGATGAATTAACGAACAAGGGTTGCACAAAGTGATTCTAAACCAATGCTAAGTGCTTGTATTGTATTCTCCTCATCTTTAGTTTTTCTTAATGGAGCACAACGTTAGTACTTGCCCGAATTCTTTACTTGCTTAAATCTAGAGAAGTAGAGATTAGAAAAGAGAATTACAACAATGTCTTGATCTTTATGGGTGATTATATGACTTGAGCTGCAGCTGCAGGATAGTTAATTTGGAACAAATTGATAATGGTTAAATTGAAATCTCTCACGAGACCTAATCCTATCATTGAGTATAGTCATCCAATTGGGACGAACCAATCATTTGGATGAACCCTAGTTATCAGTTCTACAAGTAAGCATTGGGATAGATCACAAGTGTTAAACACAAAGTATTTATGAATCCATGGGGAACACTTACCCTAGTTATTCGCATAAACATGATAAACAACAAATAATTCTCAGCATTTTTACATCTCTTTTTTTACAAAACCCCCCTTCCAGGAGATAACAATCTTAAAAACTTAAATATGAGTGTTATTCTATATCCTGACCTATATTCCCTATGGGATCAACCCCAACCTTTGTTGGGTCATATATTGACAACATCTGCGCCATACTTTTATAGGAGTGTGATTTGAGCATTATCAAAAGTGGCTCATTGCCAGGGGAACCATACTATTAGGTGGATAGTGCCCGGTGCTTAAGAGATTGCATGGTATTGCTCTCACCTCAAAGAACCATTCGAGGCAGAGTATACAGGAAGAATCGTGGATCCTCACCAGCGCTTTGAATGAGGTTGAGGAAATGAAGTGGATTTTTAGCTTCTACGGATTTCAATGGATTGCTAGAACTCTAGAGATATACAGTTCCTAGATGGTCCTAGAGTTTTATGCCAATTATTTGGCCACAATGGAGAAGAAGGAAAAAGGTGGGAAAAAATTGAAGGAACAGCCCAAGCTTGAGATTGTGATGGTTAGGGG
Organism: Datura wrightii; assembly: GCA_035772735.1. Taxonomy (NCBI): domain Eukaryota; kingdom Viridiplantae; phylum Streptophyta; class Magnoliopsida; order Solanales; family Solanaceae; genus Datura; species Datura wrightii. The sequence continues at coordinate 17,341,515 of JASDFA010000003.1, forward strand.
ATACGCAGTTGACATCCATGAGTAGACCATTACACGAATATTATATGGGCCTTAGTTCAGAGCGTTGGAAACCACAACTGAGTTCGAGTACCGAGTTGAAGCTCTAAAAAAAGGTAAAGTAGTTGGGGCTCAAGGAGAGGCTGATCCAAGAAAAATGGCTAGTCGAGGTTCTAGACAAAGACAAAGAGGAAGTTGATTGGATGGCTAGTAGAAAGAAGGTCACCAAAGCCTCGCTGAACTTCATAGCGAAGGCCTATTGGACACTAGTCTGCCACAAGTTGGCACCTATGGTTAATCACAACACTCTCAGCACATATAAAGTAGCTTTGATAGTGTGAATCAAGTCGAGATACGCCATCAATATTCCTAGGGTCATAGTAGAGGAGATCCAAGATCAGGCTATGGGACTGAGCACTACCTTTCCATTCCCGAGTCTCGTGTACAGATTATGCATGGAGATAGGCCTCAAGCTGAAACCAGAGGTAGATCATTTGATTTGAGGCCAGAATATTACAAATATAGGTCTTATATGGGATGATATGAATTCTCTTATCCTGGTTAGACTTCCTACTACAATCCCACTACCACGGGCACCAGGAGACAGCATGTTAATGCCCCCACTTAGTGGAATAGGGAGAGATGCTGGCTATAGAGGTCGGCCACCCATATGCAGCTCCTAGTACTTCCTCTGCACTTCCATTGAGCATACTGCGCCAGACCCAACTAGTTATATATTGGTCCTGGAGGAGTTCTCCAGAAAATATCAAAGAGGGTGATAGTAACTGAAAAGAAGGTCAACACAATGATGGAAAATATCAAGCTGTGAGTGACGACTGAGATTGATGAGGCTGTAAGGTTGTTGCATGGGGGGTTGGATAGTTTCAAGTGCTGCCTCAACGAGCATCTGGTTGAGCAGACAGATATGGGCAGCCTTGGAGAGCAGTTGAGGGCTTTGCAGAGCCAGGTAGCTGAGTTGTCATCTAGACAGGCGGCAATATTATAAGCCCCCACTATCCCAGAGTTAGATGTTGAGCTCAACAAGGAGCTACATTTGGAGACGTGCTGGGGTCTAATGCAGCTGATGGAGGAAAAGGAAGGAAGAGGGTCTTGGAGAAGGTTGAAGACGAATCCTCAAGAAAGAAGTGAAAAAGAAAGGAGAAAAAGGAGTGCAAGTAGGCAAGAGTGGATAGTATGCAAACTCATAACGAGCATATGTCAGAGATTCATGGGCGAGCTAGAGGAGTGGGGAGCTCCACCACTCCTTTGGAGAGCTTGCGGGTGGTAAGGACCCTTTGGGTGAGCCACATTCAGCCAGAGATACTATTAAGGTTGTTGAGGCGACTGCTACTACCGCGGGGGTAACCAATCCCCCAATTGATGTTCAATTGAGTGTCATGGCCAACTACTAGCACCACTATTGTAGCGGAGATATTGCCTCCGCAGGATGACAAGAGCACCTAATGAACCACAGTTATGTCTCTTTCCCTTGTTCTTACGTTTTATGCTTTCGGACAAAGCATGTTTTTAAAGGGGGTGTGTACTTGTTTTTTTGGGTGTTTTTTCATCAGAGAGTTTTTCTTGTCAGTGTTTTTTTCCTTCAGGCATGATATCTAGTAGAATCGACAAGTTTAGGATGTATTTATTATTTGTGTAATTAGAAGTAGCTTAGGATTATTTTATAGCCAATAAATGCACTAGTTTTGATGATGTTTTTTGAAAAATGACCCTATCTAAAAATTTTTGATGTTAATTGTGTATGTTGATTGTGAAGTATGACTTCTGTGGATATTTGTATGGCATTTATATTATTCGCATGTGTAGTTGTAGTTTAGTCGTGCATGAACTGGATAGGTAGAATCAATGAAAACCAGTACCATGAGTGAGTGAGAATTCATACTCAATGCAATATTATATTAAGGATCTAGAACTTACTTGGTTGGTCTTTATATAGGTTTTCGGATAGCTGGTTAGGAAAGGATCAGAGGTCGTTTTTGTCATAACCCACTTTAGCTTAAATTTCCCTACCAAATGAAATGATTCCCTTGATCCCGTATTTAAGCCTAAAAGTTGACCTATTTTCTTTGATTACTTATCACCTTGACCAAGTTTACGATGAACCTGTTTAGCTCTGGTCTCTCCTTAGATATTGTGAACCTCAACTCAGGAAAAATGCCTATGTTAAGGGTGACTATAGTAGGGGTGTGTAAACTGTGTGAGGGTGGAGAAGAAAAGAGAAAAAATTCAAAGAAGAGTGAGGTGTGATGTGAAAAGAAAAGAAAAAGAGCTAAAAAAGGAAAAAAGAAAAGAAAAAAATGACAAAAACACACCACACTCACACATTGCATTGAAATGGAGAAAAAGGGAGGACAAAGTTGAAAATTAAAAAATGGGGTAAAAAGTGAAAAGTGGAGAAAAGTTGTGTAGTGTTGAGGGTTAGTCACTAAAATTCATATTTACCATACCCAGCCCCAAACCTAGATTATAAGCCTGAAAAAGTCCTATAGTGATCCTAGCTTAACTGTCTAAAAAGCAAACATAGAAAAAATAAGGGCAAGCCTATGGTATCCGATGCGCAACATTTGAAACTTCTTTGTGAGGGTGACAGTCTTGCTTGTTTAGTCCCAAGTTTCATCTTTCTATATATCTGTGACTATGGGGGATTTCATTTATGGTGAGGATACATGGTTTGTGTTGTGTTCTGCCAATTGTTTGTGTGAATAGCATAGGTGATAAGTCGATTCTCTGCTAATATTTGGATGCCATATCTCAATCCTTGTATGTCGTAGATTATAGTTACATGTGTGCATAGTTGACCTAGTTTGAATGAAAAAAGGGGTCAATATCTATTAATGGTTCATAGTGCAAATTCTATCGCATTGGCTGTAGGTATTCTATGTTTACTTTCTAGTTAAGCATCATTTTTAGTTTTGTTTTCTTTGCTTGAAGACATGCAAAATTCTCAATTTAAAGCACTTTTGACGCTTAAAACTAAGGAAATAAACATGGATTTAGGTTTGTTTATATGGATATGATGCACTTTTACTTTATTATTAGGGAAGAGAGATTTTGGTGTTGAAATGTGCAAAAGAAGGACAAAAATAAAAAAAAGGGCTGAGTACGGACCTCAATACAAGTCTTACCATCCTAGTACGAGCCGTACTAAGAGTTGTGAAAAAGTACAGAACATTTGTTTTAGGCGAAGGCAAATTTATTCTGGTACAAGCCATACCACATCAGTCATAGAAAAGTTCAAAGATGCTGCATAAGACAAGTCTCCAAGTACGGGAGTAACCCCAGATAATGATATCTACCTAAGACCAGTACCAAGGAGCCGTGGTAAACTTCAAAAAATTGAAGAATGGCAGATCTTAATGTACGACTAAAAGTCACCAGTCGTACCAAGCCACCCGTGAAAATATTTTGAGGATGCTAGAACTCTCAGGATCAAACCATGACAAGACAGTATGACTCATAGGTCCATGGTATAAGTCATACCAACTTCTAATACTTAGAAAAATAGAAGTTTCCAAGCATTGTACGAGTAAACCCCTACAATCTAGTTATGGGTCATAAGTGAAGTCAACGACAGTTCAACAGTTTTTCCTGTTTATGTAGAAAAGGGTTCTAAATATTTGTATGAATACCTTTTAGGTTATTTTCAATCAGAACAAGTTAGAAGTAAAACACAAGTCAAGAAGTCAGAGAGAGTAAAATTTGGAGAGAGTTGTTTTTGATTTTCTATTCAAGTTTTGAGAGACTTTCTTGAATTGATTTTCTCATTGTTCTTGAATTGTTCTTCCTTAATTCTAGCAATAACCAAGTGGGTTTTCTTTCAATCATCTGCATAAGTTCTAAATTATGCATTTGTCTATGAATGTTTATAATTGTCTTACAACCATGAGAGGCTAAAACCTCCACAACTAGGGTTGGTGGAACCATGGTGAATTAACGAACTAGGGTTGCACAAAGTAATTCTAAACGAATGCTAAACATTTGTATTGTATTTTCTTCATCGTTAATGTTTCTTAATGGAGCACAGAGTTAGAATTTTCCCAAATTCTTTACTTGCTTAAATCTAGAGAATTAGATCGGTTGAGGTGACTTTCTAAAGGATTATGACAAGGCAATTTCTATATACTTGTTTAGCTATAACTGAGTCACCGACTGGAGTAGAGACTGAAAAGGGTTCTAATAGGATTTTGGGGCTGACTTTGAAACTAATGCAGCATAAGGAGTCACAAATGATAAAGTAGCCCCTGGATCTAACAATGCATACACATCAGGATGACATACTCGTAACATACAAGTGACCATATTTGGAGAGACCTCCTGCTCCTTATGAGATGAGAGGGACTAAAATTTGTTCTGATGCTGGCCACCACCTGTACTAGTAGATGCACCCTACTGAGCCGAGCATGCTGGTGGAGCTACTAAACTACTGGTTGGGTCACAGTCTCTACTATGGCCCTGTTTGGCGTAAGGACAGTCTCCGAGTAGATGTCCAGGCTTCCCACACCTGAATCATATGCCTGAACCAGCTAGGCACTCTCTGGTGTGCCTCCTACCACACCTACAGCAAACTGAAATATTGGGCTCTCTTGACATGCTCCTCTAATTGCTAGAACCTGATGCTCTACCCCTCTGATCACGCCTAGCTCTGGACAGAACACTGGCTGATGATGGCACTGGGGATAACGACCTTTGTGGGACTGATCGCGATATCTTCATTGGACCTGTGCTGGGAACTATCCATAACTCCCTATCCTAGCCCTCTTGGCCTCTCTCTCCCTCTCGTTCATCTGATCTGCCTTTATTTGCTGGGCGTATAGGACCAATCACGAGAAGTCTAGATCACTGTTCAACATAGCAGTCCTACACTCCTTGACCTTCGAGTCTAATACTCCATTCACAAACCGGCTCATATGAGCCCTCTGATCCGCAACCATCTCCAGTGCATACTTAGACAACGGGTTGAACTCCAAGGCATACTCTTGGACAGTCCTGTGGTGCTGCTTCAAGTTGACGAATTCCTCCGTCAACTGTCTAGGGAAGAATCTATCAACAAAGGCAGTCACAAACTCAACCAACTCACAGGAACTGCTCCTACTACTCTACCATCCTTCTACTGGCGATACCATATGTAAGCTACCCTCTTCAACTGATAGAAGGCTAAATACGCACTCTCCTCTCCAGTCACCCACATAATCTGGGTGATCTTATGCCCCTCCTCAATAAACTCATGTGGATCCTCATCCACTTTCGACCCTAGAAACTCAGGTGGATTCATCTTGAGAAAGTCTCGAGCTCTAGTCGTTGTTGTGTTCCCATTCTGAGGAACATGAGCAACTGCTTGCTGATTGACCTCATTCATAGTTTGTGCCAACATTTGAAATATTGCTCAAAACTCAGCATAAGTGACCTTCTCAAACAAAGGATCTACTGGTGTTTGCACGGCTTGCTGATGCCCATCTCTATTCCATTGTAATGGCCATTTCCATTTCCATTCCTTCTTCCATTCACTCGGTGTGGAGGTATATTTCTACAAACGCATATAGAACGAGTTAGAAGGACAGAGAGACACTTCATCGCACGACATAGATCATGAAAGAAGGGAAATTTCCTAAAAAGCCTTGTAGCCTCTCCCCATAAGGGTGGCGCGCTTCACACCCATGGAAAAGGCTCTACTTAATGCGGCTCTTAGACACCCTATGACACTCTAAACCTTTACTTTGATACCAAGTTTGTCATGACCTGAGATGGGGCCCCAGAATGAGACACGGGACCTAGAACCACAAACAGCTCCAAGTCGACCTATGGCATGAACATAACAACTAAAGAGCATACATCAAGGCGGAACCTGATTTCTTAAACATGAATAAGTTGAAGTCTAAATAACATAACAATCATAAATGAATTCAACATCCCATAAAGTTAAAAGTCTACATATCATCTAATAAGCCTCTAAATTGTTTTATGAGTTGATGGGACAACACCTCCAACTAGCTCGCTTAGGTTTGAAACTGAAATAGCACAATCAAATACTAAACTGAATGTCCTAGGAAGAGAAGGACTCACCAACAGTGGGATCTGAGATGGACTGCATGGGAGAGCTGGACTAATGTCACGACTCGAAAATAGGCCGGGATCTAGACACAGGACGTATAACCATAAATGGCAACAAGTCGACCCATGGAATGAACATGACAACTAGAGCTCAACATAATAAAGGCGGAAATCTAACATTTTAAATAGCAAAAGTATGAAAATCCAATAACAATTTGAACAGCAGAAAATATAATACTGATCCAAAGTTGAATACATACTATGTCTGATAAACCTCTACAATCTGACGAGTTGATGGGACAAGACCCCAACTAACTCACTAACAAACTAAAACTGAAAATACTGATGATAAACTAATGAGAAGGTCCTCGAAGGATGAGGACTCTCCAACAAGTTGAGAGATGCTAACTCTAAGGATCTGGCTAATGACGGGATTCAACCTGAACGTCGAAGCCTGTATCATAAAATGATACAACATATAGTATGCGGTCGGTACTTGGAATGTACCAAGTATGCACGTAAAACCGTTGAATAAGTAAAACTAAAATCATGAATATCATAAAACATTTCAACATAAGATTCTGAGAGTAAGGCTTGCATGTTATTATCTGAAAACATGATTTTAACATGAATGAAAATCATAACTGATACGAGTGACCCAAAGCTGAAGTTGATAATCATAAGTAAAATTGAACATTGGGTCAAACCTTTGGAAAACATAATATCATCACTGATGAACATGTATAACTAAAATCATAAGGAACAATGGGAGACTCGTCATATAACCGACATTACCATGATAGAGCTTACATGGTCCCGACTATTACACTCAAGTGGGCAGAGCCATCCAAAGCCTTGTTATGGCTAGGGGCACTAACATGATATCGATATCAAGCTGAACGCCCCTTGGGGCAGGGAAGACTCACGGAGGAGGTCCCAAATAATCTGAACATAGCTACATTGGCATGTAGTTCTGAGGTACAGGGTTGACTAAACATTTAGCCTACTCGATGCTAAACACTAGACCCAAAAATATGCATATACTCTCCATCGTTTTTCAATAAAGTTGAACCATCATCTTGAGATGAAGCTGAATCATAATAATACATGCATAATCTGAAAATATATCATGAGGAGCCTCGGCTCAAACCATACCACAAGCTGAAAAGTGGGAGACTCCAAAACCATGTGGTAAGATAAATACATGAAATTAAGGTAAATCATGAAACATACTTGATAATATGGCCTTTCCCAAACGTGTACATGATTTGAAATAGACTTGATAGTCAAAATCATGAACATAAACATGGGTACTTCAAAATCATACTTTCATTGTAGACATTTCATCATACTTGAAATACATAGATCATAATCTCCAATTTTCATGAACTTTCATAATTGGGAATCATAATTGTAAGACTTTGAAATCATAAATTTGTAATTGAAATCATTATAAACCATTCCCATGAATGTTAAAATAATATTAGAAAAATGAATAGAATTTACCTGTAATAGATACTTAGAGAATTTTACAAATTGGGTTAAAACCCCATAGATTCATCAAACTTGAATTTCATGAATTTAGAAGCGGATTTGGGCATGAAAGTGAAAGAATACTCCCATTTATAATCCTACATACCTGGATAAATCTGATTTCACACCCTTTCCTAATTTCCCAAGAGATTTGGGGAAGAACCTAGGGAATTCTCAAGCTTGATCTCCAATGAAGCACTCTAATCTTGCATGCATGAAATGGAAAAGCTTATGATAGGTTAAGTACTCTTAAAACCCTTCTAACTAAGCTTAAAATGACATAGTTTAAGACCTTGAGACTTAGGAATTACGAAAACACCCTTACTAAAATACAGGAAAATAGACTCTGCCAGTCACCATGAGAGACACCGCGACTCGTGGTGACCATCACGGCTTGTTAGGTGCAACCCTTGGAGAACACTGCCAAAAATCAACACCCAAACCTACTCCTGACCACGACCAACTCCACGAGTCGTGGAGTCACTTCATGTCTCGTGGCTGCATCTCGTGGTCACCCCTAGACCAAGAAATGTTTCCACTCATCCGCTCACTTCATGAGTCACTTAACAACTCGTGAAGTCCTCCCATGGGTCACTGGATGACTCATCCTATGGCCCAGTCTACAGTTTCCTGTTTTCTTCACTTGAACCCTCGGGTCTGATCTTAGGAACTTTTGGGGTACTATAACTAACTGCGAAACTGAGTCTCATTGCTTGGACCTATATCATGTAATGATACACCATAAAGTATATGGTAAGTACTTGGAATGTACCAAGTATGCAAGGTAAGTAAAACATGTTGAGTAAATGTTAACTGAAATTATGCATATAAATATAAATCATTATATCTTGAGAGTAAGAACTTCATGTTGAAATCTGAATTTGAAACATATATAGTCGTAAGCTAAGTATCATATCTGAACAGAATAACCCAAAGCTAAAAATAGAAATCATATGACTTGTCATAGTTGAAATCGTAAGTTAAAGCTCACAAAATGATCATTCGGTAAAACCTGTTATAAAATATAATATCATAAATTATGAACATGAATAATTGAAATCATGAGGAACAATGGAAGACTCTTCCAAACTAACACCACCATGATAGAGCTTGCGTGATACCCCAACTATCACACTCAAGTGGGCAGAGCCATCCAAAACCTTGTCAGGGCTAAGGACGATACCATGATATCATATCAACCTGAGGCCCCTTGGGGGCGGGAAAACTCTCAAAGGAGATCCCAAAATAAATATATACCTCTGTTGGCACGTAGTCTTAGACTAGGGAACCCAGGAACTCTAGGCCTACTTGGTGCTAGATTGTACTCCCAAAAACATGCATAGTGCTCCCATTGTTTTTCAACGAATCTGAAATCATAATTACATGCATAATCTAAAATCTGAACATGGGGAGTCAAAGCTCCAAACATACCATAAGTCGAATTAGGGGTATTGACTCCAAACCATATGGTAAACTGATCTTATAAAATTGAGCTGAATCATGAAAACATACTTAACTTGTGTGGGCTTGCCTTAATCTTAAAATCATGCATACTTGAAATAGACTTCAAAAGTTAAAATCATGAATTCATACATGGGTAATTTGTAAATATTCATTTATGCTATATATCTCATCATATTTGAAATCATAAATCATAAATGTGAATTTTCATAAAAGTTGCATAATAGGGAATAATTCCAATAACTTGAAATCATGAATTTATAATCAATTTGTGTATAAAATCTGCCCATAAATCTTGAAACATGCTTTGGAACATGAGGGAAATTGACTCATAGATATATCATAGAGAATTTCATAAAATTAGATTAAAACCCTAACTTGAATTCATGAACTTGAGGAGAAATTTGGGCATGAGAGTGAAAGGAAAATCTCACATAAAGCCCTACATACTAGGGTAATCTGATCCTTAACCTATCCTTGAAAGCCCAAGAGAATTGGGAAGAATTCAGAGAATTTCTGTATTGATCTTCCAAGAGAATTCAAAGCTTTACATGAATAGGAAAGCCTAATGACTTTATATAGGCTAAACCCTCTTAAAACACTCCTTTAAGGGCTTAGAATGATCTAGTCTAGGACTTAGAATCTTTGGATTTACGAAAATACCCTTAATGATTTCGTAGGAAAAATGACACTGCCAGATGCCACGAGCCATACCACAGGTCATTCTTTGAAGCAACAGCCCATGTTTTCCTCCCATTGCCAGACCTGCCTTACTCCCCCATTCTCTGATCTTCAAATGACAACTGGACAGGACAGGTCGTTACTTGACACAATAACTCTTTATTTCCTTTGCGTTGTCACCACTGACTTCATGCATAATTTTTTGAATCCTTCCAACGGACCCAAATATCGTACCTTTTGATGACGGATCATTGGACCAATTCATTGCTACTGCTTCCAACTTCTATACTCCTTTCCCCAAGTAAAACCCATGACCCGTTGTTCCCTATAATGAGTCGTACCATGACTCGCACCTTCCTACCCTAACTCCCCAGAAACAAATAACGGCTCCAGACAACACATTACATCAACCAACGGGTCGTTGGTCCTGGACCTGCTGTTCGAGCCAAAACTACACGCAAGTGCACGTGGTCGTACAAGTAGTAAAGTGGCTTTATTTCAAGCCAAGTATCGATCCCACAGGGACTGAACTGTAGTATTAAGTAACTTAAGCGTCAGTGAACAATATCTCTATGAATGCAGACAACCAAATAAATAATGTTTTATGAGTTAAGATCACTAAGTAGTAAGAATCTAAGTCAAGATTATAATTTGAGTTTGAACAATGGCAATGAACAAGCTGAGGTTAAGGCAAGCATGCAGGGATGTAATTTATTAATTCAATTCAGCTAATCTTCTCTTCGGTTGCTAGTCAGGAATTAATTGCCTATGGATTGAATCTTTCGACTCCTATCCAATTAAAGAATCATGAGACCTTATTCAACATTTCTGTGATATAAGAATCTCATGCTCTAGCCATACATAACCGATTCCATAAATGACTAATAAGTCTTTCAGAGATATTTCTATTCTGAACGTCTCAACTAAGAAAAAATCATATCCTACCAATTCACATCTGTCCAATTCCTTTCCTTTTCAGAATCAAAATTGGATTTCTAAGATATACATTAACATTGGCCAAACATTAATGCAGTAAAAACAAGAATTGATAGAACCACCATTGAAGAAAAGATGAAAACTGAAATGTTTAATAATTAAAATCCTCTACAATTATCCTTAACCTCAGCAAGAGGTGAATTAGCCACTCATTTGTGAATTAAACATCTTCAAATAAGTAGAATTCATACAAGCAATTGAAATTAAAGAGAAAAAGGAAGAGAATAACCCTAGAATTTTCATCCTCTCAACTGCCTGCAACCCACGTTCTTCCTCATCCAAGTCAGAATGTTTAAAATAAAATCTAAGTGTGCTATTTATACTATCGAGAATTTTTCCCGGAATAACAAGCAACGTGGAACGGAGTGTATCGCAGAGCACTGCCTCCGTGCCACAGTGCTATTGCGCACCTTCATTGGAACTTGAGGTTCCAGGTAATTACATTCAACGTGACACGGAGTGCATCGCGGAGCACTACCTCCGTGTCATAGAGGTAACACGAACCTCCACTGGAATTTGACATATTTTAACCATCCCAGGTAGAATGCCTCCGCGAGGGTAACGTGACACGGCGCCATCGCGGAGCCCTTCTTTTTGCCAACTTCCCTTTTCAACTTCCACTTCTTGCTTCCGAGTCCATTCGTGCACTTCACCAACTTGTAGAGTAGCTTCCAAAAGTTCCTTCTACCTGCAAAACAACACTAATCATGTTGGTTAGTATAAATTCACATTTATTTAAGAATCACATGAGAATGTACACATAACAATAGATAAACAAATAGAAATGAAGCATTTGAGTATCACTTGGGCATGAACTTCTACCCAAGATCACTTACCCCACACTTAAAACCTTGTTCGTCCTCAAACAATATGCTCATATCTCATGCAATTGAAACCCACGCATAACTAATTTGGCTCGACCATTCAAGCTACGGCTATACCGATTATTAAATATAGCAAATCATCAAAAAAAACATGCATGCTTTCATCAATACAATGAAGTACACCACATTAAGACCTCCTAACCTCAAGAATCGATTCTCGATCTTGGAAAACTCGTGCAAATCAACTGATCAAGACATCCGACACGAAATTTCATCTCTCGTCAAGCATGTGCCGTCACAACACAAGAGAATTACCCTATTTGCCATCAAAAGATTTCCAAAGCACTACATATAGGGGTATACAAATACGATTTCGCTCGCTGTCCCAAAGAATTCACATGCATCATGTCATGAACCATAAGCTTGCCTTTAGTGTTTTACTCCACTAATATAAGGATGCGTTATGTAAGATCACGTAGGACTTAATGGGTTGTAATGTAAGCTAAGGAACTAGTCAATACTAGGCTAACCAATAATAGCAACTAGCTTCCCTAAGCGCTTTTCAATACATCCCACCTTCAGTACGGGCATTGCATCTTCCTCCATCCTCTCATTCTTGAATTTTCTTCTTCGTTTTTGTTCCCATTTCTTTAAGCACACTCAACTTACTAGCAAACAGTATTTATGCATCTTTATTTTTTCTCATTCATTGATTTTCTTACTCTCTACTATTAATTAACCAATTTCAACAAGTGCACCTTTGACCTTTTGTTTAGCTTTTGCAACTTCCGCTTTCCTTTCGTTTCACACTTCTCACTCCTTTACACTTTGGGAAAAATTATTTTTCTTAAGCGCTTAAGGATTTTGGATCAAATTCACGACTAATGAAAATAAGGGGTTAAGCTTGGTTTGTACCTCTCAAAGAATAGGCTAAAGGCTCAATGGGGCTAACTAGGATGTAACATTCAAGGTAGGTATGATAAAGGAGAAACTTTCGGTTTATTCAAAGAAATGCCTACATCCTTTCCTACAATCCACATCCTTCATTTCATTTAGTACACACACAAGGCAAGTTCTAGACACTTCACAATAGCATGGAATAGTCGAAACCTCACCTCACACTCATTGCACATGCTCAACATAAGACATATTCACAGACTCTTCAATCAGCTAATTACAAGAGTTCACTATTAAGCCTCGATCACACCGAATCGAACTCTATGGCCTAGGTATCTCAACATGTTTAACACATTTGCATGCTTTCATACGAATCACACTTGCATCATAATATCATCTACAACACGTAACAAGAATTTCGAACCATTAATTAGCGATACACTTGGGAAACAAACAAAAGAAAGAAGAAAAAAAGAAAAAAACTACTCCTATTGACTACATTTCCCTTAAGATGGTCTTCATCCATCCATTATAGGGAACAGTCGCTATCTACTATGTCGGTTCAATGGGACTATTCTCAGGAAAAGCACCGAAAACAAAAATCGAGAAACCCAACATAAAAAAATTTCAACAAAAATATTTCGATAGAAAAAGATAAAAATATAATCGAAAAAAATATTTACACATCACACACAATAGTAGCTCAACAAAACAACAACTAACAATTCATTACAACACCAACATTAATTACAGAACATAGAACACATAGTCATAGGGTCACATTTAGCACAAGCACAACAAACATAAACAAAACATAAACAAAACAGCTAGCACCTAACTACTTCCACCCCACACTTAAGCCGAACATTGTCCCCAGTGTTCACATAATTGTAAAATATCATAAAAGTTGGGTGGTGAAACTCCCTGATCAATCAAAGTATTCAACTTCTTCATCAGGTGCCAGTGCTTCGTCTCCCATATTAGAATCACCCCCGCCGTCCTCATCTGACTCAACATCTGAGTCCTCCCGGCGTGTCTCCTCATTGGTAGGGACATCATCATCCACGGGCTCCACAAATACGGGCCCCACTCGGCATAAGGCTCAGGCATTTTTCGTTGAATGGGTAATCCAACTCGAGCTGCCACAACTCATCCTCCGTTGCGAGCCGTCCTCCGATGCGCAGCTGTAACATCTGCATCCCGTACATGCGGGCCATGTACTGATCATCCTGAGCATGTCGCTCAGCTAGTGTGAGCACCGACCCATAAGTAGTGTCAAGTGCCTTGGTTTTGGTGACATCCAAGGCACGCCTGTTGATCTGAGGGATGTAATCTAGGGCCTCCTCCTCAATATCGTGGCCCCTCAGGAACGTGGTAAGAAGACCACCGAACCCATATCTATGCCCCTGATGTAGTCGGGCTCTCCTCATGGCGGAGATGATCACCGACTCACCATTTATTTCCAGCCCCTTCATCAGTGCGTACACTAGACAAACTCTATCCCGGGTGACATCTGTCATGTGCACCCCGGGATCAGGCACGAACAAACAATCTTCAACCAAATCCGGGCCTCCCTGTTCATCTGAGAATAGGACAATGTCTGATGGTAGACCCTTTCCTTTTGCCTACCCCACCTGGTTGTCGATCGGGCTCCACATAAGGTGCGTCTGATGTCCGCATAGGATGGAGTGATGTTCAGCTGACGAAGGACATGAGCGTCTGTGTCCCGCGCCCCCAGGAATGCATTCAGATGATGGGGTTCAAAGGTGACAACCTGCCCTCTGATTTTGATGGTATGGTTGTGTAAGGTCAGGTTCCAATTTGCATAGAACTCCCGAATAAGATGGAGATTGCACTCCCTGGGTTCTTCGAAAATGAAGTTCAACCCAGCGGTGTCAATCCTGTGTACAATCCGCGGGAATTACTGTGCCAGTGGTTCCCGTGCTATATGCTCCTGCGGGAAGTATTTAGTTTCTTTGTGTTTGGCATACCACTTCTTCCCCTCATTAGTCACCCATCTTGTTCCGTATTGTCGGCTTTGCCCTCTAGGAACCGCTGGTGCTGCTGGAACTGCTGTCCCCAATCTTACCCTCTTTCTGCTAGCGCCTGATGTGGATGCGCCCTTGCCCTTGTCCTGTCGGCCTGACATTGTTCATGTACATTCAAACATACAGTCTCAATGTTATTCAAGTCATAATTAGCTACAACTAAGGTTGGGTTTAATTGGATCACCCCACACTTAGTCTTTAACCGCAATCAACACAATTTGACAAGACATTCATGATTTTGCCATTCTTAGCATTCAACATGCTTAGTGCATTCATATAAGTCGATGGAACAATTACTTTGTACTACTCAGACTTCGTACAATGAATAAAAATTCTCCATAGATTTAATTACCTCATCATTAGCACTTTGCAATTTTTTTTCACAACAACCTATGTAATTCTCCAATTACATTCTCCCGAAAATCCCTCTTCTGCATTGGCATATTCAACATCAATCAAAATACATTTCACTTCAAACAACATGCACAACCCAATTTATCAACATTTTCATGCATTTTGTCTTCTTCCTATTGAATCCTCAACCCTAGCTCACAATATAGTAAGAATTTCAATAATCATGCAATCATTGAGCTAATCTATTAACAACGATACTATGAACATCATTCAAGAATAACTCAATCGATTTCAACATTATTTCTCACTTAGGGCAAAGTTTCATCACAAAATATGTTCAAGAATCGAAATTTTCAGAAATACTAAGGAAAAATTCAAGAACATACCTTTACTTCGATGAAATTGAAGAAAACTCAAAGAATTTTAATCACTAGGTTCGTGTCACGTTGGGAGAGAAGGGTATTTTGGGTGTGGGTCGCGGAGGGATTGAAAGAATAGAAAAAAATGAAGGAAATTGGGGTTTAAAAGAGGTTTCTCGTGCGGGTTACCCGGTGACCCGAGGTGACCCGACGTGAAATATGCCTCAACGTGTCACGGAGGGTAATGCGGAGCACTGCCTCCGTGACACGAAGCCATCGCGCAGGTATTCTGAAAATTTTTTTAAAATCCGGAATACACCTCAACATATTATGGAGGTTAACGCGGAGGCACCCCTCCGTGACACGGAGCCATCGCGTAGGCTCACTGGAATGTGCCCATTTTTATTGTTTTACCTTGATTTTTTCCTTTGTGCTTTTTTGTATTTTTTTTCCCTCCGTTCCACCTGAAATTCATTTCACCACAAGAAATTGGTTAGAAATCATAGGTTGCAACGCAACAATTTTTATTTTTCTTTTTCTTTGTTTTTCTTTTTCTCTTTTTTTTTCAAATAATTCTACTCTTCTATTACAATACAGTCACTGGTTGCCTCCCGTGCAACGCCTCATTTACCGTCGCGGCTCGACGCTATTCATTCTCAATCATCCTCTAGAGTGATCGACGTCTTCTCTAGAATAACGTCCTCACCCTAATAATGCTTACATCTTTGCCCGTTCACCAAAAATATGACACTTCTATCTTCTTGCCACAACTCCACTGCCCCGTGTGGGGTCATTCTCACCACTTCAAATGGCCCTGACCACTTGGACTGCAACATTCCTGGAAAAAGCTTCAACCTTGAATTAAATAACAACACTTTCTGCCCCAGCTCAAAGATCCGATGCACCACATGCCTATCGTTCCACCGTTGAGTTTTCTCGTTGTAGCATTTGGCACTTTCATAGGCATGCCATCGAAACTCATCTAGTTCACTGAGTTGTATCAACCTCTTCTTCCCTGCTAGCTCTGGATCCATGTTCAGCTTTCTCATGGCCCAAAACGTTTGATGTTCCAGCTCCACAGGCAGATGACATGCCTTTCCATAGACCAATCTATACGGAGAAGTCCCAATAGGTGTCTTGTATGCAGTTCTATAAGCCCACAACGCATCATCGAGTTTGCTTGACCAATCAATTCATTGTGCATTCACTATCTTCTATAGAATCTGCTTTATCTCTCTGTTTTACACCTCCACTTGCCCGCTAGTTTGGGGATGATACGCTGTTGCTACCTTGTGTCTTACCCCATATTTAGCTAGAAAGCTCTTTAAACTCGCATTCACAAAATGAGCCCCTCCATCACTAATAATGGCTCTAGGTGTCCCGAACCTGGTGAAAATTTACTTTTTCACAAATTTCGTCACCACCTTGTTGTCATTCTTGGGACAAGTTGTTGCCTCGACCCACTTATATACATAGTCAACCACTACCAAGATGTAACGATTACCAAATGACGGTGGAAATGGGCCCATGAAGTCTATTCCCCATACATCAAAAATCACCACTTCTAATATCTGTTGCAGTGGCATCTCCTGTCTTCTACCAATTGTTCCTGTTCTTTGGCTTCTATCACACATTTTTACGTATGCTATAGAATCTCTGAACAATGTAGGCCAAAAGAAACCTGACAGTAGAACCTTGTGAGCTGTCCGCTCTCCTCCGTGGTGCCCTCCATATAACGATGAGTGACAACTCCTCAATACTTCTGCTATCTGGCTCTCTGGGATGCATCATCTCATCACTTGATCCGGTCCTTTCTTAAACAGATACGGCTCATCCCATATGCAATATCTGCAATCATGTCTCAACTTCTTTCTTTGTTGAGCCATAGCCTCCGGTGGGTAGACTCCACTTACCAGCAAGTTCACAATATATGCATACCAAGGGATTTCAGCTTCCCTTAATGCCAAGAGCTGCTCATCTGGGAACTCTTCTTTGATGTTGTCACCTTCCTTTACATGCAACCGGCTTTCCAATCGCGATAGGTGATCTGCCACTTGATTCTCGCTCCCCTTTCTGTCTCGAATCTCTAGGTCAAACTCTTGTAGCAACAATATCCATCTGATTAGTCTGGGCTTTGCATCCTTGTTGTTAAAAAAATACCGAATTGCTGCATGATCAGTATACACCACTACTTTCAAACCCACCAGGTAGGACCTGAATTTATCAAAGGTTAACACAGATGCTAGCATCTCCTTTTCCGTGATTGTATAATTGACTTGGGCTGCGTCAAGTGTTTTGCTTGCATAATGAATGGAATGAAAAAATTTTATTCCTCCGCTGCCCCAATACAGCTCCTACAGCCACATCACTTGCATGACACATTAATTCAAACGGTTGCTCCCAATTCGGCGAGATGAGAATAGGCGCTTCTACCAGCTTCTGTTTTATCTCCTCGAATGCTTTAACACAATCCTCGTCAAACTCGAACCTCACCTCTTTTTCTAGAAACAGGCATATCGATCTAGAAATTTTAGAGAAGTTCTTGATGAACCTTCTGCATAACCCTGCATGTCCGAGAAAACTGCGAACACCCTTCACTGACACTGGTGGTGGTAGCTTTTTGATCACTTCAATCTTTGCACGATCGACTTCCAACCCTTTGCATGACACCTTATGGCCAAGGACGATACCCTCCTTGACTAAAAAATGACATTTCTCCCAGTTGAGCACAAGGTTAGAGTCTTCACATCGAGCTAGCACCCTGTTAAGATTCTGCAAACATGTAGCCAACGAATTACTGAAAATAGAAAAGTCATCCATAAATACCTCGACAAAATCTTCCACCATATCATGAAAGATCGCCATCATGCATCTCTAGAATATGGCTGGTGCATTGCATAGACCAAATGGCATCTTCCTGAAAGCATATGTCCCATAAGGACATGTAAAAGTGGTCTTCTCCTGATCCTCTTGAGCTATGGCTATTTGATTATAGCCGGAATATCCATCAAGAAAACAATAATACTCTTGCTCTGCCAACCTGTCCAAAATCTAATCAAAAAAATGGAATAGGATAATGATCTTTCCTCGTGGCCTCATTTAGCTTCCTGTAATCCATGCAAATTCGCCAGCCTATGACTGTGCGGGTGGGAATCAACTCATTCTTTTCATTGGTGACCATGGTCATCCCTCCTTTCTTTGGAACACACTGAACTGGGCTAACCCATTCACTGTCTAAAATGGGATATACCACACCTGCATCAAGCCACTTGATCACTTCCTTCCTAACTACATCCTTTATCATCGGATTCAACCTCCGTTGATGTTGCACAGTTGGCTTGGATCCATCCTCCATAAAACTCTTGTGTGTGCAAAAAGCTGGATTAATTCCTCTGATGTCCGACATTTGCCAACCCATTACTTTCTTCCGCCTCTTGAGGACCACCAATGCGTCTTTTACTTGTGCCTCTATCAGTTCTGCTGAAATGATGACTGGTAAGGTGTCATCTTCCCCCAAAAATACGTACTTCAGGTGTGGAGGAAATGTCTTCAACTCCAATTTTGGTGCCTCCTCAATTGATGGTTTTGGCAATGGCTCTAATGACCTCATCAATGGCTGAAAGTCTTGCTTCCTGGGAAACCATTTTGGCTCATTCAGCGTCTGCACCATCTCATACGTAGCAATGTGTCCAAAATGATCGGAGCCCATCAAGGCTCTCTCCAATGGGTCCTATGAGTCAACAATCTGCAGAATTGATTCCTGATTTAGCACATTGATTGCTGATAGCTCCTCATAAATGGTCGGTAGTTTCATGGCCTTATACACATAAAAAACCTCTACTTTTTCATGTTCTTGCATGGTTAGCTGCCCAGCAGCCACATCAATCAAAGCTCGCCGGTTGCCAAGAAAGGACGTCCCAAAATAAATGAAACTTCCGCATCCGGCTCGAAATCCCAGATAATAAAATCCACCGGGAAAATGAGGGAGCCCACTTGCACTAGCACATCCTCCATAATACCATCTGGTCTGGCCAAAGAACGGTCAGCTAGCTGCAAGATCACTGTAGTTGGTCTAGGGCTGCCCAGCCCCAACTTCGTGAGCACCGATGTCGGCATCAAGTTTATGCTTGCTCCCAAATCACATAACCTCCGAGCTCGAATACTTTGCCTAATTGTAATCTGAATGGTAAAGCTCCTAGGATCCTTGAGCTTTGTCGGCAACCTGTTCTGTATCCGGGAGGTGCACTCCTCAGTAAGCGCCACCGTAGCATACTTCGTCAATCTGCTTTTGTTTGCTACGATGTCCTTGATATACTTGGCATATTTCAGCACTCCCTGCAAAACATCAACTAGAGGTAAATTAATGTGTACCTGTTTTAGAACTTCCTATGAATTTCTTAAAGAAAGCTTCTTCCTTGTGCTTCTTTAATCTCTGAGGGAACGGGGGTAGTGGTCTTTCTATCTCAGCTGCCTTTTCCTTCCCCCTCACATCATCATGTTCCCTATCTTTTTCCAATGCTCCAAATTGCTGAGGTGGTCTTTCAGGTTCCAACTCCTTAAGTTGAATGCCACTCCTTGTTGTAACTGCATTGACCTACTTAGGATTTGGGTCAGTCTCACTTGGAAGTCCTCCCCTGGGCATGGTGTTCTGAGCTCCAGCTAACTGTCCAAACTTATACTCTAATGCCTTTGTAGCTAACTGCTGATTTTTCATATCAGACGCTAATTTCACATAATCAGCCTGCATCTGCGCTTGGTTAGCTATAATTGTTTTAAACATATCCTCAATGTTGTTGGGTGGTGGAGGAGGTGCATTGTTTCCTCTTTATTGAGACTGAAAATTCTGATGCCCCCCTTGATTTTTCTGCATGCCCTGATTCCAACTCTGTCCTTGGTGGCTATTACTCCCCCAAGAGAAATTCGGAAGATTCCTCCAATTTGAGTTGTAACTGTCGCCATATTGTTGATTATTGTTCCTCTGGACGTTCCCAACTAAATTTACAGAGTCTGGATTAGTATCACAACACTCAGCTGAGTGTTCACTACTCCCACATACTGCACACCATACCTAATGAACGACATTAACAGGGACTTGTGCTTGATTCAAGCTCATACTGCTGAAGTGGGTGTTGAGATGATTTTGCAACGCAACTATCTGTGCAGCAATAGCTGTAAAACCATCCACCTCAAAGACTCCTGCATCTTTCCTAGTTCCTCCTCGCGTTGAATCCGCATTCAATCTGGATTTCCCTGTGAAATATGGTTTAACAAAGTGTAAAGCTCCTCATAAGTCTTCTCCAATGCCTGCCCGCCAGCTGCTGAATCTAACAAAATTTTAGTATGCGGTTCCAAACCCTCAATGAATGTGTGCACCAACACATCGTTAGACTGGTGATGATGAGGACAATCCCTTAACATCGACTTGAACCTCTCCCAAGCTTGATACAAATTTTCACCCTCTCTCTGTTTGAAACTTAGAATCTGACTTCTAAGTCTGGCTGTCTTCCCAGATGGAAAGAATCGTATCAAAAACTTCCTTGAAAGATCATCCCAAGTGGTGCTAGAATTAGGTGGTTCGGCTTTCAACCACCTTTTTGCTTCCCCCAATAATGAGAACGGGAATAATGTAAGCCGCACATAGTCGGATGATACTCCAGCGGGAATTTAAGTGTCACTTATCTCCAAAAAGATTTCGAGATGTTGTTGTGGATCTTCATGAGGGAGACCTGTGAATTGCCCACTGGTGTGCAACAACTGCACCATATTCTGCTTAAGCTCGAACCTCCCTCCCGGCTCTGGTCTACGAATACTAGATGTAACATTATTTGCATGTGGGATTGCCACTTCGCGGACCGGCCTTGCTGCCATCTCTTCGAGCACTAAAACTGCCCTTACAAGCAGTGGATTCTGTTGCTGCTCCAGAATTGCCTGTCTTGGCAACTGCAGTTTCATCTCTAGAGCTTCCCTTCTTTGACGATGAAATTGCCTCTCTGGCTCTATAAATGAATCCACCAACTCCTTATCTCTTGCCAGCATTCAAAAAAATTCAGTACCTGCAAGAGAAAGGTTAAGATCAAGTTGTCAGCACTTATATTGAATTTGTAAACTAATACTAAGAAATTAAATTTACCAATTGCCAGTCCCCGGCAACGGCGCCAAGAACTTGTTCGAGCCAAAACTACACGAAAGTGCACGTGGTCGTACAAGTAGTAAAGTGGCTTTATTTCAAGCCAAGTATCGATCCCACAGGGACTGAACTGCAGTATTAAGTAACTTAAGCGTCAGTGAACAATATCTCTATGAATGCAGACAACCAAATAAATAATGTTTTATGAGTTAAGATCACCAAGTAATAAGAATCTAAGTCAACATTACAATTTGAGTCTGAACAATAGCAATGAACAAGCTGAGGTTAAGGCAAGCATGCAGGGATGTAATTTATTAATTTAATTCAGCTAATCTTCTCTTCGGTTGCTAGTCAGGAATTAATTGCCTAAGGATTGGATCTTTCGACTCCTATCCAATTTAAGAATCATGAGACCTTATTCAACATTTCTGTGATATAAGAATCTCATGCTCTAGCCATACATAACTGATTCCATAAATGACTAATAAGTCTTTCAGATATATTTCTATTCTGAACGTCTCAACTAAGAAAAGATCATATCCTACCAGTTCACATCTGTCCAATTCCTTTTCTTTTCAAAATTAAAATTGGGTTTCTAAGATATACATTAACATTGGCCAAACATTAATGCAGTAAAAACAAGAATTGATAGAACCACCATTGAAGAAAAGATGAAAACTGAAATGTTTAATAATTACAATCCTCTACAATTATCCTTAACCTCAGCAAGAGGTGAATTAGCCACTCATTTGTGAATTAAACATCTTCAAATAAGTAGAATTCATACAAGCAATTGAAATTAAAGAGAAAAAGGACGAGAATAACCCTAGAATTTTTGTCCTCTCAACTGCCTGCAACCCACGTTCTTGCTCAGCCAAGTTAGAATGTTTAAAATAAAACCTAAGTGTGCTATTTATACTATTGAGAATTTTTCCCGGAATAACAAGCAACGTGGCACGGAGTGTATCGCAGAGCACTGCCTCCGTGCCACAGTGCTATATCGCACCTTCATTGGAACTTGAGGTTCCAGGTAATTACACTCAACGTGACACGGAGTGCATCGCGGAGCACTGCCTCCGTGTCATGGAGGTAACGCGAACCTCCACTGGAATTTGACATATTTTAATCATCCCAGGTAGAATGCCTCCGTGATGGTAGTGTGACACAGCGCCATCGCGGAGCCCTTATTTTTGCCAACTTCCCTCGTAAACTTCCACTTCTTGCTTCGGAGTCCATTCCCGCACTTCACCAACTTGTAGATTAGCTTCCAAAAGTTCCTTCTACCTGCAAAACAACACTAATCATGTTTGTTAGTATAAATTCACATTTATTTAAGAATCACATGAGAATGTACACATAACAATAGATAATCAAATAGAAATGAAGCATTTGAGTATCACTTGGGCATGAAAGTCTGCCCAAGATCAACTACCAACCAGAAATTTACCATGACTCAAACTAATGATCCATTACTCCTTCCCACGACTCGTACACCGAGTCATTCTTAGACATTTTTCAAACTTTTTCTGCCGATCATATATCCAATCTCGAATCAAGTCTTTGGAACTTTTAGGGTGTTACACACTACCTATACTATCGCCCTGCCTATCTGAAGGACAATCTTTGAGCATATATTCGGGCTTCCACCAAATCTCTGTTGAAAGTGCACAAGACTCCCTATCCTATCCCTCTTAACCTCTCTCTCTTTATCCTTCATTTGCTCATCCTCTATCTTCTAGGCATATATGATCAGCCGGGAGAAATATATATCATTGATCAACATGGCGTCCTGCACTCCTTGACCAGTGAATCTGCCACTCTATTCACAAACTTGCTCATACGAGCCCTCGGATCAGCAACCATCTCCAGTGCAACTTGGACAATAGGGTAAACTCTGTGGCACACTCCTGGATAGTCATGTTGTTCTTCTTCAAATTGACGAACTCAACTGCCTTTGCCTCTCTCAATTCCCTAGGAAAGAACCTGTCCAAGAAAGTTGTCACAAACTCATCCCAACCCATGGGAACCACTCCAACTCCCCTGTTGTCCTTCCACTGACGGAACCATATATGAGCAACCCCCTTTAGTTGATAGGAGGCTAAGTCCACACTCTCCTCTCTATTCACCCCCATAATCTTAGTGATCTTCTACACCTCCTCAATGAACTCATTAGGTCCTCATCCACCTTCAACCCAAGAAACTCAGGTGTGTTTATCCTGAAGAAGTCTCGTACTCTCGTTGCTGCTGGATTCCCATTCTGTGGAACATGGGTCATTGCCTGCTGGTTGACATGGGCTTTCATAGCCTAAGACAACATATGAAAAGCTACCCGGAACTTGGCATGAGTTACCCGCTCGAGCAAGGGATCAGCTGAAACTAGTGGGGCAGGCTGATGCCCATCTCTATTACCATTTCATGGCAATTTTCAGTGCCATTTCTTCTACCATTGACTCGACGTTGAGGAATATTTCTGTAAATGCATATAGCACGAGTTATGAGAATAGAGAGATACTTCATCGAATGACATAGATCATGAAAGAAGGGAAATTTCCTTAAACATCTCATAGCCTCTTCCCCATAAGTGTGGCGCGCTTCACACTTGTGGAAAAGACTCTACTTAACACGACTTTCAAACACCCTATGACACACCTCAACCTTCACTCTGACACAAAGTTTGTCACGACCCAAGCTCAGACCCCAAACCGAGGCACGGAATCTAGAACCACAAATGGCTCCAAATTAACCCATGGTACATATATAGCTTGATAAGAGCCTCACTAAGCAAAACTAAAGTATGAACATGACATAAGAGGAAGTCTACATATCATAAGGATAGTCTGCAAAGCCTCTAATACTACAACGAGCTGATAGGACAACACCCCCAACTTTCTCTCTAGGTCTGAAACTGAAAGACATGGTAAAACATAAAACCGATAACATCCCCGAAAAATGAGAACTCACCCAAGAGGGAATACGATTGGACTAATCGAGAATGAGCTATGGAGAGACTGAGTTGGAGCACTCAAACCCATATCATGAGGCGATATAGTAAAGAGTATGCGTTCAGTATTTTTAATGTACTGAGTATGTAAGATATGTAAAACATCCTAGTAAAACATTAGTTGAAATCATTAATACAAATGAAGAAAGTTCATGAGAGTAAAGAATGCATGCTAAAAGACATAAATTCAAAATATACATATTCATAAGCTATTCATCGTAATCTGAATAAATGGCCCAAGTTTTAAAAAAATAGAAATCATATAACTTGTCATGCCTAAAATCGTAAGCAAAAGCTCATAAACTGATCAATGGGTCAAATATGCTATAAAACATAATATCATGAGTCATGAAAATCAGTAACTAAAATCATGAGGAACAATGGGAGACTCGTCATAACCAACAACCATCTTGTATGAGCACATGATGATCCCACGTCTTACCCATGTGAAGGAGAAACATCCTAAGTCTTACGAGGGTAAAGGATGAATGGAGGTGTGATATCACAGGTGTGCCCTCGGGCAAGGAAAACACTCTTTTGAGAGATCCCAATAAGAATGTATACTACATTGGCGCGTAGTTTAGAGACCGGGGTCCTTGGAATCCCTAGCCTACTCAGTGCTAGACACTACTCTCCAAATATGCATATTGCTCATATAATCATATTCTCAAAACAAAGCTTAAATATGAATAATTGGGGAGTCTTGACTCCAAATATCTCCTTAAAAATGATCTGGTAAGCCTCGGCTAAAATCATAATAAACATACTTAACTTGTATGGGTTTGCCCAAATCATGAAATCATACATACTTGAAATAAACATCGTAATACAAAATCATGAAATCATAAGTTAAGAATTTAAAAATATTCATGCATACTAGATAATTCACGTTACTTAAAATCATACACTCGTAAGCTTGAATTTCATGAACCATGCATAATAGGGCATAATTTTCAATAACTTGAAATCGTGAATTTATAAATAAATTGGAAATAAAATACACCCCAATAGTCTTAATTCATTACTTGAGACATGAGGGAATTGGACCCATAGACATAGCATGGATATTTGTATAAAATTAGGTTAAAACCCTAGAATTTCAATACACTTAATTGGAAACTTGAATCCATGAGTTAGAGAAGAAATTTGGGCATGAGGGTGGAAGAAATACCCCATTCATGACCCTACATACCTGGGTAAATTGATTTCTAAGATGTTCTTGAAAGCCCAAGAGGACTGAGAGAGAACTTGTTGAGGAACCGTAGCTTGATCTTGGAGGAGGATTTGATGCTTCTAATGAGAGTGTTAGGAGTAGAATGAGGGCTTAGGATGAGTAAAACCTTCTAAAACACTTCTTATTTTGCTCAAGACGACTTAGTTTAGGAGTTAGGAATTTAGAAAATTATGAAAACACCCTTAATAATCCGATTGGAATTTGTACACTGCCAGAACCAACAAGGGATGGGACGACCTGTTTAGAGACTTGACATGTCGTCCCCTAATTCATTGCCACTGGTAATCACGACTTATTCCATGATCTTTCCCAAATCAATGGGTCACTTAACGGGTCATTAGGGGACATGATTGCTCATTCCTCAATCCCTTTAGTACACTGGAAATCAACACTTTCTCTACTACTGCACATTTAACCGGTCAACCCACGACTCGTGGGGAGTCTTAAGGACTCGTCACACCACTCATCATGACTTCTGAAAGGTAACATTTTCTCCAACTTGGCACCACCTAATGAGTCATGTAACGATCCGTCAGGTCACGTGACGAGTCACTGGATGATCCGTTTTGTGACCTGGTGCACATTTTCCTATTTTCTTTGATTCAACCCTCATGTCTGATCTTAGGGACTTTTGGGGTGTTACATACACCCAGAAGCCACATATTGCACACCACGACCCATGGTATATCATCACGAGGCATGGTACAACTCGTGAAGACTAGTAGGCAGATTTTTAAGTGTGATTTCTTAGGGGTATTTTTGTAATTTTTATATTTTTAACTCCTAAAATAGGTAATTTTGGGCTTGCTAAAGGGTGTTTTAAAGGGGTTTAATCATTCTAAATCCTTATTCTACTCCTAACACCTCAATTGGAAGATAGACAACCTAGAGTTCTTTATCATCTTTTTCTCAATCTCTCTTAGATCTTCAAGCCAAGTTAAGGAATCATTTACCCAGCTATGTAGGGTCATGAATGGGGATTTCTTCCATCCTCATACCAAATTTCCTCTCTATATCTTGAATTCAAGTCTCCACCCAAATGTGATAAAATCTCTCATGATCTCTCATGAATTCAAGTCTCTTATCATTCAATTCATGATTTATGATTATGAATACAATTTTTCTACCAAGATCTCTCATGAAAATGTTTTCAAGTTTATGATGGTTTCACCCAATTATGCATGTTTTCATGAATTTCAAGCTTCTAAACCTATGTATTTGATCTTGGGCAAATTTATATGCCCAAGTGATACTCAAAAGTGTCATTTTAGCCTTTTTTATCTATCAATGTGTATACATTCTCATGTAATTGGTAATAAAATATGAATTTATACTAACCAACATGATTAGCATTGTTTTGCAAGAAAAATGTAATTTTGGGAAGCTTAAATGCATGTTCGAAGAGATCGGGGTTGAACTCGGAAGTGAGCACGGGACAAGGCAGTGGAAAGCACAAAATAAAGGGGCTCCACAATGGAGCCGTGTCACGCTGCCATCGCGGAGGCCTTCTGCCTGGATGGGAATTTTCAGCCAAATTCCAGTGTGGGTTCGCGATGGGTCCGTGGCATGGTGGCTTGGCTCCGCGTTGCACGTCGTGCCACGTTGGGCTTTATTTCCTGGACCCCCAGTTCCAGTGAAGGTCCGCGTCCGTAGCGTGTCACGGAGGTAGTGCTCCGCGATGCACTCCGTGACACGTTGCTTGTTATTTCGGGAAAAATTCCCACTAGTATAAATAGAACACTTAGGTTCATTTTTCAATATTCTGACTTGGTGGAGCAAGAACGTGGGTTACAGGCAGTTGAGGGGACGAAATTATCAGGGTTTTTCTCTCTTTCCTTCTCCATGTATTCAATTGCTTGTATGTTTAACACTCATTTAACGATGTTTAATCGACAAATGAGTGGCTAATTCATCTTCTTGCTGAGGTTATGAACAATTATAATGAAATGTGATCATTGATTCTTTGGTTTTTCATCTTTTCTTCCATGGTTGTTCTATTAATTCTTGTTCTTACTGCATTAATGTGTGGCCTACGTGAATGTATATCTAAAAAGTCCGGTTTCACTCGAGAGAGCAAGAAATTGGAAAGTTGTGAATTAATAGGATATGATCTTTTCTTGTTTTGGGAAAATTGGGAATTGATTTACTTTCAGAATAGAAATATACCTGAAAGTCGTATTAGTCAATTTAGGAACCGAGTTTGTATGGAAAGAACATGAATTGCATTTAATCACAGAAATGTAGGTGGATGGTTCATGATTCTTAAGTGGGGTTAAATATGAGAGTTTTAATCCCTTGGCAATAGTTCTTGACTAGCAACCGGAGGAAAAGATTAACCGAATTATGTCGATAATTAATTTCATTACATGTTCGTTTAGCCTCAGCATGCTCCCTTTCATAGTTCAGACTCACATTAGATAATTGTTTTAGCTTTAGCATAAAAATTATAAAACAAAATATCAAACTCTTGGTTACACTGTTGTCTGCATTTTTAGAATTGAATTATAGCATACTTGAGCAGATTGCACTTTATCCCAGTCCCTGTGGGATCGATACTTGGCTTACTTAAGCCACTTTACTACTTGTTCGACCACGTGCACTTGCGTGTAGTTATATACCCATATAACGCAGACCGAACAAGTTTTTGGCGCCGTTGCTGGGGACTGGCAATTGGTGAATTTGTATTAAGTGTTAATTTACTGTATTTTTATTCTCTTAGTGTTGACAACTTGGTCTTAGCTTGTATTTTGCAGATTTAATCTCTGTTGAATGCTAGCAAGAGACAAGGAGCTGGTGGACTCGTATTTAGAGCCAGAAAGAATATTTCATAGTAAGCGGAGACAAGCTCTTGAAAGAAAGCTCCAGTTGCTCAGACAAACGATCATGGAGCAACAACATAATCCACCGGTAGTACGGGCAGTGTTAGTGCCCGAAGAAGTAGCAACTCGGCCGATTTGCGAGGTGGCAATCCCACATGCTAATAATGTCACATCTAGCATCCGCAAACCTGAGCCAAGAGGGAGGTTCGAACTTAAGCAGAATATGATGCAATTGTTGCACACTAGCGGGCAGTTTACAGGTCTCCCTCATGAAGATCCACAGCAGCACCTCCAAAATTGTTTGGAGATAAGTGACACTTATATCCCCGCTTGAGTGTCATCAGATTATGTCCGGCCTACATTGTTCCCATTTTCACTATTGGGAGAATCCAAGAGGTGGTTGAAAGCTGAGCCACCGAATTCTATTTCTACGTGGGATGATCTTGCAAGGAAATTCTTGATACGGTTTTTTCCCTCCGGTAAAACAGCAAGACTTAGAAGTCAGATTCTAAGTTTCAAACAGAGAGAGGGAGAGAATTTATATTAGGCTTGGGAGAGATTCAAGTCCATGTTGCGGGATTGTCCTCATCATCATCAGTCCAATGATGTGCTGGTGCACACTTTTATAGAGGGTTTGGAACCCCACACAAAAATATTGCTAAACTCAGCAGCCGGAGGACAAGCGCTGGAGAAAACTTATGAGGAGCTGTATACCTTGTTGAACCGTATTTCGCAGGGCAATCCGGAATGGAATGCTGATTCGTCCAGAGGAGGAACAAGGAAAGCAGCAGGAGTGCTAGAAGTGGATGGGTTTACAGCTATCGCTGCACAGATAGCTGCATTACAAAATCAACTTAACACCCACTTCAGCAACATGACAATGAACTAGCCTCAAGCCCCAGTGAATGCAGTGCAGCAGAGGTGGTGTGAAGTGTGCGGAAGCAGTGAGTACTCAGTTGAGTGTTGTGGAGCAAATCTTAACTCGGTAAACTTTGTGGGAAATGTACAAAGGAACAACCACCAACAGTATGGTAATAGCTACAATGCCAATTGGAGGAATCACCCAAATTTCTCCTGGGGTAGCAACAACCATCAGGGGCAAAGTTCGGGTCAGGGTGTGCAAAGGAACCAAGGAGGGCAGCAGAATTATCAAGCACAATTCAGAAACAACAATGCACCTCCTCCACCACCATCACCCAACATTGAGGAGATGTTCAAGACCATGATAGCTAACCAAGCTCAATTGCAGGCTGACTATGTGAAATTGGCAGCCGAAGTGAAAAACAACCAGTTAGCTACCAAGGCACTTGAATATCAATTTGGGCAATTTGCTGGAGCCCAAAACACAAGGCCTAGAGGAGGACATCCGAGTGACACAGATCCCAATCCCATGCAGGTGAATGCAGTGACCACAAGGAGTGGTTTGCAGCTGAAAGAGGTGGAACCAGAAAGACCACCTCACCAATCGGGAGCAGCAGAAGTTGAGAGGGAGCAAAGTGTTGAGAGGGGGAAGACTAAGGAAGCGGAATCAGAAAGACCACCACCCCCGTTCCCTCAACGATTAAAGAAACACAAGGAGGAGGCGTGTTTCAAGAAATTCATGGAGGTGCTGAATCAGGTACATATTAACTTACCTCTTGTTGATGTTTTGCAGGGAGTGCCGAAATATGCCAAGTATATAAAGGACATCATGGCAAATAAAAGTCAGTTGACTAAGTATGCTACGGTGGCTCTAACGGAGGAGTGCACTTCCCGGATTCAAAACCGACTGCCCACAAAGCTCAAAGACCCTGGGAGCTTTACTATACAGATTACTATTGGGCAGAGCATCCGAGCTCATGGATTGTGTGATTTGGGAGCGAGCATAAATTTGATGCCGTCATCGGTATTCAAAAAGTTGGGTCTAGGGAGTCCTAGACCCACAACAGTAATCTTGCAATTGGCGGATCGGTCCTTAGCCAGTCCTGATGGCATTGTGGAGGACGTCCTGGTGCAAGTTGGCTCCCTGATTTTCCCGGTAGATTTTGTAGTGCTGGATTTTGAACCAGACGCGGAAGTCCCATTTATTTTGGGACATCCCTTCTTGGCAACCGGGAAAGCACTGACTGACGTAGCTGCAGGGCAGCTAACAATGCGAGCACACGACAAGGTGGATGTGTTCGATGTGTACAAGGCACCCAAGCTCCCGATGGTGTACGAAGAACTCTTGGTGATCAATGTGATTGATCAAGGCGATGATGAGCAGATTAAGGATTCACGAGAGTTAATGGTAAAACCACCGCAACGGTGTAAGCACTACTGGGGGGAGGACGGTGATCGAGAGAAATCGTCCATCACCCTAGAGGACAACTGAGCTTAACGACGTCGAGCCGCGACGGTAAACCAGGCGCTGCGCGGGAGGCAACCCGTGAAAAAAAAAATTTCTCTCTTTTTAAATTGTGAATAGATTTTTCTTTTTCTTTTTCTTGATTAACAACAAAAATTTTCGTTTTAGTTTTTGTTTTTATTTCTAATTAGAGTGAAACCTATAATTCTAACCAATTTTGTATAGTGAGATGAATTTCAGGTCAAATGGAGGAAAATATGCACGGAATCGCAAAGGAAAATTTGAGGTATGAAAATTAATAAAAAGTGGCAAAACAGTGAGCTAGGGTGATAGCTCCGTGTCACGGAGGTGGACCTCCGCGTTACCCTCCGTGACACGTTGAGGTATAATCCGGAATTTTTAAAAAATTTCCAGAATAGGCTCGCGAAAGCTCCGTGTCACGAAGGCAGTGCACCGCGATGCACTCCGTGAAACGTTGTCGTGTATATCGCGACGGGTCACACCGGGTCGCCGGGTGACCCGCGCGATTTTTCTACTTTTTAACCCCGAAACCCCCTCCCTTTTCCTTATTTTTCACTCACTCCGCGACCAAACTCCCCAAAACCCATCCCCCTTCAACGTGACACAGAGTAGGCCAAGAAAATCATCAAGTTTGCTTAAATTCTTCAACTTCAAGGTATGTTCTTCAATTCCATCTCATTTCTTGTCGATTTTCTTCGATATTGAACATGTGAGGTGAGCTAAGTTTGCCCTAAGTAGAAATTAATCATTAATTCAATTGAATTGTTGTTGATGAATGTTCGAAATGTCATTATGATTGCTTGAACTCGTTAATTGCATAATTTAATCGAATTTTCTTGATATCATCATTTCTAGGGCTTGTTTTTGAATTTGAAGTGAAAAATGTAGTGAACTTGTGAAATTCATGTCGGGATGTACATGTTGAGTGATATGAGTTGGTGTGTTAGTTGTTATCATGTTAAAAGACCGACGGATTCTCGGGTTAGAGGAATATTGAAATTTGCAAGAATTGGGTTGGTTGTATAGGTTCGTGTAGATAAGTTCTTGTTATTGTTTTCGTTTTTTTGTTTTTCCTTGCTAAGTGCGATGGATTAAAAGGTTATTGATGGTAATGATTGCAGTTAGCTGTACAAAGTCTGAGTAGTACATAGTATATATACCGTCGAATTCTTCGTATGCACTAAGCATGTTTTATAGTTGGTTGTTTATTTATGCAAATAAGCATGATCTTGTCGGTATGTTGTAACTGTAGCTAAGTACTAAGTGTGGAGTAGCCTAGCTTACCCCAACCTTAGCCGAAGTTGATATCCATTGGCTTAACATTGATCTTGTCTACTTGGGTTGACAGGTAAAATGGCAAGCAGGCAAGAAAAAGGGAAAGGCGCATCAATATCTGGCGCCGGAAGAAAGCGAATCAGACTAGGCACAGCAGTCCCAGCAGCACCAGCGGTTCCACGCAGCCAACGCCGCCAATACGGAACCAGATGGGTGACAGATGAGGGGAAGAAGTGGTACGCAAAGCACAAAGAAAACAAGTACTTCCCCGAGGAACATATCGCACGCGAACCATTGGCACAGGAGTTCCCTAGGATTGTCCACCGGATCGAGGCAGCTGGGCTCCACTTCATCTTTGAAGAGCCCAAGGAATGCAACTTGCACCTGATTCGGGAATTCTATGCCAATTGGAACCCGACCCTAAGAAGTCACACCATAAAAATCAGAGGGAAAATAGTCACATTTGAGCCCCACCACCTCAATGCTATCATAGGGGCGCGGGACTCAGACGCCCACATGCTCCGACAGCTGAACATTACCCCACCGTATGCGGACATTAGACGCACATTGTGTGGGACTCGATCGACAGCTAGATGGAGCAGACACAAAGAGAGGGGCTACCATCAGACTTTGCCCTATTCATAGATGAACAGGGAAGCCAGAATATGGCTTAAGATCGTCTATTCCTACCTAATCCCGGGGGTACATATGACGGATGTAACCTGGGATCGTGTATGCCTGGTGTACGCCTTGATGAAAGGGGTGGAGATCAACGTGGGGGCAGTGATTATCTCCGCCATGAAGAGAGCTCGGTTGCATCAGGGGCACAGATATGAATTTGGTGGGCTACTCACCACCTTCCTGAGGGGCCTAGATGTCGAGGAAGAGGCCCTTGATTATATCCCGCAGATGAAGCGGCGGGCCTTAGATGTCACTAAAACTAAGGCTCCCGACGCCACCCACGGGCCAGTGCTTACACTTGGCGAGCAACATGCTCGTGATGATCAGTATATGGCTCGCATGTACGGGATGCAGATGCTCCAACTGAGGATAGGTGGGAGGCCGGCGACAGAGGAGGAGCTATGGCAGCTCGAGCTAGACTACCCCTTCGGTGAGAATGCCAGGCCTCTATGCCGAGTGGGGCCAGCATTTGTAGAGCCCACGGATGATGATGTCCCCACAGACGAGGAGACACGTCGGGAGGACTCCGATGTGGAGTCCGATGATGACGACGGGGGTAATTCAGACATGGGAGATGAAGCAGCAGCACCTGATGAAGAAGTGGAGTACTTTGATTGATCAGGGAGTTCCACCACCCAATTTTTTGTGCTATTTTGATTTTTGTGAACACTGTGAACAGTGTTCGAGCTAAGTGTGGGGTGGGAGTAGTTAGGTGCTGGGCTGTGTTGTTATGTATGTATATATTCTAAACTGTTGTCGTGCCTGTGAAATTTTGTTGTTCCCTGTGATTTGTGAATTGTTAAGTTATTGTTCTGTATTGTAAATTTATGTGAAATTGTTGTGTGTTGCTGAATGTTGCTAGCTGATTTTGTACATATTTTTGTTTATCGAAATGATCGATATTTTCAAAATTTTTCAATTCTTGGGTTTCTCGGCATTTGTTTTCGGTTCTTTTACCGAGAATGGTCCCATTGAACCGAAGTCATAGTAGTGACAGTTCCCTATGATGGATGGATGACGACCGTCTTAAGGGAAATGTAGTCGTTAGGAGTAGTTTTTTTCAATTATTTTTTAGTTGTTTTCTTTTGTGGGTAGCATCCCAAAACCTATAGTTACTGTATGGTTGCGAAATTCTGGTTGCGTGTTGTACATGATATTTAAAATGCAAAGGTGATTCGTATGAAAGCATGCAACTTTGTAAATATCTTGAGATACCTAGGCCATAGAGTTCGATTCAGTGTGATTGAGGCTTAATGTTTGAATTCTTGTAATTAGCTGATTGAAGAGTCTGTGAATACATCTTTAATTGAGCATGTGCAAGGAGTGTGAAGTGAGGTTTTGTTATTCCGTGCTATTGTGAAGTGTCTATAACTTGCCTGGTGTGTGTACAAAATGAAATGAAGGAGGTGTATTGTAGGAAAGGATATAGGCATTTCTTTGTTTTAACCGAAAGTTTCTATTTTTCATTGTCGTACCCACCTTGATTGTATATCCTAGTCAGCCCGTTGAGCCTTTAGCCTATTATTTATTTTCTTTTGTCAAAAAGTGTAAACCGAGCTTAATCCCTTCTTTTCATTAGCCATAAAGTCTATACAAAACTCTTAAGCGCTTAAGAAGAGAAAATCATTTTCCCAAAGTATCAAAGAGTGAGAATGGTGAAAAGAAAAGAAAAGCCGAGTGGTGGAAGAAAAGAAAAGGTTTAAGGTGCACTTGTTATAAATAAACTATAATGAAGGTGCATGAATAATCTTTGTTGTTATGTCAAGTGTGCTTAATAAGATGGGCTAAACTAAAGAAAAACGTCAAGAATGGGAGGATGAAAAAGAAAAAAAAGAAACAATGTCCATGAGTTGATGGGATGTGTTAAAAAGGCGCTTAAGGATGCTAGTGGCTATTATTGGCTAACCCAATATTTAATAGTTCCGTAGCTTCCATTCCAACCAGTTAAAGTCCTACTTGATCTTACATCACACTTCTTTATATTAGTGGAGTAATACACAAAGGGCAAGCTTATGGGTCATGACATGATGTATGTGAATTCTTTTGGGAGAGAGAGCGAAATTGTGTTTACATGCCCCTGCTTGAATTTTTGTGAGTCATATGAGCAAAAAGGGGAAGATTCTCTTGTGTTGTGAGGGCACATGCTTGATGAGAGATCAATTTTCGTGTTGGATATCTTGATCAGCTGATTTGCATGCGTTTGCCAATATCGAGAGTCGATTCTTGAGTCTAGGAGGTCTTGATGTATTGAAGGTCATTGCATTGATAGGACCATGCATGTTTTCTTGATGATTTGCTGTATTGAATAATCGGTATGACCGTAGCCTAAATTGTCGAACCAAAGTAGCGAGGTTGGGATGTAAATTGCATGAGGTATGGGATTGTTGTTCGAGGACGAACAAGGGTTTATGTGTGGGGTAAGTGATCTTGGGCAAATTTATATGCCCAAGTGATACTTAAAAGTGTCATTTTAGCCATGTTTATCTATCAATGTGTATACATTCTCATGTAATTGGTAATAAAATGTGAATTTATACTAACCAACATGATTAGCATTGTTTTGCAGGTAAAATGTAATTTTGGGAAGCTTAAATGCATGTTGGAAGAGATCGGGGTTGAACTCGGAAGTGAGCACGGGACAAGGCAGTGGAAAGCACAAAATAAAGGGGCTCCGCGATGGAGCCGTGTCACGATGCCATCGCGGAGGCCTTCTTCCTGGATGGAAATTTTCATCCAAATTCCAGTGTGGGTTTGCGATGGGTCCGTGGCACGGTGTCTTGGCTCCGCGTTGCACGTCGTGCCACGTTGGGCTTTATTTCCTGGACCCCCAGTTCCAGTGAAGGTCTGCGTCCGTAGCATGTCACGGAGGCAATGCTCCGCGATGCACTCCGTGACACGTTGCTTGTTATTTCGGGAAAAATTCCCACCAGTATAAATAGAACACTTAGGTTCATATTTCAATATTCTGACTTGGTGGAGCAAGAATGTGGGTTACAGGCAGTTGAGGGGAAGAAATTATCAGGGTTTTTCTCTCTTTCCTTCTCCTTGTATTCA
Source organism: Datura wrightii (assembly GCA_035772735.1). Classification (NCBI taxonomy): domain Eukaryota; kingdom Viridiplantae; phylum Streptophyta; class Magnoliopsida; order Solanales; family Solanaceae; genus Datura; species Datura wrightii. The sequence goes on from JASDFA010000003.1 coordinate 17,377,269, forward strand.
ATTGCTTGTATGTTTAACACTCATTTAACGATGTTTAATCCACAAATGAGTGGCTAATTCATCTTCTTGTTGAGGTTATGAACAATTGTAATGAAATGTGATCATTGATTCTTTGGTTTATCATCTTTTCTTCCATGGTTGTTCTATTAATTCTTGTTCTTACTGCATTAATGTGTGGCCTACGTGAATGTATATCTAAAAAGTCCAGTTTCACTCGAGAGAGCAAGAAATTGAAAAGTTGTGAATTAATAGGATATGATCTTTTCTTGGTTTGGGAAAATTGGGAATTGATTTACTTTCAGGATAGAAATATACTTGAAAGTCGTATTAGTCAATTTAGGAACCGGGTTTGTATGGCTAGAACATGAATTGCATTTAATCACAGAAATGTAGGTGGATGGTTCATGATTCTTAAGTGGGGTTAAATACGAGAGTTTTAATCCCTTGGCAATAGTTCTTGACTAGCAACCGGAGGAAAAGATTAACCGAATTATGTCGATAATTAATTTCATTACATGTTCGTTTAGCCTCAGCATGCTCCCATTCATAGTTCAGACTCACATTAGATAATTGTTTTAGCTTTAGCATAAAAATTATAAAACAAAATATGAAACTCTTGGTTACACTGTTGTCTGCATTTTTAGAATTGAATTATAGCACACTTGAGCAGATTGCACTTCATCCCAGTCCCTGTGGGATCGATACTTGGCTTACTTAAGCCACTTTACTACTTGCTCGACCACGTGCACTTGCGTGTAGTTATATACCCATATAACGCAGACCGAACAGTCTTCAAATCCTGATAATCTATTCAAGTGTGTATAAATTTCATGAATCTCAAGTTTATGTATCATGGCCAATTTTGTTGCATTATTTTCATGGATATTCACGTATGTCAAGTATAATTATGATTTCATGATTTTAAACTATCCCATGCAAGATCAAGTATGTTTCAAGATGATGACTATGAGCCATGTGCATGTTTTTGGGAGTAGTGTCTAGAATCGAGTAGGCCAATGGTTCAAGCAAACCCCGAGTCTCCCTCTACATGATACCATAGGTATATATTCATGTTCAAACCCTATGATTCACGATTGATATCTCGCCTTAATTGTTCCTTGACTTGGAAAGCTTGGAACAGCTGTACCAACTTGAGCAAGATAGTTGGGTATCATGTAAGCTCTATCATAATAGTGTCGGTAATAATGAGTCTCCCACTGTTCCTCATGTTTTATGTTACTCACTAATAGGATTTATGATATCATGTTTTATAGTATAATTGACCCATTAACCCCTTTATGAGCTTTTACTTATGTTTTCAAACATGTTAAAGTGTCTGATTTTACGGATTGTTTTATTTGTGTCTGCTACACAATCTAAGTCTAAGAAATTATATTGTTCTATATTTTGTCTAGGTGTCCAGTTTTTATTTAATCTTTTATTCCATAATGTTTTACTTCTATTTTCCCTTTCGTAAGTATAATAGGTTGGACTAATATTTGGTCTTCTTGGACTTCTAGTTCCTGATGTACTAGGTTTTTCGTCTATGTCTTCTACATTAATTTCTATGTTATTTTCCTTTTCTATTAGATTAGTATAAGTTTCTGATGTTTCTGAATATTGATCTAGGTTTTCTTCATCATTTTGCTCACTTATGTCGTCTATTCCTATTTTAGGCTGATTTTCTACTGTACCTGATTCTTCTAATAATATTTTAAATTTATCTATTTCTTCTGTAAGTCTTAATTCTTCACGTTGTTTTTCTTTTGCTTTTACCTTTACTATTTATAAATAGTAACTGACTTTTACTATTCACTACTATTTACTTTACGACTTTTTACATAAAAACAAAAAACTTTAAAAACTTTACTTTACATATCTGTCTTCTTCTTTTTCTGTTTCTTTTGTTGTTTTCTTCTTTTCTTGTTGGCCGACATTGTTGGCCGACACCTTTTTCTTCTATCTTTTTCTTTTACTTTCTTCTTTCAGCTTCTTTCTTTGTCGTTTTCTTCCTGTCTTGTCTGTTTTTCTCAGCCGTTGGATTTATTCTAGCTGTACATCTAGTATCTGGCTGCTTTCTTCTCCATGGCATTTTGTGCAATGATGGTCTGGATATTTTTGACCGATAGTTTTACAGTATCTTGTTAACAAAGCTGAAGAGATGAAATTTTTTCTTATAGCTCTGGTGGTTGGTGGTTGCTCTGGTTTTAACAAACTTACTATCCATTGCCTTTTTTTCTAATATTTAATTACTTTTCATTTGAATTATATATTTAATATATTTACAAATAAATAAAATATACACATGCAGATGTTTGAAAAACAAACAGTCTTAATTATTCAGTGTTTAGATCTAAAGATAACATCTTAATCATCCAGATATTAGAAGAGATAATAGAATTAGAAGAAACTATGAAGTTAATTAACCAAGATTGGACGGAAATGACTATAGAAGAAATTAGAAAATTAGATAAAAATTTAGTTGGTCTCCTATCTTTTTAAATCTTCTTCCTAAATTTGAGTGTACAATTTTTATTTCTAATCCATTTTGGCTTATATATTTTTCTTCTTCTATAACATATTCTTCCTTGTTCATTGTAAATCGTGTTGTAATTTATATTTTAATAGTTGTAATTGTAATCTTAGATGGGATATTAATTTTTCCTGTGTCTTTATAGGTGTTCGGCATGCTCTTGTAATTATATAATAGTTTCCTTTTTCTTTTTTAGATTCTATTTCTGCGATTATACAGTAATTTAATCTTTCTTTCCTAAATATTAGTCCAACCTATTATACTTACGAAAGGGAAAATAGAAGTAAAACATTATGGAATAAAAGATTAAATAAAAACTGGACACCTAGACAAAAACAAGCACAAATAGAAGTTCAGCAAATTAAAGAAGAAAAAGACACGAGAATCCAAGAGCTAGAAAAAGAACTAGAGAAACTTAAACAATTATATGAAGAAAAATTAAAAGCAAAAGAAAAACAACGTGAAGAATTAAGACTTACAGAAGAAATAGAAAAATTTAAAATATTATTAGAAGAATCAGGTACAGTATAAAATCAGCCTAAAATAGGAATAGACGACATAAGTGAGCAAAATAATGAAGAAAACCTAGATCAATATTCAGAAACATCAGAAACTTATACTAATCTAATAGAAAAGGAAAATAACATAGAAATTAATGTAGAAGACATAGACGAAAAACCTAGTACATCAGGAACTAGAAGTCCAAGAAGACCAAAGTGTACTCAGGAGTCCGAGTATCTGATCCATTTTTCCTTCATCAGTCTTTATATCTTGAGATGTAATCTGCAATTGTATTCTTTTCAGTCTTGATAACCATATTTTAGCTGTTCCTATTAGTGTTCTTTCTATATATCCAGGGGCATCTGTTATTAATATTTTATTGTCTATTAATTGTTTTGAAATATATCCTATCCATAATTGGATTGGGTATTTTTGTCGTACCGTTTTGCAGTATCTTGTTAGTAGAGCTGGAGAAATATAGTTTCTTCGTATAGCTCTTGTTGTAGGTATTTCTTCTGGTTTAAAACTTATACTAATCTAATAGAAAAGGAAACTAACATAGAAATTAATGTAGAAGACATAGACGAAAAACCTAGTACATCAGGAAAACCGTTTAGTTCAAAAATAACTAAAGACTGGCAAGAATCAGGACTATAGATACATTAGGATCCAGAATACAATTTCTACAAAAATGGTTTACAGAATTATGTGAAAAAAAGTATGGAGGAAGATATACAGCAGCTGAAAAGCAAAGCTAATAGTCAGCAGCGTGACTCAAAAAACGCGGAGCTACGTCGATCGGAAGACGAAAAACTTCCAGAGCTAAAAGGAGACGTTGGACTTAGATTGTGTAGCAGACACAAATAAAACAATCCAATTATGGATAGGATATATTTCAAAATAATTAATAGATAATAAAATATTAATAACAGACGCCCCTGGATATATAGAAAGAACATTAATAGGAACAACAAAAATATGGCACAGAAGAAATAGAAAAATTTAAAATATTATTAGAAGAATCAGGTACAGTAGAAAATCAGCCTAAAATAGGAATAGACGACATAAGTGTTTGTTTGTAATTTTTTATATAGTATCTTTTTCTTGGTTTTTTATACTTGTATTTGGTTCTAAAGGGTCTGTATTTTTTAATTCTTTTCTTGTATTTATTTGTGCATCCAAATTGTGGTGTTGTTCTAGTTGTACAACATGCTAAGTTTTTTACTAATATTTTTTCCATTTTCATGTCTTCCTTATGTTTTTCACATAATTCTGTAAACCTTCTCTTGTGACATAACTTTCGTTTTGTCCTGTATCTATTTTTATTAAATATTTTCGTTGATTTAATATTCCTGTTATATAGTATTGGTAAGGTTGTATTTCATCCATTCTTTGTTCTAGTAATTTAGGTTTTATTTCATATTCTATTCTTCTTGAAGTACTATTTCTAGATGACGATGGTGTATCATAGTTTATTCTTTTTGATGTGCTTAGTCTTTCTTTTACTATTTCTAGATCCTTCTCAATATCCATATCTTTGTAGCTATAATCATTATTATCAATAACATTAATTATTTTATCAAAAGGGTTATATATATACACACACACACACATACATACATACATATATATATATATATATATATATATATAATTGAGAGGGTATTCATACCTTGCTCGGGTTAGAACCATGAAAAGGCGTGATATCACTAATGGGTGTCCCATTCAGCCATGGGAGACACTCTCTTGGAGGACTCCATCATGGTTATGTCTTCACATAATTCTGAGACTTGGATGTGTTGGAACTTCGGCCTACTAGATGCTAAATACTACTCCCAAACATATATAGTGCTCATATCATAATCGTTAAAGATGGGTTTACATGGGCTACTTTAAATCATGAAATTTTTGATATCTTGACATACAGGAACTACCCATAAAAATGGTGCCAAAGATCCTCCATGATACTTAGACTTGAATTTTGTGAAAATCATGCATAATTGAGTAAAATCATCATAACTTGTAAATCATGGATTCATGTGAAATTCTAGTAGATAACATGCATCATAATCATAAATTAGGAGAATCGAATTCATAATAGATCATGAGAGATTTCATAGAAGTTGGGTCTAACCCTAGGATTTTCGTAAAAATTGATTAAAGACTTGAATTAATGAGTTAGAGATGAAATTGGGAATAAGGATGGAAGGAGTCCCCAATTCATGACCATACATACCTGGATTGAGGATCCCTTAGCTTATCTTGAAGACCCATATAATACCCCGAAAGTGCTTAAGAATAGACCCAAAAGTTAAAAGTTGAAAACTACTTAAATTGGGAAAAATTGCATAGAACGGACCAAGTAATGACTCATGGTATCAAACCACGGGTCGTTGTATAAAGTCATTGGTGAGGGAAGTTTTGATGGCAGTGGAGACAACGAGTGATACGATGACCCATTGTTTGACAAAATGGGTTGTCCTTCGCAGTCATGGTGAGGTATGGACTTCAGCAGATGGCATACAATGGGTCTTCCAACGACTCGTTATGAGGTGTAACGACTCATGGTTACTGGTTGTTGTTTGGGTGTCAAGATTTCCAGTGTATGTGACAAATCAAGACAACGGCTCATTGGATGCAATGACGGGTCGTGGTAAGGCTCGTGGTAAGAAGATTCTGTTTTTGGTGAAGGGCAAACAACAATCAATGTAACAATCCGTTGGTTAAGAGGACAAGTCTTCCTGTCCATCCATTGTTCAGTTCCGAAGGTAAGTTACTACAGTGCAAATGACAAGCAATAGAACGAGTCGTCGTTCCTTCGAATGACCCGTTGGTTCCGTCCATTAGTCCAACCTAGACAGTTTTCAGGGCAGATTCATTAAGGGTATTTTTGACCTTTTCACGCTATAAGGCCCTAAACTACGTCATTTTAGCTTATCAAAGGTGGTATTTTAGGGGGAAAATTATTTCTAAGTCTTCATTCATGCATGCAAGAGCTTAAAAGAGTGATCAAAGGGTGATTCAAGATTTTCTCCCCCAATTCCTTTTAATTTCTTTTGGGCTTTCAAGGGATTAAGAATCAGTGTTTTCAGGTATGTAAGGCTATCAATGGATGATTTCTTCCACACCCATGCCCCACCTCCGCGATTTTTACGAAAATTCTATTAAAAACTCATGGGGTTTATAGATGATTTATATAAAAGTCTAATGATTTCTTAATGGGTGCTGTGATTTTAGAATCCTATCATATGATAAGCTTTTATGATTTAAATTATTTATAATGGTATCGATTTTGATTTCTATGTAATTAAGCCTAATTATAAATGACCCATGATAAATTGAATTATGATCTACTATTTCAATTGATGCAATTTACAACCCTAGCATGAATTATGATTCAAATTATGGATTTATGATATTACCCATCATTATTTTATGAATTTCAAGCTATATGCATGATCTACAAGTATGTATGAACCTTATGAATCATGAATTATGTTTTGGCTGACGCACGGGCCTTGTTTCATGGCTAGTTCACGTATGTACAAGCATGTTTATGAGTATCATGATTTAACTAGCCCATGAATTCATGCATGTTATACTATGAGCACTATATATATTTTTTGGGAGTAGTATCGAATACCGAGTAGGTTCGGGGCTCAGGTCAAGCCCCGAATCTCATAAACTATGTGCCACCGTAGGTATGTTGGGACCCCTTTCATGATTGTCCCCTGTCCAAATGTCCTTTATTTTCATGGTGATATCACACTTTCATGGTCATATCCATGGCAAGGTACGGACACCCTCACGACTAGGGTTATAAGTCGGGCTTCATGTATGCTCATATGAGGTATGTCGGTTAAGAGAATCTCCCATTGTTCCTCATCATTTATGCATGTTATGATTATGTATTTTTGCTCAAGTCATGTAAGTAAAGCTCTTCTCTTATGATTATGATTATGTTAGCATTACGAATATTTTGAAAACCTTTAGCCTTATGTTATGTTATGATGTTAATGATATGAGCATGATGTCCTACTCTTATGATCATTTATGAGTTCTATATGTTTTAATGTCAATTTTACTTACCTTTCATACTCAGTATATTCCACGTATTGACCGCATACTCTCTATGTTGTATCATTTCATGATACAGGTCCCAGTTCTCAAGCTCACCCTCACCCATAGATTGTCTGGAAGTTGCTTTCATCGTAGTTGGTGAGTCCTCATGTTTCGAGGGCTATTTGATAGACATGTTGATACTTCCTATTTCACTACGTGTTTAGGTTAGTCTGAGGTATTGTCCCATCAACCCATTATATGTATTAGAGGCTTTCAGACAACGTTCAGTATTCAACTTGTACGTCTAAGTGTTTCGGATGTTTGATATATTATGTTATGTTATGTTTCCGACATGCCTTATGCTCAGTCTTCCGCTTATGTGATTGAATTAGATATATACTCATTCCATGGGTCGACTTGGGGTCTCTCGGGGCTCTTTGTCCCATGTCTACGATTTGGGTGTACGTTCGGGTCGTGACAAACTTAGTAACAGAGCCATAGGTTTTGAAGTGTCCTAGGGTGTCTGAAAGTCGCGTTAAGTAGTCTTTTTCATGGGTGTGAAGCGCGCCACACTTATGACAAAGAGGCTACTAGATGTTTAGGAAATTCTCCTTTCTTTCATGATCTCTGTCATACGATGAAAGTCCTTTACTCTTCTAATTCATGCTATTCACATTTTCAGAATCATGCCTCCACGTCGAGTAAATGCTAGAAAAAATTGTAACGACAATGATCATGAGGGTGCCAATGATGGTGAGCATCAGCCAACCCCACTCGTTCATGAGGAGCACGCACCAAAGCCAGTTGCCCACATTGAGTTTAGGGCAACGATTCAGATGCTGGCACAGGCCATTACTGCCCAGTTTCAAAATCAGATAGTGGTGCATTACCCTTAGAATGGGAATGCGGTGGCAGCTAGGGTGAGGGATTTGTTAAGAATGAGCCCTCTTGAGTTCACGGGGTCCATGGTGGACGAGGATCCACATGATTTCATTGAGCAAATTCTGAAGATCACCTAGGCTATGGGGGTGAACAATGGAGAGTGTGTTGACTTGACCTCCTATCAGCTAAAGGGGGTGGCTCACATATGATTTAAACAGCGGAGATATGCCAGGGCTATAGGTGCAGGCACGATAGCTTGGGGGAGCTCCACGCGGCATTTATGGATCAGTTCTTCTCTTGGGAGATGAGGGAGCTCAAGGCGGCTGAGTTTGTTAATTTGAAATAGGGTAATATGTCTGTTCAGGAGTACGCATTGGAGTTTACCCAATTATCCAAGTATGCTCTGGAGTTGGTGGCAGACCACAAGGCCTGGGTGAGTTTTTTTGTGCATGGGGTGGAAGATTATCTGGACAAGGATTGCAGGATCGCCATGATACATTGGGATATCGACTTTCCCCGCATTGTGTTTTATGCACAGCAGATGGAGTCAGTCTACCTCAGACAAAGGGAGGCTAAGTGGGCCAGGACTGACAGTTATGGGACTCCTCAAGTTAGGTCAGGGGGTGGACAGCGTCAGCAGTCCCAGCACAGGTCAATCGCTCCAGCTCCATCATCGGCTAGCACGCCATCTAGGTTCAGAGGAGCAGGGCTTCAGGTTCGAGGGATCAGGGTATCATGAAGGTGGATCACACTTTTCCAGTTTGTGCAAAGTGTAGCAAGAATCATCCCCTGAGATGCCTAGTGGACGCGGATGCTTGTTTCGGGTGTGGCAAACCCTGACACAGACTCAGAGATTGCCCTTCAGAAAGATCGGGGGTCGGTGGAGCCATGTGACACCAGCCAGTTCTGCCGCTCCAATAGCACATCCCGCTCAGCAGGGTGCCTCTACTAGTTTAGCAGGCGGTCAGCGCCAAAATAGGTTTTATGCTTTAGTATGTCGCTACGAGCAGGAGGCTTCACCAAATGTGGTCACTGGTATATTGCAAGTCTTCCATATTTATTCTTAAGCCTTGGTAGATCTAGGAGCTACTTTATCTTTTGTGACCCCTTATATTGCTAGTAGTTTTGGAGTTAGCCCTGAAATTCTGTCAGAACCGTTCTCAGTCTCTACTCTAGTCGGTGAATCAGTTGTAGCTAAGTGGGTGTATAGAGGTTGCCCCACTAAAGTATTACATAAGGTCACCTCCGAGACTTAGTAGAGTTATCCATGACTGACTTTGACATCATTTTGGGCATGGATTGGGTGTTTACATGTTATTATATGATTAATTGTAGGACCCGTGCGGTGGAATCTCGATTTTTGGGTGAGTCAGTGTTAGAGTGGAAGGGTAATTTAGTTGTACTAGCCGGTCGGTTTATTTCATATCTTAGACCAGGAAAATGATCTCTAAGGGTTGCATGTATCACCTAGTTAGGGTTAAGGATGTTGAGTCCAAGACCCCGACTATCCAATCAATTCCGGTGGGGCGTGAGTATCCGGAGGTTTTTCTCGATGATTTTCCATGTGTTCCTCTGGAGAGGAAAATTGATTTCGGCATTGATCTCTTACCTGATACGGAGCCTATATCTATCCCTCCCTACAAAATGGCTCTAGCCAAGTTAAAAGAGTTAAAATAGAAATTGAAGGACTTATTGGATAAGGGTTTCATTAGACCGAGCAAGTCTCCATGGGGTGCACCAGTTTTATTCGTCCGTAAGAAGGATGTTCCCTTCGTATGTGTATTGACTATCGTCAATTGAACAAGGTCACCATTAAGAATAGGTACTCCTTATCCAGGATTGATAATTTGTTTGACCAGCTCCAGGGTGCCAGATGTTTTCGAAGATAGACCTCAGGTCCGGGTATCATCAGCTCAGGGTTCACGAGTTGATATCTCGAAGACAGCCTTCAAGACACGGTATGGCCATTATGAGTTTGTGGTTATGTCTTTTGGACTAACAAATGCTCCTGCAGCTTTTATGGACTTGATGAATAGGGTATTCAAGCAATATCTAGACATGTTCGTGATTGTGTTCATCAACAATATTCTTATATACTCGTGGAGCGAGGAGGAGCATGCCACTCATTTGAGAGTAGTGCTACGAACACTCAAGGATCATCGGTTGTATGCAAATTTTTGCAAGTGTGAAGTGAGGGCATAAAGGTAGATTCTCAGAAAATTGAGCGGTGAAGAATTGGCCCAGACCGGTGAATCCTTCAAAAATTCAGAGTTTCTTAGGCCTAGCGGGTTATTAACGGAGGTTTGTTGAGGGCTTTTCATTAATTTCAGCAGCCTCGATTAGGCTAACTCAGAAAAAAGTGAAGTTTCAATGGTCAGAGGCTGTAAGAAAAGCTTCCAAGATTTGAAGACTCGGCTCACTTCAGCACCAGTGTTGACCCTACCCGAGGTTACCAATGATTTTGTGTTATATTGTGATGCTTCCCGGGTTGGACTTGGATGTGTTTTGATGCAGCATGGGAAGGTGATAACGTATGGTTCAAGACAGTTAAAGGTCCATGAGAAGAATTACCCAACCCATGACCTTGAATTGGCCGTGATGGTATTCACATTGAATATATGGTGGCATTACTTGTATGGAGCCCACGTGGATATATTTACGGATTACAAGAGTATACAATATATGTTCATGCAGAAGGACCTCAATCTACGAAAAAAGAGGTGGTTAGTACTACTCAAAGACTATGATATGAGTGTTCTTTGCCATCCGGGTAAGGCTAATGTGGTAGCGGACGCACTTAGTAGGCTCTCTATGGAGAGTGTGTCCCATGTGAAGGAAGGAAAGAAAGAGTTGGCAAAGGATGTCCATCAGCTTGCAAGGTTGAGATATAGACTTTCCCCGCATTGTGCTACATGCAGAGCAGATGGAGTCGGTATATCGGAGGCAGAGAGAGGCCAAGAGGGCCAGGACCAACAGCTACGGGACTTCTCAGGTCAGGTTAGGGGGTGGACAGTGTCAGCAGTCCTAGCACATGTCTATTTTTCCAGCCCCGTCGTCGGCCAACACACTATCTAGATTTAGAGGGGATTGGAGGAACAGGGCTTCAGAGTTGAGAGGCTAGGGTAGCATGCAAGTGGAGCGCACTTTCCCAGTTTATGCGAGGTGCAGCAAGAATCACCCCGAGAGGTGCCTAGTTGGATCAGATGCTTGTTTCGGGTGTGGCAAGCCCAGACACAGACTCATAGATTTCCCTTCATCCAGATCAGGGGTCGTTGGAGCCCGTGCGCCATCAACCAGTTATGTCGCTCCAGCAGTTCGTCCCCCTCAGCAGGGTGCCTCGACCAGTTCAGCTAGCGGTCAGCTTCAAAATAGGTTTTGTGCTTTGGCGTCCCATCAGGAGCAGGAAATCTCCCCGGATGTGGTCACCGGTATGTTGCGTGTTTTTGCATATTGATGTTTATGCTTTTCTAGACCCGGGAGCTACTCTATCTTTTGTGACTCCTTATATTGCTAGTATCTTTAGATTTAGTCCCAAGATTCTAACAGAACCATTCTCAGTCTCCACTCCAGTTAGTGATTCAGTTGTAGCTAGGCGGGTGTATAAAGGTTGCCCCATTACAGTATTGCATAAGATCACCTCCACGGACATAGTAGAGTTAGTTATGACTGACTTTGAGAATATTCTAGTCATAGACTAGTTGTTTGCATGCTATGCTTCTGTTAATTATAGAACCTGTGCGGTGGAGTTCCATTTTCTGGGTGAGTTAGTCTTGGAATGGAAGGGTAAAATTCGGTTGTACCAGCAGGTCGGTTTATTTCATATCTTAAGGCCAGGAAGATGATTGCTAAGGGTTACCTGTACCATTTAGTTAGAGTTAAGGATGTTGATTCTAAGATCCCGACCATCCAGTCAGTTCCGGTGGTGTGTGAGTATCTAGAGGTTTTTCCCGATGATTTGTCAGGTGTTCCTCCTGAGAGGGAAATTGATTTTGGTATTGACCTTTTACCCGATACGCAGCCTATCTCTATTCCTCCTTAATGGATGCCTACAGCCGAGCTAAAGGAATTGAAGGATAGTTGAAGGACCTGTTAGATAAGGGTTTCATCACACCTAGCAAGTCCTCATGGGTGCCCCAATTTTATTTGTCCAAAAGAAGGATGGTTCGCTTCGAATGTGCATTGACTATCGGTAATTGAACAAGGTTACAGTTAAGAACAGGTACCCTCTTCCCAAGATTGATGATTTGTTTGATCAGCTTCAGGGAGACAAATGTTTCTCAAAGATAGACCTCAGGTTCGGGTATCATTAGCTCAGGGTTCGGGAGTGTTATATCCCAAAGACAGCCTTCAGAACACAGTATCGACATTATGAGTTTGTAGTTATGTCCTTTGGACTAACAAATGCTCCTGCAGCTTTTATGGACCTTATGAATAGGGTGTTCAAGCCGTATCTAGACATGTCCGTGATTGTATTCATTGATGACATCCTTATATACTCCCGAAGCAAGAAGGAGCATGTCGCCCATTTGAGAGTAGTGCTTCAGACCCTCAAGGATCATCAGTTGTATGCCAAGTTCAGCAAGTGCGAGTTCTGGTTGAACTCGATAGCATTTTTGGGCCATATAGTATCAGGAGAGGGCATAAAAGTAGATTCTTAGAAAATCGAGGTCATGAAGAATTGGCTTAGACTGGTGAATCCCTCGGATATTTAGAGTTTCTTGGGTTTAGCTGGCTACTATCAGAGATTTGTTGAGGTTTTCTCATCTATTGCAGCACCTTTGACCAAGTTGACTCATAAAAAGGTAAAGTTTCAATGGTCGGAGGCTTGTGAGAAGAGCTTCCAAGAACTGAAGACTCGACTCATTATCGCACAGGTGTTGACCCTACCCGAGGGTACAGATGGTTTTATGGTGTATTGTGATGCTTTGAGAATCAGCTCAGGTGTGTACTGATGCAGCAAGGGAAGGTAATAGCATATGCCTCTAGACAGTTAAAGATCCATGAGAAAAATTACCCAACCCATGATCTAGAGTTGGCAGCGGTGGTATTTGCATTGATGATATAGCGACATCACTTACATGGGGTCCTTGTGGATGTGTTTATGGACCACAAGAGTTTACAATATGTGTTCATGCAGAAGGATCTCAATCTTCGGCAACGGAGGTGGTTGGAGCTACTCAAGGACTACGATATGAGTGTCCTTTACCATCCGGGTAAGGATAATGTAATAGCAGACGCACTTAGTAGGTTCTCTATGGAGAGTGTGTCCCATGTGGATGAAGTAAAGAAGGAGTTGGTGAAAGATGTCCATCGACTTACAAGGTTGGGAGTTAGGTTGGTCGACTCAATCGATGGCGGTTTTGTTGTCCAAAATGCATCAGAATTGTCCTTGGGACTGATGTGAAAGCTAGGCAAGATGAGAATCTGATGTTGGTAAAGCTGAAAGAAGTCGTCCAAAGTCAGAAGGTGGAGGTCTTCTCCGAAGGGGGAGATGGTGTGTTGCGGTATCAAGGTCGTTTTTGTGTCCCAGATGTGGATGATTTAAGGAGCCGGATATTGTATGAGGCACATGGAACCAGGTGTTCTATTCATCCAGGTGCAACCAAGATGTATCATGACTTACGGTAAATATACTGGTGGAATGGCATGAAGAAGGATATTGCAGAATTCATAGCCAAGTGCCCGAACTATCAGCAAGTAGAGGTTGAACATCAAAGGCCAGGAGGAGTACTTCAGGATATCAACATTCCTACTTGGAAGTGGGAAGAAATTAACATGGATTTCATTACAGGTCTACCTCGTACTCGCCGACAGTATGATTGTATTTGGATGGTGGTAGACAGGTTGACTAAGGCTGCACATTTCCTACTGGTGAAGACCACAGACTCAGCGGATGATTATGCCAAATTGTATGTCCGAGAGTTGGTTCAGCTACATGTAGTGCCCTTATACATGATTTTGGCCCAAGGAACTCAGTTTACCTCCCATTTTTGGCAGTCTTTTCAAAAGAGGCTTGGGACTCAAGTTAAGCTCAACACAGCCTTTCATCCGCAAATGGATGGCCAAGCGGAACGAACAATCCAGACTCTCAAGGATATGTTGAGAGCATGTGTGATGGACTTCAAAGGTAGTTGGGATGATCACTTGCCCCTAATCGAGTTTTCTTACAATAACAATATCACTCCAATATTCAAATGGCACCGTTCAAGGCTCTCTATGGGTGGAGGTGTAGATCACCCATCAGATGGTTTGAGGTTGGTGAGGCAGCTATGATGGGGCCAGATTCAGTTCATGACACTATGGTGAAGGTTCAGTTGATAAGGGACAGGCTAGAAACAACTCAGAGTCGTCAAAAGTCATATGCTGATATGAGGAGGAGAGAGTTGGAATTCCAGGTGGACGATTGTGTATTTCTAAAGGTATCTCCCATGAAGGGATCCATGATGTTTGGAAGGAAAGGAAAACTCATTTCCCTCTATGTTGGTCCCTACCAGGTTATGAGAAGAGTTGGTAAGGTAGCATATGAATTAGACTTACCCTCAGAGTTATCTTCCATGCACCCTTTGTTTCATGTGTCGCTTTTGAAGAAATGTTTGGGAGATCCAGCCTTAGTAGCCTTGGTGGACAGTGTTGATGTAAAGGATAGCCTCAGCTATGAGGAAGTTAAAGTTGAAATATTGGATCATCATGTTCGGAGGCTGAGGATCAAGGGAGTAGCTTCAATAAAGGTGCTATGGAGAAATCAGCATGTGGAGGGAGCTACGTGGGAAGCCGAAATAGATATGATGGATAAATACCCACACTTATTCTCTAATAGCTCAATGTTAGCTTGAGGTATTAGTTTTGACCTAAAACTCTACTTAGTTTCATGTTCAGTTCATGCACGCAAGTTTCTTCTATGAATATAGGTGTGTATGTTATTTGCGAATTCAGTTCAGCTATATGTTTTGAATCGGAGGTAGTCATTCCATCAGTTTCAGTTTAAATGATCAGTATTCGATAATGATAACTACGTATCTTTGCTTTTCTATAAGTTTTCCAGCATTCGAGGACGAATGTTCCCAAGGGGGAGATATTGTTATACCCTGAAAGCCCAAGGATCAGACTCGAAAGTTGAAATGGAGGAAAACTTAAATTATGCACAAAGTCACATAATGGGTCGCTAGGTGACTCGTGAGGAGAGACCACGAGTCGTGAAGTGACTTGTGGTCAAGCAAGGAATTGGCATCGCCTGGGGAAGACCACGGGCGTGACCGTGAGTCGTGGTCAGACCACACTACTCGTGAGGTCACTCGTGGCCTGGACTAGGTGCTTGGCTAATAATTTTGGGCAGTGGGGATCATGGGTGGTGACCATGAGTCATGTTCAACCACCACGATCCGTGGGGTCCCTCATGGGGTCCCCTAATGATTTTTGGGTAGTGTACATCACAACTCAAGGCCACGAGTCGTGGCCAGTAGGACGAATAATTGGGTCCCTTGTTGGGACCCCCTGGCAGTTAATTTTCTGCGAATTAGTAAGGACTTTTTTCGTAATTTGTAAGTTTCTAAAGCCTAAACTACGTCATTTTATGAAAGGTGGGTTTTAGAGGGGAAAAATTATCCTAAGTCTTCATTCATGCATGCAAGAGAATAGAGAGGTGATCAAAAGGTGATTGAAGGTTTTCTTCTTCAATTCCTTTTTGGGCATTCAAGGGAGAGTAGGATTCAGCTATCTTCAGGTATGTAAGGTTACCAATGGGTGCTTCCGTTCACACCCATGTCCAATCTCTATGAGTTTATGAAAATCTATCGAAAATCTATTGGGGTTTTGAAATCGAATTTTATGAAAACCTAATGATTTACTAGTGGGTTTTTATGTTTTATGAATCTCATTATATGCTATGGATCTTGATTAGGTTTTACAACATATTCTTACTTATAAGATTATCGATTTCAATTTCTATTAGATTAAGTTTATCTAAGTATGATCCATGATAAGTCAATTTATGATCTTTGCCTTAATTGATAATATTTACAAGCCCAGCATGATTTAAGATTCGAAATGTGAATTTATTCCATTACCCATTAGGATTTGATGATTTTCAAGTTATATGTATGATCTATGAGTATGCATGAAACTTATGATTCACGAATTATGTTTTTGGCCGACTCACGAGCCTTATGGCATGGCTAGTTCACGTATGTACAAGTAGGTTTATGATTTTCATGATTTAACTAGCCTATGAACTCATGTGTGTTATACTATGAGCACTATATATGTTTTGGGAGTAGTATCGAACGCCGAGTAGGTTCGGGGCCCAAGTTCTGCCCCGGACCTCATAAACTACATGCCACCGTAGGTATGTGGGGACCTCCTGTGTGATTGTTCCCAACCTAATGGCCCTTTTGTGGTGATATCACACTTTTATGGTTCTACCCTTGGCACGGTGCGAACGGCCTCCCGACCAGGTTTACAAGTCGGACTTCATGTGTGTTCATATGGTGTATGTCGGTTAAGAAAATCTCCCATTGTTCCTCATGATTTATGCATGTCTATGATTATGTATACTGTCTCAAGTTGTGTTCAATACGGCTTTCCTCTTATAATTATGATTGCGATACTATTACGAATGTTTTGAAAACCTTGAGCCCCATGATATGTTATGTTATGATCTTTATGATATGAGCATGATGTCCTACTTTTATGTTGTTTTATGAGCTTTCACATATTTTAATGTCTATTTTACTTACCTTGCATACTCAGTACATTCCACGTACTGACTGCATAATTTTTATGCTGTATCGACTTATGATATAGGTTCCGACTCTCAGGCTCACCCTCATATCTATATCATATCAGAGTGCACTTTCAGCTTATTGGTGAGTCCTTATGTTCCGAGGGCCGTTTGACAGACATTCATGCAATTTTTTTGTTTCAGTACTTGTCTGAGTTAGTTGGGGTGTTGTCCCATCAACCCATCGTGTGTAGTAGAGGCTTTCAGAAAGTATGTAGTACTCAGTTTGCATGTATGTCTAGAGATTTACTTAAGTTATGATATGTTATGATTATCTTTACGTTTCCGCTATGTCTTGTGAATAGTCTCTCGCTTATCATGAATGAAGTTAGACGTATGCTTATGCCATGGGTCGACTTGGGACCTCTCAGGGTTCCTTGTCCCGTGTTACGATCCAGGCCATCGTTCAGGTCATGACAAAACCACGAGTCGTACTATGACTCGTGGTGACAGGGCTGGTCCTATCCATCAAATCTAATAGTGCTTCACTAAACTAGCCATAACGTTTTACTCCAAACTCTAATTGACACAAGGTTGGATACATTGAAAAGAAGACTCAAAGAGCTTCAATTTAATATGTTGGGTCACCCAAAAGCACATCTTAAAATGAGTGTTATGATCATTTAAATTTGAATTCACATGAAACATTCACTCGATAGGAAAGCTCTCAACTCAACTTTATACTAGAGGTTCCTTATGACCTTAATTTTCAGCCAATGCACTTCTTACACTTAAGAATTAGTCATAACACCTTGTTTCATAAAATTCATCAGGTTTGGGTCTATCCACATACTTAGAACGGTTCTAAAATTAGCCTGAAAGTCTGAGGCATTACGATATCTCAAATCACGATTGAAATGATGATTCGTAACATCATATTACAACTCGTATTGAGTTTTTTATCTACTGATCCTTCCCTAAAAGATTCTCTGTATCCCTTCCATTACCCCTTAGTACGACTCGTGCACACCTGGTACGAATCGTGCTGACCTGGTACAACTCGTGTTGACCTGGTACGAATCGTTCCATATAGTCGTGACTCCTCTATTAAGTCTGTTGAATCCTCTGAACCTTACAGTATGAGTCCCGGTACAACTCGTACCATGGTCCTACTGATCGTACTATGGCTAGTATAGAGGCATTTTATAGTTTTCTCTGTATGATCAAACTTCAAACCCAAGATCTAGCCTTAGGGACTTTAGGGGTGTTATATTATCTGCCCATTGGGAACTTTCATCCTGGAATGTAGATTAAGCATACTGAAAGGATAGGGAAGGAACTACAATCCCCAAAACTAAATAACTACAGTTGAAAACTGATGAAGTGACTAACTTCGAACTGAATTCATGGAATGTACATGCATACATGGACATGAAAGGAACTGAGAGACATGAACTGTACATAAAACTGAATACAGTACTAAGGAGGAAACTGGTACCTCATGCTAAAATGGAGCTGAAACGGAAAAGATGCGGGTATCTAGCTATCATATTTGCTTTGGCTTCCCACGTAGCTCCCTCCACAAGCTGATTTCTCTATAAAACCTTCATTGAAGCTACCTCCTTGTTTTTCAACTTTCGAACCTGATGATCAAGGATCTTCACCAGAACCTCCTTATAGGTAAAGCTATGACTCACACTGATGCTTTCCTCCAGAACAACTAAAGTTGGGTCACCAATACACTTCTTAAGCAAGGACATATGGAAAACTGGATATACTGAAGCTAACTGTCATGATCCGAATGGAGGCCCGGATCGTAGACACGGGACAAGGGACCCCAAGTCTACCCAAGGCGTAAGCATACATCTAACTCAATATGTAATCTAAAGAATCCACACATAAACTCAGCGGAAGACTAACTCAACATAACGTCAGAATAAGCATCTGAAGCTAAACACATACAAAGTCTGAGAAGCCTCCAATCTGGACGAGTTGATTAGACAAGACCCCAACTAACTCAACAATACTGAAGCTGAAAATACATAAGAAAAGTGAAAGTCTATCCCTTGAAGGATGAGGAGTCACCTACCAAGAAGGCGCTAACTCGGACAACTGACTACGAACGGGGACGAGCCTAGGAGCTGGGTCCTGTATAATGAAACTATACAGCATAGAAAGTATGTGGTCAGTACATGGAATGTACCGTGTATGCAAGGTAAGTAAAACCACTTAAGTAAAGTAAATCATTTAAGACATTTCATAACATATCATAATTTTTCAAATAGGAGAGGAGGGACTTCATGCATTCTTTCTGAACTCATAATCTTTTCATAACATGACAATGCATAGCTTCATAATATCATAATTGAATCGAATGACTCAAAGCTGAAATATGACATTTATAGAAAAGTTGAACGTTGAGTCAAACCTTACTTTAGATCATGCATGCATAAATAATAACCACAAGTAAATGAATATGCAAATATGAATCATATAGACAATGGGAGACTCATCACTTAAGTGACATACCACGATATAGCTTATGTGGTCCCGACTATCACACTCAAGTGGGCAGAGTTGTCCAAAACCTTTTCGGGGCTAAGGACACTACCATGATATCAATCTCAAGCTCTCTATTAGGGCTGGGTATAGCTCATAAGGGAGGTCCCAATAGTATAAAGTATCAACCAATGTTGGCGCGTAGTTTTGGGGCATAAGGTGATCGACCCTTAGACCGCTTAGTGCTAGACTCTTCTCCCAAAACATGCAATGCTCTACATCGTATATAAAGAAGCTCAAAATCTTCTATTGACGAAGCTCAACAATGGAATCATGCATAAACTCAACATTGTATGAAACGAAGCTCAACATTGTTATTTGACAAAGCTCAATAATGAAATCATGCATTGAACCAACATCATATGAAAACGAAGCTCAATAATAACATACACCTCAATTATGAATTCATGCATATGAGAAACTTTATTACGAAACAAACCATAAGCTCAAAGATAAGTGGGAGTATTTACTCCAAAACCATGTGGTAAGCTTACTTTAGAGATACTACATCATCATACTCGATATAAGGTCCTCGCCCAAAACTTTATCATGCTTGGATCTACTCAATTCATTTTGAAAACAATATCATAATCATGGGTAGCTTTAGAAACATGCTTTTCATCATCATATCTCATCATCATCATATATTCATCATCATTCTCTTCTTTCCAGAATTTCTCATCCATGGGCATTTAATTTCATAAATTAGAAAAACACAATTTTTATTTGAAAACAATTTAAAATCTTCTCAAGCTTCACAATCCATCAATAGAAACATAATCTAATCGTACCCATGTATAGAAATTGTAGAATTATGCAATTGGGTAAAAACCCCATAACTTGATCATAGGAATTTCTCATACTTAGATAGAGATTGGGATGGGTGAGGAAGGAAACACCCACTCATGACCCTACATACCTGAACGGATTGATTCCACCAAATCTTTGATTACACAAGAGGAAATTTGATGGGAACCTTGAATACTAGCCTTGAATCACCTCTTCAACCTCTCAAACTTGCGTGCATGTAATGAATGACTTAGAATAGGTTTTCCCCTCTTAAAACCCACCAAAACGAGCCTTAAACAATGTAGTATAGGCCTCTAGGACTTAGGAATTATGAAAAGCCCTTACTAAAATTGTAGAAAATTACTGTCAGGTGGTCCTAACGGACGACCTGACCACTCATCAGGCTGCTCGTCGAGTACACTACCTAGCCTGATGTCTTGGGCTTGCAACTAGTTACATAATGACTCGCTAGGGGTGACTAATACTCGTGGTCACCAATCATTATGTGCACTGCCACAATTACTTCACTTCACACTTATATCACCCCACGACTCACAGCACAACTCGTTACCACACCCAACGAGTCGTGATCAGCTTCCGTTAAGTGCACTATATTGCCTTCTTCTATTTTCCTTCTCCCTTACACCAAAGCTAACCTAACGAATCATGGTGTCAGACCATGAGTCGTTCCCACGCTCGTGGGGATGCCTTTTCCTCCAAACTTCCCAACTCTCTCTTGGCCTCGCCACGAGTCACCTAAAGACTCGTGGGCTGTCCTCATGAGTCATCAAATGACTCGTTCTGTGCCTGCAACACCAGTTTTACTTTTTCCCCATTTTGACTCCCGGGTCTGATCCTTGGGTTCGCAGGGTATTACACTAACTCTGGTGGTAGCTCCAACTCATGTGCCACATTGCCAACTCCCCTCAGAATCCTATAAGGACTAACATATCATAGACTAAGCTTCCCTTTCTTCCTGAACCTCATAACTCCCTTCATGGTTGCCACCTTCAAAAACACCCAATCGTCGACCTCAAACTCAAGCTCTCTCCTCCTAACATCTGTATATGATTTTTGTCGACTCTGAGCTATTTTCAGCCTTTCCCTAATAAGTAGAACTTTCTCCATAGCCTCTAGAACTAAATTTTGTCCTATCCAACATAGCCTCACCTATCTCGGACCATCCAATAGGTGATCTACACCTCCTCCATAAAGAGCCTCAAATGGAGCCATATGAATGTTGAAGTGGTAACTATTATTATAGGCAAACTAATGAGGGGTCAATGATCATCACAACTATATTTGAAATCAATCACACATGCTCTCAACATATCCTCCAGCGTTTGAATGGTCCGCTCGGCCTGACCATCTGTTTGTGGGTGAAAGGCTATGTTACGTGCCTAACTACCAAGGACCCTATGCAACGATCTCCAAAATTGAAAGGTGAACTGAGTGCCCCTATCCGAGATGATAGATAATGGAATCCATAAAACTAAACTAAAACCTAAATATAAAGTCTAGCATAGTCCTAGGTTGAATTTGTAGTCTTAACTGGTAGAAAATGTGCTAACTTGGTCATCTAGTCCACTATCACCCATATAGAATCTTGCTATCAGCGTGTACAAGGCAACCTTATAATGAAGTTCATATTGATCTCCTCCCATTTTCAAGTAGGAATATTGATATCCTGTAGCATACCTCCCGGTCTTTGATGCTCAACCTTCACCTGTTGACAGTTCTGACACTTAGTCATAAATGTTGCTATGTACTTCTTCATGTTATTCCACCAATAGACTTCTCATAGATCACAGTAGGTCTTGGTGACAATTGGATGGGTAGAACACTGAGAGCTATGAGTCTCTCTCAACATCCACTCTCTAAATTCATCTACCTCTGGAATGCATAATTGGCCCTAATATCGGAGTACATAATCTCCCCATTGGGATAATTCTTCTCATGAGTCTTAAGCTGTGTAAAGGCATATGCAATGACCTTTTCATGTTGCATCAACACACATCCAAGGCTAATTTGAGAAGCATCATAATATTCCATAAAACCATTTGTACCCTCAGGTACGGTTAAAACTGGAGCTAAAGTGAGTCGAGTCCTTAATTCCTGAAAACTCCTCACAAGCATTAGAGCACTGGAATTTGAACTTCTTCTGACCCAACTTAGTAATCGGTGTTGCAATGGATGAAAATCCCTCTATGAAACTTCTATAATAGCTAGCTAAACCCAAAAAGCTTCTAAAGTCAGCGGGAGAGATAGGTGTAGACCAGTTCTTCACAGCCTCAATCTTCTAAGGGTCTATCTGTACACCCTCACTAGATAACACATGACCCAAAATTCTAATAAGTCCAGCCAAAACTCACACTTGCTAAAGTTAGCAAACAACTAACTGTGCTTAAGAGTCTGCAACATTAATCCTCAAATGAGTAGCATGCTCCTCCTCACTCTGAGAGTATATTAGGATATTCTCTATGAAGACAATGATGAACATATCCAAATACTACTTGAATACCCTATTTATTAAATTCACAAAAACTGCTGGAGCATTTGTTAGTCCAAAAGACTAACTACAAACTCATAGTGACTATACTGAGTCCTGCAGGCTATCATCGGGATGTCACACTCACTAACTCTGAGCTGATGGTTGTCGAATCTAAGGTCCATCTTTGAAAACCACTTGGCACCCTAAATCTGGTCGAATAATCCATCAATACGAGGGAGGGGATACTAATTCTTGATTGTGACTTTATTCAACTGATGCTAGTCAATAAACATTCTGAGAGAACCATCCTTCTTCCGTACAAAGAGGACTGGAGCACCCCATGGGGACTTACTAGGTCAGACGAAACCCTTATCTAGGAGATCTTTCAACTGCTCTTTCAACTTCTTTAGCTCTACTGGAGCCATCCTGTAAGGAGGAATGGATATGGGTTGCGTATTAGGGAGAAGGTCAATATCAAAGTTAATCTCCCGCTCAGGAGGTACTTCTGGTAGATCCTCTAGGAACACCTCTAGATACTCACGTACAACCGAAACTGACTAGAGGGTCGGGGTTTCGGACATAAAATCCTTAACCCAACTAGAAGATATACACAACCCTTAGAGATCATCTTCCTGGCCTTAAGATAAGAGACAAAATGACCTATAGGCACAGGTAAACTACTCTTCCACTCTAGGCCCGAAATCGACACTCTAATGATCGGGTTCTACAATTAACTAGAGCATAATAGGCATACAACCAGTCTATACCAAAAATAACATCAAAATCGATCATATCTAACTCCACTAAGTTGGTTGAGGTGACTTTCTAAAGAATGGTGATAGAGCAATTTCTATATACCCAATCGAGCTATAATTGACTCACCAATAGAGGTAGAGAATGATAAGGGTTTGGAAAGGATTTCAGGACTAACACCGAATTTGATAGCAACATAAGGAGTCATAAAGGATAATTTCACTCCTGGATCTAGAAATACATAAACATCAAGGTGAAAAAATCGTAACATACTAATGACCACATCGGGTGAACTCTCCTACTCTTAGTCGGATGATAGTGCATAGAACCTATTTTGGTGCTGCCCACCACCTGCACTAGAAGATGCGCGCTACTGAGATGGGCGAGTTGCTGGAGCTGCTAAAGTAGTGGCTGGGGCATGGCCTCCACTATTATTCAGTCCAGCTGAAGGATAATCTCTAAGTCTATGACCGGGCTTATCACACCCGAAAGAGGTATCTAAGCTAATTAAGCATCATCTAAGGTGGTTCTTACCATACCTCTTACAAGCTAGGAAAGTGACCCTTAGAGCCTAATGCTCTACCTCTAAATCACCTCTGGGCCTAGATGGAACACTAAGTAATGATGGAGCGTCGATGACCTCTGATGGGATTGTAGGTGATGTCCACCACCGGACCTATATTGAGAACACCCAAAGCTCCTTGTCCTGTCTCTCTTGGCCTCTCTCTCCCTCTCCTTCTTCTGCTACTCCCCTATCTGTTGATCATATATCATTAATTGAATCCATACCGCTGATAAGCATTGATCTTGGGCAGATTTATATGCCCAAGTAATACTCAAACGTATCATTTTCGTCTTGTTTGTTGTGCAATATGTATATATTCTCATGTAATTGGTAATAAAATGTGAATTTATTCTAACCAACATGATTAGCATTTGTTTTGCAGGTAAATATGATTTTTAGGAGCTAAAATGCGTGTTGGATAAATATCGGAGTTGGACTCAGATGCGAGCGTGGAAAAGACATTGGAATGCACAAAGTATAGGGGCTCCGCGATGGAGCCGTGCCACGCTACCATCGCGGAGGCACACTGCCTGGAGAGGAAATTAAATGGCAAATTCTAGTGTGGCCTCGCGACAGCTCCGTGGCATGGAGATAGGCCTCCGCGTTGGCCTCCGTGCCACGTTGAGGCTATTTTACCGGACCCTGGATTTCCAGTGAAGGTCCGCGTCCACGCCGTGTCACGGAGGCAGTGCTCCACGATGGCCTCCGTGACACGTTGCTTGTTATTCCAGGACAAATTTTCCACTAGTATAAATAGCACACTTAGGTTTATTTTAATTAGTTCAGACTTGGTGGAGCTAGGACGTGGGTTAGAAGCAGTTGAGGGACGAAAAAGCTAAGGGATTTCTTCTCTTCCTTTCTTCTTTCTATCAATTGTATGCATGATTTACACTTGTTTTAGGATGATCAATCCACAAATGAGTGGCTAATTCTCTTCCTTGCTGAGGTTATGAACATTTGTGATGAATTTTGATTATTAATTTTATGGTTTTCTTCTTCTTCTTCTATGTTGTTCTATTAATTCTTGTTCTTACTGCATTAGTGTGTGGCCGACATTAATGTACATCTAAAAGTCCAATTTCACTCGAGAGAGCAAGAAATTGGAAAGTTGTGAATTAATAGGGTATTGTTCTTAACTTGATTTGGGAAAATTGGGTTTTGATGTGCTTTCCTGATAGAAATATACTTGAAAGCCGTATTAGTCAATTTAGGAACCGGAATTGTATTGCTAGGTCATAAATTGCATTTGATCACAGAAATGTAGACGGATGGTTTATGATTCTAAAGTGAAATTAAATACGAGAGTTTTAATTTCTAGGCTACTGTTCTTGGCTAGCAACATGAAGAAGAGATTAACCAAATTACTATTATAATCGAATTCATTACTTGTTCTTAACCTTGGCATGCTCATATCCATAGTTTAAATTCACAGTAAATAATTGTTAATAGTTTTAGTATATATATATTTTATAAACAAAAACTTATTTAACTGTTGGTTACGCTGTTGTTAGCATAATTAGAAGTAAGATAAGAATATAGTGTACTTAGGCAATTTTACTTATCTTGAGTCTCCTTGGATCGATACTTGGCTTACTTAGCCACTTTATTACTTGTTTGACCACGTGCACTTGCGTGTCAGTTTTACACCTATAGCAAACACTGCCAGAACAAGTTTTTGGCGCCGTTGCAGGGGAAGCTAGGCAATTGGTGAAATTGTGTTAAGTGTAAATTTACTGTATTTTTGTTTTATTTTCTTAAGTGTTGACAACTTGATCTTAGTGTTTGTTTTAATTCTTTGTTCATTTTAATTTTTCTCTCTTTCGGATACCCTCATTGACATGACATCTTGGAATATAAATGGTGGATATGCATATTTCGGCGAATCTTGCATGAATTGCGGAGGACCCCACTTGTGGCAAAACTGTAACACGTGCAATAAATGTGGGTGTCAATATGGCCATTGGGGTGATTGTCCAAAGGCATATTCCCCTCCACCAAGCCCCTACTATGATCCTTCTGTTGTTTTTGCTGAATATGGGCATGTTGAAAATGAGGACTTGGGACGCCAAGTTCAAATAGAGGACATGATGAAACAACTCTTGGAGCAATCAGAAGCAATGAAGGAGTCGGTGGCAGAATTGATAATTCAGCAAAAGGAGAATGCAGAGGCTGTAAGCAGGATGAGCGTCAAGCTCACGGAAATGTGTGCTGAGGCTGAAGCTTGTGATAATTTGCAGGTGACAGTTTTAGCCGATATTCAAGAGGAACTACAAGAGGAATACAAGGGTGAATTTTTGGATGAAGCCCGACAATTAGAATCTCTTGAGTATCCCCGTGATCGGCTCATACCTATAGAAAATCCATTCATGGAAGAAGAGGAAGAATATCTCCCATTTGACCTTAATGGAGAAATAGATGTCGATGTTGAAAAGGTGTACACAAGTAAGAAAGTCAAGCACAATGCATTTTCAGAGTTGAGGTTTATGGGACCACACTCGAAGCATTTTTCGACATTAAGTTTGGTGGACAACATAGAAATAGAGTCTTCCAAGCTTATAGAGAAGTGTCTAGAGGAGGATCAAGCCCCGTATATTTTGAAATTTGCTAACTCGAAGCAACGAAATGACTTCACTTACTCAAGGGCCAATAAGTTCAAAAGAAAGCATCTACTGCTTGGTCCTTACAATTTTTCACCACCACCCCAGGAGCATAAGAGGAAATTAGAGCAGAAATTAGGGGTGAAATTCATATCCTCAAGGCGGAGGAAAAAGCGGTGAAACTTGGTACGTCAAGCCGCGACGGTAAACCAGGCGCTGCACGGGAGGCAACCCGTGAATAATATTTTTTTTCTTTCTTTCTTTTTTAGTGTAAATAATTTTTATTTTTATTTTTCTCTTCTTGATTTGGTATATATTTTTGTTTTAGTTAATATTTTTCATTTTAGTTAGGGAAATCTATTAATCTAACCAATTTTGTTTAGTGAGGTGATTTTCAGGTCTAACGGAGAAAAATATACATGGAATCGGGAAGGAAAAGGCAAGGTATGGAAAAATAATTTAATTGAAGAAACAGTGCACTGGCGCGTTGGCTCCGTGTCACGGAGGAAGGGCTCCGCGTTACCCTCCATGACACGTTGAAGGCAAAATCCGGATTTTTTAAAAATTCCAGTAAGCCAACGCGTTGGCTCCGTGTCACGGAGGAAGTGCTCCGCGTTACCCTCCGTGAAACGTTGCCGTGTATTTGGTGCCGGGTCACACCGGGTTGCCGGGTGACCCGCGTGTTTTTCTTTAATTAAACCCTGATTTTCACCCAATTTTTCCCCATTTCTTCTCCTTTCCGCGACCAAACATCCCAAATCCCCCTCCCCAACCTACGTGCCACGCTACTAGGCAAAGAAATCGTCAAGTTTCTTCGGTTCTTCAACTCAAAGGTACGTTTTCCTCGTTTCTCTCAAAATTTTGGCGATTTTAGTCGAATTTGGGCATGTGAGGTGAGATATATCACCCTAAGTAGAAATTTAACATGATGTTGAGTTATTTGTGATTGATATATGTTCGGATTGTTGTAATTAGCGTTTGAACTTGTAGATTATCTAAATAATTCGAATTTGATTGTAAAATTGTATTCTAGGGCATGGGTTGTTGAAATTGAATTGGGTTATTTGATAAGTTGATGAATTAGATGCCGGGGTGTGGTTGTAAATTGAGATAAGTCGTGTAAATATTGTGTGAATGTTAACAGACGACGAATTCTCGAATTGTTGGGGAAAATGCGAAAATTGTGCAAATTGGTTTGATTATTTGGATTCGATTGTATATAGAATGTTTTGTCTTTGTTTTTTTTATTTGTTGTTTTTGTTGCTAAGTGAGATGGTTGAATTGTTAGCGATAGTAGGATTGGGAGTAGTTGTATGAAGTCTGAGTAGTACACTAACCGTTATGCTGTCGAAATTTTTGTGAACGCACTAAGCATAAATTGTATAGTTGATTGTTTTGGTGTAAATTGAGTTATCCTTGCCATAGTTTGTAAAAGTAGCTAAGGACTAAGTGTGGGGTAAACTTTGTGTAACCCGACCTTAGCCAAAGTTAACATGTATTTAGCTTAATGTTGTGCTTGTTTATGTATACTGACAGGTACAATGGCGAGCAGGCAGGATAAGGGCAAAGGTGCTTCTACTTCAGGCACCGGAAGAAAAAGAATGAGATTGGGCACCGCAGTCCCAGCTGCACCAGCTGTTCCGCGCGGCCAACGCCGCCAATACAGAACAAGGTGGGTAACCGAGGAAGGGAAGAAGTGGTATGCTAAGCATAAGGAATGCAAATACTTCCCGGAGGAACATATTGCACGGGAACCACTAGCACAGGAGTTCCCTCGTATTGTGCAGAGGATTGAAGCAGCTGGGCTCAGCTTTATATTTCAGGAGCCCAAGGAGTGCAACCTACATTTAGTCCGGGAGTTCTACGCAAATTGGAACCCGGCCATCAGAAGCCACACAATATAAATCAGAGGGTAGATTGTCAATCTGGAACCCCAGCAATTTAATGCCATCGTTGGAGCGCGGGACACAGACGCCCACGTTCTCCGCCAGCTAAACATCACCCCACCGTACGCCGACATCAGACGTACGTTGTGTGGGGCTCGATCCACAGCCCGATGGAGTAGACATAAGGAGAGGGGTTACCACCAGACTCTGCCTTAGTCGCAGATGAATAGGGAGGCCAGAATATGGCTGAAGATTGTGTGTTCTTGCTTGATCCTGGGGGTTCACATGACGGATGTGACCCGGGACCGTGTCTGCTTGGTGTATGCCCTTATGAAAGGGCTTGAGATTAATGTTGGGGCGGTCATTATATCCGCCATGAAGAGAGCCAGACTACACCAGGGCCATAGATACGGGTTCGGCGGACTCATCACCACCTTCCTCTGAGGCCTCGATGTCGAGGAAGAGGCTTTGGATTACATCCCGTAGTTGGAGCGGAGGGCCCTCGATGTGACCCGACACCACACACGGGCCAGTGCTGACTTTGGGCGAGCGACATGCTCGTGACGATCAGTACATGGCACGTATGTTCGGCATGCAGATGCTTCAGCTACGGATTGGTGGGAGACCAGCCACCGAGGAAGAGTTATGGCAGCTGGAGCTGGATTACCCATTCGGCGAGAACGCCAGAGCTTTATGCCGAGTGGGACCAGCCTTCGTTGAGCCTACTGATGAAGATGTCCCTACTGACGAGGAGACACGTCGGGAGGACTCCGATGGAGCTGACTCAGACATGGGCGACGAGGCAGCAGCACCGGATGAAGAAGTCGAATATTTCGACTGAGTAGGGAGTTCCACCACCCGAAATTTTGTGCTTTGTATTTTTGTGAACACTGGGACAGTGTTCGATTTAAGTGTGGGGTGGGGAGTAGATAGGTGCTGGGACTTAGGCTCTAATCTGCTGTATGCTTTTTCCTTGGTTTGTATGCATGTTTGTGTTTCCCTGTTGTGAACTGATTTGTGCGGTAGCTGTATATTTTTTGTGGTTAATGATGTGTGTTGTGAAAAGTTGTGGTTGCCAAGGTAAAAATTTTTGTGAATGCTGTAAATATTTTGTAAATATTTCTGTATATCGAAATGATCGATATTTTTTTCAAAATTTATGCGAAAATATTTTGCACTTATCAAAATCTTTTGTAAATATTTTTCTATCGAAATGATCGATGTGTTGCAAAATTTTTTGGTTTTTATTTTGGGTTTCTCGGAGTTTGTTTTCGGTTCTTTTACCGAGAATAGTCCCATTGAACCGATGCCATAGTTAGTGACCGTTCCCTATGATGGATGGATGACGACCGTCTTAAGGGAAATGTAGTCGGTAGGAGTAGGATTTTAATCTGTTTTCAGTTTTTCTTTGGTGGATTGCATCAATGAACTTGTAGTTGCTTTATGGTTGCAAAATTTCGTTGCGTGTTGTAACTGATGTTCAAAATGTGAAAGTGATTCATTTGAAAGCATGCAATTTTGTAAATATGTTGAGCTACCTAGGCTGTAGAATTCGATTTGGTGTGATTGAGGCTTAATTTTTGAATTCATGCAACTGGCTAATTAAAGAGTTAGTGAATGCATCTTGAATCGAGCATGTGCATGAAGTGTGTGAAGTGAGGTATTGTTATTCCATGCTATTGTGAAGTGTCTAGAACTTGCCTGGTGTGTGTACGAAACGAAATGAAGGAGGTGTAGTGTTGGAAAGGATGTAGGCATGTCTTTGTTTAACCGAGAGTTTCTATTTTTTTCTTTCTTGTAATACTCTACCTTCTTATACGTTTGTATACCCTAGTCAGCCCGTTGAGCCTTTAGCCGTTTCTTTCTTTCTTTTGACCAAAAATGTATAAACTAAGCTTTATTCCTTCTTTTCATTAGCTGTAAAAGTCTATACAAAACTCTTAAGCGCTTAAGAAGAAAAGAAAATTTTTCCCAAAGTGTCAAAGAGTGAGAAGAGTGAAAATAAAAAGAAAAGCAGAGTGAGGAAAGAAAAGATGAGGTTGAAGAGGCACTTGTTATAATTAAATGATATTGAGGGTACATGAAAACCCTTTGTCCTGTGTCAAGTGTGTTTGATGAAATGGGATGTACGAAAGTAACCCAGCATGAATGAGAGAAAAAGAGAAAAAAAAGAAGAAGAAAAGTTATCCATGAGTCGATGGGAATGTGTTGAAAAGGCGCTTAAGGATGCTAGCGACTATTATTGGCTAATCCAATATACATACTAGTTCCATAGCTTCCATTACAACCCATTAAAGTCCTACGTGATCTTACATTGCATTTCTTTATATTAGTGGAGTAATACACTAAGGGCAAGCCTATGGGTCATGACATGAAGCATGTGAATTCTTTTGGGAGAGAGAGTGAAATTAATTTTTATATGCCCCTACTTGAATGTTTGTGTGTTGCATGAACATAGAGGGGAAGATTCTCTTGAGTTGTGAGGGCACATGCTTGATGAAAGATTGATTTTCATGTCGGATATCTTGATTAGCTGATTTGCATGAGTTTGCCGATATCGAGAGTCGATTCTTAAAGTCTAGGAAGTCTTGATGTATGAAAGGTCATTGCATTGTAAGACCATGCATGTTTTCTTGATGATTTACGAAAATTGAATAATCGGTATGACCGTAGTGTAAATTGTCGCACCATAGTGACAAATGTTGGGATGTAATTTGCATGAGTTGTGTATGTGTTGTTCGAGGATGAACAAGGATTTAAGTGTGGGGTAAGTGATCTTGGGCAGATTTATATGCCCAAGTGATACTCAAACGTATCATTTTCGTCTTGTTTGTTGTGCAATATGTATATATTCTCATGTAATTGGTAATAAAATGTGAATTTATACTAACCAACATGATTAGCATTTGTTTTGCAGGTAAATATGATTTTTAGGAGCTAAAATGCGTGTTGGAACAATATCGGAGTTGGACTCGGATGCGAGCGTGGAAAAGACATTGGAATGCACAAAGTATAGGGGCTCCGCGATGGAGCCGTGCCACGCTACCATCGCAGAGGCACACTGCCTGGAGAGGAAATTAAATGGCAAATTCCAGTGTGGCCTCGCGACAGCTCCGTGGCATGGAGATAGGCCTCCGCGTTGGCCTCCGTGCCACGTTGAGGCTATTTTACCGGACCCTGGATTTCCAGTGAAGGTCCGCGTCCACGCCGTGTCATGGAGGCAGTGCTCCGCGATGGCCTCCGTGACACGTTGCTTGTTATTCGTGGAAAACTTTCCCACTAGTATAAATAGCACACTTAGGTTTATTTTAAATAGTTCAGACTTGGTGGAGCTAGGACGTGGGTTAGAAGCAGTTGAGGGACGAAAAAGCTAAGGGATTTCTTCTCTTCCTTTCTTCTTTCTATCAATTGTATGCATGATTTACACTTGTTTTAGGATGATCAATCCACAAATGAGTGGCTAATTCTCTTCCTTGCTGAGGTTATGAACATTTGTGATGAATTTTGATTATTAATTTTATGGTTTTCTTCTTCTTCTTCTATGTTGTTCTATTAATTCTTGTTCTTACTGCATTAGTGTGTGGCCGACATTAATGTACATCTAAAAAGTCCAATTTCACTCGAGAGAGCAAGAAATTGGAAAGTTGTGAATTAATAGGGTATTGTTCTTAACTTAATTTGGGAAAATTGGGTTTTGATGTGCTTTCCTGATAGAAATATACTTGAAAGCCGTATTAGTCAATTTAGGAACCGGAATTGTATTGCTAGGTCATAAATTGCATTTGATCACAGAAATGTAGACGGATGGTTTATGATTCTAAAGTGAAATTAAATACGAGAGTTTTAATTTCTAGGCTACTGTTCTTGGCTAGCAACATGAAGAAGAGATTAACCAAATTACTATTACAATCGAATTCATTACTTGTTCTTAACCTTGGCATGCTCATATCCATAGTTTAAATTCACAGTAAATAATTGTTAATAGTTTTAGTATATATATATTTTATAAAGAAAAACTTATTTAACTGTTGGTTACGCTGTTGTTAGCATAATTAGAAGTAAGATAAGAATATAGTGTACTTAGGCAATTTTACTTATCCTGAGTCTCCTTGGATCGATACTTGGCTTACTTAGCCACTTTATTACTTGTTTGACCACGTGCACTTGCGTGTCGGTTTTACACCTATAGCAAACACTGCCCGAACAAGCATAACGGCCCGGCACACCTTGACCAGTAAATCTGAGACCCCATTCACGAACTTGCTCATATGAGCCCTCAGTTTCGTAATCATCTTCGGAGCATACTTGGACAGACTGACGAACTTTGCTGCATTTGCTTCCCTCAACACTCGAGGAAAGAATCTATTCAAGAAAGCCATAACAAACTCACCCCATCCATTAGGGACTGCTCTTGCTCCACGACCCTCAACCAAATATGAACTACCCCTTCAGCAAATAGGAGGCTAAATCTGCTCTCTCCACTCCTGAAAACCCCATAATCTGGGTAATCTTCTGATCTCCTCAATGAACTCCTATGGATCCTCATCCACCTTTGAACCATGAAACTCTGGCGGGTCATCCTGGTGAAGTCTCGCATCCTAGCCGCTGTCGCATTCCCATTCATGCGCACATGATCTATTGTCTACTGGCTGACCTAGACTGTCATAGCCTGAGCCAACATCTGAAATGCAGCCCTGAACTCATCATGAGCTACCTGATCATTCAAAGAATTAGCTGCAGCTAGTGGGGATGGATGATGCACGTCTCCATTGCTATTGCCATAGTCGTTGCCATTTCCATTCCTTCTCTCATTGACTTGGCAAGGAGACATATTTCTTCAAATGCATATAGCGCAGGTTAGAGGAATAGAGAGAATCGAACTTCATCGCTCGACATAGATTTTGAAAGAAGGGAAGTTTTCCTAAAATGTCTTATAGTCTCATCCTCATAAGTGTGACGCGCTTCACACCCATGAAAAAGGACTCTACTTAACGCAGCTTCCAGACACCCTACGACACACCTAAACCTAATACTCTAATACCAATTTGTCATGACCTAAGCATAGATCCCAAATCGAAACATGGAACCTAGAACCATGAAGAGCTTTAAGCTAACCCATGGCACATACAAAACATGATTACGAGCATAACTAAGCAGAAATAAAGCATAAAAACACATAAGTAGAATTCTGCAAATCAAAAAGCATAAGTGTAGACAACAAGCCAACAACGCTGAACCATCTATACATAGTTGTCTGAAAAGCCTTTAATCACATGATGAGCTAATGGGAAAATAATGATAATGCTCAAACTCACACTTCCTGGAAAAGTATGAAGAAGAAGTTGTCAATAAAGAATCCAACAAAGAAGTTGGGATGGAACCCACAGGGAATTAGGTAAGAATTAGACTAATGTCGGTACTTAAACTTTTTGGTGAGTTATCTCCAAATTGGGGGGTTTAAAGAAAAACAATAATAATATCGCTCAACATAGATCGTGAAAGAAGAGAACTTTCCTAAAATGTCTTATAGTCTCATACTCATAAGTGTGACGCGCTTCACACCCATGAAAAAGGACTCTACTTAATGAAGCTTTCAGACACCCTACCACACACCTAAACCTAATACTCTAATACTAATTTGTCATGACCTAAGCATAGATCCCAGACCGAGACATGGAACCTTGAACCATGAAGAGCTTTAAGCTAACCCATGGAACATATAAAACATGATTACGAGCATAACTAAGCAGAAATAAATCATAAAAAACACATAAGCGAAATTCTGCAAATCAAAAAGCATAAGTGTAGTGAACAAACCAACAATGCTGAACCATCTATACATAGTTGTCTGAAAAGCCTTTAATCATACGATGAGCTAATGGGACAATACTGATAATGCTCAAACTCAAACTTCCTAGCAAAGTATAAAGCGGACATTGTCAATAAAGAATCCAACAAAGAGGTTGGGATTGAACCCACAGGGAATAAGGTAAGAATTAGACTAATGTCGGTACTTAAACTTGTTGGTGAGTTATCTCCAAATTAGGGGGTTTAAAGAAAAACAATAATAAAACAAGACTACAATTGTGGTTTTTATCAATATTTACAAATAACTAGGGTATGTGTTCCCTATGGGTTCATAACTACTTCGGATATACACATGTGATCAATCCCAATGCTTACTTGTAGAACTGATAACTAGGGTTCATCCAAACGACTGGTTCGTCCCTATTGGATGGATATATTCAATCACCTAGTAAGGTCACATGAGCGATTTCAAACTAACTATTATCAATATATTCCAAATTAATTTTCCTACAACCGCAGCTCAAGTTATACAATGATCATAAAAATCAAAGCTTTGTTGTAATCCTCTTTTCCTAATCTCTACTTCTCTAGGTTCAACCAAGTAAAGAATTTAGGAAAGTCCTAATGTTGCGCATAGTTAACAAACGTTTAAGATGAAAAGAATACAATACAAGTGCTTAGCATTGGTTTCGAATCACTTTGTGTAATACTAGTTCATTAATCCACTATGGTTCCAACAACCCTAGTTGTGCAGGTTTTAGCCTCTTATAATTATAAGATTATAAATAGTATTCATAAACAAACACATAATTGAATACTTACAACAATAATTAGAAGAAAACCTACTTTGAATATTGATTAAAACAATCAAGAACAATTTAGAAAACCAAGTGTTGATCTCGAGAATTGATCTCGCAAAACTTGATAATAATTCACAAAAAATTAACTAAGAACCTTCTCTCAATGTATTCTCACGTCTAATTTTCCTACTAAAAAACACAAAAGGTATTTATACAGACATTAGAAACCTTTTCCTAAGGTAACAGGGATATTTCCATATTTGGCGCCCACTCGTCCTACGACTGGTCATACAACCCGTCACAGGATTGTACGGGTCATACCTTACTCTACTATGTTCCTTGGCTGCTGCAGAATTGGCTAGGTGTTGGCAGTTGGTACGATTCGTAGCATGATCCTACGAGTCATACAATCCATCTGTGGCCTGGCTCTGAGAACTTTGGCATCTTTTGAAGTTCTCTACGAGTGTTGTGGTATAGCTTGTACCTTGCTCCTATGACTCGTGACTTCTTGTTACATTTGAGTTCTGCCAAGTATCTAAGAATCATTGAAGCACCCCACGGATCCTGGTACGGGTCATAGGAAGATGCTACGATCCGTAGGTGCTACCCGTACCAAGAAACTTCAATTGTGAAAATTTTCTCTAAAGTTTTCCATGACTCCAGTTACGTCTTATACTGATAGTCGTACTTTGCCTTTGCATTGTTTTAGCCTTCTGAGCTTTTCCACGAGTCACAATACGGCTCGTACAATCTAGGTACGACTCGTATTAAAATAAGTACTTGGCTGATTTTCTGCACTTTTTTGCATCTTTTGCACCTTTTTGCTCCAACACCTATTTTCCCTGGAAACAAAGTAAAAACACCTCGTATTCGTATAAACATACATAAGTCCATGCTATTTTCTCAATTTCAAGCATCAAAAGTGCTATAATCTCATAGCACATTAACACCCTCAACTTAAGACTTTTGCATGTCCTCAGGCAAAGAAAACAAAAACTAAAAACGATGCTCAACTAGAAAATAAACCTAGGATACTATAGCCAACACCAATCAAAATTTGCACTATAAACTCAAACATCTTTCGACCCTTTTCCTGGTAAACCAAATTAGTATATGCACACAATTGTAACCACAAACCATGATAAACAGGGATCAAGATATATCATCTAGTTATTAGCAGATAATCAAGACATTACCAATGCTTTTCACACAGACAACTAGCAGAATAAAACACAAACCATGTACCCTCACAGCAAATGAAGTCCCTACTCACGATATATGCAAATATGAAAAATGGGACTGAAAAAGTAAGACTCTCACTCTCACAAGGAAGTTCCAAATACTACACATCGGATACCATAGGTTTGCCTTTATTTTTTCTACTTCGGCTCTTCAGACAGTCAGGCTTAGATCACTATAGGACTTTGTTCGACTTGTAATGTAGGATTTTGGGCTGGATATTGTAGATTTGGAATCTTTAGTGACTAAACCCTCCTTGGCACTACATACTCATGGCTTCACTTTTCACTTATTTCACCCTTTTCACTTTTTTTAGCTTTTTCCTCCCTTTTCTCCATTTTTATGCAATTGTATGGGTGTGGTGTGTTTTCAACTTTTCATTCAATTTTCCCTTTTTGTATTTTCTTTTCAATTTTTTTCTTTTTCAACCCTTTTTTTCTTCTTTTGTCAAACACACCTCATTTTTAACCCTTTTTCTTTTCTTTTCCTTTTTCACTTCCCCAAGATCTATGCACCCCCTACTTTAACATCCTCAACTTAGGCATTTTACCTGGGTTGAGGTTCACAATGTCTAAAGAGGGACCAGGGCCAAAACAAGTTCATTATAAAAAATGATTAAGGTTAATCAGTTAATAAAAAAATGATTCATTTAAGGCTCAAATTCGAGATCAAGGGAATATTATCACAACCAACCATCCTAAAACCTATGTAAAGACCAACCGGGCAAGTTCTAGATCCTCTACGCAGTACTAAACTAGGTATAGACCTCACTCACTCATGGTACATGTTTTGCATTCATTCTTCCTATCCAGTTCACACATGGATAACTATAACTACTCATGCTAATACACTAAATGACACCAAAATATCCACAAAAATCATGTTTTACAATCAACAAATACACGATTAACCATCAAAAATATTTAAACAGGGTCAACAAATACATCCCCTCTCTTTTTGAAAGCATGCTTCATCCCCGAAGCATGGAATATAAAGCAGAAGGAAGGGAACATACCTGTGGTGCACAAGCACTCCTATCATCCCGTGGAGGTGGTACCTCCGCTGCTTTCATGGTGTTGCAGTGGCCGACACACTTAATGGTGTATCAATAGGGGGAATGGTCACCCCCTCAGTAATAGCTGTCGCTTCTATGACCTCTAGAATCATTAGGGTAGAATGTGGCTCGCCCAAAGGGTCCTTGCCACCCGCAAGCTCGGCATGGGCAGTGGTGGAGCTACCTACTCCTCTCGCTCTCTCAAGCAGCTCTGAACTATGCTCGTCGTGAGTTGCTGGCTCTCCGATCATGCCCATTTGTGCTCTTTCTTCTTTCTTTCTCTTCTTCTTTAGGGTCTCATCTCCAACATCCTCAGAGACCCTCTTTTTCCCTTTTCCTCACTCAACTCCGGTCAGCTCCTAATACACAACCAAATCAAGTTCCTCATCTGTTCCCATGTCGAGGTCAGGAAGAGTGAGGGCTGCTAGAATTATCGGCTATTGAGATGACAGCTCGGTCACTTGGCTCCAAAGAGCCCCAACTCCTCATGGAGGCTACCAGTGTCAGTTTGCTCAGCCATGCGCTCATTCAAGCGGCTCTTAAAGCTATCTAGTCTGGCATGTAGGACCCATCCAGCTACCTCAATCTCAGCCTTCGCCCAAGGCTTCACATTCTGCATCATAGACTGTACCTTTTTCTCAGCTACTCTAGTCTCTTGGCCATCATTTGGAGAAATTCTTAAGGCATTAGCACGTATTCGGCTTGAGTCTGGCTCAAAATACCCATAGATGGTGCGGTGGAGGTGTTGGGAGCTACCTCTGAATGACCGACATATGTAGCTAGTGTCTCATCTTGCTCTAGTGAGGTGAGGGCATTCACCTGCTCGCCCCCAACTGCCCGTCGTACTAGGACTGTGGTAGAAAGTCGTGCTTGGCTTACTGATGAGTTGGAAATTTACCAACTCATTAGGCTCCTAATCATGAGTTTTTGCTTAGTTTTCGAGTCATTTATGTGGATTTTATTCTCTTTCTCTTGAATTCTTTATAGGTACCTCATGTGACTAAAGAAAGCATGAAATCAAGCAAAACACATGGAATTTGAGAAGAAATTTGATGAGTTAGCATATGAGGGTGAGGAGCCAAAGATAAGGAAAGATTTGGGCTTAAAAAGAGGTGCAAAGACATGCTTTGAATCGCCTAAACATGGATCTAGAAGGACGAAATGCCGAAGCTACTGCCCAGACTGGCTAAACAACCGGCCCTTCACAGAATGCACCGGTTAAACGTCCATGAACCACCTGTTCCCCCCTGTCAGGACACTGTTTTCAACCGGCTAAAGTTTGGTGCTCCGAGGATTGCCACCAGCGAAACGCCAGTTCCCCACCGGAGAGGCAGTCTAATGAAGGGTAAAAGTGTCCAAAAAGGTCTCCAAAGCATCTAGAATCTTCAAGGGCATTTGGGGAAAGTTGTACACAAGAAAGTACAGATATTTAGAGAGCTTTCATTGTACACCACTTATTCATTCATCAATTCAATCATCTAGACTTCATCTTCTTCACAGAATTTTTAGTAGAATCTTTTCTCCATAGATTTGTAGAGTTAGATAGTACTTTTCTTCTTCTTTTTCTTTAACCCATTTTGGGGGAATTCCACCATTTTTGTATGAGCTTGTGAAGAAAATTTCTGAAGAGAATGTGATGAATGTGAGGGAAATCCTCTTGGTATCTTCTCTCTATCTTTAAATATGCTTGACTAATTTTCTAGCTAGAGGTATATTCATGGTGGGCTTTGTTAAATTGATTGGGTTTTGATAAATTGCTCTTGGATTCTTATTGAATTATAGATATATTATCTTCTTCCAAATTAATTACTAAAATGATGGTTGCAACATTAATTGTGCTTTACCTGTAGGTCGTTCGGCGTGGAAGGGTCGTTCGGCGGTACCTGTAGGTCGTTTCATTTCCTATCTTAAGGCCAGAAAGATGATTTCTAAGGGTTGCATGTATCATCTAGTTAGGGTTAAGGATGTTGAGTCTGAGACCCCGATTATCCAGTCAGTTTCTGTAGTGTGTGAGTATCCAGAAGTCTTTCCCGATGATTTGCCAGGTGTTCCTCCCGAACGGGAGATTGATTTTCATATTGATCTTCTACCCAATATGCAGCCTATCTCTATCCCTCCTTATAGGATAGCTCTAGCCGAGCGAAAGGAGTTAAAGGATCAGTTGAAGGACCTATTGGATAAAGGTTTGATCAGACTGAGCAAGTCTCCATGGGGTGCACCAGTTTTATTTGTCCGAAAGTGTCACGACCCGAACGGAGGCCCGGATCGTAGACACCGGACAAGGGACCCTGAGAGACCCCAAGTCGGCATCGTATGAAGCAAAGCTCAACATTGTTTATTAAAAAAGCTAATTAATGAAATCATGCATAGACTCGAGATAGTGTGAAAATAAAGCTCAACATTTGCTCTTTGACAAAGCTCAATAATGACATACATCTCAATTATGAATTCATGCATATGAGAAGATATATTTCGAAACATACCACAAGATCAAGTATAGGTGGGAGCATCTACTCCAAATCATGCGGTAAGCTATATGAAGGAATACTTAACTCAACATACCACAAGCTATAAATTATGAAATTTGGGAGACTTCGCTCCAAACAATGTGGTAAGCTTATTTCGGGAAAATCATCAATTTAAATCGCTATGTGGGAATTTCCCAAAGCTTTATCATACTTGAATCTACTCAATTCATTTTGAAAAGAACTTCATAATCATGGGTAGCTTTAGAAACATACTTTTCATCATCAAATCTCATCATCATTCACTTCCTTGATGAACTTTTCATCCATGGACATTTAAATTTGATAACTTAGAAAATATGATTTATATTGAAAATAATTTAAAATTTGCCCAAGCTTCACAATTCATCGATATAAATAGAATCTAATCATGTCCATGTATATAGATTGGAGAATTATGTAATCGGGTAAAAACCCGATACTTGATCACAGGAGATTATTCATGATTTGATAGGAATTGGGCATGGGTGTGGAAGCAGACACCCATTCATAACCTTACATACCCGGGAGAAATGATTTTAGCACTTCTCTGATGGCCCAAGATGAGATTCCAATGGAAACCTTCAAAACTTGCTCTAAATCCTCTCTTCAAGCTCTCAAGTTTGCATACATTGAACGAAATAGCTTAGAATAGGTTTTCCCCTCTAAAAACCTTGTAAAAAGAGCCTTTAACAATGTAGTATAGGCCTCTAGGATTTAGGAATTACGGAAAATCCCTTACTAAGATCGCTGAAAATAACTGCAGGCGGGTCCCAATGAGGGACCTAACGGCTCGTCATGAGGGGCCACGACTCGTGGATTCATTTAGAAGGTACAGTGCTTTAATGTCAAATGAAACCTACCCTGCTTGATCATGAATCATCCCAAAAATCATGGGGAAAGACCACGATTCATGGGGTCCTTCCGTTAGGTACACTAGTTGACTTCCTCCATTTATTCTTCACCCTCACCCTACGGCTGACTTGATGACTCGTGGTGACTAACCATGAGTCGTTCCAACGCTCGTGATGCCCCTTATCATTCAATCTTCCTGTTCTTCACTAGCCTTCCCCACGAGCCACTTGACGACTCGTGGGCTGGTCTCACGAATCGTCCAACGACTCATTCTGTGCCTGCAACTCAGATTTTCAGCTTTTTCCCATTTCAACTCTCGGGTCTGATCTTCAAGTTCTCAGGGTATAACAATATCTCTCCCTTAGGAACATTCATCCTTGAGTGTTAGAAATACACAAAAAACTTAGAAACAAGCAATCATATGCAAATATTGATTATTTAAACTGAAAACTGACGGAATAACTACCTCCGAAAAGAACTACATAGTTGAACCGAATTTAGACATCGCATACATCTACCATAACATAAATCAAGCTTGTGCACATGAACCGAACACGGAAACTGATTAGAGAGTTAGGGAAAAACTGATACCTCAAACTAAAATTGAGCCAGTAGGGAACAGGTGAGGGTATTTAGCCATCATAGCCGCTTTGGCTTACCACGTAGCTCCCTCAGCATGCTGGTTTCTCCATAACACCGTCACCGAAGCTACTTCTTTGTTCTTCAGCCTCCGAACCTGACGATCCAAGATTGCAATTGGAATTTCCTCATAACTGAGGCTATCTCCCACACCAATGCTTTCCACCAGGACAACTAAAGATGGATGACCCAAGCACTTTTTCAAGAGAGATACTTGAAAAAAGGGATGAACTAAAGATAACTCTGATGGCAAGTCCAACTCATACACTACCTTACCAACCCTTTTCATAACCCGGTAGGGACCAACATAACGGGGACTGAGTTTCCCTTTCTTTTCGAACTACATGACTCCCTTCATGGGAGATACCTTCAGAAACACCCAATCATCCACCTCGAATTACAACTCTCTCCTCCTCACATCAGCATATGATTTTTGACGACTCTGCCTGGTTTCCAACCGGTCCCTTATCAACTGAACCTTTATCATAGCCTCATGAACCGATTCAGGCCCTATCATAGCTACCTCACCAACCTCAAACCATCCAATGGGCGATCTAAACCTTTGCCCATAAAGAGCCTCAAACGGTACCATCTGGATACTAGAGTGATAGCTGTTATTATAAGCAAACTCGATCAAGGGCAAAAGATCATCCCAATTACCTTTGAAATCCATCGCACATGCTCTCAACATGTCCTTGAGAGTCTGGATTGTCCATTCCACCTGACCATCCATTTGAGGATGAAATGTTGTATTGAGTTTAACCTGAGTCCCAAGCCCTTTTTGGAGAGATCACAAAAACTGTGAGGTAAACTGAGTACCTCGATTTGAGATGATAGACAAGGGAACACCATGCAATCGCACCAACTCTCGAATGTACAGTTTGGAATAATCCTCCGCTGAATCTATGGTTTTGACTGGTAGAAAGTGTGCAGCCTTGGTAAACCTATCTTTTACCACCCAAATAGAATCGTATTGCCGGCGAGTACAAGGTAGGCCTATAAAGAAGTCCATATTAATCTCTTCTCACTTCCAAGTAGGAATGTTAATATCCTGCAATACGCCTCCTGGCCTTTGATGCTCGACCTTCACTTGCTAACAGTTCGGGAACTTGGCTACGAATTCTGTAATATCCTTCTTCATACTGTTCCACCAATATATTCCTGTAAATCATGATACATCTTGGTGGCACCCGGATGGATAGAATACTTGGATCCATGTGCCTCATGCAATATTCGGTCCCTCAATTATCAACATCAGGAACACATAGATGACCCTAGTACCGCAGTACACTATCTCCCCCTTGGGAGAAGACCTCCACCTTTTGACTTCGAACAGCTTCCTTCAGCTTTACTAAAATCAGATCCTCATCTTGTTTGGCTTTCACATCCATCACCAAGGATGATTCTGATCCATTTTGCACAACAATGCCGCCATCGGTAGAGTCGACCAATCTAACTCTCAACCTTGCAAGTCGATGGACATCTTTCACAAACTCCTTCTTTCTCTCATCCATGTGGGACACACTCTCCATAGATAGCCTACTAAGTGCATCTGCTGCTATATTAGCCTTGCCCGGTTGGTAAAGGACACTCATGTCGTAGTCCTTTAGTAGCTCCAACCACCTCCTTTGCTGAAGATTGAGATCTTTTTGTGTGAACATATATTGAAAGCTCTTGTGATATGTGAAAATACATCAACGTGGACCCCATACAAGTAATGCCGCCATATCTTCAATGCAAATACCATCACGGCCAACTTCAGATCGTGGGTCGGGTAATTCTTTTCCTGAATTTTCAACTATCTTGAGGCATACGCTATCACTTTTCCATGCTGCATCAACACACACCCGAGTCCGACTCACGAAGCATCACAATACACAACAAAGCCATCCGTATCCTGGGGTAGGGTCAACACGGGTGCTGAGTGAGTCGGGTCTTCAATTCCTGGAAGATTTTCTCACAAGTCTCCGACCATTGGAACTTTACCTTCTTCTAATTCAACTTGGTCAAAGGTGATGCAATCGATGAAAATTCCTCAATGAACCTCCAGTAATAACCCGCTAAGCCCAAAAAGCTCCTGATATCTGATGGGTTCACCGGTCTAGGCCAATTCTTCACCGCCTCAATTTTCTGAGAGTCTACCCTTATGCCCTCACTCGATACCAAATGGCACAAAAATGCCACAGAGTCCAACCAAAATTCACACTTGCTGAACTTTGCATATAACTGACGATCCCTAGGGGTCCGAAGAACTATTCTCAAGTGAGCGGCATGCTCCTCCTGGCTCAAGAATATATAATAATTTCATCAATGAACACGATCACGAACATGTATAAACATTCCTTGAACACTCTGTTCATTAGATCTATAAAAGCTACAGGGGCATTGGATAGTCCAAAAGACATAACAACAAATTCGTAGTGACCATACCGAGTCCTAAAAGTGGTTTTCAAGATGTCACTCTCCCCAACCCTAATCTGGTGATACCTAGATTTGAGATCAATCTTGGAGAAACACTTGGAACCCTAAAGGTGGTCAAACAAAACATCGATCTTGCGTAAAGGATACTTGTTCTTAATGGTGACCTTATTTAACTATCATAGTTAATACACATGCGAAGGGAACCATCCTTTTTTTGAACAAATAATACTGGTGCACCCCAAGGAGACTTACTTGGCCTAATGAAGCCCTTATCTAGCAAGTCCTTCAACTAATCCTTCAACTCTTTTAGCTCGACTGGAGCCATTATGTAGGGCAGAATGGATATAGGTTGCATTGTGGGGAAGAAGATCTATACCTAAATCAATTTCCCGTTCGGGAGGACACCTGGGAAATCATCAGGAAAGACCTCTGGATACTCACATACTACTGGTACAGACTGGATAGTCGGGGTCTCGGACACCAAGTCCTTAACCCTAACTAGATGGTACATGCAACCCTTAGAAATCATCTTCCTGGCCGTAAGGTAGGAAATGAATTGACCTAGAGGCACAACTGAACTACCCTTCCATTCTAACACGGGCTCACCCAAAAATTTGAACTCTACTACCCGGGTTCTACAACTAACTGAAGCATAGCATGCAAATAGCTAATCCATGCTGAGAATAACATCGAAAACGGTCATGGCTAACTCTATCAAGTCCGCTGAGGTGACCTTATAGAGGACTGAGACTGAGCAACCTCTATTCACCCGTCTAGCTATGACTGAGTCACCTACTAGAGTAGAAACTGAGAAGGGCTCTGACAAGACATCGGGACTGACTCCAAAGCTACTGGCTATATATGGTGTCACAAAAGATAGGGTAGCCCCGGGTCTAGCAAAGCATACATATCAACATGAAAAACTCTCAACATACCAGTGACTACATCTGGTGAGGCCTCCTGCTCCTG
The DNA here is from genome assembly GCA_035772735.1 of Datura wrightii. Classification (NCBI taxonomy): domain Eukaryota; kingdom Viridiplantae; phylum Streptophyta; class Magnoliopsida; order Solanales; family Solanaceae; genus Datura; species Datura wrightii. Next base: position 17,421,892 of record JASDFA010000003.1, read on the forward strand.
ACGAGTGGCTAAGGCATAAAATCTATTCTACCACTGCCCGCCAACTGTGCTAGTACATGCCCCCTAATGTGCTCTGCGTGGGGGAGGGCCTGCTGAACTAGAAACTGCACCTCGTCCCCCAACCTGATCCTGTCTAGTAGCTGGACAATCTTTGAGCATATGTCTGGGCTGCCCATAACCAAAACAAGCTCCTGAACCTGCCAAACACTAGCTTGTGTGCCCCCGACCACATCTATGACAAGCTGGGATGCTGGAATCTGCAGGTCTGCTGCTCTAACCCCTCGAGGATGATGCTTTCCCTCTCTAATCATGCCTAGGCCTTGATGGAACACTCAAAGCTAAAGATGTCGGGGCTAATGATCTCTGGTGAGTCTGTTGTCGGTGCCCACCACCAGACCTCTGCTGAGAGAATCTGTGATCCTCAGTCCTGGCCCTCTTGGCCTCCCTCTCCCTCAAATGTGTCGCCTCCATCTACTGGGCGTGCAACACCATGCGAGGGAAATCCATATCCTGGTAAAGCATAGCAATCTGACACTCCTTGTCCAAATACCCTGCTATACCATGTGCAAATCTACTCACTCATGCCCTCTGGTCAGTCACTAACTCTGGGGCATATTTCAATAGGCGAGTGAACTCAAGAGAATAATCTAACACTGACATCCTTCCCTGCTTCAAGTTTACAAACTCAGCTTCCTTGAGTTCCCTCATCTCCCGAGGGAAGAACTAATCTAGGAATAAAACCTGAAACTCCTCCCACATGATCGGACCTGCTCCTGTGACCCTGCTATCCTTCCATTGGAGAAACCAGATATGCGCAACCCCCTTCAACTAGTAGGAGGCCAACTCTGCACTCTCAACACTACTTACCCCCATAACCTGGGTGATCTTGACAATCTCGTCAATGAAATCATGCGGGTCCTCATCTACCTGGACCCCAAGAACTCTAGCGGGTTCATTCTCAAGAAGTCTCTGACTCTGGCTACCACTGCATTGCCGTTTTGAGGAACATGCACAATGCCCTATTGATTGACTTGAGTGGTCAAGGCCTGCGCTAGCATCTGAATAGCGGCCCGAAACTCAGCATGAGCGACTGGCTCCAATGCTTGAGGCTCCTAAACTAGTGGGGCTGGCTGATGCGCATAACCATTTCCATCCTCGTGGCCTTCACTACCTCCATTCCTCCTTCCATTCATTCTTCGAGGAGCCATGATTCTACAATCGCGAATAGCATGAATTAGAAGGATAGAAAGCCTTTTCATCGTACGACATAGATCATGAAAGAAGGGAATATTTCCTAAATGTCTAGTAGCTTCTTGGTCATAAGTGTGGTGTGCTTCACAGCCATGAAAAAGTCTCTACCTAACGCGGCTTTCAAACTCCTTAGGACACATCAAACTTATGGCTCTGATACTAAGTTTGTCACGACCCGAACGGAGGCCCGGATCGTAGAGACGGGACAAGGGACCCCGAGAGACCCCAAGTCGACCCATGGCATAAGCATAATGCTAACTCATTCAATAAACAGAATAAAACATGAATATAATCTCATAGGAAGTCTAATTCGACATCACATCAGAATAACATCCGAAGCTACACACACATAGGTCTGAAAGCCTCTAATCTAGACGAGTTGATGGGACAAGACCCCAACTAACTCAACAATACTGAAACTGGAAATACATAAAGGAAAATGATAGTCTAATTCTTAAAGGATGAGGACTCGCCAATCCGAGCAGATACAAACTCCAGAGATCTTTCTAAGAACGGGACTGAAGCTGCGAGCCGGGTCCTGTATCATAAAATGATACAACATAGAAAGTATGCGGTCAGTACGTGGAATTACCGAGTTCGTAGGGTAAGCAAGACCGCTCAAATAAAGGAAATCATTTAAAACATTTCATAACATATCATAAGCTTTCAAGTATAAGAAAAAGGGCTACATGCATTCCTTCTGAAATCATAATCTTATCGTACATGACCATGCATAATTTTATAACATCATGACTGACTCGAATGACTCAAAGATAAAACATACCTGTTACACCCTGTAAGTTTCTAACGTTTAGTCGGCCTAATCGTGTGTTGGTTGAGAGTTTTAGAGTGCCATACATACGAGTAAAGGGCCGGGGAAAAGGCCAAACGAGTGCACAGTCGGGATTTCATGAGAGGAGGCCGAACCAAGATGCTCAGAGGGGAAAAGTGGCATGTATCAGCCCCCTCCGCGTTACCCAAAGTGGCACGGAGCAGAATTGCCGCGACCGGTAGAGTGCCACGTTGCCTTGTCTGCCGCCTCAAGTATATAAAGGCCTCACACTTAGATGTTATGTTATTTTCCAAATAACCTCGGCCAGAACAGGTAGGAACGAAGGGAATCTATTGAAAATCATCCTATTATGCCGCTAAATGCCATCCAAATCCAAATTAACTCCGGGTAGTGAAGTATAAGGTTTTAGAGAGCATCGCTGCAGAGTTATTTTTGTAAAATACGCCTGGCGAATCGTCGTCCCGCCGAGCCCAAGTTGGTGGAATTATTTCAAACTAGTGTCAATATGATCACGTGCCTAAAGTAATTATTTCTCCCTTCTACATTCCCGAGAAATTACGAGTTTTTGATTGGCTTTCAATAAGTTGAAGTATAGTCAGTATATATATATATATATATATATATATATATATATATATATAAGTTATCATTTTCTTTGAATATAGTAATAAAGTAGCCCTATTCTTCCGTTAATATGATTACAGTTGAGAAGGGTAGTTGAATATGAGCCGAAACTCGCCATTTAATCGGTAAACAGCGAACGAGGTATGTTAAGGCATTTTCTTTCGGCAAGTTAGTTTCTTCAGCATAGTACTCTAGTATGAATCCAGCAAAGCATGATAGGAGTATGTTATCATGTCTAGTTGTTGTTGTCAGTTGAGACTTGTAAATTGTATTGTTTTGGGTTGGATTATACTTGTATAGCTTCCGTGACCACCCCAAGGTTAATAGCTGTGTCGCGGCCCGCCAGGGGCGAGGATACGTCGCTCTATGGAGTGGCATGCCGTCTGCAAGGGACGAAGATAGGGATTCAGATCCTCATATGCCGTGGTTGGCCTTATACACACCCCCGCTGAGCGTTTACCCCCAGGGTGTAGATATCAGGAGTCCTCCAGACTCAGACACAGCTACAGTTAGGGGCCGAGCGGGCCCAGTTGAAGACCCCAGGGATTGACAGGATGCTTATAGCTTGTAGTTGACTCAGTATGACCTGGATAGGGGTATACAGATTGAGGTGTACTCACTAGGGCTAGTGGAGACCCGGGTGGGTTATTCTGTGTTAATTGTACCTTCCAGCTTATGGGGGTCAAGCAAGGTTTATGCTTGCTCTAGTTATTGATAGTTAGAAAGTAAGACGCCTCATTTGTCAGGTATGAACCCTACCTTCCTTAGTACAGTTATGTTTATCCCTGATTTCACTACTTTAGTCATCTTCACTCCGTTTTCTTTACTTCATTCATTGTCAGTTCTATTTCTTACTTTCATTCATTTAAAGTTACTGCCTTACATATATAGTACCTGTGGTACTGATGCCCTCTTCTGGGGTGCTGCATTACTTGCCTACAGGTGCAGATAGATGAGGAGTAGGTCCCTCGTAGTTCCAGTCAGCCGTACAGAACCGTCAGCTCCCTTATTCTGGAGCTTTTTTGATAGAGGTTTATTCCTCTTGTTTGTACAGTATGGGTAGGTCGGGGCCCTATCCTGACCATCTTATTACTCCTAGAGGCTTGCAGATTGTGTTACTTCCCTATGGTTAGATGATATCGACCATGTGAGGCCCATAAGTGTTTTAGATTATGTGTGTTGGCCGTGTGGGGCCCTGTTTAGCTGTTGATTGGCGGTCTTGTCAGTCATAGTTCAGTTTAGCATTTGATTTTACTTTCCAATTATTACTAGATATCATGGTGGCCTTGTCAGGCCGCAAAGGACTCCCTATGATTGTTTGTCTTTGGTTAGCTGTTTATTTTCACACAGGTGGCTATAGGCCTTGTCGGCCGGGGGTTGTATTTACAGCCGCTATATAGCCCGTTATTTTCTTGATTCTTGAGTTAGAGTCATCCCTGCAGCAGAGGTGTTTAGGCTTTGTCAGCTCAGCAGTTCAGGTCCTAATAAGGCACCAGGTGCCAGTCATGCCTCCCAAGGTGGGGCGTGACGAACTTGGCATCAGAGCAGGTCATATCCTAGGGAGTTTGCAAGCCGTGCTAACTAAAGTATTATCTATGGATGTGTTGTGCACCACTTACTATAGGCAGGACGCTGCAAGGCATGATAGGATGGTCACTTTTTCTTCTTATTCAGTTGTGCTATAGAGTGGTATAGTATAGGGTTGAGTCTCTAAGCTCATTATATTCATTTTACAGAGAAATGTCGGACCACAGACACCCTACAATAGGTGGGAGGCTAGATGTAGCAGCAGGAGAGGGCACCAGCCGGGTGTCTCATCCTCGGTCAGAATCGGCCCGATCTGAGGATGATACAGAGGTATCATTTCGACCTCCCCAGCAACCTCCGCCACTTCAGGAGCCGCTTGGGACGGACGGTTTGATGGCACCACCTCCGGTAGTTTCTATACTCATACCATCCGACTAGGAGGTCAGGAGCGCGATGGTTATGTTAGCCCAGATGATGGCTTCTCAGCGACAGCCAGTGCCACCTACAGTTGCAGAATCCTTAGGAGGGCCTGGTAGCTCGAGGGTCCGAGAGTTCCTAGCACTAAGTCCCCCGCAATTCACAGGGACAAATCGGACCGAGGACCCTCAGGACTTCTTAGACCAGATGCAGAGGATTTTCAAGGTGATGCATGCTACACCTACAGAGTCGGTTGAGTTGGCGATATTCTGGCTATGGGACATCACCGTTCTATGGTATGAGAGTTGGGAAAGGTCTCGAGGGAGAGATGTTTCCCCTCCGACTTGGCCCAGCTTCTCCAAGGCTTTCTTGGATCATTACCTACCATGGGAGATTCAACATGCCCGGGTTGATCAGTTCATACACTTTGAGCAGAGGTCGATGAGTGTCCGGGAATATGTCATGCGGTTTGATTCCTTAGCTTGATATGCACCAGCTTTTGTGGACACAATGCCATCCAGGATACACTGCTTTATTATGGGGCTGAACCCGAAATTTGTTGATACCTGCATCACAGCCACACTGCCAGAGGATATACATATCGCCCGTGTACAGGCTTTTGCTCAGAATATTGAGGGTATCAGACAGCGGCAACGGGAGATTAGGAGGAAAAGTCAGGAGCAGCGCCGCAGGGACAGATCGGGTGAATTACAGGAGGAGTCCCGGGGAGGACCTAGGCCACGGTTATCAGATAGGCCACCTAGACCCCCGCCTCCATCGCAGTGGCAGAGGAGCAGGTCTAGTCGCCGAGGGCAACCAGAGCCCGGTGAAGGTTCAAAAGCAGTAGGTTCACAATAGCAAAGGGGAGTGGAGCAGAGTGGGTTTACAGTACCACTTTTCCCTATTTGCAGTCGATTCCACTTTGGAGCATGCAGGTATGGGTCCACCGCATGCTACATTTGTGGATAGGAGGGTCACAAGACGAGGAATTGTCCAGCTAGAGGTCCGGGTGACCAGGATTGACAGGATAGGTCCTTGACAGGATCACGAGCTCCAGCATCCCTGGCATGGCATAGGTCCTCTATTTCAACCAACAAAGGTCGAGGCAGATTAGGGGCCTCTAGTTCAGGTGCCGGCCCAGACCGTACTTATGCACTACCGGGGCGACAGGAGTCAGAGTCGTCACCAGATGTTGTGACAAGTATGCTGAACATTTGCTCTCATCCTTCTTATGTGTTGATAGATCCAGGATCCACCTTGTCTTATGTTACACCGTTAGTGGCTCGAAAGTTTAGTATTATGCTGGAATTGCTTCGGTGACCTTTCTCAATGTCTACACCCGTTGGTGACTCTATCATAGCCAGAAGGGTCTATTGGGGGTGTACAATAGAGGTTGACAGTTGTCTAACTACGACAGACTTGATAGAACTAGAAATGATTGATTTTGATGTCATTATGGATATGGATTGGCTAGCTCCATGTTATGCCAATGTCGAATGTTGGACCAAGATTGTCCAATTCCACTTTCCTGGGGAGGCAGTACAGGAGTGGAAAGGTAGTACCGCCAAGCCAAAAGGTAGGTTTATCTCCTATATTCGGGCGAGAAAATTGATAGCAAAAGGGTGCATTTATCATATTGTCAAAGTTCAGGATGTTCGGGCAAGGGCCTCCGACCCTTCATTCTATTCCAGTGGTTAATGAATTTCTCGACGTATTTCTAGATGAGCTTCTTGGTATACCCTAGAAAGGGAAATTTATTTTGCAATCGATCTATTACCAGGCACTCAGTCTATATCTATTCCTCCATATTGGATGGCTCCTGCTGAACCCAGAGAACTAAAAGAACAATTGAAGGATTTGCTGGACAAGGGCTTTATTCGGCCGAGTACCTCACCATGGGGTGCACCAGTTCTGTTCGTAAGGAAGAAGGACGGCTCCCTCCCTATGTGTATAGATTCTCGGCAACTGAATAAAGTCACTATCAAGAATAAGTACCCGCTTCCCAGAATAGACGATTTGTTTGATCAATTACAGGGAGCGAGGTAATTTTCAAAGATTGACTTAAAATCAGGATATCATCAGGTCCGAGTTCGTGAAAGAGATATTCCTAAAACTGCCTTTAGGACCAGATACGACCACTTTGAATTTCTAGTCATGTCCTTCGGACTAACAAATGCCCTAGCAGTATTCATAGACCTGATGAACAACATTTTCAGACCATACCTGGACTTGTTCGTGATAGTATTTATTGATGATATTCTAGTATATTCCCACTCAAAGGCAGATTACCAGGATCATCTACGCATAGTGCTCCAAATTCTCACAGATCGCCAGCTATATGCAAAATTTTCGAAAAGTGAATTTTGGCTGAATTCAGTAGCCTTCTTGGGCCATATTATGTCATATGTTGGTATATGGGTAGATACGCAGAAGATAGAGGCAGTGAAAACATGGCCTAGACCTACCACTCCGATCGAGGTCATAGTTTCCTAGGGTTAGCCAGGTATTACAGAAGGTTCATGGAAGGATTTTCCACTTTAGCAGCACCTTTAACCAAATTGACAAAGAAGGCAGCAAAATTCCATTGGACTGAGGCATGTGAGCATAACTTTCAGGAACTGAAAGACAGATTGACATCAACACCGGTGCTAGCATTGCCGGAAGGAACAGACGGTTATGCAGTCTATTTTGACGCTTCGGGTGTTGGGTTAGGATGTGTTTTGATGCAGCCTGGTAAGGTGATTCCCTATGCTTCCAGGCAGCTGAGGAAGCATGAGGAGAACTACCCTACCCATATCCTGGAGTTAGACGCGGTGATTCATGCCTTGAAAATATGGAGCACTACCTATATGGCGTCCACATAGATATTTTCACTGATCACAAAAGCCTGCAGTATATTTTCACCCAGAAAGAGTTGAATCTGCGGCAGCATCGCTGGTTGGAAGTGTTAAAGGATTATGATGTGAATATTTTATATCACCCAGGAAGGGCCAATGCTGTAGCAAATGCCCTTAGTCGCTAATCCACGGGAAGCCTGGCATATTTACAGCCCGAACGGCAGGAATTGGCCCAAGAATTGCATCAGCTAGCCAGTTTAGCCATTCGTATAGTAGAATTAGGAGACAATGGAGCGGTAATCTAGAATACCACAGTGTCATCATTGGTGGTGGAAGTGAAAGAACGTCAATATGAAGATCCTAGCTTGGTTCAGCTCAGAAATAGGGTCCAGCGAGGGGAAGTGATAGATTTCCAGGTAATTGAGGAAAGAGTTTTGAAATATAGGGATCGCCTCTATGTTCCAGACGTGGTCGGGCTTCGCCAGCAAATTATGGGCGAAGTACACTATACTCATTACTTTCTCTATCTAGGTTCGACAAAAATGTACCATGACATAAAAGAGATTTACTGGTGGCCGAGAATGAAAAAGGGGATAGCAGAATTCATAGCTCAATGTCCCGATTGCCAACAGGTGAAAGCTGAACATTAGAAACCAAACGAACTGACACTGGATATAATTGTGCCTTTATGGAAATGGGAGGCAGTTAATATGGATTTTGTAGTAGTGTTATCTTGTACCAGGCGTAAATATGATTCTAACTGGGTAATTGTTGATAGGTTGACAAAATCAGCTCACTTTCTGCCAGTAAGGGCTACCTTTTCAGTTGAAGATTATGCTGAGTTGTATATTAGAGAAATAGTCTGACTGCATGGTGTTTCGTTGTCAATTATCTCTAATTGAGGGGCGCAGTTTACAACTAAATTTTGGTAATCTTTTCAGAGGGGCCTAGGGACGCAGGTTAACCTGAGCACAACCTTCCATCCTCAAACACACGGGCAGGCAGAACGTACCATCTAGATGCTCGAGGATATGTTACAGGAGTGTGTGTTAGATTTTGGAGGCAGCTGGGATGAACATCTACCGCTTATTGAATTTGCCTATAATAATAGTTATCATTCAGCAATTCAGATGGCGCCTTATGAAGCATTATATGGGCGAAAGTTCAGGTCTCCAGCTGGTTGGTTTGAGGTTGGAGAATCGGCATTGATTGGGAAAGATGTTATTCATTAGTCAGAATAGAAAATAAAGATTATCAGGGAACATCTGCTGACTGCTTAGAGCTGCCAGAAATCTTATGCTGATGTGCGGCGAAGAATACTAGAGTTTAATATTGGTGACTGGGTATTCCTGAAGGTTTCACCGATGAAGGGTGTGACGAGATTTGGTAAGAAAGGCAAGCTCAGCCCGAGGTTTATTGGGCCTTATCAAATTCGTCGAAGGATAGACCAGGTGGCTTATTAATTGGATTTACCTCTAGAATTAGAATCCGTTCACCCAGTTTTTCATGTATCAATGCTGAGGAAGTGCATAGGAGATCCCTCCCGGATTGTCCCAATCAAAGACGTCCAAATCACTGAGGAGTTAGCTTATGAAAAAGCTCCAGTAGCCATACTAGATCGGCAGATCCGCATACTAAGAAGTAAAGATGTTGCCTCCGTTAAAGTGTTATGGCAGAATAAGAACCGAGAGGGGATGACCTGAGAAGCAGAAGACGAAATGAAAACCAAATACCCTCAATTATTTCAGACTTAGTCAGATTGAGCAGCTAGAGGTATATTATTGTTGTTATTTCATAAGTTGCATTACATACATGTATATGTGAGATAATTGACTTCAGTCTATTGTGAAGTGAACACTCTAGTATTATGTGAAGTACCTGTATTGGACTTTTCTGTGTTTCAGTGTTTTTGGATAGTCCATATTACAAGGGAGACTCTGTCAAAAATTTTCCAGAATTAGTAATTGCAAGGTTAAGGTTCTTGCAAGTAGAAGTTAACATTCGAGGACGAACGTTATTAAAGGGGGGGAAGATGTTACACCCCGTAAGTTTCTAATGTTTAGTCGGCCTATTCGTATGTTGGTTGAGAGTATTAGAGTGCCATATGTACGAGGAAAGGGCCTGGGGAAAGGACAAAAGAGTGCAAAGTCGGGATTTCATGGGAGGAGGCCGAACCAAGTTGCCCAGAGGGTAAAAGTGGCACGGAGCAGCCCCCTCCGCATTACCCAAAGTGGCACGGAGCAGAATTGGCGCAACCGGCAGAGTGCCACATTGCCTTGTCTGCCGCCTCAAGTATATAAAGGCCTCACTCTTAGATGTTATGTATTTTCCAAATAACCTTGGCCAGAACAGGTAGGAACGAAGGGAAACTATTGAAAATCATCTGATTATGCCATTAAACGCCGTCCAAATCTAAATTAACTCCAGGTAGTGAATTATTAGGCTGTAAAGAGCATCGCTGCGGAGTTATTTTCGTAAAATAGGCGCGGAGAATAGTCGTCCCGTCGAGCCCAAGTTGGTGGAATTATTTCAAACTAGTGTCAATATGATCATGTGCCTAAAGTAAGTATTTCTCCCTTCTAGATTCCTGAGCAATTACGAGTTTTTGATCATCTTTTGATAAGTTGAAGAATAGTCAGTATATATATATAAGTTATCGTTTTCTTCGAATATAGTAATAAAGTAGCTCTATTCTTCCATTAATATGATTACAGTTGATAAGGGTAGTTAAACACGAGCGGAAACTCGCCAGTTAATCCGTAAACAGCGAACGAGGTATGTTAAGGCATTTTCTTTCGGCAAGTTAGTTTCTTCAGCATAGTAATCCAGTATGAATCTAAGTAAAGCATGATAGGAGTATGTTATCATGTGTAGTTGTTGTTGTCAGTTGAGACTCGTAAATTGTATTATTATGGGCTGGATTATACTTGTATAGCTTTCGTGACCACCCCATGGTTAATAGCTGTGTCGCGGCCCGCCAGAGGCGAGGATACGTCGCTTTTACGGAGCGGCATGCCGTCCGCAAGGGATGAAGATGGGGATCCAGATCCTCATATGCCATGGTTGGCCTTATACACACCCCTGCTAAGTGTTTACGCCTGGGGTGTAGATATCAGGAGTCCTTCAAACTCAGACACAACTATAGTCAGGGGTCGAGCGGGCCCAGTTGCATACCCAGGGGATCGACAGGACGCTTCTAGCTGGTAGTTGACTCAGTATGACCTGGATAGGGGTATATAGATTGAGGTGTACTCACTAGGTCTAATGGGGGCCCCGGTGGGTAATTTTGTACTGATTTTATCTTCCATCTTATGGGGGCCAAGTAAGGTTTGTGCTTCCTCTAGTTACTGATAGTTAGACAGTAAGATGCCTCATTTGTCATGTATGAACCCCACCTTCCTTATTACAGTTATGTTTAGCCCTGATTTCACTACTTCAGTCATCTTCAGTCCGTTTTCTTTACTTCAGTCATTGTCAGTTCTATTTCTTACTTTCAGTCATTTAAAGTTACTGCCTTACATATTCAGTACCTGTGGTGCTGACGTCCTCTTCTGGGGCGCTGCATTACTTACCTGCAGGTGCAGATAGACGAAGAGCAGGTATCTCGTAGTTCCAGTCAGCCGTACAGAACCGTCAGCTCCCTTATTTCGGAGCTTGTATGATAGAGGTTTATTCCTCTTGTTTGTACAGTATGGGTAGGTCGGGGCCCTGTCCCGACCATCTTATTACTCCTAGAGGCTTGCAGATTGTGTTACTTCCCTATGGTTAGATGATATCATCCGTGTGGGGCCCATATGTGTTTTAGATGATGTGTGTTGGTTGTGTGGGGCCCTGTTTATCTATTGATTGGCGGCCTTGTCGGTCATAGTTCAGTGTAGCATTTGATTTTACTTTCCAATTATAACTAGATATCATTGTGGCCTTGTTGGCCCGCATAGGACTCCCTATGATTGTTTGTCTCTGGTTAGTTGTTTATTTTCACACAGGTGGCTATAGGCCTTGTCGGTCGGGGGTTGTATTTATAGCCGCTATATAGCCCGTTATTTTCTTGATTCTGGAGTTAGAGTCAGCCCTGCACCAGAGGTGCTTAGGCTTTGTCAGCTCAGCAGTTCAGGTCCTAGTAGGGCACCAGGTGCCAGTCATGCCTTCCAAGGTAGGGCATGACAATAACATTTATATTAAAAGCTGAACAATGAGTCAAACCTTTCTTTTAGAACATGCATACATAAGATAACTTCCATGAGTAACAAATATGCAAATCTGAATAGTATAGACAGTGGGAGACTCGTCACTTAACCGACATACCATGATAGAGCTTACGTGGTCCCAACTATCACACTCAAGTGGGTAGAGTCATCCATAACCTTGTCAGGGCGATGGACGATACCATGATATCAATATCAAGCTCAAGGGCCAATCGAGCTGAGGATAGCTCACAAGGGAGGTCCCAATAATATATATGTATCACCCTACGTTGGTGCGTAGTTCTAGGTCATAGGGTGATCGACCCTTAACCCGCTCGGTGCTAGACACTTCTCCCAAAAACATGCAATTCTCTACATCGTATATAACGAAGCTCAACATCATCTATTGACAAAGCTCAAGATGAAATCATGCATAACTCAACATCGTATGAAACAAAGCTAAACATTGTCTATTGAAAAAGCTAATTAATGAAATCATGCATAGACTCGACATTGTGTGAATATGAAGCTCAACATTTGCGATTTAACAAAGCTTAATAATGACATACATCTCAATTACGAATTCATGAATATGAGAATCTTTATTTTGAAACATACCACAAGATCAAGTATAGGTGGGAGCATCTACTCCAAATCATGCACTAAGCTATATGTAGGAATATTTAACTCAACATACCACAAGCTAGAAATTATGAAATTTGGGAGACTTCGCTCCAAACAATGTAGTAAGCTTATTTCGGGAAAATCATCATTTTAAATCGCTATGTGGGAATTGCCGAAAGCTTTATCATACTTGTATCTACTCAATTCATTTTGTAAACAACTTCATGATCATGGGTAGCTTTAGAAACATACTTTTCATCATCAAATCTCATCATCATTCACTTCCTTTACGAACTTTTCATCCATGGGCATTTAAATTTCATAACTTAGAAAATATGATTTGTATTGAAAATAATTTAAAATATGCCCAAGCTTCACAATTCATCAATATAAATAGAATCTAATAATGCCCATGTATATAGATTGGAGAATTATGCAATTGGGTAAAAACCCCCATACTTGATCATAGGAGATTTTTCATGATTTAATAGAAATTGGGCATGGGTGTGGAAGGAGACACCCATTCATAACCTTACATACCTGGGAGGGATGATTTTAACACTTCTCTGATGGCCCAAGATGAGATTCAATGGAAACCTTCAAAACTTGCTCTAAATCCTCTCTTCAAGCTCTCAAGTTTGCATTCATGGAATGAACTTGCTTAGAATAGGTTTTCCCCTCTAAAAACCCTGTAAAATGAGCCTTAAACAACGTATAGGCCCCTAGCATTTAGGAATTACAGAAAAGCCCTTACTAAGATTGTTGAAAATAATTGCCAGGGGGTCCCAACGAGGGACCTAACGACTCGCATGAGGGGCCACGACTCGTGGAGTCGTTCGTCAGGTACACTTCTTTAATCTGAAATAAAATCTACCTTGCTTGATCAGAACTCATCCCACGAATCATGTGGAAAGACCACGACTCGTGGGGTCCTTCCGTTAGGTATACTGATTGACTTCCTCCATTTATTCTTTACCCTCACCCCACGACTGACTTGAAGACTTGTGGTGACTAACCACGAGTCGTTCACACACCCGTGGGGCCCCCTTATCCTTCAATCTTCCTTCTCTTCACTAGCCTTCCCCACGAGCCACCTGACGACTCGTGGGCTGGTCTCACGAGTCTTCCAACGACTCATTCTATGCCTGCAACTCAGATTTTCATCTTTTCCCCATTTCAACTCCCAGATCCTAATGGGATATAACAATATCTCTCCCTTGAGAACATTCATCCTCGAATGTTAGAAACACATAGAAAACTTAGAAACAATCAATCATTATATGCAAATATTGGTTATTTAACTCTAAAATGGTGCCATTTGGATACTAGAGTGATAGCTGTTATTATAAGCAAACTCGATCAAGGGAAAATGAACATCCCAGTTACCTTTGAAATCCATCACACATGCTCTAAACATGTCCTTGAGAGTTTGGATTGTCTGCTCCGCCTGACCATCCATTTGCGAATGAAATGTTGTGCTGAGTTTAACCTGAGTCCCAAGCCCTTTTTGGAGAAATCACCAAAATTGTGAGGTAAACTGAGTACCTCGGTCTGAGATTATAGACAAGGGCACACCATGCAATCGCACCAACTCTCAAATGTAATGTTTGGCATAATCATCCGCTAAATCTATGGTTTTGATTGGTAGAAAGTGTGCAGCCTTGGCGAACCTGTCTATTACCACCCAAATAGAAGTAGTGTCGACGAGTACGAGGTAGGCCTGTAATGAAGTCCATATTAATCTCTTCCCACTTCCAAGTAGGAATGTTAATATCCTGCAATATGCCTCCCAGCCTTTGATGCTCGACCTTCACTTGTTGACAGTTCGGTCACTTGTCTACGAATTCTATAATATCCTTCTTCATGTCGATCCACCAATATATTTCCCGCAAATCATGATATATCCTGGTGGCACCCAGATGGATAGAATTCCTGGATCTATGTGCCTCATGCAATATTCGGTCCCTCAAATTATCAACATCAGGAACACATAGAGACCCTGGTACCGCAGTACACCATCTCCCCCTTGGGAGAAGACCTCCACCTTTTGACTTCAAATGGCTTCCTTCAGCTTTACTAAAATCGGATCCTCATCTTGTCTGGCTTTCACATCCGTCACCGAGGATGATTCTAATCCGTTTTGCACAACAATGCCGCAATCAGTAAATTCGACCAATCTAACTCTCAACCTTGCAAGTCGATGGACATCTTTCACAAACTCCTTCTTCCTCCCATCCACGTGGGACACACTCTCCATAGATATCCTACTAAGTGCATCCGCTACTATATTAGCCTTGCCCGGGTGGTAAAGGACACTCATGTCTTAGTACTTTAGTAGCTCCAACCACCTCCTTTGCTGAAGATTGAGATCTTTCTGCATGAACACATATTGAAAGCTCTTGTGATCTGTGAAGACATCTACGTCGACCCCATACAAGTAATGCTGCCATATCTTCAAGGAAAATACCATCACGTCCAACTCCATATCGTGGGTCGGGTAATTCTTTTCATGAATTTCAGCTGTTTTGAGGCATACGCTATCACTTTCCCATGCTGCATCAACACACACCTGAGTCCGACTCGCGAAGCATCACAATACACAACAAAGCCATCCATACCCTCGGGTAGGGTCAACACTGGTGCTGAAGTGAGTCGGGTCTTTAATTCTTGGAAGCTTTTCTCACAAGCCTCCAACCATTTGAACTTTACCTTCTTATGAGTCAACTTGGTCAAAGGTTCTGCAATCGATAAAAATCCCTCAATGAACCTCTAGTAATAACCCTCTAAGCCCAAAAGCTCCTGATATCTGATAGGTTCTGATCTTGGGTAAAATTATATGCCCAAGTGATACTCAAATGCTTCATTTCGTCGTGTTTATACATTGATAA
Source organism: Datura wrightii (assembly GCA_035772735.1). Taxonomy (NCBI): domain Eukaryota; kingdom Viridiplantae; phylum Streptophyta; class Magnoliopsida; order Solanales; family Solanaceae; genus Datura; species Datura wrightii. Next base: position 17,437,037 of record JASDFA010000003.1, read on the forward strand.
TTGTACCTTCTCATGTGATTTGTAGTTAAAATGTGAATTTATACTAACCAACATAATTAGTGTTGTTTTGGAGGAAAAATATAATTTTAGGAAGCTAAGATGCATGTTGGGAGAAATCGGGAAGAGACTCGGAAGCGAGCAGTGAAAAAGTCTCAGGTTACGCAACAAACTAAGGGGCTCCGCGATGGAGCCGTGTCACACTGCCATCACGGATGCATTCTGCCCCGGATGATAAAAATATGCCAAGTTACAGTGAAGGTCCGCGTTGGGGCCGTGGCACGTTGGCCAAGCCCCGCGTTGCACGCCGTGGTACATTGGGCATAATTACCTGGAGGACCGGATTCCAGTGAGGGTCCGCGTTTGTGGCGTGTCACGGAGGCAGTGCTCCACGATGCACTCCGTGACACGTTGCTTGTTATTCCGGGAAAATTTCCCACTAGTATAAATTGCACACTTAGGTTTATTTTTAATTATTCTGACTTGGTTGAGCAAGAACGTGGGTTACAGGCAGTTGAGGGGACGAAATTCTTAGGGTTCTTCTCTATCTCTTTCTTCCTTATTTAAATTATTTGTATGATTTACACTCATTTAACGATGTTTCATCCACAAATGAGTGGCTAAATTCACTTCTTGCTGAGATTAAGAAGTATTTGATGTGTACAAGGCCACAAAGCTTCTGGCCGTGTATGAGGAACTCTCAGTGATCAACGTGCTTGATCGAGCGGATAATGCTCAAAGCGTTGATTTGCGAGAGCCTATGGGAAAACACCCGGTGAAGGACCCCCCAAAATGGGAATCGTGGCAAGAAGATGGAAGTGCCACGTTCTTAGTCAATGGGCAGCGATGTACGCATTACTGGGGTGAGGACGGTAGTCGAGAGAAGACATCTGTCACCCTAGAGGATGACTGAGCTTCAATGATGTCGAGCCGCGACGGTAAATCAGGCACTGCACGGGAGGCAACCCGTGGAATTTTTGTAATATTTGAGTAGATTTCGTAGAAGAAAAAAAAGAAAGAAAGGAAAAAAAATAAAAGTAAAAACAAAAAAATTGTATTTTATGTGAAACCTATAAATTCTAACCAATTTCTTGTTGTGAGATGAATTTTAGGTTGAACGGAGGGTTAAAATACAAAGGATCGCAAAGGAAAAATCGAGGTGAGAAAAATAATAAAAAGTGGCAAAACAGTGAGCCTGCGCGATGGCTCCGTGTCACGGAGGAGGGCCTCCGCGTTACCCTCTGTGAAACGTTGGAGGTGTTTTGGAATTTTTTTATAAATTCTAGAACCCCTACGCAATGGCTCTGTGTCACGGAGGGGGTGCTCGCGTTACCCTCTGTCACACGTTGAAGTGTTATGCGCGACGGGTCATACTGGGTCGCTGGGTGACCCGCACGAAAAATCCTCTTTTTAACCCCGAAAAAACTCCATTTTTCCCATTTTTCACTCCCCTCCATGAAAAACTCCTCAAATTCCCCCCATCCCTAACGTGACATGGACTTAGGCACAAGTTTTTTCGACTTTTCTTCGATTTCATCGAACTAAAGGTATGTTTTCTATTTTCTTCTCAATTCTTGTCAAATTTGTCGAGTTTGAGCATGTAAAGTGAGAAAAACTTTCCCTAATTGTAAATTGAGCTTGAATTCCTTTAAGTTAGTGTTGATTGAAGTTCGGAGTATCATTTTGATTGTATGAACTCGATAAATGCATGCTTGATCGAATTTTTGTGAAATGTGTAGCTAGGGTTAGAATGTAATTACGAAGAAATGAAATGTGATTGAAAATGTGGAAATTATGGGTTGGGCATGTTGGGTAAGGTGAATTATGTTGTGCTTGTTATGAATATGCTAGGTAAACGATGGATTTTATTTTGTGGGGGGGGGGGGGAGAATGCAATTATGAATTGCATAGAACTTGGTGAATTGCATAGGTTGTGTTGAGAGTTTTTCTGTGCTAAGTGCTATGGGATGAAATGGTATTGATGGTGATATGTTGATTAACTGTACGAAGTCTGAGTAGTATATAAAATATATCCCATCGAATTCTCTGAATGCACAAGGCATGTTGTTGTTTGTTGTTGTAAATTGGGAAGTGAGAATTGTCTTGTCGTAATGTTGTGATTGTGGCTAAAGACTAAGTGTGGGGTGGCCTAGCTTAACCCAACCTTAGTCAAAGATAATTTTAATTTGAATAACATTGGGACTGTCTGCTTGATTTGATAGGAACAATGGCAAGCAGGCAAGATAAAGGAAAAGGTACATCTACATCGGACGCCGGAAGGAAAAGGATTAGACTGGGAACGGCAGTCCCAGCAGCACCAGCGGTTCCGCGTGGCCAACGCCGTCAATACGGAACCCGATGGGTGACAGAGGAAGGGAAGAAATGGTACACAAAGCATAAGGAAAGCAAATACTTCCCCGAGGAGCACATTGCTAGGGAGTCGTTGGCACAGGAGTTTCCCAGAATCGTACATAGGATTGACGCTGTCGGGCTGAACTTCATCTTTGAAGAGCCCAAGGAGTGCAATCTCCACCTGATTCGAGAGTTCTACGCCAACTGGAACCCGACACTCCGAAGTCACACTGTCAAAATAAGGGGGTAGGTAGTCACTTTTGAGCCCCATCACCTTAATGCCATCTTGGGGGCGCGGGACACAGACGCCCATGTACTCCGGCAGTTGAACATCACTCCACCATATGCAGACATCAGACGCACTCTGTGTGGAGCCTGTTCGACAGCACGGTGGAGCAGGCATAAGGAGAGGGGCTACCATCAAACGCTGCCCTACTCTCAAATGAACAGGGAAGCCAGAATTTGGCTTAAGATCATGTGTTCCTGCCTGATCCCGGGGGTGCACATGAAAGATGTTACCCGGGATCGTGTGTGCTTCGTATACGCCCTGATGAAAGGGCTAGAGATTAATGTTGGGGCGGTGATCATCTCCGCCATGAAGAGAGCTCGTTTGCATCAAGGGCACAGGTACGGGTTTGGTGGCTTGCTGACCACTTTCTTGAGGGGCCTAGATGTTGAGGAAGAGGCCCTTGACTACATCCCGCAGATGGAGAGGCGGGCCTTAGACGTCATCAAAACTAAGGCACCCGACACCACTCACGGTCCAGTTCTCACATTAGCCGAGCGACATGCTCGGGATGATCAGTATATGGCCCGCATGTTCGAGATGCAGATGCTACAGTTGCGCATAGGCGGGAGGCCAGCAACAGAAGATGAGTTGTGGCAGCTAGAGTTGGACTACCCCTTCGTCGAAAATGCCAGGGCTTTATGCCGAGTAGAGCCAGCTTTTATGGAGCCCACTGATGATGATGTCCCCATAGATGAGGAGACGCGCCGCGAGGACTCAGATATTGAGTCAAATTATGATAGCAGAGGTGATTTGGATATGGGGGATGAGGCAACCGCACCTGACAAAGAAGTGGAATACTTCGATTGATCAGGGAGTTTCACCACCTACTCTTGTGCTATGCTGAATTTTTTGAACACTGGGGACAGTGTTCGATTTAAGTGTGGGGTGGGAGTAGTTAGGTGATGGTTGTTTTGTTGTTATTTATGTTTCTGTTTTGTTGTTGTGCCTGTGCAAAAATTGTGACCTAGTGATTTTGATGTTTATGTTTTGTATTGTAATTAATGTGAAGCTGTTGTCTGCTGCATGGAGTTGTTGTTAGCTGGTTGTGTAAATGTTATTATTTTATCGAAATTATCGATATTTTTAAAATTTTTCGTGAAATCTTTTTTTTTTTGATTGGGTTTCTCGGCGTTTGTTTTCAGTGCTTTTACCGAGAATAGTCCTATTGAACCGAAGTCGTAAATAGTGACCGTTCCCTATGATGGATGGATGACGACCGTCTTAAGGGAAATGTAGTCGATAGGAGTAGATTTCTTCTGTTCTTTTTAATTTTTTTCTTTTGTTTGTTTGTATCCCAAACGTGTCGTTACTTTATGGTTCGGAATTCAGGTTGCATGTTGTACATGATATTTAGAATGCAAAGGTGATTCGTATGAAAGCATGCAACTTTGTAAACATGTTGAGATACCTAGACCATAGAATTCGATGTGGTATGATTGAGGCTTAATGTTTGAATTCTTGTAATTGGCTGATTGAAGAGTCTGTGAATATGTCTTGAGTTGAGCATGTGCAATGAGTTTGTGGTGAGGTTTCGTTTCTTCCATGCTATTGTGAAGTGTCTAGAACTTGCCTGGTGTGTGTACGAAACGAAATGAAGGATGTGTATTGTAGGAAAGGATGTAGGCATTTCTTTGCTTTAACCGAAAGTTTTTTTTCATTATCGTACCTACCTTGAATGTACATCCTAGTTAGCCCATTGAGCCTGTAGCCTATTCTTTTCTTTTGTCGAAAAGGTACAAACCGAGCTTAACCCCTTCTTGTCATTATCCGTGAATTTGATCCAAAACTCTTAAGCGCTCAAGAAAAGTAATTTTCCCACAGTGTCAAGGAGTGGTAATTGTGAAAAGAAAGGAAAAGCGGAAGTGGTGAAAGTAAAGAAAAGGTCAAGGGTGCACGTGCCGAATTTAATAAAAGGAAGATGTATAACTAATCTTTGTTATTAAGTTGAGTGTGCTTAAAGATATGGGAATAAAAAAAATAAAGAAAGACTTCAAGAATGGGAGGATGAAGGAAGAAACAATGCCCATAATGTGTTGGGATGTATGGAAAAGCGCTTAAGGGTGCTAGTTGTTATTATTGGTTAGCCCAGTATGTACTAGTTCCTTAGCTTATATTACAACCCATCAAGTCCTACATGATCTTACATCACTCGTCCTTATATTAGTGGAGTAATACACTAGAGGCAAGCTTATGGGTCATGACATGATGCATGTGAATTCTTTGAGAGAGAGAGCGAAATCGTGTTCATATGCCCCTGCATATAATGCTTTTGAGATCATATGATTGAAAAAGGGGAAATTCTCTTGGATTGTGAGGGCACATGCTTGACGAGAGATTTAATTTCGTGTTGGATGTCTTGATCAGCTGATTTGCATGAGTTTGCCGAGATCGAGAGTCGACTCATGAGTCTAGGAGGTCTTAATGTGTTGAATGTCGCTGTATTGATGAGACTGTGCATGTCTTCGGGATGATTTGCTATGTAATTAATCGGTATAATCGTAGCTTGAATTGTCGGGCCAAAGTAGCTATGATTGGGTGTCAATTGCATAAGATGTGAGATTATTGTTCGAGGACGAACAAAGTTTTAAGTGTGGGGTAAGTGATCTTGGGCAAAATTATATGCCCAACTGATACTCAAATGCTTCATTTCATCGTATTTATACATTGATAATTGTACCTTCTCATGTGATTTGTAGTTAAAATGTGAATTTATACTAACCAACATGATTAGTGTTGTTTTGCAGGAAAAATATAATTTTAGGAAGCTAAGATGCATGTTGGGAGAAATCGGGAAGAGACTCGGAAGCGAGCAGTGAAAAAGGCTCAAATTATGCAGCAAACTAAGGGGCTCCGCGATGGAGCCGTGCCACGCTGCCATCGCGAATGCATTCTGCCCCGGATGATAAAAATATGCCAAGTTACAGTGAAGGTCCGCGTTGGGGCCGTGGCACGTTGGCCAAGCCCCGCGTTGCACGTCATGGCACGTTGGGCATAATTACCTGGAGGACCGGATTCCAGTGAGGGTCCGCGTTTGTGGCGTGTCACGGAGGCAGTGCTCCACGATGCACTCCGTGACACGTTGCTTGTTATTCCGGGAAAAATTTCCACTAGTATAAATAGCACACTTAGGTTTAATTTTAATTATTCTGACTTGGTTGAGCAAGAACGTGGGTTACAGGAAGTTGAGGGGACGAAATTCTTAGGGTTCTTCTCTATCTCTTTCTTCCTTATTTCAATTATTTGTATGATTTACACTCATTTAATGATGTTTAATCCACAAATGAGTGGCTAAATTCACTTTTTGCTGAGGTTTAGAACATTTGTCGTGGAATGTAATTATTGATCATCTTGGTTTTCATCTCTTCTTTCATGGTTGTTCTATTAATTCTTGTTCTTACTGCGTTAATGTTTGGCCAATATTAATGTATATCTAAAAAATCCGGTTTGCGCTCGAAAGAGAAAGAAATTGGAATGTTGTGAATTAATAGGATATGATCTCTTCTTGGTTTGGGAAAATTGAGAATTGATTTACCTTCAAAATAGAAATATATCTGAAAGTCGTATTAGTTAATTAAGGAATCGGTTTTGTATGGCTAGAACATGAATTTCTTCTTATCACAGAAATGTAGGTGGAAGGTTCATGATTCTTAAGTTGGGTTAAATACGAGAGATTTAATCCATAGGCAATAATTCTTGACTAGCAACCGGAGGAAAGATTAACCAATTGTATCAATAAATTGCTTCCCTGCATGTTCGTTTTAGCCTCAGCATGCTCATTACTATAGTTCAGACTCAATTTGTACATTTGTTTTAGATTAGTATAAATTAGGAAACAAACTCCCAAAATCTTCGTGAAACTGTTGTCTGCATTATTAGAGTTAGAGTTTATTAACGCTTGATTCGATTATTACCTTGGTCCAGTCCCTGTGGGATAGATACTTGGCTACTCTAGCCATTTTACTACTTGTTCGACCACGTGCACTTGCGTGTAGGTATTCCAAACAACCGAACAGGTTCACCGGTCTGGGCTTTTCTTCACCGCCTCAATTTTCTGAGAGTCTACCCTTATGCCCTCACTCGATAATACATGGCCCAAAAATACCACAGAGTCCAACCAAAATTCACACTTGCTGAACTTTGGATATAACTGACGATCCCTAAGGGTCTGAAGCACTATTCTCAAGAAAGCGGCATGCTCCTCCTGGCTCAAAAAATATATAATAATATCATCAATGAACACGATCACGAACATGTCTAAATATTCCTTAAACACTTTGTTCATTAGATCCATAAAAGTTGCAGGGGCATTGGTAAGTCCAAAAGACATAACAACAAATTCGTAGTGACCATACCGAGTCCTAGAATCGGTCTTCGGGATGTCACTCTCCCCAACCCTAAGCCGGTGATACCCGGATTTGAGATCACTCTTGGAGAAACACTTGGCACCCTGAAGCTGGTAAAAAAAATCACCAATCCTGGGTAAAGGATACCTGTTCTTAACGGTGACCTTATTTAACTATCAATAGTTAATACACATGCGAAGGGAACCATCCTTCTTTCAGAACAAATAATATCGGTGCACCCCAAGGAGACTTACTCGGCCTAATGAAGCCCTTATCTATAAAGTCCTTCAACTGATCCTTCAACTCATTTAGCTCGACTGGAGCCATTCTGTAGGGCAGAATGGATATAGGCTGCATGTCGGGAAGAAGATCTATACTGAAATAAATTTTTCGCTTGGGAAGGACACTTGGCAAATCATCAGGAAAGACCTCTGGATACTCACATACTACTGGTACGGACTGGATGGTCGGGGTCTCAGACTCCACGTCCTTAACCCTAACTAGATGGTACATGCAACCCTTAGAAATTATCTTCCTGGCCTTGAGGTAGGAAATGAATTGACCTACAAGCACAGCTGAACCACCCTTCCATTCTAAGACTGGCTCACCCGAAAATTTGAACACTACTACCCAGGTTCGGCAATTAACTGAAGCATAGCATGCAAATAGCTAATCCATGTCGAGAATAACATCAAAATTGGTCATGGATAACTCTATCAAGTCTGTTGAGGTGACTTATAGAGGACTGTGACTGGGAAACCTCTATACACCCAATAGCTATGACTAAGTCACCTACTGGGGTAGAAACTTAGAAGGGCTCTGACAAAATATCGGGACTAACTCCAAAGCTACTAGCTATACATGGTGTCACAAAAAATAAGGTAGCCCCCGGATCTAGCAAAGCATACACATCAACATGAAAATTCTCAACATACCAGTGACTACATCTGGTGCAGCCTCCTACTCCTGACGAGTGGCTAAGGTATAGAATCTGTTCTGGCACTGCCCGCCAGTTGTGCTAGTAGATTCCCCCTGATGTGTTGTGCGTGGGCGAGGGGCTGCTGAACTAGAAGCTGGGCCTCGGCCCCAACCTGATCCTGTCTAGCAGCTGGACAATCTCTGAGCATATGTCCGGGCTGGCCACAACCAAAACAAGCTCTTGAACCTGCCAAACACTGGCCTGTGTGCCCCCGACCACATCTGCGACAAGTTGGGATACTGGAATCTGCGGGTCTCCTGCTCTGATCCCTCGAGCCTGACGCTTTCCCTTTCTAATCATGTCTGGGCTTGGATGGCACACTCAAAGCCGAAGATGCCAAGGCTGATGATCTCTGGTGAGTCTGTTGTCGGTGCCCACCACCTGATCTCTACTGAGAGAACATGTGATCCTTGGTCTTAGCCCTCTTGGCCTCCCTCTCCATCGAATGTGCCGCCTCCATATATTGGATGTGCATCACCATGTGAGGGAAATCCATATCCTGGTGAAGCATAGCAATTTGATACTCCTTGTCCAAATACCCTGCTATACCATGTGCAAATCTGCTCACCCATGCCCTCTAGTCAGTCACTAACTCTAGGGCATATTTTGATGGGCGAGTGAACTCATGGGAATAATATAACCTGACATCCTTCCCTGATTCAAGTTTACAAACTCAGCTTCCTTGAGCTCCCTCATCTCCCGAGGGAAGAATCAATCTTGGAATACAACTTAAAACTCCTCCCACGTGATTGGACCTGCTCCTACGTCCCTGCTATCCTTCCATTGGCAAAACCAGATATGCGCAACCCCTTTCAACTGGTAGGAGGCCAACTCTGCAGACTCTACTCTACTTACCTCCATAACCTTGGTGATTTTTATCAATCTCATCAATGAAATCATGCGGGTCCTTATCTACCTTGGAACAAAAACTCCGGCGGGATCATTCACAAGAAGTCTCTAACTCTGGCTGCCACTGCATTGCCGTTTTGAGGAACATATGCAATGCCCTATTCATTGAATTGAGCGGTCAAGGCCTGCGCCAGCATTTGAATAACGGCTCGGAACTCAGTATGAGCGGTTGGCTCCGGTGCTTGAGGTTGCTGAACTGGTGGGGCTGGCTGATGCTCATAACTGTTTCTATCCTCATGGCCTTCACCACCTCCATTCCTCCTTCCGTTCATTCTTCGAGGAACCATGATTCTACAATCGCGAATAGCATGAATTAGAATGATAGAATGGCCTTTCATCACACAACATAAATCATGAAAGAAAGGGAACATTTTCTAAATATCTAGTAGCTTCTTCGTCATAAGAGTGGCGTGCTTCACACCCATAAAAAAGGCTCTACCTAACACGACTTTCATACTCCTCAGGACACATCAAACCTATGGCTCTAATACCAAGTTTGTCATGACCCAAACGGAGGCCCGAATCATAGACACGAGAAGAGGGACCCCGAGAGACCCCAAGTCGACCCATGGCATAAGCATACAACTAAATCATTCAATAAATTGAATAAAACATGAATATAATCTCAGCGGAAGTCTAATTCAACATCACATCAGAATAACATCCGAAGCTACACATACATAAGTCTAAAAGCCTCTAATCTGGATGAGTTGATGGGACAAGACCCCAACTAACTCAACAATACTGAAACTGGAAATACATAAAGGAAAATGATAGTCTAGTCCTTGAAGGATGAGGACTCACCAATTCGAGCAAATACTAACTCTAGAGATCTATCTAAGAATGGTACTGAAGTTGCGAGTCGGGTCCTGTATCATAAAATGATAAAACATAGAAAGTATGCGGTCAGTACGTGGAATGTACCAAGTATGCAGGGAAAGCAAGAACGCTCAAGTAAAGGAAATCATTTAAAACATTTCATAATATATCATAAGCTTTCAAGTATAAGAAAAAGGGCTACATGCATTCCTTCTGAAATCGTAATCTTATCGTACATGACCATGCATAGCTTCATAACATCATGACTGACTCGAACTCAAAGCTAAAACATAACATTTATAATAAAAGCTAAACAATGAGTCAAACGTTGCTTTTAGAACATGCATGCATAAGATAACTTCCATGAGTAACGAATATGCAAATATGAATAGTATAGACAGTGGGAGACTCATCACTTAACCGACATACCACGATAGAGCTTACATGGTCCCAACTATCACACTCAAGTGGGTAGAGCCGTCCATAACCATGCAAGGGTGGTGGACGATACCATGATATCAATATCAAGCGCAAGGGCTAACCGAGCCGAGGATAGCTCGCAAGGGAGGTCCCAATAATATATATGTATCAACCTATGTTGGCGTGTAGTTCTGGGGCATAGGTGATCGACCCTTAACCAGCTCGGTGCTAGACTCTTCTCTCAAAAACATGCAATGCTCTACATCGTATACAACGAAGCTCAACATCATCTATTGACGAAGCTCAAGATGAAACCATGCATAACTCAACATCGTATGAAACGAAACTCAACATTGTCTATTGAAAAAGCTCATTAATGAAATCATGCGTAGACTCAACATCGTGTGAAAATGAAGCTCAACATTTGCAATTTAACAAAGCTTAATAATGACATACATCTCAATTACGAATTCATGCATATGATAAGCTTTATTTCGAAACATACCATAAGCTCAAGTATAGGTGGGAGCATGTACTCCAAATCATGCGTTAAGCTATATGTAGGAATATTTAACTCAACATACCACAAGATAGAAATTATGAAATTTTGGAGACTTCGCTCCAAACAATGTAGTAAGCTTATTTTGGGAAAATCATCATTTTAAATTGCTATGTGGGCATTTCCGAAAGCTTTATCATACTTGGATCTACTCAATTCATTTTGAAAACAACTTCATAATCATGGGTAGCTTTAGAAACATAGTTTTCATCATTAAATCTCATCATGATTCACTTCCTTTGTGAACTTTTCATCCATGGGCATTTAAATTTCATAACTTAGAAAATACGATTTGTATTGAAAATAATTTAAAATATGCCCAAGCTTCAAAATTCATCAATATAAATAGAATCTAATCATGCCCATGTATATAGATTGGAGAATTATGCAATTGGGTAAAAACCCCATACTTGATCATAGGAGATTTATCATGATTTGATAGAAACTGGTCATGGGTGTGGACAGAGACACCCATTCATAACCTTACATACCTGGGAGGGATGATTTTAACACTTCTTTGATGGCCTAAGATGAGATTCCAATGGAAATCTTCAAAACTTTCTCTAAATCCTCTCTTCAAGCTCTCAAGTTTGCATGCATGGAATGAACTAGATTAGAATAGGTTTTCCCCTCTAAAAACCCTGTAAAACGAGCCTTAAACGAAGTATAGGCCCCTAGGATTTAGGAATTACGGAAAAGCCATTACGAAGATCGTTGAAAATAACTGTCGGGGGTCCCAATGAGGGACCTAACTGACACACCCCGCCTTGTGGGGGGGTATGAATGGCACCTGGTGCCCTACTAGGACCTGAACTACTAGACTGCTGAGCCTGGGCACATCTGGTGCCTGGCTGGCTCTAACTCACATTTCTGGAAACAAAGGGCTATATAACGGCTGTAAACACAGCCCCCGGCCCATTGGCCTATAGCCTCATGTACCTGTAATAACAGCTAACCAGAAACAAGAAACTATAAGGAAACTTATGCGGGCCGACAAGGCCACCATGCTGTCTAGTTATCTGTTTCTCAACAATAAAATGTTGAATAACTACGTGACCGGCAAGGTCACCACTACTATCAGACTATGGACCCACACGGCCAACATAATCAACAATGCTAAACAGCTAACCAAACGCACGGCCTCACACGACCGGCTCATCTGACCACAGGGAAATATATACAGACTGCAAGCCTCTAAGAATAACAATTGAAATGATCGGGACAGGGCCCCGACCTACCCGTACTATACAACAAAAGAAAATGAAATACACCTCTGGAATTCAGTCTCCGGATTACAGGAGCTGAATACTCGATCGCTGACAAAAATCACGTGGTATCGCCTGCTCGTCTATGAGTACCTGCAGGCAAGTAATGCAGCGCCCCACCGGGCGTCAGTACCGCTGGTACTGAGTATGTAATGCAATAACTGAAAGAAATATCTAAAAACAATAATATAACTGATGAAACTGAAGTAGAGAGAAATAGATTAACTGTCTGATAATGTAAGTCATACCTTCTCTCAATTATACTGGAAGGAGTAGGAGTCATACCTGGAGACATATCGTTCTACTGCTGATCTACTCGTATCTAACATAACACGGCATAACATAACATAACATAACATAGCACATACAAACCTTACCCAGCCCCCATAAGCCGGGAGGTACAACCAGCACAGAATCTATACCCCTACCCCGGTCATCCCATCTCCTATAAACCCTGTAAGCATCCTACCGGTCCCCTGGGTATGCACTTGGGCTCGCTGAGCCCCTGACTATAACTGCATCTGAGTCCGGAGGACTCCTGAATCAACACCCGGGCGTATCCGCTCGACAGGGGTGTGTAAAAGCCGACCAAGGCATAATATGGGGAAAACTGGCATCCCATCTTCGTCCCCTATGGGACGGCATGCCACTCCGTAGAGTGACGTATCCCCGTCCTCTGGTGGACGAGTCGATACAGCTATTAACCCTGGGGCGGTCATGGATGCTAGGTAGTCCAACCCCACACAATACAACGGTCTCAACTAGTAATACTATCTGCATTCCCACATACTGAAGCTAACGATAATAAAGTGTTTGTACGTACTGCATGCTGAACTAGCGATAGTGATATGTACATATTTAATACATGCTGAGACTGAACATAGCATATGTACATAAATATAATCTTCTGCCATACTGTACTGAGTCTAATGCTGAACATGATATAGTATTTCTGCTGAAAACTATGTTGTATACTGAGTTTCTATAGTAACAGGATTTACTATTCCTAATATGCTTTCTAACCTCATTTTAACTTATCATTCTGCTTTTGAGATGTCTTACAGATATTACATTGCTTTACTGGGTTCCAACTGAATACGATATTATCCTAACATCCTGTGTCACATCACGTACTAAGCATGTTGTGCAGTTTCTAACACTTGTATCAGAATTCATATCGTGCTAGCAAGTCTCGCGCTGATCATAACATGACGTTTCTAATATCGTACCATCATTCATAGTAAACATCATACATGGCTTCTGAATATTCTACTGGCCTTTAAATTACTGTACTGTACCAAGATTATTAACTTGTTGACGGAACTAGCTTTACATACCTTATCCTCGAACTATTCGTCTGTCGGACGAGGCTCGGCTGGTACTTCAACTATTTTCTCCCAACTGCATTCATAAATATGCCAATTAATACTAAATACAGCTTTCTTTTAAAGAGCAACGTCGCTTTCGATATAGTTTATATCCTAAACTTAGGCTTATCGAAAGACGGTCGAAAACTCGCTATTTTTCAGAGGTCCAGAAGGGAGAACTATTCACTTCTCAGCTAGGAACACATAGACACTAATTTAGAGCAATTCCACTTACCTTAGCTCGGTAGCTCGACGATTCGTCGGCCGTATTTCATGAAACTAAATCCATAGGAATGCTCTCTGCTGCTAAATACCTCGGTATCTGAGGTTAATTTGAGTTTGGACAATGTTTAGCAGTGTAATCGGACGAAAATTATATTATCTCTTCGTTCCTTTTTCCTTTTCTGCTGGTTTGCTCTGTTTTCTAGAAATTACATGGGTGATTAATGATTTAAAACCGAAGTGGGGCTTTATATACTTGGGCCTGGACAAGGCCAACGTGGAGGCTTCACCTCCGTGACACGCTGCCATCGCGGAGGGGTTCTGCCTCGGCTCCTCCCGCGATGGTTCGACAGGTTTCTCGTCCGATCTTTTCCCGGGCCTTTCTTTAGCACGTATGGCTTTCAAATATGCTTAACCAACGTGCGAATAGGTCATTTGGGTGTCGGAAATTCTACGGGATATAACATTCTCCCCCCCTTAAGAACATTCGTCCTCGAATGTACACTGCTATCTGGAGGACTACTTAACTTACTTTCTAGAAATATTTCGGCAGAGTTTCCCCTGTAATATGGACTATAGCAAAAACCTGAAATGCAGAAAAGTCCAATACAGGTACTGTACACAATACTGTAGGATTCACTGGATGGCTACGTATCAATTTTCCTCACTTATACATATACAACCATAAGATACTACATAAGCAATAATACGGACATACCTGTCGGCTGACTAGGCCTGGAATAGGTGAGGATATCTGATCCTCATATCTTCCTCCGCTTCCCAAGTCATCTCCTCTCGGTTTCTGTTACGCCTCAATACCTTGATAGACGTAATATCTTTAGTCCTCAATCTGCGAATCTGTCTGTTTAAGATAGTTATTGGAACCTTTTCATAGGCCAGCTTTTTCGTAACCTGGATATTCTAGACTGGGACTGCTCTAGACGGGTCTCCTATGCATTTCCTTAGCATAGGTACATGAAAGACCGGATGAACGGATTCTAATTCCGGAGGCAAATTCAACTCATATGTTACTCGGCCTGTCCTTCGACGAATCCGATAAGGCTCAACAAACCTCGGGCTGAGCTTATCTTTCTTGCCGGACCTCATTACCTCTTTCGTTTGGGATACTTCAGAAATACCCAGTCATGCACATCAAACTCCAATTTTCTGCGCCGCACACATGCATATGATTTCTGGAGGCTCTGTGCAGTTAGTAAGCATTCTTCGGATAAGCTTTACCTTTTCCTTTGACTGCTGAACAATGTCTGGGCCAACCAACACTGACTCTCAGATTTCAAACATCGTTCGGTGATCTGCATTTCCACTCGTATAATGCCTCAAAAGGTGCCATCTGGATGGCTGAATGATAGTTGTTATTGTAGGCAAATTCAATTAACGGTAAATGCTCACTTTGGCTACTACCGAAATCTAGCACACACGCTCGCAACATGTCTTCGAGCGTCTGAATTGTGCGCTCAGCCTGCTCATCTGTCTAAGGGTGGGAAGTTGTGCTTAGATTAATCTACGTCCCCAGCCCTTTCTGGAACAATTTCCAAAACCTAGCCGTGAACTGCACTCCTCTGTCTGAAATAACGGATACTGGCACTACATGCGATCTGACTATCTCTCGGATATACAACTCCGCATAATCTCCAGCCGAGAAAGTAGTTCTAACTGGCAAGGAATGAGCTGATTTAGTCAATCTGTCAACTATTACCCATATAGAGTCATGTATGTGTCTGGCACGGGGTAATCCTGCCACAAAATCCATATTCACCGCTTCCCATTTCCAGAGAGGCACAGCTATGTCCTGAGTTAACCCGCCTGGTTTCTGATGTTCTGCTTTCGCCTGTTGGCAGTTAGGACACTGGGCTACAAATTCAGAAATTCCTCTTTTCATATCTGGCCACCAGTAGTTCTCTTTGATGTCATGGTACATTTTTGTCATACCGGGGTGAAGAGAATAACGGGCATAATGTACCTCGTTCAGAATCTGCTGGTGGAGCCCTGAAACATCTGGAACATATAAACGACCTTTACAATGCAGCCCTCCACCCTCTGTTACCTGAAAACCTGGTGTTTTCCCCTGCTAACCAGGTCAGGATTCTTATACTACCGTTCTTTTTTATTTTCACAACTGATGACGACACGGCGGTGTTCTCGATTACCGCTCTGTTGTCCTTCATTTCTATTACACGAACGGCTAAATTGACCAATTGATGTATCTTTCTGACCAACTCCCGTTGCTCGGGCTGCCCATACACCACACTTCTAATAGATCTATAGCTAAGAGCGGTTGTTGCTCCATTACCTCTTCTTGGCTGATATAACATTTTCATACTTAGAGAGCTCGGCATATAATTGACGGTTATACTGACTTGTCTTGCCGAAGAGATCGACCGGTAGTTCACAAGCGTAGCTAGAGCTTATCTGGCCCTCCAGCCACATGCTAAGGCTACTTGTTGCTGGGATAACCTGAACGACCGTCTGCGCACCTTGTGCCTTTATCTGATCATAGGATCCTGATATTGACCATGACCTCTAATGATCTGGCTGCATAACCATAAATAACTGAATAGTCGAGTTGAATGACCCGAATGTGGCAGTAGTCTAACAATGCTCTAACTGTTCTACTTGAGTACTTATAGTTCATGCATGACTGCAGACTTGTGGACATCTAATTGCTTTGTTATTTTGCTTGAACCACTGTAAGGCTGGGCTTAATCAAACTTACTCCCAGGCGATCAATCTCTGGGTCTTCACGGGGAGTCTACTGATCCCCTGGTCTTAGTAAACACTGTGCTAGCAGGGTACTATCAATTTCTTACGCCTTGTGTGTATCCACTTGGATTTATACTGCTATTCTGGGGAATTCTCAGTCTTATGAGCTATTCTGTAAATACTGGCCTTTTGCTAGGGCTCTGTATCTAAATATCTTACGAGAACCAGCTGAAGTACTAGTCTGTCGCTGACTACTGATGTGGACCCTTCCTTGGGGTACCCACGGGTATTCTGACTGGGACGGCCGGCTGTCTTATGGGGTGTTCCACATAATAACTGCTAGGTTGGTTAAGGCCGACTCTTACCTACAAGGCTGGAAAAATGACGTACGACCACTTAACATACTAGAACAATTCTGGTATTGCTAATTTCTAAAATTTGCCTATTCGGCCTCTAATCCTGGTTCTAGCACATACACTACTGTTACCGATCTTCAGGGATGCTTCCCTGCTAATGCAGGCGCCAGCTGGTCGGTAGACCGTCTAACTGCGCCCTTATCATCTAGTCATCTGGTTTAGGCCATTAACTCTGATAAGCTCCTAGAGCCTAGATCTGGCAACAACACATAAGTCTATTAACTTAATAACTGAGAACTGAGATAATTTCTATGACTTCATACGTAATTCACACTTAATCTGTCCTTTCTCTTCTCCTTTCCCTTCTCCTTTCTTCTCTCCTTTTCTTTCTTTCTTCTCCCCTTTTTTTTGGCAAGGGGGGGGGGGGGGTCCTGCAATGCAATTTGTACATGCTTTCTATTACTAATCAGCATCTGTGATTGTACCCCTTATAGGCAACTACTCACAGCATATCTATTATCTGTATATATATATATATATATATATATATATATATATATATATATATATATATATATATATATATATATATATATATCAATAGCTACGTACAATATGTACTGAATTCTGCGGTAATACATAATCTCTGACATGCTCTGCTGAGTCTCATGCCGTACATGATACACCGCTTCTACGGCCTAATAATATCTCCTGCCCTGACTTATCATTTCTTTGTATTGTCACCCCATTCTGAAAGTAACAAACATAAACACTTTAGTTATTGTCTGCTGTTTGAAATTCCGCCACTCTTGCGATGTGGGGTCAACGTTCGAATCTTGTGGCCTTACTAGGCATATATTGAGAGCCCATGACTGTCTGCTGGGCCTTATCTCTAGGCTACACTAGATTAGAATTACTGTATCAGTAATTTCTTAACTTCTCCATAGCGGACATACTGCGATATTCTGAACCGCAATCTTACTGTCAGTCCGAGGCTTAATCCTTAATACGATATTTTATCAATCCAGGGGTAATTCTAATTTCCCCACAAGATCTGACATTCCTGCTTCTTTCCCTCATCTTACTTAAGCTGAACTCTGGGGTTCAAGGTACCTGCTCTTCATTGTTAACAAGATTGCTAGTCCAATATCAGTTCATACTTCCCCTGACTTGCAGTCAGACCTATCTGATTCACATGACCTCTCACCTTTTCAATATCACAACCGGATCATAACTACAATCTTACAGGTATGTCTTGCTATCCGTTAACATACGTGGCGGACTTGGCCTTTTTCTGACTCGAACTTGACTATTACCCGGCATTCGTCACTAACAGGTCTTTTACCCCTGCTTTAGGTAAGCTATCGGTCTTACTTTCTCTACTGGCTTATTATCATAAGGGTCTGCACAACTTACGGAATCATAGGGGCTCTTTATACTTTCTAATACTTACTAGGATCAATCAGCCCATCTTTACTTACCGCTGGATTTGGCAACCCCATCTCGAGTCTTATGCCCCTTTACTATATTGGCATCAAAATCAAGAGGTAGGAATAGCCCTTTTCTTATTGCAACAAATAAAAGCATTTAATTGTACCATATCCAAAAAGATGTATTTGGGATTCCTGCATTTCCCTCTCTTTCTTATACTTACCTGGTGGCCTGACCTTGTCTGTAATCTTAATCAGATCTTATATAGCTAATAAATAAATCAACTCGTATGTACATTACACTCCTGACTTCCTATTCTGATGTTATCAACATATACTGGGGATAGTACCGATAAAGGTATCATGTTGGGAGGTCTCGGGTACCTTCCTCCTGCTGCCGTAGTTATCATGTAACTGGTTGATGCCTTCTTCTGTTGATATATCTGATCTTTTGCCTATAATAGGGTAATGCTGATCTGCCTTTGTATCTGTAATCAAAGAATACGGTAAGTTTTTAGAGACTCCACCCTATACTGTACCGCTCTAAAGCACGACTGACTGAGAAGGAAGGTTAACCATCCTATCATGCCTCGTAGCCTCCTGCCTATAGTATGTGGTGCACAACACATCCATAGACAAGACTCTACATAGCACGGCTTGCAGACTCCCTGGGACACGACCTGCTCTAATACCAAGTTTGTCACACCCCGCCTTGGAGGGGGGGTATGAATGACACCTGGTGCCCTACTAGGACCTGAACTACTAGACTGCTGAGCCTGGGCACATCTGGTGCCTGGCTAGCTCTAACTCACATTTCTGGAAACAAAGGGCTATATAACGGCTGTAAACACAGCCCTCGGCCCATTGGCCTATAGCCTCATGTACCTGTAATAACAGCTAACCAGAAACAAGCAACTATAAGGAAACTTATGCGGGCCGACAAGGCCACCATGCTGTCTAGTTATCTGTATCTCAACAATAAAATGCTGAATAACTACGTGAACGGCAAGGTCACCACTACTATCAGACTATGGCCCCACACGGCCAACATAATCAACAATGCTAAACAGCTAACCAAACGCACGGCCTCACACGACCGGCTCATCTGACCACAGGGAAATATATACAGACTGCAAGCCTCTAAGAATAACTATTGAAATGATCGAGACAGGGCCCCGACCTACCCGTACTATACAATAAAAGAAAATGAAATACACCTCTGGAATTCAGTCTCCGGATTACAGGAGCTGAATACTCGATCGCTGATAGAAATCACGTGGTATCGCCTGCTCATCTATGAGTACCTGCAGGCAAGTAATGCAGCGCCCCACCGGGTGTCAGTACCGCTGGTACTGAGTATGTAAAGCAATAACTGAAAGAAATATCTGAAAACAATAATATAACTGATGAAACTGAAGTAGAGAGAAATAGATTAACTGTCTGATAATGTAAGTCATACCTTCTCTCAATTATACTGGAAGGAGTAGGAGTCATACCTGGAGACGTATCGTTCTACTGCTGATCTACTCGTATCTAACATAACATGGCATAACATAACATAACATAACATAGCACATACAAACCTTACCCGGCCCCCATAACCCGGGAGGTACAACCAGCACAGAATCTATACCCCTACCCCGGTCATCCCATCTCCTATAAACCCTGTAAGCATCCTGCCGGTCCCCTGGGTATGCACTTGGGCTCGCTGAGCCCCTGACTATAACTGCATCTGAGTCCGGAGGACTCTTGAATCAACACCGGGGCGTATCCGCTCGACAGGGGTGTGTAAAAGCCGACCAAGGCATAATATGGGGAAAACTGGCATCCCATCTTCGTCCCCTGTGGGACGGCATGCCACTCCGTAGAGTGACGTATCCCCGTCCTCTGGCGGACGAGTCGATACAGCTATCAACCCTGGGGCGGTCATGGATGCTAGGTAGTCCAACCCCACACAATACAATGGTCTCAACTAGTAATATTATCTGCATGTCCCACATACTGAAGCTAACGATAATAAAGTGTTTGTACATACTGCATGCTGAACTAGCGATAGTGATATGTACATATTTAATACATGCTGAGACTGAACATAGCATATGTACATAAATATAATCTTCTGCCATACTGTACTGAGTCTAATACTGAACATGATATAGTATTTCTGCTGAAAACTATGTTGTATACTGAGTTTCTATAGTAACAGGATTTACTATTCCTAATATGCTTTCTAACCTCATTTTAACTTATCATTCTGCTTTTGAGATGTCTTACAGATATTACATTGCTTTACTGGGTTCCAACTGAATACGATATTATCCTAACATCCTGTGTCACATCACGTACTAAGCATGTTGTGCAGTTTCTAACACTTGTATCAGAATCTATATCGTGCTAGCAAGTCTCGCGCTGATCATAACATGACGTTTCTAATATCGTACCATCATTCATAGTAAACATCATACATGGCTTCTGAATATTCTACTGGCCTTTAAATTACTGTACTGTACCAATATTATTAACTTGTCGAGGGAACAAGCTTTACATACCTTATCCTCGAACTATCCGTCTGTCGGATGAGGCTCGGCCGGTACTTCAACTATTTTCTCCCAACTGCATTCATAAATATGCCAATTAATACTAAATACAGCTTTCTTTTAAAGAGCAACGTCACTTTTGATATATTTTATATCCTAAACTTAGGCTTATCGAAAGACGGTCGAAAACTCGCTATTTTTTAGAGGTCCAGAAGGGAGAACTATTCACTTCTCAGCTAGGAACACATAGACACAAATTTAGAGCAATTCCACTTACCTTAGCTCGGTAGCTCGATGATTCGTCGGTCGTATTTCACGAAACTAAATCTGTAGGAATGCTCTCTGCTGCTAAATACCTCGGTATCTGAGGTTAATTTGAGTTTGGACAACGTTTAGCAGCGTAATCGGACGAAAATTATATTATCTCTTCGTTCCTTTTTCCTTTTCTGCTGGTTTGCTCTGTTTTCTGGAAATTACATGGGTGATTAATGATTTAAAACCGAAGTGGGGCTTTATATACTTGGGCCTGGACAAGGCCAACGTGTCACGGATCCAACGCGGAGGCTTCACCTCCGTGACACGCTGCCATCGCGGAGGGGTTCTGCCTCGGCTCCTCCCGTGATGGTTCGACAGGTTTCTCGTCCGATCTTTTCCCCTGCCTTTCTTTAGCACGTATGGCTTTCAAATATGCTTAACCAACGTGCTAATAGGTCATTTGGGTGTCGGAAATTTTACGGGATATAACACTAACGACTCGTCATGAGGGGCCACGACTCGTGGAGTCGTTCGTCAGGTGCACTGCTTTAATCTCAAATAAAACCTACCCTTCTTGATCACGACTCATCCCATGAATCATGTGGAAAGACCACGACTCATGGGGTCCTTCCGTTAGGTACACTGCTTGACTTCCTCCATTTATTGTTCACCCTCACCCCACGACTGACTTGACGACTCGCCGACTAAGCACGAGTTGTTCCCACGCCCGTGGGCACCCCCTTATCCTCTAATCTTCCTGCTCTTCACTAGCCTTCCCCACGAGCCACCTAACGACTCATGGGATGGTCTCACAAGTCGTCCAACGACTCATTCTGTGCCTGCTACTCAGATTTTTAGCTTTTCCCCATTTCAACTTCCAGGTTCGATCTTCAAGTTCTCGGGGTATAACAGAAAGAAGGATGGTTCGCTTCGGATGTGCATTGACTATCGACAATTGAACAAAGTCACCGTTAAGAACAGTTATCGTCTACCCAAGATCAATGATTTGTTTGATCAGCTTTAGGGTGCAAGGTGTTTCTCAAAGATAGATCTCAGGTCCAGATATCATCAACTCAGGGTTCAGGAGTGTTATATTCTGAAGACAACCTTCAGGATGCGGTATGGTCATTATAAGTTTGTAATTATGACCTTTGGACTAACGAATGCTCCTGCAGATTTTATGGACCTGATGAATAGGGTGTTCAAGCCATAATTGGATATGTTCATGATCGTGTTCATCAACGACCTCCTTATGTACTCTCGAAGCGAGGTGGAGCATGCCACTCATTTGAGAGTAATGCTTCAGACTCTCAAGGATCACCAATTGTATGCAAAGTTCAGCAAGTGCTAGTTTTGGTTGAACTCGGTAACATTTTTTGGCCATGTGGTATCGAGTGAGAGCATAAAGGTAGATTCTCGAAAAATTGAGGCAGTGAAGAATTGGCCCAGACCGGTGAATCCTTCGGATATTCGGAGTTTCTTGGGCCTAGCAGGCTATTACAGGAGATTTGTTGAGGGTTTTTCATCTATTGCAGCACACTTGACGAAGTTGACTCAGAAAAAGGTGAAGTTTCAATGGTTGGAGGCTTGTGAGAAGAGCTTCCAATAGTTGAAGACTCGACTTACTACCGCACCAGTGTTGACCCTACCCGAGGGCATAGATGGTTTCGTGGTGTATTGTGATGCTTCAAGAATGGGACTCTGTTGTGTATTGATGTAGAGAGGGAAAGTAATAGCATATGCCTCTATATAGTTAAAGATCCATGAGAAGAATTACTCGACCCATGATTTGAAGTTGGCCGCGGTGGTATCCGCATTGAAGATATGGCGATGTTACTTGTATGGGGTCCATGTGGATGTGTTTATGGACCACAAGAGCTTACAATATGTGTTCACATAGAAGGAGCTCAACCTACCCCAAAGGAGGTGGTTAGAGCTACTCAAAGACTATGATATGAGTGTTCTTTACCACGCGGGTAAGGCTAATGTGGTGGCAGACACACTTAGTAGGCTTTCCATGGAGAGTGTGTCCCATGTGGAGGAAGGGAAAAAGGAGTTGGTGAAAGATGTGCATGTCTCGCAAGGTTAGGAGTTAGGTTGGTTGACTCTACCGATGGTAGTGTTGTTGTGCAACGCGGATCCATATCGTCAGTAGTAACTGATGTGAAATCTAGACAAGATGAGGACTCGATTTTGGTAAATTTGAATGAGGCCATTCGAAGTCAGAAGGTAGAGGTCTTCTCTCAAGGGGGATATGGTGTGCTTTGGTACCAGGGTCGCCTATGTGTCCCAAATGTTGATGATTTGAGGAGTCGGATATTGCATGAGGCCCATGGATCCAGGTATTCCATCCATCCGGGTGCCACTAAGATGTATCGTGATTTATAATAAATCTATTGGTGGGATGGCATGAAGAAGGATATCGCAGAATTCGTAGCCAAGTGCCTGAACTGTCAGCAGGTAAAGGTTGAGCATCAAAGGCCGGGAGGAGTACTTTAGGACATCAGCATTCCTACTTAGAAGTGGGAAGAAATCAACATGGACTCAATAATAGGATTACCTCGTACTCGCCATCAATATGATTCCATTTCGGTTGTGGTAGACAAGTTAACCAAGGCTGCACATTTTCTACCGGTGAAAACCATGGATTTAGTAGATGATTATGCCAAACATATATCCGGGAGTTGGTTCGACTGCATGGAGTACCCTTTCCATTGTTTCAAACCAAGGTACTCAATTTACCTCTCAGTTTTGGCGGTCATTCCAAAAAGGGCTTGGGACTCAGATTAAACTCAGCACAGCCTTTCATCTGCAAACGGATGGCCAAGAGGAACGAACAATGCAAATGCTCAAGGACATGTTGAAAGCTTGAGTGATGGACTTTAAAGGTAGTTGGGATGATCACTTGCCCTTGATCGAGTTCACTTACAATAACAGCTATCGCTCTAGTATACAAATGGCACCGTTCGAGGCTCTTTATGGGCGAAGGTGTATTTCGCCCATTCGATGGTTTGGGTTGGTGAGGCAGCTATGATAGGTCCAGATTCGGTACATGAGGCTATGGTGAAGGTTTAGTTGATAAGGGACAGGCTGAAAACCGCTCAGGGTCATCAAAAGTCATATGCTGATGTGAGGAGGAGAGAGTTGGAGCTCGAGGTGGACGATGGGGTATTTCTGAAGGTATCTCCCATGAAGGGAGTAATGCGGTTTGTAAAGAAAGGAAAACTTTGTCCCCACTATGTTGGTCCCTACCGGGTTGTGAGGAGAGATGGTAAGGTTGCGTATGAGTTGGAGTTTCCCTCAGAGTTATCTTCCGTGCATCCTTTGTTTCATGTATTGCTTTTGAAGAAATGTTTGGGAGATCCAATTTTAGTAGTCCCGATAGACAGCATTGGTGTAAAAGATAGCCTTAGCTATGAGGAGGTTCCAGTGAAAATATTAGATTGCCAGGTTCGAAAGCTAAGGAACAAAGAAGTAGCTTCAGTTAAAGTATTATGGAGGAATCAGTATGTTGAAGGAGCTACGTGTGAAGCTGAAGCGGATATGATGGTTAAATACCCACACTTATTCTCTACCGTCTCAGTTTCAACTTGAGGTATTAGTTTTTACCCATAACACTATTTAGTTTCCATGCTCAAATCAGATGTTCAAGTTTCTTTAATGTATATGGATGTGTATGTGAAGCATGAAGTCAGTTCAGCTATTTGATATGAATCAGAGGTAGTCATTCCGTTAGTTCCGGTTTAAATGATCAGTATTTGAATGTGATAATGGTTTCATCTCTGCTTTCCTGTGTATTTTCCAACATTCAAGGATGAATATTCCCAAGGGGGAGATATTGTTATACCCCGAAAGCCCAAAGGTCAAACCCGGGAGTTGGAACGGGAAAATGTGAAAAAAATTGTTGTTGTAGACTCAGGATGAGTCGTGAGACAACTCGTGAGGACAGCCCACAAGTCATCAGGTGACACGTGGGGAATGCTTGGGTTTTAAGAGGAGTCCTGGAAGAGTTGAGACCCCACGGGCGATACCACGATTCGGGGTCAGGACCCATGACTCATGGGGTGAGTCGTTAGCAAGCTTGGAGAAGATTGTTCAAGTCAAAGCAGTGTACTTCATGAGTCGTGCTCACCTATAACGAGTCGTAAAGTCACCCATTACGAGCCCTGGAGAATAGATGAAGCAGCGCACTTAACGAGCGAAGTAACGAGTTGTGCCCTCTAGTAACGAGTCGTCAAGTCACTCATTAGGGCCACCTGGCAGTTATTTTCTGCGAATCTAGTAAGGGCCTTTTCATAATCCCTAAGTTCCTAAAGCTTAAACTATGACATTTTGGGGTATGAATAATGGTCTTTTAAGGGGTTAAGTTTAGATTACTCATTTTTCATCCATGCACGAAAATTAAGAGTTTTTAGAGAGATCAAGCTATTCTTCAAGCTTTTCCCTATCATTCATACTTGGGCATTCAAGAACTTTAGAATCTGATCCTACCCAGGTATGTAGTGTTACGAATGGGTGTTTTTGTTCACACCCATGACCATCCTCTACCAATTTATGAAAAATCTAACAAAACTCTCATGGGGTTTTGAATTTAAATTTTGTGAAAATCCAATGATTTGCTAATGGGCTATTATGATTTATGATTTACATCATACTTTATGGATTTTGATCAGATTTTACAATTATTTTACTTATAAAATTATTGATTCCGATTTCTACCAAATTAAGCTTAATTATGCATGATCTATGATGAATCGATTTATGATCTACATCTCAACTGTTGATATTTACAAGTACAACATGATTAATGATTTTAAATATGGATTTATTCAATTACCTGTCACGAATTGATGAATTACAATTTATATGTACGACCTACAAGTGTCACGCCCCGAGCCTACACCTTGGACGTAACACAATACTTGAGGTCACGAGTGACCCCAAGTCAACCCCTGGTCTATCATACACTGATATTCTGATTAAACATCCACAACGGAAATCTGAAATAATACATAAAAGAATAATGAAAAATTAAAGACTGAACATAGAGATTTTAAATATTTGAAAGTCTGAAATCAAGTCTGGTCTGAAAGCCATCTAATTGAGGAGTTGCTGGGACAAGCCCCTAGATAACTCTAAGTCTAGCTGAAAATAATAAAGAAATTGAAATGAATAAAATGTTCCCTCGGAATATGAGGACTCACACTGCTGCTGCTGATATAGAGACCCGAATGTAAACGGCTAATGGTGTTGGGTCTGAGATCCTGCGGCTGTATTATGAAACGATACAGCATAAAAGTATGTGTCAGTACTTTGAATGTATTGAGTAAGTGAGAGAAACATAAATAACATGAAAGTACTAGTAACTGAACTGCAATGATATGAAATAACCAACTGAAAATACTGAAAACTGATACAACTGAAATATAACTGATATGGTCAAAAATGACCCTGGCTGATGGTCATAAACATGCCCTAAGTCTGAAATACTGAGTCTGAGATACTGCGCTAAACTGGACTGAGAAATCTAAGAATGAGCTAAATTGACTTGTGCGAGAGTTAGTAAACCGACATATAACCATGTGATCTAGACGTGGAGTCTGATGTATACACCACACCGGTAGGACCCAATATATCTTTCTAGGGTATAACGGCATGAACTGGGTGATCACAAAAGTCTGGGGCCATTCAGGCCTATAATCTGTAACTGTAACCTACGCTGGCAACATTGTATTGGGAACCTGGGTGCACTGGAACCCCGGTCCGCTCGGTGCTAAGTTCTACTCCCACTGGAAAACCTATACTGAACTACTAGGTTGATAGCTCAAAACTAGGGCCAAGACTAGTCAGGGACGTATAACTGCAAGTACCCTGAGAGTCTTATCGGACCAGATTCTGAAACTGGGTTCTAGACTAGTCAGAGCTGCTTATCTAGAAGTGTCATAACCGTCTAAGAATAAACTGAAATCTGAACTGGGGTCCTGGGGTAAGTCAGAGCTATATATCTGAAATTCCATGACTGCCTAGTGGACCAATAACTGAATTATGATTCTGATATCTAGGAGGTACTACTGGCACCTCGAGAAATTCTTTAGTCATTACTCTGGTTAACCCGAAGGTTTGCTAAAATTTGACTGAGGCTAGATCGACAATTCTGAGTAATACAGAGTATATAGACTTTCTAACTGAATCTGACTATCATACATGTAACTGAGTTTCTATCACATACAATTATTATTGGAGCCCCTGACCTTGAAAGATACAAGCAATTTTTGAGGATTCGATACTCATGCAGGATTCTAGTTTCTAACTTTTTCAAGTGTTAGGGCTAAATTTCTAATTCACTAGAACAAGAATCATTTTAGTTACAAACGGGTGGAAAATAGCTACAATTAACATAGGATAGGGTTCCATATGAATTAATCAAAGAACAATGACAATATCTTCAAATTCGTAAACTCGGGGCTAGAACTGATAGTGAACAGAGAGAGAGTTTTAGGGGATGAAAGGGGATAAAAATCTCCTTGTTGAATTCCCACATACCTCTAGAAGAAACCCTGGTGAAAATCCCAGAGAAGAACTGAGAAGAAAACAAACCCTTGCTCCTGCTCTGTGCTTTCTGAGAAGTTCTTACACTCTGTTCTTGAGGGAGTTGAGAGGAATGAATGGAAAGGGTCTCTCTAACCCTTTAATTCTTTCTTGTATGAACCCAAAACGACGTGGTTTCAAGTATAAAATTATATGAAAATACTAAAAGACCCCTGGCATAAAGAACTGAAAACTGCCCGACCCTGAACAACGGATCTCGGAACGAGTCGTTGGTCCAAACAAGGGCCATTGAAAGTTGTCATTGGTTTTGGTTTCTGAAGCCGGACCTACTGGAATGAAACAACAGGAGGATCCAACGGTCCGTTAGAAGAATTAACGAGCCGTTGGTTCCTGTCGTGGGAAACTCGGTCCCTAAACCAACGAGAGATACAACGACTTTTTCTAAGGAACAACGGGTCGTTGCACCCACTCGTTGTCAACACTGTTGGGGTCTGGGTCTTGACGAAAGGTGGAAAGGACGGCCCTTTGGTACCAACAATGAGCCATTGATTCAACTCGTTGCTTCCCAGCACAAACCCAACCCTCACTGGAAAGTCTAACAAGGGCTGCCTACAACAGGTCGTTGGAACTACCAACAACTCGTTGGTCGGCTCGTTATTTCTGGGAGGAAGTATACTTGAACAAACCACGACTCCTTAGTATGGACCGTTGGTGTCTAGGTCTTCTGAGATAGAGAAATTTTTGGTTTTTCTATGGTTTTTCATGCAACGTCTGAATTTGGTCTAGGAAAGTTTTGGGGTGTTACAACAAGTATGCATGGAACCTATAATTCATGAATTATGTTTTGGCCGACACACGGGCCTTATGTCATGGATATTTCACGTATGTACAAGTATGTTTATGATTATTATGATTTAACTAGCCCATGAACTCATGCATGTTATACTACAAGCACTATATATGTTTTAGGAGTAGTATCGAACACCGAGTAGGTTCGGGGCCTAGGTTCGGCCCCGGATCTCATGAACTACGTGCCACCATAGATATGTTGGGACCTTCTTTCTGAATATCCCTGTCCCAATTGGCCCTTTTCATGGTGATATCACACTTTCACGGTTCTACTCTTGCCAAGGTACGAACGGCCTCCCAACTAGGTTTAGAAGTCGGGCTCCATGTATGCTCATATGGGGTATATCAACTAAGAGAAGCTCCCATTGTTCCTCATGATTTATGCATGTTTATGATTACGTATGTTTTCTCAAGTTATATTCAATATACTTTACTCCCATGCTTATAATTACGAATGTATCATGAATGCTTCAAAAACCTTGAGCCTTATGTTATGTTATGTTATGTTACGATATTTATGTTATAAGCATGATGTCCTACTCCTATGATATTTTATGAGTTTTACATATTTTGAATGTCCATTTTACTTACCTTCATACTCGGTACATTCCGCATACTGATCGCATACTTTCTATGTTGTATCGTTTCATGATACAGGACCCCGCTCTCAGGCTCATCCTCATCTTTAGATTATCTCAGAGTTCACTTTAAGCTTGTTGCTGAATCCTCATGTTCCGAGGGTCGTCTGACTAGACATTATGTTATTTTTGTTTCAGTACATGGCCAGGTTAGTTGGGGGTGTTGTCCCATCAACCTATCTTATGGAGTAGAGGCTTTCAGATAGTATGTAGTACTCAGCTTGCGTATATGTTTAGTGATTCCTTTTGTTATGATATGTTACGTTATGTTTTCATTTCCGCTATGTCTTATGTTCAGTCTTCTGCTTAAAGTGAATGAAGTTAGATGTATGCTTATGCCATGGGTCGACTTTGGCCTCTCGAGGTTCCTTGTCCCAAGTTACGATCCGGTTCTACATTCGGGTCATGACAATGTCCTATGATTAATTGAGTTATGATATTTTCTACTTTCATTGATATTCATAAACCCATCATGATTTATGGCTCATAATATAGATTTATTCAAATGCCCATTATGAACTTATGATTTACAAAGCCTATGCATTGATCTGTGAGTATGCATGAATCCCATGATTTACTAATTATGTTTTTGGTCAACTCACGAGCCTTACCCGCATGGATAGTTCACGTATTTACAGCACATTTATGATTATCATGATTTAACTAGCCGATGAATTTCATGCATATTATACTATGAGCACTATATACGTTTTGGGAGTAGTAATAACACTGAGTAAGTTCGAGGCCCAAGTTTTGCCCCAAATCTCATAACTATGTGCCACCGTAGGACATGATGGGACCTCCCTTGTGACTGCCCCTTTGCCCAAATGGGCCCTTTCATTTGTGATATCACGCCCTTCATGGTTCTACCTTTGGCAAAGTATGAACACCCTCCCCACTAGGGATTTACAGGTCAGGCTCCATGTATGCTCATATGGGGTATGTCGGTTATAAGAATCTCCCATTGTTCCTCATGATTTATGCATGTTTATGATTATGCACATTAGCTCAAGTCATGTTCAATAAAGTTTTTCTCTTATGAATATGATTACAATTGAATTACAAATGTTTTGAAAACCTTGAGCCTTATGCTATCGTATACTACTTATGTTTATGAGTATGTTGACCCACTTTTATGATCATTTATGAGCTTTTATCTATTTTTGAATTTTTGTTTTACTTACCTTGCATACTCGGTATATTCCATGTACTGACCGTATACTCTATATTGTATCATTTCATGATATAGGCCCCGGCTCTCAGGCTCAGCCCCGTCAGTAGTCTATTTCAGAGTTTAGCATCCAGCCTTTTGGTAAGTCCTCATTCTCTGAGGACCATATGTTTCATATGTTAATGTCCCTTTTTGCTTTTAGTTTTTTCGGGTTAGTTGGGGATGTTGTCCCATCAACCCATCTGATACGATAGAGACTTTCAGACTAATTGCAGTACTCAGTTGTTATCTATTTTGTGTGTTTCACTTATCATGCTATGTTATGTTATGTTTATGTTCTGCTACATCGTCATGTTAAGTATTCTGATTAATGATATGAAGTTAGATGGATGTTCATGCCATGGGTCGACTTGGAGTCTCTCGGGGCTCCTTGTCCCGTGTTATGAATTGGGTCTACGTTGAGTCGTGAGAAACTTGGTATCAGAGAAATAGGTTTGTAGTGTCCTAGGGTGTTTGAAATCTGCATTAAGTAGAGTCTTTTTCATGGGTGTGAAGCATGTCACATTTACGAATAAGAGGCTACGAGACATTTAGGAAATGTTCCCTTCTTTCATTATCTATGTCGTGCGATGAAATGTCTCCCGATCCTTATAATTCGTGCTATTTGCGATTGTAGAATCATGGCTCCTCGAAGAATGAATGGTAGGAGGAATGAAAATGGAGATGGCCACGATGATGGCAATAGGAACGGGCACCAGCAGGCCCCACCAGTTCAGGAGCACCAGGCACCGAAGCTGGTTGCCTATGCTGAGTTCTGGGACACTATTCAGATGCTTGCGCAGGCCTTGACCGCTCAGGTCAATCAGCAGGCTGTTGCACATGTTTCGCAAAATGGCAATGCAGCGGTGGCTCAAGTCCGAGACTTCTTGAAAATAAACCCCCCAGATTTTCTTGGGTCAAAGGTGGATGAGGACCCGTATGAATTCATCGATGAGATTTTGAAAATCACCTAGGTCACGGGGGTAACAAATGGAGAGTGCATTGGTTTGGCCTCTTATCAGCTGAAAAGGGTGGCGCATATCTGGTTTAAGAAATGGAGAGACAGTAGGGTATGGGGCAGGCCTTATAGGTTGGGAAAAGTTTCATGTAGCCTTTCTGGATCGGTTCTTCCCTCGCGAGATAAGAGAACTGAAGGCGACTGATTTTGTAAATCTGAAGCAGGTTGATATGTTAGTTCAGGAGTACGCTCTGGTGTTCACCCACTTATCCAAGTATTCACTAGAGTTAGTGGCTGACCAGATGGCTTGGTGTAAGCCGATTTGTGCATGGAGTGCATGGATCGCCGTGCTGCATCGGGTTATATATTTTCCCCGCATAGTGTTTCATGCGCAGTAGATGGAGTCAGTATATCATAGGAAGAGAGAGGCCAAGAGGGCTAGGACAGACAATTATGGGATTTCTCAGCCTAGATCGAGGAGTGGATAGTGCCAGCAGTCTCATCACAGGTCTTTTTCTCTAGCACCATCATCAGCTAGTGCACCATCTAGATCACGAGGGGATTGGAGGATCAGGGCTTAATATTCGAGGGGCCAGGGTAGCATGCAGATAGAGCGCACTTTCCCAGCTTGTGCAAGGTGCGGTAGGAATCACCCAGAGAGGTGCCTAGTTGGCTCAGACGCTTGTTTCGGGTGTGGCAAACCTGAACACAGACTCAGGGATTGCCCTTCAGCCAGATCAGGGGGCACAGAGCCCATATGCGAGCCGCTAGTTCAGCTGCTCCAGCAGCACGTCCTTCTTAGCATGGTGCCTCAACTAGTTCAACTGGCAGTCAGCGCCAGAACAGGTTCTATGCCCTTGCAACCTGTCAGGAGCAGGAGACTTCATCGGATGTGGTTACTGGTATGTTACAAGTGTTTCACCTTGATGCTTATGCTCTGTTACATCCCAGGGCTACCTTGTCTTTTGTGACACCTTATATTGCTAGTAGCTTTGGAGTTAGTCCTGAAACTCTGCCAGAACCATTCTCAGTTTCTACTCATGTTGGTGATTCAATTGTAGCTAGGTGGGTGTATAGAAGATGTTCGGTCACTATATTTCATAAATTCACCTTCACATACCTTGTAGAGTTAGCCATGAATGACTTTGATATTATTCTTGGAATGGATTGGCTGTATGTGTGTTATGCATCTATTAATTGTAGAACCCGTGCGGTGGAGTTCCGCTTTTCGGGTGAGTCAGTCTTGGAGTGGAAGGGTAGTTCAGCCGTGCCTATAGGTCATTTTATTTCCTATCTTAAGGCCGGGAAGATGATCTCCAAGGGCTGTATGTATCATCTAGTTAGGGTTAAGGATGTTGAGTGCGAAACCCCAACTATTCAGTCAGTTTCGATAGTGCGTGAGTACCCAGAAGTATTCCCTGATGATTTACCAGGTGTTCCTCACGAGAGGGAAATTGATTTTGGTATTGACCCTCTCCCCAACACACAGCCTATACCGATTCCTCCTTACATAATGGCCCCCAACGAGCTAAAGGAATTGAAGGAACAGTTGAAGGACCTGTTAGATAAGGGTTTTGATCACGGGCAAAAATAGCATGCCCGAGATACGCTTTATGACTTAAATTAGTCTTGTTTAGCTAAGTTATTGTATACATTTTCATGTTATTTTATATGAAGTGAAGATATGTGCTAACCAACATGATTAGCCTTTGTTTTGTAGGTTTTGATGACTTTTGAGTAACTAATCCATGAGTTGGTGAAGTAGAGGCTTGGAAACGGAATTAACACGCGAACGTCGGCAAAGAGGAGGCACAAAAAAGCCCACCTGCGCGTCGGCAACGTGCCACGGCAGGCAGGCTGATCACAACAGCCCACCTGCACGTTGGCAACGTGCCACACCAGGTTGGCTGCGCGACCAAGAGGTGCCAACGCGCTGCCCAAGCAGCGTGACACGCTGCCAACGCGGCAGGGTGTTGCCGGGGCCAAGTTCGGGTGATTTCCAGAGAGCTTCCGCGTCCGTAGTGTGTCACGGAGGCAGTTCTCCGTGATGCACTCCGTGACACGTTGCTTGTTATTTCGGGAAAAAGTCTTACTACTATAAATAGCACACTTAGGTTCATTTTTCATAATTCAGACTTGGTGGAGCAAGGACGTGGGTTACAGGCAGTTGAGGGACGAAAAGTTCAGGGTTTTTTCTCTCTTTCTTTCTTCTCTAATTCAATTGTTTGTATGATTAACACTCGTTTTATAATGATTAATCCACAAATGAGTGGCTAATTCCCTTCCTTGCTGAGGTTATGAACACTTGTGATGAATTTTGATTATTGATTATATGGTTTTTCATCTTTTTCTTCCATGTTGTTCTATTAATTCTTGTTCTTACTGCATTGGTGTGTGGCCTACATTAATGTACATCTAAAAAGTCCGATTTCACTCGAGAGAGCACGAAATTGGAAAGTTGTGAATTAATAGGATATTGTTCTTTACTTGGTTTGGAAAAATTGAGTTTTGATGAACCTTCAGGATAGAAATATACCTGAAAGTCGTATTAGTCAATTTAGGAACCGGAATTGTATGGCTAGAACATGAATTGCATTTGATCACAGAAATGTAGACGGATGGTTCATGATTCTTAAGTGAGATTAAATACGAGAGTTTTAATCTCTTGGCAAATGTTCTTGGCTAGCAACAGGAAGAAAAGATTAACCAATTTATGATGATAATCGGTTTCATTACATGTTCGTTTAACCTCGGCATGCTCTTATTCATAGTCCAAATTCAAAGTAGATAATTGTTCTTAGTTTTAGTATAAAATTTATAAAACAAAATATTAACTTTTTGGTTACGTTGTTGTCAGCATATTTAGAAGTAAAATATAGTATATTAGAGCAAATTGCACTTAACCCAAGTCTCTGTGGGATCGATACTTGGCTTACTAAAGCCACTTACTACTTGTTCGACCACGTGCACTTGCGTGTCGTTTTATATACCCATATAACAAGCCCGAACAAGTTTTTGGCGCCGTTGCCGGGGACTTGGCAATTGGTGAATTTGTTTGAAGTGTAAATTTACTATATTTTTTTCTTAGTGCTGACAACTTGGTCTTAGTGTTTGTTTTAATTCTTTTTCATTTTATTTTTTTTCTCTTTCGGATACCCTTATTGACATGACATCGTGGAATACAAATATTTTAAATGGTGGATACTCATATTTTAGCGAATCTTGTCTGAATTGCGGAGGACACCACTCGTGGCAACACTGTAACACGTGCAATATATGTGGTGGTCAAGATGGCCATTGGGATGGCTGTCCGAATGCATACTACCCTCCCCCAAGCCCCTACTATGATCCTTCTATTGTTTTTCCTGAATATAGGCATGCTGAAAATGAGGACTTGGGACGCCAAGCTCGAATAGAAGACATGCTGAAACAACTCTTGGAGCAATCAGAAGCAATGAAGGAGGCTATGGCAGTATTGAGAATTCAGCAAGAAGAGAATGCAGAGGCTCTAGAAAGGATGAGCGTTAAATTCACGGAGATGATTGCTGAGGCTGAAGCTTGTGATAAATTGCAGGTGACAGTTTTAGTCGATATTCAAGAGGAACTACAAGAGGAAGACAAGGTGTGAATTTTTGGATGAAGCCCAACAATTAGAATCGCTTGAGTGTCCCTGTGATGGGCTCACACTTAGGGAAAATCCATTCCTGGAAGAAGAGATAGAGTATCCCCCATTTGACATTAATGGAGAGATAGATGTCGATGCTGAGAAGGTGTTTACAAGTAAGGAGGTCAAGCACAATGCATTTTCAGAGTTGAGGTTTATTGCACCACACTCGAAGCATTTTTCGACATTAAGTTTGGTTGAAAACATAGAAATAGTGTCTTCCAAGCTTATAGAGAAATGTCTAGAGGAGGACCAAGCCCCATATATTTTGAAATTTGCTAACTCAGAAAGACAAAATGACTTCGCTTACTTAAGGGCCAATAAGTTCAAAAGGCAACATCTACTGCTTGGTCCTTACAATTTTTCACCACCACCCCTGGAGCATAAGAGGAAATTAGAGAAGAAATTAGGGGTGAGATTCATATCCTCAAGGTGGAGGAAAAAGTGGTGAAACTGGATACGTCGTGCCGCGACGAAAAATTAGGCGCTACTTGGGAGGCAACCCAAGGGTACCATGGGTACCATTTTAATTTCTTGCATTTAAGTTGATTTTATTTATTTTTCATCTTGTGTTGTTTTGGTGGAAAGTTAATCACAGATGGAGGGGAAGTCTGAGTACCCGTGGAGGAGGAAGCTAACAAGCATAGAAGAGAAAAAGTGTGGGGTCGAACACCCACTTGTGCAAAGTTGAAGAAAGGCATGTTGTTAGCTAGGCCTAAAGGCCTCAGGGAGTATTTCTCACCCTTTTTAAATTTTAATTTGATGCTATGAGGACATAGCATGATTTAAGTGTGGGGTGAGGGAAATTTCAAGGGAAATTTCAATTTTTTGTGCTTAACGATTTTTCGTGAATGTAATGCTCGTGAGAAAATTGAAAAAATTGAAAAATTTTTGTGAGTAAGCATGAATTCATCACCTGTTGGTTTTTTTTTTCGGTTCTTTTCCGACGGGGGGTCTTTGAACCGAAGAATAAAAAATTTTCTTTTTCTTTCTTTCCTTTGTCTGTATATAGTGTTTTTAGTCATAGTTAGGGACTGTTTCCGATGATGGATGGATGACGACCGTCTTGAGGAAAAATTAGTCGGTAGGTGTTGGGTTTTTGAAACCATAACTAATTGGTGCTTGATGTTCTTTTTATGTGCTATACATGGTTGTAAGATGCAAGTATGTTCAGTGTGAAGCATGCAAGTGTATAACTTTGTTTGAGACACTTAGGCTCTTGAATTTGACTCAATATGATGGAAGCTTAATTCTGAATTCTTGTGATTAGCTGAGTAAGAGTCTGCTGAATGTGTCTTGAATTGAGCATGTGCCATGAGTGTAAGGTTTTTGAGTATTCTGTGCTATTATGAAATGTCTAGAACTTGCCTGGTGTGTATATAAAACAAAATGAAGGATGTGAATTGTAGGAGATGATTTAGGCATTTCTTTGAATGAACCAAATTTTTATCCCTCATTTTACCTACCTTGAAAAATTAATCCTAGTCAACCCCATTGAGCCGTGAGCCTATTCTTTGACAGCTGCAACATAAGCTTAATCCTTTTTCTTTCATTAGCCTTGAAATTGAACCAAAACTCCTAAGCGCTTAAAGGAAAAATCCGAAAGAGCAAAGGAGTGAGAAGAATGAAAAAGAAGGAAAAGTAGCAATTGTAAAAGTTGAGAAAGGGCGAGGGTGCACTTGTTTGAATACGGGTGAGTATTAGTAGGGAGTAAGAAAATAAATAAATGAAAAGTTACTTATAGAACTCCTTACTAATAAGCTAAAAGCGTCTAAAGGAAGGGGGAAACAAAAGAGGAAAAAGAAAGATGACAAGAGAAAAAGGTGAAGTGAGGGAAGGGAAGTTGTAATGAAGGCATGATGTATTAAAAGCGCTTAGGAAAGATAGTCACTATTACTGATCATAATAGTACTTACCCGCACCTGAGTTACATTACAACCTAAAAAGTCCTACTTGATCTTACATTCACCCATCCTTAAATTAGTGGAATAAAACACTAAGGGCAAGCTTATGGGTCATTACATGATGCATGTGAATTCTTTGTGAGAGTGAGTGTAATTCTATGCATGTACCCACACATGTTGTGATATAAAAATTGTTTTTGCGTGTGAAATTGGGTAACTCTCTTTCCGTGAGGGGCACATGTTGAATGAAGGATATAATTCATGTGGGATTTCTTAATCAGTTGATTTGCATGAGTTTGCTACGATTGAGAGTCGATTCTTGAGGTTAAGAAGTCTTAACATAGTTGTACTTCAGTTCAATGACCAAATCAGGCATGCTCTATTTTTAGCTTGTATCTTACGTAATCATTATAGCTGTAACTTGAATTATCTTGCTAAACTAGTTATGTGGGAGTCTCCATATGCATGATATGTAAAAGGTTGTTCGAGGACGAACAAGGCTTTAAGTGTGGGGTTGTGATCACGGGCAAAAATAGCATGCCCGAGATACGCTTTATGACTTAAATTAGTCTTGTTTAGCTAAGTTATTGTATACATTTTCATGTAATTTTATATGAAGTGAAGATATGTGCTAACCAACAAGATTAGCCTTTGTTTTGTAGGTTTTGATGACTTTTGAGTAACTAATCCATGAGTTGGTGAAGTAGAGGCTTGGAAACGGAATTAACACGCGAACGTCGGCAAAGAGGAGACACAAAACAGCCCACCTGCGCGTCGGCAACGTGCCACGGCAGGCAGGCTGATCACAACAGCCCACCTGCACGTTGGCAACGTGCCACAGCAGGTTGGCTGCGCGACCAAGAGGTGCCAACGCGCTGCCCAAGCAGCGTGACACGCTGCCAACGCGGCAGGGTGTTGCCGGGGCCAAGTTCGGGTGATTTCCAGAGATCTTCCGCGTCCGTAGCGTGTCACAGAGGCAGTGCTCCGCGATGCACTTTGTGACACGTTGCTTGTTATTTCGGGAAAAAGTCTTACTACTATAAATAGCACACTTAGGTTCATTTTTCATAATTCAGACTTGGTGGAGCAAGGACGTGGGTTACAGGCAGTTGAGGGACGAAAAGTTCAGGGTTTTTTCTCTCTTTCTTTCTTCTCTAGTTCAATTATTTGTATGATTAACACTCGTTTTATGATGATTAATCCACAAATGAGTGGCTAATTCCCTTCCTTGCTGAGGTTATGAACACTTGTGATGAATTTTGATTATTGATTATATGGTTTTTCATCTTTTTCTTCCATGTTGTTCTATTAATTCTTGTTCTTACTGCATTGGTGTGTGGCCTACATTAATGTACATCTAAAAAGTCCGATTTCACTCGAGAGAGCACGAAATTGGAAAGTTGTGAATTAATAGGATATTGTTCTTTACTTGGTTTGGCAAAATTGAGTTTTGATGAACCTTCAGGATAGAAATATACCTGAAAGTCGTATTAGTCAATTTAGGAACCGGAATTGTATGGCTAGAACATGAATTGCATTTGATCATAGAAATGTAGACGGATGGTTCATGATTCTTAAGTGAGATTAAATACGAGAGTTTTAATCTCTTGGCAAATGTTCTTGGCTAGCAACAGGAAGAAAAGATTAACCAATTTATGATGATAATCGGTTTCATTACATGTTCGTTTAACCTCGGCATGCTCTTATTCATAGTCCAAATTCAAAGTAGATAATTGTTCTTAGTTTTAGTATAAAATTTATAAAACAAAATATTAACTTTTTGGTTACGTTGTTGTCAGCATATTTAGAAGTAAAATATAGTATACTAGAGCAAATTACACTTAACCCAAGTCTCTGTGGGATCGATACTTGGCTTACTAAAGCCACTTACTACTTGTTCGACCACGTGCACTTGCGTGTCGTTTTATATACCCATATAACAAGCCCGAACAGGTTTCATTAGACCCAGCAAGTCTCCATGGGGTGCACCAGTCCTATTCGTCCAAAAGAAGGATGGTTCCCTTCAAATGTGAATTGACTATCGACAATTGAACAAAGTCACCATCAAGAATAGGAATATCTACCCAAGATTGATGACTTATTTTACCAGCTTCAGGGCACCCAGTGCTTCTCGAAGATAGATCTCAGGTTCGGGTACCATCATCTTAGAGTTTGGGAGAGAGATATCCAAAAGACAGCCTTCAAGACGCCGTCTAGTCATTACGAGTTTTTAATTATGTCTTTTGGACTAACGAATGCTCCAACAGCTTTTATGGACTTGATGAACAGGGTGTTCAAGCCATACTTGGATATGTTCATGATTGTGTTTATTGATGACATCCTGATATACTCTAGGAGCGAGGAGGAACATGTCGCTCATTTGAGAATAGTGTTTCAGACTCTCAAGGATCGCCAACTATATGCCAAATTTAGCAAGTGAAAGTTTTGGTTGAAATCTGTAGCGTTTTTGGGCCATGTAGTATCAGGTGAGGGCATAAAAGGTGGATTCCCAAAAAATAAAGGCGGTGAAGAATTGGCCTAGACCGGTGAATCCTTCAGATATTCGGAGTTTCTTGGGTTTAGCTGGCTATCATC
Organism: Datura wrightii; assembly: GCA_035772735.1. Taxonomy (NCBI): domain Eukaryota; kingdom Viridiplantae; phylum Streptophyta; class Magnoliopsida; order Solanales; family Solanaceae; genus Datura; species Datura wrightii. Next base: position 17,476,224 of record JASDFA010000003.1, read on the forward strand.
GGAGATTTGTTGAGGGTTTCTCATCGATTGCAGCACCTTTGACCAAATTGATCTAGAGGAAGGTGAAATTCCAATGGTCGGAGGCTTGTGAGAAGAGCTTCCAAGAGTTGAAGACTCAACTTACCTCAACACCAGTGTTGACCCTACCCGAGGGTACCAATGGGTTCGTAGTGTTTTGTGATGCTTCAAGGATCGGACATGGAAGCGTATTGATGCAGCATAGGAAATTCATAGCCTATGCCTCCAGACAGCTAAAAGTTCATGAGAAGAATTACCCAACCCATGATCTTGAATTGGCCGCGGTGGTATTCACCTTTAAGATTTGTAGACATTACTTGTACGGGGTCTATGTGGATGTATTTACGTACCATAAGAGTTTGCAATATGTGTTTACTCAGAAGGATCTCAATCTTCAGCAAAGGAGATGGTTGGAGCTACTCAAGACTATGAGTATGAGTGTCCTTTACCATCCGAGTAAGGCCAACGTAGTAGCGGATGCACTTAGTAGACTCTCTATAGAGTGTGTCTTATGTGGATGAGGGTAAGAAGGAGTTGGTGAAAGATGTGCATCGACTCGCAAGGTTGGGAGTTAGGTTGGTTGACTCGACTGATGGCGGTGTTGTTGTTCAGAATGGATCAGAATCATCCTTGGTGACTGATGTAAAATCTAGGCAAGATGAGGACCCAATTTTGGTAAAGTTAAAGAAAGTCGTTCAAAACCATAAGGTAGAGGTCTTCTCAAATGGGGGAAATGGTGTGCTTCGGTACCAGGGTCGCCTATGTGTTCCAAATATTGATGATTTGAGGAATCAGATGCTGCATGAGGCTCATGGTTCCAAGTATTCTATCCATCCAGGTGCCACCAAGATGTACCGTGACTTACGGGAAGTCTATTGGTGGAATGGCATGAAGAAGGATATCACAGAATTCGTAGCAAAGTGTCCAAACTGTCAGCAAGTAAAGGTTGAGCATTAGAGGTCGAGAGGTGTGCTTCAAGATATCAGTATTCCTACTTGGGAGTGGGAAAAAATCAATATGTACTTTATCACATGTTTGCCTCGCACTCGACGGCAATATGACTCCATTTAGGTTGTGTTAGACAGGTTGACCAAGGCCGCTCATTTCTACCGGTCAAAACCACGGATTGGGTAGAGGATTATGCCAAACTATATATCCGAGAGCTAGTTAGATTGCATGGAGTGCCCTTATCCATCATTCAAACAGAGGTACTCAATTCACCTCTCAATTTTTGAAGTAGTTTCAAAAAGGGCTTTGTACACAAATTAAGCTCAGCACAGCATTTCACCCGCAAACGAATAACCAGGCGGAGCGGACAATCCAGACTCTCTATGACATGTTGAGATCATGTGAGCTTGACTTCAAAGGTAGCTGGGATGAGCATTTGCCTCTTATTGAGTTTATATACAATAACAGCTAGTATTCCAGTATCCAAATGGCACCATTCGAGGCTCTTTATGAGCAGAGGTGTAGGCCACCCATTGGATGGTTTGAGGTTAGCGAAATGGTGATGATAGGACTAGATTCGGTTCATGAGGCTATGGAGAAGGTTCAATTGATAAGGAACTAGGTGAAAACTGCCCAGAGTCGCCAAAATTCCTATGTAGATGTGAGTAGAAGAGAATTAGAATTTGAAGTCTATTTCTGAAGGTGCCTCCCATGAAGGGAGTGATGAGGTTTTGAAAGAAGGGGAAACTTAGTCCCTGCTATGTCGGTCCGTACCGGATCGCGAGACGATTTGGCAAGGTGGCTTATGAATTGGAGTTTCCCTCAGAACTAGCTTCTGCATATCCTGTATTCCATGTGTCGCTCTTGAAGAAGTGTTTGGGTGATTTAGCTCTAGTTTTCTCGGTGGATAGTGTTGATGTAAAAGACAGCCTTAGTTATGAGGAGGTTCTGGTGGAAATATTGGATCGCCAGGTTCGAAGGCTAAGGAACAAAGAAGTAGCTTCAGTCAAAGTGTTATGGAGGAATCAGCATGTTGAAGGAGCTACGTGGGAAGCCGAAACGAATATGATGACTAGGTACCCACATTTATTCTACAGGCTCAGTTCCAGCTTGAGGTATCAGTTTTGACCTAAACTCTATTTAGTTTTCACTTTCAGTTCATGTGCTCAAGTTTCCTTTATGTATATGGATGTATGTATGATTCGCGAATTTAGTTCAGCTATGTAGTTTGAATCGGGGATAGTCATACCGTCAGTTTTCGATTTAAATGATCAGTATATGAATATGATAATTGCATTTCTCTACTTTTCTATATGTGTTCCAATATTTGAGGACGAATGTTCCCAAAGGGGAGATATTGTTATACCCCGGAAGCCCAAAGATCAGACTCGGGAGTTGAAATGGAGAAAAACCTAAAATATGGCACCAGGCATAGAAAGAGTCATGAGGTGACCCGTGAGAGCAGCCCACGAGTCGTGATGAGACTCGTGGGGAGGCCGGGTGAGGAATTTGAAATGTGAGAAATGGGATCCCACAGCCGTGACCACTAGTCATGGTCAGTCCCCACGACTCGTTAGGTCAGTCGTGGGGTGAGTGAGTAAGAGTAGTGAAGGAAAATGGGCAGTGTACTCAATGGAAGGACCCCACTAGTCATGGTCAGTCCCCACGATTCGTGGGAAGGATCATGGCCAAGCAGGGATTAATTTTATTGAGGCCAAGGCAGTGTACATCACGGATGGTGACCACGAGTCGTGGTCACCTGGTCACGAGTTGTTATATTGGCTGTTATGAGCCCCAAAGACTGGAGAAAGCAGTGAACCCACGAGCTAAGCCACTAGTCGTGACCCCTGGCAACGACTCGTTAGGTCCCTCGTTGGGACCATCTGGCAGTTATTTTCTGCAAATTTAGTAAGGGCTTTTTCGTAATTCCTAAGATCCTAAGGCCTAAACTAGGTCGTTTTGAGTTATGAATAGTGACTTTTAAAGGGGTTAATTTCATTTTATGCCATTTTCATATTCATGCATGCAAGAGTGATAAACTAAAGAGGTGATCAAGGCAATACTTCAAGGTTTTCTTCAATTCCTTCTTGGGCATTCAAGGAAGTGTTAGAATTAGCCATAACCAGGTATGTAGGGTTATGAGTAGGTGTTTCCATTCACACTCATGCCCAATCACTCCTAATTCATGTAGAGTTTTTCAAAAATCTTATGGGGTTCTATCTTAAATCTTGTGGAATTCTAATGATCCATCAATGGGTTATTATTTTTCGTGATTTACATTATATTTTATGAATTGTGATCAGATTCTACAACTAATTCGATTATAAATTTATTGACTTCAAGTTCTACTAAGTTATGTCTAATTATGCATGTCCTATGATGAATTGAGTTATCATCTTTTCTACTTTTGTTGATATTCATAAACCCATCATGATTTATGCCTCGTAATATAGATTTATTCAAATGCCCATTATGAATTTATGATTTACAAAGCCTATGCATTGATCTATGAGTATGCATGAATCCCATGATTTACTAATTATGTTTTTGGTCGACTCACAGGCCTTACCCTCATCGCTAGTTCACGTATTTACAAGCACGTTTATGACTATCATGATTTAAATAGCCCGTGAATTTCATGCATATTATACTATGAGCACTATATACGTTTTGGGAGTAGTATTTAACACCGAGTAGGTTCGAGGCCCAGGTTTTTCCCCGAATCTCAAAACTACGTGCTACCATAGGACATGATGGGATCTCTCTTGTGGCTGTCCCTTTTCCCAAATAGGCCCTTTCATGTGTGATATCACACCCTTCATGGTTCTATCCTTGACAAGGTACGAACACCCTCCTGACTAGGGATTTATAGGTCGGGCTTCATGTGTGCTCATATTGGATATGTCGGTTATAAGAATCTCCCGTTGTTCCTCATGATTTATGCATGTTCATGATTATTCACTTTCGCTCAAGTTATGTTCAATAAAGCTTTTCTCTTATGATTATGATTACGATTGAATTACAAATATTTGGAAAACCTTGAGCCTTATGTTATAGTATACTACTTATGTTATGAGTATGTTGACCCGCTCTTATGATCATTTATGAGCTTTTATGTATTTTTGAATGTCCGTTTTACTTACCTTGCATACTTGAAACATTCCACGTACCGACCGCATACTTTATGCTATATCATCTCATGATACAGGACCCGGCTTTTAGGTTTAGCCCCGTCAATAGTCCATTTCAGAGTTTAGCATCCAGCCTTTTGGTGAGTCCTCATTCTCTGAGGACCATATATTTTAGATGTTGATGTCCCTTTTTTCTTTCAGTTTTGCCAGGTTAGTTGGGAATTTTGTCTCATCAACCCATATGATACAATAGAGGCTTTTAGACTAATTGTAGTACTCGGGTGTTATCTATTTTGTATGTTCTGCTTATCATGCTTTGTTATGTTATGTTTATGTTTTCTCTACATCATCATGTTAAGTATTCCAATTAATGATATGAATTTAGATGGATGTTCATGCCATTGGTCGAGTTGGAGTCTCTTGGGGCTCCTTGTCTCATGTTACGAACCGGGTCTACGTTCGGGTCGTGACAAATTTTTAGTAGAATCTTTTCTCCATAGATCTGTAGAGTTAGATAGTACTTTTCTTCATCCTTTTTTTAACCCATTTTGGGGGAATTTCACCATTGTTTTAAGAGCTTGTGAAGAAAATTTGTGAAGTGAATGTGGTGAATGTGAGGGGAATCCTCTTGGTATCTTCTCTCTATCTTTAAATATGCTTGACTAATTTGCTTGCTAGAGGTATATTCATGGTGGGCTTTGTTAAATTGATTGGATTTTGATAAATTGCTCTTGGATTCTTATTGAATTATAGATCTATTATCTTCTTCCAAGTTATAATTGTTAAAATTGATGGTTGCAAACTTTGATTGTGCTTTACTTTTCTTGCTTTTTCTTGAAAGAGAGAGGTGAGAATTGGGTGAGAAAATATTAGTGAGGAATTGGAGTGTTTCTGTGTGGGATTAAGCTAGAGATAATTAAAACCCACATTTTCACTCCATTAAAGGTCAAGGATAGAAATAGCTAGTCCTTCCTCAAGCTTGTGTGGTCGATCACTTGAATGCACTTTGGGGTTTGAAAGAACCCAAGGCATAAACATTCTCATGGTTGAAAAATAAGAGAATGTGAATTATCCACTGCTATCTATGCAAATTTTGAGTCTAAAGCATTGAAGAAATTCCCGATTTGATTGTGAACCCATCCATAGAATGTCTCTAGCCTCTCACTTGTGATTGTTTCAATTGGAATTCCCCACAATTAGTCTTAGTTTAGAATTAGATAGTTATTTCCCTTTAATTTCTCCCCAAATTTTACATTTCAAATGTTGAACAATTACCGTTCTAGTTTGAATTAGCTTATAATTCTTGAATTATCGTCTCAATTCTCTGTGGGATTCGACCCCGACATTTGTTGGGATATTTATTTTGATACAACGATCGTTTACGCTCTTTTGTAAAAGAGGAGTATATTTTTTATCAAAAATGGCATCGTTGTCGAGGAATTGAGTTGTGATAATCCATTAGTTATTTATTTTGCATTTTTGTTTTACATTTGTTCTGCTTTTATATTTGTTTTTGTTTTTGTTTGTTTGTAGTTGAATGATGGCATCATGGAATGAAAAGAGGTTTGCTGGTGGCAACCCTTATTGTGATGACCCATGTCCCTAGACCACACTATTGGCAAGATTGCAAATATGCCCCTAGAAGGGAGATGAGTGCACCTTCTCCTCCTGATACTGGGTATAGATGCACATTATGTGGTAGTCATTGGAGACATTGAGATGGATGCCCAAATGGGGTCACTTCTCGTTATAGTGGCTATGAAAGAAGTTATGACCCTATGTTTGAAGGGAATGAAACCATGGCAAGAGAGGGTAGGAGAAGTACATGTGGGCGCATGGAAGCCATGCTCCAAGCCTGTTTGGAGCAGGAGTCTAATACGGAAAAGAATGACAATCCCTCCATGCCCATGGAATCATAGACTCCTCAAGAAGAAAGTTGTGGAACTCTAAAAGAAGAAGCAGAGGAGATATTGAGGAGCATAACAAGAAGAAGTGAACAATGTGGCATAGCTCAACTTGACTCATGGGAGGAAGCCCAAAATGATGATGAAGAAGGAGTCAAGGTGAGTGTTGAAGAAGTCATAGAGGTGTTCCAACTGAAAAACATTGTAAGGATGCAAGATGCCAAGGTTGAAGAAGTGACACTAGAGTCTCCAAATGACATCCAACAAATTACGCTCAAGGACTCTAGTGCACTTGAAGAGGAGGATGTCAAGCAAGAAGCATGCTTGAAAGGGGAGCAACTCGGACCGCCCTCTTATCATTTTTCAACATCGAACTTGGTTGAAAAAATGGAGACTGAGGAGACCAAGTTAATGGAGGAAGTCGAGGAGGAAGATCAAGGTGGCTTCATCTTAAAGTATGCCATGCCAACAAGGCCAAAGCACCTCCCCCCTTTAAGGGCCAAGAAACATAAGATGCAATATCAATTGCTTGGTCCCTTGATGCTTACACCACCACCCCTCAAGAGGAGTAGAAGAATGGATAAGAAACTAGGAGTGCAATTCAAATGCTCAAAGTGGAGAGAGAAGTGGTGAAACTTGAAGTCGTCGAGCCATGACATTAACTAAGGCGCTTCTTGGGAGGCAACCCAAGTGCTTTTACATTTTGTTTTTATTTTTCTTTTTATTTTATTTTACTTTATGTTTGTGTTGTCTTTGATTTTACAGGGTTGGAACAGGTGTGGAACATGGGAAATAGTGAGAGAAGAAAGAGAAAAAGGAGAAGCATGGAAAATGCATATAAAACGGATGCCTCCACTGTATCAGGGAGTTCTCTCACCCATGCATTCCTCATTTTGTTCTACTTTAGGCATCAAGTTTTTGTTAGGGGTGAAGTCTGAGTAACCCACTTGTTAAGTAATGTACGATATGGCCCTATGATAGATTGGGTGACATCATTCTTAAGGGCGAATCGTCATTACTTGTTAGGAGCATCGCTTGTTTAGATAATAATCTTTGAATAAACTCCAAGGGTTTTCTTTATACTACGGTTCTTTCCCAAGGAGCAATTTCTTTGTCCTTTCTTTTTATTATTGAATCGGGTTAGCATTTCCCGATGATAGATTGAGAGGAAACTTTCTTGAGGGAAAATGTCAAGTCTAGAGTCTTGTAGAGTCTTTTATGCATGTGTTTGATGAGGTACCACCAACATTTCTTGTTTGGAACTGTGTATGAATTTTGAAAATAAAAGAGGGGTATCTAAATGTGAAAATGAGCACGCTCTTATCATGAATTGTATATTCCTTGCTTGGTTTGTTGATTCGTAACTAGCTCATTTAAAGTCATCCTCTTAATGTGACAAAGGAAGTGTGTGAACTCCTTGGATTGTGATGCCTTGTGTGGTGAGGTTTTTGGCTTAATTCTTGTGTATGTATGATTGTCTAGAATTTGCCCTAAGTGTAATTCAAGGCGAAATAATAGATGTGGATGTACTTAGAACATGATCTTAGGCCCTCTTTTGTTAGTCACTTCACCCAAATGACCTCCTTGAACATTAATCTTTGATAGCCAACATTTGAGCCTTGGACCCTTTCTTTGGAAATCACATTACGAGCCTAATAACCATTTTTAATCCTTCTCTTTGGCACCCATTCTTCCTAATTGCTAGTGATAAAATAATGAAAAAATGGGGCTTGAAGCCCATGAAATGGGGAGCGATAAGGAAATGAATGTGAGATGAGGCAAAAGCCTAAGTTTGGGGGTTTGCAAGAAAAGGGGGAAAATGAGAGCATCAATGTGACGTAGCACCAAAATCATGATGAAATGAGGTGAATTGATTAATTGAAAGACCTCAGATCATCAAAAGAGAAAGAATAGTTAAAAGGTGCTATCTCTTGCATATATAAGGCTAAATGTGAAATTCATCGGCGTTATAAGGTGGCTTCTGATACACAAATGATGAAGATTATGATCAAAGAGAAATAAGGTGGAGTGATCTCAATAAGATGATGGGACAAGTGTTTGTAAAGGCATTAGGGATGCTTTAGTCACCAAAAGCTAAACAGTTATCCTACCCTCACCCTAGCCTTCATTATGATCCACAAGTCCTAATTGATTTTGAGTGTAGTTGTTACACCCCGTAAATTCTTGAAATGTAGATGGCCTATTCGCATGTTGGTTAAGAGTTTTATAATGCCATACGTGCGAGAAAAGGGCCCGGGGAGAGACCGGACAAGCGCCTAGTCGGCGCGTCGCAAGGCAAATGTGACTTATCAATCGCATTCGACGAATGCGACTTAAAGGTCCCAAGTATAAAAGCCCCCACTTCGGTTTTTAATGATAGAAATTCATAATTTCCAGAGAGTAAACAGAGAAAACAACTAAGAACAGAGGGCACAAAGATATCTTTAAAATTTATATCCGATTACTCCATTATACGCGGTCCAAACTCGAAATAATCTTAGGTAGTGAGCTATTAAGCTGCAAGGAGCATTCCTACAGATTTAGTTTCGTGAAATTCGGCTGGCGAACCGTCGTCCTACCGAGCTAAGGTAAGTGGAATTGCTCCAAATTAGTGTCAATATACTCCTATCCCTAAAGTGAGTATTTCTCCCTTCAAGACTTCCGAGAAATAGTGAGTTTTCAGCTATTTTTCGATAAGTCAAAGTTTGAGCTATATATGTATTCAAAGTAGTGTTTTCGTCCAGAATATTGATGAATTTAGTTCTATTTGTTGTGTATATGAATGCAGTTGGAAGAAATAGCTGGATATTGGCCGAGTTACACCAGATAGTTAAGAAGTCAGAAATGAGGTATGTAAAGCTAGTTTCTTCGACAAGTTAGTAATTCTAGTATAGTAAAATAGAATAAAATCCAGAAGGAAGTTCTAGAAGCCGAGTATTAAGTATGTTTGCATTATTATGTCATATTCAGAATAAAAGTCAGTAAATCAGTATTAAACAGCGAGAAATCATTTCAGACTCAGTACCAGATTCAGTTTAATCTAGTCAAAGAATCAGAATAGAATATCAGAACATGGATATTATTTTCAGATTATTATATGTGATTACTGTTGCTTGTTTAGAATTGTTTGTGATATGTGGGCACCCTTAGAGCTTCCTTGCCGCCCCAGGGTTAATAGCTATGTCGACTCGCCCGCCAGAGGGTGAGGATGCGTCACTCCAAAGAGTGGCATGTCGTCCGCAGTAGGACGAAGATGGGATGCAGCATTCCCCATAGCAGGTTGATAAGCATTACAGTATACCCTGTCGAGCTTTTGCGCCCAGGACACAGATTACAGATTTCAGATTACAATTACAGGAGTCCTCCGGACTCAGATACAGTTATAGTCCGGGGCCCAGAGAGCCCAAGTTGCATACCCAGGGGGCCGATGGGGTACTCGTAGTTACTAGGTGAGTGGCGTGAATTTATTTTTGGATGGTTTAACCCGGGTAGGGGTATATAGATTGCATGTTGATTGGCACCTTACGGCTTATGGGGGCTGGTATAGGTTCTTGTATGCTATATATGTATATACATGTTACTTATTAAATGAATAGTTAGCAGGACGCCACATCGACAGGTATGGTTCTTATCTTCCTTCCAGTATAGTTAAGCTCAGTACAGATGTTTCTATCCCAAACAGTTTTAGCTATCCTCTGTTACTTCAGTAACTATCAATATTACTATTTATCTTCAGTTATGTTCAGTTTTGCTTTGCATACTCGGTACCAGTGGTACTGACGCCCGTTGGGGGCGCTGCATTACTTGCCTGCAGATACTCATAGACGAGGAGTCGATCCCTCGTGATTCCAGTCAGCACATAGAGTCATCAGCTCTTGTCATCCGGAGCTAGACAGCTAGAGGTTTATTTCTTTTCTTTTGTTGTACAGTATGGGTAGGCCGGGGCCCTGTCCTGACCATCTTATCAGTATTCTTAGAGGTTTGCAAATTGTATATTCCCTGTGGTTAGCTATACCGGTCGTGTGAGGCCGTGTGTATGTTTTAGCTTGTTTATAATGGTTGTGTGGGGCCTTACTCAGTTGGTAGTGGTGACCTTGTCGGTCACGTAGCATTTTAGCACCTGTTTTCTTGATTCAGAAGTAACTAGACCGCATGGTGGCCTTGTCGGCCTGCATAGGTTCCTTTATTCTACTGTTGTTCTGGTTAGCTGTTGTTGTCTTATAGGTGGATATAGGCCTAGTCGGACAAAGGCTGTATTTATAGTCGTTATATAGCCCGTCGTTTTCTTTAATCCAGAGTTAGAGCCAGTCTGGCACCAGAAGTGCTTAGGCTCAGTAGTCCAGCTGTCCTGGTCTTAGTAGGGCACCAGGTGCCAGTCATGCCTCCCAAGGCGGGGCGTGACAAACTTGGTATCATAGCAGGTCGTGTCCTAGGGAGTCTGCAAACCATGCCAAGTAGATTCTTGTCTATGGATGTGTTGTGCACCACATACTATAGGCAGGAGGCTACAAGGCATAATAGGATGGTTAATCTTTCTTCATATTCGGTCGTGCCATAGAGCAGTACAGTATAGGATTGAGTCCCTAAAACTTATCATACTCTTTCTTTACAGATAAAATGGCAGACCAGCGGCACCCTGCCACAGGAAGAAGACTGGATACCGCAGCAGGAGAAGGCCCCAGCAGGATGCCTCAGCTTCATTTAGACTCAGCCCGATCTGAGGGCAATATAGAGGCATCATCATAGCCTTCTCAGCAGTCCCCACCGCACTAGGAGCCATTCGGAACGACACCGCCTCCGACAACTCCTGTACCTACACCATCCGATTAGGAAATTTGAAGTGCATTAGTTATGTTGGCACAAATGATGGCTACTCAGCGCTAGTCAGTGCCACCTATAACAGAAGAGTCATCCGGTGGGTCTATCAGTTCGAGAGTCCGAGAATTTTTGGCACTAGGTCCCCCGCAGTTCACAGGGTTAGACCAGGCAGAGGACCCCCAGGATTTCCTGGACCAGATGAAGAGAATCTTCTGGGTCATGCATGTGATGTCTACAGAATAAGTTAAGTTAGTGGTATTCCGACTGCAGGATATTGTTGTTTTGTGGTATGAAAGTTGGGAAAGGTCTGGAGGGAGAGATGTTGCCTGTCCGACCTGGTCCAGCTTCTCAAAGGCCTTCCTGGATCGTTATTTTCCACGGGAGATTCGACAGGCCCGGATGGATCAGTTTTTGCACTTGGAGAAGGGGGCTAAGAGTGTACGGGAATACGCCTTACAGTTTGATTCCTTGGCCCGCTATGCTCCAGACACCATACCATCTAGAGTCCACCGGTTTATTATGGGTCTGAACCCAGAATACATTGAGGCATGCATGACAGCTACATTGCGGGAAGATATGGATATCGCTCGGGTGGAGGCCTTTGCCCAGACTACTGAGGGCCTTAGACAGTGGCAACAGGACAGTAGACGTATAAATCAGGAGCAGCGACACAGGGATAGATCAGATGAAATATAGAGGGAGATTCATAGAGGACTCAGGCCCCGGTTGTTAGACAGTCCACCTAGACCCCCACCTCTATCACAGCAGCAAAGGGGTAGATTCATTCGTTTAGGACAGTCAGAGTCCGGCGGCAGTTCTCGAACGGTAGATTCACCTCAGCAGAGAAGGGCAGAGTAGAGCAGATACACACCCCTACCTTGCCCTATTTGCAGGTGACCCCACACTGGAGCTTGCAGATATGGCTCCACAGGGTGTTATATATGCGGGCAGGAGGGTCATGTGATGAGAGACTGCCTAGCCAGAGGTCAGGGTAGCGGAGATAATCAGGACAGGGCATCAGCAGGGCTGCGAGCTCCAGCAGCCTCGGTAGGGTGTAGGCCCTCAGGTCCAGCAGGTAGGGGCCGAGGTAGATAAGGGGCCTCTAGTTCAGGTACGGGCCCAAGACGTACCTATGCATTACCAGGGAGGCAGGACTCAGAAGCGTCTCTAGATGTGGTAACAGGTATGATGACTATTTGCTCATACCCTGCTTATGTATTGATTGATCGAGGGTCTACTTTGTCCTATGTTACCCCATTTGTGGCTCGGAAGTTCAGTGTTATACCAGAGTTGCTTCAGCAACCCTTTTCAGTATCTACACCTGTCGGTGACTCCATTATAGCTAAAAGGGTTTATCGAGGGTGTAACGTAGAGGTTGCTAATCATCAGACTACAGTAGATCTGGTAGAACTAGAGATGATTGATTTCGATGCCATTATAGGTATGGATTGGTTAGTACCGTGCTATCCAACGTAGAATGCTGGACCAAGACGGTTCGATTCCACTTTCCAAGGGAGGCAGTACGAGAGTGGAAGGGCAATACAGCTACGCCAAAAGGTAGGTGTATTTCCTACCTTCAGGCGAGGAAGTTGATAGCTAAGGGATGCATTTACCACCTAGTCAGAGTCCAGGATGTTCGGGTAGAGCCTCCGACTCTCCCAGTCTGTTCTAGTGGTTAATGAATTCCCTAACGTATTTCCAGATGAGCTACCTGGTATTTCTCCATAAAGAGAAATAGATTTTGCAATTTTTGCTACCAGGCACTCAGCCCATATCAATTCCTCCGTATCGTATGGCTCCTACTGAACTCAGAGAATTAAAGGAGCAGCTAAAAGATCTGTTAGATAAGGGCTTTATCAGGCCGAGTACTTCACCTTGGGGTGCGCCAGTTCTATTTGTGAGAAAGAAGGATGGCTCGCTCCGCATGTGTATAGATTACCGGCAGTTGAATAAGGTTACAGTCAAGAATAAGTATCCGCTTCCCAGAATAGATGATTTGTTTGATCAGTTACAGGGGGCCAGATATTTCTCCAAGATTGACTTACGGTCCGGATATCATCAAGTTCGAGTTCATGAAAGGGACATTCCAAAGACTGCCTTCAGGACCAGATACAGCCATTTTGAATTCCTAGTCATGTCCTTTGGGCTGACCAATGCCCCAGCAGTATTTATGGACATGATGAACAGCATCTTCAGACCATACCTGTACCTATTTGTGATAGTGTTCATTGACGATATTCTGGTGTTTTCTCGCTCAGAGGCAGACCACCAGGATCATTTACGGACAGTGCTTCAGATTCTCAGGGACCGTCAGCTGTATGCCAAGTTCTCCAAATGTGAATTTTGGCTGAACTCAGTAGCTTTCTTGGGGCATATTGTGTCGGATACTGGTATATAGGTAGACACGTAGAAAATAGAAGCAGTAAAAACATGGCCTAGACCTACCACTCCGATCGAAGTCCGCAGTTTTCTCGGGTTAGCAGGGTACTACAGAAGATTTGTTAAGGGATTCTCCACCATGGCGGCACCTCTGACTAAGCTGACGCAAAAGGCAGTAAAGTTTCAGTGGACGGAGGTATGTGAGCAGATTTTCCAGGAATTGAAAGACAGATTGACCTCTGCCCCAATATTAGCATTGCCAGAAGGTACAAAGGGTTATGCAGTTTATTGTGATGCTTCGGGTATTGGGTTAGGATGTGTGTTGATGCAGCATGGTAAGGTAATTGCTTATGCTTCCAGACAGCTGAGGAAACATGAAAAGAATTATCCTACCCACGACCGGGAGGTAGCCGCAGTGATCCACGCTCTAAAGATATGGAGACATTACTTGTATGGCGTCCATGTGGATATTTTCACTGATCATAAGAGCCTACACTATATCTTCACTCAAAGGGAGTTGAATTTGCGGCAGCTCCGCTGGTTGGAATTGCTGAAAGATTATGATGTAAATATTATGTATCACCCATGAAGAGCCAACGTAGTAGCAGATGCCCTCAGCCGCAAATCTATGGGAAGTTTGGTGTACTTGCAGCCCGAGTAGCGGGAGTTGGCCAGAGAAATACACCAGTTAGCTAGTTTAGTCATTCGTATAGCAGAAACATAGGACAACAGAGCAGTAATTTAGAACACCGCAGTGTCGTCATTAATTGTGTAGGTAAAAGAACGGCAGTATGAGGATACGGACCTGGTTCAGCTTAAAGACAGAGTTCAGCAAGGAAAAGTGCTGGATTTTCAGGTAACTGAGGATAAAGTGTTGCGATGTAAGGGCCGCCTTTGTGTTCCAGATATTTCAGGGCTTCGCCAGCAGATCATGAGCGAGGTACATTACGCCTGCTATTCTCTCCACCCAGGCGCGACAAAAACGTACCACGATATCAAAGAAATCTACTGGTGGCCAGGTATGAAGAGGGAAATAGCAGAATTCGTAGCCTAGTGTCCTAATTGCCAGCAAGTAAAAGCGGAACACCAGAAACCAGGCGGATTGACTCAAGACATAGCTATGCCTCTGTGGAAGTGGGAAGCAGTAAATATGGACTTTGTAGCAGGATTACCCCATACCATATATAGAAATGATTCGATTTGGGTAATTGTTGACAGACTGGCAAAATCAGCCCATTTTCTGCCAGTAAGGGCTACTTTCTCTGCCAAAGATTATGCTGAGTTGTATATTAAAGAAATAGTCAGACTGCACGGTGTTCCAGCATCCATTATCTCTGACAGAGGGACGCAATTTACATCTAGATTTTGGCAATCATTTCAGAGAGGCCTGGGAACACAGATTAATCTGAGCACCCTCAGACAGATGGGCATGTAGAACATACTATTCAGACGCTCGAGGATATATTATGAGCATGTGTATTGGACTTTGGAGGTAGCTGGGATGAGCACCTACCACTTATTGAGTTTGCTTATAACAATAGTTATCACTCAGCTATCCAGATGGCGCCCTATGAGGCTTTGTATGGGCGAAAATGCAGATCATCAGTTGGTTGGTTTGAAGTAGGAGAGTCAGCATTGATTGGGCCAGATACTTATCAGAGAACGCCTACTGACTGCTCAGAGCTGCCAGAAATCATATGCTGATGTGCGGCGCAGAAACCTGGAATTTAATGTGAATGACTAGGTGTTTTTGAAAGTTTCTCCAATGAAAGGGGTGATGAGATTCGACAAGAAATGTAAGCTTAGACAGAGATTTGTTGGGCCTTATCAGATTCGTCAAAGAATAGGCCAAATAGCATACAAGTTGAACTTACCTCCAGAATTAGAGTCTGTTCATCCAGTTTTCCACGCATCTATGCTGAGGAAGTATATAGGAGACCCCTCCAGAGTTGTTCCAGTTTAGGATGTCTAGGTTACGGAAGAGCTAGCTTATGAAAAGGTTCTAATAGCCATACTAGAAAGGCAGATTCGCAGGTTTAGAACTAAAGATATTGCTTCTGTCAAAGTATTATGGCGTAACAGGAACTGAGAGGAGATGACTTGGGAAGCAGAGGAAGATATGAAAGTCAGATATCCTCAATTGTTCCAGACTTAATCAGCTAAAGGTACGTTAGTATTGTTGTCTTATGAATTGCCTTATATTATGTAAATAAATAAAATAGCTGGCTAATGTAATGAATACTAATGTTGTGTGGAGTACCTGTATTGGACTTTTTTGCGTTTCAAGATTTTTGAGATAGTCCATATTACAGGGGAGACTCTGCCGAAATTTTTCTAAACTAAGTCAAATAAGTTGAAATTTTTGCAAGTAGAAGTTTACATTCGAGGATGAATGTTCTTAAGGGGGGGTAGGATGTTACACCCCGTAAATTGTTGACATGTAGATGGCCTATTCGTATGTTGGTAAGAGTTTTAGAATGTCATACATGCGAGAAAAGGGCTCGGGGAGAGACTAGAAAGCACCAAGTCGGCGCGTCGCAAGGCAAATGCGACTTATAAATAGCATTCGATGAATGTGACTTATAAATCGCATTCGACGAATGCGACTTAAAGGTCCAAAGTATAAAAGCCCCCACTTTGGTTTTTAATGATAGAAATTCATAATTTCCAGAGAGTAAATAGAGAAAACAGCTTAGAACAGAGGGCACGAATATTTCTTTCAAATTTCTATCTGATTACACCATTATACGCGGTCCAAACTCGAAATACTCTTAGGTAGTGAGGTATTAAGCTGCAAGGAGCATTCCTACGGATTTAGTTTCATGAAATTCGGCCGGCGAACCATCATCCTACCGAGCTAAGGTAAGTGGAATTGCTCCAAATTAGTGTCAATATAGTCCTAGACCTAAAGTGAGTATTTCTCCCTTCTGGACTTCCGAGAAATAGCGAGTTTTCAGCTGTTTTTCGATAAGTCAAAGTTCGGGCTATATATGTATTCAAAGTAGTGTTTTCTTCCAGAATATTTATGAATTTAGTTCTATTTGCTGTGTATATGAATGCAGTTGGAAGAAATAGATAGATACTGGCCGAGTTATGCCAGATAGTTAAGAAGTCAGAAGTTGAGGTATGTAAAGCTAGTTTCTTCGGCAAGTTAGTAATTCTAGTATAGTAAAATAGAATAAATTCCAGAAGTTCCAGAAGTTGAGTATTAAGTATGTTTGCGTTATTATGTCATATTCAGAATAAAAGTCAGTAAATCAGTATTAAGCAGCAAGAAATCATTTCAGACTCAGTACCAAATTCAGTTTAATCTAATCAAAGAATCAGAATAGAATATTAGAACATGGATAGTATTTTCAGATTTAATATACGTGTTATATGTGATTACTGTTGCTTGTTGTGACTTGTTTGTGATATGTGGGCACCCTTAGAGCTTCCTTGCCTCCCCAGGGTTAATAGTTGTGTCGACTCACCCACCAGAGGGTGAGGATGCGTCACTCCAAGGAGTGGCATGTCGTCCGCAATAGGACGAAGATGGGATACAGCATTCCCCGTAGCAGGCTAATAAGCATTATAGTATACCCTGGTGAGCGCTTGCGCCCAGGGCACAGATTACAGATTACACATACAGATTTTAGATTACAGTTACAGGAGTCCTCCGGACTCAGATACAGTTATAGTCAGGGGCCCAGAGAGCCCAAGCTGCATACCCAGGGGGCCGATGGGGTGCTCGTAGTTACTAGGTGAGTGGAGTGAATTTATTTTTGTATGATTTGACCCGGGTAGGGGTATATAGATTGCATGTTGATTGGCACCTTACGGCTTATGGGGGCTGGTATAGGTTCTTGTATGCTATATATGTATATACATGTTACTTATTAAATGAATAGTTAGCAGGACGCCACATCGACAGGTATGGTTCTTATCTTCCTTCCAGTACAGTTAAGCTCAGTACAGATGTTTCTATCCCAAACAATTTTAGCTATCGTCTGTTACTTCAGTAACTATCTGTATTACTGTTTATCTTCAGTTATGTTCAGTTTTGCTTTGCATACTCGGTACCAGTGGTATTGACGCCCGTTGGGGTGCTGCATTACTTGCCTGCAGATACTCATATACGAGGAGTCAATCCCTCGTGATTCCAGCCAGCACATAGAGTCATCAGCTCCTGTAATCCGGAGCTTGACAGCTATAGGTTTATTTCTTTTCTTTTTTTGTACAGTATGGGCAGGCCGGGGCCCTGTCCCGACCATCTTATCAGTATTCTTAGAGGCTTGCAAATTGTATATTCCCTGTGGTTAGCTGTACCGGTCGTATGAGGCCGTGTGTATGTTTTAGCTTGTTTATAATGGTCGTGTGGGGCCTTACTCTGTTGGTAGTGTTGACCTTATCGGTCACATCGCATTTTAGCACCTATTTTCTTGATTCAGAAGTAACTAGACCGCATGGTGGCCTTGTCGGCCCGCATAGGTTCCTTTATACAAATTTTGTTCTTGTTAGCTGTTGTTGTCTTACAGGTGGCTATAGGCCTAGTCAACTGGAGGCTGTATTTAGAGTCGTTATATAGCCCGTCGTTTTCTTTAATCCGGAGTTAGAGCCAGCCTGGCACCAGAAGTGCTTAGGCTCAGTAGTCCAGCTGTCCTGGTCTTAGTAGGGCACCAGGTGCCAGTCATGCCTCCCAAGGTGGGGTGTGACAGTATCAACACTACATTAGTGGAGATATACATGAAGGGCAAGCCTATGGATCAATTTGGATGCACTTGAATTTCTTTGTGAGAGTGAGCGCATTTGTCTTATCTTATAATCCCTTTTTGTGAAATACTAAAAGAAAAATGTGTGTGGGATTATCTTTTCTTGTGAGGGGTATCATTTCCTTGGAGTACATGCTTAAAATTATTTTCAAAGAGAGGTACGATTAAGGAAAGCGGGTAGCGAATTTTAAGACAAGCTTTGAATGTGAATTTTCAATGACTTGAGATGCTCATTGAACTTGTTTTGAGGAACTATGCCCCTTGTTTGTGTGAAATGAATACATGCAAGATATGTTTAATGATTGTTGTTACCTATTGAAGCTTGTGCAACATAGTTTGAGTCTTTTCTTCTTTTTTTTCTTGTGTTGGTGTATAATGTTTGGGGTTGTCTTGCAGATTGATGATTTTGTATAATAGGAAACATACCTGTGTGACCTAGGTGTCAACTACCTGGTCGGTGGAGGGTGTAGATACGCCTCCAACATCAACTCCAATATTGTCGGCTTGGACCGACGCATTCTCAGATCTAACTGAGCTCGTTCCTTCACCACGAGCTCTCGCTACCTCAGTCTCGGCTCTCAGTCGAGCCTCCTCTCTTAATTTGTGCAGCGCTCTCTCCATCTCACTCTACTCTCATTTTTGCTAAAGGAGCAGAGATTTATCAGTATCATCACTTGCCTCCCCACGAGGCCTCTTCCCCTTTGCATGTGCCACCAACTCCTCTGTGATGAAATCAAAAATCGATGGTAGCTCCTCCTCAAACTCATCATCGATCACGAGGAGGACTGGTGGAGGTACCGCAACTGTCTGTCGTGCAGCCAATTCCCGCACCTCGGATCATAGTGCTCCCAGCTCTGCGTACCATCGAGATAACTCTGGCGCCTGTAACTGTGCAAGATGCTCGTCCATCCTTCTCTCAAAAGCATCCAGTCGCCCATGCACCAAACTGGAAAATGTCTCCAACTCCTTTGACACCCACGACTTGACCTGCTCCATCAAGACTTTAACTTGTAGAGTCATGTGTGCCTGCTGCTTTTCTTCTTTAGTTAGCCGCCTAGCCATGTCAACCAAAAACTTCTATGAAACTGTGACTAGGCCGGCTGAGCTGGATCGTGGAGGTGCGACTGATGGTCTGGATCTGTTGCTGCTGTAGATGAAGATTCAGGCACATCGGCTGGTGTGGAGGCATCCGCTGCATCTGTAGCCTCAGCCTGGCTGCCTATCTCTCTGTCCTCAGTAGGCTCGATTGCTAACTCGATAAACTGTGCTGCATCGGTCTGCAACCCACTACCAAAATGCCTTTGCTATTATGGTTTCTCCAGCAGATGCAGATGCCTGAGTCCTCGCCCTCGATACCGGGTTTGTATCATCTCTAATCAGCCTGATATCGATAATCTTTTGAACCACCACTCTCTAATCAACTTATGGCAATTCAGGCACTCGCGACCCCCGATAAAGTCTATCAATCAAGCATAGGAAGGGAATTATCGTTCCATCATTTACAACCCACTCCCAAATCTCCTCAATGATGAACCGCGGGAAATTGATTGCATACCCCTCCATGATGCTGGCTACTAGTGTTGCTCTGTCGGGTGAGAGTATATTGTCATTGCTTGTCGGTACCATCCTGTGCCTCACTAGTGACCACCAAAATTTAGCCTGGAAATTCAAAGTGGCCTTGTTTATCTGTGACTCAGTACCATGCTGCCATTCAACTAATGGCCCCTTTGTGGCAATGATGCGGGAAAGCCAAGTGTACTGCTGTATCTGGTCCATGCTATTCAACTTCTTTATTTTGACTTTCCGCACTCAGATACCCTATGATCAAACTCTGTTGTGTTCATCAGAGCTCGATATTCTGGCCCGTATAGCATCCTGGAAATTGTCTCCTCAGATATGTCAACTGAGGTCTCACACACCATCACTTGATTCAAGGCAGGCCGCTTTTCCCAATCCTGGCCTCCTAGTGATAACCGCTACAAAGTGGCTGCATATGTTGCATAGAACTCGTGAACTAGGCCTGGGCTATAACTTCCTGAAGGCTCGATCAACCACCTGAACTTGTATTTCTCAAATACTACCTATAGCTCAGGAAGATCTTTCAACCCGGTGGTGATCAGCCTTGGCTCCTCATAAGTGCTCCGCTTCGAATTGCCTTTGTCATTTGGAGCAATATCCCGATTGTATATAGCCCACATTTCATGGACACACATCTCCTCACATTTCTTGGTTGCTCATTCGATGTGCCTGATATCTCAGTCAGCTCATTGTCCAAGTCCCCTCGCTGGGCATGCGACTCATCTACTCTCTCTGTATTGTGCCCAATTGTGGGAGCCTCCAGAACAAGTGCAGCAGCAGCCCTAGCGCTTTCATTAGTGCGGATGGGCGGATCTCTTGCTAGTGGAGTGGGAGTATCGACTAGGGCTGTCGGATTTGAACTTTGTTGATACCTAGCCCTAGTCATACTACTCACCAACTACTCCTCTGACACTTCATATTCCTCTTCAAAGCCACTCGACTCTTGAGAGGAGCATGGATCATCTCGCAACCTTCTGTATGATGGTTGACTACGCTCAGGTACCTGCTTTTTGGTTGGAACCTTCTTTGGTGTGCCTCGTGGAGCCATTGTACCTGTGGAAACAAGGTTAGTACACAAAAGGAGATGAAACAAAAAATATTTTTAACTGGTGCTAGTGGTCCTGACGAGTGACTAAACGATTCGTTGCCTTTGACAACGATTCGTGAGGTCACTCATTACCCCAAGTTGGACATTTTTCAAATAGGTCCAGTGTACTTAGCGATTTGTCCCAACGAGTCATTAGGTCACTCGTCAAGTACACTGCCTCAGCAGTTTATTTTTCCCACTCAGCACAAGCTACATGACGAGTCTTTTGGTGACCCAACAACTCGTGATGTGGCTCGAGTTCAAGAGTTTCTATTCATCTTCTTCTTCTTTCCAGTTTACAATTCCATAAACTCACAACTTCAATTAAACATCTACCTAGGTGACTACATTGTTGAAAATCAATGTTTCACACTTCCTAGGGTTTATCCACATCCAAGGCACGTAAGACACAATATAAATCGAAAAATCATTCAAGCTCACTCATTCATGGGTCTTTAAAATTTCTTAATGGACTGCAACCAATATTCCAAGTTTTTGTGTGGGGAAGATTACTTACAATGCAATATATAAGAGATGGAGTGCAATAGCAGTTGATTGTGCTTCCATGAGTGAGTGTGCAGTGATGATGTTGCTTTCAATGGTGTTTGTGGTGGGTTCGCGTGAAGAAGGGGAAGAAGAGAAGAGGGAAATTTGAAGTTTTTAACGGGGGGTATGAAATTGGGTTATTTAATTTTATTTATTAACTTTTCCCAATTTACAGTCGTGGGTCGGGTTAGGTCAACTTACCTAGGGACCTGATGACTCACGTAACGACTCATGGTGTTACCCAATGAGTCGTTCCCTGAGTCGTGATCCTTGGCCTGTTGTAGTTTCAGGACGGGTCACTTGACGACACATTTGGTTTCTCAACGATTCGTTGAGTGAACCGCCATCACCCTTTTTTCTTTAAGTTTCAACTTTGATCCAGTGTACTCGACGGGGGACTAAACAATTCTTTCCTTGAAGAAACGACTCGTGAAGTCACCCATTTCTCCCCTATTTTCTGCAGTTCTCTTCACAACTAGCTAAACGAGTCGTCAAGTCGGACGACGACTCGTTCTGTGATTTTTCTGCACCAGAACTGAATTTCCAGTTTTTGATTCCAACTTCAGATTTTCCATCTTATTCACCTGCACCCATCAACAAACATTAACACTAACATTTTATTACATTTACAACTTGGGTTGCCTCCCAAGAAGCGCTTGATTTAATGTCGTAGCATGACGTAGGTGTTTTCGCTACTCAGACTTCACCAAAACACCTCCATGGGTTGCATCCCATGCAGCGCTTGATTTAATGTCGCGGCACGACGCAAGTCACTTAAGTTACTCAAAATTCATCAAGTGACTCTTCTCCATCCTCCAATGCAGAAATTATGCTGAATTCCTTGGGTTGTTTCATGGTCCGGCTAATGCTGAAGGTAACCTCTTCTTTGTTTAACAGAAATTTCAGCTGCCCTGCTTCCACATCAACTAGGGCCCTACCTGTTGCAAGGAATGGTCGCTCTAAAATAATGGGGACCTCTGAATCGACTTTGCAGTCCAGAAACACGAAGTCTGCTGGGAATATGAACTTATCCACTTTGACTAGCACATCAAACAAAATCCCCACCGGCTTTTTAACTGTTTGGTCAGTCATCAGTAGCCGTATTGAAATTGTTGTGGGGGTTCCCGAGCCTAAATTTTTAAATACTGCTAGCGGCATCAGATTTATGCTAGCTCTCAAGTCACAAAGTGCCCTTGCAAACTCAACCTCCCCAATGGTGCAAGGTATAGTAAACAGACCTGGGTCTTCCTTTTCCTGCGCTAGGACCCTGGTAGTGACGGCACCGTAATGGTGCAGATTATCAGCCGGTTTTAAACATACAATCCTCTTTCTAGTGACGAGGCTCATAAATTTGGCATATCCAGGCATTTGCTCAAGTGCCTCCACCAATGGGATATTCACTGACAGCTGCTTGAGCATAGAGATAAACTTCTGATATTTTCCATCTTCAGCTTTCTTCTTCAAGTGTTGGGGGTAAGGAGGAGGAGGTCTAGGAATTGTTATGAGTTTATGCTGCGCCTCCTTCTCCTTCCCATGGCCATCTCCTTGCTCCTTTGCACTACTTGGAGAAGTTTGCACATCTGAGTTCCCAACCAACGTTGGGTTGTCAATATCCACTATATCACCATCATTTATCAACCTGGGCCTTTCTGGCTCTTCAACTACAACTGGCCTCGGTGGATCAACTGTGGCCTTCCCGCTCCTAGTAGTGACAGTCATGCAGTGACCGTCATTTTTTGAATTTTGAACAGTATTACTGGGAAGTGTGCCTTTCTGCCTTTAATTCACTACAACAGACATCTGACTCATCTGCTACTCAATTTGCCTGATTGCCACAGCATGTGACTCCACCTTTTGGCTTAAGCCAGAAATATCAGCGCAGAGCTCCTTAAAATGGTTGTCTGTTGCCTCCATCTGCTTGAGCACTTTGGAAAGCATATCTTCGACCCTTGAACCACTTGAATCTGGATCTCGGTTCCGTGGAGGAACATATAGACCACCCCTATCATTTTTAAACTCCTCTCACTTTTTCCAGTCCCCATTACCTAGGTATTGGCCCCGGTTAAAATTATTATCCTTGTAGAAGTTCCGACCTTGGTTCCCTTGATCTTGACACCAAGAGTCTTGGTTAGACCCTTGGGTGTTGGTCCGGAAACCCATCCTCTGATAATTCAAGTAATTGACATCTTCTTCAGACTCAGATTCGCACCCATTATTTCTCGGGGCCTTGCCCTGAGAACCTATAGCATTCACCTTTTCTGCTCCCATTCCCATTAAGTTCTTGACCCCATGGTGGTCTTGATCTCTGCAATGTCCTGGTCACGCTACTCATCTTTTCTCCGCTGTTCGGCAGACATACCAACCATATATGAACCAGTCAGAACCTCCGACTCTCTAGTGTGCCAAGCTCGGTTGGTTTTAGTAATCCTTTCCAGCAACTCTACAGCCTCTGCATAAAGGATCCTCCTGAGGCGGTATTAGAAACCGCCTTTGTTGGCATTCAGGGACCGGTAAAAGATCTACAATAGTGTATAATCCGGAATCCTGTGGTTTGGCACCTTCTTGAGCTTTTTGTTAAACCGCAGCCAGGTCTTATGCAGTGCCTCATAATTTAGTT